>CM062816.1:179804792-182402292 GCA_031772625.1 Pinus tabuliformis | reverse complement strand
TGTTGCTTCCAATAGTGATCGTCATCATGGCCTTCCTTCTTGTAGTGATTGCAATAAGGCTGCTCTCCCTCTTTGGTTGCTGCTGTTTTCTTTTCCTTCCCTTTCCATTTTGCTTTGGATTTTCCATTGGGAGGCTTGAATGGTGGATTTCTGGATTGATCCTCTCTTTCATTCTTTCCCCTGCTCTCAATATGAATTGCTTTTACACTAGCTGAATCAATAGTGGTTGGTTCAAACAATAACAATGAATGCCTAATATAGCTATGCAGTGAGCCAATATACTTAGTTACAACTTCAGGTGCATCAAGTGCAATACCCAAATTTAGTGCTTGCTTCCTAAACTCTTCTATAAAACTTTGAACATCCTTCCCTTTGCCTTCCCTTAAATATTTCCAATTCATCAAAGCTTTTTGTTTGTATCCTAAGGGATAAAACTATTCCTTTAACGCAAAAGTGAAATCAAACCATGAGGAAAAGAGCTTACCCACATTTTTACTACTCTGCAATTTTCTCTCCCACCAAATGAGAGCTATGCTGCCCAGCCGTAGAGAGGCCAGCTGGATTTTCACCTCATCCTTTACGATTTTTTGAATCCTACAGTAAACCTCAATCTGCCTGATCCAATTGTTAAGCTTTGCTGTGTTACTTTCACCATTAAACACAGGAAGGTAAAATTTAACATCTAATTTAAAGAAGGGTTTCTTAGATGCATCCTTCGAATTTCTACGATTATGGTGGTGAGAGGAGGAAGAACCTTCACTCCCAGAAGGAGAAGGAGGGGAGTCTTCTCCACCATTCCCATGTGCTGAACCTTGTCCTTTTGGGTTCCTCTCTTTTGCTTTTTCCAGTCTTATAACCAGCTGACTGATATTTTCTGCCATTGAATAGAAAGTCTTTCTGAAATTGCGCTCCTCTTCAATATGAGCTTCATCTTCAGCCATGTTTCTTCTCCGAGGTGCACGCCCTGCCTCTGGATCGAAAGGTTCTAGATTCCCTTCACCTCTTTGAAGCCTACCTCTTGTTAGCATACAAACATGTAATTCACATCTAAAAAGCCCTGCTCTGATACCACTTGATCCAGGATGTTTTCACTTATAGATGTATAGAAAAGAATCACATGCAAAATTGCAACTTAACACAGAAATGTGCACATAAGAAAAGAAGAAGTAAACACATAAAAGGCACAAAAGAAGACACCAAGGCTTGATAATGGAGTTCGTCCAATTCAAACTACGTCTTCGGGCCCAGCTCAACAATGGGGAGGCCTTTCTTATTAAATGGCATGAAAGAAAAGAGAATTACAATCATCAACTGTCCACAAGAGGCTTATACCTCCAATCTGCAAGATGGCCTATGAAATGGATGCCTGAGATGGAGAGGTAAGCAGCACCAAAGCGTCCCACAGCAATGAAAGGGGCTGGAGTCATGTAAATTGTCTAAACACAGAAAAATAACACTCTCGGCCTCCTGCCAAACAAAACAGCGTGCTGCCCAAAATGCCTCCCCCCCTCTTTCCAATTATCGTGGCTTTATAATGGATTATTTGGACAGAATCCCATTCAGGTCGGGGCTTGTCTAGCTCATAATGGAGGCCAGTATCATGGATGGATAGGCGGGCACAACCACCTCTTAAACTGGCCTTTTTATTTTTGAGGTGATAAGGCCTTAAAAATACCGAAAACACTGAAAATCTGCCCCAAAACCATTTACCCGAACTTCAAAAATCATTAAATCAGGCTTATATGACTATCGGGTCTGACCTGAGGTCACAAATCGGCGTATCATTGTCTCAAAGGTCTTGTAACCAGGGAATTTCCGACCGCCAATCGTCGATCGCCGATATCAGCGTCAGCCAATCGAACTGCTTGTTCACTGATATATATATATATATATCTATATATATATATATAGATAGATAGATAGATAGATAGATAGATAGATAGATAGATAGATAGATAGAGAGAGAGAGAGAGAGAGAGAGAGAGAGAGAGAGATAAGCCCTTCGATCTAGTTGCCTCTGTTGGACACCTAATCCTAATGGGTTAGTGTGGAAGTCGAATGGACAAAAGCAGTCCAAGAGACCTTGGGATCTGAAACCCAAGAGTCACATATTAGTACTATAAATGTATATCTGATGTTAATAAAAAAAAGTACTCACTGATTTATCTTTCATATCTGTGTTGCTGTCCATGTGAGTTTAACATGGTATCAGAGCAGCTTGTTTTTCTGTGGCCTGTTATGTGCATGTCAGTCCTCCACCTCTACCCATAATTCTGTGTCTGAGCTGCCTTGAATAGCGCTGATGTGGTCTTCATTATCTCTGTCATTGTGTACGTTTTTGCTGGTAACGCTATCTCAGACTGACCACGCTGTTTCATAAACGGTTGAATTCTCCATACGTTGGCTGCATTGTAATAAATGTGAGACTGTGCGCTGTCTGCATTCTGTCCCTGAGGAGTCAGTCCACTGCCCCTCCACAGTCGCTACCCATTAAACGCTGCCCTCTCTCACGCTGCTGGCCTCATAGACGTTTAGATTCTCCTGCGCTAAACTAGGGACTGTGCATTTCTGCATTTCTGCTCTAATACAGTCCGGCCTGCTCTAATACAGAGATACTGTGTCAGCTATACATTTTAGGTGAATGAAGCAGTTGGCCTAACATGGAAAAGTTGCAATGAATATATGTTGAAGTCTCTTTTGATGCCTAAGCGAGGAGTTGATATGAGTCACTAAGTTTTTTAAAAACCATAAGTGTCCTTGTTACTCTTCCATAGTGCTCACACGCCCAGTCTACAGTATTAACTTCAGAATCGCCTTCAGAAGCTTTCGCCTTCGACTTAATTGAAACAAGGGTGACATTCCTGTAATATTTGCCGACTTTACGAAGTACATCGACTTCGATCATTGCGGCCTCTCAGTACTTCTGTAATCCACGGGCTTCCTCTTCATTAGCCGACTTTTTTCGTTTTCTCTTGGACTTCTTCTCTTGTTCGCCAATGCTTCTGCAGCCCTCAGGCTTGGGAGTTTGGAGTTTGGTGATTCGGAATTGCTGATTGGGTGAAACTCTGTTATATTGATGCAAAAAGGCGTTTCCAAACAGCGACAACTGTTGTCTTTGTGTGCTGTCCACGCATAACGCAAGAGCCTCAACTGTTGTCTGTTGAAGCTCCTCATTTGAAACTCGCATCTTAGCTGTGCATTATATATTTTATTTTCGATCATCGGCAGAGTACCGGGTTAGTTGCAGATGTTGTTTCAGTTTTAAATTTTGTGTTTCTGGGAAAGCAATGGGAGCAACGGTTTAAATGTTCGGGAGTAATCGTTGAATTCAAGGAGAATAATAATACGCAGCAGTTGGAAGGAATTTGATGCCTTGAAACTTGGATTTTTATTTGCATCATTAATTTATCATTTCCAGGGTGGGCCTTGGAGTGCTGTAGCACTACATTCTTTTTTTTGAGGATTTGTTTCGGGGCTCTGAGTTCTTTTCTCTATGCCTCTCTTCAAGAGGAAACCGTTTCCTCTTGCTGAACCTCCGAAAGACATTAAGCCCAATAAGCAGGTGTTTCAAATTCGATTTACGAAAGAAATCTTCAGGGATTATCAAGTGTAGTTGTGGTGGCCTAAATAGCGCTTTTCTGATTCAGGATTCTGATTTCCCCATAGCACTTTTCTCCAGGCTAAGCGGGACTTGGAGTCGGTTTTGCCGTCAGAAGTAACTCCAGCGCCTCCCCAGCAGTGGACTGTTGAGTGGCCCGATCGTAGGAGACCAGGTCACAGTTTCGAATCGCGGAGAGGTCGGCGTAAAATTTGGCGGCATCCCCGTTAAGTTTTGTGCGGACGAAGTCTTTTGAATCGCTTCTCAAGGGACTGCATTTCCTTTCTGAGCATAGCCACAAATTCTGGAAAATTATAAAGACAGTCAAGGAACTATTCCTCGCTGCTGCAGCTTCATTAAGATGAACGTCAAGGTGGAAAAGTATATTGCCTGGTGCTGTTAGAACAGTCGAACAAAGGTGCATGCGATGGTGGCCTATGTGAATGTTGGTTATGGTGCGGCGAGCATGGAGATGCTTCTTGAAGGTCGCGTGGAATAGAGGAAGGATTGGAGCTGTGAACGATTTAACGTTGGTGCAGTGAACGCTGATGCAGTGATTGGTATGTTTGTGACTGGTATTCTATGACTCGTAATGCATTACTATGTGCCATATTGTAACACATTGTTGTTACTGTGCACTTCGATTTCTACTTGGGTTTTTTACTGCGATACCTTTACATATTCGGTTCCTCTTCTCGGCTCACTGGTAATCCATATGCTCCTCAGCCCCGGTCCATACACTCGTAATCTCGTTGATCAATTTTGTATCCGCTCCATATACCACCACCATCCATATACCATCGTTGTCTCATATACCACCGCTATCCAAATTACCACTGCGTTCAAATACCTCCCACCGCCACTGTTTTAATTAACATGAAGGGTGTCATTTTTTGAATTAAAGGGAAGGCTTTTGAGCTTTGTAATGACGACCTCCAGAATTTTAATGACCACCATGAGTGGTATGGATATGTTGCATTGATTTAAGTTGAATAATTTGCAATGAGTTGTACGTTGAAGTTTTTAAATATTTTTAATCAAAGCATATGTAAAGATTGAGTTGCGGAATCACCAAATCGAATCTGGTGATACCAAAACTACAGAGCTCGTCCGCCTCTGACCAGAGCTTGAAGGGTTGAAGTTGTAGAGACCCACATCAATTTTGGAAGCCTTGAATGGTGCGCTGGCACTATTTCATTATGTTGCGAGTTGTAGTTGGGGAGAGGGTAAGGGCATAAAGAATGATCTAGCCCCAAGGCTACAAACTTGTATTTTCTGTGGTTGTTTCAGTTGAGCAGCATATCACTGTACCTGTGCTTGAAATCTTAATGAGTATAGACTATTGGAAGTGATGTTTGGTGATGTACCTCTGCTATAGAGGATCTCAAACTTCCTCATCTCATTGGATGTGTGGCTGTGAATATATTGAAGACACTCCATATTTATTTCCCTGTCTTGGAGCTGAATACGTTGCATATATTACCACTCTGGTGTTTTCTCTGTAATGATGGAGCTTCTTTGATGTTATAACACTTATCTACAGCCACTGTTCTTCCTAACATTTGCTGGTATATTCTACTTCAGATCTCTGTTATTATTAGAGTTGATATATCAGAGGTATATGTAATCCATTCTTGTAGTTGAAGTTCGAATTTCAAAGAAGGAAGAAGTCATTTAGTTGTGCATCCATACAAAGCGTATCTTGGTATACCTGAGCATTTTAAGGGTGAAACATATCTATTGTATCTGTGTTGGAAGGACTTTGAGCCTCTCATTCTTGATAGACACAAATCTGTTTGTGATTGGCTAAATTCTTAGCTGGATTGTTGAGTGTTCATTTCTTTGTTGAGACAATGGCTAGATTTGATGATGTATTAGAGTTGCTGAATACACTAATACACTCCACTATTGGTGGGAAGGTAAATGTTAGCAAAGACACTCTTTGTGACACTCAGACCTGCCTGCATGATGCGCAAGAAAAGATTGATTTTTCGCAACTAGAATCTCAGTTCCAGCAAGATGAGCTTCAACAGATTTGTCATTCCAAATTGTTTTCTGTTCAAAACAATATGTTGTTCAAGGTTAAAACAACAAGTGGTGAAATTAGTAAGATTGAAGTTGAATCAGATCCACAATCCAATAAAGCAGAAGTTGTATATGCAGATGCAGAAACTCAGTCTGCACTTCCCAAGCCCATCATCAGACCTTGGGAACAGCTTGTCCACAACAAGCACAGAACTGGTCTTGGATATGATAAGGACTTGTCCTTTCATATTCCAGACTATGCCAAGCCCATTCAGTTTCAGAGTGCTGGATTCATTGATGACAGTTCACCTGCTCTTCATGACAGTTCACCTCCAGTTGTTCCAGATTCTGCCCCTCTTCCACAGCAACAACAACAACAACAAAAACAACAGATCGTGAAATTCCAACACTGTGATCGAGTTGGCCATCTGAAAGATCACTGTTTTCATCTTCATCCATGTAAGCACTGTCATAAAACCAGTCATTCTTCACACAGATGCTTCAGAAATAAACATCCTGCAAGAACAAAGATTCATCGTGGATGGATCGCTTCTTGGCAATGGGCATCAACAGCCAAGAAGATATTCCAAACACATGTCAGAACTTGTTCCAGAATATTGAACAGTCTTGCAGTTGAGTTTTCTCCATCATCTCACCTTGTATCTGACAGGGGGGGAAATGATGGTCATCTACAAGCTTCAAAGTCACATCAAGCGAGCCTGAGCCACAACCTGCCACACCAGTTTCAGAGTTGTAGCCAGAGACAAAGATGCCTGAACATGCCTTCAGTTGGCAATCCGCCAATCTGATCTGATCGGAGATCGACGATCAAGGGTTCCACTATCCATAGCTTAAGTCTGCCTCCACAAGTCCTCTGATTGCGATTTTGCCTTTAAGGCTCAAAACCCATTTTCAAAGGAAAATCCTCATTTTCTTAAGCATCAAAGCAGCCTTCCTTATGCGATAACTTCATCATTTGGACTCGGATGGAAGTACCATTCTCACTGTTGGAATCAGGATTTCGAGATCTACACTCTGATCCTAAGTTGACTTCATTCCAATCACTTTGATTTCTGAGTTTTTCCATGCCATTGTATCTGAAGATCCACCTGGATCAGTCAAAGTCTTAGTTTCATCTCTAGTGTTGCTCCACTGCCAACAGGTGTGGATAGTTTGATCCAGATTTAAACAGGGACGCAAAAAAATATAGAGATAACCATATACACAAAGAAGTAGTGGAAATAATACTTTAGTTCATTAATGTAAAATACTGAAATATGCTTACAAACAGAAATGGAAATAAACCAGCTAGGGCAATGGTAGCTTATCTTTGAGAAGAGATGTGGCGGCTACATGTCTTTGAACTGTGTTACAATGAGGCTTGAAGGCCTATTTATTGTTGAGAGATAATGGAAAGCCCTAAATATCCAAAAACCTAACCCTAGAAAATGAAACACCAAATTGTGGGCCCCGTTTGGGTAAATTGGTACATCAACTTCCTGAGGTCGTAACTTTGGCATACAATCTCCGTTTGATGCACACATTATCTCATTAGAAATATCTATCCGAGAAATACACTTTGGGAAGAGCAACATCAGTCCATGGACCCATGTTTCTCCCAATTTTTCAAAAAAACATCGTTTAGGGCCTCAAAATGGCTCTGGAAGTTTAGGACCTGAAAAACTACTAAAAATAGTAAACTATGCTACAATTAAGCAAACTGAAAAGTTGAAAGAAACAATGGTGGGGGTCCAAGTGGACTTGGCAGGTGGCCACCAATATCCACCTGGATCATTCCTCCCCCCTTAGGAAGCAATGGTCCCCATTGCGTTGAGTTCCTCCATGAGATGAGGAAACTTCTGTTGAACTTGGTCCCTGGTGAGCCACTTGCCCTGGTGAAGAAGTTGGTCTGCTTTGACAACTCGATACAATTGGATATTTTACTGGCGAGTGTGCTTGATCTATGTGTCCATGATCCGATCAGTTGCAGCTTGTTCCATGCAATCTGGATTTACCTCTATGGGTGTGAGCTATTCTGCAATGTTGGATGTGTCTAGTAATGGTGGAAAGTATGGCCGAAGGCGGTCCACATTGAACACTGGGTGCAGGCCAAGGAATGGGGGAATGCTGGGCTCAAATGCATTGACTCCCACAGCCTTGGTAATGGTGTAAGGACCATATCGGAGTGATCTAAGTTTCCAATAGGCTCCGGTAAGGCGTTCCTTTTGCGAATGCAACTAGAGTTTTTCACCCACCTGAAACTTGTGTGGCACCCAATGTTGATCATGTCGTTGCTTGTACTTGGCATTTGATTTCTCCAAAATTTCATCGACTTGCTGGCGAATATGTTGGATGTGCTCAATGAAGTTGTTTGCCTTATCTGTTTCAGACTGGACATGAGCCGAATCTGCATGAGTAGCTGCAACTGGCATGGCCACATCAATGGGACATAGTGGCCGGAATCCCAAGCCCACCTGAAAAGGGCTGTGGTCAGTCAAGTTGTGGAGAGCCCAATTGTAGCTGTGTTGAACATAGGGGAGGCTCTCGTCCCATGTGCGTGGATTCTTTGAGTTGTACATGCACAAAATGTGTACGATCATCCTATTGACAACCTCTATCTGGCCATCAGTTTGAGGATGGAAGGTTGTGGACTTAGTGAGTTTGGTGTCAAGCATCAACCAGAGACTGGACAAAAATGTACTGAGGAACTTGCTATCCCGATCTTAGATGATAAACTATGGGATCCCAAAGTGTACCCACACTCATTCAAAGAAGAGTTTAGTAGTAGCTTCTACTGTGATATTCTTCTTGCAGGCGGCCATAATGGCCATCTTCGAGAACCTGTCGATGACCACAAAAACACAGTCGTTTCCATGCTTAGTGGATGGAATACCTGACATGTAATCCATGGAGATGGATTCCCCAGGTCAACTAGGGGTAGGAAGCGGGGTATAGAGGCCTTGCTTCTTGATGGTTGGTTTGGCAATGGCGCATGCAGTGCATGATTTGATGTACTTCCCAACATCATGTCGAAGATTCAGTCAATAGAAATACTTCTGCAATACTGCCACCGTTTTCTCGACCCTGAAATGTCCAGCAGCCCGACTATAGTGTGCTTCCCAAATCATCTTGGCACACTCGCTTGAAGGAACACAAAGGTGACCCAAGTGGCATAATAGGGCATCCTGGAGAATCTGGAACATGCTGACCCTCCAAGAGTGTCTGGTATGTGTGGCCAAATTTTGGGTCGCTTTTGTAGAGAAGTGGCCAATCAGAAGTCTCGTGCCCACAAGAGTTGAGCACAGTGGTTAGCGCCATGATCGGTGGTCGACTGAGGAAATCTGCAACATTATTGGTGCTACCCTTCTTATACTTGATATTCAAATGGAACTGTTGCAGGTATGTGGACCACTTCTGATGGCGATCATTTTGCAATTTCCCTTGGGTCTGTATGAACTGCAGGGGTCGGTGGTCTATGTGGACGACTGTTTTCTTCCCCAAAATGTAATGCTTCCAATGTCGGTAGGCCTGCACAATGGAATACATCTCTTTGTCATAAGTGGAATACTTCTAGACTGTTTCTGAAAGTGTCTCACTGAGATATGCCACTGGATTCCCGTGTTGAGTAAGGACTGCCCCAATAGCATAGTTAGAGGCATCTGTCTTGACCTCAAATGGTTGTTGCAAGTTTGGTAATGTGAGCATGGATGCCATGCAGAGGCAATCTTTCAACTCTGTGAATGCCCTCTGTTGAGATTCAGACCAAAATAATTTTTCTTTTGCTCCTCCCTTGGTGACTTTACTCAAGGGCCAAGTGATATGAGAAAATCCCAACACAAACTTGCGGTAGAAGTTGGCAAGACCTAGAAAGCTGTGGAGCTCTGTCAGAGTGGTTGGAGATGGCCAATCTCGAATGACTTGGATCTTGGATGGATCCACATGCACCCCCTATTCGTCAGTAATGTATCCCAGATACTGAACCTAGGTCATGCCAAAAGTGCATTTGTCCAAATTGGCACATAACTTGTGTTGCCGCAATGTTTGGAGAACTTGTCGGATATGGTGGAGGTGCCCTTCCCAACTCTGGCTGAAGATCAGGATGTCATCCAAGTATACGACTACAAATGAGTTGGTGAATGGCCACAAGATGTCATCCATTAGCCTCATGAAGGTTTCAGGAGCATTCTTCAATCTAAAAGGCATCACCAATCATTCAAACATGCCCTCCTTGGCTTTGAAAGTAGTCTTCCACACATCGGAGGGTTCAATTTGTACCTGGTGATATCTTGACTTCGAATTGATCTTGCTGAAATATTTTTACCCCTTCAGTTGGTCCAAGAGGTCATCAATCTGCGGGATTGGGTACCTATTACGGACAGTGATCTTGTTTAGTGCCCAATAGTCAATACAAAGTCTCCAAGTCCCATCCTTCTTCTGTACCAACGTGATCGGGCTCCCACAGGGCAATGAACTTGGATGGATGTGACCTTTCTGTAGTAGCTCCTGAATCTACCTCTTCATTTCATTGTTCTCCAAAATGGAGCGTCGATAGATTGGTCCATTGGGCAACAGCACACCTGGGGTCAGATCGATGGAGTTCTTGACCTAACAGTGCAAAGGAACCCCTGCGGGGGAGGTGAAGATGTCCTCATACTCCTCCACGACTTTGTCCATCTATAGTTGTCGTGCGAAGGGGTCCTGTATAGCGGTCGTGGCCATCATCTTCTTCTTTCCTTGAGGGCATATCATCAGGAAAAAAAAATTCCCGGTTTTGGAAATGAGCTTACTGCACTGTTTTGCAGTAATTAAAGAGATGGCGGTAGGCGGTGCTACCTTCGGTATCCTGTACAACTTAGTTCCCAAAGTAACAATAACAGCACGGGGCCTTGATTCATACACAGCATGTCACTTCCACAAGTATGGTTGTCCTAGTAATACATCACAAACTTCAAGGGGAGCAATGTCACACAATACCTCATCCATGAAGGGCTTGATGTTGTATGGAAGGCGACACTGCTGGCTCACGCGAAGATCCTGTCCTTGGTGAAGCCACCCGATGGTGTACGGTTGTGGATGTGTTATGGTCGGTAAGCCCAGCCGCTTAATGACCTCTGCCAAAATGAGGTTCTTTTGGCTCCCACTATCAACAATGAACTATAGCAAGGAGCCCTTTACCCACAGTTGGGAGTGGAAGAGACGCTCTTCCTCCTCTGGATCTTCGGGATCCTCCTTCTAGATCTTCATGGTGGCAACGGTGGCGTTGGGCTCTGCATCGATAATCTACTTCCCTTTGTCATTCCCCTTGTCGAGTTCTGACTTAGAGTCAGAACCTGCATCTAGTTCTGAAACCTTTAGCTCAGCCACCAATGACTGCTTGGCCCGACACTTACTTGTGTTGTGAGTGGAGCTCTTATGGAACTCACACCACTTTTCTGTGTCCTTTTTCGGCTTCGCGGCACTGTTCTTTGCTTGTAGCTTTGGCGATTTGTCTTGGGCCACCCCACCTTTGCTTTGTCCTTTGTTCTGCGATTTGGGGGCATCTTTCCCTTGCTTCGGGTTCGTAGATCCAAATTCTTGCTTCTTCTGTTTAAACTTTTTCTCGGTCCTGACGGCATATCGGTATGCGATACTGGTGCCGAGCGAGGAGATGTTCAGGAATTCTATTTATTCTTGGATGTACTTGTGCAGGAAGCCGTGGTATTTGAGTACCAAATGTTTCTCTGAATCCTTGATACCCAACTTTGTGTGAAGGGTATGGAAAATATTGGTGAACTCCAGCATGTCTTGGTCCCTTCCCTGCCGCAGGGTGGTCCATTTTATGTATTGATCCTCATAGCTTCCTACAAGGTAGTACTGCTCCTTGATGGCATCCTAGAATGAATTCCAAGTGGGTGTGGCCGAAAATAGTGAACCTGTACTTTCATCCTTATGCTCGCAGTAGGTTTCCCACCAGTCCTTGACGTGTGGGGCTGCTTTGAGAAGAGCGAAAATAATCTTTTCCTGACTAGAAAAATCATGAACAGAAAAATAACCCTCTAGCAGATTTAACCATTTATCGACGACATCTGCGTCTATCTGATCATCGAATATGGGGATTTCAAAATTAACTTGTACCTTAAACGGTGTCGCATTACCAGAGTAGCTGTTGGAAGCCGATGTGTCACCCCTGGGTAGCCGCTGAAGGATATGGTTAAAATTGTCCATCATCGCGTTCCTTTGTCACTCGAGGGCTTCTTAGAGCAAGATTTTGATAGGATCTCCTGCCCCCTCGTCTTTCTTTTCATCCGCCATGGGAGGCCATCAGGATTTGTGAGGTTGGTCTTGCAAAGGTCCGACCAGTTCAAGCCCTAACTCCTTATACCCCGACCTCGTTGGGGATATGCAAAGAAAAACAGAGAAAAAAAAATAGACTGCTCTGATACCACTGATCCAAATTTAAACAGGAACACAACAAAATACAAAGATAACCATATACACAAAGATGCAGTGGAAATAATACTTCATTTCATTAATGTAAAATACTGAAATATGCTTACAAACAGAAATGGAAATAAACCAGCTAGGGTGATGGTAGCTTATCTCTGAGAAGAGATGTGGCAACTACATGCCTCTGAATTGTGTTACAATGAGGCTCAAAGGCCTATTTATTGTTTAGAAACAATGAAAAACCCTAAACATCCAAAAACCTAACCCTAGAAGATGAAACACCAAATTGTGGGCCCCGTTTGGGTAAATTGGTACATCAACTTCTCGGGGTTGTAACTTTGGCATACGATCTCTATTTGACGCAAAAAGTATCTCGTTAGAAAGATCTATCTGAGAACTACAACTTTCGGAAGAGAAATATCAATCCATGGACCCATGTTGCTCCCAGTTTTCCCAAAAAACGTCATTTAGGGCCTCAAAACGGCTACAGAAGTTCAGGACCTGAAAAACTGCTAAAAATAATAAATTGTGCTACAATTAAGGAAACTGAAAAGCTGAAAGAAACAATGGTGGGGGTCCAAGTGGACTTGGTAGGTGGCCACCAATATCCACCTAGATCACAGTACCCCGGTGGAGTTACATAGGAATACAAGTATGGCTCCGCTGCTAGCAAGCCTAGTCAGTACCTTGGCGGAGTTACTTGCATCACCTCCCTATATAAGAAGCCTTTCTCTTCTTTTGCCTTATTCATTTTTCATTTTGAATTTTTGACTTTTCATTTTTTCATTTTTTACTATGCATATCACTTATTCATTTCAGAGGTGGAAGAAGGATCCCAACTTATTGAGAGCAGAAGAGGTTGTTCAAGCTCCACCTGGATCATAGTACCCCAGTGGAGTTACATAGGAATACAAGTATGGCTCCGCTACCAACAAGCCTAGTCAGTACCCTAGTGGAGTTACTTGCATCACCTCCCTATATAAGAAGCCTTTCTCTTCTTTCGCCTTATTCATTTTTCATTTTGAACTTTTGACTTTTCATTTTTTCATTTTTCGCTATGCATAGCACTTATTCATTTCAAAGGTGGAAGAAGGATCCCAACTTATTGAAAGCAGAAGAGGTTGTTCAAGCAGAGAAGTAATTTATTGTATCTTTGACGTGCCTGTTAATATTTTCCCCCTTACCTTACTCTACTTGACTGAGGTGACAAGGGTTAACCAAAAAACAATCGACTAGAGAAGGTGACACTAGTTAGCGCGCAAGCATTGTGTTTACACCAAGGTTCACTTCGAACAATACATATTTTCCTTTGATGTATCATGGACTAAAAGTAACAAGCTCATCATACAGAGGCAAGATGACAGATAACCAAGTAGTGATAGTTGTACAAGCCCTCTTGTACTTTACCCAGCTCGCTTCAAGAGTCATACATGGTTTCATGCAAAACTAACCTATGAACGAAACAAGCGAATGAACTAACAATCAACAAAGAAAAGCAAGAGCAGAAGAAAAAATGAAAGCAAAGCAAGTAAACAAACAAGCAAGCAAACAAACAAGCAAACAAAGCACGTAAGCAAACAAGCATGCAAGCAAACAACTGAAAGCAAACACTACTCCTACTCCTACACTAACGGTACATGGGCCTGATCATGTGAAGTGATACTTCCAATGTATCCATCGGTGCATTGGTAGACCCATGTTGGTGAAGTCTTGGTCTGCGAGCAACCCAGTTGTGCGAACCAGCAAGTAAGAAAGGTATAACAATGAAGACAACCACACTTCATGATTCAAAGTTCCCACGGGACATAAGTGAGTGCATGTGCATGACAGGTAGCCCGTGGACTTATCATGGTGTTTTGTGACACTACATGCAACTTTGAAGCATAAGCACACTCTTGACCATGACATGCAATAAAACAAAAGAAACAAAGATAACTTGCATCACACGTGAGTGCTTGAAATGTAAGACTCCTCCAATGCATGAGCAATGGGATCATGTAGTTCGAGTGGAGGAAGTAAAATCTGAGTGTTATATTGATATTGAGTGCAAACAGATGAGTGATGAGGAGCCTTGAGTGTTTGAAAAATTTCCTGATTGGAAGCGAAACCAACCTCAGGACAATGAGGGCTTGACATAACCATCAACTCAGGCTGAAGTGCCTCGACGGTCTGTGGGGTTTTGACTTCGTTGATAGATGGATCTTCATAGACCAGTGGCTTAGATAGATTAATAATGAGTGAATCAACATCATGATCGGATGATGAGGTGAAGAGATCACAACAACCAAGATCAGATTATTCAAGATGTTGGTCAGCATCCTCATGGTTTGATGAATAACACAGAGGCATAGATGAGGAGGAAGAATGTTCACCCTCTGCGTTTCTAGGAAAATGAGATGAAAGATCAAGTGGATTTCCAATGAATGATTTGTCCTCTCCATTGTTGGATGATGGGATAACATACAGTGTGTGCTGCGAAAGATCAACAATGGGTGCATCCATGGATGAAGACACACATGCAAAATCATGGATGGCAGTTTCACCAACGATGTTAGGAAAGAACAGAGGGGGCTCAGACGGAAGGGAGTCATCCTTCGCCGAGTGTTGATGCTCAAGCTCCCACTCATACTCTTCATGAATGATAACGCATGTTGGTTGTGCAACACCAACTCCATTAGTGGGTTGTTCCTCGTTCATAGCAAGTGAAGAGTCCGGAATGGATGAACACAAGACAACACCATCTGGAGGAACACCTAGGTGCGAAGACAGAGATCGTAGAAAAGAATGAATATGAGGACTTGAAGGACTCACAACCAAATCTGCGCGAAAATTGAGTGAAGTGATGTTGGGAGGGTGTGAAGGATGAACAGGTGTGTGAGCATGATCCTCAACATCACTGGGCATTGGTGGAGCTGTTGAATAAGAGGAAGGTTGATAGTCAGTTGAGATAGTGTCCACTTCCACATGAGATTGCACAACTCCATAAACGAAGAATGTTGAGCGAGGCTTGATCTCAAACTTTCTCTTGAGATGGGTAGATTTCTTAAGGCAGTACTCGAACCGATCCCAAAGATAAGAAAATTTCATCTGACTCCTCAGAGCTTGAAACTACAAGTCATGGAAGTGCTAACAAAAATAAATAATGGATTCATGTTGAGTCCTCCATTGTTGTAACAGTTTCGGTCAAGATGGTCTGGATCAAAATGATAGAAAGTGTCTTCAATAAGATCACAGAAGTGCTCAAATGAGTGCATGGTGTCAGATGGTAGGCTAAGCACCCAGAGAAATGGAGATTCGTGAAGTGTGTATGCAAGCAGCAAACCAACCTGTTCATCAGGAAACTCATCTTCCTCATGAATCATGGAAATAAATTTATGTAAGTGCTCAGGTCAGGCCACTTCTCCTTCACCATCATATGTGTGAGTGGACAAGAGATTGAAAAGCTTCCTCGAGATGGAGACATCTTCATGATTCGAAAAAAACTTTGGGGGAAGAAGAGTGCAAAACTCCATGAATGGTATGAAAAGGTTAAAAACTGGATGAAAGGACACAACTTGTCATCAAGCCCTCCTTCTAGCGCTAGAACTGTTGATGGTGTTGGACCTGCCAAAATTTCAAGGGGATCTCCACTGTAAGAAGTCCCAATTGGACCTTACATCATTTGGTGTAGGAGTCCCAGCAGTGGGTCGTAAGGTAATGCCTTGACCGCGATGTCGCACAGAGGCAAGTAAGATAACTCTGTCAATAGCAAGGGTGTGACTGATGCAGTGAGTTAAGGAAGGTGTATGACAGGTTCTAACACTTCGAAGGGAGAAGGAGGTGAAGGTGAGTTCCAGGTTGAAAGGGATCAGTACCAACTCAGCTAGGAACAAAAAAAACAAAAGGACATGGACAACTTTGAGTGGAGCAGTCCACTCAGATGTGGCAGTCACATCATACAAGGTAAGATAACATGCACAACACTCACAGATCATTCTGAGACAAGTGCGACGGTTGCTACAACAAGGTTCATGTGAAAGGTCTGTCTGATGTCTGGTAGAGTAGTCGACACGGATGATGACAACATTAAGAACATATGCAACACATTAACAACAAGATTCATATAATTGCATACAAATCAGTTTATACACAAGTACGTAAGTTAAACAACATATATCATCAAGGCAACCAGAGCAGTCCAACTACAATAACAACATATGCATGAAAATGTGTTGGATCTTATTATATAAAGAAGTGTAAGTCTCAATCATACAATACATCCATGTAAACTTGCTAGCCCCAAGACTAGAACGTTACAGCCACATTCACTTGCTCCTCCAAAGAGATGTACTAGTTCCGTGTAGTGGAGAAGCCAAGGCGTGTTACAATACTTTCCAAGCCTTCTTCAAGATAATCTTAGTAGAAGCTTGACTGACCAAAAGCCCTTACAATGAGTTATGATGGACTATTTAGAGAAAAGGGTGGGGTGACCCTTGACATTCCCCTTTGTGAGAGTTCAACTACCCTCATGACTCTTCACCTACTCTATGACTATTACATCCAACCATTGACACTTGACTTACACTTGACATGACTCAACATTACAATTCACATGTACTCATGTGAGACAACATGGCTTGAGCAAGCCTTGCAAGACATCACTGACACTCGGTCCGCTATGATGAGACAAACTCTTTGACATGCTTGTGATGGTGAAGGTGGTGAGTTGATGCCAAGATTGGTCGTCCATGATGGTGTGCATGCACCTCATGGTGACATCTTGCTGAATCGAACTCTTTCCTCCATTGCAACCGATGCATTGGTTCGGCCCCTTCATACAACTCTTCTACTAAAATGTGCATGGTCTTCTTGGGTACGGTTGAACTAGAAACACACTGATGCATAGTGTCCATGCTAATCTTCAAGTGTGTGCTAGTGGTCATGCACATTAATTTGCCGAAGTACATGTTCAGCCCCAGCTGGACTTGCTTCTTGTATTCTCCTTGGTGAGTGTCTTGAATGGGTTGGATTGCATGTGTGCACTCAATGACATGCATGCTGCTGAATCCCTTTCATGCGATGAACAACAATTCTCACCATGTCTACTCTATGTTAGTTGCTAGGATGGATCCTTAACTTGTACGGGTGCAGTTTCATCCGTGAGTGCATGTTGGGCCCACTGATGTTCTTGTTCGTGTTGTAACTCATTCATCTATCTGTGCAGCTTCATGTTCTTATTGAGTTGTTGCTTCAACACATGTAACTCCTTCTTTGTTCCATCTTCTTCCTTCGTGTGATTTTCAGTTGTGCAGTCACTTCATAGTCAGAGTCTCCAAATTTTCTTTCATCATCAACGGACCTGCTTGAGCTTGCAACCTTGTTCCGCCTCCGTGTTGTCAACAACCCTCCTCTTGCATTCGTTGCATTTGGTATGCTGTCTTCAGCTACCATTCATGATGTTTCTTATTGTGATGTTGTTGCTGTCATATCTTGATGTCCTTTTCTACAAACAACTTGATTTCTTCGTGGGTATGCAACTCCATGGACACTTGATCGATTTCATCCCCAAGTGTGCTCTGAACAGTGTCTTCATCTCTGCTCTCCTGGAAACCATTGTACCTATACTGCTGAGAGGTATATGAACACCTGGGATACCTGGAGACATGGAAACACTCATGGCAAGCAATCTGTCAGTCGAAAACCAAAATGAACATGAGAACTAATTTGCAACATACCTGGGTGCATGATCATGAAGGTTATGCAATTTCGGCTAGGAGGCCGGGAGACCGACTGCCAAGACTACACAAGGCACAATATGGGTTGTTAGGAGACTGGCTGACTACTGGAATTTCACAATGCACAGTCCAGTCTGGCTGCTAACTGCTGGGATTGCCCAATGCGCAATTCCAGCTGGGAAGGACTGCTGAGCTAGGGACAAATTTGCGCAATTTCTTGGGCCAAGCAGCCACTGTAATCCAGAAATGCGCAAAATAGTCCAAGAGGCCAGTGCTGGGTAGGAATTCACAAATATGGAGAGGAAGTTGAGCCATCCTTCCCTAGATTGTGCATTGCAGCCTTGGTGAAGGTAGAGCTCGGGCCCAGGTTGGCCTGACTCGCCGACAGGCAACTAAAAGCAAGTACGTTAGTGAATGCATGGTGACACTAAGTGATAGCAGAAGTGATTAACAATGCATGCAAAACATGAATGAAAGATTTAGCAAACAGATCAACATGCATGTGGGTGAGGCAGTTCACCGGTTGGGCAAATGTCCTAGCAAAACAGTTTCATGCATACGACAACAGTAATATAGCAATGAAAACTGAAACAGATCGAGGACAAGCTATTATATATGTAAACGACAGCAAGAATTCAAAGAAATCAAGCAAACAATACTCCCACAAGAGAAAACATAAAAAGTGATAGAAATGCAGCACAAGGCATGGGAAGCAGGCTTACCCCAAAAAAATTGAGCTGAATGTGTCGACTGCTCCTAGATGTGATGTGGTATGTCAGAGCTACAAGGTGGATGTGAGGAATGATCTTTGTAGCGTCCGGTTGATGAGTTTTGATAACATTGAGGTTGTGACGTGCATGCCACAAATCTAGGGGAAGCAGCACTTGGTGGGAGGTTTCAGAATTTCTCCTTACATGTAACCTCCAACTGCTAAACATATATCCCTGAAACAAGGCATGCCTTTGCATGCTACCTTAGGATAAGTATTTCATGCATGAAAGTCTATTTTGCTCAGTCCCTGATGGAATCGATCAACTCGGTTGCACATGAAAGAGACTGTTTGACTGTTGGAGAAAAATGCGCATTTCTGGCTGGGAGCTGGGCTGACTGCCCAGGATATTTGCGCAATTTCTAGGCAGAGCAGCTGACTGTTGCCCAGATTTGTGCAAATTTTGGGCTAAGCATCCTTGCTAGGGAAATTTGAGCAAATCCTGCTGGGAGTGTTGGCAAATAGGATTGTGCAATCCTGGAGCCCAGTAGGCTGCCAGAGAGGATTGCACAATTTCTGGAGGGAAGGCTGGTCGCCCTCCGTAAATGCGCAATTTTCAAGGGGAAGTTGCTCAGCCTGCAGTTGGACCAAGTCTGGGTGAACAACCTGCGAGGGGAATGGATCAAGCTGTGATCGACAAGCTGCCTTTGTGCAGGAAAGACACTGAAGCTTGTGAACGTGACGAAGCAAGGCAAGTTGCTATGAAGGTTGGATGGGAGGCTCCAAAATGAGGCTAAGGCAAAATTTTGGAGGGTGGTTGTAGCCACTACAATAGTTTTATAAAAGACGATGCAAAAAATAAGATAACTAGTAATTATTATCGATATTCCACATTATCATTATCCTACTAAATATGATTTATCAGAACAAATTACACATATTTAAATTTGTATTTTCAAAAGAAAAAAAGTGTATTTCATTTATTTAAAAAAAGGCACGTGAGGTAAACTTTATTAAATTTATATACATATATAATTTCTATGTACACTTATTTTTACACTTTATGACTTGAATAGTCCATTAGGTCATGTGTTTATGACTTTTTATGTTTGCCAACCCTTATGTCTCATGAGAGAAACAATTAAGGAGTTAACATATTCAAAGATATTTTAGTGTGTATAAGTATGCATTATTGCTTCATGCCATTTTTAGAAGTGAAAGCATTTATCTAGATTTTTAACAATCTTATTTTAGTTATTTTATGAAGCAAGATGTGCTAACAATTTTTATGTTTGTAATCAATTAATGAAATAATGGGAAGCAAGATGAGCTAATTTATTTTTTTATATATTTGTAATCATTTAATGAAATAATGGGACCTGGGATCTTTAATGGGAATTTTCTCTCTTGTGATGTTTATTGAAGGAAGATATTTTTTTGTATTTTTTTATGAGAACATAGAGCTCTAGATATGAGAGGTATTAGTGTTATAAGAAGTTATTAGTGTTAGATGCTTCTTTTAGTGGAAATATTTTGTTTCACAATGCATTGAAAGCTTTTTAGATTTCCTAGGTTGATTTTAAGTTTCTTCATTTAGGTTGCATTTAATGATATCATTAGGTTTTATGTTTAACTTAGATTTCCATTATAGAGGTGTAATATAATATTTCAACAAATATCTTGTAACTTTGGTTAAATCTTCCTAGGTAGAGTTTCTAACATCCTACTTATAATTCATCAGAAATATTATTTTGCCACACTAGGGTACAAATGATTATAATATTTTGTGATATACATTGATGACTATTACATTTTGTTGACTATTTATGTCTTCTAATTTTCCTTATGAACTCCAATTCTTGCCTATAATCTATATGAGAAATTCACCAAAGAAAATAGTAGCACTAAATTTGGTCAAAAGCATTTCCAAGCTCATGTTGGTTCATAAAGGCGATGCCCTGTGAATTTCTTCTTTCCTCCACAAAATAGGAGATCCCTTATTTCATAAATTATGCCACCAATACAAGATGTAAAAGAACCATAGAATTTCTATACCAGGTTGTAGGAAATTAAAGTCCAAATTTTCCCAAGGACAAATCACTCAAATAAAGGGTTCAAGATGTAAATAAAATGAAACAAACTAGGAGTTTATATTCTAAGTAAGCATCAAAGGTCCAAGGATGCCTATGGAAGGATATAAGACATGGAATAGACAACTATACACATAATCCATCCATGCTCTAGGAACCACAACCAAAAGTTGAATGCCCACAACTCACATCCAAAGACAATTTCAAACAAATTGAATTTCCAAATTATAATCCAAAGACTAAATGAGGTTATTGCCATATTTGGATTGGATTGATCTATATTCCTCACATTGACATAGCACGCTTCCATTGAATGACGTTTTAATATGCCCTCTTGCCAATTCATTCCTTCACCAAGAAGTCCAAGCCCTCAAGCAAAATTAATTTCATGCATGCAAATGAGGGGGGTGGACGGAGGGGGGAGCTTGTCATTTCAATTCCAAACTCCTTGCTTATAGCCCACTGGAAACATTTAGGTGACAAATGGCTATTAATTATGATGTTACAAGCCCCCATTCCAAAACTTAAAGTTTAAAGGAATTAGCTAGAAAATTCGCCTCTTTTTTTCCAAAGAACATCTAAATTGGGTATAGTCAGTTTATTAACCAAAAAAATACCCTTATAATTAAACTCTCATAATATTTGTTAAAATGGAACCTTATGTAGATTATCAATCTTTTTCTAAATTTGTTTTATAATCTAGGTCAATTTATTATCAAATAAAGTTGATTTTAAAATCATGCTTAAGTCTCCCATGACAATCAAAAATTTCATTTTGATTTCTTTCCCAAGAAAATACCATGGTAAAAAGCATAAACTTTTACTTAATTATTTACGACCTTTCTTAGACCCAAAAAAATAATATTTCAATATATCCCTCAAAATCTAATAAAATCAACCCCTCCACCCTCCCACACACCCCAGTAGAGACTGGTACGATTCAATTCAACATTTTGGTCGTTCGGGTTCGGTCGTGTCATATCTACATACTTCCTCTTCCTTTAGTATAGAGTTTATCGTTGGATGAACTGCATTGCCGATATTGATCCCAAGAAAAAAACTGTAGGGATAGCTAGCCCGTGAACGGCCAACCATCTAACTGTAAAAATTGGATAAGTTCTATCTATAGTCATTAGTGCCTCCTAAAAAATAATATTTCAATATATCCCTCAAAATCTAATAAAATCAACCCCTCCACCCTCCCACACACCTACCACCCACCACCCATAATATATTTTAGTGTTAATCATCATTCCCTCCATAATTTTAAATTAGAATGTCACTAGTTCATTTTTGAACCATGTAAAGATTCTTATGAGTTGTAATTTTGATACAGGATGAACATACATATAATATTTATTATTATTATTCCACAGTGTCAATATTACAATGTGTTTACGACTTTCCATATATGCCACTCTCTAAGTCTCGTGATAGAATTAAGGAGTTGACTTATTAAAATATATTGTAGTTACAAGCCGGAGCATTTATGTCGACCTTTTAAAATTTTATATCGGGTGTTCTACTCGACAATATGAGCTAGTAATTTTGATGTTTTTGATGTTTAGAGTTACTTAGGGAATTGTGGGAACTTTGATTGGCACTTCCTCTATATTCATGTTTATTGAAGGAATATATGCATTTGTTTTAATGTATAAATGGAGTATTTATGCTAATTTTTTTTTAATGTAAATTTTTTATTTTATAATATATGGGAAAAAAAAATTTATGTACAATGTTTTTAAGAAAATAAAAACAATTTTAATATGAATAAATATGGAAATTTGTAAGTATATATAATTTTTTTTTAATTTTTTAAACTAATAAAAAATTATTTCATATAATTTTTCAGACTTATATTATAAAAATATAATGCAATAATTCAACAATTTTCTTATAATTTAGAAATTCAATAGAAATTCATTTAATAACTTTTGGATTTTAATAAATAAATAGTTGATACCAAGGTAACTCATTATTATGTTAACTTTGAATTAGTTGGAAATGTTACTCAACATAATTTAAGCATTGCTTAACTTTCTCCCCATTCATATTAGTCTTCTCTATCCCCATCTTAAGCCACTCTTTTGAACTAGTTAGAAATGTTACTCAACATAATCTAAGCATTGCTTAAATTTCTCCCCATTCATATTTGTCTTCTCTAACTCCATCTTAAGCCACTCTTTAGAACATTACAAAGAGCCCAACATTTATTCCATAACCACTATTGTGTTCAAATACATTTTACAAGATATGAAGATGGTATCTCTCTGACATATAAGGTCATTATGTTCATAATAATATTTGCATAATTTTATGTTTTAAATTAAATTATGTATGTTATATGCATCTCAATTTTATAGTTTTAATGATTAAAATAGGAAAAAAATGATTATTTTAAATTTCTATTATTATTTTAGTAAATAGATATAAGTAAATATCAAATTTAGTTGTAATTTGAAATTGAAAATAAGATGAATATTAAAAAAATGTTTTTCTTAGTTTATGATTTTATATATCTATTTAAGACTTTGTTAACTTTTTTTAGATAATAGTTTTATTTAAATATTATATTAAATTTTAATACAACTTTTTAGTGTACCAAAATGAAAAAATTAAACTAAAAATAAAAACATAATTATCATTTATATTTATTATAATTAATAATAATAAATAATAATGGTAAAAATTTAAATAGATATTAAAATTTTTAAAATAAACCTTTTGTAAATTATTATCAACATCTCGTTGTCAATAATTATGAGAAATTCATTTTTTATTTTTTTAATATCAACTTTATTTCTTCACTAAAAAAAATGAAATTTAATATTTTTAAATAATTTCTAACATTTTAAATTAAAATACATATACTTATATCTTAAAAAGAAATTTTATTTATAATTTTAATATTACGTTATCATGCATTATTTAATATTACATTGAAATTATAATTTATTAAAAAAGTTTTTACATTAATGTTTTTCTAAATATTTATCTAGTTATGTTTCTTTTTAAAATTTTATAATAACTTCATAAATATAATATTGTTTTATAATGTTTATGTTACATATTATATCATAATATTATTATTATTATCTAATTTTAAGGTCATCACTAAGTTAGACATCAAATTGGTGTATGAGATTTTTTTGTTTGTGAGACAAGTCTACTAAGGCATACATACTCTACCCCTCTACTTTTGAACCTATGACCTCTTAGGAAAAAACACGTACTCTTAATCATTAAGCTCACTCAAAATGTATACAACTATTTTCAAAATAAAAATTTCACAAAATTAAAAATACACAGTATGAGTAAGGTTGCCTTCAACTCGCCCTCTTGGGGAAACCGAGTATTTCAGCCACCTAAAGTTTTTAATAGCCGACCAAAAATAGAAAATCCATAGTCTGATTATCCAAGCTAAATACACTAAACAGTCTTGCAGATTTCTAATTCTACTTGCATGCATATATCTATTTTCCTCTTCTAATACTTTAAACAAAGTGAAATTATCTATACTATGCAGCTTCATCAAAATTAATACATATCTATCTTTAATCAGCTTCTGCCTCTGGTCGCTGGTTTGTCTCCTTGTTTGCATTCTGCTGTCCTTCCCTTATCATTTGCTGAATCTCCTCAAGCTTCTTCTCTTGCATCTCCAATGTAATCTGAATGATCCTCAGCTCCCTCCTTAGGTTGGGGACTCCTTGCGCCAGTTCTGCCATCTCTGTTGCAGCTTGTTCCAAAGCTTTAGCCAACAATCTCTTCATCACCCAGTAGATATGCAAAGACTGTTTAAATAGGGACATTCTTCCCCTAGTGTTGCCAGGGTCGTGGAGTAGAAACTCCCAATCTTCCATCTCTGAGTCAGACTGAGCTTGCAGCGCATCTTCCTCCATATTCTGGATAATTCTCCTGATTCTTGGATTCGTGTTCTGATTATACGCCTTTTCTGCTTGTTGAATTTTCTTGTCCAACGACCGGCTTGTCTTTTTACCCGGTCTCCCTCTCTGCCCCTGTCGTCCTCCCCTTACTCCTCCGTATCTGCTCGTTCCTCTGCCTCTCCTGCTGCTCGGCTCCAGCCCGCTACCCGTGCCTCTTCTTCCTCTCTGTCTGTTGCGCTGCCTTAACTTTCCCTCCCGCTGTCCTAGCTGCTCGTCACTGGTTTGCTGGGTATCCCAGCCTCCTACATTTCTGCCTCGTTCCTTACCTTGCCTGCCTTGATCTTGCCGGTCCTCCTCTTCCTCAGAGTCATCATATATTTCATATATCTCCTCTACAGTCTCTTCCTTCGCTACCGCCTTGCCCTTCCTATCCCTGTCTCTGCGCTCCGCGGCTTCCAGTTCCTCTACTGCCCTTGCTCTCTTCCTGGTTTCCATAGCATCCTCAGTAAGTTTTCGACGCAACCTCGCTCTGTGCCAGCTCTCCACCACCTTTTCTCTCCTCGCTCTATAATTTCCTAAACAGTTTCCTCGTTGTCGAATCTTTCACTGCCTCCCGTTTATAGTCTTCCTTGCTCTAATCCGCCTACCTGTCAACTTGGCCTTCCGCTGCCACCTGTTACTTTGTCCTCTGCCTTTCCTATCACTTATCCTTCTTCCCTCATTTCCATTTATGGATTCTGACATACCATTTTTTCCTCCTCTCCGATCACTTGCGTTTATTATCTTGCTGTGTGGTGGTTGATTCTTACCTGTCGTCACACACTTCTGCTGTACTGTAGCTTGCCTGCCCATTATATCATTCCCCCGCCTTGACTGACACTCATTAAATTTCTGGGATTGCCGATCCATCTCACCTGTCCGCCGCACGAATGCTATGATTCTCGTTTATTGCTTGCCCTTTATTTTCATTCGTTGCTTGTTCATGGTTATAATTAATAATACTGGCCAATTCCTCCCATTCTCTATTGGGCTGCAACGTTCTCCACTGATTGTCTATTTTGCTGTTTCAACCCTTGCAACCCCAATTCGCAATGAAATCTGCCACTCGGTTTCCATTCCTTTTCACATGATTAAAGATTTTATAGTCAATTCTTTTTAGTAGGTCCGCCATTTCTTGAACAATCCCTGCTGTTCGCTAGCTATTGGTGATCTGCTCCCAGTTCTTCCCGTTGGTAAGTTTCTTTAGTATTTCAATTGCTATCTGAGAGTCTCCTTCTATCTCCAGGTTTCTATAGCCATTTCTAACCGCGATTCTCAGGCCTTGGTGGATCGCCCATAACTCGGCCTCATTATTTGTCATCTCCCCGCCCCACTCTGCATAGATCCATCTGGTGTTTCTCTGTCTGTCTCAGAAGATACCTCCGAATCCGGAATTACCTGGGTTCCCCTTTGATGCCCTGTCAAAGTTTAACTTCATAAAATTACCTTTGGGATATGCGAACTTGTCATAGCTTTGAGATCTCGTACTATTTTTGCCAATTTTTTTGGTATGCACCATTTAAAATTTCAAATTTAATTTCGTTAAAATTTGCTCCTCTCCCTGATCTACTTTCCAATCATCCGCATCCCATTTTTCCACCAGAATTGATTCTCTGGTTAAGTTCACTACTCTGTTCCATATTGTTTCCGCGTTTTTAGCTTTGCCTTGGAATACTTTGTGGTTCCTTTCTTTCCATAACATCCAAATCACAAAACCCGTAATGAGATCCCAGGCCTTTCGGACTACTTTACATTGGAATTTTTCCTTCTGCCAATGAAAAATTACTTCCTTTATTTCTCTCGGGGACCCCTCAAGTTTCTGGAATAGTTTTCCAGTTTCAATCCATAGCTTCCTGGCATAAACACACTTGATTAATAGATGATCTTGAGTTTCAGCTTCCTTATTGCATAGGTAACATTTTGAAGGTCCACTGAAACCTTTCTTTTGGAGTTTATCCCACGTCAGGATCTTGCCCTTAGCTACTAGCCATGCAGATAAGATAATTTTCGGCCACCAATTGTTACCCCAGATGACCTTCCAGTCTTGGTTTTCTTCATTGGTCCCCTGTTGGTTTGCCAGATGCCTCCTTGACTGTGAAGGATCCTTTCATTGAATTCCCCCATCTGAGGATATCCCTACCCGTTCGAGCTTTTATTTTCCTGGACTCTACCTCTTCCATAAACGCTTCCTGTTGCTCTTGATCTATCTCGAAACCCCATTCCTCTGGTGTTATCCATTTCCGCCAGATTCCATCCAATTCGTCCTCTTTCCAATAATCTTTGACATATATACGGTTATCCCCTATTTTTTCCTGTATGTTTTGGATTTTTTGTATTCTGCTCATTTTCTCTCTTTGCTGCCATTTCTCATCCCAGAATTTGGCTTCCCCTCCTCCTCGAATTTCCCAGAAAGCATTCTTTTCTACTATATCACGATTTTGTCGAGCTAGATCCCAGATTGCCGAGCCTTTCGGGGTTTCCTGCATCCGGTAGATATCCTCCGTAGTGTTTGGCATATTGTACTTGTGCCTCCATAGTGTCTTCCATAGGTCATTGCCCCCTCTTAGCCATCGCCACCAAAGTTCTGCACCAAGCACTTTGTTGAGTCTATCCGGATCGCGCAGACCCAAGCCTCTTTCCTCCTTTCATTTCGTTAGGTGTTTCCATGATACTAGGGTCCACTTCTTCTGTTGGGTCGATCCTCCCCAAATTAACTTCCTCATAATTTCTCTGATTTTGGTGCAGACTCCTCGTGGTACCGCCATAATCGATAGTGGGTATATGGGGATTGCCTGCAATACTGATTTTACTAAAACAATCCTTCCAGCAATATTTAAAGTTCTGAAGGCCCAGTTAGCCACTATGTTTTTTAATTTCTCTAAGACTCCTTGCCAATTTTTCTCTCTTTTAGAGTTGAAATCCAGTAAGTTTCCCAAGTATTTAGTTGGGAGATCCCCTTGCTTAAAACCTAGCATCCTGGTCAAGTGGATTTTGACTGCCTCCATGGTATTGAATATAAAGGTGCATGACTTTTCCTTGTTGATCTCCAACCCAGATGCTTCCGCAAATAAGTCCAAAACCTTCTTCAGATTTCTCACTTCTTTTACGGTTGGCTCCCCAAATAACATGATATCATCAACGAATTGCTGATGGGTTATAGGCAATTCATTACCCCATAGTCTTAGCCCTTTGATTTTATTTGCTGCTCTTTCTTTTTTAAGATACCTGCCCAGACCCTCTGCTGCTAGTATAAATAGGAAAGGAGATAAGGGATCACCTTGTCTTATTCCTCTAGATGCCTTAAAGGTTTTCGAGGGAGTTCCATTGACTAATATTGAAAAGTTTGGAGTTGATATGAGACTATGAACCCACTTTATCCACCTAGTACCAAAACCGAAACTTCCCAAGATTTCTTCCAAGTATTGCCAGTTGATTCTATCATAAGCTTTCGACAAGTCCAGTTTAATCATCATTCCTTTTTGCTTCTTTGCCTTCAGTGAATGAATTACTTCTTGAGTAACCACTAAACCATCTAGAATTTGTCTACCTTCAACGAAACCAGTTTGTTCAGGGGATATTAATCTATCTAACAGGGGTTTCAGTCTTTTGGCCATCAGCTATGCAATTATTTTGTAGATAACATTACATAGGGCAATGGGTCTGAATCCCTTAGCATCCTCCGAATTGTCATTTTTTGGAATCAAAGTGAAAAAAGTAGAGTTAATGGCTGGCCATACCTTTTGATTTATACGGGATTCTTCTATCAGGTCCAGAATCTCCCATCCCATAAAGTGCCAACACGCTTGATAGAAATCAACCGTAAAACCGTCTGGTCCTGGCGCTGTACCCTTCTTCATGCTCATCACCACATCCTCCACCTCTTCCAAACTAGCTGCTCTCATTAGGGCTCTATTCTGGTCTTCAGTTACTATCCTGGGAATGGCCTTGCAAACTTCTTTTATAGCTTCAGACCTGTCTATGTGGGGTTCAGTCAATATTCCTTTGTGGTATTCCATCAGCACTTTTTCAATTCCTTCCTGTTCAACAATCCTCTCTCCACTCTCGTTCTTGATAGATATTATCCTATTCCTTTGCCTGTGTTGTATCATTGCTTGATGAAAAAATCTAGTGTTCCTTTCCCCCTCCCTAAGCCACTTTATTCTAGACTTCTGTCTCCATAAAACTTCTTCCTGCTTTCTCCTCTCCTCCAGTTTTCCTAGAATTATCCCTTCTTCTCTGCAAGTTTCCTCTGTCCTACCTTCATTTATTATCCTTTGTTGCAGAGCTTCCATTTCTTCTTCCAACTTCTGTTTTTCCTCCATGATGTTTCTGAATTCTTCCTTGTTCCATTTCTTTATCCTTCCTTTTAA
Organism: Pinus tabuliformis; assembly: GCA_031772625.1. NCBI lineage: Eukaryota > Viridiplantae > Streptophyta > Pinopsida > Pinales > Pinaceae > Pinus > Pinus tabuliformis. The sequence goes on along the minus strand of CM062816.1, from coordinate 182,373,437 downwards.
CTCTTTAAGTTTAAGTTGGAAGGTATGCATTTTTCCCTTTCCCTGTACTGTGCTTTGCTTCCACCATTCTTCCATTTTTTTGATAAATTCCGGGTCTCTAAGCCAAAAAGCTTCAAATCTGAAGGGCTTCTTGCCAAGGTTATTCTTAATATCCACTTCCAGTCTAATTGGCCAGTGATCTGAGCCAAGGGATGGCATGATCTTTGCTTCTATGAATACATCTCTGTTCATAATTGTTTCTGATACTAAGAACCGATCTAATCTGGATGCTATTTGATTCCTTCCCCCTCTCCTGTTATTCCATGTATAGACTCCGTTGATAGTTTGTAAATCTACCAGCCTCAGACCATCTATCATGTCATTGAACATTTCCATATATTGATCTGTTTTCCTTATACCTCCCTTTTTCTCTTCTAGAGACCGGATTAAATTGAAATCTCCTCCTACAATCCATGCTGTCTCCGGATGTAATCTTCGAGTTGCTTGCATATTTTTAATGAAGTTTTTTCTGTCTCCCGGAGTATGAGGACCATAAACCCCTGAAATAATAACCCTTTCCTTCGTCCCCGCTATTCTTCCTGTGCCTGTAAGGATTCTGGTCATGCTGGTCCAGCTCTCAAAAATTATCTCGTTTGGGTTCCACAATATTGCAATGTCGCCTGCTGATCCAATTGCATCTTGTCCCATGACTTCGTATTGGAGTTTGCTGTTTTTGATTATTCCTTCCATCTGCTGCATGGTGATCTTTGTCTCTTGGAGGATAATAATACTTGGTCTGTCTTTTCTAAGTTTCTCTTTCATATATCTCTGCTTACCCTTACTATTCAGACCCCTAATATTCCAACTGATAATAATCATTTTAAACTTTTGGAGGAGTGGAAAAATACCTCTGACAGAGGTATCACTTTACCTGAGTTTATCAATACTTCGCCAACTGTTTGGATCGTTTCATTCATCGTTTTCCTCCCTCTTTTCCTGCTGCTTTTGCCAGCACCGCCAATTCCCATCTGACCTCTTTCCTGTTCTCCTGATGTGATATCCTGTTTATCCATATTCTCCCCTTTTTTATCTTTGTATTTTTGAAATGCCTCCTTATATAATTGTTTTTGACTGTCTGGTATGAATCTTTCATCCAAGTTTTTCCATTCCTGAATTAGTTGTCTCATAATCCTTTCTTCCTCTGCCTCGTTTTCCTTCTGGCTTTCCGTCTCCATTTGGGTTTGGTTAGTTAGTATTTCTATCTTTTCAGCAGCTTCCTCTTCATTCATTACTCTTGCTCCTGTGTCTTTCTCTCTGGTTTCCTTGACTATTTCCATGGGTTCATTCTCTGGATCTTCTTCCTCTTCCACTTTGTCCTCACCCTCTTCACTATTTTCCTGGAGGATTTTGAACTTGTTCTGACTTTCGATGCTCAGTGATTTCGCTTGTGTCTGTGTTTTTAGACCTTCTTTACCAGCATTCTTCTTTCTGGTAACCTGTTGGAAACCCTTGTCTGACTCCTCAGTTCTCTCTGCTTCCCTTTGCTGTTCTTCTTTTTTCCTTATGTATTCTTCCTCCTTGTTTAATGGGCATTGTCTATATAGGTGTCCATACTCATGGCATCTTCTACATCTGAAGGGGATATGCTCATAATCTAATGGTTGTTGCCATACTTCATCTTGATATTCTAGTTCTATGTATTCCGACAGAGGTTCGGCTATATTCATATATACACATAATCTTACATATGATGTATACTTGCCTTTTTTCGTTGCTTCCTCTACCTTGACAAAGGCACCAATCGTGCTGCCTATCCCCTCCATAATCTCACGATCCCAAAATTCCACTGGTAATCCAAACAGTCTAACCCAGATCGGGGCTTCCAGCATCTTTTCGTTATCAGGGTTATATCTTTCTTCCCAGTACTTCATGAACAGTCCTGCATTGTTCATGAAATATGGCCCTTCCTCGAAAACCCTTTCTTTATCCCCCAGATTCGCAAATATGGCTGTAAAAAACCCTTTTACTCCTAGTTTCAGCTCAATGTGCCCTTTTGGCCTCCATCTTTGGTAAATCCACCTGTGTAGTTCTTTTTCAGTAGGCCAATACCCTACGAACTTGCAGAAGAGTGCATGATCTTTCATGTAGCTGTTGTATTCCTCCAGCTTGTTGTTGGGTATTACGTATCTAGGTTTTTTCTGAGCCCTTGGTAAGCACTTTCCTCCGGTCTTCATTTGCCACAAATTGCCCATCACTGGTGCTTCTTTATTATTCTCCCTGGCATCGTTCTGGTTGCCGCTGCCGCTTGCCTCTCCTGCAACGATATTCTTATAGGAGGGGATCTCTCCCCTCCCTTGCCGATTTTCCATTTTTGCCCTCAGCACAAACTGACTTATGAGCTTCCGCTCCTGTGCTAGGGTTTCTTACTATCCCTTTCGCTCCAACCCCGGCTTCTCCTGCTCGTTTCCCCTGCGCGCGTTTCTTCCAGCCCTCCCTGCTATTTCGCCTGCAAACCCTAGCCCGCCGATTGCAGCCGACTCTCCTCCATTATCCTCCTCTTTCTTGATCTCGATTGTAGGCTAACATTCAATGTTGCAGGTTCTTGGAACTTTTCGATAGTTTCTTCTTGAATGCCAATATCTGCACAATTAAAAAGAATGTTAGATTCATATTAGCTCTTGTCTTCTTGCTTCTTCAAGAGAGCTTCCATTTCTCCATCTCTCTTTGTTGACATAGTTTGTTGATTCATGCCTTCAACCTCTCTACTCAATTGTGTTTTTGAAAACATGTGGTCTTGCATTTGATTTGTATATGGAGATAGGTTTTTCTTCTCACTGAACAACAAATCATCAATAAGATGCTTTTCATGCATCAGATTGGTCCACTTGTCATGAGATACATAGATCTCATCATGTTTGACTTCGTATGTCTCTACCTCACAAAAGATTTCTTCATAAAAAAATTCAGATTCTACAATAATGGTTGTATCTTCATCATCACATGTTTTAATGTGAATTACAGGCACACATTCGTTACCCATAATTGCATATTCAATGTTGACATGTTCAGTTTCACAATCAGTTCTGGGATTGAAAAAACAATCATCATTTTCAAGAGCAATACCTTCATCATCTTTGCCCTCATTCAAAATGTACTTCATTTCTAAAATATCCCACAAAACTTTTTCATTTTGAATGTTACCATATTCATGTACTATGTTGAACATGATGTTTTCATCTAATGTAGATGTTATACAACGTAATGTTGATGCATCTCCATTATCATGGTTTAAATTGATAGCATCTTCAACATAATTCAATAAATTTACCTTCCATAATGTTGGTTTCATTTCAGTTGCCCAACTTTCATAATTCATACCCAAAAAAGAAGGTAGATCCAGCATTAACCTCTTAATGATTTCATTAGATTCTAGATCTACATCAAGATCCTTGACTTGATGAGTTATAAGTCCATCAACGTCGACTGGAAACTCTTCACCAAATTTAGAAAAATAATATATTGCATATGTCCCTTGATGCTTTGTCCTTAGTTTTCTTCAAGACTCTTTTAGTCTCCTTTGTTCATCCATCACTGCATTCACTTCAACACACAAACACTCCTTGAGGACTGTTGTCAGCATCAAAATAAAAAAGCTCATCTTGATTAGTATATTTTTTGTTTTATGAAGAAATTTTTAGGAAATACAACTTATATTCACAAAAAAAGAGAAATACTAATAATATACTTAACTTTTTACCAATATAATTTTAAAATTTTTAATTTTAATTTGATAAAAAATGGTTAGTCTAACCTATCATAATTAGAAAATTATAATATGATATAAAAAATGAAAATTCCTTTCCTTTGAAAAATAGATCAAGAATAAATGTTTGTTTTGATTAAATTTTTAACTTTGCAAGCCATGGCACAGAAGAGATAAGACTCCTTTAACCATGTTTCATACACGGTCCTAAATATTTTTCTAGATGCTTTAAAAGGCTAAGTCTGAAGCTTCTAGTGAAGAGTACCATTAAACTATTACTAGTGTAAGATTTCAAGAATAGTAAATTTCACAAATTTTAATTCAATTTATACTCTAATACTTTTGCTATATTTTAGATTCGTAGGGTGCAAAAGCTTCAAGTGCTTTGAAAAACGTTAAGCTAACCACATGTAGTCCACATAGATATATGAACAATCAATTAATCTCTGTAGGTCACTGAGTCTAATGAAATAATAATAGACATATCTTCCAACCTATGCATAAAACAAAATTCATTTGGTTTCATTTAAGAAAATGGAAAGCAACATAACCATTGAATTACAAAGATAATTAAGGAAAGACATTTATTTTACCTTAAGATGGTAGTAGTTCTAGTAAACTTACAAGAAAATTCTCTTATAGAAATAGAGGCATAATATGTTCTTTTCATTCCGAAGTGTGGCATAGGGAATGAAGAAATTTTCGGTGAGAAAAGACTCGCATCAGAATAGTCTTTTGTCAACCTAGTGGACCACCATTCATGTAAAATTCTTCTTGTTTTCATCCAATCAAGTCATACTAGGAATTTATATTTATTAATTTAATATTTTTTTCCAAATTTCGATCGTAGTACACTCTAACATCTACATAGTGAGGATTGCTTGAGTGATTTGTACATTAGAGATAGTTAGTTTTATTTTTATTATTTCCTCTAAATTCGTTAGTCTAAACATTGATTGATTTTATCCAAATAGAAGAATAAGTTTTAAGGAATTGTACTTTCTATAGAATCTATATTTCATATTATAGAGATTCATATATATATATATATATATATATATATATATATATATATATATATATATATATATATATATATATATATATATATATAGTTAGAGCATGGGGTAAGTACCATTAACAAACATAAATATATCTATGCCAAGTTACATGATTTTTTCATTGCCATCATTATCACAAAAATAAAGCTAGCATTACTCCAAAATGTTCCACAAGAACTTCACAATAATTCTCATAGCTGAAAATATCATGCTTAAATGAATAAGGAGACAAATTTCAAATTCTTCAATCATTAGTTACTCCTATTAACATTGTATTATATAGTTACTATTGATATCATTCTAATCTCTATTGGTGCTAAATAAAGAATCTATTGTGGTGGAAACTTATTCAAGATAACACTTTGTTTTCTTATCTAAAATTGTCCTTATTTTTCCTCTTCTTATCCATGAAGAAAAGATTGTGAAAAAAATGACATTTAAGTATAGTAAGGAGGACGGGGAAGAGTTAGAACCAAAGGATTACAAAATGAGAAATTCAAACCTATATTACCTGTATATGAACATGTGATTTAGATAATGTTCAAAAATTTTAAATATCTTAAAAATGGATTAGTTTTCATAATTTCTCACTTTGATCTTGTGCATTAAGTTTTTCAAGGCTTTACAACAACATTTTTCATTATTTCTTACATCTAGTTATTATTTCCTTTTTGGGATTGCAGGGTCAAAGTTGGGTTTCGCTAATTATCCTATCTTTAATTATGTAAAATAATGCATTTTGCAAAATTAAAAATATACTATTTTTTAAAAGCCTTTAAACTTAATTTAAGTGTAGTTTTTATCAAAACATTAATCTCATAAACGTTACCATATATGATTTACAAAAATTCTCTAATTAAATGTAGATACATTTTCATTTTCATCTATTGAATCATTTATTTTTTTCTCAATTTATGCTTGTTTAATAATTTTGTTTATAAGATAAACTCTCACCTTCGTTATTTTTGTTTAGTTTTTTTTTAAGAGGACTGTGATACCTCCGAACACTCAAGGTCTTTGGTTCTATTGATGGTTGAAAACATGGAGATTGTACATGTCCAATTCATTCTATTACTATGAACCACACTTTTAGATTATGTTCTTGCACATATAACAAACTCTCTTGATAAGTACGCTATATAATTATTCATTACAAGTTCTTTAATACCTATTCGAAATTTCTTTCAATCGAATTCAACTCCGTCTTTACCATCCATTCATTTATGTATTGAATAGTTTATGCATATATTCAGTATTCCATTTGATAGCAAAAACACCCTCAACTTTTTGTTTCTAATTTAAATTCCAATACGTGGTTTACTTGTTACTTGGGGTGCTTAGACATTCCACGAAGAGAGACACTTCCAAGGTAGCGCTTTGGCCGCAATATTCATTAGGATCTTAGGAAGGGCATTAATTTCTTTTAAATAAATTATAATGTCATTATCAATATATACTTTTAAGTGCATATATGAAAATTGATGTACTTTTCAGTTGAAAAAAATTAAGATTTTTTTTAAACTATTCAAGAAAATAATTACCTTGACATATGACGATATGTTCATGAAATTGTCAATTATCTTGATAGGACAATATATTCATGAAATTGTTAATTATCGTGATATTCAGTGTCAAGGAACATTTTATTTGAAATTTTTCATTAAAAACTAAAGATAATATTACTTAACAATAATGTTAGGGGACAGAACAATAATTCCATGTGTTAAAAGCTTTATATATGTGTGTAATGTTTAAAAGTGACTTTTGGTTTCATATTTAAAGAAGTTTAATGACCTTTCGTATTTATCTTTTTTTCATATATATCTAAATTAATATGTATAGTAACCATAATCCCGAGGACTAGGTATCTAACAATACCCTATTAATATATAGGTGACTTTGTAAGTCCAAGCATTTTTCTTAATTTTTAAAACTTTTCTCTTCAATGTCCTTTGGTGAAGATCACTAGAATTTGTTCACTTCTTGAACAATGTATAAATTGCATGGTATTGGATTGTATAAGGTGTTAAATCAAATGATATTTAATCTTTTCGAACATGATTGTAGAAGTGTTACCAATCAAAAGTGGAGAAGCATTCACCTATTTATCTTGCAAATGCTCTAGTATCTTCCTAGCCAACAAAATCTTCTTTGTGGCTTTTACAACAACCACATACTTTTCCTTTGTACTAGAATCTACTTGGATGGATTGTTGGCAAGATATCTAAGACAAAGTTGTTGATACAAAACTCATGATATAATCTAAAATGGACACTTTGTTCTCCTTATCTATATCAAAGTATAAAAATGAATTTTCATCTAGTTTGAAGTCATCCATGTTAGAGCTTGAAGTATTAAGTAGGCTTCGAGTACCTTAGAACTCTCTTTGTAAGCCCCTTTTTTATTCACAATTCTTTTTCATGAACCTACAGATAATTCCAATTGTAAATGAAATATCTAGTATGATAGTAATAAGGTAGATAAGACTCCCCACTAGATATCTATATTTAGTCACATCCTTAAATTCATTCTTATCTTGAGATGTAATCTTCATATTTTTTCCCATTAGAGTAGAAAGAGGATTATAATCATCCATGATAAATTTGTGGAACAATTCTCCAATGTACTAATTTTGGGAGATGAACTTACTTGTGAAGATGTCCAATATATATCATATTAAAAACATTATTCAATTTTTTATTTATGGATGCAATATATACTTAATTATTTTTTATTAACAAAAGATCATCTACATAAACCACGTAATGTACAATAGTTTTTCGACCATTCTTGACAAGCAAAGTTGCATCATCAAGATTAAAATGCTTAAAATTCAGCTTATAGAGATGTTTATTTATATTTTCATACAATGTGGAAGGTACTTACTTTAGCCATACAAAGACTCAATGAGCTTGCATACCTTTTGTTCTTAGCCCTTCATAGAAAATCCTTTTGGTTGAGACATGTATAAAATATCTTTGAAGTATCCATTTAAGAAGATTGTGTTCGAATCCATGTTATGAAATATCCACCTATTATGTATTGCCAAAGCCAACAATGTAGTAATTGTAACCCATTTTTTTGTCGGGGTGATGATGACTCCTCATAGTATATGCCTTCTTTATGTGAAAATACTTTCACCTCAGACATCACCTTATGCTTTTCAAATAATCCATCTAATTTCTAGTTGTTCTTTTAGAACCATGTATAGCCAATGGGTTTGGTTCCAACTTGAACATCCACAAACTTCCACATTTAATTTCTAGTGAAAGAAATTTCCTCAAGGATATAAAAAATTATGTAAAATAAAATATGGAAATCCATCCAATTTTAGAGTGATATGGAAAATTATCACTTGTTTACAACTAGCAAGCATCTCTCCAAGAAGAAAATGAAGGTTTAAATACAAGTTCATCTATATTAGTATTCAATCACACAAAACATATTGAGTCATTTCAATAAATATATCACTTATTTCCTTTTGTTTCTACTTGGATTTGATCTTCTATCGTGATGTCATATAAGTCTACATTTCATGTCCATTATTAACATAATAAATATAGTGAAGATCAAATCTATCACCATGATTTTGTCTAACAACTCTTCTTACGAAATTCTTAAATTCTTTTTCCCATGTCCTTTATTACTACTTCCAACCTATCCACCTAATGCATATGATTGAACAAAACATAAAACCCTAAAGGTAAGCACACTCATTGACCTGAATGCAAGTTTTTGTCCAAATGTACACAGAAATGTAGGTGTTGATGTGAAAAAAAGGATGGTGACAAAATAACAACTAATCTAGAGAGTTCAAGGGATAAATTTTGTAAAATAGGCATGGTTGAGCTATTGTTTGTGCAAAACCATAAATTTCATATAACAACCATGATTGAACTATTGTGGATGCAAAAATATTTTTATCTACTCAAGGAAAAGATCATAAAGAACCAAAGCTTATTTTCCTTAGGAATATACCAAGCTAGGTCGACATCTGCTTTACCAAATTAGTGGTCATTTCCCACATTTTTAGATTTATTGTCTTTTCCCTCATGAAAAAGCACATCACAAACTTGCCATATTGTTGTCGATGAAGAAATGTGGCAATTGACCTATAATTTAAGTCAAATCCCTTCACTTTGCACTTTCTTATTATTTTTTCTCACTACATATCCCTTTCTACTTGTGTTAACCAAGTCGTCCCCTATATCCACGAGCTATTTGATTGAAAATATTGTTTGAATCATGATAATAATGGTTTGAATAATTGCAAAAATATTAGTAGAAAGAAACCTCCCCTTGAGTTTAAGAGGAACCATGAAAATTTCAACATTTCAGAGGAAAAATATTTCTACATTGGTCATGATGATACAAGATAACAATAAGAATTATATTGAAGAATCTCTCAGAAGATGTTATCATGCCCTGATCATTAGAATATAGAATAATTTCACTCCCTTCAATTTATTAGAGATATGAGATACATTTCCATTGAGTTTGAACCCTTATGCATGTTGGAATGTATTAATCTAGTAGTTTACGTTGAGACTAAATTTAGGAAGTTGTTAGGTCCCTATAATACTAGTGATTCCCCCATTAATATTGTCATTGTAGCCCCTTATTGTTATTTTTATGCCCCTATTATTTCCAAATTGTTATTATTGTGCCCCATAGAAGCCAACTATTGTCATTGTTGTGCCCTTATATTATTATTGTTATGTTGACTCTGATTATATTGTGACCCCTTAAACTTCTAAATGTAGAAAGGAGGTTTTTTCATTTGAATCATTGAAGAATTGTTCATTTCTGTAATGTAAAGGAGGTTTCCCCCTCAAAGAGGCTTATTTTGAAGTCGTTGACAAATCTTTTCTTCTATTTTGTGAGTTGGTTGTATAACGTTTGGTATCAAAGCTTTGGATTCTAGGGTTTCACTGCTTCAAACAGGTCATTGTGGATTTTTTGCTATAACTCATTTTCTACAAAGCTGCAAAAGAAAAACCAAAAACCCATTTGAGACGAAATGGTGATGAATGTTGTGGCTAAATTTCACACAGTTGCTCACTATATTTTCAAAGATATGAACCAACGGATCTAAGATTTTTCTAGGATCCCGATTTTCAATCTCAAACGTGTGGCCTTGGAAAAATCATCATAAATATCTCTCTGAGCATTGGATTGAATTTTTTTAAAATGTGATAGAAAGAGGATGGACTTTAGTATTTTTGGTATCGTTTTCAGGGCCTAAATTCAAAACAGTGACACGTGGCACTTCATACAAGTTCACTCTAATGAACTAATTTATAATCAGGTCATTGTGGGAGATTGGGCATAACTCTTCCTTGGAAAATCCAATCTTGATCAAACTTGTGGCATTGGAAAGAGGACTCAACTGTAGGATGAAATTTCAGACCTTGGACATCCAAAATTACAGACTTACAATAGATTCAATATTGAGCTCCTCCAAAGCGAAAAAAAAGGTGTGTAGTCTTTCTTAAAATTTGCATAAGTTTTGTTTGAAAAACTAGCTTGAAGTGATTAAAAGGGATTAGTGAAGAAAATTATTCTTAGTTGATTCCTCAAAGAAAGAAAATGGAAACACCTAGTAAGAAACATAAAATCTCTACTATGACACATGAATAAGAGGAAGAAATGCAACATGATATATCAAAATTACGAGATCGGGTGCAACAAATTTGACTCTCACAAAGAGTAATATAAAATAAGATGGATGGTTTGAAGAATGGCATCAATGGCATGAAAGACAACATTGAAGATTTGAAGAAAGACATAGAAGGTTGGAAGGAAGATTTGACAAAGTTACTACAAGAAAGGCTTCCTAATGGTGAAAAGGTAGTAGAGGAAACTCATGATGAGAAAAAAATAAATGCTAATCATGATTTGAAGAATGAAAACATTGAATATTTGAAGAAGGAACTGGAAGGTTTGAAATAAGGTTTGAAAAATTTGCTACAAGAAAGGCTTCCTAATGGCAAAAAGGTAGTAGAGGAAACTCGTGATGAGATAGAAAATAATTTTTAATCATGATTTCATAGACTCTAATGTTGAAATGAAGACCCACCATGTTCCAAAAATCCATATGGGGAAGTTTGATGCGAAGATCCCATAACATGGATACTACAAAGGGAACAATATTGTCATCTCCATAATGTGCAAAACACACAAAATGTACACATTGCAACTTTATATTTGGAACCAGATTAGTTTGTATGGTATCGATGGCTTTGCTCTCATAAACAAATTGTCACTTTGTCAATTTTTACAGAGGAAATGATAGCATATTATGGGGATACAAAGAGAAACACCGTCTTTAGACAATTGATAAATCTAAAAAAAATGGTTCAATGGTAGAGCACATTGAGGACTTTAAAATTTTGAATATAAGGGTAAATGATATTCCAGAGGAGCATAGGATTGATGTGTTCATAAGGAATTTGAAGGATAACATCCAACATGAGGTTCACCCTTGGGAACCTGATTCATTAGAGAAGGCATTCAGGTTTGAAAGAAAAATTTTGGCAACAAGGAAGCCTACCAGTCACAACTATAACTATGGAAGTGTTTCTACCCCTAACCTTCCACAACCTACAAGGTTGACACCAAAAAAATTGGAAGAAATAAGAGCGAAAGGGCTTTGTTACAGTTATGATAACAAATACACTAAAGGTGATAAGTGTGCTGAGAAGAAATTATTTTAAATAGATTGTGAAGAGGAGGAAGAAAAGGAACAAGAAACGTCAAAAGAAAAGACCAAGAATCAACCCTAGAGAAATAAGAAATGAATCTGACCATCTCTTGTAATGCATTGGCCAGAATTACCACTCCTCAAACTCTCAAGATAGAAGGACATACCAATAAGAAAAAGGTAATAGCATTGATTGATTCGGGTAGTACACATAATTTTATTCATTGTAAGATAGCCAAGGAATTCAATTGCTTCCTATATCCAGTACTAGAGTGTCAAGTGATGGATGCAAATGGAGGAACCATAAATTTCTCTGGAAAGTGCCACAATATCAAGCTATCCATGGGAGAATATATATTGAATATTCCTATGCTTTCTATTCCAATGGGTGGCAATGATGTTGTACGAGGAGTCCAATGGCTATAATCTTTGGGTACGATAGCTTTTAATTTTCAAGAACGTTTCTTGAATTTTTTTTTTGGGAAGGAAAGGAAGCTGAATTAAGGGGTATCATAGGAAAACCAAGAAAGATGATCAGCTATAATGGCATTACAAAGCTTCTAAAGAAAAAACAATGGGGCGTAATTGTGCAATTATGTTTACTAGAAGTTCCCACATTGAAATCATCTATTTCCCGAGATCTTCAAAAAGTCTTCGACGATCATTCCGATGTGTCTGAGACACCCAAAGGCCTCTCACCTATTCATGATCATGATCATGCTATTCATTTGATTCAAGGAATTGTTCCTGCAAACATCATGCCTTATAGATATCCCTATGCCCAAAAGACTGAAATTGAATGTATGGTTGCAAAAATGCTAGAGGTTGGTATAATTCAACCTAGTCAAAGTTATTTCTCTCCTCCAGTAGCATTGGTGCACAAGAAGGATGGATCATGGTGCATGTGTCCAGATTATAGGGAGCTCATCAAGGTCATTATTAAAAATAAATTTTCCATTCCCGTCATTGATGAATTATTGGATGAGTTACATGGCGCAATTTACTTCACTGAGTTGGATCTTCGTTCAGGATATCATCAAATCGGAATGAAGACTGAATACATTCTGAAAACAACATTTAGAACTTATGAGGGTCATTATGGATTTTTAGTCACACCTTTTGGCCTTACCAATGCACCTTCTACATTTCAAGGTTTGATGAATTCCATTTTCAAACCCTTCCTAAGGAAATTTGTGTTAGTATTTTTTGATGATATACTAATCTACAACAAGTATTGGAAGGATCATATTCAACATTATGACAGGGTGCTCAAACTATTGGAGGAGAAACAATTATATGCAAAAACCTCCAAATGTTTCTTTGGAGTGCAAGAGGTGGAATATCTATGTCGTATTGTATCTCATGAAGGTGTTAAGGTAGACCCTAGTAAAATTAAAACCAATAATGAATGGAAAATCCCCACATACATAAAGAATCTGCGAGGATTTCTCAGTTTGGCAAGGTATTATCACAAGTTTGTTAATAATTATGGAAAAATAACAACAAATCTAACAACATTACTGAAGAAGGATTAATTTTCTTAGACTCCACAATCAATGAGGGCATTTTAACATCTTAAAGAGGTAATGTGCCAAGCACCGGTCTTAGGTATGCCAGACTTCACAAAAACCTTTATTGTGGAATGTAAGGCACTGGGAAATGAAATTGGTGTTGTTTTAATGCAAGAAGGAAGACCCATTGCTTTGAAAGTCATCCAATCAAAGGAAAGTATTTACACAAAGCTATTTATGAGAAGGAAATGCTGGAAATACTACATGCACTTAAGAAATGGCGACCTTACCTAATAGGAAGACACTTCAAGGTAAAAATGGATCATGATAGTCTTAAATACATTTTATAACAAACATTATCTTCAAAAGAGAAACAAAAATGGGTCAAAAAGATGTTGGGTTATGAATTTCAAATCATCTACAAAAAAGGGAAGCAAAATGTTGTTGCAAAAGCACTTTCAAGAAACGATGAGGATGTGAAAGCATTGCTTTGTGCCATCTCTATCATCCAACCAAACTGGATAATGAAACAAGGGATGAATGGAAGAATGGTGAAGAAGTTTGGGCACTCATTTAAAGTTGTAGCAACATCCAAGTACATCTGATACATTTATCTGGAAAAATGATTCGTTATGGTATAAATATCTCCTATACCTTTGTAAGAATTCCCAAGTCAAAAAAAATATTCTTCTCGAACTGCACACCTCTCCCTTAGGAGGGCACTCAAGATTTTTAAAAACTTACCATAGGGTTAAGAAGGAATTTTTTTGGCATGACCTTAAATCTGATATTCAAAAGTTTGGGGCAGAATGTTTTGTTTGACAACCAAATAATGTTGAGACAATTAAGGTCTTGGGTCTATTACAACCTTTATCCATTCCAAGTCAATGTCGGAAGGAGCCTTCAATGGAATTTATCCCAGGTTTACCCAAGTTCGAAGAAAAGAGTGTCATCATGGTGGTAGTTAATTGAATTACCAAGTATGCACACTTCTGTGCATTATCTCATCCATTTAAAACCAGTACAATTGCTACCTCATTTATGAAAACAATTCAAAAGCTAAATGGAAACCCAAAGATTTTTGTAAGCAACAGAGATACCATTTTCATTGGAAATGTTTGGACCAGGTTAGTTTCTTTTTTAGGTACTCAGTTAGCTCATAGCTCATCTTATCATCCTCAATCTGATGGGAAAAATGCGATAGTGAACAAATTTTTGGAAGGATATCTTCATTTCTTTATATCTGATAAAGAAACACAATGGCTCAAGTGGTTTCCTCTGGCTAAATGGTGGTATAACGCTTCCTTCCATACTGTAGCAAAAATGACCCCATTTATGGAACTTTATGGATATCATCTGTTGTTGGGAAAAGTATCCAATACGGAATGACCCTATCCCACTCTAAGGGTGATAGTACCTCAGCAACAACCGAATGCAAAGCTAATCAAGATTACTTCTTTATGAGATGTAAGAGAGAGGAGAAAGAGATCCACTAACCGTTATCTTCCGCTAATGGTTGATCCAATCTTCCCTCTTTGCTGCTTGCTCCCAGCTCCTTGCTCTTTCACTGGCCCAGCTACACAGAGATCCTGCAAAAGCACAAGAAAGGGAAACTACAAGAAGCATACATCCATAACTGATTCAAGGATTAGAATAAATCAAACATACAAGTATCAATACGCCACAAAGACACATGCATATAGAAGAACCTCAAATGCTTTATTAATGGAAGAAGTAAAGTTTTGAGAGTGTTACAACCATAAGAGGCCCAATCCAGCAACACCTCCCAGCAGAAAGAAATCTCCTCTTCACCTCCTTCAAAGCAATCACCCAATAGTTCTATGCACAAACCAACAGCACTTCCTTACATTCACAAGATTCCAGCCTCCCTAGACCTCATGAGAGAGCTCTATATATAGGAGTTTTGGAGAAAGGATGAGTCAGCTTGAGGCTGGCATGGAGCTGACTAGTGTCCTCTCCCACTTCAGTTATTCTTCAGTTCTTGAGTCCACTTGGAGTTTCTTGCTTCCATTTGGAGATCTAGATCCTCTTACTCATCAAAAGGCGAATTCCCTGATCCAAGTGTCATTTTGGAAGCTTCCTGGGCATTTGACACCTTGCAGAATGACTGTGCCACTTGGCCAATCTCGCCCAGCGCAGCTAGCCTTCATTAGAGTTGACATTCAGTGCAGGTACAGAGTGGAGCAGTTGACATTCAGCGCAGATGCTCAGTGGAGCAGTTGACATGATCCAGAATTAGCTTGTTTTTGAGCATTTTCAGGTGGAGAACTGATATTTAGTGCTGTGGTTTGCTGACCTTGTTCCTCTAGGGGTAGGAACAACATGTTTAGGGACTTTGGATCCCTCAGATTATCGACATTTCATGCTTCATGCTGTAAGGCACAAAAATGCCTATAACAGTTGCCCCCTAAAGTATGAGGTCGTTTATCGGGTGAAATGCTTTATCAGGAGGATCTGAAGTTCATTCAATCGCTGAGAGGTGCCCTGTAATAAAATACAATACAATACATTATTTTTCATTCTGCTTTCATGATCTAGCTGAGGCGGGCATTCCCATGCTCAGCTTTATAAATTCATTTTGGTACATAGAACAGACGATCGTCTGATGGTAGACTGATAATTCTCTGCTGAAATTATCATCCTTTGAGTAGGATGATCATCTGCTGTAATGATGTACATAACAAATGTCTTTATATTTCCTGAATATATATCGCAGCCCGGATGGATGAAACTAGATCCGGGGTCTTCAAACTCGTTCGATCTTCACTCTAAGTACAAGTCGATCCATGTGAGAATTGCGCTGAAGTCGAACATGGAAAGACATCGCTTGATTACCGGTCAATAATGTGAACCGTTAACAAGCGCGAGAGGAATCACCAATAATGACAATGACCCTCAAGGTACTGCAGTACAATTCACGTGGTGTGAATAAAGGACTTGACGTCGAACACCACGCAAAATCTTCTGGTCGAAGGTCATTGATGTATACCTGTCGCCAGAAGTGAGAAACTTGCCATTGAGGCATGCAAGCTTCAAAGTACTGGGGGGGTTGTTCCTAGATCAACTTCTTGGATAATGAGCTGAAGTCGACAAGAAGCGATCCGTCAAAGGAGGGCCTTAATGAATCCCACATCAGTGATACGGAACGGAGCTAATGATTTTAGTGGAGGTGAAAACAATCTGTGAAATATGATTCAGGGTGGCGATCATGGGTGGATGAAGGATAATGTATGGCAGTGGATGGGACACGGTTGACTCTTTCTGAACAACATCTCTTGAACATATAACGACACTGATGTGATGGATCGGTAGCATTACCCCAAATGTGGATGGTTTGGCGAGGACCATGGTGATGAGACCGGTGAATGAAACAACCCAACCCGATGTGATACGGAGGACAAAGTGTCATGTTCAAGAGCGACTTGCTACCATTAAAGCTTTGAGGTTCTCCCAATTTTTCCCCAGTCATTTCTGACCAGTACCTCTTTATTTTTGTCAAGCTTGAGGAGGATAACATATGCTTGTTCTATAACCTGCCCTTCGGGCAAGCCCATCGCTATGTTTTAACGAGCCTAGCGATAGGGAAACTCGTTCTCGTCTAAAGACAAGTTTGTCGCTATTTAATCATTTTAACGAGTCTAACGACAAGGAAAACTCGGTCCTTTTCATTTTTAGAGAGTCTGAAAAGGTACAGAAAGTTAACTCCAAAATTCCTTTTTCGTCATCTAATCCCTTAAGTTCGAAAAAGTATAAAACAATACAGAAGGGATGAGTTTTCGATAACTTTAACGAGCCGAATAAAACAAGCGCTCGACCTTTTTGTGCAATAATCCCTCAGGTCCAAAAAGATTAAAATCTAGAGGAGGGATAGCTCTTCCGGTCAATTTAACGAGCTGGAAGGGCAAAACTCGGCAAACTTTTCATATTTTACGAGTCAGATGAAAAGAGCTCAAAGAAGACTCGTCTTTTGAGGAATGAGTGATAAACAGGGATAGCAGCAGATTCCAGGTACAGGTTGGAATTTTCCAATCACGGCAGTGTCACAAGGATGGCTAAGTGAAATCACTCTTCGCAGCTGTTCCTCAAAATAGGTAAACAATCATATGGAGGTGAACGATTGGCCAAATGGAATGGAGGTGGCGGGTGCAAACACGACCAAGGCTTTTATGGCTAATAAATTTACGATCACAATGGTTATTTACCGGAATAGGTTCATTTTTTAATGAGCTTAAACTCTGGAGGAAACTCTTGCTCACGCTTTTCTATTTTTTAATGAGCATAAATTCCACGGTAAAACTGCTCGATCTTATGTTTATTTTTTAACGAGTATGAACTATATGTTAAAACTGCTCGGATCTATGGTCAAATTTTGATTTCTTACCATTATTAGCTTTTCTCTTTTCAAGTGTAGTACTGCTTTTTCAATTGCTGCAACAAACTTTGTTAGAAATGAATAATATTTGCATGAAAATGAGATTATAACCCTAATATTTCACTTTGAACTACGTAAAAAGCCATTAAAAGGTGTTTTTACCTCTCATTTACCATTTCATTTGCATTTGGTTTGTTGGAGCTCTGGAGGTGCCTCTTCCCCCTTGATTTTCACCAGCTGATTCTGGGAGATTCTGCGGACGATTTTCGGCGCCGTCTGGACCAGGTAGGAGCTAAACCCTAGCTCTTTCTTTTCATGGTTTCATTTTCCTGTTTCATGCCTGTTTTCCAGTATTTCTGAGCCCCAGGGGTTTTGCAAAATCGCCCTAGTTCCAGCGCAGGTTACCCTTTCGAAACCTGCGCTGAAGGTCAAGCTGCCTTAAGGCAACCTGATCCTCAGCGCAGGAGGGAGACTCTCTGCCTGCGTTGGGCTCAGAAAACTGAGTTTTCAGGTCATTTTTTGATGATTTTTCGCCATTTTTTCATCAAAATCAGGAACTTACTCCTTCTCTTTGTTTGCTTTGCAGGGAACTTTGAACAAAATGTCCCTTACATGGCGAGAATGAGAACATGAAGAGGAGGACATGATTGCCCTCCATGACCCTGTCACGGTGAACGCATTGCGGAACTGTGGCCTGCTGAAGTTCTTCCGTATCTCTAGTATGAGAGCACAGATTTCTTTGCTGCAGTACATGCTTGATGCTTGGGATCCTGTTAACCAAGTGTTCCAGATTAGGGGGAAGGCCATCCCCTTGACCATAGAGGACATGTACTTCTTGACTGGACTGTCAAGACGAGGTGCCCCCATTTCCTTGTCAGGTACGGCCCGGGGGATTGATTCCACCAGAGATTATGTCCGCCAGTATTGCAAGGAAGGTTCTCAGCCGAGCAGAGACGGCAAGATTGTTATCCGTGATATTACTGATCGGGCTCTCAGGTCCATTCTGTTCACTATTGGTAGGATGGCCGGTAGTGCAGCTTTACATGTTGCCAACAGGTCTTATATGCAGCACGCCTTGGAGTGTCTCCAACCGAAAGTATTCAACTGGTGTGATGCAGTACTTGTTCAGATGAAAAGTCAATTGACTAAGGTAAAGGACAGGAAGCTGAAGAACTTTGGATTTGGTTCTATTCTGACTGCCTTTGCCTTGGAGAAAATCCCACTGATGCAGCCTCAGTACATCATACTCGACTTGCCTTCTCCGACCGAGCCACTCATGCAGAGGTGGGTTGACCACATGTCTAGGCATGCTGGTCAACCTCAGATTACTTTTACTGAGGCCTTCTTTAGGTGTTTCGAGCGCTAGGAGATGGCGTTTTCCGAGTATCCATATGTGGGTATGGATTTCCGAGGTGATCCGGATTTGGTGCTACCGGATGGCGAACAGTGGGGCGCCATTGGTAAACTTCTTGACCATATTACTGCTTATTGTTCTTATTCATAATGTTGCTGTGCTTTATTATATCAAGACTTTTAATTGTACTCTTGGGTGCATGCAGATATTGGTCCTGTTCGTCTAGCAGTTCGTCCGAGATCGCCATTTGCTGCCCCGGCAGTGGAGCCTGCGAGGAGAGTTGTTATTCGCGATCTTGACGATACTGAGACCCTTACAGCTGTGCAGGAGCAGGTTGAGAGCCTTACTCGTGGTCTTCTGGATGTACAGATTGACGAGTTACCTTTACAGCTGCAGCGGCATACTATTGGTGTGCCTAGACGATGGACTCGTCTCTTGCGCATGATTGCACAGGCCGTGACGTACTATCATGAGCACCATTAGGCTAGGGTGCCCCCTAGCATCTTTTTGAGTTTTAGGTCATATGACCATTTTTGTCTTGGTTACAGAACATCATGTATGAACTTATATAAACAGCTTATATGTATTTTGATTTTCGGGTTTTATTCTGGTTGATTTATATGATCCATATGTACAATCTTTGATGATGTGTCCCTTTTATAAATGCTGCAAATGTCTATCTAACACATAGTTCGCTAATGAGTCAGTTAATGTGTTTAAGTTTCTTGAAATATGTTGATATTGAATTGAATCAAATCGTCTTTCCAAGATCTTAACCCTTAGGAACATGCGATAAATAGCTGGATTGTGAACAGAATATATACCGTTGAGTTGTAGTATTATGAGCTGTGAGTCTAGCCTGACAATTAGTCGACGTATGCCACGTGTGATGGCATCAGAGAGTAGTTCTATCAACGCGCTATAATCAGCGATGTTATTCGTTGATTGCCCAATACATACACCTCTGAAAGTTACTAACTCGCCGCTTGGATCAAAAATGGCCCAGGCTGCGGAAGATAAGTTCCGTGAACTACGACTCACTCCGTCGGCATATCCAACACATGTCTCCAGAAGGTTCGACATCTGCAATGAATGAAAAGGTGGATCACTCGACCAGAACAAACACTTTAGCGAAAACAAAATACAACAAAAGCATGCAGGTTACTATTAAGCATAGTAACGCTTGAGGTACAACCCGTTGCGGGGCTGCGCCAGTGGAATTCCATCGTAATCCATTAACTCGTAGGCTCCTTTTGCTAACACCCTTTTAACAATATAGGGGCCCATCCATAAGGACTTGAATTTACCTGCTCCCAATTTATCGGATTCTTGGTCATAAAGCAAGACCAAATCACCTTCTGAGAAGACACGGGGTTTGACATTTTTGTCGAACTGAGCCTTGACTCGTTTCTTATGGGCCTCGTTAGCCAAAGCGGCATCACGACGGGTTTCATCCAACTGGATTAATTCCAAGAAACGAGCTTCTTCTTCTGAAGTTCCAGGGAGAAGATCGATTGCGAGTTTAAGCGACGAAATTTCGCACTGGATTGGCAAGACTGCTTCCAGGCCATACACCAGTTGAAAAGGTGTGAACCCGGTTGCGTTCTTTACCGACGTTCGGTAAGCCCACAAGGCTGAGTACAGGATTAGGTGCCACCTTCTTTTATGAACCCCAATCATCCTTTGCAACATACGCTTCAGGACCTTGTTGATTGCCTCAACTTGTCCGTTGGCTTGCGGATAATATGGGGTAGAGCTGTCGTGAGATAGCCCTAGCTTGGCAGCTAATTCGACCATCATGTGATTGCGAAAATGCGACCATGATCTGTAACTATAGCCTGTGGTACGCTGAACCTGGCGACTACGTGATTGAAAAAGAAAAGGGTAGCTGTTTCACCAGTGTTATCCAATGTAGGCATCGCCTCGGCCCATTTGGTAAAATAGTCAACAGCGACTATAATATACCCATGCCCCCCGGTCGAGGTGGGGTTACATTGCATGAAATTGATGCCCCACTTGGCGAAGGGTCCAACAGCAACTATTGGCTGCAAAGGTGCGGGTGGTCGCTAGTTTTGCTATCAAAAATTTGACAAGCATGGCAACTTCTGACTGTGGTTATGCAATCTTTGAACATGGTTGGCCAGAAGTATCCTGCTCGTAAGATTTTTTGTGCTGTTGCATATCCAGACTGATGCCCCCCACACGCGCCTGAATGACAATCATTCAGGTCTTTTTCGGCCTTCTCATGGGTAAGGCACCTCCTCAGAACTGTATCGACACCACGACGGTAAAGTGTATCACCGACGATCATGTAGTCTTTTGCTTGGTATCGTATACGTTTTTGTTCAGAGCGAGAGGTGTTAGGCCTAAACTTTTGGGTTTGGAGATAAACTATGATATCTCCATACCACTCATCGCTTACAGATATTAGAAACAAACTTTCATCCACGATTGACTCTTCCGATGTTTCATCGTTGGACGATGATGGGAGATCGCACAATAATTCTACGAAAACTAGAGCTTTCTTTGATTTGGATTTCACAAATTCCAGATCAAACTCTTGAAGGATCGCTATCCATTTTGAATATTTGCCCCCCAGCAACTGTCGCGACAGTATATAAGTCATGGGCTTGCAATCTGACAAGATGGTAGTTTTCCGAAAGAGGACATAATGTCGAAACCTTTGAATCGCTTGCACAGCTGCAAGCGCTAGTTTTTCCACATAAGAATATTTACTTTCTGTATCATTTAATTTTTTACTTAAATAATAGATAGGATGTTCAATTCCATCGACTTCTTAAACTAAAACCATCACAATGGTCGTATCCACTGCAGCCAGATACAGGTTAAAATCTCTTTGATAGTCCGGGGCATACATTAATGATGCTTTTACTAGACAATCTTTCAGAGCATCAAAGGAAGCTTGCGCCACCTGGTCCCAGACAAAAGGTACATCCTTTTTCAAAAGACAAGTATAACCTTTAGCAAGTTCTGCGTAATTTGGAATGAACCTCCTCAGAAAGTTTGCTTTCCCTTGGAGTTTCTGAATCTGAAGCAAATTTGAAGGTGGAGGCAAATTAATGATTGCCTGAACCTTGCAGGGGTCGAGACGAATCCCGTCTTTAGAGACTACAAAGCCAAGTAAACGACTAGAACTGACGCAAAACACACATTTGTGTGGATTGAGTCTTATCTTGTAGTGTCGGCAACGTAGAAATATCGCTCTTAAATGCTGCGGATGATCAGTCCGCTTTCGCGAATGAGCCGGAAGATCGTCGAGATAAGGTTGAACAATGTTCTTGATGTCATGGAAGGCATAATTCATTGCCCTCTGAAACGTCGCCCCTGTGTTCTTTAAACCAAAGGGTAATTTTTGATAAGTGAATGCGCCCCACGGACAGATAAATGCAGTCTTTGACTGGTCCTGTGGGCGGATATTTATTTGATTATACCTGGAAAATCCATCCATAAATGAAAAGATTTCACATCTGGCGCATTCATCAATTATCTGGTCGATGAAGGGTGTAGGGTAGTTGTCCTTTGGACAAGCTTGGTTTACATCCCTATAATCAACACACACTCTAATCGTCCCTTGTTTTTTTATAACAGGGACAATATTCGATACCAAATCGGTTAGGGGAACCGGGTAGATGAATCCAGCATGGAGGAGTTTTTCAACTTCCGCCTTAATGGCAGCGGCTTTCTTCGGGTGCACTTGCCGAAGCCGTTGTCTTACTGGTTTGACATCAGGATACATTTTAATTTCATGTTCAACAATACTTGAGTCAATACCTGGCATTTCATCATATGACCAAGCAAAGACATCTCTAAATTCGCGAAAAAGAGCGTTATATATTTCCAGTTCTGAAGGGGAACAACCTTTGCTGACATAAATATTTTCTACAACATCTGTCTTAGTCGAGATATTTATGGCTATAGTCTCTTCAATATTGGATAGGTTTCGCTCGGAATCCATCGTGTTTACAGTATTTGTTAGGAATTCAAAAACTGAAGGGTGATAAAGGTCACTTTGAGTATCTTTTTCATATTCCGGAAGAAGGGAACGATGGTGGTGATCATTCCATGGTGCCCCCTCAATCATCATTGATTGTAAGATTCCTTCGTCGGTCCCATGTACTTTTGACCAAGGATCTAATGAGGTTCCATATTCTCTAGACCTATCTACCCAAACACTTGACGAGCGTTGATTTGGGTTCGCCTCCCATGCTTGAAACATTGATTGCTACAATATTTCTAAAGGGCTTGGGGGCAAAACCATTGTATGATCCATGTTGACCTTTGTGGAAGATATCATGTTGCAGGTTGCTACAAATGGTACATTTCTTATATAAATAGGAGGTGGTAGCGCGAAAGTTCCCATCAATGTGGGGTCTTTCAATAATCCTACTCCGATATCTTGAATTGAATGGTTTCTCTCATGGATCATGGGAATGCTTCCTGTAACTTGTGAACCATTAGGGAGGAAATTCTGTTGGTCGACGATCGTAATCCCTCCTTCAAACGGGAATGCGATCTTCCTAAAATAAGTCGACACGACAGCTGCCATGGCATAAATCCATGGTCTACCCAGTAGGATGTTGTAGTCAAGATTTCCATCAATGACCTCAACATCAATTTCTACTGTTTTTCCTCCTAGTTCAACTTTCAAGTTATTAAGGATACCATAAGGGGTATAAGTCCTTCCGTCGAATGCTTTTAATGTCGTTGATGATCGCGACAAGGTTGGAGATCCTAAAGTTTTCCAGCAGCTCATCGACATAATACATGTCGATGCTCCTTCATCAATAATTGTTCTGTGAACAGTTTTGTTGAGGGCTTTCACTTGAATAAGGAAAGCTAGTTGAGCTGGTAACTGAGGATCATATCCTTTGTGATCAAAGGATACAAGATTGGAATCCTTAGGGTCAACCCCACCAATAGCTGCTAACAACGCCTGCCTTTGGGATGGACAATTTTGTAATACTTCAAGAGTCGACATAGCGGATGGCGATTGGGCCAAATCTTCCACTATGTTATAATGTTGCGCCACTTTGGCGCGAGGATTAAATGTCGACTTGTGTACTACACCCTTTGGTGGTTTTATTGTTAATTCAGGGATGATGGGCGTTACAATTTCTGACGAAGTTGTTGTCGAACTACTTGGTTGATCTTTACCTTTTTCGTTCGACACCTGAGGATTCCCATAATCTTTGTTCCTTGTTGAAATCAAAGCATCATTCTGCTGGTTTGAAATCGACAACATAAGCACTTGCGACGGGGAAGCATTTCCACTATCAACCAGATTTTGTCCTGGGTTGGGAAATGGATCAGTTAACACAGCTGAGGTTTGGGAACTTTTAAAGAACCTCTTTAACACAGCTTTGAATGGGAAATTCTTTGTGGTATGATCCTTATCATCACATATTAGACATGGATAATTTGGTTTCCCTTTCCCAGGAGGGTTTGAAGAATCCTTTCCAGGGGATGACTCACCCTGTTTCTTCTTCTTCCCTTTGTTTTGCTTCTTCTTGCTTCCTGGTTGATTGGTTTCTTTGCCTTTATCTTCTGATACGGCATTTACTTCTGAAGTAAGAATTTCCTCTTTTGCATTTTGATCCGAATTCTTATGGGCTTTCTTTGACGAAGCCTTTATCGATTTCGTGTTTGCCGTGCCAATCACGCCATCACCGGCATGAGAGTCACTATTTGATTTAGGAGGGGGAGGAATTGAAAATTCCGGTCTAGGGGCGTCAGGTATTTTGTCGTAGAGCGTGCCGGACTGAGTATAAACTAAGTCCAAATATTGTGCACGAGCAATGACTTGCTCCTCTGTTACGACTCCCCCCTTGGCCACATCTTCCGTAATAGCCGGAAGTAACGACTTTATAAACCATTCAGCTAATAGCTGATCGGGAACATATGTTTTCACTATCCTACGACGACGATGCCACTCATGTATATGATCAGATATATGGGTAGCAGTTGTCTGTTTGAAGTTGGTTAATATTTCTGTT
Organism: Pinus tabuliformis; assembly: GCA_031772625.1. Taxonomy (NCBI): domain Eukaryota; kingdom Viridiplantae; phylum Streptophyta; class Pinopsida; order Pinales; family Pinaceae; genus Pinus; species Pinus tabuliformis. Next base: position 182,348,659 of record CM062816.1, on the reverse strand, counting down.
CCCGTTTCATACCTTATCGGTAATTGAAAATGGGTTAGGAAAGTCGTGGCTAGGGAACTAAAATTGTCGAAAGAGGCTCTTGGCAATTCAATATACCATTTAGCCGCTGGACCTGTCAATGTCCTCTGAAAAAGGCGAAGCCTTATCGAATCGTCGTTTAGGGTGTTCGATGAACACCACAGATGAAAAGTCATCACGTGATTCGATGGGTCTTCACCTGGATTTCCATTGAATTTAGGAATGTCAGATGGAAGTTTATGAGGAATCGCTGGCCACCAAGGGGCATAAGCAATCGGATCGTTCGTTAACCGGTGTAGATTGGGTAACTCTAAAGTTGCCACGAATGGTAACTGTTGATTCAGGTTAGGTGAAGCTTAACCAGGGTACGATGGAATCGCTTGAGCAGTGGGTCTTTGCATACCAGCATAATGTAATTGATGTTGGTATGACTGATACGGTTGGTGGACTTGACCACTGTAAAGTGGTTGGTTTTGACCGTTTTGGATATACGGTTGTCCACTGTTCGCAAAGATCTGCTGCTCAGAACCTTGGTACACTTGCTGGAACTGCGGTTGTTGGTATTGCACAAGCCATGGTTGTGACGCCATGTTCTGTTGCGCCATGCTAACCATTGGACCAAGGTGTGGGGTAATTGTACCCGTTTGTACTTATGTCGTCCCACCAGTTGGCGATTGTGGTTGTGACCCATGGTCAAGCGACTGTTGCATTACAACCTGAGAAATATGAGGTTGACATGTAACAGGTATCGCTTGAACTTGCGACACGGTTACAATAGCCGGTGTGGTTGGGATGTTCGTCACAGGTACACACTGTTGCATAGAATATACAATCCTCGGTTGTTGAGGTAGCATTGGTACCCAACTACTTGATGCAATTCCAGTATAACCTGAATACTGTTGAGAACTGCCATATGGATATCCTCCCGGAGGAGGTAATGAAAGGGCATACTGCCCCCCATACGGTAGCAATCCGGAACTCAGAGGGATTGTTAGTCCTTGAGGACTGGATGGCCCAAATTGACTTCCATGAGGATCAATCTGTCGAGTTTCAACATAAGAGTTGCCGGGTATTACTCCAGATGAACAAACTGGAACAGACCATACTGTCGAAATAGTCCCTTGGTGGACTCCTTCTAGTTGTTGAGAACTAGTTGGGACAGCTGGTATGCCGGCATACATCGTCGGAGTGACGGCAGGGGCTTCTGCTGTCGCTGTGTCATTTGACACAGTCCTAGATGATGACGGTTGTTCAGACATCTTAAGTCTATCCAATAGATTGCCTAGCGATTCTACAGGGACTTCCACTTGTGGTGGATTAACTTCTGATGAAGGAAATAGAGTGATCCCGACTCCAAAATGGGTTGGAGTACTTGCTTGTGGATCCTCTACGATTTCCTCTATCGCAATCAAACCCGGTGGAAGAGGAAGACCGTCAGGTCCGTAAAATATTTCTGGTGCCGAAGAAGTGGTTGCTTCGACAGCGACAGTTGTTTGAGGAACAAAACTCTCTGGACCGGTTACAGATGGAACTGGTTCAGTTATACAAGTATTTGCCCCCAAACTAGGATCAGTATTACTGTCCTTCTGTGGCTGTTGAACTTCCTCTATAGAGGCAGGGTTTCCAGAAATGTTAGGAGTAACCGGAACCTCAGATGTAGTTGGAACACTTGTTCTAACTTTTAAAGGAGATTTTGAACCGGTTAAACGAGTTCGCTTTGCCCATACTGTTTTCGATTCCGGAGACAAAGACGGTTGACTCGTAAGCCTCTGTGAACGACGGGGTTTCAATTGACTTTCTTCCACGATTGCGGATTACTCGATCAACCAAAATATTAAAAGGGGAAATTTGTGTTTTCGAACTGAATGAATTTTATTCGACGCTTTTAGACACAACTTGCTTTTTCACTTTTTAAGAGTCGAGAAAAAGCTAAAGATGACTCTAGTCTCCTTCGATGTATTAACGAGCCTGAAGTGACAAATGCTCGGTTGGACTTTTTCAGTTATAGAGTTTGAAAAAGGCCAAAAGAAACTGCTCTGGAGATCTAGGCAGAGGGTGTGCCAAACCTTTCGCAAAACCACAGAATACGTTTTATGGTACGGGTGGTCAATCTTCGTGAATGCTGTGTTCACTGCATTGCGATCAGTAGGGCGGCCGACACGGCTTCCTAAGGATAAAAGATATATGCCTATAGGGGTCTCCCAATATATACGTGACGGTACGTGGGAGCACAAGTCCGTATTAGTGCCACCAACTCTCAGGAGGAATCACCCACCTTCGTCGAGATCGACAGTCACTACGTTTAACGACGCCGGAACACGTCTCTAGCTTAGACCTCTATGTGTTTGCGTTATGTTTCAAAGCGTTGTTAGGTTCATTCAGTATATTTTAAGTTGATATTTTTAAAGTTTGCCTTTCAAGGTTCACCACGAGATGTTTTGATACAAATTCCTAAATGCAGTCTAAGATGAGAAGCAAGCTTTTTCAATCTTTTCGACTTATGAAAATCTTAACTATTGAGGGAAAAGAGAGATAAGATCTTTTCACACAGATCAAAGAGCATACACTAATGCACTTTTTCCCTAAATCAACATACAAACTTATATGCAAAATGGAAAATGCAAGTATTTCTTTTCTCTTTCTTAATGTTTGTGCGACACAAAAAGAAAGCTGTTGTATAATTTCGAATTCAATTTCAAGTGAAAGCAAACAAGCTTGTCCAAAATCAAAAGACACCTTAAGATTTACTTGTTTCGACACTAGAAATGTATAAATTCAAACCATATGACGAAAGCAAAAGCTCAATCAGCTATGAACAGCAAACAAACTAACTCTTAAGATCAAAACGACACTTTATCACGGGTCTAGATCTAAGAGGCCACAGCAAGACTAGTTCACTTTCGTTATGGGAAACTGTAAATGATACAAGAAATACACAAAGAAAAAACACAGTTTCTTTATACAACTGAGGCGGAATAGTGACAAGGAAAGTTGGTTTCAGATAGGCACATTGACTGGTAACAGGCAGCAAAAACAAGAGTGAAAACAGGGCAAGAAACAACAGGAAACCCCAGTAGCACAAGGCAAGACTGGTCCAACGCAGGTGGGACACTGTCTGTTTGACCTTCAGCGCAGGTAGCCCCTTCGGGAACTGCGCTGAAATGCAGACAGCCTTTGTACAGCCTGCACTGAAGAACGAAACTTTCGTTTCTCTTGGTTTCCGGGTCACAGATTGCTGAAAAATTCACAGTTTTTGCTCAAATCAGAAGCTATCAGTCAAGGACACACTAAGGGATGACAAGGAGGATGAAAAGTTATCACTAAGAGCTGTTCAAAGTCCTTGTGGATCAGCTCTTCAAATCATAAACTTGCTCAGAAACTGAGCTACAGTAGCTGCCCTCTACTTTGCATTTGAAAGATCCAAATGCAGTTCGATTCGGTACTCCCTTTGTTTATGAAATGAATAGCAAAAACACAAACAACCAACAAGATACGATCCCTAGCGGAGTCGCCAATTTGTTGTTGGGAAAAGTATCCAATACGGAATGACCCTATCCCACTCTAAGGGTGATAGTACCTCAGCAACAACCGAATGCAAAGCTAATCAAGATTACTTCTTTATGAGATGTAAGAGAGATGAGAAAGAGATCCACTAACCGTTATCTTCCGCTAATGGTTGATCCAATCTTCCCTCTTTGCTGCTTGCTCCCAGCTCCTTGCTCTTTCACTAGCCTAGCTACACAGAGATCCTGCAAAAGCACAAGAAAGGGAAACTACAAGAAGCATACATCCATAACTGATTCAAGGATTAGAATAAATCAAACATACAAGTATCAATACGCCACAAAGACACATGCATATAGAAGAACCTCAAATGCTTTATTAATGGAAGAAGTAAAGTTCTGAGAGTGTTACAACCATAAGAGGCCCAATCCAGCAACACCTCCCAGCAGAAAGAAATCTCCTCTTCACCTCCTTCAAAGCAATCACCCAATAGTTCTATGCACAAACCAACAACACTTCCTTACATTCACAAGATTCCAGCCTCCCTAGACCTCATGAGAGAGCTCTATATATAGGAGTTTTGGAGAAAGGATGAGTCAGCTTGAGGCTGGCATGGAGCTGACTAGTGTCCTCTCCCACTTTAGTTATTCTTCAGTTCTTGAGTCCACTTGGAGTTTCTTGCTTCCATTTGGAGATCTAGATCCTCTTACTCATCACAAGGTGAATTCCCTGATCCAAGTGTCATTTTGGAAGCTTCCTGGGAATTTGACACCTTGCAGAATGACTGTGCCACTTGGCCAATCTCGCCCAGCGCAGGTAGCCTTCATTAGAGTTGACATTCAGCGCAGGTACAGAGTGGAGCAGTTGACATTCAGTGCAGATGCTCGGTGGAGCAGTTGACATGATCCAGAATTAGCTTGTTTTTGAGCGTTTTCAGGTGGAGAACTGATATTTAGTGCTGTGGTTTGCTGACCTTGTTCCTCTAGGGGTAGGAACAACATGTTTAGGGACTTTGGATCCCTCAGATTATCGACATTTCATGCTTCATGCTGTAAGGCACAAAAATGTCTATAACATCATCCACCATCCATCACAACATCTTTAAGAAAAAATCCTAAGTTTCAAGCAATGGAAGATAACATAGAGCATCAACAACAGGTTCTCCAACTCTTAAAGGATAACCTCACTTTGGTGCAGAATAGAGTGAAACAATAGGAATATCAAAATCACAGTGAAAGAAGTTTTGATGTAGGTGACTAGGTATTTCTACGACTACAAGCATATAAACAAATGTCCCTAAATCAAGATAAGAAGGATAATAAATTATCACCAAAGTAATATGGTCCATACAAGATCATGTAAAAGGTTGGTAATATGGCATACAAATTGGAGCTTCCTGCATCTTCCTGAGAGCACCCATCTTTCCATGTTTCATGCTTAAAGAAGGTTGTTGGTGACAAGCTCCCAGTTCAAACAATATTGCCAAAACTTGATGAGTAGGGAAAAGTCATATTGGAACCTGAAGAAGTCACCACAACAAGAACTCAAAATCTACAAAATCGATCAATTTCAGAGTATCTCATAAAGTGGAAGAACTTACCCGTTGAAGATTCCACATAAGAGGATGAGAATTTTATACAGAAGCATCCACAACTACTCAAGCGTTGATGACAACACTTTGTTTTGAGAGCGGCATGTTAGGTCACTATAATACTAGTGATTCCACCATTACTATTGTCATTGTAGCCCCTTATTGTTATTGTTGTGCCCCTGTTGTCCCCATATTGTTATTATTGTGCCCCATAAAAGCCCATTATTGTTATTGTTATGCCCCTTATATTATTATTGTTATGTTGAATTTGGTTATATTGGGACCGCTTAGAATCCTATATATAGAAATGATGTTTTGTCATTTGAATCATCGGAGAATTGTTCATTTGTGTAATGAAAGGTAGGTTTCCCTCTTGAAGAGGCTTATTTTGAAGTCATTGAGCTATCTTTTCTTCTATTTTGTGACCTGGTTTCATAACAAAAGTGTAGTTCATTCCTTAGTGAGCTAAGATTAGCATATCTAATGTTAGTAGTTTTGAGTCCATTTAATCTTTTAGTTTGAAGAAATTAAATTAATGAATTTAAGTGATAGTGTTGAAGCTCTAGTATGTTGTGCGTGGTATTCCTCTGAATTATTTTGAGACTTGTTTCCTTCTATATCTCAAGGAGAAAAGTGTATACAAATGAACTAAGCATACTGAGAGTAAGTTCATGATCTCCTTCACCAGTGAAGTGAAAGTATTTTGAAAAGTGAGTAGCTGGTTGCTAGTTTGAAAAATACCCTTAGAAAGTGTCGTTGTTTGACGGTTTGTAGCCCCACCACAATTTAAAAACAAAAAACAAAAAAAACTTGTTGTGCCTTTTTCATAGCCAATGTTTTGTTCATTGTTCATTGACGTATCTATGAGTAATATCTTTTGTTTTAAGAATCCACCAAATAATTATTGAGTAGGTACAACTTCCTTGAACTAGTATTGCCACATCCTCAAAGATGTGAGCATGCTATTGAGAGAGACTCGAGGGGGGATTTCCATCTTCACTTTAGAATGGAAGTTCAAAAACATACACTCCTAATATTATTAACAAATGGTTATTATCCAAATTTTGTTTGGAGATATTTTTTGAAATTGGTTTTTATAATTTGTGTATAAAAAAATATAAAACAAGGTGGAATAATACAAAAATTTATTATGGAAAACGAAAAGGTACAAAAAGGAAAAAGTTATTAGAATAAGGAGAGATAAGGAAGAAAAAGGGGTTTACTTCCTTTAATACAAGTTATTTTAAATAGTTGGTTTTTTTTTAAGGTGATTGAGATCTCCTAAAATTTGTGAGAATATATTTCTTGAGAGGTTCTTATTTTCTATAACCTCGCATTTGCATTGGTTAAATAATGAGTTTTGGTCCATTAAAATGAGAACTACATTACAACTATATGAGTTATGTAATATTCATTTGCATGGGTTTGAAAAATCTCGAAGGAAAGAAACCTATGAGGATATGGCACAAGATTAAAATGATCAACTCTTTGTGAGCAGGAATGATGATGCGACAATATTAATTCTAATTCAAGATGGTTTGGATGACAAAATTCTTCCCAATATTGTAGCATCAACAATGTTTTGAAATGTTTTGGATATCCTAGAGATGAAATATAGTGAAAGGGGTAGCAATGTTTATCAACATCGAGTTAAGCCCTAGAGCATTGCACTTCTTAATTAGGTGCTCATTGTAATAGGAGGAGAAGAATATTTTGATATTGTAGAAGAAATAAAAGATATTGTAGAAAATCCCGCTGAATTAGAAGAAGATACACAAGACATGGAGACTTCAATGGTCTTAAACATTGTAAATATGCCTTTTGAAGAAATTGCAGAAGAGAAAAGTGATTTTGTACAAGATCTAGAGTGTGAACATGGTGCAAAAAGTGAATCCCACTATGAAGATACACATGAAACTAATGAAATTGAAACCACCTTTGCAAAAACAACAAGAAGAGAAAAGAACATAGTATTGAAAGTTTAATTTGACTATGAGGTTGAATTAATTTTTCTTGAAGAGCAATTTGCAAAGCCTAACTATGATAAAGATGAAAATGGTATGAAAAGTTACCATAACTCCAAGAGATGAAGAAAAATAAAAATGAAGGAAATCATTAGAGTTGTTGAATCAATTGCAAAAGTGGAAGACAGGATGAAAGAAGATGAAGATAATGTTTTTGATTTGACACAGGTCAACAAAAAATTTCAATTAACAGTATCTAAGGTACAAGTAGATGCAAAAGAAAAATCAGATGAAGGATATAATGAAGATGATGAAATTAAGAGGGAGTGTTAGAATGTATTAATTTCTTACAATTATCATATAGTTAGCTCACAGTGTCTATCAATTTATGTTGATTCGAAATTTAGAAAGTGTTAGTCATGCATGAGTGAATTAATTTTAGCATATGTATTTTTAGCAATTTTGAGTCTATTTAATCATGTATCTTCAAGTACTTAAATCAATGAATTTGGGAGATAGAGGTACAACTCTAGTATGTTGTATTGTAATGTCCCCTAATAATAATAAAAATAATATTAATAAATAAATAAAATAATTTAAAATATGAGTAAATAAATAATAAACAATAAAGAAAATATAATAATTGTAAATAAATAGTAAAAATAAAGAAAAGATAATAACAGTAAATAAATAATAAATAATAAAAAAATATAATAATATTAAATAAATAATAAATAATCAATAAATTATAATAATAATAAATAAATAAAACAGTAAATAATAAAGTGGAGTGAATAAATATATATAAAAGTAAATTATAAAAATAGTAAAAATAAGTAAAGTTTAAAAAAAAATGAATAAAATAAGAACGAGTTAAATTAAGAAAAATATTAAATTAAGTAAAACTTAATATGAAGAAATAAAAGTGGCATGTTGACACATGGAAGGTGTACATGCATACCCCTTTCCACTGTTTGGCCTATGTAATGGATGATGAGGAAGATGAGATTCATCATTCCTTCATCCATTCTCTTGGGAGAAAAGTCTTGTGAGACAAAGGATTCTCTCACAGTGGTACTTTGATTGAAGGCTCAGGGGTGGTTAGTTGTAAAAAGAATATGTGTAGCTGAGACTACAGTTGGGTGGAGATTCATCCCCAAAAACATTTTTTTGCTTAGCAAAATTCCAATAGCGTTCAACTCCGAAATCATAAGTAAGGGATATCATCGCTACAGGTAAGTTGTCTCTCTTCATGTTTTTTTAAATTCTACCCTAATTTGTTGAATAATTGTGTGTTGATTCTTAATTACATAAATTGATGTAATTAGTGGTATCTTTTAATTTTGGATTGTTACACATGGTATCAGGGGCGAGTTACAACCCTTGAGGCATATGAGTCATGTCACCCTTGTTTGGGCTTAGTTAAAAAATGTGTATTTTGAATTCCTAATATTGTCTTTTTTTCTAAGTTATTCTAATTCTATTAATGTAAGAAAAATATCATACATAGAGGCCGGAGCCTGTACTTAGCTATGCCAGAAGAGAGGCATCAACCAACAAAAAATTAGAATTGAACTACCCAGAAGGGAAACCAGTTCTTAACAAAAGTTTCTCAAAAATATGATCTTGCTACCCATGCAAGGGAAACCAACGAATTAACAAGTTTTCCATCATTGTATCTGAGGAGACTAGAAACGAAAACCCAACTGAAGAGCATAAAATTGTAGTATTCCATAAAAAAACCATTAAAAAATAGAAACTGAAGAACACGTCCCAATGAACCTGAGACACGTGGCAGCTAGTGGCAGTCTACTAGGTAGGCACGTGGCATGTTGAATGTCCGCAAGGTGGCAGTCTAGGTGGCGAGCGCATGGCATCGAGGTGGTGGCTAGGGACGTGGTGGCGACAGAGGCTCTTCCTCCACAATGAAGCATCTGTAGTCGTCCGTGGCGCCAATTGTCAGTGGCTTAGTCTCCGTGTCGCCTGTCTGCAACTTTGATTGCTCTTCCTCAATGATGCAACAGTATTCATCGATGAACCAATTGATCTGCGGAGCCATTTCCACTTCCTTCCCTGCGTGTCTAGTTGGCAGCTCTGTGCTTCATTCCCCTGCACCTTGAAGAATCGACCGTGCTATTTATGTTTTGGCTTTGGGTTGGCTGCTCCCCATAGTGGTGCATCCTCCCTCTACAATGCCTGAGAGCCTCATTGTTTCAGTGCAGCCCTCACCAATAGCTCTGTGTTCCTCAGCTGCTCTGATTCGATTGCCAACCTCAGAATCTTGTGCCTCCCAATTTTACTTCTCCTCATGAAAAATAATGGTAATGGTTGCAGTGATGAGGGGCCAGTTCAAGGCAGAGCGAAAGGTAAATTGAGCGTTCTGGGAGTGAGACTGAGGAGCTAGTGGAGTGCTTCTGGGAGAGGGGCCGGAGGTGGAGGGAGGCGTAGCAGAGGCGCCCGAGTGGAAACGACCTTTGCCACTACGAGTATTGGGGCAGCGGCTAGTGTTTTGCTCAGCCAGAGAGGAGGTGGTCTCCAAAGTAGGAGAGTGACTAGAGCGACTCAGGCTTCCTCAGTTCCCACCTCTGCGACTGCACATCCTATGGTGCACCATGCTTTCTACAATTGGAGGCAAGTTTTGGTCCAAATTAGGCACAGTGGGCTGCAATGTTGCAGCAGAGCTAATAGGCAATTCAATAGAGGGATGAGCTACCAGGGTCGAGGGGATACGAATTTGCAAATTCAAGCTGTGTGTGAAATGGATGCCTGATCCAAAATCGATGCAGCAATAAAGATTGCAGCGTTTTCCAGTGGTTGTGTGGGAACTGGGTGCCTCCACTGCATGAGGGCAGAGGCATTGCAGGGGCTGAGGTTGCAGAGAAGGAATGGCAGGAGCCACAGTGGTATTTCCCCAAGAGCCCATCATTGCTTTGGCCGAGGCTGAGCTCGGTTATCAGAGTGGCAGCATTGTTCATTCAAGGCACATTTATGGCTATGATTAATGCCATATTTGGATCTCTGTGCTACCTTGTGGGAGGCCATGTGCTCTCTCCACATGCCAACCCCATTGGCAGCCACCTCATCTTCTGCCATTTCCACCCGCATCTGGGAGATGGGCATCCTTGTGCACCAAGTCAGTGCAAGCTTGCAATTGATTGTGGTCATCTAGAATGTTGATTGTGTCGGAATGTATGATCTATTCCTGTTCCACTCCAATGTTTGCCAGAAGATATGCAACTTTATTACTATCCCTTTTGACATGGATAAAAGTGATTGCTCTCCTGTTCTTCATCCATTGCTTTATTAGTTCAAGCCTTGCCATTAATCTCCAGCTTTTGGCAACTGTCCAAGCAGTGCTTGCTTGTTAGATTTGAGTAACCATAATGATTAGAATTTGGGAGTCCCCCTCTACAATTATGGGATGGAAATTATGTTGTTGAGCTAAGTTCATACCTTGCCATAAGCCTTCCAATTCTACTGAGTTGTTCATATCCCATCCAATGGAGCCAAAGTACAATAGCAAGGGTTGGCCCTCATGGTTTCTGAATATGCCCCCATGTCCTGCTTTGCTTGGGTTGCCCTTGGAGACACCGTCAAAATTTAACTTAATCACCTTTTTGTGGGGGGTGAATCCAATGGGAGAGCTGCTTGGTAATAGTGATGGGTCTATTGGGATCCAATTGTGCTTGTTGGAGCTGTAGGTTCCAATTAGCCCTTATGCTTAGTTCTTGAGGCTGGGTGGGAAAGTCCTCAACACTCCATTGGTGTAGAGCTAGAGTCTCCTTGATATTCTGACATAAGTTAGTCCATATGATTTCTAAAGAAGTTCTTTTATTTTTGAAAATTCTCTTGTTTCTTCCCTTCCAAATTGTCCAGAGAAGGAACCCTGGTAGAATTGTCCATATCTTATTGAGAACTTTGCTATTATAGGGCTCTGGAGTCTAGTTGCAAATGGTACCTTTTATATCGCCTAGTAGTCTGCATGGTCATTGACATATGAAAGTGAGCTTTTCCTAGAGTTGGTTAGCCATGTGGCAGGAGTCCATGAGGTGTTGAATAGTTTCTTCATGGTTTTGACAATTAGGACAGTAGGATGGTCCCTGAAATCCTCTTTTGATTAAGTTGTCACAAGTGAGAATTCTTTGGTGATATAGCAGCCAAGTGAAAGTGGAAATCTTTGGCCAAATCCCTGCAGTCCAGATACGATTCCAAGTAGGATCTGTCGATTCCTATGTTTGGAGCATTAGCTGGTGTGCTTCTTTGGTGGTGTATACTCCTTTCGGTGTATATCCCCATCTCAGTACATCTTTTCCATTATTGAATCTGATTCTTCTACTGGTGAGTTCTTTGTGTAACTCCGAGTTATATGCTTCCATTGCTTGCTGTGTTATTTGCACAGATGGTTTCCATTACCTGAAGCCCTGTGTGGTGCTGAGAGTCCAAAATTGTGCTACATTGTCCTCCTGGTTAATATCATTTCCATTATGATTTGTGCAGGGTAAGAGTTCAGCAAATTTTGGTCTTTGTTGCCATGAATCCATCCAGAAGTGTGTTGTCCTTCCATCCCTTATCTCCCAAAAGCTATGTTGTTGGATGACCACTCTATGTTGCTTTGCCGCATTCCAAATTAGAGATCCTGTGATCGTGGTAGTTATCATTATAAGATCTTGTTGCGATCGATTGTTCGCATACTTAGTAGTCCAGAGTTGTACCCATGGCTTCTGTGGGCAGGAGACCCATTGCCACCAAATCTGTGCTCCCATCAAAGTATTGCTATGTTGCGGGTCACGTAAGCCTAGACCTCCCTGCTTTTTAGGCTTGCAAACCTTTTCCCATTTTACTAAAGCCCATTTTCTGTTTTATCCTCTGGAACCCCATAATAAATTGCGTTGCAGATTCTTGATTCTCTTTAGCACCCATTTCGGTGCAGCAAGAACTGAGAAGAGATAGAGGGGCATAGATTGTAGGACTGCCTTTATTAGGACTAGCCTGCTTGCCATGTTGAGGGTTCTGTGTGTCCAAGACAGTAGCCTACTTTCCATTTTCTCAATGAGTTGATGCCAGGAAGCATGCTTTAAGGCTGAATCTATAAGAGGGGCACCCAAATAATGAGAAGGAAGCTTTGCTTGAGAGAATCCAATGATTCGTGTAATGATTCTTTGAGTAGCGATAGGTGTATGGAAGAAGAATAGTTGAGATTTGGCAGTATTTATAGTGGTGCCAGAGGCTTTTGAGAAGGTATCTAGAAGAGCTTTAAAGGTTCAGGCTTCAGTTACAGAGGTATGACCAAAGAGCATAGTCATCAACAAATTGTTGATGAGTGATTGCGGGGGTTCCATGTACTGAGATTCCTCTAAGTTCATTGGAATGGACGGCCTGCTTTATAAGACGACCCAAACCTTCAGCCATAATGATGAAGAGAAAAGGGGAAAGAGGGTCACCTTGACGGATTCCTTTGGAAGGGGAGTAGGGTTTGGAGGGGATCCCATTGACTAGAACAGAGTAGAGTGGAGAGGAAATCAGGGTCATAAGCCATCTAACTCAAGTCAGGATAAATCTAAAGGCAGTCAACATCTGTTTTATGTAGGTCTAGTTGAGTTTGTCAAAGGCTCTAGATAGGTTGATTTTCAAAAGCATACCTGCCTATTTGTTTTTCTTTAAGGAATGGATGCTTGCATGAGTCAATATAATGCCATCCAGGATTTGACGTCCTTCTACATAACCAATTTGCTCTGGTGAAATGAGAAGAGGGAGGAGCGGTTTGAGAAGGTTGGCAATGACTTTCGAAATAATTTTGTAAATGAAATTGTAAAGTGCAATGGCCTGAACTTCTCGAAAGTGCTCGACTGTGCTTCTTTGGGAATAAGAGCGATGAAGGTCGCATTGAGCGAGGGAAGTAGCCAATGCATGACTCGTGATTCTTCGACTACATTCCAAACAACTACTTTGTTTAAGTCTCAGAAATGATGGTAAACATTAGAAGTAAAACCATCAGGTCCTGGCACTTTCCCAGCTTTCAATTGATTTGATGCCTTTTCGACCTCCATAAGGGTGATCGGTCTTAGCAATAGTTGATTATGCTCCTCTGTTACGAGTCTAGGAATATGTTGAAGTATCTCGTTAATGGCAGGCTGTCTATCTATGGGCAGCTCTTGATGTACTATTTTGACTCATTGGTGAGCTCTTTCTCTATATCTTTCTATTTCTCCATTCTGTCTCCTCGTGAGTTTTGAATGTGCGAGATTGTATTATTCATTCTTCTTTGTATAGTTATGCGATGAAAAAATTTGGTGTTTCGTTCCCCTTCTTTTAGCCATCTAATTCTTGAATTTTGTCTTTAGAGCAGTTCCTATTGTCTCCTTCTTTCATCTAATTGTGTTAGCAGGATTTGTTCATGTCTGGATAGTTCCTCTGTTCTGCCTTCTATAATGATCTTTTGCTGTAGCTCTTTCATGCTTTTCTCAAGGACTTTTTTCTCTTGAAATATGTTGCCAAATGTGGTGTAATTCTAGGTTTTGATTTGCTTTTTGATGTGCTTCATTCTCTATTGGAATTGATACATGAGTGAGCTACCATTGGGAAGGAAGCTTTCCCATGCTGATTTAACCACTGTTTTGAACTCAGGGTTGGTGAGCTAGAAAGCTTCAAATTTAAATGGTTTTTTGTTTGATTTTCTCGGATTTTTCCATTGTAAAGAAATGGGCCAATGGTCCGTGCCAACTATGGGTAGGATGGAGGAGCATATATCACCACCTAGATGGACAAAATTATTTAAGATTAGATATCTATCTAGCCGTGATGATATTTGCTGTGAGTCGGCTCTTTTGTTGTTCCATGTGTAAGTGTCGTTATCAAATGGTAAGTCTATTAGACCATTGTGTTGAATGTATTATTTGAAGTTATTGCTTTCATTGTCCAACTTTCTTCTGCCTCCAAGTTTTTCCTCCGGCCGTGTGATCATATTGAAGTCTCCTCCTGTGATGCAGAGTGGATAAGTTCTTGGAGCATTAAGAGTCTCCAATTTTTCTAGTAGCATGGTTTTTTGCATGCCAGTGTGAGGGAAATAAACATTGGTTAAATGGCCATGTATGTTGGTTCCGATTAGGTGGAACATTGCTTGAATGAAATGATGTGAGGCATGGAAATTTGTTAAGGAGATATGCTGAGTATTCCATTCTATGGCTAGCCCTCCCGAGGCACCTATTGCGTCTACTGTCACAGTGTGACATCCTACCCAAGGTCTGGATAATATGGAGGCTAATGTATTAGTGCTACATCTTGTTTCCTGCATGAATACAATGTATGGTTGTTGTTTCTGAATCATGTTCTTTAACATTCTATACTTCCTGGGACCGTTAAGTCCTCTTACATTCCATGAGATGAGCTTCATGGTTGACCAGTAGGTAGGGATCGATAGTATTTGGTCAACCTGGAGCACCTTCTGGACTCCACTAGTATTTCCCCAATTAAAATGGTACGTTGTAGATATGTCTTTCTACCTCTTTTCTTCCTATATTTGATGATATGTTTCCCATCCCATTTACCTCCTTGCTGTATGCCCAAAGTATTATGCTGATGCACTCTTGCTAGCACTACTTCCAGATTTTCCAGTTGTCTGTCTGGTATTGTGTCGAACTCTTTTCTTTTGCAAGCTTGCTCTAGACTAAAAATGTCTATATCTTCGAGATCAAAGCTTTCAAGTTCTTCTTCCATTAAACTTTGTTGACTGTCGCCCTCCATATGGATTAATGGCTGAGAAGGTTCTGCCAGTATATCATCAATGTCCATAACTTTGTCAGACCAGAGGGCTTTGTTATGAACAGGGTTGGGGATGGGTTGCGAGTCTGAGGCATGCATATCAGAGGTATTAACTTTCAATGGTTGACTGGTTTTATTGTGAATAGGTATGGAGGACAGATTGGTGGATGGAACAGAGGTTGGCTTTGCTGTCACAAGGGGATCTGATTCCGGCATATCTAGGTTTGCAAAAATATCAAAGTTGTTGCTAGAGGATGGCACATCTGATGATGGAGTAACATTTTTTGGTGCTGTGGGAGGTTTCTTGGTATGCCTATTTTTGTTCGCCACTTTGGTGAATCCTTCTAGATCAGACATACCTCCATTTTCTATGGGTTTAGGAGGCATGTTTAAGGGAGAGTCACGGAACAGGTGTCCATGGGCATTGCATCTCCTGCATCTAAATGGTACATGTTCATAATCTAGGGGTTGTATCCATTCAAAGTCATCATGCAGGAGACTTACCGAGTCTGGGAGCACCTGGCCAAGCTTCATGTATACACAAATATGAGCGTAGGATGTGTATCTCGAAGCTTTGTTTCCTTTGCTGCCTTTATGAACTCGCCCAATCCATTGCTAATGGCTGTGAATGAGTCTTCATCCCAGTATTCCAGTGGAAGCGAGCACATGTGGATCCAGACTGGCGCCCAGCTATAATCTTCCTTATCTGTGTTGAATCTTTTGACCCAGTCACGTAGATAAAGACCTGTTGCATTGAAGAAATAGGGTCCTCCATCCAGGACTCAATTTCGGTCTTCAAGGTAGTTGAAGATAGCTGTGAAGAAGCCTTCAGGGCCTAGCTGTAGAGTTACATGTCCTTTGGGATTCCACTTTGAGGTTATCCATCCTTGTAGAACTTTTTCAGTTGGCCAATAGCCTATAAATTTGCCAATCAGGGCATGGACTCTCATGTATTATATTTGTGCATTGATCCTACGACTGCGAAGCTCAATCTTGGGCCATTCTGTAGCAATGGGCTTGCACGTGGACGATGATACTTTCTTTGGTTTTTCAGATGCTACCGGTTTGTCTCCTTTCTCGTTTTCTAGATCCTCTTGTGCTTTTGTCTCCTGCTGCTCCGCAGGCCGTACCTCTGTCGTCTCTGCATTCTCAATTCTGCCCTCAGTTGGGTTTTCATTGTTTTATTCTTTAGGGGGAAGCGTTGATGCCTCCCCCATCGGTGTATTCATTGTTCTTTGCTTCTAGAAGTGCAAAGCCTGTACTGGCAATAGTTCTGCTTGGGCCTGAGAGGCTGCTTACTCTGTCTCTACGCCGTGTAAGGGTTTGTCAAAAACCCTAGTCTGCCATTTTCCTTCAGCTTTGCTAAACTTCATCTCAGCGCTTTCTCTTTTTTACGATTGTTTTTCTGTTCAAATTCCTAATATTGTTAAAAATGTCTACAATGGTAATTAATTAACAAGAGAAATAACCTAATATATTGTTTTACCTTGAGAAAGAAAATATTTAAGAAAACTAATTTCACTTCATTTTAGAATTAAAATATATATATATATATATATATATATATATATATATATATATTCCTTATAAAATACAATATTAAAATAAAAAATATATATATAGTTTTATTAAATAAAATAATGTAACTAAATGACACTTTTTATATGTATTAATTTGTATGTGTAATACTTTCTATGTGTGACATCCTCCTATTTGTCTCTACGAAACTTTGAGAATCTTTATAACCAAATTTACAAAATTTAATCAAAACAAGGCATCGAAATCAAGAGCTTGATTATAACTTTCAACGAATTCCAGGTATTTTCTTATTCTCGACCTTTGTAGGTGTTGCATCTGATTTATTTATTTTGATATGAAAGCTCAGGTTTCATATGGCAGGATTATTGCATTGACATCTCATCATCCCAAGATGAGTGATTCCTCTCAAATTTTCTTGCAAAAGAGGATTTTATAAGCATACTCGTCCACAGATCGGAAGGTACACATTTGCATCAACACCTAAATTGAAAATCTGATGCCGCCCAAAATATTCTTGGAAAAGAAGTAGATAAGAGTATTTTCTAATGAAAGGAAGTGAAACAAATTTATGCTCCTTTGTATCCAACAATGAATCTGTAGTGATCCACTCTCCATAACTATGTGTGACCTTCCTTCTGCCGAACTAATTGTTGTTAGTCCTTGTGTTCGAGAGTGCAGGGACTATAACATTCGATCGTGATTGACCAAACATTAAATTGTTTTCACTGAACAATGTGTGGGATGTTTTAACCAATGTTTGAGAAGAAAATTAGAAACTTCTTTAGCAATTTATCTCAAATTATTAATTAATAAAATGAAATATAAAAAACATTCAATTAGTAATATATAGAAAATCTAATTGGTTATATTATAAAATTATATGTTTTAATAATCTTGTAACAATGAAAACATTAATGTTAATACAAAATAAATTTAACATTAATAATTCAATAAACTAATCAATACTAAAACTTTTGGTTAACAGATTTATAACATTATAGATCATTATAATAATATTAATTCCAACTTCAAAAAAAAAGAAAGGAATTTCTTTAGCAATTTATCTCAAATTATGAATTAATAAAAAGAAATATACTAAACATTCCATTAGTAATATATAGAAAACCTAATGAGTTATATTACAAAATGAGATGTTTTAATTATCTTGTAACAATGAAAATATTAGTGTTTTTTTTTTTCTAAGTAAGACTATTTCTATTAAAAAGTAAAAATATAATACACTGAGCCTCCGCCTCAAACTCTTTTTCTGGTGTTCATCGAAACAGTTGAAACTGCCCCAGATTGGGGAAACCAGCTTGAGTTTACAAAAACAGTTACCATGTTACTTTGTACTGACATAACAGACACCAAAATTCAACCATGTGACCCAGCAAGATGGTGCTTCTCAGCTATACTGGACAGAACAACAAACTAACATAACTATTATACTACTAATCATACGCAAAAATAACAAGCGATTGGACCAACCCGTGATTTGCCTTAAGCTGATTTGGTTCATGTGTGGCTGCAGATGCTAGAAGGCTTCAGTTGTTTGGCTCCTCCTCAGGAGGTTCCTTGATCACGGGACACGCATACAGTTCCCAATCATCTTCCGTGTTCTCCACTGCTCTCTTCTCAGCATCACCTCTAGGCCCCTCTACCTTCTGAGTGTCTCTTGTGCTGCTAGCACACTCCACCATTAAAGCCACACTTGCAGAGCTGCCACCCGCACGTTGAGAGTCGTCTGCATGCTCATCGTCACCATACAGTCTCCGAAGCTTGGTTTCCTGACTAGCTTCCCTTGAATTTTCCCCCTACGTATCACTTAGATCTTGGTCACTCATGTCCGGTGAATGCTCCTCAGAACTTGTCCCTTGATCGCTATCCGACCTTTCTTCTTCAATGAAGACGACGGTTACCTTGGCAGTGATAGTGGGTTTGTTCAGCCGACTATGGAACCTGAAATGGGTGGTGTGAGAGGCAGAGCCAGGACACTGCTGTGAAATTACAGAATGGAGCCCAGCATCTCTGTGTGAATCCCTTGACGCCATTCCACGCCCGCGCCTTCTGCTTGCATAAGAATAGTGTCTGAGCCGAGGTCTGGGTTGAGGCTCATCTTCCTGATTCTGTGGAGAGGAAGGGGGAGTCGAGCTTCGCACAGTTCAAGGTCTCACTCTGCCTCCCCGAGAGCCTCCATAACGGCTCCTCATACGCTCCCTAACCATCCTGGTGAGAACCGAGAGCAGATCAGCCGGAGAATTAGCAGGGGATGGGGATTGATTGCAGAAACAAGGTTTTTGAGCAGAAATTAGAGGGCAAAGCATGGAGTGGGAGAAATGGAGGCCATTTCCCAAGTCTATGCAACTAAGGTGCCAACAACGTTTTCCAATGGCTGTTCTGCTACCAGCCAACTTTGCCTGTAGCGGACAAGAGCTTCGGATCGGGGGACGAAAAATGGGAGCAGGAGGCGCCATTCTGATATCCATCTCTTGGTCTGAGGAGTTCTTTATTACCATCTGCATGCAGGACAAATATCGGCTATTGTGAGACTTGATCCAGACCCCATTCATCACTTGGCTGGTCCTTGCACTAGCGAAACTTAATGAGCCCATTAATTCTCTTGGAAAACACCCGCATCCGAGTGCGTTTCTTTCTCTTGGATAATTTCATTTTTGACTAGTTCCTTATACTCCCCGATCTGCTGTTCATTAGCTGGCAAAGAGAGAGAATCTGTATGTAGAGCCTTTTTGCTTTCAACTCCTATGTTCGCCAGTAGGTCTACTACTTTGTTCCCTTCTCGTCGAATATGTTTGAGATTGACTGCCCTGTGGGTAAAGAGCCAAGTTTCAATTAGATGTAATCGACTTGCTAGCCTCCAATTGTTGCTTACCTTGCTAGAGGAGGATCCTTGTAGGATTTTGGTGACCATGCTGATAAGTATCTGCGAGTCTCCTTCGATAACAAGTGGAAAGAATCCATGATTATGAGCTAGGAGAAGGCCCTGCCATAATCCTTCTAATTCTGCAGAGTTGTTGGTATCCCACCCAATTGAGCCTAGGTAGATTTGGCATGGTATACTTACATGACTTCTGATTATTCCCCCAAATCCAGCCTTACCTAGATTCCCTTTAGAGGCTCCGTCAAAATTTAGTTGGAACATATGCCAAGGAGGAGTTGTCCATTTATTCAGTATGCTTTTTTTCGCTGAAGTTTTTTCCTTGATTATCAGTGCTTGATCCCACTGTATATTCCAATTTGTCCATATGGTTTGCTCCTGTGGGGTTGAGGGGAAGTCCTCCTCATACCAAGTTTGTAGAAGTAAGGTCTCCCTTATGTTTTGACATATTGTGATCCACAAGGATTCCTCAGTCATAGATTGATTTTTGAAGATGCGCCAATTCCTCTCCTTCCATAATGTCCACATAAGAAATCCCGGTATTAGTTTCCAAAGGGAGTTTAGAAGCTTGCTTTTGAACGGACTCTGATCCCAGTTTCAAATATTGTCGATAATATCTTCTGAAGTCCTCCCATCCTTTTGACACTTGAAGCTGATCTTTTCCTAGAGTTTGTGCGCTAGCGAGCAGGAATTCATAATGTGATGAGTTGTCTCCTCCTCTTTCTTACAGTTGGAGCAGTAGGAGGGACCATGGAAGTTTCTCTTTCTGAGGTTGTACCATTTTAGGATTCTATTGTGACATAGAAGCCATAGAAAGGTGGAGATTTTCGGCCAGATTTTGGGGTCCCAAATTCTCTGCCAAAGAGGGTCCTTAACAATGTGCTCCTACATGATGATGTGATAAGCCTCCTTTTTAGAGTAGGTTCCTTTCTCTTCATATCCCCATCTAAGCACATCCATCGCCTCTGAATATTGTATTCATATTTTTTATAGTTCTGTTTCTAGGGTCTTCTTTGCTAATTCCATTCCTTGGCTTAATATGCTTTCCACATTGTTCCATTGCATGTTTCCTTGCATGGTGGATGGGTTCTAGAATTGTTTGACTGTGCTTGACATTTGCAGGATCTGTTCTGGGATTTGATGGGGTAGTAATAAGTCCTTTAATTTGGGTTGTTGCTACCATGAGTCCTCCCAAAAACGTGCTGATTTTCCATTTTTCACTTCCCAGAAGCTATGTTGTTGTATTAAGAGTCTATGTTGCTTGGCTGCATTCCATATTAGTGAACCTGTCTTAACTTATGAAATTCGGATTAATTCTTCTATTGGTCAACTGTTGGCATATTTGGAATTCCAAAGCCTGGCCCAAGGAGTGGACGGTACAGTGAGCCACTTCCACCAGATGCGAGCTCCCATCACCATGTTGCTTTGGTAGGGATCGCACAGACCCGTTCCTCTTGCAGCTTTTGGTAGACAGATAGAATCCCATTTGACCAAGGCCCATTTGCGTTTTTGAGCTGTATTACCCCACAGGAAGGATCTCTGTAGACATTTGATTTCCTTGAGAACCCATTTGGGTGCCGCCAGGATAGAGAACAGGTACAGAGGCATGGATTGGAGGACAGACTTTATCAGGATGAGACGGCTA
Source organism: Pinus tabuliformis (assembly GCA_031772625.1). Lineage (NCBI taxonomy): Eukaryota > Viridiplantae > Streptophyta > Pinopsida > Pinales > Pinaceae > Pinus > Pinus tabuliformis. The sequence goes on along the minus strand of CM062816.1, from coordinate 182,327,744 downwards.
GCTAAGTTGAGGGATCTATGAGTCCAGGAAGATAGGCGTGCCTCTAATTTTTCTAAGAGCAGTTTCCATGAGGAATGTTTCAACGCGGCATCAGTTAAAGGGGCTCCCAGGTACTTGGAGGGAAGAGTGGCAACTGAGAATCCAAGGATTCGAGCTATAGATGCTTGGGTGACAGCAGGTGTGTGAAAAAAGAAAATATGGGACTTGATTTTATTTATTTTTGCTCCCGAAGCTTCAGAAAAATTAGACAATAATGAATTGAATTGACGAGCTTCCTGAACTGAAGGATGACCGAAAAGCATATTGTCGTCCACAAATTGCTGGTGGGTGAAGGTGGGAGAGTTTGGAAAAGTCAGACCTTTGAGTTTCCAGGAAGATAAAGCATCTTTAATACAGTGTCCTAGACCTTCCGCCATTATCACAAAGAGGAAAGGGGAAAGCGGGTCTCCCTATCTGATTCCCCGAGAAGGTTGAAAAGGGGAGGATGGAATTCCATTGATCAAGATTGAGAAAAAAGAGGAAGAAATGAGATTCATTACCCAGCGAGTCCAGGTTAGGGAGAAGCCAAAAGCGACAAGGATTTTCTGAATGTATTCCCAGCTTAAGCTGTCAAATGCTTTTGAGAGGTCGATTTTGAGGAGCATACCTGGTTTCCTGGAGCTTTTTAGAGAATGAATGATTTCATGAGTAAGGATTATACCATCCGTGATCTGCCGGCCTTCGACATATCCCGACTGCTCTGGAGATATGAGAAATGGTAATAGCGGCTTGAGTCTTGTTGCTACAATTTTTGAGACGATCTTGTAGATGACATTGCACAAGGCAATGGGTCTAAATTTGTCTGGGGTATTAGACTGAGCCTCTTTTGGTATCAGTGCTATGAATGTGGCATTCATAGCCGGCAGCATCCATCGCATAGTTCTTGATTCCTCGACAACCTGCCAGACATCCATTTTAATTAGGTCCCAAAAATTATGAAAGAAGTTGGAAGTGAACCCATCAGGACCTGGCGCCTTTCCTTCTTTTAGCTGAAGCACTGCATTTTCCACCTCCTGTAGGTCGATCGGCTTGAGTAGAAGTTGATTTTGCTCCTCCGTAATGACTTTCGGTATACTCCTTGTAATTTTATCTATTGCTTGCGATCTGTTACCCTGTGGTTCTTGATGGGCTTGCTTAAAGTAGTTGAGTAGTTCTAATTCAATGTCTTCATGGTTTTCTACTCTTGTCCCCTGCTCAGTTTGAATGTGGGTAATGTTATTGCTCATTCTGCGCTGGATAGTCGTTCGATGAAAGAAATTTGTGTTTTTTCCCCCTCTTTTAGCCACCTGATACGAGATTTTTGCCTCCAGAGCAATTCCTCCTGTTTGGCTCTTTCTGAGATTTGTGCTTCAAGAGCCCTTTCCTGTTTCACATATTCCTCTGTTCTGCCCTCTGTGATAATTCATTGTTGTAACTGCTTCATGTCTTGCTCTAGTGCTGCCTGAGCCTGGAATATGTTGCCGAACGTAGAGTGATTCCATTGCTTTATTCTGCTTTTGAGGTGTTTAAGCTTCTGTTGGAATTGCATCATTTTTGTACCCCTTGGCGGATTATAGTAGGTCCATTCCCTGGTGACCAAATTTTTAAAATCGGATGAGTCATCCAAAATGACTCGAATCGGAAAGGCTTACGACTTGTATTGCCAGGTCGAGACCAATGAAGGGAGATTGGCCAATGGTCTGAACCGGAGAATGGTAGTATTGAAGCTGAGAGGTCGCCTCCCAGATGGATTGCGTTGTCTGAGATAAGGAATCTGTCCAGGCGGGACGCAATTTGTTGGGTTCCAGTTCTTTTGTTATTCCAGGTGTGTAGGCCATTATTGAACGGTAGGTCGATAAGCCAATTTCCTTGGATGTAATCTTTGAAGTTGTTGCTCTCCGTATCCAAATCATTCCTTCCTCCTCGCTTTTCTTCCATCTTGGTGATCATATTGAAATCCCCCCCATTTATCCATAATGGATGAGCCCTGTCTGCATTGATCACAGAGAGTGTGTTCAGGAGTTTGATTTTATTCCCTGTCTCCTGGGGAAAATAGACATTAGTTAATAGCCCATGAATATTGGTTCCCGTGATATGGAATGTCACTTGGAGGAAATTCTTGTTGGCATGAATATTATTGAGCTCAATGGTGCGAAAATCCCATAAAATTGCTAAGCCTCTGGAGGCGCCGGATGCATCTACTGCTACAACTTGACTACCAGGCCAAACTTTTGCTACTATTCTATCTAAAGAGATGGAATTGCATTTGGTTTCCTGTAGGAAGAGTATTTGTGGTTTTTCTTGCTTTATCATATTTTTGATTAATCTACTTTTTCCCGGGCTGTTGAGCCCCCTGATGTTCCAAGAGATGAGCTTCATGATTGAAGGTTAGGGAGAGAGTCGTAGTACTTCATGAGCTTGGAATACCTCCCTGACCCCACAAGCATTTCCCCAATGCGTATGGTGCGCTGAAGGTCCGTTTTCCTTCCTCGTTTTTTGAACTCTTTACTGATATTTTTCCCATCCCAAGGACTTCCTGTTTGGATGCCCAGTGATTTTTGTCTTTGAGCTATGGATAGGATTGCTTCCAGATTCTCCAACTGCTTCTCAGGAATTTTGTCATACATCTGTGCATCACATGCTTGTTCCAGGCCCTGGATGTCCAAATCCCCAATATCTATGTTGTCCTGTTCTTCTTCCATATGTTGTATTTCACTTATTCCTTTTGTTGTTTCTGTATCCTTTGCATGTTCGGTATACCCATTATCTTCCTCCATAACTTGATAGGACCACTTGAGCTTTGTGCTTTTATCTAATGAGGACAGATCAGTGGTTAATGTTTCTTTCAGGCTTTTCTTGGGATCAGACTCTGGAGATTGCATGTTCGTTGCCTGGACCTCCTTGACTGAGGTAAGGTTCTCCGAGTTGTGGGCATCTTGCTGGGCTAACACTTCAAAAGTGTTGCTCGTGGAAGGCCGTGAGGTATTAGCTTGTGGTTTCTTAGGGTTTGAAGTGGATCTTTTATTGTTTCTCCTTCTATTAACTACTTTTGTGAAGCCTTTCTGATCCGTCTCATTCGATTCAGAATTATTCAGGGGTTTTTGAGTTAAAGGACAGTCTCGGAACAGATGACCCAGATTATGGCATCTTCTACACCGGAACGGCACATGTTCATAATCAACTAGCTGGACCCATTCTATATCATCATGAAAGATACTTACCGTGTCCAGGAGAGGCTTATCGAGGTGCATGTATACGCAAATCCGGGCGTAGGATGTGTACCTTTGAAGTTTTGTCTCCTCAGCAGTTTTGACATATTCACCAAGCCCATTTCCTATGACCTGTAAGGTCTCCTCATCCCAGTACTTTGTTGGCAGAGAATACAGATGGATCCAGACTGGCGCCCAACTTAGATCCTCTTTTTCTGGATTGAACCGCTCCACCCATCCTCTCAGGAAAAGACCCGCTGCGTTAAAGAAGTAAGGCCCTCCATCTATTACCATGTTTTTGTCCTCTATGCAGTTGAATATGGCCGTGAAGAACCCTTTAGGTCCTAGCTGCAGCGTGATGTGTCCTTTCGGCTTCCATTTAGCCGCGATCCAGCCATGCAGTGCTTTTTCTGTTGGCCACATCCCTATGAATTTGCCGATTAGTGCGTGATCTCTCATGTACTGGATCCTTTCATTGATTCGTTGACTCGGTATCTCTATCTTTGGGCGTTCAGCAGCAACCGGTCGACAGGTGCTCGAAGTGATCTAGGGTTGTTCTCTGTTCCTTGTTTGTGTATCTTCGGGTACTGCTTCTTCCTTGTCTGCAGGTATTTCAGCTTTCTTGGGTTCATTCTCTCGCCGCCGTGAAGGATCTTCATCTCTTGGGGGAGGCACATCGTCCCCCCCCCCCCCGGGGGTTATTCATTCTGCTTACTCTATTGCTTGACGGGTACAGCCTGTCCGACTAATGCTTGTAAGACAGTGGTGCAGCGTTCTGCTCAGATCTGCCGTTGCAGGTTTTTGCAGAAACCCTACTCCTCTCTCAGTCGCCGCCTCAACTCTTCCTCAATAATGAAAATATTAGTGTTAATACAAAATAAATTTAACATTAATAATTCGACAAACTAATTGATACTAAAACTTTTCGTTAATAGATTTATAACATTATAGTATGTGAAATAGTATAACATTATAATGTTGCATCATATTATTATTTTTGAATATATAACATTAAGCATTAATTAATGTCAAATAAAATAAAATAATTAATACAAAAAAAGCCTTGTAGATAATAATATTAGAATATTTAATAATTAACATCATAATACTACAATATTACATTATAATATTTGAATAAATAACATTAATAATAAAAAACCCTAAAAAAATTAGTTTTTTAAAATTTTTAATTTTGTAAATTTTTTATATAATTTTATGTAAGTTACCCAATCTAGTATTAATTAATAAGCTAATAATCATCATAAAAATATAACATACAAATATCAAATAAACTAATAATCATCATAAAAATAGAAACATTTGATAATAACAAAAAACTTAATAATAACATTTAATTAATTAAACTAAATTTATTTTTGGACATTATCAAAAATGTCGGCTCCATTCATCATCATCCCAAGCCTTTCCTATATTTATTACCGCATTATCATCTAACATTTTCACACATCTGAACCCAATGATGAACCAAAGAGGTTGGTTCGAAACGTCGATACAATAAAATCATAAATGCAATGAATCCGGAAGACAACACTATACAAGAGATATTCGATTAAACAATTTTTTATCGAAAGTTTTAGCTCCCACCTCTTCTTGCCGAGGAAACTGTATGATTTTATTAAACATAGGATAATTTGTTTCACTTTCAATTTGATGTTGGTTTAATGCTAAGCTACAGTTAGCATTACTTGGAAAACATTTAATGCTTTGCACTTTCCACTGCAAAGTTATCCAAATATGTATGGAAATAAGCCGCTCCAAAGCCATTGCATTATACTTCGTGGCATGTTGCATGCCTTCTACATTTTCATTTGATTACAGTGATGTTCACCACCATTGTGTCACACACCTGGAGCCTCTCGTAACTGGCGAGAATGTTGATTTCTAGCTGCAACTAGAGCTCAGCGCCGAATAGTTAGAGCATCGAATCATCAGCCCTAACTCATGACCATGAATATCAGTGGATGACACTGATTGTATGCTAGTCGATCTTGTCATCCATCATGAGACTCTATGGCTCGAATTTCATAATATTGTGTTCATGGAAAACAACAAATCTTTCCCGGCCATGAAAATATGTATCTTTCAAGAATTCTTCCATATAAATTGCCACAAAAGTCTAGATGATACAGAAATTCAAATGAAGGCCACCATCGATAAAAGCTTGAAAACTCACCATACCTTGTAGTGAATTCACAAGAGCCTATGAGTTTTGAATTGGCTACGAAAAGTTTAAGGGCCATAGAAGCTGATGAGTTTTGAAGTAGTTCTCTAAGGTTTGAGAGAAAAATTATGCTACCACCAAGTTTTTAACTACCGTTAAAGAGAAAATTACAGACAATTGTGTGAGACAAAAGAAAATGAAAGCAACTCAGGGAATAATGAAGGGCTATAGTGAGCACACCGATTCTGTGTCCATTGATTTAGGTAGTGGAGGCAGTTGAAAGAAAAACCAATACTGATACATCAGATGCCCCACTCCATGGAGGGAGAGAAGTTTACCCAGTGGATAATTCCTAAATCCCATTTTAGTTCCCTATTATGTTTGATGTTTCTCAAAGTTCAGGGTCCAAACCTTGCTCTTCTAATTATTCCAACTGCATCCAATTTCATAAATGAGGCAAAAATTTGACTCGTAATCTTGTTCTTTATTATTCAATAATAATTATACATATTCTCTATAGATTTATGAATGTTTCTGTTCGATTGAATATTTCTATGCATTTTCTCCCTCAAGATCTGAATATTTTTGGTTTTTCTGACATCGAGGTGGAGAGACCCTAAATATTCTCGGAATTTTCAGAACAGTCTCATTGAAATAACTAAAATTATAATGGGGTTTCCGCTAAATTAAGAGGAAATATCTTTGTTAAGAGACTTCCCAACATAATCAACCATAAAATATCGCTTTCTTCAATCAATCCACACCTATAGTGGCCCCTCCATCTTAAATAACAAAAGCACTGCCTCAGCCACTGAACCAGGAGTCTCATCTCCTTTTCCCGTGAATAATGAAATGTGCATACCACTCTAGCAAGTTGAAACAACTCAATCTAGCCTTTCGGGGCATGAGAGTCAGTGTCTTGCCATCCCATTTCTCTTCGCGTTGAACACACCCTCACACAATATTTCAATTAACTTTTGGGCGAGATGTTTCTTCTAATCTATTAATGCCTAGTTATGGTTTAGTGTGTAGTTTTGGTTCTCGATCAGTTTTTAGTTTTGATTCACAAGCTACTAAGTCTTAATTGAATTTTTGTAACTCGACCTTCTGCTCCTGTTATAGGTGGTGCTAGCTCTAGTATCACATCTATGTTCTCTATCGTCAAGCAAGGCAGACCAGTGACCATCTCACATGTAAGGTAGGTTGGTTACCATATTAGAGGTGAGGGGCTAGGTACGAGGATATGTAATTTTGCTACAAAATCAAGGGTAAGCCATGACCAAACTAGAGTTGTTGTAGTTCCATATGAAGCTGATGACACTGCTAAAAATCCATTAGCAAATTATGCTTCAAAAGAAACTATAGAGGGGCTAATTCTGCTGCAAAATTTGTTGGCATTATGATACATGTGATGTACTTGATGGAAACCCACTTATAGCATAACAACTCATTTGTATATGGTAACTAGATGAATCTACAAGAGAGATATCAGATGTGACAAAATGCATGGTAGTTCAAAGGAATCATTTCAGAAGTAATATGGAAAATTACAGTGTAACAGGTCTATTCAGAAGTAGCAAGACATTGGTACAGAAGAACAGGAAGATGGAAATTAGTTCTATTGATCAGAATAAAGGATGTAAAGGAAAAGGTTGACGTAATGCAGTTTAAGAAGTATACACAGGTCCACTTAGTCAAAACAACGTATACATGCTGGTCCATAAAACAAAAAGAGCGTATACATATACACACACTTTCTCAGGAGGAAAAGCACATACATGTTGGAAAACCAAGGTTTTGGTCCGAGGTATTTGGTCCAAGGTATTGGTCCAAGGTATTTGGTCTAAGGTATCGACCCTACATATTTTGTGCAAGGTATTGGTCCTATGTGGTTTTGGTCCAAGGTATTGACGAAGGATCTAAGTATATAAGGAGGAGAAGACCAAAGGGCTATGAGCACAAGTAATGAATATCTTATGAAGTGTCATATCAAAAGTAAATATACATGTTATTAGTTTCTGATGCTTTGCTTGATTGATTGATTGTATAAGTAAGAAGAAGTGATCTCTGTCACTGCTTGTGTAAAGCTTTGTAAGATGATAGTAGATATTCAATATATTGTTGGTTGGTACAGACTTGATTCAAAATTTTAGGTTTGCAGTAGTTTTTGAAGGTATACGCACGTTTGGTTAACAGAAGTAGAATATACACGCAGTTTGAGTTCAACCAAGTAGTGTATACACTCTGATGCATGGTTTTTGAGGTTACAGCTGGTTTTGAATGATGATGCAGGTTTTTGGGTTTAGCACAATGTTCTGGTGTCAGTGATATGATTGTTCAGATTAACTGAACGTTGGTTGATGCAGTTTAAGTTTAAAAGTTTTTGATGGGTCCAACATGAAAATTGGATGAAACATGGCCTTCAGATTGTGGTGTTGTGATCCAGGAGTATCCCATCTAAAAATTCATGAAACGTGGTCCGTGGAGGAAGAAAGAAGGTCGTAGCCTTCTATAGGTCGATGCCTACATACTATTAAATGGATCAACTAGTACAAGAGCTAGGGGGTTGTAGCTCCCTTTCAGAAGAAGTTGGAGAACGAGAGAAGGTTGTAGCCTTCTGCAGGTGGGTGCCTGCGTATTGGTATGAGTCTGCACCAGTACAATATTGTAAACAAATTTTCTTATTATTAAAAGAATACAAAGACGACAGCAGCAGGTGGTTTTCACCCACATTGGGTTTCCACCTTAAATCTTGTTGTTCATGTGTGTTGCTTATGTGTAATGCTTTATTCTGCTTTTACTACAATGTCTAATAAGTTACTGATATACTGGTTTAAGATCAACAGATGATAAATTGTCTAAATCATAGGTTCTCTAGATATACGTTGGTCTCTTTAATCACAGTTGCGTGTACATGCTAGTTCACTTCACTAAAGTAGCGTATATAAATCTATTTGGGAAATAAAATTATTGATCTGATAATACTGATTCACCCCCCTCTCAGTATTATTTCCAAAAAAAACACATTTGTAAAAGGGTCATGTGGGCTTCATGCAAGCCTTGGGCATGCTTACTGTCGAGCTATAAAAAGGGTCTCTTTCACCTCTAATTACCTCACATTAGTTTGTCAATCCAGGAACGTTTTGTTATTTCAAAGAGTGTCTGAGTCTCAGGCTATCATTTGCCAGAGTAATGCTAGTAGTACAGTGCTCAAAAATACAAGAGTAAACAAATGCTTGTTTACAGCAAACTACTTGGAAAGACTAAACCACATATTTAGAAAACTAAGCAATTTATCAGTCAAGGGTTCAGTAGCAGTAACTCATCCCTTTGTAAACTGATGGAACTAAAAGAAATCAGAGAATAGATTGTGGATCTGGGAGCTAGATAGTAAATGTCAATGCTCACTACAGCATTGGATCGTTCTTCACACCAAAATAACAAATGACAGGAAATGTAACTGCATATAAGAAATGGAACTGCATATAAGAAATGGAACAACAATTAAGAAATAGAACAGCAAACCTGAAATGGAACAACAAACAAGAAACTGTAACAGCAATTAAGTCTAACAAGCAGTAACACCTTAATTTACAAGATCAAATGCACCAATCGTAACCTACAGGAATCAAATGGCAATCCTTCACTCTTAAGGATGAATTTAACAACACACAAAAATGGAACAACACTGATTAATGATGAATTATAGAACAGCACTGAAAACCATATATGCACACGGCACACCTTAATAGTAACCTTATCTTGGTAAACCAGTTATCAATCTCAGTTATAAAGATTACGACTGTATTTCAGAATGGAACAACAATGTCTATATATTCAACAATCGCAAAGAACATAGTCGCTAAGACGAATTCTGTAATATCAATGAATAAGTGCATAGCACAGAGGTTCTATAATTGAACAGCAACAATATTCTGTAAGGACCGACGATATTATATTAGTTCTTAAAAGAACAGTAATACGTTGCAAAGTTAATACAATGGTTTTGTCTTCAGAAACGTTAATAAATAAACATAACAGAGCATGTGATGTAAACTAACAAAACATATCAGATTACCAAATAACACTGATAAGCAATCCACGCATAAACCAAACATAATAATACAGGAGCAAGTGTCCTCCAGGGCCTGGCCCTTAGCCTCCAGGGGTACACCGCTTGAAGTTATTCCAGACTCAAAGATGAAATAGCAACCAAGTTTATATTAATGCATAAGGCAGAATTACAGTAGATCAGTTCTCAACGAGACTCGATGATCAAAGTTTCAATCTTGAGAGAAATTACATAAAACATAACAGACTCGACCTTTTTTTTCCCCGAGCTAACAGTGCTGCCCCTTTTATAATGGTGAAGGCGGAGATGTCTTGGTGCAAAAATAGTTAAAGCAGCAATCCCTCAGGATCAAAGGATCCTGAGGGATTCACCGAACTGTTAGTCCTTAGTTATCTCTTTTCTTTCTTGCGCCGAGTCGATATCTCCACTTCCTTTCCAGGGCTGTTCATTTTGATTTGTTTTTCCTTGTTTGCATACGGTTCCCCGTCAAAGGGACAACGGTTAACCCGGCCTTGTTCTTTCCTTCGGAACGACAATCTTTCGTTTTCCCTTCTTTCTGCATAAGAAAATGACAATTGTCAGTGTTTTCGCTTTGCACATTAATCTCACAGGTTTTATTACAATTCCTTATCATTTTCCTAGTTCATGATGCAAAAGGTTTGTAAGTTCTAATGAAAAGATGTTGAAATAATTACCAAAAACATACCTTCTTTAGTACTCCACACTTACCCAACAAGTTTTTGTTATTTGGGATTTCATTTGTCTATTTTTTTCATTTCTTCGATTTACGATACCTATGTTGTCTTATACCCATGTTTGAAGTTGATTGATGCCACATTTTTATGTAATGTTATTTTAATATTATTTAATTTAAATTCAAACCATTATCTAAATTTTAAAAACTATACCTAAACCAAGTCTCTACTCCACCATCTTGGTTTCTGCAATATCTCTAATCTTTTCAGAAATTTCATTGTCAGGCCCATGCATCCTTGGCTTTTCATCCTCCTCTCGTAATAGTAGATTCAACAGAAGCAACGATGTTTATTGTGGCTTCAGTAGTATATCCATATGCAGTAGTTGATCCACCTGCATTATCTAAGTCGGTTGTCAATCGTAACTTCCATTTAGATAGCCATCAATTGCTATGGTTTTCTTGCTTGACCAATTCCTAGTGGTCTTGGTTCCATTCTTTCAGAAATTGAGGTTCATGATATAAAAGGAGTTCACCCAGTTCACCCTATCTATTTGTTTTAAGCTTGTTCTTCAACACAGACAAATGAATATATGGTTGTTGGCATTTTTTTTAGCAGAGAGCCTTGAACCCAATTAGTGGAACACAACTAAAAATCCATTCCCATCATGGAGCATAAAAAAAATTGTATGCTGCTTAGACTGCCATTCCCCTCTTATTTCTTTTAGCAGAGAGATTTGAACCCAGTTAGTTTCTCATTTCCAATCTAACAAATCAAAATATCCCCAACAACCTCCCGCTCCAGGCCATTTAATTTTCATTAAATCAGAGTCATGTTTTCATTGTCTTTGACTTATCCTAAATTTATATTTACAATAGCTCAAATTCCTAAATTTACACAAATTACATTACACTTACTTAAATTTCTCAATTTACACAAATTACTTATAAAATATTTTCATGAGAGATCATGTCGTTTTTTTAATTTAATATAAATTAAGTTAAATAAAAAATATATATTAAATAAAAAATATACATTATATTGAAAATTCAAAATTAAAAAATATATTTTTTTCTCCCAATTTGGAAAAATAACTAGCAATATAACTTGTTCACTTTTTTTATTCTTCATTACTGCTAGGTAGACATGGTAATATCTTGCTCCACTATTTTTATAACTCACTGTAGTTTAGTACAGGGCTCAAGACTAGTGAGAGTAATGCAAACCAATCCTGGTAATTTCACTACTTACCTTTATGCGCTAATAAGTCAACTTAATACTAGAATTGTGTTGGAATCATAAAGCAAGCTTACACCAAGATGCTCGTAATCTAGCAAGGACCATGAATTATTTAAGTTTCATAAGCATGACGTGAATCTAATATTAGTGGCTATATACTAAGTAATTCCTCTATGCTCTCTAGAATAAGCATGTAATACGAGTTGATATTCAGAGAATATTAAACCTACGTGTTGTTCCATTCCTTTATAACTCTATCTCTATTCATTAGTCAGGTGTTTGGGGCCTTCAATGTATGAAATAATGCACTGATTACAACGGTTGCAGGTGTTTTTATGAAATTCACTGCTCTGGTATTGAGCATTCACTTATGACATTCTCCTTGGGCGATGCCCAATTTCTCTTTTAACTTGGCCGGCAAGGTTTCTCCTTTGACATGGTCCACAGGGACTACAATTGCTTCAAAACTGTTTATTATACACATGTATATCAAATAATTTGTAAATTCATAAATTGTTTTATGTAATAAGCAAGGGTTTGTAAAAAGTATATGTAATGTCACTTTCTAGTAATTGAATTATCTCTTAGCAAAATTTGGAGCACTCCATACAATATTAAAATTTAATATTTAAAATTCGAATTAATGGGGGTTAGATTAAGGCCTTTTCTATTTCTAAGATGTGTGAAAGGGTTGTGAATATTGTGCATACAAGGATTATAAAAGAGGATGATATGCATATTTAGGGATAATAATGCAAGGAGATAAGTAGACATAATAATTATATATCTCAATTTTCTACTACCTATATGAATTAAAATGTGAAGTAACGAAATTAAAGTATGAAGCTACGAAAGGGAAAAGGTAAGTTAGAATATAGATATGTTAAATATATTGGAAATAAATATAGAAAACGAAAGGTAAGTATAAAAATTCTATGAAAATATTTTTGTATTATTAATATATATAATGTTTAAATATTAATATTGTGTTATTGATATAATTAATTTTGTATATATTTAGTGATATAAGTCTAGATTAGGATTGCGAGAACACAATTGTATGTTTTGTTGGTAGTTTGTTCAAAAATTTTGGGTTACTTAGAGGGGCTAATTTGAGGTTGTCATTGTGCATATGTTTATCTTGATAATTCTAATATTGAGCTAAAATGAGTCCAAATTTCATTTATTTGGTTATTATTTTTTCCTTTTGTTCTTTGTAAAATTATTGGAACTACATCGATTATGAATATTTTTTATTCTTTCATTGCAAACTGTAAGTGTGTAAACATTTGAGTTAAATTAGCAAAAAAAGAAATTGATTTCGTGATGAAGAAAGGTTTAATGTTAAAATTCTTGAATCCTGCAACTAGGTAATAGAAAATGTAATCTTAAATACCAATATTTGTTTGACCACTAATTCTTAGAGAAAATTCATGACACTTTGCTAATATGTGCTATATTGTAAGTAGTACTTTAGTTATTTAGTTATCTAGCCAAATAATCTCTTATTGTTTAAATTTTATTGATACATCTAAATCATACATTATGATTCTAGTTATGGTTTTAGTTAATTGTTATGTCAAAATAGGATAATTGTTAAGTATAAGGTTGGAATGAAGTTTCATGACATGATGGTATGAGAATAATGATGCGCATGTGGTCCTTATTTATTTAGTTTTTATGATAATGATGTTGTATGAATATGATATTTATTGAGATTATGATGTTATGATATGAGGCATATTGACATACTATTCATTTATTATGTGATGATATATCTTTGATGTTGATATCTTGATGTAATAAGTTATGAGGATATTATGGTGTGAAGGATGTGATAATTATACACAAATTTTATGACATACATAAGCATGTAGTTCGTTATTATTTAGAATCTTGTGGTGAATAATGATGTTATGTTCTCATGATGACATGGAATAATTGACATGTAGATTATTTTTATGATACTATGATGTTATAACTAATTCATTGGTTTCATGTTGAGATGTTGTGATTGACAAGAAATCACACAGATGGGCCAAGAGGGCCAATTTATTTTATGATCTCATGGGAACCCATACCTGCGAGGGAGGATATGTAACACGATATGGGTTGGGGACATACTCAATAAACACTACATATTCCAGTGGTTCCTTTGTATTGTATAGATATTGGTGGATAACTCTTGAAGTGCTATGGGACCATCTTGAGGAGGCCAAGTGCCTGATATTGTAGGCCAAGTTTGAGATAATGGATTGGGATGTAGAACTCTGGTGGGGGTGTATGGACTTCATTGCATGCAGTTGTTCACCTTAGTGAGTGTTGAGGGAGTGGGTTGACCTTTCGAGATGCTTGGAGTATTACTGCATGGCGTACGTAGCCGAGTGCCTTCCTTGGGATAGATGAGGTCTGAGTTGGGCATGAGCCTTGGGGTCAGCCTTGGGCTATGATGCAGAGCATTGAGGCTTATGCCTAGTTCCAAAAGTGGGAAAAGTGATAGAGATTCCTTGATATTTCTCGGGTGTTGTAAAAACGTTTGATTCCTGCTGGTTATACTAGTTCAATAGAGGGTGTGGGGCATACATGAAGTAATAAATATGTGAATAAAATAAATTTTTAAATGATTCAACTTAACTTTGGGATGAAGTTCCTTAAAGAGGGGGAGTATGTAATGTTTTCTAATAATAATAAATAAATAAAATAGTAAATAATCAAGTGGAGTTATAAATAAACATATATATAAGTAAATCATAAAAATAGTAAAAATAACTAAAGTTAACAAAAGTAAAAAGGAATAAAATACGAAAATTTTAAATTAAGAGAAATAATAAATTAAGTAAAACTTAAAACAAATAAAAAAAATATGCGTGTTGACACATGAAATGTGTGCATGTGGACCCCTTTTCATTGTTTGCTATATTTAATGGATGATGAGGAAGATGAGATTCATCATTCCTTCATCCATTCTCTTGGGAGAAAAGTGTTGTGAGACAAATGATTCCCTGGTAGTAGAAAGCGGATTGAGGGCTCAGGTATGGCCAACTATAGAAATATTATGTGCAACTGAACCTACAATTAGGTGGAGAGTCATCCCCAAAAACTTTGTTGCAATTAGCAGAATTCCAATAGTGTACAACTTCGAAATCCTAAGTAAGGAATATCGTCACTACAAGTAAGTCATCTCTACTCATGGTTTTCAAAATTCTATGCTAATTAGTTGAATAATTATGTGTTGATTTATAATTTCATAAATTGATGTAATTAGTGGTATATTTTAATTTTGGGTTGTTATATGTATGTGGTATTCTTCTAAGTTGTTTTGAGTTTGGTTTCTTGATTTGTTGCATCAACGCAAATTAAGGACAATGTCAATTACTTGTTCAATCACCTTTTACTATCTTGTACCAATCAGGACATGATGGAAGCTTGGGTTTGAGTGGAAATGTTTTATGGTAAAAAAATCATAATAGAACTATAATAGACTCGGACAATTCATGTTAGAGATCTCCACAAAAACACTGACAATCAAAGCTCAAAAGAAACTCGTGGAGAAGAAGTAGCCAAGAACAAAAAATATTGCTGAAAAAAAGAAAACCTTTGTGATTCCCCTTGTGAATATAAATACTAAATTTAAGTAATGATTTATCATGATTTTGTGTGTATAAAAAACCCATCTTTAATCATTGATTTGTCCCACCAAAAAAAAAAAAAACTTATGGAGTTACCAATAAAATCTAACAATTTATTTGAAATATGAAATGAACAATTTTATTAAATTAAATTTCAATTATTCTTTTCATTAAATTAAACCCCATATACAAATACATAGATTAAAATAAGTTTATTGAAAATTTTCATTAAATTATTCCTTTTTCCTTCGGGAAAAACTATAAATTTATTACAATGTTATTATTGCAACTTTTAACAAAGGAACACAATTACATTTTGCAAATGATAAGAGCATTCAATATGAGCAACCTTTTGGAGGAAGAGCAAAATAATAATAATAATAAAGGACATAGGAGAATTTAAGTGTTATAGAAATCAAATAACTTATCTAGCTTTCGTTTCTTTCTCTAGACCTGTTGCATCAAA
Organism: Pinus tabuliformis; assembly: GCA_031772625.1. Classification (NCBI taxonomy): domain Eukaryota; kingdom Viridiplantae; phylum Streptophyta; class Pinopsida; order Pinales; family Pinaceae; genus Pinus; species Pinus tabuliformis. The sequence goes on along the minus strand of CM062816.1, from coordinate 182,312,234 downwards.
TTGAAGGGGGGTCAGCAGGTACCTTTTCAAGTTCACTTGCAATCACCACTAATGGGATTTATTTTTTTGAATTTGAACTTTCTAATACATACACTCTCTTTGTGCCCACCATTGTATCCTCTTTTCATTCCACAGTATCAAGTTGTTATGATTCGTCGATCACTTTTGAGTGTGAAGAAACATATTATTTGAAATTTGTCATAAAAAACTAAAGATAATAATCCATGTGTTAAAAGCTCCATCCATAAGTGCAATGTTTAAAGGTGACCTTTGCTTTCATATTCAAAGAGGTTCAATGACTCTTCCTATTTACTTATTTTTTTATATATATCTTCAACAAGCATTTGCACCAAAAGGGTGGAAAGACATGTTGATAAAGTGTAAATGAATGTAGATTGATGCAGAGGTAGTGCAAAAGATAAGGATATAGAAATAGAAGGTATTGAGAATTAGGAGGCGAGGGGTGGGAGAATGGGAAAATTTTGGTAAAATAATATTAAAGTTAATTAATGTAATCATTTATTTTATTACACTAACTTAACAAAATTAAATATTAATGCGAATAATACCCTTTATTGTAACTAATTAATTATATTTAGTCAATTTGATTACTTAATTACTTAATTAATATTAGCTTAACATATATATATATATATATATATATATATACATATACTGAAATTAATTGATTTCTTGAATAGATTTTGTTCTTTTTTAATAATTTTTGTTCAGTTAAGAATAATCTATATTAATTAATACAATAACCTTAATACAATAATTTTAACTGACAATATCATCTATGTACTTTTTATATCTAAGAGAAAGGTTTCTATATTTATATTTAACCACATCAATTAAGTGGCAACTTAAAAAGCTTTGGTGTAAAACAACAATAATGGCAAGAGAGTTAAATAAATCATAATGCACACAAAAGGTTAGACTTGTACTCCAAGAAATTACAATGTGCACAAATTTCCTTATATTTTAGAGGACACATGCCCTAATTATTTTTAAAATAAATGATAATTAAAAGAAATAAAAGAAATATATAAATATAACAATTATTAACTTTGTTGAAAATGCAAAAAGAAAATCTGGATTTAATTTTGTCCTTGACTTATATTAGGAATGAAATTGTAATTCCACATCACAAGACAATTTGTATGAGTTAACTAAGTTAATTTTATTTAGTTGGTTTAGTTAATTCGAGTTGAGGCTGTAACTAGAGTCGTGTAGAGTGTATCCTACTTTGTAGGAGCCCTAGTTGGGTTTATTTTGCATTGTAATTAATTAATTCAATTAACTCAGTTAAAGTGAGTTAAACTAGTTCCAACTGATGGAGGAACTAGTAGGAGGTCAAACAGTGGGGTGTTTCTTCATGTGCTCAACCAATTAAATGATAATTTACTCATAAATAACTCATGCATGTCAAATCTGAGAGTTACCGAGTTGAGATTGGAGTTCGAGGAAAATGTACTATCAGTTCTATAATCATCTGAATTTTACGGGTGGCGCATGCAGTTAGAGGAAGGCTTATGAGGATTTCACAATTCATAATGAGGAATTTCCTAATTAATATGGGGCTAATATCCAAGGAAACAGGGCAAGTTAATAAGGACTTGAACAAGCCAAAATTTGGTTAAGTATTGGCCTAGGCTTTTCTAAGAAACTATGAGACAGATGAAGATAGTGGAGAGGTTGCCCGTGCTATAGAAAATAATTGTAATCTTCTCATATTTTATGACTAATACAATATATAGACAGCAAGGGTTTTCTAGTTGTGGCTTTCCCAATTTCTTGATTGTTTAATTGTTTCCACTGATCAGTAGAGTACATTCAAGTCTATTGTTTTAGTAAATTACAATTAGAAGTTTCAATCTACAAGGAATTTCTACATGGTATCAGAGTAGAAATCACTCTAGAAGAGAAGAATACGAGTTTATCTTTTGCAGATGAAATCGAATTCGTAGTATCATTCTTCAGAGTCGGCATCATGTCGTTCTATGAATTGAGACTCAAATATTCCCTTCAGATTACTTCAAACTATATTGATTGGAAGGATAGGATGTAGGCAACGTTATAAGACAATGATTTGAAGGAATTCATAGACAAAGATATTCTTAAGCCTCCAACAACAAATGCTCAAGATTTGGCAGAGTGGAGGAAATGTCTTGCAAAGGCGAGGGGGATCATACTAGAAGGAGTTCAAGATCATATTTTCTCGAAATTCCATGGGGAGGATACACCATATGAAATGTGACAAGCCTTGATCAACTTGTTTAGAAAAACAACGACCACAAGAAATTGTAACTAAAGGACAAGCTTCAAGATATCAAGATGGAGAAGGGCAGGACAATACAAAAATACTTGAGCAGGTTAACCCAATGTCGAGATGAGCTTGGGAGTGTCAGTATTATAGTTGTTGAAGATGATCTGTTCAACCTAGCACTTCTATGCCTTCCCAAGAGTTGGCACAACTACCAAGATTTGCTAAATGGGAGGGAGCATATACAAAAGTGGGAACGTTTAGGGTCCGACTTGGTGCAAGAAGAGATAAGGTGGACCACCAGATATGGAACCTCATCTAAGCATGATGATGAGGAGAATTGTGCCTTAGCTAGAAAGGAGAAGAAAGGGAAAGGAAAGAAATTCCAATCCAAACGAGATTCCGGTCAGGGCAGTAAGAAGGACTTATCAAAGATTAAATGTTTTCAATGTCATGAGATGCGACACTATGCCACAAAGTGTTAGCACAAGATGGTCGGAAATAAGCCCTCAAGGGAGCAGTGGGTGAATCTCTTTCTTCATAGTTCAATTTGGACTTTACCCTCATTGCGTGCTAGGTCACAACAATGATGGGTAGTGTGTGCTATATGGATAGTGGAGCCTCATTCCATATGATCATAAAAAAATAATTTTTTATTGGCTTGGAGGATAATGACCTCCATATGCGCATCGAAATGGGAGATTATGGAAGGTATAATGTGACTGGCATTAGTAATATTACTTTTCAGAGTGAGTTTGATTCTCCTCTCACATTAAAAGGCACAATGTATGTTCTGGGTTTGAAGAAGAATTTAGTTTCAGATTCTTTGTTAGAAGACTATGGCTATGATGTGATATTGAGCAAAGGAAATTCTTTCCTCTATCACACAGCCAAAGGACAAGTGAAGTAGATCAGGGTTAAGGTGAAGAACCTCTACAAATTTGAAGGAGAATACTACGCTACTTTCAGCATGAAAGCAAAGAAGGTACAGACACGAGACATCATTGAATTATGGCATATAATATTGGGCCATCTTCACCATGGAAAGTATTTATACAGGACTTCCCAAGGGTACACTACAGCAAAGAGATACATGCAAAGGGTGTACATTGGGGAAGTACACCAAAGACACCTTTCATGACAAGGACAATCAAGCACTAGAAATTCTTGAAACAGTTCACTCAAGTGTGTGTGGACCATTCTCGATAGCCTCCATGATCAAGCACATGTATTATGTAATATTTGTAGATTATTTCTCACGTAAATGTTGAATTTTCTTCATACAGAAGAAAGATAAGTGTCATGCGGAAAGAGTCAATTTTGCGGACAAAACCGACCTCCATAGAAGCCAAGGCTTTCTAGTGACAAACAAGACAAATAAACACTACGTTTCTCTAAATATGCATTTAGAATACAAGTAATCAGGTGATTATAACATACCTTTAGTCCAACGCTTTGTAGTAGTCCAGCCTCGCCGATCCAGATGAGCTCCTCCTTCTCTTCGAAACCTGCATTCACTAACAAGCCAAAAGATTACATAGCACCTGATAAACTTATAAAATAACACATATTCATCATACAGACCAAGGAGTATATGAAACAAATCATGTATAACAATCTGTTGAGAAAAGTGAGCTTAATTGTATTAAGTGGAAACAAAAGAAACCATTACAACCTGAGCCTTGGTGTTGTGCAGGTCCCTCCTAGGGTCCAGCAAGAGTTTTCCTTTACTTTGATCAGCTCACCCACTTCCAAATAAGGCTAGGAAAGGATGGGAATCTCTCCTCTCAAGCTCTATAAGGGAGTCCTAATTACAGCAGCATCTACGCTTAGGAATGTTCAGCTTTCAACCTCCCCTCCCTCTGGCCCAATGCCTGTATTTATAGTGCTCTAGAGGAAGTTAATCAGGTCCACCATCAATGGGATAAGCCCCTCTTTGAATGGGATAGCTCCCCTCTTGATGGGATAAGTTCCTCTTTCATAGGGATACATGAACCATCTGGAGGCGCTCAATACACGTCAAACAAGCTTCTAGAATGCTCTAGAAATGACCACAAGTAACTTTTTTGAAGTGAAACTTGCGCCTTTTGACCTTTACAGGAGTACGCACCCACCCCTTTACAGACAGAGCGTACAAGTACGCAGGTATTGTGAACTTGAGGTGCGTACACGCAGGTAAGGCTAAGAGAAACTGCGTACCCAGAGATATATAGATTTTTCAAGACTTTCTCTCTTTCTTGGAGTTTGACATGAGGAGCAGAGGTTTGAGACTTGCCAAGGAGGATAGTATGATAGTTGATGGAGCCATACTAACTGCAAATAGTCATGGTGACAAATTTTAGTGTAACAGATTGCCCCCTAAAGTGCAAAGCCTGTAGTAGATTAGGGTTTCATATCATCTAGGAAGGGTGAAGTACTTTATCATTTCAAGGATTATCTTGTGGAGAGCCCAGTTGGAACCTGCAAATATTCAACACAAAATACATATATAAGATCATATCATCGCTGAGGTAGGCATTCCCATACTCAGATCAAAAACTTTAACTAACAAACTAACTACTACTCTGATACAGGAATGATTTTGTAGTACATCATAATCATAGACTTGTGTAGACACAGTATGGACGCAGCCATCTGTTTATAGTTGGTCTACTATACAATGAATACAAAACTCCTCGCAGCCTGGATGGTGGAAACTAGATCGAGGGTCTTCATTTCTACTTCCCGAAATAGTACGATTTTATCCATGCGAATAAATGAGTTGATGTCGAACATGGTAGAAACCACTTGATTACCAGTCAATGATGTAAACTGTTAACAAGTGTGAGAGAGACCACCAGTGATGTCAATGGTTCTCAAAGTACCCAGTACAATCCATGAGATGTGAATGAATGAGTTGATGTCGAACATTTCATGGAATCCTTCAATCGAAAGTCAATGATGTAAACCGTCGTCAAAGGCGAGAAACCTGCCATTGATGCATGCAGATTTCAAGGTACTGACGATTTCTAGGTCATCTCTCTAGATAATGTGCTGATGTCGATAGAAAGCGACCCGTTGCAGGCAAGCCCACAACACGAAATCATAGATCAAGTTGAAGAAATGTAGTTGTAAGGACTGACTCAAGGATGGTCGAGATGGATGACGGGTATTTTGCAGATGAATGGTTTATTTGCAGTGACCTCTTGAACACATAACGACACAACAGATGGCTTGGTGACATTTGACCCAAAGTTAATACCCGGCTGAAGACTTTCAATGTGGTTTGATCAACTGTGAGGCAAAGGATTTCCCAACCCAGGTGAATGAAAAGTTTCGTGTTCAAGAGTGGTGATAAGGCTTCTTCTGAGACAAAGGATAACAAATAGGCTCATTTTTCTCTCTTTTTCCCCACCATTTCTGGAAAGTACCTCTTTATTTTTTACAAGCTTAAGGAGGATAACATATGCTTGATTATAAGCTCATCCTTCGGATGAGTCCAACTTAGTTTTGATTCGAACCCTAAGAATGAGTGGTCCGTTCCTGTTTGTAATCGAACAGGTCCTTTACTGTGAAATTTTAACGAGTCCAGTATAGGAGAAACTCGTCGTTTTTCAATTTTAGAGAGTCTGAAAAAACTTAAGAAGACTCCAGGGTTGAACTTTTTCGTAAATTTGTGTCTCCCAAGCCCGAAAATGTATAAAATAATACTTGAGAGAACCGCTTGATCTTGTGACCAAGGAGTACTTTCATGATTAGTGTCTTTGACCTGAAAAGTAAAAAGCGATCAAGGACATGTCGTTTTATTTCCAATATCGAGTTTGAAACGACAAAAACCCGGCAATCTTTTCCTGTTTTTAAGGTCAGAAAAGGGCCATAAGGGGACCGTCTTTTAATTCCATTTTAACGAGTGTAAAAGAAACGCTCGGCAATCCTTTCATGTTTTAGGAGTCAGAAAAGGGCTTAAAAGATGACTCTGATGTTTTTGTTTGTGAAAAAATGACAATTTTCCCTAAAAATCCTTTTATCCTGCACAAAAACCAACACATTACTCATACCTGTTTAATGATAGATAAAAATACATTGAAAAATACCTTTTCATGGTGGAAAATAAACAAATTTGACATTCATTTACTCAAAAAACCTATAAAAAGGGCTTTTACCATTTCATTTTTACCATTTTACTGTTGAGGAGAGAAAAAGGGCTTTTGGCAAGAAACTTCCCGTTGACACTGCGGAGAATCCGACCGTCGAAACCGAACGTCGTCTCAACAGGTATTCTACAACATCCTTCTCTTGCATTTCCATCCGTTTAGAATTTGTTTTTAAGCTTTAGTTTCATTTTTTGGAGGCCTTGGGGTTTCAAGGTCTGCTTTTCGGGGTACGCAGGTGCTCCATTGGTGACCTGCGTACCCTGACATTTTCTCAGTTGGGAAAATGTCGGGCGTACGCAGATTGCCTTAAGAGAGCCTGCGTACACACGCTCTGTCTCTAAAGGCGGGCTGCGTACACCGCGGAAAGGATTTTCAAACCCCCATTTCTCCAAAATGAACCAAAAAATTTTAAATTTATGGACTATAACAGATGTTTTATGGTGTGTAGATTGCCCACCATGCTTGATTGGCGCGAGAGAGAACACGAAGATGTTGATTTGGCCACGATTAATCACCAACCTTCCATTGATGCTTTGAAGGCATGCGGTCTTTACAAATACTGGGCCATACCTAGCATGAGGGCCCATGTGCGCTTTCTTGAGTGGCTGGTTGAAAGGTGGAACGTTCAGGATCAGTGTTTTTACATTGGAGGGCACCAGCTCGAGATAGAGCCCTCAGATATTTATTTTCTCACTGGTTTGCCCAAAAGGGGCGAACAACTGACTCTGTCCGGGACTAGGCCGGGTGGCCAGTCCATTGCTAGTGTCCGACTAGAGTGGTGTAATAATCAAAACCAGGATAAGGGGATAGAAATCAAAAAGATATCCCGACCTGAACTTATGGTAATTGCCTTTACAGTTACCAGACTTTGTGGGGCTGCTGCTTTGCACATTGCCACTGGATCCCAGATGCGGATGGCAATTGATTGCTATCGGGGCACCATTTTAAACTGGTGCAATGCTGTGTTGGCCAACTTAAAGGGCCAACTGACTAGGACCAAGAACGGACAGCTGAAGACTTTTGGTTATGGGCCTTTAGTTGTGAGTTTTTCCCTAGAATGGGTTCCGATGTTGATCCCACAGCAGCTCACTGTTGAGGTTAGGCCTCCCCGAGAGCCTAAGTTGATGTGATGGGTTGCGGTGATGGCCCGTCATCCTGACGAGGGCACGGAGGTTGTCCGATTTAGACCGGAGTATTTTCACTGGTTAGAGAACCAGGTCTTCTCGATACAGGATTTTCCTTATGCCGGAGTTGATTTTCGTGGAGATCCGGACATGACTCTTCCTCCGGGAGAACAGTGGGACGACACAGGTACTTCATTTGTCACAAGTTTTTAAATTATCTATTTTTTTTTTTTTTTTTTATATCGTCTCAAAACTGACAGTGACAATTTTCAAAATGCAGATGTAGGCCCACAGCGTCCGGCCAATCTCTGGCCTTTCGAGAGGAGAGTACCAGTTGCACCGGCACTGGCCCCACAGGACGCGGATGCAGAGACCTTAGCTGAGTTGGAACAAGACCTAGAGCATCTTACGGCAGACATACCAGAGACGACTATAGATGATATTCCTATCAGACTTCAGCGCTATGTGGTCATAGTCCCAGGACCTTTTAGGAGGTTCTTGTGTAGGGTAGCCCGTGTAGTGGTGTCGTATAGAGAGCATCACCAGTGATTGGATGGTCACTTTTGTAGACACATGTGACATTTTGGTTTTTTGTACTTATCATTTTTGCCGATCATAAGGTGTTTTTCAACCTATGATCGAAGACGATGTATTTTTTGACACACTCCTATCTATATATATCATTATTACCAGCTTATCTTGTTAAACATGTGTGATGAAATGTTTTTAAATTTACATGTATGATTATCGCAAATGTCTGTCTAACATTCGAGAAGCAATTGCATCTGCTAATGTATTTAATGAACTTGGAATATGCTGATATTCAATGTAATCAAATTCACGTTCCAAGAGACGCACTCTCAAAAATAACCTTAATAACACTGGATTTCTAATGGCATATACTCTATTAAGCTGTAATACAACGATTTTAGAATCTAACCTCACTATCAAACTCCGAATCCCAAACGAAATAGATTCAGACAATAATTCAATCACTGCACTGTATTCTGCAATGTTGTTTGTTGTTTGACCGAGGCTCACCCCATGCATAGAAACTAACTCGTCAGAGGGCGAATAGATAACCCAAGCTGCGGAAGAGATATTCCGTGTACTACGACAAGCACCATCAGCGAATCCAATGTACGTTTGGAGAGGCATCGACATCTGCAATATCAAGAGTAAAACCAAGATAAGCCAGAATAACGACGAAAAACACACTTTCTAAGCTAAGCACACTGTCTATACTAACAAAACACCAGCTAGAAAGAAAAGCCTAACCTAACTAACATCTCCATACCCATCATTTAAGCATAATACCTCTTTAGGTAAAGTCCATTTCTGGGTTTACCCAAAGAGTCCCCGTCAAAATCTACCAGCTCATAGGCCCCTTTTGCTAGTTTTCGCTTGACAATGTAGGGCCCATGCCACATAGGAACGAATTTTCCAGCACCTATTTTATCGTTAGCTTGATCATATAATAGAACTAGGTCTCCTTCCGAAAAATTTCGAGGGGTCACGTTTCGATCATACTGAGCTTTCATACGTTTTGCGTGAGTCTCGATTGCCAATGCAGCGTCACGTCGAGTCTCATCTAATTGAGCTAAGTATAATAAACGCTTCTCCTCTTCGGAAGTAGCTGGAAGTAATTCGACAGCCATTTGAAGTGACGGGATTTCGCATTCAATGGGTAGCACAGCTTCCAAACCATAAACTAGTTGGAAAGGAGTGAACCCTGTTGATGTTTTCACTGAGGTTCGGTACGCCCAAAGCGTGGAAAATAACATGTTGTGCCAATTCGACTGATGAATACCAATGATTCGTCGGATCATGATAACTAAAACTTTGTTGATGGACTCAACCAGACCATTTGCTTGTGGATAATAAGGAGTTGAGCTATCGTGACGCAACCCAAGCTGGCCTGTAAGTTCTGTCATCATAACGTTTCGAAAATGGCACCCATGGTCAGTGATTATCGCTTGTGGGACACCAAACCTAGCAATAATGTGATTGAATACGAAAATTGCAGCTGTCTTGCCGTCTGCCTCGAATCTAGGCATCGCCTCGGCCCACTTAGTAAAATAGTCAACCGCAAGGATGATATACGCATGCCCCCCGGCCGAGTGAGGGTTACATGTAATAAAATCGATACCCCATTTGGCAAAAGGACCAACGGCAATTATAGGGTGGAGAGGAGCAGGTGGTGCGCGCATCTTGCGATCAAACACTTGACAGTTGTGGCATTTCCGGACCGCAATAATACAGTCTTTAAACAAGGACGGCCAGAAGTAGCCAGCGCGGAATATCTTTTGGGTTGTGGCATACCCAGACATATGACCGCCACACGCTCCAGAGTGACATTCATTCAAAACCCTTTCATCTTCCTCGTGAGTTAAGCAACGGCGAAAAACCAAGTCCGCCCCACGGCGATAAAGAGTATCTCCAATAATTTTGTACTGTTGGGACTGGAATCGAATTTTCCGACGTTCCGACTTTGAAACTTCGGGCCGAAAGGATTGGGTATGGAGATAGACGATTATATCTCCATACCACAGATATAAAGTGCTGATGAGAAACAAAGATTCATCCGCAATGGGTTCGTCTGCCACAGTTTCCGTGTCAACACGCGGGAAATCACACATCAACTCTGCAAAAACTAAAGATTTCTTAGACTTAGACTTTTCAAATTCCAAGTCGAACTCCTGCAGGATAACGATCCATTTAGAGTACTTGCCCCCCAGCAATTGTTTAGTCAAAATGTAGATCATAGGGTTGCAATCCGAAATGACTGTAGTTTTACGGAGAAGAATGTAGTGACGAAAACGTTGGACAGCTTGAACGGCTGCCAATGCCAATTTCTCCACATGTGAATACTTGAGCTCAGTTGGATTTAAGGTCCGACTAAGGTAATATATCACATGTTCCGTTCTGAATTCGTCTTCCTGTACTAAGACCATTCCAATGGTGGAATGAGCAGCGGCGAGGTACAAAAAGTAATCCTGGTTGTAGTTGGGAGGATGCAGCAACGGTGCATGGGTTAACGCGTGCTTGAGCGCATCAAAAGATTTCTGAGCTATCTCATCCCAAGAGAATTGAGCGTTTTGTTTCAACAACCGGGTAAAACCCTTGGTAATCTTGGCGTAGTTAGGAATGAATCGGCGTAAAAAGTTTGCTTTCCCCTGCAAACTTTGGAGTTGGTGAAGACTCGAAGGAGGAGGCAATTTGATGATAGCTTCTACCTTCGAGGGATCGACGCGGATGCCGGCTTTTGAAACTACAAATCCCAGCAATCGTCCCACTTCTATACAGAAGACACATTTGTGTGGGTTCAACCGTATACAATAATGCCTACACCTCATAAAAATTGCTCGTAAATGGACAAGGTGATCAGCTCGATGTAAGGAGTGAGCGGGCAAATCATCGAGATACGGTTGCACAATGTGTTTGATGTCATGAAATGTATAAGACATCGCCCTTTGAAAAGTGGCTCCGGCATTCTTAAGCCCGAAAGGTAATTTGCAATAAGCAAATGTCCCCCATGGACAAATGAAAGCCGTTTTTGGTTGATCGGCAGGTAGAATATTGATTTGGTTGTAACCGGAAAAACCGTCCATAAAGGAAAATATTTCACTGCCGGCACAATCATCAATTATTTGATCGATATAGGGTGTTGGATAGTTGTCCTTGGGACAAGCACGATTGATATCCCTATAGTCGATACATATTCTTATTGTTCCCTGTTTTTTGTTAACCGGAACAATATTCGATACCCAATCCGTTAACGGGATCGGATAAATGAAACCTGCTTTCAACAGCTTCTCAACTTCTACTTTAATTGCAGCCGCTTTTCGTGGGTGAATCTGACGCAAACGTTGCCGGACGGGTTTAGTGTCCGGGTAAGTCTTGATCTCATGGACAACACTTGCGGGATCAATTCCTGGCATTTCCTCATAGGACCAGGCAAACACGTCGCGGAATTCTTGAAATAGGGCCTTGTATGTCTGAATTTCGTCATCTGAACACGAGGCACCTATATGAATGTGCTCAACAATTCCAGGCTTGACTGAAATGTCAATGGGAATAGTGCGAGAAATGTTTCCCAAATTCAGCTCTGAATCAGGATGTTTCATTGGACTCTGAGCTTCTTTGACATATTCAGCTGTAAAGATTGATGAGAAATCGTTTTCAAAATGATCATCCTCAGGTAAAAACGAAGATCTATGATGGAGATCTTCCCATGGTAAATCGTCTACACACAGGACTTCACAAAGTTGTTCGTCAGATGACACAACTTCGGGAAACGCTATTAACTCCGAGGTTGACGCGAAAAGGGATTCCTCACGGACCACATTCATTTGGTCGATTTTGGTTGAACTTAGGTCGGTAAAAGACTGCACGGCTTCATAGGCAATTTCATATGGACTCAAAGGCATTGCGTCACCAAATGAGTCTATCTCAGATTCAGAAGGAACGATCTAAGGATCGTCGTAAACAATAGTGTCTGAAGTAATCATATGAATAGATGCAAACGAAGACATGGCGTTGATTGGAGGAAAAGGAAAAGTTCCCAGTAAACTGGCATCTTTAACTAATCCTACGCCAACATCCTTGTAAGGGATAGTCGTTTTACCGACATGCTGGATACTCTCTGTAGAGGCTAGGTCGGATGAAAAGTAAGCCAGCTGGTCTATGGTTACGATCTTGCCATTATGTGGAAATTTTATTACTCCGAAGATCGATGAAACGACCGCTGTCATAGCGTAAGACCAACTTCGACCCAAGAGAAGGTTGTAGTCTAGAGGGGCATCAACCACCTCCACATCCAGACTAACGGTTTTTCCTTCAACCCCTATAGGAAAATCCTGTAGAATGCCAAACGGATGGAACCCACGGCCATCAAAGGCCTTAAGAATTGTCGGGGATTGATTTAGTGAAGGAGAACCAAGCGATCTCCAGCACTGTATCGACATAATACACGTGGAAGCTCCCTCATCAATTACAGTCCGATGAATAGGCCTGTTTTTGACTATCACTGGGATCTGGAAAGCCATCTGATGAGGCAAACGCGGTGTACTATTTTCTAGATCAAAGATTATTAGGTTCGGGTCTTGAAAATCAACAGCTCCTATAGCCGACAAAAGTAATTTTCGCTGTGCTGGGCATGATTGCAGCACTTCTAAAGCCGACATTGCTGAGGGTGAAACAGCTAAATCCTCAACAATGTTGTAATTCTGGGCCTCTCTCGCATGTGGATTGAAAGCAGACCTTCGAAGTACACCCTTGGCAGGTGGTTTGATTACTAAGTCAGGGTTAGGTTTCTCGATCTGCAGTGGATCAGAACCGGGAGCTGAAGTTGATGGATTTGAATGAGAAGATTCTGCTTCTTTCGATCCATCAACAGGACTTTTACTACCATAATCTTGCGATCGAGTCGCAATCCTTACATGAGACATCATCAATATGGGTTCTTCAGTGGCACTCGAGGAAGAACCTATCATCTTACTCTCTTGCTTTGGAAATGGATCTTTCAAAACAGCAGGAGTTGGGGAACCCTTGACGATTTTCACAACCTCGGCCCGATGAGGGCAATCTCTTGTAAAATGATCCTCTTCACAAATAAGACAAGGATATTGAGGTTTGCGCTTTTCCTCATTGGTTTCCGACTTTTCTGTTTTCTCCTTTGGAGTCTTGTCTGCTTTATTCTTCTTCTTACCTTTCTTCTTCCCACCGTTTTTTGATTTAGCCATAGATGACTCTACAGCGTGAATATCAGCGGAAACTTTAGGAGAATATTCTCCTGTCGGGGAGTCTGGTAAGGTTATAATAGGAGAAGAATTCTTTGATGATTTCTTCTTGCTTTTAGTATTTACCGTACCAATCATGCCATCAGCTGCATGAGATCCCGAAGGAGCAGCAGCGATTTGATTTGACTTTGGAAGATCTGGGATCTTTTCGTGTAACGTACCTGACTGAGTGTAAACTAAGTCAAGGTACTGCGCTTGAGCAATCACTTGCTCCTCAGTAACTACGCCGGCCTTAGCTACGTCTTCAGTAATCTTCGGTAATAATGATTTAACAAACCATTCAGCTAAGATTTGGTCCGGGATAAAAACTTTCACTAATCGCCTTCGACGTCTCCATTCATGTATATGATCGAAAATATAAGTGGACGTCGACTGTTTTAATGAAGTTAGTAACTCTGTGCGATTATCATACCTGACCGGCAGCTGAAAATGAGTTAAGAACGAGGTTGCTAACTGACTAAAATTATAAAAAGAGGCCCGTGGTAACTCAATGTACCACTTGGCCGCGAGACCAATGAGTGTACGCTGGAAAAGATGTAAGCGGATCGAATCATCCGAGATGGAATTTGAAGCACACCAGAGGTGGTAAGTCATCACATGATTTGACGGATCCTCTCTAGACTTACCTTCGAACTTGGGTATGTCACTGGGCAACTTATTTGGCATTGGCAGCCAAAACGGAAGATAATTTATTGGATCGTTCGTTAGGTGCGACAAGTCTGGTAAATCCAAAGTTGCGATAAACGGTAATTGCCGATTAGGATCCCTAAAACTCTGGGTCACAAGACCAGTCCCAGGAGGAGGATATCCATGATAACTTGGAATAGGAATCGCATTTGGGATATTGTATCCTCGTGGAAAACCAGGATTAACTGGACCGTACTGGGGTTGTTGAGGTTGTTGATAAGTGTACCCAGGATACGGTTGATACTGGTAAACTGGCTGATGGACAGCAGGCCCGTATTGGTACTGTCCCTGGTACGGTTGATAAACAAATTGTGGTTGACTAGTGACAACCGTACTTAAACCAGGCTGTCCTACAGGCATCTGAACCGTAGTTTGAATCGTGGATCCAGACAATGGTAAAGATGTCTGAGGAGTAGTTGCAGAGACAGTAGAAACCGGAGCTGTCGATACTCCAGAAGTAAGTGTGGTGGAAGGAACAGATGTTGCGGTAGTTGCAGCAGTCGTTTGAGATGGAGTACTAGGTGCAATGGGCGATTGAGTAACTACCGAAGGCACAGAAGTTTGAACATTAGACTGGATTGGTTGCTGGGGTGAACCAAAAACTAAAGGTTGTCCAGTTTGAGATGACAACTGTACACTTGGCTGCAACACCTGTTGAACTTGCGATGGATCCCACACTATGTTCATTCCGGGGTATTGACCCATGACAAGCTGAGGATATTGAGATCCATAACCGGATTGAGGGTAGGATTGATAATTGAAAGGTACATTTCCCGTACCTTGAACATAAGATTGACCTTGGGGTGGTTGATAACCTTGACTCGAGTATTGACCTTGAGGTAGATACCCTTGAGGTAAATACTGATACTGGGGTTGACCTTGAGCTATAAATTGATACTGAGGTTGACCTTGGGGTACATATTGAGGCTGGGATTGACCTTGAGGAATGTATTGTACTATGGGTACATACTGTCCTTGAGGTTGCCCCCCAGACGCAATTTGTGTACCTTGAGGTTGCCCCCCAGGCGTTAATTGAGGCTGCCCCCCAGGCGGTAACTGGCCACCTTGAGGTTGAGAACCGGGAACTGAACCTGACATCATGTAAATGTCTCCTACACCCAATGGTTTATTACCATTGTTTCCAGCTAATAACCCATGTTAAATGGGTTGACGAGATGCTCCCGCAAAAGTACCAGAAAGTGACTGATACCCAGAGGGAACAGAAGGACCGCCGTACAAGAAAGATTCAGGAGATTGAGTGAACATGGACGACTGACCAGACATATTTACAGGAGTATAAATACCTCCAAGTGGAAAAGGAGTACGAGGTGGAGAAAAACTTGACCCTGAGTTGTCCAAATAATTGGTTAATGAAAGGTACCAAGTAGTACTTCTAGGAGGACTGTAAAAGATAGATTCATGCTCCCTTAGATCAATAGTAGGTTGATCTTCAAGGATAGAGACGCCAAATTCTTCTTCTGGAGCAAGTTCTTCAATAGCTATTAAACCAGCAGGAAGATTTTCGGTGATGACTCTTTCTACCCTAGGTGAAACAGGAGCACTAGAAGTTGGAGTAACAGGTTCAGATATTTCAGGTTCTTCGCCTATATCACTAGTAGATGAAAAACTACCAGCAAGCTCGGAAACTACAACAGCTTCGGGATTATAACCTGTTTCTAGACCTTGGTAATCTGGATGGACTACCAACGACGACTCTCCTTCTTCAGGTGAACCTACTTTACTGCCACTAGGAGTTAAAAGGACTTTCAAACCTTCGTAATGACCCGGGACATCTTCAGGAGGTTCGCCCCGAAGTCTACGGGACTTCCTCAACAAATCGGCCACGGTAACAATCTCAGGAGACTTGCCCCGAAGTCTATGGGACTGTCTCGGTAATTCAGCCACAGTTAAAAACTTTTAAGTACTGCACACGCAAACAAAGTAAAATCTCAAAGCAAACCGCCTAAAGTCTCTAAAGAACCAAAAAAATTCGAATCACACGCCTAAAAAATCTAGGGCGTCAAACCATACACAAACAGTAGCCTTCCAGACTGAAAACACTAGTTGGTGATGAAGCCCAACATCGCCGAATTCAGTACAGAAGTGGTGGGTGGAACAGTTACCCCGGCAACCTGCTTAATGAATAGACCGGCACAAGTTCATCCACTTTAACCGTCTCGAGTGAAGTGAACCCCCCGGAAAATCCAAGTGAGTCTAGCCGACGTCTGCTCCAGGTACAGTGGGATCTTCCCTCCACCGTCACCTCGGTAGAATCCTAAAGATAATGGTCACTAAGGTTACCAACAACAACAAATATACCTGGGGGAACAGTCTACGACCCGATAGCACGCAAGGGCAGAGTAACAAGCTCAATCCCCTTGCCGGCTCCTTGACAATAATCCAAGGTTTACCGACAAGTGACCCCAGGCTCCTCGACAATAATCCGAGGTTTACCGTTTGTAGTACGTGCGTATCTGGCGTCTTTCCCAATGAAGGAGGATTGATCCCCTCACTGGTTCGGACACGGTCTCGTGCTTCTCCTTTAAGAGGAGCTTTCCCAGAGTACAAATGAAACAGTTGGATTTATCCTACCACAAGATGAGCTACTTGTTTGGTTTTACTATCTTGGAGAGTTAATTACTCTCCTACTCCAAGACACTAGCCTGATCTATATTGGTGTTTCAGAGCCCTAGTAAATAAAAAGTTACTAAGTTGATTTTAATTTAAGCGTTAATTTTTTATGGCTTTTCTTTAGGACAAAAGGTAGTGGAGATGAAACTGATGGTGTGTAGACTCGACTCAAATCCACTAAAAAGATGCACTTAGGATGATTTATACTAATTTTCTTTTTCAATTAATTCCCTAGCTAAGAGAGTTGGAAAATGCAAAATTGATATAAAGACAACTTTCTTGGCAATGAAAATCAAAGAAACAAACTCTTTATCTTTTCCAAAGCATACAACACATGACCACTAATTACTTCACGAAAATTCCTTTTCTTTTCAAAGACTCAAATGCTACTAAAGCAAACTTTTCTTCAAAAGAGATTTTTTGTATTTTTCCCTATATTAACAAAGCATGTAAAACTTACTTTAATAGAAATCAAAGTTAAAAAATCTATGGCAATCAAATCAACTCAATTTCACCCAAAAGCAAATCTAAGAGAAATTCACCTAAAAGTAAATCTAATGAGGCAAAAGCCTACCAAGTATGATTCCAGGTTGTTTTACTCAGTCAAAATTTAACTAAGGACTAGTTAATGCAGAATCAAAAACCAGTCAAAAACAAAAATCAAAATCTTTTGTTCTTTTTCTTAAGAATAAAATTCAAAGTTCAATCAACAAACTTTTTCGAGATTCGGCAAAGAGACAACACAAAGGTAGGTTTCTCACAAGGGTGGATTCTATGAAAGGTCTGACTCCTAAAAAGACTGAAAAGACCAGGGAGATCCAAGGTTTTACGACTTCTAAAGCCAAAGTCACTACAGGACCAATGCAAAAATCAAACCCTAGGGCAAAATCTCTATGAATTTCACTAAAACTCTTCACACTGATGAAACAAGCTTAGGTGAAGATTTATGGCAGATAACCAGTGGATCTGGGCAGAAAAAACAAATTAAAAACAAAATCTAGAAGGCCAAAAAGCAAAAAATTGAAATTTTCTCAATTTTGACAGGGTACGCAGGCAACCTGTTTGCACAGGTGCGCGTACGCTCTGTGCACAAAGCTGCAGTGCGTATAGGTACGCACTGTGCTCAACGCAGAGGCTGCGTATTTCTATCAAAATTAAGAAAAACTAAAATCTAATTTAACCCTAAGCTATCCCACCCAAATATACAGTCAAACAGCCAAAAACTAGAAAACAAACGACTTTTCTTAGATCAAAGTTTCACACAAAGGAAAAATCATTCACATCAATGGAGTTCCCCAGCAGAGTCGCCATTTTGTCATGCGGAAAGAGTCAATTTTGCGGACAAAACCGACCTCCCTAGAAGCCAAGGCTTTCTAGTGACAAACAAGACAAATAAACACTACCTTTCTCTAAATATGCATTTAGAATACAAGTAATCAGGTGATTATAACATACCTTTAGTCCAACGCTTTGTAGTAGTCCAGCCTCGCCGATCCGGATGAGCTCCTCCTTCTCTTCGAAACCTGCATTCACTAACAAGCCAAAAGATTACATAGCACCTGATAAACTTATAAAATAACACATATTCATCATACAGACCAAGGAGTATATGAAACAAATCATGTATAACAATCTGTTGAGAAAAGTGAGCTTAATTGTATTAAGTGGAAACAAAAGAAACCATTACAACCTGAGCCTTGGTGTTGTGCAGGTCCCTCCTAGGGTCCAGCAAGAGTTTTCCTTTACTTTGATCAGCTCACCCACTTCCAAATAAGGCTAGGAAAGGATGGGAATCTCTCCTCTCAAGCTCTATAAGGGAGTCCTAATTCCAGCAGCATCTACCCTTAGAAATGTTCAGCTTTCAACCTCCCCTCCCTCTGGCCCAATGCCTGTATTTATAGTGCTCTAGAGGAAGTTAATCAGGTCCACCATCAATGGGATAAGCCCCTCTTTGAATGGGATAGCTCCCCTCTTGATGGGATAAGTTCCTCTTTCATAGGGATACATGAACCATCTGGAGGCGCTCAATACACGTCAAACAAGCTTCTAGAATGCTCTAGAAATGACCACAAGTAACTTTTTTGAAGTGAAACTTGCGCCTTTTGACCTTTACAGGAGTACGCACTCACCCCTTTACAGACAGAGCGTACAAGTACGCAGGTATTGTGAACTTGAGGTGCGTACATGCAAGTAAGGCTAAGAGAAACTGCGTACCCAGAGATATATAGATTTTTAAAGACTTTCTCTCTTTCTTGGAGTTTGACATGAAGAGCAGAGGTTTGAGACTTGCCAAGGAGGATAGTATGACAGTTGATGGAGCCATACTAACTGCAAATAGTCATGGTGACAAATTTTAGTGTAACAATAAGACATTCTCTAAATATTGTGAATTTAAAGGACTTGTTGAGAAAGACACTAGCAAGAAAGTGAAGGCTCTTGGGAGCGATAATAGTGGAGAATATGTGTTGAATGAATTCAATAAATTTTGTTCATCAAAAGGAATTCAATGGGATTTAATAGAACCCCATAACCCACAACAGAATGGGGTGGATAAAAGGAAGAAGATAAGTATTGTGGGAGCTTCATGGGTGATGTTACATAAGCAGAGCCTACCACTGCACTTGTGGGTTGAAGCATGCAACACAACTGTATATGTGTAGAACAAGAGTCCTCATTAGATTCTTGGGATGAGTACACCACAAGAATCATTTTTATGTAGGAAATGAGATGTGGCACTCTTAAGGATATTTGGTTCATCAATTTACTGTCATGTTACCAAGGATGTAAGGAAAAGGCTAGAACCAACAGCTGAGTTAGGCATATTTGTGAGGTACATTGATACACCTCACAACTATTGGGTGTACCTTCCATATCACAGGATGAAAATTGTTCGTAGAGATGTGAAGTTTGATGAAGAGAAGGCCATGAGATGTTTCCTTCTAGGGTAGATTTAGTTACATGCAAATGGGGAGCTTTTAGCTCTAAAGGAAGAACCTCAGGATGATGTGGAATGGCCACATGTAGAGGAGAAGAGAGTGGAACCACCCACTCATGCAGAGAGTTCCGGAAATAGAAGGAAGTGCACCAGAGAATTTGAAATATTGATGCATTATGCTAGAGAGAATGCGGAAGCACCCACGTCACAGCGCAAGCAGAGGAGGTCACCATATTTGTACACTGGCTACATGGATCTGATGAATGAAAGTGTAGAGATTGAGCCATCCTCATTCGAGGAAGTAGTGTAGCAACCAATATCGATTGATGCCATGGTAGAGGATTGTGACTCCAGTATTAGAAACAATGTTTGGGAATAGTTCCCAAGAGCAGCAGACAAGTCAGTGGTGAGTTCCATATGGATTTACAAGGCAAAGAAAGTAGCATATGTGAGTTTTTAGAAACACAAGGCCATATTTGTGTACCGAGGTTTCTTTCAAGTGGATCAAATTGATTGCGAGGAGACCTTTGCTCTAGTAGCAATGTACTCTTCAATTAGATAAATTCTATAACTTTCAACATAGACGGGATGGAAGATACATCCGATGTATGTGAAGACAACATTCCTCAACGAAGTGATTGAGGAAGAGGTGTACATTGAATATCCTAATGGATTTGAGACCTTCAACAGAGAGTTTCATGTGTGCAAACTCAAGTGAGCATTTTATGGATTGAAACAAGCATCTCGTGCTTGGTACACCAGGATCGACAACTGTTTCACCAGGTTCAGCTTCACCAAAAGCAAAGCAGATGCAAACCTTTACCATATTGTGGTTCAAGGTCAATTATTGGTTATAGTATTATATGTCGATGATTTAATTCTAATAGGTGATGGGAAGTTAGTAAAATATTGCAAATAGGATCTTGCAAGAGAATTCGAGATGAAGGACCTAGGGCTCATGCATTATTTCCTTCATATGGAAGTATGGAAAGGAGATGAGGAACTATTTTTCTGTAAGGGAAAGTATTCCAATGATATACTAAAGAAGTTCCACATGGAGAGAAGTAAACCCATGGAGACTCCTATAAGGGAATTGGAGGAAGGAAGATGCTACTTTAGGTGAAGTAGTGGAGGCTACTATTTACAGGTAGCTTGTGGGTTCACTTATGTATTTGGTGAAAACATGACCAAACATATGTTTTGCAGTTAACCAACTTACTCAAGCAATGGTTAAGCCAACCAAACTATATTGGAAGATAACTAACCATGTGTTGAGATACCTCAAAGGCACCACTAAGTTTGTTATTTGGTTCAAATGAATAGATGGAGTGAAGCTTCAATTCTTCACAAATGCAAATTGGATAGGGAGTCCATATGAAAGCAAGAGAACATCAGGGGGAATTTTCAGTATTGGTTCAACAATTGTTTCTTGGTACAAGAGGAAGTAAAGATCGGCTGCACTCAGTTCGATAAAAGTAAAGTACATGGTTGATAGTCAAGCATCTTGTGACACTATCTGGATGAGGAAGATCCTTGTGGGCTTATTTGGTCAGCAGATGGATGGTACAATGATTTGCTGTAAAAATAAAAGTTGTATCAAACTATCTCACAATCCATTTTTCCATGATCGGTCCAATCATATCGACATCCGATATCACTATCTATGAGATTGTGTATAGGAGAATCATGTTGCCGAAGTACATTCCTATATAGGAATAGGATAAAGACATCTTGACTAAGGCACTGCTAAGATGAAAATTTGAGTTCCATAGAGGAAATATTGGGGTATGTGATAATCACTTTCTTGCTTAGAGGGAGTGTTGATGACGCGGGAGGTTGATCAAAATAAGGTGGTAGTCTTAAAAATAGACTACCGGTTACTTTATAACCAATCAGATACGTTCACGCGGATTCTGTACGTGGCTTACTTTATGTTAAGGGTCCCGCTTTTCCACTAAACACTTTAGTCCCACGTTGACTTTCCCTTTCTAAACAAGCGCTTCACTCTACACCATTGATCTCATCTCTCCAAATCTAAAGGTCATCGCTCACCACGATCACTAACTAGCCCATTGATTTTCTATTGTCGATATGTTCGTCTGATCCAACGGTCTTCTAATGATTTTGCGTGGACTCAAGGATGGTCTTTATCACTTCAGAGGAACACGAGAAAAGTTGTTTTCTCTCTGCTCCACTTGCTATGTGTTGAGCACTAGAGCTAATTACACAGAATCAGAATATTACCACTTACCACTTGAAAGGCACTCAATATACTGCTTCCCACTTTTCCAATACAACCCATGTGCATTAAATCAAACTTTAATAAAGCGCTTAATTCCAAGATTAACCATTAATGCTAAATGACCACGATTAATGATAAACACATAAACGCTGAGATTTACAATTAAATAGTGAAAATAGAGGGAATACCTGGTTAGGGTTTAGAACACAGATACATAGATGTAGATGAGATTCTGCACCAGGATTAACACACAGTTGCACACTAAATCAATTTATTCCATACAATAGAAGTTACTGAGTCTTGGCCCTCTCAGCTCAATTATAGGAGTTTATTTGACCTCTGTCTCAATCTCAAAATCCTTTTTATCACTCAACCTCTTACTTCTCATTCAATCCTCAATCATCCCAACTAATCCTTCTCCATTACATTTTTTTCTCTTTTATGAGTCGAATCCTATTATAATTTCACTAACAACTCGATTTCTATTTTAATCAATCTAACAATAAAATCTGTATTCTTAAGCTCTGTTGCAAACCTATGCTAACAATTTATCCCTTAGTCTAAAATAATATAATTTTATAACTATTACAATAATGAAGTAAAGATCATTTTCTAGAGAACCAACCCCCTCTACCAAAACTGACTTTTGACCACTCAGGTCAATGAAATTCAACTCATTTAGCCACAACATGTGAAAAAACAATCAAATTGTTGGCTAAGTCCAGATGCTCCTGCATCAGTTGAAAATGCAACAAGAAAATCCTTATTTAATTTTGTCCTTGAATGAAATTAGGAATAACATTGTAATTCCACATCACAAGACAACTTGTACAAGTTAACTAAGTTAATTTGACTTAGTTGGTTCAACTTATTCAAGTTGAGGGTCTAACTAGAGTCATGTCGAGTGTCTCCAAATTTATAGGAGCCCTATTGAGTTTCTTTTAAGTTGTAATTAATTAATTCAGTTTAACTGAGTTAAAATCAATTAAACTAGTTCCAACTAGTGGAGGAACTTGTAGGAAGTCCAACAATGGGGTGTTGCTTCATGTGTTCAACCAGTTAATTGATGATTCACTCATAGATAACTCATGCATGTTAGATCTGAGAGTTACCTAATTGATATTGGAGTTCAAAGGCACTGTACTATCAATTGTATAATCATCTGAATTGTACATGTGGTGCATGCATCTAGAGGAAGCCCTATGAGGATTTCACAATTCCTATTGAGGAATTTCCCTAATTAATAGGGGGCTAATTCCCAAGGAAATGATGCAAGGAAATAGTGACTTGAGAACGCCAAAATTTGGTTAAGTATTATCCTAAGCTTTTCTAGGAAGATATGAGATAGATAGAGATAGTGGAGAGGTTGCTCGGCTTGAGAAAAGCATTTTAATATTTTAATATTTTTTTACTAATGAAATATACAGATAACAATGGTTTTTTAGCTATGGCTTTCTTGATGAAATCATTGTGTAAAGTGTTGATTAAATTCTTTGTCTTGTATGCTTCGTGATTTCTCGATCATATAATTGTTCCCGCTGATGAGTAGAGTAGATTCAAGTCTACTGTTTTAGTAAATTACAATTAACACTTTGAATCTACAAGGAATTTCTACAAATGTGATGTATATATTTTTGTGAAATTATTAACATAATATCTATATTTTCGTATAATTACTAACCTAAAAATTCCATATATTCCAAAATCGCGATTTACTTTTGAGATATCAAGGTTACCGATACCTTCACGTATATTCCAAAAGTCACGATTTACTGTTGAGATATCAAGGTTACGGATACATTTTGACGTGAGAAAAATAAAAAACGATAAAAATAAATAAATATTGAATGTAATAATTAAAAAAATCAAATAAGCTAATGAAAAATCCTTCCACCTAGCAAATTGCTCGTCAAATTTGAAACAATCTACGCTTATCCACCTTATTGGTTATTTAAGGAGTTGGCCGTAGCCATGCTCTTGCAACTCTTTTATATCAATTGCCTCAAATAGGGGTTAATTAAGACAAGGTTAAATAAAAATGAATTAACTGAGATAAATATATCTCAAACCTGGAATTCTTCTTAGAATCGATAGAATTCCACCAGAAAAATTGTTATAGCTAAGACCCAGTATCAAAAAACCTCCCAACTGCCCCAAACTATCTGGGATAATGCCACTCAAATTATTCAAGATCAAATCCAGTTTCGAGAGCTTCTGAAGTTTTCTATTCTCTCCAGGAACCTATCCAACAAGTCTGATTCTACTCAAAATCAATATATCCAAATCCTGGAGCTCACCCAGATCACTAGGAATTGACCCATTAACCAAATTCCCACAAAGAACATGTTGTTGAAGTCCTTTCAAATGCCAAATATCGGTAGGAAGGTCTCATCCAATGTTTGTCCTCGTTAAATTGTGAATCTCCACTCTTACAAGATTGCCAAAATCAGTGCTATCCACTCCCCCGACATAATAAATGGAGAATAAAACTTGTATCTCATTTATCTATCGCTCTGCAAAAATAAAGATAAGTGCTCTACCCTATATACTTGTTCCTTCTCAATCGATCATGTACTGTGATAAACGCCAATTTTCACACTACTTGTTGGTTATAGTGAAGAAAAAAAATTCTGAAATTTTTAAGTAACAATACATAGTGCAAAGGCTAAAGGATTGTTTTTAACCGAACCAGATAAGAAAGAATAGTAGAAAAATATAGAAATACACTTGTGGAATAATATTTGGCAAAGCAGAGTTGAGTCAAATGAGATAACTTCTTTGTTTAATGTGGGACAACCTTTACAAGATTGAGAAACTTCCTATGTAAATTATTGCATCGAAAAGGTTTGAAAGGGTAGTGAATGTAACTTTGCACCGAAGAAACTCAAATGATTTCCAACATCACATTCGACCAAAAGATAAGTTGCACTGAATTCTGTGCTTTATTATTTTCTAGAGCACCGAGGAAGCAATTAATTGAGTGCAAGATTTTCATGTAGTTTAATATATCAAAAAATAGAATGGAAATATTAGTGATTTAAATGCATGCAAACTGCACCTTCGCTAACATAAAAGGAACATATATAAGACATGGAAAAATACTCTACACTTAATTATTAGTAAGTTTCGTTCTATAGAGAGGTGCATAACCTTGGCAACAAGTTTAAAGAAAAGACATATGACAGACTCAAGTTTCAAAAATCAAAATAAAAACAAAAACAAAAGGGGTTGTAAAGCAACCTTCAAAACAGGGTTCAATTTCCTTTGCGATGAAAATCTTATAATTTTTATGGCCTTGAAAATACATGAATATTTCAATTTCTACGGATTTGAAAAGAAGAAAACAATTAGGAAAGAGCGGCAAGTCGAAGTGAGTACCTGCATTGCGCGGCAATGGCAACGAGTCCAACTGTGCTAAAATCATCACAACCGGTAAGAAAAAGAACCTTGAAATTTGGAAAGAACATGGAAGGAGCTCAAGGGAAAAGAACCTCTCGCAGACTGCCTTGCAAAAACAGGAGGCTCAAGAACTGGGTGGAGTGGTAAAGGATGATAAAGGTGACATTGATTCACTGATAACTATTGAGGACGGCGAATCTCAGCTTTATCACCAACAAGAACCCCCCAATAAAATACCTATCGACATAATTAATGTTTAAAATAACCATAATCTTGAGAATTAGGTATCTAGAAATATATTGTTAATGTAAATGGGACATTGTAAGTCTAAGCATTTTTACTTCTCACAGTTTTCTCTTTAAAGTGCTTTGGTGAAGATGTCTACAATTTGTTCACTTGTGAAACAATGTATCAATTGTATAGTATTAGCCCGTACATGGTGTTATATCAAACGATATTGGTTGCTGTACAACTTTATTGTAGAAGTGTTATCAATCAAAAGTGGAGTAGCATTCACCTATTTCTCTTGCAAATGCTCTAGTGTCTTCCTAGTAGAAAAAATATTCATTGTGGCTTTTGCAATAACCACATACTTTTCCTTTTGTATTGTAGTCTACTAGAATGAATTGTTTGCATGATCTCCAAGAAAAAATTGTTGATCCAAGACTCATGATGTATCTTAAAATGGACGCTCCATTCTCCTTATATGTATCAAAGTCTAAATATGAATGTCCAACTAGTTTGAAGTCATCCACCTTAGAGTATTTGAGGTTGAAGTCTTGAGTACCCTTAAAGTACCATAGAACTATCTTTGGACACACCATCTTCATTCACAATTGTTTTTCATGAACCTAGATATAACACCAATTGCAATTTAAATATCTAGATTGTAATAAGGTAGATAAGACTCCCCACTAGTTATCGATATTTAGTCATATCCTCAAATTCGTTCTTATCTTGTGATGTAATCTTCATATTTCCCCCCATTAAAGTAAAAGAGGATTATAATTAACCATGAATTTTTTTTTCAACAATTCTCCAATGTAATTATGTTGGGATATGATCTCACTTCCACTTATAGTATATTGCAAAAGTCAATAATGCACTAATCGTAACCCATTTTTTTGTTGGGTTAACGGTGGCTCCTCATTGTATATGCCTTCATTATCTGCAAATCCTTTCACCACGGATCTCATATTATGCTTTCCAAGTGATCCATCTAATTTCTAATTGTTCTTATAGAACCACCTACAACCAATTGGTTTGGTTCCAATAGAAAATCCACCAACTTCCCCATCTAATTTCTCATGAAAGTAATTTCCTCAAAGATAAAGAACATTATGCAAAAGAAAATAAGGAAATCCATGTACTTTGAGAGCGATGCTTCATACTCCTATAGGTTTAATGCTAGAGCCATTTGCAAAGCTTAATAAACCATCTACATTTTCATTCAATTCTTAAAAATAAAATCTCCAAAAAAGTCAAATGGAAAATTTGAACTTGTTTCAAACTACCAAGCATCTCTCCAATCAACAGATGAAGTTTTGAATAAGTGTTCATTTATGGTAGTATTTCAAGGAGAAATAAGATTTCGAGTGGGTTCAAGAACTCTACCACTTACCTCATTTTGTTTCTACTTAGCTTTGATATTCTCTCATGGAGTCATATAAGTCTCCATTTCATTTCCATTTTTAATGTAATAAATATAGTGAAGATCAAATATATTACAATGTTTTTTTGTACATACGATTCTTCTGAAATTCTTAAAATCCTCTACCCACATCCTATGTTACCACTTCCAACCTATCCACCTAATGTAAATGATTGACCAAAACATAAAACCCTAAAGGCAGACACACTTATTGACCTGAATGCTACTTTTTTACCAAATATACACACAAATATAGGTGTTGATGTGCACAAAAGGATGGTGTCTAAGTAACAACTAACCTAGATAGTTCAAGGGATTAAATTTGTAAAATAGCATTGAATGAGCTATTGTGGGTACAAAACCCTAAATTCCATAAAACAAGCATGACTGAGGTATTTTGGATGCAAAACGCTTTTTTGTCTACTGTAGGAAAATATAAAAAAGAACCAAATCCTATTTTCCTTCAGAATATACCAAGTTAGTTCAAAATCGTCTTTACTAGACCAGTGGAAATTTCCCATTCTTTCACCTTTATTGTCTTTTCCCTGACCAAAGCCACATTACCACTTAGAAATATTCTTATGGGTGAAGAAATGTGGCAATTGGCCTATAATTTAAGTCCAATTCATTAACTTTGCACTTTCTTACTATTTTGTTTCACTGCATATTCCTTTCTACTTGTGTTACCTGAGTCATCTTCTTGTTTGAAAATATTGTTTGAACCATGATAATAATGGGCTAAATAATTGTAAAATTATTAGTAGAAAAAACCCTCCCCTTAAGTTTGAGAGGCACCTTGATAATTCCAACATTTCAAAGGAAAAATATTTCGACATCAGTCATGATAATACAAGATAACAAGAAGAAGTATATTGAAGAGGCTATCAGAAGACGTCAGCGTGGCCCGATGATTAGAAGATAGACAAATTTCACTTCCTTTAATTTATTAGAGATATGGGACCCATTTCCTTTGAGTTTGAAATCTTATGCATGTTGGAATATGTTAACTACTCCTAGTAATCACATAGTTAACTTAGGTTTCTAGTGGTTTACATTGAGTCTAAATTTAGGAAGTGTACTTCACACATTAGTGAGGTAATATTAACATATCTAATGTTAGTAGTTTTGAGTTTATTTAGTCATCTATCTTCAAGAAATTAAATCAATGAATTTGAGTGATAGAGTTGTAGATCTAGTATGTTGCATGTAGTATTCTTCTATGTTATTTTAAGTTTGGTTTCCTTCTGTATTCCAAGGAGCAACATGTAGACAAAGGAACTGGGCATACTAAGAGTAGGTTTGAGGCATTATTCACCAGTCAAGTGAAAGGATTTTCAAAAGTGAGTAGCTAGGTGCTATCTTGCAAAGTACCTTAGGAGAGTGTCACGGTTTGAGGGTTTATAAACCCACCAACATTTAAAAAACACCTTGTTGTGCCATTTTCATAGTTAATGTTTGGTTCATTATTCATTGAGGTGTATTTGAGTAATATTTGTTTCTTGAAGAATCTGCCAAACAATTATTGAGTAGGTACAACTTCCTTGAACCATTATTGTCTCTATTAGAAATAGGTTGTCATTGATGTCAACAAGTGGTAGCAGGAGGCACACAAATCAGAGAGGGTCTAATGGGGAATGCTAATGGAGAAACATAGCAGAAAATAAGAGAAGAGGCTTTGGATCCTATTCTAGGGTAGAGGATCATATTAGGAGTTTATGGAAGCCACTCAAATGGACAGAGCTGTGAAAGCGATTTCCGATGGTATATGGAAATACCAAAAAGGCTTCCTAGTGTGAGAGATAGATCCATTCAAAGTTTGTTAACCCCAAAGACTCCATAACAGAGTTAGTGGAGTTTAGAAGAGCCCTTGTTGCATAGCCAAATTTGGAACAAGTGTGAAACCTAGTAGCAAAGCCTCAACATGAAGCTCCGGGCTAACATGGAGAGATAGTGCAGAAGTGGGAAGCGATCCCATTGGTCAAAGGTGGAGCCCAGAGTATAGGTTAGCTTGGAGGGGTTACCCCTACAGATTTACACTCGTAGAATCACTTTAAAGCCTAATTCTAAGAGACTGGGAGGAAAGAGATGGGACACAACAACTACGTGCTATCGAATGGATACCAAGCGGGTGGATCCCACCCGACGATAATATGCCAGTGAGTTCACCACAACATTATCCATTTGGCCATGGGGGCTCCACTCCATGAACCTTTCACATATCATGTGTGTTTGTGGAATATTAAATAATACCCTTAGTTTGACTAGATATTGGAAGATACCTCTAAAAATCACAGTATTTAACCCCCTACCAATATGAACCCAATACACATTCGCAATTTAAAAATCCCCACTTTCACTAGATATTGTAGGTATCCATTTTTTCATTAACACTTTTTATACCCTTTTATATTTTTCCATTAACTTTTAGCACCATTTTTTATATCTACCAATATAAAAAACTTTTTCCCCTATATATCCCCTAATTTATTATGTCATTCTTTCCTTAATATATATCCCCAAATATGAATGCACATGTGATGGTATTGCTCCCCTAGTGAAGCCCCCACGGTTTTGGCACACAAAGTGGTTGAGTTGAGTGGTGAACACCGTGTCATGATAGCATAACATGGACTAATGAAGAAGTTAAGGTAGAGGCCCACTCCACTAGCTCAACCCACGTAGGGTGAGCCTGAAAAGAAAATCCCTAAGGAAAAGCAGAACAAGCAGTATAATAAAATGTTGGGCCACGTGGCTTCTTTCTTGGGGGACTAGAGATAGTCTGTTATACAAGTTTTATGGTGTTAGAAGTGGTTTCCTGCACATATTCACCATGCAAATCAACGACGAAGAGCTACTCCGTGGAAACCCCTCCCAAAAACACAATCCACTTAGGAGTGGTTGTAGAGACTAAAGGCTTGAACCGAACGGTTTTTTAGAGAAATGAAATAACAAAGGAAATGGTCACAAAACAAGGCCTCAAAGGACCTTTCTGTATCTTCTCAGGACTATAGGTAGCAACTCATGATTGGTCAAGACAACATCAGAGGATGACGTTAGCATGGACACGTGGAACGTAGATTCAAGGTTTTTAGGTAAATTAAGGGGTCATTTAATATAACATGTGTCACCACTCAAAGGATGACACATGGTAGGAGTAACGCCATCCTGGAGCTATAACCCCATCAATTTTAAACAAGGAGAAAAGTAAGAGATTTTATTGGGAAGCAAGTGCTAAGACACGTTGGCCTATTGACAATAACAATATCTAATTAAAAAGGTGTTTGGAGGATCAACAAGAGAAGTCATCCCGTAGGCATTTCCCCAACGATTTTTTGAAATCTTTTTGTAGCGGTGTCAAGAAAAAGTTACTAAGCCATAGAGCCAAAGTGAAATCCAGTAGAGAGATTGTTAGGTAGTCTGGATGGATGAGGAGGTATCATGGTGCACCCAAAATATATGTATGGGTCCCATGTAGTTGTTGGAGGACCAGGGACACAACAAAATAAAAGTGAAATGGAGGATCCGGGAGAAGCTAAACCGTAGCCTTGTATATTTTTTCGCATAGAAACAAAGGAGCTCTATCCATTGCGCTAAGGTTTTTCCACCTCACATAGAGGTGTGACAAATGGCACAGAGTTGTTAACGTAGTGAAATAGAGCCCTGATTGGAGTTAAAAGGGATAAAATCACAATGATTTAGATTATGGTCGTAGAGACCGATCTTATGGAAAAAGGTAGGTAAAGGGTCAAAATAAAATTGGCTTAAAAGAAAAAAAGAATGGAACTCACAATTTTTATAACATAATTGGAAGTTAAACCAACTTAACTGAAGATAAAAATAGCAAGCGTGCTACTAAATTATGAAAAGAGACAAAATGAAAAAAAATAACAGAAAGACTCAGTTTAAGTGGTAGAAAAGGAAATGAAGGTTAGTTTAACTTGGAGATGAATCCTAGATCAACAAACATAGTCTAGAAAGACTAAGATTAACTGGACAAAATAAAAAATAGAAAGGCTTGCAAGCAATCAAAGAAACTATAAAAGAAGGCCTAATAAAAAAAAATAAACAAATTGATTTTGAGACAAAGCTTATGTAGCAACGACGTGTTGGTATGGTGAGGTAGTGTTTTTCACTGTAATCAAAGGTTGTTGTAGATGATTTTTTGAGGGTTGAAAGGGATAAATTGTTTGTTAGGAAAGCAGAGAACATTTTCATGGTATTTTTATGAAAATGGATAAAAAGTGGACGAGTGTGTGTCAAAGAAAGTTGTATCTTGTTCAATAGGGGTTGGTTCTCGTTCTAGTGGGTGCTGGAGAATAGGTGGGGTTGTAGCTCCATTTAGTTGGAGCTAATAAACTAGAAAGTTGTAGCTTCCTACTCATTGAAGCTAGAATTTTGTAATTGCAAGCTGTAGCTTGCCCTATGAATGAATTGAAGAACACTTTTGAAATTTACTTGTTCTTGTGTTCTCCATTGTGATTGTTGATATTATTCTTTGTTATGGTTATTTAAGTTCTTTCTGAAGTATTCAATGATGTGCACTGAGTAAAATAATTCTTTAAAGTGGTAGAATTGTTACAATATTGGTTCAAGCCCCCCACCCCCCCTCAGTATTGTCCTAGTTTCCAACACTTGGTATCAAAGCCAGGTTGCTTCTAATCAGTCTAACAACTAGAAGAAATATCAAGGATGATGGTGAACCAGGAAGGATGATTTACCAATAAGACACCTATGTTCAATGGAATAAACTATGTGTTCTAGAAAGTTAGGATGAGGACTTATATTCAATTACTTGGAGTTGATGTATGGATGTTTTGGAAGAAGAATATAGAAGACCTCGAACACTAATAAAAAAGCATGAAAAATTGGAGTTCTCATGAAATGCTAAAGAAATGCATGCCCTGCTTGCTAGCCTACCTAAAACAGAACTAGTCAAAGTAATGGATTGCACGTCTGCCAAATCTATTTGGGGGAAGATGAGAAACCACTATGAAGGATACAACATGGTGAAGAAAGTGAAAATCCAAGGTCTTAGAATGAAATTTGAATCTTTAAGAATACATGATGATGAAGATATTGCTAAGATATTTTAAGATTTGATGAATTTGTCAACACTATAAGAGGTCTTGATGGGAAAATAGATGAAGAGGTAGTAGTTCAAAAAGTGATAATATCTCTTCATGAGAGGTTTAATCCCATGGTATCAACCATTGAAGAAATTCCAAATTTAGGCATTGCCACTCTAGATCAACTCCTTGGAATACTCATTTCTTATGAGATGAGTAATTCTACAGGAAAGTCTACAGCCAAAGAATCAACGCTCAAAGTAGAAAATAAGTGCAAGGATGAGCATGTTGACACATGTTATGAATCAAATGAAGAAGAAGATAACTTTGTGAGGAATCTCAAGCAAGGATTAGGCAAGAACAATGGTAAGTTTCCCTTTAAATGTTTTAATTGTGGAAAAGTTGGTCATTATGCATCAAAATGTCCTGAAAAGAAGAAAAAGGATTATGATTCTAAATAAAAGTTTAAGAAATTTCCGAAGGATAGATAGAAGTCTAAGAAGAGAGGCTTCTATGCTAAAGATGAGAGCTATTTAGAAAGTGATCCTAGCCAATCCTCACATGAGGATATAGGTGATGAAATCCCAAAGTAATTTATGCTTATGGACATAGAAAACCTACAAGTTGAGGCTATTAATTCTGATGATGAAGAGGGAGAAGTTGATCTTGAAGGAGACCTAGTAAGTGCACTTGAGGAAATAGAGAGGCTAAGAAAGAAAAACAAAACCTAGAAGGAATATACAATGAAACAGAAGGTTGAGGTTATTGATCCATTACTTGTGCAATTATAAGAAGGAAAGAAAATCTAAGAAACATTGAACCAATGGTTGAATGAAAGGGTTCAAATTTGTGTGAAACTGGAAGGAGAGATTATATTGCTAAGAAAGGAGCTGGAGAAGGCCAATAAACTACTTAGTTGCAATCAGAAATTCAGTAAAGGTTATTAAAATTTAAATTAGATATTAGGGGCTCAACGCATTTCTTCAAATAAAACTAGCCTAGGCTATGAAGCTGAGTCCAACTCAGTAGAATAACTCAACGGAAAAAGGGAAATTACTTTCATTCCCCCAGAAAAAGGAGGGCCAACGTAGAGCTAAAATAAAATACATTGCTCTAGAAGCATCGACAACATCAACAAAAGAAGAACATTGGTCAAGCAAATCTAACTTCCCAAAATTCAGTCTAGCACAGAAGATATCCTTGCAGGTACAATTATATCTTCTGAGGGTACTGTTTTACATGGAAAAATTATGGTCACAAAGAAACAAATTGCAGAGTTAATCTCTTCTATAGAAAACTCAAATCCAATAGAAGAATTCAATAGAGAAGAAGTAGATCCATGTATAACAATTCCTTTTCTCCCATGAATTATCAAGTGCATTGTTTTAAATTCCAAAATTTTGGCCATATAGTTGTAAATTGCAGGCTGAAATAAAGAATGAAAATCATGGTTTTGAACAAATTGTACATCAGCCCAAAGTCTAGAAAGAGAAAGAGAAATCAGATGAATGTGATATTGCACTTCACACACATAATGGTGGAAGCCATATCTATGTGGATAGTGGCTATTCAAGACACATGACAAGAGACAAAAGCAAGTATTTGTATCTCACTTGGAATCCAGTAGGCAAAGGTAATGTTACCTTTGGTAACAATGCACCATGAAAAATAATTTCAAAAGGAGTGGTTAGTCTCTCAAATGGAAAAGGTAAAGGTAATAATGTTTTGTATGCTGATGGGCTGAAACATAATCTGTCGAGTGTGTCTTAGATGTTTGATCAAGGATTTGATGTGGTTTTTAAGACATAAAAATTCAATTCAAGTCCATAGGTACATGTGAAATAGTTTTTGAGGTTGTAAGGACAGACAACAACGTCTATGTGTTGAAGGAGAAGAGAAAAAAGTGTTGTTTGAAAAAGATAGATGAAATTTAATTATGGCATAAAAGGCCTGGAAATTTAAACTTTGACTAGATTGTCAAGCTGAGAAAGAATAAATTTTTTAAGGATTTGCCCAAGATTTCAAAGCCAGAGAATATTATCTGCAAATCATGCCAACTAGGAAAGTAAGCTTGGGTTTCCTTCAAGGGAAAGGAAACACCTGAAGAAAACCATTATAGCTAGTGCACATGGATTTGTGTCGACCGTTTAGAATGAAGTCAACCACAAGTAAGCTATATTTTATGCTAATCATTAATGGTTTGAGCAGGATGATATACCTTGCATTCCTTAGAGAGAAATCTAAATCTTTTGGTAAGTTTAAAGAATTCAAATTTATGGATGAGAATGAAACTAATTGCAAAATCAAAATCATAAGGTCATAAATTGGAGGTGAGTTCACTTCACGTGAATTTGATGATTCCTTCAAATCTATTTGCTTTAAAATATAGTTTACAATAGCAGAGACTCCCTAACAAAATGGTGTTGTAGAAAGAGAAAAAAGGCTAGTGCAGCGGTTAGCTAGAGATATGATGACAAAAAGTAAGTTCAAGAAAATATTTGGGCAAAGGAAATTCATACAACAATTGTTATTCTCAACAAGGCTCATTTTTTACCTAACAGTGACAAATCTCATTATAAGTTGTGGTGTGGCAGACCAACAACAATCAACCACTTCAAAATATTTGGTAGCATATGCTACACCAAGAGAAACTGTGAGAAGCTTGGGAAATTCGATGCCAGAACTGTTGAGGGAATTTTTCTAGGTTATTCATCAAACAACAAAGGATACAAATGCCACAATAAATTCAAAAAAAGGATTGTTGACTGTATTGATTTGAAGGTATATGAGCATGAAGATACAACATTTAAACAACTCAAAAAATGCAGCGTTGATGAACCAATAAGAATTGTTGATGAGAATGATGAGGCAATTGCTGAAGAAAGTGAGGAATATCCCTATAGTCCTTAAGCCAAAAATCACCCAAGTTATGTAGAAAAACATCAACGAGTTGATAAGATTGTTGGTGAGTTCAATTTTGGAGTAGAAACGAGAAAAAAGTTGATTAGTGCCCCTATGAAAGAACATGTTGCCCTGTTTTTATTGGAGCAACCAAACGACATTATTCAAGATAGTCAAGACCAACATTGGCTAAATGCTAAGAATGAAGAATTGGACTAGAGAGAGAAAAATCAGACTATGGAACTTACTCCAATACCTGCAAAAAGGAATGTCATTGGAACAATGTGATTTTTTCAGAAATAACTTAAATGATCGAGGAGAAGTGGTAAGAAATAAGGTCAAGTTGGTATGCAAAGGTTATGCTCAAATAGAAGGGTTGTATTTTGATGAAAATTTTTCTCCTGTTGCTAGATTAGAAATAATAAGAATGTTTTTGGCATAATCTTTCTTCAAGAAATTCAAAATCTATCAAATGGATGTCAAATCAGATTTCCTAAATCGATATATATAGGAGGAAGTACATATATAGAGCAACCAAATCATTTTTAGTTGTCAAAGTCACCTGATTATCTACACATACTTAAGAAGGGTTTGTATGGTCTAAAAGGAGCTCCTAGAGCTTGGTATTCCAAGCTAGAAAACTACATGAACAAATGTGGATTTAAAAGAGGAGAAGTTGACAACAACCTATATGTAAAATAAAAGGGTGGAAAACTGATTGTGGTGGTAGTATACGTTGATGATATCATATTTGCAATTAATTTAGATTTGTTGAACAATGAATTTGTAGTCAATATGAAGGCAAAATTTCAGATGTTGATGCTTGGAGATCTTTCCTACTTTCCTGGATTGCAAATAGCACAAAATACCAAAGGAATATTTATATGTGAAATATTGTATCTCAAAGAAGTGGTCAATAAATTTGGGATGGAAGAATTCTCTTTAGTGAGCACTCCAATAGTGTTAGATTGCAAGCTTAGCAAGCTAGATGAACCTCTAGTAGTGGACCAAACTTTATATAGATCCATCATTGGAAGCCTTTTATATTTAACAACTTCAACACCAGTAATCATGTAGGTTGTTTCTATAGTTGGAAGATTTCAAGCAACTCTCAGACAAAGACATCTACTAATAGCCAAGAGAATTCTCAGATATCTCAGAGATAAAATGGACTATGGATTGTGGTACCCCAAAGGTAAACATTTCTCATCCACTGTTTATAGTGATGCTATTTGTGCAAGTGATATAGAATATCGAAAGAGAATGAGTGGGGGTGCTTTATTTCTTGGAGAAAGTCTTGTTTCACATTCGACTAAGAAGCAATATTCCATTTCCTTATCTACAACTGAAGAAAAATATATTGCGTCAAATTCTTGGGTCACTCATCTACTGTGGAAGAAGAAAACCTTACAAAATGTCCAAATTTTTTATGGTCAACCTGTTAGCATTATTTGTGACAATACAAGTGCAATCAACATGTCAAAGGATCCAATTTTTCACTCAAATACCAAGCACATCCCCATCAAGTATCATTTATTGAGAGAGAAAGTTTCATCTAAGGTTGTGAAGCTGGAGTATGTATCTACCAAAGAACAAGTTTCTAATATCTTCACCAAGCCACTTCTTACAGAAAAGTTGGAATATTTGAGGAAAAGATTGGGAGTGTTCCCTCTTGCCTCCATATATTAGCTCTACCTTTAAAAGGAATAAGGGAAACTATTGCATCATTGGAAACTCAACGTGAAGCTACCAGGTTCAAATGAACAAGATGATAGAGACAAAATGTTGAAAGACGGAGTATGGTGATAGGGGGAGAAAAGTGGTGTCTTCAACATTTATGTCAAAGGGGGAGAAGATATCTAAAGAAATCAAACAACATAGGTGGAGTGATATAGACAACACAAGAAAACTGATCTATAGCATGCACAGCAAAGGTACAACAAAGAAAAAAAACAACACTAGCAGTTGATAGACAAGGGAATTGACAATTTCAAGGGGAGAAGGACTTGAAAAGACTTAAAAGAGAAAAAATTGTTTTGTTTGATTTTTGTGTTTCCATTAATGCCAAAAGGGGAGAATGTTGGAAATAGGTTTTCATTGATGTCAAAAACTGGCAAGAGATTGTAGTAGGAGGCACATGAGTCAAAGAAGGAACAACGGAGTAGACTAATGGAACAACATATTAGAAAAGAGGACTAGAGGCTTTGGAGAAAACTATGGGGTAGCAGATCATCTCAGGAGCCAATGGAATCCACTCAAATGTATAGAGCTATGAAATATATTTCCAATGATATATGGAAGTTCCCACATGGATTCCTGGTGTGAGAGATAGATCCAGTAAAAGTTTGTTGACCACAAGGACTCCATAACAAAGTTAGCAGAGTTTAGAGGAGCGTTTGGCGCACAAACAAAGTTGGCACAAGTGCCAAACCTAGTAGTGGATCCTCTACACAAAGCTCTCGTGTGAGGTCCCTATACTACTAGTGTAACCCCTTATTGTTATTAGTGAAACCCTCTTATTATATTGTTCTACCTATGTAGTCCCCGTATTGTTATTATTATACTGCATAGAAGCCCACTATTGTTATTGTTGTGCCCTTACATTATTACTGTTATTTCGGATTTGATTATATTATGACCCCTTAGACTCCTATATATAGAAAGGAGTCCATGTCATTTGTATCATCCAAGAATTGTTCATTTGTGTAATGTAAAGGAGGTTTCCCCCTCGAAGAGGCTAATTTTCAAGGCATTGATCTACCTTTTCTTCTACTTTGTGAGGTGGTTTCATAAAATTTGGTATCAGAGCTTTGGATTCTAGGATTTTTCTGCTCCAAATAAGTCATCATGGAATTTGTAATATAGTTTTTTCTACGAAGTTTCAGAAGCTAAAAAAATAACCCATTTGAGCCAGCATGGTTGGAAACCTCGAGTCTGAATTTCCGATCTTGTCTCGTTATATTATCAGAGATATGATCGGAGGAAGTTAGGGATTTTGCAAGATCCAGAATTTCACCTCAAACAAGTCATCATGGAACGTTCACTATAACGTTTTTTATATGAAGGTTCAAACTTTGAAATTAAAACCCATTTGAGAGGAAACCTTTTTCAAGCTTGGAATCAAATTTCAGATCTTGTTTCTCTATATTTGCAGAGATACAATCCAAGGAATTTAGGGTTTCTACAGGCTCCTGAATTACATCCCAAACAAGTGACCTGGGGAAAATCATCATAACTTTCGCTCTGAGCATCAAATTTAAATTTCATCAGAAGCTACAGAAAGAGGATGGATGGTAATTTTCTATGTATTGGTTTTAGGTTCAAAGGTTGAAACCATAACACATGGAGCTTCGTACAAGTTCGTTATACTAAACAAATATATAAGCAGGTCATATTGGGAGATTGGGCATAACTCTTCCTTGGAGAATCAAATTTCAATCAGACTGGTGGCATTAGAAAGAGGACGCAGAGGTATATAGAAGGTCGCAATTTCAGGCCTTGCTGATTTGAAATTTCAGAGATACAACAAATTCAAGATCGAGCTTCTAAAATCAAGAAAAAGAGTGACACAAATCAAGAAAACACAAACACATAGTAAGAAAAATTGGATGGAGGATTTGAGGAATGTGATCGCAGCTAAGATAAAAAAGTTTTATATGTGCCACAGAAGCTAATGTCGATGGTAGGGAAGAAAATTTTAAGAAAGGCATGGAATATTTGAAGAAAGACATGGAAGGTTTGAAGGAAGGTGGGACAAAGATGCTACAAGAAAGGCCTCCTAATGACGAAAAGATCGATATGAGGAAGTTTGGTGGAAAGGATCCTATAACATGGATACTACAGGTGGAGAAATATTTTGATCTACATGATGTGAAACTATTATAAAAGGTACATATTGCATCTTTATATATAGAACCCAATCAATTCTTAGGGTATAAAGGGCTTTGTTCTCATAAAACACTTGTCACCTGGTAAATTTTCACGGAGGAAATAATAGCGCATTATGAGGATACATAGAGAAACACCTTCTTTAGCCAATTGGTAAATCTCAAACAAAAGGGTTCAATGACAGAGCACATTGAGGACTTCCAAAAATTTAATATAAGGTTAAATGATATTCCAGAGAAGTAGATGATTGATGTCTTCATAGGGACTTTAAAGGATAACATTCAAAATGAGGTTCACCTTTGGGAACCTGATTAATTAGAGAAGGCATATAGGTTGGAAAGAGAAATTGAAAGCAAAATTATGGCAACAAGGAAGCCTACCACTCATAACTATAAAGATGGAAGTGTTGTTTCTCCTAGCCTTTCACCACCTACAAGGTTGACACCACAACAATTGGAAGAAAAAAGAGCAAAAGGGCTTTGTTACAATTGTGATAGAAAATACACTAAAGGCCATAAGTGTGCTAAGAAGAAATTAATTTACATATATGGGGAAGAAGAGCAAGAAAATGAACAAGAAACATCGAAAGAAGAGGATATACAATAGGAACCAATCCCAGAGAACGAAGAAGTGAATCTGACCATAACTTGTAATGCATTAACATGAATTACCACTCCTCAAACTCTCAAGATAGAAGGGCATATCAAGAACAAAAAGGTAATAGTTTTGATTGATTCGGGTAGTACCCATAATTTTATTCATTGTAAGATAGCCAAGGAATTAAATTTCTTCCTATATCTAGCACAAGAGTGTCAAGTAATGGTTGCAAATGGAGGAACCATAAAATTTCTCTCAAAAGTGCCATAATATCAAGCTATCCATGGGAGAACATGTCTTGAATAGTCCAATGATTTCCATTCCAATGGGTGGTGCGCATTGTGTACTAGGAGTTCAATGGCTACAATATTTGGGTACAATAACTTCTAATTTTCAAGAACTTTTCTTGAAATTTTTTTGGGAAATAAAGGAGGTTGAATTAAGGGGTATCACAGGGAAACCAGGATTGATAATGAGCTCTAACAGGATGAAAAAGCTTCTAAAGTAAGAACAACAGGGCGAAATTGCACAATGATGTTCACTAGATGTACCCACATCAAAATCATCTATTTCTCGAGATCCCCAAAAAGTTATGGAAAATCATTCCAAGGTTTTTGAGACTCCCAAAGTCCTCCCACCTATTCATGATCATGATCATGCTATTCATTTGATTCTATGAAGTTTTCCCCCAAACATCAGGCCTTACAAATATCCATATGCCGAAAAGAGTGAAATTGAATGTATGTTGCAGAAATTCTAGAGGTTGGTATAATTCAACCTAGTCAAAGTTCTTTCTCTACTCCAGTGGTATTTGTACATAAGAAGGATGGATCACAGAGCATGTGTACAGATTATAGGGAGCTGAACAAGCTTACTGTTAAAGATAAATTTCCCATTCCTATCATCGATGAATTATTGGACGAATTAGATGGAGCAATTTACTTCACCAAGTTGGATCTTCATTTAGGATATCATCAAATCAAAATGAAGATTGAATACATTCCAAAAACAACATTTAGAACTCATGATGATCATTATGAATTTTTGTTCATACCTTTTGGCCTTACCAATGCACATTCTACATTTCAATGTTTGATGAATTCCATTTTCAAACCCTTACGTAGTAAATCTGTGTTAGTATTTTTGATAATATACTAATCTACATCAAGTCTTGGAAGGATCATGTTTAACATGTTGACATGGTTCTCAAACTATTAGAGGATAAATAATTATATGCAAGAAGGTCCAATAGTTTCTTTGGAGTACAAGAGGTGGAATATTTGGGTACTCAGTTATCTCATAGCTCATCTTATCATCCTAAATCTGATGGGAAAACTGTGATAGTGAACAAAGTTTTGGAAGGATATCTTTGTTGCTTTGTATCTGAGAAACACACATAATGGGTCAAGTGGTTTTCTTCGGCTAAATGGTGGTATAACACTTCCTTCCATACTGCAGCACAAATGACCCCATTTATGGCACTTTATGGATATCATCCATTTTCCATCACATAATATTTAAAATAAAATTCGAAGGTTCAAGCAGTATAGGATCACATCGAGCATCAACAACAAGTTCTCAAGCTCTTAAAGGATAACCTCACTTTGGCATAGAATAGAATGAAACAACATGCAGATCAACATCGCAGGTAAAGAAGTTTTGATGTAGGTGACTCAATATTTCTACGACTATAACCATACAAACAAATTTCCCTCAAGCAAGCTAAGAAGGATAATAAATTATTGCCAAAGTATTATGGTCCATATAAGGTGTTACAAAAGATTGGTAATATGGCATACAAACTGGAGCTTCACTCATCTTCCCGAGTGAACGTAGTTTTCCATGTTTCATGCTTAAAGAAGGTTATAGGTGAGAAGCTCCTAGTTCAAACAATATTGTCAGAACTTGACAAGGAAGGAAAAATCATATTGGAAACTGAAGCAAGCACGAAAACGAGAACACGACAGCGACGAAATCGATCAATTTCATAGTATCTCATCAAGTGGAAGAACTTACCCGCTGAAGATTCCACATGGGAGGACAATAATTTTATACAGAAGCATACATAACTACTCAAGCGTTGATGACAAAACTTTTTAGGTACCTATACTACTAGCATGATCCCTTATTGTTATTAGTGCAACCCCCCTTATTATATTATTGTGCCTATGTAGTCCCCATATTGTTATTATTGTACCCCATAGAAGCCCACTATTGTTATTGTTGTGGCCTTACATTATTATTGTTATGTCAGCTCTGATTATATTATGACCCCTTATACTCCTATATATAGAAATGAGGTCTTGTCATTTGTATCATCCAAGAATTATTCAAATGTGTAATGTGAAGGAGGTTGCCCCCCTCAAAGAGGCTAATTTTGAAGGCATGGATCATTCTTTTCTTCTATTTTGTGAGTTGGTTGCATAAAATCTTGGCTGACATGGACAAACATTGTATAAATGAAAAGCAATCCCATTAGTCAAAGGTATATTCCACATTACTGGTTGGCCTGGTCATGTAACCCTAATAGAATCACTTTAAAGCCAAAGTCTAAGCAATCAGGAGGAAAAAGTCGGGGAACCACAACTACACATTTTCCAATGGGGACCGAGTGGATGGAACCTACTTGGCTGTAATACCCCAGAGGATTCACCCCACTGCTATCCTTTTGGTGCATAAAGGGGTTCATATCGGTGGTGAATGTTGGGCCATGGTAGCATAACATGGACAAATGAAGAAGTTAAGGCAGAGGCCCACTACACTAGCTCAACCTACACAAGGCAAGCATGGAAAGAAAAGCCGAGAAGAGAAGCATAATGGGTAGTATAAGAAAATCTTTTTGCCACTCGCTGCTTTTTTGGGGGGACTAGAGATAGTCAGCTATATAGGATTTGTGGTCCCGAAAGTGGTTTTCTGTATAGATTGAACATGCAGATCAATGGCAGAGAGCTACTCCATGGACACCCCTCACAAACCCATAATTCGCTAAGGAGTGGTGTTGGAGACTAATGGATTTAGCCCAGCTGTTTCTCAAAGAAATGAAATAATAAAGGAAATGGTCGCAAAAGAATGCCACAGAGGACCTTTTTCTCTGTCCTTATAAAGACAAGTGGTGGGTCATGATCGTTTAAGACAATGTCAAAAGACGACATCAACATGGACAAGTGGTGAGAATATTCAAGGTTTTCGGGTACCTATAGGGGCCATTTTCATATCACATATGTCGCCACTCAAAGGTCGACACCTGCTAGTAGTGATGTCATGCTGATGTCATCCTGGACGTATGACCCCGATAGTTTTAAACAAGGTGAAAATATACAATTTTTTTCAAGAAGCACGTGGCGGGACATGTTAGGTTATTAACAATAGCGATAACCAATTACAAAGGTGTCAGGAGGACGCACAGGACAGTTATCCCGTAGGAATTTCCCCAAAAGGTTTGTTGAAATAATTTTGCGGCGACATCGGAAAAAAGGGACCAGGGCATGGAGGTATAGAGGAAGCCAATAGATAAATCATTGGGTGGTCCCCACAGACACGTCAACCTGACGACAAGACCCTAATAGGGTATAATCGTGCACTCAATGAGTATATTTCAGGACAAAGGGAGCTACGAGCTACGTGCCCACATTGGTCCAAAGTAGTTGTTGGAGGAAAAGGGCACGCTGAAATAAAATATCCATGAAGGCTCTAGGACTAGCTACGTGCTAGCCCCATATATTATTTCACGTAGAAACGAAGGAGCTCCAACCTTTGAGCTAAGGTTTGGCCACCTCATGTAGATATGTGACCAACGATACATAGTCGTTAATACAGTGAAATGGACCCTCAATAATAGTTAACAGGGCTAAGTGCCCAATGGCTTAGATCGTGGTTGTCGAGACCAATCTTATGGCGAGAAATAGGTAAAGAGATGCAAGAAAAGGGGATTAAAAAAAATAACGCGAAAATAACAATTTTGACAGCACAATTGGTAGGAAAGCCAACTTAACTAGAGATAAAAATAGCACGTGTACTACTAAATTCTGAAAAGAGTCAAAATGAATAAAAATAATAGAAAAACACAGTTTAAGTGGCAGAAAAGGTAGAGAAGAGTCGTCTAACTTGGATATAAAGCCGAGATCAACAAAAATGGTTCATAAAGAGTGAGATGAATAGGATGAAAGAAAAAATAAAAAGGCATGCAAGTAATCAAATAAACTATAAAAGAAGGCCTAACCAAGTAGAATGAGACAAATTGGCTTTGAGATAGAGCTTCTGGAGCAGCAAGGTGTTGGTATAGTGAATTGGTATTTTTCACAGTAATCAAAGATTACTTTGAGGTGATTCTTGAGGGGTGATAGGGATAAATTGGTTATTACAAAAGAAAAGAAGGCATCCATGGTCCTAGTATGAAAATGGATGAAAAATGGAACAGTGAGTGT
Organism: Pinus tabuliformis; assembly: GCA_031772625.1. Classification (NCBI taxonomy): domain Eukaryota; kingdom Viridiplantae; phylum Streptophyta; class Pinopsida; order Pinales; family Pinaceae; genus Pinus; species Pinus tabuliformis. Next base: position 182,268,489 of record CM062816.1, on the reverse strand, counting down.
CAAAGGAAGTTGTAGCTTGTTAATTAGGGGATCTGCTCCTTCTAGTGGGTGCTGAAGAATAAGTGGGCTTGTAGCTCCATTCAATTGTAACTGATAAACTAGGAAGTTGTAGATTCCTGTTGGTTGAAGCCAAAACATTGCAATTGCAAGTTGTAGCTTGCTCTATGAATGAATTGAAGAATAATTTGGAGTTACTTGTTCTTGTGTGTTCCATTGTTATTGTTGATATTAATCTTTGTTATGGTTATTTGAGTTTTTGATGAAGTATTCAATGGTGTGCACTAAGTAAAAGAATTTTTTAAATTGGTAAAATTGTTACAATATTGATTCACCCCCCTCTTAGTATTGTCCTAGTTTCCAATAGTCTCATCCTCAAAGAAGTGAGCATGCTATTGGGAGATAAGTTTAAAAGAATTCATGTGGAGAAAGACTCGAAGGGTGGTTTCCATCTTGACTTTAGATTTATAGTTCAAAAACATACACTCATAATATTATTAATGAATAGTTATTATTCCAATTTTTTTCGAGATATTTTTTGAAATTGGTTTTTATAATGAACGTATAAACAAATATGAAACAAGGTGGAATAATATTTTTTTTTATTAAGGAATGAAAAGGAAAATGTGAAAAAAAGAAGCGGAAATGTTAAGAGAAGAAGGAGAGATAATGAAGAAAAAGCGGTTTACTTCCTCTAAGAAAAGTTTTTTTTATAGTTCTTTTTTTAAGGTGATTGAGTTCTCTTTAAATTTATGAGAAGATATTTATTTAAAGGTTCCTATTTTCTACAATCTCCCATTTTCATTCATAAAAATGATGTGTTTTGGGCCATTAAAATGATAATTACATTATGGATAGATGAGTTATGTGAATTTGTTTTTAATGTATTTCAAGAACACTGAAGGAAAGAAACCAATGAGAATATGACACAAGACCAAAAAGATTAACTCTTTGTGAATAGGAATGATGATACAAAAATATTAATTCTAATTCAAGATGGTTTGGATGACACAATTCTTCCCAAGATTGCAACAACAACAATGTCTTGAGAAGTTTTGGATATTATAGAGATGAGATATAGTGAATGGCAGAGAAACATTTATCAACATCGAGTTGAACCATAGAGCATTGCAGTTGTCAATTAAGTGCTCATTATAGTAGGAGGAGAAGAATATTTTGATATTGTAGAAGGAATGAGAGATGTTGTGGAAAAACCTACCAAAGTAGAAGAAAATACACAAGACATGCAGACTACAATGGTCCTAAACAATGCAAATATGTTTTTTGAAGAAATTTTAGAAGAAAAAGTGATTTTTTACAACATCCATAGTGTGAACATGGTGCAGAAAGTGAATAGCACTATGAAGATACACATGCAACTAATGAAATTGAAACCACCTTTCCAACAACAACAACAAGTGAAAAGAACATATTATTGAAATTTGAATTTGATTATGAGAGGGAATTATTTTTCCTTGCAGAGTGGCTTGCAAATGGCCTAAATATGATAAAGATGAAAATGGTACGAAAATTTACCATAACTACAAAATATGAAGGAATAAAAAAATGAAGAAATCATTAGAGGTGTTGAATCAATTGCAAAAGTGGAGGAGAAGATTAAAGAAAATGAAGATATTGTTTTTTGACCTTACACATGTCAACAAAAAATTTCAATTAGCAATAGTTAAGGTATAAGTAAATGCATAAGACAAATGGGAAGAAGGAGATAACGAAGATGATGAAACATTGAATGAGAATTTTAGATAAAAGTTGAAGATGAAGAATAGGAAAAAGTACACATAATATAAAGCTTGGAGCAGAAGGAAGAGAGAGCTTACGCAACATATCACTAAGGACAGCTTGCACGTACATGAAGAAGTAAAACAAGTTTTTGAATTGATCTAAGTATTGTAAGCCTACTTAGACTAGGAAATAGCAGTGATGGAACTGAAGAGGGAGTGTTTGAATCTATTAATTACTTCCATTTATCATATAGTTATAATCTACATTGATTTTAAATTTTGAAAATGTTAGTCATGCGTGTGTGAGCTAATGTTAGCATAGATATCATTAGAAATTTGCAGTCTATTTAATCATGTATATTCAAGTAATTAATTCAATGATGATGAAAAATGTCAATTTCTTATTCAATGACCTTTTATTGTCTTGTACTAACCAGGACATGGTGGAAGGTTGGGTTTGAGTGGAAATGTTTTCAGTAAAACAAGTATAATAGAACTACAATAGACCAAGACAATTAAGGCCGGAGAGCTTCATAGAAATAATGGCAATCAACAATCAAAAGAAACTCGCAGAGAAGTAGCTAGAAAGGAAAGGATTGCTAAAAATAAGAAATGCTTATGCCTTCCCTTGTGAAAAGAAATCCCAACTTAAAGTAATCAGTTATCATGATTTTGTCTATCTAAAAACCACAACTTTAATCGTTTGTTTAGCAAAAAAATTCTTTATTTTCATACAGGGTTATCACTAAAATCTAAAGATTTATTTGAAATATGAAATGAACAATTTCATTAAAATAAATTTTATCAATATTTTTTCTTTAAATTAAACCTATATATAAATACATAGAGTAAAATGAGTTTATTAATTTTTTTCATTAAATTATTTCTTTTTGGTTGGGAAAAAACCATAATTTTATTGCAAGTTTTAACAAAGGAACACAATTACATTTTGCAGATACTAAGAGCATTCAATATGAGCCGCATTCAATATGAGCCACCTCTTAGTTGAAGCACATAAAAAACTTTAAAATAATAAAGTACACAGGGGAAGTTAATTGTTATAGAAATAACTTAATTTCTCTATCTTTCTTCACTCATGGTCACCACTAGTTGGGGTTCTTTGTTTGAATATGAACTTTTTGATACATGGACTCTTCGTGTCCCCACCATCGCATCCTCTTTGCATGTCATAGTTTCAAGTTGTTCTTATTCATGGATCGCCTCTGCTTTTGTACCTTTTTCCATATGAGACACATGGATCAGTTTTGCTTTTGTACAATTCCCTCTCCACACATAATTCCATTTCAATCTCATGTCCTGTCGAATCTACAAGTAATTACAACAACATTCAATTGCTTAATAGCATTTACTCTAAAAAAACACACATATCCATTATAGTAGATTGCAAAGACAAGACGTGCTGCCATATACCAAAAAAAAAAGAAAAAACAAACCAACCACAAAACATGAACCTTAATCGCCCTAACAGACCTATAAATATCAATATACCAATCAGTAATAACTATGAAAAGAGACTATGACGTATGCTATTATGCAACTATCACTCTTGTGGTAAAAGTGTCATTTCATTATAATGTTTTTAAGGATGAGCTTTTCATTACGCCGTAAGGTGTTCCCTCTGAGAAAGACATCCCTAAAATGTGACGTGTGCGATCCTGAGCCATTGATTATGTGTGTTAGATGATTGGAGTGTTTTCTGCCGTTCGTTTAATCTGTTCTTTTCATAGAAAAATGGTTTTTTCCATGGTAATGGGCCATGAAAGGCCAGGCCTGGCCTGCTGGCGATGAGACTCTTCGCAGAGACTCTTCATGTCTTTCTTCCCTGCATGCGTAGCCTTGTGCTGTTATATCAATATTTGTACAAATGTTAATACCCTGTATCGATGATCCAATATGGATCCAGACTCTGTGATCCATCTTGACAAAGTGTGCGAGCAAGTTCTGTGACTCCTTTATATAAGATCCGTGCGAACTCAGTGTCTCCTTTACTACAAGCCTTCTATAGCATCTAATTTATGCGATTCCTGAGGCACACAACTCCTGTAGATTGGTGCAAAATTCTAAGGATCATATTCCTTTGAAGTGGACGATTACTTGAGAATTGTCAACATTTTACATAACATGTAGCAATATCACTCCCGTTCACCAGAACAAAACGAAATTGTTTTTTTTCTTAATATTTATGAAAATTGATTGTTGGCATTACTGTAGATAGAGCGGGATCAAAGAACATTTAAAACCGGGTATAAAAGGAAATTTTTGTTGTTTTATTACATTTAGATTCATTACAGAATTCAAAATAAAAAGCTCAATTGGAATTTTTTTGGTTAAGTGATGAAAACATTGTTATTTTAATGTTGGGATTGAAATCTTCATTGAAAACAGGGTATAAAGGAAAACTTTTGCTGTGTTATCACATTTAGATTCATTACAGAATTCAAAGTAAAAATCCCAATTGGAATTTTTTTGGTTACGGGATGAAAACATTGTGATTTTAATGTTGGGATTGAAATCTACATTGAAAACAGGGTATAAAGGAAAAATTTCGCTGTTTTATTACATTTAGATTCATTACAGAATTCAAAGTAAAAAGCCCAATTGAAGTTTTTTTGGTTACGTGATGAAAACATTGTGATTGAAATCTACATGAACAGTTTGTTAGTCCCTTAAATTCCTGAAGTTTCACATCTTTAGACCACGTGCCTTAAGTTTCATTATGATCCCCCATTTACCACATCAATATGTTAATGGCTTAACATGTAATCTATGAAGGCAGAGAATTGGATCCCCTTTCAATAATATAAATATCAGGTTTTTCTAAAACAAACTGTGTATGATAAAGACTACAAGTTTGATATATCTTGGAAAGATTCTAATTGTAAAAGATGAAAGACTTCAGTATTGATGGTTTGATTTCTCTGAAAAAAGTTATGTTTGGGTATATTTGGACTGAAACTGGCTTGAAATTTTCCTCCTTGTCCTAGGAAATGTTGAGATTTTGGTGACATGAAAACAAACCCTCCTGGAGGTTTGGAAATAACTGAACGAAGAAATGTTTGTACTGCCAGGTTGGCTGTCTCGGATACGAAGAGTTGGAGAGAGGCTTTCAAAACATTAGTACTTTTGGAGTACCTGTTAACACATGGTCCAGAGAGTTTTGTAGCAGACTTTTGAAGTGAAAAGGATGTTCTTCACCAACTCACTCATTTTGAGCATGTGGATGAGCTAGGGTATTTCTATATATTATCATTGTTTTTCTAAAATTAGCTGGTAATCCTATTCAGGTTATATTTATAGATCCAATTCAATGCAGAGATACTTTACAAATTACCATATATACATTAGAATATTTCCATGAATTATATAATTTTGGCTAATGTTATAAATTTCTGAATATAGATTTTATCAAATCAAATCATCATTTGGAGGATACTATCTGTGAAAATCAAGGCATGATATTATTGCAGAGAGATAACCCACAAAAAATAGAAAAGTTAAGGACATAGCTCATAGGATTTACACCACAGTATAGTATAGCAATGAATGAGAATGATCCGATCCGAATATAGCTTGGTAGTTGGTAGTGTAAAACATAAGCGAAATAGAGTGAACTCAATTTCGAACTGGGGTGCTTCAATCTAATTGTCTGGCTTGACTACCATTTTAGCCATGTCAAGTGATGTGCCAACACCACCGAGCTTTTTTATTCTTAATTGCTTTCGGTAATGGATGAAAATAGTTGCTTTTGGTAATGGATGGAATTTTATATGATTTTTTTGGGGCTTTCATTTTTTCTCTTATGCACTCCCCTATTTTTGTTGTGCAGCTAACTTTCAACTTTCACCATTTGCATTGCACCACAAGAACACAATTATGACCTAAAATCATCTTTTACAAGTAATGCTCTTATTACCGAGTATCGACTTATGCTTGCAAGTTGCAACAGGCTAAATGCTTTATCCAATGTTCAATTCTACTTTGGCTTCAAAGCACTCCTTATCCACTCTGTTTCTGTATAAAATTGTGTGAGTAATTCAACTTCAAATACGAAAACTCCAAACCTCTGTCTCTACTCCAAACCCCTGTCTTTTCTACTTGTACATAACTCCAAACCCCTGTCTTTTCTACTTTACATATTTTTCTTGTTTGTCACTTGTATTTATTGTTCTGGTTTGTTAATTGTATTTATTGTTCTGGTTTGTTACTTCTACTTGCAAAGCAATTCCAAACACTGTTACTTTACTTCTTACTTCTACTTGCAAAGCGATTCCAAACACTGTTACTTGTATATATTGTTCTGGTTTGTTACTTATACTTGGTTTGTTACTTCTACTTGGAAAGCGATTCCAAACACCAAAACTTCAAGGGTGTTCGGAGTACACACTTCGTTTTGATTTTCGTTTTGATTTTGGGTAATATGACTAGATTACCAGTACAGTGCCTGAAATTTATGATTGAGGATACACACTATTGTCTTCGACATTTCATCTTCATTAGCAGTTTGATTATATTTCATACTGACCTGATATAATTCAGAGCGTGAACATATAATGATACGGACCTCAAGTTCTATTCAAATTTAGTTAGTCCTTCACAAGGCTAGATTCATTTGAAATGTTATTCAAATTTAGCTAGTCCTTGACAAGGCTAGATTCATTTGAAGCATTTTTATGATTAGACTAATCGCTACATCACACAGGTCGATAAGTTAATTTAGACTGGAATAATCTGTAGTTATTAGAAATTTAAAAAGCAGGATATGTGACAGAAGCCTTTTCCAGCTGCTATGTTAGAAAGAAAATCTCTTGCATATTATGCACAGTCACCTCGACATATGCTCATTCTTTATCTCAGTGAATTTATATAATCTCATACTATCAACCAAACTGTTTTGGTGATTTCCAAATGTTTTTAAATCATTCCCCCAGATAATCCCCAGAACAAAAGGGGTTTTTCACCTTGTTAATTAATTTTTTACCTCTTCATTCATAAGGGTCATTATATTGTATTTGTATTGAGTTGGGGATGTAGAGTAAAGTTTGAATATTGGGGTGGGGATGTGGAGTAGGAAGGTTTATGGATATTTCGGGTATAAAAAGACATAAGCAGGTATTTGGGTTTGTAGTTATTGGGGTGGGGATGTGGAGTAGGGATGTTTATAGGTATCGGGGGTAAAAAAGGACATATAGTAGGTGTTGGGGGCTGTAGGTATTGGGGTGGGGATGTGGAGTAGGGAGGTTTGTAAATATTTGGGGGCATAAAAAGACACATGGCAGGAATTGCAGTTGTAGTTATTGGAGTGGGGGTGTGGAGTGGAATGATTTATACTTATTGGGGCATATATTAAAAACAACTTTGGCGTGGTGGCTTAAATACAATCTATTTTAATATTAATTTGAGTGGGTAATATTAACTTGAGTGGGTTTAATGGTTAAGAGCATATGTTTCATCTAATCGGTTACAAGTTCAAAATCAGAGGAGTTCGCTTAAATACAATCTATTTTAATATTAATTTGAGTGGGCAATATTAACTTGAGTGGGCTTAATGGTTAAGAGCATATATTTCATCTACTCAGTTACAGGTTCAAAATCAGAGGAGTTATAATCTATGCCTTCATAGACTTAGCAGTCAAATCGCTCTTCTGAAATGGGTCCCTTGTCCCACAAACAAGGGGGTCTCATATACTAATTTGGTGTTTGGCTTGGCCGTGACTTTAAAATTGGATAATAATAATATTATTACATTTTCTAGGCAATTGAAGACAGTCCTTTGCTGTAAGGCTTACACAATTCAATAATAATCGTCTTTAATTAAAATTGGATAATAATAATAATACATTTTCCGGGAAATTGAAGAAAGTACCTTGCTTTAAGGCTTACACAATCCAATAATAACAGTCTTTAATTAAAATTGTATAATAATAATAATAATAATATTACATTGTTCGGGCAATTGAAGAAAGTCCCTTACTATAAGGCTTACACAATCCAATGATAATAGTCTTTAATAATAATAATATTACATTTTCCGGGCAATTGAAGAAAGTGCCTTGCTGTAATGCTTACACAATCCAATGATAACAGCCTTTCACTGCCTAACTGCTCAGAAAAAATTTAAAAATTCTCTTTCCACTAGGAATAAGATGTTTTTCTCCAAATCCTGCTTTTGAAAGTTTCGAATCAACTTTCACCTGCTTTTGAAAGTTTCGAATCAACTTTCAATGATATACCAGAGGGAGCATCACACGAAGAGGGACTTAACGAGACTACACAAATGAAAACCAAGAAGTATGATATATCAAAGGATGAGGGGGCATCATATGAAGAGGAAGTTAATGAGACTACACGAATGAAAACCAAGAACTATGAGAATGACATCAAAATATATTCAAAGGGATATTCTAGCCCTGGAATTTCAACCAACATTACTGGTCAAGATGAAGAGTTAAGTTCTGGCAAAGTATATACAAACAATATTGGCCCAACATCTGATCATGTGGGAAGTTCTGAAACTAAAAATATTAATAATCCATATCATTCCAACACTAAATGGCAACCATTTCAAGGAAGAAAGCTGTTTACATCTACTAGCCATGATTTTAGAAAGCCTGATGTTGTTAACTTGATGAGTGATCAAGATAAGGACCAAATTCCAGTCCAAGCTAATGGTAACCCTCCCCAGACTAATACTTCTGATAGATTTCATGCATATGGTTATAGGCTTCAAAGTGAGTCCTCTGTGAATTGCAGCAAAGGTAAGCAGGATAGCAGCCCCACAGCTTGTAGTGGCAGTGAAATTGATCCATTTAATGATAGTGATAATGACACAACAACTCAATGTTTGCTACCAGACAAACATAAAAGGTGTCCAACTAGTATTTGGGATTTTCATGATTCTGCTGGCTTAGCAATCAAGATCTAGTGCTCCTTTACAATATAAAAAAAAAATGTATATGTTGCCTACAATAATTGTTAATATATCAGTATGTATTTTGCTTTTGCTCTATCTTTCATCTTTAGATTATCCAAATATTTGTATGCTTGACCAATGCTTGCTCTATCTTTCATCTTTAGATTATCCAAATGTTTGTCATCCAAATGTTTGTATGCTTGACCAATGCTTGTAAAGTTTATGTGCTTAACCTAATGGTTTATTCGTTGTTCGTCTCAGTAAAGATCTTTCTAATAAAGATACATATTGTTTTCCCTTTCTTTCTTTGGAATGAATTGAAAATTTAAATCATGATTCATTTAAATATGCGACGTTCTGAGAATTGTTGTCTCTGCGGAGCTCTCTCTATAGTCTGCATTGAATCCAAGGCTATATTACAAATGTTAATACCCTGTATCGATGATCCAATATGGATCCAGACTCTGTGATCCATCTTGACAAAGTGTGCGAGCAAGTTTTGTGACTCTTTTATATAAGATCTGTGCGAACTCAGTGTCTCCTTTACTGCAAGCCTTCTATAGCATCTAATTTATGGGATTCCTGAGGCACAAAACTCCTGTAGATTGGTGCAAAACTCTAAGGATCATATTCCTGAGTTGCAAGGTATCAAAATTCTATGTGTGCGCTGTGGAATAACACGAAGGTTAAGGCCATAATCTATAAGGAATGATGCGAAGATGAGGATCTATGTGAATAAAGAAGCTGTGAAAGAAGGACCATGATGCTAGTTCTATGATCTGAATTTCTCTGTGGTAAGGTCCTAGCTCCATGTGGCATTATATCTTTTTATCTTAAGTCGAGTCCGATAGTGATTCATGCATTATATCTCTTTAATACTCACTCGAACATTCTAAGGAGTAATAACTCTAGATGAAAGCTGAAGCTGTCATGAAATGTGCATCTCTATGGAAATATTCGTGATCGAAATTGAAGAAGGAAGGCCTTTGTTCTCCTTTTGTGACTTGACTAAACTCCTTTGAAAGGTTTAATTCAATTTCTTTCTAAGTCTCTATGTCAATACAAGCCTCTATTGCAATCTGAATTATATCCAGGTATGAGATTATCTATGGCCAGGAACAAAATGTGGCTTCGTCAGAATTGAGTGCTTCTAGTCAACTAGAGCCTCCTAAATCTACTGATGTTGCTCTTGAAAAGGCACCTTCTGTTACAGCTCAATCTGCACTGCCAACTTCAATGACAACAACCACACATGAAAGACAACTCACAGAATCCTCGTCTTTCACCAAGTCCTCCCAACAAGTATCTACTTCAAATGCTACAACACAAAAAACAGGTAATCCAAATATTTCTGAAGATAAAAGGCCTCCAACTCAATCCTCATTGCCCAAAATGCCGTGTGTTTCAACTACTGGACTAGGCCCAAATGGGAAAACAATCAGTGGATTCTTGTACAATTATAGCAGAGATGAGGTTAGTAGAGTTTGTGTGTGCCATGGCACATTCTTGTCACCTGCAAAGTTTGTGCAGCATTCAGGTCGTACAGACCTTTCACATCCTGAAAGGCACATTGTTGTCAATCCATCCCCATCTTCAAATGAAGATGCATCAACCCTGCAATGAAAAGTTATCCAAATAAAATCTTGGATGTATACCTGAAAAAAACGTATCCCTGAAGGATTATCTCTATGCCACTTGCCCCAAAAAAGGTTTTTGAAATTGAGTGACTAGACATCCAATTTGGAAGCACTCCTCTTCTGCTCACAGAGTAAAATTTTTCTTCTAGACCTGACAATCCCAAGATTAGGATTCACATGGCGCTATTTACGTGTTGTATTTTCCATTGCTCCTAGCAAAGGAGTTGATTCTAAAGTGTGCAGGGCAATTGTAACAAAATGACATGAAATTCTCCTTGTAAATTTTGTTGAATGCAGCGAATTTTGTTGGATTCAAAGTTCTCAAACTACTATTCGCTACATATCAGCTTAAACATTTTTAGCCATCACAACTTACATCTTAAAAGTAAACTAGTACAAATTGGATTGTAATGCTAAGACATATATATCTGTCACATACTAAAAAATAATATATACACCAACTATGTACTGGATTGATAGGTTGATTTTAAAGTGTACAGCGCAATTGTAACAAAATGACATGAGAGTCTTTCAAAAAACCGCATAGTAAATAAATATACATAATAGATGAATATATCTTTTAATTTAATGATTATATTTTCCAACAACGACACTCAAAACCACATAGTAAATAAATATACATAATAGAGGAATATATGTTTTTCTTATAACTATTATGTATTTTGAGTATTGATTGGTCTATATTAGTCAACTTTAATGGACTACCCTTCCTAGAAGTCACCATATACAGAAGTGTATAAAGACTTCTTAAGAAAAGGAACACATCATTATTGCTCCAAATTTCTCCGTAGAGCCAACTTTTCATTTCCGTCATCAATTGAGAGTACCTATTTCTTGAGTCTCTGGTGTCTTCTATAGACATAGTCTCCACCTCTATCATTTTATTAGATTCCCTAAGTTCTCTTAAATCTTCCATTATCAGGGAACTGCAACCATAGATTTTTATTATTTGAAGTGTTTCCAAATTGAAATAACTCTTTGGAAATACCTTCAATGCTGAGCATTCTACTATGATAAACGTTTCAAGTACTAGCATCGCTCCTTCCTTTACGATTGGCAACTCTTCTAATTCATGTAACCCAACAATTGAAAATATCTTCAATAAAGAAAATGCCTTCTTGTCACCGAATTCCCGAGGAAACCTCTTTAATCTAGAGCATTCAATTATTTCCAATCGTCGTAGATTGTTGAGCTTATGCAGATGTGAAAGTTCTTCCAACATATTACACTTGTATAATATAATACTAGTCATAGTCTGAAAAGCACAAAAACTATTTTCCATTCTAACCAAGTCAGGACACTCCATGTACAATTTTCTCATATACAGTTTTCTTAGCTTTGACATATTATTCATGTCACTCGGCAGCGATCTCACCTTTGTGAGCTCTAACACGAGGGTGTTCATTTCAATCGTATTCCCTAATGTGCCTTCCCTAATAACGCCCCCATTGTTTGTTAAATGGAGCTTGGTGAGTTGCTTTAAGTTGGCCAGACACGCTAATGCTGGCCACTTTTTTCCATTTCTTGGGCTCACCTTTTTCCCATAGATTGGTGCATCCATATATTGTCAACACTTTTTTCCATTTCTTGGGCTCACCTTTTTCCCATATATTGGTGCATCCATATATTGTCAAACCCTGTAAAGAGGTGAGCCTTGAGATGCTGCAAGGTAGATATTGCAAATGACCACATTTATCCATGGCTAGATACCTTAAATATTTCAAATTATGAAGGCCAGACGGTAATTCCGTGATTCTAGAGCGGCTTAGATCAAGGATCTCCAGGTTTCCAAGATTTGTAAGAGATGCAGGTAGAAATTTGATGGGCATACTTGATAAAAAAGAGGCATCTTAGCTATTTCAAACACCCCACACTCTCCGGTAATGACTGCACTAACGTCCCACTCAAATCCAGAACCTTAAGAGAGACCATTCTCCCAATAACTCTTTTTGGATTTTTTGTTAAACATTTGTTACCATCTATTAACAACAAACATAGTGTCGGAACTTTCGTTGACTCAGGGACTGAACACAGTTCGTTATTACTGAACAAAATCTGACTGCATCCGGAACATTCATTTTCATTCAACGTGCTCAAATCCTGACCCACATGGCAAAAGAAAGTTTCTTTGGCCTCGGCAACACGGATTCCCAAATCGTGCAGGAAGTTGTGTATCTTGAAGAAGACTGCACCCGTTAATGCTTCTCACAACGGGTTCAATCAAACAATGATCTGCCAAAAGGTTGAGATAAACCCCTCCCACTGTGAATGGGTTGTAGCTAAGTTAATGGCGATCTTTTCGTGCCAGCAGCCCTTCTCCCACCCACAATGGAATCACATGGTTGGCATGAATAATTTGGTCTTCTGCGAATGTTGCAGCCATGTATAAAAAGCATAATTGCAAATGAATATCACATTTAACTCATGGAATATAGATGCAAGTGTCCAATCTATGCTTTATCGTCCACTTTTGCATGCAATTTTCTTTATTGATTCTTATTTTCAATGACCATGCAATTTTATTTATTGATTCTTATTTTCAATGACCATTTACATTTATTCCTTACGACGTTTCTTTTGCAACATGTGGTGCAAATACTAGTTAAGAGTATCTTGGAGGAGGGGACGTGAACAGTCTGTCTATGAAGTGAATGAAAACATGTGCAATGGATTAATCACGTGTGGTATACCCATAATCTAATTAAGGTGAAGTGAATAAAGCCTCCGGTTTTGATTCATCCATTCCCACTTATCACAAATCTCTTTATGCACGTGTTTTTAGGAATATTAAATTGTCCATTTCGTCACCTCTTCTGTCCTAAACGGTTTAGCTTGTAACTTCTAAACTTTTTAGAATGGTTGAGAAAACAGCTCGAATTCTAAATATTGATTATTAAGGTTGGATTATTCAAATTCTAATGATTACGCTGTGTTAAAAACGAATAATACCACGACTGCTACAATGTCAACGTCAGACAGACGGCTGCACGAGGACCACTGGTCCAGGTTGAAACTAGAATATATATAGCTATTATTTTCTTCTATATTGTAAATTTAAAATAATTTAATATTACGCTGGATTTTCATGGACCACCACCACCAGCCGCCACCGCAGCGGTGGGAAAGAGCCTGTCCGCATTTCTGAATTTGAAGGTGACGGGTGACAATTGAAACCGATGCGGGTGGGTCAGAAGAGGAAGAGAAGATGCGGTGGCGGTGGGACGTTGGAGTGAAGGACTCCGTTCCCTGGTATTTTACTTTTCTCAATTGCAACAGATGGTAGGAGTTTTCCTTGTTTGTTAATTTCCCAACCAATTAAGTCTGGATCATCATTAATTTCATATTTAAGGTTTTTTCATATATACAGAAGAAAAGCAGTATATATATATTGAGGTAATATAAGCAAAAAAAAAAAAAAAAAAAAAACTTGATAAGGTATATGTAGAGGAAACTTGTGGTTTCCTGAGTAGGAGTAAAAAAGTAGCAGAAACTATAAATGGACAAATATTACAGATTTTGTGAGGTGAAAATGAAGAACACAACACATTGAGCCATCCATATAGAAACAGAATGCAACAAAGAGGACGCTGTTGCGTGCTGAAAGGAAGTCTGATAGTCCAGATAGTAGAAAAGACAAAACATAGACAAAAACAAAAGATTGAAACCCGAACCATGCGGGCACTCAGAGTTTATTTCGACAGCTTTCTAGGGATGGCATCATGGAGAGCCAAGATGTTGAACAGAACAGACTTGAACGGGAGCTTTGAGTCTTCAAAGATCTTGAGATTCCTCCATTTCCAGACACACCACAACATAATGGGAAAGATGACTCGCTTAGATTCTTCTTGCCTTCCCTACAAGGATTATAGCATTGCGTCTGAATTCAACAAGTTTTCCATTAAATATCTATTATTTGCTAAATTAAAATTGGAAAATCCATAATTCAACATAAATCAATGATGGATTATTTATAACTGAAAGAGTTGAGCCTTCGTGGATGATTTATATTACAAGTTCCGTAGATGGATTGAATTTTTACATATAATGATTTTATATATTAATAATTATTATTTTTATTAAGCTAATATTTATAATTAATAAATGATGAAAAATTATACTATTAATATTAAATTTTGATTAGATACAAAACTATAAAATAAAAATTTGTAGGAAAAAGAAAATTGGAAAAACAGTTATAATATCTAAATAAATAGTCAAGTAAAAATAGTTATAACATGTTAAGTTTTATAAGTATAATTAAGGAAGGATGGGGCTTCTCAACAGAGCGGCCCATCATTAGATCTCATGGGTGGGTGTGTTTGTTCAAGGAGAGGAGACGTTTTAAAAAATCTAATTATTTTTATTTAAATGTGTATATTTTATATAATTTTAAAATTAGTTTCTAGGAATACGAATATAATTAATTTTAGTTAATATAAATGAAATTTGGTTAATTTAGAATTTCTTAATTTTTTTTAATAAAATGTTTATAATATGTATTTTTTTCATAGAGTTATTGGAAGGCAAGACATTAGAGGAAGGGAGAGCACCCATCACTGTGCTTCCTACCATTGCATTTAGGGCAGAGGTGGGACATTGCCAACCCACTTCTTGCAACACATATGTGAATTTCATACATATGACATATAGCACTTTGTTCAAATATGCTAGGAGGAGAGACCTTGCTCACTGCAGGTGTGACAATTCCCTTGGGTGACAAATAGTAGGGGGCTGGCATTCAGAAAAAAATCACAAAGCTAGGGCATAGTTTGTGGGTTTTCTCTTTGGTTTTGGCATCAACCTTTTTCCTTGGACATGAACTGACATGCACTAGCACTATAGGTGACTTGGCTTCAAGGATTGAGGGTCTTTAGCTCATGCACTAGTTACTAAGCCAAGGCAAGGAGAAAAGCTAGGGGCAAGTAGGGGATACATCTTTTGGGATGCTAACAACAACCTCGAAGCTCAACACTACAGTGGTAGGAAGCAACAGGGTTCATCCAATTGTCTCGTCCTTGCAATTTCACATTTGGTGGTCTAGTCATCATTAGGTAATTATCTATATATCCAATTATTTTTCTTTTGCCATTTCGTCATCTGGTTATATTTATAGTTCGTGGATGTCAGTTTTTTTGTTCTGAGCTTAAGCGAGGTGTGTGACAGACTGAATGTTGGTGTCTACTAGTGGTTATTGGACCTTGCTAGAAGTCTTTTATCTATCCTCCATTATCATTTGTCTTCCTTTCGAAGTTGCCACATATTTTTCTCGGAACCTAAAGTTCCCTACGTTTTCCCTTTATATAGTCTAATTAATATCAGTCCCTTGGATTATGGGTGTTTTGAGCATGAAATCTACCTTGATCATTGCTTATTTGGTGCAATATGACCCGATAGCGAATGTGCTACTACCAGGGGTTTGGAAGGAGGGGTCCTCAAGGCAGGATACAAGTCGAAGCCCAAGCTAAGAATGACACAACTATCTTCCACCCCGCCACTACCCCTAAACTTCGAGAGGAAATTTGTTAACTGGAAGTACTAACCGCTAGTGACTAACAAACTTATCCTAATACTGAAATCAAAATGAAGGCATCCTATTAGGTTCATGACCCTAGACACACTAGGGGAAGACAGAGCCAATACCTAAACTCCATCACTCTCCATTGGTAGAAGAAAACACTTCTAGGAAGGGTCTTGAAGAAAAAACATGAAGATCACAATATGCAATCTCTTCTCTGAATGTAATCAAGTAAGTGCAACATTATCAATGATCTTGTCTTACTAATTTGGATGCTCTGTTTGATCACATTGAAATCCATCTTTGGCATTAACTAAAACCTCTTGCTTTAACTGGAATAAGTGCTCAAGACCTGACCCCAAACACTTCATAAAACTCTTGATTATGCTTTGTCACTTTGTAGTTGTTTTTTTAATTCCTAGTCTACTAGGGTACTATTTTCCATGCACAAATTATGGTCACAAAGCAACAAATTTCAGAGTTAATCTCTTCCACAGACAACTCAAATTCAAGAGAAGAAGTAGATCGAGGTATAAAAATTCTTTTACTCCATTGAATTATCAAGTGCACTGTTTTAAATTCCAAAATTTTGTGCATATAGTTGTAAATTGTAGGCTGAAATAAAATAAGATAAATCCTATTTTTGAACAAATTGTACATCAACCCAAAGTCTCGAAAGAGAAAGAGAAATCAAAGCAATGTGATATTTCACTATATGCACACAATGGTGGGAGCCATTTGTATGTGGACAGTGGCTATTCCAGACACATGACAAAAGACAAAAGAAATTATCTCTCTTGCAATCCAGTAGACAAAGGTAATGTTATTTTTGGTAACAATGCTCCAAGAAAAATAATTGCAAAAGGAGTGGTTCATCTCTCAAATGGAAAATGTAAAGCTAATAATGTTTTGTATGTTGTTGGGCTGAAACATAATCTGCTGAGTGTGTCTCACATCTGTGATCAATGATTTGATGTGGTTTTTAAAGGAAAAAACTGTCATATGAAGTCTACAGGTATAGGTGAAATAGTTTTTGAGGTTGTTTGAAAAAAATTGATGAAATTTGGTTACGCAGAGAAGGCTTTGACATTTGAACTTTTACGAAAATGTCAAGGTGAGGAAGAAAAACATTGTTAAGGATTTGCCGAGGATTTCAAATCCAAAGAATATTATCTACAAATCATGCCAACTAGGAAAGCAATTTCATGTTTCCTTCAAGGGAAAGGAAAACACCTCAGGATAACCATTATAGTTGGTACAAATGGATTTGTGTGGACCACCTAGACTACAATCAACCATAGGTAAGTTGCATTTTAGGCTAATCATTGATGATTCGAGTAGGATGATATGGGTTTCATTCCTTAGAGATAAATTTGAATCTTTTGATAAGTTTAAAGAATTCAAATTTATGGATAAGAATGAAACTGATTGCAAAATCAAAATCATAAGGTCAGAAAATGGAGGTGAGTTCACTTCGAGAGAATTTGATGATTTATGCAAATCGAATGGCAATAAAATATAGTTTAGAATAACAGAGACTCCCTACGAAAATGGTGTTGCAGAAAGAGAAACCAGGCTAGTGGAGCAGTTAGCGAGCTATGATGACAAAAAAGGATGTTCAACAAAAGTTTTGGGAAGAGGTAACTCATACAACATTAGTTATTCTCAATAGGGCTCACTTTTTACCTAACAGTGACAAAACTCATTATGAGTTGTGGTGTGGCAGACCAACAATAGTCAAACAATTCAAAATATTTGGCAGCAGGTGCTACACCAAGAGAAATGATGGGAATTTTGGGAATTTTTTTGGGTTATTCACAAAATAACAACGGATACAAATTCCATAATAAATTCATAAAAAGGATTGTTGACCATATGAATATGAAGGTAAATGAGCACAAAGATAAAAAAATTAAACAACTCGAAGAAGACAAAGTTGATGAACCAATAAGCATGGTTGACGAAAACGATGAGGCAGTTGCAGAAGAAATTGAGGCATATTGTTATAGACATTTTTGTGCCTTACAGCTCTAAGCATGAAATGTCCATAATCCAAGGGATCCAAAGTCCCTAAAAGTGTTGTTCCTGCCCCTAAAGGAACAAGGTCAACCAATGACAGCTTCTCTCAAAAGTTCTCCACCAGAAACTGCTCAAAACTAGTCAAATCAGGATCAATTCAGAAGCTCCACTAGTTGCCTGCGTTGCAAAGCACCCAAATGCACTGGCTAGGTGCGTTGCAACGCACTTGAATGCACTACCCAGGTGCGTTGAGCGGGAAATGACAAGTGGCAGAGTCATTCAATGAGGTGGAGAGACAATGGAAGCTTCCAGAATCTTCTCCAATGACACTTGCCTCACTGAATTCGACCAGTGATGAGTAAGAGGCTCTCAGTCTCCAAGTGGAAGCAAGAACTGACAGAGATAGGCCACAAGTCAAAACATAAGCTGACTCATCCTCTCTGCTTACATCTATATATGGATCCCTCATCCCAGAGATCCAGAGGCTGGAATTTTGTACTTTGTAGAGAATTGTTGTTGGTTTGAGATTGAGATTAGTGCATTGGGTGATTTATGCTTTGTTGGAGGTGAGGAAGGGATTCCTTTGCTGGGAGGTAGATGCTGGATCGGGACACACTTGGTTGTATCTCCTCTTGGACTTTCTTATCATATCAATAAAATTATTTGAGTTTCTCCTACATGCTGTGTATCAATGATGTTTTGTTATATTTGCATGTTTAGCTTAATCTGATCCTAAGATTTTTATGAATGTAAATCTATATCTTCGTGTAGTTTCTCTCTTCTGTGATCTTGCAGGAATTTGGTGAAGCTGGGCCGGTAAGGGAGCAGGGAGATGGGAGCTATTGAAGAGAGGAGCAATTGGATCAACAAACTAGCGCAAGACACAGGTTAGTTTATCCTTCCTCTTTGTTTACATTTCATAAAGAAGAATACTCAAGTAGTTTCCCTTGTTTGTTGCTAAGGCACTGTCACACCTTAGAGTGGGATAGGGGCGTTCTGAATAGATACTTTTCCCAACAACAAATTGGCGACTCCACTGGGGAACTTATCTAGTTAGTTTATTTGTGTTTCTATTGTTGTTCTTCTCATAAACTTAGGAGTGGCAAATCGAACTGCATTTGCCATTTACAAATGCAAAGTAGAGATCTGCTACTCTAGTCCATTCACTGGGCCTGTTTATGATCTGAACAGCTGATCCACAAATGCTCTAACTGCCCTTTGTGATAGCTCTTAGTCCTCCTTTAAATCATCCCTCTAATTGTACCTTACTGATAGCTTTTATCCGGCCAAAAACCATAGATTAAACTGCAAACCGTGACCCAGAACCCAGAGAAAATTCTCGTTTCTTCTTCAGCGCAGGCTCTGTGAAGAGGTTCTGCATTTCAACGCAGGTCCCGAGAGGGTTACCTGCGCTGCAATTCAGTTTCTCTGTGCAACAGGTGCGCTGATCAGCCTGTGCCCTGTGCAGCTGTGGTTCTTTGCTTCATTTTGTTCAGTTTTATCTCTGATTTTTGCAGCCTGTTATCAGTGTGTGTACCTATCTGAAAACCCCTTTTCTTTGCCTTAATTCTGCCTCAGTTGTACAAAAAGACTGTAGGTGTTCTTTGTGTATTTGTTACATCATTTACAGTTTTCCATTGAAAAGTGAAATATTTATACTGTCGTCCTTAGATCTAGACTTGTCGTAAGTATTGTTTTGATCTTAGGAGTAAATTTGTTTGCTGTTGACAGTTGATTGCGCTTTTACTTTTGTCTATTGGTTTGAATTTGTGAATTTCTAGTGTCGAAACAAGTGTTTACTTCAAAATCATAAAGTGTCGTAATCGTCTTTTTGATTTCAAAAAGAAACTTGCTTGTATTTTCACTTGAAATCGAATTCAAATTTGTACAACAACTTTCTTTTTAGGCATCAATATTAAGAAAGTGAAAGCAAATACATGCACAAGTGCATTTGCATTTTGACAGTTTGTATGGTTTGATTTAGGAAAAGTGCATTTACAGTGTGCTCTATGCTCTTTGAGAAAAGATTGTGTCTTTCTTTTCCCCTTGTAGCTAGGATTTTCATTGTTGAAAAGAGATAAAAGCTTGCTTATCATCTTTTAGACTGCATTTAGGAATTGTATCTACATCTCGTGGTGATCCAAAAAGGAAAACTTCTAAGAAAGATCAACCTAAAATAAATTGAATGAACTTAACAACGCTTTGTAACTTAACGCACAACATAGAGGTCTAGGCTAGAGATGTGTTCCGACGTCGTAAAACCTGGTGACTGTCGGCCTCACTGATGGTTGGGTGATTCCTCCTGAGAGACGATAAGTGCCAGTACAGATTGTGCTCCCATGTACCATCGAGTATATATTGGGAGACCCCTATAGGCATAAAACCTTTATCCATATCAAGCTGTGTCGGCCGCCCTACTGATCGCAATGTACTGAACACAGCATTCGGGAAGATTGACCGCCCGTACCCTAAAAAGTATTCTGCGGTTTTGCGATTGCTTTGGCACACCCTCTACCTAGAACTCTAGAGCAGTCCCTTTCGTTCCTTTTCAGACTCCTTAACGGAAAAGGTCCATCTGAGCACTTGTCACTTCAGGCTCATTAAAAATCGAAGGAGACTAGAGTCATCTTTTGCTTTTTCTCGACTCTTTAAAATTGAAAAAGCAAGTTGTGTCCAAGCATCGTTAAAATTTATTTTAAACGGAATATTCATACCCCTTTTCCCGCGTTGATCTTTAGGTTGAGAAAATGGAGCCTACCAACCAAGGAATTCCCCTTGGTGGAAATCCTAGTCCCTTCTCCTCTTGGGGAGATGTTGGTGTGCCCCATATGGCCACATTGTCGCTTCCAGGACTGACAATTAGCTTGCCGGTCTGGCTCTTCTTAACCAATGTCGTTCAGAACACCACTATCCTCGAACAGTCGAATCAGCAGTTAGACCAGTCCAGAGTTACCCACCAACCTTCCACTTCCTCCAATTCTTCCTCTCCTCTTTCCTCTTCGCTTGATGGGGCTGGCAAAGCCAAAAGTCAAGTTCCTAAGGAGAAGAAGGAAAAGAAGAAGAAAGAGAAGAAGAAGAAGGAGCCAAAAGCGACTGGGGGCAAACGAGTGTCGTCTAACGAAAATCCACACACTGCACTGACCAAGCCTAAATCGCCATGTGTCATTTGCAAGGGAGACCACTTTCACAGAGATTGTCCCTGCATCCCTCGGATACTAAGGGACTAGTCTCCCCGTTTGCACAATCCGGTGGCGTCAACCTCTGATAGCCATGTTGAAAGCACACCGTCAACTAGCGAAAGTGAAGTCCCGGGACAAAAAGGGAGAGCTAGATCTCCTTGTAAACTGTGCAAAGGCAATCACGCCATCCACCGTTGTCCCTTCTTAGACGAAGCTAAAAGAGTTTTGGATGATCGTTCGGTTTCACCGTTACGACTTCCTCCTAGATATAAAAAACTCTTGCCGAGTCCTTCGTTAGTTGAAAATCCAGCTGGCCCGCTCAAATGGTCAGCTGAAGCGCCGGTCATTGAAGATGAACCAGCTGAATCCATACCCGACGAAAGTCAAAAGGTCAAGGCGGCAGTTGACCTGGTCTTGCCTTCAGAGGTTTTATCTTCGAATGATACAGTCACTGAGGAGAATAAGGATGACACCGTCCAAATTCTCTTCATCAACACAGACTCCGACGAACACGGGGGCAACCTACCCATTCCTTTATCGCAGGAAGGAAGTTCGTCCGAGCCATACCCGGCCGTCTACTCGGTCCCACCACCAAGCAACCTAGTTGTATCCTTCGACTGGAACCAACTAGGCAGACCCTGTTTGCCAGCAAGCATACGATTCCGAATTATCGTTCAAATATACAGAATGGTCATGGCTGGCACCATCATTGATGAGGGGGCATCTATGAGTATCCTTTCCTCTATTGCTTGGAAAGCGCTTGGTTCGCCATCGCTTTTGCCTGAAATGAGAAATCTGACAAGCTTTGATAAAGGAACCAGTCGACCTTTAGGGATCCTCCCCAATGTGCCCATAACATTGAAAGGGAAGATCGTTCAAATGAACGTGATGGTCGTTCAAGGACCCTTGGATTATAACCTACTCCTTGGATGAGACTATATTTATTGCATGGGAGCCATCGTCTCCTCACTCTTTAGAGTAATGTGTTTTCCGCACGAAGGAAGAGTGGTCAAGCTCGTGGACCAGCTTTCATTTCCCGGATCATGCATCACAAATAGTCATATACCATCCCTAAATGGTCTCTTCACGCAAGAAATGTCTCAACCTACGGTCTGTCCTCCCGATGAGCGCGAGTAATTCGGAGGGATATGACTGGAACCGAGGGGGCATGCGTCCTGGTCTGCTTCGGCAGGAAAACTTCGGGTATGGGGTAGGTTTCCGCGGGAGAATATGACTAGTTTGTACCCCGTCCGTGATTGAGATAGGGGTTATTCTGGAATAAGATTCTTTTGTCAAAGTTATGTGAGTTGGCGGGCATCGTCAATCACCTTTGTTTATCTCGGTAGACATCGCCGAAGAAGTGTTTTGTTTGAAAGATTAATAGAACAATCTTTGGGTGACCTGTAAGAGGTAGGCCTCTCTCGGTAAGACAATTGTTTTGGCAGAAGTGAAGTAGAGGTAACCTTGAAACTCTGTTTTATACCTGGGGGCATGCAAACCTTTTGGAGTGCAAGCAAGGGGCGGCTATTTATTTTTTTAAATTTTTAGGTCTTCCCTTTAAACCTGTAGGCTAACCCTTTAAACTCGTAGGATTAGTCGTTTCCTAACTTGCATAAAGAAAGAATGTGGGGGAAAAATCTAAATGTTGCCGCTTTATATGAGACTTTCTTATCATATGACTGGATTATCGAGCAGTTTTAGCACATAGTTCAGGCTCGTTAAAAAATAAACATAAGATTGAGCAAGTGTTTCAACCCTCGTTTAAGCTCGTTAAAAAATGAACTATCCTCCGGTAAATAACCACCGTGAATGTAACATTATCAGCCATTAAAGCCTTGGTCGTGTTTGCACCGTCACCTCCACTTTTCCATTGGCCGATCATTCACCTCCATTTGATTGTTTACCCATTTTGAGGAACAACTGCGAAGAGTGATTTCACTAGCCATCCTTGTGACACTGCCGTGCTTGGAAAATTCCAACCCTTACCTGGAATCAACTGCTACCCATTTTATCACTCGTTCCTCAAAAGACGAGTCTTCTTTAAGCTCTTTTCAATTGACTCGTAAAATATGAAAAGATTGCCGAGTTTTGGCCTTCCATCTCGTTAAAGCGACCAGAAGCTCTATCCCTCCTCTAGATTTTAATCTTTTTGGACCTGAGGGATTATTGCACAAAAAGATCAAGCGCTTGTTTTGTTCGGCTCGTTAAAACTATCGAAAATTCATCCCTTCTGTATTGTTTTATACTTTTTCGGACTTAGGGGATTAGATGACGAGAAAGGAATTCTGGAGTTAACTTTACGTTCCTTTTCAGACTCCCTAAAAAGGAAAAGGACCGAGTTATCTTTGTCATTAAACTCGTTAAAAACATTAATAGCGACAAACTTGTCTTTAGACGAGAACGAGTTTCACTATCGCTAGGCTCGTTAAAACATAGCGATGGGTTTGCCCGAAGGCAAAATTATAGAAAAAGCATATGTTATCCTCCTCAAGCTTGACAAAAATAAAGAGGTACTGGTCAGCAATGACTGGGGAAAAATTGGGAAGAAACTCAAAGAACCTTTATTGGTAGCAAGTCGCTCTTGAACATGACACTTCCAGTCCGTGCCAGAGTCGGGTTGGGTTGTTTCATTCACCGGTCACATCACCATGGTCTCGCCATACCATCCACCTTTGGGGTAAATGCTACCAATCCATCATATAAGTGTCGTCGATATGTTCAAGAGAAGTCATCCAGAGAAGTCACCCGTGTCCCATCCACTACCATACATTATACTTCATTCTTTCATGACCACCACCCTGAACCATATATCATCAGATCATTTTCACCTCCATCAAAATCATTTGCTCCGTTTCGTGTCATTGATGTGGGATCCATTAAGGCCCTCCTTTGACGGATCGCTTCTTGTCGACATCAGCTCATTATCCAAGAAGTTGATCTAGGAACACCCCCTTCAGTACTTTGAAGCTTGCATACCTCAATGGCAAGTTTCTCACTTCCGGCGACAGGTATACATCAATGACCTTCGACCGAAAGATTTTGCGTGGTGTTCGACGCCAAGTCCTTTATTCACACCACGTGAATTGTACTGCAGTACCTTGAGGGTCATTATCATTATCGGTGATTCCTCTCGCACTTGTTAACAGTTTACATCATTGACTGGTAATCAAGCGATGTCTTTCCATGTTCGACTTCAAAACATTTCTCACATGGATCGACTTGTACTCAGAGTGAAGATCGGACGAGATTGAAGACCCCGGATCTAGTTTCATCCATCCGGGCTGCGATATATATTCAGGAAAAATAAAGACATTGACATGTACAGCATTACAGAACAGATAATCATCCTACCAAAAGGATGATGATTTCATCAGAATCATCAGTCTACCATCAGACGATTGTCTGTCCTATGTACATAAAAATGAATTTATAAAGCTGAGCATGGGAATGCCCGCCTCAGCTAGATCATGAAAACAGTATGAAAAATAATGTATTGTATTGTATCTTATTACAGGTCTCCTCCCAGCATTGAATGAACTTCGGATCCTCCTAATAAAGCATTTCACCCGATAAACGGCCTCATACTTTAGGGGGCAACTGTTATAGACATTTTTGTGCCTTACAGCTCTAAGCATGAAATGTCCATAATCCAAGGGATCCAAAGTCCCTAAAAGTGTTGTTCCTACCCCTAAAGGAACAAGGTCAACCAATGACAGCTTCTCTCAGAAGTTCTCCACCAGAAACTGCTCAAAACTAGTCAAATCAGGATCAATTCAGAAGCTCCACTAGCTGCCTGCGTTGCAAAGCACCCAAATGCACTGGCTAGGTGCGTTGCAACGCACTTGAATGCACTACCCAGGTGCGTTGAGCGGGAAATGACAAGTGGCAGAGTCATTCAACGAGGTGGAGAGACAATGGAAGCTTCCAGAATCTTCTCCAATGACACTTGCCTCACTGAATTCAACCAGTGATGAGTAAGAGGCTCTCAGTCTCCAAGTGGAAGCAAGAACTGACAGAGAGAGGCCACAAGTCAAAACATAAGCTGACTCATCCTCTTTGCTTACATCTATATATGGATCCCTCATCCCAGAGATCCAGAGGCTTGAATTTTGTACTTTGCAGAGAATTGCTGTTGGTTTGAGATTGAGATTAGTGCATTGGGTGATTTATGCTTTGTTGGAGGTGAGGAAGGGATTCCTTTGCTGGGAGGTAGATGCTGGATCGGGACTCACTTGGTTGTATCTCCTCTTGGACTTTCTTATCATATCAATAAAATTATTTGAGTTTCTCCTACATGCTGTGTATCAATGATGTTTTGTTATATTTGCATGTTTAGCTTAATCTGATCCTAAGCTTTTTATGAATGTAAATCTATATCTTCGTGTAGTTTCTCTCTTCTGTGATCTTGCAGGAATTTGGTGAGGCTGGGCCGGTAAGGGAGCAGGGAGTTGGGAGCTATTGAAGAGAGGAGCGATTGGATCAACAAACTAGCGCAAGACACAGGTTAGTTTATCCTTCCTCTTCGTTTACATTTCATAAAGAAGAATACTCAAGTAGTTTCCCTTGTTTGTTGCTAAGGCACTGTCACACCTTAGAGTGGGATAGGGGCGTTCTGAATAGATACTTTTCCCAACAACACATATCCTTATAGTCCTCAAGCCAAAAGTCCCCCAAGTTATGTAAAAAAACATCAACCAGCTGATCAGAATGTTGGTGAGTTAAATTCTCACATACAAAAAAGAAATAATTTGATCAATGACCCTATGCAAGTGCATGTTTCCCTATTTTCCTTGGAGGAACCAAAATATATTATTCAACCTAGTCAAGATCAACATTGGCTAATGGTTGGATGAAACGTGAAGAAGAACTACGATTGCTAGAAGAGGGAGGAGATGAGGCAGAAGCTCGAGGGTGTCAATGATAGCTAGGGTTTGAGGCAGTACCATCGTGCACAGATCGGAAGCGAAAACTAGGCGCAGGGGAGGCCGAGCCCTCTTGCGTTTGACCGAGACAGAGAATCGTAGATACGGGTGAAGAGAAGGAGGTAGAAAATAGAGGGATCTGAAGGAGAAATGGTAGCTGAAGTGAGGAGGGGAGAGATCCCCTCCGACAAGAACATAACAACAGGGGAGTCAAGTAGAATAGGAGTACAGAATGGTTCAAAAGAAAAACGACAGAAAGACCCAAGTGATGGGAGCCTGATGGCAAGCGGTATTAAGCGGTAAATGTCTTCTAAGGGCATCGAAAAAACCCAGGTTCGTAATTCCGAACAATAAACTAGAAGAGTATAGAAGTTATATGAGAAATCATGCCTGAATATGTAAGTTCATAGGGTTTTGGCCATCTGAGAAGGATTTTTCCAAATGGATACAGTAGAGATGGAAAGCCAAGGGGCATATAGATCTAAAATTGGGGGCAAAGGGTTTTTTCACAGTTATATTTTCTAATCTGGAGGATAAGGAAAGGATTTTTGAGGGAGGACCCTATTTCATGAACAATGCTAGTTTATTCATGCAACACTGGGAAGACTGCTATAACCTAGACAAGGAGAAAATGTTAGCAACACATATCTGGATCAGACTTTTCAGACTACCAATGGAGTTTTTGGATCCGGATATCCTAGAAGGAATATGTAATGCAATCGGGACATTTGTTAAAGTAGCTGAGACTACCAAAAGAGGGAAATACACGTCTTACACCAGGATATGCATATATATGAATATAACGGAGCCACTCCTAGAATCTATTGAATTAGAATACCATGATGAGGTCTGGCAGCAACCAGTGGATTATGAACACATCCCATTTCGTTGTAGAAGATGTCATGAATACGGCCATCTCTACAGACAATGCCCTTTAAATACGGTAGAGGAATCAACTGAAAATAAAGAAGAAGAGAAGAAGGTAACAGAGACAACCGAAGGGAAGGAAGAGGGATTTAAAGAAGTGCCCACCAGAAGAAAATCGGTAAAAGGTCTGCCCCTGTGGAAATCACCCATTAAAACAATTCCATTGGAAAATCAAAACAAGTTCAAATCCCTTCAGGAAGAGGAAATGGGGATGGAAAAGGAAGATAGCGATGAGGAGCTTATGGAATTATTAAAAGAAACAGGAAAACAGAACGTAATCCAAGGAAACATGGAACAAGGAGGGGTCGAGGAGAACACGGACCAAATAAACGACCAAACCCAAATGGAGGTAGATCCTCAAAAAGACAAAGGTGGCAAAGAGGAGTGAATAATGAGGAGATTGTTACAGGAATGGAGGCTTTTAGATGAAAGGTTTATACCAGAAGAACAAAAGCAGTTATATAAAGAGATGTTCAAAAAATACAAGGAGAAGGCAGGGGAACTTGCAGTAAGCCAACTAGAGCAACCAGGAGCACAAGGGACTCAGAATATAGATTTTGGTAGTACTGGCAAAGGAGGAAGGAAGAGGGGTAGGAATCCGATGAGCGACACCATCCAAGTGGTGGGGTAGATGCTGGTGAATTCAGGAAGAGTTATACCTCTCTCAGAGGTATTTCAACAACCATCAAAATTATTAAAATGATAATCAAAAGCTGGAATATCAGAGGTCTCAATAGCAAGGAAAACAAAGATATCTGAGGGATAGACTGAAAAAAGACAAACCAAGTATAATTATAATTCAAGAAACAAATATTAGCACTCAGAAAATGGAAGAAATAATGAAAAGGTTTAGTACTCGCTATGAGATAATGGGCCAGGACGCGACAGGCAGTGCAGGAGGACTAGTAATCTTATGGAATCCTTAGGAAGTTCAATTCGAAAACTGGGTAAGCTTCCCTCGAATCCTTTCAGGAACCTTTAGAATGATAGGTTCATCGAAATGGGTAGTCCTTACAGGGGTATATGGCTCGCATTTATCAAATGAATGCAGAAGCTTCCTTCAAAATATGAAAACAATTCGAAGACTATATCCGAAGATGCCATGGTGACGTAGCAGCAGCGTTAGATTTAAATTAAATCTAAATCGAACCTTTATAACCCAACAATCACTCTTTAGTTCTATCGAAACCAAAAACCCCTTAATGAATTTTCCAATCCCATCCTTTATATCTTTTCGAAACCATTTAAAATCGCATTCACCACTTTTTAAAATAATTCTGATTTAGATATAAATCTATTTCATGCATGCGCTGATTAATGCAGTTATATAACATATATATGACTGTTTAAGAATGCTCTGACGTGGTTAGATTTCAATCACAATTCTAACTATTTGAATGCCGACAACCAATAGTTCGCAGCTCTGATCCGATTGATCGGAGATCGGACCATCCTGATGGTTGTGATAACCGCCGATAGACTTCGGACCCGATTTGCTATTCAACAGAACTTTATAAACTTATCGCATCCGTCTCCATTCTGATGCGATCAATCGGCGATCGGAGATCGGTCGTCCCATAGTTGTGATAACCGCCGATTAGACTTCGGACCCGATTTGCTATTCAACACAATTTTATAATTGTATCACATCCGCCTCCGTTCCAATGTGATCAATTGGCGATCGGAGATCTCTCGTCGTGGGGATTTATAACCGCCGATATAGACCCGGACCCAATTTGCTATTTCAAACCCGACTTATAACATTTCGCATTCGTTTCTACCATTAAATGTTCCGATATGGAACACCTTCCCTCGCCCGATGCGATGAATTAAAAAATTGATATATTTACTATTTCAAATTACCAAAAAGGTTCCGCGAAGTATTACTTTGCCCAGTTCTCTATACTTACGGGATTTCTACTTGCGGACTCAACTAAGACCTGTTTGCATTCATCACAGGGATTTTTACAGTTTATAATAAAAACACGCTGACAGCCACAATTTCAAACAATACATAAAGAAAACAGTATCCAAGCTTCACGGCTCGTTATACAAAAGAAAGATCCCTGTTTGCACAAACACAGTCTTCACACAATTCTGAGCTTTTCGCTCCACTCCAAAAAACCTCACTCTCTCACACAGCTTCTCTAATTTATACAAATATGAGAAACTATTCTTCTCAGAATAGATTTCTTCTAGAGTTTCTCAACAAACTAATACCCCCCTATTATTTAGCATTTATCCCTATTTTGGTTCTATTCCACGCAGGGAAAGAAACCAACTCTATTATTATGCCATATTTAATTAAATATAAAACAACTAACAATTCTCCTAAAATAAATAACAAATTTAATAAAATATATTATTTAAACTATTTCTAAGTCTAATTTATTTTTAACTAGCCACAACATGTGACCAAGATGTCACATTGCTGGCTAGTTCCGATGCTCCTGCATCAGACTCCCGGGGAAGAAAAAATTTGTTCTTTAAACTTTTCAAGACTGATTCCATATTTCTGTAATTCAGCTGCTGTTAACCAACTGGAATCCTCCAATGGTCGCTCCTTCCACTTGACAAGATACTGGAAATATGTCCGCCCTCGAGTTTTCTTGGATATTCTTTGATCTAAGATGTCTTCCACTTCCTTCTTGGATGCTTTTGGTACCTGTTCCTCCCAGTCCACAGTTTGAACTTCATCACCTGTAGCTTCAGTTTGCAACTCTGTTTCTACCTCTCTGAATGGATACAAGTCTGCAATATTAAAAATGGGGGATATTCCGATCCCTTCCGGCAACTCAATCTCATATGCATTGGCTGAAAACTTCCTTTTGATTTTACAGGGTCCTATTTTCTTCAGTTTCAGCTTATTATAAGTCTTTGTAGGAAATCTCTCTTTCCTCAAATATGCCATGACCAAATCTCCTACTTGAAACTCTTTTTCTCTCCTTTTCAGATCTGCTCTCTGTTTGTATCTTTTGCTGCTTTCCTGCAATTTATCTTTGACTTCTTCCTGTAGCTTTTGCATTTGCTCAGCAAAATCTTCAGCACTTGCACTTCTGGCTTCTTGTTTTCCCAAGTCCCTAAGCTCATATACTCCTCTCGGATGCATTCCAAAGACGATGTGGAATGGACTCATTCCTGTGCTTTGATTTGGTGTATCATTGTAAGCGAATTCAACTTGAGCTAATGCCAAATCCCACTGTTTGGGATTCTGATGAACCAGAGTTCTTAATATATTTCCCAAGCTTTTGTTCACAACTTCAGTTTTTCCATCTATTTGAGGATGGTAGGTTGAACTAAAACTAATTTTAGTTCCCAGCTTCTTCCAAAGTGTCCTCCAGAAATGCCCTACAAATTTAGTATCTCGATCTGATACAATGCTCACAGGTAAACCATGCAATCTTACAATCTCAGAAAAGAATAAATTGTCTATGTGTGTGGCATCATTAGTCTTCTTACAAGCAATAAAATGGGCCATTTTTGAAAATCTGTCTACAACAACATAAATAGAATCATTTGCTCTCTGAGTTTTTGGTAAACCCAGAACAAAGTCCATACTCACTGCATCCCATGGTCGATCTGGTATGGGAAATGGCTGATATAGACCTGTATTCTGACTCCTTCCTTTGGCATACTGACATACCCTGCATTTCTCAACAAACTTTTTAACATCAGTCTGCATTTTAGGCCAATAATAAAAAACATTCACCTGAGCGAAGGTTTTATCTTGTCCAAAATGACCAGACAATCCTCCACTGTGCTTCTCCTTGATCATATTCTCCCTCATGGAACATTTAGGAATACATAATTTGTTGCCTTTAAATAACAGGCCTCCTTGCATAAGGTAGTCCATCCATTGACTTCTATTATGGCTCACCGAATTCTAAATTGTTGTGTAGATGTCTTTGAAATCCTCATCATCCTTGTACATTTCTATCATTTCATCAAAACCTACAACACCCACTTTAAACTCTTGCAAAATAAAACTTACCCTGCTCAACGCATCTCCCACTTTATTAGACTTACCACTTTTATGCTTTATTACAAAAGTGAACCATTGTAGAAATTCCACCCACTTGGCGTCCTTCTGATTTAGCTTTGGCTGATTATTAATAAACTGCAAAGCGTGATTTTCTGAATATAAGATGAATTCCTTTGGCAGCAAGTAATGCCTTCACTTTTTCAATGCCTGCACAATAGCGTAAAATTCTTTATCATAGGAAGAATATCTTTTCTTTTCATCATTTAACTTCTCGCTGAAATACGCTATCAGTCTTTTCTCTTGGCTCAGCACCGCACCAACTGCTTCCCCACTTGCATCAGTTTCCACTTGAAAGGCTTTCTCGAAATTTGGCAATGCTAGAACAGGTTTTTCTGTTATCTTCTTTTTCAGCAAATTAAAATTCCTGTCAGCTGCTTCTGTCCATTGAAATGGCTGATTGACCTCCTTGATTGTCTCAAGGATTGGTGCACAAACTTGACTAAACCCATTTATAAATTTTCAGTAGAAACTAGCAAGTCCATGGAAACTTCTTACCTCGAATACACTCCTGGGGGTAGGCCAGTTTCTGATTGCTTGTACCTTTTCCGGATCCATTTTTAAACCTTCTCTGGAAATCCCAAATCCCAAATATACCAACTCATCTTTCATGAAACTACATTTCTTCAAATTAATTAGTAGTTTTTCCTTCTGCGGAGTTTTCAAAACTAACTTCAAGTGTTCCAAATGTTCCTCTTTACTTTTGCTGAAAACTAGAATATCATCAAGGTAAACAACAACAAATTTACCTGTATATTCTTTCAAGACCTCGTTCATTAGTCTCATGAATGTGCTGGGTGCATTAGTGAGCCCAAAAGGCATCACTAACCACTCATACAGTCCACTATTTGTTTTGAACACTGTCATCCATTCATCGCCTTCCCGAATTATGATCTGATGATACCCGCTTTTTAAATCTATCTTTGTAAAATACCTGGATCCACTTAAACAATCCATTAAATCATCCATTCTAGGCAAAGGAAATCTGTACTTGACAGTTATCTTGTTGATAGCTCTGGAGTCGGTGCACATGCGCCATTCTCCTCCCTTCTTCGGACTAAGCACCGTTGGCATAGCACATGGGCTCAAACTTTCTCTAATCAACCCCTTGTCCATTAGCTCCTGAACTTGTCTCGCAACTTCTGCATTTTCCTGGGGAGTTAATCTATACGTAGATTTACTAGGCAAACTTTCTCCTGGTATTAAGTCGATATGGTGACTTATGCTTCTAATCGGTGGTAATTCATTCAACAATTCATGCACAATGATGTCCATGAAATTATTTAACACAGATTGAATTTCTTCAAATAAATCATTTAAATTTGTGGCGGTTAAAATTACCTTTGGTCTTCCCACGATAGCAAAATGCACCTCTTCACGTTTGTCAACCTCCTGTAGCAGTTCTTTGCCACTTATCAGCATAATATTATTCTCAGGTAGTTCTTTATCAGCATCATTCTTCACTGGCAGCAACGTATGTTTAATTCCATCTTTCTCTATGGTGTATGTATTTCTTCTCCCATCATGAATCACCTTCCGGTCAAATTGCCATGGTCTCCCCAATAACACGTGACATACATCCATGGGCATTATGTCACATAAGATCACGTCTTTGTATGTGCCGATCTGCATTTCCACATTACACTGCTCTGTCACAATAACTTGATGACCCTTCTGAAGCCAAGATACTTTGTAAGGTGCAGGATGCCCTTTCCTTGTTAACCAGAGCTTTTCCACCATCTCTGTAGACACAAGATTGTCTATACTCCCACTATCAATTATAACCTTACAACACTTACCCTTTGATTTGCATGTAGTCTGGAACAAATTCTTCCTTTGCGCTGGTTCTCCAATTTATTTTTCTGATCTAAGCAAAGTTCTTCTGAGCAACAATGATTCACCTTCTTCAGGTGGTTCCTCTTTCACCACAAGTCGAGGTGGTTCTGGCTCTGCCTCAGCCACGTTTGCACCCCTTTGGCTTGTTGATTTGTTATGAGGACAGTCCCGCGACATATGTCCCCATTATCCACAGGTATAACACCTAACATCTTTGCCTCACCCTCTTCCTCTGGGCACGAATCTCCCTCTACTAGATTCACCCATCTGTGGTGATCTGCTACTTGAACTCCCTGTTTCAACTTGATGTTGTGTTCCTCTAGATCTACCAGCTCCCCTACCTCTTGCTGAGCTCTTTCCTCTGTTTCTTTGACTCTGTTTTCGTAATATTTTCTCCTCTACTTTCAGGCTTGCTTGATAGCCATCCTCAACAATTTTCAAACTTATCAGGCTAATCTCATCTTGTATGTCATACCTTAGTCCATTAAAATATTTGGCTACTTTCTCCAAATCATCTTCCACATGCCCTGTTCTGATACTTAACCTATAGAATTCTTCTATATAGTCCTTAACAGACATTCCTTTCTGCTTCAGATTTTGCATCTGCTTAAAAAGATTCAAATGATAATCTTTAGGCAAAAACTTGGCTTTTAGTTTGCTGACCATTTTATCCCATTGCTTGATCTTAGATTTCCCCTTTCTCGTTCTTGATGTCTGTAATTCGTCCCACCAGATGGCTGCATGGCCCTTCAGTCGAGTGACTGCAAACTTTACCTTCTTGTTCTCTTCAACCTCTTCATAATCGAAATACTGATCTATGGATCTGATCCAATCCATAAGCTCTTCGGCATTCAGACTCCCTTCATACATAGGAATCTCCATTTTGGGTTTGCTTCCAACCTTTGCCAGCATCTTGATGAGTTTGACATTGTCATTCTCTTCTTCTGCTTCCACATCTGCATCAGATTCTTCTGAAGAACTCTCAGCTCCCTCGTCAGGCGCTCTTCTTTGTGCTGTCTCCATTCATTCACGCAATCTTCGCACTTCTTCTATCAAAACTGCATTTGGTTCTGGTCTCCCGCGACCAATTCCCCTTCTTGGCGGCATTCTCTGCAATACTTCAAAACAGCTTAACTTGGCTCCGATACCAAAAATTGACGCAGCAACAACGTTAGATTTAAATTAAATCTAAATCGAACCTTTATAACCCAACAATCACTCTTTAGTTCTATCGAAACCAAAAACCCCTTAATGAATTTTCCAATCCCATCCTTTATATCTTTTCAAAACCATTTAAAATCGCATTCACCACTTTTTAAAACAATTCCGATTTAGATATAAATCTATTTCACGCATGCACCGATTAATGTAGTTATATAACATATATATGACTGTTTAAGAATGCTTCGACGCGGTTAGATTTCAATCACAATTCCAACAATTTGAATGCCAACAACCAATAGTTCGCAGCTCCGATCCGATTGATCAGAGATCGGACCATCCCCATGGTTGTGATAACCGCCGATAGACTTCGGACCCAATTTGCTATTCAACACAACTTTATAAACTTATCACATCCGTCTCCGTTCCGATGCGATCAGTCAGCGATCGGAGATCAGTCGTCCCCACAGTTGTGATAACCGTCGATTAGACTTCGGACCCGATTTGCTATTCAACACAATTTTATAATTGTATTGCATCCGCCTCCGTTCCAATGCGATCAATCGGCGATTGGAGATTGCTCGTCACGGGGATTTATAACCGCCGATACAGACCCGGACCCAATTTGCTATTTCAAACCTGACTTATATCATTTCACATCCATTCTACTATTCGATGTTCTGATATGGAACACCTTCCCTCGCCCGATGCGATGAATTAAAAAATTGATATATTTACTATTTAAAATTACCAAAAAGGTTCCGCAAAGTATTGCTTGAAATTGTATTTACTGACAACCACAATTTCAAGCAATACATAAAGAAAAAAGTGTCCAAGTTTCATGGCTCGTTATACAAAAGAAAGATCCCTGTTTGCACAAACACAGTCTTCACACAATTCTGAGCTTTTCGCTCCACTCCAAAAAACCTCACTCTCTCGCACAGCTTCTCTAATTTATACAAATATGAGAAACTATTCTTCTCAGAATAGATTTCTTCTAGAGTTTCTCAACAAACTAATACCCCCCTATTATTTAGCATTTATCCCTATTTTGGTTCTATTCCACACAGGGAAAGAAACCAACTCTATTATTATGCCATATTTAATTAAATATAAAACAACTAACAATTCTCCTAAAATAAATAACAAATTTAATACAATATATTATTTAAACTATTTCTAAGTCTAATTTATTTTTAACTAGCCACAACATGTGACCAAGATGTCACATTGCTGGCTAGTTCCGATGCTCCTGCATCACATGGATTGCAGGTGGGGACATTAACATGATTACTACCATAGCAGAAAAAAGAGGAGGATTGAATTTCGTCATCTGTACACGAGGCACCTATATGAATGTTCTCAACAATTCCGAGCTTAACTGAAATGTTAATGGGAATAGTTCGAGAGATGTTTCCCAAATTTAACTTCGAATCGGGATGTTTCATTGGATTCTGAGGTTCCTTGACATATTCAGTCGTAAAGATTGATGAGAAATCATTTTCAAAATGATCATCCTCAGGTAAAAACGAAGATCTGTGATGGAGATCTTCCCATGGTAAATCATCTACACATAGGATTTCACGAGTTTTCTCGTCAGAGTGAACAAGTTCAAAAAACGTAGTTAAATCCGAGGTTGATGTGAAAAGTGATTCCTCACAGACCACATTCATTAAGTCATTTTCGGTTGAACACGGGTCGGCAAAAGTATGCACGGCTTCATAGGCAATTTCATATGGACTCAAAGGCATGGAATTACCAAATGAGTCTATTTCAGATTCACAAGGAATGATCGAAGGATCGTCATAAGAAATAGTGTCTGATGTAATCATATGAATGGTTGCAAATGAAGATGATGCGTTGATTGGAGGAAAAGGAAAAGTTCCCAGTAAACCGGCATCTTTAACTAATCCTACTCCAACATCCTTATATGGGATAGTCGATTTACCGACATGCTAAATACTCTCCGAAGAGGCTGGGTCGGATGAAAAGTAAGCCAGCTGGTCTATTGTTATGATCTTTCCATTATGTGGAAACTTTATTACTCTAAAGACCGATGAAACGATCGCTGTCATAGCATAAGACCAACTTCGACCCAAGAGAAGGTTGTAGTCTAGAGGGGCATCAACCACCTCCACATCTAGACTAACGGTTTTTCCTTCAACCCCTATAGGCAAATCCTGTAGAATGCCAAAAGGATGAAACCCACGGCCATCAAAGGCCTTAAGAATTGTCGGGGATTGATTTAGTGAAGGAGAACCAAGTGATCTCCAACACTGTATCGACATAATACACGTCGAAGCTCCTTCATCAATTACAGTCCGATGAATAGGCCTGTTTTTGACTATCACTGGGATCTGGAAAGCCATTTGATGAGGCAAATGCAGTGTACTATTTTCTAGATCAAAGATTATTAGGTTTGGGTCCTGAACATCAACAGCTCCTATAGCCGAAAAAATAATTTATGTTGTGCTAGGCATGATTGCAGCACTTCCAAATCCGACATTGTTGAGGGTGAAACAGCTAAATCCTCAAAAATGTTATAATTCTGAGCCGCTCTCGCATGTGGATTGAAAGCTGACTTTCGAAGTATACCCTTGGCGGGCGGTTTGATATAAGTCTGGATTAGGTTTCTCAATCTGTAGTGGATCGGAACCGGGAGCTGAGGTTGATGGATTAGAATGAGAAGATTCTGCTTCTTTACTATCAACAAGACTTTTACTGCCATAATCTTGCGATCGAGTCGCAATCCTTACATGGGACATCATCTATATGGGTTCTTCATTGGCACTCGAGGAAGAACCTATCATCTTGCTATCTTGACTTGGAAATGGATCCTTCAAAACAACAGGAGTTTGGGAACCTTTGACGATCTTTGCAACCTCTGCTCGATGAGGCCAGTGTCTTGTAAAATGTTCTTCGTCACAAATGAAACATGGATAACGAGGTTTGCACTTTTCATCATTGGATTCCGCCTTTTCAGATTTCTCTTTTGAACTTTTGTTCGTTTTATTCTTCTTCTTTCCTTTCTTCTTCCCACCGGATTTTGATTTAGCTGTAGATGACTCTACAACGTGAATATCGGCGGAAACCTCTGCAGAAGAATCTCCTATCGGGGAATCAGGCAAGGTTATGATAGGAGAAGAATTCTTGGAAGACTTCTTCTTACTTTTAGTGTTAACCGTACCAATCATACCGTCAGCGGCATGAGATCCCGAAGGAGCTGCAGTGATTTGATTTGACTTGGGAAGATCAGGGATCTTTTCGTGTAACATACCTGACTGAGTATAGACCAAGTCAAGGTACTGTGCTTGAGAAATCACTTGCTCCTCAGTAACAACTCCGGCTTTAGCAACATCTTCAGTGATCCTTGGCAACAAAGATTTTACAAACCACTCAGCCAAGATTTGATCCGGAATAAATACCTTCACTAAACGTCGTCGACGTCTCCACTCATGAATATGATCTGAAATGTACGTGGATATCGATTGTTTTAGCGAAGTTAACAATTCCGTGCCATTGTCATATCTGACTGGCAACTGAAAATGAGTTAAAAACGAGGTAGCTAACTGACTAAAATTATAAAAAGTGCCTCGCGGTAACTCAATGTACCACTTGGCCGCGAGACCAATTAGAGTGCACTGGAAAAGTCTAAGATGGATCGAATCATCTTTGATGGAGTTAGACGCACACCAGAGGTGGTAAGTCATCACATGGTTTGACGGGTCCTCTCCAGATTTACCTTCGAACTTGGGAATGTCACTGGGCAACTTATTCGGCATTGGCGTCCAAAACAGAAGATAATTAATCGGATCGTTCGTTAGGCGCGACAAATCAGGTAAGTCCAAAGTTGCGATAAACTGTAACTGCCGATTAGGATCCCTAAAACTCTGGGTCATGAGACCAGCCCCAGGAGGAGGATATCCGGGATAACTAGGAATAGGAATCGCGTTCGGGATATTGTATCCTCCCGGAAAAC
This sequence comes from Pinus tabuliformis, assembly GCA_031772625.1. Taxonomy (NCBI): domain Eukaryota; kingdom Viridiplantae; phylum Streptophyta; class Pinopsida; order Pinales; family Pinaceae; genus Pinus; species Pinus tabuliformis. The sequence goes on along the minus strand of CM062816.1, from coordinate 182,230,584 downwards.
CAGGATTAACCGGACCATACTGGGGTTGTTGAGGTTGTTGATAAGAGTACCCAGGATACGGTTGATACTGATAAACTGGCTGCTGGACAGCAAGACCGAATTGGTACTGTCCCTGGTACGGTTGATAGGTGAATTGAGGTTGACTTGTGACAACCGTACTTAAACCAGGTTGTCCTACAGGCATCTGAACCGTAGTTTGAATCGTGGATCCAGACGGTGGTAAAGATGTCTGAGGAGTAGATACAGGAACAGTAGAAATCAGAGCTGTCGATACTCCAGAAGTAGGTGGGGTAGATTGAACAGATGTTGCAGCAGTTGCAGCAGTCATTTGAGATGGAGTACGAGGCGCAGTAGGCCCAGATTGAGAAACTACCGAAGGTACAGAAGTTTGAATGTTAGACTGGACTGGTTGCTGGAGTGAACCAGAAACTAAGGGTTGTCCAGTTTGAGATGACAACTGTACACTTGGCTGGAACACCTGTTGAGTTTGCGATGGATCCCACACTATGTTCATTCCGGGGTACTGAACCATAACAGGTTGAGAATATTGAGGACCATAACCGGGTTGAGGGTAGGATTGATAATTGAAAGGTACATTTCCCGTTCCTTGAACATAAGATTGACCTTGGGGTGGTTGGAAACCTTGGTTCGAGTACTGACCTTGGGGTAGATACCCCTGAGGCACGTACTGATACTGGGGTTGACCTTGAGGTATAAATTGATACTGGGGTTGACCTTGGGGTACATATTGAGTCTGGGGTTGACCTTGAGGAACGTATTGTACCGTAGGTACGTACTGTCCTTGAGGTTGCCCCCCAGATGCAAATTATGTACCTTGAGGTTGCCCCCCAGGCGTTAATTGAGGCTGCCCCCTAGGCGGTAACTGGCCACCTTGAGGTTGAGAATTGGGAATAGAACCTGACATCATAAGAATGTCTTCTACACTCAACGGCTTTGCACCATTGCTTCCAGTGAATAACCCTTGTTCAATAGGTTGAGGAGATGCTCCCGAAAAAGTACCAGAAAGTGACTGATACCCAGAGGGAACAGAAGGACCGCCGTACAAAAAAGATTCAGGCGATTGAGTAAACATGGACGACTGACCTGACATATTTACGGGAGTATAAAAACCTCTGGGATGATAAGGAGCACGAGGTGGTGAAAAATTTAACGCTGGGTTTTCCAAATAATTAGTCAAAGAAAGATACCAAGTAGTACTTCTAGGTGGACTGTAAAAAATTGATTCACGCTCCCTTAGATCAATAATAGGTTGATTTTCAGGGATAGGGATGCCTACTTCTTCTTCCGGAGCAAGCTCTTCAATAGCTATCAAACCAGAAGGAAGATTTTCGGTGATTACTCTTTCTACCCTAGGTGAATTAGGACCACTAGAAGTTGGAGAGACAAACCCCGATGTTGGAGTAACAGGTTCAGATATCTCAGGTTCTTCACCTATATCACTAGTAGATGAAAAGCTACCATCAAGTTCAGAAACCGAAATAGATTCAGGATTATAACCTGTTACTAGGGTTTGGTAATCAGGATGTACAACCAACGAAGACTCTCCTTCTTCAGGTGACCCAACTTTACTGCCACTAGGAGTTATGAGGACTTTCAAGCCTTCAAGATGGCTTGGGACTTCTTCAGGAGGTTGGCCCCAAAGTCTACGGGACTTCCTCAATAAATCAGCCACGGTTACAAACTCAGGAGACTGGCCCCGAAGTCTACGGGACTGTCTTGGTAATTCAGCCACAGTTAAAAACTTTTAACTACTTCACACGCAAACAAAGTAAAATCTCAATGAAAAAAAAAAAACCTAAAGCCTCTAAAGAACCAAACAAATTTGAATCACACGCCTAAAGAATCTAGAGATCAAACACACACAAACAGTAACTTTCCGGACCGAAAACACTAGTTGGTGATGAAATCCAACATCTCAGAATTGAGTACAGAAATGGCGGTTGGAACAGTTACCCCGGCAACCTGCTTAATGAATAGACTGGACCAAGTTCCTCCGCTTAACCGTCTCGAGTGAAGTGAACCCCCCAGAAAATCCAAGTGAGTCTAGCCGACGTCTGCTCCAGGTACAGTGGGATCTTCCCACCACTGTCACCTTAGGAAGAATCCTAAAGAATATGGCCACTAAGGTTACCAACTAAGACAAATACACCTGGGGAACAATCTACGATCCGATACGCATGCAAGGGCAGAGTAGCAAGCTCAATCCCCTTGAAGGTTCCTTGACCTAATCCAAGGTTTACCAACAAGTGACCCCAGGCTCCTCGACAATGGTTAATTCGAGGTTTACCATTTTTAATACTTGAATATCTGGCGTCATTCCCAATGAGGAAGGATTGATTCCCACACTGGTTCAGACACGATCTCGTGCTTCTCCTTTAAGAGGAGCTTTCCCAGAGCATAAATGCAACAATTGGATTTCTTCCTACCACAAGATACAGCTACTTGTTTGTTTTTACTGCCTTGGAGAGTTAATTACTCTCCTACTCCAAGACACTAGCCTAAGCTAAGTTGGTGTATCAGAGCCCTAGAAATAAAATGTTACTAGGTGAATTTTACTTTAAGCATTAATTTTAGTGGTTGTTGTTTAAGTCAATAGGTGGTGTAGATGAAACTCGTGGTGTAAAGACTCGACTCGAAATCACTAAAAAGATGCGCCTAAGATGATTTAAACAATCTTTTCTCTTCGATGAACTTCTAAACTAAGAAAGAGTTTGAGAATGCAAATACTTTGTAAACACAAATCTTTCTCAATTAAACAAATTAAAAGAAGAGATTTTCCTTTCCAAAGCACTCAAAACGAGACAACTAGCTATTTCACACAATTTTCCCTTTTCTTTTCAAAGCACTCAATCACTACAAGAAACAAACTTTTCCGAAAGAGATTTTTTTTATATTTTGTAAATAAAACACTCAAAACTAATGAAAATGACTAACTTTGAGAGCCACAAACTATATAAAAAGCTACTTGAAGTCAAAGCCTACTAAAAGTCTTTTTGAGGATGTTTTACTTAGCTAAATGTGAGCTAAGGACTAATTTATGCAGAATCACAATTAGTCAAAAAACAACCAATCTTTCGTTTTCTTTTTTTTTTAAATGAAAATTCCAAACTTTCAACTACAAGCTTTCGAAATTTTGAAATGAGAAAACTCAAAGCGGATTCCTCAACAAGGGGAGATTTCATAAATGGTCAGACTCATAAGAAGACTAGTAGACACCAAGGTAATTTGAGGTCCCTACGGCTTCTAAGCTCAGAGCCACTACACAACCAAAAACGAAAAACAAACCCAACAAGCAAAATTCCTAGGAATTCCACCTAAAACCCTAATGCTAATGAAATTAAACCAAGGAAAGTTTTTGACAGGGAACAAGCAGGTCTGGGCAATGGCTAAAACCTATAAACAAATTCTAAACTGATAAAAAAGAGAAAAATTTAAAATTTTTCAAATTTTTGACAGGTACGCAGGCAACCTTTTTACACAGGTGCGTACATGCTCTGTGCACAAAGCAAAAGTGCATACAGGTACGCACTGTGCTTAACTCAGAGGGTGCGTACCTCTCCCAAAACTATGAAAAATGAAAACTAACTCAAAATTAACTAAATTCACCCAATCCCACAATCATCAAGTCAAAAACAGAAACAGAAAATACAGTTTCTCAGGTCAAAGTATAGACAAGGAAAACAATCAAGTCCCCAGTGGAGTCGATATTTTGTCGCACAGAATGAGTCGATCTTGCGGACAAGATAGACCTTCCTAGAATCTAAAGAAGACCTAACGACAAGCAAACCAACCAGACACTATCTTTCTCTAAATATGCTTCAATAAACAATAGCAAACAAGTGTTTTTAGGGCCTACCTTTGGTCCAATGCAAGCTTGTGGATGCCCTCGCTCTTTTGATCCAAATGAGCTCCTTTTCGCGAATCTGCAAACACAAACAAGGAAAACAAATTAAATAGCACCTGAAAAACCAATTGCATAAAACATATTTAACATGAAAGTCAAGGATTCCATGAAACAAATAACATAAGATACTTGTTGAGAAAAATGAGTTTGATTGTATTAATTCAAAAGAAGAAGAACTTTGCAACCTTTGCCTTGATGCTGTACAAGCTCCTCCCAGGGTCCAACAAGATGTCTCCTCTACTTTGACAAGTTTCACTCACTCTCCAATGGAACCAAGAGGTATGTGATCTCTCCTCTCAAGCTCAACCAAAGAGTCTTAATTTCACCAGCATTTACCCTCAAAATGTTCAGCTTCTAACCTCCCTAGTCCTCACCCCAATGCTTGTATTTATAGTGCAATGGAGGGAAGTTACTAGGTCCTCCTTCAAAGGGATAAAGCCCTCCTTCAAAGGGATAGCTCCTTTAGTCAAGGGATTAGCTCCTTCTCTTTTGGGATGCATGAACCACCTCAGAGCGAACAATCCATGTCAAAATTCCTTCTAGAAAACTCTAGAATTAATCCAAAGTGAGTTTTTTAAGATAAAACTTGCGCCTTTTGACTTTCACAGGGGTCCACACCTACACCGTTAGGGACAGAGCGGGTAGGTACGCAGCTTTTGTACACAGAAGGTGCGGGACCGCAGGTGACCATGAGAGAAAGTGCGGAACCAGAGTTACATTGATTTTTAATGTCTTTCTCCCACTTCCAAAGCTTGATTTGAAGAGGTGAGGTTTTAGACTTGCTTAGGAGGATAGTACAAGTGATGATAGACCCATACTGACTGCAAATAATCATGGTGACGATATTTTAGTGTAACATGGCCGAAGGCAGTCCACATTGAACACTGGGTGCAGGCCAAGGAATGGGGGAATGCTAAGCTCAAATGCATTGTCTCCCACAACCTTGGTAATGGTGTAAGGACCATATCGGAGTGGTCTAAGTTTCCGATAGGCTCCGGTAAGGCGTTCCTTTTGCAAATGCAACTAGACTTTGTCACCCACCTGAAACTTGTGTGGCACCCGATGTTGATCATGTCGTTGCTTGTACTTGGCATTTGATTTCTCCAGAATTTCATCGACCTGCTAGCGAATATGTTGGATGTGCTCAATAAATTTGTTTGCCTTATCTGTTTCGATCTAGACATGAGCGGAATCTGCATGAGTAGCTGGAACTGGCATGGCCACATCAATGGGACATAGTGGCCGGAATCCCAAGCCCACTTGAAAATGGCTGTGGTCAGTCGAGCTGTGGAGAGCCCAATTGTAGCTGTGTTGAACATAGGGGAGGCTCCCGTCCCATGTGCGTGGATGCTTTGAGTTGTACATGCACAAAATGTGTACGATCATCCTATTGACAACCTCTATCTAGCCATCAGTTTGAGGATGGAAGGTTATGGACTTAGTGAGTTTGGTGTCGAGCATCGACCAGAGACTGGACAAAAATGTACTGAGGAACTTGCTATCCCAATCTAAGATGATAAACTATGGGATCCCAAAGTGTACCCACACTCATTCAAAGAAGAGTTTAGTAGTAGCTTCTACTGTGATATTCTTCTTGTAGGCAGCCATAATGGCCATCTTCGAGAACCTGTCGATGACCACAAAAACACAGTCGTTTCCATGCTTAGTGGATGGAATAACTAACATGTAATCCATGGAGATGGATTCCCAAGGTCAACTAGGGGTAGACAGCGGGGTATAGAGGCCTTTCTCCTTGATGGTTGGTTTGGAAATGGCGCATGCGGTGCATGATCTGATGTACTTCCCAACATCATGTCGAAGATTCAGTCAATAGAAATACTTTTGCAGTACTGCTACCATTTTCTCGACCTTGAAATGTCCAGCAGCCCGACTATAGTGTGCTTCCCAGATCATCTTGGCACACTCGCTTGAAGGAACACAAAGGTGACCCAAGTGACATAATAGGGCAACCTGGAGAATCTGGAACATGCTGACCCTCCAAGAGTGTCTGGTATGTGTGGCCAAATTTTGGGTCGCTTTTGTAGAGAAGTGGCCAATCAGAAGTCTCGTGCCCACAAGAGTTGAGCACAGTGGTTAACGCCATGATTGGTGGTCGACTAAGGAAATCTGCAACATTATTGGTGCTACCCTTCTTATACTTGATATTCAAATGGAACTGTTGTAGGTATGTGGACCACTTCTTATGGCGATCATTCTGCAATTTCCGTTGGGTCTGTATGAACTGTAGGGGTCGGTGGTTTGTGTGGATGACTATTTTCTTCCCCAAAATGTAATGCTTCCAATGTCGGCAGGCCTGCACAATGGAATACATCTCTTTGTCAAAAGTGGGATACTTTTGTGTCTCATTGAGATATGCCACTAGATGCCCTTGTTGAGTAAGGACTGCCCCAATATCATAGTCAGAGGCATCTGTCTCGACCTAAAATGGTTGTTGCAAGTTTGGTAATGCGAGCATGGGTGCCATGCTGAGGCGATCTTTCAGCTCTGTGAATGCCCTCTGTTGAGATTTAGACCAAAATAATTTTGCGCTCCTCCCTTGGTGACTTGACTCAAGGGCCAAGTGATATGAGAAAATCCCAACACGAACCTGCGGTAGAAGTTGGCAAGACCTAGAAAGCTGTGGAGCTCTATCAGAGTGGTTGGAGATGGCCAGTCTCGAATGACTTGGATCTTGGATGGATCCACATGCACCCCCTGTTTTTCAATAATGTATCCCAGATACTGAACCTAGGTCATGCCAAAAGTGCATTTGTCCAAATTGGCACATAACTTGTGTTGCCGCAGTGTTTGGAGAACTTGTCGGATGTGGTGGAGGTGCTCTTCCCAACTCTGGCTGAATATCAGGATGTCATCCAAATATACCACTACAAATGAGTTGGTGAATGGCCACAAGATGTCATCCATTAACCTCATGAAGGTTGCAGGAGCATTCTTCAATCTGAAAGGCATCGCCAACCATTCGAACAGGCCCTCCTTGGCCTTGAAGGCAGTCTTCCACACATCAGAGGGTTCGATTTGTACTTGGTGATATCCTGACTTCAAATCGATCTTGCTGAAATATTTTCTCCCCTTCAGTTGGTCCAAGAGGTCATCAATCCTCGGGATTGGGTACCTATTATGGACAGTGATCTTGTTCAGTGCCCAATAGTCAATACAAAGTCTCCAAGTCCCATCCTTCTTCTGTACCAAAATGATCGAGCTCCCACAGGGCAATGAACTTGGATGGATGTGACCTTTCTGTAGTAGCTCCTGAATCTACCTCTTGATTTCATCATTCCCCAGAACGGAGCGTTGATAGATTGGTCCATTGGGCAAAAGCACACATGGGGTCAGATCAATGGAGTGCTTGACTTGACAGTGCAAAGGAACCCCTGCGGGGGAGGTGAAGATGTCCTCATACTCCTCCACGACCTTGTCCATTTATAGTTGTCGTGCGAAGGGGCCCTGTCTAGCGATCGTGGCCATCATCTTCTTCTTTCCTTGAGGGCATATCATCAGGAAAACAAATTTCCTGGTTTTGGAAATGAGCTTACTACATTGTTTTGCAGTAATCAAAGAGATGGAAGTAGGCAGTGCTACCTTCTGTATCATGTACAACTTAGTTCCCAAAGTAACAATAACAACATGGGGCCTTGATTCATACATAGCATGTCGCTTCCACAAGTATGGTTGTCCTAGTAATACATCACAAACTTCAAGGGGAGCAATGTCACACAATACCTCATCCGTGAAGGGCTTGATGTTGTATGGAAGGTGACACTATTGGCTCACTCGAAGATCCTGTCCTTGGTGAAGCCACCCGATGGTGTACGGTTGTGGATGTGTTATGGTTGGTAAGCCCTGTTTCTTAACGACCTCTGCCGAAATGAGGTTCTTTTGGCTTCCACTGTCAATAATGAACTATAGCGAGGAGCCCTTTACCCACATTTGGGAGTGGAAGAGATGCTTTTCCTCCTCTGGATCTTCGAGATCCTCCTTCTGGATCTTCATGGTGGCAACGGTGGTGTTGGGCTCCGCATCGATAATCTACTTCCCTTTGTCATTCCCCTTGTCGGGTTCTGACTCAAATTCAGAACCTGCATCCGATTCTGAAACCTTTAGCTCAACCAACAATGATTGCTTGGCCTGACACTTACTTGTGTTGTGAGTGGAGCTCTTATGGAACTCACACCACTTTGCAGTGTCCTTTTTCGGCTTCGTGGCATTGTTCTTTGCTTCCAGCTTTGGCGGGTTGTCTTGGGCCACCCCACCTTCACTTTTTCCTTTGTTCTATGGTTTGGGGGCATCTTTCCCTTGCTTCGGGTTCGTAGATCCAAATTCTTGCTTCTTTTGTTTAAACTTTTTCTCGGCCCTGACGGCATATCGGTATGCGATACCAGTGCCGAGCAAGGAGATGTTCAGGAATTCTATTTATTCTTGGATGTACTTGTGCAGGAAGCCGTGGTATTTGAGTACCAAATGCTGCTCTGAATCCTTGATACCCAACTTTGTGTGAAGGGTATGGAAAATATTGGTGAACTCCGGCATGTCTTGGTCCCTTCCCTGCTACAGGGTGGTCCACTTTATGTATTGATCCTCATAGCTTCCGACAAGGTAGTACTGCTCCTTGATGGCATCTCGGAATGAATTCCAAGTGGGTGTGGCCGAAAATAGTGAACCTATACTTTCATCCTTATGCTAGCAGTAGGTTTCCCACCAGTCCTTGACGTGTGGGGCTACTTTGAGAAGAGCGAAAATAATCTTTTCCTGACTAGAAAAATCATGAACAGAAAAATAACCCTCTAGCAGATTTAACCATTTAACGACGGCATCTATGTCTATCTGACCATCAAATATGGGGATTTGAAAATTAACTTGTACCTTAAATGGTGTGGCGTTACCAGAGTAGCTGTTGGAAGTCGATGCGTCGCCCCTGGGTAGCCGCTGAAGGATATGGTTAAAGTTGTCCATCATCGTGTTCCTTTGTCGCTCGAGGGCTTCTTCGAGCAAGATTTTGATATGATCTCCTACCCCCTCGTCTTTCTTTTCATCCGCCATGGGAGGCCGTCGGGATTTGTGAGGTTGGACTTGCAAAGGTTCGACTAGTTCAAGCCCTAACTCCTTATACCTCGACCTCATTGGGGATATGCAAAGAAAAATAGAGAAAAAAAGTAGATCGCTCTGATACCACTGATTCAGATTTAAACAGGAATGCAACAAAATACAAAGATAACCATATACACAAAGATGTAGTGGAAATAATACTTCATTTCATTAATGTAAAATACTGAAATATGCTTACAAACAGAAATGGAAATAAACCAGCTAGGGTGATGGTAGCTTATCTCTGAGAAGAGATGTGGCAGCTACATGCCTCCGAATTGTGTTACAATGAGGCTCGAAGGCCTATTTATTGTTGAGAAACAATGAAAAACCCTAAACATCCAAAAACCTAACCCTAGAAGATGAAACACCAAATTGTGGGCCCCGTTTCGGTAAATTGGTACATCAACTTCCTCAGGTTGTAACTTTGGCATACGATCTCTGTTTGACGCACACAGTATCTCGTTAGAATGATCTATCCGAGAACTACAACTTTGGGAAGAGAAACATTGATCCATGGACCCATGATGCTCCCAGTTTAAAAAAAACGTCGTTTACAGCCTCAAAACGGCTCTGGAAGTTCAAGACCTGAATAAATGCTAAAAATAATAAATTGTGCTACAATTAAGGAAACTGAAAACTTGAAAGAAACAATGGTGGGGGTCCAAGTGGACTTGGTAGGTGGCCACCAATATCCACCGAGATCACAGTACCCCGGTGGAGTTACATAGGAATACAAGTATGGCTCCGCTACCAGCAAGCCTAGTCAGTACCTTGGCGGAGTTACTTGCATCACCTCCCTATATAAGAAGCCTTTCTCTTCTTTTGCCTTATTCATTTTTCAATTTGAATTTTTGACTTTCCATTTTTTCATTTTTCACTATGCATAGCACTTATTCATTTCAGAGGTGGAAGAAGGATCCCAACTTATTGAGAGCAGAAGAGGTTGTTCAAGCTCCACTTGGATCATAGTACCCCGGTGGAGTTACATAGGAATACAAGTATGGCTTCGCTACTAGCAAGCCTAGTCAGTACCCTGGTGGAGTTACTTGCATCACCTCCCTGTATAAGAAGCCTTTCTCTTCTTTCGCCTTATTCATTTTTCATTTTGAATTTTTTACTTTTCATTTTTTCATTTTTCGCTATGCATAGCACTTATTCATTTCAGAGGTGGAAGAAGGATCCCAACTTATTGAGAGCAGAAGAGGTTGTTCAAGAAAATAAGTAGTTTATTGTATCTTTGACGTGCCTATTAATATTTTCCCCCTTACCTTACTCTACTTGACTGAGGTGACAAGGGTTAACCAAAAAACAATCGACTAGAGAAGGTGACACTAGTTAGTGCGCAAGCGTTGTGTTTACACCAAGGTTCACTTCAAACAATGCGTATTTTCCTTTGAAATATCATGGACTAAAAGTAACAATCTCATCATACAGAGGCAAGATGACAGATAACCAAGTAGTGATAGTTGTACAAGCCCTCTTGTACTTTACCCAGCTCGTCTCAAGAGTCATACATGGTTTCATGCAAAATTAACCTATGAACGAAATAAGCGAACGAACTAACAATCAAAAAAGAAAAGAAAGAGCAGAAGGAAAAAATGAAAGCGAAGCAAGTAAATAAACAAGCAAGCAAACAAACAAGCAAACAAAGCACGTAAGCAAACAAGCATGCAACCAAACAACTGAAAGCAAACAGTACTCCTACTCCTACACTAACGGTACATGGGCCTGATCATGTGAAGTGATACTTCCAATGTATCCACCGGTGCATTGGTAGACCCATGTTGGTGAAGGCTTGGTCCGTGATCAACCCAATTGTGCGCACCAGCAAGTAAGAAAGATATAACAATGAAGACAACCACACTTCGTGATTCAAAGTTCCCATGGGACATAAGTGAGTGCATGTGCATGACGGGTAGCCCATGGACTTATCATGGTGTTGTGTGACACTACATGCAACTTTGAAGCATAAGCACACTCTTGACCATGACATGCAATAAACGAAAGAAACAAAGATAACTTGCATCGCACATGAGTGCTTGAAATGTAAGACTCCTCCAATGCATGAGCAATGGGATCATGTAGTTCGAGTGGAGGAAGTAAAATCTGAGTGTTAGATTGATATTGAGTGCAAACAGATGAGTGATGAGGAGCCTTGAGTGTTTGGAAAATTTCCTGATCGGAAGCAAAACCAACCTCAGGACAATGAGGGCCTGACATAACCATCAGCTCAGGCTAAAGTGCCTCGACGGTCTGTGGGGTTTTGACTTCGTTGACAGATGGATCTTCATAGACCAGTGGCTTAGACATATTAACAATGCGTGAATCAACATCGTGATTGGATGATGAGGTGAAGAGATCACAACAACCAAGATCAGATTATTCAGGATGTTGGTCGGCATCCTCATGGTTTGATGAATAACACAGAGGCATAGATGAGGAGGAAGAATGTTCACCCTCTGCGTTTACAGAAAAATGAGATGAAAGATCAAGTGGATTTCCAATGAATGATTTGTCCTCTCCATTGTTGGATGATGGGATAACATACAGTGTGTGCTGCGAAAGATCAACAATGGGTGCATCTGTGGATGAAGACACACGTGCAAAATCATGGATGGCAGGTTCACCAACGATGTTAGGAAAGGACAGAGGGGGCTCAAACGGAAGAGAGTCATCCTTTGCCGAGTGTTGATGCTCAATCTCCCACTCATACTCTTCATGAATGATAACTCATGTTGGTTATGCAACACCAACTCCATCAGTGGGTTGTTCCTCATTCATAGCAAGTGAAGAGTTCGGAATGGATGAACACAAGGCAACACCATCCGGAGGAACACCCAGGTGTGAAGACAGAGATCTTAGAAAAGAATGCATATGAGGACTTGAAGGACTCACAACCAAATATGCACGAAAATTGAGTGAAGTGATGTTGGGAGGGTGTGAAGGATGAACAGGTGTGTGAGAATGATCCTCAACATCACTAGGCATTGGTGGAGCTGTTGAATAAGAGGAAGGTGGACAGTCAGTTGAGATAGTGCCCGCTTCCACATGAAATTGCACAGCTCCATAAATGAAGAATGTTGAGCGAGGCTTGATCTCAAACTTTCTCTTGAGATGGGCAGATTTCTAAAGGCAGTACTCGAACCGATCCCAAAGATAATAAAATTTCATCTGACTCCTCAGAGCTTGAAACTACAAGTCATGGAAGCGCTACCAAAAATCAATAATGGATTCATGTTGAGCCCTCCATTGCTATAACAGTTTCGGTCAAGATGGTCTGGATCAAAATGATAGAAAGTGTCTTCAATAAGATCACAGAAGTGCTCAAATGAGTGCATGGTGTCAGTTGGTAGGCTAAGCACCCAGAGAAATGGAGATTCGTGAAGTGTGTATGCAAGCAACAAACCAACTTGTTCATCAGAAAACTCATCTTCCTCGTGAATCATGGAAATAAAGTTATGTAAGTGCTCAGGCCAGGCCACTTCTCCTTTACCATCATATGTGTGAGTGGACAAGAGATCAAAAAGCTTCCTCGAGATGGAGACATCTTCATGATTCAATAAAAACATCGGGGGAAGAAGAGTGCAAAACTCCATGAAAGGTATGAAAAGGTTAAAAATTGGATGAAAGGACACAACTTGTCATCAAGCCCTCCATCTAGCGCTAGAAATGTTGATGGTGTTGGACCTGCCAAAATTTCAAGGGGATCTCCACTGTAAGAGTCCCAATTAGACCTTACATCATTTGGTGTAGGAGTCCCAGCAGTGGGTCGTAAGGTAATGCCTTGACCGCGATGTTGCACAGAGGCAAGTAAGATAACTCTGTCAGTAGCAAGGGTGTGACTGATGCAGTGAGTTAAGGAAGGTGTATGACAGGTTCTAACACTTCGAAGGGAGAAGGAGGTGAAGGTGAGTTCCAGGTTGAAAGGGATCAGTACAAACTCGGCTAGGAAAACAAAAAACAAAAGGACATGGACAACTTTGAGTGGAGCAGTCCACTCAGATGTGGCAGTCACATCATACAAGGTAAGATAACATGCACAACACTCACAGATCATTCTGAGACAAGTGCGACGATTGTTACAACAAGGTTCATGTGAAAGGTCTGTCTGATGTCTGGTAGAGTAGTCGACACGGATGATGACAGCATTAATAAGATATGCAACACATTAATAACAAGATTCATATAATTGCATACAAATCAGTTTATACACAAGTACGTAAGTTAAACAACATATATCGTCAAGGAAACCGGAGCAGTCCAACTACAATACAACATATGCATGAAAATGTGTTGGCTCTTATTATATAAAGAAGTGTAAGTCTCAATCATACAATACATGCATGTAAAACTGCTAGCCCCAACACTAGAACATTACAGCCACATCCACTTGCTCCTCCAAAGAGATGTACTAGCTCCGTCCAGTGGAGAAGCCAAGGCGCGTTACAATACTTTCCAAGCCTTCTTCAAGATAATCTTAGTAGAAGCTTCACTGACCAAAAGCCCTTACAATGAGTTATGAGGGACTATTTAGAGAAAAGGGTGGGGTGACCCTTGACATTCTCCTTTGTGAGAGTTCAACTACCATCATGACTCTTCACCTACTCTATGAATATTACATCTAGCCACTGACACTTGACTTACATTTGACATGACTCAACATTACAATGCACATGTACTCATGTGAGACAACATGGCTTGAGCAAGCCTTGCAAGACATCACTGGCACTCGGTCCGCTATGATGAGACAAACTCTTTGACATGCTTGTGATGGTGAAGGTGGTGAGCTGATGCCAAGATTGGTCGTCCATGATGGTGTGCATGTACCTCATGGTGACATCTTACTGAATCGAACTCTTTCCTCCATTGCAACCGGTGCATTGGTTCGGCCCCTTCATACAACTCTTCTACTAACATGTGCATGGTCTTCTTGGGTATGGTTGAACCAGCAACACACTAATGCATAGTGTCAATGCTAATCTTCAAGTGTGTGCTAGTGGTCATGCACATTAATTTTCCGAAGTACATCTTAAGCCCCAGCTGGACTTGCTTCTTGTCTTTGCCTTGGTGAGTGTCTTGAATGGGTTGGATTGCATGCATGCACTCAATGACATGCATGCTGTTGAATCCCTTTCATGCAATCAACAATACTTCTCACCATGTCTACTTTGTGTTAGTTGCTAGGATGGATCCTTAACTTGTACGGGTGCAGTTTCATCCGCGAGTGCATGTTGGGCCCACTGATATTCCTGTTCCTATTGTAACTCATTCGTCTATCTGTGCAGCTTCATGTTGTTTCTGAGTTGTTGCTTCAACACATGTAACTCCTTCTTTGTTCCATCTTCTTCCTTCGTGTGATCTTAAGTTGTGCAGTCACTTCATAGTCGAAGTCTCCAAATTTTCTTTCATCATCAATGGACCTGCTTGAGCTTGCAACCTTGTTCTGCCTCCATGTTGTTAACAACCCTCCTCTTGCATTCATTGCATTTGGTATGCTGTCTTCAGCTACCATTCATGATGTTTCTTATTGTGATGTTGCTGTTGTCATATCTTGATGTCCTTGTCTACAAACAACTTGATGTCTTTGTGGGTATGCAACTCCACGGACACTTGATCGATTGCATCCCCAAGTGTGCTTTGAATAGTGTCTTCATCTCTGCTCTCCTGGAAACCATTGTACCTATACTGCTGAGAGGTATATGAACTCCTGGGATACCTGGAGACATGGCAACACTCATGGCAAGCAATCTGTCAGTCGAAAACCAAAATGAACATGAGAACTAATTTGCAACATACCTGGGTGTATGATCATGAAGGTTATGCAATTTCGGCTAGGACACTGGGAGACCGACTGCCAAGAATACACAAGGCACAGTATGGGTTGTTAGGAGACTGGATGACTACTGGAATTTCACAATGCACAGTCCAGTGTGGCTGCTAACTGCTGGGATTGCCCAATGCACAATTCCAGCTGGGAAGGACTGCTGACCTAGGGACAGATTTGCGCAATTTCTTGGGCCAAGCAGCTACTGTACTCTAGAAATGCGCAAAACAGTCCAAGAGGCCAGTGTTGGGTAGGAATGCACAAATCTGGAGAGGAAGGTGAGCCATCCTTCCCTAGATTGCGCAATGCAGCCTTGGTGAAGGTAGAGCTCGGGCCCAGGTTGGCCCGACTCAACGACAGGCAACTAAAAGCAAGTATGTCAGTGAATGCATGGTGACACTAAGTGATATCATAAATGATTAACAATGCATGTAAAACATGAATGAAATATCTAGCAAACAGATCAACATGCATGTGGGTGAGGCAGTTCACCAGTTGGGCAAATGTCCTAGCGAAACAGTTTCATGCATGCGACAGTAGTAATATACCAATGAAAACTGAAACAGATCTAGGACAAGCTATTATATATGTAAACGACAGCAAGAATTCAAAGAAATCAAGCAAAAAATACTCCCACAAGAGAAAACGCAAAAAAGTGATAGAAATGCAGCACAAGGCATGGGAAGCAGGCTTACCCCAAAACGGTTGAGCTAAATGTGTCGACTGCTCCTAGATGTGATGTGGTATGTCAGAGCTGCAAGGTGGATGTGAGGAATGATCTCTGTAGCGTCTGGTTGATGAGTTTTGATAACATTGAGGTTGTGATGTGCATGCCACAAATCTAGGGGAAGCGACACTTGGTGGGAGGTTTCAGAATTTCTCCTTACATGTAACCACCAACTGCTAAACATATATCCCTGAAACAAGGGATGCCTTCGCATGCTGCCTTAGGATAAGTAGCTCATGCATGAAAGTTTGTTTTGCCCAATCCCTGAGGGAATCAATCAACTCGGTTACACATGAAAGAGACTGCTTGACTATTGGAGAACAATGCGCATTTCTGGCTGGGAGCTGGGCTGACTGCCCAGGATATTTGTGCAATTTCTAGGCAGAGCAGCTGACTGTTGCCCAGATTTGTGAAAATGTTGGGCTATCAGCCTTGCTGGGGAAATTTGAGAAAATCCTGTCGGGAGTGTTGGCAAACAGGATTGTGCAATCCTGGAGCCCAGCAGGTTGCCAGAGAGGATTAGGCAATTTCTGGAGGGAAGGCTAGTCGCCCTCCATAAATGCGCAATTTCTGGAGGGAAGGCTGGTCTCCCTCTATAAATGCGCAATTTTCAAGGGGAAGCTTCTCAGCCTGCAGTTGGACCAAGTCTAGGTGAACAACCTGTGAGGGGAATGGATCAAGCTGTGATCGACAAGCTGCCTTTGTGCAGGAAAGACACTGAAGCTTGTGAACGTGACGAAGCAAGGCAAGCTGCTGTGAAGGTTGGATGGAGGCTCCAAAATGAGGCTAAGGCAACATTTTGGAGGGTGGTTGTAGTCACTACATTAGTTTTATACAAGATGATGCAAAAAATAAGATAACTAGTAATTATTATCGATATTCCACATTATCATTATCCTACTAAATATGATTTATCAGAACAAATTACACATATTTAAATTTGTATTTAATCAAAGGAAAAAAATAGTGTATTTCATTTATTTAAAAAAAGGCACGTGAGGTAAACTTTATTAAATTTATATACATATATAACTTCTATGTACACTTATTTTTACACTTTATGACTTGAATAGTCCATTAGGTCATGTGTTTATGACTTTTTATGTATGCCACCCCTTATGTCTCATGAGAGAAACAATTAAGGAGTTAACATATTCAAAGATATTTTAGTGTGTATAAGTATGTATTATTTCTTCATGCCATTTTTAGAAGTGAAAGCATTTATCTAGATTTTTAACAATCTTATTTTAGTTATTTTATGAAGCAAAGATGTGCTAACAATTTTTATGTTTGTAATCACTTAATGAAATAATGGGAAGCAAGATGAGCTGATTCTTTTTTTATATATTTGTAATCATTTTATGAAATAATGGGAACTGGGGTCTTTAATGGGAATTTTCTCTATTGTGATGTTTATTGAAGGAAAATAATTTTTTGGTATTTTTTATGAGAACATAGAGCTCTAGATATGAGAGGTATAGTGTTATAAGAAGTTATTAGTGTTAGATGCTTCTTTTAGTGGAAATCTTTTGTTTCACAATCCATTGAAAGATTTTTAGATTTCCTAGGTTGGTTTTAAGTTTCTTCATTTAGGTTGCATTTAATGATATCATTAGGTTTTATGTTTAACTTAGATTTCCATTATAGAGGTGTAATACAATATTTCAACAAATATCTTGTAACTTTGGTTAGATCTTCCTAGGTAGAGTTTCTAACATCCTACTTATAATTCATCAAAAATATTATTTTGCCACACTAGGGTACAAATGAATATAATATTTTGTGATATACATTGATGACTATTACATTTTTTTGACTATTTATGTCTTCTAATTTTCCTTATGAACTCCAATTATTGCCTATAATCTATATGAGAAATTCACCAAAGAAAATAGTAGCACTAAATTTGGTCAAAAGCATTTCCAAGCTCATGTTGGTTCATAAAGGCGATGCACTGCGAAGTTCTTCTTTCCTCCACAAAATAGGAGATCCCTTATTTCATAAATTATGCCACCAATACAAGATGTAAAAGAACCATAGAATTTCAATACCAGGTTGTAGGAAATTAAAGTCCAAATTTTCCCAAGGACAAATAACTCAAATAAAGGGTTCAAGATGTAAATAAAATGCAACAAACTAGGAGTTTATATTCTAAGTAAGCATCAAAGGTCCAAGGATGCCTATGGAAGGATATAAGACATGGAATAGACAACTATACACATAATCCATCCATGCTCTAGGAACCACAACCAAAAGTTGAATGCCCACAACTCACATCCAAAGACAATTTCAAACAAATTGAATTTCCAAATTATAATCCAAAGACTAAATGACATTATTGCCATATTTGGATTGGATTGATCTATATTCCTCACATTGACATAGCACGCTTCCGTTGAATGACGTTTTAATATGCCCTCTTGCTAATTCATTCCTTCACCAAGAAGTCCAAGCCCTCAAGCAAAATTAATTTCATGCATGCAAATGGGGGGGGTGGACGGAGGGGGGAGCTTGTCATTTCAATTCCAAACTCCTTGCTTATAGCCCATTGGAAACATTTAGGTGACAAATGGCTATTAATTATGATGTTACAAGCCCCCATTCCAAAACTTAAAGTTTAAAGGAATTAGCTGGAAAATTCGCCTCTTTTTTTCCAAAGAATATCTAAATAAGGTGTAGTCAGTTTATTAACCAAAGAAATACCCTTATAATTAAACTCTCATAATATTTGTTAAAATGGAACCTTATGTAGATTATCAATCTCTTTCTAAATTTGTTTTATAATCTAGGTCAATTTATTATCAAATAAAGTTGATTTTAAAATCATTAGATTAAAATCATCCTTAAGTCTCCCATAACAATCAAAAATTTCATTTTGATTTCTTTCCCAAAAAAATACCATGGTAAAAGGCATAAGCTTTTATTTAATTGTTTACGACCTTTCCTAGACCCAAAGAAATAATATTTCAATATATCCCTCAAAATCTAATAAAATCAACCCCTCAACCCTCCCACACACCCACCACCCATAATATATTTTAGTGTTAATCATCATTCCCTCCATAATTTTAAATTAGAATATCACTAGTTCATTTTTGAACTATGTAAAGATTCTTATGAGTTGTAATTTTGATACAGGATGAACATATATATAATATTTATTATTATTATTCCACAGTATCAATATTACAATGTGTTTATGACTTTCCATATATGCCACTCTCTATGTCTCGTGATAGAACAATTAAGGAGTTGACTTATTAAAAGATATTGTAGTTACAAGCCGGAGCATTTATGTCGACCTTTTAAAATTTTATATCGGGTGTTCTACTCGACAATATGAGCTAGTAATTTTGATGTTTTTGATGTTTAGAGTTACTTAGGGAATTGTGGGGACTTTGATTGGCACTTCCTCTATATTCATGTTTATTGAAGGAATATATGCATTTGTTTTAATGTATAAATGGAGCTCTAGGCATGAGAAGTATTTATGCTAATTTTTTTTAATGTAAATTTTTTATTTTATAATATATGGGGAATTTTTTATATACAATGTTTTTAAGAAAATAAATTTTTTTTAATATGAATAAATATGGAAATTTTTAAGTATATATAATATTTTTTTTATTTAAAATTATCTCATATAATTTTTCAGACTTATATTATAGAAATATAATGCAATAATTCAACAATTTTTTTATAATTTAGAAATTCAATAGAAATTCATTTAATAACTTTTGGATTTTAATAAATAAATAGTTGATACCAAGGTAACTCATTATTATGTTAACTTTGAATTAGTTGGAAATGTTACTCAACATAATTTAAGCATTGCTTAACTTTCTCCCCATTCATATTAGTCTTCTCTATCCCCATCTTAAGCCACTCTTTAGAACATTACAAAGAGCCCAACATTTATTCCATAACCACTATTGTGTTCAAATACATTTTACAAGATATGAAGATGGTAGCTCTCTGACATATAAGGTCATTATGTTCATAATAATATTTGCATAATTTTATGTTTTAAATTAAATTATGTATGTTATATGAATCTCAATTTTATAGTTTTAATGATTAAAATAGGAAAAAAATGATTATTTTAAATTTCTATTATTATTTTAGTAAATAGATATAAGTAAATATCAAATTTAGCTGTAATTTGAAATTGAAAATAAGATGAATATTAAAAAAATGTTTTTCTTAGTTTATGATTTTCTATATCTATTGAAGACTTTGTCAACTTTTTTTAGATAATAGTTTTATTTAAATATTATATATTAAATTTAATACAACTTTTTAGTGTACTAAAATGAAAAAATTAAACTAAAAATAAAAACATAATTATCATTTATATTCATTATAATTAATAATAAATAAATAATAATGGTAAAAATTTAAATAGATATTAAAATTTTTAAAATAAACCTTTTGTAAATTATTATCAACATCTCGTTGTCAATAATTATGAGAAATTCATTTTTTATTTTTTTAATATCAACTTTATTTCTTCACTAAAAAAAATGAAATTGAATATTTTTAAATAATTTCTAACATTTTAAATTAAAATACATATACTTATATCTTAAAAAGAAATTTTATTTATAATTTTAATATTACGTTATCATGCATTATTTAATATTACATTGAAATTATAATTTATTAAAAAAGTTTTTACATTAATGTTTTTCTAAATATTTATCTGGTTATGTTTCTTTTTAAAATTTTATAATAACTTCATAAATATAATACTGTTTTATAATGTTTATGTTACATATTATATCATAATATTATTATTATTATCTAATTTTAAGGTCATCACTAAGTTAGACATCAAATTGGTGTATGAGATTTTTTTGTTTGTGAGACAAGTCTACTAAGACATATATACTCTACCCCTCTACTTTTGAACCTATGACCTCTTAGAAAAAAACACGTACTCTTAATCATTAAGCTCACTCAAAATGTATACAACTATTTTCAAAATAAAAATTTCACAAAATTAAAAATACATATATATATATATATATATATATATATATATATATATATATTTCAATGATGTAAACTTATGTACACATTTTAATAAAGTAATTTGATAACCATATACTAATAATTTTAACATCATCAATATGTCACTTTACTTTTGAGATATAAAACTCTATAAACTTTTTTTACATATATAAATTTCATAAAATAAAATAATATATTTATATATTATTTTTGAGATGTAAACCTGTCATGTAGATAGATGTCAAGTTACTTTTAACATTCAAAACTCCATAAACCTCATTCATTTATATATATGATATTAGTTTTAAAATGTAAAACTTCATAAATCTTTCATATATACAAAATAATCTTTCTCAAAACTATATATAGAAAATAACCTTTTCCAAAACTTTATATAATTTTCACTCAGAAAGATAATCCTAATTTAAATTAGTAAAGTTGAAAGGGAGGAAAAAGATATGTAACGTGGAAATTTTATTGTAATTATGATTTGAATGAAGAGAAAAGATATATTTTAAATGAAAAAACTATTAAAAATAAATGTGAGATAGGCCATATTTACTCATATTATGCATTTTCAAATTAAATTAATGACTGTTTCTATTTTAAAAACTGGAAGTACATCGGTCACCTGAAAGGTAGTTGTCAAAAAGGAAACATCTGGAACGTGGAGGATCAAATAGCATCTCGCAGCCTCCATTTCTAGAAACAATACGAAAGGAAGAAAGGGTGTCAGTGATCGCCGAGGAAGTGGAGATAAGTGTGAAAATCCAGAAGCGGTAGGTCAGTACGCAGGCGCCAACCCATATGGTTGGTGTACCCTGTAAGGGGCAGCCCAGTGCACAACGTACCATTCGAATTTAATGGGATGTTTAAAAGTGGGAATGGTGGTGGAGGAATTGCGTTGACAGTAAAAAGTAGTTAGAATTTGTGAAAAAAAAAAATTAAAGTGGGAGTGGAGGCCAAGGAATTAGGCTGACAGTTAAAGGTGGTTGGAAAGTAGTAGTATTTGAATCATATTTTTTATGTGGAAATAGATTCAGTACTATCAAAAACTTCAGAAACACTTAAAATATTGAAGTTTATGGCTATAACTTGAATTTAGAAAAAGACCGGCCAAATTTTATTAAAATATAAAAAAAATTAAAAGTGGGAGTGGAGGCCGAGGAATTAGGAGGACAGTCAAAAGTGGTTGGAAAGTAGTAGTATTTGAATCATATTTTTTATGTGGAAATAGATTCAGTACTATCAAAAACTTCAGAAACATTTAAAACATTGAAGCTTGATGGCTATAACTTGAATTTAGAAAAAGACCGGGCCAAATTTTATTGAAATATAACCAAAATTTCCATAATTTTCAAAACAAAAAACAATGCGATTAAACTACGGCTTAAAAATTTGCCTGGGAAAAATTGGATCATCCACGATTAAAGCATGAATCATAGCATTTGTAAATGGTCCCCGTCCCCTACGTGACACAATAGCGTTGCAAATTTCTTGGATTGCGGTACAGAATATGTGATGTAATCTTTTGCGTATTCATACTCACAAATTCTCTGAAGCCCGCAAATCGCTATTGAACTGAAAATGCTTATGTTGTTTTGCTTTACAATTCTTTATTTTTCCATATTAAAAGATATAAATATATATATATATATATATATCAACTTCTGTCCGATCATATAAATTTTAATGCATATTAATAATTATGAATTTTAAAATAATATTTTTATAATTATGTTATTTTTTCTATAAGTGTTTTATTTATATTATTAAAAGAATTACAATTAGGGTTGGAATTTCAAAATAAATTTAGTTCTTTTTGATGGTTTTTATAGTTTTCTGATCGGTTTTTATAATTTTCATGAAAGACTTTTGAGGGTTTTATTTTTTATTACAAATTAAAACTTAATTTTTTTTAATTATTATTAGAGAAAATTATAAATAATTAATAATTTTCACCAAATAAAATATAATTTATTTATTTATTTTCTTCTTATTATATTAAAATAAATTGGAAATCAATTTTAAAGATATTTTTAATTATTAATAAAATATTATTATAAATATTTTAAATATAAAATTTAATATTATATAAAATATTTTTATATATATTGAAGAAAAAAATTTATACTTTCCCAAAAAAAGTGTCTAAAAGAAAATGTATTTATACTTTCCAATATTATTAATTTTCAAAAAGAAAAATTTCTTTTTTAAAATTTTCAAAGTAATTTTTTTATTTTTATTTTTATTTTCTTTATTTTAGAAATTTAAATTTTCAAAAAAATTTAAAAAAATAGTTTTACTTTACTTATTTTTTTTAATTTCAAAATAATTTTAGTTATCTTTACTTTTTTTCTCTTCTCTAACTCTTTTCATTTTTCGTTTTAATGTTAATAATCATATTTGTAATTTTTAAAAGTTAATATAATAAAAGTAAAAACTACTTATATATGAAAATTTGGAATACATATATATAACTAAAAATTAGTAAATGCTTTCCTTTTAATTTTTGTTCTCTTCTAATAATACAACTGGAGTGAAAATTCAAACATAATTACCAAACTTATGAACACCAAAAAAAAACCTATCTAATAGCAAGAGAATATAAAAGAGACCCTTTGATTCAAGAAGGTCACGCTTTTCTAATTTTCGAGGATTCTCAAAACACTGGAGATTCACGCAAATGAGGCTTCTAAACTAAATGGAGGGAACCTAATAAAGACATTTATGTTAAAGCCATATTCTAAGTTTATCTTATATGAACTAATCATGAAGACATGTAACAAATCGATCAACTAAAACTCGTTATGTACCAAGATGTCATTTTATATCAAGTGGGAGATGGAATGTGAAGGACATGCTAATCATTAACCTGGGTTGTGAACTTGAAATTTGCCTTGAATTAATTCAAGGAACAAGTAGGATAATTGCCTAGAATGTAACTCAAGGAACAAGTAGGATAATGGCTTAGAATGTAATTTAAGGAATAAGTATGATATGAGAGCTTTTAGCGTGGCTTGTTATGATCTAATGATATAAAAAATCTAAAGTACACATTATATATATCAATGTGAGTATTACACAATAACTCTTTAAAGAATAGAAGAACTTTTTCTAAATACCAATTATATACATATATCCAAATCTATATCCTCGATAATGACTATATGATCTCTATATATACCTACTCACACATTTTTCATGTGATCTCTTTATTACTATGTTGACCCTATTAGATATACATTTAATCCCATATATGCCCCAACTTGGGCTCATACCATATACATTTAACCCAATGTAGGCCCCCCTCTAGGTCGAATCTAATTCAACTTGTATGACTATATGATCTCTATATATACCTACTCACACATTTTTCATGTGATCTCTTTATTACTATGTTGACCCTATTAGATATTCATTTAATCCCATATATGCCCCAACTTGGGCTCATACCATATACATTTAACCCAATGTAGGCCCCCCTCTACGTCGAATCTAATTCAACTTGTTTCTTAGGTAAGCATTCTTAATTGAATCATGTTGGTGCTTCATAAATGTTGTTCAAAATGTCATGTTTAGAACTTGGTTTTACCCTCGCTCTAGTGCTTTATTTTGGTGAATAATTACAATTTTACTATCTCTGATTAGATTACATGTAATGGTCTAGAGTTTTTTTTCTTCTGTGGCCTAAGGGCTTAGTTTCATAAGTAGTTTGTAATTGAATGCTTTATTTCTGATATATTAGGTTTTTTTCATCTTCAAGATTGAATTATCATAGTTGCTACCAATGACCACCTTGCTCTTCCGCGTGTGTAGTTTCATTTCTGGAAAATGGCATAGTTTTATTCTTAGATTGAGATCTCATTCTAGTTTGTTGCATCTACTTCTTGGAATAGTGTGTTAGTGTGTTTTGGTTATCTAGAATTGCTCATTCGGATGCCTTGTGTTCCTCTATTGACTAAGAAATAAATAGTTTTATGAATATGGATTATATGGAAGGTCGAACTACATAGGGTGCTACACAGGGATGAAGTGTTCATAAATAGCAACAAGAAATCAATAATTTTGATGACCAGCAAGGTTCATGAGAATGAGCATCAATGTATATCCCAAAACATAATAGTTGTGGACACCCTTGTACAAGATGAAATTCAAATTTAAGACATTTAATGTTCGATGTAAACATGATTTACAATCTCGATAAAATCTTCGGTTCAAGAACCTCCACTTTTAGAATATTAATGAATTTAACCTTAAAAGATCTCAGGGAAAAATGAATAATGTTAGTTCAAGTCTTCGCAGCTTGTCACTAGGGATCAACATGAGCTCTTACTATGTATGGTTTTGTTAGATGTTTTGCACATGATGGTCAACAAAAAAAACATGTCACAAGTGTGTCCATCGGAAGAAGCTCGGAAAAATATTTCCAATGGTATATCACACTCCCGTAACCAGCTCCCGGATTAGAATATATGATCAAAATGAATGAGTGATTCTTGGTCATGCATGTTTTGAGGTCAGTTGCTGCACACAATGATACGTTTAGTACAAAATCAGTTTCTAAAATAATGGTAAGGAATTTTTCAAAAGTGAAAGAGGTTTTTTTTCATCACATACCAAATAACAAAAAACTCCTTCAATTTATGCACAGGTGCTACTATGTGGGAGATATACAGCGATACTTGGAGCCTACATTAAAACAAAACAAAATTTTCATATCTTTTACTGTTTTAGTCATTTTAGTGTGGGGTCATTTTACAACAGATTGAAAGTAATTTTTCAAAACCCAAGGAGTTTTTTGTTAACCACGAGCCATATAACAAAAACCTCTTTCAATTTATTCACAAGTGTCACGAATTGGGATATGTGACTAGATCTTTACAGCTCATTTTCACATATTTAAATTTTTAATGATTTTCTTTTTTAGAGATGATTTTGTAGAACATATTGCGAGCAACTGCAAACGAATTTCCCAAATTTGAGAGAGGTTTTTCTCTAGCATGACCTTATCTACAAAAACCTCTTTCCGTTTTGTAACAGGTGCTATGGTTTAGGAGATACGAGTTCATCTTCAACACCTATTTTCAGAAATTCGGCCCAAGTTTAATGTAACTAATTCTATTTTGAAGAAAATGGTTGAGCTCAATCCCTTAGTACAAGGATGAGCAAATGTATATATTTTATGAATTTCATAGTGTAGGGGTTGGAATTTGGCAAAAGGTTGGACTTTTGAGAAAGCTTTGAGCTTCATTGTACATTTCATTTTCAGCATTTTGGCTAAGGAATTGAAACCAGGGTTTGCAGCACTCTTTGGGATTCATGTGGCAATTTGTCTTGGTACAATGCTTTTCTTTGTAATTGTGAATTTTCTTATATGTCATGTATGCCATTCTCTATTTTGTTTCTTTTGAACTAAACAAACAAGAGTGTAAGTAGAATCCATTGAAATTGTAGTGCTCTACTTGAAGTTTGCTTTAGTTTCTTGATGTTTTCAGCTATTTGGGGAGGATCCATGATTGCTCTTGCCCTCTTCAACACCTCACCTGTCTATTCCTTCCATCTCATTCAATTTTAAGTGCCAAAAACAATTGCCTACCTTGCCCCATTGAGATCTCTGCAGGACTGAGCCTCAATCCCCGCACCCAAAATTTGTCTTTCCATCTGAGCCAACAAAATCATCATTTTATTCAATCAAACTCTTTTGCACATATACCTAGCCTAAGATCAGAAGATATTTCAGTCATCTCAAGCCCTCATTGATCATAATTTGCTGAGATTGACCCGGAGAGAGCCCTCTCCTGACCTAGTAGGGCTAGCTACCAGGCTGAGCGTGGTTTGATGTTGGCCCTGGATCCTACCTTTTCAGCCCGAGGTAAATCTAGGCTCTAACAAATAATACAAGAAATTATGAAATGTATGAACTTGAATATCCAAATATATCATCTCACTAATATCTAACAAAATAAAACTAACCCTAATTAATTTTTCATGTTATTAAATTTTCATCTTATATAAAATAATATAAAATAATATTAATCTTAGGATAATACTAACCCTAATTAATTTTTCATTTTAGGTAAAATAATATTAATCTTAGGAATCTTTCTTAAAATTAACATTAGAAGTAACATTTTGAAATCTCCATAAAAATACGATAAATTCCAACATATGATGTCTATTATAGTATTGTTGGTTCTCTTAAAAAACAACACTCTTTTGGTAGTACCTCACTTTTATCTCGGTGCAAGTTTTTTTAATAGTAATATTATTCATTTTGATTTTTCAAATATTAAAATATAGTTGTAATATTTTTACTTATAATAATTTTGTAAAAGATTATTTTATTTTATTTTTTATCATTAATTTTATTATATATTACTTTTATAAATTTATTAGCATAATATTTTCAATAATATTAATACAAAGGGAGATCAGTCTCTGCGGTGTGGGTATATGTAGTGAGGGTTTGCTTGTTAGGGATGGCAAGGAGTCTTCAGGGGATGGTTTATCTTCGATGAAAGATGGTTATAGTGCACAAAATAGGCTACTCTATATCAAATGTTAGCAATCTAGTATTGAATGAGGGTGATGCACTTTGAATGAATGGGTCAGCTTGTTGACTTTTCACCTAAGATGAAGGGTTCTATTGTGACACTTCTAGTACATTTCCCCTGATTTTTGTAATGCAATGATGTGATGGAATGAAGTGTGGGACCACGAATCCATGGTCTAAGAGGGAATAGGAAATAAACAAAGTGGGGCATGTTGGTACCTTAAATTAATTTTATGGTGCAAATAATGAGCAAAATAAGAGGAACATTCCAAGAGGAATATGAAGAGGCCCCTGAGGAAATGATAAAAAGGGAAATGCACAACAATGTGGGGTTGAACCTCTTCTTGGTAGAGCTCATGAGTAAAGCTAGAAAGAGATATGAGTTGAGGGAATTAGATTCCCTGAAAGAGATAATTGTGGCTAGAAGAGCAAGAGGATGAACAAAATAGAATGGGTGCTTGTTGTGGACTCATAAACCACTTAATGAGTGTTTGACACAAAAAATAAACCACCCATGGTGCTTTCTACCGCTAATAAACCACATGCCAAAGGGTGTTTGTTGTGGGCTTAATGGGGCTATGTTTTGAACGAAAGTTCATGACTGGTGGGCCAGGCCTAACTTTACTTGGAGTAGAGAATTTTGAGAAGTCGGCATGATCGAGACCTTTTAGATCAGGACTGTTGGAGGTCAGGTAGCCTCATAAAATTTTGCTAGCCAAGAGTCCTAACCAGTGGTTGGGAATGCGGTGAGGTCAGAGGTAGGGGGTTGGGACCCAAAACTTGGTCAAGGGTCGGGAAGGTCAGTTACGTGTCTATTGAAAAATTTTAATGGGGTCCTGATTGGTGGGTCAAGTCTGACCTCCTTAGCATAACTACATGGAAAAGACCACATGGCAGTGACATGGACCATCGGATGAGGCAGAGTGCCATATAAGTGCCACATGGTAGGAGTCTCGCTAACGTGGCTAGGGTTTTGTTAGGAAAAACTTTAAATGGCCATAACTTGTGATCCGAGAGTTGGATTTCAATAAAATTTATATTGTTGGAAAGCTCATGATGAGTTGATTTTGATGGTAATGTTTGGTTACTATCCAGTAGAAGTTGAAATTTGAGAGATTTTATGACCCCGTTTCCATAACTGAATATTAGAGGTTAGGTCATCATAGTAATTGATTCGTTATACCCTTACTATGGGCTGTGGATGGTAAGGGTGTATGTTACATCTGCCTCCATTTGGGCAGTCATGCCTCTCCAAATCCATGCACCTCTAAACAGAAGGCCAACTAGACTTTAAGTTATGGGAGTTGGTGTAGTGTCTCCTCCTTATTTTCCTAGCATATTGTACGTCTCTATTGCACCTCCTCAAAATATTCCTCTGGTTCATACTAGGTTTTCTTATCCCTTTTTGGAAATTTCATCTCCACAGGAAACTTGTGTCTCTGTTCAACCAATTTTTTATATCCAAATATGGTCTTTTCATAGGGCGATTTCCTTTTTAGTGGTTTCTCTGTACGTTTCCTAAGCTTTGCTCATTGTCATACCAAGGGGTTTTTTTGTGGACTAGGGTTTACAAAACTAGAGGATTTATTTGACGCGATGACATTGGGAGGTTTTATTCGCACATAAGATTTGAAGGTGGTTAGGGTTCTCTCCCAAGACGTTGAGGAATTTCTTTTCAATGATCCAAGCAACAATGTGGTGGACCCTGTGAAAAGTGTGGAAATACCTTGAGGGTAGGAGGTTGGAAAAACACTGCAAGTAGAAAATCACTGAAAAGGGGATCAAAAGAAACCCCATCTATGGGAAAGAAAGGAAAGAAATGAAAGTGCACTAAGAAAAAATTTGAGGAAGCTAATATGGTTTTTGGAGAAGATGTTTAGATGGGAGAGGTTGTGGAAACCTCAGAAAAATTTCTAGTTGGACATGTTAGGGGATGCTCTTTTTTAATAAAATTTCTACGTGAATGGATTGAAAGGTAATGGGGGAATGAGTTGTAAGAAACCCAAAATATAAATACATTAACTCATGGATGGTTCATGATTAAATTCCTATCGGTAGAAGCAACCAGTAGAGTGTTCAACAAACCTTAGAATATTTATTCCTCCTGGATATTGCAGAAAAATGGGCCCCTGATTTTGATGCCAGAAGAGAGAAAATGGGGAATGCCCTAATTTGGGTCTAATTATTGGGTTTACCTCCTTAATATTGGTCTACGAATGTGTTCAGGCATATTGGAAACAAGATGGAAACATCTGTGGATGCAAACGAGTCTTTTGAAGTTAATGGAAGTATGGAAATTATGAGAATTCTAGTAAACCTTGACAACCACGATGGTTTGTACATTGAGATCAATATGACCTTTTGGGGGTTAGCACACAAAAAAGTATTGGACCACTAGGGAGTACAGCTTTGATGTTGACATTGTGATAAACTAGGGGATGTTCTAGACGAGGGCCCCCTTCCTTACATGGGAAAAAGAGCTTCTCAATTCTCTCGAGACGGTGAATCTAAGAAGGAAGGGATGACTTGTCACAATCAGACAGATGTTAGCATATTATCGCTTAGGGACTTCAAAAGTTGTAGCCAATCCTACGGAGATGGAGGAGGCTACAACCCTAGAGGAATGTTTGATGACATCGACTAGAAGGGAAAAGGAACATGTTGAAGGAAAATCTTCTTTCGGTGATATAGATCTAAGTACACGATCTCCTCTTCTTCCTCTCTAATTTAGTTAGTTTTTTACATCCTGGATTGAGATAACAAGAAAATTACATGCATAATTTCCATTTTTCAACCATTTTTAATGGGTTTTTGATCCGTGTGAAAAAAAAATTCAATAGAAAAAATAATATATTTCTATTTTTCAAACGCATTGGCCATAAAAAGTTTGATCAAGAAATTTATGGGAGAATGATGAAAAATAAGTATCTAAAATCAAATTCTATCATGGAATGCATTCTAGATACTATGTAGATGGTTAGCAAAATAAGTGGGGAGGAGTCCAATTTTACTTCCTTTTGGAAACTTTGTTGTCGATTATTTTTTTCAAGTGAAGAGATCGAACTTGTCAATTTTTTGTACTATAAAGTTCAAATTTAGTTTTTTTATAACCATGCAGAGAACCAATCAATAAAAACCCACAGTTTTTAGTTTTTGTCATTAATATTTTATTTCAATAAAACCCCTCAATTTTAGTTTTTAACTGAACATTCAATTTTGAACCAACTTCTTTCTCATCATTTTAGAATCTTCACTCCATTATTTTAATATAATATTGAAAATAGAACCCCACATTTTAGGTTTTATCTTCTACATTATATTAGTGGAATGAAGATTCCAAAATGTTGAGAAGGAAGCTCCTTCGAAATCAAATGTTCCTTCATTAAAAAACTAAAATTGTGGAGTTTTAACAATTGATTTTTTTGGATTGTTATAAAAATTGTACTTAAAACCATTTTTTTAGATAGTACTAAAACTGGTCAAGTTTGCTAGATCTCCATTCGAATGAAATTGTCAGTGATAAAATTATTGATATGTAATAACCATATGTCGTACAAATTGAACAAGGATGATTATGGGCGCTCTCTCCAACTATGAAAGAACATCTAGGAGATTGTGAGTTGTATACTTTGATAGATATTGGAGTTAGGGCAGTGTGGAATGATGGTTCATAGGTTTGTCTTCAAGCAGAAGAAATTGTGCTAGTAGGTGTGTTGGATTCATAATGGAAGGATTTTTTTAGTGGGCTTACCAGATTTGAACTCTCGTTGTTGGATGTGTTTGGTACTCTAGTTTGGTCTTGAAATCTCTCTCTAGGGATGTTAACAACTAAATTAGGATATGAGGCCTTCATCGTAGTCAATGAGGATGTATAAATGAATGGTGGTATCAATCATTCTGGAAATGGAAAGCTCCTTTGAATATTAGGGTGTTTGTTGGACCCTGTTTTTGTCTCTGATCATACACTTTTCATACTAATTTTTTCCCTGTTTTAACCTACATTTGAACTCTTTTCATGTCATTTTGACCTCCTTGTGCCTGGACTATACCAAATTACCATCCAAGGTAAAATCATTACAAATGGTGTTGTTTTAGCTATTTTGATGATCAATATTAGGTAGTTGAATGTGTGCTTGTTTGTTTACTAATAATTATGGGTGATCGATGTGAAGATTGCTCTCATAGGGACCCAGGACTTCTGCATCAAAAGATAAGTTTGCACTCAAAGAAGAAACTGTACTTAAGGCAACAATCCAGAATTGCACTCTGGGAAATTACACTTAAGGATTTGCACTTAAGGATGAGCACGATGGTCAACATGACCTCCTTAAATTAAATGAGGAAGATCGATGCTTCTTATGCCTAGCTAGCTTTTAGCTTCAAAAATAGAATTCGGTCTTATCATTTAGATCTTGTATAGCAAACTATTGGTTGCTAAGCCTTGATTAGAATGGAATCTGATTGGCATCTCCATGATTTGATTTTTACTAATTGTAATATATAAACTGGATTATAAATCATGTAGAAAATAATGTGAGGACATACATGAATACATACTCAGGAATCTTGTTGGCTTGATGGGGCCTGACCCAAGTTCGAAAGTGTTTTAGCCAAATAAATCCCGCACTACCGGCCCTTTCGGCAACAGTCTGCGGAGTGCAGACTGAAGTCTCACCAAAGGTAGCAAGGGAGGGTGCTGGAACCAGGTTTCCGCACCCTAGGGATGTCTTAATGAGGACTGGAGGGGTCACGAACCAACCTGCGCTCTCACACTACTCTGCTAAGCTCGTCTAACCTTCCTAAAGCTCGACGATGAGGCTCTTCTTAGATTCTTAGTATTATCATGGTTATTATAGATCAGATCTAATTCTTACGGTTTTTAAGCAAGCATTTAATAGCTATAACCAGTGTGCGCACCCATATATCTTACAGATATGCAGAAACTCGGAACATAAGCAAGAAACACATATAGATCTGCGATAAAACACACAATATTTAGAACAACTTGTTGTGGAGGTAAATCCTCTCTGCGGATAGAGACGATCCCTACTAGCCCAGACCGGGTCTAGCAACAATCACACAATGCTATCATGCAAGTCCCTAATTGCAAATACAAAGTGGATGGTGAGAACCTACTTGGATTCCAACGCTAGTGTTCGTAGAAGAGATGTCACCCTCGTTCCTTTGCCTTGGCCGGTCACGATCCCCATGATCTCTGTGATTGGACACCTGCACATGCAAAGAACAACACGAAAACAAGCATAAAATCTAGTAGATGAAATTATATATCAGTCAGAAAAGATATAACTCAACATCAAACATAAGACAATGAGAGTGGAACCATAATGATAGTCATCTATTATTAATAAATAACAAAGAAGAATACAACCATTGTTCTGACGTCAAATCCTCCTTTGGCTGGGTAGTCAGCTACACAAGTCTTGCAAAGCTTGTTGGGATGAGGAAAAAGCCTCCCTCTCTTTGGGTGACAAGAATCTCCTTACTTAGATTTGGCCTTATGGGTGTAAAGAAGGCTCTTGTAGCTTCAATCTCTTAAACTCCTGGAATTCTTACTATCACTAGCACTATGCTGGAACTGGAACTAGCTTGCTCAAGGCATAGAGACAAGCTTTTATAGATAGAGAGGAAAGAGATAGGATCAACCACATTATTCATGGGATTGGGCTTTATCACTTAGAAACTTCCATGAAAGGTGGCAAACCACTTCCCTTCTATGGAGATTCGAAGCCAAACCATCCTAGCTCAACATAGGTTCAGTTGATGAATGGGTTAAGGAGAACCTTCGGAAGCTTGTTGGTTGAAAATTTTACTCAATTCGGTTGGCGCGAGCGCGACTCTGAGATAGAGCGCCAATAGCGCGCCCTCTTTAGAGGATTTCCCTCATTGGCGCGGGCAGTAAACTGTGGACCCGCGCTAATGCAAAAAGAGCTGTTTCCATGGGTATTCTGCAGGAGATGTCTTCAGGGCATATGAAGCTCATACTTAGAGGAATATGATGCAAGTGATTTCAGGTCATGTCACTTCTCACAGGTCCCGGAATGAGTCCTCCAGTGTGCGGGTGAGGGGTAACAGGGACGGTGACAAATGGTGACAAATTGCTGTGTAACAGATGCCCCCTAAAGCATGAGGCCCGAGGGAGAGAGAGGGGTGAAATGCTTTACAAGAACATGCGTAACTGAAAACACTGCCGCCGGAGAACCTGCGTAAAGAAGTACAACTGATATCTCAAGTACATGATATATGTGGTATGGGCGCAGCCATCCGTAACAGAGTACATAACAATCTAGATCCAAGGTATGGGCGCAGCCATCCAGAGAGGATCGATAAATAGACTCAGGCATGGTCACAGCCATCCAGTGAATGAGTCATGTAATGATCATAATAAGCCACAAATCGCAGCCTGGATTCCAGCAAATAAAATCTAGGGTCTTGCGCTCCATCTCGACCCGAACAAAGTACAAGTTCAAGCATGTGAATATGAGGGTTGAAGTCAAACATGCAAGAACGTCGTCTGATTACCAGTCAATGATGAAAACTGTTAACAGACGCGAGAGGTACCACCAATAATGACAATGGCCCTCAAGGTACTATAGGTACAATCTATGGCGTGCGAATCAATGAGCTGGCGTCAAACACCCGCAGAATCATTCGATCGGAGCCCAATGATGAAAACCTCGCGTCGAACACGAAGAACCTACCATTGAGGCATGCAGGCTCCAAGGCACCGGAAGGGAGTCTCTAGATCAGCTTCCTGGATAATGAGCTGAAGTCGACAAGAAGTGACCTTGATCAAAGATGGGCCATAGTGTTTCCCACATCATTGACATGAGACAGAGGAAGAATGTTGTGGTGAATCATAATTATGTGAGGTATCAGAGGGAGGTTGTAATTCTGCAGAGGTCAACTTCTCTTGAACATATCAGTGGCACGATAGTGGACTTGGCAGTATTTGACATCAACGGATCAAAGGTCATGGTGACAAGGCAATGAGTAGATGAGAGGTCAAACAGGATCACCCAAAACCCACGGAAGCAAGTGAAAAACGAGATGAGATGTCCCCACCCAGACACGAATGCAGACTAGTGCCATGTTCAAGAGCGACATACTGCCGACACGACGACAATTATAGGTCCATTTTCCCCACCATTTATGGCGAGTACCCCGATTATTTTTTGATGACAAGCTTGACGGGGATAGCATATGCTTGGAAGGCGTCATTATGACAGAATCTGATGTCATTATGTTTTAACGAGTCTGACAAAGGAAAACTCAACGTCTTTTCATGTTTAGAGAGTTTGAAAAGACAGCAGAAAAGGAAACTCCAGGGGTGTCCTTTTTCGTAAATTTGTGTCTTGCGAGCCTGAAAAAGTATAAAACAATGCTCGAAAGAACCACCCGATCATTACGATCGAGGAGTACTTTTCATATGTAGTGACATTGACCTGAAAAATTAAAAAAGCGATCAATATCACGTCGTTTCGTAACCATTAACGAGCCTGAAACGACAAAGACCCGACGATGTTTTCGTCTTTACACGGTCGGAAAAGGGTTTAAAGACGACCGCCTCTTATTTACGTTTAACGAGTCAAGAGGAATAACTCGGCAATCTTTTCATATTTAGACGGTCAGAAAAGAGCTAAAAGTAGACCTCCATTTTTATTCTCTTTAACGAGTCAAAAAGGGAAAAATACTCGGCAATCTTTTCAACTTTTACGAGTCAGAAAAGAGCTTAAAGGAGACTCGTCCTAGAGGAACGAGTGGTATAAAGGGTAGCAACTGGTTCCGGTAATGGTGGAACTGCTCAAAACATGTAATGGTCAAGAGGCTAGCTTAATAAAACCACTCATTGCTGCGGTTCCTCAGGAAAGGAAAAACAACCAAGTGAAAGCATATGATCGGCCAAAGAGATGGCGATGATGGAATGAAAACAACCAAGGCTCATCTAGCAGAATTTAGCAGATAAAGACAGCAATCATGAGATGTAAAATGGGTATGGGTTCATTTTTACACAAGCTTGAACCATGGAGAACTTTGCTTGGATTCAGTTTCATGTTTACACAAGCTTGAAACGAAAAACTATGCTTGTTATAAGTTCGCATGCCCCCAGTGCAATGGCGGAAGATGAGGTACATGCCCCCCAAGCTTTATTGCATTCAACAAAGTGGATGGAATGAAGCTTTACGAGATCTTAATCAAAGACTCGATTTGGAAAAGGAGAAGTTGTTTCATTTTTTAATGAGGTTGACATAGGAAAAGAACTATCCTCATAACCCTTATTTCATTTTTTAACGAGGTCGACATAAGATCAAAACTATCCTCGTAACCCTTGTTTCATTTTTTAACGAGCTTGACACAAGACAAGGAACTGTGCTCCGACCCCTAGTTTCATTGTTTAAGGAGCTTGACACAGGGAAATGAACTATGCTCCAACACACGTTGTTTCGTTTTTTAATGAGGTCGCTACAAGATCAAAACTATCCTCGGACACCTAGTTTCATTTTTTAAGGAGCTTGACATAGGAAAGGAACTATGCTCCGACAGACCCAGTTTCATTTTTTAAGGAGCTTGACATAGGAAAGTGAACTATGCTCCGCCAAACCCAGTTTCATTTTTTAAGGAGCTTGACATAGGAAAACGAACTATGCTCCGCCCGAACTTCATTAGAATGAACAGGAATTTGGGGCTTCCAAGAGTGCCACTCCGGGTGGAAGGGTAACATCTCGGAAGTCAAGACCCAATGTCCCCAGGACACTATGCATGATGGCGGCATCACTGGATCCAGGCACGGGGTAAGTGGCCACGTAGTTGATCTGCGATGGGGCAGATGCAACTGGTGGATAAAAACTAGGAGGGGATGACAACTGCGCAGGAGGCACCCGGGGACGGACGAATGATAATTGATCTATCGTCACTATTCTTCCATCATGTGGAAAGCAAACCACCCGGAAAAGTGAAGAGACCAGGGCCCCCATGGCATAAACATAGTCACGGCCAAGGAGAAGACTGAAGTCTAAAGCACCTTGGGTAACCGATACGTCTATATAGACGGTCTTGCCTCCCAAAGTAACAGGGAACTGTGGAAGGATCCCTAATGGTTGACTAGTTCCTCCGTCAAAATCCGTCAGATTCGGTGTGACTGGCACAAGCTGTGGGGAACCCAAGGCTTGCCAAGTAGTGGCAGGCATAAAACTAACCGATGCTCCCTCATCCAACATAGTGCCAGGTAGCGCCTTATTATAGGCATGTACCGTGACCCAGAAAGGCACATGGGATGGAAGGCGGGAGGTAGTCAAACGACTCCAGTCGAAGGAAATGACCGAACTACTTGGTGGGGGAACCATATGATTGACCCCCTGCTCTAAAGGGACTGAAGCAGGACTCTCGGGAACAACTGGGATAGGAGAGTCATTTCCATACTCAGGAGAATCTGAGGAGACGAGAAGAACATGGGAGTGATGCTCTTCCGAAACAGAGTGATCGACAGGTGGTGAACTCGAATCGACACTCTTTCCGACCAATGGTTGGTCTGGAATAGGCTGGGCACAGCCAGGTTCGAGAAGAGGAGGCTGGACAAGAGAAGAATATGAATCAATCTCTTTGTCAGCAGGGGAACGATCTGTGGCTACAGAGAGGCGTTGATAACCAATGGAAAGTTTGGGTGAAGGAGCTGTAAGACTTTCCAAGACAATGGAGGCTTTATCCATGAGCAGACACAGGTGAAGGGGATGATTGCCTTCACAAAGTCTACAGGGGATTCGAATCTTCCCTTTTCCCTTACCATTCCCGACTGATAAGGTAGCATCACCGTGAGCTTCAGAGGACGATGACGGGCGGGCCGGATCGCGAGACCATACTTCTAGTACCCTGTGAATGCCAGGACAATGGCGAAGAAGATGGTCCTCCTTGCATAATCGACAAGGAAACTTGACCTTCCGCGGAGGAGCGGAAGGGGGCCCGACTTCAGGTGTACTTGAGGGGGTAGCTGCACTTGTAACCTCTCCCTTAGGAGCCTTCTTCTTCTTAGCCACCCGGTTACTTGAATCTAGACTTTCACCAGGTGAAGTAGAAGATGAGGACGTAGAAGTGGGCGTAGAAGGGGAGAGATCCACCTGAGAATCAACATGATCTTGTTCGGGTGGAGGGACGGATTGACTAGATGGTGAGATGGCAGGGACCAAAGAGGTTGAGAACAACCAAACTGGCAACCCAATAGTTAACCCTGGGAGGGACAACGTTGCCATATAAGGAGCACCAACATTTCCAAAATGAGCGAAATGACCAGGGTTCCCATCAGAGGGGATCCCTGGGTTGGTGAACCCCGGAAAAGTTGCCATCGAGAACGAAAAGAAGCCTACTCAAGCTAACGCAAACAAGATCTAACCGGGTAAATGTGAACGCGGCCAAATAAATTTTAAGACGCAAGGACACAACTTGACCTTTTCATGTTTTAAGAGTCGAGAAAAGGACAAAAAGGTGACTCTAGTCGCCTTCGAATGTTTTGTGAGCCCGAAGTGACAAACTGCTCAAGTGAGCCTTTTCTTTTACGGAGTCCTAAAAGGATCAAAAGTGACTACACTAGAGAGACTAGGCAAAGGGTTTACCAAACAAATCCGTAAAACTGCATATACACCTTGGCAGTCATATGAAAACCAAGGACTTCCCGTACGGCAGTCAATCTTCCCGAATGCTGTGTTCGGTGCGTTACGGCTTGTAAGGCGGAAGACATGGCTTCCTGTGGATAAAGGATGATAACCTAGTGGGGTATCTCCATATACTCGACGGTACGTGGGAGCTCAAGTCCGTGCTAGACCACTTGTTGCGTCACGGAAGGAGGAGTCACCCAACCTTAAGTGAAACAAAAGTGACTAGGTTTAACGACACCGGAGCACGTCTCTAGCCTAGACCTCTAAACAGTGAGCATTATGTTCCAATGTGTTTTTAAGTTCATTCAGTTCATTTTATGGTTGATCTTTGATTAGGTTTAGATTTCCAGGTCCTACCGTATGTAATCTCTCACAATTCCCTAAATGCAAGCTATATGCCAAAAAGTATCATTTCGTTCGATGAACACTAACTACGAGAGAGTTGAGAACTTTTCACTCAAACAAAATGACCATAAACAATCAAGAACCACTCTAATGCAGCTAATGGCAATAAACGAAACTTTTCTTTAAAGTCACAAATCAATGAAAAGCTCTAATTTCCATTAACTAATTCAACGCAAAAGAGACTGTTCGTTTTCTTTTCAATGGCAAAGTGCACTAAACAAATTTTGAGAGATAATAACACTGAGTAAAAGAAACAAACTTCACTCAATGAGAACACAATCAAACCCCCGAAATACCAAGGCAGTCCTTTAAAGCGAAGAAAAACACCAAAGACTTCGATGAGCCATGTGATCTAGGCCCAAAACGAAGCTGAGCGGAATCCAAGTGAAAAAGAAGTAAATCACTCGAATAACGCAATAAAATACTTAACAACCACTGAACAAGTGCAAGAGAGTAACCAAAAAGTTGACTGGAATGATAGAAGACCAAAACTCCTAAGGAAGGCTCGATGCACAAAGCCACTAGATGCCCTAGGGCTAAAATGTGAAATTGGTTGAAAAAGGCAAACACCCGACGGATGAAGGTCTAAAACCAGTCAAACACACTCCAGTAATTGAAAAATACGTGGCAAAATACAAATCCAAGCTCAGAGGGCTTGAAGACAAGCGAACTGGAAAAGTTGACAGGCCTGGCGTGACTGTCAGGTTGCAACTCGCGCTTTTATGGGATTGGCGCGGGTTGTTTTTGAGCAACTTGCACCAATTAGTGCGACTGTAAGGCTAAAAAGTGTGCTAATCGAGTTTGCTAAGCCAAAAACAAAAGCAAGCAACCCAGGGCTTGAAAACAGTATCTAGGCAAACCAGGAAGTAAGAAACAACAAGAAATCCAACCCATAAAGCTATCTAAGCAACCAAACGAGAAACCAAAGAGACAAGACTTCCCCAGCAGAGTCGCCAAATTGTTGTGGAGGTAAATCCTCTCTGCGGACAGAGACGATCCCTACTAGCCCAGACCGGGTCTAGCAATAATCACACAATGCTATCACGCAAGTCCCTAATTGCAAATACAAAGTGGATGGTGAGAACCTACTTGGATTCCAACGCTAGTGTTCGTAGAAGAGATGTCGCCCTCGTTCCTTTGCCTTGGCCGGTCACGATCCCCACAACCTCCGTGATTGGACACCTGCACATGCAAAGAACAACATGAAAACAAGCATAAAATCTAGTAGATGCAATTATATATCAGTCAGAAAAGATATAACTCAACATCAAACATAAGACAATGAGAGTGGAACCATAATGATAGTCATCTATTATTAATAAATAACAAAGAAGAATACAACCATTGTTCTGACGTCAAATCCTCCTTTGGCTGGGTAATCAGCTACACAAGTCTTGCAAAGCTTGTTGGGATGAGGAACAAGCCTCCCTCTCTTTGGGTGACAAGAATCTCCTTACTTAGATTTGGCCTTATGGGTGCAAAGAAGCCTCTTGCAGCTTCAATCTCTTGAACTCTTGGAATTCTCACTATCACTAGCACTATGTTGGAACTGGAACTAGCTTGCTCAAGGCATAGAGACAAGCTTTTATAGATAGAGAGGAAAGAGATAGGATCAACCACATTATTCATGGGATTGGGCTTTATCACTTAGAAACTTCCATGAAAGGTGGCAAACCACTTCCCTTCTATGGAGATTCGAAGCCAAACCATCCTAGCTCAACGTAGGTTCAGTTGGTGAATGGGTTAAGGAGAACCTTCAGAAGCTTGTTGGTTGAAAATTTTACTCAATTCGGTTGGCGCGAGCGTGACTCTGAGACAGAGCGCCAATAGCGCGCCCTCTTTAGAGGATTTCCCTCATTGGCGCGGGCAGTAAACTGTGGACCTGCGCTAATGCAAAAAGAGCTGTTTCCATGGGTATTCTGCAGGAGATGTATTCAGGGCATATGAAGCTCATACTTAGAGGAATATGATGCAAGTGATTTCAGGTCATGTCACTTCTCACAGGTCCCGGAATGAGTCCTCCAGTGTGCGGGTGAGGGGTAACAGGGATGGTGACAAATTGCTGTGTAACACAACTTATCTCTTATTAACTTTGATCCAGTACATTCCCATTCCACTCTGCATACTCAGCTGGAGGGGTCCGCGCACATAGCTGCAGACTCTACCAGGCCTCTGTGCACACAGCTGTAGAGCCTCTATCTATCTATTATCACCCACAACTCGGACGTACAGACTCAGAGCGAATAATGTATTCACAAACCCATAACATTCAAGATCCGAACTAAACCTACCTTCTAACCTTAGAGCCTTGCTCTATTTATACATTCCCATGGTCCACGGACTACGGGCAGGCCCAATCACTTTCTATTTCCTTACACTATTTTTGGGCGGACAACCCTTTGACTGGACTCATTACAATTCGTGCTCCTCGTGCTTCGCGGAGCTTTTACTACATTTTTACCCAAAATTGTGGGCTTTAAGACCCAAACCTTTTAAGCGGGGCCTCTACTACCTAACATGCCCCCAACACAATCATCGTGACTTGTCTCGAGTCACTTGGTTGGTGCATTGATCTTTGCTCATAGTTCCTCCAACAACCTTTGCACTGTACTAACATCTGCTACACATTCTTCCGCTGTCTGCTGTATCAATTGTGCCTGGAATTCTGTAGCATCGTCGGAGGCACCTTCCTACCTTAGCGCATATGTGTCCTGCAACTGGGTCAGCTTCCCCTAGAATGTAGTGGTAACCGTGAACGCTTCCTCAAGTTAAGGCTAGATGCGTGCTTTGAACCCAGCTTCTCGTTGTCGTGCAACATCCACCTGCTCCTTCATAGCCTGGGCTTCCCTCATCTTGGCCAAATGCTAAGTGATGGCGACTATTTGTGCAGTACCCCGAACATTGTCATAGGCCTTCTACAACTCCTGTGCTTCTGTCTTTACCTACTACAGTGTCAGGTCTTCTTGAAGTGATGTGAGCATAAGAAGGGACTGATCCAACAATCCCATGTAGTCTTGCATAGCACACTCTATCAGTTGCAATCCTACTTGAATTTTGTGGCAGCACTGCTCTCTAACTTCCGAGGGTGTAGTAGGCTGCGCCTTCATCCTTAGCTCCATGATCTGTAAGTTCAACTCCCACTGAGCTTTCATGTCCTCCGCTTGAGCCTTTCGGAATCCTGCCGCCATGTGATGAATCTTGTCAGTTACGAGGAGTTCCGCGGGCATAGCCAGTTCTAGTACACTGTTACAGACCTCCTCCATAAACTGTTCCAATCCTTGGTTATGTGCAATCAAGTCGTCGCACTGTAGACTGAGCTGTTCCAAATTTCCTTTTTGCTCCATTAATACTTGGAGGGCGCGACCTTCCCTAGTGCGGAGCTCAACGGTTACCCCATGCTGCAATTGCTATAGGGTTTCTCTAGGAAGGGTGGCCAAGTTCAACCCGCAACCCCTCATGTCGCCTTCAGCCTCTACTAGGACAACACTTGGTGGTAATACTAAGGTGTTCATTGTGGTGGCGTGCACCATCTTCTCCGCTGCGAGTGTACCTTCCGCAAGGGTTGGAATCATCCCTCCTGGGGGTCACACCTGTAACACCTGCAATTCTGCTCTGAGCACCCCCAACACAGTTGTCTGCTCCATCATTAATTCTTCCAGTGCACCCTTAGTGATATCACGTACTGGTTCGCTATTGGCAAGAAGATCCCCCTCCAAAGTCCTTACTGTCTTTGTCTTTTCACATGCTGGTGGCTACTTCTAGATGCATAGCCTCTTCAGTTGATTTGATGTTGTGGTCAGGTCAGTGCACTACCGTGTCTCCACTTCCCCCTGTAGATCCTACTCCATGGACATTTCCTCCACAATCTCTTCAGCGGGCACAGTGATGGTCTCTGCTACTCCCTCAGTCGCCTCCCTCTGCATGGGTGTTTTCTGTTCTTGGCGCATTCTTTGAGCCAACTTTGTGAGACGTAGCTTGATTTCCTTCTTCCGCTATTGAGCTGAAATCTTTTCTAATTCGGCTACGTCCAGCGCGTGCCACTCTGGAGGCCATGCCACCATTGCCTCAAAAATGGAATCATTCGTTGCAATGAATAGAAGCTTCACCCATGTTCGAGTGGGATCCTTTCACGCCCTAATATATAGATTATGTATATCCGCCTTGAACCTGGCCGCGCTTTGCAAATGATTGTATACTGTCAAGGATAACCATGGTTTGTGTTTGATTCGTGTCCAGATACTCGCCTCCATGAATATCCAAAACACCTTGATCTCATGAATCCTCGTGGCATCTTTCGTAGTTCGGAGCGAGTTATACTGCATGGCTTCAGGTAGGTTCTTGTCAATGTTGGGAAACTGGCTGCCCTTCGGCAGCTCTCCTGCAACCAGTAGGATTGTTAGGAGCAACCATGCGTAATGGAAAGTCTTACCATGCTCCTGGGCTTCCTGACAATTCGTCAAAAATTCGTCACAGAGAAACTGTGCCCAGTTGAACTGAACCCCTTCTGCGCATTGCTCCGCAAGCGCAATGACAAAGGTAGGCACCTCATCTGCGTGGCATTTCCTCATGAGTTTACCAGCCAGTAACTGGGTGGTGACGTGCACCCCTCAGTCTTTGATGCTTGCTATTACATACCCTCACTTCCGCTTTTCCAGCTTATACTTAACCTTCATGGCTTCTGCGAGGTCGCTACTCGTTCCGGCTATATCTGCAGGATCGTTTCCTTTAGTAGGTAGCTGGGAGATTCAGTGCATTAAATCGACCGTGATGGGAATCAGTTCCTCCAGCTAGAGATACCCATCATGTACTAGACATAGTAACTGTTGGATAACAAAGATTGTGATGGTTTCGTGGTGATAGTGGGGTATCCACCTTAGATTGAGTAATCTCGCCTTCTCCACACCCCGTAACCACTTCTGTTGTAGTAATTTTTCCATGGCCAACTGGGAAAACTTCTCACTATCCACGAGATCCCAATCTTCAAACTTGATATTCGGTATCTAACACAATGATAGACCGTCAAACTGTATTTCATCCGGAAGAAGCGGGGTCTGGAACGAAATCTTCGTGGCCTCCAAGTCTTCGATATCTTGGTCGTCCCTTTCCACGGAGAGATATATGTTGGTAGCGTTATCACCAAAGGGACTTGGGAAACATTTTCCTCTTCCACATCCTGTGCTTCTATCTAGGTGATCGGGGCTTGTAAATATTCCTCTTCCTTGAGTTCAGTGGTGATTTCCTTGCCTTTTTCTACCATTGACAATTTACTGAATCATGGTGATGCCCGGACTAGCCCCATCGTCTGTTTTTCTTTCTGGGGTCATGGCGTGCGTGGGGAATTTGGAACCTCTGGGGCAGTGGCCACCTCTCCCAGCTACTTTTGGGTCAGATAGGGCTGTTTTGCGAACCTTACCCTGGTTCTAGACATGGTTTCTATCCTGGATTCGCTCGGCTACGTACTCATGTGTGGCCAGGTAGAAGGGTGCTTGTTGCTCTACACTAGCTCGAGTCTCAAATATCCACAGGTTGTTGTGGGGCTACCCCAACGGTTTCTATAGGAATGTGTGAGTTTGAATTCAACCCTTCCCTCCACTTCTGATTCATTAATATCTTCTTGGCGACAGATCTTTTCATATCTAGCTCGGAACTCCTGTCTTAATGGCTCACCGCCCACTCCTTTTTGTCGTAACTCGGACTTCTTGTCATGAATAGTGATGTCAATGGTCACCTCCCAGCCTTCCCATGTAGCAGCACAGCCCCGTCTGTGCGACTGCGATCTTGCTGACCGACTGGCCCTGCATGGAACCTTCTTTCTGCGTACTTCTCCTGTAGACTTTTTTATAGTCCTGCGCCTCCTTTCAAATTTTTTATAGTCCATTCCTAACAAGGCAGGGTAAGGGTTACTGTCATCCATGATTTCTATTACCTCAAAATCTATTTGTGTGCTTGTGCCTCCGATGTCCACTGTGACTCCTTGCAATCTCCCCATGGCCGAGATCTTTTGTTGGTTCGCCATCTGTAATTGAATAGGAGACCATTGTAGTGTGGGCCTGCCCATGCGTTCCCAAGTTTGTTTAGGTAGCACATTCGCATCCAACCCCAAGTCGAGAAGAACCTGATCCATGTTGTAGTCACCAATCTATGCAGTCATTTGCATTTCCCACCCGGTGTGCAACGCATGCTTACCTAGTTTCCAGACCATCCACGGTTCACCTGGCCCTGCGCACCCAAGTTATCAGCACTTGCAATCCCTTAACTGCTTTATTGTCTCATAGGAGCTTCATGCACATCTCTAAAAAGGTAGTCAGCACATAGGGATCCATTTCTGGCTCAGTTTGATCCCTACTACCCAAAATAGAGGCCTCCACGAAGCTCTTTTTAGTTTCAAAAATGTCTCCTTCGCGCGTTCCAAATCAAACTCAGGTTGCTTTGTAGGGGCCTTGCGAACCCATGTATCCTCCCCAGGTTGCTTCCCTTTATCATCTCCTGTGGTTGCACTACTTCTGAGCACC
Organism: Pinus tabuliformis; assembly: GCA_031772625.1. Classification (NCBI taxonomy): domain Eukaryota; kingdom Viridiplantae; phylum Streptophyta; class Pinopsida; order Pinales; family Pinaceae; genus Pinus; species Pinus tabuliformis. Next base: position 182,185,852 of record CM062816.1, on the reverse strand, counting down.
ATGTTCACGTTAGGGTCCTCTTCGCGCAGTTCAGCTTTCATCATTTACACATTCTATGTGGGAGTAGATTGAAGCACCCCTTTTTCACGCATTTGTGCGATTAGTGTGGGGAAATCTACTGCTTCATGATCAAACTGGTAAACAGTACGGGCAACACGTTCTGATGGGGTTTATACAGTCACGTGTGTAGTGCCCAGTTCTTCCACAATTGTAGTAGATTAACTTTCCACACCCTCTGTTATCGGGAAATCTAGTGTCCACTCGGAGCTACTGGTCCCACTAAGACTGGTAGCTATCTTAGAAAAAAACAAAGTAAAACTACTTTCGCTTTCCTTTATGAGAAGTAGATAAGAGGGGAACAAAGGACACCAACCTCAGTGTTGCGCGTGGTTCCTTGCTTGGTTCCTCTCCCTTCTGATAGATCCTTACCACTTTTCCTTCGTCTACCCAGCTTCAAAGAGCACCTGTGGAATCAAAGCAACATAATACTATCGAAGAACAGAGATCTACAATCATAAACAATATAGGACTAGATATATATTGACCACATAAATGCATATATCATCAAACATACAATAACATGGAGGAAAACTTGAATAGATTTATTAATATCAAGAATAGCAAAGAGGATTACAACCAATTGTTCTGACCTAGCATCATCCTCCCAGCATGAAAGGCCTTCTTCACCTCATGAAAAGCTTAGATCACCCAACACTATAATGTTGCACCAGGAAACCAATAACACTTCCTTACAAGATACAATATTCCAGCCTCTGGATCTCTGTGATGAGGGATCCATATATAGATGATTGCAAGGGGGTGAGTCAGCTGCTGGGATTTTGATTAGTGTCCTTCCTTGATGGTTCTTGATTCCACTTGGAGATTGATGATCTCTTACTCATCCCTGGGTGAATTCAGAGAGGCAAGTGTCACAGGAGAAGTTTTTGGAAGATTCCATGACGATCCACCTTGCAAACTGTCTCTGCCATTTGGCTACTCTCTCCCATCACACCCTACAGAAGGGCTTTCCGGTATGCATTGCACCCTTTACAATGTGCAGGTGAGATGCATCGCACCCTCTGCACTAGGCAGTTTGTATGGTCCTGCTTTGACCAGTTCTGAGCAGTTTTCTGTGGAGAACTTTTGGGAGATGATATAATCAACTGACCTTGTTCCTTTAGGGTGTGAAGCAACACTTTTAGGGACTTAGGAGCCCTTGGTTTATGGACATGTATGATTGGGGTTGCAGTGCCCAAAAATGTCTATAACAGTTGCCCCCTAAAGCATGAGGTCATTAATCTTTTGATGTCGGGTGAAATGCTTTATCATGAGGATTCGAAGTTTTTTCGAGCTGGAAGGCGACCTATAATAAGATACAATACAATACATTATCTTCATAATATTTTTCATGATCTAGCTGAGGCAGGCATTCCCATGCTTAGCTTTATAAATTCATTTTCATGTACATAAGACAGACAACCGTCTGTGTGGCAGACTGATGATTCTGATAGAGCCATCATCCTTTGATTCAGATGACCATCTGTGCAGCAATCATGTACATTTGATGTCTTTATTTTCCTGAATATATCACAGCCCAGATGGATGAAACTAGATCCGGGGTCTTCAAACTCGTCCAATCTTCACTCGGAGTACAAGTCGATCCATGTGAAAGATGTTCTGGAGTCGAACATGGAAAGACATCGCCTGATCACCAACCAATGATGTAAGCTATTAACAGGTGCGAGAGCAATCACCGATAACAATGATGACCCTCAAGATACTACAGTACAATTTGCATGGTGTGAAAAAGGGACTTGGCGTTGAACACCATGCAAAATCTTTCAGTCGAAGGCCATTGATGTAAACCTATCGCCGGAACTAAGAAACTTGACATTGAGGCATGAAAGCTTCAAAGTACTGAAAGGGTTGTTCCTAGGTCGACTTCTTGGATAATGAGCTAATGTCGACAAGAAGTGACCCATCGTAGGAGGGCCTTAATGAATCCTGCATCTACGACATGGAATGGAGTAAATTGTTAACACCCAGGTTGTTCCCTTTGACTCTAAGGGAATACGGCCAGGGTAACCACTAACCAATCTTTGGACCACAGTTTCTAGCCAAACTATAATCAGAGAGGGCTCTCTCTTTATGATTTGTCTCTGTTTTGGAATAATTTTAGGCTAGCTATGAGTTCAGGTTTGTTTAAGGTCTTTGTTGGATGATAATTTTAGTCAAGATACTTATGCAATTTCCAGGGTGTTCTAGTCCATTGGGCAATGGAGTCAGTGGTCCTTTAGTTCTTTGATATGCTACTTTGATACAGTGGTAATGCTGCAGAGCCAGTTTAGTGTCTGAGAAATAATGATGTGATACTGTAATTAGATGTGATGTGTTTCAGGTAAGGAAAGGCAATTAAGAATCTTTCGCTTAAATGATCATGGAGAAAACAGTGAGAATGTTAATCTAGAAGCAGTAAAGAATTTCTAAATAACATTCATATTTATGGAATCAGCGAAACATGAGCAATTAAGAATTCATGTTCATGGCTAATTCTGAAGAAAACATATACAACAGTAAAGATTGAGCACTAGGTGTCATCAAAACATGTCCAGTACTATTCTTTTACTATACTGCTAGTTCAGTAAAACATGAGTGTGTATTGATAAACATAAGAAGACAAAACAGAGTTTGAGAAAGACTTATTATTCCATCAGACAGCAAAGGAATTCTGCACCAGTATGCATGTCATCAATATGACATCAGATGTTTCAGGAAATCACTGAGCTCTTCCAGCCCTTTGTATTTAGATAATTCTGAAAGTGTCAGATACATTTGTCTTATAGAGAAAATTACCAACCCCTTATGAGTTACTCAGGGGAGTTTATATACAAAATTTACATCAAAAATATCAACGAATGAGTTAATATCTCATTTACGATATGCTAATCTCCGGAATGCAGTAGCTGAAGGAGTGAATGCTGCAGTAATTCCTTAATGTTTCAGCTGTCGAAATAGTCAGAAGATATTTGGACTTTATGGCTGTTAGAGTCGGTTGGAGATGCGCTATTCAAAACTTGGCTAGCTGTCATCGTCTATGTGATGAGTCACTTTTTAGCTGCTTTTAAATGCTAACCCTTTTCTGTTGTTTGTCTTCTAGTGACCTGGAGCTGGCAGTGGCCGAATGACTGAAGCTACCGTGGCAAAATCTGGAGCATTGCCTGCCACCAATCCTCCTTAGGCATTTGATGCCTCTGAATTTTTATTAAGGTCTCATCGGCCTTTGTATACCGCCAAAAGTTAGGAGGAGTTTCAAACAGATGGTTTGCCTCATTTTCAATGAAGAATAGGCCTTCAAGTTTAGTGTACAAGCTCTGTCCTGTTGGAGGCCCTGTTTGCTCAGGAGTACTGCCAGATGCAGTGATTTGATTTTCAATATAAGTAGCCATCCTGTTGGTAAATTGGTCTCTGGTGATCAATCTTCCTGTGCTGCTTAGTAGGCTGGGCAGTCCCTTTGCTTGCAGCATCCCCATTTTGAGTTTATACTCCTCCACCTCAGCCTGTATTTCATAGCATTTTCTCTCCACAGTTTGCACATAATTTCTGAGAGTTAGCACCTTTTTAGCTGTGAGGATGGCCTCTGTTCTGTTGTTGATGCCAATGGCTGCCAGCTCCGCTTTGTCTTGCCCATTCAAAAAATCTATCAGTCTGTTTGCCTGCTCAGGTCTGTTTCCCAGCACTGTTTTGGCCCTCTGGATTTCTGTCTGTGCTTGGCCAATCAAATCCATTTGCTCATGGATTGTTTTGATGGATTTCCATTGTTTGGTGATAGTTTGGCCAATCTTACCCCATAAAATTCTTTTTATGTCGGCCATGGCACTTTCCATATTTAGCTCCTTCTCCAGGGCCTTTATTTTGTCCTTTAGGGCCTTTATTTCTCTGCCCTGTTCTGCTACAGTTACCTTTGATTTGTCATACTTGGCATCCAGTTCTGCCAATTTTTCCTTGGCCTTCTTTATCTCATTTGCCTGGAGCTCCATTTCCTTGATGGCATTAGTTAATTCTTCTATGCTTGCACTGGCATCTGGGGCCATTTTTGTTCCTGCTGCTTCTGATGTGGGGGCCACTGCTGCCCCTGTAGTTGTTGTTGTTGTTGAAGTTGTTGGAGGAGCTTGGGATGTGGATTCTCCCTGTTTATCTTGTAGTGCTCCTTCTAGCTCTTTCTCCAGATTGAGGACCTTCTGATTCAACTGCATGATGAGGTCCAGTTGTTCATCAACCTGCTTTTCCTTTTGTAGCTCTACTGTCTGAGGGTGTTCTGTGGGCAGCAATCTTAACCTCTTCTTTAGTGCATTGAGGTCATCCTCCTTTTTCTTCATAAGGGCCCTTACACCCTTTGGATCCTTAGGATCATGTCCTAGGTCTATGATAATGTCCTCCAAAGATTTTATTCTGTTATCTTTGGCCAGGGAGGACATTCTCTCAAAATCCAACTGAGTTTTGGTATTTTTGAGTGACTCCTTCAGTTCATGGGCCATGGTTGCCTTCTCCACCAAGGTCGCATAGACCATTTCTCCAGTCTGTTTGTGGAGTTCAATTTGGTCCATGGGGTGGATTTCCTTTGCCCTTACCTTCACCCTTGTCTTCACAAAATATGTAGCTGAACTCGGCTGCGGTACTGTAGGCCTGAAATGACTTAATATCATTTTTTCTTCTTTAATGTCATATATAGACATTAATCTTTCTTGCTGGGCTGGTGTAGCATTCATAAATTGTTTGTACACCTCCACTCTTAGCAAATCATTCTCTGCCTTGATTTTCTTAAAAGAAGCCTTAGTGCTTTTAGGCTTCTTGCTTTGCTGAGAAGAGGATGACACCTCCAAACCAAGTTGCAAGCCTTGCTCCTGTTGGAATGAGCTGGTACCTGTGTGCTGGCTTTCTTCCCTGTCTTTCCTTGAACTGTCAAGGAATTCCTCAGTGATGTCTTCAACTTCTGGGGAGTCAGCCCTTTGCCTTTTGGTCTCTGGCTGATGGGAGGATCCACTAATAGGAGTGGACTCTTCACTGTCTCTTTTAGTACCCCTCTCCTCATGTGCTGGGGTCTGCAAAATTGGTGCTATTAGTGGCTCAGTTTGTGGAGGAGGAGTTTGCTCTTGCTGCTGTTTTGTTTGCTCCTCCCTCTGCAGCTCATTTTGCTGTTCAGTTTGCTGCTCAGTTGAAGGGGCAGCCTTCTCTTTCACTGCTTCCTCTTCAGCACCCATTATTCATTTTCCTTTGTCTAAGCCTGGTGCTGCTGTAGAAGATGCTTGTGTGGCTGGTGCAGTCCTTGAGGTCGAGGTCCCTTCTCCTGCTGAATGAGGCCGTTTGAAGGGTACCTGCTGCACAGAGTCTAGGTCAAGAGTCTTTTCTAATTCCTTGACATTCTTTATCATCATTTCTTCTTCAGTTAATTTGTCAACTATAGAATCCTATAGCCATTCCTGCTGGTTGGCATATTTTTCAATATGGGGATAACTGCAATGCTTAATGCCTACTAGCCTGTACTTGACTCTCCTAGTAGAAATGAAGCCTTCAGGGTCATAATGGACCCACCGAAAACTATATGACAGTTGGTATTTGTCTTTGAGGATCTGGTCAGCCTGTTCCCAACCTTCCTTTTTATTCATGATGAAAGGGCCCAGCTGATGTTTGAACTTGAGGTGGGCTTTCTTTTTGGAGCTGTGGAAGTGGGTAAGGTCAGACTGAATCAGCTGCCTATAATACTCAAGGGAAAATATCCTCATAGGCACATATTTTGGGAGGCTGAATGGACAAAGCTCACAGCCATACACTCTGATGACTGTATGATCCTCATATAGATACCAATCACCTATTTTGGACTTCTTGGAAAGCTGCAAAGCTTTCTGTATTTCAGTTGATATTCTGGGAGGAGGAGCCCTCATCAACAAGCAGGAGACAGGGTATACAAACTGGTCAATAAACTCACAATAGGAATAGGGTGAATTTTTGACCAGGTGATAGACAGATGTCCAGAAGATGACAGATCTTCTTTCCCCTCTATAATCCAGCTTTTTGATGTAGCATGAAAAAACCTGGGACTGATAATACATGAAAAGATGGTAGATGTAAGAGGAGTACTTGAAGACACCCTGTCTGTCCACTTTGCTCAACTGATCATGAATTTTGTTAGCTATGAACTTAGCAAAGTTAAACTTGCGGGCAGGGAGCTGGCCTGGACTATAAACAGATAACAAAACCAGCATTGTTCCATCCACATGCTCACTGGTTCTGTACCCCAGCACATAAGAGATCATATCTAGTAGTAGTCTGCCTGTTTCTGTAAAGGAGACATCCAGATAGGGAGGTGGCCCTGCAGGCTGGCGTTCAGGTTTCATGAATGTCCTGGTGACATTCTGAATTTCCTCACTAGTCATTTTGGCAGCAACATCTAGCAGATAATTCATGGAAAAGGGAAATAGCAGCTCAGTCTGGTCAAAGTGGAGCATTTTATTAATGGATTTAGGATTGATGTGAAAGAGGATGCTCCCAGATGGAGACTTAATGGCTCTCTGCTGTACATCATAGTTTTCAGCACATAGGCGCACAATCTGAGGGAAAACATTGACAGAGGGGAGGCAGTAGTATGGTAGGTTTGACTCCCATATCCCATAGGTGTCCTTGCCATTCAAATAGTCTTCTCTCAACTGCCTGAAGGTCTGCATGAAGTCCCTGTTACCCACAAAGTCTTCAATAAGGGATTCCCTGTCAACAAGAGGCAAGGCCTCCAGGTTTTTGTTTGGTGCATTTAAAGAGTAACATTGAGAGTTGTGGGTGCAGGGGCAGCCATTGTATAATCTGATTGTGAATAATGTAATTGCAGTAGTTTGCAAGGCTCCTCAGAGTTCAGTGATAGCCTTAATGTTGACAATGCTTGAACTCTTCTTCATAGTGAAAGAGGCCGGCTTGTTTCTGCAGGTTTTAGTAAATTCACAGGGGTTGTGAATTGTTAGGAATGATTTGCAGAGGGTGTGCAGGATTTATTTTGGTTAATTTGCAGCTGGCCTGTACTCGGCAAAAGGGAACAATGCCGAGCACCTTGAGGACAATTTTATGGTTCTAGGTGCGTGGGTCGACTGTTTCAATGCCGAATTATAATGCAGAGGCAATGTAGGTTACTTTAGCTGACTTTCAGGTAGCAAACAGAGTTGAATTTAGGATTTTGACAAGTGTTCAATGGTGAATTTACATAGAAATGGAATGCATGGGCGAAATGGGGAAATATGGTGAATACCTGGATAAAACGCTCGACAAGCCTGCGGGCCGAACCGTGAAGGCTTTGTGGTAGTTGATTTGATGAGTTGGCACGGTCGAAATTTCAAATTTGGAGGTCCGGAAGCGAGTTGGTGGTGAGGCAGCGACAAGAGTTCTTTGCAATTCGCTTGAAAATGACACAAAACGGCTATTTTGGGTGTTTATAACGACCAATTTGGCAAAAATAAGTAATTGGTGCCTTTCCGCCGATGACGTCAGCATGACGTCATGGCGGGCCCGGGTACGCGTGACGTGGATGCTGAGCTGGAGGCCAGCGTGCCTGGACGAGGTGGCAGGCGGATGTGGCGGCAGGGCAGCGTGGAGGGCGACGGGGCGCGGGGGTGGGCGGAAGGGATATGACGTCAGGATGGCGTGAGGGTGACGTGCACTGGATGGGCGGTAATGGGGAGGCGGTAAGCGGTCTCCCCGCACCGCCTTTGGTGATAAGCGGTATCGGGGAGGGGGGCTCCGAACAACCCCAGCACTTGACACGCGTCTTGGGTACGGGCCCTAATACCGCTGTTCCCCGGACGCTAAAGCGCGGCAGATCGAGATCTGTAAATGCCCGCCCACCGTTGGATCGTGGGTGGCAGAGGATCGACGGTTGGCGGGCCTTCCGACGGATCGTGCAGGTTGGGGGGTCCCGCCAGTTTATTTAAATATTCAATTAAATACCTTCGGCGGAAAACTTTAGGATTGTGGGTTTTCGTGAGTTTTTGGGGTTTTTGGGTTAATTTTTGAAAAAGGGTTTATGGAGGGTTTTTAGCAGAGGTGAGGTTTGAGCTTATGGAGAGGTTATTGCTCTTAACCAGGCATTAGAGTAATCCCTTGACAGGGTTGAGCATAGTCCCAGGTGGACTAAAGTCTCCCTTAGACAGACATATTTAGCTATAATGCTAAAGGAGGATATTTATAGAGTGCTTGGGGATTTATACACCATGGTGTTAATAATACTAGGGAAAGGGTGCCATAGGGGATTTACATAATAGAGTTAGAGTTAATATGGGGGAAAATGTGAATGAGGGGGGAAATCACTAAGTTTACTTGAAACCTACTTAGTTTAGGGAGTAGATCAAAATGAAAATAATTTTTAGACAAGAAATGTGGCTTTTCAATGAATAAAACCACCATCAAACCTCAAGTTTTTCTAAGCAATTCAATTGATGAGGGGATGTTAGTAATGAGTGGGAAAAGGGATAATTGGGAATTTAGACATGCTTCTTTGTTTTTCTTTTATCATCTTGACCATCAAGGTTAGATCTGAAATAAATACCACTTCTGTAACCCCATCTACTTACCCAGCTACTTTGCCTAACATTTTTTGTTTCTTCTTGGGGGGTGCACTTAGGCTTGCAGACCCTTACTTGCCTTTTCTTTTCTTTGGCTTTTTCTTTTGTTTTTCTATCTACTTCTACCCTTATTTCTTCCAAGGTCCCAGATTAAGCTGTTGGGAGCCTTTTCTTCTCTACCTGAACTACTTGTCTGCCCAGATTACAGAGTTTGGACAAACTTCTTTCTCTATTCTACAACTGAAAATTTAAAACATGACATGATCCAGATTAGACTGTTGGACCATCCATAAAAATTTGAGTCCATACCAAGCTATAAGCACAGATTGTATTCTCATGGAAATATGTGATCTTTGCATCATCAAAGCAGAGCATATTTGGACCTTTTCAGTGCCAATCATGAAATATGAAACCTATTGGTATAGGTAGCTAACAGTGGCTCCACATGGGGATGGTGTTTCATTTGAAAGACCAAGAACAGCAGGTCAGATTGCCTTGCTCCTTGACTGCTCTTGCCAATCTTGAAGTTTGCTGCTTTGAAATGCCAAAATTGTGTGCTTCTCTTCTTGGTAGACCTCTGATTCTATTCACCTTGTGCTGGCAGTTTAAGAAAACTTTGAGAAATTGCATTTTTACATGTTGACAGAAAATAATCTATACATCTGGATATGTACAAGGGAAAACTCAGGCTGCACTTATGGGTGATATTCAAAATAGTGCTTAAGCATCCTGCCATTCACAGGACCTTCATCAAAATCAGTTTCATTAAGACTCTTAAGGAAATAAGTATTGTTTCCTTGTACTGCTTGGACAGCAAATGGTCCTCTCCAAAGGGAATCAAATTTTCCATGTTTTGCCTTATCCTCTCTTCTTGAATCCCACTTGAGGACTTTGTCACCAATGTTGAAATCTTCTGCCTTAGTTCTTCTATCAAAAGCCTTCTTTAATTTTTCTTGTAGAACTTGAACTCTGCTGAAAACTTGGTCTCTAGTTTGCTGTAAACATATGATTTGATTGATTCTTCTTTGCATATCATTTGGTTCAGCTTGGCTTTCTTGAAGAAGTTTCATAACAGGCACTCCTAGTGATGAAGGAAATTTGGCCTCTAATCCATAAACCAACTCATATGGGCTGGTCCCAATTGATCTTTTGGTTGTTAGTCTATCTGCCCATAGGGCGTTCACAAGCTTCTTATGCCAATTCTTTTTGTTCTCTTCTAGTACTTTCTTTATGATGTTTACCAGACTTTTATTTGATGACTCAGCAAGGCCATTTCCTTGGGGATAGTATGCAGTAGAATGGCCCAAGGTGATGTGAAACTTATGGCAAAAGTTCACCATTTTCTTGGATCTGAAAGCAGCAGCATTGTCTGTTATTATTTTGTCAGGACAGCCAAATCTAGCCAATATTTTGTTCTCCAAGAACTGAATGATAGTGGAATCATTTGCTTGTCTGCATGGAACAGCTTCAATCCACTTGGTGAAGTAGTCTGTGGCTATTAAGATCCATCTATGTTGGCCTGAGGATGAGGGATGAATTTCCCCAATGAAATCCAAGCCCCATTGTTGAAAAGGTCTCTCCGTTGCAATAGGCCTTAAGGGAAGTGGCAGCAACTGTCTCTTTCCCTCAAACACTTGACATTTATGACATGAGGTGGTGAATTTCTTGACATTAGAGAACATGCTAGGCCAGTAGTACCCAGCCCTTAGTATTTTATCCACAGTGGACTTCCAGTACAAGTGTCCACCACAGTCACCTGCATGAAATTCCTTTATGATATTGTCAGTTTCATTCTCAATTAGGCAGTTTAGCAATATTCCTTCATGGTTTTTCCACAATAAATTTCCATCCATAACACAGAATTTAGAAGCTTTCATTTTTAGGAACCTACATTTAGTTCTGGACAATCCTGGGGGAGCACACAGGTTTTGCAATACATAACATATATCAGAGTACCAAAGGGATTGTTCAAAGGCTACATTGATCTTTGGAGTCGCCAGCTCCGGTTCACTGTCCAGCTGGTTGATGTCCAAGGCTTGGAAATTTGCTTCTGTCATTAATTTGGCCAAGCCTTGCCCTTTTATTAGTTTTGTAGGTTTTATCTCAATATCAAATTCCAAGATGTTGGCAATCCACTTTCCTCTTCTGCCCTCTAAATTTTCTTGGGTGAGAATGTCTTTGAGAATAGGACTTGGCACATATGCTATAACATGGGAATAAAGGATATAAATCCTAAAGTCTTTAATGGCTTTGACCAAAGCATAAGCTTGATTTTCCATGATTTGATACTTTAAAGGTGCATCTCTAAGAGCTTTGCTAAAGAAAGCAATTGGCTTCTCATTTCCTTGGTCATCTTTTTGCAATAAAACAACAGCAATAGTATGCTGGGAGGCAAAAGAGAAAATGATAAATTCTCTGTCAAACTAAGGATTGGTCAACACTGGGGTTTGGGTAAGGGCCAGTTTTATACCTTCGAAGGCTTGATTGGCTTCAACAATCCATTTGACTTTTGAATCTTTCTTTAGCATGTTATTTAATAATCTAATTAGTTCTGCTAAGTTTGGGATAAACCTTCACAAGAAATTGATTTTTCCCAAGAATCCTTGCAACTCTTTGACATTTCTTGGGTGGGGAATTTGTAGGATAGCCTATATCCTATCTGCGTCAATTCTAATGCCATTTTTAGAAATGATGTGGCCCAATAGCTTACCTTCCTCCAAACCAAACAGGGATTTCTTGGGATTCAAGGAAATTCCATATTTTCTGCATTTTAGGAAGATCTGTCTCAAATGTTTTATATGTTCTTGGTCTAATTTTGAGAAAGGTGTAAGGTCATCTAGGTAAATGACTAAAAAGTCATGAATCTCCTTGGCAAAAGCAATATCCATGGCTCTTTGAAAAGTTGCCCCTGCATTTTTTAATCCAAAAGGCATCTTTACATATTTGAAAGTTCCCCATGGGGTAGTGAATGCCGTTTTGTCTTGATCATCAGGGTGAACCAGGATTTGATTGAAGCCTGAAAATCCATCCAGTAATGAGATCCTTGAGGCCCCTACCACTCTTTGGAGAATGTGATCCATCTTGGGTAAGGGATAGTTGTCTTTGAGGGATACTTGGTTCAGATTCCTTAGGTCCACACACAACCTTATTTCACCAGTTTTCTTTCTTGTAGGGACTAAGTTGGAGATCCATTCAGAGAATCTGATTGGTGCTATGATGCCAGCCTTGAACATTTTCTGTACCTCTTGTTCCATTGCTGGGAGGAGCATTGGATTGATTCTCCTCAGTTTTTGTTTAAAGGGTTTTTGATCAGGCTTGAGAGGGATAGTGTGCTGGATTACAGAGGTGTCATAGGACTTTAGGTCCTCATAACTCCATGCAAAGACATCCTGGAACTCTTTAAAGAGGTCAATGTATTTAGGCTTTTGGTCAGGAGGTAAAGAAGCAGACAATTTAATTATTTTGGGTTTGTCAGTTGTACCTATGTTGCATTCTTCAATGGCTGCATTTTTGGTTTTCTGGGGAGATCATTTGAGTCAAAGATGTCTTCTAGTGGAGTTAGGCCTGTTGGTAGAAAATTGTCTTTCAGCTCTATGATTTCAGTTTCAGCATTAGCCACTTCCTCACCATTGATTGATTGAATTTGCTGAATGTTGTCCTTGTCGAAAATAGTTGGATTTAGCATTTGTTTTGCTGTTCTAGGTGACATTGGGTGAGTAGTTTTTTGAAACTGTATTTGTGATTGACTTGCTGTATCAAGTATTTGTGATTGACTTGCTGTATCAAGTATTTGTGATTGACTTGCTGTATCAGTGTCAATATTTAATCCTGCAAATTCTTGTTGCAGAGTTAAAAAATGGTTTATTTGCTTGTCATCCTCAAATACTTGCCAATCATTAACATTGTTTGGAATAGAGGGTCTGTGTTTTACCTCAGCTGTAAAGCAATGATGGGACTCAAAAGGCAGCTTGCAGGTACTTGCAAAGGTGGCTAAACTATGAGCATGCAGATTGTGGGTTCTAGGAATTTTAGTGATTTGGAATTCAGAGAAAAAGTTTAGTACCTCAGCAACAACAGACCTATAAGTCCTTAGTCTTTTGTCATTGGTGACAAAGTTTCCCTTCACTTGTTGAATAACTAAATCTGAATCACCCATGATTGAAACCCTGGCAGCTTGTAAGAACTTTACTAGCTTGAGGCCTAGTAAAAGAGCTTCATATTCTGCCATGTTATTGGTACATCTGAAGTTCAATCTATAGGCTCTGCCTTCTGCATGACTATTTTCTTTATTGTGTACCCAAACTCCAGCTCCTGCCCCTAACTTGTTGACTGAGCCATCAAATTCAAGGAACCATAGAATATCCTGTTGGGAAGGAGATTTAATGATCTGTTCATGGGCTGGCAATGTGAGTAGAAGTTGTGGTTTTTCATCTAGCTTGTCTTCTAGGACAGTTTCATCATTTGATTGGGTATGCTTGATATTTAAAACAGCAGCAGTATCTAGTGTTTGATTGACTGTTGTTTCATGGGTGGTAATTCTTTCATTTGAGTCTTCCTCCTGTATGAGTATCTGTTGGAAATAATACTGAGAGGGGGGGGGTGAATCAGTATTATCTGGCAATTTAACAAATCTTCCTTATTTGATCTTTGAATTATTCTTGCATATCAGTACCATAAAATAATGAACATGAACAAAGAAAACAGATAGTCACACCAAAGAACACAAGATGTAAGGTGGAAACCCAATGTGGGTGAAAACCACCTGCTGCAATATGTCTCTATCTTCTTTCAAATTAGAAACTCCTTTTACAATGATTTTGTACTGGTGCAGTCCTTTACCAGTACGCAGGCTGCAACCTGCAGAGAGCTACAACTCTCTACTTCTTTTCATAAAGCATCAAATGATCATCCAGTACATAACAGTTATTGTCTACTACAGTTATCAGATCATTAATAACAGAATTAACCCAGAACACCTTATCAACAGATAAATACAATCAATAGAACAGAGACGCAGTTTTTCCTTCTGTGGCCTGCGACCAGACGCAGCTAACCTTTTGCTACACTGCGTTCAGACGCAGATATCCTTCTGCTGCGCTGCGTGCCCACGCACTGTTCCTTCAACTGCTCTGCGTTCTGTTGCTTCAGGGACGCATCCAGAAACACAATCGCGCCGCGTCTTTCTGCTACAGGGACGCACCCAAAACCACTATCGCGCCGCGTCCTTTGCTTCAGAGACGCACCTGAACCTTGATCGCTCTGCGTCCCCACGCAAATCTCCAGTTACTGAACCGCGTCCCAGACACACCTGAACTTCGTCTGCCCTGCGTCCCCACGTAGGTTTCCAGATTCTGCACTGCGTCCCGGCGCGCTTTCCTTTCACCGTACCTGCATCCCTCCGGGTATGAATGATTTCAAGACTTTAAGTGTAACCCAAACAGTCAGATCTTCAGATCTGATCTTGCGCCAAAGAGATCTCAGTCCTTCAGTAGATTCGCCTTCTTTAGATCTAGATCAGATCTCACCCAAAAGGATATTCAACCAAAGACATCCTTAGCCAAATGATCTCCTTGCTTTATATAGGCAAGCTCCTCCTCAAAACATGGAACAATACCACGAGCCGACACGATAGAAACACAAAACCGTCGGCTAGATACCACACAAGAAACCCCCACGTGCTTTTTCTCTGCCTTGAAAAGTGTGCACTGGGTGGACGCACCCCCTGAACGGCTGGACTGCGTCTCTGGACGCGGATCCTGCATGGTGTACCTGCGGGTACGCACCTTCTGAACTGGTTTCCTGCGTCCTTCTTAATTTTCAACAAACTGAGAGCCTTGCCACGGGAGTTGCCATCAAGTACAACATCTGTAACATACAGCCATACCAGAAAAACATAATGCCAACAATCTCCCCCTTTGGACTTGATGGCAACCTCACAAACTTCAGCTTCATTCTCCCCCTTTGACATCAAGGGCAAAGGGGTATGCTCCCCCTAAGATCATGCTCCCCTTGAACCAGATCTGTAAAAAAGAACCATAATCCTCCATGAAAGAGATAGAGACATATTGCAGCTATTTCCAAGATCTCCTTCTGACCATCCTCCATAATGCCAACAATGCATTATACGCTCCCCCTGAACCTGTACCATCAATCAGAAAAGGTTCAACAACAAGAAGATGCATCAACAACCCCCAGCTTTTGCTTGAGGTACTCAAAGGTGTCCCTGGGCAATGGTTTGGTGAGAATATCAGCAACTTGTTCCTTAGAAGGAACATACTCCAACTTGACTTTCTGTTCAAGCACTTGTTCCCGGAGAAAATGATACTTGATTGGTATGTGCTTGGTTTTTGAATGCATAACCGGATTCTTTGAGATGCTGATTGCACTTGTGTTATCACATAAGATGGGGATAGGTGGCGTACAAGTGATTTGAAAATCCTGCAAAGTCTGCATCATCCAAAGAAGTTGGGTGCAACAAGATGCAGCAACAACATATTCTGCTTCAGCTGTAGACAAGGCAATCGAACTCTGTTTCTTGCTGAACCAAGATACCAGTCTGGAACCCATAAAGAACGCACCACCACTTGTGCTTTTCCTATCATCCACGCTTCCGGCCCAATCTGCATCTGTATAAGCATGAAGAGTAAGATCTGTATCTCTAGGATACCATAAGCCATAATTTTGAGTCCCTTGAAGATATTTGAAAATTCTCTTCACTGCCTGAAGATGAGTCTCCTTCGGATTTGCCTGAAATCTTCCAACTATTCCAACCGCATGCATGATGTCTGGTCGGGTACCTGTCAAATATAGTAAACTTCCAATCATAGATCTGTAGGTTGGTTGATGTACTGCTGCAGATTCATCATTTGCACTGAGACTACATCCTGTGACCATGGGTGTACATACTGGTTTTGCATCTTCCATGCCATATTTCTTCAAAATCTGTTTGAGATACTTGGTTTGAGATAAAAAGATTCCTCCTTTTTTTTTGTTGGATTTGCAAACCAAGGAAATATGTCAGTTCTCCTAGCAAGGACATTTCAAATTCTTTCTGCATGACCGAGGCAAAGCTTTGACTCATAGCTTCTTCATTGCTGCCAAAAATAATGTCATCTACATACACAACAAGTATTAGCAATTTGTTATTTTCAACTTTTATATACAGATTGCTATTTGCTGAACCTTTTGAAAAACCTTGTTGATGAAGATATTTGTCCAACCGATAGTACCAGGCCCTTGGAGCTTGTTTGAGACCATAGAGAGCCTTTTTCAATCTGCATACAAGATTTGGATCATTTCCAAGGATGAACCCATCTGGCTGTTCAATGTACACTTCTTCTTCCAAGTCTCCATTCAGAAAGGCTGATTTCACGTCCATTTGAAATACTTTGAAGTTTTGAAAACTTGAGAGAGCAAGGAACATTCGGATGGCCTCAAGTCTTGCAACAGGAGCAAAAGTTTCTTCAAAGTCTATTCCTTCTTGCTGCGCATACCCTTTACAAACAAGTCTGGCTTTGTTTCTAATTACTTCTCCATTTTCATTCAATTTATTTTTGAAGACCCATTTTGTTCCGATAACATTCTTGTCCTTTGGTCTAGGAACCAGCTCCCAAGTGTTCTTCTTTTCGATTTCCTCAAGTTCTTCATCCATTGCTTTCACCCAGCATTCATCTTTGCATGCTTCTTTCACATTTTGTGGTTCAGTAGAGGAGAGTAATGCCAAATAGCTTGAGGCTTCTGCAACTGTTCTTCTTGTTTGTACACCTGCTTCTTTCTGCCCCACAATCTGAGATTCTGGATGATTCTTCTGAACATATCTGGATGGAGTCTTTTCTTCTATTCTTGTTTTCTCTTCTGGCTCTTCTTGAGGTTCTTCTTGAGGTTCTTCTTCTTCATCATTTTGTCTTTGAGGATAGCCTTCATCTTCTTCGATGTTTTCATGATGGACTTGCCTAGGAATGTATCCCTTCTCATCAACCACTACATCAATGCTGTCAACAATTCTGCCAAGTCTTTTATTGTAGCACTTGTATGCTTTGCTATGTGGAGAGTAACCAAGAAGAATGCCTTCATCTGCCCTAGGTTCAAGTTTGCCAAGCTGCTCATCAGTATTCTTGATATAGCATTTACTCCCAAAGATTTTGAAGTGCTTTACCGAAGGAGTCCTGCCACTCCAAAGCTCATGAGGAGTTTGAGTGCTGTTCACCCGGACATTTGTTTTGTTGAGAATAACAACCGCAGCGTGTGCAGCTTCACCCGAGAAAGTTGCGGGAGTTCCTGATTCATCAAGCATAGCACGAGCCATTTGTTGGATTGTTCTGTTCATTCTTTCAACAACTCCATTTTGCTGAGGAGTTCTAGCTGTAGAGAATTCTCTCCTTATCCCATGTTCATCACAGAAATCGAAAAATTCATTTGAAGTAAATTCCCCACCTCTGTCGGATCTGAGGCACTTAATTTTGTGACCTGATTCATTTTCAACCAAGGCTTTGAAGGATTTGAATTTTTCGAATGCTTCATCTTTGTGCTTCATAAGTCCTAACCAGACAAACCTGGAGAAATCGTCAATAAATAATATCAAGTATTCCTCTCCTCTAGGTGTTCTTTTCCTGAATGGACCACATGTATCTGTATGTACTAGCTCAAGAGGCCTCCTAGCTGATCCTTCTTTCTCTGGAAAGTTAGTTCTGGTTTGTTTTCCAAACTGACATGATCTGCATATGGTGTTGTCAGGAATTTTGATATCTGGAAGATCGCGAACTGCCTGATATTTGCATGCTTTCCTTATTTGTGAGAAGCTTAGATGTCCCAACCTTCGATGCCATAACTAGTGCTCTTCATCCTTGCTCAGATAGCATTGTTGTTGTCCTTCTTCAAATATGTACAGATTATTTGGAGTTCTTTTGCCTTTGAGTACTGTTTTACCTGTATCAAGATCACGAACAAGACATCCATTTGATCTGAAAATAACCTCGGTTCTTTGATCACACATCTGGCTGACACTTAGAAGATTATGCTTCAATCCATCAACATACAAAACATTTCCAGCTTTGACCTTTTCTTTTAACTGAGCAATCCCTTTTCCTTTTATAGTTGCAGGAGTATCATTTCCAAAAGAAACTTTCTTTCCCTTTTCTAGAGCAGAATAAGATTCAAGTTTTTCTTTATCACCTGTCATATGCTTCGAACATCCACTATCAATGTACCATAGATTTTCCTGTCCCTCTGCATAAAATGCTATTCCACATCTTTCTGTTTGAGGTTCCTTTATTCTCCATGTTTTGGTGCTTGAGGCTTGCTCCTTTTTCTGCTGAAACCTGCTCCTGCATTCAGATTCTTCATGACCAAAATTATTGCAAATAGAACATTCGACTTCATTTTCAAGAACCGAAAAGTTGTTATAGGTCCTTTTTGTAATCCCTGTCATACTTCTTTGTTTTTGAGCTTCCCTAGTCATGATTGTTTTATATGCAACACATTGAGCTGCTTTGTGACCAAAGTTGTGACAAGAAAAACATTGTCCATTGAAGAAACTTCTGCGGTTATTGAATCTGCCAGCCAACTGATTGTAATTTCTATTTTCATCTATTCTTGGACCAAATTGAGAAGATTTTACCTGTGGTTGGTTCACCCTTAAGATGGATTGCCCTTGATAGCTTCTGTTTGTAATTTGTCCCTGCTTTGCCTGATGATCTTCATTGTTCTTTTGCTCATTTCTTCTTGCTGCATCAAGATAACTCTTTGAGGTGGATGCTTGAGAGGTTTCTCCATTGTAGCTCAGACCTGTCTTGTTTAGAGGAGACCGCTGCACATTGATAATCTTATCCAAAGTTTCAGATCCTTTGACAAACTTAAGATTAATAGCTTTTGTTTTCTCAATCTCTTTTCTAAGACCAACAATTTCTCCTTCTAGTTTTTCAAGATGTTTTTCCTTTTCATCAATTTGAAATTGTAGAGTATCAATGATCACATTCTTTTCTTCTATACATCTCTTGAGTCTAGTGATTTCATCATAAAGGTTATCCACATCTATAGCATCCATATAATCATCATCTTCAAATGCCATTAATAACTTATATTCATTACCTCGTTCATCTTCATCACTGTTTGATAGACCATCACTATCTTCATGGGTGTAGTAGCTTTTCTTATTTGCACTTTGTTTCTTGTTCCATATAGCAGGTTCCTTTCCTTTATCCTTATAAGGACATTTTGTAGCATAATGACCTACTCTTCCACAAGCAAAGCATTTGAAAGGTAGCTTACCTCTGAACCTTCCAGAACCCCTTTGAAGATTTTTGACAAAATTGGATTCTTCTTCCTCTTCTTCTGGAACATGGCTTGCTTCATAGTAATCTTCCTTGCCTGATGCCTTGAAAGCAGCTTCCCTTCTGTTTGATGGACCTCCCTTTCTCATTTCATAAGCAGTTAGAATTCCATGTAGCTGAGACATAGTGAGAACTCGGAGATTTTCCTTTTCTTCTATTGCAGATACTTTAGATTCAAACTTGGGGGATAATGATCTTAGAATCTTTTCAACTACTATAGCCTCTTTTATTTCTTCACCCAAATTTTTCATACAATTAACAATCTCATCTACCCGAAGAAAATAATTAGCCACACTTTCATCATTATACATCTTAAGAGTCTCATACTGAATCCTGAGAGTTTGAAGTTTAGCTCGCTTTACCTGTTCATCTCCTTCATAGCTCGTGACCATTTTGTCCCATATCTCTTTTGCTGATTTGAAGTGCATTACTTTCATGAATTCTGTTTGGGATATACTTCCTAATAGAGTACTGACTGCTTTTGCATTTGTTTCATACTTCTTTTTCTCAGCTGGATCTGTAGGAGTAGCTGAAGGAAAAGCATAGCCTGTTTCTACAATGTCCCAAACTTCTGTACCAAGAGATTGAAGATATGCAGTTACTCTTACCTTCCAATAATTGAAGTTTGTCCCATCAAAAATCGGTGGCCTGATTGATGCTTCTCTCTCGTAGTTGCTCATGATGAACGATCTACCTTCAAGCGATCAAGCTTCTATGAAGGACCTGCTCTGATACCAATTGTTGGAAATAATACTGAGAGGGGGGGGGGGTGAATCAGTATTATCTGGCAATTTAACAAATCTTCCTTATTTGATCTTTGAATTATTCTTGCATATCAGTACCATAAAATAATGAACATGAACAAAGAAAACAGATAGTCACACCAAAGAACACAAGATGTAAGGTGGAAACCCAATGTGGGTGAAAACCACCTGCTGCAATATGTCTCTATCTTCTTTCAAATTAGAAACTCCTTTTACAATGATTTTGTACTGGTGCAGTCCTTTACCAGTACGCAGGCTGTAACCTGCAGAGAGCTACAACTCTCTACTTCTTTTCATAAAGCATCAAATGATCATCCAGTACATAACAGTTACTGTCTACTACAGTTATCAGATCAGTAATAACAGAATTAACCCAGAACACCTTATCAACAGATAAATACAATCAATAGAACAGAGACGCAGTTTTTCCTTCTGTGGCCTGCGACCAGACGCAGCTAACCTTTTGCTACACTACGTTCAGAGGCAGATATCCTTCTGCTGCGCTGCGTGCCCACGCACTGTTCCTTCAACTGCTCTGCGTTCTGTTGCTTCAGGGACGCATCTAGAAACACCATCGCGCCGCGTCTTTCTGCTACAGGGACGTACCCAAAACCACTATCGCGCCGCGTCCTTTGCTTCAGAGATGCACCTGAACCTTGATCGCTCTGCGTCCCCACGCAGATCTCCAGTTACTGAACCGCGTCCCAGACG
The DNA here is from genome assembly GCA_031772625.1 of Pinus tabuliformis. NCBI lineage: Eukaryota > Viridiplantae > Streptophyta > Pinopsida > Pinales > Pinaceae > Pinus > Pinus tabuliformis. Next base: position 182,165,452 of record CM062816.1, on the reverse strand, counting down.
CACCTGAACTTCGTCTGCCCTGCGTCCCCACGCAGGTTTCCAGATTCTGCACTGCGTCCCGACGCGCTTTCCTTTCACCGTACCTGCGTCCCTCCGGGTATGAATGATTTCAAGACTTTAAGTGTAACCCAAACAGTCAGATCTTCAGATCTGATCTTGCGCCAAAAAGATCTCAGTCCTTCAGTAGATTCGCCTTCTTTAGATCTAGATCAGATCTCACCCAAAAGGATATTCAACCAAAGACATCCTTAGCCAAATGATCTCCTTGCTTTATATAGGCAAGCTCCTCCTCAAAACATGGAACAATACCACGAGCCGACACGATAGAAACACAAAACCGTCGGTTAGATACCACACAAGAAACCCCCACGTGCTTTTTCTCTGCCTTGAAAAGTGTGCACTGGGTGGACGCACCCCCTGAACGGCTGGACTGCGTCTCTGGACGCGGATCCTGCATGGTGTACCTGCGGGCACGCACCTTCTGAACTGGTTTCCTGCGTCCTTCTTAATTTTCAACAAACTGAGAGCCTTTCCACGGGAGTTGCCATCAAGTACAACATCTGTAACATACAGCCATACCAGAAAAACATAATGCCAACAGTATCTTGGTTTCAACCTCACCTTTTGAGGGAGTTGTGTTGTCATTGAAGAGGATGTATGAGTCTATGTCTGAATGGACAACATATATGGGAAAGTTTTGAGGCTTTTCTTCACTGCTGACCATATATTTCATGAGTGTTTCTCTGTACAGTCTTTTTGGTTGCCCAAAAACAGAGATGGTGGCATATGACATGTCTAATTGTAGGGAACCTTGGAGTTTAGCTCCCCATGATCTTGATAACATCATCCCATACTTAGGTGGGATATCAGCAACTACCACATCCATTAGGATTGTTTTGTTTGGGTATTGAACCAGAGACACACATAAGTCTTTTATGAGACCTAAACACTTGACTTGGCTGGAGTCAAAGGAAAACAGGTCCTTGTATGGTCTTGTTATGTCTAGATTCAATCTCTCCATGACTGCTTTTGGCATGAGATTGTGAGAAGCACCTGAGTCAAACATTGCATTATGTAATATTTTATCATGAATATGTAAACTGACATAGAAAGGTAATACCCCTGTGACTACCGTTTTTCCATCCACTTCTGGGCCAAACAGGAGTTCTGGGGTGTCATCCAGCACATTGACATCATCTTTGTTGCTAGTGAGTTGAAGGGACTTCTTGATCTGTAGTTTATAGATGTCATGCTTGGCTAGTTCTGAGAGAGGAATAGCTATCTTTAGTTTGCCAATTTCAGTCTCTAGGTCAAAGGGTTTTTCAGATTGGGTCTTGGGGTTATGGATAACAGTCCTTTCCTTGTTTATTAAATCTTCTTCTTGATTTTTATTTTGACTTTGGGACTTGCCTCTTTTACTCATCTCTTGGGGAGTAACATTTAAATTAGGTTGAGAAGGTGAAGTGGCCACAGGCTGCTGTTTTAAGGGTAGTGGTTCAGTGATCTCTTCAACAATCACTTCTTCTGCAGACGAATTTGTTTTGTCATTAGGCTCTGTGACTATGACTCTTTCAGGCTGCTGATTATCCTTTATCTTTTCAGGCTGGTTTACATTCACAGTTCTGCTCCTCAGCTTGTATTGTTTATGGACTTCATAAATAGCAGTGTCATAGCCTTGTTTGAAGTCAAAGGATTCACCTGATTTAGTTTGGAACAGTCTGATTTCATCATCCTCATGATCTTCTTGTGTTAAGAAAACTTGACTTTCACCATCTAGACCCATTAAATTAATCTCGGGATCTTCATTGGGCTCTGTTGATGTGGAAGTTTCTGCATAATTTTCTTGAAAAGGGGGTCTTATGTCTTGGTCAGTACTGGGCTTCCCAATGCCTGGGTTTTGAGTTCTCCTAAAATTTGGATTCCTAGGAGGGTTGTTTTGTGGTGCTTCCCATGATGATTTTCTCTCAACCGATTCCACTCTATCACCCAATCTTTTCATTCCATTGAGTATTGCATCCAGTTTTTGATCAAAGGCAGAGGGTTCCTCTTTGAAAACAGTCCTTTTTTCCAACCTTGCTCTGTTTCTTTTGGCAATCAGGTTGGCTTCCACTGTGACAGCAACCCTTTGGGCTTCTGCAAGGGATTGAGGATCTCTTTCCTTCAACTGATAGGCCATGTCAGGGTCAAAACCATCCGGGAATTTGTACAAAGCTAAATCAGGAGGGGGTCTTAAATTTTATGGGATTGCGTTATATACATTGTTGAATCTTGCACAATACTCCAAAACAGTCTCTTGGGGACCTCTTTTGATGGTGTCATATTCCACCAGTATGTGCAGAGGATCCTTCTTCTTCTCCCATCTGCTAGTAAAGGCTTGATACAGTTCATCAGGAGTTGTGATGGAATTTGCATTCAGGGATCTAAACCAAGTTCTTACATCCCCAGTTAGGCTTTGAACAAACATCCTCATTCTGACACTGTCATCATCTATTTCATAGGTCTCAAAATGGTCTTGCATCCTCTTAGCATGCTGGACAGCTGTCAGAGGGCCATTGGAGTCAAAATATGAGATTTTAGTTTGGTAATCTTGAGGTAGAGCTGCAACATTAGCTGGTATCTGCAAGGGTGCATATCTGTTAGCCATATTTACAGGGTTTAGAGGATTAACAGGGGCAGCTGGGATAATAGGAACAGTGGGTACCACAGGGGTAATAGGTAAGGGTGAACCTAGAGTGTTGGTCAAGGGGATATGTGCAGTGGATGAAGATGTGAGAGGAGGACTTTGAGATGTGGATGGTGAACTAGGGGAACTAGGGGTAGACCGGAAAAGGACCTTCCATGGAGTAGAGATAAGGTTGGTATGATCTGAATCTGAGGTTAGATCAGCAGGCTGCTTCTGCCTTTGCTGCCTCCTAATGTTTCTAGGGATGGTATTTGGATTATCAACAATGATGGGTGGATTAGGGTCAGGATTTGCCCTAGTGTGCCGTGGATTTTTCTTGGGAGCCAGCTTCTAACTGTTTTTTAGGATTTTATAGGAAATTTTTATATCTTCAAGGACTGGATAAATATTTTGGAATGGCTATATATATTTCAAAGCTGAGATGAAGACTCACTGAAAAAGATCTTCCCTAAAGCTGTCAATGTGACACAGAAACAGCTTTGCAGGCCTCCTGACTGATTTCAGGCTTGATCTGTAGCTTTGAGAGATGTATAGAAATTGGAAAATCCTAAGAAGTCCCTAGTGGAGTCGCCAATTATGTTAACACCCAGGTTGTTCCCTTTGACTCTAAGGGAATACGGCCGGGGTAACCACTAACCAATCTTTGGACCACAGTTTCTAGCCAAACTGTAATTAGAGAGGGCTCTCTCTTTATGATTTGTCTCTGTTTTGGAATAATTTTAGGCTAGCTATGAGTTCAGGTTTGTTTAAGGTCTTTGTTGGATGATAATTTTAGTCAAGATACTTATGCAATTTCCAGGGTGTTCTAGTCCATTGGGCAATGGAGTCAGTGGTCCTTTAGTTCTTTGATATGCTGCTTTGATACAGTGGTAATGCTGCAGAGCCAGTTTAGTGTCTGAGAAATAATGATGTGATACTGTAATTAGATGTGATGTGTTTCAGGTAAGGAAAGGCAATTAAGAATCTTTCGCTTAAATGATCATGGAGAAAACAGTGAGAATGTTAATCTAGAAACAGTAAAGAATTTCTAAATAACATTCATATTTATGGAATCAGCGAAACATGAGCAATTAAGAATTCATGTTCATGGCTAATTCTGAAGAAAACATATACAACAGTAAAGATTGAGCACTAGGTGTCATCAAAACATGTCCAGTACTATTATTTTACTATACTGCTAGTTCAGTAAAACATGAGTGTGTATTGATAAACATAAGAAGACAAAACAGAGTTTGAGAAAGACTTATTATTCCATCAGACAGCAAAGGAATTTTGCACCAGTATGCATGGCATCAATATGACATCAGATGTTTCAGGAAATCACTGAGCTCTTCCAGCCCTTTGTATTTAGATAATTCTGAAAGTGTCAGATACATTTGTCTCATAGAGAAAATTACCAACCCCTTATGAGTTACTCAGGGGAGTTTATATACAAAATTTACATCAAAAATATCAATGAATGAGTTAATATCTCATTTATGATATGCTAATCTCCGGAATGCAGTAGCTGAAGGAGTGAATGCTGCAGTAATTCCTTAATGTTTCAGCTGTCAAAATAGTCAGAAGATATTTGGACTTTATGGCTGTTAGAGTCGGTTGGAGATGCGCTGTTCAAAACTTGGCTAGCTGTCATCGTGTATGTGATGAGTCACTTTTTAGCTGCTTTTAAATGCTAACCCTTTTCTGCTGTTTGTCTTCTAGTGACCTGGAGCTGGCAGTGGCCGAATGACTGAAGCTACCGTGGCAAAATCTGGAGCATTGCCTGCCACCAATCCTCCTTAGGCATTTGATGTCTTCGAATTTTTATTAAGGTCTCATCGGCCTCTGTATACCGCCAAAAGTTAGGAGGAGTTTCAAACAGATGGTTTGCCTCATTTTCAATGAAGAATAGGTCTTCAAGTTTAGTGTACAAGCTCTGTCCTGTTGGAGGCCCTGTTTGCTCAGGAGTACTGCCAGATGCAGTGATTTGATTTTCAATATAAGTAGCCATCCTGTTGGTAAATTGGTCTCTGGTGATCAATCTTCCTGTGCTGCTTAGTAGGCTGGGCAGTCCCTTTGCTTGCAGCATCCCCATTTTGAGTTTATACTCCTCCACCTCAGCCTGTATTTCATAGCATTTTCTCTCCACAGTTTGCACATAATTTCTGAGAGTTAGCACCTTTTTAGCTGTGAGGATGGCCTCTGTTCTGTTGTTGATGCCAATGGCTGCCAGCTCCTCTTTGTCTTGCCCGTTCAAAAAATCTATCAGTCTGTTTGCCTGCTCAGGTCTGTTTCCCAGCACTGTTTTGGCCCTCTGGATTTCTGTCTGTGCTTGGCCAATCAAATCCATTTGCTCATGGATTGTTTTGATGGATTTCCATTGTTTGGTGATAGTTTGGCCAATCTTACCCCATAAAATTCTTTTTATGTCGGCCATGGCACTTTCCAGATTTAGCTCCTTCTCCAGGGCCTTTATTTTGTCCTTTAGGGCCTTTATTTCTCTGCCCTGTTCTGCTACAGTTACCTTTGATTTGTCATACTTGGCATCCAGTTCTGCCAATTTTTCCTTGGCCTTCTTTATCTCATTTGCCTGGAGCTCCATTTCCTTGATGGCATTAGTTAATTCTTCTTTGCTTGCACTGGCATCTGGGGCCGTTGTTGTTCCTGCTGCTTCTGATGTGGGGGCCACTGCTGCCCCTGTAGTTGTTGTTGTTGTTGAAGTTGTTGGAGGAGCTTGGGATGTGGATTCTCCCTGTTTATCTTGTAGTGCTCCTTCTAGCTCTTTCTCCAGATTGAGGACCTTTTGATTCAGCTGCATGATGAGGTCCAGTTGTTCATCAACCTGCTTTTCCTTTTGTAGCTCTGCTGTCTGAGGGTGTTCTGTGGGCAGCAGTCTTAACCTCTTCTTTAGTGCATTGAGGTCATCCTCCTTTTTCTTCATAAGGGCCCTTACACCCTTTGGATCCTTAGGATCATGTCCTAGGTCTATGATAATGTCCTCCAAAGATTTTATTCTGTTATCTTTGGCCAGGGAGGACATTCTCTCAAAATCCAACTGAGTGTTGGTATTTTTGAGTGACTCCTTCAGTTCATGGGCCATGGTTGCCTTCTCCCCCAAGGTCGCATAGACCATTTCTCCAGTCTGTTTGTGGAGTTCAATTTGGTCCATGGGGTGGATGTCCTTTGCCCTTACCTCCACCCTTGTCTTCACAAAATCTGCAGCTGAACTCGGCTGCGGTACTGTAGGCCTGAAATGACTTAATATCATTTTTTCTTCTTTAATGTCATATACAGACATTAATCTTTCTTGCTGGGCTGGTGTAGCATTCATAAATTGTTTGTACACCTCCACTCTTAGCAAATCATTCTCTGCCTTGATTTTCTTAAAAGAAGCCTTAGTGCTTTTAGGCTTCTTGCTTTGCTGAGAAGAGGATGACACCTCCAAACCAAGTTGCAAGCCTTGCTCCTGTTGGAATGAGCTGGTACCTGTGTGCTAGCTTGCTTCCCTGTCTTTCCTTGAACTATCAAGGAATTCCTCAGTGATGTCTTCAACTTCTGGGGAGTCAGCCCTTTGCCTTTTGTTCTCTGGCTGATGGGAGGATACACTAATAGGAGTGGACTCTTCTCTGTCTCTTTTAGTACCCTTCTCCTCATGTGTTGGGGTCTGCAAAATTGGTGCTATTAGTGGCTCAGTTTGTGGAGGAGGAGTTTGCTCTTGCTGCTGTTTTGTTTGCTCCTCCCTCTGCAGCTCATTTTGCTGTTCAGTTTGCTGCTCAGTTGAAGGGGCAGCCTTCTCTTTCACTGCTTCCTCTTCAGCACCCATTATTCCTTTTCCTTTGTCTAAGCCTGGTGCTGCTGTAGAAGATGCTTGTGTGGCTGGTGCAGTCCTTGAGGTCGAGGTCCCTTCTCCTGCTGAATGAGGCCGTTTGAAGGGTACCTGTTGCACAGAGTCTAGGTCAAGAGTCTTTTCTAATTCCTTGCCATTCTTTATCATCATTTCTTCTTCAGTTAATTTGTCAACTATAGAATCCTGTAGCCATTCCTGCTAGTTGGCATATTTTTCAATATGGGGATAACTGCAATGCTTAATGCCTACTAGCCTGTACTTGACTCTCCTAGTAGAAATGAAGCCTTCAGGGTCATAATGGACCCACCGAAAACTATATGACAGCTGGTATTTGTCTTTGAGGATCTGGTCAGCCTGTTCCCAACCTTCCTTTTTATTCATGATGAAAGGGCCCAACTGATGTTTGAACTTGAGGTGGGCTTTCTTTTTGGAGCTGTGGAAGTGGGTAAGGTCAGACTGAATCAGCTGCCTATAATACTCAAGGGCAAATATCCTCATAGGCACATATTTTGGGAGCCTGAATGGACAAAGCTCACAGCCATACACTCTGATGACTGTATGATCCTCATATAGATACCAATCACCTATTTTGGACTTCTTGGAAAGCTGCAAAGCTTTCTGTATTTCAGTTGATATTCTGGGAGGAGGAGCCCTCATCAACAAGCAGGAGACAGGGTATACAAACTGGTCAATAAACTCACAATAGGAATAGGGTGAATTTTTGACCAGGTGATAGATAGATGTCCAGAAGATGACAGATCTTCTTTCCCCTCTATAATCCAGCTTTTTGATGTAGCATGAAAAAACCTGGGACTGATAATACATGAAAAGATGGTAGATGTAAGAGGAGTACTTGAAGACACCCTGTCTGTCCACTTTGCTCAACTGATCATGAATTTTGTTAGCTATGAACTTAGCAAAGTTAAACTTGCGGGCAGGGGGCTGGCCTGGACTATAAACAGATAACAAAGCCAGCATTGTTCCATCCACATGCTCACTGGTTCTGTACCCCAGCACATAAGAGATCATATCTAGTAGTAGTCTGCCTGTTTCTGTAAAGGAGACGTCCAGATAGGGAGGTGGCCCTGCAGGCTGGAATTCAGGTTTCATGAATGTCCTAGTGACATTCTGAATCTCCTCACTAGTCATTTTGGCAGCAGCATCCAGCAGATAATTCATGGAAAAGGGAAATAGCAGCTCAGTCTAGTCAAAGTGGAGCATTTTATTAATGGATTCAGGATTGATGTGAAAGAGGATGCTCCCAGATGGAGACTTAATGGCTCTCTGTTGTACATCATAGTTTTCAGCACATAGGCGCACAATCTGAGGGAAAACATTGACAGAGGGGAGGCAGTAGTATGGTAGGTTTGACTCCCATATCCCATAGGTGTCCTTGCCATTCAAATAGTCTTCTCTCAACTGCCTGAAGGTCTGCATGAAGTCCCTGTTACCCACAAAGTCTTCAATAAGGGAGTCCCTGTCAACAAGAGGCAAGGCCTCCAGGTCTTTGTTTGGTGCATTTAAAGGAGTAACATTGAGAGCTGTGGGTGCAGGGGTAGCCATTGTATAATCTGATTGTGAATAATGTAATTGCAGTGGTTTGCAAGGCTCCTCAGAGTTCAGTGATAGCCTTAATGTTGACAATGCTTGAACTCTTCTTCACAGTGAAAGAGGCCGGCTTGTTTCTGCAGGTTTTAGTAAATTCACAGGGGTTGTGAATTGTTAGGAATGATTTGCAGAGGGTGTGCAGGATTTATTTTGGTTAATTTGCAGCTGGCCTGTACTCGGCAAAAGGGAACAATGCCGAGCACCTTGAGGACAATTTTATGGTTCTAGGTGCGTGGGTCGACTGTTTCAATGCCGAATTATAATGCAGAGGCAATGTAGGTTACTTTAGCTGACTTTCAGGTAGCAGACAGAGTTGAATTTAGGATTTTGACAAGTGTTCAATGGTGAATTTACAGAGAAATGGAATGCATGGGCGAAATGGGGAAATATGGTGAATACCTGGATAAAACGCTCGACAAGCCTGCGGGCCGAACCGTGAAGGCTTTGTGGTAGTTGATTTGATGAGTTGGCACGGTCGAAATTTTGAATTTGGAGGTCCGGAAGCGAGTTGGTGGTGAGGCAGCGACAAGAGTTCTTTGCAATTCGCTTGAAAATGACACAAAACCGTTATTTTGGGTGTTTATAACGACCAATTTGGCAAAAATAAGTAATTGGCGCCTTTCTGCCGATGACGTCAGCATGACATCATGGCGGGCCCGGGTACGGGTGACGTGGACGCTGAGCTAGAGGCCAGCGTGCCTGGACGAGGTGGCAGGCGGATGTGGCGGCAGGGCAGTGTGGAGGGCCACGGGGCGCGGGGGCGGGCGGAAGGGATATGACGTCAGGATGGCGTGAGGGTGATGTGCACCGGATGGGCGGTAACGGGGAGGCGGTAAGCGGTCTCCCCGCACCGCCTTTGGTGATAAGCGGTATTGGGGAGGGGGGCTCCGAACAACCCCAGCGCTTGACACGCGTCTTGGGTATGGGCCCTAATACCGCTGTTCCCCAGACGCTAAAGGGCGACAGATCGAGATCTGTAAATGCCCGCCCACCGTTGGATCGTGGGTGGCAGAGGATCGACGGCTGGCGGGCCTTCCGACGGATCGTGTAGGTTGGGGGGTCCCGCCGGTTTATTTAAATATTCAATTAAATACCTTCGGCGGAAAACTTTAGGATTGTGGGTTTTCGTGAGTTTTTGGGGTTTTTGGGTTAATTTGTGAAAAAGGGTTTATGGAGGGTTTTTAGCAGAGGTGAGGTTTGAGCTTATGGAGAGGTTATTGCTCTTAACCAGGGGTTAGAGTAATCCCTTGACAGGGTTGAGCATAGTCCCAGGTGGACTAAAGTCTCCCTTAGACAGACATATTTAGCTATAATGCTAAAGGAGGATATTTATAGAGTGCTTGGGGGTTTATACACCATGGTGTTAATAATACTAGGGAAAGGGTGCCATAGGGGATTTACATAATAGAGTTAGAGTTAATATGGGGGAAAATGTGAATGAGGGGGAAAATCACTAAGTTTACTTGAAACTTACTTAGTTTAGGGAGTAGATCAAAATGAAAAGAATTTTTAGACAAGAAATGTGGCTTTTCAATGAATAAAACCACCATCAAACCTCAAGTTTTTCTAAGCAATTCAATTGATGAGGGGATGTTAGTAATGAGTGGGAAAAGGGATAATTGGGAATTTAGACATGCTTCTTTGTTTTTCTTTTATCATCTTGACCATCAAGGTTAGATCTGAAATAAATACCACTTCTGCAACCCCATCTACTTACCCAGCTACTTTGCCTAGCATTTTTTGTTTCTTCTTGGGGGGTGCACTTAGGCTTGCAGACCCTTACTTGCCTTTTCTTTTCTTTGGCTTTTTCTTTTGTTTTTCTATCTACTTCTACCCTTATTTCTTCCAAGGTCCCAGATTAAGCTGTTGGGAGCCTTTTCTTCTCTACCTGAACTACTTGTCTGCCCAGATTAAACAGTTTGGACAGACTTCTTTCTCTATTCTACAACTGAAAATTTAAAACATGACATGATCCAGATTAGACTGTTGGACCATCCATAAAAATTTGAGTCCATACCAAGCTATAAGCACAGATTGTATTCTCATGGAAATATGTGATCTTTGCATCATCAAAGCAAAGCATATTTGGACCTTTTCAGTGCCAATCATGAAATATGAAACCTATTGGTATAGGTAGCTAACATAAATGATTTTGGAGGTGAAAACGATCTGATGATACAGGGTTCAGGGTGGCGGTCATGGAAGAATGGAGCGTGAATGTATTGCAGCAGATGAGACACAGGTGAATTCTCTGAGCGACTTCTCTTGAACATACTGGCGACACTGACATGGATTGGTAATGTTAACCCCAAATATGGATGGTGCGATGGACCAATGGTCATATGACTGGTTTACGGAATAACCCAACCCGACGCGGACGTGGAATGAAAGTGTCATGTTCAAGAGTGACTTGCTACCATTAAAGTTTCTTCAAGTTTTCTTCCTAATTTTTCCCCAGTCATTGTTGACCAGTACCTCTTTATTTTTATCAAGCTTGAGGAGGATAACATATGCTTGTTCTATAATTTTCCCTTTGAGCAAACCCGTTGCTATGTTTTAATGAGCCTAGCGACAGTGAAACTCGTTCTCGTCTATATGGACAAGCTTGTCTCTATTGATTTGAACGAGCTTAACGACAATGATAACTCGGTCCTTTTTCAATTTTAGAGAGTCTAAAAAGGGATGGAAAGGAAACTCCAATAAACATTTTTCATCATATAATCCCTTAAGTCCGAAAAAGTATAAAATAATACGAAAGGGATGAATTTTCGATAGTTTTAACGAGCCGAACAAGACAAGCACTTGATCTTTTTGTGTAATAATCCCTTGGGTCCAAAAAGATTAAAATCTAGAGGAGGGATAGCACTTCCGATAGCTTTAACGAGCTGGAGAGGCCAATCGCTCAACAATCTTTTCATGTTTTACGAGTTAGATGAAAAGAGCTTAAAGGGGACTCATTTTTTGAGGAACGAGTGATAATTTCGGGTAGCAGCTGATTCCAAGTAAGGTTTGGAATTTTCCAATCACGGCAGTGTCACAAGGATGGCTAACAAGATCACTCATCGTAGATGTTCCTCAAAAGGGTAAACAATCAAATGGAGGCGTATGATCGGCTAAAACAGAGTGGAGGTGATGATGAGAACATGGCCAAGGCTCAAAAGCTGATGATAATGCATTCACAATGGTTATTTACCAGAGATTGGTTCATTTTTTAATGAGCTTAAACTATGGGGGAAACATTTTCTCATTACTTAGGTTTAATTTTTAACGAGCTTAAACTTCACATAAAAACTGCTCGTGGCGGGTTTATTTTTTAACGAGATTTAACCTTGAGGTAACACTGCTCGTGATAAGTTTGCATGCCACCAGCATAATAACGCAAATCGAGGTGCATGCCCCCCAAGCTTCATTGCATTCAACATGGTGGTTCGAATGAAGGTTTACCTTCGAGATCTTTGAAATAATCGACTTGGATTTTACGAGATCGTAATCAAAGATTCGATTTGGAAAGGGATTTGTTTCATTTTTTAATGAGGTTGACACAGTAAAATAACTATCCTCATAATCCAACGTATTTACAGTATTTGATAGAAAATAAAAAACTGAAGGATGATTAAGGTTGCTGGAATAATCTTCGTGGTAATCCAGAAGATGGGAATGATGGTGGTAATCTTCCCATGGTGCCTCTCCTATCATCATTGACGGATTGATTTCTTTGTCTGTAGAATCTACATGCGACCAAGGATCTAAAGAGGTGCCATATTCCTTAGACCTATCTATCCAAACACTCAATGAGCGTTGATTTGGGTTTGCCCCCCAGGCCAAGAAAATTGATTGCTACAATATTTCTAAAATGGCGATGATCCATGCTGTCAAAATGTTCAGGAATCTTCTGAATATTTTAGATATAGAAGGTATCATATTACAGGTTTCCACTGTGGCCACTTCCGCCAGATTACTTGGAGGCGGTAGGGCGAAATTACCCATTAAGGCAGGGTCTTTTAGGAGGCCTACTCTGATATTTTGAAGTGGATGATTGCTTCCGTGGATCATTGGGATGCTTCTCGTAACTTGTGAACTATTGGGGAGAAATGTTTGTTGGTCAATGATTGTAATTCCTCCTTGGAAGGGAAATGAAATCTTCCTGAAGTAGGTCGACAAAACGGCAGCCATGGCGTATATCCAGGGCCTTCCTAGTAGGATGTTGTAATTGAGGTTTCCATCAATAACTTCAACATCAATTTCTACTCTTTTGCCCCCCAGTTCGACTTGTAATTTACTTAAAATCCCGTATGGGATGTATGTTCGTCCATCAAATGCTTTTAATGTCATCGACGATCGTGACAAGGGTGGAGATCCTAAAGTTTTCCAACAACTCATCGACATAATACATGTAGATGCCCCCTCATGAATAATTGTTTGATGAACAGTTTTGTTGAGGGCTTTCACTTGAATAAGGAAGGCTAGTTGAGTTGGTAACCGAGGGTCATATCCTTTGTGATTAAAGGACACAAGATTGGAATTCGTTGGGTCAATCCCACCTACCACTGATAATAAAGCTTTCTTTTGGGAGGGGCAATTTTGCAGTACCTCAAGTGTCGACATAGCGGACGGCGATTGGGCCATATCCTCCACTATATTATAATGATGTGCTTCTCTGGCACGAGGATTAAATGTCGATTTGTGTACTACTCCCTTTGTTGGTTTTATCGTTAGCTCAGGAGTGATGGGTGGCACAACTTCGGTTGAGGTTGTTGTCGAACTACTAGGTTGATCATTGTCCTTGTTGTTTGACATCTGTGGATTCCCGTAATCTTTATTCCTTGTCAATATCAAAGCATCATTTTGCTGCTTCAAAACAGACAACATTAGCACTTGGGATAGGGAAGCATTGTCGCTAGCAACCATATTTGTTCCTGGATTCGGAAATGGATCAGTCAATACTACTGAGGTTTTTGAACTCTTTAAGAATTTTCTAAGCTTGGCTTTGTATGGACAATATTTCGTCCAATGATCCTCATCACATATAAAGCATGGATGACTTGGTTTCCTATCTCCAGGAGGGTTTGCAGAAGATTTTTTAGGAGACTACTCCTCCTGTTTCTTCTTCTTCCCTTTCTTTTTCTTCTTGCCTCCTGGTTGCTTTGGTTCTTTGCCTTTGTCAGTCAACACGGCATTCACCTCTGAGGCGAGAAGTTCTTCATTTGCATTTTGACTTGAAATCGTACGGGCCTTCTTTGATTTAGCCTTTACGATTTTCATGATAGTCGTACCTATCATGCCATCGCCAGCATGAGAGTCTTTGTTTGATTTAGGAGGGGGAGGAATGGAAAATTCTAGTCTCGGAGCATCAAGGATTTATCGTAGAGCGTGCCAGACTGAGTATAGATTAAGTCTAGATATTGTGCACGAGCAATAATTTGCTCTTCAGTGACGACTCCTCCCTTTGCCACATCTTCCGTAATAGAAGGTAACAATGACTTAATAAACCATTCAACTAACATCTGATTAGGAACATATGTTTTTACCATTCTACAATGATGTCGTCACTCATGAATATGATCGGATATGTGAGTGGCCATCATTTGTTTGAAATTGGTAAGAAGCTCTGTTCCCGTTTCGTACCTTATAGGTAACTGAAAATGGGTTAAAAAGGTTGTGGCTAGGGTACTGAAGTTATCAAACGAAGCTCTAGGCAATTTGATATACCATTTTTCTGCCGAACTAGTTAACGTTCGTTGAAAAAGGCGAAGCCTGATCGAATCATCGTTGAGAGTGTTGGATGAACACCATAGATGAAATGTCATCACATGATTTGTCGGGTCTTCACCAGGATTTCCATTAAATTTAGGAATATCTGACAGAAGTTTATGCAGAATCGCTGGCCACCAGGGGGCATAAGCAATTGGATCATTCGTTAGCCGATTTAGATTCGGTAACTCTAAAGTCGCCACGAAAGGCAACTGTTGATTCAGGTTCGGCGAAGCATACCTAGGATAGGATGGGATTGCCTGAGAAGTTGGTCTTTGCATACCAGCATAATGCATTTGATGCTGGTAACTTTGGTAAGGTTGATGGGCATGACCATTATGATATGATTGATGTTGACCGTTTTGAATATACGACTGCCCATTACTTGCAAAGACTTGTTGCTCAGATCCTCGGTAAGCTTGTTGGAATTGTGGTTGTTGGTATTGTACCAGCCATGGTTGTGAAGCCATGAGCTGTTGTCCAGTACTGACTATTTGACCAAGATGAGGGGTAATGGTCCCCGTTTGAACCTGGGTCATTCCACTAGTTGGTGATTGCGGTTGTGTCGCAAGGACAAGAGGTTGTTGTATTACGACCTGAGAAACTTGAGGTTGGCATACAACAGGAAATGCTTGTACTTGCAACACCATCACAATAGCCGGCGTAGTGGGGGATATTTGACACAGGTAAAATTTGTTGCATCGAGTATACAACTCTTGGTTGTTGAGGTAGGATTAGCACCCAATCGCTAGATGTAATTCCAGCATAACCTGAATTCTGTTATGAACTCTTGTATGGTTTTTCTCCCGAAGGAGACAATGAAAGGGTAAACTTCCCTCCATACAGCGGTAATCCAGTGCTCAAAGGAATGATTTGCCTTTGGGGATCGGATTGCCCAAAATGACGCTGCGAAGGATCAATTTGCGGACTCAACATAAGCGATTCTAGATACTATTCCGGACGAACAAACGGGAACAGACCATACTATCGAAACAACTCCTGGATGGATTCCATCCAGCGATTGAGAGCTAGTTGGTATAGATGGTATGCCGACGAACATTGTTGGAATAATAGTATGAAGTTCTGCCATTGCTGTGTCAGATGACACAGTCCTAGATGTTGATGGTTGTTCAGACATATCTAGTCTATTCAAAAGATTTCCTAGCGATTCTACAGGAACTTCCGATGACGGGAGACTAATTTTTGATGAAGAGGGATACAGGGTGATCCCAACTCTAAAATGCGATGGAGTATTAGATGGAGGATCCTCCACAATCTCTTCTATAGCAATCAATCCAAGTGGAAGAGGGAGACCATCAGGTCCGTAAAATATTTCCGGTGTCGAAGAAGATATAGGTTCTGCAGCGACAGATTTTCGAGGAACAATACCTTCCGAATTAGCTGTAGATGGAGCCGGTTCAGGAATAGAAGTGTTCACCGTCACACTAGGATCAATTGTAATGTCCTTTTGTGGCTGCGAAATTTCTTCTATAGAGGCAGGGATACCAGAAATGTTTGGAGTAACCGGAGTCTCTGAGGATGTCGGAACACTTGTTCCAACTAAACCAGGGGACTTTGATCCAGTTAAATGAGTTTGCTTTGTCCGGAATAGTTTTGTTTCCGGAGATAAAGACAGTTGACTTGTAAGTCTCCGCGAACGACGCGATTTCGATTAACTTTCTTCCACGATTGTGGATTACTCGATCAACTAAAAATAGAGGGTGGAATATGATTCTGGATTAAATGAATTTTAGATGCTTTGACACAACTTTTTTTTTCAATTTTTAAGAGTCGAGAAAAAACAAAAGATGACTCTAGTCGCCCTCAATTTTTAATGAGCCTGAAGTGACAAGTGCTCAGATGGACCTTTTCCTTTAAGGAGTCTAAAAAGGAATGAAAGAGACTACTCTGGAAATCTAGATAGAGGGATTACCAAACCAATCACAAAACTGCAAAATACTTTTTACGGTACGGCAGTCAATCTTCCCAAATGCTGTGTTCAGTGCATTGCAATCGATAGGGCGGCAGACACAACTTCCTATGGATAAAGGATATAGCCTATTGTGGTCTCCCAATATATACTCGACGGTACGTGGGAGCACAAGTCCGTACTGGCACTTGTCGTCTCAAAGAGGAAGAATCACCCAACCAACAATGAAAGCGACAGTTACCAGGCTTTACGACGCCGGAATACGTCTCTAGCCTAGACTTCTAGATGTTGTGCTTTAGGTTCCAAAGCATTTTTATGTTCATTGAATTTATTTTACAGTTGATCTTTCTTAAGAAATTTTCCATTCAGGTTCACCCCATGATGTAGATATACAATTCTTAAAATGCAATCTAAGATGATAAACAATTGTTTAATCTTCTTTTTATAATGAAAATCCTAGCTACTAAGGAAAGAGAGATGATATTCTTTCAACATAGAGCAGAGAGCACACACTAGATGCACTGTCCTAAATCGAACCAATAAGAAGTCTAAATGCAAATGCACATGCATGTATTTGTTTTCAACTTTCTTAATGTGTGAATGACAAGAAGAATGTTAAGTACAAATTTGAATTATCTTTTCAAAGCGATAGTATTAACAAATTTCTCTTCAAAAATGAAGGGAAGATAATGATGACACTTTGCTAGTTTGAATTGAAAACTACTTTCGACACTTGAAAAACTACTAATTCAAATCAAATACAAGAGTAACTGTATAATCGACCATCAAGAACAATAGAATTCTTTTCTTTGACTGAAAACGACACTTGTGACACTTCCAAATCAAAAGGTGACAGTTTGATTATGTTACTTTTTGTAAAAGAGAACTATAAAAAAACATTCACAATTCTTTGTACTATGGAGGCGGAATCATGCAAAGGAAGGGAGTTTCCACAGTGGTATACTTATCACAAACAACAAAACTCCTGAATAAAGCTGAAGGGAGTGAACACAAAACCAAAATCTGAGAGTAGAAGAGGTCTTATCTGATCAACGCACCTGCAACACAGGGAAAGTGTGATGTAGGGCACCTACTACACACGGGAGGTGCGATGCATTCAGATTCCCAAGAGGAGAAAGTGCGATGATCCAGGGACGAGACTTCAACTTGGTTCTTGGTCACAGTTTGCAGCTTAATTCAGGGATTTAGGCTGAGCTAATGATAGTTAGTAAATAGAAATCACAGGGGCTGATCTAATGAGGTTACTAGAGCCACCACTAGGGAAATTAGGATGTTTGCAAATCGATTCTTTAGTTTATAAACAAAACCTGAAGATAGACTGAAGCAGCATTGATCTACTTTTCACTTGCATAGCAAATGCAGTTCGAAGGCTAGCTGGCTTAACTTCAGGCTCCGTCTGTAAGTTTATAAAACAAATAAATATAGACAAGCAAACAATCTATTCGCTCCCCAGCGGAGTCACCATTTTGTTATCAGGAAATCTAGTGTCCACTCGGAGCTGCTAGTCCCACTAAGACTGGTATCTATCTTAGAAACAAACAAACTAAAACTACTTTCACTTTCCTTTATGAGAAGTAGATAAGAGGGGAACAAAGGACACCAACCTTAGTGTTGCGCTTGGTTCCTCTCCCTTCTGACAGATCCTTGCCACTTTTCCCTCGTCTACCCAGCTTCAAAGAGCACCTGTGGAATCAAAGTAGCATAATACTATCAAAGAATAAAGATCTACAATCATAAACAATATAGGACCAGATATATATTGACCACACAAATTCATATATCATCAAACATACAAGAATGTGGAGGAAAACTTGAATAGCTTTATTAATATCAAGAATAGAAAAGAGGATTACAACCAATTGTTCTGATCCAACATCATCCTCACAGCATGAAATCCCTTCTTCACCTCATGAAAAGCTTAGATCACCTAACACTATGATGTTGCACTAGGAAACCAACAACACTTCCTTACAAGATACAAAATTCTAGCCTTTGGATCTCTGTGATGAGGGATCCATATATAGATGATTGCAGGGGGGTGAGTCAGCTTCTAGGATTTTGATTAGTGTCCTCTCTCTGATAGTTCTTGATTCCACTTGGAGATTGATGATCTCTTACTCATCCCTGGGTGAATTTGGAGAGGCAAGTGTCACAAGAGAAGTTTCTAGAAGATTCCATGGAGATCCACCTTGAAAACTGTCTCTGCCATTTGTCTACTCTCGCCCATCGCACCCTACAGAAGGGCTTTCCAGTATGCATCGCACCCTTTACACTGAGCAGGTGAGATGCATCGCACCCTTTGCACTGGGCAGTCTGTATGGTCCAGCTTTGACCAGTTTTTAGCAATTTTTTGTGGAGAACTTCTGGGAGATGATGTAATCAGCTGACCTTGTTCCTTTAGGGTGTAAAGCAACACTTTTAGGGACTTAGGAGCCCTTGGTTTATGGACATGTATGATTGGGGTTGCAGTGCCCAAAAATGTCTATAACACCCTCGTCCGGGTCCCATTCCTCCTCGTCCCCGTCCACGTCCCAAGAATCCACCGCGTGCTATTGCTGCGGCTAGATCCTAACCTCATGCCTCAGTCTGCATCTGGTAAGCAAGTGTCCGATCCATCAACATTTCATAACTTCGGAAATTACGTTCGTCATGGCCCACCGATCTACAAAAATTGCAAAATACCTGCTGAGGGGGTTATGTAAACTTCTCCAATAGATGACAGTTGTTCGTTGTGTGCTTTCCTCCTACCTAACAGATCGCTCACCAGAGTGCGGGTGTCGCGCTTAGCCCCACCTGTGCCTCTAGTCTCAACGTCATTGGTCCCCCCTGCCAAATAGTTCACGAATATCAGACAATGATCCTTATCGTAACCCTGGCCTTTACATTTTATGCACCACACCTCTTCCCGCGCTTCTGGCCGGGGCGCCTTATCTTGTTTCAAACTTTGGATCTCTAAGCATAGGTTTTGTAGTTGTGCATGGATTTGCTAAACTCCCAACCCAGGATCTTGTATTGGAGTTTCATGCAGCCTCATTGATATCTCTAAAGCTTCAGCCTGGGTCGAGATATTTTGCTGTGATAGTGCCATCCTCAGATGTGGTGTCAAAGACGCCACAAACCATGCGCAGTGCTGTGCATCCATTAACGTTATGTTAGCCTTACAGATCATACTCTTCAGTCTCTGATCTAGATCCCAAGGTATTTCACCTGGAAGCATCACGGTCTCCTTGAACCCGATGATCGACTGCATCTCTGATTTTGGCCAGCTAAATTCTTTATTCAATGCATCCTGGATCTCTGCTATTCCTGCATTTGGATGATCGCTAGAGTGCTTTATATACCATGTCAACGCGTGATCCTGCAGTGCGCTTACCAAAGTATCCTTTTTGATGTTATCATCCGTAACACCTTGGGCTTCCCATACTGCCTTTACCATGAACCAGAATTGATTTGGTTCCTCACTTCCTACGCCTCTAAATACGGGCAACTTGATCGCACTCACCATTCCAACCCTCAATGGTGGCTGAGGTGGGGTAGGTAAAGATGGGGTTGATGTAGGCAAAGTGGGTGATGGCATGGATGGCGGTAGTAACAGCGGAATGCGTTGCTTTATCAACCGGACTGCGCTTCTCGGAGAGGACCCTGCGAGATCCTCCTCACTTTCTTGTGAGAGTGAAATCAGGGGATTGTTCTCTAACCCTTCGATCCCTTGGTAGCCTCTTCCGCTCCACGTTACCCCAGACATCAATGGATTCTCATCACCCGTTTTTCACATAACAACATTTCAGTCCAGGTATTCAACGATTTTATATACTTACCCCGAGGTCCTTTGAGAAAATTCCTTTCCGCTTTGCTGTAGCTCACAGTTGTATCTATCGCGAACTCAGTGATAAACCCTCCTATTATCTAATCCAACCAGTGATCTATTGCCCGTGCGATTTTATCTTTAGACACTTCTAGCCTGTGTACCAACTTTGGAGTCCACTCGATGGGCTGATCAAGTTTGCACCTTCCCTAACTATCAGCTAGCCTCGCGATCCACTCATATAGTTCTGTCAAGAAAGACGCGAAGAAGATCTCATGGATTTCCATGTATAAGTAGCAATCTAGCCACCTCTCTTTAGATATCTGCGGAGTTTTGTTTTCCTGTACTATGAACTCGTGGAGCTTCTGATCCAACCAATCTTCAATCTCTTTCTTTGTAGGGTTCCAGTGTTCCGACATCAGACATCCCTTAGGCAGATCCCAGTCGCGACAACGGAACCATTTGTTGGCTTGATGGGGCCTGACCTAGGTTCAGAAGTGTTTTAGCCAAACAAATCTCGCACTACCGGCCCTTTCGGTAATATTCCACATAGTGCAGACTGAAGTCTCGCCCGAGGTAGCAGGGGAGGGTGCTGGAACCATGTTTCCGCACCCTAGGGATGTCTTACTGAGGACTGGAAGGGTTGTGAACCAATCTATGCTCTTGCACTACTCTGCTAAGCTCGTCTAACCTTCACGAAGCTCTACGATGAGGCTCTTCTTAGATTCTTAGTATTATCGTGGTTATTATAGAGTAGATCTAATTCTTACATTTTTAAGCAAGCATTTAATAGTTATAACCAGTGCGCACACCCATATATCTTACAGATATGTAGAAACTCGGAACATAAGCAAGAAACACATATAGATCTATGATAAAACACATAGTATTTCCAGAACAACTTACCTTTTATTAACTTTGATCCAGTACATTCCCATTCCACCCTGGGCACTCAGCTGTAGGGGTCCGCGCACACAGCTGTGGACTCTACCAGGCCTCTGCGCACACAACAGCTGAGCCTCTATCTATCTACTATCACCCACAACTCAGACTTATAGACTCAGAGTGAATAATGTATTAACAAACCCATAACATTCAAGATCTGAACTAAATCTACCTTCTACCCTTAGAGCCTTGCTCTATTTATACATTCCCATGGTCCGCGGACCATGGGCAGGCAGACTCACTTTCTATTTCCTTACACTATTTTCGGGCAGACAACCCTTTGACTGCATTCATTACAATTCACACTCCTCGTGCTTCGTGGAGCTTTTACCACATTTTTACCCAAAATTTCGGGCTTTAAGCCCCAAACCCATTACGCGTGGCCTTCGCTACCCAACAAATCTAAACTCTTTTTGTTTTACTATTGCTTTACTGAGATTTATCAATGGAAATGATCTTTACCTTGGTTTTGCGTTGAAGAAGAAGTTGTGATTGCAAGAGCTTGTAAATGGTTGATATAGTTATATATTTCTCTTCATCTTACTGTAAGTTTCATACCCAGTAGTGGCAAGGGCCCACCACCACTGGGAAAATTAATTCCGTAGATAGTAGTTGATTTGTTGCTTTAAGTTTTAATTCATTTCTTTGAATTGTTTTGAAAAGAATTCAAATCTAGTTTCCAGTGTTTGATTGATTGTGTTAATTTGTTTCCATAGCATCTGAATCCATTTTGTTTATATAACAACGTTTTGGCATTTTTGGCATATATTTATTTTGTCTCTAAATGAGTTTGTTTTCATAAGGTTGGATTTGGTTATATGGTGAATAGGTAGATTTGTTAGAATTTACAGTTGATTAGGTTGAGCGTTCACTACAAGTTGATCTTAGTAAAAATGCATTCCTTTTATTTCTTTTTGGACACTCTCTATTTTGAAAACAAATTAATGGTGAATGTAATGACCTTTGTTCACTTTGTCTTCGATCTAGCACGTTGATAGATTCGGTTCTTTGCTTTTGATCTAAAATGCATTTCATAGCCTCTGCATGAGTTTTCTATCCCTTGTTACATAGCAACGTTGCCCAATCGTGGGAATAACCCAAATCACAAGCTTGTACGCATGCCTTTCTGAGTGAATTACACAATGATCATATCAATTCCTCCATAAAATCCAATTACAAATACTTATCTGAGCTCGAAGAACACTGAATGAATGTTGTGTGTAAGGTTTATGTAGCAAGAAAATTAGAATCCACAATGTGGAGTATCAAGTTATCAATCTCATCAGATCATTGAAACTTAACATAAAAATCCCAGAGCTGTCAATTGAACTTGGTTTTATAATAATAATATAATAATCCTTAGGACAATTGACTTGCTGAGATAGTTAATTCAACTCTCTATTTTCCATTCATAACTCACAAACAAGAAGAGCATGTGTTAAGCATTAAAAATTGATTTCCAAAACAGAGTTGAAGAATAGTTAGTTACTGGAGGACCATTTCTCTCCTTGATTGATTTGATCAAGAAGAAGATTACTTTTAGCTCAAATTTCTATTGTTTTGAAATAGAGTATAGGTTTGGAGTGACATAGGTTTATCCATTTGATAAGAAGAGTTGGCATCTCATTTATTTAATTTTTCCTTTCATGATGGTTGAATGCAAGTTTGTAGGTTGTGTTTTGCTAAGCTTGGGTTTGATAGAAGATTGAAAGTTATTATATCCTCTTAATTTTAGGCATAGGATTTATATTTGTACTTAGTCAAACAAGAAAGATGATTGAAATAGGTTTTTAGTTGGAAATTCTTCTGAGTTCTGCCCAAGAGTGAAGCTTATCATAGAGTCCTAAAGATTTAAAGTTATATTTGAAAAAGTTTAGTTTCAAGTCTTCTTGCCTTTAGAACATGCTTGAAGTAAATTAGAGTTTGCAACCTTTCATTCAAAAGTAGCATAGGTAACAGAATTAGGGTTTCTTATGGTTTTTACGGGATTTGAGTGATTTGATAAAGTCTTTTATCAGGAGTTTTTGCTTAGCATTTAGATTGGGATTTCAGTTAAGTAGAGTAGTTTTAAAGTACATATTCATTAAGAGTTTCAAAGTTAAAATTTGATTATTGATTCTGCTTGCTAGAATTTGATTAATTGTTTTCTAGGTTCGTCTAAATCATTTTATAAATCAAACCATTAGAACTTTGACCAAGAACTGAATTTAGAAAGTGCAGTACAACTTGTGTTTACGAGCCTGGATTGACATATAGATGCAGGAGAATTAATACACCCATTAATCTCTCAACATTTTGGTGTCGTTGCTGGGGAAGTTGTAATTTCTTATTTCGGTAACTATTATTATCATAGTTTTAGGATCTTGAAAGACTGTTAGAGGGTGGAGAGTGTATGGTAAGACGTGAGTGAAGAGCCACACATCCACTTTTGTGGGGTTGCTCCAAAGTCTGACCGATTACTGCTTGTTCTTGAGTTTCTATTTCCTTTATCTTTATGCGTAGGAGTACAGGTAGACCTAGAGATAGTAAGGGTAGATTTATTTCTAGTTCTAAATTTCTTGCAACCTTTGGATCAGTTAATATACCTCTTATTAATGCTGCTAATCAATATGCAGGACTGAGACAAGAAGGAGGAAGTGTTGATACCAACCTAGTTTCGGATCGAGAATTCTTAGATCAAGGAGAAAAGACCATTCAACAGGTTGTCTTTGACAACATTGAAGGGATCGAGGTAGAAGAACCAGTAGAGTTGCAAGATAATGTGGACATGCAATCAACCAACATCAACCGTGTTCTAGTACCTCCTGTTCACACTATAATTGGAAAACCTCTTCAGGTGCCTGTCACAGATATGGACCACCAAGAAAGGGAGAACAGAAACAACGAAGAACACCATGCAAAGGGTGAAGGCCCTTGATGCAATGTTAACTTATTTGGAGGAAACAACCCGGAAGGACCAAAGGGAGGACCAAAGGAAGACTATGATGAAACTACCTTCAGACTCTTTATTCTAGATGTGACTCACAACATCAACATGAAAAACATCCCAATGGCATCTCTTCCGCTATTCTATGGTAAATCATCTGAAGATCCCGATGCATTTCTTTTTGAATTTGATATTTTATGTCGTAGTTATAATTACTATGAGGATGCACATAAACTTAAGTTGTTTCCCGCCACTTTGAAAGATGCAACCCTTAGATGGTTCATGAGTCTAGGGGAACACACTATATACTCTTGGGATGACATGAAATCAGTCTTCCTTAAAAAGTATCAAGATTTTTGTAAGAGTAGGGACATCAACGATATCCTTAGGATGCAACAAATAGAAGACAAAAACCTAGAGGAGTATCTTGAACAATTCCTATATAATTTTCACAAATCTCATGGGTCAAACTTAGACGAAAAGACTATCAAAATTGTGTTCCTAAAAGGGCTGAGGGATGATTGCATTGAAACATTAAACCTTCTTAGTGGTGGGGACATCTATAAGAAGCCATTTTCTAAAGTAGTCGAGCTTTGTCGTACTTATTCTAGGAGCCAAGCTAAAGTAGGCAAAAAGCTTCACGAACTTAAAGATAATTCTAGAGACTATGTGCTAAAGAAAACTATGGCTAATGCTGTTACGAGAGTCGAACTGGGAAACTTATTAGAAAACTTTAAAACTGATATACTCAACACAATTAGTGACCAGCTATACACTATGAAAATAAAGCAAAAGCAAGAGGCTGAAAAAGTAGCCATGGCAATGTTTTGTCCTAAGTGTAGGCACAAACATCAAGACAAGGAATGTCTTTTAAATTCCATTGAGATTTGTGGAATCTATACTCTAGAACACCCAACCGAGATGTCCCCATCACTTCCCAGTTTACAGGCCACTACAAAGGGAAGGATGAAACCATTGACCAATCTCAAGCCACCAAAAGACCCATCTAGAGAGGTCAGAGTCAGAATGTGTTTCTAGATCCAATTCCAAAGGTTATGGTCAGACTCTCTTGGACCTTCCAAACATATTACCCCCCTTGGGTTACTATGCAACCACAAAACACTCCCTGGAACCATAATTGGAGGGAAAACCCCTAAACCAACACATATAAACCCCAAACCCAATTCTATGCACCCTACCCAAACATGCCAAGTACCTCGTATAATCCGAATATGCAACCTTATTAGCAAGGGTATAACCCTAACTTGTATCAACAACCCACACTGCCACCTTCTAACCCATCATCCTCGTAGGAACATGCTACCTTGAACCCACCCTGACCTACACTATTGCCTATGCAACCTGTACCTAACCAAAGTCATAATAGACTACCTCAACCTATGCATAACATTGATATCCAGCCTTTTCCTACATATATGATCACTACCATTCCTATGAATGAAATCCAATTACGATCAGGAAAGATAGTTAACAAAGGAAAATCAACTGTTGTTATCTAGGAAGAGGTGCCCTCTACATCATCTGAAAACCATTTGCAAAACGAAAAACAACAACAACCACATAAAGAAGAATCAAATGAACCATCATACCTAGAAAGATTGATTGTAAAGAAAGAAGAGACCCCGCTTGAATATGATTTGGAAAACAAACTAAGGAATGTCTGCATTAAAATTCCACTTTTACAAGAAATTAGAGACATTCCTATCTACACCAAAATTGTCAAAGATCTTTGCATTAAGAAACCAGGGAGAAAGGGGCATAAGAACCAGAATGTTAAAATCATAAGCCAGATGTCCACTATGATTTTTGACTTGCCTGCGAAGTACAATGACCCTGGGAATCCCATTGTCACCATTGAGATAAATGGAGTACTTCTGCTAAATAACCTCGCAGATTTAGGAGTAGCAATAAATGCAATGACCTATGAAACAATGACATCTTTATAGCTACTTGGACTTAAATCCACCCCTATCATTCTAGAAATGGCAAAAAAATCCATCGTCAAACCAATGGGAACACTAGAGGACATATTGGTCATTATTTCTTCGTGGAAATATCCCATATATTTTGTTGTCATTTCTCTAAAAACCTCTAGGCCCAGAAACCCTATGGTTCTGGGATGACCGTGGCTAGAAACTGTTGATGCCGTCATAGGGTGTAGAAATGGAGAAATGATTATTTCTAATGGTCCCCACAACCAAACTCTATTTATTTCCCCCCTTACTTAGATAGCTGCTGAAGTACCATTACAGATCAAGAACCCATATGGAGACAAAGATTGTATGTTTACTTTGTTGTCACTAGATTAGTCTAGAGGTCTCCAGGAGCATTCTGATGAACATGTTTTGCAGCAGTTTTTAGCCGATAGCTCTTGTATCGATTATCCTATTTCTTTTAATGGTTATCAGCATGTGTTTAGTGATGAGTTTCAGGAAACTTGCCATCCATATGTCTTCACCTCTTTTGCAGCAATGGAGGAAATCCATGAACCCACCATAGAACCTATAGAAACTTTTGAAGGAAAGATCTTACATATCGGTACAGGATTGACTGCAGAACAAAGGCAGTAGTTGATGAGTATGACTCGCGAAAAATATGGAGCTTTTTCCTGGGATTACTTGGACATGAGGGGCATACATCCAGACACCTACATCCACCATATCTATACAAATGAGGAAATGAAAACTATTCGGCAACCACAAAGGCGTATGAACCTAGCATTAAAAGACATTGTCAAAGATGAGCTTTAGAAACTTTTGGCTGTAGATTTCATTTTCCCCATTTTTGATAGTAGGTGGATGTCACGTCTAGTAGTGGTTCTGAAGAAGAACGGAAAATGGTGTATCTTTGTTGACTACAAAGAATTAAACAAGGCCACATTACGTGACTATTTCCCGCTGCCCTTCATTGATCAAGTCCTCGACACACTTTCAGGTAAGAAGTATTTTTCTTTTTTAGACAGGTACAATGGTTATAATCAAATACAAATAGCTGAAGAAGACTAAGAGAAGACTACTTTTTCATGACCTTGGGGTACTTATGCATATAGAGTCCTCCCCTTTGGTATTTGTAATGCCCCGCCACTTTTTAGAGAGATGTACTTGCCATTTTCTCTGACTTGATCCATGTCTGTGTGGAGGTCTATATGGATGACTTCACAGTTTATGGAGTTGACTTTTCATAGGCTTTGGAAAATCTAGAAAAAGTATTGATTCTTTGTTAAGAAGCTAATCTAGCCCTTAGTAGTGATAAATGTAAGACGATGAAAACTAAGGGGATTGTTCTAGGCCAGCATTTCTTACTAGAAGGAATTCAAGTTGCTCTAGCAAAGATTGAGGTAATCTCACGTATCCATATTCCTAGTTCGCAAAAAGAGGTAAGAAGTTTTTTAGGGCATGCAGGTTATTATCGACGATTTATTGAGAATTTCACTAGAATTGCAACACCATTATTTAAATTGTTAACTAAAGATGTTGACTTCGTATGGAATGTTGACTGTCAACAGGCTTTTCAGGTACTAAAGGAAAAGTTGTCCACTGCTCCAATATTGAGAGGGCCAAATTGGTCCTTACCTTTTCATATTTGTACAGATGCTTCAAATACTACACTGGGAGTGGTCTTGGGACAAAGGGAGGATAACTTTCCCTATGCTATTTATTTTGTTAGCAAAAATCTTTCTCCTACTGAATTAAATTATACAGTTACTGAAAAAGAGTTGTTAGCAGTTGTGCATGCTATAGGAAAGTTTAGGCATTATATTACTGGTTATGAGACATTTGTCCATACCGATCATTCTACTATTAGATTTTTAATGAATAAACCTATTACTAATGGTAGGATAACAAGATGGTTGTTGCTTTTACAAGAATTCAATATAATTGTAATTGATAGGCCTGGAAGGGATAACTTGGCAGCTGACTTCTTATCTCGTTTGAACATTGCACAGGGAAGCATGCCAACACTAGTGCTTGATGAATTTCTAGATGAAGCATTATTTTCCATTTCTACTATTACTCCTTGGTTCGTTGATGTCGCCAATTATCTGGTATCAGGGAAATTACCTCAAAACATGTCAGCCCAAGAAAAACATAATATAGTGCAGCGTAGTGCTAATTTCTCTTGGATCGAAGGGGATCTATTTTATACTGGGCTAGACTTGATTATGAGGCGATGTGTGTGGGAAGATGAAATGTATGATGTGCTAAGAGCCTGTCACAACGAGCCTTGTGGTGGCCATTTTGCTGATAAAAGGACTGCATACAAAGTTCTCCGTACTAGATACTATTGGCCTACACTTTTTAAAGACACCAAGAAGTTTGTTTTGAGTTGTGACGCTTGCCAATGAATGGGGAGACCAGTTGCCTCCAATGAAATGCCTCTTCAACCACAAATCACCATTGAACCATTTGAGAAGTGGGCATTAGACTTCGTAAGGCCCATCTCCCCAAAGTTGAAAAAGAAAAATTACATCTTGGTATGCACTAACTATGTCACCAAGTGGGTATAGGCTAAAGCATTGTATGCTGCCACTGAAAAGGTAGTAGTAGAGTTTTTGTTCGAGGGCATCTTTATGAGATTCAATGTGCCTCATGAAATTGTCACTGACTAGGGTACACAATTTACATCAAATTTGGTCGAGGCACTCACAGAGCAGTATCAAATTAAGCATCAAAAATCGACTCCTTACCAACCCCAGTCTAATGGGCAAGTGGAGTCCATGAACAAAGTTTTGGAATACATCCTCACAAAAAATATTCAACTACATCATATGGATTGAGCAGATAAGTTACTGGAGGCACTATGGTCTTACCGGATCACTTGGAGAAATGTGACAGGACACACACCTTATCTATTATTCTATGGTAAAAAAGTGCTCTTGCTCATTGAGTTCCAAGTAAAAACATTTAGGACTGCCACCCAGTTGGGCATGAATCTAAATGAAGCTCAAGAGCAGAGGCTGATGCAATTGAATGAACTTGATGAAATCCGACAAGATTCCTACCATAGAATCGCATTGGTGCAGAGCCAAAGAGCTCGATGGAATGACAAATTCATCAAGAAGAAATTCTTTCATCCAGGTGACCGAGCCTTGTTATATGATAGTAATTTTAAGCATTTTAAAGGTAAAATTTCTACCAGATGGTTAGGACCATTTGAAGTAAATGAAGTTTTTGATAACGGTTCAGTTCGTATTTGTACTATCGATGATGATAATAATTCTTTTGTAGCAAATGGTCATCGGCTCAAAGTTTATCACAAACCACTTTCACATCAATTTTTGCAGGAAGTACAAAAGGATCCTGGGTTGGAGCTGATTCATGCAAATGACTAGCCCCTTGCTGGTTCATTTGATTAATTTCTTTATATTTATTTATGCATATATATATATATATATATATATATATATATATATATATATATATATATATATATATATATATATATATATATATATATATATATATATATATATATATATAAACCAGTGGGCTATTATTTTTCATATCTACAGGTGGTTCTCCCCACAGCCCATGTAGAATAAAGGAGGAATTCATTAGGAGCAAGTTTATTCCTTTATCCAAGCCTGGTGGATTACTTATGAAAAAGGAACCTGTGGAGTATTCTTTGGAGGCCTTCATACTCTCTAAACATGAAGCTCCTGAGCATTGACTGATCCAAGCTCGCAAAATGATATGGAATCGTATTAGTCTAGGGATTCGTTGAGTATACAATTGTTCTTTTCGGGGCTCAAGGAAATGTTTACGGAAAGGAAACCCCTTGGAGTCTACTATGGGCAATTTAGACTCTCTAAACATGAATGCCTCGAGCACAAAATACTTTAGGCTCACAAAAACAATAAAGTAGTGGTAGTTTAGGGATCCTTTGGGCATTGAATTATTCTTTTTCAGGCCTAAGGGAATAATTATGGAAAATAAGCCCCCTTGGAGCTCTCTTTCCGGACATTTCCAGCTCTCTAATTAAGAAATGCCCCAGGCAGTAGATTTGATGCCAATTTTTCAAAAGAATTACAGATCTATGTTCTATTTCCTTGTTTAACTAGTTTTGTTCTCAAGTACTTAATGCTGGGCTAGATTTTTCTTGAGAATTAGTTGTTTCAGGGTTCCAAAATATTTGTAATGATATGAATGTTCAAGTGCTAATCCTGACAGCAGCACCATAAGTCTCTTAAAGACATATCAGTCTCTCAAAAATATGTAAACTCTACTGCTAAAGCACCAAGAAGTCTTCTCAGATGTTGGATCACTCAGTTCATTACAAAGATCACTGTTCTCTGCATAATGAGGGAACATGTTTCAACCAATGGATCTAGAAGTCATTCACACTATCTTCTATACCCAAGATCATTACAGTGACACATGTATTGCACTTAACTTACCTAATTTGGTCTCAAATAGTTCTAATGCTCACCAAATGTAATTGTATTTTACCTAATTTCCTAAAAATATGGGCTCTATTCCTATTTCCACCCCCACTTCCTAAGATATTCCTGGGTTTGATTGAAGCACTTCCCATTTCAACTTCCTTGTGATTATGATCCCTATCCTTTCCTCACATATATTCATAACTCGGGAATGATTTCCCTTGGTGGGTACACCATACACCAATCCATGGGCTGGATGCAGGGTATTACTCCTTAGAGTATGCACAGGTGTTAGTATGATGTGACAAGCAGTCTTTGGTTGAGATCGACACTGAGTCTATTCCATATCAGCGGTCCTTTGCCGGCTTTGGTTCATAGGTATGATTCCGTAATGATGAACGATTGCCACCTCTCACTCCAGAAGGTGGCCAGAGCATCATTCTCGATGGCCATGACCCCAGCATGAAATACACATTCCTTTCTAAGTGCATTACCTTAAGTTCCATTCCTGAATTTTTAATTGCTGCATCATTTCTATTTATTCATAATCACTCCATACGAATTGTTCTCATCGCAGAGGTGTCTCGTAATTTCGATTGGGTGCTAATTGTGGAGTGACATTTGCTATAAGAGAGCTGGTTCGTTGGTTTAGTTGATCACTTATCTATGCTAGCGAATTCTATAGGTGCACTCAGAATTTGACCATGGGAGTGGATAAGCACGAGCCAACATTTGGCCAGTTTTCGCAGACCCTTGAATATCAATCTTGTAAGGCAGTCATCGAAGAGAAAGGATGGACAATTTTTCTCCAAAAGTTTTAGGGGTGCAATGATGCAGTTTCTTTGGCCTTTGCCCAAGCATTTGACGGGAAGAGAGCCAAAGTTGGAAACGTGCAACTCAAAATCATAGAGCAGTCTCTCAGAAAAGCAATAGGGCTACCTTCAAGTGGGGAGGATTTCTTCAAGGGCGACCAATTACACATTCCCAATTGTTCAACGTTTCTGAAATCGGCTTATCAGTCACTAAGTTGGGCCAAAGGAGTCTTGCGTACCTGCATTCAGGATCAATGGCATCCCTTGTTAACTATGATCCAACATTTCTTAACCTGCGAAGGAAGGTACGATCTTTTTTCTATGTCATATCAGGATCTTGATACATTTTACAGAGGATTGCTTCATAATTATTCCCCATTTCTTGAAATTAAACCTCCACAAGATGGCCAGGGAAGTGTAATCCGAGGGTAAGAAAACAAAGACTTCCCTCTACCATAATAGCTTGATTAAAATTTTGATTGTGGCTAAACTGAGTAAGAGAAAGAAGTCTTGGGAAGACTTTCTCATAGAGAACTTTCCAGGAGAAGAGACACAGGTCAAGTGGAGACAAAGGACTATTGGTAGAACCTTGAAGTCTAGGAGGGAAACACCTACACCTACCTCACAAAGAACCCCTACTTCCCCCACTTCTCTGGCCCATTCTATGTCACCTCCTCCCAATAATTTTAAAATTCCTGATCCCTCTTCTAGCCAAGTAGCTAAGCCTTCAAAAATAAAGTTAGAAAAGAAGCAAAAGGAGAAAAGGGGAAGGGATACCATAACCTCCACAGATGAGCCAGCTGAAATTCCCTCAACATGTCAACAAAGTCATCAGCCCAAGAACAATGTTAGGAGAACCTTGTTTCCTGCTCACAAAACTTCAACTCCTACTATAGAAACTTCTATACAAGGTAGAAGAAGGACTCGAAGTATGAACAAACCTTCTCACACCCCATCTACATTTCGAGCTGCTAGTCCTCAACAAGTGTTTGTAACCTCATCTCTAGAGTTCGTTTCTCAATCTCCATTATCTCTCCCTTAGTTTCCTTCACCTCCATTGCAGTCCAAAATTCCTGATGACATTGCCCAGGATTTGCACACTTCTACTCAGCCTCCAACCAATAAAAAAAACATTTCTCTTCACCTAAACATAGTGTAAGTCATATGCCTAGAGGAAGTCCTTCCCAACAATCCACAGCTCCAACAGATTCAACAAGGACACCATTTTTTGAAGAAGAAGAGAACCTAAGAATTAAGTTGATCAGACTTTAGAAAAGGATAAATTTAAGGTAATGTTTCAGTACATCAGAGGAGTGAATAATCAATTGCGTGACAGTAACTTGAGACTCTTCATTCAAAATGATGCTTTGAAGAGAAAGAATCGACAGCTTTTGACATGGAAAGTAGCCAGGACTCGTCCTACAAAAAGGATCAATGCTCAAAAGTTAGCTAGGAAGTTCACCAAATGTTTAGTGCCAGTGAAAAGAGGACTTGAAGTCTTGGTCAAGGAAGCTAGCCTTTGACCAGACACTTAGGTGATTCAATTGCTTTTTGGTTTGAGATGCATGAGGACATGCATCACCTCAAGTGTGGGGGAGATGTTGGACCTTGTTTTTGTCTTTGCTCATACACTTTTCATACTACCTTTTGCCCTATTTTAACCTACAGTTGAACTCTTTTCATGTCATTTTGACCTCCTTGTGCCTGGACTATACCAAATTCCCATCCAAGGTAAAAGCATTACAAATGGTGTTATTTTAGCTATTTTGATGATCAATATTAGGTAGTTTAATGTGTGCTTGTTTTTTTACTAATCATTATGGGTGATAGATGTGAAGATTTCTCTCACAAGGACCTAGGACTTCTGCATCAAAAGAGAAATTTTCACTCAAAGAAGAAACTATACTTGAGGCAACAATCCAGAATTTCACTCTAGGAAAGTACACTTGAATATTTGCTCTTAAGGATGAGCACGATGGTCAACATGACCTCATCGAATTAAACAAGGAAGATTGATGCTTCTTATGCATAGCCAACTTTCATCTTCCAAAACAGAATTCGGTCTTATGACTTAGATCTTGTATAACAAACTATTATTTGCTAAGCCTTTATTAGAATGGAATCTGATTGCCATTTTCATGATTTGATTTTTACTAATTGTAATATG
Source organism: Pinus tabuliformis (assembly GCA_031772625.1). Classification (NCBI taxonomy): domain Eukaryota; kingdom Viridiplantae; phylum Streptophyta; class Pinopsida; order Pinales; family Pinaceae; genus Pinus; species Pinus tabuliformis. The sequence continues at coordinate 182,132,575 of CM062816.1, read as the reverse complement.
TAAACTGGATTATAAATCCTGTAGAAAACAATGTGAGAATATATGTGCATACATACTCAGGAATCTAAATTTATTTTGTTTCACGATTGTTCTACTGAGATTTATCAATGGAAATAATCTTTGCCTTGGTTTTGCATTGAAGAAGAAGTTGTGATTGCAAGAGCTTGTAAATGGTTGATATAGTTATCTGATTATATTCATCTTACTATAAGTTTCATACCCAATAGTGGCAAGTGCCCACCACCATTGGGCAATTTAATTCCGTAGCTAGTAGTTGATATGTTGCTTTAAGTTTTAATTCATTTCTCTGAATTATTTTGAAAAGAATTCAAATATAGTTTCCAGCATTTGATTGATTGTGTTAATTTGTTTCTAGAGAATCTAAATCCATTTTGTTTATATAACATTGTTTTGGCATTTTTGGCATATCTTTCTTTGGTCTCTAAATGAGCTAGTTTTCATAAGGTTGGATTTGGTTATATGGCGAATAGGTAGATTAATTAGAATTTATAGTTGATTGGACTGAGCATTCACTACAACTTGATCTCAGTAAAAACGAATTCCTTTGATTTCCTTTTAGGCACTCTCTGTTTTCAAAACGAATTAGTGGTGAATGTAATGACCTCTGTTCACTTTGTCTTCAATCTAGCACGTCAATAGCTTCAGTTCTTTGCTTCTGATCTAAAACACTTTTCATAGCCTTTGCGTGATTTTTCTATCCCTTGTTACACAGCAGCATTGCCCAATCGCAGGCATAACCCAAATCACAAGCTTGTACGCATGCCTTTCTTAGTGAATTACACAACAATCATATCAATTCCTCCATAAAAGTCGATTACAAATACTTATATGAGTGTTGAGCATTGGAAAAGGTATGTAATTACCACTTATTTCTCTATCTTTTCCTTTAAATCATAACTTCTTCACATTCTAAGATGGTCATATGATAAAGGATTATGATAGAATTAAGGGGATTTGTGATTGATGTAAAATGATTAATTATTGTCTTTTTCCATGCAGAAAGTGAAGAAAATGGAAAATCGCCACTCCAGAAGAAAAGACAAAGCAGAACCAACTGCTGTCCCTTTGATAGGAAACCACATCCAGACGACGAAATCAAGATCGGAGCGCATGGACCAGAAAAAGGAAGAAGAAACGCGGTATCAGCGCAAGAGGATGAAACAATAACTGAAGATGAAAGATATGGCAAGGGATCACTACGTCAAGGCTATCTATATTTTTGGTATTTTCGCCTTGCCATTATAAAAAGGGACAGCGCTGCTAGCCCAAGGGGTGGATTATTGTTGATTTATAGAATTTGCTATTGCAATCTGAACTTTGATCATCGAATCTCTTTAAAGAGCGATAGTTGTAACTCTGCTTTTATGATTAATACATAACTTCTTTGCCGTTCCATTATCTGATCCTTGAGTAACCATAGCAGTGTGTCCTGGTGGCTAAGGGCCTAGTCCTAGTGGATCACTTGCTCTCTGTATCATTGTTTTCCGATTATAGTCGTGTGTGGTTTGATTTCCTCTACATTCCTTTAAATTCAATTTATCCATTAATCTTTTGTTCCTTAACATTTCATTGACTTGCTTTGTTATATTGAATTCGTAATTGAATAATAAGATTATTATTTGCAACTGAAAATGTTATGCTGTTCATTCTAAAATAATATCGCATTGTCTAATTCATATATTATTTTTCATTTACGGATTGACATTGCTGTTCATTTACAGATTGATATTGCTGTTCATTTACAGATCGATATTACTGTTCATTTACAGATTGATATTGCTATTCATTTAGCTACAATTTACTTACAATTTTGATTGTTGTTCATTCGATTACTGTTCCATTACAACTGCAATTGCGGTTCCTTTATAACTGTGGTTAATACTCCTTATGTTAGAATAAGATTACTGATTCCATAGTCACTATGTGTTTACATTTGATTAAGTTTTATGTTCAATATTTCGTAGACTTACTTAGGTTTGCTGTCCCTTCCTTAGATTGTTGTTCAATCCCTTTATTAGTCAAAGGTTGCTGTTCAATTCCTTTCGGTTAAGATTGCTACTTAATTCATTCGTGTAGATTAAGCTTTGTTGTTCGATCTTTTTAATAGATTAGTTGTTATTCCTTTTCTGTTAATTGAATTGTCATTTCAAGTATTTGCTTTGGTGTGAATAGAAAGATCTACAACTGTAGCAAACATTGACTACTACTGTCTAGTTCCCATATTGGAGAGCTTGTCTTTGATTAATTTTCATTTACATCAATTTACAGGGGAAAGAGTTATCATTACTGCATCCTTGACTGATGATTGTTGTAGTTTCTTGATTTAGTTACAAAGCATTTAAGTTTCTTGCCATTACATTTAGAGTTTGTTTCTAGCATTTGTTTACTTTTGTAAAGCACTATACTACTAGCATTACTCTTGAACAAGTGATCGCCTTAGAATGAGTACACTCTTAAGATAAAAAATCGTACCTAGATTGATAATTAATGTAGGGTAAATAGAGGTTAAAAAGACCCTTTTTAATGCTCAACATTTTGGTGCCATTGTCGGGGAAGAGCGTAGCCATTTGTTTCTTTTGAAGAGAGAGTAATGTAATTACCTGCTAGGAGAGAGTTGGGTTTTAAAAATGGAAGGTAAGAACCTGCATACGGAGCATGTAACAGCCCTTCTCCCCTGCCTGCTTTCCTGCATATTTGTTGTTATTTTGGGTAGAAATAAGTATTTGATTTGTGTGCATAACTAAGAAGAAAAAGCCTGAAAAGAATTTTAAACCACTACCTAAGCCTGATAAAGCTAAGGGGCCAGTGACCCTTGGCCAATCGACCTTTATAGATGAAATCCTTAAAAAAGCAGAATCTCAGCCATCAGTAGGACCTAGAAAAGATGCTTCTAGACAACCTACTAGTTCCATTCGGACCTCAGAATCACCATCTGTAGCCTTTGCTGAGGTGCACAGCCAAACCGAGGAGCAATATTTTCAAGAAATTGAGAATTATAGCCCAAAATCATTGCAAGAAGGGAACCTTGGTAATCTCTACGAAGGAAGAGGAGAAATAGGGGAAAATGAAGAACCAAGATCTCCTCTTGGAATAGTTCAGCCATTAAGCAGCCCAGATAAGGGAAGTCCTATCAAAATTGTCGAGAACAAAGCTGAAGAAACTAAATCCCCCCAGACATTAGTTCAACAAGGAACTCCCATCATCCCAGACAAAGGAAGTGCTGTTAAGGCCATTCCTGCTCCTTCTAGCTAGCCTAGAAATACCCTCCTAGAAATCCTAGAAGGTTATTGGCACATATTTGACCAAATGGCCTAGAACCAGTAAACCCCCCAAACCTCCACACTGCAATATCCCATTGTAGATACTGCAGTTAATGCACCTATGAAGGCCATTCCTCTCCAGCATATCCCTACATTCCATGGCCTAACATTGGAAGATCCAAATGCATTTTTGTTTGAATTCAATGTGCTGTGTAGGGGGTAAGTCTATAGCACCGATCCCCAAAAGCTAAAACTATTTCCCTCCACACTAAAAGGGGCTGCTTTACGATGGTTTATGGGGTTAGGTGGAGGTGTCATAAACGACTGGGATCAGATGAAAGGTGATTTACTAAAAAAATATTAGGATTATTGTAGGTCTAGAAAGTTAAAAGATGAAATATTTCAGATGGTAGCTAGACCTAATGAGACACTAGAAGAATATGTTGAAAGTTTTCAGTATAATCTTCAAAGATATCCTTATGCATCATTACCCTTACCTGACAATGTATTGAAAACAAAATTAATTAAAGGCATGAAGGAACAATGGTTTGAAACAGTAAATATTATGGGAAAAGGAGACATTTATCAAGAAAATTTTGCTGACATTATTAACTTATGTATCAGGAGTTCGCAAGGCAGCACAAGACTAAAATCAGCAGGAGATGACAAGTTCACAAGGGACAACAAGATCTTTGGAGAAGGAGTAACCTGCACAGAAATAGGAAATTTACTTTAACATTTCAAAACTGATATATTGGGGACTCTGACAACGTAGCTCAATATTATGCAAGAGAAACAGAAACAAGCAGAAGTAGAGCAAAATTTGGCAATATTCTGCCCCAGATGCAGAAAGAAACACAGCCACAAAGAGTGCCCACTAGATGCAGTTCAAGTCTGCACTATCTGTACAAAAGACCACTCCACAGAGAACTGTCCCTCACTTCCTGGTTTGAAAGTAGTATACAAAGAAGCGGAAGAAGAATCAGAACCAGTGTACCTACTTAATCAGTGCCGTCAATGGCAGCCGCGACAATCAGGTATGTCCTCTGATCCATCTTCTTCTTTCCAACCTCCGCAATATCATGCTCAACAATATAATACAATGTGGCAAAATCAACCTCCCTTCTCAAATTTGTCACAACAACCATTTCCTTCATCATCTCCATGGATGAATCAAACAAGCCAATCTAATTGGCCTAATTTTCCCTACGCTCCACCATATTGGCAAAACAATGCATATCCAACACAATGGTCCCCTCCCACTTCGCAGAGTCAAGCCTGGCAGACAAACTGGCAAAGACCGATGAATCAGCCAGCAGGAACCATTCCACTCCCTCAACCTACACTGCCAGCACCATATGCACTACAACAAAATCCCCAGTCCAACTTAAGACCGCAACTCCCAGCCCAACCCAACCCAAACCCAAATAACAGACCGGTTCAATCTGTTCAAATAATCGAAACACCAGAACTAGAAACCGATCTAAGGGAGTGCAACAACCTTCAATTAAGGTCTGGGCGCATTATAGAAACCGAGGGAGGCAAAAATGTCCAAATTGAAAATCAGTTACCCGCAAAAGAACCATTACAAGAAGATGTGGTCAGAGAATAGACTCATGACCAAGCAACCACATCTTCTCCCCCATTCCCAGAACGATTAATCATACCACGCCCTATTGAACATCTTGACTTTGATATTCTCGGAGAACTAAAGAATTTGTATATAAAAATCCCACTCCTCCAAGCTATCCAAGATATCCCAATATATGCAAATACCAGCAAAGAGCTATGTATAAAAAAATCAAGGAGGAAAATAACAAATAACCCAATAGTCCAAGTAGTTGGCACTCTATCTGATCTGTTATCAGGAAGAGAAGCACCTGTCAAATATGAAGACCCAGGAAATCCAATAGCGATAGTGCAAATCAATGGACAAACATTTTCAAATGCCCTAGTTGATTTCGGGGATGCAATTAATATTTTAACAACCACCACTTGTCAAAAACTGGGCATTACATCAGTAGAAACAACCTCCACCTTATTAGAATTGGTTGATTGATCAGTGGTTAGACCAGAAGGTACACTTCACGATGTAATGGTATCCGTAGATTCCTGGGAATATCCTGCCAACTTTCTGATAATAAACCCCAAAAACCGACTCGATGGAAACCTGTTAATTTTAGATAGACCTTGGCTTGTGACTACTGATGCTTACATTGGCTGTCGACAAGGCAGTATGACCATAACTAGAGGAAGTAATATCAAGAATCTAGCTCTATACCCTCTAGCCTAGCCAAGTGTACCAATAACAAAAACTAACACACATCTTGTATCATACCTCACAGAAAACATTAGGTCCCCATTAACCATAGAAGATGCCATCAATTTTAAAGATCAAACAGAGGATGATGTTATTAACAACTTCATTAACCAATCTGAATCCAGATCCCATGTACATTGTCACAAGATAGAGGTAGCATTTGACAATGAACTAGAAGAAGATCCTCTCAAAGACAGTCATGATCAAACAATACCCACTACCTCTGTTTCAAACAACAAGACTATAGAGATTGAGCCAGGAAAAACCTTGAACATCAATAATAACCTGACTCCTGAACAAGAAGAAAAGCTGGTCCAACTACTGAGAAAATATAAGGAATCTTTTGCATGGGATCATCCAGACATTAAGGGAATCAATCCCCAACTGTGTATGCACCATATCTATACAGAAAAATATGTGAGACCCATTCACCAACCCCAACGGAGACTTAACCCTCACTTGAAAGATATTGTGAAAGCTGAATTACAAAAAATTTTTGATGTAAACTTTATTTATCCAATCTCCGGTAGCAAGTGGGTCTCTCCACTAGTAGTGGTGCCAAAGAAGAATGGAAAGTGGAGGATTTGTGTAGATTATAGAGAATTAAACAAAGCAACCCAGAAAGACCATTTTCCCCTTCCATTCATTGATCAGGTATTAGACACATTAGCAGGAAAGAAATTCTTTTCTTTCTTGGATGGCTTCAGTGGATACAATCAGATTCAGATTGCCCCTGAAGACCAGGACAAAACTAGTTTTACCTGTTCTTGGGGAACATTTTCCTACAAAGTCCTACCCTTTGGCCTATGTAATGCCCCTACCACATTGCAGAGGGCCATCCTCAGCATCTTTTCAGATTTAATAAATGAAGGGCTTGAAGTATACATGGATGATTTCACACCATACGGAGATGATTTTGAGCTAGCACTAAACACATTGGAAAAGGTGATACAACGATGTATCACCACCAGGCTCTGCTTGAGCCATGAAAAGTGTTATATGAGGATGACTGAAGGGCTCATCCTAGGTCATTATATCTTAGTGGCTGGAATACAGGTAGATCCGGCTAAAATTCAAATAATTTTGTTAGTACCTGTCACACAGAATGAGTTGATCTTGCAGACAAGATAGACCTTCCTAGAATCTAACGATATCTAGTGACAAACAAGCCAATCAAAACCTATCTTTCTCTAAATATGCAATATATAAACAAAGGCAAACAAGTGTTTTAGGCCTACCTGGGGTCCAATGCAAGTTTGTGGAAGCCTCGCTCCTTTGATCCAAAGAGCTCCCTTGTAGCGAATCTACAAACACAAACAAGCAAAAAAATTAAATAGCACCTGAAAATCCAATATCATAAAGCATACTTATCATGATGATCAAGGAATTCATGAAACAAATGACATAAGACAATTTGTTGAGAAAAATGAATCTGATTGTATTAATTCAAATCAAAGAAGAACTTTACAACTTGTGCCTTGATGTTGTACAAGCTCCTCCCAGGGTCCAACAAGAAGTCTCCTCTACTTTGACAAGTTTCACTCTCTTCCCAATGAAGCCAAAAAGGTATGTGATCTCTCCTCTCAAGCTTAACTAGGAAGTCTCAATTCCACCAGCATTTACCCACAAAAATGTTCAGATTCTAACCTCCCTAGCAACCAGCCCAATGCCTTAATTTATAGTGCAATGGAGGGAAGTTACTAGGTCCTCCTTCAAAGGGATAAAGCCCTCCTTCAAAGGGATAGCTCCTCTCATCAAGGGATTAGCTCCTTCTCTTTTGGGATGCATGAACCACCTAAGAGCGAACAATCCACGTCAAAATTCCTTCTAGAATCATCTAGAATTAATCCAAAGTTAATTTTTTAGAATAAACTTGCGCCTTTTTGACTTTCACAGGGGTCCGCACCCACTCCTTTAGGGACAGAGCGGGCAGGTCCGCAGGTATTGTGAACAGGGGATGCGGGACCGCAAGCAACAGCGAGAGAAAGTGCGGAACCAGAGCTTTGTTGATTTTCAATGTCTTTCTCTCATTTTCAAAGCTTGAATTGAAGAGCTGAGGTCTGAGACTTGCTTAGGAGGATAATACAAGTGATTATAGACCCATACTGACTACAAATAGTCATGGTGACGATATTTTTGTGTAACAGATTGCCCCCTGAAGTGCGAAGTTTGTAGTAGATGAGGATTTCATTTATCATTTAGGAAGAGTGAAGTACTTTATCATTTCGAGGATCATCTTGTGGAGAGCCTGGCTTGAACCTGTAAAAACATTCAATGCAAAATATATATATGAGATCATATCATTGTTGAGGTAGGCATTCCCATACTCAGATCAAAACTGACTAGAAAACTAACTACTGCTCTGATATAGGAATGATCTTGTAATACATCACAAGTATAGACACAGTATGGATGTAGCCATCTGTTTATGAATAGTCCACAATATAATGAATACAATATTCCTCGCAGCCTGGATGGTAGAAACTAGATCCAGGGTCTTCATTTCCACTTCTCGAAATAGTACGATTCTAAGCATGCAAATGAATGTGTTGAAGTCAAACATGGTAGAAACCACTTGATTACCAGTCAATGATGTAAACTGTTAACAAGTGTGAGAGAAACCACCAATAATGTCAATGGCTCTCAAAGTACTCAGTACAATCCATGAGATGTGAATAGATGTGTTGATGTCGAACATGTCACAGAATCCTTTGATCGAAGGTCAATGATGCAACCTATCGTCGAAGGCAAGGAACCTGCCATTGAGGTATGAAGATCCCAAGGTACTAACGATTTCTAGATCATCTTTCTAGATAATGAGCTGAAGTCGATAGAAAGCGATCCATCGTAGGCAAGCCCACAACACGAAATCATAGATCAAGTTGAAGAAATTTAGTTGCAAGGACTGACTTAGGGATGGTCAAGATGGATGACAGATATTTTTCAGATGAATGTCTTATTGGCACTGACCTCTTGAACACATAACGACACAGCAGATGGTTTGGTGACAATTGACCCAAAGTTAATACCCAGAAACCGACTGAAGACTTTCAATGTGGTTTGATCAACTGTTAGGCAAAGGATTTCCCAACCCAGGTGAATAAAAGTGTCGTGTTCAAGAGTGGCTACAAAGTATGACAAACAGGATCATTTTTCTCTCTTTTCCCCCACCATTTCTGCAAGTACCTCTTTATTTTTGACAAGCTTGAGGAGGATAACATTTGCTTGATTATAAGCTCATCCTTCGGATGAGTCCAACTTAGTTTAAATTTGAACCCTAAGAAGGAGTGGTCCGTTCCTGTTTGTAATTGAACAGGTCCTTTACTATTAAATTTTAACGAGTCCAGTATAGGAGAAACTCAGCGTTTTTCAATTTTAAAGAGTCTAAAAAAACTTAAGAAGACTCCAGGGTTGACCTTTTTCGTAAATTTGTGTCTCCCAAGCCCGAAAAAGATAAAATAATACTTGAGAGAACCGCTTGATCTTTATGACCGAGTACTTTTCGTAATTAGTGCCTCTGATCTGAAAAAGTAAAAAAGAGATCAATGACACGTCGTTTTATAACCAATATCGAATTTGAAACAACAAAAATCCAGTGATCTTTTCATGTTTTTACGATCAGAAAAAGAGCTGTAAGTGGATCGTCCTTTTAGTTCCATTTTAACGAGTTTAAAAAGAAAAACTCGGCGATCTTTTCATGTTTTAGGAGTCAGAAAAGAGCTTAAAGGTGACTCTAATGTTTTTTTTCGCTGAAAATGACTGATTTCGCCTGAAAAACCCATTATCCTGAACAAAAACCCAAACATTACTCATACCTGTTTAAAATGGATAAAAATGCTGCAAAAGTTACCTTTCTAAAGTGAAACATAAGCAAATTTACAATTCATTTATTCAAAAAACTTATAAAAAGGGCTTTCGTCAATTCATTTTTACCGTTTGAGATTTGGGTGAGAAAATAGAGCTTTTGGTTAGAAATTTCCCGTGAAGATTGCAGAAAATCCATCCGTCGGAATCGAGCGCCGTCTCCTCCAGGTAATCCACATCATCCTACTCTTCAATTTCATCTGTTTCAATTTGTTTTTTAGGGTTTCATTTCATTTTTTAGATGATTTTTAGGCTAGAAACCCGCACACGGGGGCCCGCAGGCACAACACAGGTAACCTGCTGACCCCGACTTTTTGGTCCACACATGCCGTGAAGGCAAGGTGTAGACCCACGCACTGTCTCTAACAGAGAGGGTGCGGTCCTTGCAGCAAGGGTTTTTAACCCTAAATTTCTCAAAATTCACCCAAACAATTCAATTTTTTTCATTCTAATTCGCCTTTTTGTTGGATGTAGAGTATACATCATGCTTGATTGGCGAGAACAGGAGCATGAGGACGTAGATCTTGTAGCGTTAAATCACCAACCTTCGATCGATGCATTGAAGGCATGTAGCTTGTACAAATTCTGGGCCATACCTGGCATGAGGGCCCAGGTGGACTTCTTGTAGTGGCTGGTAGACAGGTGGAGCATACCGGACCAGTGCTTCTTCATTGGTGGTCACTAGCTCGAAATGGAGCCGGCAGACATATACTTTTTGACTGGTTTGCCTAAGAGAGGTGAAGACTTGAATATATTCGGGACTAGGCCAGGTGGCCAGTCTGTCGATAGCCTCCGGCTAGAGTTCTGTAACAACTAGACTAGAGACAAAGGGATAGACATCAAAACCATATCCTGTCCTAAACTCATGGTGATCGCGTTTACTGTTACCAGGCTCTGTGGGAGTGCCACACTACATATAGCGACTGGATCCCAGATGCGGATGGCAGTTGATTGCTTTCGAGGCACCATCTTCAACTGGTGCGATGCTGTGTTGGCTAATGTAAAAGGAAAATTGACCAGAGCCAAGAACGGACAACTGAAGACCTTTGGATATGGTGCTTTAGTTGTGAGCTTTGGTCTGGAGAGGGTCCCAATGTTGGTCCCGCAGCACCTCATTGTTGGAGCTGGACTTCCTCGAGAGCCCAAACTGATGCGATGGGTTACAGTTATGGCCCGTCATCCTGATGAGGGGACAAAGGTCATTTGATTCAAACCTGAGTATTTCCATTGGTTGGGAAACTTAGTTTTTGCTATTCAGGACTTTCCTTACACTGGGGTAGATTTTCGTGGTGACCCGGACATGGTTCTTCCACCAGGAGAGCAATTGGATGACTCAGGTAAAATCATTTTCAACATTTTCCTACTTTTAATTTTTTTTTTTTTTTATCTCGTCCCAAAACTGATAGTAAAAGTTTCAAATACAAACGTGGGTCCACAGCGACCAGCTGCTCTCCGGCCTTACGAGAGGGAACAACCAGCTGCAGCGGCACTAGCCCCATAGGACAAATCAGTAGAGACCTTGGCCGAATTGGAGAGCCATCTAGAGAATTTGACAGGAGACATTCCAGAGACCAACATAGATGACATTCCTCGTCGACTACAGTGCTATGTGATTGGTGTCCCAGGACCTTTTAGGAGGTTCCTTTGTAAGGTGGCCCGTACAGTGGTTTCTTATCGAGATCATCACCAGTGATAGGATGATCGCCTATTGTAGACACATATGACATTTTTGCTTTTTGTACTTATCATTTTTGTCGATCATAAGGTGTTTTTCAACCTATAATCAAGGACGATGTATATTTTGACACACTCCTATATTATACTATATCACTATTACCAGCTTATCTTATAAAACATGTTATGGAATGTTTTTAAATTTATTTGTATGATTATTGCAAATGTCTACTTAACATTCGAGAAGCAATTGCATCTGCTAATGTATTTAAAGATCTTGGAATATGCTGATATTCAATATAATCAAATTCACATTCCAAGAGATGCACTCTCAAAAATAATCTCAATAACACTGGATTTATAATGGCATATACTCTATTAAGCTGTAATACAATGAGTTTAGAATCTAACCTCACTATCAAACTCCGAATCCCAAATGAAATAGATTCAGATAATAACTCAATCACTGCACTATACTCGACAATGTTGTTCGTTGTTTGACCGAGGCTTACCCCATGCATAGATACCAACTCGTCAGAGGGCGAATAGATAACCCAAGTTGCAGAAGAAATGTTTTGTGTCTTACGACAAGCACCATCAGCAAAACCAATGTATGTTTGGAGAGGCATCGACATCTGCAATATCAAAAGTAAAACCAAGATAAGCAGGAATAATGACGAAAAACACTCTCTGAGCTAAGCACACTTTAAACTAAAACACACTAGCTAGAAAGAAAACTAACCTAACTAAAAATCTCCACACCCATTTTTAAGCATAATACCTCTTCAGGTAAAGACCATTTCTGGGTTTACCTAAAGAGTCCCTGTCAAAGTCTACCAATTCATAGGCCCCTTTTGCTAGCTTTCGCTTGACAACATAGGGACCATGCCACATGGGAACGAATTTTCCAGCGCCTAATTTATCATTAGCTTGATCGTACAATAAGACTAGGTATCCTTCCGAAAAATTTCGAGGGGTCACATTTCGATCATACTGAGCTTTAATACGTTTTGCATGAGTTTTGATCGCCAATGCAGCATCATGTCGATTCTCATCTAGCTGAGCTAAGTATAACAAATGTTTTTCCTCTTCGGAAGTGGCTGGAAGTAACTCGATGGCCATTTGCAATGACGGGATTTCGCATTCAATGGGTAACACAGCTTCCAGACCATAAACTAGTTGGAAAGGAGTGAACCCTATTGACGTTTTTACTCAGGTTCGATAGCCAAAGCGCTGAAAATAGCATGTTATGCCAATTTTACTTGTGAATCGCAATGATTCATCGGATCATGATGACTAGAACTTTGTTGATGGCTTCAACTAGGCCGTTAGCTTGTGGATAATAAGGAGTTGAACTATCATGACACAAGCCAAGCTGGCCTGTAAGTTCAGTCATCATAACGTTTCGAAAATGATGCCCATGATCAGTGATAATAGCTTGTGGAACACCAAACCTAGCAATTATATGATTGAACATGAAAATCGCAGCTGTTTTGCCGTCTGCCTCAAATGTAGGCATCGCCTCGGCCCACTTGGTAAAATAATCTACCGCAAGGATGATATATGCATACCCCCCAGCCGAGTGAGGGTTACATGTAATAAAATCAATACCCCATCTTGCAAACGGACCGACGGCAATTATAGGGTGGAGAGGAGCAGGTGGAGCGCGCATCTTTCGATAAAAAATTTGGCAGTTGTGGCATTTTCGAACCGCGTTAATACAATCTTTAAACAAAGACGACTAGAAGTAGCCAGTGCGCAATATCTTTTGGGCTGTGGCATACCCAGACATATGACCGCCACACGCTCTAGAGTGACAGTCATTAAGAACCCTTTCAGCTTCCTCGTGAGTTAAACAACGTCGAAAAACAGATTCCGCCCCACGGCGATAAAGAGTATCTCCAATAATTCTGAATTTTTGGGACTAGAAGCGTATTTTTTGATGTTTCGACCTTGAAATTTCTGGCCGAAAGGATTGGGTCTGGAGATAAACGATGATATCCCCATACCACGGATCTAAAGTGCTGATTAGAAACAAGGATTCGTCTGCAATGGGCTCCTCTGCCACAGTTTCCGTGTCAGCACGTGGGAAGTCACACATTAACTCCGCAAAAACTAAAGATTTCTTCGACTTAGACTTTTCAAATTCCAAGTCGAACTCTTGTAGGATGACAATCCATTTGGAGTACTTGCCCCCTAGCAATTGCTTGGTCAAAATATAGATCATAGGGTTGCAATCAGAAATTACTATAGTTTTACGTAGTAAAATGTAATGGCGAAAATGTTGGACAGCTTGAACAGCTACCAATGGCAATTTCTCCACATGTGAGTATTTTAGCTCAGTTGGATTTAATGTTCGACTAAGGTAATATATCACATGTTCAGTACCGAATTCATCGTCCTGAACTAACACCATTCCAATGGTGGAATGGGAGGCGGCGAGATACAAGAAGTAGTGAGGATGCAATAACGGTGCATGGGTCAACGCGTGTTTTAGTGCATCAAAAGATTTCTGAGCTATCTCATCCCAATAGAATGGAGTATTTTGTATCAACAACCGGGTAAAACCCTTTGTTGATGGGTTAGAATGAGAAGATTCTGCTTCTTTACCATCAACAGGACTTTTACTACCATAATCATGCAATTGAGTCGCAATCCTAACATGGGACATCATCAGTATGGGTTCTTCATTGGCATTTGAGGAAGAACCTATCATCTTATTGTCTTGACTTGGAAAAGGATCCTTCAAAACAACAGGATGGGTTAGAATGAGAAGATTCTGCTTCTTTACCATCAATAGGACTTTTACTACCATAATCATGCGATCGAGTCACAATCCTAACATGGGACATCATCAGTATGGGTTCTTCATTGGAATTTGAAGAATAACCTATCATCTTACTATCTTGACTTGGAAAAGGATCCTTCAAAACAGCAGGTGTTTGGGAACCTTTGACAATCTTCGCAACCTCTGCACGATGAGGGCAGTCTCTTGTAAAATGCTCTTCGTCACAAATGAGACAAGGATAACGAGGTTTGCGTTTCTCATCATTTGATTCCGCTTTTTCTGGTTTCTCTTTTGAATTTTTATCTGTTTTATTTTTCTTCTTCCCTTTCTTCTTACCATCAGATTTTTATTTGGCCGTAGATGACTCTACAACATGAATATCGGTGGAAATTTCCACGGAAGAATCTCCTATCGGGGAATTTGGCAAGGTTATGATAGGAGAAGAATTCTTGGAAGACTTCTTCTTACTTTTGGTATTAATCATACCAATCATACCATCGGTGGCATGAGACCTTGAAGGAGTTGCAGTGATTTGATTTTTCTTAGGAAGATTTGGGATTTTCTCGTGTAACGTAGTTGACTGCGTATAAACTATGTCAAGGTACTGTGCTTGAGCAATTACTTTCTCTTCAGTAATGACTCTGGCCTTAGCTACATCCTCAGTGATCTTTGGATAAAGATTTTACAAAACCATTCAGCTAAGATCTAATCCGGAATAAAAACCTTCACTAAACGCCGTCGACGTCTCCATTCATGAATGTGATCTGAAATGTAAGTGGACGTTGAATGCTTTAATGACGTTAATAATTCTGTGCCATTGTCATATCTAATAGGCAGCTGAAAATGAGTTAAAAACGAAGTAGCTAACTAACTAAAGTTATAAAAAGTGGCTCGCGGCAACTCAATGTACCACTTGGCCGCAAGACCAATTAGAGTGCGCTGGAAAAGCCTTAAACAGATTGAATCATTTGAAATGGAGTTAGACGCACACCAGAGGTGATAAGTCATCACATGGTTTGACGGGTCGTCTCCTGATTTGCCTTCAAACTTAAGAATATCACTAGGCAACTTATTCGGCATTGCCGGCCAAAATGGAAGATAGTTAATGGGATCGTTCGTTAGGCGTGACAAGTCAGGCAAGTCCAAAGTTGCGATAAATAGTAACTGACGATTAGGGTCCCTAAAAATCTAGGTCATGAGACCAGTCCCAGGAGGAGGATATCCAGGATAACTAGGAATTGGGATTACATTTGGGATATTGTATCCTCCCGGAAAACTAGGATTAACCGGACGGTACTGGGGTTCCTGAGGTTGTTGATATGTATACCTAGGGTACGGTTGATACTGATAGACTAGCTGCTGCACAGCAGGACCGAAATGGTATTGTCCCTGGTACAGTTGATAAGTAAATTGAGGTTGACTTGTGATAACCGTACTTGAACCAGGTTGTCCTACAGGCATCTGAATCAAAGTTTTAATTGTGGATCTAGACTGAGGTAAAGATGTCTGAGGAGTTGATACAAGAACAGTAGAAACGGAGTTGTCGATACTCCAGAAGTAGGTGGCGTAGATTGAACAGATGTTGCAGCAGCCGTTTGAGGTAGAGTACGAGGCATACTAGGCCCAGGCTGAGAAACTACCGAAGGTACAGAAGTTTGAATAGTACACTGGACAGGTTGCTGGGGTGAACCAGAAACTAAGGGTTGTCCAGTTTGAGATGACAACTGTACATTCAGTTGCAAGACCTGTTGAGTTTGCGATGGATCCCACACTAAGTTCATTCCGGGGTACGGACCCATAATAGGTTGAGAATATTGAGGACCATAACCAGGTTGAGGGTAGGGTTGATAATTCAGAGGTACATTTCCAGTTCCTTGAACATATGATTGACTGCAAGGTGGTTGGAAACCTTGGTTCGAGTACTGACCTTGAGGTTGATAACCCTGAGGCACGTACTGATACTGGGGTTGACCTTGAGGTACATATTGATACTAGGGTTGACCCTGAGGTACATATTGAGTCTGGGGTTGACCTTGAGGAATGTACTGCCCCGTAGGTATGTACTGTCCTTGAGGTTGCCCCCCAAGCGCAAATTGGGTACCTTGAGGTTGCCCCCGAAGCGATAATTGAGGATTTTGAGGCTGCCCCCCAGGCGGTAACTGGCCACCTTGAGGTTGAGGATTAGGAATAGTACCTAACATCATGAGAATATCTTCTACACTCAATGGCTTAGTACCATTATTTCCAGTTAATAACCCTTGTTCAATGGGTTGAGGAGATGCTCCCGAAAAAGTACCAGTAAGTGACTGATACCCAGAGGGAACAGAAGGACCGCCGTACAAAAAGGATTTTGGAGATTGAGAAAACATGGACGACTGTCTTGACATATTTAATGGAGGATAGTAACCTCTAGGTGTTGGGTGATAAGGAATATGAGGTGGTGAAAAACTTAGTCCCGGGTTTTCCAAAAAATTGGTCAATGAAAGATACCAAGCACTACTCCTAGGTGGACTGTAAAAGATTGATTCAAGCTCCCTAAGTTCTATAACAGGTTGATTTTCAGGGATAGGGATGCCTACTTCTTCTTCTGGAGTAGCAAGTTCTTCAATAGCTATGAGTCCAGAAGGAAGATTTTGGGTAATTATTCTTTCTACCCTAGGTGAACCAGGACCACTAGAAGTTGGAGAGGTAAACCCCGATGTTGGAGTAGCAGCAAATTCACTTTCAGGTTCGGATATCTCAGGTTCCTCACCTATACCACTAATAGATGAAAAGCTACCAGTAATTTCTGAAACAGACACAGACTGTGGATTATAATATGCTACTAAAGCTTGAAAATCAGGATGTACCACCAAAGAAGACTCTCCTTCTTCAGGTGACCCAACGTCGCAGAGTTCAATACAGAAATGGCGGTTGGAACAGTTACCCCGACAACCTACTTAATGAATAGACTGACACAAGTTCCTCCACTAAACCGTCTCGAGTGAAGAGAACCCCCCAGAAAATCTAAGTGAGTCTAGCCGACGTCTGCTCCAGGTACAGTGGGATCTTCCCACCACTGTCACCTTAGGAAGAATCCTATAGAATATGGTCACTATGGTTACCAATGGAAACAAATATACTTAGGGGAATAGTCTATGATCCGATACGCACGCAAGGGCAGAGTAACAAGCTCAATCCCATTGAAGGCTCCTTGACATAATCCAAGGTTTACCAACAAGTGACCCTAGGCTCCTCGATAATGGTTAATCCGAGGTTTACCGTTTTTAATACATGAATATCTGGCATCGTTCCCAATGAGGAAGGATTGATTCCCACACTGGTTCGGACATGATCTCGTGCTTCTCCTTTAAGAGGAGCTTTCCCAGAGCATATATGCAACCATTGCATTTTTCTCCTACCGCAAGATAGAGCTACTTGTTTGTTTTACTGTCTTGGAGAGTTAATTATTCCCTACTCCAAGACACTAGCCTAAGCTATGTTGGTGTAATAGAGCCCTAGAAATAAAAAGATTACTAGATATATTCTACTTTAAGCGTTAGTTTTTATTGGTTTTTGTTTAAGTCAAGAGGTGCGGAGATGAAACTTGTGGTGTGAAGACTCGACTCGAAATCACTAAAAAATGCACTTAAGATGATTAAGCAATCTTTTCCCTTCAATGAACTTCTAGCTAGGAAAGAGTTTGAGAATGAAAATACTCGTAAACGCAAATCTTTCTTAACAAACAAATTAAAAGAAGAGCTTTTTGTGTTTTCCAATGCACTCAAAACGAGACAACTAGTTATTTTCACAAAAATTTCCCTTTTCTTTCAAACATTAAAACACTACAAAAACAAACTTTTTCAAAAGAGATTTTTTATTGTTTATAAACCACTCAAAACTATGGAAATAACTAATCCTGAGATCTATAAACTATAAAAAACTATTTGAAGTAAAAGCTTACAAGATTTCTTTTTCAAGGATGTTTTACTTAGGTATAAGCAAACTAAGGACTAATTTGTCCAAAATCACAAATCAGTCAAAAAACAACCAATTTTTGTTTTCTTTTCTAAAAATGAAATCCAAACTTTTAACACAAGCCTTTTCGAAGTTTCGCAAAGAGAAAACACAAGGTGGATTCGTCAACAAAGGTAGATTTTGAAATTGGTCAGACTCATAAGAAGGCCAGTAAAAACCAAGGTGATCTGAGGCTTCTTGTTACACTAAAATTTGTCACCATGACTATTTACAGTTAGTATGGCTCCATCAACTGTCATACTATCCTCCTTGGCAAGTCTTATACCTCTGATCCTCATGTCAAACTCCAAGAAAGAGAGAAAGTCCTTAAAAAGTCAATTAACTCTGGTTACGTAGTTTCTCTTAACCTTACCTGCGTGTACGCACCTCAAGTTCACAATACCTGCGTACTTGTACGCTCTGTCTGTAAAGGGGTGGGTGTGTACTCCTGTAAAGGTCAAAAGGCGCGAGTTTTACTTCAAAAAAGTTACTTGTGGTCGATTCTAGAGCATTCTAGAAGATGGTTTGACGTGTATTGAGTGCCTCCAGATGGTTCATGAAACCCAAAGAAAGAGGAACTTATCCCATCAAGAGGGGAGCTATCCCATTGAAAGAGGGGCTTATCCCATTGATGGTGGACCTGATTAACTCCCAAAGCATTATAAATATAGGCATTGGGCCAGAGGGAGGGGAGGTTGAAAGCTGAACATTCCTAAGGGTAGATGCTGCTGAAATTAGGACTCCCTTATAGAGCTTGAGAGGAGAGATTCCCATCCTTTCTTAGCTTCATTTGGAAGTGGTGAGCTGATAAAAGTAAAGGAGAACTCTTGCTGGACCCTCGGAGGGATCTGCACAACACCAAGGCACTGGTTGTAATGGTTTCTTTTGTTTCCAATTAATACAATTAAGTTCATTTTTCTCAACAAGTTGTTATATATAATTTGTTTCATATACTCCTTGGTCTTTATGATGAATATGTTTTATTTTATGAGTCATTTAGGTGCTATGTAATCGTTTGCTTGTTAGTGAATGCAGGTTTCAAAGAGAAGGAGGAGCTCATATGTATCGGAGAGGCTGGACTGCTACAAACAGCGTTGGACTAAAGGTATGCTTTAAACACCTGGTTGCTTGTATTTTAAATGCATATTTAGGGAAAGATAGTGCTTGATTGTTTTGTTTGTCACTAGAAAGGCTTAGCTTCTAGGGAGGTCAGTTTTGTCCACAAAATTGACTCTTTCCGCATGACAAAATGGCGACCATACTGGGGAATCCATGGATTTGATTGATTTCTCTTTTGATTGATACTTTGATTTGAGAAAAGTCGATTTCTTTCTGGTTTTTGACTGATTGACTGTGAATTTGGGTGGAATAGCTTACGGTTAAGTTAGTTTTTATTTTTCTTGGTTTTGAGAGCAGTACGCACCCTCTGCGTTAAGCACAGTGCGTACCTGTACGCACTACAGCTTTGTACACAGAGCGTGGCTGCACCTGTGCAAACAGGCTACCTGCGTACCCTGTCAAAAGTTGAGAAAATTCCAATTTTTTTCTTTTTTGCCTCTTAGATTTTGTTTATAATTTGTTTTTACTGCCCAGATCCACTAGTTACCTGTCAGAGATCTTCATCTAAGCTTGTTTCGTTAGCATCAAGGGTTTTAGTGAAGTTCATAGAAGTTCAAGCCCTAGGTTTGATTTTTCTTTGGTCTTGTAGTGACTTTGGCTTTAGAAGTTGTAAAAACCTTGGATCTCCCTGGTCTTTTCAATCTTCTTAGGAGTCAGACCTTTCGTAAAATCCACCTTTGTGAGAAACCTACCTTTGTGTTGTCTCTTTGCGGAATTTCGAGAAAGCTTGTTTGTTAAAGCTGTGAATTTCATTCTTAAGAAAAAGAACAAAAGATTTTGATTTTTGTTTTTGACTGGTTTATGATTCTGCGTGAACTAGTCCTTGGTTGAATTGTAACTGAGTAAAACATCTTGGAATTATATTTTATAAGCTTTTAACTCACTAGATTTGCTTTTAGGTAAATTTCTCTTAGATTTGCTTTTAGGTAAAATTAATTTGATTGTCATAGATTTTTAGAATTGATTTTTGGTTAAGTAGTTTTACATGCTTTGTTAAAATAGGAAAAATACAAAAATCTCTTTTGAAGAAAAGTTTGTTTTAGTAGCATTTGAAGTCTTTGAAAAGAGAAAGGAATTTCGGTGAAATAGTTAGTGGTCATGTGTTGTATGCTTTGGAAAAGATAAAGAGATTGTTTCTTTATTTTTCATTGCCAAGAAAGTTGTCTTTATATAAATTTTGCATTCTCCAACTCTCTTAGCTAGGGAATTCATTGAAAAAGAAAAATAGCTTAAATCATCTTAGGTGCATCTTTTTAGTGGATTTGAGTCGAGTCTACACACCATCAGTTTCATCTCCACTACCTTTTTGTCCTAAAGAAAAGCCATAAAAATTAACGCTTAAAGTAAAATTAACTTAGTAACTTTTTATTTACTAGGGCTCTGAAACACCAATATAGATCAGGCTAGTGTCTTGGAGTAGGAGAATAATTAACTCTCCAAGACAGCAAAACCAAACAAGTAGCTCATCTTGTGGTAGGATAAATCCAACTGTTACAATTATGCTCTGGGAAAGCTCCTCTTAAAGGAGAAGCACGAGATCGTGTCCGAACCAGTGAGGGGATCAGTCCTCCTTCATTGGGAACGACGCCAGATACACACGTACTACAAACGGTAAACCTCGGATTATTGTCGAGGAGCCTGGGGTCACTTGTCAGTAAACCTTGGATTATTGTCAAGGAGCCGATAAGGGGATTGAGCTTGTTACTCTGCCCTTGCGTGCTATCGGATCGTAGACTGTTCCCCCAGGTTTATTTGTTGCTGTTGGTGACCTTAGTGACCATTATCTTTAGGGTTCTACCCAAGGTGACGGTGGAGGGAAGATCCCACTGTACCTGGAGCAGACGTCAGCTAGACTCACTTGGATTTTCTGGGGGGTTCACTTCACTCGAGACGGTTAAAGTGGAGGAACTTGTGCTAGTATTTTCATTAAGCAGGTTGCCAGGGTAACTGTTCCACCCGCCACTTCTGTACTGAATTCGGCGATGTTGGGCTTCATCACGAACTAGTGTTTTCGGTCCGGAAGGTTACTGTTTTTGTATAGTTTGACGCCCTAGATTCTTTAGGCATGTGATTCGAATTTGTTTGGTTCTTTAGAGACTTTAGGCGGTTTGCTTTGAGATTTTACTTTGTTTGCGTGTGTAGTAGTTAAAAGTTTTAACTGTGGCTGAATTACCGAGACAGTCCCGTAGACTTCGAGGCCAGTCTCCTGAGATTGTAACCGTGGCCGATTTGTTGAGGAAGTCACGTAGACTTTGGGGCCAACCTCCTGAAGACGTCCTGGGTCATTACGAAGGTTTGAAAGTCCTTGTAACTCCTAGTGGCAGTAAAGTAGGTTCACCTGAAGAAGGAGAGTCTTCGTTGGTAGTTCATCCTGATTACCAAAGTCTAAAAACAGGTTATAATCCCGAAGCTATTGCAGTTTCCGAGCTTGCTGGTAGTTTTTCATCTACTAGTGATATAGGCGAAGAACCTGAGGTATCTGAACCTGTTACTCCAACTTCTAGTGCTCCTGATTCACCTAGGGTAGAAAGAGTCATCACCGAAAATCTTCCTTCTGGTTTGATAGCTATTGAAGAACTTGCTCCAGAAGAAGAAATAGGCGTCCCTATCCCTGAAGATCAACCTACTATTGATCTAAGGGAGCGTGAATCCATTTTTTACAGTCCACCTAGAAGTACTACTTGGTATCTTTCTCTAACTAATTATTTAGACAACTCAGGGTCAAGTTTTTCTCCACCTCGTACTCCTTATCCACCTGGAGGTATTTATACTCCTGTAAATATGTCAGGTCAGTCGTCCATGTTTACTCAATCGCTCGAATATTTTTTGTACGACGGTCCTTCTGTTCCCTCTGGGTATCAGTCACTTTCTGATACTTTTGCGGGAGCATCTCCTCAACCCATTGAACATGGGTTATTAACTGGAAACAATGGTAATAAATCGTTGGGTGTAGGAGACATTCACATGATGTCAGGTTCAGTTCCCAGTTCTCAACCTCAAGGTGGCCAGTTACCGCCTGGGGGGCAGCCTCAATTAACGCCTGGGGGGCAACCTCAAGGTACGCAAATTGTGTCTGGGGGGCAACCTCAAGGACAGTATGTACCCGTGGTGCAGTACATTCCTCAAGGTCAACCCCAGCCTCAATATGTACCCCAAGGTCAACCTCAGTATCAATTTATACCTCAAGGTCAACCCCAGTATCAGTACCTACCTCAAGGGTATCTACCCCAAGGTCAGTACTCGAGTCAAGGTTACCAACCACCCCAAGGTCAATCTTATGTTCAAGGTACGGGAAATGTACCTTTCAATTATCAATCCTACCCTCAATCTGGTTATGGATCTCAATATCCTCAACCTGTTATGGGTCAATACCCTGGAATGAACATAGTGTGGGATCCATCGCAAGTTCAACAGGTATTGCAGCCAAGTGTACAGTTGTCATCTCAAACTGGACAACCCTTAGTTTCTGGTTCACCCCAGCAACCAGTCCAGTCTATAGTTCAAACTTCTGTACCTTCAGTAGTTTCTCAGTCACCCATTGCACCTAGTACTCCATCTCAAACGACTGCTACAACTACTGCAACATCTGTTCAATCTACCCCACTTACTTCTGGAGTATCGACGACTCCAGTTTCTACTGTCTCTGTAACTACTCCTCAGACATCTTTACCATCGTCTGGATCTACGATTCAAACTACGGTTCAGATGCCTGTAGGACAACCTGGTTTAAGTACGGTTGTCACTAGTCAACCACAATTCACTTATCAATCGTACTAGGGACAGTACCAATACGGTCCTGCTGTCCAGCAGCCAGTTTACCAGTATCAACCGTATCCTGGGTACACTTATCAATAATCACAACAACCCCAGTACGGTCCAGTTAATCCTGGTTTTCCAGGAGGATATAATATCTTGAACGCGATTCCTATTCCTAGTTATCCTGGATATCCTCCTCCTGGGACTGGTCTCGTGACCCAGAGTTTTAGGGATCCTAATCGGCAGTTACCGTTTATTGCAACTTTGGATTTACCAGACTTGTCACGCCTAACGAACGATCCAATAAATTATCTTCCGTTTTGGCCGCCAATGCCAAATAAGTTGCCCAGTGACATTCCCAAGTTCGAAGGTAAGTCTGGAGAGGACCCGTCGAATCATGTGATGACTTACCACCTCTGGTGTGCCTCTAATTCCATCTCGGATGATTCAATCTGCTTACGTCTTTTCCAGCGTACTCTCATTGGTCTCGCGGCCAAGTGGTACATTGAGTTGCCACGGGCCTCTTTTTATAATTTTAGCCAGTTAGCTACCTCGTTTTTAACTCATTTTCAGTTGCCGGTCAGATAATATAATGGCACGGAATTACTAACTTCATTAAAACAATCGACGTCCACTTATATTTCCGATCATATTCATGAATGGAGATGTCGAAGGCGGTTAGTGAAAGTTTTTATCCCGGACCAAATCTTAGCTGAATGGTTTGTTAAATCATTGTTACCGAAGATTACTAAAGACGTAGCTAAGGCCGGAGTAGTTACTGAGGAGCAAGTGATTGCTCAAGCGCAGTACCTTGACTTAGTTTATACTCAGTCAGGTACATTACACGAAAAGATCCCAGATCTTCCTAAGTCAAATCAAATCGCTGCCGCTCCTTCGGGATCTCATGCCGCTGATGGTATGATTGGTACGGTAAATACTAAAAGTAAGAAGAAATCTTCAAAGAATTCTTCTCCTATTATAACCTTACCAGACTCCCCGAGAGGAGATTCTTCTACTGAAGTTTCCGCTGATATTCACGGTGTAGATTCATCTACGGCTAAATCAAAATCCGGTGGGAAAAAGAAAGGCAAGAAGAAGAATAAAGCAGACAAAACTCCAAAGGAGAAAACTGAAAAGTCGGAAACCAATGACGAAAAGCGCAAACCTCGATATCCTTGTCTTATTTGTGAAGAGGATCATTTTACAAGAGATTGCCCTCATCGGGCAAAGGTTGTGAAAATCGTCAAAGGTTCCCCAACTCCTGCTGTTTTGAAAGATCCATTTCCAAAGCAGGAGAGTAAAATGATAGGTTCTTCCTCGAGTGCTAGTGAAGAACCCATATTGATGATGTCTCATGTAAGGATTGCGACTCGATCACAAGATTATGGTAGTAAAAGTCTTGTTGATGGCAAAGAAGCAGAATCTTCTCATTCTAATCCATCAACCTCAGCTCCCAGTTCCGATCCACTACAGATCGAGAAACCTAACTCGGACTTAGTAATCAAACCGCCCGCCAAGGGTATAGAAAGTCTGCTTTCAATCCACATGCGAGAGCGGCCCAGAATTATAACATTGTTGAGGATTTAGCCGTTTCACTCTCAGCAATGTCGGCTTTGGAAGTGCTGCAATCATGCCCAGCACAACGCAAATTACTTTTGTCGGCTATAGGAGCTGTTGATGTTCAGGACCCGAACCTAATAATCTTTGATCTAGAAAATAGTACACCGCGTTTGCCTCATCAAATGGCTTTCCAGATTCCAGTGATAGTAAAAAACAGGCCTATTCATCGGACTGTAATTGATGAGGTAGCTTCCACATGTATTATGTCGATACAGTGTTGGAGATCGCTTGGTTCTCCTTCACTAAATCAATCCCTGACAATTCTTAAGGCCTTTGATGGCCGTGGGTTTCATCCGTTTGGAATTCTACAGGATTTGCCTATAGGGGTTGAAGGAAAAACCGTTAGTTTAGATGTGGAGGTGGTTGATGCCCCTCTAGACTACAACCTTCTCTTAGGTCGAAGTTGGTCTTACGCTATGACAGAGATCATTTCATCGGTCTTCCGAGTAATAAAGTTTCCACATAATGGCAAGATCGTAACAATAGACCAGCTGGCTTACTTTTCATCCGACCTAGCCTCTTCAGAGAGTATTCAGCATGTCGGTAAAACGACTATCCCTTATAAGGATGTTGGAGTAGGATTAGTTAAAGATGCCGGTTTACTGGGAACTTTTCCTTTTCCTCCAATCAACGCCTTGTCTTCGTTTGCATCCATTCATATGATTACATCAGACACTATTGTTTATGACGATCCTTGGATCGTTCCTTCTGAATCAGAGATAGACTCATTTGGTGCTGCTATGCCTTTGAGTCCATATGAAATTGCCTATGAAGCCGTGCAGTCTTTTACCGACCCGCGTTCAACCAAAATTGACCAAATGAATGTGGTCCGTGAGGAATCACTTTCCACGTCAACCTCGGAGTTAATAGCGTTTCCCGAAGTTGTGTCATCTGACGAGCAACTTCGTGAAGTCCTATGTGTAGACGATTTACCATGGAAAGATCTCCATCATAGATCTTCGTTTTTACCTGAGGATGATCATTTTGAAATGATTTCTCATCAATATTTACAGCTGAATATGTCAAAGAAGCTCAGAATCCAATGAAACATCCTGATTCAGAGTTGAATTTGGGAAACATATCTCGCACTATTCCCATTGACATTTCAGTCAAGCCTGGAATTGTTGAGAACATTCATATAGGTGCCTCGTGTACAGATGACGAAATTCAAACATACAAGGCCCTATTTAAAGAATTTCGCGACGTGTTTGCCTGGTCTTATGAGGAAATGCCAGGAATTGATCCCGCGACTATTGTCCATGAGATCAAGACTTACCCGGACGCTAAACCCGTCTGGAAACATTTGCGTCAGATTCACCCACGAAAAGCAGCTGCAATTAAAGCAGAAGTTGAGAAGCTGTTGAAAGCAGGGTTCATTTATCTGATCCCATTAATGGATTGGGTATCGAATATTGTTCCGGTTAACAAAAAACAGGGAACAATAAGAATATGCATTGATTATAGGGATATTAATCGAGCTTGTCCAAAGGACAACTACCCAACACCCTATATCGATCAAATAATTGATGATTGTGACGGCAGTGAAATATTTTCCTTTATGGACGGTTTTTCCAGTTACAATCAAATCAATATTCTACCTGCCGATCAACCAAAAATGGATTTCATCTATCCATGGGGGACATTTGCTTATTGCAAATTACCTTTTGGGCTTAAGAATGCCGGAGCAACTTTTCAAAGGGCGATGTCTTATGCGTTTCATGACATCAAACACATTGTGCAACCGTATCTCGATGATTTGCCTGCTCATTCTTTACATCGAGCTGACCACCTTGTCCACTTACGAGCAATCTTCATGAGGTGTCAACATTATCGTATTCGTTTGAACCCACACAAATTTGTCTTTTGTATAGAAGTGGGACGATTGCTAGGATTTGTAATTTCGAAAGCCGGCATTCGCGTCGATCCCTCGAAGGTCGAAGCTATCATCAAATTGGCTCCTCCTTCGAGTCTTCGCCAACTCCAAAGTTTGCAGGGGAAAGCAAACTTTTTAAGACGATTCATTCCTAACTACTCCGAGGTAACAAAAGGTTTCACCCGGTTGTTGAAACAGAACGCTCAATTCTCTTGGGATCAGATAGCTCAGAAATCTTTTGATGCACTCAAGCACGCGTTGACCCATGCACCGTTGCTGGATCCTCCCAACTACAACCAGGATTACTTTTTGTACCTCACCGCCGCTCATTCCACCATCGGGATGGTCTTAGTTCAGGAAGATGAATTTGGAACGGAACATGTGATATATTACCTTAGTCGGACGTTAAACCCAACTGAGCTAAAATATTCACATGTGGAGAAATTGGCATTAGCAGCCGTTCAAGCTGTCCAACGTTTTCGTCACTACATTTTACTCCGTAAAACTACAGTCATTTCGGATTGCAACCCTATGATCTACATCTTGACTAAACAATTGCTAGGGGGCAAGTACTCTAAATGGATCGTTATCCTGCAAGAGTTCAACTTGGAGTTTGAGAAATCTAAGTCTAAGAAATCTTTAGTTTTTGCAGAGTTAATATGTGACTTCCCGCGTGCTGACACAGAAACTGTGGCAGAGGAGCCCATTGCGGACGAATCTTTGTTTCTTATCAGCACTTTAGATCCGTGGTATGGAGATATCATCGTCTATCTCCAGACCCAATCCTTTCGGCCCAAAGTTTCAAAGTCGGAACGTCGGAAAATTCGATTCCAATCCCAACAATACAAAATTATTGGAGATACTCTTTATCATCGTGGGGCGGACTTGGTTTTTCGACGTTGCTTAACTCACGAGGAAGCTGAAAGGGTTCTGAATGACTGTCACTCTGGAGCGTGTGGCGGTCATATGTCTGGGTATGCCACATCCCAAAAGATATTGCGCGCTGGCTACTTCTGGCCATCCTTGTTTAAAGATTGTATTACTGCGGTCCGGAAATGCCACCACTGTCAGGTGTTTGATCGAAAGATGCGCGCTCCACCTGCTCCTCTCCACCCTATAATTGCCGTTGGTCCTTTTGCCAAATGGGGTATCGATTTTATTACATGTAACCCTCACTCGGCCGGGGGGCATGCGTATATCATCCTTGCGGTTGATTATTTTACTAAGTGGGCCGAGGCGATGCCTACATTCGAGGCAGACGGCAAGACAGCTGCAATTTTCGTATTCAATCACATTATTGCTAGGTTCGGTGTCCCATAAGCGATAATCACTGACCATGGGCGCCATTTTCGAAACGTTATGATGACAGAACTTACAGGCCAGCTTGGTTTGCGTCACGATAGCTCAACTCCTTATTATCCACAAGCAAATGGTCTGGTTGAGTCCATCAACAAAGTTTTAGTTATCATGATCCGACGAATCATTGGTATTCATCGGTCGAATTGGCACAACATGTTATTTTCAGCGCTTTGGGCGTACCGAACCTCAGTGAAAACATCAACAGGGTTCACTCCTTTCCAACTAGTTTATGGTTTGGAAGCTATGCTGCCCATTGAATGCAAAATCCCGTCACTGCAAATGGCCATCGAATTACTTCCAGCTACTTCCGAAGAGGAGAAGCGTTTATTATACTTAGCTCAATTAGATGAGACTCGACGTGATGCTGCATTGGCGATCGAGACTCACGCAAAACGTATGAAAGCTTAGTATGATCGAAAGGTGACCCCTCAAAATTTTTCGGAAGGAGACCTAGTGCTATTATATGATCAAGCTAATGATAAATTAGGTGCTGGAAAATTCGTTCCTATGTGGCATGGGCCCTATATTGTCAAGCGAAAGCTAGCAAAAGGGGCCTATGAGCTGGTAGACTTTGACAGGGACTCTTTGGGTAAACCCAGAAATGGACTTTACTTAAAGAGGTATTATGCTTAAAAGATGGGTATGGAGATTTTAGTTAGGTTAGGTTTTTCTTTCTAGCTGGTGTGTTTGTTAGTTTAGACAGTGTGCTTAGCTTAGAGAGTGTGTTTTTCGTCGTTATTCTGGCTTATCCTGGTTTTACTCTTGATATTGCAGATGTCGATGCCTCTCCAAACATACATTGGATTCGCCGATGGTGCTTGTCGTAGTACACAGAATATCTCTTCCGCAGCTTGGGTTATCTATTCGCCCTCTGATGAGTTAGTTTCTATGCATGGGGTGAGCCTTGGTCAAACAACAAACAACATTGCAGAATACAGTGCAGTGATTGAGTTATTGTCTGAATCTATTTCATTTGGGATTCGAAGTTTGATAGTGAAGTTAGATTCTGAACTCGTTGTATTACAGCTTAATAGAGTCTATGCCATTAGAAATCCAGTGTTATTAAGGTTATTTTTGAGAGTGCATCTCTTGGAACGTGAATTTGATTACATTGAATATCAGCATATTCCAAGGTCTTTAAATACATTAGCAGATGCAATTGCTTCTCGAATGTTAAATAGACATTTTCAATAATCATACATGTAAATTTAAAAACATTTCATCACACATGTTCAACAGATAAGCCGGTAATAATGATATATATAGATAGGAGTGTGTCAAAAAATACATCGTCTTCGATCATAGGTTGAAAAAACACCTTATGATCGGCAAAAATGATAAGTACAAAAAACCAAAACGTCACATGTGTCTACAAAGCGACCATCTAATCACTGGTGATGCTCTCTATACGACACCACTGCACGAGCTACCCTACATAAGAACCTTCTACAAGGTCCTGGGACTCCGACTACATAGCGCTGAAACCTGATAGGAATATCATCTATAGTAGTCTCTGGTATGTCTGTCGTAAGACGCTCTAGGTCATGTTCCAACTCAGCTAAGGTCTCTGTGGCCTCGTCCTGTGGGGCCGGTGCCAGTGCAACTGGTAGTCTCCTCTCGAAAGGCCGGAGATTGGCTGGACGACGTGGGCTTACATCTGCATTTTGAAAATTATTACTGTCAGTTTTGAGACGATATAAAAAACAAAAAAAATATATAATTTAAAAAACTTGTGAAAAATGAATTACCTGTGTCATCCCATTGTTCTCCCGGTGGAAGAACCATGTCCGGATCTCCACGAAAATCAACTCTGGCATAAGGAAAATCCTGTATAGAAAAGACCTGGTCCTCTAACCAGTGAAAGTACTCCGGAGTAAATCGGACAACCCTCGTTCCCTCATCAGGATGACGGGCCATAACCGCAACCCATCGCATCAATTTGGGCTCTCGAGGAAACCCAACCTCAACAGTGAGATGCTATGGGATCAGCATCGGAACCCTCTCTAGGCCAAAACTCACAACTAAAGGCCCATACCCAAAAGTCTTTAGCTGTCTGTTTTTGGCCCTAGTCAGTTGGCCCTTTAAATTGGCCAACACAGCATCACACCAGTTGAAAATGGTGCCTCGATAGCAATCAATCGCCATCCGCATCTGGGATCCAGTGGCAATGTGCAAAGCGGCACCCCCGCAAAGTCTGGTAACTGTAAAGGCAATCACCATAAGTTCAGGTCGGGATATAGTTTTGATCTCTATCCCCTTTTCCTGAGTTTGAGTGTTACACCACTCTAGTTGGAGGCTAGCGATGGACTGGCCACTCGGCCTAGTCCCGAACAGAGTCAAGTGTTCACCTCTCTTAGGCAAACCAGTGAGAAAGTAGATATCTGAGGGCTCTATCTCGAGCTGGTGCCCTCCAATGTAAAAACACTGATCCTGAACATTCCACCTTTCAACCAGCCACTCTAGAAAGTGCACTTGGGCCCTCATGCCAGGTATGGCCCAGTATTTGTAAAGGCCGCATGCCTTCAAAGCATCAATGGACGGTTGATGATTAATGGCGTCCAAATCAACATCTTCGTGTTCTCTCTCGCACCAATCAAGCATGGTGGGAAATTTACACACCATAAAACATCTGTTAGAGTCCATAAAATCAAATTTTTTTGGTCCATTTTGGAGAAATTGGGGTTTGAAAACTTGTTTTGTGGGATACGCACCCCGCCTTTAAGAACATAGCGTGGGTATGCAGGTTCCCTTAGGGCAAGGTGCGTATGCCTGGCATTTTCCCAACTGAGAAAATGTCGGGGTACGTAGGTCACCAGTGGAACACCTGCGTACCCCGAAAGGCGGATCTTGAAACCCCAAAGCCTCCAAAAAATGAAACTAGGGCCTAAAAACGAATTCTAAACAGATGAAAATGAAGAGGAGGATGTTGTAGAATACCTGAAAGAGACGGCGTTCGATTTCGACGGTCGGATTCTCCGCAATGTCCATGGGAAGTTTCTTGCGAAAAGCCCTTTTTCTCTCCTCAACAGTAAAATGGTAAAAATGAATTGGTAAACGCCCTTTCTATAGGTTTTTTGGGTAAATAAATTGTAAATTTGTTTATTTTTCACCATGAAAAGGTATTTTTCAAAGTATTTTTATCTATCTTTAAACAGGTATGAGTAATGTGTTGGTTTTTGTGCAGGATAAAGGATTTTCAGGGAAAATTGTCATTTTTTACAAACAAAAATATCAAAGTCATCTTTAAGCCCTTTTCTGACTCCTAAAACATGAAAAGATTGCCAAGCGTTTCTTTTACACTCGTTAAAACAAAATTAAAAGATGGTCCTCTTATAGCCCTTTTCTAACCGTAAAAACACGAAAAGATTGCCGGATTTTTGTCGTTTCAAATTCGATATTGGAAATAAAACGACGTGTCTTTGATCGCTTTTTACTTTTCAGGTCAAAGACACTAATCATGAAAGTACTCCTTGGTCGTTAAGATCAAGCGGTTCTCTCAAGTATTATTTTATACTTTTTCGGGCTTGGGAGACACAAATTTACGAAAAAGTTCAACCCTGGAGTCTTCCTAAGTTTTTTCAAACTCTCTAAAATTGAAAAACACCGAGTTTCTCCTATACTGGACTCGTTAAAATTTCACAGTAAAGGACCTGTTCGATTACAAACAGGAACGAACCACTCCTTCTTAGGGTTTGCATCTAAACTAAGTTGGACTCACCCGAGGGATGAGCTTATAATCAAGCATATGTTATCCTCCTCAAGCTTGTAAAAAATAAAGAGGTACTTGCCAGAAATGGTGGGGGAAAAGAGAGAAAAATGAGCCTAATTGTTATCCTTTGTCTCAGAGAAACCTTATCACCACTCTTGAACACGACACTTTTTCATTCACTTGGGTTGGGAAATCCTTTGCCTAACAGTTGATCAAACCACATTGAAAATCTTCAGCCGGTTCCGGGTATTAACTTTGGGTCAATTGTCACCAAGCCATCTGTCGTGTCGTTATGTGTTCAAGAGGTCACTGCAAATAAACCATTCATCTGCAAAATACCTGTCATCCATCTTGACCATCCCTGAGTCAGTCCTTACAGCTACATTTCTTCAACTTGATCTATGATTTCGTGTTGTGGGCTTGCCTGCAACGGGTCACTTTCTATCGACATCAGCACATTATCTAGAAAGATGACCTAGAAATCGTCAGTACCTTGAAATCTGCATGCATCAATGGCAGGTTTCTCGCCTTTGATGACAGTTTACATCATTGACTTTCGATCAAAGGATTCCGTGATATGTTCGACATCAACACATCTATTCACATCTCATGGATTGTACTGGGTACTTTGAGAACCATTGAAATCACTGGTGGTCTCTCTCACACTTGTTAACAGTTTACATCATTGACTGGTAATCAAGTGGTTTCTACCATGTTCGACATCAACTCATTTATTCACATGGATAGAATCGTACTATTTCGGGAAACGGAAATGAAGACCCTGGATCTAGTTTCCACCATCCAAGCTGCGAGGATTTTTGTATTCATTATACAGTAGACTAATTATAAACAGATGGCTGCGTCCATACTGTGTCTACATGAGTCTATGATTATGATGTACTGCGAAATCATTCCTATGTCAGAGCAGTAGTTAGTTTGTTAGTTAAAGTTTTCAATCTGAGTATGGGAATGCCTACCTCAGCGATGATGTGATCTTATATATGTATTTTGTGTTGAATATTTGCAGGTTCCGACTGGGCTCTCCACAAGATAATCCTTGAAAAGATAAAGTGCTTCACCCTTCCTAGATGATATGAAACCCTAATATACTACAGGCTTCGCACTTAAGGGGGTAATCTGTTACACTAAAATTTGTCACCATGACTATTTACAGTCAGTATGGCTCCATCAACTGTCATACTATCCTCCTTGGCAAGTCTTATACCTCTGATCCTCATGTCAAACTCCAAGAAAGAGAGAAAGTCCTTAAAAAGTCAATTAACTCTAGTTACGCAGTTTCTCTTAACCTTACCTGCGTGTACGCACCTCAAGTTCACAATACCTGCGTACTTGTATGCTCCGTCTGTAAAGGGGTGGGTGCATACTCCTGTAAAGGTCAAAAGGCGCTAGTTTTACTTCAAAAAAGTTACTTGTGGTCGATTCTAGAGCATTCTAGAAGATGGTTTGACGTGTTTTGAGCGCCTCCAGATGGTTCATGCACCCCAAAGAAAGAGGAACTTATCCCATCAAGAGGGGAGCTATCCCATTGAAAGAGGGGCTTATCCCATTGATGGTGGACCTGATTAACTTCCTCCAAAGCATTATAAATACAGGCATTGGGCCAGAGGGAGGGGAGGTTGAAAGCTGAACATTCCTAAGGGTAGATGCTGCTGAAATTAGGACTCCCTTATAGAGCTTGAGAGGAGAGATTCCCATCCTTTCTTAGCTTCATTTGGAAGTGGGTGAGCTGATCAAAGTAAAGGAGAACTCTTGCTGGACCCTGGGAGGGATCTGTACAACACCAAGGCACTAGTTGTAATGGTTTCTTTTGTTTCCAATTAATACAATTAAGTTCATTTTTCTCAACAAGTTGTTATATATAATTTTTTTCATATACTCCTTGGTCTTTATGATGAATATGTTTTATTTTATGAGTTATTCAGGTGCTATGTAATCGTTTGCTTGTTAGTGAATGCAGGTTTCAAAGAGAAGGAGGAGATCATCTGGATCGGAGAGGCTGGACTGCTGCAAACAACGTTGGACTAAAGGTATGCTTTAAACACCTGGTTGCTTGTATTTTAAATGCATATTTAGGGAAATATAGTGCTTGATTGTTTTGTTTGTCATTAGAAAGCCTTAGCTTCTAGGGAGGTCGGTTTTGTCCGCAAAATTGACTCTTTCCGCATGACACTTCTACAGCTTCTAAGCTCTGAGCTACTACAAGACCAAAATGAAAACCAAGCCCAGCAACCAAAACTTCTAGGAATTTCACCTAAAACCCTAACACCAATGGAATTAACCTAAGGAAAATTCTTAACAAGTCATATGTAGGTCTGGGCAGGGGATAACAACATCTAAACAAAAACTAAACTAACTAACAAAGAAAATCTTAGGTTTTCCAAAATTTTGACAGGGTCCGCAGGCCCACAGTTCACACAGGTGTGGTACCGCTCTGTGCTAAAAGAAAAATCGCGGATAGGTCCGCACTGTGTTGCAAGCCGAGGGTGCGGTCTTCTCCCAAAGTTATGAAAAACAAAAAATAATCCTATATCTACTAAATCTACCCAATTCCACACACAACAAGCCAAAAACAGAAACAAAAACATAGTTTCTCAGGTCAAAGTAAAGCAAATAAAGAAATCAAGTCCCCAATAGAGTCGCCATTTTGTCACACGGAATGAGTCGATGTTGCGGACAAGATAGACCTTTCTAGAATCTAACGATATCTAGTGACAAGCAAGCCAATAAAAACCTATCTTTCTCTAAATATGCAATATATAAACAAATGCAAACAAGTGTTTTAGGCCTACCTTGGGTCCAATGCAAGTTTTTGGAAGCCTCGCTCCTTTGATCCAAATGAGCTCCCTTGTAGCGAATCTGCAAACACAAACAAGCAAACAAATTAAATAGCACCTGAAAAGCCAATATCATAAAGCATACTTATCATGATGATCAAGGAATTCATGAAACAAATGACATAAGACAATTTGTTGAGAAAAATGAATCTGATTGTATTAATTCAAATCAAAGAAGAACTTTACAACCTATGCCTTGATGTTGTACAAGCTCCTCCCAGGGTCCAACAAGAAGTCTCCTCTACTTTGACAAGTTTCACTCTCTTCCCAATGAAGCCAAAAAGGTATGTGATCTCTCCTCTCAAGCTTAACTAGGAAGTCCCAAGTCCACCAGCATTTGCCCTGAAAAATGTTCAGCTTCTAACCTCCCTAGCAACCAGCCCAATCCCTTAATTTATAGTGCAATGGAGGGAAGTTACTAGGTCCTCCTTCAAAGGGACAAAGCCCTCCTTCAAAGGGATATCTCCTCTCATCAAGGGATTAGCTCCCTCTCTTTTGGGATGCATGAACCACCTAAGAGCGAACAATCCATGTCAAAATTCCTTCTAGAATCATCTAGAATTAACCCAAAGTGAGTTTTTTAGAATAAACTTGCGCCTTTTTGACTTTCACAGGGGTCCGCACCCACTCCTTTAGGGACAGAGCGGGCAGGTCCGCAGGTATTGTGAACAGGGGGTGCGAGACTGCAGGCAACAGTGAGAGAAAGTGCATAACCAGAGCTTTGTTGATTTTCAATGTCTTTCTCTCATTTTCAAAGCTTGACTTGAAGAGCTGAGGTCTGAGACTTGCTTAGGAGGATAGTACAAGTGATGATAGACCCATACTGACTGCAAATAGTCATGGTGACGATATTTTTGTGTAACAATACCTACTCCTACCACACAGGCAGAGGTACACAATTTTCTTGGATTTTCTGGTTATTATAGGAGATTCATAGAACATTTTTCTCAAATAGCTACACCTCTATACACACTGACAGGGAATGTTAAATTTTTTTGGATAGATAAATGCGACCGTGCTTTTGAGGATTTGAAAAAGCTTGTGTCAACAGCCCCAGTGCTTAGAGGCCCAAATTGGGACTTGCCATTTCAAATCTCATTAGATGCTTCAGACACGGCTATTGGAGCAGTCCTTGGGCAGGAAGAAGACAAAAAACCATATGCAATCTATTATATCAGCAAGAATTTGTCTCCTACTAAGCTAAACTATACTATTATGAAAAAGAATTTTTAGCTATAATACATGCTGTAAATAAATTTAGGCATTATATCACTAGATATCATGTTGTTTTATATATAGATCACTCTACCATAAAATATTTAGCAAACAAACCTATTACAAATGGTAGAGTAACAAGATGGTTGATTTTATTGCAGGAATTTGACATCACAATAAAAGATCGACCTGGGAAAGAGAATATTGTAGCTGATTTTCTCTCACGAATGCCGAAGCCAGTGGACGCAACAGTAGTTGAAGATCAATTTCCAGATGAACATTTATTTGCTATTACTATCTAGGCACCCTGCTATGCTGATGTTGCAAATTATTTAGCAGTAGGAAAATTACCAAAGCATCTGATCCCCAATGAACGAAAACAAATTGTGCAACGTAGTACCTGATTTTCTTGGATTGAGGGCTACCTATTTCATACAGGGGTAGATATGCACATCAGAAGATGCATCCGTGAAGATGAAATATTTGAAATTCTGAAAGACTATCATGATAGACCGTGTGGCGGACATTTCACAGATCGAAGAACTGGTCACAAGGTTTTGCAAATAGGATATTACTGGCCCACAATTTTTAAAGATGCTAAGAAATCTGTTCAAGCCTGTGACAGTTGCCAAAGAGTAGGATGCCCTGGATAGTCCGACGAAATGCCTTTAAACCCACAACTGGTAATCGAACCATTTGAGTGCTGGGAGCTCGATTTTATTGGTCCAATCAACCCATCATCAAATCAAAAAACATACATTCTAGTAGCAACATAGTATGTTACCAAATGGGTTGAAGCAGAGGTACTTCCAAGAGCTATATAGGACTCTATGATTCATTTCCTGTTCCAAATATTTGTTCGATATGGCCTCCAAAGGGACATAATCACCGACGGAGGACCATAGTTTGCAGGTAATAAAATCGCTACAACATTAAAAAATTATCACATTCAACACAAAATTACCACTCTGTATCACCCACAGGCAAATGGCCAAGTTGAGAGCACGAATAAAGTGATAGAGGAAATATTAACAAAAGCCATTGCATCACACAGGTGTGATTAGGCTTCAAGATTGTCGAAAGCCTTGTGGGCATATCAAAGAACGTGGAGAAACACCACCGATTATTCACCATATCAGCTAGTATTTGGAAAGGAACTCATCTTTCCAATAGAGTTCGAAATACAGACGTTAAGAACAACACAGGAGATCAGTCTAGATTTAAATGAGGCCTAGACTAATAGATTACAACAAATTAATGAGCTAGATGAAATTAGGCCCTCGGCTCTTCAACACACTGCATTAATTCAACAGCAGAGAGAAAAATGGCATGATGCCTTGATAAAAAAGAAAATCTTCTACGAAGGAGATTAGGCACTCCTATATAATTCCAGGTTTCAGGATTTTCTGGAAAAACTTCCAACTCAATGGCTTGAACCGTATGAAATCCAGAAAGTGCATGACATTGGAACCATTACTTTGACTACTATTGACGGATCTGGACATACCTTTAAAGCAAATGGCCACCGAGTGCGACTGTACCATAAACCGCTTACTCGGAAATCCTTCTACCAGTAGCTCCGGGAAGATTCTGATATGCAAATTCTTGCTGAGGAAAATAAATCTTCCTCGGCATTGGTTCACTAAGTAATTTCATAATTCCTAAATTTTGTACATAAATTTTTCTTTTCTATCTGTATAAATTACTTTCTGTATAGATTTTTTCATTTTTGCATTTTATTTTTTTGCATTTTGTTGTTCCTTTCTGAAGGAACAACATTTTCGCCATTTTGTTGTTCCTTTCCAAAGGAACAACACTTTTGCATTTTGCTATTCCTTTCCAAAGGATCAACATTTTCGCCATTTTGTTGTTCCTTTCCGAAGGAACAACACTTTTGCACTTTGTTGTTCCTTTCCGAAGGAGCAACAATTCCGTCGTTTTGCTGTTCCTTTCTGAAGGAACAACATTTTACTGTTCCTTTCCGAAGGAACAACATTTTTTCCTTTTTGCTGTTCCTTTCTGAAGGAACAACAATTTCACGTTTTGCTGTTCCTTTTTGAAGGAACATCACTTCCGCATTTTTGCTATTCCTTCGGAAAGGAACAACACTTTCGTTTTTTGCTGTTCCTTTCTAAAGGAACAAAACTTTCATTTTTTGCTGTTCCTTTTCGAAGGAACAACATCTCTGCGTTTTCACTGTTCCTTTCTAAAGGAACAACACTTTCGTTTTCTGCTATTCCTTTCCGAAGGAACATCACTTTCATTTTTTTGTTGTTCCTTTCCGAAGGAACAACATTTTCGCATTTTGCTATTCCTTTCTGAAGGAACAGCATTTCCGCATTTTTTCTGTTCCTCTCCGAAGGAACAACACTTCCGCCAGATTACTTTGCCATTCCTTTAAAGGAACAACCCTCCTTTGCATTTTTTCCTTTCTGCTGTTCCTTCGGAAGGAACAACAATTCCGATCTCGGATGATCTTAGGCTGTTCCGCTAAAGGAGTGGTATTTTATTTCGCGCTTGTTTTATTTGTTGTTCTGATTAAGGAACAACAACTGTTCCATCTAAGGAACAACACTTTTTGAGTGCATTTTTTTCCTTTTCTTGTGTGTGTGTGTTTCATCATTTAGAGGATTTTTGTGAATGATGGTCATTTAAGGCACAACTATACATTTATGTAAGAATAAAAAAACTGGATAGTACTGAAATCAACAAACCAACGAAAAATCATTATCTTTAGAGAAATTGCTTTGAATCGATAAGAGGAAAGAGGAAAGGACACAACTATTTATATCACTTTGTTGTCTTTACTTTCACTAAAACCAATTTGATTGATTATTTTTATCATGTTGATTCTTCCTTAAATCTTCATAACTCTCTTTGATCATTATTATTGAATAAGAATAAGGGAATATTTTCCTCTATTGAGATGTTCAGACTTCTTCCACCATCCCTATTCTTAAGGATTGTTGAGCCACCCTCTGTATATAAATGGGAAGGTGCTATATAAAAGAAAAGAAAAAACAAAGAAAAATAGATATCTATATGATTACTAACATGATTGTCAGATGAAGGATAGGGGGTCTCATCAAGAGCCAGCCTACCATGATCATAAGGAAGAAAGTGAAGTGGCATTCCCACTATGGCCACCACACTAGGGATATGATCTAAGAGGCACATCAGAAAAATAAAAAGTCCTTGGAATGGGAGGTTTCATCACGAGCCGGCCTGCCCACCTTTCACTCCTTCCTGGTGAATGGAATTGTGATTCATCTGGTTACCAAACCAACACAAAGGCCTCCAATCTGACATCACACAACACTTTCCTAGGCATACACAAAGGATTATGGTTCCAAGGGTGAAATAAGCAACTCTGTCAAGGTTATGGACACCTGTGGGGTACAGAGCTTTGCTGATGGTATTTAAGTCACACTTTTCATACACCAATAATCGTTAAAAACCCTTCTTATATCTTTATATTGATTTCAAATGACATTATGTTATATAACCCTTTCAAACCTTTTATACATGAAAATCATTTATAAATTAATCATAATGGTTAAAGTGGATAATGACTGCATAAGAACTTTTACTTACGTCAGCTGTCCTATCCTCTATTTTTCGCATCATATCACAACATTTCCATATTTATTAGCAATTTCCATCATATGCCTTGATTTTAGTAATCCGTTCATTTTTGTAAACATGCCATGGATCTGCACGCCGTTCCTTTATTCTACTGTACGATTGCAGTTCAACATGCTACTCCTTTATTTGTTGGCCGAGGATGGCTTATCACATTTTAGGGGGGCATGGGTGATCTCCATAATTCACTGGCATACATGTCAACTCATTATTTGGAGGTATTATGACTCCATCAAAACTTGGAAATAGCAAGTTTAACGGTATTGTATTTCCAAATATGCATGACTTGTTGTTCCAACGCCATTTCTGTGTTTTTGCTCTGTAAAAATTTACAGTGAGCTAAAGTTTGAACAGCTTGTTGTTCCATCGACACCTCTGTGTTTTTAACAATGAGTTAAAATTTGGACAACTTGCTTTTCCATCATCATCTTTGTGTTTTTTTAACAGTGTGCTAAGCTTGAACAAAATGGGAGGCAACTCAATTCGTAGCGAATCACAGGTGTTAATGGTCTCTGACGCTGCACGCGAAATCTTAGCAAGGCCAGGATGGATTGCCTACCTTAACCATCTATAGTAGTCTAACAAGATGGTGGCAATTGAATTTCTGTAGAATTTGTAGGAAGATCATTCCACGGTGAGGGGGAGACTTATAGCAGTAACATATGAGATAATTGCTGAAGTTTTGGGACTGCCAGCCATTGGACCAGTATGGACCCTCAAAAAGATGAGACTGCAAGATTCTATAACCATCTTTTGGGACGAAGGACAGAACCTTACCGTCAAAGGAAAAGGAGTCCTGCCGGAAACCCTGGGAGAGCCTTGGGCAGAATTGGCCAAAATTGTCCAAAGCTACATCACTTGTGATGGAAGAAAAGACGTGGTAAGACCACACCATATCAAACTGTTAGTTGTATTAAAACAAAAATGTGTTGTGAATTTGCTTGCGTACTTAAATTTTTTATTGCATGATGTTGCCCGAAGTATAAGAAAATCTTGCCATGTAGAATCAGTAGTAAGTCATCACGGTTTAATTCGGCTGATAGTCAGTTATAGTCTCGCCCAACAGCAGAGTAGTTGGGAAGAATTGATTTTCTCAATAGATGGGGGACTAGCTTTACTAGCCCCAAAACGAAAAAACATTGCTAGCACATCAATTAGACCACAGAAACGAAGATAATCTGTCAGATTGGGGAGAAGCAGAGGAATGCTGGGAAATTCCCAAGGAAACAATAGCCAGCCTGTAGAAATACATGACTCAAAGGACGAGAAACCCCCACAACTTGAAGGAGGGGAAAATGAAGAAGAATTAGAAGAAAATGAAGAAGAGGAACTGGAAGAGGAAACTGAGCAATCCGGTCAGGAAGAAGGGGAGGAAGCAGAGCAACCCAGCGAAAGCCCATTGCAAAAACCTCTGCAAGAAGATGAATTGGCCCAAATTTTGGCCAATATGGGTGAGTATGTCCAACCCCATAGCCCACTCAACCCCGATATTGAGGTAGGACCATTGCAGGAGCACTCTACTCACAGTAAGAGTGCATATGAGGAGATGTGTGATGAGGAAGAAGAAGAATGATCACAAGAACACTCTGATCACAGTAAGAGTGTATATAAGGAGATGAGTGTTGAGGAGGAAGAAGAAGGACAATCTCAGGAACACTCTGCTCATAGTCAGAGTACACCCGAAGAAATGCATGACGAAGAAGAAGTAGAAGAAGAAGCTGCTCGGGAAACAATAGATCAACCCAGGTTTTCACCCCTGAAAAACCTAATTAGCAGGATGAGAACACTGAAGAAGTGTTCCAAGCAGGAAACATGGAAATTGGCCAAGGTGAGGGTACAATCCCTAAAGAACAAAGCCCAGGCCCAAGAAAAGACACAGCTGTTCCTTCTAAGAAAACAAATGAAATCAAAAAGTTGTGAAAGGAACAGTAGAGACTGCTTAATGTAATTAAACAACTTCAACAAAAAATAAGGGTCCTAAAAATGGGGAAAAACTCAAAAAGAACCCCTGGAGCAAAGGATGCATCCACCCTGGTGAAACCCCATAAAAAGAAGACCAAGAGGACTCAAGTCAAACCCGTTATTATTCAGGACTGCAAGGAACAACATGTGGCTATTACAAATGCAGAAACCCAAACAGAAAACACACCAGACTGTGATAAGGAAGTCCAGACAGAGGCATTGTCCTCTAGCATCACGACCAACCGGACAGTTCGTGAGAAGGAAACACAGACTATAAAAACCAGATGTTGCAATAAGGAGATCTAGGTAGATCTCCAGCCCAAAAATGTCATAATGGATAATGACCCGAGGATAGTGAAACTTCAAAAAGATATGGCATAGGCCCAACAAACAATAGAAAATCTCCTAGAGGAAACTGTACCTCAGGAGAAATGTCAGAAGTTACAACAGCAGGTAAAGAACATCAATGCATCAGAGAGCGAAGCCTTCGACGGATGGTGAAGGGTAGAGGAAAATGTTAAAAAGGTAACCAATAGACTAGACATAGTTATGAATGAAATGGATACCTTATGTTCTCTGTATACTGATGTTTTGGCATGTATGGAACCTGCCAAAAAATATGCTTTGTTTTTGATAAAAAGGTATTTACAATTGAAAATTAAGGCTGTCAAGGCAGGGGTGCCTACAGAGATAAACACCATTGATGATTTCATAAACTGTTGTAAGAATTACGAGGTGAAAGTCCAACGATTGCTATGTGAGTTTTATTTGCATAATCTTGTGTTGGACGGTGAAATGGAAAAGAACCCTAGCCCTTTTGTGGGTGATATCAGGCTTCAGGCATTTATCTCTTTTGTTGTTAACCAAACAAAGTCGCTTAAAGCCTACAATACCTTCCAGAGACAGGAGAATGGGTTAGATATGTGGGTAAGGGGTGAACCTAGAAACCCATTACAACTGTGGAATAAGCATCGAAGCTTAATGAGAACGAAGGGTGTAATCTAGACATTGGGACCTATTCACACAACAGTTGTCCGGCAAGGGGTAGAATACTTCCTAACCATCAAAGACCTTGCCATAGCAGCAGCCAAATTCTGATACCAGACTTCCAATTGGAATATCCAAAACAGAGAGCCATTCAATTATGAGAATTTTAAGCTAGCTACTAATCGCTTGGTTACTTATGGTGACCTCATCTTGAGAGAAGGCCCATCTTGGTTAGGCTGTAGGCTTTGAAGTCTAATCATCTGGTATCCTACACCAGGGTATAGAGCCTTATATGAATTCGCTGAAGGTCAGACAGGACATATTTTTGAAGTCTTAGCTAGAAATCATGGTTTTAGACCACTGACTGAAAATCCTTCTCCAACCTATTCCCTAACTACCTTGCATGTCAATTACAATGTTTTCATGAGGGCATGAAAAAGGGTAAGCAAGGGGGTGTGTTAAGCATTGGAAAAGGTATGTAATCAACACTTATTTCTCTATCTTTTCCTTTAAATCATAACTTCTTCACATTCTAAGATGGTCATATGATAAAGGATTATGATAGAATTAAGGGGATTTGTGATTGATGTAAAATGATTAATTATTGTCTTTTTCTATGCAGAAAGTGAAGAAAATGGAAAATCGCCATTTCGGAGGAAAAGACAGAGAAGAACCAATTGCTATCCCTTTGATTAGAAACCGCATCTAGACGACGAAATCAAGATCAAAGCGCATGGACTAGAAAAAGGAAGAAGAAACGCGGTATTAGCGCAAGAGGACGAAATAGTAATTGAAGATGAAAGATATGGCGAATCCCTCAGGATCCTTTGATCTTGAGGGATCGTTACCTCAAGGCTATCTGTATTTTTGGTATTTCCGCCTGGCCATTATAAAAAGGGACAGCGCTGCTAGCCCAAGGGGCGGATTATTGTTGATTTATGGAATC
This sequence comes from Pinus tabuliformis, assembly GCA_031772625.1. Lineage (NCBI taxonomy): Eukaryota > Viridiplantae > Streptophyta > Pinopsida > Pinales > Pinaceae > Pinus > Pinus tabuliformis. Next base: position 182,089,609 of record CM062816.1, on the reverse strand, counting down.
TACTATTGCAATCTGAACTTTGATCATCGACTATCTTTAAAGAGCAATAATTGTACCTCTTCTTTTATGATTAATACATAACTTCATTGTTGTTCCATTATTTGATCCTGTAATAACCGCAACAGTGCATCCCTAGTGGCTAAGGGCCCGGCCCTAGTGGATCACTTGCTCTCTGTATCATTATTTTCCGATTATAGTCGTGTGTGGTTTGATTTCCTCTGCATTCCTTTAAATTCACTTTATCCAGTAATCTTTTGTTCCTTAACATTTCATTGACTTGCTCTGTTATATTGAATTTGTAATTGAATAGTAAGATTATTATTTGCAACTGAAAATGTTATGCTATTCATTCTAAAATAATATCGCATTGTCTAATTCAGATATTGCTATTCATTTACAAATTGAAATTGCTGTTCATTTACATATTGATATTGTTGTTCATTTACATATCAATATTACTGTTCATTTATAGATTGATATTGTTGTTCATTTAGCTACTGTTTACTTACAATTATGATTGATGTTCATTCGATTACTGTTCCATTACAACTGCAATTGTCGTTCCTTTATAACTGTGGTTAATACTCATGTTAGAATAAGATTACTGATTCCATAGTCGCTTTGTGTTTACATTTGATTAAGTTTGTTGTTCAATATTTCGTAGACTTACTTAGGTTTTTTGTTCCTTCCTTAGATTGCTATTCAATCCCTTTATTAGTCAAAGGTTGCTATTCAATTCCTTTCGATTAAGATTGCTGCTTAATTCATTCCTATAGATTATGCTTTGTTGTTCGATCTTTTCAATAGATTAGTTGTTGTTCCTTTTCTATTAATTGAATTGTAATTTCAAGTATTTTCTTTGGTGTGAATAGAAAGATCTACAACTGTAGTGAATATTGACTACTGTTGTCTAGTTCCCATATTGGAGATCTTGTCTTTGATTGATTTTCATTTACATCAGTTTACAGGGGAAAGAGTTATCATTACTGCATCCTTGACTGATGATTGTTGTAGTTTCTTGATTTAGTTACAAAGCATTTAAGTTTCTTTCCATTACATTTAGAGTTTGTTTCCAGCATTTGTTTACTTTTGTAAAGCACTATACTGCTAGCATTACTCTTGAACAAGTGACCGCCTCAGATTGAGTACACTCTTGAGATAAAAAATCGTACCTGGATTCACAATTAATGTAGGGTAAATAGAGGTTAAAAAGACCCTTTTTACTACTCAACAATGAGCTCAAATAACACTAAATGAATGTCGTGTGTAAGGTTTATGCAACAAGAGAATTAGAATCCACAGTTTGGAGTATCAAGTGATCGATCTCATTAGATCATCGAAACTTAACATAAAAATCCCAGAGCTATCAAGTGAACTTGGATTTATAATAATAATATAATAATCCTTGGGACAATTGAGTTGCTGAGATAGTTAATTCATCTCTCTATTTTCCATTCATAACTTGGATTTATAATAATAATATAATAATCCTTGGGACAATTGAGTTGCTGAGATAGTTAATTCATCTCTCTATTTTCCATTCATAACTTGCAAACATGCAAAGCATGTGTTAAGCATTAAAAATCAATTTCTAGAATAGAGTTGAAGAATAGTTAGTTACTGGAGGACCATTTCTCTCTTTGATTGATTAGATCAGGCAGAAGATTACTTTTAGCTCAAATTTCTATTATTTTGAAAAAGAGTATAGGTTTGGAGTGACATAGGTTTATCAGTTTGATAAGAAGAGTTGCCATCTCATTTAGTTAAGTTTTCCTTTCATGATAGTTGAATGCAAGTTTGTAGGTTGTGTTTTGTTAAGCTTGGGTTTGATAGCAGATTGAAAGTTATTGTGTCCTCTTAATTTTAGGCATAGGATTTAGATTTGTACTTAGTCAAACAAGTAAGATGATTGAAATAGGTTTTTTGTTGGAAATTCTTCCGAGTTTCACCCAAGAGTGAAGTTTATCATAGAGTCCTAAAGATTTAAAGTTATCTTTGAGAAGGTTTAGTTTCAAGTCTACGTGCCTTTAGAACATGCTTGAAGTAAATTAGAGTTTGCAACCTTTCATTCAAAAGTAGCATATGTAATAGAATTAGGGTTTCTTAGGGTTTTTATGAGATTTGATTTATTTGATAAAGTGTTTTAATCAGGAGTTTTTGCTTAGCATTTAGATTGGGATTTCATTTAAGTATAATAATTTTAAAGTACAGATTCGTTAAGGGTTTCAAAGTTAAAATTTGATGAATTGTGTGCTAGGTTCAGCTAAATAATTTTATAAAGGAAACCATTAGAACTCTGACTAAGAATTGAATTTAGAAAGTGCAGTACAACTCGTGTTTACGAGCCTGGATTGACATATAAATGTAGGAGAATTAATACACCCATTAATCTCTAAACATTGTTTTTATGTTTATATTTTGTGAATTGTAATTACTATGTTATGTTACATCATTGCAAGTATCATCTATGATTTATTGTGTCACAAATTCACATGGAATGATGTATGATATTAGCATATTTTTATGTACACGATTTCAGAGAAGATGAAGATTTTGACATCGGAGAAGAAATTCGAGAGATTGTGGAAGAGATTAATAAAGTAGAAGACTATAAACAAGGAATTGAAACTATAGTTTTCCTAAGCAATATAATGAAGCTTGTTGAAGAAATTATAGAAGAAAAAATTGATTATATATGAGATATAGAGTGTGAACATGTTGCATAAATTGAATCCCATTGTGAAGATACATATAAAGATAATGAAGTTGAAACCACCTTTGCAACAACAACATGTGAGAAGGACCTAGTAGTAAATGTTGAATTTTATTATGAATCCAAATTAATATTTCATGAAGAGTAACTTGCAAAGCCCAAGTATGGTGAAGATTAAAGTATGAAAAATTTGTTATGACTACGATAGTAGGAGGAATAAAAAATATATAAACAACTGTAAACGTTGTTGAATATTTTGGAACAATGGAAGAGAAGATGAAATAACATGAACATATTATTTTTTATCTTACATGCGTCAATTAAAAAGTTCAATTAGAAACAAATGGGGTATAAGTATATGTGGAAAAAAAATAAGATAAAGAAGACAAGGACATTATTGAAGAAGAAGACCATAGTAAAGATGAAGCTAAAGAACAAGAAAATGTTTGTAGAATATAAAATTTGGAGAAAAAAACTTATACAACATATAGTTTAGAACAACCTATACTAGCATGAATGAGTATTGTAATCCTAGATAAGACTTAGAGTAGCATGTAGTAGTGGTCGTAATTAGGAAGAGTGTTGGAGATAATTATTCTCATTTACTCACATTTAAGTTAATTCTAAATCTAAGAACAAATAGTCATGTATGTGTGAGTTAATATTAGCACATCCATTGTTAGCAATTTTGAGTCTATTTACTCATGTAAATTCAAGAAATTAATGGAATCAATCAAGTTCAAAGAAAAGAAACTCTATTATGCTATTGTATGATTTTCTCCTCTGTTGACCATAAATTAGATGGTGTAATTTCATCATACAAATATTTTTTACCTAAAAATTGAAATAATTTTCCTGCATCATCAATCAATTTCCATAAAATGAATTATCAACTTAATTGAAAATGCAAATTCTAATCAAAAAATAATATTAGCAACCTTAATAACACTTGCAACAGATTCTACAGTCAATAAATCTTGAACGTACAATTTCATCAAACAAATAGATTCTACCTTTAAAAATAATGAATTTATCCTCGAGTGATCTTGGTCCATTGTCCCACTTCTTAAATGAAATATAATGGACTCAATCATCCTGCCATGTGAATGAAGTACTAGTGATTCACATTTGTTGCACCCTAATTTCAATACTAGGAAAAGAGTTCACACAAATTGCTTTTGTCCTTAGTTATCTATTTATACTTAGTTTTGGTGCAATTCCCCATTCAAAGAGTTTATATGCAACTTTAGGACTATGTCTGATTAGGAGAAGAGTTGGCTCATTTTCTAATTGAGCTTCCCAGAGTCCCATTTTGTATTAAATCTGAACTGTAGGAGAGTTGATGCCATTACATTAGAGATTTCCAAATTATAGTTGATGCAAGTAATTCAAGTCTAGGATGATTCCTAGGTGAAGTTGAAAATTGGTTTTGCATCGATCTCAGGGCATGATTAGATAATGCTGACAAAGAAAAGTAGTTATTGGTATTCCTATTGGTAGATTTCTCATTCTATTTTCAAGTATAGTGGGAATCATACCTATTATTCAAATTGGATTGCTTAGGTGTTTGCATTTGAAAAAGAAATGGCCAAAGGAAAACCAATATAGCACTTGAAACTAATATTTTTTTGGTTCACAAAACAGTTGTATGTAACAAATTATTGTTTCGTATTATAACCATGTTTTTCTAGTTTCCTAAAAGAAAATAGTTTAATAAAGAATAATAAGTTAAAACAACTTGGAAAAGATAAAGAGATAAAAATAAAATTTATAAACGAGAGAAATGTTAACAAGAAAGTGAGATAATTATTTAATGGTATGGAGTAGTAAATTTCCATCACATTCATAGGGAATGGAACCAAAAGGCAGACTCTCTCTCAAAGAGAGCCCTTGGAGTAGAAGAAGGTTTTATTTACTTTGAATAATTGAGTGGAACATAGATCATCAATAGTGGGTGTTCCTCACTTTCCTCAGGTTTTCGTACTCCAAGATGTAGTTTAGAAAGAGGCATGTGATCAATTTCAGGATAGTGAAAGCTTCATGTTTCTTAGTGCTCAAATGAAGATTCCTAATAAGTTTTATCTCTCAGTAGCATATTTGAAATACTATGCTACAATTTTTTTTCACGAAGTAGAAACAAACTACTTTCATTATGCATAAAAGAAGTTACATAAGATCAATCAATATAGCAAGCCAGGGACTATAAATGATCCAAAAACATTGATCATGAAAGGAACAAAAGGATCAGTAAAGAATGACTGGGTCACTAAAGACGCAATTCAGCAGTAACAGAGCAAAACCCTCAGGACATCCCAAATTCAAAAAGGCCCAAAAAACAGTGTCATAAACATCATAAAGATAGGGCGATTTGGACAGAGTAGTCAGTGAAAATGCCACAAGCACAAGTAAGTAAGCTAAAAATGTACTAAAATCCTATCCTATATAAAGCTCTAGTTTATTTTTTTATTTTTTTTATACTTGTACAAGTTGATAAATTACAAGATGTAAACATAGTTGCTCAATCGATACCGGTAAGTTGTAATGTCTCAGAATCTCATTAGGCATCATAGAGCGCCTGACAAGCCTACGATAGAGAGGCTTCATTTAAGTAAGTTAAAGTGACATCACGTATGTGGTTTCCTTCACTAATATTGTGTTAACACCCAGGTTGTTCCCTTTGACTCCTGAGGGAATACGGCCGGGGTAACCACTAACCAAGCTTTGGATTACAGGTTCTAGCCTACCTGTAATCAGAGAGGGCTCTCTCTTTTAGTTTTAACTTTGTTTTGTGAAGATTTTAGGCTAGTTATGAGGTGAGATTTTTGTTTGAATTTTGGTTGCAGGCTATTGTTCAAGGAAGGGCATGCAAGCATCAAAAGAGTTCAGTCCATTGGGCATGTGGAGTCCAGAAATGAATAGTATTTGATGTCTGTGATAAAGAGAGGTTCACTGCAAGGCTAGATGGTATTCATGATACAAACTTTGATTTTTAGACAAGAAACAGTATACATTACACCAGGAAAGGCAATCAAGATTTTTTTCACAGTGCAATACGAAATGAAGAACAAATCTCACTCAGCAGCAGAAGAGAATTACTGAATAAAGACTTATCATGTGATTAGAGCAAATAGGAGCATTTAAGAATTCCATAGTTGCAGCTAATCCTGAAGAAAACATATTTAGTAGTAAGGATTGAGTTTAGGGTGTCTTTAATGGACAAATCCTGAAACTAGTCTTTTACCTTCCTACTAAGATTAATCACCATACATCACAGACAGATTATACAAGAAATGAAACACAAATACAGTTAGAGAACACTTATTGTATCACGCCATAACACGAGAATCCTGCAGCAGTCAACAGTTTCATCACAACACTTCCAAGCCAAACATATCTTTTGGAAACCAATAGCTCCTTTGTATTATATCTTTCAGAGGATATACAGCGGAGTTCTCTTGAACAAATGAGTAACAACAACCCCCCAATAAGCTATGCGGGGGTGCATATATACAAAATATCACAAAAATATCTCAGTTCTGAGTTATTGCACAATAACTGCTCTTACCAACTTTCAAAGATATTTCTTACAAAATTAAAAGCTACTTTAATGAATATACAACAGCTACTTGCTGTTTGTCAGAAGTTCTTGACTTTTGAGGGCAACTGGGTCTGCCGGGTGCTTTGTATTGATTCTGAGTAATACGCCTTTATTGCTTTGTCGTGTTGTAGCTATCTCAGCCCTGTCATCTGCATCTGTCGGTGTTGCTTTAGTGTCCAAATTTGTTTGCTGAGTTGGCTCTGTCCACTCCTCTCCAGTCATAATGAATATATCAATTTTCTGAACATGATGACTTATAATTGATGTACAAAAATTTGGTGAAAAATATGTTTCTTCACAGCAATGTCTGTATCATGCTTGTCCACCATTCCTGAGTAGGCAACTGATGTCTCAAAATTGTGCCTAAGGTTTCATCTGCCTCAGTATATTTGTAGTAATTTGGAGGCACTTCAAATAGATGTCTAATCTCATTCATGATAAAAAACAAATTCTCTATTCTGTCATAGAGGCTCTGCCCAGATGCAGGCCCTGTTTCCTCTGGAGCACTTGATGCTGCAGTGATCTGATTTGTAGCAAATGTATTTACCCTCTTGGCATAGTTTTCATGAGATAGTAACCTTCCTGCACTGTTTAGTAAGCTGGGAAGGCCTCTGTTATGCAATGCTGTAAATTTCTCCACGAATTTGTTTACCTCTGTCTGCATTTCCTGGCACCTTCTATCCAATGTTTGCACAAGATTTCTCAAAGTGAGCACCCTTTTTACTAGTATGATGGTATCAGTTATGTTAGAGATACCCATTGCTGCCAGCTGGGGGCCTGTGCGGTTGTTAAGGACATTGATCATCCTATTGGCTATCTCAGGCATATTGCCTAGAGATGCCCTTGCTCTTTGACTTTCCTTGTGGGCCCTGCCTATGAGATCTATGTGCTCATGGATGGTTTCAATATATTGCCATTGATCTGTTATAGACTGACCAATATTGGCCCACAGGACTTTCTTGATTTCAGCTACAACTTTGTCAAGGGAGAGCTCTTTCTCCAGTTCTTTTATTTTCTTCTCAAGAGCCTTTACCTCTCTTGTTTTTTCAGCTACACTTTGCTTTGATTTATCATATTTTTCATTAAGTGTAGCCAATTTTTCCTTGGCCTCATTTAGTTCTGCCATCTGGGCCTCCAGAGCTTGAAGTTCTTTCATCATATTTTGCATATCAAGGCTGGGTGCCTGTCCTGATGTTGTTGTTGGCGCTGAATGGCCTACCTCTGGTGTTTGTCCTGTGGGAGGACTTATAATCTGAGGAGCTTCCTCAAGGTTAATTACTGGCTGAGGGGGCTGAGATATCTGCTCTCCTCCTTTTTGTTTCAGGACTGCCCGTAATGCACCCTCTATTGCTACCAATCATCCTCCTGTTTCTACTAATTGCTTGTGTAATGTCAGCAGCATGGCTACTACATCTTGATCCTTTCTCTGCTGAGTAACATCTTCTGTTTGAGGGTGAAGGGTAGCTGGAATTTTGACCATCTTCCTCAAAGCTGCTATATCTTCCTCTTTTTTCTTTAGTAGTGCCTGCACAGCTTTGGGATCACTTGGGTCATGCCCAAGCTCTATAATGATATCTTCCAAAGACCTAATCTTGTTGTCTTTGGCTTGAGAAGAAGCTTTCTCCAATTCTAGTTGGGTTGTAGTATTATGGAGAGAATTCTACAGTTTGTGGGCTAGAAATGTTTTATCTGCAAGAGTGGAGTAGACCATCTCACCTGTTTGCTTATGTAGCTCTATTTGGTCCATTGGGTGGATGTCTTTTGCAAACACTTCTAGGTTGGTTCTGATGTAATCTGTAGCTGACTGTGGCTGCAGCATGGTAGGCATGAAATGGCTCATAGTCATCTTCCCTTCTGTAATGTCATATGCTGACATGAGCCTCTGCTGATTTGTGGGAGCCATCTTGAGCAAATGATTGTAAAGCTGGAGTCTGACTGGCTCATTCCTTTTCTTAATATCAATAAATTGCTGCTTAATGCTGGATTCTGCCCTTCTTTGCTGTCTTGAGGAGCTTACCTCTCCTCCAAGTGGTCTTTCTTGTTCCTGTTGGAAGGAACTGGCTGATGCTTCCATGCTAGGGGGGCCCATACCTATGGATGGCCCAATAGACATCTCTTCTTCAGAAAAAGGGTTTAATCTTTGCCTTTTCTCCCCTTGTTGACTTGCTAATGTAGTGAGGGGAGTTTCTTGCTGCCTGTCCCTCTTCCTAGTTCTTTCTTCATTTATTGGGGTTTGAAGTACTGACGTATCCATTGTTGTTTCCTGCCTTGGAGGCACACTTTCTTGAACCTGTTGCTCTGTAGATACAGGGGCCTCAACCATTTCCTCTTGCTGTTCAGTCTGTTCTTTCTGCTGTTCTTTTGTTGGGAGTGTCTGCTCCTGCTCCATTTCTTTTCCCTTATCTGTGCTAGCTGGTTGAGGAGTAGTTTGAGCTGCGTGCTGGGGAGCTGTAGAAGATGAGGCAACTGCTCCAAGTTGAGTATGATAAGAAGAAGAAACATGTCCACAATATTCCAAGTCAGCTTCCTTCTCAATTTTCTTTTCTTCTTTTTGTGCTATTTCCTCTTTAGTACTTGCCTCTTCTAGGGTGCCCTCTTTCCATCTTAACAGATTTGCATATTTTTCAATATGAGGCAACCTGACATGATCATAGCTAGCCAACTTATATTTGACCCTTCTAAGACTAATGAAATGATTGGGATCATAGGGTATCCAGAGGAAACTGGTTTGCAACTCGAGGCACTCTAGGATCTTATCTGCTTCTTTCCATCCTTCCTCCCTTTTATTATAAAGAAATGGGCCTAGCTGGTTTCTGACTTTGAGTTGTACCTTCTTATTTTTGCTGTGGAAATGGACCATGTCTGCATTTCCAAATTGTCTGAAATATTCTAAGGCAAAGAGTCTCATAGGGACATATCTTGGTAGCCTATATGGGGCTAACTCACAACCATATATTCTGATTACTGTATGGTGTTGGTAAAAGTACCAATCCCCAATGCTGTAGGCCTTTGAGAGCTCGAGGATTCTTTGCATCTCATCTGTCAATCTTGGAGGAGGGGCACTCAACAGCAAGGACATGGCTGGATGGATAAAAAGGTCTATGAATTCACAATAGCTATATGGTGAATAAGATGTGTGATGAAAGATTGAAGTCCAAAATACCACAGACCTTTGGTTTCCCTGAGCATCAAACTTCTTGAGAGTAATAGGGAAGCCATGAGGCTGATAAAATAAGAACAAGTGATAGATGTAAGAAGTGTATCTAAATATCCTTTCCCTCTCTAAATTCATCAATTGCTCATGAATTTTATTGGCAATGTATGCAGCATAATCATAATGAACAGAAGGAGGCTTTCCAGGGGAGAAGATAGACATCATTACCAGAATGGTTTCGTCAGCATCCTCAGCTGACCTGTAACCCAGGACATAACTGATCATATCCACAAGCAACCTGCCCAATTCATTGAAATATACATTTCCTATAGGAGGGGTCCTCACAGTTTGAGAGCCTGATTCAATGAATAGCTGATTAATCTTTATGATTTGGGCACTGGACAGCTTGCTTCCTTGGTCTATTAAGTGCATCATGGACAGAGGAGTCAATGGCTTTGTAGTGTGAAAGTGCAGCATTTGATTTATAGCCTCAGGGGTGACATGGAACAAAACTGAACCTGAGGGACTGAGGACAGCTCTTTGACATGGATCATAGTTGGCACTGCATTGATGAATTAAATCTGGGAGGACATTGACTTGAGGAAGATTGAAAATGGGCAAATTGGAGTCCCAAATCCCTAGAATAGCAGTTCCACTGAGGTGCATGGCTTTCAGCTCATTGAGTACATGAATATGATATTTACTGTCCAGTGAGATTACTTCTGTCATCTGGTAGTCTCTATCACCCAGGGCCTGCCATTCTAGCTCTCTGTGTGGGGCATTTAAAGGTGGGATGTTTAGAGCTACTGGTGTCTCCATGGTCAATTGGTACTTTGAATTGTATTTGAACTTGATTTTCTGGGCACAGCAACACAGAGCAATGAATTTTGTAGGAGCAGGGCAATTTGCAGAAGGGAAGAGGCAAACTAGGGTGAAAATAAGTCAAATTGCTCCTAAGATAGATTCAGAGAGAAAATGCCAGGATTTGGGACATGCTTTCCTGGTGGACTTGTGTAGCAGAGGTTTTAGTTTGCGAATGCGCAAACAGACTGTAAACTTGTGGAATTTTGGCACAATGGGGAGTTCTTTGAGGGAAATTGGGCTTACGGTGTGGAGAAAGACCAATGATTCCTGAAGATTTGCTGAACTTGCAGTGTTTTTTCTTTTCCTAATTTCCTCAGAGAACTATGGGAAAAACCAGGCGCGCAGGGGAAACTTTGATAAATACCTAGTAGACTCAGGCAATGGTGGCAATGCAGGCGAATTGAGGGCGCCCACGGTCTTTAAATCAATTTCTGCAGGTTGGCGGAGAGAACGTCGTTAAATTTCATGCAGGAGGCATAACAGTCTTTTGGTGAAAAATGTGAAAAAACGCGATTTTTGGCGAAGATATTGGAAATTTGGCCTTTGGCGCGCTTTTCTTGGATGACGTCAGCATGACGTCATAGGTGGGGTCATGGCATGGAATGATGACGTGGCAGTCTGTGAGTGGTCCACGTGGACGGAGGACGTGGCATATAGCTCGGGGCGATGGCGGGTCGGGTGCTGATGTGGTGCTGACTCGGCAATGGCGTGGAGCTGACGTAGGGTCGACTGGGTGGGCGGTAAGCGGAAGGCGGTAAGCGGTAATATCGGACCGCTTAAGGTACGGTGCGTATTGGCAGGAGGCCGCCCGATACAACCCAGGGGTGACGCATGTCCGAGCCCTGACGTCACCCTCTGACATTTTTCGGGCGCTAACGTACAAGCATCGGGGGCGGTCCGATATTGATGTGAGCCGTCGGATGGGAGAGCCCAGATCTGATGGTTGACGGGGCGCAAAAGTGATAGGACAATACGGCGAGACCCGGCGCATTATTTTAATAATTTCCTTTTGTTTTTGTGAAATGCGCATTGTAATAAGAACTTTGGATAGGCGGAAAAAGTGGGTTTTAACAAGGTTTTTGCAAATAGCGCGGGTAAAGCATTGTGAAGGGGTTGTAAGGGGATAAGGGTAGGGTTTAGGTTATTAAACCAACCAGGGGTTAGTTTAATCCCCGACTTTAAACAAACCATATACAACAAGACTTTGATTCTGCATGGTTTTCCAATATTTGAACATATGGCTATAATGCCAAAGGGGAAGGAGAATATATACTTTGGGGCCTTTTATATACAATCATGATGTAATAATAGGGAAAGGGGAACATAGGGAGTTAAGTATAGATAGAGTTAGTAGTTAGTATTGGATGGGAGATATAGAAAAGAGGAAGCAAAGACTAAGTTTTATAGGAAACAAACTTAGTTGGGAGAGTAGATCAAAATGAAAAGATTTTTACACAAGAAATGTGGCTCTTTATGAAACAAGGATCAACAAAAGAGTTTGACTTCTCTTATGAACAAAGGTGGTATTGGGATGTTAGCAAGGAGTCTAATGGGGGATGATTGGGAAGTTAGACATGCTTCACTTTGTTGCTACAAAACTGCTGAATAGGAAGATCTGCACTGGACACCATGTGTTTCCTTTGTTTAGGCCAGTGATATGAAAGAAATCATGCTTCTACAACCCCATCTACCTACCCATTCTATTGCCTAGCATTTTTTATTACTTCAAGGAGGGTGCACTTAGACTAGCAAACCCTCAATTGCTCTTTTTCTTTTCTTTTTCCATTTTCTTTTGATTTTCTATCTAAGGCTAGCCTTATTACTTCCAAGGCCCCAGATTAAGCAGTTGGGAACCTTCATTCTCTACCTAACTACTCATCTACCAAGATTGAACAGTTTGGACAGATTTCTTTCTCTAGTCTACAACAAAAATTGAAATATGGCATGACCTAGCTTAGACTGTTGGATCACCCATTCAGAAGTAGGACAGCATTAGACAACTGTAGATAGGTGTTTCCCAAAAAATATGATATCTTTGCATCACCAAAGTAGAGCATATTTGGCACTTCCTCTGCCAATCATGAAAAATGAAACCTATTGGTATAGGTAGCTAACAGTGTCTCCACTTGGGGATGTTTTTCTACTTGAAAGACCAAGAACAGCAGGTCAGATTGCCTTGGCTTTTGACTTCATATCAAAACCTGAGAGCTTTCTCGTTGGATTTCAAAACTGGAATCTTTCACCATTGTGGAACTTCTGAAGTGAAAGCCCTTTCCTGCTTATTTGCAAAACTTGTGAAGCTGAACTATCTATAGGCTGAAAGAAAATACTATATACAACTGATAATGTACAGGGCAGAGCCATGTTATATACATGGAAAGTAGTCAAAATAATTCTTTAACATCCGGCCATTCACAGGGCCCTCTTCAACCTCAGTGTCATCTAAATTCTTCAAGAAATAAGTCTTATTTCCTTGCACTGCTTGAATTACAAAGGGTCCCCTCCAAAGGGAGTCAAATTTGCCATGCTTTCCCTTGTCTTCTCTTCTTGAATCCCATTTAAGCACTTTATCACCAATAAAGAAATCTTCAGCCTTGGTTCTTCTATCAAAGGTTTTCTTCAGCTTCTCTTGTAGGACTTGAACTCTGCAGTAGACTTGATCTCTGGTTTGCTGTAAATAAATAATATGATTGATTCTTTTTTGCATGTTATTTGGTTCAGCCTGACTTTCTTGAAGTAGCTTCATGACAGGGGCCCCTAATGATGAAGGGAATTTGGCTTCCATTCCATAAACCAACTCATATGGGCTGACCCCAATAGATCTTTTAGTTGTTAGCCTATCTGCCCATAAGGCATTCACAAGCTTCTTATGCCAATTTTTCTTATTCTCTTCCAATATCTTCTTGATGATGTTGATAAGACTTTTGTTAGATGATTCAGCTAAACCATTGCCTTGAGGGTAGTATGCAATAGAATGGCCCACAGTGATATGGAATTTGTGACAAAAGTTCACCATCTTCTTGGATCTAAAAGCAGCAGCATTGTCTGTTATAATCTTGTCAGGACAACCAAACCTGGAAAGAATATTAGTTTCAAGGAACTGAATGATAGTAGAATCATTTGCTTGTCTGCATGGAACAGCCTCAATCCATTTAGTGAAGTAATCAGTGGCTGTTAGGATCCATTTATGTTGGCCTGAGGATGAAGGATGAATTTCCCCAATGAAGTCCAAGCCCCATTGCTGAAAGGGCCTTTCTGTTGCAATAGGCTTTAAGGGAAGTGGTAGTAACTTTCTTTTTCCCTCAAACATTTGACACTTGTGACATGAAGTGGTAAAATTTTTAACATCGGAGAACAGAGTGGGCCAATAGTAACCTGCCCTTAATATCTTATCCACAGTGGACTTCCAATACAAATGTCCACCACAATCACCTGCATGAAATTCTTTCATAACATTGTTTGTTTCATCCATATTCAAACAATTCAGCAGTTACCTTCATGATTTTTCCATAGTAAATTACCATCTATAACACAAAATCTTGAAGCTTTCATTTTTAGAAATCTAGATTTGGTTCTGGACAATCCTAGGGGAGCACACAGGTTTTGCAATATATAACAGATATCAGAATACCACAGGGATTGTTCAAAGGCTACATTGATCTTTGGAGTCGCCAGCTCCGATTCATTGTCAAGTTGGTTAATATCCAAGGCTTGGAAGTTTGCTTCTGACATCAATTTAGCCAAACCTTGCCCTTTTATCAGCTTTGTAGGTCTTATTTAAATGTCAAATTCTAAAATATTCGCAATCCATTTTCCCCTTCTACCCTCTAAACTTTCTTGAGTCAGTATGTCTTTCACAATGGGATGTGGTACATAAGCAATAACATGGGAGTATAGGATGTAGATCCTAAAGTCTTTGATGGCCTTGACCAAAGCATATGCTTGCTTTTCCATGATCTGATATTTCAAGGGTGCATCTCTAAGGGCTCTACTAAAGAAAGCAATAGGTTTTTCATTCCCTTGATCATCTTTCTGCAATAAGACAACAGCAATGGTATGTTGGGAGGCAAAAGAGAAAATGATAAATTCTCTGTCAAATTGAGGATTTGTTAAGACTGGGGTTTGGGTAAGGGCCAATTTAATACCTTCAAAAGCTTGATTCGCTTCTACTGTCCATTTCACTTTTGAATCCTTTTTTAGCATGTTGTTTAGTAATCTGATCAATTCTGCTAAGTTTGGGATAAATCTCCTTAAGAAGTTGATCTTTCCCAAGAAGGCTTGTAATTCTTTAATATTTCTTGGATGGAGCATTTGCAAGATGGCCTATATTCTGTCTGGATCAATTCTAATTCCATCCTTCGAAATGATATGACCCAATAGCTTACCTTCTTCCAAACCAAATAGAGACTTCTTAGGATTTAAGGAAATCCCATATTTCCTACATGTTATCAATATTTGTCTCAAGTTTTTCAGATGTTCTTGGTCAGACTTTGAGAAAGGTGTGAGATCATCTAAGTAAATAACAAGGAAGTCGCGAATCTCTTTAGCAAAAGCAATATCCATAGCTCTCTAAAATGTAGCTCCTGCATTTTTCAACCCGAAAGGCATTTTGACATACTTGAAAGTTCCCCATGGGGTTGTGAATGCTGTTTTATCTTGATCATCACGGTGGACTAGGATCTGATTAAAGCCTGAAAACCCATCAAGTAATGAGATTCTTAAAGCCCCCACCACTCTTTGGAGAATGTGATCCATTTTGGGTAAGGGATAATTGTCTTTGAGGGACACTTGATTCAAATTCCTTAGATCCACACAAAGCCTAATCTCACCAGTTTTCTTTCTTATGGGGACCAGATTTGAAATCCAGTCTGAAAACCTGATTAGTGCTATGATACCAGCTTTAAACATTTTTTGTACCTCTTTCTCAGTGGAAGGGAGAAGCATAGGGTTGATTCTTCTCAATTTTTGCTTGAATGGCTTTTGATTGGGCTTGAGAGGGATGGTGTGTTGAATAACAGAGGTGTCATAGGATTTCAAATCCTCATAACTCCATGAAAACACATCTTGGAACTCTTTAAAAAGGTCAATGTATTTGGGCTTTTGGTCAGGAGGTAAAGATGCAGACAATTTTATTATCTTGGGTTTTTCAGTAGTTCCAATGTTGCATTCTTCAATGGCAGCATTAAGAGGTTGCATTTTTGGTTTTCTAGGAACATCATTTGAGTCAAAAATGTCCTCTAACGGAGTTAGGCCTGTTGGAAGACAATTGTCTTTTAGCTATATGACTTCAGCCTCTGCACCAGTTATTTCATCAGGATGCAATTGTTTGAGTTCTTGTATATTTTCCTTGTCAAAGGTTGTTGGACAAAGTATTTGATTTGCTGTTTTGGGCAATATAGTTGTTTGGTCCTGTTCACTTAGCGGTTGTGTGTCATTCACAGAATCAACATCAATGTTTAAACCTGAAAATTCATGCTGCAAGGTCAAGAAACTATTTATCTGTGTGTCATCTTCAAATACTTGCCAATCTTTCACATTGTTTGGGATGGAAGGTCTGTGTTTTATCTCAGCTATAAAACAATGGTTAGCTTCAAAAGGCAATTTGCATGTACTGGCAAATGTAGCTAAACTATGTGCATGAAGATTATGGGTTCTAGATAGTTTGGTCATTTGAAATTCAGTAAAGGCCTTGAGTATTTCAATAGTAGCAGACCTGTATGACCTTAGTCTTTTGTCATTGGTGACAAAATTGCCTTTCACTTGTTGAATAATTAGGTCTGAGTCTCCCAGGATTGAAACTTTTGTGGCCTGTAAGGATTTTACCAGTTTGAGGCCTAGCAAAAGCGCCTCATACTCTGCCATATTATTAGTACATATGAAATTAAGCCTATAGGCTCGACCTTCTGCATGATTGCTTTGTTTGTTATGAATCCACACTCCAGCTCTTGCCCCTAATTTGTTGACTGATCCATCAAACTCAAGAAACCAAAGGATATCTTGATTTAGGGGAGATTTTACAGGCTCTCTATGACTTGGAATTATAAGCTAGAGATCTTGTTTTTCATCTGGTTTGTCTTCTAGAATGGTCTCATCAATTGATTGCTCAACCTGGATTTCTTGGGAACTTGATTGCTCATTCATATGCAGGTCTTGTTCAAGTAAGACAGATTTGTCTTCACATATTGGACTTATATCATCATTGAACAGAATGAAGGAATCCATGTCAGAATGGACTGCATAAATAGGGAAATTTTGAGGTTTTTCTTCACTACTCACCATGTATTTCATGAGTGATTCTCTGTATAGTCTCTTTGGTTGCCCAAAGATAGAGATGGTGGCATATGACATGTCCAATTGCAGGGAACCTTGGAGTTTGGCTCCCCATGATCTTGATAACAACATTCCATATTTAGGTGGGATATCAGCAACCACAACATCCATTAAGATTGTTTTATTTGGGTACTGGACAAGGGAAACACATAGATCTTTTATCAAGCCTAAACACTTAACTTGGCTGGAGTCAAATGAAAATAGGTCCTTATATGGTCTTGTGATGTCTAGATTCAATCTTTCCATTACTGACTTAGGCATACGGTTATGAGAGGCGCCTGAATCAAACATTGCATTGTGTAATATCTTATCATGAATATGCAAACTGACATAAAAAGGTAAGATTCCAGTACTTCCTGTCTTTCCATCAACTTCTGGACCGAAAAGCAATTCTGGGGTGTCATCCAACACATTGACATCATCTTTGTTGTGGGTCAGTTGAAGGGACTTCTTGATTTGTTGTTTGTAGATGTTATGTTTAGCTAGCTCTAAAAGAGGAATGGCTATCTTTAATTTACCAATTTTAGCTTCTAAGTCAAAAGGTTTTTCAGATTGGATCTTGCTGTTCTGGTTAACCACTTTTTCTTTCTCAATTGAGTTTTTAGAGGTTTCTTCTTGACTTTCAATCTGATCTTTAGGTTTGTTCTTTTTGCTTACTTTTTGAAAAGTGTTACTTGGATTGTGCTGTAAAGGCGGTGTAGCCAATGGTTGTTGATTTGAGGGAAATGCTTCAGTTACCTCTTCAACTGTTACTTCATTTGTAATTGAATCAGTTTTGTCAATTGGCTCTGTGACAATAGCCTTCTTAGGCAGTGGGGTGTCCTTTGTTTTCTCAGGCTGTGTCACATTTATTGTTCTGCTTCTCAATTTGTATTGTTTATGCACTTCAAAAATAGCTGTGTCATAGCCTTGTTTGAAATCAAATGACTCACCTGATTTGGTTTGGAACTGCTTGATGTCATCATCCTTATGATCTTCTTGACTCAGAAAAACTTGTTGATCATCGATCAAGCCCATCAAATTAATGTGGGTATCATCTATCTGCTCACTAGAAGTGGATGCTTCAGCATAGTTTTCCTGGAATGGAGGTCTAATATCTGGTTCAGGGCTGGCTTTGCCAGCATTAGGATTTTGATTTCTTCTAAAATTGGGATTCCTGATAGGATTATTCTGTGGTGCCTCCCATGATGACTTCCTCTCAACTGATTCTACTCTGTCACCTAACCTATGCATACCAGTGATTATTGCATCTAATTTCTGATCCCAGCCTGAAGGCCCTTCTTTGAAGGTAGTCTTTCTTTCAGTTCTGGTCTTATTTCTCTTAGCTATCAAGTTGGCTTCTACACTAACTGCTATGTCTTGCATCTCAGCTAAAGTTCGGGGAGCCCTTTCTCTTAATTGGTATGCCATATCTGAATCAAACCCATCAGGAAAGGTGTATAGAGCTAGATCAGGTGGGGGTCTGAGATTTTGAGGAATAGCATTGTAGACATTGTTGAACCGAGCACAATAGTCCAGGACAGTTTCTTGGGGACCTCTTTTGATAGTATTGTATTCAGACAAAATATGAAGTGGATCCTTTTTCTTCTCCCATCTGTTGATAAAGGTTTGATACAGGGCTTCAGCGTCAGCTATGGAGTTTGCTGGGAGTGACCTAAACCATGATCTTACATCTCCTGTTAGGCTTTGCACAAAAATTTTCATTCTAACCCCATCATCATCTATCTCATAATTTTCAAAATAGTCATGCATTTTCTTAGTATGTTGAAGGGTTGGATAAGAGACAGTACCATCAAAATATGATATCTTGCTTTGGTAATCTTGGGGCATAGGCCCTGGATTGGCAGGTAACTGCAGTGGAGCATATCTATTAGCCATGCTTGGTGGGATAATAGGGATAACAGGAACAAATGGGACAAGTGGAGGAAAGGGGATGAGAAGGGTATGTGTAGTTGATGGAGGGGTTGAAAGGACACCTTGTGAAGTGGATGAAGAACTAGGAGATTGTGGAACGGTGGTATGAGGATGTAGAGAAACCTTAGCAGGGGTTGTAATATTAGTTTGAAATCCTGTTTCAGAACTTGAATCTGATAAAGTCCTTTCTGATTTTTGTTTCTTAAGGATTCTTGAAATCAAGTTTGGATTTAGGAACTCAGGTGATGGATCTGGATCTGGGTTAGATCTTGTATAATGAGTTTTCTTCTTAGGAGCCAGTTTCTGTGATTTTATTTAGGAGAATTTTCTAAGAAGTATTGATATTTGACAAGGACTGATCAAGTATAGCACAACTGTATGGCACTTGAGACTGAATAAAGGTTGACTGAGGAAGCTTTTATATAGTCCTGCAAATGCAAAGCAGAGGCAGCTTCTAAGGCTGTCTGACTGTCACTCAGGCTTTATCTACAGTATTAAGAATCAGACAGGGGTTTATGAATTTCATTCAGGTCCCCAGTGGAGTCGCCATTTATGTTAACACCCAGGTTGTTCCCTTTGACTCCTGAGGGAATACGGCTGGGGTAACCACTAACCAAGCTTTGGATTACAGGTTCTAGCCTACCTGTAATCAGAGAGGGCTCTCTCTTTTAGTTTTAACTTTGTTTTGTGAAGATTTTAGGCTAGTTATGAGGTGAGATTTTTGTTTGAATTTTGGTTGCAGGCTATTGTTCAAGGAAGGGCATGCAAGCATCAAAAGAGTTCAGTCCATTGGGCATGTGGAGTCCAGAAATGAATAGGATTTGATGTCTGTGATAAAGAGAGGTTCACTGCAAGGCTAGATGGTATTCATGATACAAACTTTGATTTTTAGACAAGAAACAGTATACATTACACCAGGAAAGGCAATCAAGAGTTTTTTCACAGTGCAATATGAAATGAAGAACAAATCTAACTCAGCAGTAGAAGAGAATTGCTGAATAAAGACTTATCATGTGATTAGAGCAAATAGGAGCATTTAAGAATTCCATAGTTGCAGCTAATCCTGAAGAAAACATATTTAGTAGTAAGGATTGAGTTTAGGGTGTCTTTAATGGACAAATCCTGAAACTAGTCTTTTACCTTCCTACTAAGATTAATCACCATACATCACAGACAGATTATACAAGAAATGAAACACAAATACAGTTAGAGAACACTTATTGTATCACGCCATAACACGAGAATCCTGCAGCAGTCAATAGTTTCATCACAGCACTTCCAAGCCAAACATATCTTCTGGAAACCAACAGCTCCTTTGTATTATATCTTTCAGAGGATATACAGCCGAGTTCTCTTGAACAAATGAGTAACAACAACCCCCAATAAGCTATGCGGGGGTGCATATATACAAAATATCACAAAAATATCTCAGTTCTGAGTTATTGCACAATAACTGCTCTTACCAACTTTCAAAGATATTTCTTACAAAATTAAAAGCTACTTTAATGAATATACAACAGCTACTTGCTGTTTGTCAGAAGTTCTTGATTTTTGAGGGCAACTGGGTCTGTCGGGTGCTTTGTATTGATTCTGAGTAATATGCCTTTATTGCTTTGTCGTGCTGTAGCTATCTCAGCCCTGTCATCTGCATCTGTTGGTGTTGCTTTAGTGTCCAAATTTGTTTGCTGAGTTGGCTCTGTCCACTCCTCTCCAGTCATAATAAATATATCAATTTTCTGAACATGATGACTTATAATTGATGTACAAAAATTTGGTGAAAAATCAGTTTCTTCACAGCAATGTTTGTATCATGCTTGTCCACCATTCCTGAGTAGGCAACTGATGTCTCAAAATTGTGCCTAAGGTTTCATCTACCTCAGTATAGTTGTAGTAATTTGGAGGCACTTCAAATAGATGTCTAATCTCATTCATGATAAAAAACAAATTCTCTATTCTGTCATAGAGGCTCTGCCCAGATGCAGGCCCTGTTTCCTCTGGAGCACTTGATGCTACTGTGATCTGATTTGTAGCAAATGTATTTACCCTCTTGGCATAGTTTTCATGAGATAATAACCTTCCTGCACTGTTTAGTAAGCTGGGAAGGCCTCTGTTATGCAATGCTGTAAATTTCTCCACGAATTTGTTCACCTCTGTCTGCATTTCCTGGCACCTTCTATCCAATGTTTGCACAAGATTTCTCAAAGTGAGCACCCTTTTTACTAGTAAGATGGTATCAGTTCTGTTAGAGATACCCATTGCTGCCAGCTGGGGGCCTGTGCGGTTGTTAAGGACATTGATCATCCTATTGGCTATCTCAGGCATATTGCCTAGAGATGCCCTTGCTCTTTGACTTTCCTTGTGGGCCCTGCCTATGAGATCTATGTGCTCATGGATGGTTTCAATATATTGCCATTGATCTGTTATAGACTGACCAATATTGGCCCACAGGACTTTCTTGATTTCAGCTACAACTTTGTCAAGGGAGAGCTCTTTCTCCAGTTCTTTTATTTTCTTCTCAAGAGCCTTTACCTCTCTTGTTTTTTCAGCTACACTTTGCTTTGATTTATCATATTTTTCATTAAGTGTAGCCAATTTTTACTTGGACTCATTTAGTTCTGCCATCTGGCCCTCCAGAGCTTGAAGTTCTTTCATCATATTTTGCATATCAAGGCTGGGTGCCTGTCTTGATGTTGTTGTTGGCGCTGAATGGCCTGCATCTGGTGTTTGTCCTGTGGGAGGACTTATAATCTGAGGAGTTTCCTCAAGGTTAATTACTGGCTGAGGGGGCTGAGATATCTTCTCTCCTCCTTTTTGTTTCAGGGCTGCCTGTAATGCACCCTCTGTTGCTACCAATCGTCCTTCTGTTTCTACTAATTGCTTCTGTAATGACAGCAGCATGGCTGCTACATCTTGATCATTTCTCTACTGAGCAACATCTTCTGTTTGAGGGTGAAGGGTTGCTGGAATTTTGACCATCTTCCTCAAAGCTGATATATCTTCCTCTTTTTTCTTTAGTAGTGCCTGCACAGCTTTGGGATCACTTGGGTCATGCCCAAGCTCTATAATGATATCTTCCAAAGACCTAATCCTATTGTCTTTGGCTTGAGAAGAAGCTTTCTCCAATTCTAGTTGGGCAGTAGTATTATGGAGAGAATTCTGCAGTTTGTGGGCTAGAAATGTTTTATCTGCAAGAGTGGAGTAGACCATCTCACCCGTTTGCTTATGTAGCTCTATTTGGTCCATTGGGTGGATGTCTTTTGCAAACACTTCTAGGTTGGTTCTGATGTAATCTGCAGCTGACTGTGGCTGCAGCATGGTAGGCATGAAATGGCTCATAGTCATCTTCCCTTCTGTAATGTCATATGCTGACATGAGCCTCTGCTGGTTTGTGGGAGCCATCTTGAGCAAATGATTGTAAAGCTGGAGTCTGACTGGCTCATTCCTTTTCTTAATATCAATAAATTGCTGCTTAATGCTGGATTCTGCCCTTCTTTGCTGGCTTGAGGAGCTTACCTCTCCTCCAAGTGGTCTTTCTTGTTCCTGTTGGAAGGAACTGGCTGATGCTTCCATGCTAGGGGGGCCCATACCTATGGATGGCCCAATAGGCATCTCTTCTTCAAAAAAAGGGTTTAAGCTTTGCCTTTTCTCCCCTTGTTGACTTGCTGATGTAGTGAGCGGAGTTTCTTGCTGTCTGTCCCTCTTCCTAGTTCTTTCTTCATTTATTGGGGTTTGAAGTACTGAGGTATCCATTGTTGTTTCCTTCCTTGGAGGCACACTTTCTTAAGCCTGTTGCTCTGTATATACAGGGGCCTCAACCATTTCCTCTTGCTGTTCAGTCTGTTCTTTCTGCTGTTCTTTTGTTGGGAGTGTCTGCTCCTACTCCATTTCTTTTCCCTTATCTGTGCTAGCTGGTTGAGGAGTAGTTTGAGCTGCGTGCTGGGGAGCTGTAGAAGATGAGGCAGCTGCTCCAAGTTGAGTATGATAAGAAGAAGAAACCTGTCCACAATATTCCAAGTCAGCTTCCTTCTCAAGTTTCTTTGCTTCTTTTTGTGCTATTCCTCTTTAGTACTTGCCTCTTCTAGGGTGCCCTCTTTCCATCTTAACAGATTTGCATATTTTTCAATATGAGGCAACCTAACATGATCATAGCTAGCCAACATATATTTGACCCTTCTAAGACTAATGAAATGATTGGGATCATAGGGTATCCAGAGGAAACTGGTTTGCAACTGGAGGCACTCCAAGGTCTTATCTGCTTCTTTCCATCCTTCCTCCCTTTTATTATAAAGAAATGGGCCTAGCTGGTTTCTGACTTTGAGTTGTACCTTCTTATTTTTGCTGTGGGAATGGACCATGTCTGCATTTCCAAATTGTCTGAAATATTCTAAGGCAAAGAGTCTCATAGGGACATATCTTGGTAGCCTGTATGGGGCTAACTCACAACCATATATTCTGATTACTGTATGGTGTTGGTAAAAGCACCAATCCCCAATGCTGTAGGCCTTTGAGAGCTGGAGGATTCTTTGCATCTCATTTGTCAATCTTGGAGGAGGGGCACTCAACAACAAGGACATGGCTGGATGGATAAAAAGGTCTATGAATTCACAGTAGCTATATGGTGAATAAGATGTGTGATGAAAGATTGAAGTCCAAAATACCACAGACCTTTGGTTTCCCTGAGCATCAAACTTCTTGAGAGTAATAGGGAAGCCATCAGGCTGATAAAATAGGAACAAGTGATAGATGTAAGAAGTGTATCTAAATATCCTTTCCCTCTCTAAATTCATCAATTGCTCATGAATTTTATTGGCAATGTATGCAACATAATCATAGTGAACAGAAGGAGGCTTTCCAGGGGAGAAGATAGACATCATTGCCAGAATGGTTTCGTCAGCATCCTCAGCTGACCTGTAACCCAGGACATAACTGATCATATCCACAAGCAACCTGCCCAACTCATTGAAATATACATTTCCTATAGGATGGGTCCTCACAGTTTGAGAGCCTGATTCAATGAATAGCTGATTAATCTTTATGATTTGGGCACTGGACAGCTTGCTTCCTTGGTCTATTAAGTGCATCATGGACAGAGGAGTCAATGGCTTTGTAGTGTGAAAGTGCAGCATTTGATTTATAGCCTCAGGGGTGACATGGAACAAAACTGAACCTGAGGGACTGAGGACAGCTCTTTGACATGGATCATAGTTGGCACTGCATCGATGAATTAAATCTGGGAGGACATTGACTTGAGGAAGATTGAAAATGGGCAAATTGGAGTCCCAAATCCCTAGAATATCAGTTCCACTGAGGTGCTTGGCTTTCAGCTCATTGAGTACATGAATATGATATTTGCTGTCTAGTGAGATTACTTCTGTCATCTGGTAGTCTCTATCACCCAGGGCCTGCCATTCTAGCTCTCTGTGTGGGGCATTTAAAGGTGGGATGTTTAGAGCTACTGGTGTCTCCATGGTCAATTGGTACTTTGAATTGTATTTGAACTTGATTTTCTAGGCACAGCAACACAGAGCAATGAATTTTGCAGGAGCAGGGCAATTTGCAGAAGGGAAGAGGCAAACTGGGGTGAAAATAAGTCAAATTGCTCCTAAGATAGATTCAGAGAGCAAATGCCAGGATTTGGGACTTGCTTTCCCGGTGGACTTGTGTAGCAGAGGTTTTAGTTTGCGAATGTGCAAACAGACTGTAAACTTATGGAATTTCGGCACAATGGGGAGTTCTTTGAGGGAAATTGGGCTTACGGTGTGGAGAAAGACCAATGATTCCTGAAGATTTGCTGAACTTACAGTGTTTTTTCTTTTCCTAATTTCCTCAGAGAACTATGGGAAAAACCAAGCGCGGAGGGGAAACTTTGATAAATACCTGGTAAAGTCGGGCAATGGTGGCAATGCAGGCGAATTAAGGGCGCCCACGGTCTTTAAATCAATTTCTGCAGGTTGGCGGCGAGAACGTCGTTAAATTTCATGCAGGAGGCATAACAGTCTTTTGGTGAAAAATGCGAAAAAACGCGATTTTTGGCGAAAATATTGGAAATTTGGCCTTTGGCGTGCTTTTCTTGGATGACGTCAGCATGACGTCATAGGTGGGGTCATGGCATGGAATGATGACGTGGCAGTCTGTGAGTGGTCCACGTGGATGGAGGACGTGGCATACAGCTCGGGGCGATGGCGGGTCGGGTGCTGATGTGGTGCTGACTCGGCAATGGCGTGGAGCTAACGTAGGGCCAACTGGGTGGGCGGTAAGCGGTAATATCGGACCGCTTAAGGTACGAGCGTGATATTGGCAGGAGGCCGCCCGATACAACCCAGGGGTGACGCGTGTCCGAGCCCTGACGTCACCCTCTGACATTTTTCGGGCGCTAACGTACAGGCATCGGGGGCGGTCCGATATTGATGTGAGCCGTCGGATTGGAGAGCCCAGATCCGACGGTTGACAGGGCGCAAAAGTGATAGGACAATACGGCGGGACCCGGCGCATTATTTTAATAATTTCCTTTTGTTTTTTGTGAAATGCGCATTGTAATAAGAACTTTGGATAGGCGGCAAAAGTGGGTTTTAACAAGGTTTTTGCAAATAGTGCGGGTAAAGCATTGTGAAGGGGTTGTAAGGGGATAAGGGTAGGGTTTAGGTTATTAAACCAACCAGGGGTTAGTTTAATCCCCGACTTTAAACAAACCATATACAACAAGACTTTGATTCTGCATGGTTTTCCAATATTTGAACATATGGCTATAATGCCAAAGGGGAAGGAGAATATATACTTTGGGGCTTTTTATATACAATCATGATGTAATAATAGGGAAAGGGGAACATAGGGAGTTAAGTATAGATAGAGTTAGTAGTTAGTATTGGATGGGAGATATAGAAAAGAGGAAGCAAAGACTAAGTTTTATAGGAAACAAACTTAGTTAGGAGAGTAGATCAAAATGAAAAGATTTTTACACAAGAAATGTGGCTCTTTATGAAACAAGGATCAACAAAAGAGTTTGACTTCTCTTATGAACAAAGGTGGTATTGTGATGTTAGCAAGGAGTCTGATGGGGGATGATTGGGAAGTTAGACATGCTTCACTTTGTTGCTACAAAACTGCTGAATAGGAAGATCTGCACTGGCCACCATGTGTTTCCTTTGTTTAGGCCAGTGATATGAAAGAAATCATGCTTCTGCAACCCCATCTACCTACCCATTCTATTTCCTAGCATTTTTTATTACTTAAGGAGGGTGCACTTAGACTAGCAAACCCTCAATTGCTCTTTTTCTTTTCTTTTTCCATTTTCTTTTGATTTTCTATCTAAGGCTAGCCTTATTACTTCCAAGGCCCCAGATTAAGAAGTTGGGAACCTTCATTCTCTACCTAAATACTCATCTGCCAAGATTGAACAGTTTGGACAAATTTCTTTCTCTAGTCCACAACAAAAATTGAAATATGGCATGACCTAGCTTAGACTGTTGGATCACCCATTCAGAAGTAGGACAGCATCAGACAACTGTAGATAGGTGTTTCCCAAAAAATATGATATCTTTGCATCACCAAAGTAGAGCATATTTGGCACTTCCTCTGCCAATCATGAAAAAAGAAACCTATTGGTATAGGTAGCTAACATATTGAAAGCCCTATTACACCAACCAACAAGCACAAAAGCAATAAGAACTTAAAGGAAGAGGAGTTATGATTCCTTTAATGAATTCAATAATTGAGTTGCTTATTGACAAAACTAAGTTATTTGCCTCATAACGTTAGTACAACATAACCTCCAAGTTGTAAGATGATCTTAACTAGTAATATTCAATTTTTTTGGGTAATCCAAAAACATCGATCTTGAAAGGAACAAAAGGGTTAGTAAAAAATGATTGAGTAAATGAAGACATAATTCACCAGTAACAGAGCTGAAATCTCTAGATATTCCAAAGTCAAAAAGGCCCAAAAAATTGTTTCATAAATACCATAAATATAGGGATCTATGGACATAGTAGTCAATGAAAAATCCATAAGCATGAGCAAGTAAGCTAAGACTG
This sequence comes from Pinus tabuliformis, assembly GCA_031772625.1. NCBI lineage: Eukaryota > Viridiplantae > Streptophyta > Pinopsida > Pinales > Pinaceae > Pinus > Pinus tabuliformis. The sequence goes on along the minus strand of CM062816.1, from coordinate 182,063,006 downwards.
TGCTACATTTCTATCTAGTTTTTTATTATTTTGCTAAGCTGAGATCGTGCTTCATGAGTAAGTAAGATGAGAAAGTTTTTTATTTTTTTGATAATCATTCAAGATGACACCATAAAGGGTGTAAACGTAATCATGTAATTGTAGTAAATGTATTATTTATATTTTGGATAATGAAAAATATGCGTTTTTCCTTCATGGAGTTTTTTTTTACATAGAACCCCATTTTTATTTTTCATAAATGTAAATTACTTAATATTTTGATGTTTTGGGGTCGGGTTGATAGGAGGACGAGGTGCCTGACAAAGAAACTCCTCCAATGAAAAACTCCTCTAGTGCCCAATAGACCTGCAAAAGCCAAAAACAATTCAAAAAATTGCCAAGAAAAATAATATGAAAAAATAGAGAAAGAATTGGCAATGTAGGAACCACCTTCTCCCTTTACCGCATCACAAATGAGAGAAAAAAAGAAGACCTAATATGATAGTGCCAAAAAAAAATTCAACAGAAAAAATAGTGTGAAAACTTTGCAACGGGCTCACGACCCACATATATATAATAAAGTTTTTGGTTGGATTTTCCTTTTTTCTTCTTCTTCAGCCGAAATACATTTTTTTTTCCATTGAGAAAACTAGTGGTAAAATTGTCCCCCCACCGGCCAGAAATTCGTTGCACGGTATTCAAGGTTTCTATTAACTTTAGTGTTTAAACTTTCAATTGAAATTTATGATTAACTGTTGTACCGAACAAAAAAATAGTTTGGTTCAAAAAATGGCATAGTTCAGCCAAAAAAAGAAATAGTTCCGCCAAAAAGGTGCAATCATGATTTTTTTGTGATCAATTCTCACAAAAGTGTAAACCAACTTCAAATTTTCACCCTCTGTTATTTTTTTTTATGGTTTTGGGAATTTTATTTTTGTCTTCACTATTTCCCCTACTACACAACATGGTATTCAAAATTCAATTTCATGTCCAATTCCCCTAGCTCCCCAATCTCTTTGTCCATCAATCCCTACCTCCTACCAATATGAGGCCTCTTCCTCTTCATCCCCCTCTAGATATTTTCTTAAATTTCAATCGAATCCTGACTATACAAAGGGTATAGGTGGTTTGGGTCCTTCCTCTCCATTAAATACTAGTGGTCAGGGTAGAGGTTGGAAATCAAATATCTCTCATGCTAAGCTTAAAGCTAGTCTGGATGTTATGGATAGAAGTCAAAATAATATTCTTGGGGTTCTTAGACCATCACAAGCCTTGGACACCCACCTATATGATTTTCTTATCTTTCAATTATCTAGTTTGGCTAGTTCCTCTAAAAAACTAGATTTGAAGGGGCTAGTTTGGTCTAATTCAATTGACATATTTTTTCTTCAAGAGACCCTGGGTAATGGAGATGTTATATTTTGAGCCTCAGAAAACCTCCTCGTAGGATGGAAGTTTGTGGATTTTAGTGCCAAAGGAAGATCAGGTGGATTGGCCTTAAGCTTTAACCAAAAATCTATCAAGCTTCTTGGCTCATGGGGTATGGATTTGGTCCTGGGGGCGAACATCTTTTCTTCTTATTTATTTAAGGAACTAAGGGTCATCAACATATATGGTTTGCATTAGGATAGGATAGAATTTTTGGATTTGCTATTTGATCTATCTTTCATGAAAGAGGATAACCTTATGGTGGGAGAGTATTTAAAATTTTCTATTAGAGCCCCAGAGATATGGGGTCATCATGCCCATCTAGATCCCCTATCTAAATATTTTGTCCACAATTTAGAGGAGCATCATTTCCGTGATGTGGACTTGGTAAAAATTAAATCTACTTGGTGTTAAAATAAGTGGACTGGTGAAGCTAGGATTGCAAGAAGGATTGATCATTGTCTAATGGTGGAACCTTTTTTGAACTCGACTCCACTATTTCACCAATGGATTGGTATGGGTGGGGAATATGATCATCACCCCATTTATCTAGAGTTGAATGGGAACAAGGGAAAGCTAGGAATTCCATTAAAATTTAGCTATACATTGTGTTGTATCTCTGAGATGATAATGGTTAGATATCATGCCAGGGCATCTAAGATGTTTGTTTTGGGGTTTTGTTTTAATTTGGAGGACCAATGTATGAAACAGATTTAAAACGGTGATGCCTAACCTTTTGAATAATATTAATAATTAAAGAAAGGGGTGCTATTAAAATTCACACAGTGATATAGCTTGTATGGTGGTGAGCAGAAATAGAGAGATGATATGACTATCACAGCGTTCAAATTGAAAATTAAATAATCACAAGTAAGAAAAACTTTAAATTATGTTCAGAAGGTTTAAAAAAATATGCTTAAGATTATAAAAGATACTGATGATTTTATGATTTAGAGGGAATTAATTAAACAAACAATTTATATAATTCATTCTCTTTATAAATGATCACTTTAGAAGCTTATAGGAATAAATTGAAACACAATTACTCCTACTTGGTTATCTTTGTAAAACATAAGAATATGAAGAAAACACTGTGAAATAAAAGTGGAAAAACTTACAGTAAAAATGAAACTATATGAATCAGAATTCAGAATCCTTTTCTTTTGTATTAATGATTCAGAAATGTCATGTCCATTTAATGTTTAGAAATGCTTCTTCAAGGGTGCAACCCTTGATAACTCGTGGAAGAGAGTTATTTATACAATCTTAGAACTAAGAAAACATCTTAAAATATTTTACAAAATAAGATAAATACAAAATTAGAAATATAAACTGATAGTTAATCTGTCACTATTTTGGTGCTGATCTATTGATGAATGTTGCTGGAAAAACTGAGAACTGTTGAGCTAGTGATGACTATTGCTGAAAATACTGAATGTTGTTTGTTCACCCTTTTAGTCAAGTAAATCAGTTAATTCTTCCCAGCATTCTTATCTGGGATAGATAACTTAGTTACCTTCTATAAACTTCATCCATCTCTGTATATTTAGTAAAAGTGGGTTTTATTGGAAATATATGTCTGATTTAATTCAGAATGAAAAAGGAATCTCTGAGTGCATTCAACACAACCCTTGGTGTTGCTACACCTCTTATGTTTGAAACTAAAGCTGCATTGGTGGCTACCTCTGTAAGCTTTTAAATATAATATTCAATAGGCATTAATATTTCATTTATCACAAGCATAGAGGGAAAACCCTTGCTGGTGAAGGGTTCTAATCTGCTGAAAAATCATTGAACTATGGTATTCACACTACTACACTTTTCCTCCAACTGAAGGATGAGGTTTTTCTTGGTAATGATATTCTTTACTTCCAGTATAGTTGATGTCCTATCATTTATACCTAATTATTCAAGCTCATAGCTGTCTTTAGAATTTAGGAACTTGATTATTTTAGAAGCAATTTCTGGCATGTCCTCAAGCTCTTTAGAAATAGTTTCAACAGCTTCCTGAGCTTTCTCCAATAGGTCTTTTTGGTCAAAGATTATCTTGATATAGGGCCATATATCCTTGACTGATTGAGTAATTTCTTCCCATAGAATCTCCTTTGGCAAACCTAGTTTGTTTCCAAGGTAAGACTCTTTGATTTCCTTATACAAAACTTCAATTTGACTTTTTGTCCTTTGCAACTTGGCTACATGAAAAATGTCTGCAACTTCCTTCATATGTTTTAATTCCTTCAACTCATCTTGAAACTTCTTAATTTCAACTGTGTGAATGGACAGATTCTGAAGAACTTCTCCAAGTTGTTTAGCTCCTTCTGCTATACCTATAGTTGGTGTTGTGCCTGAAGTAGAAACTCTGGTTATAGAGATTGCTGAAAGAGGAACTACATCCATTGGAATTTGAGTCCTCTTCACAACTTCCTTTTTCTCTTTGACCAATTTTTCCATTTTCTCCTCCATCCGTTTTATTTGTAGATTTTGTTCCATGATGAGCTTCATCATGTCATATTTCTCAGTCTTGGTTTCTCCAATCTCCTTGGTCATTGGATCCTCAAAAGCTGGCAGTTTGAGTTGCTTCCTTAATGCTGAGAGCTCAACATTTTTCTTCTTGACAAGTTCTTCTGCTGCATTTATGTTTGAGGGATCATATCCCATCTTCAGCACCAGATCTTCCAAAGATTTGATCTTGGTGTCCTTTGCCAGTGAGGAAATTTTTTCCAACTTGAGCTGTGACTATGTATTGGCTAGGGTGACTTGTAAATTTGACAAACTCATGGGAGTATGAGTTAAAGTGGAAGAAATCATCTCGCCAATCTGTTTTTGCATCTCAATTTGGTCAATTGGATGTACATCTTTTACATTAAACTCAAATGAGGATTGCTTGTGATAATGTGCAGGAGTCTTGGGCTGTGGAATTGGAGCTTGCAGGAAAGCCATCTGCATCTTTCCCTTCTCAGAGTCAAAGACTGAAATAATTTTGGCTTGAGAGTTGGAGGAACGTTTTCAGAATTGGGTATAGGTGTTCAATTTCAGTTGTTCATTCTTTTTTTTAATCTCACTAAAAACATGAAAGATGTCCTCCTCCTTGTCCTTCTGAATGCTTCCACTGGTATGAATTACCGTCTGTTCCTGAGAAGTAGTGGAATGAGTTGGGGACTAGGTAGATTGGCCACCAGACTGTGTATAGAGTAATGTCTCTCCAAGTCCATCAAATATTGTTTTCAAAGACTCATTTATTGCACCAACAATCACATAGATACTAGGTATCTTCTTTCTATGCATAATCCTAAAGCCCTATCTTGATGATTCAGTTGTAGGGGATGATTGTTCTTCCCTTCATTGTTTAGCTATATTTTCTTGTGCAAGTGGAGTTTGTTCATTTGAAGCAGAAAATGCCTGCTCTTCAGCTTCTTGAAGGGTATTCTCTTTCCATTCCAACTGATTTTTGTACTTCACTATTTCAGGTCTGGCTGTGTGGTGATATGCAGTAAACTTATTTTGAACCCTAAGTTTAGAAATCACTCCCATTGGGTCATAAGGCCAAGTGAAACTGAGATCAAACTTCATTTCCTTTAATAACCTATTTTCTTCTTCTCTTGCTCCTCTAGTGTTGCAGATGAATGGACCTACCTGAGATTTTAACTTAAATTGTGATTTCTTCTTTGCAGCCACAAAGTGTACATCATCTGCATTTAACCTCTGCCTATTATATTCCAATGCAAAGATTCTAATGGGGAGGTATTTGGGAAGTTTGTAGGGTGGAAGCTCTCAACCATAAACCCTGATTTATGTATAGTTTTGGTAAAGATACCAATCTCCTGTTGTGGCTTGATCAACTAGCTACAACACTTTCACAATTTCATCATTGATTCTTGGTACTGGAGTGATGCTCATAAGACTAATAGCTAGATGAATAAAGAATTCTATGAACTGTTTATATGTAAATTCTTCTTTCTCCTTCATTCCCATTAAAGTCCAAAAGATCACTAATTGCTGATTGCCTTCCTCATCTAGCTTCTGTAGGGTGAATGGAAATTTGTCTCCCTAAAAATATATAAAAAAGAATACAAGTAGTAAAGAATACTTGAATACTTCTTCAGTGTTAAACTGGACAAATTTCTCATGTATGGTTTCATCTAGGAATTAGCTAAAGTTATAGAGAACAATGGGTTTGGAATCAGTAGAAAAGATTGACAAGAAACCTAGAATGGCTTCATTAACATATTGATTAGAATTGTAACCAAGCAGATAGGAAAAAATAGTGGTGATTTTCTTGGATTTGTCAAGGAACATGGATGAATCATAGGGAGGGTTTCTTTTAGCAAAGGAATATCTATAGATAGTAAAAGTTCAAGAGTCTGGGATCTTTTAGTAAAATATAGCTTTTGATAAGCTTCTATCAGGCTTTCATGAGAAAAAATATGGGTTGGTGCAATAATTAGAGCTTGCAACATCTTTTCAATGGACCCAGCATTGATGAAACAAAGCATTTCTCCTGTGGGTGAAATGATTGCTCTATGAGTGGATCATAGGATTCACGGAAATTCCTGACAAATTCAAGTGCTCTGTGTATCTGAGGGAAAATATATTGGGGAAGGTGGGAGTCCTAAACTCCCATTTCATCTATCTGATCAATGAATTGATCCTCCATCCAGTAGTAAATTTCATATAAATCAAATTAAGAGGAAGACTCAATGATTTTACAATCTCTGTCGAATAGGGGAGTATGATGGAAGTCAACTTGTGGATGAATAAGAGGATTTGGGATTTCTACAATTTATTTTCCCTTAGGAGGCATCTTGTTAAGTGAATTACACGTTGAAAGTGACAGAAATGGAAGAAATCAGTCTAAAACACAGTGATAACAAAAAAATAGTATAACTGAAAATAGATAGGTGGACTTGGATGTCGGCTTGGTTCTGAATAGAATGATGAATTCGGTTGAATGATGAGTCTATCATTTAGGTTGTTAGCATGAAATCTCCAGTGACGAATTGGGTTTCAAAATTATACTATGTAACGGTTTTCGTGCAGGAACAAGGCTTATAATGAACAAAAATGGAGCAGGGTTATTTAATGAACAACTAAATCCTCATTAATTATCCAACAAGACTAATAAACGAGTCTATGGGTCATAAATTCGTGGGAGTTGAGGATTAAATGAATAATGGTTAGGCGACAGTTGATTAGATGGAGGAAGTGACATGAAGCGGACATGGATAGTGACGTTGGAGTGGCGATAAATGGTCAAATGTAAACCGTGTTTGGGAGCAACTTCAGGTGTTACGTTGTTTTGGGATTTTAAGTCCCGAAAGACTAGAATGAGGGAAAAGTAGTTTAAGAGAGTGGTTTCTAAAACTGCCCACTTCAGACCCTCCCCCCTACCGATAAAGTTCAGATGATAAATGTGGGCCAAGGAGCGATGTGGGCCATCGAATCTTGGGGGAGTGTGCGGGATGTAAGGTAAGATGAAATGGATTTAACAATGTGAGGTGGAAGTGATGGTGGGGTCAAGATTTATGGCAGATATGACAATTTTTGGTTATGGGGGAATAAATGGATGAATGTGTTAGCACCTAAATCTCACCCTAGACTGAAGGAAGGAAAAATTCAGGGTAACCGCAAACTACGCTCAGTCTGGTAGCTAGCCCTACCAGAACAGGAGAGGGCTCTCTCCTAGTCACGCTCAGTGAATAGATAAGAAAAAAATGTTTTGAGATGACTTACAGTGAAGTATTGATCTTAGGCTAGTAAGTGAATATGGATACAAGAAACAATTTGTATGAATGACCGAGCTTCTGGGATGGTATGGGACCAACGGTCAGCAAAGAACAGAGAATTTAATACAAAGGCACAGATTACTTCGTGAGGTAAGGCAGGCGGAAAGTGTAGCAATTTAGTTTGGAATAATGCAGAATGGAGAGATTACTGAGGAGTGTGAAAAGGGCATAGGAACATGAATCCTTTTGAATAGAAGAAGAACACTGAACATGAAATTTTCCCACAGGCAGAGCAATAAAATTGAATTCTACCTAATCTCACTCAGAAAATTTCACTGGAAATAAACATGAATTGAGTTATGAAACATAACGAAATACATATGAAAACATAAGAGACACATTTTCTACACTCACAACCACAAGAATCTCATGAAACAGAGCCGCTGCATTTCATTAATTCTCTGTCAAAAATACACAGTGAAGAAACAAAGTTTCTTTCCCACAGTCTCCCAAAAGTTACAAACCAACCCTTTGCAAATAGCTTACATACAATATATAGAATGTACCATGAAGAGATAGAACGCCCAAGGGTTGGGGAGTTACTCGAATCATTACAAAATGGAGATGAAGGGCCAACCATCAGCTACAGGTGCAGCGCTACAAACATGACATTTGGCTTGGGTGACCGTTTGCCTTCCTTCGCCACTTGGATAGAAGTCCATCTGGAAAGAAAATGATTTAAATGGTGCCTTTGGTGCCAAAAAACTGAAGTGTAGATGAGCGGACCCACTTGGAGAAGTCGCGAATCGAGATTTCGCGAAACGGAAGCAAATTTGGCAAATTTTCCTCTGTGCGCCGCGCCATTTTCTCTGTGCACAGCGCTACTTTGGGGCCTATTTTGGGGCACTTTCAAGTGTCCAAAATGTACCCAAGTGGGCTTGTTGGAAAGCCTGTCCTGTCTACTTTCTAACCCAACTATAATTTCCGAATTTGGTGCTCATTTGCCCCTCCAAATCTTCATTCTCCCAAGACTGCTTCCTGTGTGTCAAAAAAGGGGCAAAGAGGCCATTTTTTGGGTGTTTTTGACCTCCTGGAGACTTAGATATTGCCCAAATTTCTTGTTTTAGCACCAGTAGTCATGATTTTCCATTCTAAATCCAAAAATGCGAACCATTCCTCATTTGAAGCTCTATATTTTTAGCGCCGCGCCACTCGGAGAAAAACCCTGTGTTTTGCCCAAAAATTTGTCATGTGACCAAAAATTCCCAAAATTTCTTGAAATTTGGGCTGGAGGTTCTCTATGGGGTGTTATGATGGGCCAAGGAAGCCTCAGCCAAGATTCGAAGCCGATCTTTCTCTTTTGCCTCTTTTGCTTTTCTTGTTGCTTTCCTCAATTTCGCCTTCAAGCTCCTTATCCGGGCCCTTGCACTCATATTTCGTGTCCTGTAATGATAAGCCATGTGTCTCAGCAAGGCAAGGTCCTGATCGGCCTTGTCCAGCAGCCTCTCCAAGTGCATGTTCATGCTCTCAAGATGGGCCTCCTGATCCTCATTGATCTCTTGCTCCAATGATGTGAGCTCAACTCTTCTCCTTTGAGCAACTTGGCGATGCTCACAAATGTTTTGCAGCTCCATAATCGCCCACTGGTCCTCAAGCTGTTTGTTTCTCTGCTCCAAGTACTTCATGTTCCACTTGGCCCTCTCCAAGTCAAGGGATAAGGCCTCAATCATTGATTGCTGCTCCTGGATGATCTCTGTAAGCTTTGCATTTGTTGGTTCTGTATCTGTCTCATCATCATGGAGGAGAATGAATTCGATCTCTCGTTCACCTGATGGCCCTTCCTCCTGTACTGGCTCCTTACCTCTACCCTGCTCATGTGATGCTGATGTCAAAAGCGAGGCCCCTTCCACCCCGAGTGGAGATAACACTCGCTTTGCTGCTGCAAACAAATGTCTACTGCCTCTCTGATAGGTGATGAATACTGGCATAGTAGCAGTCTCGTGGCGCTCATACTGATGTGATGGACCACCTATCTCATGCTTTGCCTCTGATACTACCTGTGGAGCACTGAAGAAATCACAGGAGATGAAGTCCTCCCAAGAAATACCCTGTAATCCCAATTGATGATCCACCAAAATTCTGATAAGAGCAAAGTGATAAACACTGTTGAGCTGCTGCTGAGGGGTCTTATGCTGCATGAAATTTTTCATCCTCTCTATGTTCCCACAAATGAAAAATGGGAGGTTCATCATCTGCACCCTGGTAAAGTGCATGAGAAACCTAATGTGATAGTCATAAAGGCGAGAAAATCTCCCCTCACAATTGAAGTACTTCATGATCAGTTTCATGAGCGGAGCATACTCATCTCTCAAAAATCTGAATGGGAAAACTCTCGTGAGCTTACTCAAACAACTGGCCTTAATGTAAGGCTCATAATGATGCCTCTCCACCTTCTTCTTCTTATGCCACTGTTCTCCAACATTTGGTATGCCTGTTGCCACTAATATGGCTTCGGGTGTCAACGTGAAAGTGACCCCAGCCAAGATAGACTGACCTCTATGTAGGTGAAGTGCAAAAAGATGGGCCAACTCATGATGAACTCTGACATTTGCCACCCTTTGACAAAATTCAAAACGTGGTAGGTGCTGGAAACATGACATAGCAAGAGGGCATGCCTGCAACTCAGTGAGGTTGTTTGGCTCATCTCTAACATGTTTTCCACTCCGGTGATGTCTCCTAGGGGCCTGTTCTCCTGAAGCTGTATCACTGTGGGTCTCCACCTCATACTCTGATGAAACCTCGGATGCCATGACTGCTGTTTATAAACTGAATTTAGGCTGCCTTTTTGATGATGGTGAAAGCTATGTTTTGATAATCTGCCACCAAGGGGACAATGAAATAAGGGAATATTAGGAGGGGAATAATATAATGTGAACAGGGGTTATAGGGAGAATTTTGTTTAGGGACATGTAGGGGGTTTGGGTATTTTTGATAGGGTAGGGTTTGGGATTTTGGCAAGGTAGGGTTTTAGGGTTTTTATTGAGTAATAGGAGGAGGGGTAAGGGAATATGAGTTTGGTAGTGTTAGGGTAGTGATAGTAGGAAGAATGCAATAGGGGAATAAGGAACAGGGGTAGGGAAGGGAAAATAAGCCTTGGCAGCAATAACACTGCTACACAACCCTAGCAAGATGATTTCTTGGTGTCTTTTTCTGGTTTCTTTAAGAAATTTTTGCATTCAATCACGGGCATGAAACCATCATATCTTTACCAAATTTGATGCACAAGTGAGTTTAGGTAGCCTACCTTGCAATTAGAGTGTCTTCACAAAAAATTTGGGTGAGTTTGGCAATTTCTGGGCGCTTTGTCTTTGTGCGCCGCACGCAAAGCCTAGTGCACCATGCTCTAGGTGTGCACTGCGCTAGTTGTAATTTAACACTGCAGGCGGGCTCTGTGTGCGCCGTGCCCCTGCCTGTGTGCACCGCGCACCCTGAAACCTCCTCAAACTGCTCCAAATCGCGCGATTTCTCACTCAAACAGTTTGAAATGTTCTCCAAAGCACTTGGTTGCACAATGACTTGGATTCATGATGGAATTTGTGTATATAGGCTTGGAGGTCATGCTTTAAATTTGATATTTTAAAAAACCCAATTTCTAATGTCCTATTTGGCACCTTTTTTCACTGATTTTAATATAACCATGATTTTCACTTTTTCTCTGAATTTTGGGCTCAAACGATGAAATTTTCGACACTTTTTGTGGGGATTGCATGACAGAGCATTTGGCCACGGAAACCATGACTGCACTTGAAGAAATCAACTGTAGACCCCTTTTGAAAAATTTTTCACCAATAGCACTGTTTGACTTTTCTTCAAAACAGAGTTTTGAAGAACAGTCGAAGTTTATCAATATGATGATGAAACTCTACAGATCATTACTTTGCAAGAACATCACTCTGGCCTACATGGCTTTACTGGACATATTTAAAGATCAGATTGATCAATCCCTAGACCTAATGACCAAAAATGACTTTTGTCCATTAAAGGACCAGACCTTGATTGTCATGGACTTTGGTGATTATTGACACAAGACCTAAGCCAACAGGAGCCAGACATGAGGGGAGATGACTCGCATGACCTTCTCCATCAGATCATGGCATGCCCCTAGTAGAATGCAGCTGAGTGAATGGAGCGGGACACCTAAAAATGAAATGCATAAAGAGTTTTGATCTCTGATGGAGGACTGACCAGACCGACTCTAACAGAATGAATTTAGGAGATTTACAAAATAACATTGGTGGTTAGAATTTATGGTTAATTAAAACCCATCACCGTATACACACATTTCCAATGTTACAACTTAGGATAAAATCCTTTCATGCTCCAATTATATCTCATATTTCTACCTGCCTTTACTCTCCTAACATTTTCACTTATTTCTCCGAGTGCATTTAGACTAGCAACTCAATATTTTCCTTTTAATGACTAATCTACTTCTATCCCTTATTTCCTCCATTGGCTCAGATTAAACTGTTGAGCCAATTTTATTTGCTACCTATTGACAAATCATTTAAATAAAATCCAATTATGATTAAATTGTACAATTGAATTGTATAAACTGTGTGGCATTTAAACAATCTGCTCACAACTTTTATTTGCAAAATTAAATTGGACTAAGAGTAGTAGTATTTGGATTTGCAACACTTTTAGAGTTTATTATTTTTTCTTTTCTTTCTAACCTTGCCTTCATTTTTGAGGGCATCTATTCTAGCATTTTATTTGATATGGACTTATTAATTAAATATCCCTAATATTTTTTGAAATATATTTTCATTTTTTGACTAGTTGATACTAACTTACCAAAACAAAAAAATGATACAACATCGGCTCTAACTCGGCACTGATTTCTCCTATAGAATTCAAATAACCTACAGATCAATGTGCCTTCTACTCAGGCTATGGAGTCTTTTCTATGAAAAATCACACTGACGGCTTGAAAAGTAAAATAAACCGAAGTTTTTACAATGATAGTAATGAATTGTACTTTGACTTCTCAGTACTGAATGTAATGCTTGAGAAACCTTCCATTAACAGGATAAGTGGAATATATTCCCTCAAGATTTTGTAGCACAAAAGTGTTTTTTTCCCTTTACTTCAGCAATAGCTAAAGGTCTAAACCATAGGTTATCAAACTTGCCATGTTTTCCCTTATCTTCTCTTCTGGAATCCCATCTTAGAGTTAGATCACCCTCCTTGAAGTCCCTTCCCCTTTCTCTTTTGTCAAACAGGCTCTTCATTTTATTTTGATATTTTTTCAATTTGTATTGAAATTCATCTCCGTTTTCATTTAGTTCAATAATCTGATTTATTCTCCTTGAAAAATCATCGGGTTCATCAGTTGAATCCTACAAAAACTTTAAAACAGGGAAGACCAAGTTGGTAGGGAATATTGCGTCTTTCCCATAGATTAACTGAAAAGGATATTTTTCAGTAGATCTCTTTGGAGTAATTCTATTTGCCCATACTGCATAAATTAGATGAGAGTCCCAACTATTTTTATGATTTTCTAAAGTCTTTTTGATTACCTTTATCAAACTTTTATTTGATGATTCTGCAAGACCATTGCCTTGAGGATAATATGGATTTGAATGATGTAACAAAATCTAATATTTCTGGGAAAATTTGATCATTTTAACACTGGAAAATGTTGTGGCATTGTCAGTAACAATCTAGGTTGGGCAACCAAATCTAGGCAAAATAGTTTCTTCAATGAATTTGATTACTACTGAATCAGTAGCATTTCTTACTGTAATTGATTCTACCCATTTGGTAATGTAGTATGTTGCAGTGAGAATCCATGTATGCTGCTTGCTTGAAGTGGGATGAATTTCTCCAATATTATCTAGTCCCCATTGGTGAAAAGATGTTGAGACTATTGTTGGGATCAATGGAAGAGCTGCTAGTTTTTGCTTACCAGCAAACATCTGACAAGGGACACAAATCATGACCTTTTATCCTACTTGTAAGAACAATGTGGGCCAATAAAATTCCGCCCTTAATATCTTATATATTGTTTCTCTCCAAGCATAATGTCCTCCACAAAATCTTGTATGAAACTGATCAATGATTCCTTCAGTTTCTGATTCTGTTAAACATAATAAAAAGATATTTAGTGGGTCCTTCCAACATAGATTTTCGTTTATGATACAGTATTTGACTGCATTCAATTTGAGAGCATTACATTGAATTTTGGAAAATTATGCTGGACATTCAAAATGGATCAAGAAATTTACAATATCTTGATACCAATTTGAAAAAAGAAATTTATCATCAATGTGTAGAGATATGGTCTGATCTGAAGGTAAAGGTTCTTTTGGATTCTTTTCTTTAGGATGGTGAAGAGGTTCTTGTGGATTCTCCCCTTCTGCATGAACATAAGGTTCTTGTGGATTCTTCTCATTCAAACTTTGGGAAGGCTCTTGTGGATTCTCCCCTTGTATTTCCAAAACAAAATTGATCCCAAGCACTTTATAGTTGGATTCAGCTAGAAGCTTAGCTAATCCTTAACACTTAACTAGATTTGTGGTTTTGATAGTTAGATCAAACTCCAGTATCTTAGTGATCCATCTACCTCTCTTCCCATCTATGTCTAGTTGTGTTAAAACATTTTTTACAGCATTGTTAGGAACATAAGAAGTAATATGTGAATGTAGGACATACATCCTAAATGATTTCAGAGCTTGTATCAGGGCATAGGATTGCTTCTCAATTATGTCATACTTAAGCTCAACATGTCTCATAACCTTATTGAAAAAGGATATAGGTTGGTCATGGGAATCTTCATCCTTTTGTAATAAAATAGAAGCAAGGGTTGTTTTAGAGGCAAAGGAAAATATATTGAATGGCTTGGTATAATCAGGACTATCCAAGGTTGGGGCTTCAAAGATAGCCTTCTTGTTTTGGTCAAATGCATACCTGGAAGAGACAGTCCATTTTTCATGATATTTTCGGAGCATATTAGTTATGTCTTTCACAATTTCAGCATAATTTGGGATTAACCTCCTTAAAAAATTAATCTTGCCTAGAAAATCTTGGATCTCCTTCTTATTTCTAGGTAATGACAATGTTTTTATTACATGAACAAGTTTGGGATCAATCACCACTCCTTTTGAGATTATGTGTCCTAACAGCTTTCCTTCTTTAATAACAAACATAGACATTTTAGGATTGAGGGATATTCCAAATTTCCTACATCTCTCAAAAACCTTCATCAAGTGCTTTAGATGTTTCTGATCATAATTAGAAAAAGTAGTGATGTCGTCAATATAAATCACTACAAATTTGTTTACCTATCCCACAAAAGCTATGTCCATAGCTCTTTGAAAAGTTTCTCCAGCATTGGACAAGCCAAAGGGGATTTTAGAGTATATAAATGTATCCCAGGGTGTAGTAAAAGCTGTCTTCTCTCTGTCTGCTGGATCAACATTTATCTGATTAAAACTTGAAAAACCATCAAGCATGGAAAGTCTTTGTGCTCTTGAAACCATTTGAAGTAACTGATCTATTTTGGGTAAAGGGTAATTATCTTTTAATGATTCTTTATTCAAATTCCTTAAGTCCACACAAAGTCTGATTTCCCCATTCTTCTTTCTAACAAGAACTAAATTACTAACCCAATTAAAGTATCTAAGAGGGAGAATAATTTGGGAATCTAGAATTTTCTTAATTTCCTTTTCTACAGTTGGTAGAAGTGCCGAATTAATCCTTCTAAGTTTTGGTTGACAAGGTTTTTCTTTTGGTTTTAAAGGAACCTTATGTTGTATCAGTGATGTATCATAAGTTTTTAGATCAGCATAGGTCCATGTAAAAACATCCTTGTATTTTTCAGATAACTTAAGGTATTGAGATTTAATTCCGGGATCCAAGGATGCACAAATTTTGAGGCTCCTAATGTCATCATTTGTTCCAATGTTTACTTCCTCTATGCCATCTTGTAGAGAGATTGACAGTGGGTTTCTGAGGACATCATTTTGATCAAACAATTTCTCTAAAGGAATGAGGCCTTTGGGAATAAAATTGTTAGACAACTGAATGATATCATGATTAGCATTTTTTGAGTTGAAATCTGAATTATCATTTTCATTTGAATTTTGAATTGTTTTTGTTCTATTTTCATCAATTTGTAGAACTAAAAATTCATCTATAACCCGCAGAAAAGATTTTAACTATTCATCATCTTTGAATATCTGCCAATATTTTAGGTTATTTGGGATGGATGGCCTGTATTTGACTTGTATTTGATACAACACATTAGTTTGATCAAGGATTTTAAATGAACTAGCAGAAACAACTAGGGAATCTGCATGAATATTCTGATCCCTTGGGATATAAGTCAAATTAAAAGCATTAAAGAAATTTTCAACTGAATCCCAAACCTCATTTCGATAAGATATAAACCTTGGATTTTTTGTTTGGCAAATATTTCTAATTTTTTTAACAATGAGCTCTGAATCAGTGAAAACACTCAGGTTTTGTACTTTTAAGCTCTTGGATAACTACAGTCCTAAAATGAAAGCCTCATATTCAAATACATTATTAGTAACTTCAAAATCAAGTTTGCGTGATTAAGTAATGTTTTCTTTTTCGGGAGAGATTAATACTACCCCAGCTCCTCCTCCATCCTTTGTACAAGAACCATCAAAGAATAGCTTCTAGATATTAGTTTGATTTGGTACATTTCTTTCAATTACATCTTCAATTTTTTCTTGAGTTTCATGTGTTCGGTTTGAAGAAAGTTGGAAACAACCAAAATATTGATCAATTGCATAAATGGGATGGTTCCTTGGTTGATCTGTTTTGAAAACAGTGTGCATAAATCTCACCTCTCTATACAACCTTAGTTTCTCTCCGACATAAACTAGAATAGTGGCATAAGAAATGTCCATCTGAAGACTTCCCCCTAATTAGGCATATCAAGACCTTGAAAGGAGCATTCCAAATTTGGGAGGGATATCTATGACAACTATATCTAACACTACACTTTTCACTGGGATTTGGATGAGAGTGACTACTAAATCCTTAATCAATCCTAGACAAGGCACCCTTTTGGAATCAAAGGTGTACAAATCATGATAGGATCTAGTTATGTTGAGATTTAAATGATCCATGATAGTTTTTGGCATAAGATTATGTGATGCTCTAGAATCAAGCATACAATTGTATAACATAGAATCATTTGTTTTAAGAGTCACATAGAAAGGGGGTACTATTTCATCTACCATATCTGAGCTAGGACCAGAGACAACTACTATTTTTTCATCTTGAAGACTAGGGTTATCACTTTCAACATCAACCTAGGTGTTTTGTATCCATTTGGAGACTTGATTTATATATCTAGGGTTTTTGGAAAGTTCTAAAAGTTGTATAGGGATTTTAACTCTTTCTAACTCCTTTTCAACATTGAATGCAGTTAAAATAGTTTTTTCAATTTCAGTAGTATCAGTTGACTGATTTGATGGTTGAATAATAGTTATTTCAGTTTCAACAACTTTGGTACGAGGTTCAATTGTTGGAGGTTCCTTAGGAGGTCTTCCTGGACCAGGTCTAGGCCTATGATCATATCTATTGTTTAGATATGCAATTAGGAATTCAAAGAAGGCATGGTATTTGGAAGCCTGTGAGGAGTCTTGATCTTGTTGAACCTTCTTTTGTTGCGAGAGAGGAATAATAGCAACCTGACCAAAATAGGTATACATATTATTAATATCTTCAGTGATAGTCATAGTATTTTCATCAGGCCGTTGATCATCTATCAGTAAAGGAGTTGGAACCTGTTGATCATTACTAGGCCTTTGAATAATTTGTAATGGTGGATTTCTTTTGTATTGACCTTGATTTTGATTTTGGGATCGAGTGACTATTTGTTGAACTGTTCTAGGTTGAGTCTCAATCTTGGAAATTCTATTAGATAGATTTCTAAGAAGTGAAGTTATCTCATCTATTTTAGAGTATTAAGTTTTAGTGTTAGAGGAAGTAGAGGCCTCTTGACTTGATTTAAGTTTTCTTTGGGATTTTTCCTCTTTAGCTTTTAAAGTGGCTGAGGCAGACCTATTTGTTTCCACCTCTATAGCATTAGTTTGCATGTCTTCAATAGTCCTTAAAGTTATTTCTCTTAAAGTCACAACAAAATCTTCTTCAAAATCTTTTGAAAACCTAGATTTAGCTACTGCTACAGGTGGTTTGCAATCAGGGGGCATCTTATGATAAAGTTTGTTGAACCTTTTGCTAAATCAGAGACAAGTTCACCAAAGTTTCTTTTAAGTTCTTGAAACTCAGTCAAAAAGTAAAGAGCATTTTTTTTCACCCCCCATTGATTTTTGAATATATTTTTTAATTCTTCCCAGTTTCTAATGGAATTTGTAGGTAATTGCCTAAACCAAGTCCTCACATTTTCCTCAAGAGACTGAAAAACAACCTCATGTAAACATTTTCTTGTTCTATGTTCATGTTATCTGCAAAGTCTAGAAATGCTTGAATATGATCCTCAGCTGAGGGGACTAGTTTCTCCATTATATTTAGGAAGGTGCTTTAAATATCTATTAGGGAAAGCTTCAAGGACTGGAGGTAAAACTAAAGCTGCATATCTTACATGTACAATGGGTTGGAATACCATAGTAGAAGATGATGTATGGGATCTTTGTGAAGATGATGATAGGGAAGAGGAAGATGGCGATAGAAGGGGTGATTTACTATGTGTGGGGTGAAGAAGGAGGACATAAAGAAGGTGGAGACTTCCTGAATGATGTTAAAGGAGTTTTAATAACCAACTTGTGGACTTGAGAATGAATATCCTCTTCAGTTCCAAAGAGTGGATTTGAATATATAGCAAAGGTCCCTTCAGGTTGTTTAGAAGTAGAATATTCTGGTGCTTCAGAGGTGGAATGAAATGAATAAGTTGTGGTGGATATAAAGTTTGTAGGTTTGTATTCAGGTAAATGAACACCTAGGTCAGACTCAGATTTAGGTGATCCTGGTGGAAGTGGGGGTTTTGGATGAGATTCAAGTGAATGAATAAGGAAAGCTAATTTAAAATCAACTCCCCTATCCAAGGGTTAAGAAACCCTTGGTGATAAGTGAGTGTACTCTGGATTGGATGGAATGTTACTATAGGGATCAAATTGTAATATATCTTTAGATTGCAAGGCCGAAGTAGAAGAAGATGGTCGATGTCTTCTTCTATAACTGGCCTTTCTCACAAGTCTTTTTGGATTTAATAGAGGACTAACTTTGTCAGATTCAGAATGGGATCTGGTGTGCTTAAAAGGTGCCAGTTTGGTACAGTCGAGTCGTCAGGTGAAGGATTTTTACCTATCGAGACCTTTAATCACCTTAAAGGAATAGGAATAATATCGTTGACCCAGGAAAACTTAATGAAATTTGAGTCCCTGACAACGATGCCAGATTGATGTTGTATCTCTGAGATGATAATGGTCAGCTATCATACCAGCACATCTAAGATGTTTGTTTTGGGGGTTTTGTTGACCAATGTATGAAACACATTTAAAACAGTGATGCCTAACCTTTTGAATAGTATTAATATTTAAAGAGAGGGCTGCTATTAAAATTCACACAGTGATATAGATTGTATGGTGGTGAGCAGAAATAGAGAGATGATATGACTATCACAGTCATCAAATTGAAAATTAAATAATCATAAGTAAGAAAACCTTTAAACTATGTTTAGTATGTTTAACAAACTATGCTTAAGCTTACAAAATATACTGATGATTTTATGATTTAGAGGGAATTAATTAAACAAATAGTTTATATAATTCATTCTCTTTATGGATGATCACTTTAGAAGCTTATAGGAATAAATTGAAACAAAATTACTCCTACTTGGTTATCTTTGTAAAACATAAGAATATGAAGAAAACACTGTGAAATAAAATTGGAAAAATTTCCAGTAAAAACGAAACTGTATGAATCAGAATTCAAAATCCTTTGCTTTTGTATTAATGATTTAGAAAAGTCAAGTACATTTAATGTTTAGAAATGCTTCTTCAAGGGTGAAACCCTTAATAACTCATGGAAGAGAGCTATATATACAATATTATAACTGAGAAAACATCTTAAACTATTTTACAACAATAGATAAATACAAAATCAGGGATATAAAATGATAGTCGATCTGTCACTATTTTGGTGCTGAGCTGTTGATGACTGGTGCTGGAAAAATTAAGAATTGTTGAGCTCGTGATGACTATTGCTGGAAAAACTGAGAACTGGTGAGCTGGTGATGATTGTTGCTGAAAATACTGAATGTTGTTTGATCACCCTTTTAGTCAAGTAAATAAGTTAATTCTTCCCAACGTTTCTTATCTGGGATAGATAACTTAGTTACCCTTTTATAAACTTCATCCATCTCTATATATTTAGTAAAAGTGGGTTTTACTGGAAATATATGTCTAATTTCATTCAGAATGAAAAAGGAATCTCTGAGTGCATTCGTCACAACCCTTGGTGTTGCTTCACCTCTTATGTTTGAAACTGATGTTGCATTGGTGCCTACCTCTGTAAGCTTTCAAACATAATCTTCAACAGGCATTAATTTGTCATTTATCACAAGCATAGAGGGAAAACCCTTGCTGGTCAAGGGTTTTAATCTGTTGAAAAATCATTGAACTATGGTATTCACACTGCTACACTTTTCCTCCAATTGAAGGATGAGGTTTTTCTTGGTAATGATCTTCTTTACTTCTAGTATATTTTTTATCCTGTCATTTATACCTAATTCTTCAAGCTCATAGTTGTCTTTATAATTCACGAACTTGATTATTTCAAAAGCAATTTTTGGCATGTCCTCAAGCTCTTTAGAAATAGTTTCAAAAACTTCTTGGGCTTTCTCCAATAGGTATTTTTGGTCAAAGATTATCTTGATATAGGGCCAGATATCCTTGACTGATTCAGTAATTTCTTCCCATCGAATCTCCTTTGCCAAACCTAGTTTGTTTCCAAGGTAAGACTCTTTGATTTCCTTCTGCAAAACTTCAATTTGACATTTTGTCCTCTGCAACTCGGCTGCATGTGAACTGTCTGCAACTTCCTTCATATGTTTTAATTCCCTCAGTTCATCCTGTAACTTATTAATTTCTACTGTCTGAATGGACATATTTTGAACTTTTGCAAGTTGTTCAACTCCTTCTGCTGTACCTGTAGTTGGTGCTATGCCTAAAGTAGAAACTATGGTTATAGAGACTGTTGAAAGGGGAACTACATCCATTGGAATTTGAGTCCTCTTCACAGCTTCCTCTTCCTCTTTGACCAATTGGAAGCATCGAAGGATAATATCTCGTGCATTGTTGATCACTAGCTCGATCTAATTATAGGAGGATTCATTACTGATTTCACAGTAGATACTTCAGTCAGCTATAGCGAGGCGGAGTGATGCTTCCTCAAAGGATCACAACGTAAGTACGTTAATTCTTTGAAACTTGGATTAAAATGCTACTGTGTGAAAAGCGGATTATGAAAATACATTGATGTTTGGGGCTACGCGAAGTGGGAGAATTTACAGAAACGAAGGTGATTAACCTCATAAATGGGTAATTATATGGGGTCATTTTACCTTCTAACCTAGTCAAATCAACCATTCTCTTAGCTTATTACATGATTTTCTAATTATATTTATGCTTATAAAGTGAGTTGAGTTAGTTATGATGCCATAAGGTCTAATGTGTTTAATGTAGATTATTGATGATTTTTGTGGTCAAAGTCAAGGATACAGTGGAAAATGGCAACAATAACTCAAACTGGACAAAGGAGATAACTTATACAAGGGAATCACCCTCATTTATTACTCCTCACTTCAAATTCCCCTTCATTCAGCTCGGAGTACAAGCAGCCAAGTCATGCATTAGCAAGTAGCCGAGCAAGTGGAGGATAACTGATGTTTAACTCGAATTTTGGAAGCCAAGCCTCCCTGATTTTGAGGAAGTTGTTGGGAGCTTCATTTGTATAAGTAGAGAGGCCTAGGGCCTCACTAGGGTTGAATTTTTGTTGAATTTTTTCTGCAGTATTGCTTATGTAACTCTGCTCAACTTCGAGCTTATTATCTTGATAGTTCATGTAATCTTGTTATTGTTTTGAGAATAAAGATGGAATCCTTTTTGAGTTAGCACTGAGTTACCTCAGAGGGCTGAAGCTCTTAAGTTAGGGCCCTATCCAAGTAGCCAAGCTCCTCTTTTCCTGTATTTGTATGTTTCATTTAAGTTTGTAGATTAGTTTGTTGTTAGATATATTTCTTTTATGGTTAACAATAGGTTGTTTTTGATGATACAGTAGTTGCTTCCTTTTGTGTTTTCAATAGCAGGTTAAGCAGTGATAAAGAAAAGATCCAAAAGGCTAGCAACAGTGCCTTGGCCTCTCTTCCTCCCTTTGGGACAATGATTTGAGGCAAAGACCCTCTTGCTGCCCCAAAAACACAGATTTTCCTCCTTCATAGGATTTCTAGTGTTTGCAGCTTTCTAATTGGTTCATAGTTTAGTTTGCTTTGCTTCATATATTCTTCATCATGCAAGTTTCATTATTTTCAATAGTCTTCTTTCATGCTTTTCTTTCATGCAATGGTCATCAGCATTTTCTTCCATAGATCATAATTTACTTTGATGCAAAAACTCTGTTTTTTAGATGCACTTATTTCCTTGCTTGCTTAATCTCATTGGTTGACTGTTAGTTGTTTATGTAGTAGATATCTTCTAGTAGTAGTCCAACCTATCAACCACTCTATCCTCCATCTAATCCATG
This sequence comes from Pinus tabuliformis, assembly GCA_031772625.1. Taxonomy (NCBI): domain Eukaryota; kingdom Viridiplantae; phylum Streptophyta; class Pinopsida; order Pinales; family Pinaceae; genus Pinus; species Pinus tabuliformis. The sequence goes on along the minus strand of CM062816.1, from coordinate 182,041,074 downwards.
CCCTACAGGTTGCCCAAGTCTTCCCTCAATTCTGCCTTAGTTTCCTGCATTTTCCATAGACTTTCCTCTCTCTCCTTGAGCAAATCCAATCATCTTTCTCTCTCATAATGATTCTTGGTAGACCCTAGGTGCCCTAACACTTCAGTCCAGCCTTCATCTACCTTCTCCACCCACTCTCACACCTTCAAAATATTGAAAACTGCTCTCGGGCTCCTCTTGTAGGCCTCCTGTAGAACGTTGTTTTTCCTCCTGTAGATTTCTTGTGTCCTCTTGTAGATTTTCATGTAGGCTTTCTTTTGAAGGCTGAGTTTGGAAAAATCCTCTAGAAGGTCACCTGAGACCTCCTAGGACCCATCCACACCATCCTACATCCTCTCAAGTCCCAAAACAACCCTCCATCACCACCTATTCGCTGCCACATCCACAAACAAATAAATTACATGCATAACAAATTCACATAAAAATACATAAAAATCCAAAAAGATGTTTTTTGCTCATTTACTTTCAAAAATAGCTTGCGTATATGTTGTTCACTTCCTTGAGTAGATAATGGCATTCTTTTCATGGTTTTCATAGTGTTTTCTGCGAAATTAGGATTAGTGGTTAACTAGGATTTCCTTGGTTTGCTTTACATTTCAGTCTTCCTTTCTGCAAGTAGCTTAGCATCAGTAGAGTAATCTTTTTTTTCCTTCCATCACATACAAAGCTTATTTTGGAACCCATAGATGTTGGCTTGAGCTCCTAGTGATCTTGTGTCGGCTGACCAAGTGACAACCTGCAGTAAGAACTAGTACTTGTGCGTACAACACCATTGCTTCCAAGTTTGTTACGAACTACCAGGTTGATAAGAGTAAAGTAGGCAGCCCAGGAGTTGCAGCATTATTGCTGCAATACTAGTGCTCACCATCTTTTTGGCGCTGCTGCCAGGGAAGAGTCAGAGTATTTTGTGATTACTGCTTTCTTCTATTTCCTATTGCAACATTATGCTAATAGTTTATTTCAGCAAAAGTAGATTCGTCATTTCCTTTCTTTCAGTTCTGCATTTCTTTTGCTTTCCTTTTCAATTCTGCAATTTTCATTTCAACAAAAGTAGATTAGTCACTTCATTTCTTTTAGTTCTACATTTCCTTGCTTTCCTCTTCAATTTTTCAAATTTCATTTCAACAAGTTCATTTCAGTTAGTTGCAAATTGTTTTGTTCAATCAATTTCAGTTTTTCAGGTACTATCAGTGTGGGGAAAAAGAAATAAAAACCAACCAAAAATATTTCCTTTCATACCTCGTAGAAATAGAGATAATTTAGTAATTTTTTTGCCCAACACCCCCACTACTTCACACAGCCAACCTTCTCTCTTCTTCGGTGGCTGCGATCAAAAAGAACCTTTAGGTGAGCAACCTGAGATATTTTAAGAACCTATAGGGGAAGAAGAAGAAGAAAACATTCCTTTGGAGCCAATGGCTAAACACATAAATGCTAGGGGGAATGGAGAAAGAATAGAAGGTACCTTTCCCATTCGGGAGACCAATGGGGACACCAAAATGAAGAATATAAGTCCTTCAACCCTACCTCACTTCCATGGTTTGACTACAAAAGATCCTGACAGCTTCTTGTTTGAGTTTACTGTCATCTGACGAACCTATGACTATGCAGAAGATGAGAAAAAGTTGGAACTATTCCCTTCTACTCTCAAGGATGCAACATTGCGCTGGTTCATGGGGTTACCTGGCAATAGCATCACAACTTGGGCTTAGATGCAACAAGCCTTTAATGAAAAATATTGAGACTATTGTAGGTCAAAAGATACCAAAGAATAAATCTTCCGAATGACCATGGGAAGTGATGAATCCTTGGAAGATTATGAAGAGAGGTTCCAGCTCAGTTACAAAAGGGCCAGGTGTACACTTGACCCTGAATCTCTGAAGTTGGTCCTGCTCACGGGAATTCTGAAAGACCTTCTAGACGCCCTCCATCTGCTAGCCAGGGGAGACATCTACCAACTATCTTATGACAACATAAAGACTATTTTTAGAAACCATTCTAGAGTAGCCAGAAAGAAAGGTAGGGGGAGTCAACCCATAACCAGTACCTATTCCTCCAATTCATCCATTAAAGCAGAAATTGGAGTCATGCTGGAAGACTTCAAGAGTGAGATGTTGCAAACTCTTGCAATGCAAATGGATACCTTACATATCAAAAAAAAAACAAGAGGAAGCAGAGAGGGCTTTGACCATTTTTTGTCCTAGATGCACCAGGAGGCATCCGAGGAACGAATGTCCATTGAACTCTATAGAGGTTTGTTCAGTCTGTGAGGAAGATCATTCTACAGATAAGTGCCCTTCCTTGCCCGGACTTAAAGCGGTATACCAGGTGGCCGAAGGAGCCACTAAACCACTCTATTTCATGAACCAAAGGAGACCGCATGGACCTAGGCCATACTAGCAGGGGATGCAAGGGACATCTCAGGCATACTACCACCCCAACCAAGTCACTTCCATACCTTCTTGGGGCACTCCTACTCATCCTTCCTAGTCCATGCCTCCTCCTTGGTCCTTCCCATCTCAATATCATGCCCAACCAGCTGCTCATTCATTTCAATCCTATGCTCAACCGCAACCTCAGTGGAATGCATCTCATCAAGGGTGGAGGCCCTAGTACAACTCTCCTCCTGCTCTTTTGCCTCCACCACCTGCTCAACCACAACCATTACCTTCTACTCCACCAAGGCAACCCCAAATTCTTGCCTAGCTGAACCCGAACCCGAACAACAAACAGGCTCAACAAGTGTATAGTGGGGAACCGTCATGCCCAACTTATGCTATGGAGATTCAGGAGATTAACTTGCGATCTGGGAAAGTTCTCCCAGATAGTCAGCCTCCACCCAAGGAGGTTGAGGAAGATAAAGAGGAAGCTGGCCCTAAAGCAAATCCACCCTTTCCTGAGAGACTATCTGCAACCGTCTAGCCTACCCCAGAAGAAACTGAACTCCTGGGAGAATTAAAACAGTTATGTCTAAAGATACCACTTCTCCAAGCCATAAAATGTGTGCCTATATATAATAGTTTATCACAGTGAAGTTCTTTAGGCATCCAGGAAGGCGCAAGAGAGATGCCCCAACCATCAATGTCGTAGGACAACTGTCTGACTTGATGTTGGGGTAGGTAATTTGTCCAAATATTTGGACCCTTGAAGCCCAGTGGTTGATGTCCACATCAATGGCACCATGATCCCACATACCTTGATTGATCTAGGAGTTGCCATTAATGTGATGACAAAGGACACAATGCTCAAACTTAACCTCCAGGGCTCCTTGAGGAAGACCACAACAGTATTGCAGCTAGTAGACCACTCCATCGTGACCCCTGAAGGGGTTGTGGAAGATGTGATGGTCTCCATTGATTCTTGGGAGTACCCTACTGATTTCTTAGTTCTCCAACCAAAAGAAAAGTTCACTGGGTATCCTCTAATCCTAGGAAGACCCTGGTTGGCTACAGTCGGTGCCTACATCAGCTGTCAAGCTGGGAACATGACCATAAAAAACGGGCATATGTCCAAACAGTTAATCCTATATCCTCCTGCCCAACCCTTGCTAGAACATGATCCACCTCTCTGGTTGGAGGAGGAAGATGAGGATGAAGTCTATTCTGCATTGCTTTGTGCATTGGAAACCGTCATGGGGGGAAATTGCAAGATGATGCTGGTATGATTGAAAATTTGATTCAGAATCCACCTCCTAGTGTATTACCCTTAGAGGACATAGTGAGAGAAACTAAAAACAACCCCTCAACTGATCTCTGTGTGGCTGACTTGACCTCTCTCCATGTTAAGAATATAGAGTTCGGCCTAGAAAGAACATTCAAAATCAATCTATCCCTATCCACTTCCCAGGAGAAGGAGCTGTGCAACTTACTGAGAAAACATTTAGATGCCTTCACCTGGAGTTATAAGGAGATGAAGGGAGTGCACCCTTCAATATGTACTCATCATATATACATCAAGGAGGATTGCAAGCCATTCAGGCAGCCTCAAAGGAGGATGAATCCAGCACTTAAAAAATATTGTTAAGGAAGAATTGTAAAAATTGCTTGATGTAGGGTTCATCTATCCCATCTCTGACAGTGAATGGGTCTCTCCTTTGGTGCTAGTGCCAAATAAAAATGGTAAGTGGAGAATATTTGTCGATTATCGGGAATTGAAAAAAGCCACTAAAAAGGACCATTTTACTTTACCATTCATAGATCAAGTGTTAGATGGTCTAGTAGGGAAAAATATTTTCTCTTTCCTAGATGGATTTAGCGGGTACAATCAAATTCAAATCATCCTAGAAAACCAAATAAGACCACTTTCACTTGTCCTTAGGGTACCTTTGCATACTGGGTCCTTCCTTTTGGTTTGTGTAATGCTCCAATCACTTTCCAAAGAGCGGTACTGAGTATATTCTCTGAATTAGTTCATGATGCAGTAGAGATATATATGGATGAATTTACTCCTTATGGCTCTAATTTTCAGGAAGCTTTATCTAACCTAGGAAAAGTTCTACACAAGTGTATTGAGATGAACCTATCCCTCAGTCCAGAAAAATGTGAATTTTTTATGACTAAATGGACTGTGCTAGGTCATGCAATATCTCAACAAGGATTGCAGGTGGAACCCAACAAAATTGCCATCATCCAAAGGGTCCCACCTCCTCAAAAGGTGAGAGATGTCAAAAGTTTCCTAGATTTAGCTGGGTATTGCCAGAGATTCATTAAAGATTTTACCAAGCTAGCCTCTCCTTTGTTTTTCCTTTTAGGTAAATATGTCAAGTTTATATGGTCAAAAAACTATCAAGAAGCCCTAGATACCTTGAAGAGCAAACTCGTGACTGCCCTAATTTTAAGAGGCCCAAACTGGGCCCTACCTTTCCACATTCACACAGATGCCTCAAACAAAGTGATAGGAGCAGCCTTGGGACAAATTGATGAAATGTTGCCTTATGCCATATAATTTATTAGAAAAAATTTGTCAAAGGAAAAGCTAAACTATACAGTCACCAAAAAAGAACTCCTAACTGTAGTGCATTCCTTCAACAAATTAAGACATTATATCATAGGCTATCAAACTTTTGTGCACACTGATCATGCTGCAATTAGATATCTAGTGAACAAACCGGATGTAAATGCTCGCATTATTAGATGGTTGCTTTTACTGCAATAGTTTGATTTGACCATTCTTGATAAGCCTGGTAAAGAAAATGTTGTTGCTGACTTTTTGTCTAGAGTAAATTTTCCTGCAGGTGAAGAAGGAATGGTGGATGATAAAATGCCAGATGAACACCTGTTTGCTATCTCAGTACTCTCTCCATGGTTTGCTGATATAGCAAACTACTTGGTTTCAACATAGTTCCCATCACACTTATCCTTAAAAGAGAAGAGCAAGATAGTAAGGAAAAGTGACCCCTTCACCTAGATTGGGGGCAATCTCTTCAAACTTGGCCTAGATCAGATCTTGAGGAGATGTGTCAGGGAGGAGGAAGTTTTTGACATCCTCCTGACTTGTCATCATGGGCCTTGTGGAGGTCATTTTGTAGTAAAAAGAACTGCCATCAAGATACTGCAAGTAGGCTACTATTGTCCCACTCTTCATCAGGATGTGAGGAGATATGTCAGCCAGTGCTATCGGTGTCAAAGGATGGGGAAACCCACTCCAAAGGATGAAATGCCCATGCAGCCTCAAATGACCTTTGAACCATTTGAGAAGTGGGGCATGGAATTTGTGGGTCCTATCAGCCCTACTTTAAAACAAAAGAAATACATCATTGTGTGCACCAATTACCTAACAAAGTGGGCAGAAACAAAAGCAATCAAAGTAGTGACAGAGGAAAAAGTAGATAAATTTTTGAGAGAGAACATATTCTACAAGTTCGGGTATCCAAGAGAGTTGGTTATAGATTAAGGCAGCTAGTTCACTTCTAATCTAATTGAAGACTTGCTTACACATCATAGAATCAAGCACAAGACTTCCACCCCTTACCATCCACAAGCCAATGGGCAGGTGGAAGTCACTAACAGAGCTTTGGAAGGGATCCTGACCAAGGTAGTGAGCAACAACAGAAAAGACTAGGCGAACAGATTAGTTGAGGCCACTTGGGCCTACAACACAACATGCAAGACCACTACAGGGTTCACACCCTCTGAACTAGTCTATGGGAAGAAGGCTTTGCTGTCAATAGAATTTAAATTTAATACACTAAGGATGGTATCTCAGCTAGACCTAGACCTTAGCCATGCACAGGAAGAAAGATTACTCCAGCTCAATGGATTGGATGAACAAATATTGCAGGCCCTTCTCCACACAGAGGTAGTCCAGCTTTAGAGGAAGATATGGCATGAAAAAAACATCAAAGAGAAGAAATTTCAAGAGGGAGATTGGGCACTACTCTATGATTCAAGATATAAAGATTTCAAGGGCAAGCTGAGGACAAGATGGGTAGGACCCTACACTGTGGAGAAATGCAATGACAATGGTTCAGTTTTGATTAGAACCATTGATGATGAAGCCATCCCCATGCTTGTCAATGGACACTGGTTGAAAGTCTACAAGAAACCCCTCTCCAAGTGAGAGTTCATTGAAGGATTGAATAAGTCAGTGATGGTAGTGGAGCATGTCTTAGCCTCCACTTCACCCACTCACTGAAGAAAAAGAAAAAAAAACAAAAATAATAATAATAAGGACTCAAGTGAAAACCTCCATGAGGTGCTTGAGTCCCATCATTGGGTTGAAAACCTCCCCGGAGGCAGCCCAGTGATGCCAAAAAAAGAGAAGAAATAAAATAAGACCCCTGGGTGAAAACCTCCCTTGGAGGTGCCCAGGGCAGGAAACTAGGGTGAAAACCTCCCTGAGGCACCCTGGTTTTTTTCAAAAACAAAAAAAAAAGGAAGAAAGGGAGAAGAAAAAAGAAAAATTAATTTCCAGTTGTATTGCAGGTTTGCAAGAGGACTATAGGAAGCAACAACAGGTGCCAAGGGAGCTTTGAAACCAATACCAACACCTATCCTCTCTTCTCTCACCTTTATCCATCATTATTGACATTCTTTTAACCTCACTGTGCTTCTTTTTCGAAAATTGTGTTTGTTATAGCTCCAAATCTCACTCTTATGGTTTGTGATGCTACACTCATGGCCTAGGGCAACCCCTACTTCTAGACCTGGTCTAAAAATTTAAAAAACAATGTTTTATCCCTTATACGTGACATTGCCCTGCGTTAAACGCATGTATACGCAGGTAGGTATATACCCAACCCGCGTATATGTATTAAAACACTTAAAAAAATATAAAACTCTTTAATTTCAGGTGGAGATCGTGGGTTTTACCTGCTGATCACCTGTTAGTGCCCGTGGCCCAACTGTTCCCAACCAATTCCCAACTAAAAAGCTACTTTTGGAGAAGTATAAAAAGGCTTCAATGGGAAGGCCTAAAAGGAGGAGAGAAGAGAGAGAAAGGTTATTATGTTGAGATTTCCTTGACCAGGTCTGAAGATCCTTGTGCCTCCTTCACTTCCCCCATTTTTACAGGAAACCCTTGTTTCCTTGTGTGATGATGTCCATTTGCTACTTGTGATACCATGGAGTAAGTCATGGAAGGAGTTTGTTAAAGGCTTGAGACTAGACGAATCCGGAGGACGGTTCCGCTTGGAGCCTGTGAAAGGACGACTCAGGTGAAATTGTTCCTTTCTATACTTTATTTGTCTATAATAAAAGAAACACATGTCTTTGTTCGTGATATAAATCTTCTTCATGTTTATGATATTCATGTTAGAATTCATATGTGAATGGTTGTTTAATTGCATAACTGCTACCTTTCTTTATAATATGAAGATGATTTCTTTATAATGTTTAGTCCATATACTGTTGTACTTTATTGAATTGATTGTTTTACAGGTCAAAGGAGCATAGGAAATCCAAGAAGGGTTTGGACCCTGGAAGGCCCTTCTCAAACGTAGGACCTCAGGTACGTCCCTTATCATAGAATTTTCTTATATTAGCATAATGGCTGTGTGGAATGTGTGTTTCTCTGTATAGACAACATTTAGTCTGCTAGGGTATCAGCCCAAGACCCTAGGGGAGCTTTTTCCTTAACAAAATTGGCGACTCCGTTGGGGACAACATCATTGTTGTTCCTAGTTTGAGTGTGTTCAAGCCAATCAGGGCTCAGGTGCCTGTTTGCTTGCTGTTGCTGTGTAGTCTGTTCTTGAATTATAAGTTTGGTCAGTTTCTTCAGACTGTTTTTTTTTATTTTTCTTGAAATCTTTATATTCGCTATTTTTCTTGTTTACAGAGGTGTATATATGCATGTTTCCTTAAGTTAACCCGCGTATACGCAAGTTTCCTTAGGCATAGTCGCGTATACATGCAATCTGTACATCAGTACAGTCCCGTATATATTGCAATTTTCAAGATTTTTTAAATCTTTTGTCTCTGAAGGTCTGTCTACTGGTTTGATTCAGTCTTGAACAATGACTTTCTAGTGTCAGTTGTTAGTTTTACAGCAAGTATCTGATTTCAAATTCTATCTGATTGTGAAGTGTTGGTCTTGTTTTTGTTTTGCAAGCGTCATCATTTTTTGCTTAAGCACGCAAGATTTCTTGCTGGGAATCTTGGCGGCTCTGATTCATCAGGGCAGGAAGATTGATCTCAATCTTTGTGTTAAATATTGTTTTTGGTGACTTTTTGTTTGCTTGACAAAACCGCTTTTTGTGACCATCCATTTTTTTTTTTCATGAAAGTTGTTGATTGACACTTTCTTAAAATTGTCTTTTTGATCTTTTGGTCTTTGTTGCCAAAGCTTTCATTGTTGCTTTTGATTGTAAAGAGCATCTTTAAACACATTTCTTTTTGTTGAGTTTTCATCCATTGTGTTTTGTCAACTTGCAAAAGTGTTTGTTGCCTATTCTTCAATCATAAAGTTTCAGTCTTGTTGAGAGCATTTTTGAAAAGACATTTTTGTTTTTTCTTTTGAAGAAAACTTTTTGAAAATCTTGGTTTTGCTTTCTTGAACTTTGTTTTGATTTGGTTTCCTTTTAGTGAATGAAAGGGCATTTTTGTTTGTCTTGAAACTTGTTTTTAGTGTTTAGACGAAATGAATGGTAGTAACTCATATTCCATCTAAACCTTTTAAGTGGCAAAATAAAAATTGATAAGCAAGCAACTTTCATTTCTTGATTTAAGAGTTGTTTTGAGTCTTGCATTAGCATGTACTTGTTTCATTAGGATAGATTTGCACATCTTTTTAGGCATCCATATCTTTGTGAACTTTTGTGAGTGTGAAGCTTGAATTAAAGAAAAGAAAAGGAAAATTTGTTTTAGTTGAAGTTCCTCTGAACCCTGTAGATATTTATTTTCATTGAAAAATGAAAACAAGTGCATTTGCATGTAGTTTGGTTTTTATTAATTTCTTTTGCATCAAAACACCACTAGTTTCACTTCTGCTTATCCCGTGACTTAAAGAACAACCTATTTTAAAATCAAGCTCTAATTAAAATTCACTAAAACTTTTTTATTATCAAGTTAGATACACCAACAAGTTTTAGGATTTTAGGGCCTTGGATTAGGCGAGTGGAGAGATAACTCTCCAAGGCCATTTAAACTGTCAAACATAGGAGTCTGGATAGTGAGTGAAAATCCAATAGTGTTAGGAAGACCAGGAAAGCTCCGGATCTGGGACTTAAGCACGAGGGTCTGTGAATATAGGAAGAGAGATACCCCCTCTCCTACTTGTCCGAACTTACCTCACGACTGTTCCGCCTGGCTTCTGTGACGAGTTGGTATCCATAGTTGCTACTCCTAGGGATCTAAACAGGTGGCTATGGAGAGGAATCCCGTGGCACCTGAGGTTGATGTTGCATCACTCTCAACGGTACTACTGGAGGGCACCCTTGCGAAGCTTGGGGGCTTACACCGGCGCAGCCTGTTGTTAGGAGGTCAACGTAACTTCCTCTGTTACCTTCGCTGATAGGACTAGGCCGTCATTATCCCAGACTATCTTCAGAAGGCCCCTTAATTCACTTTCTTGTATTTTGGTGTCCTGTCCTAATCACCCGGAGCGGAAATACTTGGAAGTTGTTTGACTGGCTGATATCGTTAGGGACTTTATAGTGTATGCTCTGTGCTCTTAGTTGGCCTAGATTTTAATTTTTTGAGTCTTTAGTTAGATCTTAACAAAAAATTCAAAGTGGCTGACCGATCACCTAGACGGTCTTGAAGACTTCGTGGTATTTCACCACCAAGTTTAGAGCCTTCTCCTAGAAGGCACAGAGGTAATATTTCCGATGGGTTTCGTCCCACGCCAGCTGACGCATCGGGGATTGATCCTCCTCTCGGGGGCATTAGTGTTCAATTAAGGCCTAGCACTTCCACAGAACAAGAGAGGAACACTCCCGTTCTTTCTCGAGTTCTCTTTCAAACAGAGAATAACATAGAGGTAGAAGAACTCTCAGAGTCATTAGTGGCTCTGAATTCTCCCCTACCTTCTAGCCATCTGGAAGTATTGTAATACATTGGGACTCCGACGCATAGACAGTCAAGTCTAGGTCACATTACGCGCTTACCATTGATGACCACTACTAGAAGCATGGCTTCTACTATAAGTGATACAAGTATGCAGACTCCAACATCGATACAAGGAGGAGGAACAATTTCCATCTCCTCTTCTTCTTTGTTTGGGTCTTTTGCTAGCACATCTTTAGTTGGGTCTACCTCCATTCCATCCACGAGTGGAAATTCCCAAACCAATGCTTTTAGTTCTGGATTCTTCCCATTTGGACTAACCCTGTGGTTAGTGGCATGGGAACTGGGAATCCGTTCTTCGGCCAACAAGGGAATAGATTGTAATCCACAGTTAGCTCATTTCAAAGTATTCCTCCCTTAGCTTCTGCTTGGAATCCGTATCAGGGGTTATCAACTCCTTATAATCCTTTAGGAGGAAGCTTTGCTGGTTATGGAGGCTTTGCGGCCGGAGTTGGTCAAACTTCGAATTTTGCTGGATCACAAGGCTTGCCTTTTGGTTCAGCTGGTTTTGCTGGTTACTTCGGGCAGCCTAGTGCCTTCCAAAATCTAGGCCAATCTTTTCAGAACTTTGGGAGCTCCGCCCAGTCTGGGTGGAATCCCCAAGGTCCTCCTAGGCTTCCATTTCTGGAAACTTTGAACTTGCCAGATCTCACTATGTTAACAAATGATCCAATCAAATACAATCTAGCCTAGCCTCCGGTCCCAACCAAACTCCCTTCGGACATTCCAAAATTCGAAGGGAAGAGCGGTGAAGACCCAGGCGACCATGTAAGCACATTCCATTTGTGGTGCTCATCGAACTCCCTTATTGATGACTCGATTAGGTTGAGACTTTTTCAATGCACCTTGACTAGTAATGTGGCCAAATGGTATATAGAGTTGCAAGGGGTCAGCTTTTCATCTTTCGCTGACTTAGCTAATATTTTCTTAAATCATTTTCAGTTGCCTGTCCGTTATGATGCCGGAACTGAACTTCTGGCCACTTTTCATCAGGATAAGGCAACTCACATTTCTGACCATATTCAGGAATGGAGACGGGGAAAGAGGCTCATTAAATCTGAAATCCCTCTAGAGTACCGTCTTGAATGGTTTTTAAAATCGTTACAACCTGAGATCTCTAAGGATGTCTCCATGTTCGGAGTCTATTCTGAGGAGCAAGCCATTTTTAGGGCCTAGCAATTAGAATTGATCTACTCTCAGTCTGGGATCCTACAAAAATACTTGCCAGATGATCCTGGATCTAAGGTTGTGTTGTGGCCACCAACAACCCCCCTCCTTATTTAGTATTAGCAATAACACTAGGTAAGTGGGGACCCTTAGTAAAAACTTCCAAAAATTCAATTAAAACTCATGTATTATACTCCTTAAGAAAATATCACATCGCGCGAAGAAGATAGGACATTTCCTTGTGAGTAGAATGATAAATTGGGAGAAATGCAACGTGAAATCCATCGCATCGCATGCATTAAGAAACCCTCATAAACGAAAACTTTAAGAACTCGTCGATGGCCGATATGCGACATCGCATATCGCAACATCGTAAAAACAACACATAACTATTTAATGAATTGTAACAATCTGCGATCCTGCGATAATGCGATACTGTGATCGGCGATCTTGCAATCGCGCGAAACAACAATCTGTGATTATGCGATAAACGTGATCGGCTAACCCTGCGATAACACATCTTGATGAAAACACGATAACACGATGATGCGATGCTGCGATGCGAATCGCAGAGATCGTCCATCGCAGATTTTCCCCAGCTCAACATTCAAGAAAAATTGAATACGCGCGTTAATGAAAATTAATGAATGTACACCAAGTGTTAATGAAAGACAGTTTTGTGTTTTTCGAAGAATTAGTTCACGTCAGGTGGCATGTTTTTGTACATCCGTAGAGCTCAGAGCTTTCTTGTCAATTTTTATTATCATTACTCTCTCCTTATGTGTGAACTGCAGGAATGAAAAACAGAAACAATATGAAGCAATGTGTAGGGAGCGATTAAGGAAAAAGGTAAAGCTCCAATACTCAGAAGCAGAGAAGAAATGCCCTCATGAATGGATACTGCATGCAACAGAGCTGCAAAATCCAGAGCACTGCTGAGCTATCCATTACAGATCTATCAGTCAGAACCATGGTTCAATGAATAGTTGAACAATGCTGATATCAACAGGCGATTTAACGCTCAAGGTTAGAAGCTCACGAAAGCAGTATGTTTGCAAAATTTTAAAGCTTATACCTGGTGAAGGAAAGGCACTAAAAGCGAAAAACGCACTAGAAAGGCCCGGATCAAAGAACGGAGGCAGTTTTTGATGCGCGATTAGCGCCGCATCGCTAAGAAAATTGCTCAAAAAGCAAAGTCCCTAACTGCTTAGTCATTCATAAGCCCGGAAGCGCAAGAAAGCAAAGGCAGAGGCAATTTGAGGGTTAACCAAGTGGAATTTGGGTTATTACTGAGCATACACAGTAAGTCCACACAGCCAGAGATGATTCTCAAGTATATCTGCTATTTTGCTGGAAAAAATAGTGTCAGCGCTTGCCATTTCTGTTTGCTTAGCTCAACCAAAAGCGGAAGACAGTTAGCCAACTCTACCTAGGCAAATATTGAATGCTCGCAATATTAAGGAGAAAATGCAGAAATAGTTAGATATTAGATTTAATTTTTAGAAATAATTTTGCTTAGAAAAGGGGCAGTCATTTAAACCATATCCTGAATATGTGTAATTAAGTTATTTAGTTAGTAGTATTTAAACCCTTCTCATGCATTTAGAGAAAGGTCCAGAAATTTATCAAAAACTTGTCCTCAGAACATGCACTTTTTCACCCTCAGAGGAGGTTTTGGTGAATGAATGGATCAAGATTTGTTGATGTTTGCATTTGATATCTGCTACTGATGTTGCACTTCTGTACTCTTAGTAGATGTTAGAGAAAGGAGAGATAAATCATTGTTGCTTGAAGCTTATGAGTAGGACCAGTCATAAATGGTACTTTTATCTCTTGACCGTTTTTGCTTATATGCTCAAGTGATATACAGTTTTAGTTGTTTATATGTTATTGCATGAATGGTTGAGTTACCATTTGGCACTTTTGTATGGTGGTAGCTATTTATTTATGTTTAATGTATGAATAGCTTATTATGCAATACGCTGTTCACAACTGTTTTGCCTAACTTTTTATGCGAAATAGTTCATCTTAATTGATTTCCTTTCTTATAATCGCTGAATGATCTTTATTACCAGTTGTTATTTGAAATCTCTTTAGATCGCATAATAGAAGAATTACATCCCGGGTTAGCATAGACTAGATGTGCTGTTTTTGTTAGATTACAATAGCATAGAATTAGATTAAAGTTTGAGTTAGAATAGCTTAGATAGGAACTGTTAGATCAGCAACATCCAATTCTACATACACACACCCATAGATTGGGAAACTGGTCCCATTATCCCCAGTCAGACCAGCTATACCAAACGGATAAGGAGTTGCCAACCAAGGTCCGGACCGGGCGGGTATCCCCCTTGTTGTTGACCTGATTTTCAGGGCTTCAACGTATTTGGCGCTAGAAGAAGGGCCTGAACTATGAATGGCAAGTAAATCCAAATCTGAATACCATTCTGAGAGTAAATTGCCCTCATCATCTCCCCCGACTTCCCCATTACATTTAAATCCAGAGTCAGAAGTCGCTCGAGTATCAATCGCTGCTACACACCCTGATATTTCAGACCAATCTACCATTGAACCTCCTGAAGTCGAATCCCTCATTCACAAAGTTCAGCGATTTTCCATATCCCCTCAGAGGTCTGATAAATCTCAAGGCAGCGTGACTTCGCAGTACAACCCTGCTCATCCCCTGACCAAGATAAAGAGTGAAAAGTTTGGCATTCAGCCAACCGAATTACCTCTTCCCACCAGGAAAAGAGCAAGGAAATCACTGCAAGAGTCTGACAGTGAGACTCTTTCGTCCGCATCATCCATCTCAACTACTTCACCGCGAAGTCAACCATCCACACCTCCACTCCAGATCATCGTCCATCCATCCACTGGAACCCCCACAACCCCTCTTCAATCATCTACGATCATAGTATCCTCATCCTCCCAGCCACAGGGATCATCTTCTGCACTTTCCTCTGTTAGCAGTTCAACGATGGCCCAGTCTCCATGGAACAACCCTGGGGCAGTCTTAATGCCTGCGCCCTTGAGTCAAATACCGGCCCATCCAGAGAAATGGCTACCCAAATTCAATCCTGAGGTAGGCATGCTAGCAGAAGAGCACATAAATAACTTCATGCTTTCCATTAATCTCAATGAGGTTACTAATGAAGATGTTGTTGTTTGGCTTTTTCCCTACACACTGCAAGGGACAGCCGGGTCATGGTACTTCTCATTACCCTCCGGATCCATCACAAGTTGGGAAATCTTCCAGGACCAATTCCTTACCAATTTTGGTGATGACAGATCAACGGAAACGTTAATCAATGACCTATCCAATCTTAAAGCCGAAGCTAGAGAACCTATTAAGGATTTCAATTTACGGTTCAACAAAATTTTCAACAAAATTCCTACTGCTTCTCAGCCCAGTGTAGAAGTATGATGTGAATGGTACATTACCGCTTTGCCATCGAACATAGCCATCTTCGTGGATAGGGAAAATAAAACAGCCTTAGCTGAAAACATGAAAGAGGCGATAGCAGTAGAAAAACGAAAAATGGCCCTGGAAAAGAGATCCGCGATAGAGGAACGTAAGTCCAAAAAGGTCACCTTCAAGGAAGAATCCAAGAAGAAACAAGCAAAAGATCCTTTTGATTTGGAAGGATTGTAGAAAGTTCTAAAGACCATGTCCAATGAGATGGTTGACATAAAAAAGCAAGTAGCAGAAAATTGTTCGAAAAAGCCCTACAGAGCTTTTAAAAGAGGTCCTTCAATGGATGCAAAGCCACCCAATGCCATTTCAAATGCTGAATCTGAGGAAGAGGAAGAGGAAGTTGTCACTGAAGGGCAGAACGATGATGAAGAAGTTGTGGAATTACAAGGAATGTGGGATTTCATCCTCCCACAAGAGGAAGATCAAGAAGTATTTCCAATTAGCACACGAAGTAAAAATCACCTTGATCCTCCCCAAACTACCCCTAAACAGAAGAGCGCAAGCTCTGCAACAAAATATAAAGTTGCGACAAAGAAAACGACATCTAAAGCGACTCAAACTAGCCCAATCCAAGCAGATGAAACGAATCCATCAAAAACACTGATAGTGTCAGATGAAATGGAGTACAATATTATTGATGACATGAAAAAGACTAGGGCTAATATCACCCTTTACGAACTGAGCAAATTGAAACATCAACAGAAGATAATGATGAAAGAATTACATGTCGTGCCAGTTGCACCTTTGCCTACCGCTGTACTTTCTCAAGCTTCCCACAACATGGGAAGACTTCCAACTAACGCGATCAATAAGATTGATCCAAATGACATCGCCTTGATTGGAGGAAGATCAAGATCTCACACTCCCCCGTTTCTCCTTACTTATGAAATCTTCAATAAAAATGTGCACAATTGTTTGGTAGATTCCGGTGCTTCATCGAATATTTTACCCAAATCTATATGTGCCAAATTAAATGTTCAACCACCGAAATCCGCAGTGCGCATAGTTCAGCTCGATCGATCTCAAGTCGAAGTGATCGGCAAACTAAATCAAGTAACCATAAGATTGTCATCGAACCCGAAGGTATGTCATGTTATTGACATTCTAGTTGTTGACATCCTAGAATTCTATGGCTTAATCCTTAGCAGGGATTGGTCAGAGAAACTCCATGGATACTTCGCAACTGATTGGTCGCACATCTGGCTGCTCTACAATGGTAAATCGAATCAAATAAAAGTTGAATGAGAGCTACACCAGAAGTACATAGTAATGGAGTTAGAGGGAGAAAATGAACTGGTAGCGTATAACAGCAGTATCATTGGCAATTACTCGGTAGATTCTTTCCTCGGCAATTTCAATTCTCATGCGTCACCTTATTTAGAAAATTCCGTTTTGTCCCAAGTTGAAAATTTTTCTCGAACTAATAGTTCGAAATGTATTAAGTTTTTAGATAAACCTGTAAATACATCTTTGTTTTGGAAATTATTTTTTGATGGCTCTAGATCTAACGAAGGAGCAGGAGCAGGATGCGTTCTGATTAGTCCAGAAGGAGAAAAGATCATGCTCACATGCAGACTCGAATTTGATTGCATAAACAATACAACAGAATACAAGGCTTTGGTTGAAGGCCTGTACAAAGCAATCGGGTTAGAGGTCAAGTATCTTCAAGTCTTTGGAGACTCTAAGATTGTGGTTAAGCAGGTACGTAACACTATACATTGCTTATCAGGTCACTTAAAACACTATCAATATTTAGTACAGGATCTGACTGAGCATTTCATAGCGTTTAATATTTCTTCAATCCCTAGACTCCAAAACGCAAGTGCAAACCTTTTGGCTAACGTAGCTTCTAAGGTTATTCCCTCCGTAGATTTTAGTCCAGATAGATTCTCAATAGAATTAATCTTTAGACCGTCCATTCCTGAAAACATCACAAATTGGAGAGTATTCAATGATGATCCTGATATCGTAAATTTCCTCACATCTGAAGGATCTTACTCCAATCAAATAATTGAAGAAGACCAGCACGATCGACAATTGCAACAAAATAGCACTAATAATGCTATACCGAAGTCGGTGGTCAAGTTAGAAGACTTATACGATTTGAAAGATTGGTTTAAGAGCTCTACCAATTCAAAACTCTACAGTTCAACCTTGAACTACGAATTAGTAAACCTAGGAACCGATACTAAACCACAAAACATTAATCTAGGCCTCGGCCTAGCCCCTGAAGAGAAACTAGCGTATATTCGTCTTTTGAGACAATATAAAAATGTTTTTGCCTGGAATTATGATGAGATGAAAACATACGACACTTCTATCATCCAGCATACTATTCCTATGATTGATAACGAAAAACCTGTCCAACAAAAGCTGAGAAAGATCCACCCCAATTTAGAAAATCAAATAAAAACCGAGCTCAATAAGTTACTGAAAGCCAGGATAATCTTTCCCGTCAGACATTCCAAATGGGTCTCCAATATGGTACCCATTAGAAAGAAAAATGGAGATATTAGGATTTGCATTGACTTTCGGAATCTTAACAAAGCCTGTCAAAAAGACAATTTTCCTCTTCCACCTATCGAGCAAATACTGCAGGCAGCGGCGGGCTCAGAACTAATGTCTTTCTTGGATGGATTTTCAGGATACAATCAAGTGTTGGTACATCCTGATGATCAGTTGAAAACCACATTCATAACTAAATGGGGCACATATGCATATCGGAAGATGCCATTTGGTTTGATTAATGCTGGTGCTACATTTCAGAGAGCTATGGACATCGCATTCAAAGGTTTAGTCAATAAATCTATAGTAATTTATTTGGATGATATAACAGTGTACTCCAAGAAGCGAAGTGACCATCTCAAAGACCTGAAACAAATATTTCAACGGTGTTTAAGGTATGGAATTTCACTTAACCGAAAGAAATCTTTTTTCGCATTAAGTGAAGGGAAACTTCTAGGATTCATAGTGTCAAAGGCCGGTATTTGCATTGATCCCGACAGAATCAAAGAAATTTCTTAAATATCCCTACCTCATAACAAAAAATCCATGCAATCTTTCCTTGGTCAAATCAATTTTGTAAAGAGATTCGTTCCAGATTTTTCGCGAATCGTATCTCCTTTGCAAACCATGATTAAAAAGAATTCAAATTTTAAATGGGGTCAAGATGAACATGAAGCATTCAACCTGATCAAGCAAGCTATTATTAATGCTCCATCTTTAGCAACCCCAAATTTTTCAGAATCTTTTATTTTATACACATTTGCCTCAGATAAATCATATGCCGTGATACTAACTCAAGTGAATCAAGAAAAAGCGAAAGCTCCAATTGCTTTTTTTAGCTCAAATTTACAAGGCGCTGAACTCAATTATTCAGACGTGGAGAAACAGGCTTATGCTATTTTCAAAGCGGTCAAATACTTCAGACCTTTCTTACTTAAAACCCATTCTAAGATCATAGTACCGTTTCTAGCGGTAAGGAATCTTCTAGTACAGAAGGATGTGGGTGAGAAAAGGGCCAATTGGGTTACTGCCTTACAGGAATACGACCTTGAGATCAAACCAGCAAACATTATAAGAGGTCAAGGCTTCTGCAAAATGCTGGCCGGAGCATCGCAAATTTCTGAAACTCCATCTGAAGAGGTACAAATGTGTGAGGTAAGCCTAAACGATGCAGAATCATTATATGCTGATATCATTTATTATCTTAAGAACGGGTATGCTCCTTCACACCTTGATTATACTAAGAAAAGAGCTTTAAGATTAAAAGCTAAACAATATCAGCTCATAAATGATATTCTTTTCAAAAAAAATTATGATTTTGTTCTTCTTAGGTGTCTTGAGAAAACTGAAGCTGAATTTTTTTTGCAGGAACTCCATGATGGGCCAGTAGGCAGACACTATGCTATAGATGCTACTGTACATAAAATCTTACACGCAGGATATTACTGGCCCACGTTGTTCAAAGACTCACACAGTTACGTGAGGAGATTTCAAGTCTGCCAAACTACTGCTGGAAGACAAAAGAAGCCGTCCCTGCCTCTACAACCAGTAAACATCGAGCAACATTTCAGTCAGTGGGGCTTGGACATAATAGGTGAGATCATTTCTCACTCTTCTAAGCAACATAGATACATCCTCACGGCAACAGATTATTTCAAAAAATGGGTAGAAGCAGTTCCGCTCAAGACAGCCAATTCTGAAAATATTATTGAGTTCATAGATCAATTTATAATCACTAGGTTTGTATTGCCATCTGCTTTAATGTTTGACAATGCATCATACTTTTTTGGAAATGCAATGACTGAATTTGCACTTAAAAGAGGATTCAAACTTAAATATTCAGTCAATTACTATCTGCAAGGTAATGGGTTAGCTGAGTCAACAAATAAAAATCTAATTAGGATTATTAAAAGAACAGTTGACCAGAATCAAAAGAATTGGCACAAAGCTTTGGTATATGCTTTATGGGTAGATAGGATAACACAAAAAGCTTCAATCGGCACTTCTCCCTTTAATTTAGTTTATGGGAAAGAAGTGGTTCTTCCAACTCACTTAGCCATTCCCTCTTTGTCTTTAGTACAATACATTGATGAAGTACCCACTTCCTCCTTACAGCTGAGACAAATGGAAATAATTAAATTAGAAGAACAATGAGAAAAAGCTAAGAAAACGCATGCTCATCATCAAGCGCTAGTAAAATCCTCTTTTGATTCAAACATAATGACCAGAAAATATTTTCAGATGGGAGATTTAGTTTTAAAGTGGGATAAGGCTCATGAAGAAAAGGGCAAACACACAAAATTTCAAAGGATGTGGCTTGGTCCTTTTCAGATTGTTGAAGTCATAGGTCCATCAACATTTGTGTTACAGGATTTAGCAGGTAGGATGGATCCTTTGCCTGTTAATGGACAAATTCTCAAGAAATATTTTCCATAGAAGATTATTCTTCTATTTTTGTAGAATAGTTTTTCTTTTTATAATAAAACTAGTTGTGAGTGGTTACATTAGGTATTTACGAAAAAGGCACCAATTCTCTTTCAGATTTTGAGCTTTTCGCTTGTATAAATAGAAAATATTTTGGAAATTTGATCTTTATTATTGACAGATACAGTTAAAAACTTTAGCCTAGATATGATATGAGTTTCGAATTCAAGGAATTTGATGAAAGAAACCTTTAGTGAAGAAATTGTTTTATATCAGCACAATGAAAGGTATCAATAACAAAATGAAGATTCTCTATAGAACAACTGTTTCCAAAAATTCTATTATTGTCGTCCAGAGCTATCTTAAGGAAACAATGACTTCCTCCCTACTAAGGAAAATCGTAGCTTTAAGAGGGATAATCCAATGATACACTATATCTTCAAGAATAAGAGGTCTCATCACGAGCCGGCTTATCATGATCACAGATATTATAACTTGCTGACTTTGCCAATATTGTCTACCACAACAGGGGAATGACTCAAGAATGTTGCAACCAAAAGACAAGGGGTCTCATCACGAGCTAGCTTGTTCAGCAAAGTTATGAATCAAGTGAGTGACTATGTCATAATTTGTCTACCAAACCAAGACATTGTTCTTTAAGAATAAAAAGAAAATCAAAGCAATAAGTGTGAATATGGAATTTTTCTTTGAAAGTTGTAGGTCACCTTAAGTAGGATACAGGATCATTGCTGGGTAACAGGTAACCCTGTCGAGGCTATAAATGCCTGCTAGCAGCAGAGGCTCTACCTACGACAAATGAGCATATTTAAAACTGGTTTACAGAGGAGACTTTATTTTATCTTTACAAGACCAAGTAATGGCTGATGTAAATACAAGGACTAGCCTAAGGAAGCTATAATTAGAATGAAAAGAGGTTGAAACAAAATATCATTGACAGTTTAAAGCATAATGTACCCTATTTGTCCATAACCAAGTTTAATTTTCTGAAAAATTTTCTGTTTTGGAAGTTTGAAAAATTCAATAGGAAAACAGAGATAACTGGTTCTTCCAAGTGAATCGCCAATTGTTGTGGCCACCAACAACCCCCCTCCTTATTTAGTATTAGAAATAACACTAGGTAAGTGGGGATCCTTAGTAAAAAATTCCAAAAATTCAATTAAAACTCATGTATTATACTCCTTAAGAAAATATCGCATCGCGCGAAGAAGATAGGACATTTCCTTGTGAGTAGAATGATAAACTGTGAGAAATGCGACGCGAAATCCATCATATCACATGCATTAAGAAACCCTCATAAACGAAAACTTTAAGAAATCGCCAATGGCCGATATGCGACATCGCATATCGCAACATCGCAAAAACAACACATAACTATTTAATGAATTGTAACAATCTGCGATCCTGTGTAATGCGATACTGTGATCATGCGAAACAACAATCTACGATTCTGCGATAAACGTGATCGGCTAACCCTGCGATAACACATCTTGATGAAAACACAATAACGCGATGATGCGATGCTGCGATGCGAATCGCAAAGATCATCCATCGCAGATTTTCCCCGGCTCAACATTAAAGAAAAATTGAATACACGCGTTAATGAAAATTAATGAATGTATGCCAAGTGTTAATGAAAGACAGTTTTGTGTTTTTCGAAGAATTAGTTCACGTCAGGTGGCATGTTTTTGTACATCCGTAGAGCTTAGAGCTTTCTTGTCAATTTTTATTATCATTACTCTCCTTATGTGTCAACTGCAGGAATGAAAAACAGAAATAATATGAAGCAATGTGCAGGGAGCGATTAAGGAAAAAGGTAGAGCTCCAATGCTAGGAAGCAGAGAAGAAATGCCCTCATGAATGGATACCTCATGCAACAGAGCCGCAAAATCCAGAGCACTGCTGAGCTATCCATTACATATCTATCAGTCAGAGCCATGGTTCAATGAATAGTTGAACAATGCTGATATCAACAGGCGATTTAACGCTCAAGGTTAGAAGCTCAGGAAAGCAGTATGTTTGCAAAATTTTAAAGCTTATACCCAGTGAAGGAAAGGTGTTAAAAGCGAAAAACACACCAGAAAGTCCCAGATCAAAGAACAGAGGCAGTTTTCAATGCGCGATTAGCGCATCGCTGAGAAAATTGCTCAAAAAGCAAAGTCCCTAACTGCTCAGTCATTCATAAGCCCGGAAGCTCAAGAAAGCAAAGGCAGAGGCAATTTGAGGGTTAACCAAGTGGAATTTGGGTTATTACTGAGCATACACAGTAAATCCACATAGCCAGAGATGATTCTCAAGTATATTTGCTATTTTGCTGGAAAAAATGGTGCCAGCGCTTGCCATTTCTGTTTGCTTAGCTCAACCAAAAGCGGAAGACAGTCAGCCGACTCTACCCAGGCAAATATTAAATGCTCGCAATATTAAGGAGAAAATGCAGAAATAGTTAGATATTAGATTTAATTTTTAGAAATAATTTTGCTTAGAAAAGGGGCGGTCATTTAAATAGTATCCTGAATATGTGTAATTAAGTTATTTAGTTAGTAGTATTTAAACCCTTCTCATGCATTTAGAGAAGGGTCCAGAAATTTATCAAAAACTTGTCCTCAGAACATGCACTTTTGCACCCTCAGAGGAGGTTTTGGTGAATGAATGGATCAAGATTTGTTGATGTTTGCATTTGATATTTGCTACTAATGTTGCACTTCTGTACTCTTAGTAGATGTTAGAGCAAGGAGAGATAAATCATTGTTGCTTGAAGCTTATGAGTAGGACCAGTCATAAATGGTACTTTTATCTCTTGACCATTTCTGCTTATATGTTAAAGTGATATACAGTTTTAGTTGTTTATATGTTATTGCATGAATGCTTGAGTTACCATTTGGCACTTTTGTACGGTGGTAGCTATTTATTTATGTTTAATGTATGAATAGCTTATTATGCGATATGTTGTTCACAACTGTTTTGCCTAACTTTTTATGTGAAATAGTTCATCTTAATTGATTTCCTTTCTTATAATCGCTGAATGATCTTTATTACTAGTTGTTATTTGAAGTCTCTTTAGATCGCATAATAGAAGAATTACATCCCGGGTTAGCATAGACTAGATGTGTTGTTTTTATTAGATTACAATAGCATAGAATTAGATTAAAGTTTGAGTTAGAATAGCTTAAATAGGAACTGTTAGATCAGCAACATCCAATTCTACACACACACACCCATAGATTGGGAAACTGGTCCCATTATCCCCAGTCGGACCCGCTATACCAAACGGATAAGGAGCTGCCAACTAAGGTCTGGACCGGGCGGGTATCCCCCTTGTTGTCGACCCAATTTTTGGTGCTTCAACAGGTTGATATAGCCAAGTCGAAGCCAGGTCCCCATGCGGATGGTATCGTTGGATCGGTAGACACAAATGCGGTGAACTTGTTGAGCCAATTGCAGCAGTTGTCTTTGCAAACTGCTCCTAACAACCAAGTCACATCGTCTAACCCTCCGGCTTCCCAACCCTCTTCGATTAATGCCGTCCAATCTGATAACCCTAAAGGAAATCAAAATTCCAATGGGAAAAAGAAAGGATGAGGTAAGAAAAAGAACCAGGATGGGAAGGCTGACGCAAATAAATCCGGCAATAATGCTGGTGGTGGTAGAAATGAGTCTAGAAAGAAAGTCAAGTTTCCATGCAAATTGTGCAGTGGAGACCATTTAACTCACCTCTGCCCCAAGATTGAAGACGCTCAACGCTTGTTAGGGTAGCAAGGGACTTCTAGTTCTCAAGCTGTGTTAACTAACCCTTTTCCCCAAGGGCAACAACTTCTTGCTGGCGCGAGTTCAAACCCTGGAACCTCTGGAGGGGGCAACCAGGAAGGGGAAAAATCATAAAATGTTTTCATGATGGGTTATCGCGCTAATGTGGCCACACAATCACGCGATTATGGTGAAGGTGAAACTTCCAAGGACAAGTCTGCTCTGAGAAATACCGACCTTCATATTGAGCGACCCCCTGTCGAGACTATACCACGGATACCGAAAGGTTCCGCTAAATGCACAACTATTAATCCTAATGCTAGGGCCACCCAGAACTACTCCATTTTTGAGGATCTAGATCAGAGTCCATGTGCCATGTCCGCTTTAGAGGTTCTCCAGTCGTGTCCAGCTCAACGAAGTGCTTTACTTTCTGCGATTGGGGCAGTTGATCCAACTAACTCTTTAGTGCTCACTTTCGACATGTTAAATGTCAAAAACCGACTCCTTCATCATATGGCTTTCCAAATAAAGTCTACATACCGGAAAATTAACATTTTTCCTACCGTTATTGATGAAGGAGCTTCCACGTGCGTCATGTCGATGTCATGCTAGAAGGCTATTGGATCACCTTCGGCTGTTCCTTCACCTACCGTCTTGACTGCATTTGATGGTCATTCTCATAAGCCGCATGGGATTATCTCGGCCTTTCCTATATGTGTTGGGGGGACGGTCGTCAATATTGAAGTAGAAGTCATAGATGCTAACCTAGACTACAATCTCCTCTTAGGAAGGAACTCGGTATACGAAATGGATGGCATTGTTTTGACTCTCTTTCGTGTCATTTGCTTTCCTCAATAGGGGAAAATCGTTAAGGTTGATCAATTGGATTATTTTCCAGTTGATCCTCAAGCAATCTCTGACTCTACTGTTCCCTTAGTGGATAACCCTCATCCACCTACTGAGAATCTAGGAGTGGGGATGTATTCCTCATTGATGGGTACCTTCGATCTTCCCTCTCCTATCACTAGAATCAATGTTGTTTCATCATCTAAGGAATCTCCTCAAGAAGAGTTCTTCCGAACTCATTATTTTTCAGACCCTTGGACCTTGCCTTCACCTATGACCACATTAGCTGAAGGACAAGTAAATGGAATGGCATTCCCTATGTCTGCAGCTGAGCTTAGATATCAGTCTATCATTAACTCTACAGATGACCACTCTACTCCTTTTTCCGAAGAGTTAGATGGTGATGTGGCCCCGGCCTGGAGCCTTGATTCTACCTCTACCTTTCACTTCTTAGATTCAGTTTTACCTTCTGAAGAAGCAATCCGCGAGGTCATGATGGGTATAGATCGACCTTGGGAAGACTTACACCATCGTTCATACTTTCTTCCTCCATTGCAGGTAGTAGAGTCTAGGTTCTCCGAGCTCTTTACTAATGATGTTTATACGATATCAAATCCTCTGGCTCCAGCACACTTTCGTGCCGAAGGTAATATGTCGGTGATTTCAAGAATGATACCTATAAACATCTCTAGCGACCCTAACGTAATTGAGAATCTCTTCATCGGAGTCAAATGTTCCCCTGAAGAAATTCAAATTTACACCGACCTTTTCAAGGAATTTCGAGATGTATTTTCTTGGTCTTATGAAGAAATGCCTGGCATTGATCCTTCTATAGTTCAACATGAGATCAAGACGTATGAAAACGCCAAATCGGTCTGTCAAAGGCTTCGACTGGTTAACCCTAGGAAAGCAGCAACAATTAAAGCTGAAGTTGAGAAGCTGCTCAAGGCAGGTTTTATATACCCTATCCCTCTTACTGATTAGGTTTCTAATCTAGTCCCTGTGGATAAAAAGCAAGGAACAATCCAAGTATGAATCGATTTTAGGGACCTAAACAAGGCTTGTCTGAATGATAATTACCCCACGCCATTCATTGACTAGATTATTGACGAGTGTGCGGGTAATGAGATTTTTTCCTTTGTGGATGGTTTTTCCGGTTATAATCAACTTTCTATCCATCCTGAAGATCAACATAAGACATCCTTTATATGTCCCTCGGGTACCTTTGCATATAGAAAGATGCCTTTTTGTCTTAAAAATGCTGGAGCCACTTTTCCGCGGGTCATGTCATATGCTTTCCACAACATTAAACATATCATCGAAGCATACTTGGACGATCTCGCTGCTCGTTCTCAAAAGAGAACTGATCACCCTAGTCATCTTTGAATGGTTTTTGAGTGATGTCATTTTTATAAAATCCGGTTGAATCCCAACAAGTGCGTTTTCGCGGTTACGTCCGGTCGGTTGTTAGGGTTCATTGTGTCAAATGAAGGGATTAGGGTTGATTCCTTCAAGGTTGAGGCAATAGTTCAGTTGCCTCCCCCGTCCTCAATTCGAAAACTTCAAAGTCTTCAAGGGAAGGCTAATTTCTTAAGACGGTTTATAACGAACTATGTCGAGATCACTAAAGGGTTCATGCGTTTGCTATGGAAAGGAGTTCGATTTGTGTGGGACGACTTTGCGTAGTGGTCGTTTGATGCTTTGAAAAAGGCACTAGTCTCTGCCCCACTTTTGAGTCCACCAGATTATGGTAGGGACCTCCTTTTATATCTCATTGCAGCAGAATCAACCATTGGGATGGTTCTCATTCAGGAAGACGATGCTCTCATAGAGCATGTGATTTATTATTTGAGCCGAGGCTTAATAGGTCCTGAACTTCGCTATTCTCCGGTTGAGAAGTTGGCTTTGGCAGCTGTTCATGCTGTCCAGCGGCTCCGTCATTATATCCTGCTACGCAAAACTTTTGTCTTAGCGACAGTCAATCCATTTCAATTTGTCCTCAGTAGGCAAGTGATTGGGGGCAAATATAATCGATGGATAGTCTTTCTGCAAGAATTTGATCTTGAGTTCTTGTCTCCCAAGTCTAAGAAATCCATGGTTTTCACCGAGCTAATTTCAGAGCTGCCTTGTGGAGAGGATACTATTTATGAAGAAAGTTTTCCCGACAAACATTTATTCCTCATCTCTTCACTCAACCCTTGGTATGGAGATATCATTTTCTATCTCCAGACTTCGAAGTTTCCCTCTACTTTCTCTAAGGATGAACATCGGAAATTACGTCACCTAGCCAAAAATTATGTTATCATTGGTGACACATTATACCGTCGAGGGGTTGATTCAATCCTTCGGCGCTATTTAACCTTAGAGGAAACAAGTTGGCGAAGCCCTGAAATGGGCTCTACCTAAAGAAGTAATTTTCTTAAGTAGAAGTTAGGCAATGGCTTCTTTGTACATTATGCATATTTGTACATATCTCATCGAGAGTTTTTTGATATCAACACTTTTTGGTCTGCTGTGGCAGGTGTTGATGGATGACTTGGTCTATTTTGGGTTCGCTGATGGTGCTAGTCGACACACTCAAAATCTTGCTTCCACAGCTTGGGTACTCTACTATCCAACTGGTGAATTGATGATATCAAGGGGCGTATGCATTGGTCCCACTTCAAACAACATGGCTGCGTATACTATTGTCATTAATTTACTATCCGAGGCAATTTCTTATGGAATCGACTCATTGGTAGTTTATCTTGATTCACAATTGATAGTGTCACAATTTAACAACATTTATCGGGTAAGGGATCCATGTTTATTTCGCCAGTATTTAAGGGTGAGGTTGTTGTAAATATCATTTACTTATATTAATTATTTTCACATTCCAAGATCTCATAATTGGTTAGCTGATTATATCGCTAATCAAGCATTAGACTGGCATATCAATCATTCATCACAATAAAATCAAGCATCAAAAAGTCGAACTATATATATATATGTATATATATATATATATATATATATATATATGTATATATATATATCTATATATATATATATATATATATATATATATATATATATATATATATATATATAGATATATAGATATATATATATATATATAGATATAGATATCATAAAACATCTCGAGTGTACATAAGTTTGTCCAAAAAATATACAAAATTGGGACTCAAATGCCCATAATCATGTCCGGTATATCTAGTGCCCCTGCTCAGGATGAGCGGCTAAGTAGGTAGCTATCGTATTGGCCACACGCCGAAAAGTGCGAACCTAGTCATGTGGCATGCCAACCACATGATGATGCATATCCTCAGGAAGGTCCTCTACAGTAGCCATCGGTACTCGGTGACTAAGTCTCACCAAGTGTCGCTGAACGGTATGTAGAAGTCGTTTTATATCAACAGCCGCCTCTTCAGCTCCTTGGCCGCGCCGTCCATGCCAGGGAAACCCATCTGGTCATACCAGCCCAATATCTGGAACATGATCATCATATTAGTCATTTGAATCCCATCAAAAATATTTTTCAAAATTCATTATTCTATTTGAAAAATCCAAAAAAATCATAAAATCAAAAAATACTTACCAATGTCGCCCCATGCTGTGGTCGGTGGTAATTCTAGATCGAGATCTCCTTAGAAATCCAACCCAGCATAAGGGTAGCCATCAAATGCAGTCCGTGGGATGTCCCCACCCCCTAGATGTTTCATCAGGTCAGTCCACTTGCCCATGCGTGGATCTCGTGGGGTGCTGATGGAAACTGCTACCCTAGGGCAGAGTGCAGGGACCCTCTCAAAAAAAGAAAGAACACAGAATAGTCCCATATCCAAAGTTTTTGGTCTGTCCCCTCTTGATAGAAGTGAGTTGGCTCTTCATGCTAGCCAGAAGAGGAGTACACCAGTCAAATACAATGGTGAGACAGTCAACTGCCACGCTCTTGGTTAGCCATGATGCCTGGTGCAGAGAAGCTAATTCGTTCACTCAAGCTATGGTGAATAGGAGTATCCTCAGCGGTAAACTCACCACATGTGTGATGGAAATCTGAATTCCAACCTTCTTGGGATGTCTCAGGCAATATATCTATACGTAGTCCTCAATCGAGAGACTGCTCCATGTCCTGCCCTGGGAATGTACTACCTCTCCCATTCGGGAAAGGCCAGTGATGAAATAGATATCTTCCACTTCTATCCTGAGTGGCATCTGGTCAATCATAAAGGCATCCTCCTCGATATTCTAGTAATCAATGAGCATCTCAAGCAGACGTGTGTTTGCTTTCATATTCAGCAGTTTGAAGAATTTAAGCAAACCACATCCCCGTAGGGCATCCAAAGTATCAGGATCGTTCATGACTTCATCATCCACCGCAGTATGCTCTCTTTCTCACCAAGTGACCAACATCCTGAAGAAAAAATGATTTTCAACTGTTAATTTTTTGTTTAAAAATGTCCGCGACATATACGCGGGTCCCTGTACACACAGTCGCGTATAGGGCCCACGTGTACGCGGGTTTCATATTACCAACCCGCGTATATGCCGCGGTGAAATTTTTGGCAAAAAATTCAACGGTAAAACATTAATTAAAAAATCTTAAAACTAGTCACAATCAATTGCAAGACAAGTATAAGAGTTACCTTGAGGTTTTTGAAGAATCTGAACGGTTGAATTTGGCGTATGGGAATTTTGCTCCTTTTGCTCCACTTCTTTGCTCTCAAACTCAAATGGTGAAAATGGTGAGTCCAAAAAGTCTTTTATAGGTTTTGAAAATGCAAAATTTTTTCAAAATTTTATTTTGTTTGGCCTCATGTGACTTTTAACTTGGGAGCTTGGAATGCCGAGAATGGTTTGATTTTCAGGACATCTTGGATGTTTTTTCGACAATTTCGAGACGATTCCATGACTTCTGACCCGTCATGGTAGGTATCTTTTTCTCACTGGCATATAGGTTAGGGACACCATTTTTCCATTGCATTATGCATACTAGCCTCCATTTGTCGATACATCTGCCATAGGGTCGATCCCATCGTGTTATGGTTCGTAAGCCATCTTCACTCGCCGATTCTTTAAATCATGACACGATGGTAGAAGCCATCCTTTACATGGGCATCGTAGTTAGCACCTCACTGACATTTGTTGCCCATGCTGCTCCGATTTGAGTAGGCTCGAGAGTCCTCTGTAGTCCCACCATGACTTATGCGATGAAGACTCATTCCTCTTTGTTCCTTCACTTCGTTCTGGCCTTATACCCTAGAGGCTCCTTTGTGTTGAGTTGTACTATTGCATTGCATGTCGACTACTTGCACCTTTTGGCCTAGAGCTAGCTTCACTTGGACTCTTGTTTAAGCTAACTTTTGACCATGATGACTGCAAAATCAACCTTGCATACCTTTGACTTCTACAGCTTGACACACCTTGACCCATCGAAGGAACACAGCTTTGAGTGTCATTAACCAGTTTTTGCCTCCCTGCATTGAGCATAGGAACGTTCCATTCCCAGGAACTAGATCATTTGTTTCAGCGACACTCGTTCTTTCCATTATACCATAAAATTCTTTTATTCTTTTTCCAGCTTAACAAAAAAAGACAAAAAAAATTATATATTTAAAAAAGAGCGGGAATGGGACAGTATTTCCATTTATTGTTGGCAGCTAGAGTCAGTCGTGTCGCCCTTGAACAAAACACTCAAAACAAAGTCTCCTCCATTTGGGTGGGATTTAGTTTGACTTAGGTATGCCTTAACCTTGTTATTGAGTTAGTTCTCCCCCGATTGGTTATCTCTTCCAATCATATGGAGGGTTCGTTCATGCCTCCTGCATGACAAACTTATACAGAGTCATCATATGCTGCCATATAGTCACATTGAGTCGTGATTTTTGTTCAAGGGAAGTTAGCCTGATTCGGCCTCTCTGTGGTGTCTCTTGACTCATTTTTTAGTCGGCCATCCCTGGTTGTCAGTATCATGTCTATCATCACATCAGTTATATTGGTCCTTTACTCGTGCTGGTTTGAGAAGGTCTCCATTGACTTCTTGTTGGTGGGTCTTGTCCTTATCGACAACGACATCTTGCTCTGAGGACAGGCCTAGAGCTGCACCCTGGCCCTATTTTCATTATTGATAGGTCACCTTGTGCTCAGCATCGATCAGTATCATGGATCTTTGACTGAGTGGTTTCCCTTGTGTTCGACATCAGCTTACATTATCACACATTGGGATTCGTGCAATACCTTGGTTTCCATTTGACCCTATTGGTGCATACCTCGCCTCTGTGCCTATCCCCCACAGTGCATAACAGTCTACAGAGCTTTGCAGACTTCAAGGTGGACATCCATAATGTTTAGAGCAAGGCACATAAGGATCTGGTGCAGAAATCAACCAAGCTCTCCTTCTTCGCCATTGATGATGCAATATTTTCAGTGTTAGAATCATGGCCACCCAAGTGGCGTGCTTCAAATCTGGCGAAGCTGGATAGGACAGCAGGACAGAAAAAAGGATGAGGCCAAGTTGCACATCATGAAGTTGGCTAAGAAGAGGCGCAATGAAAAATCAATCGTGGAGGTAAGGGTTGTTCGCGAGGCAATAAGGGCAGCCGCAAAGCAGGTGAAGGCCGTCGAAGAAGCAACAATAGTGTAGGCAATAGGGGCCACCACAATGCAGGATGAGGTGGGCCAAGGATTGTCTACAGGACAAGAAGCAGAGGACACAAACCTTGCAGAAGAAGGCATAGACATGGGCAAAACTTCCACCCAGCTGAAAAGGCCACGCGTCACAGAGAGATCGGGTCCATGAAAAAAGGTAAAGGCATCCAAATTGGCCATCGACCCGACCACGTTAACAGAAGACGACCTCTACGACATCACAGACATGGTTCATGAGGTCACCAAAGAAGCGCTCCAGGAAGCCATGTTAGAGCAGTAGATTGTTGGGGGCCCTAAGGGCGCAACTGTAGGAAATATAGGTACGGTCCCCACAGGAAGGAACTGTAGTCACCTACGGCACAGTAGGCACATCAGCAGTGGAGCAGCTGCTATGTGAAAAGATGGCCAACACCATAGTGCTACCAGAAGGAGTGCTAATAGCAAAGAAAGAGGACGCTAGAGACGCGGTGTGCAGGATCAAGGGACATGGCCTAAATTTGGCTGCCCTTTCGCGAGACACATTGTACCAACTGCAAGATGGCATAACAGCAGTGCTCAGTGCCAGAGAGAGACGTGCGATTCAGGTGATGAGTGAGCAAAATATCAACATCGAACAACTCAACCTGCAACGTCATGAACTGGTGTCACAGAACCAATAGATTGTGTAGACAGTTGATGAAGCATGCCAGCGAGTCCCAGAGTTGTCTATCACCACAGACCTACCAACAGAGATATGGATCCACTGTCTAGCAAGTGGAGTCTGAAGCGCGTGCGAGGAAGCAACGCGAGTGCATCTAGAGCTGAATCTCCAGATTGTTGAGTTGCGGCTGAAGGCGCAACCTTCCGCTCCTCCAAAAGTTAGAGAGAAGTGTGTTAGTGCTATTCAAAAAGGATTGGAAGAAATTAGACAGGTAGTGTAGGATTGTACTGGTATGTTGGACCAAGCCTTTTGGCATCCTCATAGCCTTGCAGGAGGACCCCAACATACAATGCTTGGAAACAGAGGTGCGTGAGCTTCAAGAGCAGTATGATAATGTAAGGGGAACTCTACAGACAGTTGTCCTCACCCAACGGCTGGCAAAGATGCAGCAAGAAAAGGCACTGAAAGAGCAGGTGGATGCCGCAAGACAGAAAAGAGGCACTTCTCAAAGCGCATGTTCAGACATGGATTGATGAGGCCTTCACCATTATGGCAGATATTGACGGCAAGCTCGCACAAATGCAGGGACTCTACGTGTTAAGGCAGGTAGCTGATCCTCATAAAGAAGCATCGGAAGAGCGCATGCAATAGGTCCAACAAACCACAGAATAGTGCATCACGGAACTCCGAGCAATATGGGACCAGTTGGAGGGGCTCCGCGCCAAGATCACCACACCAACAGAGTGACTCGGGATGAGTCACAATGATTGTGTTGGGGGCCTGTTGGGCATGGAGTACCCCCACAACATGTTTTGGGGCTCAAAGCCCAAGATTTAGTCAAGTGTATTGTAAAGCCTCCGTGAATTATAGATGCAGAGCACGAAGCATAGGATGAGTCATAGGGTTGTCCGCCCTAAAGTATTGTAATGTAATGTAAAGTCATGTCAGCCTACCCATCGTCTGTGGACCATGGGATTGTATAAATAGTGCGAGGCTCTAAGTTGTAAAGATAGAAAACAAGGAAGAGAGAAGAATACGAATGGTTTGAGCATAGAGTAAGAGTGTAAGTGTATTGGGTCATAGTAGTATGAAGAGGCTCTGCAGCTGAGTGTGCAGAGGCCTAGTAGAGTCCACAGCTGAGTGCGCAGACCCCTGCAGTTGAGTGTGCAGGGCGGTGTCGAGTCTGTAATCTAGATCAAAGAATAATAAAGAGAATTTGATTCCTATTTCTATGTATCTTCTTGTGCATTGCCTTCTTTACATTTATACTGTTTTATTTATTGCACTGATATGATTGCTGAATATGCTATAGTAATCATTAGTCTTACACAAATAAGTTATGTAATTAGGTAATAATAGATTGAATATCAAGGAACTTGGGTATTATACGGGTTGCACCCCCAGTAGGGCTGCACGGAAGCAGCATCGCAGGTTGCGAAGGAATAACAAGTGTGCGTAACGACGTGCGTGCAGGGTCAAACTACAGACCTCCAGAAGCTCATCAGACATCCCCAGGGTGTGGAAACCTGGTTCTAGCACCCTCCCATACTACTTCAGGTGAGACCTCAGTGTACGCTCCGTAGACTATTGCTGAAAGGGCCAATAGTACCGGGATTTGCTTGGCTAAATGACCTCTAAACCTGGGTCAGGCCCATACATGCCAACAAAACATAATGACACATCACTGAGAAACTACAAAATCATACCTAACACTGTATGGAAAACTCTTGATTCTTTCATTAATCATCGGTCTATTAAGTACACTATAGTATAGTCTCCAGGTTATTCAAAAATTCAGACCTTTCTTCTATAATTTTCCCTCTTTTTATACATCATGGATCAGTTGGTAACTATGAAAACTACCAAACTACTTAACTACTTTCTAACTGTCTAAAGTAAAAGTCATTACAGAATATTACATTAGAGGGTAAAAGACACCTCATTTTTCTCAAGAAATAAGATAACATGAAGTAACATAAATTAAAGTATGATTGGTGATTGTTGTTCATTGTTTGAATCTATGGCTTGAGTAGGTGGTCTTGCTGGTGTATCTTTGGTCTGCTCTATCATCCATTGTTTGCATTTTCTCCATAATGGTACATTTGACTTTGGTGCTTCTTCCAATTTGTCAAGTGCTATTCTGCATGCTGTAATCCTATTATAAGTAGGCTTATCTGTAAATAGAGTCTTTACCATCCATAGAAGCTTAAAATCTTTGTTAAGGTAGTTCACAATAGTGTCTCCCTTTAATATTGTTGTCTTTTCATGAGTGTTACCAACTTTGCTCTTTTCCTCAACTAGCAAAGTCTAATATGTCTTCCATGGCAGCAAGTTTCCTTGTAAATCCCAACGAGAAGGAAATCCAGCTCTAACTCTTTTATCAAATAGGATGTTAAACTTGGAAACTACTTCCTTCATCTCATTTATCTTCTTCTCAGCAGTATTTCTGTAAATGTTTCTGACAATCATCTTGTTGGAATCTATTGCACATAATGTTATGTTTGGCATGTCATGCTCCTTTAATTCTAAAGTAGATTTAGAATTAATGAAATCTATCATTCTCTTTGCAAACTTTGATCTATCTAAATCTTTTTTCTTATTTTTTATGACCACACCTTCCATGTCTAGGACTATTGTTTTCTCCTCAAAGATAATAACAAGGAATTCCTATATGCCCATGGTAATCTCAATGATTTCATCCCGTAGGATTTCCCTGGCTTGAATTAAGGACATATTACCCTTCATCTTTTCCTCCAGCCTTTTGATTTCATCTTCATCCCTTAGAATATCCTCCATGTACCTTTTTGCATTTTCTTTCCCCATTCTTGCTTCCTCTTCACTCAAATTCAATAGCTTACAAGCTGTTTGCAATTATCTTTGTGCTTTCTTTACATCATGCTCAACCATTTTAAGCTCTATTCCCAACTGTAATACTTGTGCTGTTGGATCATCTGTGTTGGCTGGCATTACTATTATATAGACATGAGTATCTACTTATTGTTGTAGCTTATCCAAAGATTCTTTAAGTGAAGAAACTTCTTCTATTTTCTGCAATACATCCTATAGGAGCTTTTACTTTTCATTTTCAACTTCAACTATCCCTGCAACAATGGGATGCTCACCTGTGGGTAGATTCAATTTCTTCTTCAAAACCCCAATCTCTGACTTAGCATATTGCAACAATTTCTGAATCGTAGGTTGATCATCAGGATTGACACCTATTTTTATGATAATTTTCTTTAGTTCATCCACCTGAGCATTCAAATCTCTGGAGTTGGCTTTCTCCAACTTCAATTGTTGAATTACCTTATTTAGCATTTTCTCTGCTTTAACAACTACTACATTTGTTTTATGTAAATCATTTATGATCAATTTCCTAGTTTGCATGTGCAAATTGATCTTGTCAAGCATTGGAAGCTTGTGAGTGTCAACAATCAAATTTACAGTCTTGAAATTACTGGTGGACCCAACTGATATTTCAGTAGGATGAGAGAAAGCAATTTTAAGTTGAATTTTCTCCAAATCCATAGCAGACAACAATCTAGTTTGTTCAAGAGCAATTTGAGACTCAGCTTGAGCCTCCATATTTAACTTCACTTTCTGGTTTCTCTCAGCTATTTGAGAAAACATACTTTGAATTAAAGGAACCTGATTATGAATAGGTTCTCTGGAAGATGGGGAAGCTGGGGTGTTATCACAAAATCACAACTGAGGGCTGCAATCAAGCATGATTTCCTGTAACTATTTCAACCAATCTTTAGACCAAAGATTAGCCTCTTTGATCAGAGAGGGCTCTCTCACAATTCTTGATAAAATACTTCAAACACTAGATGGCTAACTCTTTATTCACTTATGAAAGCATAACTGGTTGGAAACACATCAAACTGGCTCTCATTGGGCTATGGAGTCTATAATATCAAGTAAACAAGGAAAACACAGTGACCTCATGGAAATCAAGGCTCTTAGCATTACATGTCAAACATATTACACCAACACATAGCTTGCTGTATACACAGGAAGTCAGAGCATATAATTATGAATTCTGAGTGATTGCATACAACAAAACCATAAAATAACATAAAGTATAACACATCATCACTACATTTGACCATGACAATCCTTCGAGAATCTTGAGAAGAGAATAACTCTGTTTTACTATTACTGTCAAAAAGGTCTTACAATGGCCCAAAACAACACTATTTTTCTATAAAGTATCCAACCTTTTTTACATAAAAGTTATTCCTATATATAGCCAATCAAAACACTACTGCACGAGACTCCTCAACAAGCATGAAGGGAGCTCGGAATTTTGACATTAATGACCTTAACTATATCATAAACAAACTAACTGATTACAAGAGATATGGTGCTACGAAAACAGAGGACTCCATCACATTGGCACTTTAAGTCTTTCTCCTCATATACTTTGCTGCGTTCTTGGAGCTTGCCACCTGTAGCATTACAATAATAACCAAATCCAAACTGAAAACAGATTCAATGTATGAACAGCTCCGGATACCTGATGCATAAGTGATTCATCAACAAATAAGAAAATGAAGCCTATATTCTCAGTTGCTGCCTCCCATCGGTGTTCATGTATTAATGATCCAATTTTAAGCTATTTAATCCTTGGATAGTCCCGTGTGACTGAAGAAAACTCATGATCTGGCCATCCCATAACTAGACAAGTGTATCACTTAACACCTCAGCAGCTCTATCATAACCCTAAAAACTCGGACATAAAGTGAAACTTTCAATAAGAGACAAAACTTCACCTTTTCTTCGAATATTTACACCTAGCATCCTTTTTTAAATATCTGCTTGACCTTCTATAACCTCCATGTTGGCATTAAGTCATCTCTTTAAATATTTGTTGACCTCAGCATTCAAACTCAAGTTTTCAACATAACCAGTCATCTACAGCAGTTTCGTAGCGCGCTACGAAACTGCTGTAGGTCATCAAAATTAAATACATGAACCTTAAAGCAACAATAACTCAAGTCTGTGATTTCTTCAATCATTCTATACAGGTGTAAAGACATCAAAAAGTCTCAAAAAGCTTTAAAAAGACGATGGCCAAAATATATCAAAATTTGGAAAACACATCCCTTCTTGAATCATTTAGCTAGTTTGTCTAGCTTCTCTTTCAGGCTGATGACTTCTTCCTTCAACTTCTTGTTCTCTGCTCTTAGACCTGCATTCATTTGTTTCATAACCTTTGCCTGCTTCAGAGCTGGCACTGTCCATACATAGGCATCAGATACTGAACTAGCTTGACTAATCAAACTTGTTTTACCTTTCATTACAACTTTCTTATAGCTAGTATATCTTACTGCCTTCTCTTTAAAAACACTTTGAACCTGAGGTATTTCCTTGCTTGCTCCAACTTGTTTCTTAATGGCAATCACATTTCCACTTTGACTAATAACCACCTTATTGTCCTTGTTCTTGTTTTTAGCTGCTTGGGCTATTTCAGAGAAGATTTCAAGTGCCTCTGTCCTAGGCATCTCTGAAGGTACTTTCTCTTTTTGAGCCTTTTCTACTTCTTTCATTTGCCTTCTAGTCATTGGTCTGCGAGGTTTAAAGGCATACTCTTCACTTGGTTCTTCAAACTTTAATCTTTTAGAAGCCTTTGACTTCTTAGAACTTTCAGGTGAAGACTGTGTTAGATCGATATGCATTGGTGATACCAATTGATCTTGCTCAATTTCAAGTGGTTCAATTTGAATTGGATGATCTTGTTCTAATTCAATGGCTTCCAACAAGTCATTTAAATTACCCTTAGAAACAGGACTCTCTTCCACAGGGGCTGACTTTCCTTTTTCTTTGCTAAGCTGGCCTCTAGTTCTCACCCTTGAAACCCTTTCAACTTCACTAGATTTAATTTCATCTCTTCTTTTGTGAGTCTTCTGTTTTGATGACTGAGGTGTTTCTTTAGGAGATGACTTAGAAGTTTCCTTCATTGATGCTTCAGGTGTTTCTTTGACTGTTACAGACCTCTCTGGCTTCTTTGTTTTAGCTTTGGGCTTCTTATGGTTTGTTATTTCCTTCCTAATCTCAGCCAAAGTAGTTTCCTCACTCCTATCTTCTCTTTCTCTTACAGGTAATGGAGTGAGGCCCGTTTTACTAGGGAAACCGGCCATGAATACAAATGAATCCCAGTCCTTACCAATTTTATGTAGGCTATCCAACACCAGTAATTTAACCAGACCATGATGAAAAAGAGATGTTTCATAAGCTTCCTTCTTCAACTGAATCTTATCACACATCTTGCTAATACTCCTGAATAAGTAAAAAGGTATGTCTATTGAGCTCTTACCAGTGAAGTGTAGCAGCAGCTTGAAATGGTATGAGTAGACTTTGTTGTACCGACCTTCACATGTCAAGTACTTCTGGATACATGTCAATAGCATAGCATAATTCTCCTTTAGATAGCTCCTTGGGACAGCTTTAGTGAGATCTTCGTCTACATATGGTGCCTTTAAGAACTCCTTACACGGACCCATGTCAAACTTGAAATTCTTGAACCACTCTTGGCCACCCCTCGGGATTTCTGTGATAGTAGAAATGACTTCAGGGGATACCGGAAACTCCAACATGGCCACCTTCGAATTCAGTCCAGTGAAGTTCAATGCAAATGCCTTGGTCACTTCTGCATGTCCACCCTTTAATTTTTCACAAAATCGCCAGCAACCAGCACTTCTAAACGCCTTTGCTACCTCCTCATCTCCGAGAGTTACATCTAACCCCTCCGGCTCTGTTCTCACACATTTACCCGAACGATGTTCCTTTCTTTCCATGCTTCCTTGCGCAATTCTACACAAGGGAATGACAGTGGTTTGCAGCACGTAAACACTCTTCAGCTGTAGAGAGCAGGCTCGCTTGCTGTAGTCTGTTTAAAACAAAGCTCAGGCTTTTCATAGAGCAAAAACATTCATATGTTATGAAGAACACATTATGGAATGACCACCTCCCATAACGTCCTCCAAACTGACACCTAACTCTATGACTTCAGACCTTATGGCAAAGTAATGGCTAATCATGACATAGAAATGGTGTGAAGAAACAATCATGACCGGATTCGTGACTCACTACTTCTCGGATTAGACATTCAGGGAAAAACGCTGCACAAAAGCCTGAAACCCCGATTTCGTAGCGCGGGCAGTTCAAATTTAAGGGAATGCGCTACGAAATCGCTGGCAAACGGGGCGCTACGAAAACACGCAAACATTATTTCGCAGCAAAACTGACCAATCACACCCGCGCTGCGAAACTGCGCAAGTACCAAAGACATCATACCCGCGCTGCGAAACTGCGCAAAGTACCAATGACATGACATGACATAACTAACAATGATGGAGGATGACTAATAACCTTGCCTTTACACGAATTTTCATCCATAACTCTTGAATTTCAAATTTTGAAATTGACATAAACTAACAAACCTATTTACAAGACCTCAAGACTTTATAAAAACTTGTGGACAATCTCATATACATGAACTATAGTTCCTAGTGATAACATGGGGTACCCTTTGTTTCTCCTAACTAAATTACTAAACCGGGTTTTGCTGAAGACAATGCATCCGAAAGCTTAGTCCTTTTTGCTGCTTCAGATTCTTCCTCATCCAAATCAATAACTTCTTCTCTAGCCCTATTGACGCCTTTTTCCGTAATGCTAGGAGTTTCAATCTCTGTCCCCTAAGTGTTCTGCAAACCTCCATTTGCCAATTTCTCTATTTCTGGTCTACTTTCATGCACAAAGGCTAAATATCCATTCTCTAGACTTATTTTTGAAATAATTTGATGAGGGTCATAAGCCCACTCAACCACTTGTAAAATAAACATATCATTCAATAATCTCTCAACCTCTTGGGCAACTTACCTGGTGTTCACATTGAAGGGTCCTACTGCTTTGGGAAATTTAAAGAAATAACTTTTCTTCACAGGAACAGAATGAACTTGATCTACATTCAAGCTCTCTGAGAAATTCAAGTGCAAAAAGCCTCATTGGCACAAATTTTGGTAACCTGTATGGTTTGACAGAGGCTCCATAAAGCTTGATCTCTACATGTTCCTCAAATATGAACCAGTCTCCACACCTCACATCTTTACTCAATTGAAGGAATTCTTGAGCTTTAGGAAGAAATGTTGGGGGCAAGGTTCCATTCAAGATCTTATAAGCCACTGGAAGGAATAAAGAAGTGAACTCAAATAAACCACCATATCCTAGATCACCCCTTATCAGGTCTGTCTAGAATACCACTGACTGCTTCATTTTATTTATGTCAACAACATTTAGTCCCAAACCTGTAAAATGTTTAGCATTCTAGTACAAAAATAAATAAGGAATAACTAAAGGAGACTTAAAGGACCCAGTAAGGGGTAAAGTCATGAATTAGGTATTGATAGTACCCTCTGCAAAAATATCTAAAGAGAACATATTCCCATCTAGAAAGAATTGACCAAATTTAGGAGCTAAGAAAGAGGTAACATGAGAAAACTCCTGAGGGGATAGGTTATCATAATATGAGACCAAGGACTCTTCAGTAAAGGTGGAGTAAGTTCCAGATATAGGGTAATTCAAAGCTTGGTGAGTTAATTGAGAGGTTATTTGGAAAACACTCTCCCCTGACTGATTCATTACAAAACACTTCTTGGGGTACATTTCTAAGGCTAACCATTGAATGAATTTAGGGAACAAATGCGTCATTGGAACAAAAGTTGCTAAAACACCAGACCTAACCATTGCCCTGAATATAGGGGACTTTTTATGAGTCAGAATGACTTCTTGATATAGTGAAAGGTGCTTAATTGTGCAAAGGGTATCAGAAATATCACGTTCAACATCCATTAATGGGGTATGGATGACTGAGGAAGAACCTACCTGTTTGGCCATGCTTTCTGTAGATGACAATTGTTGGTGACCGTTTTTGATGATAGTTGTTGGTGACGGCTGCTGACTCAGAATGCTAAACTGGAAGCGAGGTTGCTTAGTACTAAAAGCAAAAGACTAATGTAATGGGGTTTTTACTTTTCTTTTATATATATGGTAAACAAAACGGAGGGAAACCCTGTAATTAATGTAACGTATTAATGGAGTGGCAGATTGGGTGATGGGGTACAGTGAGTGAGGTGGACAGTAATAAATGAGAGTGGCAGATGAGGTGGAGGAGATGAGGTGGAGTGAAATGGTGTGCATGGCCTGCTTCGGGGGTAGGGAGTGTACGGGAGGTTCATCAAGCTTGAACCCATGTAGTGATCACAGGCCATAGATCTTAGTCAACCATATTGACGTCATGGTCAACTGTGAGGGTTGAGCCTGAGTTATAACTCATGCTTGTTGTTCCCCCACAAAGTGCTTTTCCTGCCTCTTAAGCCATCATTTGTTTATATTTCATAATACTTCTCAATTTTTATCATATGGGTTGGGCCCACCTTATATTGCATTTGAATGCCACCGATAGTATAAATCAAATCACTGCTTTGGACTTTCAAATTATCTTTTGATTTTTAAAACATAATATTTGATTTTTATTTTATTTTGTGATAATATTAAAAATGAAATTCAAATGACGATGGATGCTACAACATATTCCATAGGCATTACGGCTTCCAATCCATAGACAACCCTAAAAGGTGTCTGTCCCGTTAGCTTCTTGCATGTCGTCCAATAAGCCCATAACCTTGAAGGTATAAGTAGGTCCCAATCACTTCGTTGAGCATTGCATACCTTGGTCAGTACGTTTTCAAACACTTTGTTGAATGCCTTCACTATCCCGTTAGCCTGTGGTTGATAAGGTGTGATCTTTTGGTGATACACCTGAAATTCCTCTGTTAGTGCGCTGATCGTCTCATTCAGAAAGTGTGTACCACAATCACTCATCAAAATATTCGAACATCCAAATCGTGTCAGTACATGTTCAAATAGAAATTTCGCAGCAGTCGTGCCCGTGCAATCCTTCTCCAGCTGTACTTCTGCCTAATGAGTCAAATGCTCTGTCATAGTGATAATATACCTCGCACCTATCTTTCCTTGAGGTTTAATGGGTCCTACAAAATCTATTGCACATTTTTCGAAGGGTTGCAATGTCATTTGTGGATTCAAAGGTGTTGGCTATGGGGGGCCTGACCCAAGTTCAGCAGTGAGTTTAGCCAAGCACATCCCCGTACTACTGGCCCTTTCGGCAACAGTCCATGGAGCGCAGACTGAGGTCTCACCCGAAGTAGTATGAGAGGGTGCTAGAACCAGGTTTCTGCATCCTAGGGATGTCTTGATGAGGGTTTTGGAGGTTCGTGATCTAATCTCCACACTATGCTGCTCCGCGCAGCTTTATATTCTTCGTACCTTGTGCACACCTTTGAGAATAAAATATTATTCCAATCCAATCTTTACTGTGTTATTATATTAGTGCTTAACTTAGTCTGTGCAGCCCAAATATTCTTATTACTTATTCAACTTTCAGATAAGTGCGCATACTTGAAGACAATATAAGTGCATAAAGATAACGAGAACATATAAATACAGACCTACAAATAGGCGCACAATATTCAGAATCAATATTATCTTTATTAATACTCAAGTTCAGTTATAGAGCCGACTCCGCCCTGTGCACTCAGCTACAGGTGTCCACGCACTCAGCTGCGAACTCTACTAGGCCTCTGCGCACTCAACTGTAGAGCCTCTACCTACTGCTACGACCCAATATACTTCAGATCCACTTCTGTCTTCTAACCATGCCTTCACATCTGTCTATTAATTTTCAAAACTAAGATTGACTTTACACTTAGAGCCTCGCTCTATTTATACATTCCTAGGCCAAACTACTATACATTAAATTACATTATTTTAGGGTGGACAACCCTAGACTCTTGCACTCCGCGCCCACATTTCGTGGGGTATTTGCATTACACTTGACCAAAACTTGGGCTTCAAGCCCCAAAAACATGCTATGGGGGGATCCACTACCCAATACGCCCCCAACACAATCATTGTGACTTGTCCCGAGTCACTCCGCTGGTGCGGCGATCTTTGCACGAAGTCCATCCAACTGTGCCTATGTTGCATGAAGGTTTGCAGCACACTGTTCTACCATCTGCTGGATCTGCTCTACTCTTTCTGTCCAATGCTCACTTTCAGGGGCAAATCCCTCTCTTAAAGCATCCATCACCTTCATTTGTGCAAGCCATGGAAAATTTTAGGGGTGAATGTTCGCCCTTTGGCGAAATTAAGGGGTTTTAAATTTTTAGCAGGCAAATATTTTGTATCATAGTACATTTTTACAAATCGCCTCAAATAGCCCACCTTATTTTAAGGGAGAGGGTAAAAAAGGTAAATTTAGCCCTTGAAATTAGGAGTTACAATCTTCCATTCACCCTAATTTTCAAGAATAGGTTTTATTTAAGTGAATCCTATGGGCCAAATACCATATTTATAAAAGAGGTATGGTAAATTAATAAAAATATAAATA
The DNA here is from genome assembly GCA_031772625.1 of Pinus tabuliformis. Classification (NCBI taxonomy): domain Eukaryota; kingdom Viridiplantae; phylum Streptophyta; class Pinopsida; order Pinales; family Pinaceae; genus Pinus; species Pinus tabuliformis. The sequence goes on along the minus strand of CM062816.1, from coordinate 181,997,599 downwards.
AATGAGAGGTATGGTAAATAAATAAAACATTTTTTATATTTACTCCATAAGTCACCTTATATACATGCAAGGGTGTAAACAAATAAAAATATAAATAAACTAGACATATGGTAAATAAATAAATCCTCTTTTTATATTTAGTCCATAGCCCTCTTTCTATTTATGAAGGCTCAAAAAACAGGTTTTATTTAAGTGAATCCTATGGGCCAAATACCATATGTGTAAAAGAGGTATGGTAAATTAATAAAAATATAAATAAACAAGAGGTATGGTAAACAAATAAAACATTTTTTTATAGTTACTCCATAAGTCACCTTATATTTACGAACACTCAAAAAATGCGTTATATTTAGGTGAAACCTATGGGAAAAATATTATGGGCCAAATACCATGGGCTAGATTATTATTAATACCATGAAAAAAACATTATTAACTCTAATATTAGTATTAATAAAAATAAAAATGGCACATGGTATTGACCCATGGTATTCACGTGGAATGTAGCCTATTGAAATGGGGGAATTAAACCAGCATAAATCCATCTTTACTCTGGGCCTATTGAAATGGGGGAATTAAACCAGCATAAATCCATCTTTACTCTGGATCTACTAAGCTCGGAGAGTTATCAAATATCATGATATGAAAACTAGCATAGAGTGAAAAAATATTTGATCCCTCTCGGGCTTGGTAATCAAGAGTCAAAATGGATGTTGTAATTTGATGTATGTTAAACATTTTAACTTGGTTAAAATAAAAAAATAAAATAAAAATCAATTATTAATTTTATTAATTTTTATAAATTACTAATAGTAATTTTTAAGCTCTAGGTTTATGATAACCCATGGTTTTGACCCATGGTAATACCATGGTATTAGCGTGAGCATAGACTATTTGAAGGGGAAATTCTATCATCTTAGATCCATCTTAATTCTGGGTCTACCAAGTGCTCAGAGGGATAGATAGATTTCATCCCCCTAAGAGTGGTAGATATGGAATTAAGATGGATATATGTTGGCTTTTATGATAATGAAGATATTAAATAGACTTAGGAAATTATATTGTAAAAACATCTTAAGGTGAATGGTTAAAGCTACATTTAGTCACTTCACAACATTTAGTAAAAAATACCAATATCTCCATTAATATTGGATTTTAACTTTTTTTTATTTAACAAAAAAGATTCAAAATAATGAAACCTTATCACCCTTTCCACATCAGCCTCGTAGAAGATTTCTCACCATTTTTCAAACATTCTCAATATGATATCTTCATGAAAAAGTTTAGGTATTGATGTTGGATTAGTTGTTTGAAAAATAAGTTGGTTTGTTCAACCTTTCATCTTCTGTGTTATTCTTAGTTTGTCCTAATGATCTATAGGGGTTGGAGCCACTGCACCATATTTTTGTAAAAGGTGGAGATTGTTCACCATAAGGGAAATTAATCTACATGTTACAACGTTGTTAAAAAATGCAAGACCTATGGGGGTAGTGAATTATGCTAATAAGTAATTTAGAGTTGGAGAGACGTAATTAAATTTTATTATTTAATTGAAGATTTCCAATTAAAATAATAATAAATCTACATTTATATATTCATATATTGATTGGAAGCATTCTCACAATGGTCACTTCTTTCAATTAGATCCCCTTCAAGCCCTTGGGATACCTAATACTTTCTTATATAATATAGTTGGGCCTTGCTACTTGTTGGCATGTTGGGGTAAACAAACTTGATGTGTTTTTTTATCTCGTAGTTGGAGTCTATGGAATAAGAAAGAAATTTGATAGCTTGAAAAAAGTGGTAGCTTGACAAAAGTTGTAGAAAAAAGATTAATCTCTCCTACCTTGATAGAACTTCTTGTCAATATCAACACCTACAAGAACTTTGTTGTGGAATATTATCAAAAATAATAGAAGGATATGAAAGAGTGTATTGTAAGAACCTTGACAAACATGGCCACTGAAACTTGGAACATTGTATGTAGGAAGAGAAAGTCATGTTTCTTTTTCCAAACATGTATGTTAGTATATTACAGTTTATTGAATATGTTTTCTTATTATCATATATGGTTTCATACTCTAACAAAACATTCGCCAAGACTTCACAATGTTTTATTATTCAGTAAAAGATTTGCCAAGATCTTACAAGATTTTATAATTTAGTGAAAAATTCTCCATCACTGTACAAGATAATATAATCTGGTGAGAGATTTGCCAAAAAAATTATATATACATATTATATTATTGATAAAATCGCCTCCCATTTTTCCTATGTATCATGAGGATTAGCCCATTTATTATACATATAAATTTAGGGTGGTTCTTACAATTTTCCCTGGTGCAAGCTTTCGTTCGATATCAACAGTGATGTGGAAAGCCTCATCAATCCAAGTCTAGACGCACACTTTAAGTACTGCCTCCTTCTGTCGCATGGCATCCACCTGTTCCTTCAATGCCTTCGCCTACTGTAGCTTTTCCAGCCGCTGGGTCAGAACAACCATCTGCACTATTCCATGCACACTGTCATATTGTACTTGAAGCTCTCACGCCTCTATTTCCAGGCGTTGTATGGAGGGGTCCCCCTATAAGGAAGTGAGGACCGCGAAGGATTCTTCCAATGTACCCGTACAGGTTTGCACTGCCTATCCTATTTTCTCCAGCCCATTTTGGATAGCATCCGCGTTCTGTTCTCGAACTTCCAGAGGTGTGGACAACTGTGCCTTTAATCAGAGTTCAACAATCTGAAGGTTGAGGTGCAACTGGATCCTCGTAGCTTCCTCCTTTGCCTCACGGAATCCACTGGCCAATTTGTGGATCCGCATTCCGATTGGTAGGTCTGTCTAGCTTTGGGGTGCGGCGACATGCTTCCTCTATGATCTGATCCAGCTGCTAGTTTTACGCCACTGCTTCATCACGTTGTAGGCTAAGCTACTCGATGTTGATTCATTTTTCACTTAGAATTTGCACTGCGCGTCCTTCCCTAGTGCGGAGTTCTGCTGTCGCTCTGTCTTGCAGCTGGTATAAAATATCCTGCAGAAGGGTGGCCAAGTTTAGGCCAAGTCCCTTGATCCATCCTACCACGGCTCTATCCTCCATGCTGTCCACTATCAATGCTCTTTCTGACAGCATGACGGTGTTAGCCATTTTGGGCCACAATAGCTGCTTTGTTGTTGATGTTCCCGTGGCACCATAGGTAAATACCATTCCTTCTTGTGGGGGCTGCACCTGAAGTCCCTGGAGTTGTGCCCTAAGGGCCCCTAACACATTCTGTTGCTCCATCATTGCTTCCTGGAGTGCTTCCCTGGTGACCTCATGAACTATGTCGCTGATGTCGTATAAATGACCCTATGTCAGTGTAATAGGCTCCCCATCTAGTTTGGACGCCTTGGTCTTCTTCCATGGCCCTATTCGTTCTGTATTGTGTGGCCATTTCAGTTGTGTTGATGTCATGCTTGGGTCCATGCCTTCTGCCGTGTCGTCTGTCCCCTATCCTGTGGTTAGATCTGGGCCTCTTCCCTCCTGCATCGTGGTTGCCCCAGTTGTTTCTTTGTCCGCGGCCTTGGTCTGCTCTGCGATGGCCTTCTCTACCTCGCGGGAAGCCCTTACCTCCTTGGCAAACTGCTCATTACACTTATGTTGTGCCAGCAACTTAGTAACATCCTTCTATCTTTGAATTTTTGTCTCATCATGTGCTTCCAGATCCGAGGCACGCCACACAGGTGCCCATGAGTCGAGCACCACAAAAACAGTGTCATCAATCGCGATGAAGGGGAGTTTGGTCCATTTCTACTCCGGATCCTTCCATGCCCTGATATACACATTGTGCATATATGACTTAAATTCTGCAAATCTTTGTAGATTGTCGTATACTGGGGGGGATAGGTGCGGCCATTTGTTGATCCACATACATATGCTCACCTCCATGAGGATCCAAAAGATCTTGGACTCACAGATCTGCGTGGCGTCCCTTGTTGCCCATAGCGACATGTATTTTGTTGCCTCTGGCAAGTCCTGATCAAGAGGAGGAAACTAACTATCCTCTGATAATTCCCCTATGACCAACAAGATGGATAAGAGAAACCACATGTAGTGGAAGGTCTTACACTGCTCCTGGGCCTCCTTGAAGTTTGTTAGGAACTCCTCGCAGAGGAATTGTGCCCAGTTGAACTGTACCCCCTCAATGCATTGCTCGGCCAGCACGATGACCGTTGTTGGTACCTCTTTGTCAGGACAATTCCTCATCACTTTTCCTACCAGCAATTGGGTGGCTACGCGCACCCCTTTGTCTTGAATGCTAGTAGTGAGATAACCTCTTTTCTTCTTCACCAACTTGTATTTCTTCTTCATGGCCTCTGTGAGCGCCAAGTCTTCACTTTGGCCATCTATTTCCGTGGGGTCCCTTCTCGTACAGGGAAGCCAAGAAATCCTATGAATAAGCTCCACTCTAATGGGAATCGGCTCCTCCAGCCACAAGTACCCATTGTGCACTAGGAAAAGTAGTTGCTTGATGATGAATATCGTCATTGGTGCCCGGTGAAAGTGTGGAATCCATAGTAGGTGGAGTAGCACGGCCTCCTCCACCCCGCATAGCCATTTCTGTGGCTGTAGCACTGTAACTGACCCTTCCTTGCTTTGTTTCATAAGTTGGCTAGTCTCCAAATGTGGGAACTTTTCACTATCTGCGAGGTCCCAATCTTCAAATTTCATCATGGGCACGTGGCCCAGGACTGAACCCTCAAATAGAATTCCATCTGGGAGGAGTGGGGTTTCAAGTGCGCTCTTAATGACATCCACATCCTTGGGTACTTTTGCTTTCCCTCTTCGTGGGGGGACATATTTGGGCAGTTTTGCTGCAGCACGCACTGGCTAAATGTCTTCCTCCATTTCTTCATCTGGTTCAATCTCTTCTATGAAGGCCTAGAGATCCTCCTCCTCATCATTTGTCTCAATATTAACCATCTTTCCCTTGTCTTCCATAGACAATTTACGAAACAATGATTTCGCGGGGACATGCGGACTGGTCTTGCTGCATGTGGATCCTTTTTGGGCCTTGGCGTCTGATGTGATTTTAGAATTTCCAGTGCCTGTCCCACCTGCAATGAAGGGCTCTACATGGCTTCTTTGGTGGTACTTTCGACAAAGCCCACACCTCTCCTAGTAGTTGTCATCTTGTTCGAGCTGTCTGTAGTTGTTCGCAACTTTGGAGGCTCAAACACCGCTTGGCGCTCAACACTGCGGGCTCTCTTTAATAGCTCAAATCTCAATGAAAAAAGTGTTGTCTAGTGGCCTGCCTTGGTAGTTTTATAGTGTCCTTCAAATTTGAAATTGACCGTTCCCCCCATTTCTGAGTCATTAATGCATTCTTGGTGGCAAATCGTCCCAAATCTAGTTCTGACTCCTTGTCTTAATTGCCCACCGTTCGCTCCTTGTTGCCTTAAATTGGACATCTTGTCATGAACATTGACACCAACGGTCACTTCCGAGCCTACCCGCGTGGCAGTAAAACCCCTTGTGCACGGACATGACCCGTGTGTCATACTGATCCTGCGTGCAACCTCCTTGTCACGCAACTCCCATACAGACTCTTTTATAGTCCTGTGCCCTCTTTCAACTACTTGGAGCACTGAGACTGTGCTTCCTATGTATATCCAGGTGGTCGCACCACCAGTGTGATGCTTCAAGTCACCTTCGGTCCATGGGCCTTCCTTAGTTACCCTCGTGCCAGTTAGCACCTTGCGTTCTTCCTTATGCAGTGCGCTTCCCTGGTTACTTTGTCTAATAAGGTGTGGTCACAGCGATGGTAGAAAAGCCAGAAATTATCAGTGACAATCTTCTAATGCAGTGGTATGGCTGCCCATATCTTGTCCGCATCCATTAACATGATTTTCTGCTTTAGTCTTACCTGATCTTCTTCGCATTCGCGAAGCTCAACATTCCCTCGCCGAATGGCTTCATGAACCTACATATGTTTGTCCTCACACGGCTACGTAATCCCCTCGTTCTGGTCCTTGTGTGTTGTCCCAATTATGGGAGTTATTGCGTGAGGATTCTTTTCCAAATCTATGGCCTCAACTCTGCTCATCGTCTTCGGAATCATTCCCTTGCTCAGGTTCTTGTGCATGGCCTTATAGGGCCATTGAACCGCTGGTACACGCAGGTCCCAATCAGTTCGTCCCACTTGGTAAACCCAATTCAAGATTCTACATACCTTATTGAATGCTTCTACGTGGAACCTCTATGGGGTGCATCACTTTTCATGCTGCTACGTCCTATTCCGGTTTTCGATTCTTAGTTTGAGGTGTGTTGTGTGGACTACACGGCACCTGTCTGCACCCATTGACACAGGTGGGCGTGCAAGCTACTTTGTCTTGGCTATCTGGCACTCGTTCAACGCTGGGGGCTTCCAAACCATAAGTGCATCCTCCTTCTATATTTGCACTAGCTTACAATGGTCTTTTGATGTGTACTCCACCATCATGAGGGTATTGTGTGTAGTGCCCATTCCAGCGCATCGAACCGTTGCTGTTCCAGTACTGCGCTTTCAAATTTGTCCAGGAATTCACCACCGCTATCACTCCATCATATGTTGGCAGTTCCCTAGCCTTTGTCATCACATAATGCAGTGATCTAATCATCATGTTGCAATTCAGCGTTGTCACTTCGTGCAACCGATTTTGCCAACGTTCTACTTCTTCGTCTAAATCCAAAGTACAAGAGCTATCACGCTCCCACGAGATTCTCCCATTTGCAGTTGGGTTCACCCGATCCTGGTCTCGCACCGTTATCTGGTAAATACAATCCAGCTCATCGTCGCTTTCATCGTCATGCACTGGTTCAGTGTAGCCCACTCCTTCTGCTGGGTCTAACAGGACTACTACGTGTAGGGACCTTTTCTCAAATATCATCTTCTGCTTCTTTAAGTTTATGACTCCATTCATATCAATGGCCCAATCTATTCCTAGTAACATGGGATAAGGATTGTTGTCATCGATAATCTCTATTACTTCAAAATCCGTCTGTGTGCTCGTGCCTTCGATATCAACTGTTACCCCTTGCAACCTCCCCATGGGCAAAATCTTCTATTGGTTCACCATTCGTAATTGAATAGGGGACCACTATAACGTGGGCCTGCCCATATGTTCCCATGTCTGCTTTGGTAATACATTCGCATCTGAACCTAGGTCTAGGATTACCTAATCCATTTCATACTTGCCAGTCTATGTCGTCAATCTCATTTCCCCCCCAGTGCGTAATGCATGCTTTCCTAGTTTCTAGAAAATGCACGGTTCTCGTTACCTTATGCACCTGGTGATCAACTTCTATAGTCCCTTAATTACCTTATTGCCGCGTAGCAGTTTCATGCATGTCTCCAAAAACATAGTAAGCATAGAAGGATCCGTCCCTGGCTCTGGTTGATCCTTACTTGTAGTTTTTAACCCTGTACAGAGATTACCTGCATATGAATTCTAAAACACAGAAAAATAAATAATGCAAGAGCAGAACACATAAAACACATATACACAGAGATTTTCCCCTGGATCCCAAAACTGGGACTACCAGCTTGATTTTTCATTATATTCCTTTCAATGTTATAATACATATTTATACATGTCGAAGCATCCAATACCATGGACCGAAAACCATCACGTCCAAAAAACATGTGCGAAAATCATGCACAAAACCATAGGTGGGTCCGCCCAACCTAACATAGGGTCAAAAAACCCCATAAAGTGGGGTTATGGGTGCCACTCAAACCCCCTGTTAACTACGTGGAAAGAATATAACACAACCCAACATTACTACCTGAAGTGGAGACCTCCACGAAGCTCTTCTTAGCTTCCATGATCGTCTCCTTTGCGCGTTCTAATTCAAACTCAGGTTCCTTTGTAGGAGCCTTGCGAACCCATGTATCTTCCTCGGGCTGCTTCCCCTTATCCTCCCCTGTGGTCACACCGCTTCTGAGCATCATGTTCACATTTGGGTTTTCTTTGCGCGGTTCAAACCTCATCATTTGGATATTTTTAGTTGGAGGAGGCTACAGTACCCCTTTCTCACGCATCTATGTGATCAGCGTAGGACAATATACCATTTCATGATTAAACTAAGCACAATATGAACAAGATATTCTCATCAAGTTGGTACAATTGTGGACATAGTGCCCTGGTCCTCTGCAATTGTAACAAATTAACTGTTCGCGGCACCTTCCTGGTCCCATTCCTCGTCCTCGACCTCGCCCCTGGAATCTAGTGTGCACCATCCCTACAGCTAGGTTGAGGCCTCGCATTTCAGTTTACATCCTATAGGTTGGGGTCTAATCCATCATTAACTTGTAAATGCAACAAGTACACTCACCATGGCCCACCGACCTATAAAAATTACAAAACAATTGTTGGGGTGTCGGTGTATAGTTCTACAACAAATGACAATTATCCATCATATGTTTTCCTCCTATTTGACAGATCGTGCACCATAATGCGGGTGTCGCACTTGGCCCTGCCTTTGCCTCTAGTCTCAATGGCATTGGCCCCCCTCCTACCAAGTAGTTTGTGAATACTGGACAATGATCCTTGTCATGGCCCTAGCCCTTGCATTTTATGCACCATATTTCCTCACGCACCTCCGGCCGCGGTGCCCTATCTTGCTTCAAGCTCTACATTTCTAGGTAGATATTTTGTAGTTGCACATGGATTTGTTGAACTCCCAACCCCAAATCTTGTATCGATGTTTCATGCAACCTCATCACCATTTCCAATGCTTTGGCCTGGGTGGAAAGTTTCTGTTGTGACAGCGCCGTCCTCAAGTGCGGTGTTAGGGATGCCACAAACCATGCACGATGTTGTGCATCCATGAGCGTCATATTAGCCTCATGGATTGTACTCTTCAGTCATTGATCCAGATCCTAGGGGTCTTGCCTGGAAGCATCACGATCTCTTTAAACCTAATGATTGACTGTGTTTCTGATTTCGGCCAGCTAAATTCTCTATTCAACACATTCTAGATTTATGCTATCCCTGTGTTTGGGTGGTCATTAGAGTGCTTGATATACCATCTCAATGTGCGATCCTGTAGCGCACTCACCATTGTAGCCTTCTTAATGTTGTCGTCTTTAACCCCTTGTGCTTCCCATACTGCTCTTACCGCTAACTAGAATTGGTCTGAATCCTCATTCCCTACTCCTCTGAATACGGGTAGCTTGATCACACTCGCCATTCTGAACTGTGGGGTTGGTGGAGGTGGAGTGGGTGGAGATGGAGGTGAATGAGGTGAAGCAGGTGGTGGTGTGGGTGGAGGTGGTAACTATGGAATGCGCTACCTTATCAAACTAACCACACTTCTTGGAGAGACCCAAGCGAGTTCTTCCTCGCTCTCTCGCGAAGGTGAAATTAATGGACTATTTCTTAATTCCCCACTACCTTTGTAGATCTTTCCACTCAGCGTCATTCCAAACATTAATGTATTCGCATAACCCTATTTTCACATAACAAAATCTTAATATAGGTATTCAAAGATTTAATGTACTTACCTCATGGTGCCTTGAGAAAATGTCGTTCTGCTTTGCTATAGCTCACAGTCGTGTCTATCACAAACTCAGTGATAAATCCCCCTATTATCCGGTTGGGCCAATGGTCCACAACTCATGCGATCTTGTCTTATGATACCTCTAGTCTCTGCACTAATTCCAGAGTCCACACTATCGGTTGGTCGAGCCTACACCTTCCCTGGCTGTCGGCTAACATCACAATCCACTCATACAGTTCAGAAGGAAAGGATGCGAAGAAAATCTCGTGGATTTCCGTATACACATAGAGATCCAGCCACCTTTTCTCGGATACCTGCGGAGTTCTATTTTCCTGTGTGACGAACTCGTGAATCTTCTTGTCCAACCACTCTTCAATTTCCTTCTTTGATGTGTTCCAGTGGCATGACATCGAACATCCCTTAGGCAGATCTCGGACCTGATAACGGAACCATTTGTTGGCTACGTGGGGCCTAACCTAGGTTCAACAGTGAGTTTAGCCAAGAAAATCTTGGTACTATTGGCCCTTTCGGCAACAGTCTACAGAGCGTGGACTGAGGTCTCACCCAAAGTAGTATGGGAGGGTGCTGGAACTAGGTTTCTGCACCCTAGGGATGTCTTGATGAGGGTTCTGGAGGCTTGCGATCTAATCTTCACGCTACGTTTCTTTACGCAACTTTCTATTCTTCGCACCCCATGCTCACCTTTGAGAATACAGTATTATTCTGAACTAATCCTTACTGTGTTATTATATTAGTGCTTAACTTAGTCTGTGGGGCCCAAATATTCTTATTACTTATTCAACTTTCAAATAAGTGCGCGTACTTGAAGACAATATAAGTGCATAAAGATAACCAGAACATATAAATACAGATCTACAAACATGCACACAATATTTTGAATCAATCTTATCTTTATTAATACTCAAGTTCAGTTACAGACCCGACTCCGGCCTGCACACTCATCTGCAGACTCTACTAGGCCTCTGTGCACTTAGATGCAGAGCCTCTACCTACCACTACGACCCAATATAATTTAGATCCACTTCTATCTTCTAACCATGCCTTCGAATATGTCTATTACTTGTCAAAACTAAGACTGTCTTTACACTTAGAGCCTCGCTCTATTTATACAATCCCATGGTCCGCGGACCATGGGTAGGTCGACCTACTATACATTAAATTACATTATTTTAGGGCAAACAACCCTAGACTCTTGTGCTCCACGCCTGCATTTCGCGAGGTCTTTACATTACACTTGACCAAAACTTGGGCTTCAAGCCCCAAAAACATGCTATGGGGGGATCCGCTGCCCAACAAAAGGCATTTCATCCCTCCGCGATGGCCTGCCTATTCTTTGACATACATCACATGCCACCACAACCCTGCACGTATAATCTTCTGCGTGGTTGCTCTTCCTGCATAATATCCTCCCGCAACGCCCCCATGAGCATCCGCAAGGATGCTGCTTTGTTCAAATTCAGATACATACCTTCACAGTACTTCATCATTCCCCATCTTGTACAGATGCCCAGTAATGACAAAGAAATCTGTCATGCACACCACTAATTCCTTCTTTTTCTTGATAGAGTATCCTTCTAGCATAGTTCCAGTTGTTAGAAAGTGTATTAAATCCTCGAAATATCCATCCGCGATGAACACAGCAAAAAGTTGCACATCAGGTAATCCTTCCTCAAAATTAGTAGGTTCCTCCCCTGTCTCGATGCGTGACAGGTGATCTGGTCCCACGTTCAATCATCTAGGCTTCACAACAACTTCAAAATCGTACTCCTGAAACAATAAGAGCCATCTACAAATTCGCCCCCCAAACACAAGCTTATTGACCAGGTACCTTAGCGTGGAGTGATCTGTATACATCTTAAAGTGGCCTCCTAGCAAGTAGTGTCGATACTTCTGGAGTGCATATACCATAGCTAGCCCTTTGCGCTCAGTGGTGGAATAGTTCTTCTCTGCTTTGGATAATTTGCGACTTGTGAACGTGATAGGGTTATCTAAACCTTCTCCGCCATCCTGTGTTAGTACTGCCCCCACCGCTATACACGATGCATCGACATGTACATGGAACTCTTTCTTATAGTTCGGGAAGACAAGAATCGACAAAGTAACCATCTTTTCTTTCAATATATCTAGGCTTTTCTTACAGTCATCATTCCAGTAGAATGTGATGTCCTTCTTCAACAATGTTTCCATCAGCGCGATGATCTGGGCATAGCCTTTGATAAACTTTCTGTAATATCCCGTACGTCCTAGAGTAGCGTGCAGTTGCTTCACACTCCTCGACGCTTCCAAGTTCAGAATTACCATGAACTTCGTGGGGTCTACCATCATCCCTTGTCTACAAACCACATGCCCCAATAGGTTCCCAAAAGGAACAAGAAATAGACACTTTTTGAGGTTGAGCGTGATTTGGTATCTTCAACATGTATCTAGAATCAAGCGCAAGCTCACTACAAGGCACTTAACCAGCCCAAATACAGTCCAGTCATCGAAATAGACCTCCAGGAACTTATGAATATATTCCTTAAATGCCGCAACAACCACACACGAAAAGATAGAAGGCGTATTCTTCAATCCAAATGGCATGACAGTATATTGAAAGCAACCCCACTCAGTTGCGAAGGTTGTCTTTCTCCTATCCTCCAATACGATTTTGATCTAGTGGTACCTCGAGAACCCATCCATGAAAGAATATGCTTCCTGACCACCTTCATTGTCCAACACTTCATCCGTGAATGAAGTTGGGAAGGGATCATGCACATAAGCGTCATTCAATTTTCTAAGATCCACATATATCCTTATCTCATCCTTCTACTCCTTTTCTTGCACCACCATTGGACTTACCCAATCAGATTCTTCCATGGGCTCAGCGATGCCTGCTACGAGTATTTTGTCTAGTTCTACGTGGACCTCTTCCTTGTATTTCATATTTAAGCGGTAAGGCCTCTGCTTAACTGGCTTCGCATCAGGCTTTATCGTGATCTTCGTTACTCCTAGATCTCTGATTATTCCTTTCAAATCCATAAACGTGGTTGGGAATAAGTCCTGACATTCACGAAGTAATTCAGTGACCTTATCCACCGTTGCATCATCCTAGTAGTCCTCGATCTTCATGAATTTTGGTTCTATCTCTGTACCAATGTTCACCTGTGTAGCCTTCACCGGTGCAATTATATTAGGGTTCTCAATCTGTGGTCCTTGAACCTCGTGGTGGCCTTCTGTTTCTTGAATGTTAATATTCCATGGATCCTCATCCTCCTCCTCAGCAGTTACATTATAACATTCCAGCACATGATTCAGTTGCGTAGCCCATTCAAGCTAATTAGGTCTAAAGGCTCCTGTCATATAATAAATATGACTGCCTTCACCTCTTGTAGCGCTTCATCAATACTGTCAAACCCATCTTCAAAGTTGAAGGTCATCACGAATCCTTCGTGCAAGATAGCCCATTCACCTGTCCCATGGTGGAGCTTTGTTTCTATATACCAGTTCATTGGGATAACATCTAGGGTATGACAGAACAGGTGCACCCACTCAGGTTGTGGCTTTTCTACATAGGCCTGCATCCACTTGGCCAGATGCATGCGTGGATCATCCTACCCATCATACTTATCTATCAGTTGCATTTTAGTATTCTCAAATCGTGCTCACATCATTCTCCTACATTCATGCCAATCATCAAAGCTTCCTTTGTGCGTATGTGATCTAGGTGGCTCTAAAGACACACATAGGACAAAGAGGGCTTATGGAAGCTCGAAAATCAAAGTGATCAGAATGATTTTGAACTAGGACCAGAGCATAGACATCATCATCCTAATCGTAGTTGTGTGAATGGTTCGTCAAACTGAGGCTGTATGTGAAATTTAGAAGCAGTCAAAGTTCAGTTGACTTTTGCTGGCTAGGCAGGCTTAAGGAGGTAGTATTTGGATAAAATCTAGCCACAAGATTCCGGCCAACCTGGCGTAGATTCTAGGTGAATTTTTGGCTTGTTTAATTTGTCTCCTTCGATCATTTTTCAAATTTTTGAAAATGACTGTTACAGAGTAATTTGTCACCGCCCCTGTTACCCCTTCTCCCGCACATTGGAGGACTTATTCCGGGACCTGTGAGAAGTGACATAACCTGAAAACACTTGCATTGTATCCCCTTGAGTATCTACTTCATATGCCCTGAAGACACCTTCTGCAAAATACCCATAAAAATAGCCCTTTTTCCATTGGCGCGGTTCCACTGTTATCACTCGCGCCAATGGGGGAAATCCTCCAAAGACGGTGCGCCAGCTGGTGCTCTGTCTCAGAGTCGCACTCGCGCCAGCCCAGTTGGGTAAAGTTTTTAACAAAAAAACTTACGAAGGTTCTTCCTAACCTATTCATGAACTGATTCCATCTTGAGTTAGTTCAGTTGGGCTTCGAATCTCCATAGAAGGGAAGTAGTTCTCCACCTCTCATGGAAGTTTCTTAGTGATAAAGCCAATCCCATGAATCTTGTGGATGACCCTAACTCCTTCTCCTCTATCTATAAAAGCTTGTCCTTTTGCCTTTGACAAGTTAGAGTCTCCAAGTTCCAAATTCTAAGTCCCAAAGTCTAAGAATTGCTAAGCTCATGCTACAAGAAGCCTTCTTCATTCCCATGAGGCTAAATCTTAAGTGAGGAGATTCTTGTCCAAGTAACCAAGGAGAGAGAGGCTTGTTACCCATTCCCAACAAGCTTTGCAAGGCATGTGCTGCTGATCACCCAGCCAAAGGAGGATTTGATGTCAGAACTATGGTTGTATTCTTCTTTGTTGTTTATCAATAATAGACAACTATCATTATGGTTCCACTCTTATTGTCTTTTGTAATGATGATTGAGTTATATCCTTTCTGACTGATATATAGTTAAATCTATTGGATTTTATGTTTGTGTTTGTGTCGTTCTTTGCATGTGCAGGTGTCCGTTCACGAGGATCGTGGGGATTGTGACCAGCCGAAGCAAAGGAACGGGAGCAACGACTCTTCTACAAGTACTAGTGTTGGAATCTAGGTAGGCCCTCATCATCGGTCTTTGATTTGCAATCAGGAACCTGCATGTTAGCATTGTTTGATTGTTGCTAGACCCCATTTGGGCTAGTAGGGATCACCTCTGTCCGCAGAGGGGATTTACCTCCACAACAATTTGGCGACTCCGCAGGGGAGTTGGATTTTTGTCTTGCTTCTTGGTTGTTTCTTGGTTTCTCCTGCTTGATTAGCCTTCTGGGTTGAATCCTTGTGTTGCTTCTTGCCCCTTGGTGTACCTGGGTACTATTGACTTAGCTTTGGCTCATTTGTTTTTTATTTTTCCTTAGCAAACTTGGTTGGCGCTCTTTTATAGGGTTACAGTCGTGCCAGTTGGCGCCAGGCCTGGGAACTTTTGAAGTTTGCTTGGATGTGAGCCCTTTGAGCTTGGTTTTTTGTTCTGGGTACCTTTTTAGACTACTTGAGTGCGTTGGAGTGTGATTTGACTGGCTTTGATAGTTACCCTTTGTGTGTTTGCTTTTTTTTTTCCATTGATTTCACATTTCTAGCCCTAGGGCATCTAGTGGCTTTGTGTGTCGAGCCTTCCTCAGGTGTTTTGATCTTCTAGTGGTCCAGTCAACTCTCTAATTACTCCCTTGCACTTGTTTAGTGGTCCTAAATCGTTTTGTTGCGTTATTTGGGTGACTTGCTTTGTCTTCACTTGAATTCCGCTTCCTCTCACTTTGAGCCTAGATTACATGGCTCATTGGTGTATTTGGGATCTTTCTGGTTCTTTGGAGTTTTGATTTGTGATTTAGGGAACTGAATGTGCTTGTATTGAATAGAATTTGTTTGTTATCGTTTCTCAAAATTTGTTTAATGCACTTTTCCATCAACAAAAGAAAAAATCTCTTTTGCTTTGTATTAGTTAATGAGAATTAGAATTTTTCATTTTGATTAGTGATTAGTGATCTTAAAGAAAAGTTTGTTAATTTCCATTAGCTACATTAGGGAAGTTCTTTGTTGTTTTGTGATCATTTCGTTTGTGTGAAAGCTCTCAAACCCTCTCGTAACTAGCATTCATCGAATGAAATGACATATTTTGGCATATAGTTTGCATTTAGGGAATTTTGAGAGATTACATACGGTAAGGCCTGAAAACTGAAACCTAATACAAGATCAACCTTAAAATGAAATGAATGAACCTAAAAACACATTGGAACATAACGCACACTGTTTAGAGGTCTAGGCTAGAGACGTGCTCCGGCGTCATTAAACCTAGTCACTTTTGTTTCACTTAAGGTTGGGTGATTCCTCCTTCCGTGACGCAATAGTGGTCTAGCACGGATTTGAGCTCCCACGTACCGTCGAGTATATGGGGAGAGCCCGCTAGGTTATCATCCTTCATCCATAGGAAGCCGTGTCTGCCGCCTTACAAGCCGTAACGCACCGAACACATCATTCAGGAAGATTGACTATCGTACGGAAAGTCCTTGGTTTTCATATGACTGCCAAGGTGTATATGCAGTTTTACGAATTTGTTTGGTAAACCCTTTGCCTAGTTCTCTAGATTAGTCACTTTTGATCTTTTTCAGACTCCCTAAAAGAAAAGGCTCATCTGAGCACTTGTCGCTTCAGGCTCATTAAACATTCGAAGGTGACTAGAGTCATCTTTTTTTCCTTGTCTCGACTCTTTAAAGATGAAAAGGTCAAGTTATGTCCTTGCGTCTTAAAATTTATTCAGCCACAATTCACATCTACCCTGTTAGATCTTGTTTGCGTTAGTTTGAGTAGGGTTCTTTCCCATTTGTGATGGCAACTTTTCCGGAGCTTACCAACCCAGGCACCCCCTCTGATGGGAATCCTGGTCATTTCCCTCCTTTCGGAAATGTTGGTGCTCCCTACATGGCAACGTTGTCCCTTCCTGGGTTAACTATTGGGTTGCCTATTTGGTTGTTCTCAACCTCTCTGGTCCCTACTGTCTCAACTGCTGGTCAATCAGTTCCTCCACCCGAACAACATCATGTTGATTCTAAGGTGGACCTCTCCCCTTCTTCGCCTGTTTCTGCGTCCTCATCTTCTACTTCGCTTGGTGAAAGTATGGATTCAAGTAACCAGGTGGCTAAGAATAAGAAGAAGAAGACAAAGAAGAATAAGTCTTCTAAGCGAGAGGTTAAAAGTACAACTCAAGTCGAGCCACCTTCTGCTCCTTCGCGGAAGGTCAAATTTCCTTGTAGATTGTGCAAGGATGACCACCTTCTTCGTGATTGTCCTGGCATTCCCAGGATCCTTGAAGTATGGTCTTGCGATCTGGCTCATCCCTCATCGTCCTCTGAAGTTCATGGGGATGCCACCCTATCAACTGAAAACCTTCAGAAGAAAGGGAAAATTCGAATCCCCTGTAGACTATGTGAGGGCAATCATCCCCTTCACCTTTGTCTGCTCATGGATAAAGCTTCTGCTGTTTTGGAAAGTCTTACAGCTTCTCCACCCCAACTTCCTGTTGGTTATCAGAGGCTCTCTTCAGACCCTCTCCCTATTGACAAAGAGATCGACTTAGATTCTTCTCTTGTCTGTCCTCCTCCTTTCGAACCTGGCTGTGCCAAGCCTGCTCCAGACCAACCATTGGTCGGGGAGAGTGTCGGTTACTCTGTTCTGGAGGAGCATCATGATCCTATTGCTCATGTTCTTCTCGTCTCGTCAAATTCTCCTGAGTCTTAGAACGACCCTCCTATCCTTACTGATCAAGAGGGTCCTTCTTCGGTTCCTATAGAGCATGGGGGCAATCATACGATTCCCCCACCAAGTAGTTTGGCCATCTCCTTCGATTAGTCACCTGACTGCTTTCCGCCTTCCATCCCATGTGCCTTTCCAGATTACAGTACTTACCTATGATAAGGCAGTACCTAGCACTGTGTTGGATGAAGGTGCGTCTGTCAGTCTTATGCTGTCCACTACTTGGCAAGCTTTAGGTTCCCCGCAGCTTGGGCCAGTCGCACAGAATCTGTTAGCATTTGATGGGGGAACCAGTCAACCTCTAGGGTCCTCCCAAAATTTCCTATTACTTTGGGAGGCAAAACCGTCTATATGGACGTGTTGGTTGTCCAAGCTGCCTTAGATTTCAGTCTTCTCCTTGGCCGTGACTATGTTTATGCCATGGGGGCCCTTGTCTCTTCACATTTTCGTGTGGTTTGTTTTCCACACGACAGAAGAATTGTCACTATATATCAATTATCGTTCTTTACTCCCCTAGTGCCTCCTGCGCAGCTACCATCCCATCCTGGTTTTTATCCACCAGTTGTGTCTGCCCCACCGCAGGTCAACTACGTGGCTACTTATCCCATGCCCGTATCCAGTGATGATGCCGTCGTTCATGATGTCCTAGGGGAATTGGGCCCTGACTTCCAAAATGTTGTCCTTCCACCGAGAGTGACACCCTTGGAAGCAACGACTTCCTGTTCATTATGATGAAGTTCGTTCAGAGCATAGTTCGCTTTCCTATGTCAAGCTCCTTCAAAAATGAAACTGGATCTGTTCGAGCATAGTTCCTGATCTTGTGTCAAGCTCGTTAAAAAAATGAAACAAGGGTTATGAGGATAGTTCTTTTACTGTGTCAACCTCATTAAAAAATGAAAAAACTCCCCTTTCCAAATTGAGTCTCTGATTAAGATCTCGTAAAATCCAAGTCGAGTCTTTCCAAGATCTTGAAAGTGAACCTTCATTCCATCCACCTCATTGAATGCAATGAAGCTTGGGGGGCATGTACCTCGATTTGCGTCATTATGTTGGGGGCATGAGATCTTATAACAAGCATAGTTTTTCGTTTCAAGCTTGTGTAAACATGAAACCGAATCCAAGCAGAGTTCTCCATGGTTCAAGCTTGTGTAAAAATGAACCCATACCTAATTCACATCTTGTGATTTCCGCCTATCCGCTAAATTTTGCTAGATGAGCCTTGGTTGTTTCATTCCATCGCTACCATCTCTTTCGCCAATCATATGCTTTCACTTGGTTGTTTTCCCTTTCCTGAGGAACCGCAGTGATGAGTGGTTTTATTAGCCAGCCTCTTGACCATTACATGTTTTGAGCACTTCCACCATTGCTGGAACTAGTTGCCACCCTTTATACTACTCGTTCCTCTAGGACGAGTCACCTTTAAGCTCTTTTCTAACTCGTAAAATATGAAAAGATTGCCGAGTATTTTTCCCTTTTTGACTCGTTAAAGAGAATAAAAATGGAGGTCTGCTTTTAGCTCTTTTCCAACCGTTTAAAGACGAAAAGGTTTCCGAGTTTTTCCTCTTGACTCGTTAAACGTAAATAAGAGGCGGTCGCCTTTAAGCTCTTTTCTGACCGTGTAAAGACGAAAAGATCATTGGGCCCTTGTCGTTTCAGGCTCGTTAACGTTTATGTAACAATGTGATTTCGATCACTTTTTTACTTTTTTCAAGTAGAAATCACTACTCATCAAAAGTACTCCTCGATCGTAATGGTCGGGCGGTTCTTTCGAGCATTTTTTTATACTTTTTCGGGCTCGAGAGACACAACTTTATGAAAAAGGATACCCCTGGAGTTTACTTTCAAACTCTCTAAACATGAAAAGACGCCGAGTTCTTCCTCTGTCAGACTCATTAAAACTTGATGACATTGGATTCCGTCAAAATGACGTTTTACAAGCATATGTTATCCCCATCAAGCTTGTTGATAAAAATAACTGGGGTACTCACCAGAAATGGTGGGGAAAAATGGGACCACAATTATTGTCGTGTCGGCAGTATGTCGCTCTTGAACATGGCACTTGTCTGCATTCATGTCTGGGTGGGGACATCTCATCTTGTTTTTACACTTGCCTCCGTGGGTTTGGGTTATCCCGTTTGACCTCTCATCTGCTCATTACCTCGTCACCATGACCCTTGATCATTTGATGTCAAATACTGCCAAGTCCATTGTCGTGCCGCCAATATGTTCAAGAGAGGTTGACCTCTGCAGAATACTCAACCTCCCTCTGATACCTCACACAAAACATCTTATCCTTCTCTGTCTCGTGTCGATGATATGGGAAACATTATGGCCCACCTTCGATCAAGGTCACTTCCTGTCGACTTCAGCTCATTATCTAGGAAGTTGACCTAGAGACTCCCTTCAGGTGCCTTGGAGCCTGCATGCCTCAATGGCAGGTTCTTCGTGTTCGATGCGAGGTTTTCATTATTGACCTCCGATCGAATGATTATACGGGTGTTCGACGCCGGCTCACTGATTCGCACGCCATAGATTGTACCTATAGTACCTTGAGGACCATTGTCATTATCGGTGGTACCTCTCGCGTCTGTTAACAGTTTTCATTATTGACTGGTAATCAGACGATGTTCTTGCATGTTCGACTTCAACTCCCATATTCGCATGCTTGAACTTGTACTTTGTTCGGGTCGAGATGGAGCACAAGACCCTGGATTTTGTTTGTTGGGATCCAGGTTGCGATTTTGTGGATTATTATGATCATTACATGACTCATTCACTGGATGGTTGTGACCATGCCTAATTCTACTTATCGATCCTTACTAGATGGCTGCGCCCATACCTTGGATCTGGATTTTTATGTACTCTACTATGGATGGCTGCACCCATACCACATACGTCATGTACTTGAGATATTAGTTGTACTTCTTCATGCAGGTTCTCCAGCGGTAGTGTTTTCAGTTTGCCATGTTCTTGTAAAGCATTTCACCCCTCTCTCTCTTGGGCTTCATGCTTTAGGGGGCATCTGTTACACAGTAATTTGTCACCGCCCCTGTTACCCCTTCTCCCGCACATTGGAGGACTTATTCCCGGACTTGTGAGAAGTGACATAACCTGAAAACACTTGCATTTTATCCCCTTGAGTATGTACTTCATATGACCTGAAGACACCTTCTGCAAAATACCCATAAAAATAGCCCTTTTTCCATTGGCGCGGTTCCACTGTTATCACTCGCGCCAATGGGGGAAATCCTCCACAGAGGGCGCGCCAGCTGGCGCTCTGTCTCAGAGTTGCACTTGCGCCAGCCCAGTTGGGTAAAGTTTCTAACAAGAAAACTTAGGAAGGTTCTTCCTAACCTATTCATGAACTGATTCCATCTTGAGTTAGTTCAGTTGGGCTTCGAATCTCCATAGAAGGGAAGTAGTTCTCCACCTCTCATGGAAGCTTCTTAGTAATAAAGCCAATCCCATGAATCTTGTGGATGACCCTAACTCCTTCTCCTCTATTTATAAAAGCTTGTCCTTTTGCCTTTGACAAGTTAGAGTCTCCAAGTTCCAAATTCTAAGTCCCAAAGTCTGAGAATTGCTAAGCTCATGCTACAAGAAGCCTTCTTCATTCCCATGAGGCTAAATCTTAAGTGAGGAGATTCTTGTCCAAGTAACCAAGGAGAGAGAGGCGTGTTCCCCATTCCCAACAAGCTTTGCAAGGCATGTGCTGCTGATCACCCAGCCAAAGGAGGATTTGACGTCAGAACTATGGTTGTTTTCTTCTTTGTTGTTTATCAATAATAGACGACTATCATTATGGTTCCACTCTTATTGTCTTTTGTAATGATGATTGAGTTATATCCTTTCTGACTAATATATAGTTGCATCTATTGGATTTTATGTTTGTGTTTGTGTCGTTCTTTGCATGTGCAGGTGTCCATTCACGAGGATCATGGGGATTGTGACCAGCCGGAGCAAAGGAATGGGAGTGACGACTCTTCTACAAGTACTAGCGTTGGAATCTAGGTAGGCCCTCATCATCGGTCTTTGATTTGCAATCAGGAACCTGCGTGTTAGCATTGTTTGATTGTTGCTAGACCCCATTTGGGCTAGTAGGGATCGCCTCTGTCCGTAGAGGGGATTTACCTCCACAACAATGACCAAGTTTGTTTTTATGAAACAAAAATATATATATAATTTGGGTGGTGGGCCACCAACCCCGCCACCCCTCATATCTCATATATTAAAAATAAAAAAATTTATATTATTTATGGGTCGACAAGCCCCACCCCCGCAGACCCTCCTGCAACCACCGAAGGCAACTAAATTAATTAAGGGGTGGGCGGCCATGACCCCGCCACCCCCAGAGCCTCCCATTACATTAAATGGGGTGGGCACGGGCCACCTCCGGTGGACCCGGCCCACACCCCCAAAAGCCTCACACCAAAACAATGTGGCTAGAATTTTTGATAAGGGTGCGGGCAGGGGTCAAACCTGCCTGGTGCATGTGGCTGGCCCCCAAGCGGGTAGCCCCATGATACGTGCCTCCATGCATAACCCAAATCCAATGCGCCCATATACCATGTACGCTCCATGATACGCGCCACTCAAACATTAAAGCAACGCACCACAACGGATTGTGGAGGATTATGGGATGGGACGCCCAAGGTGGACCCCACCCCAAAAAATAAAAGGATGCAGTTTTAATAAAATAGTTTTGCATTAATATGGACGGGTCGGGGTTTGACTCCCCGATCTCCTCCTCATAATTCGTAAATCCTACCAATACACCAATCACCTCATTACAATGTCCACTTGAATTTTGATATATAAACCCAATTTGCACAATGCACCCAAGAAAATGGAGGAACTAGGAGTGGGCATGGAAAACGAGGCAGAGTTAATTTTTTAAATTAACTTTTATGCAAGTGGAACCATGACTAAGCAAAATTTCCAGGAGGGTGAAATTTTTGCAGTGTCCAAATTGGACAAACTTTATGTCGATCATACACCTCTCGGCGACACAAACCCGATGGAGTAGTTAGTTCCATGATCTAAGAAACCGATTTGCAGAGGACCCAGAGGAAGGAATCTTTGAGGAATCTAGGGGGAATCTAAAAGATTCCTTGAGCCCCATATTCTCACTTTCTCATAATTAAGAAATTTGACAGTCGATTTTGCATTATTCGATGCCACAAATCTGATGGTGCATTCAGATTTTCCATTTTCTCATTATATTTTTTAGCCACTTTT
Source organism: Pinus tabuliformis (assembly GCA_031772625.1). Classification (NCBI taxonomy): domain Eukaryota; kingdom Viridiplantae; phylum Streptophyta; class Pinopsida; order Pinales; family Pinaceae; genus Pinus; species Pinus tabuliformis. The sequence goes on along the minus strand of CM062816.1, from coordinate 181,975,119 downwards.
CTAAGTGGAGTGCAGGTGTCAGCGTTCAGCGTGCAAACAATCATTCCATGAGTTTCGACGAAGCGAGGGTGATGGTACGGCCAACTTCAGCAGTTTGACATCCATTTCTTCAGATGGCCCCAGGATGTGAGGTATATGTAGTGTGTTCATGTACTTCCTTTTGTGATGCATTGTGTTGCACAGATCCCTATTTGATGTTTGATGTGGGATCCTATTTCTTACTCGTTTTCATGATTCCTGCTTGAGGTGACTGATAAGCCCCAAAAATAGGTAATTATATGGGCTCATTTTTCCTCTTAATTCGACTTAATCCACCATTCTCATTAGTTTATTGCATGATTTTTAATATATTTATGCTAATAGAGTGAATTCGGTTAGTCATTTTTCCATGTAGTCTAATGTGTGCTTTATGCAGATTGTTACGCAGTAAATTGTCACTATCTCCTTGTCAGTCTCCCTACTGTGTCATGAAATCAAATGCACCATGTTCATGCTCTCTAAACTAGCCAAATGACCCACTTTGCCTAAGTTTATTTCATCAGCGTGACTATTATTAAAATTACCGCGCTGACTGGCGGCTGATAGTGTAACTGATGCGCTGCCAGCGCGGAAACACACGGGTTTTCCACGCTGGTCGAATTTCATGAGCCAGCACATCCTATGAAAGTATTAAGCTGCGCTGACACAGCCTGCTCCGTTATTATGATGCACTGTCAGCGCTCCAGTTCAGTGTTACACCCGCGCTGATCCAGTTTGGGCGAATTTGTTCTAACAGCCAGCCTTCCAGATAACTCCAAACCTGGTTGTTAGCCTTGTGAGTATCGCCCTCCCTTCTATGGCATGTCTGTTCGTCATTTGGAACCACCTTCCTTGAAGATAAGCTTGTCCTCCCACCATTCATGGAGACTCCTTCTCCTATTTAAACCTCCACCATTACCATGAGCAGCTAGTTTGGATAGTGTGGAATTCATAGTGCTTAGACTGCTGCTACTAATAGGTAGTTGGTGCGATAAGTGTGGATTTGTTAGAGGAAGCTTAAGGAAGGTTGTGAGTATTGCTTGTGTGAGAGAGAGCTTTGTTTTGGGAGAATTTACCTCCAAGGGTGAATGCTTAAGAGACTTGCTGGCTGGACCCTCTAGAGAAGGACTCAACGTCAGAACTTTGGTTGTACCTTTCTCTGTTATTGATTTAATAATAGATGACTACTGTTATGGTTCCATTCTCATTTGTCTTTATAATGGTTAATGTGAATTACATCCTTTCTGACTGATGTATAATTGCTTTTATTAGATTTCACGCTTGTGTTTGTCTTTCTCTTCGTGTGTGCAGGTATCTATTCACGGAGATCGTGGAGGATCGTGACCGGCCAGAGCGAAGGAGCGAGAGCGGCATCTCTTCATCAAACAATAGTGTTGGAATCCAAGTAGGTGTTCTTTGCCTATCTTTTATTTGCAATTAGGAACTTGCATAGCAGCATTGATTGATTGTTGCTAGACCCATTCTGGGCTAGTAGGGATCGCCTCTATCCGTAGAGGGGATTTACCTGTCCAACAATTTGGCGACTCCGCTGGGGATCCGGCCTTTGTCTCTATTCGTTTGTTCTTGTGTTTGAGTTTGATTGTTACTCTCTTTTCAAAATTGGGGATTAGTTCTCTGCTTTTAGACTTCCTGGTTCAGTCTGGGAGGCATATAAATTGTTTAAAGAGTTCTGGCCTTGGTTTGGGAGTTTTTGGCTTGATTCTGCCTCTTTTTTAGCCTCAGCGCAGCTTATATCAAAACAGTTGCGCTGACAGCGCATAGCTGTCTCTTTGACCCCGTTGTCATCGCGCTTGTACGTAAAACAGTCGCGACGGTTCTGAAATCGAACCAGCGCGCTTAAGTCGTGTCCTTCCGCGCTGACAGCGCCTAGTTGCTACGCGTGACCTCTTGTCAGCGCATTGTTGCTGAGCGCTACCCGCGCTGATCCTGTAAAATTGAATTTGTTTCAGTTTTGCCTCCTGAGCCTGTTGGCTTGACTATCTCCAGCTCTTTCTACTTGGTTTATGACTTGATATTTATTGTTTGAATTGTGAAACACTTGCTTGCGAAGTCTTGTTGGACGAATTTTGTTTTTGTGTCCCGTGACCTAGTGCCATCATCTCGTTTTCACTGGATTGACCTTGTTTTATTCACTTGTTCACAAAAGTTCGTTGCTACTTGCCTTTGCTATTGCGGAAACCTTCCTTTTTTTGCTTTCTTTGCTTGTTTGCTTGAGGTGATTGTTGTTGAACCGATCCTCGGATTGTTTCACTACCCAGACACAGATCACAGTTGCTAGGGTTCAATCATCTCTTTTCACGCTTGTTGTGCTTTTCATTGAGTGATTTTGTTTCTCTTTACTCGGTGTTGCTGTCTCTCAAAATTCATTTTAAAGTGCATAGTGCCATTGAAAAAGAAATCAAACTAATATCTTTTTGCATTCAATAGTTAATGAAAAGAAGAGCATTTCATTGATTTGTGTTCTCAAAAGAAAAATTTTATTTCTTTGTCATTAGCTACATTAGATTGTTTGATTGTTTGAGTTCATTTTGTTTGATTGAAAATTCTTAACCCTCTCATAGTTAGAATTCATCGAACGAAATGGTATTCTTTGGCATGTAGTTTGCATCTAGGAAATTGTGAGAGATCACACGATAAGGCCTGAAACCGAAACTTAATTCAAGATCAACCATAAAATAAACTGAATAAACCTAAAAACGCATTGGAACTTAACGCAAACATCTAGAGGTCTAGGTTAGAGACGTGTTTCGGCGTCTTTAAACATAGTCACTATTGTTTCACATTATGGTTGGGTGATTCCTCCTTCTGTGACTCGATAGTGGTCTAACACGGACTGTGCTCCCACGTACCGTCGCGTATATAGGGAGACCCCACTAGGCTTTTATCCTTGATCCATAGGAAGCCGAGTCTGCCGCCCTGCGAGCCGTAACGCACCGAACACAGCATTCGGGAAGATTGACTGCAGTACAGAAAGTCCTTGGTTCTCATATGATTGCCAAGGTGTATAAGCAGTTTTACGGATTGCTTGGTAAACCCTTTGCCTAAAATCTCCAGAGCAGTCACTTTTGATCCTTTTCGGACTCCCTAAATGAAAAGGTGCCAGTGAGCTTCTTGTCACTTCGTGCTCATTAAACATTCGAAGGAGACTAGAGTCATCTTTTCGTCCTTTTCTCGACTCTTGAAACATGAAAAGGTCAAGTTCAGTTCCTGTGTCTTAAAAATTTATTCGGCCACGATAACATTACCTGGTTAGATTTTGTGTGCGTTAGTTTGAGTAGGGTCTTTATCGTTAGTTTCCTTTAGGGTTTTGTGTGGGGTTTGTCATCCTGGCTGACCCGTCAACTCCCGGTCCAAGTGATCAAGGTCCTCCATCTTCTGTTGCTCCTGAGGTACCAGTTGTAAGCGATACTCTTCTGATTATCTCGAGTATCCAGCCTATCAACGTACGTGCCCCGGGCGACGAGGATTACGAAGAAGATTGGAACCCTATCTGGGAGCCTGACGAGGACGATATTCCTGTTACCCCTCCCGGTATGTCGTCTCCGATGTCCACTTCCCACATGGACGAGACGTCTCCCAGTGTAGGTGAGACACCCATGGTGTCAAATGTTGAATCTCCCATTCCAGCTACTTCCCCACTCCCTCCACGGTATCAGTCAATGAGGGATAGAATAGCTGCTAGAATGCCTTCTACGACTATATGGGACCCTAGTCTCATTGCCACCACGGAACCTTTTCTTTCGCAACCCCCTAATACACCTGTTACCTCAGTTCCCACAAATCCAACTGTTTGTGTAGCATACTCAACTCCGGTCACCAGTGCTGTGACAACATCTTCATCTACGAACCCTGGGGTTGGTCCCTCTCACAGTCAAGTGAGCAATGGCCAGCCGGGACTTTCGTCTGGAGTCATCGATCCTGCACAAAGTGCTCAACCCTCTTCTGGTCCTGTTCCAGGAGGGGGGCCATATGATGCCCATGGGCAACCCATTGTGGACCCGAATTACCAAGGTCCACTCTTTTATTATGATTCTACTGGTCAGTACCTCCAGTTCGCTCAATCCGCGCCTCTTCAACCTTTCGTTGAAGTCTCGATACCATTAAACATTACTTATGATCCCGGTACTCATTCTTTTCATGGGGGCCAGGCAATTCCTAGACAGCCTCAAGGACCACCTAATCTAGGCCAGCCACCTTATGTGCAAGCCCCCCAAGGGCAACCAATTTATGGCCAGTCTGACCCAGGTCAATCTGGGGGCCCACAAGGACAACCCTACCCGGGACAACCTTCGGCCATGGGTGGTCCATATTTTTCCTATCAGAGTCAACCTTCTGGTTATCCGGGACAACTGGGTACCTAGCAAGGCTACCCGTCTGGGCAACCAGGACAGCCTTACATTCAACAGGGCCAACCTAGTTTCCAGCAGGGTTATCCCGCTGGACAAGCTGGGCAAAATTATATTCCTCAAGGTCAACCAGCAGTCCAACAGGGGTATCCTTCTAGGCAGGGGGGGCAACCCTACGTGCAGCAGGGCCAACCCACTGTTCAGTCTAGTCATCCTTCTGGGAAGGGGGGGAAACCCTACGTACAGCAGGGCCAACCCGCTGTCCAGTCTAGTCATCTTTCTGGGCAAGGGGGGCAACCCTACGTACAGTAGGGCCAACCCATTGCTCAGCCCGTGCAACCTTCTGGGCAAGGGGGGAAACCCTACGTACAGCAGGGCCAACCCACTGCTCAGCCAGTACAACCTTCCGGACAAACGGGCCAGCCTACTATACAGCAAGGCCAACCCAGCGTCCGCCCTAATCATCCATTTGGACAGGCTGGCCAACCACAAGGTCAACCAGCCATCCAGCCTGCTCAATCATCTGTTCCGCAAGGACAATCCTTGGTTGCTCAAGGACAACCTGGCACCCAGCAAGTATGTCCTTCTGGGCAAACAGGTCCATCCCAAATTCAACCAGGCCAACCTTCTGGCCAGATGATCCAAGCCCAACCGGTTCAAGGACATTATTCTGGGCCTCAAACTCAAATGGGTTATCAAATGCAAGGCGGGCCACGACCCCAACCTTCCTACCAAGCACAGCCTGCTTATCAGGCTCAGCATGGAGCCAACAAATGTATGGCTACCAGCAACCCCAGGGGCAAACTCAGTTTACCCCTTATCAAAATTATCAACAGATGCAGGTCACTCACCAAAATTATCAGTATGCTGCACCTGCGGGTCAAGTTGCTAACACATGGGGTGTTGGGGGGCAGACCCAAGGTCAACTGTTTGCATATGGACAGAATCCATATGGGCAGAACCCCTACGGACAAGGTCCCTATGCGCCAGGCCCTTTTGGGCCAGGTCCATCCGGACAAGGTCCCTATGCGCCAGGCCGTTTTGGGCCAGGTCCATCTAGACAGAGTCCATGGGGGCAACCACCACCTGGTTGGAACCCTAATACTGCCTCGAATCCATAGCCACAAATGTCCTTTAACCCTCAGTTGCCATTCTTAGCGACGTTGGAACTTCCGGATGTGTCCAAGTTAACAAATGATCCCATTCTGCATAATCCGTATTGGCCACCAGTTCCAACTAAAATACCCGGTGATTGTCCAAAATTTGATGGCAAAGCTGGTGAGGATCCTCAAGCACATGTTATGACCTATCACCTCTGGTGTTCATCGAACTCATGGCTTGATGACTCTATCCGGCTCCGCCTCTTTCAAATAACTCTCACCGGCTCAGCCGCTAAGTGGTACATTGAGCTGAATCGCGGCATGTTTCAAGATTTCAACTCGCTGGCTATGGCATTCTTAACTCATTTTCAGTTACCCATTCGGTACGAGACAGGGAAAAATCTCCTCACGTCTCTCAAACAGGACACAGCTACACACATATCTGATCATATACATGAATGGAGAAGGCGTCGTCGCTTGATCAAATTCTGGATTCCTGATCAACTCCTGACCGATTGGTTCACGAATTCCTTTGTCCCTAAAATTGCAAAAGACATCGCCATGGGAGCTTGTGTAACTGAAGAGCAAGCGATTGCGCGTGCTCAGTACCTCGACTTAGTGTACTCTCAATCGGGTACTTTATATGATTATTTGCGAGACGCCCCGAGACCTGGACAGACCAAGGCTCCACCAAAACCATCTGTTGATGGAGTCATTGGCTCTGTTAATTCGTCATCAAAGAAATCGGCCGCGAACCCTGGGAAGAAAAAACAAAACGCTTCTAATGAAAATTCTCCTCAGGGCCAATCTAATCCTAGAAGTACCTCCGAGGTAAACGCCGTTCAGTCCACCGTGGCGGATAAATCCTCAAAAGGGAAAAAGAAAGGGAAAGCTAAAGATAAATCTAGACAGCCCAAACAGGATGCCCCTAAGCCTCCGCCCGAGGAAGGAGCTAAATGAAAACCTAAGTATCCTTGTCTCATCTGTGATGAGGATCACTACACTAAGGATTGCCCAAGGCGGTCCGAAGTTAGTCGGTTATTGAAAGGCGCTCCTGGGACTCCTGCCGTGCTTAAAGAGCCTTTACCTTCCCAGCAGACCCAAATGGTGGCAGACCCGTCTCAACCCTCTTCCTCGTTCGGTTCTCAAGTGTTCATGGCTGGAATGATTCCCATCCATGTTTCAACTCGAGCGAAAGATTATCCATCTCATGCCGGGAAAGAGCCGGAGGTTCCCTCCAGCGCTCCTCCGTCTAGTTCTGGTCCTCTCCACATCGAAAGGCCCAGCACTAAGACGATCCCCCGACCCCCTCCAAAAGGTATACTCAGGAAGTCATCTTACAACCCTAATGCTCGTGCTGCCCAGCACTATAGCATTGTTGAGGACTTAGCTCAGGCTCCGTCTGCTATGTCCACTCTAGAAGTCCTCCAGAGCTGCCCCTCCCAGAGGAAGTCCCTGCTATCAATGATTGGTGGCATCGACCCGGCAGATTCAGATTTGATTTCTTTCGATCTCAAGGGTTTTACACAAAGACTGCCCCACCAAGTCGCTTTCCTTATATAGGTCATCATCAATAGCAGAACGATTCATCGTACGGTTATTGATGAAGGTGCCTCAACCTGCATCATGTCCGTTGCTTGCTGGAAGGCGATTGGTTCCCCTGCTTTGAGTCAGTCCCCTACGACGCTAGAAGCTTTCGATGGAAGAGAGTCCCGTCCTTACGGTATCCTCCAACGCTTACCCATCTCTTTGGAAGGAAAGACCGTAGAAGTGGAGGTCGAAGTTGTTGACGCCAATCTCACTTACAACCTCCTCCTCGGACGAAGCTGGACATACACCATGCAAGCCGTGGCTTCCTCCCTATTCCGTGTCATTCGTTTCCCTCACCAGGGGAAGATTGTCATGGTGGACCAGCTCTCCTTCTTCGCCTCTTCTTCTGAAGGTAATGTGCCATTCGTGGAGCATACCTCAAAGTCACTCGTGAACGTGGGTGCTGGACTTTTCAAAGATCCCACCTTAATGGGAGTTTTTCCCCTCCCACCTCTGAATCTCGCCCCTATCAACATGATCTCTGTACGCTCTGATCCGTGGGTTCTTCCTCCTGCTAATCAGGAAGACTCTTGGGGTGATATGATGCCGTTGAGTCCTGCCGAACTCAACTACATCGAGATTGTCACTGCATCGGCTCCCCCTGATGAACCTGCTCTCCCGAGCAGTGTTCCCGATTCATATGATCATTTCCCTTGGCTAGGAGATGAGGCTACTTCGGACCCATTGAAGGAAATATTTCCTTCCGATGAAGCCATCATAGAGACCATGTCTCTCGAAGAGCTCCCTTGGTCAGATCACCACCATCACTTTTTGTTTCTCCCTCCCCATCCGGAAATGACCGCATGTCTCGAGCGGTTTGCTTCATGTGTCCCATCCCCACCCCTCCAAACACCCATTCAGCTTTATCAAGTGTCTTCAGAGGGCAATATGGGAAATATCATGCAAACCCAACCGACCGACATCTCTGTCAAACTAGGGATCATCGAGCACATTCATATCGGAGTCACTTGCACTCCAGAGGAAGTTCTACTCTATACTGCTCTATTTCGCGAATTTCGTGATGTCTTCGCATGGTCCTATGAGGAAATGCCTTGCATCGATCCTAGTATAGTGGTGCACGAAATACCTACATATCCAGGTGCTAAGCCTGTTCGTCAGCGCTTACGCCCTGTGCACCCCCAAAAGGCTGCAGCCATCAAGGCCGAAGTCGAAAAGCTTCTTAAAGCTGGTTTCATTTACCCCATTCCCCTCACGGACTGGGTGTCTAATATAGTCCCTGTGAATAAAAAGCAAGGCACTATCCGGGTCTGTGTTGACTATCGTGATATCAATCGTGCCTGTCCGAAGGATAACTTCCCTATGGCCTTCATCGATCAGCTTATTGATGAGTGCGCAGGAAGTGAAATTTACTCGTTTATGGACGGTTTCTCTGGCTATAACCAGATCAACATTGCACCCACAGACCAGCATAAGACAGCTTTTATTTGTCCTTGGGGCACCTTTGCCTATAAGAAGCTTCCTTTCGGTCTAAAGAATGTCGGCGCTACATTTCAACGTGCAATGTCTTATGCCTTTCATGATATTCTTCACATTGTACAACCTTACCTGGATGATCTCCCAGCTCATTCAGCTAAGCGTCAGGATCATCCCTCTCATCTTCATGAGATTTTTCTCCGCTGTCGACACTACCGCATAAGGCTTAATCCTCATAAGTGTGTCTTCTGCGTAAAATCAGGCCGACTTCTTGGGTTCATCGTCTCCCGAGAAGGCATCCGTCTAGATCCCCTCAAAGTTGAGGCCATCTTGAATCTTCCTCCCCCTGCCTCTTTGCAGCAATTGCAGAGCTTGCAGGGCAAAGCGAATTTCCTTAGACGATTCATTCCGAATTATGCCGAGGTGGCTAAGGGTTTCACATGGTTATTGAAGCAAGACACACCCTTTCGTTGGGATGCCATCGCCCAGGAGTCTTTCGAACGACTCAAGGACCTCCTTGTCTCGGCTCCCCTCTTAAGACCTCCGAACTATCACCGTGATTATTCTCTCTATCTAGCTGCCGCTGACACCACCATCGGCATGGTTCTGGTGCAGGATGATGATGATGGCAATGAGCACGTTATCTATTACCTTAGTCGCAATCTCTTGGATACGAAAACTCGTTACGCTTATGTCGAGAAGTTGGCATTGGCAGCTGTCTGCGCCGTCCAACGATTCTGGCACTATATCCTGTTGCGCACTACGACCGTGATTTCCGACTGCAACCCGATGACCTACATCTTGTCGCGTCAGCTGCTAGGGGGCAAGTACTCCAAATGGATTGTCATCCTACAAGAGTTTGACTTGGAATTTACTACTGCCAAGTCTAAGAAATCTCTGGTCTTTGCGGAATTGCTCTGTTCTCTGCCATCCCCTTCTGTACCATCTCGTGCAGAAGAGCATATCCCGGATGAAACATTGTTTCTAATCAGCACCCTCGACCCTTGGTATGGGGACATCATAGTATATTTGCAGACGTCTTCCTTCCGTCCAAATGTATCGAAAGACACTCGGCGGAGGATTCTTCACCAATCTCAACCCTATCGCATTATCGGCGATACCCTGTACCGCCTCGGCGTTGATTCTGTTCTCCGCCGATGTTTGACTCTCGAGGAGGCTGAGCGGGTATTGAATGACTGCCACTCCGGTGCTTGTGGCGGCCACATGTCCGGATATGCCACCGCCCAGAAAATCCTCCGTGCTGGTTATTTCTAGCCTTCTATCTTCAAGGATTGCATCCTTGCCGTCCGTGCACGTCATGAATGTCAGGTTTACCACCGGAAAATGCGTGCACCTCCTGCACCACTGCACCTTGTTGTTACCGTAGGTCCATTTGCCAAATGGGGCATCGATTATACGTCCTGTAACCCTCGTTCGGCCGGGGGGCACGGGTATATCATCGTTGCCGTCGATTATTTCACCAAATGGGCCAAAGCGATGCCCACATTAAACGAAGATGGTTACACGGCGACGCAGTTTTTGTTTAATGATGTCATTACTCGGTTCGGAGTACCCCAGGCTATCGTCACTGATCACGGAAAACATTTCCGTAATCACATGATGACGGAACTAACAACCCAGCTAGGCTTGCGTCAAGATAGCTCGACGTTGTATTACCCTCAATCCAATGGCCAAGTTGAAGCTATGAACAAAGTTTTGATCACAATGCTCCAACGTACCGTGAATACGCACAAGTCTAACTGGCATCTGATGTTGTTCCCCGCCTTGTGGGCCTATCGGACCTCTGTGAAGGACGCCACCGGTTTCACTCCTTTTCAGCTTGTTTATGGACTGGAGGCCACCCTTCCTGTTGAGTGTGAGATTCCTTCGTTAAAATTAGCTGTCGAGTTGCTTCCCAACACCACTTCGGTGGAGGAACGACTTCTTTATTTAGAACGGCTAGACGAGACCCGTCGCTTAGCCTCTCTAGCTATTGAAGCACAGAAGAAGAGGGTTAAGGCTCACTTCGACAATACTATTCAACCTCGTTCCTTTGTTGAGGGAGATCTAGTACTACTCTATGATCAAGCTAAGGATAAGCTGGGGGCAGGTAAACTCGAATCCATGTGGCTAGGCCCCTATATCGTGAAGAGATTTTTGCAAAAGGGGGCATATGAGTTGATCGACTACGAAGGAAATCCTCTCGACAAGCCCCGCAATGGGCTTTATTTGAAAAAATACTATGCATAATTTCGTGCACCTAGTTTGTACATACGTGTGTTCTTAGCAAGTGTGTTATGTGTGCATGATTTCTAGTTTTGCTTTGGTGTGAAGGCGTGTTTGCCTCTTATTTTGTTTTCCGCTTCTTGTGCAGATGTCTAGTACACCTTACGTTGGTTTCGCCGATGGCGCCTGCCGTAGTACTTGCAATTTGTCTTCTGCGGCGTGGGCGATCTACGATCCTCACGGCGAGTTGCTAGATCTTCAAGGCGTGTGCTTGGGCCGTACCACCAACAATGTTGCCGAATACAGTGCTATAATTGAATTACTAGCCGAAGCAGTTGATCTCAGCATTCGTGCATTGGTGGTAAACCTGGACTCCCAACTTGTCGTCCATCAACTCAACGGGCGATATTCCGTCAGAGACCGACACATTCTAAGGTTGTATTTACGTGTGAGATTGTTAGAAAGGAATTTTGATTACATCACATATCAACACATTCCGAGACGATTAAATACGTTAACTGATGCATTGGCAAACCATGTGTTGGATAGACATTTGCGTAATAGATAAACATCATACAAGAAAGACATAGAAAACATAATAAGACCATAGAATAAGCATGTGTAAATAATTTCTTTTCCAAGCATAGTTTGCATGTGTGCTTTCAAGCTTGCATAAAAAATGAAAATACATGGGTCGTGTGTTGTGCAAACTGATACATTAGATCACATTTGTATTAGACATTTGCATAGCATATAAAAACATCATCATATGTGAAAAGATCCATCCAAAAATAGTATATATATGTATATATATATATATATCGTGTGGCACACTAAGGCACTCAAAAATAAGTGTATATGTCTGAAGTAAAGTCGGTGTTCTCGGTACATCCGAGACATATGTCTCTCAAAAACATCAGTGGAAAAGACCTAGATGACTACTGAGCTGGGTTATGCTCTCTATAGCACACAGCTGCCCGTGCCACCCGCCTCAAAAGGCGGTGCATCCTGGGTTCCACCCCCACTGTGTGGATCTGGTGAGCTATGGGGACCTCCTCGACCCCTTGGTAATCTGGCACCCCCTCCAGTAAACCTTCAAGGTTGCGAGCTATAGTCTCCGTCGTGTCAACCCCTGGAGGAACTAGGGCCAGGGCTCCAGCTCCTTGCCCCTCTCTCCGTGCCTCTGGGGCTAAGCCAATGGGTCTCACAGGTCCCACATTTGCACACCATGACATTTATCAAGACATGTACATGAAAAATCAAAAACATTAAAAAATATTAAAAAGAGATCAAGTGTCATACCTGCATCATCCCAATGCTCTCCCGCGGGCAGTGGCATGTCGGGATCGTTACGGAAGTCCATACCGGCATATGGCCAGTCCTCTACGAGAATGGCCTGACGATCCAGCCACTCTCGAAAATACACTCCCCAAGCCACTGGGCGGCTGCCACCTCCGCGCGGCATAACACGGCCCCATCGACTGGCCCTCGTCTCCCGGGGACCTCTGGGTGGATCCACGGCCATGGTCTATAGCTGTAGGGCCGGCACCTGCTCCAGCATGAGCGGAAGTAAGAGCGACCCATAAGCAAACTGCTTCGACTCTCCGCGTCGACAGTTGCTCAGTTGCCTCTTCATGCTAGTCGTCACAGCTGCTGCCCAGTTGAAAATGGTGGGTTGTAAGCACTCAAGAGCCAGTAGTAGATGGGTCTTTGAGGCCTCATGATTGGCCAAAGAGCCCGCTGCCCGTGTCACCATAAAGAGTATGGTGCGAAGAACCATGTCGTCCACCGTCGGAATACCAACCTTCCCGCTCCGTGTTTTCACAGCCCATGGGTACACTTGAGCCATCAGCTGGTCAAGAGTCTCACCACTGGGTCGTTGCCCCTCCAGGATGGGCATCTGGCCCCGGCGTGACAATCCAGTCAAAAAGTAGATATCCGTGGAATCAAACTCAATGTCCCGGCCACGGATTGTGAATTTTCCATCAACTGGGTTCCAAGCTCTGATTAAGAGCTCGAGGAGATTAGGTTGCGCCCTCAGGCGCGGAGTGATGAAGAATTTTAAGAACCCGCATGCCCGCATCGCATTTCGGCATTCGGCAATGTCATAAGCGGTTATATCCTCATCATCGTGAGCTCTCTCTTGCCAAACAAAAGACATTTTGCCCTGCAAGACCATGAAAAAAATATTAGAGCGCTAACCGTTGGAGTTTGTACGTTCATTTTCTTAAAAACAAATTTTTACGGCATCAGCGCGGCTGTTTTTAAAACAGTTGTGCTGATCATGGCGCCCCGTTGTTTTTTCCTTGGGTCAGCGCGGAAGAACACGTGTTTTCCGCGCTGACCCGAGAGGTGGTGTGTGTAAATTTAAATCGATCAGCGCGGTCCCGAGCGGGAAATCCGCGCTGACCGAGAGCGCATCAACGCTCAAACAATTTGCCCAAACGGCCAAATCCCACCATGGAAATGCTGCAAAAAGGACTCAAATTAAAGCGCAGGGAGAGGAGAACCTACCTGGAACAAGCTTCCGGACGAATGGTGTCTGCACGGGCTGGAAATCGCTCCGTCAACCTGGCAGCTCCACAACGTTCTTCACAACTCAAAATGGTAACAATGGTAAAAAATGACTTTTACCCCCTATTTATGGTAAAAAATTCATAATTAGCTATAATTTCTTATCAATGTGGGTTTTCGTCATATTTTTGCCATGGATTTAGCACTAATGCCACTATATTATGCTTTTATGCATATTCTACTATGTTTTTAACATGTCGAACAGGTTTATGCGGGTGGTTTTCTTGTGCAGGTTCTAGTAACCGGCGTGGTCATAACGGTTCTATGTACACTTGGTCCCAAAAAATGTCGTCTTTAAGCTCTTTTCCGACATAAACCAAGAAAAGATGGCCGAGCTTCCTTTCAGCTCGTTAAAAGGAACGAGAGGCGATCATTTTTAAAGCTCTTTTTTCGACCGTCTAACTTAAAAAGATTGCCGGGTGTTTGTCGTTTCGCACTCGTTATTGGTTCTAAAACGACATGCTTCCGACCGCTTTTTTACTTTTTCGGGTCGAAGTCACTATTCACGAAAATTACTCCTCGATCATACTGGTTGGGCAGTTCTTTCGGCATTGTTTTATACTTTTTCGAGCTCGAGAGACACAACTTTACGAAAAAGGACCCCCCTGGAGTTTCCTTTTCTGCTGTCTTTTCAGACTCTCTAAACAAGAAAAGACGCTGAGTTCTTCCTTTGTCAGGCTCGTTAAAACTCAATGACATCGGATATCGTCGAAATGACACTTTCCAAGCATATGCTATCCCCGTCCAGCTTGTCATCCAAAAATAATCGGGGTACCTGCCAGAAATGGTGGGGAAAATAAAAATGTAATAATGGTCGTGTCGGCAGTATGTCGCTCTTGAACATGGCACTCGTCTGCATTCGTGTCTGGGTGGGGATTTCTCATCTTGTTTTACACTAGCCTCCATGGGTTTGGGTTATCCTATTTGACCTCTCATCTGCTCATTGTCTTGTCACCATGACCTCTGCTCATTTGATGTCAGATACTGCCAAATCCGCTGTTGTGCCACCGACATGTTCAAGAGAAGTTGGCCTCTGCAAGCTTACCACCTCCCTCTGATGTCTCACACAAAATATTTTATCCTTCTCTGTCTCGTGTCGATGATGTGGGAAACATTATGGCCCACCTTCGATCAAGGTTACTTCCTGTCGACTCCAGCTCATTATCCAGGAAAGTGGCCTAAAGACTCCCTTCAGGTGCCTTAGAGCCTGCATGCCTCAATGGCAGGTTCTTCGTGTTCGACATGAGGTTTTCATCATTGGCCTCCGATCGGATGATTCTGCGGGTGTTCGACACCAGCTCATTGATTCACACGCCGCGGATTGTACCTATAAGTACCTTGAGGGCCATTGTCATCATTGGTGGTACCTCTCGCGTCTGTTAACAGTTTTCGTCATTGACTGGTAATCAGACGATGTCCATGCATGTTCGAATCCAGCTCATATATTCACATGCTTGGACTTGTACTTTGTTTGGGTTGGGATGGAGCGCAAGACCTTGGTTTTTGTCTGTTGTGAATCAGGCTGCGATTTTGTGGATTATTATTACATGACTCATTGACGGATGGCTGCGCCCATACCTGAGTCTTTTGGATGGCTGCGACCATACCTTCTTATCATCATGGTCTCTTCAGCTAGGTGGCTGCGTCCACACCATAGACCTTCTTCGTATGTCTTTTTGGATGGCTGCGCCCATGCCTAGACTACATGTAATCGAGATATCAGTTGTACAGACGTGCAGGTCCTTCCTGGTGGTGTTCCAGTTCAGCAGTTTTGTAAATCATTTCACCCCTCCCACTCTCTCTGGCTTCATGCTTTAGGGGGCATCTGTTACGCAGTAAATTGTCACTGTCTCCTTGTCAGTCTCCCTACTGTGTCATGAAATCAAATGCACCATGCTCATGCTCTCTAAACTGGCCAAATGACCCACTTTGCCTAAGTTTATTTCATAAGCGCGACTATTATTAAAATTACCGCGCTGACTGGCGGCTGATAGTGTAACTGATGCGTTGCCAGCGCGGAAGCACACAGGTTTTCTGTGCTGGTCGAATTTCATGAGCCAGCGCATCCTATGAAAGTATTAAGCCACGCTGACACAGCCTGCTCCATTATTATGATGCGCTGTCAGCGCTCCAGTTCAGTGTTACACCCGCGCTGATCCAGTTTGGGCGAATTTGTTCTAACAGCCAGCCTTCCAGATAACTCCAGACCTGGTTGTTAGCCTTGTGAGTATCGCCCTCCCTTCTATGGCATGTTTGTTCGTCATTTGGAACCACCTTCCTTGAAGATAAGCTTGTCCTCCCACCATTCATGGAGACTCCTTCTCCTATTTAAACCTCCACCATTACCATGAGCAGCTAGTTTGGATAGTGTGGAATTCATAGTGCTTAGACTGCTGCTGCTAATAGGTAGTTGGTGTGATAAGTGTGGATTTGTTAGAGGAAGCTTAAGGAAGGCTGTGAGTATTGCTTGTGTGAGAGAGAGCTTTGTTTTGGGAGAATTTACCTCCAAGGGTGAATGCTTAAGAGACTTGCTGGCTGGACCCTCTAGAGAAGGACTCAGCGTCAGAACTTTGGTTGTACCTTTCTCTGTTATTGATTTAATAATAGATGACTACTGTTATGGTTCCATTCTCATTTGTCTTTATAATGGTTAATGTGAATTACATCCTTTCTGACTGATGTATAATTGCTTTTATTAGATTTCACGCTTGTGTTTGTCTTTCTCTTCGTGTGTGCAGGTATCTATTCATGGATATCGTGGAGGATCGTGACCGGCCAGAGCGAAGGAGCGAGAGCGGCATCTCTTCATCAAACAATAGCGTTGGAATCCAAGTAGGTGTTCTTTGCCTATCTTTTATTTGCAATTAGGAACTTGCACAGTAGAATTGATTGATTGTTGCTAGACCCATTCTGGGCTAGTAGGGATCGCCTCTATCCGTAGAGGGGATTTACCTGTCCAACACAGATTTTTTGGTCAATTTTAGATAAAAGTCAAGGGAATTATGAGCAAATGGCAGCAAATACTCAAGGAAAACAGGGAAGAGGATTTTTACAAGGGTTTCTCCTTCATTTATTACCCCTTTCCTCGAATCCTCCGTCAGCAACTCGGAGCACAAAGGTCCACATTGATGTATCGAAGGGATAACTGAGAAAGTAAAGAAGGACTGTTGTTTATCTCTAGTTCTGGGAAGCCGAGTTCCTTGCTTTTAGGAGGACTGTTGGAGGACTCCATTTGTATAAATGATGGGGCTTAAAGCCTCAGTAGGTTAGCCATTCATTAGTATAATTTTGACACTTTCGTGTAGCATTTGTTCAACTCATTTTCGAGTTACTTTTTGAGAACAGTTTATGTAATGTGACTGCTATTTTTGGTAATGAAGATGAAATAGTTTTTGAGCCAGCACTGATCTCTTTCAGAGGGCTGAAGATCTTGGGTTAGGGCCCAACCCAAGCTTCCCAACACCTCTTTCTTTGTACTTATATGTTTTTACTTCAGTTCACAGGTTAATTTATGTTAGATATATTTATTTTGCCTCGTTATAATGTTTCAGTTGCTTAAGTAGGTTACTGCAGTGACAGAATAAGATTCAAAAAGGCCAAAAATAGGCCCTGAGTAGTAGGCGCCACAAAAAACATAGTTTTGCTCTCCCATGCAATTTCTAGTGTGATGACTTGATTTGGAAAGATTAATGTATTGATTCAGATTCAGTTACCTAGATCATTTCTTGTTCTTTTACAATAGATCTCTTTGCATGCTTTTCTGTTCCAAGGTCACTGTTCAACATTTTCTATTATAGGTCAGAAATTAGGTCAAGCTAGAGAAATCTCTGTTTTCATAGTATAGTTAGTTCTTTCTTTGATCGGTTTTCATAAGTAGATGTGCAGATATCTTATACGACACATCAGATCACCATACATCCATAAAATAGCCAACACCAGCTCACTGTTCACAGATTCCCCAAGTCATTCGCAACATTTTGCCAATCTGCCCTAATTTCTGTGTTTTTCTCCATAAGTTGCCCTCTTGCCATTTGAACAAATCCAACCATCATGTTCTTTCTTGATCTTCCTTGACAAGCTCCAGACACCTCAACACCTTCATCTAGCCTTCAGTTACTCTTCCCCATCATTTTTCCACCTTCAAAACTCCAAAAATAGCTCTCGGCCTCCTCCTGTAGATCCTCTTATAGATCCCCTGCAGCCTCCTGTAGAACTCCCTGTAAGTGGTTTTTCAAAATCCGATTGCAATGGAAGTCTTCAGAAGGGTACTAGGGGCTTCTTAGGACCTCTCCACACCTTCCTCCACCTCTGCAAAAGCCAACTCCATCTTCCTTCACCACCAAACCTCTGCATAGTCACAACCAGATAAATCACAAGCATAATAATCTCACATAAAAACACTCAAAAGCACAAAAAGATGTTTTCTTCTCATTTCTTTTCTAAAGTAGCTTGAATAAATGCAATTTACCTTTCAATAGTCAATGGCACTCATTTCATCAGTTTTCATCTCTTTTCCTACAAAATTAGGGTTAGTGGGTAAATTAGGGTTTGCTAGGGTTCGCTTTTACATTCCAGTCTTCTTTCTCTTTCTGCAAATGGAATAGCTGCTGTAGAGTTAGCATTCTTTCATCACAGTTAAAAGCTTCTTCTGAGAATTCATAGAAGTTGTCTTAAGCTCCTAGTGATCTTGCGCCAGCTGACCAAGTGACAACTTGCAGTAAGAGCTAGTACTTGTGCATACAGCACTGTCGCTTCCAAGTTTGTTACGAACTACCAGGTTAATAAAAGTAAAGTAGGAAGCCCCATGAGTTGCAACATTATTGCTGCAATACTGGGGCTTACCACTTTTTGGCACCGTTGTCGGAGAAGCATCAGAGTATTTTGTGATTACTCCTTTCTTCTATTTTCTACTGCAACATTCTGCTAAGTAGTTTATTTTAGCAAAAGTAGAGTAGTTGTTTCATTTCAATTCTGCAATT
The DNA here is from genome assembly GCA_031772625.1 of Pinus tabuliformis. NCBI lineage: Eukaryota > Viridiplantae > Streptophyta > Pinopsida > Pinales > Pinaceae > Pinus > Pinus tabuliformis. The sequence goes on along the minus strand of CM062816.1, from coordinate 181,956,831 downwards.
TCCATTTCAGCAAAAATAGATTAGGCATTTCTTGCTTTCATTTCAATTCTGCAATTTCCATTTCAGCAAAGTAGATTAGGCATTTCCTGCCTTCATTTCAATTCTACAATTTCCATTTCAGCAAGTAGATTAGGCATTTCCTGCTTTCATTTCAATTTTGCAATTTCCATTTCAGTAAAGATAGATTAGTCATTTCCTGCTTTCATTTCAATTCTGCAATTTCCATTCTAGCAAGTAGATTAGTCATTTCCTTGCTTTCATTTCAATTCTGCAATTTCATTTCAGCAAGTTCATTTTAGTTAGTTGCAATTTGTTGTTCAATCCATTTCAGTTTTGCAGGTACAAGCAGAAAAAAACAAAAATCACCCAAAAAGAGATTTCTTTTCATGCCTCATAGGAACAGAGATAATTCAAGAAAATTCCTACCCAACACCCCCACCACATCACAAAGTCACCCTTCTCTCTTCTTTTGTGGCAGTGATCCGGAAGACCCTATAGGTGAACCACCTAAGATATATGAAGATCCTATAACAGAAGAAGAGGAAGAAACCATCCCTCCTAAGACCATGGCTAAAAACAGAAATGTTAGAGGGAATGGGGAAAGCATAGAGGGTACCTTTCGCATCCGAGAGACCAATGGCGACACTAAAATGAAAACATAAGTCCTTTAGCCTTACCTCACTTCCATGGGTTGACTACCGAAGATCTTGATATCTTTTTGTTTAAATTTGCTGTTATCTGTCAAACCTATGACTATGTAGAAGATGAGCAGAAGTTGAAATTGTTTCCTTCTATCCTCAAGAATGCAACATTGCTCTAGTTCATGGGGTTACCTGGCAAGAACATCACAACTTGGGCTCAGATGTAGCAAGCCTTTAACAACAAATACTAGGACTACTGTAGGTCAAAGGATACTGTTGTGGAGGTAAATCGTCTATGCAGACAGAGACGATCCCTACTAGCCTAGACCGGGTCTAGCAACAATCACACAATGCTATCATGCAAGTTCCTAATTGCAAATAAGAAGTGGATGGTGAGAACCTACTTGGATTCCAACGCTAGTGTTCGTAGAAGAGATATCACCCTCGTTCCTTTGCCTTGGCCGGTCACGATCCCCACGATCTCCGTGATTGGATACCTGCACATGCAGAGAACAACACGAAAACAAGCATAAAATCTAGTAGATGCAATTATATATCAGTCAGAAAAGATATAACTCAACATCAAACATAAGACAATGAGAGTGGAACCATAATGATAGTCATCTATTATTAATAAATAACAAAGAAGAATACAACCATTGTTCTGACGTCAAATCCTCCTTTGGCTGGGTAGTCAGCTACACAAGTCTTGCAAAGCTTGTTGGGATGAGGAACAAGCCTCTCTCTCTTTGGGTGACAAGAATCTCCTTACTTATATTTGGCCTTATGGGTGCAAAGAAGGCTATTGCAGCTTCAAACTCTCTATCACTATGCTGGGACTAGAACTATTGTAACTACTGTGACTAGCTTGCTCAAGGCACAGAGGCAAGCCTTTATAGATAGAGAAGAAAGAGATAGGATCAACCACATTATTCATGGGATTGGCTTTATCACTTAGAAACTTCCATGAAAGGTGGAAAACCACTTTCCCTTCTATGGAGATTCAAAGCCAAACCATCCTAGCTCAACATAGATTCAGTTGGTGAATGGGTTGAAGAGAACCTTTGGGAGCTTGTTGGTTAAAAACTTTACTCAATTCGGTTGGCGCGAGTGCGACTCTGAGACAGAGCGCCAATGGCACGCCCTTTTTAGAGGATTTCCCTCATTAGCGCGGGCAGTGAACCATGGACCCGCGCTAATGCAAAAAGAGCTGTTTTCATGGGATTGGCTTTATCACTTAGAAACTTCCATGAAAGGTGGCAAACCACTTTCCCTTCTATGGAGATTCGAAGCCAAACCATCCTAGCTCAACATAGATTCAATTGGTGAATGGGTTGAAGAGAACCTTCGAGAGCTTGTTGGTTAAAAACTTTACTCAATTCGGTTGGCGCGAGTGCGACTATGAGACAGAGCACCAATGGCTTTCCCTTTTTATAGGATTTCCCTCATTGGCGCGGGCAGTGAACCATGGACCCGCGCTAATGCAAAAAGAGCTGTTTTCATGGGTATTTTGTAGGAGATGTCTTCAGGGCATATGAAGCTCATACTTAGAGGAATATGATGCAAGTGATTTCAGGTCATGTCACTTCTCACAGGTCCCGGAATGAGTCCTCCAATGTATGGGTGAGAGGTAATAGGGACGGTGACAAACGGTGACAAATTGCTGTGTAACAGATGCCCCCTAAAGCATGAGGCCCGAGAGAGAGAGAGGGGTGAAATGCTTTACAAGAACACGCGTGACTGAAAACACATCCGCTGGAGAACCTGCGTAAAGAAGTACAACTGATATCTCAAGTACATGATGTATGTGGTATGGGCGCAGCCATCCATAGCAGAGTACATAATGATCTTGATCCAAGGCATGGACGCAGCCATCCAGAGAGGATAGATAAATAGACTCAGGCATGGTTGCAGCCATCCAGTGAATGAGTCATGTAATGATCATAATAGGCCACAAATCGCAACCTGGATCCCAACAAACAAAATCCAGGGTCTTGCGCTCCATCCCGACCCAAACAGAGTACAAATTCAAACATTTGAATACATGAGTTGAAGTCGAACATGCATGAACATCGTCTGATTACCAGTCAATGATAAAAACTGTTAAAAGACGTGAGAGGTACCACCAATAATGACAATGGTCCTCAAGGTACTATAGGTACAATCTATGACGTGTGAATCAATGAGCTGGCGTCGAACACCCGTAGAATCATTCGATCGGAGGCCAGTGATGAAAACCTCTCGTCGAACACGAAGAACCTGCAATGAGGCATGCAGGCTCCAAGGCACCGAAGGGAGTCTCTAGATCAGCTTCCTGGATAATGAGTTGAAGTCTACAGGAAGTGACCTTGATCAAAGGTGGGCCATAGTGTTTCCCACATCATTGACACGAGACAGAGGAAAGATGTTGTGGTGATTCAGAATTATGTGAGGTATCAGAGGGAGGTTGTAATTCTGCAAAGGTCAACTTCTCTTGAACATATCGGCAGCATGATAGTGGACTTGGCAGTATTTGACATCAAATGAGCAGAGGTCATGGCGACAAGGAAATGAGCAGATGAGAGGTCAAATAGTATCACCCAAACCCATGGAGGCTAGTGTAAAACAAGATGAGATGTTCCCACCCAGACACGAATGAAGACTAGTGCCATGTTCAAGAGCGACATACTGCCGACACAACAATAATTATGGGTCCATTTTCCCCACCATTTCTGGTGAGTACCCCAGTTATTTTTAGCAAGCTTGATGGGGATAGCATATGCTTGTGGGCGTCATTACGACAGAATCCGATGTCATTAAGTTTTAACGAGTCTGACAAAGGAAGAACTCGGCGTCTTTTCCTGTTTAGAGAGTCTGAAAAGACAGCAAAAAGCAGACTCCAGGGGGGTCCTTTTTCGTAAAGTTGTGTCTCCTGAGCCCGAAAAAGTATAAAACAATGCTCGAAAGAACCACCCGATCATTACGATCGAGGAGTACTTTTCATGAGTAGTGATATCGATTTGAAAAAGTAAAAAAACGATCAACATCACGTCGTTTCGTAACCATTAACGAACCTAAAACGACAACGGTCCAACGATCTTTTCGTTTTTACACGGTCGGAAAAGGGTTTAAAGACGACCACCTCTTATTTATGTTTAACGAGTCAAGAGGGGAAACCCGGCAATCTTTTCATTTTGAGCGAGTCAGAAAAGAGCTGAAAGATGACTCCATAGTGACTTTTTCATGTATTTACCGAGTCCAAAAAAGTATAAAATACAACTCGTTTCACCATCGAAGTTGCAAAAAGGACCTGTCATAGCACCAAAAACAAGCGTAAAATCCATTTTCGACCAAAAATATATTAAAATATTCAAAAAAGAACTCTTTAACCCTAATTACAAGTCAAAAAGTCTATAAATATGGTGAAAATGTAAAAAATAGAATTACTTTTACTTTTTACCTCTTGCATAGTAGTAGTGGTCCATTTGGAGAGCATACTTCGAGCAGTGATTACCGCCAATTCGTGCAACCATTTGAGATTCCGCCAGTTCCAGGTAAGAGGCGCTTCCCTTAGCTCCATTTTCATACTCTTTTTATGCATTTTGTTCCCTGATTGAGCCTTCGCAAGGGGGATTTCAAAATTTAGGGTTGCGCCCCATTGGCGCGGGTATCCAGCATGGGTCCCCGCCAATGGGGTGATTTACCCAAAGGTGCCGCGCTCTAAGACAGTCGCGCCAACCGCGCGACCTAACTTTTTACTTGAATTTTCCCATCATTTTTGAAATTTGTCCGGCTTGTAAGCCTACCAGGGTTTCATTAATGACTTATTCATCCTTGTGGGTGCAGGAAACATGCAAAAATGGTGGTGGAATGGAAAGAACGGGAGCATGATGCCGTAGATGCCTTAGCCATAGCGAATGAGGGATGTATGAATGCTTTGAGAGATTGTGGTCTCAAAAAGTTCTTCCTCACCTCTTATCTGCGAGCTCAACCGGAGCTATTACAGTTCATAGTGGATGCTTGGGATGTCGATGACCAAGTATTCCGCTTACGGGATCAGACCTTAGAGCTGGATGTATCTGATGTGTACTTTATTACTGGGCTGTCACGGAGAGGGGCGAGCCCCATTTTGACTGGAAGCAGGCCTTCCGGGGAGAAGATAGGTGAAGTGAAGGCTCGTGTGTGCCCAGAGGCACAATTTGGGAAAAACAGTGCTAAGGTGGATATCGCCACCATCCATGACTTGGCTCTTAGGGTGATACTGTTCACTATCACGCGTGCAGCTGGGGTACAGGCGCCCCATGAGGCAAGCAAGAATCATCTGTTACTAGCGACAGAATGCCTTAGCCCCACCATTTTTGACTGGGCTACAGCGGTGACTACAAATATCAAAAGGCAGCTTACAAAGTGTAAGCGCGGGGGAGTGAAACAGTTCGGGTATGGCTTGATTGTGGTGTCGTTCATCTAGGAACGATTACCCCTCTTCCAGTACCAGGGAGCTGTAGTGGCGGACCCATTGCCGCGAGAGCCTAGGATGGCTCGCTAGGCAGCATTGATGCCCAGAGGAGGAGGGGGCTAGCAGATGTCTTGGCGGCCCGAGTTCTTCATATGGCTTCGCCTTCAGCTGATCGTGGTAGAGGATTGGCCATACGTGGGAACCAAATTCATGGGGGACCCAGACCTCCCACTGCCAGAGGGAGAGGAGTGGGAAGAGGAGCTAGGTATGATCTTCTCTTTTTGGTGTTTTATGTATTTTCATTTTTTTTTTGTCAATACATGCATGTTCTGATGACAGTTGTATGTATATGCAGATGTGGGCCTAGAGCGACTAGCCGTCTGGTCTCCTATAGCGTGGAGGGACCAACCTGCAGCTGACCCTCAGGCAAGAGGTGCCGTGGGGGAAGAGCTGGTGCAGAATCTCGAGGGACTTACCCAAGGGATTCCAGGCTACGCTAGATTGGTGGATGTGTCGTTTGCATACCAGAGGCACACAGTGGGGGTGCCAACCCGCATCCATCGTCTGTTGAGACGCTTGGTGCACGCGGTGGCATGCTATCATGAGCACCACCACGAATAGACTCCTAGGCTTCTTTCATGCATATTTTTTGAGGGACATGTTGTCCGAGGATGTATCAGGATGAACATGTATTATTTTTTGGGTTTTGTAACGCACGCGGTGCAAACATTATGACACACATATATATATATACATATGCCTATGGTTTATTATTGTGCTTTTATGTGCTTGCTTGTATGATGTTTTGATTATAAATTACGCAAATGTCTATCTAATACATGATTGGCCAATGCATCAGATAATGTGTTTAATCGTCGTGGAATATGCTGATATGTGATAAAGTCAAAATTCCTTTCTAACAATTTAACAGGTAAGTACAACCTTAAAATGTGACGGTCTCTGACGGAATATCACCCATTGAGCTGATGGACGACAAGTTGAGAGTCTAGGTTAACAAGCAATGTACGAATATTGAGATTAATTGCCTCGGCTAATAATTCAATAACAGCGCTATATTCAACAACATTGTTTGTAGTACAGCCTAAATAGACACCTTGAAGATCTATCAACTCACCGTGAGGATCGTAGATCACCCACGCCCCAGAGGACAAATAACGAGTGCTGCGGTAGGCACCATCAGCGAAACCAATGTAAGGTGCACCCGACATCTGCACAAGAAGCAAAAAGACACAATAAGGGGGAATCACGCTTTCACACCAAACCGAAAACATGAAAACTCACACACACACACACACGCATGTACAAATCGAAGCGCATGAATCATGCATAGTACTTTTTCAAGTATAGCCCATTGCGGGGCTTATCAAGAGGATTACCTTCGTAGTCAACTAGCTCATACGCCCCTTTTTGCAATACTCTCTTTACAATGTAAGGGCCTAGCCACATGGGCTCGAGTTTGCCTGCCCCCAGCTTGTCATTGGCTTGGTCGTATAGCAGGACAAGGTCTCCCTCAACAAAGGAACGAGGATGAATGGTATGGTCAAAATGAGTTTTGACTCTCTTCTTTTGAGCTTCGATGGCTAGAGAGGCTAAACGACGGGTCTCGTCTAACCGTTCTAGATAAAGAAGTTGTTCCTCTACCGGAGTAGTGTTGGGAAGCAACTCGACGACTATTTTCAACGAAGGAATTTCACATTCTATAGGAAGGGTAGCCTCCAGTCCGTAAACTAGTTGAAATGGAGTGAAACTGGTGGCGTCCTTCACAGAGGTTCGGTAGGCCCACAAGGCGGGAAACAACATCAGATGCCAATTAGACTTATGCATGTCGACAGTACGTTGAAGCATCATAACCAAAATCTTGTTAACGGCTTCAACCTGACCGTTAGACTGAGGATAGTACGGGGTCGAACTATCGTGTCGTAAGCCTAGTTGGGTTGTCAGCTCGGTCATCATGTGATTACGGAAATGCTTTCCGTGATCTGTGACGATGGCCTGTGGAACTCCAAACCACGTAATAACATGATTGAACAAAAACTGCGCCGCTGTATGACCGTCTTCAGTTAATGTGGGCATCGCCTCGGCCCATTTTGTAAAGTAATCGACGACAATGATAATAAACCCATGCCCCCCGGCCGAGCGAGGCTTACAGGTTGTATAATCAATGCCCCATTTTGCAAAAGGGCCTATGGTCACTACAGGGTGCAGCGGGGCCGGTGGCGCACGCATCTTCCGCTGATATATCTGGCATGCATGACATGAGCGGACAGCAAGAATGCAATCCTTAAAAATGGAGGGCCAGAAGTAACCAGCGCGAAGAATTTTTTGAGCTGTGGCATATCTGGACATGTGGCCACCATAGGCGCCAGAGTGGCAGTCATTCAGGACTCTCTCAGCTTCCTCGAGGGTAAGACATCGGCAGAGAACGGAGTCAACGCCGAGGCGGTACGGGGCGTTCCCTATGATACAATAGGGTTGATATTGATGGCGGATCCACCGTCGAGCATCTTTGGATACAGCGGGGCAGAAAGAGGACGTTTGTAAATAAACAATAATATCCTCGTACCAGGGGTCGAGGGTGCTGATCAGAAAAAGAGTTTCGTCCGGGATATGATCCTCTAAAAGAGACGGTGCAGAAGGAGATGGCAAAGAACAGAGTAATTCAGCAAAGACCAGAGACTTCTTAGACTTGGCAGCAGTAAATTCCAAGTCAAACTCTTGGAGGATTGTGATACATTTTGAGTATTTGCCCCCCAGCAACTGACGCGACAAAATGTACGTCATCGGGTTGCAGTCAGAAATCAGGGTCGTGGTGCGCAACAGGATATAATGCCGGAAACGTTGGACGGCACATACAACAGCCAATGCCAACTTCTCAACGTAAGCGTAGCGAGTTTCCGTATCCAGGAGGTTGCAGCTGAGGTAATAGATAACGTGCTCATTGCCGTCATCATCATCCTGCACTAGAACCATGCCGATAGTGGTATCGGCGGTGGCCAGATAGAGAGTATAATCACGATGGTAGTTCGGAGGTCTCAATAATGGAGCGGAAACAAGGAGACCCTTGAGATGCTCGAAAGAATCCTGAGCGGTAGCATCCCAATGAAAGGGTGTGTCTCGCTTCAGTAACCGTGTAAAACCCTTAGCCACCTCGGCATAATTCGGAATGAATCGTCTGAGGAAATTTGCTTTGCCCTGCAAGCTCTGCAACTGCTGCAAAGAAGCAGGGGTAGGAAGATTCAGAATGGTCTCGACTTTGAGGGGATCCAGACGGATGCCTTCTCGGGAGACGATAAACCCGAGTAGTCGGCCTGATTCAATGCAAAAGACACATTTATGAGGATTGAGCCTAATACGGTAGTGTCGACAGCGGAGAAAAATTTCGCGAAGATGGCAAGGATGGTCCTGACGCTTGACTGAATGAGTTGGAAGATCATCCAGGTACGGCTGTACAATGTGACGAATGTCATGAAAGGCATAGGACATTGCACGTTGGAAGGTAGCGCCGGCATTCTTTAAACCGAAAGGGAGTTTCTTATAGGCAAAAGTGCCCCAAGGACAGATAAAAGCCGTCTTATTCTGATCAGCGAGCGCGATATTGATCTGGTTATATCCAGAAAAACCATCCATAAACGAGTAAATTTCGATTCCTGCACACTCATCAATGAGCTGATCGATGAAGTTATCCTTAGGACAGGCACGATTGATATCACGGTAATCAACATAGACTCGAATGGTGCCCTGCTTTTTGTTCACAGGGACTATATTAGAAACCCAATCCGTCAGTGGAATGGGGTAAATGAAACCAGCCTTGAGAATCTTTTCGACTTCTGCTTTGATGGCTGCGGCCTTTCGGGGGTGCACAGGGCGTAGGCGCTGACAAACAGGCTTAGCACCTGGATACGTAGGTATCTCGTGCACCACTATACTAGGGTCGATGCCGGGCATCTCTGCGTAGGACCAAGCAAAGACATCACGAAATTCGCGAAATAGGTCAGTGTAGAGTTGAACTTCCTCTAGAGTGCAAGTGACTCCAATGTAAATGTGCTCGACAATCCCTGATTTCACAGAGATGTCGATGGGTTGGGTTTGCATAATGTTTCCCATATTGCCCTTAGAAGATACTTGGTAGATTTGAATAAGTGTTTGAAGGGGCGAGGATGGGATACACAAAGCAAACCGTTTGAGACATGCGATCATTTCCTGATGGGCAGGGAGAAACGAGGAACGGTGGTGATGATCTGACCAAGGGGGCTCCTCAAGAGACATGGTCTCTATGATGGCTTCATCGGAAGGAAATATTTCCTTTAATGGATCTGAAGTAGCATCATCTCCAAGCCAAGGGAAATGAACATACGAATCGGGAACACCGCTCGGAAGAGCAGGTTCAGGAGGGGGAGCCGATACAGCAACGATTTCGACGTAGTTGAGCTCAGCAGGACTCAACGACATCATATCGCCCCAGGATTCTACCTGATTAGCGGGAGGAAGGACCCATAGATCAGAATGCACGGAAATCATGTTAATAGGGGCGAGATTCGGAGGTGGAAGGGGAAAGACACCCATTAGAGCAGGATCCTTAAGGAGTCCGGCTCCCACACTCTCGAATGATTTGGAGGTATGCTCCACGAACGGAACATTACCTTCAGAGGAAGAGGCGAAGAAGGAGAGCTGGTCCATCGTGACAATCTTCCCTTGATGAGGGAAACGAATGACACGGAAAAGGGAGGAAGCCACGGCTTGCATGACGTATGTCCAGCTACGTCCGAGAGGAGGTTGTAGGTAAGATTAGTGTCGACAACTTCGACCTCCACCTCTACCATCTTCCCTTCCAAGGAGATGGGCAAGCGTTGGAGGATACCGTAAGGACGGGACTCTATTCCATCAAAGGCTTCTAACGTCATAGGAGACTAGCTCAATGTTGGAGAACCAATAGCTTTCCAGCAAGCAACAAACATGATGCAAGTTGAGGCACCTTCATCAATGACTGTACGATGAATCGTTTTACCATTGATGATGACCTGTATAAGGAAAGTGATTTGGTGAGGCAGTCTCGGTGTATAGACCTCGAGATCAAAAGAAATCAGATCCGAGTCAGCCGGGTCTATGCCACCGATGACCGATAGCAAGGACTTCCTCTGGGAGGGGCAGCTCTGGAGGACTTCTAGAGCAGACATAGAAGACGGATCCTGGGCTAAGTCCTCCACAATGCTGTAGTGCTGAGCAGCACGAGAATTCGGGTTGTAAGAAGACTTCCGGAGTACACCTTTTGGAGGGGGTCGGATCGTCATCTCAGTGCTAGGTCTTTCGATGTGGAGAGGACCAGAACTGGATGGAGGAGCGCTGGAGGGGACCTCTAGCTCTTTCCCGGCATGAGATGGATATTCTTTCGCTCAAGTAGTGACATGGATGGGAATCGTCCCAGCCATGAAGACTTGAGAGCAGAATGAAGAAGAGGGTTGTGATGGATCTGCCACCATTTGAGTTTGTTGTGAAGGGAAAGGTTCTTTAAGCATAGCAGGAGTCCCAGGAGCACCTTTCAATAATCGACTAACTTCGGACTACCTAGGGCAGTCTTTAGTGTAGTGATCCTCATCACAGATAAGACAAGGATACTTAGGTTTACGTTTGGCTCCTTCCTCGGGTGGAGGTTTAGGGGAGTCCTGTTTGGGCTGTTCGGATTTATTCTTGGCTTTCCCTTTCTTTTTCCCTTTCGAGGATTTATCCACCATGGTGGACTGAATGGTGTTTACCTCGGAGGTACTTCCAGAATTAGATTGACCCTGAGAAGTGTTTCCATTAGAAGCATTCTGTTTTTGCTTCCCAGGGTTCGCGGATGATTTCTTTGAAGACGCGTTTACAGAGCCAATAACACCGTCAACAGATGGTTTTGGCGGAGCTTTGGATGTTTCGAGTCTCAGGGCGTCTGGAAAATAATCATATAAAGTACCTGACTGAGAATATACCAAGTCAAGGTACTGAGCATGGGCGATATCTTGCTCTTCAGTTACACAAGCTCTCATGGCGGTGTCTCGTGCAATTGTAGGGACAAAGGAAGTCGTGAACCAATCGGTCAGGAGCTGATCAGGAATCCAAAATTTGATCGAGTGACGACGCCGTCTCCATTCATGTATATGATCGAATATATGCGTGGCCGTGTCCTGTTTGAGAGATGTAAGGAGATGTGTCTCTGTCTCATACCGAATGGGTAACTGAAAATGAGTTAGGAATGCCATAGCCAGCGAGTTGAAATCTTGAAATGTTCCGCGATTCAACTCAATATACCACTTAGCGGCCGAGCCGGTGAGAGTCCTTTGGAAGAGGCAGAGCCAGATGGAGTCATCAAGCCATGAGTTGGATGAGCACCAAAGGTGATAGGTCATGACATGGGCTTGAGGGTCCTCACCAGCTTTGCCATCGAATTTCGGGCAATCACCGGGTATCTTAGTTGGAACTGGTGGCCAATATGGATTATGAAGAATGGGATCATTCGTCAACTTGGACACATCTGGAAGTTCCAACGTCGCTAAGAAAGGCAACTGAGGATTAAAGGACATTTGTGGCTATGGAAGGGAGGTAGTACCAGGGTTCCAACTAGGTGGTGGTTGCCCCCATGGACTTTGTCCGGATGGGCTTGGCCCATAAGGGTTCTGCCCATAGGGATTTTTCCCATAGGGGTTCTGTCCATAAGGATTATGTCCATAAGCAGACAGTTGACCCTGGGTCTGCCCCCCCAGCACCCCATGAACTAGCAACTTGACCTACAGGTGCATCGTACTGTTGCTGATAATTCTTGTAAGGAGTGACCTGCATTTGTTGATAATTTTGATAAGGGGTAAATTGAGTTTGCCCCTGGGGTTGCTGGTAGCCATACGTTTGCTGAGCTCCATACTGAGCCTGATAAGAAGGTTGCGCTTAGTAAGAAGGTTGGGGTCGTGGCCCACGTTGCATTTGATAACCAATTTGAGTCTGGGGCCCAGAAGGATGTGCTTGCTGGGTACCAGGTTGTCCTTGTGCAACCAAGGGTTGTCCTTGCGGAACAGATGGTTGAGTGGGCTGAACGGTCGGTTGACCTTCAGGTTGGCCAGCCTGTCCAGAAGGATGACTAGGCTGGGCAGTGGGTTGGCCCTGCTGTGCAGCTAGCTGACCCGCTTGCCTAGAAGGATGACTAGGCTGAGCAGTGTGTTGGCCCTGCAATACGTAAGGCTGCCCCCCTTGCCCAGAAGGATACCCCTGTTGGACTGCCGATTGACCTTGTGGAATATAAGTTTGTCCAGCTTGTCCAGAGGGATAACCCTGCTGGATACCAGGTTGCCCCGGATAACTAGAAGGTTGATTCAGATAAGTAAAAGATGGACCACTAGCGGCCGAAGGTTGTCCCTGATAGGGTTGTCCTTGTGGGCCCCCAGGTTGTCCTGGGTAAGACTGGCCATAATATTGCTGCCCTTGGGGGTTTTGCACATAAGATGGCTGGCCTTGGTTAGGCGGTCCCTGAAGCTGTGCAGGCATTGCTTGGCCCCCATGGAAAGTGGTGGCGTTCCAAGCAACAGATAACAGTACCGAAACCTCAACAATAGGTTGAGTAGGCAAGGGTCGAGAAAGCTGAAGGTATTGACCAGTAGAATCGTAATAAAAGAATGGACCTTGCGCATTCGGATCCTGAATAGCTTGTCCATAGGCATCATATGGCCCCCCTCCTGGGACAGGACCAGAAGAGGGTGGAGCACTTTGTGCAGGGTGAACAACTTTGGGTGAGTGTGCCGGCTGGCCACTACTCACTTGACCGTGAGGGGGACCAGCACCAGTATTCAGAGCTGAAGATGTTGTAACGGCACTAACAACCGGAGTTGAATGTGCTACACAAATAGTTGGATTTGTCGGAACTGAAGTGACAGGTGTAGTGTGGACATGTGAAACAAAAGATCCTGTGGTGGGAGTGATATGGGGGTCCCACATAGTCGAAGCAGGGATCCTGGCACTTACCCTATCCCTCAATGACTGGTAGCGTGGGGGGAGCGGAGAAGTAGCTAGGATGGGAGTGTCGATATTCGACGAAACAAGTGTCTCACTTACTCTAGGAGATGTCTCATCCATGTGAGAGGTAGACATTGGAGACGAAACACCAGGGGGGGTAAAAGGAATATCGTCCTCTTCAGGCTCCCAGATGGGGTTCCAATGAATTTCATAACCTTCGTCGTCTGGAGCACGAGAGTTGATCAGTTGGATACTCGGGATAACAGGAAGAGTATCACTTACAACCGGTACCTCAGGAGCAACGGAAGATGGAGACCCTTGATCACTTGGAACAGGAGTCGACGGTTCAGCCAGGATGACAAACTTCAAACAAAACCTAAGGGAATCTAATGATAAAGGACCCTACTCAAACTAACGCACACAGGATCTAACCAGGTAATGTTAATCGCGGCCAAATAAATTTTAAGACGCAAGGACACAACTTGACCTTTTCATGTTTTAAGAGTCGAGAAAAGGACAAAAAGGTGACTCTAGTCGCCTTCGAATGTTTTGTGAGCCCGAAGTGACAAACTGCTCAAGTGAACCTTTTCTTTTAAGGAGTCCGAAAAGGATCAAAAGTGACTACTCTGGAGAGACTAGGCAAAGGGTTTACCAAACAAATCCTTAAAATTGCATATACACCTTGGCAGTCATATGAAAACCAAGGACTTCCCGTACGGCAGTCAATCTTCCCGAATGCTGTGTTCGGTGCGTTACAGCTTGTAAGGCGGCAGACATGGCTTCCTATGGATAAAGGATGATAACCTAGTGGGGTCTCCCCTATATACGCGGCGTTACGTGGGAGCTCAAGTCCATGCTAGACCACTATCGAGTCACAAAAGGAGGAATCACCCAACCATAGTGTGAAACAACAGTGACTAGGTTTAACGATGCCAGAGCACGTCTCTAGCCTAGACCTCTAATTAGTGAGCGTTATGCTCCAATGCATTTTTAAGTTCATTCAGTTCATTTTACGGTTGATCTTTAGTTAAGTTTCAATTTCCAGGTCCTACCGTATGTAATCTCTCAAAATTCCCTAAATGCAAACTATATGCCAAAGAATATCATTTCGTTCGATGAATACTAACTATGAGAGAGTTAAGAATTTTTCAAACAAAATGACCACAAACAATCAAGAAGGACTCTAATGCAGCTAATGACAAATAAACGAAACTTTTCTTTATTTTAAATTACTTAATCAATGAAAAGCTTCGAATTTCAATTAACTAATGCAACGCAAAAGAGATTATTCATTTTTCTTTTCAATGGAAAAGTGCACTAAACAAATTTTGAGAGATAGTAACACCGAGCAAAAGATCAATTTCACTCAATGAGAACACAATCGAATCCCCAAAACCCCAAAACAGTCCTTCAAACCAAGAAGAAAGCATAAAGACCTCTATGAGCTATGTGATCTAAGCCCAAACGAAGCCAAGCGAAACCCAAGCAAAAAATAAGTAAATCACTTGAATAACAAGAAAAAGCTTTGACAACTACTGAGCAAATGCAAAAAGTAATCACAAAGTTGACTGGACGATCAAAGAACCCAGGACTCCTACGGAAGGCTCGACGCACAAAGCCACTAGATGCCCTAGGGCTAAAAAGTGAAATCGATAGAAAGAGGCAAACACCCGAAGGATGAAGGTCTAAAACCAGTCAAACAAGGATCAAACACACTCCAGTAATTGAAAAAGACGCGGAAAAATACAAATCCAAGCTCAGAGGGCTTGAAGACAAGCGAATTGGAAAAGTTGACAGGCCTGGCGCGACTGTCAGGCTGCAACTCGCGCTTTTATGGGATTGGCGCGGGTTGTTTTTGAGCAACTTGCGCCAATTGGCGCGACTGTAAGGCTAAAAAGCGCACTAATCAAGTTTGCTAAGTCAAAAACAAAAGCAAGCAACTCAGGGCTTAAAGACAGTATCTAGGCAAACCAGGAAGCAAGAAACAGCAAGAAATCCAACCCAGAAAGCTATATAAGCAACCAAACGAGAAACCAAAGAGACAAGACTCCCAAGTGGAGTCACCAAATTGTTGTGGAGGTAAATCCTCTCTGCGGACAGAGACGATCCCTACTAGCCCAGACCAGGTCTAGAAACAATCACACAATGCTATCACACAAGTTCCTAATTGCAAATAAGAAGTGGATGGTGAGAACCTACTTGGATTCCAATGCTAGTGTTCGTAGAAGAGATATCACCCTCGTTCCTTTGCCTTGGCCAGTCATGATCCCCACGATCTCCATGATTGGATACCTGCACATGCAAAGAACAACACGAAAACAAGCATAAAATCTAGTAGATGCAATTATATATCAGTCAGAAAAGATATAACTCAACATCAAACATAAGACAATGAGAGTGGAACCATAATGATAGTCATCTATTATTAATAAATAACAAAGAAGAATACAACCATTGTTCTAACGTCAAATCCTCCTTTAGCTGGGTAGTCAGCTACACAAGTCTTGCAAAGCTTGTTGGGATGAGGAACAAGCCTCTCTCTCTTTGGGTGACAAGAATCTCCTTACTTAGATTTGGCCTTATGGGTGCAAAGAAGGCTCTTGCAGCTTCAAACTCTCTATCACTATGCTGGGACTAGAACTATTGTAACTATTGTGACTAGCTTGCTCAAGGCATAGAGGCAAGCTTTTATAGATAGAGAAGAAAGAGATAGGATCAACCACATTATTCATGGGATTGGCTTTATCACTTAGAAACTTCCATGAAAGGTGGCAAACCACTTTCCCTTCTATGGAGATTCGAAGCCAAACCATCCTAGCTCAACATAGATTCAGTTGGTGAATGGGTTGAAGAGAACCTTCGGGAGCTTGTTGGTTAAAAAATTTACTCAATTCGGTTGGCGCAAGTGCGACTCTGAGACAGAGCACCAATGGCGCGCCCTTTTTAGAGGATTTCCCTCATTGGTGCGGGCAGTGAACCGTGGACCCGCGCTAATGCAAAAAGAGCTGTTTTCATGGGTATTTTGCAGGAGATGTCTTCAGGGCATATGAAGCTCATACTTAGAGAAATATGATGCAAGTGATTTCAGGTCATGTCACTTCTCACAGGTCCCGGAATGAGTCCTCCAATGTATGGGTGAGAGGTAATAGGGACGGTGACAAACGGTGACAAATTGCTGTGTAACAGATACCAAGGAAGAAATCTTTCGAATGACCATGGGAAGCAATGAATCCTTGAAAGATTATGAAGAGAGGTTTTGGCTCAGTTATAAAAGGGCCAGGTGCACACTTGACCCCAAATCTCTGAAGTTGGTCCTGCTCAGATGAGTCCCAAAGACCTTCTATATAGCCTCCATTTGCTGGCTGGGGGGGGACATCTACCAGCTACCTTATGAAGACATAAAGACTATGTTTATAAACCATTCTAGGGTAGCCAGAAAGAGAGGTAGGGGAAGTCAACCCTTAGCCAGTACATCCTCATCCAGTTCATCCCTTAGAGGTGATTTGAAAATCTACTGGAAGATTTCAAGAGCGAGATGAGGCAGACTCTTTTCATGCAAATGGATACCTTGCATATCAAAACAAAACAAGAGGAAGCAGAGAGCACTTTGGCCATTTTTTGTCCTAGATGCACTAGAAGACATCCTAGGAATGAATGTCCATTGAACTCTATAGAAGTGTGTTCAGTCTGTGAAGAAGACCATTCTACAAATCAGTGCCCTTCCTTGCCCAGACTTAAAGCTGCATACCAGGGGGCTGAAGGAGCCACTGAACCACTCTATTTCATGAACCAGAGGAGGCCACATGGGCCCAGACCTTACCAGCAGGGAATGCAAGGAACATCCCAGACATATTGCAACCCCAATCAAGCCACTTCCATGACTTCTTAAGGTCCCCCTGCTCATCCTTCCTGGTCCACACCCCCTCCTTGGTCATATCCATCTCAATACCATGCTCAACCAGCTGCTCATTCATTTCACTCTTATGCTCAGCCACAACCTCAGTGGAATGCACCTCATCAGGGGTGGAGGCCATAGTACAACTCTCCTCCTACTCTTTTGCCTCCACCACCTACTCAACCACAACCATTACCTCTTGCTCCACCAAGGCAACCCCAAATACTTTCTCAACCGAACCCGAATCCAAATAACAGACAGGCCCAACAGGTATATAGTTGGGAAACATCATGCCTGACCTATGTTGTGGATATTCAGGAGATCAACCTATGATCTGGGAAGGTTCTCCCAGATAACCGGCCTCCCCCTAAGGAGGATGAGGAAGAAAAAGAGGAAAGTGAACCAAAATCCATTCCACTCTTTCCTGAGAGATTAACGGGAACAACACAACCTACCCCAGAAGAAACTGAACTCCTGGGAGAACTGAAACAATTATGTGTAAAGGTACCACTTCTCCAAGCCATAAAGGATGTGCATATATACAACAAGGTGATCAAGGAGAAGTGCTTCAGGCACCCAGGTAGGCGTAGGAGAGATGCTCCAATTATCAATGTCATAGGACAACTGTCCGACCTAATGTTGGGGTAGGTAATCCGTCCGAAATATCTAGACCCTGGAAGTCTTGTAGTCAATGTCCACATCAATGGCACCATAATCCTCCATACCCTGATTGATCTAGGGGCTGCCACTAATGTGATGACCAAGGACACTATGCTCAAACTCAACCTTCAGGGCTCCCTGAGAAAGACCACAACAGTACTATAGCTAGCAGACTGCTCCACCATGACCCCTGAAGGGATTGTGGAATATGTGATGGTCTCCATCAATTCTTGGGAGTACCCTGTTGATTTCCTGGTTCTCCAGCCAAAGGCAAAGCTCACTAGGTATCCTCTCATCCTGGGAAGACCCTGGTTGGCTACTACATATGCCTACATCAGTTGTCGAATTGGGAACATGACAATCAAGAATGGGCATATGTCCAAGCAGCTAGTCCTATATCCTCCTGCCCAACCCTAGTTAGAACATGGTTTACCTCTCTGGTTGGAGGAGGAAGATGAGGATGAAGTCTATTCCGCACCACTATGTGCAGTAGAAGCTACCATGGGGGGGGGGGGCACAAACCGAGGATGATCTTATTGAAAACTTGATGCAGAATCCACCTCGCAGTGTGTTGCCATTAGAAGAGTCGGTGGAAGAAATCTAAGCCAATCCTTTAGTTGATCTCTGTGTGGCTGACCAACCCCTCTCCAAGTTAAGAATATGGAATTTAGCCCAGAAAGAACCTTGAAAATCAACTCATCCCTATCCACCTCTAAGGAGAAAGAACTATGTAGCTTATTAAGAAACCACTTCGATGCTTTTGCTTTGGAGCTATAAGGAGATGAAGGGAGTGCACTCTTTAGTCTGTACTCATCACATTTACATTAAGGAAGATTGCAAACCAGTCAGGCAGCCTCAAAGGAGGATGAATCCAGCCCTTAAGGACACTGTCAAAGAAGAACTACAAAAGTTACTGGATGCAGGATTCATCTACCCCATCTCTGACAGTGAATGGGTCTCTCCTTTGGTGCTAGTGCCAAAGAAAAATGGGAAGTGGAGAATCTGTGTCGATTATAGGGAACTAAACAAGGCCGCAAAGAAGGACCATTTTCCTTTGCCTTTCATAGATCAAGTGTTAGATGGCCTGGCAGGGAAGAACTTTTTCTCCTTCCTAGATGGGTTTAGCGGGTACAACTAGATTCAAATAAGCCCAGAAGACCAAGATAAGGCCACTTTAACTTGTCCTTGGGGTACCTTTTCCTATCGGGTCCTTCCTTTTGGATTTTGCAATGCTCCCGCCACTTTCTAGAGAGAAGTATTGAGTATATTTGCTGAACTAGTTCATGATGCAGTGGAAATCTATATGGATGACTTTACCCCTTATGGTTCTAACTTCCACGAAGCTTTGTCTAACCTGGGAAAAGTTTTGGACAAGTATATTGAAATGAACCTATCCCTCAGTCCTGAAAAAGCTGAATTCCTGATGACTGAAGGGACCGTGATAGGTCATGCAATCTCTCAGCAAGGATTATAGGTGGACCCCAACAAAATTGCCATCATCCAAAGGGTCCCACCTCCTCAAAAGGTAAGAGATATTCGAAGTTTCCTAGGCTTAGCAGGGTATTATAGAAGATTCATTAAGGATTTTAGTAAGCTAGCCTCTCCATTGTTTGGTCTTTTGGAAAAATATGCTGAGTTCATATTGACTGACAACTTTCAAGAGGCTCTGGATACCTTGAAAAGTAAATTGGTGATTTCCCCAATTTTGAGAGGCCCAAACTGGGCCCTACCTTTCCACATTCATACAGATGCCTCGAATAAAGTGATAGGAGTAGACTTAGGACAAGTTGATGAGAATTTGCCTTATGCCATATATTTTGTAAGTAAAAACTTGTCAAAGGTAGAACTAAACTACATTGTAACTGAAAAGGAACTCCTAGTTGTAGTCCATTCCCTAAATAAGTTCAGACACTACATCACCAACAATCAAACATTTGTACACATTGATCATGCTGTAATTAGGTATTTAATGAACAAACCAGATGTAAATGCTCGCATTATTAGATGGTTGCTTTATTGCGGCATTTTGATTTAACCATTGTTGATAAGACAAGTAAGGAAAATGTTGTTGGTGATTTTTTGTCTAGAATAGATCTGCCTATAGGTGAAGAAGGAATGGTGGATGATCAAATGCCAGATGAACACCTATTTGCTATCTCAACACTCTCTCCATAGTTTGCTGATATAGCAAACTACTTAGTTTTCACACAGTTTCTGCCACACCTGTCCTCAAAAGAGAAGAGAAAGATCGTGAGAAAAAGTGCTCTTTTCAGCTAGATTAGGGGCAATCTCTTCAAACTTGGCCCAGATCAGGTTTTGAGGAGATGTGTCAGGGAGGAGGAGGTTTTGACATTCTCTTAACCTATCATGATGGGCCTTGTGGGGGCCATTTTGCAGCAAAGAGGACTACCTTCAAAATCCTACAAGCAGGTTACTACTGGCCCACTCTTCATCAAGATGTAAGGAGATATATCAGCCGATGTGACCGATCTCAAAGGATGGGGAAACCTACTCCAAGGGATGAGATGCCCCTGCAACCTCAAGTGAATTTCGAGCCATTTAAGAAGTGGGGCATGGACTTTGTGGGTCCTTTCAACCCTCCTTCAAAGCAAAAATATTGCATCATCATGTGTACTGATTATCTGACAAAATGGGTAGAAACAAAGGTCATCAAGGCACCAACAGAAGAAAATGTAGCCGAGTTTTTGAGAGAGAATATATTCTACAAGTTTTGATATCCAAGAGAATTAGTCACAAATCAAGGGAGTCAATTTACCTCCAATCTGATTGAAGACCTGCTCACACATCACAAAATTAAGCACAAAACTTCCACCCCTTCTCATCCACAAGAAAATGGACAGGTGGAAGTCACTAATAGAGCTTTGGAAGGGATTTTGACCAAGGTAGTGAGCAGCAGTAGAAAAGATTGGGCAAATCGATTGGTTGAGGCCACTTGGGCCTATAACACCACTTGGAAAACCACCACAGCGTTCACACCCTATGAGTTGGTCTATGGGAAGAAGGCTTTGCTGTCAATAGAATTTGAATATAACACACTAAGGATGGCAGCTCAGCTAGACCTAGATCTCAGCCATGCACAAAAGTAAAGGTTATTTCAGCTAAATGGATTGGATGAACAAATATTGCAGGCCCTTCTCCACTCAGAGGTAGTCCAGCTTCAAAGGAAAATATGGCATGACAGACACCTCAACTGCTTCTTACCTAGTTCATCCAGCTGCTTTTCCTCGACTGGCAAAACCTTCCTCAACTATCTCTCTAGTCCTTGCTCAAGCCTCAGCCAAACGTTTTAGAGGGAGAAGCAGTTATAGGAAATCCTGCAGGATTCCTGTAATAGCTGATCCCCTAAAAAATTGAGCTACAGAGGCAGGGTCAGTGCAGCCACAAATGATAAAATGTGCAAGGAACCATTCCTGATTAAGGATCACTAGCACAAGGTAGCCAAGCCACCAATTCAGAAGCCACAGGTGTCATCCATGAGTAGAACACCAAAGTCTGAGCATGCAACAGTAACAGGTAAGTGACTAAACCCTTTCTTCTATTGCATGAGTATAATTTAGAAACTGCATGGACAAGTGAGATGGTTGTGATTAAACGAGATCAATGGCCAACTAACTGGCCACCCTCGTCTAGTTCAAACAGCCACCCTCGTCTAGTTCAAACAACGCTCAGTGGGTGCAATCGGCACGTGTGTTCAGTCAACTCAGGAAAAAATCAAAACAGGTAGTGGCGGCGTATAATGCAAACAATGGAAATGATTGCGGGCAGGTGGCATGAAGTTTCATAATGGAACCAAAGTAGGGACCAACGGTTCGGATGAGGGTGACGTACCCTTCCTACCACCTCATCTCATCACCGTAACTCTCTCCCGTAAGCTTAACTATGTTGCATTCGATGCCTTCATCACCTTTGTTTTCATTTGTATCGTCATGCTCTCGACTGCAATGAGCTACCTACCGCCTCTAGAGCCTCGAAACAGTCACTCTTTGCCAGTTTTAGAACCCTTCTACTTATCGGGCTCTATAGGAGCATTATCGGACTCTATAGGAGCGGAAACACAGTCCTACAGGAGCCTTTCTATAGGAAGGCCAGTGCGCAGCACCATGGAGGAAAACTCAGGATTTCATGACAAATCCAGGCTAAAAAAGGTAGGCTCAGTAAAATCCATTCTGCATTTCCATATATATACAAAAGGTGGTGTGATTCGAAGCAAAGTATTGAGTTGAAAAGAAGGGAAAAGTGAGAACAAAGTCTGCCCGTGTTTTTTAAAAAATATATACAGTTTCTCCATTTGCTTCTTGCACTGAAATACTTTCTCTTTCTCCTCCGTGGTACTCTCCTATGTAAAGAGATGATGCAGCTCTAGAAAATTAAGCCTATAAAAAAAGTGAACTTGCATTGGGTGGTTTGCTCATTTTGTGAAAGGAAAAAAATACTACTCTGTATGCTCTCTGTTTTTTTTGAGATATTGTTTCCCTCATACAGACCGAGAAGTAATGCAAGTTTAAGAACGGAGTTTGGAAAGAAGGAAAGTTTCAATTTGTTTTTGTTAAAAAGGAAGAACAAGAAAAAATCTCTCTCTGGTTTGAGAAAGAAAACCTTAGTTGTTCCTCTATTTCCGGGTTTGAAATTTGTTGCCTTCCTCCTCACCTAAGAAACTCTAGCAGTCCCTAAACATCATGACAGGGGGTTTTATGAGGAAGGAGCCTCTGAATTCAACTAAGTTGCATGAACATCCAGAAGTGGTAGCCCTCTTTACCAGGGCAAATTGGATGCCTTTCTTTGAGAAGTTTCATGGGTATGATGAGGAAGTCATAAAGGAATTTTTATTGTCTTTAAAATCTCACTCAAAAACCCATGCCACCATCAGTTTCAGGGTTCTAACCATAGAACTTACATCAGATTTCATCAGCAGGATTACAAGTCTCCCACTTCGACTACCCTAGAGCAAAGAAGAAAAACCACTGGGTCAAGTTGCCAAGAAGACCTTTTTCTAACCTGATGAACATCTTGTGGAGGATAAGAATGGCACCAGGAGGACAAGTATACCTTATCCATGGAGTGAGGTCAGTTATCAGATCATGAAATATATCTCATGTGAAGGAAGATACAACATAGTTTATGGGTACCATTTCAGACTGTTACATGAATTAAGATATGGCATGGACCTTCCTACATCTAGAAAAATCAGTATTCCATATTTTCTCCTCCAATCTTTGATAGAGTCTAGCACCAAATTGAAGGCAGGGTTTCCAGACCAATTGGCTCACCATGGGCTAATTATATTGCTAGTGGAGGATGCACTCCACACTTAAAAAATCCCCATATCCTAGGATATTTTCAGGAACATGACTAAAGAGGATGATATAAAAACTCTCACTGATGACCTTAGTCCATCTGGAAGTGAAGAGGAGGAACAAAAAGGGGAGGCTGAGAAGGAAATCCATGAAGAAAAGGAACCCCACACAGAAGAAGGAGGAAACTAGATAGGAGAGGAGAAATATGAAACCACCACAGATGAGCCTAAAGCAGAGAAGAAGAAAGAATCAAAAGAAGAAAAGGGTAAAACCACAACAGAGAAAAAGAAGAGGACAATAACTGAAAAGAAGAAGCCTAAGACAGTTCAGAAAAATGCTGCCACAGGAAAGGCAGAAACTAAACAAGTAGAGGAGAAAAAAAAAATCAGAGACAACAGACACAAAACCAACAGAAACAGGCAAAACAACAAATGAAGAAGAAGCACAACAAGAAGAAGTGTCTCCTAATACACTAGCAAGAGAGGCAACAGCTATTCTTGCTGCACTTAGTACTCCAACCAAACCCAAAGGAAAAAGGAAGAGACAACCATCTATGTACTTCAAGGTTTGAAAGAGCACCAGAATAAAGATGGGGAAGCCTCAACCACCTTCAAAGGAGCCCATCATCATTGAGGATGTCCCTACTACAAAAAAGGAGGAATCTCCCTCCAAAACCCCCATCACTTACGAAAGAGGAAGTCCGAAGACCTCTACTTGGAAAGTGTTATCTCAAAATCAACCCCTGAAAGGTTGTTGATCAGGTAGACCTTGAGTAACTATTTCAAACCTACTTTTAGCTGAGGCTTAGCCTCCTAAACCTGAGAGGGCTCTCTCACAAGACTAAAGATTTTGATAATGAATAAGATGGCTAACTCTATGAAACAAATGAAGAAGTGTAAATGGTTGAAACACAATTAGAAAATATTCATTGGGCTTATGGAGTCAAACATGTTTTAGTATGACAATAATGTTAGCCTTACATGGAATTCAGGGCATCTAGAATTCAACACATGGAGAACACATCAGAAAAATATAGGACAACACAGTCTATAAATGTATGAAGGAAGTTAGAGCACAATCAGTGATTTCTAAGTAAACATACATTCATACCACTGTAGATAATGAGAAGAGAACAATACAAGACATTCTAAACATTGAATTCCTTCTGATTCCTGAGAAGTAAAGCCAAATACTGTATTACTAAAAACAGAGTCTTACACAAAGCACAATAACCAAGTTTCTCTGAAATTTTCCAACCCTTTGTACATTAGATTTTCTCCTATATATAGAGCTCCTTACATAACTGAGATTCCTCCTCCAGCATGAGGGGAACTTGAATTCTTCCTATTATGACACCTATTAACACTTAAAGCTAACTATTAAATGTAACTAACTGCTAACTGGCAGTTCTAGAGACCTAAAACAATTAGGAGTATAACTCCTCATCATGTTGGTAGTAGCATTTATTACAATCCAAACTCATTCTCTGACAAATGGTTTCTTCAATTTAGCTTTGGTGGAGGTTTGAAATTCCTTGCTGACCCTTGATGCCTCATCTCTTTACTGCTCCTAGAAACTAGGAAACTGCTCCTGTTTTTCTGCTTTTGGTCTCCACAAGGATCTTCGAAATCAATTATCCCTATTGTTCTTCTTAATTACACAAAAAATGTATTGGACTATCTTGTTTTCCATGTAATGTAGACCTTGCCCATATACACGTGAGAAGACAAAACCTCTTTAATGTTTCCTGAAGCATCATGAACAATACTAGCTATGAATAATGATCATTTTTATAACAAATAGCTTAGAGTTCATATATGTCTTTCCTCTGCTTGTTTTTCCCTTGCTGGATGCTTACACTTTGTAAATGATCCTCTTCAAAAACTCCCTTTCAAAAAGATTTCCCTTTTGTCACTCAAAATTGGTCAACCAAATCATAATATGCAGCTACAGCAGTTTCATAGCGCGCTACGAAACTGCTGTGCATTAGGCATCACCTACAGCAATTTCATAGTGCACTACGAAATTGTTGTGTAATTTCAAAAACATAGTTTAAGGCCAAAATTTGACTGTCTTGAGCTTTCTTTTTCTTGAAATGTCTTTTTCATCTATCCTGAAGCTGTTCAAAACTGAATGCATAAACACCATTCTTCAAGGTAAACTTCAAAAAGGTAATTTATCAAAATTTAGGACTTAGCCTTACTTGCTATGTGATTTCTCTTAGCTAAGGATGTCCTTCACGTTGGCTTAGTTGTATCTTCAGATCCTTGATTTGCCTCTTCATAATTCTAATTCTAGCTCTCAGTTTTGTATTAACTTTCCTGATGTATCTCACTTCCTTTATTGCAGGGACAGACCAGGTGTAGTATTGAGCATGACAGTTGACCACTTTGGGTATTGAAATCATTTTTTCTTCCAACAGAGCCTCCATTTTATTAAAATAAGCTTCCTTGATTGCATGTTTCCTTGAGGTTTTCCTCAGTTTGGTAATTTCAAGATTTGCTAACTTCAACTTCTTTTTCAACTCTTCAAAACTATATTCCTCTTGAGAGATAACTGCCTTACCTCTATCGTTTTTATGCAGCTGTGATGATGTTTCTGATGATGTCACGGGTCCTTCATGAGATTTTTTTACCTCCCCTGTTTCACTTGCTTCTGGCAGCGTCTCTTGTATCTCTTTTGAATGCCTTGTCACAGGTCTTCTTGGTTTAAAAACAAATTCATAAACCCGATCATTAAATTTGAGCTTTTTAGAGGTTTTGGCCTTTCTGGTTTTGCCTTTACCTATTTCTATTAAGTCTGATCGAACTAGAGGAGACTCCTCAATGTCAATAGCTTGAAGCAAATCATTCAGACTTCCTTTTGAAGTTGGGCTTACCTCAGTAACCACTGTCTTTCCTTTTTCTTTAGCTAACTGGCTCCTGGTTACTCTTCTTTGGACCGTTTCACCTGTAGATTGCTCTTGTACCCCCTTGGAATCTCAGTGATTGTAGATATAACCTATGGAGAGATTGGCAATTCAAGCACCCCAACTTTCGAATTCAATCCTGTGAAATTTAAAGCAAATTCCCTGGTAACTTGCATATGGCCTCCTTGAAGTTTTTCACAAAATCTCCAACAGCCAACCTGTTTGAAGGCTTGTTCAACTTCATTGTTATTTAGGATGATATCTAAGCCTTCGAGTTCATTCCCTAGACACCTGCCTGACCTATGATCTCTTCTTTCTGTAGACCCCTCCATGAAATTCCAACAAAGTGAAGATTTGAAAAAACTCGCACTGTCTCAATCTTGATCACTGCCTCGCTTGAAAACCTGCCTCACTTGATCTTCAAGGAATTCTAATTGAACACCTACCAATTTTCTCCTCATGCATGAACCCAAACATAATCATGACTGTGAATACTTGGCTTCTTTTTGAAACTTGCAACCTGAGCATACCAAGACACTTAACGACCCTAATGATGAGAATAAGTGATTGAATGTGATAGGCAGAGTGTATGGGCTGACAACTTATGATGTAAAAATAACGGATTTTGATAGATTTGACAGCTGGATGAGATTTGCTACGGATTTGCACGAATCCCCGATTTCATAGCACAACCAGTGCAAATTCTGGGTTTTGCGCTACAAAAACACCTAGACTGGGTTTTGCACTACGAAAACTCCTAGACAGTTTCGTAGCACATAAAAACCTTGAAACAAGTTTGACATATGGAATCCATGTGTGATATGAGACCAATGATAGGCAAGAACAGAATATTGACCCTATTTGACCATACGAACAAGACTATTCAAAATCTTAGACTCTAAAACAACCATGGAAAGACCAGACCAAGACTAACACCAATCTTTTGAAATCAAACTGATGCTCAGAAATTTGAAATTTTTCTTAAGTGATAATACAAAGAAAGGATCAAACTAATGGACTCCAAAACAGTCCTACATGAGGCACAAACCTCTCTATAGGAGACATTGGCAAAGCTCCAAGAAACTGAAAAACTTGAAAAGAATGCAGAAGAATAGACCAAGGAGGAAGACAAGGCAAAAGAGATACCAGAGCTTGAACCTTAGCCTAACTTAGGCTCCTACTACAACCTTCTGGAAGGGGGGAAATCATCCCACAAAAGTTTGCAGTCCCTCTTTTCTTCGAGCTAGAAAAGGAAAGAGTCAGGACCCATACATGGATGCAAATTGCAAAATTAAAAGGGGTGGAAGACATTGGGCACATGGAAAACAAATTGAGGGAAATGGGCAAAGAATTGAGCATTTTCAGGCATACAGAAAGCATCATAAGAGCTCAATTAGAGCCGGAAAATGAAATGCTAAAGAAGCAATGGCAAGAAAGGGAAACTCAAGAAGGAAATGAGTTGTCAATATTAAAAAGACAGCAACAGGAAGAAGAACCCAAGGCAGATAGTGAGACATTAATAAAAATGCAACAGGAAAGGGAATCCCAGGCAAAAAATGAGGTGTTGATCTTGAGAAGGCAGCTACAAGAAAAGGAAGCCCAATTAGCCTGCATGGCCAGCTAGGCTATGGAGGCATTACAGTGTAGGCAGCCAGCCAAATCATATGCAGTGTACCTCAAGGATCAGTGGATCCAATTTTAGATCAAGACAATGGCCCAGAGGGGCACAATACCTTTCCAAGATTGTGGCCAATTCATGCATCTATGTGATCATAGTTTGGCTGATGACAAAGCAAATCTAGTAGAGTTTTACTTGCACAACATGGAACTTAGTGACATGAACTTATGGGATCCAAATGCTGCATTGGGGGACTTGCAGATGATGGCCATGGCATCTTGGATGAGCCACGAAGAGAAAAGGGCAGTAGAAATCCAGAAAATGATGGCAAAAGAGTTGAATGAACCCCTGATGATTAGAGAAGAACTAGTAGAACCCATGGCTCTCATCTATGCCCACCAACACTTCACAACTAATCCTCAAGTTTTCCCAGACTATGTGGATAAGCAGGCCTAGGCTATTGCTCATTTCGAGGACATGGAGAGATTGTTTGGAGATGACTGCATTCATGCCTGCATGAGAAGGTGGAACACATTGCCCCATAGCCTACAGATCAGGGAGTATCACTCCCTAAATAGGATGAGGGAAGCCATGAGGAGAGTGCCAATGTATAAGCACTCTATGCAAAGTTTGAAGGCCAATTGGATTGGCTTCAAATTCAGTCCTCCACTGCTGCTAGGACTGTTGGAAGGAGTAAAAGAGGATGAAGAATAGAAACAGTGGGAAGAGGTGGATAGAAAAGTAGGATTCCATGATAAAGAGGAAGATATCACATCAAAATCATGGGATGTCAGGGAATCTATCAGAGCCATCAAGGATGAAGAGTTAGACTAGTTGCTCAAAGGATGAGCAACCCATTCAGTAGGGGGGTGATGATGAGCCACATAAATGGGTAATTATATGGGCTCAGTTTGCCTCTTAATTTGACTTAATCCACCATTATCATTAGTTTATTTCATGTTTTTGAATATATTTATGCTAATAGAGTGAATTGGGTTAGTCATTTTTCCATGTAGTCTAATGTGTGCTTTATGAAAATTTTTTGGTCAATTTTGGACAAAATTCAAGGGATTTATGAGAAAATGGCAGCAAATACTCGAGGAAAACAAGGAAGAGGATTTGTAGGGTGGTGTCTCCTTCACTTATGACCCCTTTCCTCAAATCCTCCATCAACAGCTCGGTGCACAAAGGTCCACATTGATGTATCCAAGGGACAGCTGAGCAAGAAAAGAAGGATTGTTGTTTATCTCCAGTTCTGGCAAGCCGAGTTCCTTGATTTTAGGAGGACCGTTGGAGGACTGCATTTGTATAAATAAGGGGGCTTAGAGCCTTAGTAGGTTAGCCAGTCATTAGTAGAATTTTCGCACTTTTGTGCAGCATTTGTTCAACTCATTTTTGAGTTCCTTTTTTAGAACAATTTATGTAATGTGATTGCTATTTTTGATAACGAAGATGAAACAGTTTTTGAGCCACCACTGATCTCTTTTAGAGGGCTGAAGCTTTTGGGTTAGGGCCCAACCCAAGCTACGCAACACCTCTTTCTTTGTACTTATATGTTTTTACTTCAGTTCACAGGTTAATTTATGTTAGACAGATTTATTTTGCCCCGTTATAATAGGTTGCTTTTGATGGTTTACATAGCTGTTTTTGTTTCAATTGCTAAAGTGGGTTACTGCAGTGAAAGAATAAGATCCAAAAAGGCCAACAACAGGCCCTAATCTCCTTTCTCCCTTTCTAGGACTATGATTTGAGGTCAAGGCACTATTGCTGCCACCAAAAACATAGTTTTGCTCTCCCATGCAATTTCTAGTGTGATGACTTGATTTGGAAATATTAATGTATTGATTCAGATTCAGTTGCCTAGAGCATTTCTGGTTCTTTTACAATAGATATCTCTACATGCTTTTCAGTTACAAGGTCCCTGTTCAGCATTTTCTGTTGTAGGTCAGAAATTAGGTCAAGCTAGAGAAATCTCTATTTTCATAGTATAGTTAGTTCTTTCTTTGATTGGTTTTTGTAAGTAGATGTACAGATCTCTTGTAGGACACCTCAGCTCACCATACATCCATAAAATAGCCAGCAGTAGCTCACTGTTCATAGATTCCCCAAGTCATTCGCAACATTTTGCCAATCTACCCTAATTTCTGCACTTTTCTCCATAAGCTGCCCTCTTGCCATTTGAACAAATCCAACCATCATGTTCTTTCTTTATCTTCCTTGACAAGCTCCAGAAACCTCAACACCTTCATCTAGCCTTCAGTTTCTCTTCCCCATCATTTTTCCACCTTCAAAACTCCAAAAATAGCTCTCGGCCTCCTCCTGTAGATCCTACTGTAGATCCTACTGTAGATCCCCTATAGCCTCCTGTAGAACTCCCTGTAAGTGGTTTTTCGAAATCCAATTGCAATGGAAGTTTTGAGAAGGGTACTAGGGGCTTCTTAGGACCTCTCCACACCTTCCTCCACCTCTGAAAAAGTCAACTCAATCTTCCTTCGCCACCAAACCTCTGCACAGTCACAACCAGATAAATCACAAGCATATTAATCTCACATAAAAACACTCAAAAGCACAAAAAGATGTTTTCTTCTCATTTCTTTTCAGAAGTAGCTTGAATAAATGAAATTTACCTTTTTAGTAGTCAATGGCACTCATTTCATCAATTTTAATCTCTTTTCCTGCAAAAGTAGGGTTAGTGGGTAAATTAGGGTTTGCTAGGGTTCGCTTTTACATTCAAATCTTCTTTCTCTTTCTACAAATGGAATAGCCTCTGTAGAGTTAGCTTTCTTTCATCACATTTAAAAGCTTCTTCTGAGAATTCATAAAATTTGGCATAAGCTCCTAGTGATCTTGCGCCATCTGACCAAGTGATAGCCTACAGTAAGAGCTAGTACTTGTGCATACAACACCATCGCTTCCAAGTTTGTTACAAACTACTGGGTTGATAAAAGTAAAGTAGGAAGCCCCAGTAGTTGTAGCATTATTGCTGCAATACTAGTGCTCAACAGTGACGTGGAATAATTTATGTGATGTACTTGTTGTCATGATTCGTCATGTCTTATTTGAGATCCCTTTGTTGTATGTTGATGGGATATGCGTGTTGTCGTCATGCATGTTTGCATTGAGATCCCTTTTATGCCATGTTGGCGGGATGCTCATCATGCATGACTTTGTGTCATACTGATAGGAGTCTCTTAACTGAGAGTTCTTGTAGTGGAACATCTCTTGGAGCCATTGCTGTGTGAGGGCATTTTCCTTGTATGATATCGACATCATCTCTTATGTACATCATCACTATTAACAACACTTAATGCAGTAGCCTACACCATCTTGACACCAGGGCCCGGAGACGTAGTCCCTCTTGGATGAACTCCGTTATCAATGGCTTATGTTTTCATGAGCTGATTCTTGTCATGTTCCTCTTCTTTACAGCATGCATATGTATTCATTTATGTTCTTTTAAAAATGCAATCTAACATGTCACAAAAGTAAAACATCTTGGAAGGGTCCTTTGTCACACTTGGACTTGGATCAAGCGGTATCAGATTGGTCTTTGCATGGATGTGAATTGCAGCATGAACAATGGAACGTGTTGTGACAGAGGATGAAAAAGTGATGTACGAGACTATGCTCAAAATTTCCAAAAGGGTGGAAATAATGTATGAAACTCTAGAGAAAGAGACAAAGGAAAAGGAACAATTGCAGCTTTAGTTGCGAGCCATGGAAGAGGCCCTGGAAGGACTAAAGCACAACAAACATAATCTTCAAACAGAGAACGATGAATTGAAGATGCATCTACATGAAGAGAAAGAGGAGAAACAAATTTTTCTACAACAACTGCAAGCAAAGGACGAGGCCTTGGAAAAGCTACAGCGTGACTAATGTGAGGTGAAATGTAATTCTCTGAATTCATGTATGTTTCTTGATGATGATTTCACTATTTTTGAAAATCACACCACGGGAATTGGTTCCAAACTGTTGAAGAAAATGGGGTATGAAGGAAAAGGCTTGGGCGTTAATGGAAAAGGCATTGTCAACCCCATCAAAGTAGAAGAATTACCCCATCAGGCAGGACTTGGGTATGTGAGAAAAGAAGTTGGGGAATGCGTCGAGACAACAAGCGAATCACCAGCAACAGATGATGAGAAGCCCTCATCAGTTCTTTTCAAATCGACAGAGGAGGTAAAAGATGCTGATTTCCTTTTGGTTTCATCGTCACATAGTATGCTTTCTATTGGAGATTTATAGATCCCAATTACAGGGACAAACACGAGGCTCCTTACAAGGATGAGGCATGAGGAGGAAGAAAAACTTGGTGTTAATAGCCAAGGAATAACTCAACCATTGGAGGTTGTGCAGAGACCTCAATTTGTAGGCTTGGGACACACCAAAGGAGAATGCTCGAAGGTGTCAGATTCTTCTAAGGCATCGTCAAAATCATCAAATAAATAGAATGATGGGAACACATCCCCATCATCCCATGGCAGTTTCCATTGCAGAGAAAGAGTTGAGGCAAGCTCTCATCTCCATACTTACACCCGAGACAACAAGGAAAGGTATAACCACTCTTGACATTCGAGTGTTAATTTCGATTATGATCTTGTTGTTAATGATGAATGTAAAACATGGCATCGAAAGACATGTACCTTTTTCGGATTACATAACCATACATTTTCTAAGTGTTGGAAAAGAATGGAAACACAAAAAGGATGAGGTGTGAAAGACCCTCTCAAAAGCAGGTAAAGAAACATGGTAAGCATATCTATAGGAAGAAGATGTATTGCAGTCATTGCGACAAAGGTGGCCATCAAAAATCAACTTGTTGGAGGCTCCATCGAGAGCAGTGCCTTAAAAGCAAAGTGTCGATGCATGAACCAGGCAAAAAAATTGTTTGACAAGCAAAACCACCACAAGGAGGTGACCCATTCACCTTGATAAGTGAAAAATGGTTTCTAGATACATTGTCTTGTCATGGTCGTGATTTTGTAAATCATTTGTTGCATTTCAAAATGTAAAAGTGATGATGTGTTTTCCATCACTTGTTCAGCAACAATTATGTCTGGTCTTGTTTTGAGTTGCATGATAAACTGTGAAAGTGATTCCGTGCTTCCATCACTTGTTAAAAGACAAAATAGTGTTTGGCCTTATATTTTGTAAATCATGTGTTGTAGTGGTGATGTGTTTTCCACCACTTGTTGAAGAAACAATGATATTTCGGCCTTGTTGTCATAGCTAGGGTATTGTTTCCATCTTGATGTAAACTTGACCACTGAGTATGTGCTATAAACTCGTGGCAAGTATGGGATGCTTGGGTCATTAGTTAGTCATGTAAGTCAAGCAAGTAATTTGCAAAACAATGTACTAAAGGTTGTAGGTGTCGGCTCATCACTTAAGGCTCCGAAGAATAAAGGTGAAGGAGATGGAAGTGAGACCTTTTTAGGACATTTTTGATGCAGGCAGTGTATAGAAAAGTTGCAGATCATTTTTCATGCTTTTGGAGGACCAAAATCTCCTCAGTGGGGATGATTGATCTAGGACAAAGAGGGCTTATGGAAGCTTGAAAATCAAAGTGATCAGAATGATTTCAAACTAGGACTAGAGCGTAGATCTCATCGTCTTGATCATGGTGGTGTGAACGGTTCATCAAATAGAGTCCGTATGTGAAATTTAGAAGCATTCAAAGTTTGGTTGACTTTTGTTGACTGGGTAGGCTTAAGGAGGCATCAATTTGGATAAAATCTGGCCACCGGATTCCAGCCAACCTGGGCCAAATTCTGGGCAAATTTGTGGCCTTTTTAATTTGTCTCCTTCAGTCATTTTTTGAATTTTTGAAAATGACCAAGTTTTTTTTTATGAAACAAAAAAATATATATAATTTGGGTGGCAGGCCACCAACCCTGCCACCCCTCATATCCCATATATTAAAATTAAAAAAAATATATTATTAATGGGCCAATGGGCCGCCACTCCCACTAGCCCTCCCTCAACCACTGAAGACAAATAAATTAATTAAGGGGTGGGTGGCCATGACCCCACCACCCCTGGAGCCTCCCGTTACATACATTAAATGGGGTGGGCACAGGCCACCTCTGGTGGACCTAGCCCACACCCCTAAAAGCCTCGCACCAAAAAAATGTGGTCGGAAGTTTTGATAAGTGTGCCGATGGGGGCCGAACCTGCTCAACCCACATGGTTAACCCCCAAGCAGGCGGCCCCATGATACATGCCTCCGTGCATAACCCAAATCCAACGCGCCCATATACCATGTACGCTCCATGATACGTGCCACTCAAACATTAAAAGAACACACCAAAACGGATTGCAGAGGATTATGGGCAGGCCACCTAAGGCAGACCTGACCCCCAAAAAATAAAAGGATGTGGTTTTAATAAAACAGTTTTGCGTTAATATGGAGGGGTTGGGGTTTGACCACCTGACCTCCTCCTCATAATTCAGAAATCCTACCAATACACCAATGGCCTTCATTGCAATGTCTGCCCGAATTTTGATATATAAACCTCATTTTCATAGTGCACCTAGGTAGATGGAGGAATCAGGAGTGGGCACGGAAAATGAGGCAGAGTTAATTTTTTAATTAATTTTTATGCAGGTGGAACCATGACTGAGCAAAATATCTAAGAGGGTGAAATTTTTGCAGTGTCCAAATTGGACAAACTTTGTCGATCTTACACCTCTCGACGACATGAACCCAATGGCATAGTCAGTTTCCTGATCTGAGCAACCAATTTGCAGAGGACCCAGAGGAGGGAATCTTTGAGGAATCTTGTGGGAATCTAAAAGATTCCTTGAGCCACAGATTCTCGCTTTCTTAGAATTCAGAAATTTGACAGTCGATTTTGCACTATTCGATGCCTCAAATCTGATGGTGCATTCAGATTTTATATTTGCTCATTCTATTTTTCAGCCACTTTTCTAAGTGGAGTGCAGGTGTCAGCATTCAACGTGCGAGCACTCATTCCATGAGATTCGACGCAGCGAGGGTGATGGTATGGCTAGCTTCAGCAGTTTGACATTCGATTCTTCAGATGGCCCCAAGATGTGAGGTATATGCAGTGTGTTCATGTACTTCTTTTTGTGATACATTGTGTTGTACAGATCCCTGTTTGATGTTTGATGTGGGATCCTGTTTCTTACTAGTTTTCATGATTCCTGCTTCATGTGATGTGGAATAATCTGTGTGATGTAATTGTTGTCATGATTCGTCATGTCTTATTTGAGATCCCTTTGTTGTATGTTGATGGGATACGCATGTTGTCGTGATGCATGTTTGCATTGAGATCCCTTTTATGCCATGTTGGCGGGATGCTCATCATGCATGAGTTTGTGTCATACTGACAAGAGTCTTTTGACTGAGAGTTCATGTAGTGGAAGATCTCTTGGAGCCACTTTTACGTGAGGGAATTTTCCTTGTATGATAGAAACATCTTCTCTTATGTACATCATCATTATTGGCAACACTTAATGCAGCAGCCTACACCATCTTGACACCGGGGCCAGGGGATGTAGTCCCTCCTAGACGAACTCCGTTATCAACGGCTTATGGTTTCATGTGCTGATTCTTTTCATGTTCCTTTTCTTTACAACATGCACCTGTATTCATTTATGTTCTTTTAAAAATGCAATCTAACACATCACGAAAGTAAAAGGTCTTGGAAGGGTCCTTTGTCACACCCGGACCTTGATCAGTACCCCACCATCTTGCGAGCATAGCACGCAATAACCAGTCCAAGGCTTAGAAGCATTTATTTTCTGGAAAATCCCTTTCAAATGCATCCAAGAAGGCATCTACCTCATTTAGACCATCATAAGTAGGTAGATTTCTTTCTTCTGATGACACACAGTGCAGCGACCGAGTCATCATATTGTAATTCAACGTAGTTACTTTGTGTAACTGATTTTTCCAGTGTTCTATTTTCTCATCGGAATCTGAAGTGTAGGAACTCTCGCGCTCCCATGTAATCTTCCCATCCGCAGTGGGATTCGCCCAGTCTTGGTCTCGCACTATTATCTTGTAGATGCAGTCCAAATGATCATCACTCTCATAGTCACAGACTAGTTCCATATAGCGCGAACCTTCATGCGGATCTAGGGGTATTATTACACGTAGTGACTTTTCTCAAAGATCATCTTTCGCTTCCTTAGATTTATTACCCCATTCATATCAGTAGCCCAGTCAATTCCCAGGAGCGCAGGGTAGGAATTGCTGTCATCAACAATCTCTATTACTTCAAAATCTGCTAGCGCGCTCGCTCCCTCAATATCCACGGTCACTCCCTGCAATCATCCCATGGGTATGATTTTCTACTGATTTTCCATCCTCAGCTAAATTGAAGACCATTACAGCGCAGGTCTCCCCATTCACTACCATGTCTATTTCGATAAGACATTCGCATCTAATCCCAAATCCAAAATGACTTGATCCATCTCGTATTCTCCAATCTGCGCGGTCAATCTCATTTCACGCCCCGTCCTTGTCTTATGCTTTCCGATCTTCTGGACTACACATAGTTCTCCTGGCGTGGTCCCAGCACATCTGTTGATGAGTTCCTGTAACCATTTCATAGCTTTACTATTGTGCAGTAACTTCATATAGGTTTCCAGGAAAGTTGTGAGCATGGAGGGATCCATCTCCAGCTCAGGCTTATCTTTGCTTTCTGAAGTGGAGGCCTCAAAAAAGATCTTCTTAGCTTCCATGAAGGTTTCCTGAGAGCGCTCCAAATCAAACTCAGCCTCTTTTGCTGGGGCTTTGCGAACCCAGGAGCTATCTTCTGGTTGTTTCCCCTTGTCATCTCTTGTCGCTATTCCACTTCGCAACACTATATTTACGTTTGGTTCTTCCTTGCGTGGCTTAGACCTCATCATCTGCAGCTTTTGAGTCGGGGGAGGTGGTAGCACTCCTTTGTCACGTATCCTGGCTATCAGTGTAAGACAATATTTAGTTTCATGATCAAATAGCGTGCAATACTTGCATGACAGGCACATTAGATTAGTGCAATCGCGGGCATAGTGTCCTAGCCCTTTGCAATTGTTGCAAATCAATAGTTTTCGACCTCTACCAAGTCCTCCTCCGCCTTGGCCTCATCTGCGCCCCTGAAATCTTGTTCGCGCCATTCTTGTATTCTGATCAAGGGGCCGCGTTTTGGCCTGAACTCAGTAGGCAAGAGTTCTATCCATCATCAATTCATAGCTCCTGCAAGTACGCTCATCATGTCCCACTGATCTACAAAAGTTATAGAACAACTGTTGTGGAGTTTGCATATACTTATGTAACAAGTGGCAGTTATCTGTGGCATGCTTTCTAGCTATTTGATAGATAGCGCACCACAAAGCAGGCACTGTGCTAGGTCCTGCTTGAGCTTTTGGCCTTAAAGGCATTAGTCCTCCTCCTGCAAGGTAATTTGTAAATACCGGGTAGTGGTATTTGTCATGACCTTGACTCTTGCATTTCACACACCATACTTATTCGTGTACCTCTGGCCAAACCGTCCTATCCTGCTTCAAGATTTGCATCTCAAGGCATAGATTCTTCAGCTGCGCATGGATCTGCTGAACTCCTAGATTAGGATCTTACATCAGGGTCTCATGTAGTCTCATGGAAATCTCCAAGGCCTCTGCCTGAGTTGTTATCTTCTATTGCGACATCACACTTCTTAGGTGTGGTAGTAGCGAAGCCACAAACCACTCGCAATGTTGTCCATCTATTAGATTCATGTTGCCTTCGCAGATTATACATTTTCGCCACTGATATAGTTCCCAAGGTGTCTCACCTAGTAGCATCATGATCTCTTTGAATCCAACAATTGACTACGTTTCATATTTAGGCCTGCTAAATTCCCTATTTAGTGCTTCTTGGATGTCCACTACTCTAACATTCGAGTTATTTCTCGAGTACTTAATGTACCAGGTTAGCGCGCAATCTTGCTTAGCACTAACCAATGTTGCTTTCTTTATATGGTCATCTGTAACACCTTATGTTGGCATTATGATGCATGTGTTGTACTTGATGGCAACCCTCTCATAGAAGAATATCTCACTTATGTATAACTGGGTGAATCTTCAGAAGAGATATCAGATGTGACTGATGGAGGACAGCTCAAAGGAATCAGATGATGAATCTTCAGAAGAGATATGAAGAGATATCAGATGTGACTGATGGAGGACAGCTCAAAGGAATCAGATGATGAATCTTCAGAAGAGATATCAGATGTGACTGATGGAGGACAGCTCAAAGGAATCAGATGATAGTTCTAAGTGTGACAAGTTAGCTTTGCCATCAAGTCCAAAGGGGGAGATTGTTGGCGTTATGAGATAAGTGTTGTCCTTGATGGCAAACCTCACTGATGACAAATCATAGTACAGAAGGTCAGCAGCAAGGAATTGATGATCAGACTATAAGAAGAAGAGAAAGTTCATACACGCAGGTTCGTTAAGCCCAAGTCGCGTGTACACGCAGGTTGGCTTCAGCAAAAGCGCGTGTATGTGGAAAAGTACCTTTGGTCCATGGCCGTTATTCCTTGGAAGTTGTGCCTATGGTTTTGGACCTTGGCGTCTCGGCGGACGTGTTGATCCCTAGTTTTGAAGTTGATGGTATTGGATTTCTATGGTTTTGGCTCTTGGTATTGAACAAGGCCTAAGGCTATATAAAGGGAAGGAAATCATTAGGCAAGTGTATCTGAAATGTCTTGAATATCTGATGAAGCATTAGATCCAGTATGCAGGTTATGGGTTGATGATGCATTGCTTGATCTGAGCTAAGGAGAGATCTCATCGGTTGATGGAGAACAAGATCTAAGGAGAGATCGGGATCAAATGGTTTGAAATGAACTATCTTTATGATGCTTATTCTAGATCTACATACTGACGCATGTATTGTTCTATAAGTATTATGAGTATGATTGATGTCTGGTACAGCTGCAAGTTATGAGAAATTATTTTTAGATCTGTACGCGGGTTGTCTTTGGCAAAAGCGCGTATACACGCGGGTTTGATTCATCGAAGTAGCATATACATTGTAAAGCTTGATATTTGAAGTTGCAGATGGATCTGATGGTTATTACAGAGTTCTGTGTCTGCTCTGTGTTCTAGTGACTGTTGTTAACAGGGTTTCAGTGATTCAGAGTTTGATGATTGTTTTGAGCTTCAATGATAGTTATGGGTCCAGTATGAAAATTGGATGAAAAGTGGCCTTACAGATTATGTGTTGTGCTTCAGTGTATCCAGTCTGAAAATTGATGAAACGTGGTACCTGGAGGTGAGAAGATTGTAGGCAAGCACCTACGTACTAGTATCTAAGCTAGTACAAAAGCTAAAGGAGATCTTTGGAGCATTGTAGCAGGTAGCAGCCTGCATACTAGTAAATGGATCGGCTAGTACAAGAGCAAGGGGGGTTGTAGCTCCCGTACTGGTATAAGACTGCACCAGTACAAATATTGTAAAAGGATTTTCTTATTAAGAAGAAGATTGAGATGACTTGCAGCAGGTGGTTTTCACCCACATTGGGTTTCCACCTTATATCTTTGTGTTCATGTGTGTGGCTCTTGTGTGATATTTTGTTCTGTTATTCTGCACCTGTTTACTGTTAATATGCTTAATAATGATCTGATGCATTTACTGAAGATTAAGCTAACTGAATTATAAGATCTCTGGATATACGCGAGTTTCATTAGACACAGTAGCGTGTACACGCGGGTTCACTTAATTTAAGTAGCGTATATGTTTCTGAGTATGAAATTGAAAAAGTTTGATTGATCTGATAATACTGATTCACCCCCCCTCTCAGTATTATTTCCAACACCTTAAGCTTTCCATACAGCCCTCACAATGAACCAGAATTGGACTGGGTCCTCATTTCCCAAGACTTTGAACAAAGGAAACTTCACTGTGTTTGCCATACTAAATCGCAGTGGTGGTGGAGGTGGTATAGGTGAAGTTGGAGGTGATGGAGGTGAAGCTGGTGGTGGTGTGGGTAGAGGTGGAATTCACAAAAATCCTTGTCTTATCAACTAAATAGCACTTTCGTGGAGAGACCTTCGCGATCCCTTCTTCGTCACCTCACAGAGTTCAAATCAAGGGGATATGCTCTGGACCCTTATTTCCTTCCTTTCTGTAAATTCTTCCGCTTCGCATAGACCCAAACATCAAGGTAACTACATAACCTACCTTTTGCACAACAACATTTTAATCCACGTATTCAAAGATTTTATGTACTTACTCATAGTCCTTTGAAAAAACGTCGCTCTACCTCGCTATATCTAACTGAGGTGTCGACTACGAACTCAGTAACAAATCCTCCTATAATGTGACCGAGCCAATGATCAACAACACGCGCGATCTTATCCTCTGATGCTTCTAACCTTTGCACTAGCTCTGGGGTCCACACAATAGGATTTTCAAGTTTCCACCTTCCTTGGCTATCTGCTAGCTTCGCGATCCACTCGTATTGCTTAGTAGGGAAATAGGCAAAAACAATTTCATGGATCTCTATATACAGGTAGCTGTCTAGCCACTATTCTTTTGATAGTCGCAGGTTTTTGTTCTCCTGCGCCACCAACTCATGAATTCATCTGTCCAACCAGCCTTCGATTTCTTTCATAGTTGGATTCTAGTGATATGACATCATACATCTCTTATGAATATTTTGGTCCCAGCAACGGAACCATTTTTTGGCTTGAGGGGGCCTAACTCAGGTTCGGCATTAGTTAGCCAAACAAATCCCTACACTACTGGCCCATTTGGCATTAGCTCACAGAGCACAGACTGAAGTCTCACCTGAAACAGTATGGGGGGATGCTAGAACCAAGTTTTCACACCCTTGAGATGGTTGTGATGTCGGTTTATTCCAACTATACCTGCCTTCACGTAGGTTGCTCATCCCTTCACTCTACCCTTTAGTACCTTTGCAAACTATTATAATCGGCTTCCATGTAGCCCTAACTGGGGGCTGATATTCTTTCACGTTGCTAGGGCAGCAAACTGTGATATTCTCCCAATTATGCTAAGTATCTTATTTATCTTATTAACAGACCTTAGTTAGCTTCGCGTAAACATATGTTCTTACTTGCGTTCACTTAACCAATATAGTTATACACATTCTTGCATCATATAAGCATTAGATGTGAAATTCATCCCAATATAACATATGCATAAACATGAAATAAAGACGTAGAAATGTTAAAATACTTCTCTTTATTGATAATTCTAGATAATTACACACTCGACTCGCCTTGGGCACTCAGCTATAGGGGTCTGCGCACTCAGCTGCGGACTTCTAGGCCTCTGCACACTTAGCTACAGAGCCTCTACCTATGCTACAACCCAAAACTTAGACTCTTACTTCAGAGCTATCTGTCATGCATCATATCTTCATTCGTACTTTCTACCTTTGACTACTTAGAGCTTCGCTCTATTTATACAATCCCATAGTCCACATACCATGGGTAGAACTTTTACAACCGACATTACATTATCAAAATAAGGGCAGACAACCTTATGACTCTTTAACAACTACGTGGTCCGTGCCCACAAAATGCGCAATATTTACATAAAATTGGACCAAAATATGGACTCTTAGCCCCAAAAATGCCCTTAGGGGATCCCGCGCCCAACATGGCTCTCCATATTTTTCCGTATCATCTCCTCCGTGAGCAAGGATGAGACTATTTCATCAAACTGCAAGGCAGTTGCATTACTACCTATTGCAATAACCAGACTATCCCACGAATCTGGTAGAGAACACAACAAACTAATGCACTTATCTTTATCTAAAATTTTAGTATTAACAGATAATAACTGACTTACCACAGTATTAAATGCGTTCATATGCTCTGTCACCGAGTCTCCATATTTCATCCTCAGGTTATACAACTTTTTCTGTAGGAACTGTTTATTCACCAGAGACTTAGATTGGTACAAAGTCCCTAACTTGTCCCACAAAGCTTTCATTGTAGCTTCCCCTGATACATTCAGCAATAATGAATCTGAGACATATGATCCTATTGTGCTCTTTAACTTCCGATCCAACTTATTCCATTCTTCATCGGACCCTTCCATTGGTTTAGTACCTGGATCTACTGCAATCCACTAATCTTTATCCACTAACAGATCCTCCATATTGAGTTTCCATAACTCAAAACTCTGACCATTAAATTTCTCGATATCTATCTTTCCACTGCTCAACATCTTCTTTAACCACCAAAATTGATCCCATAGATCTCCCACTATACAGGGTCTACCACAAGGCCGAGCGAAACCCCTCAGGAACAAAGGCATCCCCTTGAAGTCAAAATAGCTCTGATACTAAATGTAGGTTTTAACCTCATACAGAAATTACCTGCATACGAATTCTAAAACACAAAAAATAAACAATGTGAGAGAAGAACACATAAAACACATATACACAGAGATTTTCCCTTGGATCCCAAAACCAGGACTACTAGCTTGATTTTTCATTATGTTCCTTTCAATGTTACAATACATATATATACATGCCAAGGCATCCAATACCATGGATTGAAAACCATCGAGCCGAAAACCATGTGCGAAAACCATGCACAAAACCATAGGTAGGTTTGCCCCACCTAATATAGGGTACAAAAAAAAATTCCTCTAGGCACTGCCCCTAACCCCATAGAGGGGGGATACCCACCCCCATCAAATCCCTTGTGACCCCCCCCGTTGCACAATCGGCACAATGAAGGGGGGGCTCCGCCCCTCGTCTAACCCCTCGGTTAACTACGGCGGCTAGAAATAGAAAGAATATAACACAAGAAGTTGTACATGCGCATAATATGTATGACCATCCTGTTGATAACCTCTGTTTAGGGATGGAAATTTATGGACTTTGTGAGCTTGGTGTCCAGCATCGACTCGAGGCTGGCCCAAAAAGTACTGAGGAGCCTATTGTGCTGATTAGAGATGATAGACTATGGGATCCCGAAGTGTACCCACACTCATTCAAAGAAGACTTTATAAGTGGCTTCTGTTGTGATATTCTTCTTGTAGGCCGCCCTAATGGCCATCTTCAAGAATCTATCAACAACCACAAAAACACAGTCATTGCCATGCTTACTAGAAGGAAGGCCAAACATGTAATCCATGGAGATGGATTCCCAAGGTCGACTAGGGGTAGGTAGTGGAGTATATAGGCCTTGCTCCTTGATGGTCAATTTTGCAATGAGGTAGGCAGTGCAGGATCTGATGTACTTCTTGACATCCTGTCAAATATTTGGCCAATAGAAATACTTCTACAGTACTGTCACCATTTTCTCAACCCCGAAATGCCCAGCAGACCGATTGTATTGCGCTTCACAAATCATATTGGCACACTCGCTTGAAGGAACACAAAGTTGTCCTAGGTGGCATAATAGGGCATCCTGGAGGTGAAAATCTGGAACTTGGTGATCCTCCAAGAGCATCTAGTATGTGTGGCTGAATATTGGGTCACTTTTGTAGAGAAGTGGCCAATCATATGTCTCGTGCCCACAAGAGTTGAGCACGGTGGTTAACGCCATGATCAGTGGTCAGTTGAGGTAGTCTGCAACATTATTGGTGTTTCCCTTCTTGTACTTGATATTCAAATTGAA
Organism: Pinus tabuliformis; assembly: GCA_031772625.1. Lineage (NCBI taxonomy): Eukaryota > Viridiplantae > Streptophyta > Pinopsida > Pinales > Pinaceae > Pinus > Pinus tabuliformis. The sequence continues at coordinate 181,913,768 of CM062816.1, read as the reverse complement.
CTATTGCAAGTATGTGGACCACTTCTCATGGCGATCATTCTATAGCTTCCCTTGCATTTGTATGAACTGCAGGGATCGGTGGTCTGTGTGGATGACCATTTCCTTCCCCAAAATGTCATGCTTCCATTGTCGACATGCCTGCACAATGGAATACATCTCTTTGTCATAAGTTGGATAATTTTAGACTGTGTTTGAAAACGTATCACTATGATATGCCATTAGATGCCCTTGTTGAGTAAGGAATGCCCCAATAGCATAGTCAGAGGCATTTGTCTCGATCTCAAATGGTTGTTGCAAGTCTGGTAATGTGAGCACTGGTGGAAAGCAAAGGCAATGTTTCAAATCTGCCAATTCCTTTTGTTGAGATTCAGACCAAATGAATTTTCTTTCACTCCTCCCTTGGTGACTTGACTCAAGGGCCAAGTGATATGAGAGAACCCCAACACAAACCTATGGTAGAAATTGGCAAGGCCCAAAAAGTTGCGGAGCTTAGTCAGAGTAGTTGGGGCTGGCCATTTCTGAATAAATTCAATGTTGGATGGATCCACATTAACCCCATGTTCATGAATAATGTATCCCAAATAATAAAGTTGGGTCATGTCAAAAGTGCATTTTTCCAAATTACCACACAGCTTGTGTTGCTGCAGTGTTTAGAGAACTTGTTGGATGTGGTGGAGGTGCTCTTCCCAACTCTGGCTAAAGATCAGGATGTCATCCAAGTATACCACTACAAATAAGTTGGTAAATGGCCACAAGATGTCATCCATCAGCCTCATGAAGGTTGTAGGAGAATTCATCAACCCAAAAGCCATAACCAACCATTCGAAAAGGCCCTCCTTGGCTTTGAAGGCAGTCTTCTGTTAGTCACTTTAATTGCTTATTAATCTAAACAACCAGTGCTACATAAATTGTCAACCCAGGGAAGTCTGTTTATTTCAAAGGCAATTATGCACTATATATGCTCAATTCCAAAAGTATTAAAAAGTTGCAATATAATTTATTCTAATCACAACTTTTTTTAAACAACTAAAGTTCTACTTTGAGTTACAGCAAAAGCAATCTCTCTATTGCAGACAATGATCAAGGAAATACTGGATTACAGTTAAAAAGAACAATCTAGAAAGGAAATCAATTTGGAAAGGAAAAGACTAGTTGTTCTCTAACAGAGAATAGGACCCTATTCCCTAAGTAGGAATCTTCAGCACCTATTTCTGATTACTATGCTTCACAAACTCACTCTAGGAAACCAATCAAAATAATCACTGATTACCTATGAACAAAATTATGGAAACAATGCAATAACCGAGCAGAAACAGAGTTTCAGCAGCAAATACAGAGTTTCAATAACGCATAAGTAAATTAAGCAAATAGGCATTTAACAAGATATGAAAGTAAAAATAATACTTATCACACTACAGAATTTAAGGGGTGAATCTTGTGATGAAGGTGGGCCCTGTCCTTCTCACAAGATTCCCCAAGCAATGGAACTTAAGAGAAAATGCTCAAAACAGTCTTTTATTCATCTATCAAAGTATCATATTACAAAAGATTAAAGTCCCCTTGCTCTTCAGCTAGACCTTCCCGTGATCTCTCTATACCCTTCTAATGTTGATGTCTCCTCTTTTTAAAGAGGAGACATCAATTACAATTAATTACATTGTCAATCCTATTTTGACCTGCAATGCTAAAATCGGATAACCGAGTCTTTCATTAAGAAAATATTGTTACAATGGTTATGACAATGCCTGAATTTGGAATACAGTTGTTATGGCCCATGTAATAGCTCCTTCGATCATCCTCTTCTTTTGCTACTAATTCTAAAAATGCAAATCACGGCTGTTTCAACAATGTGATTTGCGCATTGCTCTTAACTGTTTCAGCAACATGGTTCAAAATGACAAAAATGTTTTAGCAATGTAGTCTACAATAATATATGTAGTCTTCAAAACTGTTTCAACAACTATCCGATTAGCGATTAACGATGAAGGAAATGTAAAATTACATGTAAAATAAATCAAACATATAGTAATGAGAAGATATGTTATATACCTTGGAAAATAGATTAAAGTAATAACATGGGCTTTAATTATGGTTTGAAAGAGGATGGAAGATAACAAAATATGTGAACAAAAAGGGACAATTTGGAGTCCTAACATCCCCCCCAACTGAAAGGGTTGCATGTCCTCATGCAGCTTTTACTCTGAATCCAAGTCGGGCTACTGGGCATTGGAGTGCACATTACTTAGGTACTAACTGTAGAAGGTTTTGTCAGCTAAGTCTCTGAACCCATGGACCTTTTGTATCTTCTACCATGCCGCTGCTTCTTCCTTCTTACTTAACCTGTGATGTGCCTTATATTCCTGTGTTGGCATCCATAAAAGAGGAAAATGAAAATGATAGCCTATCCATTTTTCAGTAGATTGCTGAACACATCTGATATAGTCAGGTAGCCTTGCAATTGTTGTTTCAAGATTAGTTGGGCTAAAAGGATTATACTCCTGCCTTTCTTTGGAGGATTGCTGCCAGAGTAAGTTGTTTGCTTTCAAGGCAACAACTTGCTTAGTCTTGAAAAAATGTTGGCAATCTTGTATGACTGTTGCTTGTAGCTGCCTGATGTGCTCAGCCATCCCTGGTTCTTTCAAGAATTGAGAATACTCCCAGATGAACATGGCAGAATTTTGTGGCTCTGATCGAATCCACAAGAGTTTGTTGTCCTCATTGTGTTTTGCTACAAGGAAAGTAGTCTGCCATGTGATCTGATTGGCCAAGAAAGAGACAAAGGCCCTAATCTGAACATCACCCACCAAAGGGTTAAGATTGATTTTCCTGTCTTCAGGGATAGCCTCATTATGTAGATACAATTCACAGAGCAAATGTTGATCAGTGATAGATGCTTCTGTGAAAGTTTCCACAAACTGCTCAGGTGTAGAAACTTCATGAGGTTTCCCATTTTTTATTGCTTTTATCTGGAAGAACGCTAGGCACTCTGCAAGAAAAAGTGAGTAGTTCAAGGATGGTTTTCTAGTAGCTAATAACTTCTGAACAAGGTCAAATATAAGAAATAGTTTATTCCTTAGTTGTTTATTTTCTTTCTTTTGTGCGCGAAAGTATTGGAGTATTTGCTCTAAGGCTTCCCAATTTGAATATATGTGATTTTTCTAGAGTGTTTTATTCTCCCGCAAGATCTTATCCTATGACATAACATATGCTTTCTTCCAACTATCGATTTGTTGTTCAGTACTGGGAGTCTGAGTAAAGATAGTTTTTGCAGGCCGAGGCTCAGTCTGAGTAAAGACTATTTTTGTAGGCCGTGGTACCTAATTTTCAGCTTTAATTGGCACAGTAGTGTTGGCATTATGGTTAAAGTGTTGTCCTTGATGGCAACCCATTCAGGTGATAGATCACAGTACTTCAAGTCAGCAGCAGAGATTGATGATCAGCTATCAAATATTGAAGAAAATAAGGGGTACGCAGGTACACCTTACATAAGGTGCGTACACGCAGGTCAGTGTTACATAAAGTGCGTACATACCCGCAGTTATCCCGTTCAGGAGGTGCGTACCCCCAGTGCACACATTTCAAGGCAAAGAAATTCACATGTGGGGTTTTCTTATGTTTTACTCTTGGTATTTAGCCGACAGTATTGGGTTATTATGGTGTCAGCTCGTGGTATTGATCCATGTTTTAAGGAAGAGCTTTCCTATATAAAGAAAAGGAGATCATTTGGCTTGAGCATGTTTTGGGTTGAATATCTTATGAGGGCTAGATCTGGTCTAGATCTAAATAAGGCGAATCTATTGATGGACTGAGATCTCTTCGGCACATGTTCAGATCTGTAGATCTGACTGTCTGGGTTATTTCTGAAGTCTTGAAATCATCTATGCCCGAAGGTACGCAGGTACAGTGAAAGAAAAGTGCGTGCATACGCAGGAACGAAGCGTTTCAGGTGCGCCGGTACGCAGGCACAGAAGGGTTTCAGGTGCGCCGGTACGCAGGCACAGAAGGGTTTCAGGTGCGCCGGTACGCAGGCACAGAAGGGTTGCAGGTGCGGAGGTCCGCAGGCAGTTCAATGGACTCAGAGCGAGGTACGCAAGCGAACAGTTGAGCAGGGTGTGTACTGTAAGCAGGCAAGCAATTGAGCAGGGTGCGTACTGTAAGAAGGCAAGCAGTTGAGCAGGGTGTGTACTGTAAGCAGGCAAGCAGTTGAGCAGGGTGATTACTGTAAGCAGGCAAGCAGTTGAGCAGGGTGCTTACGTAAGCAGGCGAGCAGTTGAACAGGGTGCTTACTTCTCTTAAAATCTTTGTTTATCATTGCTATGTTCTGGGTTTGGTCCTATTATTGTTGATCTAGTTACTACAGTTGATTGGGTGATTCTCTTATACTTGATGATCATTTGATGCTTATGGATCCAGTTTGAAAATTCATGAAAAGTGGTCCTTGTAAGAAAAGAAGTAGGGGGTTGTAGCTCCCTTCCAGGAGAGACTAGAAAACGAGAGAGAGTTGTAGCTCTCTGCAGGTTGCAGCCTGCGTACTGGTAAAGGACTGCACCAGTACAAAACCATTGTAAAAGGAGTTTCTAATTTGAAAGAAGATAGAGACATATTGCAGCAGGTGGTTTTCACCCACATTGGGTTTCCACCTTACATCTTGTGTTCTTTGGTGTGACTATCTGTTTTCTTTGTTCATGCTCATTATTTTATGGTACTGACATGCAAAATTAATTCAAAGAACAAATAAGGAAGATTTATTAAAAGAATTAGATAATACTGATTCACCCCCCCTCTCAGTATTATTTCCAACAATTGGTATCAGAGCAGGTCCTTCAGAGAAGCTTGATCGCTTGAAGGTAGATCGTTCATCATGAGCAATTACGAGAGAGAAGCATCAATCAGGCCACCAGTTTTTGATGGGACAAACTTCAATTATTGGAAGGTAAGAGTTACTGCCTATCTTCAATCTCTTGGTACAGAAGTTTGGGACATCGTAGAGACAGGCTACGCTTTTCCTTCAGCTACTCCTACAGATGCAGCCGAGAAAAAGAAGTATGAAACAAATGTGAAAGCAGTCAGTACTCTATTAGGATGTATATCTCAATCAGAATTCATGAAGGTAATGCACTATAAATCCGCAAAAGAGATATGGGAGAAAATTGTCACGAGCTATGAAGGAGATGAATAGGTAAAGCGTGCTAAACTTCAAACTCTCAGAATTCAGTATGAGACTCTCAAAATGTATAATGATGAAAGTGTGGCTAACTATTTTCTTCGGGTAGATGAGGTTGTTAATTGTATGAAAAATTTGGGAGAAGAAATAAAAGAGGCTATTGTGGTTGAAAAGGTTCTAAGATCATTGTCCCCCAAGTTTGAATCTAAAGTATCTGCAATAGAAGAAAAGGAAAATCTACGAATTCTTACTATGTCTCAGCTACATGGAATTATAACTGCTTATGAAATGAGAAAGGGAGGTCCATCAGATAGAAGAGAAGCTGCTTTCAAGGCATCAGGCAAAGGAGATTATTATGAAGCAAGCCACGTCCTAGAAGAAGAGGAAGAAGAATCAAATTTTGTCAGAAATATTCAAAGGGGTTCTGGAAGGTTCAGAGGTAAGTTACCTTTTAAATGCTTTGCTTGTGGAAGAGTAGGTCATTATGCTGCAAAATGTCCTTATAAGGATAAAGGAAAGGAACCTGCTAGATGGAACAAGAAACAGAACGCAAATAAGAAAAGCTACTACACTCATGAAGATAGTGATGGTCTATCAAACAGTGATGAAGATGAACAAGGTAATGAATATAAGTTGTTAATGGCATTTGAAGATGATGATTATATGGATGCTATAGATGTGGATAACCTTTATGATGAAATTACTAGACTCAAGAGATGTATAGAAGAAAAGAACATGATCATTGATACTCTACAATTTCAAATTGATGAAAAGGAAAAACATCTTGAAAAATTAGAAGGTGAAATTGTTGGTCTTAGAAAAGAGATTGAGAAAACAAAAGCTATTAATCTCAAGTTTGTCAAAGGATCTGAAACTTTGGATGAGATTATCAATGTGCAGCGGTCTCCACTAAACAAGACAGGGGTGGGCTATGATGGAGAAACTTCTCAAGCATCCACCTCAAAATGTTATCTTGATGCAGCAAGAAGAAATGAGCAAAAGCACAATGAAGATCATCAGGTAAAGCAGGGACGAATTACAAACAGAAACTATCAGGGGCAATCCATCTTAAGGGTGAACAAAAGCTACAACCAGCCACAGGTAAAATCTTCTCAATTTGGTTCAAGAATAGATGACAATAGAAATTACAATCAATTGGCTGGTAGATTCGATAACCGCAGAAGTTTCTTCAATGGACAATGCTTTTCTTGCCATAAATTTGGTCACAAAGCAGCTCAATGTGTTGCATATAAAATGATCATGACTAGGGAAGCTCAAAAACAAAGAAGTATGACAGGGATTACAAAAAGGACCTATAACAATTTTTCGATTCTTGAAAATGAAGTTGAATGTTCTATTTGCAATAACTTTGGTCATGAAGACTCTGAATGCAGGAGCAGGTTTCAGCAGAAAAAGGAACAAGCCTCAAGCACCAAAACATGGAAAATAAAGGAACCTCAAACAGAAAGATGTGGGATAGCATTTTATGCAGAGGGATAGGAAAATCGATGGTACATTGACAGTGGATGTTCGAAGCATATGACAGGTGATAAAGAAAAACTTGAGTCTTATTCTGCTCTAGAAAAGGGAAAGAAAGTCTCTTTTGGAAATGATACTCCTGCAACTATAAAAGGAAAAGGCATTGCTCAGTTGAAAGAAAAGGTCAAGGCTGGAAATGTTTTGTATGTTGATGGATTGAAGCATAATCTTCTAAGTGTCAGCCAGATGTGTGATCAAAGAATCGAGGTTATATTCAGATCAAATGGATGTCTTGTTCGTGATCTTGATACAGGTAAAACAGTGATCAAAGGCAAAAGAACTCCAAATAATCTGTACATATTTGAAGAAGGACAACAACAATGCTATCTGAGCAAGGATGATGAGCACTGGTTATGGCATCGGAGGTTGGGACATCTAAGCTTTTCACAAATAAGGAAAGCATGCAAATATCAGGCAGTTCGCGACCTTCCAGATATCAAAATTCCTAACAACACCATATGCAAATCATGTCAGTTTGGAAAGCAAACCAGAACTAACTTTCCAGAGAAAGAAGGATCAGCTAGCATGCCTCTTGAGCTAGTACATACAGATACATGCGGTCCTTTCAGGAAAAGAACACCTCGAGGAGAAGAATACTTGATATTATTCATTGACGATTTCTCCAGGTTTGTTTGGTTAGGACTTATGAAGCACAAAGATGAAGCATTCGAAAAATTCAAATCCTTCAAAGCCTTGGTTGAAAATGAATCAGGTCACAAAATTAAGTGCCTCAGATCCGACAGAGGTGGGGAATTTACTTCAAATGAATTTTTCGATTTCTGTGAAGAACATGGAATAAGAAGAGAATTCTCTACAGCAAGAACTCCTCAGCAAAATGGAGTTGTGGAAAGAATGAACAGAACAGTCCAACAAATGGCTCGTGCTATGCTTGATGAGTCAGGAACTCCCGCAACTTTCTGGGGTGAAGCTGCACATGCTGCGGTTGTTATTCTCAACAAAACAAATGTCCGGGTGAACAGCACTCAAACTCCTCATGAGCTCTGGAGTGGTAGGACTCCTTCGGTAAAACACTTCAAAATATTTGGGAGCAAATGCTATATCAAGAATACTGATGAGCAGCTTGGCAAACTTGAACCTAGAGCAGATGAAGGCATTCTTCTTGGTTACTCTCCACATAGCAAAGCATACAAATGCTACAATAAAAGACTTGGCAGAATTGTTGACAGCATTGATGTAGTGGTTGATGAGAAGGGATACATTCCTAGGCAAGTACATCATGAAGACATCGAAGAAGATGAAGGCTACCCCCAATGACAGAATGATGAAGAAGAAGAACCTCAAGAAGAACCAGAGGAGCAAACAAGAATAGAAGAAAAGACTCCATCCAGATATGTTCAGAAGAATCATCCAGAATCTCAGATTATGGGGCAGAAAGAAGCAGGTGTACAAACAAGAAGAACAGTTGCAGAAGCTTCAAGCTATTTGGCATTACTCTCCTCTACTGAACCACAAAATGTGAAAGAGGCATATGAAGATGAATGTTGGGTGAAAGCAATGGATGAAGAACTTGAGCAGATCGAAAAGAACAACACTTGGGAGCTGGTTCCTAGACCAAAAGATAAGAATGTTATCGGAACAAAATGGGTCTTCAAAAATAAATTGAATGAAAATGGAGAAGTAATTAGAAACAAAGCCAGACTTGTTTGTAAAGGGTATGCGCAGCAAGAAGGAATAGACTTTGAAGAAACCTTTGCTCCTGTTGCAAGACTTGAGGCCATCCGAATGTTCCTTGCTCTCTCAAGTTTTCAAAACTTCAAAGTATTTCAAATGGACATGAAATCAGCCTTTCTGAATGGAGACTTGGAAGAAGAAGTGTACATTGAACAACCAGATGGGTTCATTCTTGGAAATGATCCAAATCTTGTATGCAGATTGAAAAAGGCTCTCTATGGTCTCAAACAAGTTCCAAGGGCTTGGTACTACCGTTTGGACAAATATCTTCATCAACAAGGCTTTTCAAAAGGATCAGCAGATAGCAATCTTTATATAAAAGTTGAAAATGACAAATTGCTAATACTTGTTGTGTATGTAGATGACATTATTTTTGGGAGCAATGAAGAAGCTATGAGTCAAAGCTTTGCCTTGGTCATGCAGAAAGAATTTGAAATATCCTTGCTAGGAGAACTGACATATTTCCTTGGTTTGCAAATCCAGCAAAAAGAAGGAGGAATCTTTTTATCTCAAACCAAGTATCTCAAACAGATTTTGAAGAAATATGGTATGGAAGATGCAAAACCAGTATGTACACCCATGGTCACAGGATGTAGCCTCAGTGCAAATGATGAATCTGCAACAGTACATCAACCAACCTACAGATCTATGATTGGAAGTTTACTTTATTTGACAGGTACCCGACCGGACATCATGCATGCAGTTGGAATAGTTGGAAGATTTCAGGCAAATCCGAAGGAGACTCATCTTCAGGCAGTGAAGAGAATTTTCAAATATCTTCAACGGACTCAAAATTATGGCTTATGGTATCCTAGAGATACAGATCTTACACTTCATGCTTATACAGATGCAGATTGGGCCGGAAGCGTGGATGACAGGAAAAGCACAAGTGGTGGTGCGTTCTTTATGGGTTCCAGACTGGTATCTTGGTTCAGCAAGAAACAGAGTTCAATTGCCTTGTCTACAGCTGAAGCAGAATATGTTGCTGCTGCATCTTGTTGCACCCAACTCCTTTGGATGATGCAGACTTTGCAGGATTTTCAAATCACTTGTACACCACCAATCCCCATCTTATGTGATAACACAAGTGCAATCAGCATCTCAAAGAATCCTGTTATGCATTCAAAAACCAAGCACATACCAATCAAGTACCATTTTCTCCGGGAACAAGTGCTTGAACAGAAGGTCAAGTTGGAGTATGTTCCTTCTAAGGAACAAGTTGCTGATATTCTCACCAAACCATTGCCCAGGGACACTTTTGAATACCTCAAGCAAAAGCTGGGGGTTGTTGATGCATCATCTTATTGCTGAACCTCTTCTGATTGATGGTACAGGTTCAGGGGGAGCATATAATGCATTGTTGGCATTATGGAGGATGTGCAAAAGGAGATCTTGGAAGTAGCTGCAATATGTCTCTATCTCTTTCATGGTGGATTATGGTTCTTCGTTGCAGATCTGGTTCATATTCAGGGGGAGCATGTTCTTAGGGGGAGCATAACCCTTTGCCCTTGATGTCAAAGGGGGAGAATGAAGCTGAAGTTTTGAGGTTGCCATCAAGTCCAAAGGGGGAGATTGTTGGCATTATGGCTAAAGTGTTGTCCTTGATGGCAACCCATTCAGGTGATAGATCACAGTACTCTAAGTCAGCAGCAGAGATTCATGATCAGCTATCAAATATTGAAGAAAATAAGGGGTACGCAGGTACACCTTACATAAGGTGCGTACATGCAGGTCAGTGTTACATAAAGTGCGTACATACCCGCAGTTATCCCGTTCAGGAGGTGCGTACCCCCAGTGCACACATTTCAAGGCAAAGAAATTCATATGTGGGGTTTTCTTATGTTTTACTCTTGGTAATTAGCCGACAGTATTGGGTTATTATGGTGTCGGCTCGTGGTATTGATCCATGTTTTAAGGAAGAGCTTTCCTATATAAAGCAAAGGAGATCATTTGGCTTGAGCATGTTTTGGGTTGAATATCTTATGAGGGCTAGATCTGGTCTAGATCTAAATAAGGCGAATCTATTGATGGACTGAGATCTCTTCGGCGCATGTTCAGATCTGTAGATCTGACTGTCTGGGTTATTTCTGAAGTCTTGAAATCATCTATGCCCGAAGGTACAGTGAAAGAGAAGTGCGTGCATACGCAGGAACGAAGGGTTTCAGGTGCGCCGGTACGCAGGCACAAAAGGGTTTCAGGTGCGTCGGTACGCAGGCACAGAAGGGTTTCAGGTGCGCCGGTACGCAGGCACAGAAGGGTTTCAGGTGCGCCGGTACGCAGGCATAGAAGGGTTGCAGGTGCGGAGGTCCGCAGGCAGTTGAATGGACTCAGAGCGAGGTACGCAGGCGAACAGTTGAGCAAGGTGTGTACTGTAAGAAGGCAAGCAGTTGAGCAGGGTGCGTACTGTAAGCAGGCAAGCAGTTGAGCAGGGTGCGTACTATAAGCAGGCAAGCAGTTGAGCAGGGTGCTTACTGTAAGCAGGCAAGCAATTGAGCAGGGTGCTTACGTAAGCAGGCGAGCAGTTGAACAGGGTGCTTACTTCTCTTAAAATCTTTGTTTATCATTGTTGTGTTCTGGGTTTGGTCCTATTATTGTTGATCTAGTTACTACAGTTGATTGGGTGATTCTCTTATACTTGATGATCATTTGATGCTTATGGATCTAGTTTGAAAATTCATGAAAAGTGGTCCTTGTAAGAAAAGAAGTAGGGGGTTGTAGCTCCCTTCCAGGAGAGACAGGAAAACGAGAGAGAGTTGTAGCTCTCTGCAGGTTGCATCCTGCGTACTGGTAAAGGACTGCACCAGTACAAAACCATTGTAAAAGGAGTTTCTAATTTGAAAGAAGATAGAGACATATTGCAGCAGGTGGTTTTCACCCACATTGGGTTTCCACCTTACATCTTGTGTTCTTTGGTATGACTATCTGTTTTCTTTGTTCATGCTCATTATTTTATGGTACTGACATGCAAAACTAATTCAAAGAACAAATAAGGAAGATTTATTAAAAGAATTAGATAATACTGATTCACCCCCCCTCTCAGTATTATTTCCAACAAGTAGGCTGAGACACTTGTGGTTTGTCCTCCTTTTCAAAAGTTTTTGAAGGCCCTATTGGTTCTTGTGTAGCAGTAGGGTGTTCTTTTTTAATCCTCGGAGGCCCTACTGGTTCTTGTGTAACAATAGGGTATTCCTTTTTAATTTCTGAAGGCCCTACTGGTTCTTGTGTAACAGTAGGGTGTTCCTTTTTGGTTGCTAAAGAGGTGGGTGCAGGGGAAGCTCCAGGCAGTGGGATTTCAACTAATTTATACCCTGCTTGATGATAAATATTACCGCATTGGCTGCACATATATTCCTTGTACTGATCTGCCTCTGCACTTTTCTCGGTTGTGGATGCTGCATGGGCTAGAGTATATAAATTAAGCTCTCTGTCATAGGCTTCCCTTGCCTTTACTAATTCCTGCTTATAAGCTTCAAGTTCTGACTTTAAAAACTCATTTTCCTGCAAAAGGGAAGCCAGAGTGACCGGGCTTTGTGTATCCGTCATGGTCTTAACAGCTGGTTCTTGTGTGGCAGCTACTAGATGGGCAGCATTCTGAGTATCCAGATCCTGTGTATCAGCAGCTAGTTCTTGTGTGGCAGCTGCTGAATGGGTAGCTGGTTCTTGTGGGGCAGCTACGTCATGTACAACATTAAAAGCATCCAAGTTTTGCATCTCAGCAGCTGGTTCTTGTGGAACAACTGCTGAATAGGTAGCTGGTTCTTGTGGGGAAACTACCTATTGTGCAACATCTAGGGCATCTAGGTTTTGTATCTCAGTAGCTAGTCCTTGTCGAGCAACTGTTGGATAGGTAGTTGGTTCTTGTGGGGCAACTACCTATTGTACAATATCCTGGGCATCTAGATTTTGTGAATTAGCAGCTGGTTCTTGTATGACAGCTGCATGTTGTTCAATTTCTTGGGCATCTAGATTTTGTAAATCAGCAACTGGTTCTTGTGTGGCAACTACTGATTGAGCAATTTCCTGGGCATCTGCATTTTGTAAATCAACAGCTGGTTCTTGTGTGGCAATTGCTGATTGAGTAGTTGGTTCTTGTGTTTCAGCTACTGGCTTAGAAAGAAATGATGTCGTAAAACCCTGGGCATCTGATTCTTGTGTTTCAGTGCCCGAGGGTGAGACAGGGAAGGGTTCAGGGTCTTGGGATTGTGATGGGGTATGGGGTTTTAGATGAATTGTTGGGGAATTTGGGATGGTGGCAGTAGTTGTTGCTTCAGTTGATGCCCTCATTCGTCTTCAGGGTAAAAAGGCAGGGAGAGGAGTAATTTTCCTTTTACAAGTAGGTTTCTTCTAAGGGAGAGGGATATCAGAAATGGTAACTTCATTGGTCGAGGCCCTAGTTCGCCTTTTTGGTAGGAAATTGGTCTTACTTTGCCTTTTTATTTTTAGCATAGCGAGGGGAAGGTTATCTTCAGAGTCATCACAAGGAATATGAACAATGGGATTAGATGATTCTGCTAAATTTCGAGATGGAGTTGACGCAATGGGAGGGCCAATTGGATTAACTGATTCTACTAGGGAATTAGGAATGTTATCAGGCTGCTGCTCATGGGGATTTTCAGGGACTCCTTGAGGATTTTCAGAGACTCCTTGAGGATTTTCAGCAGCCTACTGAGGGGCTAGGGGTGGGTTATTAGGATGGAGAACTTGTTGATCAAAGCCCTTCTGAATTAGTAGCTAGACGAGACGGTGATGGGTGAGGGAAAGGAGGGGGTATTTTTCCTGTCTACAATAATGTGACATATTCTTCAGACACCCAAGTAAATAATACGGCATATTCAATAGTCTACCATGTCTCAAATGATTTAATAGGACAAAGTCATGCTGATAGACTACCTAGTAATGACCTTCACAAGTGAGATAATGCTTGACGAATTCAGCAACCCTTGGCCATGGAGGTGGTAATGAGTGAAGTCGGGTGCCTCGGCCTTTGGGCTCGACCTGTTCTCCTAGCAGAAGAAAATCCATTTGTGCATTCAGAATGATATGCTTATGGCTAAACCAACGAATGCCAGTGACTAGCAGGCCTAAAACCTGTGCTATGTCATGCTCTGTAACCAAAATTCGAACTCCCTAAACCGTAGAATAACCATCACATAAATTACATGCAAATTCAAGGACTTGTTGTGGATCTAATCCCTAAAGCCTCTGAAAATAATCTACCCAGCCTGCCCGCTGAAAAGTATGATATACTTCTAGATGTAGTTCAAGTAGAGCTATCGAGCCAGGCTCATGTTGAATAGCAGGCCCCCCCATAGTTAACCAGCTTCAGTAAAATGCATAGTCAAAAACCGAGTTACCTCTCTTCGGACAGAGTAACTTTTGCAAATGGGGACATGGAGTAACAACACTGAGGCGAGGTGATGTGACGTAGTTCATGGTTAAAAACAATGACGGTAATTGGCTTGCTATGAAATGATGGTGTATAAGTGAAATAATGGCGTATGATTTTGGTACCCCCCCCCCTAAACTATGACTGAAATGATGGCTTTTAAATGTATGGGGATCGTGGCAATTATGACATAACCTTCTCATTTAACTATAGTTTAATTGTATTCACACATAATATTTACATACCTCATGTTTACCTTTAGTCCATATTTCGAGAAAACATAATACTCGTTGACAATAGGTCATCAACAATCATGGAAGAAATTATGAGGATAATTATGTTATAGGTCTGTATAATTATAAGAGAAGGTAGTGAAGGGATCAAATTAGCATCAGAAGTGACTTTTACGGTGAAAAGTGCTATGTGATTATATTCTTTGAAGTGATGTTTTAGAAATAGGAAAGATGAGTGAAGAATCGTGTTTCAGCAATGAAAAATGAGTAAAGGATGGTGTTTCAGCAACGGGAAATGGATGAAGAACGGTGTCTCAGCAACAAGGAAGATAAAGGAAATGTTGCTGAAGAATACTATTGCAGGGATGGGAAAAATAGGGAAATGTTGCTGAAAGATATATATTTTTTACTTGATGAGAAAAATGTTGCTGAAAAACAATGGGGGAATGAGAAATGATGGAAATGTTACTGGAGGATGGGGAAATGAATTATGGATGGATTGAAATGAGATGACAAAGTTCCAAAATGACACTTGGATCTGCTTATAGTAGGATCGTCATTTTCAATCAGCCTTTCCTAAATCTGGAATCTGCAAAAAGTCAATTGTAACATGCCAACCCTTGACAAGGATTATTAGTCAAGAAATCTAATCTAATACTTAAAAATATAATGCAGAAATTAATAGCAATGAGGGGTAGCAAGCTCCCCGAAGAAAAGATAATGTGAATCTACCATGAAAGTGGCCATAAAGTCCTCTTTGGAAATGGGTCGCTGGTACAGACAAAGCCGATGACCATTTACCAATAATGGTGTCCTAGAATCATCAATTGTTAGGAGCCTTACTATTCCATTGGGAAAAATAGTATCTATTTCATAAGGTCCCTGCCATCTTGTACGTAGTTTCCCTTGAAAATTTTCAAACTGAGAATGATACAATAAAGCCCAATTACCTTTTGGAACTGCTTATGCTTGATGGTTTTTTCATGCCACCTTGTTCTTTGTTGTTGGATCATAGTTGTTTGATGAATGGCATCTAACCTCTTTTCATCCAATTCCTGAAGCTGCTGCAACCTTGTTGTCTTTGCATCAGTCAAATCAAGGTTAACAGCTAAAGCAGTTCTTAAAGTTTTAGTCTCAAATTCCACAAGAAAAACAACACTTTTACCATAAACAAATTCATAGGGCGAAAATATTGTAGTATTCCTCCAGGTAGTTTTGTAAGCCCATAGTGCTTCAGGGAGCCTTTGAGACCAATCCTTCCTATTCTCCTTCATTGTTTTTGTTAGAATGGCTTCTATAACTTTGTTTGTACTCTCCACCTGCCCATTAGCTTGGGGTTGGTATGGTGTAGCCATTCTATGATGAATATGATATTTTTGAAGGGTGGCTTTAAAACCATGAGAATTGAAAGGAGGTCCTCCATCTGTAACTAGCTCTCTAGGTACTCAAAATATAACAAATATTTCTTCAAATAGAAAAGCTAGAACAGATTCTTCATTAGCTCTAATGAGTGCTTTAGCCTCCACCCATTTAGTCATATAATCTGTACAAACTAATATGTAAACTCTTTGATTGGATGGAGGATTAATGGGCCCTACAAAATCTAGAGCCCATCTTTCAAAGGGTTCAAGTATTACCTGGGGATTCAATGGCATTTCATCTCTATGATTCGGTTGACCCATTCTCTGACAATTGTCGCAGGCCCGAACATATTTCTTTGCATCCTTGAAAAGTGTAGGCCAGTAATAGCCCATCCTAAGAATTTTATGTGCTATTCTCTTATCAGCAAAATGCCCTCCACAAGGGCCATCATGACAATCTTTCAATATATCATAAACCTCATCTTCTCTAATGCATCTCCGGATTTCATGATCAAGTCCTGTATAGAAAAGACACCCACTTATCTAGCTATACCGAGCACTTTGTTAAATGATATTTCTTTTCTCTCGATGTGATAGGTGTGATGGTAACTTTCCTGCAACCAAATAATTGGCAATGTTTGCATACCAAGGTGAGTGAGCAGATACTGCAAATAAATACTCATCAGGAAAGGAATCATCTACTGGAGTATTATCATTAGCTTTTAATCGAGAAACAAAATCAGCAACTACATTTTCTTTACCTGGTCAATCTACAATTGTAATATCAAATTATTGTAATAATAATAGCCATCTGGTAACTCGGGCATTTGTGACATATTTGTTCATTAAATACTTAATATCTGAGTGGTTAGTATGGACAATAGTAGAGTAACCAGTAATGTAATGTCGAAACTTGTTAATAACATAAATAACTGCTAAGAATTCCTTTTCAGTAACTGTGTAATTAAGCTCAGCAGGAGTAATATTCTTTCTAATAAAATAGATAGCATAAGGAAGATGGTTTTCCTCTTGTCCCAAGACAGCTCCAATTGCAGTATCTGAAGCATCAGACGATATATGAAAGGGAAGTTCCCAATTAGGTCTCCTTAAAATAGGAGCTGTAGATAGTTGATGCTTGAGTTCATCAAATGCTTTCTGACAAAGATCATTCCACTTAAATTCAACATTTTTCATAAGTAACACAAACAAAGGAGAAGCTATTTTAGAAAAAAAATTAATAAATCTTCTATAGTATCCTGCATGTCCTAAAAAGCTTCTTACATTAGTTTGTGTTCTAGGAATAAGAAGATTCTGAATTACCTGTATTTTGGATGGATCTACTTGAATTCCTTGAAATGAAATAAAATGTCCAAGTACAATTCCTTCATTCATCATCATACAACATTTTTCGGTGCTTAAGGAAAGGTGAACTTTTACACAACGTTTAAGTACTTTTTCAAGGTTTTGCAATGCATCTTTAAAAGACACACAAATATCTCCATAAATATCTCCATGGAGTCATTAATCATATCAGAAAAGATTCCTATCATTGCTCTTTGGAAAGTTGTTGGAGCATTACATAGTCCAAATGGGAGAACTCTATAGGAAAAAGTTCCCCAGGGACTAGTAAAAGTGGTCTTATCCTAGTCTTGGGGTGCATTTTTGATTTGATTATACCCGCTAAAACCATCTAAAAAGGAGAAGAATTTCTTTCCTAACAAACTATCTAACACTTGATCAATGAATGGCAATGGCAAGTGATCCTTTTGAGTTGCTTTGTTTAAGGCTCTATAATCTACAAATACTCTCCATTTCCCATTTTTCTTAGGTACTATAACCAATGGAGAAACCCATTCACTGTCAGATATGGGATATATAAACCCTGCATTAAGTCATTTTTGAAGTTCTTCTTTGACAATTTCCCTTAAATTGGGATTCATTCATCGCTGGAGTTGACAGATTTGTCGGAAACCTTCCTTAATATAGATGTGATGAGTACATAATTCAGGAGAGATTCCCTTCATGTCTGTATAATCCCATGCAAATGCCTCATTATTTTCACAAACTAGCTTCATTAATTGTTGTGTTTCAGCATCTATTAAATTGGGGTTTATATTCAATGTTTTGCCAGGTTCGATTTCTACTATTATGCTTTTAGAGGAGATGGTGGTTGATGTTTGAGGTAGATATTATGATTTAAGCTTTTCCTAGGTGTTAGCACCTAAATTTGCCTTAGGCTGAAGGAAGGCAAAAATTAGGGTAACCACAAACCACGCTCAGTCTGGTAGCTAGCCCTACCAGAATAGGAGAGGGCTCTCTCCGAGTCACGCTCAGTGAATATATAGCAAAAACGGTCTGAGATGACTTACAGTGAAATATTGATCTTAGGCTAGTAAGTGAAAATGGGTACAAGAAACAAATTTTATGAATGACCGAGCTTCTGGGATGGTATGGGACCAACGCTCAACAAAGAACAGAGAATTTAATACAAAGGCACATATTATAATTATTCCATGAGGCAAGGTAGGCAGAAAATGTAACAATTTAGTTTGAGGTACCGCAACATGAATAGATTGTTGAAGAAAGTGAAAAGGGCATAGTGACATGAATCCTTTTCAATAGAAGAAAAACACTGAACATGAAATTTTCCCACAGGCAGAGCAATAAAATTGAATTCTACCTAATCTCACTCATAAAATTTCACTGGAAATGAACATTAATTGAATTATGAAACATAACAAAATACATATGAAAACATAAGAGACACATTTGCTACACTCACAACCACAAGAATCTCATGAAACAGAGTCGCTGCCTTTCATTAATTCTCTATCAAAAATACACAGTGAAGAAACCAAGTTTCTTTCCCACAGTCTCCCAGAAGTTACAAACTAACCAACCCTTTGCAAATAGTTTGCATACAATATATAAAATGTGTAAAGAAGAGATAGAACGCCCAAGGGTTGGGGAGTTACTCGAATCATTGCAAAATGGAGATGGAGATCCAACCATCAGCTACAGGTGCAGCACTACAAACATGACATTTGGCTTGGGTGACCGTTTGCCTTCCTTCGCCACTTGGATAGAAGTCAATCTGGAGAAAAAAACACATTAAATGCCACCTTTGGTGCCAAAAAACCGAAGTGTAGATGAGCGGGCCCACTTGGAGAAGTCGCGAACCAAAATTTCGCGAAAAGGAAGCAAATTGGGCAATTTTTCCTCTGTGCGCGGCGCCATTTTCTCTGTGCACCGTGCTAATTTGGGGCCTATTTTGGGGCACTTGTAGGTGTCCAAAATGTGCCCAAGTGGGCTTGTTGGAAAGCTTGTCCTATCTAATTTCTAACCCCACTGGAATTTTTTAATTTTATGCTCATTTGCCCCTACAAATATTCATTCTCCCAAGACTGCTTCCTGTGTGTCAAAAAAGTGGCAGAGAGGCCATTTTTGGGTGTTTTGGACCTTTTGGAGACTCATCTCTTGCCAAAATTTCTTGTCCAGGCACCAGTAGTCATGATTTTCCATGCTGAATCCAAAAATGCAAACCATTCCTCATTTCGAGCTCTAGACTTTTACCGCCGCGCCATTGGGAGAAAATCCCTGTTTTTTGCCCAAAAAATTACCATGTGACCAAAAATTCCCCAAATTTCTTGAAATTTGGGCTGCAGGTTCCCTATGGGGTGCTATGCTGAGCCAAGGAAGCCTCAGCCAAGATTCGAAGCCGATATTGCTCTTTTGCCTCCTTTGCCTTTCTTGTTTCTTTCCTCAATTTTGTCTTCAAACTCCTTATCCAGGCCTGCGCACTCATGTTTCGCACCCTGTAACAGAAAGCCATGTGTCTTAGTAGAGCAAGGTCCTGGTTAGCCTTATATAGCAGCCTCTCCAAATACATGTTGGTTCTCTCAATATTGGCCTCCTGATCCTCATTGATCTCTCGCTCTAATGATGTGAGCTCAACTCTTCTTCTTTGTGCAGCTTGGCAATGCTCACGAATGTTTTGCAGCTCCATAATCGCCTGTTGGTCCTCAAGCTGCTTGTTTCTCTGCTCCAGGTACTTCATGTTCCACTTGGCCCTCTCCAAGTCAAGGGTTAAGGACTCAATCACTGATTGCTTCTCCTGGATGATCTCTGTAAGCTTTTCATTTGTTCATTCTGCATCTATCTCATCATCATGGAGGAGAACAAATTCGGTCTCTCGTTCACCTGATGGCCCTTCCTCCTGCACTGGCTCCTTACCCTTGCCCTGCTCTTGTGATGCTGATGTCGGAAGCAAGGCCCCTTCCACCCCGGGTGGAGATAACACTTGCTTTGCTGCTACAAACAAAGGTCTACTGCCTTTCTGATAGGTGATGTATACTGGCATAGTAGCATCTCATGGTGCTCATACTGATGTGAAGGACCACCTACCTCATGCTCTACCTCTGATACTACCTGTGGAGTGCCGAAGAAGTCACGGGAGATGAAGTCCTCCCAAGCAATAGCCTGCAATCCCAACTGATGGTCCACTAAAATCCGGATAAGAGAAAAGTGATAAACACTGTTGAGCTGCTGTCAAGGGGTCTTGTGCTGCATGAAATTTTTCATCCTCTCTATGTTACCGCAAATGAAAAACGGGAGGTTCATCATCCGCACCCTGGTAAAGTGCATGAGCAACCTGATGTGATAGGCATAAAGGCGAGAAAGCCTCCCCTCACAATTGAAGTACTTCGTGATCAATTTCATGAGCGGAGCATACTCATCTCTCAAAAATCTAAATGGAAAAACTCTCGTGAGCTGGCTCAAATAGCTGGCCTTAATGTAAGGCTCATAATGATGCCTCTCCACCTTCTTCTTCTTATGCCACTGTTCTCCAATGTTTGGTATGCCTGTCGCCACTCATATGGTTTCATGTGTCAATGTGAAAGTGACCCCAGCCAAGATAGACTGTCCTCTATGTAGGTGAAGTGCAAAAAGTCGGGCCAACTCATGATGAACTCTGACATTTGCCACCCTCTGTCAAAATTCAAAACATGCTAAGTGCTGGAAACATGACATAGCAAGAGGGCATGCCTGTAACTCGGTGAGGGTGTTTGGCTCATCTCTAACATGTTTGCCACTCCGGTGATGTCTCCTGGGGGCCTGTTCTCCTGAAGCTGTATCACTGTGGGTCTCCTCCTCATATTCTGATGAAACCTCGGATGCCATGACTGTTGTTTGTAAACTGAATTTAGGCTGCCCTTTGATTATAGTGAAGCTAGAGTTTGCTTTGACAATCTGCCACCAAGGGGACAATTAAAAAGGGAGTATTAGGAGGGGGATAATATAATGGGAATAGGGGTGTATAGGAGAATTTTGTTTAGGGATATACAGGGGGTTTTGGGGTATTTTGATAGGGTAGGTTTTGTGTTTTGGGCAAGGTAAGGTTTTAGGGTTTGTAAGGTAGGGTTTGGGATCTATTTAGCAATAGGAAGAGGGGGAAGGGAGTATGATTTTGATAGGGTTAGGGTAGTGATTATGGGAACAATGGCATAAGGGAATAAGGAAGAGGGGTAGGGTAGGAAGAATAACCTTGGCAGCAATATCACTGTAGCACAAACCCTAGCATAATGGTTTTCTTTGGTGTCTTCTTTGTGTTTTCTTTATGAATTTTTTTTGCATTTTATTACAGGCATAAAATCATCATATTACCCATAAAAAATTGGTGCACAATTGAATTTAGGTAGCCTACCTACCAAATAGAAGAGCTCCACAAAAAATTTGAGGCGATTTGGCAAAGTTCTGGGCGTTTTTCCCGTGCACTGCGCGCAACGCCCAGTGCGCCGCATGCTCTGAGTGCGCCGCACCAGTGGTAATTTTGAACTATGGGCAGGCTCTATGTGTGCCGTGCCTGGTGAGTGCGCCGTGCTCTTGCCTGTGTGCGCCGTGCCCCTTCAAACTACCTCCAACTCCCTCAAACGCTCACGATGCACACTCACACCCTTTGCAACGTTTCTCCAAGGCTTGGATTAGCACAATGACCTTTGATTTTGATGAACACTTGTATATATAGCCTTGGTAGTGATGTTTTAAATTTACTTTTTAAAAAACCCACTTTTCTAATGTCTTGTTCAACACTTTTTCACTGATTTTAATATAACCCTGATTTTCACTTTTCCTCTAAAATTTTGGCTCAAACGATGAAATTTTCGACACTTTTTGCAGGGATTGCATGATAGAGCATCTGGTCGCGGGAATCATGACTGCACCTGAAGGAATCAACTATCGACTCTTTTTGAACATTTTGTCACAAATGACACTATTTGACTTTTCTTCAAAACAGAGCTTTGAAGAATAGTCGAAGTCTATCATCATGATGATGAAACTCAGCGGATCATTACTTTGCAAGAACATCCCTCTGGCCTGCATGGATATACTGGACATGTTAAAGACCAAACTAATTAATCCCTAGACCTAATGACCAAAAATGACCTTTGTCCATTGAAGGACCAGACCTTGACTGTTGTGGAATTTTTGATTTTTTGACACAAAGACATAAGCTAGCAGGAGCCAGACATGAGGGGAAATGACCAGCATGATCTTCTCCGCTAGATTATGGCATGCCCCTAGTGGAATGCAGCTGAGCGAATGGAGTGGGACACCTAAAAATGAAATGCATAAAGAGTTTTGATCTCTGACGGAGGACTGACCAGACCGACTCTAACATTGGCTCCAATGGGGGATGGTAGCTCCTTGGAGGTGCCAAGAACAGCAGATCTCTGGAGGAGCTAGATAGTGCCTTTTGTCCATTGGGCTATGGAGTCATCATTTCGACTACAACACAGGGCTCTGACTTATTTATGAAACTGAAATGACCAAGAAATTGACTCAAACTTGACATTGAAATGACTCAAAAACTAACTTGAGAGAATGAAACCAAACTAAAATAAAAATGGTATTTACAATGATAGTGGAAGCAGCATTAATAAATCAGTAGTGGTACCACTTGAGCAACCGAGAATTGATCGGCCCTCCTAGACAATCTTCCCCGTTCATTTCCTTCAGAAGAAAGGCATTCTGACCCCTATATGCTGCAATCTTAAAAGGACCTTTCCAAAGATTCTTGAACTTTCCATGCTTTTCTTTCTCTTCATTCCTTGCATCCCACTTCAGTACCACATCATCCAACTGAAATTTATCTGCCTCTGCTTTTCTATCATAAATTTTCTTTATTTTCTCCTGCAATTTGGATGTGTTCTTGAAAGCTTCTTCTCTTGTCTACTACAAGTGGACCATTTGATTCAACCTTCTCTACATGGGATCTTCTTCACTTCCTGCCTCCTAAAGGAGTCTGACTACCGAGGCAGCAAGAGAGGTGGGAAATACTGTGTCAACTCCATAAACAAGCTCAAACAGTGACATACTAATGGATTTTTTCTGACTGATCTGATCTGCCCAAAGCGCATGGACCAACCTCTTATTCCAGCTCTTTTTATTTATTTCCAGTAGTTTCTTGATGATGTTGACCAATGATTTATTCGAAGATTCCGCCAATCCATTGCCTTGCGGATGATAGGTAGTTGAGTGACCCAAAATGATGTGATATTTATGACAAAATTCTACCATCCTCTTTGATTTGAAAGCTGCTGCATTATCGGTGATTAATTTATTCGGACAACCAAAGCGAGACAAGATGTTATTTTCAAGAAATGAAATGATTACTATATCTGTAGCTTGTCTGGTGGGAGCTTCCTCAATCCATTTTGTGAAATAGTCTATCACTGTAAGGATCCATCTATGTTGTCTGGAAGAAGCGCATGAATTTCCCCAATGAAATCCAACCCCCACTGCTGGAAAGGAGCGCTCACCTCAATAGGCTTAAGTGGCAAAGGCTGTACTTTATATTTTCCTTCGAAAATCTGACATTTATGACAATGCTTGACCATCTTGTACACATCGGCAAACAATGTAGGCCAATAATACCCTGCTCTCAAAATTTTATTCGTTGTTGACTTCCAAAAAAGGTGACCACCACACTCTCCTTCATGGAAATCCTCCATGACTTTCTTTGCCTCCTCTTCCATCAAACAATTTAAAAAAATGCCACCGGGATCTTTCCAATACAGTGTAGAATTCAAAATGCAAAACTTGGCAGCCTTCAATTTGAGTGTTCTCGCTTTGTTTCTAGTCATGCCGGGCGGTGGTGACAGGTTTTTCAGCACATATATTATATCTGAATACCATGGGGACAAAGCAAACATTTCAGATACCTGAATTGACGATCCTTCCTCATTCTCATCAGACATAGAAGCGATCATATTTATGTCCAAGGCATGTAAATTTGATTTGGCCATTAACTTCGCCAACCCCTGTCCTTTGACCAGCTTTGTGGGCTTTATTTCCACGTCATATTCTAGCAAGGTTGCAATCCATTTGCCTCTTTTTCCTTCCGGATCAGTCTGAACTAAAACATCTTTTACAACAGCATTAGGAACATATGCCAGAATGTGAGAATGTAGGATATATACCCAGAAATCCTTCAATGCTTTCACAAGTGCCAGGGCTTGCTTCTCAATGATGTTGTACTTTAAAGCTGCATCTCTTATAGCCCTGCTGAAGAATGCAATGGGTCTTTCATGATCATCTCTTTTCTGCAATAATACTGTTGCCATAGTGTGCTCCGAAGCAAATGAAAAAAATATGAAATCCTGAGTGTAATCCAGGTTGACTAGAACTGGAGCTGAAGAAAGGGCCAATTTGACCAAGTTGAAAGATTTTACAGCGTCCTCTGTCAATTTCACCTGGTTTTCCTTCTTAAGCATGTTGGTCATTTCTCTTAAGTGTTCAGCAAGATTAGGTACAAAGCGACGCATAAAATTCATCTTACCATTGAACGATTATATCTCTTTTTTATTCTGGGGCAGATCGATTTGCTGAATTGATTGCACACGTGCTGGGTTAATATAGATTCCATCCTTTGAGATAATGTGCCCAAGTAATTTGCCTTCCTCCATGGCAAACAAGCTCTTCTTAGGATTCAGCGATAAACCATATTTTATGCACTTTTGAAAGACAGTTTTTAGATGATGCATGTGCTCTTCATTAGAATTGGAAAACACCATCAAATCATCCAGGTACACCACCAAAGACACATCCTTCTCATTCGCAAAAGCCAAGTCCATTGCACGCTGAAAGGTGGCACCTGCATTCTTTAAACCAAAAGGCATTTTGGCATAATGAAAGGTTCCCCATGGAGTGGTGAATGCTGTCTTGTCTCGGTCATCCTCATGGACAGAAATTTGGTTATATCCGCAATAACCATCAAGCAGTGACATACGAGATGCCCCCACTACTCGCTGAAGGATATGGTCCATTTTGGGCAGTGGATAGTTGTCCTTCAATGAGACTTTATTTAGATTTCTAAAATCAATGCACAAGCGGATCTCACCTGTCTTCTTTCGTACCGGCGCCAAGTTAGAGATCCAATCTGGAAATCTGATGGGCACAATGATACCTGACTTGTACAACCTCTTTACCTCTTTTTCAATAGATGGCAGCAACTTTGGATTTATCCTTCTCAGCTTCTGTCTAAATGGTTTTTGATTGGGCTTGATGGGTATCATGTGCTGAATAATATTGGTATCATAGGTCTTTAAATCAGAATAGTCCCAAGCAAACACATCTGCAAATGAAGCCATCAAACTGATATATTTGTCCTTGATCTTTGGCGGCAATGCTTTAGACAATTTTACCAACTTAGGATTGGCAGTTGTTCCGATGTTGACCTCTTCTACACCCTTCTCTATTGGTTGTAATGTTGGCTTGCGGGCTACATCATCCTGATCAAAAAGTTCTTCTAGAGGTATCAAGCCTTTAGGAATAATGTTATTCTTCAGCTGCAACACATCCATTTCATTGATCTGCACTTCATCTGTACCATTCCCTTTGCCATCGTCATTTTCTACATCAATTGAGGTTTCTTTGAACTTTCCTTTGTTTAGTAGAAAATCCTTAATCTCCTCATCATCTTGAAACACTTGCCAATATCTTTGATTGTCTGGAATGGTTGGACGATGCTTGACATGGATTTTGAATTTATTGCTGGAGTTCATGGGAATCTTCAAACTACTTGCTGCCTTTGCAAGAGCATCAGCAATACTATTTTTTATACAAGGCACACATGTCAAGGTGTAATCTAAAAATAATTTTAAGATGTCTAAAACTGCATTACGGTAGGCCCGCATCCTAGGATGTTTTGCTTGATACTCACCTCTGACCTACTTTATTACCAATTTGGAGTCGCCATATACCGAAATCCTCTTCGCATTTAGATTTCTTAGAATCTTTAGGCCAACAATCAGAGCTTCATACTCAGCTTCATTGTTTGAACACTCAAAGGCCATCTTGTAAGAGCAAACCCTCACGCTGCTAGGCACTTTGTTTGGGGCGGAGAAAGGACTGCGTACCCAAATTCCAATTCCAGTGCCATCATTTCCTACTGCTCCATCAAAATCCATGGTCCACAATCCTTCTTCCTCCTCTTGTAAGTGCTGGAAATCTGTTTTCTGTGCCTTGCCTGCTTGTTATCCATTGCTTTTATTTGATTGCCCAACATTTTTCTGCTTTTATTGTCCTTCTTTGTTCAAAATTTCTCTGAAATTTTCTGTTATTTCCGGAATATCATCTGCTTCTACTATCTGACTATCTTTATCATTTAAACTATCTTAAAACAAAACAAAAGACTCTAAATTTGTATGTACATAGTTAATAGGATGATTTATAGGTTTCTCCTTTCTTGTGATCATATATTTCATTTTTTGTTCCCGATATAATTTCCTCATTTGTCCAAACACTGGGATCGTTGCATAGGAGAAATCCAACTGTAGTATCCCTTTCAATTTCGCTACCCAAGACCTGGAAAGAAGCATGCGAAACCTTGGAGGAATATCTGCTACCACCACATCCATCAAAACATTTTTCATGGGAAGCTGATCCAAACTCACAACCAAGTATTTGATGAGTCCTATACATCTTACTGTGCTGGAATCGAATGAATAGAGATCATGATATTTCTGGGTGATGTCCAGACCATGCTTATCCATGATAGCCTTGGGCATGAGATTGTGAGAAGCTTTGGAATTGAACATGGCATTGTGTAACACAAAATCATGCAATCATAAACTGATATAGAAGGGTGGCACATCGCTATCAGGAGACTCACCATTCGATGCTAGTCCAAAAATCATTTCAAGCTGATCATCTTCTACATTTACCATGTCGGACATTGGGTCCAAATTCAACATCTTAGATATTTGTCCTCTATAACTGTTGTTCTTCATTATTTCAGTCAGGGGGATGGATACCTTTAACTTAGAAATCTCATTCTCTAAGCTAAAAGCGGTAGTATTTTCTACCTCTTTGACTGGGATCTCTTTCTTTTCTTTTTCTTTTGATGTAGCTTGCTGTTTCGATTGTTCTGCTGATTTTGATTTGCTGCTCTCTGGACCAACCGCCTCTTTTCCTTTTCTTTGTGTAGCTGATGAATCATTCTTTGCTGTTTCAACCTCCTTATTTTTCTGAATTGGTTTGGCTGGCACATCTTTGTTTCTAAGTGACTATCATTGCTGCTGTGCAGATAGAGCATTAATATACCCCCTTTGATACTCCTCTGATTCCTCTTCTAAACCAGTGTCGCTAGCTAGAACGAAATCCGTGTCTTTGTGTGCAGCTGAACTCGCCGCACACTCTTCTTCTTCGGTAATGTAAGTAGGCAACTCATCTGGAGTAAAGAGGTGGTTTTCTTTTCCTATTACATTCCCCTCCTCATCTAACTCTGGTCCATGCACAAAATTCTACTGCAAAGGTGTTTGTACGGCTGTTGTGATGTCTGCTCTTGGGGTCGCTAATCTCTCTGTCTTATTCTATATTATGGCTGTTGCTGGCCACAGAAGTTAGGATTCCTAACATGTGGCTCAGGTTTATCGAGTTTTACCCTTTCAAGCATCTGCTCTACCTTTTTGAGTAGTTGCTCCATTCAAGAAGACTCTTCTTTCACAGTGATTTTCTTTTCTGCTTTCGCTCTAGCTCTTTTGGATAGCAGATTTGCTTCAACGCTGACTGCAATTTTCTGCATGTCTTCCATTGTGGCCGGTTCTCTCTCTCTTAATTGGTAGGCCATGTCAGCATCAAAACCGTCTCAAAACTTCATCATAGCTAGTCCCACAGGTGGCTTTATATGATTTGGGATTTCGTTATAGACTACATTAAATCTAACACAATAATCTTGGACTGACGCACCAACATTTCGTTTGATTTGTTCATATTCGGCCAGAATTTGAAGGGGATTCTTTTTCACTTCCCACCAGTTTAAAAATTGTCTTTGTAGTTCAACCAAGGTAGCGGTACGTGCTACCTGCAAACCTCTGAACCATTTCCTCACTTCACCTGCAAATGTCTGCACAAAGAGTCTCATTGCCACATTCTCCTCATCGATCTTGTGCAATTCATAGAAGTCTGCCATTTTGTCTACATGTTGCTGAGAAGTAATTCTATTAGGAGTTCCATCAAAAAATGAGATTTTTCTTTGATAATCTGAGGGCATATCATCTAGAACTTGGGGCAAAACAAGGGGTGCGAAACGGGTAGCCATCACTCTCGGTGGATTTGACCTTGGAGGTGTTGGAGGGGTGTGCACAGTTTGCAAGGGGCTAGCAGTTGGAGTTTGGGGCTACGTTGCAATATAATTATCAATTAACCGATTAGCTCTTTCTTTTTCGAGGTCTACAAGAAATTGAGGATTGGGGACAGTATAGTCAACAACCCTTTCGGATTTAGACTCGAACAATGATATCTCAAACCATTCGTCAAACTCAAGCTCTTCAAGATACTCAAAAATGTCGGGACATGAATGGGATTTGAACATGGGAGTTATGGTGCTTTCTTGACGAAGGAGTCTCGGAATCAAATTGGGGTTTTCGTAGATATGAGGAGGATCCAGGTCTGGATTGGCTCTGGTATATCGTCTCGAAGCCAGCATGCTATTGAGAAAAATCACAGGACACAACCAACTTACTCAGCCTTTCCAATCCTAAGCTCATCATCCGGAAGCTTAGAATTATTATGAAACAAGGGGATTTGATTTCAGTTTTGTCCCCAGCGGAGTCACCACTATGTTAGCACCTAAATCTGCCTTAGGCTGAAGGAAGGCAAAAATTAGGGTAACCACAAACCACGCTCAGTCTGGTAGCTAGCCCTACCAGAACAGGAGAGGGCTCTCTCCGAGTCACGCTCAGTGAATATATAGCAAAAATGGTCTGAGATGACTTACAGTGAAATATTGATCTTAGGCTAGTAAGTGAAAATGGGTACAAGAAACAAATTTTATGAATGACTGAGCTTCTGGGATGGTATGGGACCAACGCTCAGCAAAGAACAGAGAATTTAATACAAAGGCAGAGATTATTCCGTGAGGCAAGGTAGGCGGAAAATGTAACAATTTAGTTTGAGGTATCACATCATGAATAAATTGCTGAAGAAAGTGAAAAGGGCATAGTGACATGAATCCTTTTCAACAGAAGAAAAACACTTAACATGAAATTTTCCCACAGGCAGAGCAATAAAATTGAATTCTACCTAATCTCACTCAGAAAATTTCACTGGAAATGAACATGAATTGAATTATGAAACATAACGAAATACATATGAAAACATAAGAGACACATTTGCTACACTCACAACCACAAGAATCTCATGAAACAGAGCCGCTGCCTTTCATTAATTCTCTGTCAAAAATACACAGTGAAGAAACCAAGTTTCTTTCCCACAGTCTCCCAGAAGTTACAAACTAACCAACCCTTTGCAAATAGTTTGCATACAATATATAGAATGTGTAAGGAAGAGATAGAATTCCCAAGGGTTGGGGAGTTACTCAAATTATTGCAAAATGGAGATGGATAGCCAACCATCAACTACAGGTGCAGCGCTACAAACATGACATTTGGCTTGGGTGACCATTCGCCTTCCTTCGCCACTTGGATAGAATCCAATGTGGAGAAAAAAATCTTTAAATTCCACCTTTGGTGCCAAAAAGCTGAAGTGTCGATGAGCGGGCCCACTTGGATAAGTCGTCAACCGAAATTTCGCGAAACGGAAGCAAATTAGGCAATTTTTCCTCTGTGCGCCACACCATTTTCTTTGTGCACCACGCTGCTTTGAGGCCTGTTTTGGGGCACTTGTACGTATCCAAAATGTGCCCTAGTAGGCTTGTTGGAAATCTTGTCCTGTCTACTTTCTAACCCCACTAGAATTTTTGAATTTAGTGCTCATTTGCCCCTCCAAATCTTCATTCTCCCAAGACTGCTTCTTGTGTGTCAAAAAAGTGGCAGAGAGGCCTTTTTTGGGTGTTTTTTGACCTTTTGGAGACTCATCTCTTGCCAAAATTTCTTGTCTGGGCACCAGTAGTCGTGATTTTCCATGCTGAATCCAAAAATGCAAACCATTCCTCATTTAGAGCTCTATAATTTTAGCGCCGCGCCACAGGGAGAAAATCCCTGTTTTTTGCCCAAAAAATTACCATGATCTTGCTCTTTTGCCTCCTTTGCCTTTCTTGTTGCTTTCCTCAATTTTGTCTTCAAACTCCTTATCTAGGCCTACGCACTCATGTTTCGCACCCTATAACGGAAAGCCATGTGTCTCAATAGAGTAAGGTCTTGGTTGGCCTTGTCCAGCAGCCTCTCCAAATCCATGTTGGTTCTCTCGAGATTGGCCTCCCAATCCTCATTGATCTCTCTCTCTAATGATGTGAGCTCTGTTAGCACCCAGGTTGTTCCCTTTGACTCCCAAGGGAATACGGCCGAGGTAACCACTAACCAAGCTTTGGATCATAGGTTCTAGCCCACCTATAATCAGAGAGGGCTCTCTCTTTAAGATTTATATCTGTTTTGTGAAGATTTTAGGCTAGTTATGAATTCAGGGTTTGGTTTTATATTTTGGTTGAGTGATGTCTTTCAGTACCTAAGGTGGAAATCTTCAGACAGTTTTAGTCCATTGGGCAATGGAGTCTGTGGTTACAGGTTGTTTGAAATATTGAGTGGGATTGTTGAAACTACAGGGCCATTTAAATATTTCATGAAACAAACTTGAAATTGTGATGGTGAAGTATGATTAACCAGTGAAAAGAAATTAAGAATTTTCCACTAAGCTGGGGGTGTGAGAAAGAGATATATTGCGCAGGAGCGGCTTTGAATTCCTAAACAATAACCACTGTAAAAGATATAGTCTGGAGGTGCAGCAATTAAGAATTACACCCTTATAACTATAACTGAAGAAAACATTTATAATAGCATAGATTGAGTTCAGGGTATTCTATGAATAAATCCTGGAACTATTCTTTTTCTTTGCCATTAACTGTGAAACCTAGAACATGAATGGGTTATGAAGAAATAATAAAAACACATAACGAAGAGTTTAAAGGAAACTTATTGTGCCATGAAATACGCAGGAATCCTCTAGCATTCAGCAAACACACCACAATGCCTCAGACAACACAGAACTTTGGATATTCCATCAGCTTTTGTATTAATACTCTGAAAATTTACAGCATAAGATCTCTAGAAGAGAAAATCAACAACAACCACCCTGCAAGCTTATGCGAGGGGGAATATATACAATCGATTACACAAAATATCTGAACTGCTGAGTCACTTGAGAAATAAATACGTTCACCAACTTTACAAAGTAGCAGATAAGGAAGTTATTACCGCTCTAAAAACAAAATGAATGCTCTTTAATTCTGTCAGAAGTCTTTTTGACCTTTGGAGGCCACTGAGTCGGCTGAACGTTCTGTTATTAATGCTGAATGATGTGTCTTTATGGCTTTTTCAACCTGTAGATTTCTCGGCCCTGTCATCTGTAACTGTCAGTGCTGCTTTAGTGGCTGAATTGGTTTGCTGAGCTGGCTCAGTCCACTCTTCTCCAAACATATTGAATGCATCAAATTTTCCTGTACATGATAACTTATGTTTTTTGATGAAAAAACTTGATGAAAGGCTCTTGTTTACAGTATTAACTGTATCATTTTGGTCCACCATTCCTGTGTGGGCAATTGATGTCTCAAAATTGCATCTAAGGTCTCATCTGCCTCTGTATATTTGTAGAAGTTTGGAGGCACTTCAAACAAATGTTTGATCTCATTCATAATGAAAAATAAGTTCTCTACTCTGTCATAGAGACTTTGCCCAGATGCTGGCCCTGTTTCTTCTGAGGTACTTGGTCTTACAGTGATCTGATTCGTAGCAAATGTGTTGACCCTTTTTGCATAGTTCTCATGTGAAAGTAGCCTCCATGCGCTATTCAGTAAGCCAAGAAGACCTCTACTTTGTAATGCTACAAACTTGTCCATGAATTTGTTTACTTCTGTTTGCATGTACTGGCTTCTTCTTTCCAGTGTTTGTACCAGGCTTCTCAATGTAAGGACCCTCTTTATCAGTAGGATAGTTTCAGTTCTGTTGGGGATTCCTATTGCTGCCAACTGAGGACCTGTACGGTTATTGAGCACGTTAATCATTCTATTAGCTACCTCAGGCATATTGCCTAGAGATGCCCTTTCTCTCTGGACTTCCCTATGTGCTTTGCCTATGAGCTCCATTTGCTCATGAATGGTCTCTATATACTGCCATTGATCAGTGATTGATTGGCCAATGTTGGCACATAAAACTGTCTTGAGCTCAGCCACCACTTTGTCAAGGGTGAGCTCTTTCTCCAGCTCCTTTATCTTCTCTTTGAGAGCCTTCACTTCTCTTCCCTTTTCAGCTATGCTTTGCTTTGACTTGTCATATTTTTCATTCAACTTAGCTAAATTCTCCCTGGCTGCATTTAACTCTACCATTTGGGCTTCTAAGGGCTGAATTTCATTCTTCAGCTTCTGCATGTGAAGGCTTGGAGCCTGCTCTGATGTTGGTGCTGGTGCTGATGTAGATGGCGCTATTTGAGCTGTCTGTTCTGTAGGAGGAGAAGTAGTTTGAGGAGGTTCCTCAAGGTTGATTATTTGTGGAAGGGGCTGAGATGTTTGGCCTCCTTCCTTCTGTTGTAGGGCTGCCTGCAGTGCAGCCTCTGACTTTCCCAATTTCTCTTCTGTCTGGATCAACTGTTTGTATAATGATATCAGCATAGCTGCTGCATCTTGGTCATGCCTTAGCTGGTGTTGTTGGGAAAAGTATCCAATACGGAATGACCCTATCCCACTCTAAGGGTGATAGTACGTCAGCAACAATCAAAGCAAAGCTATTCGAGATTACTTCTTTATGAGATGTAAGAGAGGGGAGAAAGAGATCCACTAACCGTTGTCTTCCGCTAATGATTGATCCAATCTTCTCTCTTTGCTGCTTGCTCCCAGCGCCTTGCTCTTTCACTGGCCCAGCTACACCAAGATCCTGCAAAATGGCAAGAAGGGGAAACTACAAGAAGCATACATTCATAATTGATTCAAGGATTAGAATAAATCAAATACACAAGTATAACAATACACCATTGAGACACATGCATATAGAAGAACCTCAAATGCTTTATTAATGGAAGAAGTAAAGTTCAGGAAGTAATACAACCATAAAAGGCCCAATCCAGCATCACCTCCCAGTAGAAAGAAATCTCCTCTTCACCTCCTTCAAGCAAATCACCCAATAGTTCTATACTCAAACCAACAGCACTTCCTTACATTCACAAGATTCCAGCCTCCTTAGACCTCCTGAGAGAGCTCTATATATAGGAGTTTTGGAGAAAGGATGAGTGAGCTTGAGGCTGGCACGAAGCTGACTAGTGTCCTCTCCCACTTCAGTTATTCTTCAGTTCTTGAGTCCACTTGGAGGTTCTTGCTTCCACTTGGAGATCTAGACCCTCTTACTCATCACAAGTCGAATTCCCTGATCCAAGTGTCATTTTGGAAGCTTCCTGGGCATTGACACCTTGAGGAATGACTGTGCCACTTGGCCAAACTCGCCCAGCGCAAGTAGCCTTCTTTGCAGTTGACATTCAGCGCAGGTACATAGTGGAGCAGTTGACATTCAGCGCAGATGCTCAGTGGGGCAGTTGACATGATCCAGAATTAGCTTGTTTTTTAGTGTTTTCAGGTGGAGAACTGATATTCAGTGCTGTGGTTTGCTGACCTTGTTCCTCTAGGGGTAGGAACAACATGTTTAGGGACTTTGGATCCCTTAGATTATTGACATTTCATGCTTCATGTTGTAAGGCACAAAAATGTCTATAACAGTTGGGCAACCTCTTCTATCTGGGGGTGAAGAGTTGCTGGGATCTTGATCATTTTTCTTAATGCTGCCATGTCTGCATCTCTTAATTTCAACAGCGCTTGTATAGCCTTGGTGTCCTTGGGATCATGCCCAAGCTCTATAATGATATCCTCCAATGCTTTGATTCGGTTGTCTTTTGCCTGGGAGTAAGCTTTCTCCAACTCAAGTTGGGCAGCTGTGTTGTTTAGGCTATTTTCCAGCCTATAATTCACCAATGTTTTGTCTGCAAGGGTGGCATATACCATCTCACCCGTTTGCTTGTGCAATTCAATTTGATCCATATGGTGGATGTCTTTTGCAAGGACCTCAAGATTGGTCCTTATGTAGTCTGCAGCTGACTGTGGCTGCAGCATGGTTGGCATGAAGTGGCTCATTATCATTTTGCCCTCTTGCACATCGTATGCAGACATCAACCTCTGCTGGTTTGTAGGAGCCATTTTCAATAAGTGGTTGTACAACTGTATCCTTATTGGCTCATTCCTCTTTTTGATATCAATAAACTGTTGTTTGATGCCTGTTTCAGCTCTCCGTTGCTGGCTTGAGGAGCTGACTTCTCCTCCAACTGTTCTTTCTTGTTCCTGCTGAAAGGAACTTGCAGATGCTTCCATGCTTGGTGGGCCCATGCCCAAGGATTGCCCCATATGCATTTCTTCTTCTGAAAGGGGATTTAGCCTCTCTCTTTTCTCCCCTTGAGTTGTGGATGTGGTGAGGGGAGTCTCCTGCTCTCTATCCCTCTTCCGATTTCTGTCTTCATTTTGTGGGGTTTGGAGGACCGAGGCCTCCACTGTTGTTTCATGCCTAGGAGGCACAGTTTCTTGTGCCTGCTGCCTAGTGGATATTGGGGCCTCTGATGTTTGTTCTTGCTGCACTGGCTGCTCCTGCTTTTGTTGTTCTTCTTGTTGTTGTACTTCTTCATGAGGTGGTTGTTCTGGCTCCATCTGTTTCTCTTTGCCTTTGTTGGAAGCCTGATAAGTAGCTTTGGCTACTTGCTGATGTGCTGTAGAAGATGAGGCAGCTGCTCCAAGTTGCCTTTGATATGAAGAGGAAACCTGTCCACAAGTTTCCAAGTCAGCCTCTTTTTCACTATTCTTTGTCTCTCTTTGTATCATTTTCTCTCTAGTAACTGCCTCTTCTAGGGTGCCCTCTTTCCAACTCAATAAGTTGGCATACTTCTCAATGTGAGGCAATCTGATGTGAGCATAGCCACCCAATTTATGTTTTACCCTCCTGAGAGAGATGAAATGATTAGGGTCATAAGGCACCCAGCGGAAACTGGATTCTAATCGGAGGGTCTCTAGGATTCTATCTGCTTCCTTCCATCCCTCCTCCCTTTGGTTATAAAGAAATGGGCCTAGCTGGTTCCTGACCTTCAGTTGCACCTTCTTGTTTTTACTGTGGAAATGGACCTGGTCTGCATTTCCAAACTGTCTAAAATACTCCAAGGCAAATAGTCTCATAGGGACATATCTTGGCAGCCTATAAGGGTTCAATTCACAGCCATAAATTCTGATTACCGTGTGGTGTTGGTAAAAGTACCAATCACCAATGCTGTAGGTCTTAGAGAGATGGAGTATTCTTTGCATCTCATCGGTCAATCTCGGAGGAGGAACACCAAATAACAAAGTCATAGCTGGATGAATGAAAAGGTCTATGAACTCACAGTATGTGTATGGTGAACAAGAGGTATGATGAAAAACTGAAGTCCAAAACACAACCGACCTTGGATTTCCCTGGGAATCAAGTTTCTTGAGAGGAATAGGGAAACTGTCAGGTTGATAAAATAAGAACAGATGATATATGTATGAGGTGTATCTAAACACCTTTTCCCTTTCTAGATTCATCAGTTGCTCATGAATCTTGTTTGCAATGTATTCAGCATAGTCATAGTGCACAGCAGGAGGCTTCCCAGGAGAAAATATGGACAGCATGGCCATTATGGTGTCATCAACATCCTCAATTCCCTAATACCCCAGGACATAACTGATCAAATCCACCAGCATTTTGCCCAAGTCATTGAGATATGGATTTCCAATAGGAGGTGTTCTCACAGCTTCAGAGCTTGGCTGAACAAATAACTGATTAATTTTGATGACCTGGGCGCTGGACAGCTTGCCCCCCTTCTTTAATAAGTCCATCATGGAGAGAGGAGTCAATGGTCTTGCAGAATGAAAGTTCAGCATTTGATTTATGGCCTCAGGGGTGATATGGAACAGGACTGCACCTGAGGTATTGAGGACAGCTCTTTGACAGGGATCATAGTTCTCACAGCATCTATGGATCAAGTCTGGAAGGACATTGACTTGAGGGAGGTTGTAAATGGGCAAATTGGAGTCCCAAATCCCTAAAATATCAGCTCCACTGAGGTGTTGAGCTTTTAACTCATTTAGCATATGAATATTAAATTTGGAATTCATTGAGAATGTCTCTATCATTTGATAATCTTTATCCCCCAGGGCCTTCCATTCTAACTCTCTCTGTGCGGCATTCAGAGGTGGGATATTTAATGCTACTGGTGCTTCCATGGCTATTTAGAACTCTGATTTGTACTTGGACTAGTGTTACTGGACAGAGCAACACAAAAGGGTATCTTTGGAACATAGAGGCGAATTGCAAAGGAACAGAGGGTAACTGGTAGTGACAGCAATTGAAACACCGCGCAGAGGACTGATAGCGCAAATGCCAGGATTAATAAAATTGTCTTCACGGTGAATTAGTGCAGCTCAGGTTTTTAAGTTCATGAATGCGCGAACTAACTGTGAATTTAGGTAAATTTGGCTAAATGCAAGTTCTGCAGATGAATTTCGACCCAACAATTTAAAATAGACACTGGCACCGGGGACCGACTGGTAAATACAGTGCTTTTTCACTCTTTTTAAGATAGCTTTTGGACAATTATGGACAAAACCAGGCGCGGTGGGAATGATTTGGATAAATACCTTGTGAATTGCCAGCAATGGTTACAAATGCAGGTGGATTGGACGCGCCCATGGTCTTTGTAGCAATTTCTGCAGCTTGGTGACGGATTGGTCATAATTCGCATGCAAGGGGAACAATAGTTGTTTTGCAAAAAGTGAGAAAAAACGCAATTTTCGGCGAAAATATGGACTTTTGGGTCATTGGCGCTTTTTTTGGATGACGTCAGCATGACGTCATCAGGTGGGGTCGGGTACGGAAGGGTGATGTGGCAGTCTGTGAGTGGTCCACGAAGATGGTGAGGTGGTGGACAGGTCGGAGCAGTGGCGGACGGGGGCGCTGATATGGCGGCGATGTGGCATGACACAGGCATGACTGTTGGTGACGAGGACGTGACGTGATCAGCGGAAAACCATAAGCGGTAAGTAGTTTTCTCGGACCGCTCTGGATACGGAAGCAGTATTGTCAGAGGGCGACCCGAGAAAATTTGGGGGCGACGTGTGGCAGAGGCCTGACGTCACCCTCTGACAGTTTCTCGGGAGGTAAAGCTCGGTCATCGGGGCCGACCCGATATGGATATGGGCCATCGGATGGGAAAGCCCAGATCCGACAGTCGACGGGTCAATGAGTTGTCAGGGCGATACGGCAGTGGGCCGGGCAATAAAATAATATTTTTTGTAAAATGTGCGCCCAACGAAAACATTAGAAAAGTGGGTTTTTTAACTGTGTTACGGGCAAAATGGATTATGCGCGGGTTTATTTACGAAACCGGGTTTAAGGTTAATAATCCAAGCTGATCTTGGATTAATCCCAGGATTAATTTTTTAGCGCTCTGTGGGTCGCGCTCAATGGTTTAGCGCTCAAAACATTTCAAACCAAACATAGAGCTATAATGCTCGGGGAAGGGGATACTTAAATATTTTGGGTTTTTTGCATAATTTACATAGTAATAGGGGGAATAGGGGGTATAGGGAGTTACATAATAGAAAGTTAGGAGTTAATGTGAGTGGAAGAGGTGGATGAGGAGGGAAAACACTAAGTTTTATATGGAAACAACTAAGCTTAGGAAGTAGATCAAAATGAAAAGAATTTTAGACAAGAAATGTGGCTTTTAAAGAAACAAGAACCAACATAAGACCTTGAATTCTTTCATGAACACAACTGGTGATGGGATGTTAGCAATGAATGTGAGGGGGGGGAATCAGGAAGTTAGACATGCTCCTTTGTATTGCTGCCAAATGATGGAGAAAAGGACCTTCTCTATCCACTGATGTTTCCTTTATGTTAGACCAGCAAAATTCAATTTGAAAGGAATGACATTTCTGCAACCCCATCTACCTACCCATCTACATGCCTAGCATTTTTTGTTTCTTCATGGAGGGTGCACTTAGACTTGCAGACCCTCATGTGCCTTTTCTTTTCTTTTGGCTTTTTCTTTTGATTTTCTATCTAGAACTACCCTTATTGCTTCCAAGGCCCCAGGTTAAGCAGTTGGGAACCTTAATTCTCTACCTAGCTACTGGTCTGCCAAGGTTAAACAGTTTGGACAGACTTCTTTCTCTATTCTACAACAAGAAATTGAAACATGGCATGATCCAGATCAGGTTGTTGGACCACCCATCCAAAATTGAGTCAACATCAAGCTATATACACACATTGTCTTCTCTTGGAAATATGGGATCTTTGCATCACCAAAGCAGAGCATATTTGGAATTTTCTTTGCCAATCATGAAATATGAAACCTATTGGTATAGGTATCTAACAGTGGCTCCACATGGGGATGGTTTCTCCATTTGAAAGACCAAGAACAGCAGGTCAGATTGCCTTGGCCCTTGACTTATTTTATCAAAACTTGGAGTTTTCCTCCTTGAAATCTCAAAATTGTGCTCTTCCCATCTTGGTAGATCTCTGAACTTATTTGCCTTTCGCTGATAACTTACAAAACTTGGGGAGCTACATTATTTACATGTTAATCAGAAAGTAGTATATACACCTGAATATGTACAAGGGAGAATTGAGTTACAGTCATGGATAGTAGTCAAAATAATGCTTCAACATCCTGCCATTCACAGGACCTTCATCCAAATCAGTTTCATCAAGACTTTTAAGGAAGTAAGTATTGTTTCCTTGCACTGTCTGAATTACAAATGGTCCTCTCCAAAGGGAATCAAATTTTCCATGTTTTCCTTTATCTTCCCTTCTTGAATCCCACTTGAGGACTTCGTCTCCAATGTTTAAATCTTCAGCCTTAGTCCTTCTATCAAAAGCTTTCTTTAACTTTTCTTGTAAAACTTGAACTCTGCTATAAACTTGGTCTCTAGTTTGCTGCAAACATATTATTTGATTGATCCTTCTTTGCATGTCATTGGGCTCAGCTTGACTTTCTTGAAGTAGTTCCATAACAGGAACCCCTAGTGATGAAGGAAATTTGGCTTCTAATCCATAGACTAACTCATATGGGCTGACCCCAATAGATCTCTTGGTTGTTAGTCTATCTGCCCATAAGGCATTCACAAGCTTCTTATGCCAATTCTTCTTATTTTCTTCCAACACCTTCTTTATTATGTTTACAAGGCTTTTATTTGATGATTCAGGTAGGCCATTTCCTTGGGGATAGTATGCAGTAGAATGGCCCAAGGTAATGTGGAATTTGTGGCAGAAGTTCACCATCTTCTTAGATCTGAAAGCAACAGCATTGTCTGTTATTATCTTATCAGGACAACTAAATCTAGAAAGGATATTGGTCTCAAGGAAGTGAATGATAGTGGAATCATTTGCTTGTCTACATGGAACAGCTTCAATCCATTTAGTAAAGTAGTCTATTGCTGTTAGAATCCATCTATGTTGGCCTGAAGATGAGGGATGAATTTCCCCAATGAAATCCAAGCCCCATTGTTGAAAAGGTCTCTCTGTCGCAACAGGCCTCAAAGGAAGTGGTAGTAACTTTCTTTTTCCCTCAAACACTTGGCATTTATGACATGAAGTGGCAAATTTTTTAACATCAGAGAAAACAGCGGGCCAGTAGTAACCAACCCTCAGTATCTTATCCACAGTGGACTTCCAATACAAGTGCCCACCACAATCACCTGCATGAAATTCTTTCATGACATTGTTAGTCTCATTCTCAATCAAGCAGTTTAACAATATACCCTCATGGTTTTTCCAAAGCAAATTTCCATTCATGACACAAAATTTTGAAGCTTTCATTTTTAGGAACCTACATTTAGTTCTGGACAATCCTGGGGGAGCACACAGGTTTTGCAACACATAACATATATCAAAATACCAAGGGGATTGTTCAAAGGCTACATTGATCTTTGGAGTCACCAGCTCCGATTCATTGTCCAGCTGGTTTATGTCTAAGGCTTGGAAGTTTTCCTCTGTCATTAATTTGGCCAAACCTTGCCCTTTTATCAGTTTTGTAGGTTTTATTTCAATATCAAATTCCAAGATGTTGGTAATCCATTTTCCTCTTCTGCCCTCTAAGTTTTCTTCAGTGAGTATGTCTTTCACAATGGGACTTGGCACATAGGCTACAACATGGGAGTACAGGATGTAAATCCTAAAGTCTTTAATAGCCTTGACCAAAGCATAAGCTTGTTTCTCCATGATCTGATATTTCAGAGGTGCATCTCTAAGAGCTCTACTAAAGAAAGAAATGGGTTTTTCATTTCCTTGGTCATCTTTCTGTAATAAAACAGCAGCAATGGTATGCTGGGAGGCAAAAGAGAAAATGATAAATTCTCTGTCAAATTGAGGATTTGTTAAGGCTGGGGTTTGGGTAAGGGCCAATTTTATACCTTCAAAAGCTTGATTTTCTTCTATCGTCCATTTCACTTTTGAATCCTTCTTTAGCATGTCATTTAGTAATCTGATCAATTCTGCTAAGTTTGGGATAAACCTCTTTAAAAAGTTAATCTTTCCCAAGAAGGCTTGTAATTCTTTGATGTTTCTAGGGTAGGGCATTTGTAAGATAGCTTGTATCCTGTTTGGGTCAATTCTAATGCCATCCTTTGAAATGATATGACCTAACAGGTTACCTTCTTCCAAACCAAATAGAGACTTCTTGGGATTTAAGGAAATGCCATATTTCCTACATGTCAAGAATATCTGTCTTAAGTGCTTTAAGTGTTCTTGGTCAGATTTTGAAAAAGGTGTGAGGTCATCTAAATAAATGAAAAGTGTTATAGACATTTTTGTGCCTTACAGCATGAAGCATGAAATGTCCATAATCTAAGGGATCCAAAGTCCCTAAACATGTTGTTCCTACCCCTAGAGGAACAAGGTCAGCAAACCACAGCACTGAATAAAAGTTCTCCACCTGAAAACACTCAAAAACAAGGCAATTCTGGATCATGTCAACTGCTCCACTGAGCATCTGCGCTGAATGTCAACTGCTCCACTGTCTACCTGCGTTGAATTTCAACTGCAAATAAGGCTACCTGCGCTGGGCGAGTTGGGACATGTGGCACAGTCATTCCTCAAGGTGTCAATGCCCAGGAAGCTTCCAAAATGACACTTGGATCAGGGAATTCGACTGGTGATGAGTAAGAGGTTCTAGATCTCCAAGTGGAAGCAAGAACCTCCAAGTGGACTCAAGAACTGAAGAATAACTGAAGTGGGAGAGGACACTAGTCAGCCTCATACCAGTCTCAAGCTGACTCATCCTTTCTCCAAAGCTCCTATATATAGATCTCTCTCATGAGGTCTAGGGAGGCTGGAATCTTGTGAATGTAAATAATTGCTGTTGGTTTGAGTTTAGAACTATTGGGTGATTTGCTTTGAAGGAGGTGAAGAGGAGATTTCTTTCTGCTGGGAAGGTGATGCTGGATTGGGCCTCTTATGGTTGTATCACTTCCTGAACTTTACTTCTTCCATTAATAAAGAATTTGAGGTTCTTCTATATGCATGTGTCTCAATGATGTATTGTTATACTTGTGTATTTGATTTATTCTAATCCTTGAATAAATTATGAATGTATGCTTCTTGTAGTTTCCCTCTCTTGCCATTTTGCAGGATCTTGGTGTAGCTGGGCCAGTGAAAGAGCAAGGAGCTGGGAGCAAGCAGCAAGGAGAGAAGATTGGATCAACCATTAGCGAAAGACATCGGTTAGTGGATCTCTTTCTCCCCTATTTTACTTTCATAAAGAAGAAATCTTAGATAGCTTTGCTTTGATTGTTGCTGAGGTACTATCACCCTTAGAGTGGGATAGGGTCATTCCGTAATGGGTACTTTTGCCCTACCGCCTCCGAGTAATCTGGCGGAAGTGGCCACAGTGGAATATGAAACCTTCTACATCTAATGGATTTGGACGATGAGGATAGTTCTTTTACTGTGTCAACCTCATTAAAAAATGAAACAAATCCCCTTTCCGAGTCTCAAAGGTAAACCTTCATTCCAACCACCGAGTTGAATGCAATGAAGCTTGGGGGGCATGCACCTCGACTTGTGTTATTATGCTGGGGGCATGCAAACTTAAACGAGCAGTTTTAGCATAAAGTTCATGCTCGTTAAAAAAAAATAAACGCAAGATCCGAGCAGTTTTAACGCGGTCTTCATTCTCATTAAAAAATAAATAAAAGCAGTGAGCAATGTTTCCTCCAGAGTTTAAGCTCATTTTTAAATAAAAAATGAACCTATCCCGGTAAATAACCACTGTGATCGTAAATTTATCAGCCATAAAAAGCCTTGGTCGTGTTTTGCACCTGCCACCTCCACTTTCATTTGGCCGATCGTTCACCTCCATATGATTGTTTACCTATTTTGAGGAACAGCTGCGAAGAGTGATTTCACCTAGCCATCCTTGTGACACTGCCGTGATTGGAAAATTTCAACCTGTACCAGGAATCAGTTGCTATCCCTGTTTATCACTCGTTCCTCAAAAGACGAGTCTTCTTTAAGCTCTTTCCATCTGACTCGTAAAATATGAAAAGTTTGCCGAGTTTTGGCCTTCCAGCTCGTTAAAGTGATCGGAAGAGCTATCCCTCCTCTAGATTTTAATCTTTTTGGACCGAGGGATTATTGCACAAAAAGGTCGAGCGCTTGTTTTATTCGGCTCGTTAAAGTTATCGAAAATTCATCCCTTCTGTATTGTTTTATACTTTTTCAGGCTTAAGGGATTAGATGACGAAAAAGGAATTTTGGAGTTAACTTTCTGTACCTTTTCAGACTCTCTAAAAATGAAAAGGACCAAGTTTTCCTTGTCGTTAGACTCGTTAAAATGATTAAATAGCGACAAACTTGTCTTTAGACGAGAACGAGTTTCCCTATCGCTAGGCTCGTTAAAACATAACGATGGGCTTGCCCGAAGGGTAGGTTATAGAACAAGCATATGTTATCCTCCTCAAGCTTGACAAAAATAAAGAGGTATTGGTCAGAAATGACTGGGGAAAAATTGGGAGAACCTCAAAGCTGTAATGGTAGCAAGTCGCTCTTGAACATGACACTTTTCCTCCGTATCACATCGGGTTGGGTTGTTTCATTCACCGGTCTCATCACCATGGTCTTGCCAAACCATCCACATTTGGGGTAATGCTACCAATCCATCGCATCAGTGTCGTTATATGTTCGAGAGATGTTGTTCAGAAAGAGTCAACCGTGTCCCATCCACTGCCATACATTATCCTTCATCCATCCATGATCGCCACCCTGAATCATATGTCACAGATTGTTTTCACCTCCATTAAAATCATTAGCTCCGTTCCGTGTCACTAATGTGGGATTCATTAAGGCCCTCCTTTGACGGATCGCTTCTTGTCGACTTCAGCTCATTATCCAAGAAGTTGATCTAGGAACACCCCCCCCAGTACTTTGAAGCTTGCATGCCTCAATGGCAAGTTTCTCACTTCCGGCGACAGGTATACATCAATGACCTTCGACCAGAAGATTTTGCGTGGTGTTCGACGCCAAGTCCTATATTCACACCACGTGAATTGTA
Organism: Pinus tabuliformis; assembly: GCA_031772625.1. Taxonomy (NCBI): domain Eukaryota; kingdom Viridiplantae; phylum Streptophyta; class Pinopsida; order Pinales; family Pinaceae; genus Pinus; species Pinus tabuliformis. Next base: position 181,870,292 of record CM062816.1, on the reverse strand, counting down.
CTGCAGTACCTTGAGGGTCATTATCATTATCGGTGATTCCTCTCGCGCTTGTTAACGGTTTACATCATTGACCGGTAATCAAGCGATGTCTTTCCATGTTTGACTTCAGCGCAATTCTCACATGGATCGACTTGTACTTAGAGTGAAGATCGAACGAGTTTGAAGACCTCGGATCTAGTTTCATCCATCGAGGCTGCGATAAATATTCAGGAAATATAAAGACATTTGACATGTACATCATTTCAGCAGATGATCATCCTACTCAAAGGATGATAATTTCAGCAGAGAATTATCAGTCTACCATCAGACGATCGTCTGTTCTATGTACCAAAATGAATTTATAAAGCTGAGCATGGGAATGCCCGCCTCAGCTAGATCATGAAAGCAGAATGAAAAATAATTTATTGTATTGTATTTTATTACAGGTCACCTCTCAGCGATTGAATGAACTTCAGATCCTCCTGATAAAGCATTTCACCCGATAAACGACCTCATACTTTAGGGGGCAATTGTTATAGACATTTTTGTGCCTTACAGCATGAAGCATGAAATGTCCATAATCTAAGGGATCCAAAGTCCCTAAACATGTTGTTCCTACCCCTAGAGGAACAAGGTCAGCAAACCACAGCACTGAATAAAATTTCTCCACCTGAAAACACTCAAAAACAAGGCAATTCTGGATCATGTCAACTGCTCCACTGAGCATCTGCGCTGAATGTCAACTGCTCCACTATCTACCTGCGTTGAATGTCAACTGCAAAGAAGGCTACCTGCGCTGGGCGAGTTGGGACATGTGGCACAGTCATTCCTCAAGGTGTCAATGCCCAGGAAGCTTCCAAAATGACACTTGGATCAGGGAATTCGACTGGTGATGAGTAAGAGGTTCTAGATCTCCAAGTGGAAGCAAGAACCTCCAAGTGGACTCAAGAACTGAAGAATAACTGAAGTGGGAGAGGACACTAGTCAGCTTCATACCAGTCTCAAGCTGACTCATCCTTTCCCCAAAACTCCTATATATAGATCTCTCTCATGAGGTCTAGGGAGGCTGGAATCTTGTGAATGTAAAGAATTGTTGTTGGTTTGAGTTTAGAACTATTGTGTGATTTGCTTTGAAGGAGGTGAAGAGGAGATTTCTTTCTGCTGGGAAGGTGATGCTGAATTGGGCCTCTTATGGTTGTATCACTTCCTGAACTTTACTTCTTCCATTAATAAAGCATTTGAGGTTCTTCTATATGCATGTGTCTCAATGATGTATTGTTATACTTGTGTATTTGATTTATTCTAATCCTTGAATCAATTATGAATGTATGCTTCTTGTAGTTTCCCTCTCTTGCCATTTTGCAGGATCTTGGTGTAGCTGGGCCAGTGAAAGAGCAAGGAGCTGGGAGCAAGCAGCAAGGAGAGAAGATTGGATCAACCATTAGCGAAAGACATCGGTTAGTGGATCTCTTTCTCCCCTATTTTACTTTCATAAAGAAGAAATATTAGATAGCTTTGCTTTGATTGTTGCTGAGGTACTATCACCCTTAGAGTGGGATAGGGTCATTCCGTATTGGATACTTTTCCCAACAACAACAAGGAAGTCATGAATCTCTTTGGAAAAAGCAATATCCATTGCTCTTTGAAATGTAGCCCCTGCATTTTTCAATCCAAAAGGCATTTTTACATATTTGAAAGTCCCCCATGGGGTTGTGAATGCAGTTTTGTCTTGATCTTCAGGGTGGACTAGGATTTGATTAAAGCCTGAGAATCCATCAAGTAATGAGATCCTTGAAGCCCCTACCACTCTTTGGAGAATGTGATCCATTTTAGGTAAGGGATAATTGTCTTTGAGGGATACTTGGTTCAAATTCCTTAGATCAACACAAAGTCTGATTTCACCAGTCTTCTTTCTTGTGGGCACCAAGTTTGAAATCTAGTCTGAGAACCTGATTGGGGTTATGATACCAGCTTTAAACATTTTTTGTAGCTCTTTCTCAATTGAAGGGAGAAGCATGGGATTGATCCTTCTCAATTTCTGCTTGAATGGCTTTTGATTAGGCTTGAGAGGGATGGTGTGTTGGATAACAGAGGTGTCATAGGATTTTAAATCCTCATAACGCCATGCAAAGACATCTTGAAACTCTTTGAAGAGGTCAATGTATTTAGGCTTCTGATCAGGAGGTAAGGATGCAGAAAATTTTATTATCTTGGGCTTCTCAGTAGTTCCAATGTTGCATTCCTCAATGGCAGCATTAAGGGGCTGCTTTTTTGGTTTTCTAGGGACATCATTTGAGTCAAAAATGTCCTCCAATGGAGTTAGGCCTGTTGGTAGAAAGTTATCCTTCAGCTCTATGATTTCAGCCTCTGTACCAGCGAGTTCTTCACACCTGATTTGTTGAATTTCATGTATGTTGTCTTTGTTAAAAATTGTTGGATGTAGAATTTGGTTAGCTTTTTTGGGTGATATTGCCTTGTGGTTCTGTTCATTCAGTGTTTGTAACTCACTTGCAGCCTCAGTATCAATGTTTAATCCTGAAAATTCTTGCTGCAAAGTCAAGAAATTATTTATTTGTGTATCATCCTCAAACACTTGCCAGTCCTTGACATTATTTGGGACAGAAGGTCTGTGTTTTATCTCGGCTATAAAACAATGCTTGGGTTCAAAAGGTAGTTTACAGGTGCTCGAAAATGTGGCCAAACTATGAGCGTGAAGATTATGGGTTCTAGAGATTTTGGTAATTTGAAATTCAGTGAAGGAATTTAGTATTTCAGCAGCAGCAGACCTATAAGATCTCAATCTTTTGTCATTAGTGACAAAATTTCCCTTTACTTGTTGGATAATTAGGTCTGAATCTCCCATGATTGACACTTTTGTGGCTTGTAAGGATTTTACTAGTTTGAGGCCTAGTAAAAGAGCTTCACATTCTGCCATATTGTTGGTGCACCTGAAGTTTAGCCTATAAGCTCGGCCCTCTGCATGATTGCTTAGTTCATCATGTATCCAAACCCCTACTCCTGCCCCTAATTTGTTGACTGACCCATCAAATTCGAGGAACCATAGGACTTCTCGGTTAGGGGAAGAATTGTCAACTAGTATGGGACTTGGCATCAACAACTTGAGATCTTGGCTTACACTTGGTTTTTCTTTTTGAACAGTTTCGTTTATTGCTTGCTCAACCATTATTTCTAAAGCAACAGCTTGTTCATTAATGTCCTGATCTTGTTTGAGTGTCTTGGTTTCATCGTCATTTGTAGGACCTGTATTATCATTGAAGAGAATATATGAGTCTATGTCAGAATGGACAGCATATATGGGAAAGTTTTGAGGTTTTTCTTCACTGCTGACCATGTATTTCATGAGGGTTTCTCTGTATAGTCTCTTTGGTTGCCCAAAGACAGAGATGGTGGCATATGACATGTCTAACTGCAAGGAACCTTGGAGTTTAGCCCCCCATGATCTTGATAACAACATTCCATACTTGGGTGGGATATCAGCAACTACAACATCCATCAAGATTGTCTTATTGGGGTATTGGACAAGTGACACACAGAGATCTTTTATCAGGCCTAAACACTTAACTTGGCTGGAGTCAAATGAAAATAGGTCCTTATATGGTCTTGTAATATCTAGATTTAATCTTTCCATGACTGATTTGGGCATCAGGTTGTGAGAGGCACCTGAGTCAAACATTGCATTGTGTAATATCTTATCATGAACATGCAGGCTGACATAAAAAGGTAAGATTCCTGTAACTGCTGTCTTTCCATCAACCTCTGGGCCGAAAAGTAGTTCTGGGGTATCATCCAACACATTAACATCATCTTTTTTATGAGTAAGTTGAAGGGATCTCTTGATTTGTTGTTTATAGATGTTATGTTTGGCCAACTCTGAGAGAGGAATGGCTATCTTCAATTTTCTAATTTCAGCTTCTAAGTCAAAAGGTCTGTCAGATTGGGTCTTAGTGTTTTGGTTCACAACCCTTTCCTTTTCAATGGAATCTTTAGTGCCTTCCTCCTGATTTTCCTTTTGATCTTGAGGCTTGTCCTTTTTACTTATCTTTTGAGAAATATTGCTTGGATTACGCTGCAAAGGTGTTGTAGCCACTGGTTGTTGATTTGAGGAAGATGCTTATGTTATTTCTTCAACTGTCACTTCATTTATGATTGAATCAATTTTGTCAATTGGCTCTGTGACAATGGCTTTCTTAGGCTGTGGGGTGTCCTTTGTTTTGTCAGGCTGTGTCACATTTATTGTTCTACTTCTCAATTTATATTGCTTATGAACTTCATAAACAACTGTATCATAGCCTTGTTTGAAATCAAATGACTCTCCTGATTTGGTTTAGAACTGCTTGATATCATCATCCTTATGATCTTCTTGTGTTAAAAAGACTTGATTTTCACCATCCAAACCCATTAGATTAATGTGAGGGTCCTCATTAGGTTCACTAGATGGGGAAGCGTCAGCATAATTCTCTTGGAAAGGGGGTCTGACATGTTGGTCAGGATCAATTCTTCCAACATTGGGATTTTGATTCTTTCTAAAGTTTTGGTTTCTTACATTGCTTGTTTGCCCTTCCCATGATGACTTTCTTTCTATGGTTTCCACTCTGTCCCCAAGTCTATCCATACCTTTGATGATTGCATCTAACTTCTTCTCAAATGCTAAGGGTTCTTCTTTAAAGGTAGTTCTTCTTTCGGTTCTTGCCCTATTTCTCTTGGCAATCAAATTTGCCTCTACACTTACTGCTATGTCTTGCATGTCTGCCAAAGTTGCAGGGGCTCTTTCTCTTAATTGATATGCCATATCAGCATCAAATCCATCAGGGAACTTAATTAATGCTAAATCAGGTGGTGGTCTGAGGTTTTGAGGAATGGCACTATAGACAGAATTGAATCTAGTGCAATAGTCCGAGACAGTTTCTTGTGGACCTCTCTTTATGGTGTCATATTCAGATAAAATGTGTAGAGGGTCCTTTTTCTTTTCCCATCTGTTTAGGAAGGACTGATAAAGGGCACCCGAATTAGCTATAGAATTTGCAGCCAGTGCCCTGAACCATGTTCTCACTTCACCTGTCAGACTTTGTACAAAAATTTTCATTCTCACATCATCATCATCTATCTCATAGTTTTCGAAGTAGTCTTGCATTTTCTTAGTATGCTGTAAGGCAGTGTATGTACTGGTTCCATCAAAATAAGTTATTTTTCCTTGGTAATCCTGAGGCATGGCCCCAGGATTGTTAGGCAGCTGGAGGGGTGCATAACGATTTGCCATATTTGGTGGGATAAGTGGGACAACTGGAATAACAGGAACAACGATAGCAATTTGTGTGTTAGGTGTTGCTAATATATTTTGTGAAGTGGATGATGAAGAGGGGGAGGAATGAGCTGTATGAAGGTGAATAGTAGGTTTAGAAGGGGTGGGGATAAAACTATGCTGAACTACCTCAGGGCTAGATTCAGGAGATTTCTCCCATTCCTCTTGGCTTTTATGAGTTTTATGGATCAAATTGCGGTTATCGAAAACAGGAGGAGGATTTGGGTCAGGATTTGACCTGGTGTGCCTAGTTTTCCTTTTAGGAGCCAGCTTCTGAACTTCTTTTTAGTATTTTTAGGGTATTTTTAGAACTTTTTCAAGGGACTGTTCAAGCTTTTAGAACCACTGCCTAGGGACAGACAATCAGTTGAAAAATATGCTGGTTCCCCAGTGGAGTCGCCAATTATGTTAGCACCCAGGTTGTTCCCTTTGACTCCCAAGGGAATACGACTGGGGTAACCACTAACCAAGCTTTGGATCATAGGTTCTAGCCCACCTATAATCAGAGAGGGCTCTCTCTTTAAGATTTATATCTGTTTTGTGAAGATTTTAGGCTAGTTATGAATTCAGGGTTTGGTTTTATATTTTGGTTGAGTGATGTCTTTCAGTACCTAAGGTGGAAATCTTCAGATAGTTTTAGTTCATTGGGAAATGGAGTCTGTGGTTACAGGTTGTTTGAAATATTGAGTGGGATTGTTGAAACTACAGGGCCATTTAAATATTTCATGAAACAAACTTGAAATTGTGATGGTGAAGTATGATTAACCAGTGAAAAGCAATTAAGAATTTTCCACTAAGCTGGGGGTGTGAGAAAGAGATATATTGCGCAGGAGCGGCTTTGAATTCCTGAACAATAACCACTGTAAAAGATATAGTCTGGAGGTGCAGCAATTAAGAATTACACCCTTATAACTATAACTGAAGAAAACATTTATAACAGCATAGATTGAGTTCAGGGTATTCTATGAATAAATCCTGGAACTATTCTTTTTCTTTGCCATTAACTGTGAAACATAGAACATGAATGGGTTATGAAGAAATAATAAAAACACATAACGAAGAGTTTAAAGGAAACTTATTGTGCCATGAAATACGCAGGAATCCTGTAGCATTCAGCAAACACACCACAATGCCTCAGACAACACAGAACTTTGGAAATTCCATCAGCTTTTGTATTAATACTCTGAAAATTTACAGCATAAGATCTCTAGAAGAGAAAATCAACAACAACCACCCTGCAAGCTTATGCGAGGGGGAATATATACAATCGGTTACACAAAATATCTGAACCGCTGAGTCACTTGAGAAATAAATACGTTCACCAACTTTACAAAATAGCAGATAAGGAAGTTATTACTGCTCTAAATACAAAATGAATGCTCTTTAATTCTGTCAGAAGTCTTTTTGACCTTTGGAGGCCACTGAGTCGGCTGAACGTTCTGTTATTAATGCTGAATGATGTGTCTTTATGGCTTTGTCATCCTGTAGATTTCTCGGCCCTGTCATCTGTAACTGTCAGTGCTGCTTTAGTGGCTGAATTGGTTTGCTGAGTTGGCTCAGTCCACTCTTCTCCAAACATATTCAATGCATCAATTTTTCCTATACATGATAACTTATGTTTTTTTATGAAAAAACTTGATGAAAGGATCTTGTTTACAGTATTAACTGTATCATTTTGGTCCACCATTCCTGTGTGGGCAATTGATGTCTCAAAATTGCATCTAAGGTCTCATCTGCCTCTGTATATTTGTAGAAGTTTGGAGGCACTTCAAACAAATGTTTGATCTCATTCATAATGAAAAATAAGTTCTCTACTCTGTCATAGAGACTTTGCCCAGATGCTGTCCCTGTTTCTTCTGAGGTACTTGGTCTTACAGTGATCTGATTCGTAGCAAATGTGTTGACCCTTTTTGCATAGTTCTCATGTGAAGGTAGCCTCCCTGCGCTATTCAGTAAGCCAGGAAGACCTCTACTTTGTAATGCTGCAAACTTGTCCATGAATTTGTTTACTTCTGTTTGCATGTCCTGGCTTCTTCTTTCCAGTGTTTGTACCAGGCTTCTCAATGTAAGGACCCTCTTTATCAGTAGGATAGTTTCAGTTCTGTTGGGGATTCCTATTGCTGCCAGCTGAGGACCTGTACGGTTATTGAGCACGTTAATCATTCTATTAGCTACCTCAGGCATATTGCCTAGAGATGCCCTTGCTCTCTGGACTTCCCTGTGTGCTTTGCCTATGAGCTCCATTTGCTCATGAATGGTCTCTATATACTGCCATTGATCAGTGATTGATTGGCCAATGTTGGCCCATAAAACTGTCTTGAGCTCAGCCACCACTTTGTCAAGGGTGAGCTCTTTCTCCAGCTTCTTTATCTTCTCTTTGAGAGCCTTCACTTCTCTTCCCTTTTCAGCTATGCTTTGCTTTGACTTGTCATATTTTTCATTCAACTTAGCTAAATTCTCCCTGGCTGCATTTAACTCTGCCATTTGGGCTTCTAAGGCCTGAATTTCATTCTTCAGCTTCTGCATGTCAAGGCTTGGAGCCTGCTCTGATGTTGGTGCTGGTGCTGATGTAGATGGCGCTGTTTGAGCTGTCTGTTCTGTAGGAGGAGCAGTAGTTTGAGGAGGTTCCTCAAGGTTGATTATTTGTGGAGGGGGCTGAGATGTTTGGCCTCCTTCCTTCTGTTGTAGGGCTGCCTGCAGTGCAGCCTCTGACTCTCCCAATTTCTCTTCTGTCTGGATCAGCTGTTTGTATAATGATATCAGCATAGCTGCTGCATCTTGGTCATGCCTTAGCTGGGCAACCTCTTCTGTCTGGGGGTGAAGAGTTGCTGGGATCTTGATCATTTTTCTTAATGCTGCCATGTCTGCATCTCTTAATTTCAACAGCGCTTGTATAGCCTTGGTGTCCTTGGGATCATGCCCAAGCTCTATAATGATATCCTCCAATGCTTTGATTCGGTTGTCTTTTGCCTGGGAGGAAGCTTTCTCCAACTCAAGTTGGGTAGCTGTGTTGTTTAGGCTATTTTCCAGCCTATAATTCACCAATGTTTTGTCTGCAAGGGTGGCATATACCATCTCACCCGTTTGCTTGTGCAATTCAATTTGATCCATAGGGTGGATGTCTTTTGCAAGGACCTCAAGATTGGTCCTTATGTATTCTGCAGCTGACTGTGGCTGCAGCATGGTTGGCATGAAGTGGCTCATTATCATTTTGCCCTCTTGCACATCGTATGCAGACATCAACCTCTGCTGGTTTGTAGGAGCCATTTTCAATAAGTGGTTGTACAGCCGTATCCTTATTGGCTCATTCTTCTTTTTGATATCAATAAACTGTTGTTTGATGCTTGCTTCAGCTCTCCGTTGCTGGCTTGAGGAGCTGACTTCTCCTCCAACTGTTCTTTCTTGTTCCTGCTGAAAGGAACTTGCAGATGCTTCCATGCTTGGTGGGCCCATGCCCAAGGATTGCCCCATAGGAATTTCTTCTTCTGAAAGGGGATTTAGCCTCTGTCTTTTCTCCCCTTGAGTTGTGGATGTGGTGAGGGGAGTCTCCTGCTCTCTATCCCTCTTCCGATTTCTGTCTTCATTTTGTGTGGTTTGGAGGACCAAGGCCTCCACTGTTGTTTCCTGCCTAGGAGGCACAGTTTCTTGTGCCTGCTGCCCAGTGGATATTGGGGCCTCTGATGTTTGTTCTTGCTGCACTGGCTGCTCCTGCTTTTGTTGTTCTTCTTGTTGTTGTACTTCTTCATGAGGTGGTTGTTCTGGCTCCATCTGTTTCTCTTTGCCTTTGCTGGAAGCCTGATAAGTAGCTTTGGCTGCTTGATGATGTGCTGTAGAAGATGAGGCAGCTGCTCCAAGTTGCCTTTGATATGAAGAGGAAACCTGTCCACAAGTTTCCAAGTCAGCCTCTTTTTCACTATTCTTTGCCTCTCTTTGTATCATTTTCTCTCTAGTAACTGCCTCTTCTAGGGTGCCCTCTTTCCAACTCAATAAGTTGGCATACTTCTCAATGTGAGGCAATCTGATGTGAGCATAGCCACCCAATTTATGTTTTACCCTCCTGAGAGAGATGAAATGATTAGGGTCATAAGGCACCCAGCGGAAACTGGTTTCTAATCGGAGGGTCTCTAGGATTCTATCTGCTTCCTTCCATCCCTCCTCCCTTTGGTTAGAAAGAAATGGGCCTAGCTGGTTCCTGACCTTCAATTGCACCTTCTTGTTTTTACTGTGGAAATGGACCTGGTGTGCATTTCCAAACTGTCTAAAATACTCCAAGGCAAATAGCCTCATAGGGACATATCTTGGCAGCCTATAAGGGTTCAATTCACAGCCATAAATTCTGATTACTGTGTGGTGTTGGTAAAAGTACCAATCACCAATGCTGTAGGTCTTAGAGAGATGGAGTATTCTTTGCATCTCATCGGTCAATCTCGGAGGAGGAACACCAAATAACAAAGTCATAGCTGGATGAATGAAAAGGTCTATGAACTCACAGTATGTGTATGGTGAACAAGAGGTATGATGAAAAACTAAAGTCCAAAACACAACCGACCTTGGATTTCCCTGGGCATCAAGTTTCTTGAGAGGAATAGGGAAACTGTCAGGTTGATAAAATAAGAACATATGATATATGTATGAGGTGTATCTAAACACCTTTTCCCTTTCTAGATTCATCAGTTGCTCATGAATCTTGTTTGCAATGTATTCAGCATAGTCATAGTGCACAGCAGGAGGCTTCCCAGGAGAAAATATGGACAGCATGGCCATTATGGTGTCATCAACATCCTCAATTCCCTTATACCCCAGGACATAACTGATCAAATCCACCAGCATTTTGCCCAAGTCATTGAGATATGTATTTCCAATAGAAGGTGTTCTCACAGCTTCAGAGCTTGGCTAAACAAATAACTGATTAATTTTGATGACCTGGGCGCTGGACAACTTGCCCCCCTTCTTTAATAAGTCCATCATGGAGAGAGGAGTCAATGGTCTTGAAGAATGAAAGTTCAGCATTTGATTTATGGCCTCAGGGGTGATATGGAACAGGACTGCACCTGAGGTATTGAGGACAACTCTTTGACAGGGATCATAGTTCTCACAGCATCTATGGATCAAGTCTGGAAGGACATTGACTTGAGGGAGGTTGTAAATGGGCGAATTGGAGTCCCAAATCCCTAAAATATCAGCTCCACTGAGTTGTTGAGCTTTTAACTGATTTAGCATATGAATATTAAATTTGGAATTCATTGAGAATGTCTCTATCATTAGATAATCTTTATCCCCCAGGGCCTTCCATTCTAACTCTCTCTGTGGGGCATTCAGAGGTGGGATATTTAATGCTACTGGTGCTTCCATGGCTATTTATAACTCTGATTTGTACTTGGACTAGTGTTACTGGACAGAGCAACACAAAAGGGTATCTTTGGAACAGAGAGGCGAATTGCAAAGGAACAGAGGGTAACTGGTAGTGACAGCAATTGAAACACCGCACAGAGGACTGATAGAGCAAATGTCAGGATTAATAAAACTGTCTTCACGGTGAATTAGTGTAGCTCAGGTTTTTAAGTTCACGAATGCGCGAACTAACTGTGAATTTAGGTAAATTTGGTTAAATGCAAGTTCTGCAGATGAATTTCGACCCAACAATTTAAAATAGACACTAGCACCGGGGACTGACTGGTAAATACAGTGCTTTTTCACTCTTTTTAAGCTGGCTTTTGGACAATTATGGACAAAACCAGGCGCGGTGGGAATGATTTGGATAAATACCTTGTGAATTTCCAGCAATGGTTACAAATGCAGGTGGATTGGACGCGCCCACGGTCTTTGTAGCGATTTCTGCGGCTTGGCGACAGATTGGTCGTAATTCGCATGCAAGGGGAGCAATAGTTGTTTTGCAAAAAATGAGAAAAAACGCAATTTTCGGTGAAAATATGGACTTTTGGGTCATTGGCGCTTTTTTTGGATGACGTCAGCATGACGTCATGAGGTGGGGTCGGGTACGGAAGGGTGACGTGGCGGTCTGTGAGTGGTCCACGAAGATGGTGAGGTGGCGGACAGGTCGGAGCAGTGGCGGACGGGGGCACTGATACGGCGGCGATGTGGCATGACGCAGGCATGACTGGCGGTGACGAGGACGTGACGTGATCAGCGGAAAACCATAAGCGGTAAGTAGTTTTCTCGGACCGCTCTGGATACGGAAGCAGTATTGTCAGAGGGCGACCCGAGAAAATTTGGGGGCGACGTGTGGCAGAGGCCTGACGTCACCCTCTGACAGTTTCTCGGGAGGTAAAGCTCGGTCATCGGGGCCGACCCGATATGGATATGGGCCGTCGGATGGGAAAGCCCAGATCCGACGGTCGACGGGTCAATGAGTTGTCAGGGCGATACAGCAGCGGGCGGGGCAATAAAATAATATTTTTTGTGAAATGCGCGCCCGGCGAGAACATTAGAAAAGTGGGTTTTTTAACTGTGTTACGGGCAAAATGGATTATGCGCGGGTTTATTTACGAAACCGGGTTTAAGGTTAATAATCCAAGCTGATCTTGGATTAATCCCAGGATTAATTTTTTAGCACTCTGTGGGTCGCACTCAATGGTTTAGCGCTCAAAACATTTCAAACCAAACATAGAGCTATAATGCTCGGGGAAGGGGATACTTAAATATTTTTGGTTTTTTGCATAATTTACATAGTAATAGGGGGAATAGGGGGTATAGGGAGTTACATAATAGAAATTTAGGAGTTAATATGAGTGGAAGAGGTGGATGAAGAGGGAAAACACTAAGTTTTATATGGAAACAACTTAGCTTAGGAATTAGATCAAAATGAAAAGAATTTTAGACAAGAAATGTGGCTTTTAAAGAAACAAGAACCAACATAAGACCTTGAATTCTTTCATGAACACAACTCGTGATGGGATGTTCGCAATGAATGTGAGGGGGGGAATCAGGAAGTTAGACATGCTCCTTTGTATTGCTGCCAAATGATGGAGAAAAGGACCTTCTCTATCCACTGATGTTTCCTTTATGTTAGACCAGCAAAATTCAATTTGAAAGGAATGACATTTCTGCAACCCCATCTACCTACCCATCTACATGCCTAGCATTTTTTGTTTCTTCATGGAGGGTGCACTTAGACTTGTAGACCCTCATGTGCCTTTTCTTTTCTTTTGGCTTTTTCTTTTGATTTTCTATCTAGAACTACCCTTATTGCTTCCAAGGCCCCAGGTTAAGCAGTTGGGAACCTTAATTCTCTACCTAGCTACTGGTCTGCCAAGGTTAAACAGTTTGGACAGACTTCTTTCTCTATTCTACAACAAGAAATTGAAACATGGCATGATCCAGATCAGGCTGTTGGACCACCCATCCAAAATTGAGTCAACATCAAGCTATATACACACACTGTCTTCTCTTGGAAATATGGGATCTTTGCATCACCAAAGCAGAGCATATTTGGAATTTTCTTTGCCAATCATGAAATATGAAACCTATTGGTATAGGTATCTAACAAGCTCAACTCTTATTCTTTGCACAGCTTGGCGATGCTCATGAATGTTTGCAACTCCATAATCACCTACTGGTGTTCAAGCTGCTTGTTTCTCTGCTCCAGGTACTTCATGTTCCACTTGTCCCTGTCCAAGTCAAGGGATAAGGACTCAATCACTGATTGCTGCTCCTGGATGATCTCTATAAGCTCTGAATTTGTTGGTTCTGCATCTGTCTCATCATCATGGAGGAGAATGAATTCGGTCTCTCGTTCACCTGATGGCCCTTCCTCCTGCACTGGCTCCTTACCTCTGCCCTACTCTTGTGATGCTGATGTCGGAAGCGAGGCCCATTCCACCCCGGGTGGAGATAACACTCGCTTTGCTGCTGCAAACAAAGGTCTACTTCCTTTCTGATAGGTGATGTATACTGGCATAGTAGCAGTCTCATGGCGCTCATACTGATGTGAAGGACCACCTACCTCATGCTCTACCTCTGATACTACCTGTGGAGTGCTGAAGAAGTCACGGGAGATGAAGTCCTCCCAAGCAATACCCTGCAATCCCAACTGATGGTCCACCAAAATCTGGATAAGAGCAAAGTGATAAACACTGTTGAGTTGTTGTCGAGGGGTCTTGTGCTGCATGAAATTTTTCATCCTCTCTATGTTACCGCAAATGAAAAACGGGAGGTTCATCATCTGCACCCTAGTAAAGTGGATGAGCAACCTAATGTGATAGGCATAAAGGCGAGAAAACCTCCCCTCACAACCGAAGTACTTCATGATCAATTTCATGAGTGGAGCATACTCATCTCTCAAAAATATGAATGGAAAAACTCTCATGAGTTGGCTCAAACAGTTGGCCTTATTGTAAGGCTCATAATGATGCCTCTCCACCTTCTTCTTCTTATTCCACTGTTCTCCAATGTTTGGTATGCCTGTCGCCACTGATATGGTTTCAGGTGTCAATGTGAAAGTGACCCCAGCAAAGATAGACTGTCTTCCGTGTAGGTGAAGTGCAAAAAGACGGGCCAACTCATGATGAACTCTGACATTTGCCACCCTCTGACAAAATTCAAAACATGCTAAGTGCTGGAAACATGACATAGCAAGAGGGCATGCCTACAACTCGGTGAGGGTGTTTGGCTCATCTCTAACATGTTTTCCACTCCGGTGATGTCTCCTGGGGGCCTGTTCTCCTGAAGCTGTATCACTGTGGGTCTCCTCCTCATATTCTGATGAAACCTTGGATGCCATGACTACTGTTTGTAAACTGAATTTAGGCTGCCCTTTGATTATAGTGAAGCTGGAGTTTTCTTTGACAATCTGCCACCAAGGGGACAATTAAAAAGGGAGTATTAGGAAGGGGATAATATAATGGGAATAGGGGTGTATAGGAGAATTTTCTTTAGGGATATACAGGGGGTTTTGGGGTATTTTGATAGGGTAGGTTTTGTGTTTTGGGCAAGGTAAGGTTTTAGGGTTTGTAAGGTAGGGTTTGGGATTTATTTAGCAATAGGAAGAGGGGGAAGGGAGTATGATTTTGGTAGGGTTAGGGTGGTGATTATGGGAACAATGGCATAGGGGAATAAGGAAGATGTGTAGGGTAGGAAGAATAACCTTGGCAGCAATATCACTGTAGCACAAACCCTAGCATAATGGTTTTCTTTGGTGTCTTCTTTGTGTTTTCTTTATGAAATTTTTTTGCATTTTATTACAGGCATAAAATCATCATATTACCCATAAAAATTTGGTGCACAATTGAATTTAGGTAGCCTACTTAGCAAATAGAAGAGCTCCACAAAAAATTTGAGGCGATTTGGCAAAGTTCTGGGCGTTTTGCCCTGTGCACCGCCTGCAAAGCCCAGTACGCCACGTGCTCTGAGTGTGCCGCGCCAGTGGTAATTTTGAACTGTGGGCGGGCTGTGTGCGCGCCGCGCGCCTTCAAACTACCTCCAACTCCCTCAAACGCTCACGATGCACACTCACACCCTTTGCAACGTTTCTCCAAGGCTTGGATTAGCACAATGACCTTTGATTTTGATGAACACTTGTATATATAGCCTTGGTAGTGATGTTTTAAATTTACTTTTTTAAAAACCCACTTTTCTAATGTCCTGTTCAACACTTTTTCACTGATTTTAATATAACCCTGATTTTCACTTTTCCTCTGAAATTTTGGCTCAAACGATGAAATTTTTGACACATTTTGCAGGGATTGCATGACAGAGCATCTGGTCACGGGAATCATGACTGCGCTTAAAGGAATCAACTGTCGACTCTTTTTGAACATTTTGTCACAAATCACACTATTTGACTTTTCTTCAAAACAGAGTTTTGAAGAATAGTCAAAGTCTATCATCATGATGATGAAACTCGGCGGATCATTACTTTGCAAGAACATCCCTCTAGCCTGCATGGCTATACTAGACATATTAAAGACCAAATTGATCAATCCCTAGACCTAATGACCAAAAATTACCTTTCTCTGTTGAAGGACCAGACCTTACTGTTGTGGACTTTTTGATTTTTTGACACAAAGACATAAGCCAGTAGGAGCCAGACATGAGGGGAAATGACCAGCATGACCTTCTCCATCAGATTATGGCATGCCCCTAGCAGAATGCAGCTGAGTGAATGGAGCGGGACACCTAAAAATGAAATGCATAAAGAGTTTTGATCTCTGACGGAGGACTGACCAGACTAACTCTAACACTAGGTATCAGATTTCAAGATTGCAGTGAACTGGTTGTGTGTTTCAGCAGTGACTGAGGAAGGTTCACAAATAAAATTATTAATGACTTCATCCTCAGTGGTATGTTTAAGACTTAAAGCTTGTCCGATAGTCAAAATAGGTTGAGTAGCATCATCATCATAGTCCAACCATACAGAATTATCATTATTAATCATAGGTGTGGCATGAGGGTAGAGGGTAAGCTACATGGTTTCACACCCATTAGAAATTGTCATTGAACCAGATCTACAGCTAATAAAGGCATCGGTTGTGGCTAACCAGGGCCTTCCTAGAATTGGAGGGTGTCCCGCCAACTTTGTTTTAGTCTATAATACCACAAAGTCAGCTGGGTAATTCCAGAACTCAATTGAAATGATTAGGTCTTCAATGACTCCTTCCGGTTTGATTGTAGAATGGTCAGATAATTCTAGAATGGTTGGTGTCTCTCTGATCACATTCTTCAGCTTTAACAGTTGTGCAATTTCCAGAGTCATAATATTTATAGCAGCACCTAAATCTACCAGAACTTGTGAGATGATAGTTTTTCCAATCTGAACTGTAACAGTAGGATGTCCAGGGTCACCATATTTAACAGGGGGAGCCTTTCCGATCATTAAGGCTGATATATCACCGATAACATGAACTGTAATGGGATCTTTAGCTTTCCTACCAGGTTTCTTGATAGAAATACATCTCATAGTTCTGGCATAGATTGGTACATCTCTTAATCCTTGTAAAAGTGGAATTTTAACATAAAGATTATGTAATTCCCCCAGAAGGTTAAAAGCAGGTGGCTCAGGCATTTTAGTCAAGGATAAATGCTCAGGGAATGGTGGTTCCACTGTTTCAGCACCCTTGTTAGAGGGTCGCCGTTCCTCCTTACGAGAATTATTTTTCTCAGTCTCTTATTTATCAGAATCAGAAGAGGTAATTTCATCAATAATAGCTTCAACTATTTTCCCAGATCGTAAGAGGATATCATTGCACTACATAGGTTGGTTCTGAATATCAATAACTTGTACAACTTTATTATTGGGGTTAGGGTTCGGTTGCACCGGTAACTGGGGTGTTACATGGAAAAGTGTCTATTTAGAACTGCTCTATCCCACTAAGGTGTGACAGCTGCCTTAGAAACAAACAGAGAAAAACTACTTTTGTTTTTCCTTTATGAATTATAGATAGAGAGGAACAGAAAGACCAACCTCTATCTTGCGCTAATCCTTCAATTCGATCCCTCTCTTCTTTGATAGTCCTCAGCTACCTACTCCCTTGCACGCCTGGCTTCACAAAATACCTGTAAGATCATAGAAGCATAGCACTATACAAAGACATGGATCTATAATCATAAACAATCTAGGATCAGATGTAAATTGACCATACAAATGTAGCAAGCATCAATGATACAAAAGCATGGAGGAAAACTCAAATAGCTTTTATTGATAAACAAGAAAAGATCCAGGAGGAGTTACAACCAGTTGTTCTGACCCAGCATCAACCTCCCAGCAAAGAAGCCCCTCTTCACCTCAAACAAAGCTTAGATCACCCAACAATCTGATGTTTGTCTCTAGAAACCAACAACAATTCCTTACAATATGCAAAATTCCAGCCTCTGGATCTCTGGGATGAGGGATCCATATATAGATATCTGTAAGGGGGATGAGTCAGCTTGTGATTTGATTAGTGTCTTCTTTCTGATAGTTCTTGCTTCCACTTGGAGACTGAGGGCCTCTTACTCATCCTTGGTCGAATTTAGTGAGGCAAGTGTCACAAGAGAAGATTCTGGAAGCTTCCATTGCCTCTCCACCTCGCAGAATGACACTGCCATTTGTCATTTCTCACCTATCGCACCCCAAAGAAGGGACTTTTGAAATTCAACGCACCCTCACAGTGTATTTAGGTGAGATGCAACGCACTTAGCCAGTGGATCAGCTGCAATGATCCTGTTTTGACCAATTCTGAGTAGTTTCTCATGGAGAACCTCTAGGAGAAGCTGTAATCTGTTGACCTTGTTCCTTTTGGGGTTAGAACAACACTTTTAGGGACTTAGGAGCCTTTGGTTTATGGACATTTCATGCTTGGGGTTGTAGGGCACAAAAATGTCTATAACAGTTGCCCCCTAAAGTATGAGGCCATTAACCTTTTGGTGTCGGGTGAAATGCTTTATTATGAGGATCCGAAGTTCTTTCAATGGTGGGAGGGGACCTGTAATAAGATACAATACAATACATTATCTTCATACTATTTTCATGATCTAGCTAAGGCGGGCATTCCCATGCTCAGCTTTATAAATTCATTTTCATGTACATAGGACAGACAATCGTCTGAGTGTAGACTGATGATTCTGATAGAGCCATCATCCTTTTGAGTGGATGATTATCTATGCAGCAATGATGTACATTTAATGTATTTATTTCCCTGAATATATATCGCAGCCCAGATGGATGAAACTAGATCCGGGGTCTTCAATCTTGTCCGATCTTCACTCGAAGTACAAGTCGATCCATGTGAGAAATGTTCTGAAGTCGAACATGGAAAGACATCGCTTGATTACCAGTCAATGATGTAAATTGTTAACAAGCGCGAGAGGAATCACCGATAATGATAATGACCCTCAAGGTACTGCAGTACAATTCACGTGGTGTGAATAAAGGACTTGGCATCGAACACCACACAAAATCTTTCGGTCGAAGGTCATTGATGTAAACCTGTCACTGGAAGTGAGAAACTTGCCATTGAGGCATGCAAGCTTCAAAGTACTGAATGGGGTGTTCCTAGATCAACTTCTTGGTATAATAAGATGATGTCGACAAGAAGTGATCCGTCACAGGAGGGCCTTAATGAATCCCACATCAATGACATGGAACGGAGCAAATGATTTTAATGGAGGTGAAAACGATCTGGTGATATAAGGTTCAGGGTGGCGGTCATGAAAGAATGGAGTATAATGTATGGTAGTGGGTGAGACACGGGTGAATTATCTGAATGACTTCTCTTGAACATATCAGCAACACTGATGTGATGGATCGGTAGCATTAACCCCAAATGTGGATGGTATGGCGTGACCATGGTGATGCGACCGGTGAATGAAACAACCCAACCCGACTCGGACACGGAGTGGAAGTGTCATGTTCAAGAGCGACTTGCTACCAACAAATTTTCTTTGAGTTTTCTTCCCAATTTTCCTCAGTCATTGCTGACCAGTACCTCTTTATTTTTGTCAAGCTTGAGGAGGATAACATATGCTTGTTCTATAATTTTCCCTTCGGGCAAACCTATCACTATGTTTTAACGAGCCTAGCGATAGTGAAACTCGTTCTCGTCTATAGACAAGTTTGTCACTATTAATCTTTTTAACGAGTTTAACGACAAAGATAACTCGGTCCTTTTCAATTTTAGAGAGTCTGAAAAGGAACGTAAAGGTAACTCCAAAATTCCTTTTTCGTCATCTAATCCCTTAAGTCTGAAAAAGTATAAAACAATACAGAAGGGATGAATTTTCGATACTTTTAACGAGCCGAACAAAACAAGCGCTCGATCTTTTTGTGTAATAATCCCTCAGGTCCAAAAAGATTAAAATCTAGAGGAGGGATAGCACTTCCTGTCCCTTTAACGAGCTGGAGAGGCCAATGGCTCGGAAATCTTTTCATATTTTACGAGTCAGTTGAAAATAGCTTAAAGGAAACTCGTCTTTTGAGGAACGAGTGATAAAACAGGTAGCAGCTGATTCCAGGTAAGGTTTGGAATTTTCCAATCATAGCAGTGTCACAAGGATGGCTAGTGAAATCACTCTTCGCAGTTGTTCCTCAAAATGGGTAAACAATCAAATGGAGGTGAATGATCGGCCAATGAAAAAGTGGAGGTGACGGTGCAAACATGACCAAGGCTTTAACGGCTGAAGTACTACATTCACGATGGTTATTTACCAGGGAATAGTTCTTTTTTTAACGAGCTTAAATGCGGGGGGAAAAATTTGCTCATGTCTTATGTTTATTTTTTAACGAGCTTGAACTATGTGCTAAAACTGCTCGATGCGGGTTTTATTTTTTAATGAGCTTGAACCCTGCAGTAACACTACTCGTGATAAGTTTGCATGCCCCTAGCATAATAACGCAAATCGAGGCGCATGCCCCCCAAGCTTCATTGCATTCAACTCAGTGGTTGGAATGAAGGTTTACCTCCGAGATATTTGAAAGTCTCGACTTGTATTTTACGAGACTATAATCAAAGACTCGATTTGGAAAGGGAGTTGTTTCATTTTTTAATGAGGTTGACACAGTAAAAGAACTATCCTCATGACTCCTTGTTTCATTTTTTAACGAGGTCGACACGAGATAAGAATTATCCTCGGAATCCACCGTATTTACAGTATTTGATAGAAAATCAAAAACTGATGGATGATTAAGGTTGCTGGAATAATCTTCGTGGTAATCTGGAAGATGGGAGTGATGGTGGTAATCTTCCCATTGTGCCTCTCCTATCATCATTGATTGAATGATTCCTTCGTCTGTAGTATGTACATGCGACCAAGGATCTGAAGAGGTGCCATATTCCTTAGACCTATCTATCCAAACACTCGATGAGCGTTGATTTGGGTTTGCCCGCCAAGCCAAGAAAATTGATTGCTACAATATTTCTAAAATGGCAATGATCCATGCTGACAAAATGTTTAGGAATCTTCCGAATCCATTAGATATAGAAGATTTCATATTGCAAGTTTCCACTGTGGCCACTTCCACCAAATTTCTCGGAGGCGGTAGGGCAAAAGTACCCATTAAGGCAGGATCTTTTAAGAGGCCTACTCCAATATTTTGAAGCGAATGATTGCTTCCATGGATCATTGGAATGCTTCCCGTAACTTGTGAACTGTTGGGGAGAAATGTTTGTTGGTCGACGATTGTAATTCTTCCTTGAAAGGGAAATGCAATCTTCCTGAAGTAGGTCGACACAACTGCAGCCATGGCATATATCCAGGGCCGTCCCAGTAGGATGTTGTAATCAAGGTTTTCACGGATAACCTCAACATCAATTTCTACTGTTTTGCCCCCCAGTTCAACTTGCAAGTTACTTAAAATCCCGTATGGAGTGTATGATCGTCCATCAAATGCTTTTAATGTCATTGACGATCTCGACAAGGGTGGTGAGCCTAAATTTTTCCAGCAACTCATCGACATAATACATGTAGATGCCCCCTCATCAATAATTGTTCGATGAACAGTTTTGTTGAGGGCTTTCACTTGAATAAGGAAAGCTAGTTGAGCCGGTAATTGAGGGTCATATCCTTTATGATCAAAGGCCACAAGATTGGAATCCATTGGGTCAATTCCACCTATTGCTGATAATAAAGATTGCTTTTGGGAGGGGCAATTTTGCGGTACCTCAAGTGTCGACATAGCGGACAACGATTGGGCTAGGTCCTCTACTATGTTATAATTCTGTGCTACTTTTGCACTAGGATTAAATGTCGATTTGTGTACTACTCCCTTTGGCGACTTTATCATTGGTTCAGGAATGATGGGTGACACAACTTCGGTCAAAGTTGTTGTCGAACTACTAGGTTGTTCATCAGCCTTGTTATTCGACAGCTGTGGATTCCCGTAATCTTAATTCCTTGTCAAAGCATCATTTTGCTGCTTTGAGATAGACAACATAAGCACTTGGGATCGGGAAGCATTTTGATTAGCAACCAGTTTGGTTCCTGGGTTTGGAAATGGATCAGTCAATACTGCTGAGGTTTTTGAACTTTTAAAGAGTTTCTTAACTTCAACTTTATGTGGACAATCTCTCGTCAGATGATCCTCATCGCATATGTGACACCCCGTAGGGGGTTTCCTTTGCCCAGAAGGGTTTGCAGAAGGTTTTTCTAGAGATGACTCATCCTGCTTCTTTCTTCTCCCTTTCTTTTTCTTCTTGCCCCCTGGTTGCTTCAGTGGTTTGCCCTTGTCGGTCGACACGACATTTACTTCCGAGGCAAGAAGTTCTTCATTTGCATTTTGACCAGAAATCTTACGGGCTTTCTTAGATGTAGCCTTTGTCGATTTCGTGTCTGTCATACCAATCACACCATTGCCGGCATGAGAGTCTTTGTTTGATTTAGGAGGGGGAGGAACAGAAAATTCTGGTCTAGGAGCATCATGTATTTTATCGTAGAGCGTGCCAGACTGAGTATAGATCAAGTCTAGATATTGTGCATGAGCAATAACTTGCTCTTCAGTGACGACTCCTCCCTTTGCCACATCTTCTGTGATAGAAGGTAATAATGACTTAATAAACCATTCAGCTAGCAGCTGATCAGGAACATATGTTTTTACCATTCTGCGATGACGTCGCCACTCATGAATATGATTAGATATGTGAGTGGCCGTTGTCTGTTTGAAATTGGTAAGAATCTCTGTTCCTGTTTCGTACCTTATGGGTAACTGAAAATGGGTTGAAAAGGTTGTGGCTAGGGTGCTGAAGTTATCGAATGAAGCTCTAGGCAATTTTTCTGCCGGACCAGTTAACGTCCTCTAGAAAAGGCGAAGCCTAATCGAATCATCGTTTAGGGTGTTTGATGAACACCACAGATGAAATGTCATCACATGATTCGACGGGTCTTCACCCGGATTTCCATTAAATTTAGGAATATCTTACGGAATTTTATGCGGAATCGCTGGCCACCAAGGGGCATAAGAAATTGGATCATTCGTCAGCCGGTTTAGATCTGGTAATTCTAGAGTTGCTACAAAGGGCAACTGTTGATTCAGGTTAGGCGAAGCATACCCAGGATAAGATGGAATCGCCTGAGCAGTGGGTCTTTGCATACCAGCATAATGTATTTGATGCTGGCAACTTTCACAAGGTTGATGGGCGTAACCATTATAGTATGGTTGTTGATAACCGCTTTGGAAATGCAGTTGCCCATTACTTACAAAGACTTGTTGCTCAGGTCCTTGATATGATTGCTGGAATTGCGGTTGTTGAGATTGAACCAGTCCTGGTTGTTGGACCATTTGCTGTTGTCCAATACTGGATGATTGACCAAGATGAGGAGTCATAGTACTTGTTTGAGCCTGAGTCGCTCCAGATAAGGAGGCACTAACCTGAGGTTGTGATTGAGTCGTTGAGACAAGAGGCTGTTGTATTGCAACCTAAGAAACTTGGGGTTGACATACAACAGGGAGCACTTGTACTTGCGATGCAGTCACCATAGCAGGTATAGTGGGAATATTCGACACAGGGTGGACTGGTTGCATTGAATATACAACACTTGGTTGTTGAGGCAATATTGGTACCCAACCGCTGAATGTAATTCCAGTTTGACCTGAACTTTGTTGTAAACTCCCATATGGTTGTTCTCCGGGAGGGAACAATGAAAAGGAATACTGCCTTCCATATGGTGGCAATCGAGTACTTAAAGGGTAGATTGGCCTTTGAGGACACATTGGATCAATTTGTTGAGTTTCAACATAAGAAATACCATATGATAATCCAGATGAAGAAATAGGAATTGACCACGTCGTTGAAACAGTCCCTGATTGGACTCCGACTTGTTGTTGATAACTTGCCGGGACAGATGGTATACCATCGAACATTGTTGGAGTAGCAGCAGGAGGCTCTGCCGTTGCTGCGTGGGATGACACAGTCCTGGATGTCGACGGTTGTTCAGACATATCTAGTCTATCCAAAAGATTTTCTAGCGGTTCTACAAGAACTTGTGATGAAGGGAGACTAACTTCTAAGACCAACGAGGGAACAGTGATGTTATTCCAATTAAAATAAATTTTAGACGCTTTGACACAACTTGGTTTTTCAATTTTTAAGAGTCGAGAAAAAACAAAAGATGACTCTAGTCGCCTTCAATTTTTAATGAGCCTGAAGTGACAAGTGCTTAGATGGACCTTTTCTGTTAAGGAGTCTGAAAAGGAACGAAAGGGACTGCTCTGGAAATCTAGGTAGAGGGAGTACCAAACCAATCGCAAAACTGAAGAATACTTTTTACGGTACGACAGTCAATCTTCCCGAATGTTGTGTTCAGTGCATTGCGGTCGATAGGGCGGTAGACACGGCTTCCTATGGATAAAGGATTAAGCCTATTGGGGTCTCCCAAAATATACTCGACAGTACGTGGGAGCACAAGTCCGTACTGGCACTTATCGTCTCAAAGTGGAGGAATCACCCAACCATTAGTGAGAACAACAGTTACCAGGCTTTACGACGTTGGAATACGTCTCTAACCTAGACTTCTAAATGTTGTGCGTTAAGCTCCAAAGCGTTGTTAGATTCATTGAATTTATTTTAAGTTGATCTTGTTTATGAAGTTTGCCTTTCGGGTTCACCACGAGATGTAGATGTAATTCCTAAAATGCAATCTAAGATGATAAACAAACTTTTTATCTCTTTTATGCAATGAAAATCCTAGCTACTAGGAAAAAGAAAGATAAAATCTTTTCACAAAGAGCAAAGAGCACACTCTAAATGCACTTTCCTAAATCAAGCCAATCAGACTGTCTATATGCAAATGCACATGCATGTATTCGTTTTTTGACTTTGTTAGTATATAGATGCTAAAAAGAAAGTTGATGCACAATTCTGAATTTCTTTTCAAGCGACAAATATCAACAAGCTTCTTTTCGAAATCAAAAAATGGAGACGATTACAACACCTTACGATTTTGAAATGAATACTTGTTCTTGGCACTAGAAAATTACAAATTCAAACCAAAAGCAATAGTAACAGGATAATCGACCATCAACAACAATCAAACCTTTTCCTACGATCGAAATCAACACTTGCGACAGATTCAAATCAAAGGACGACAGTACGACTATGCTACTTTTGCAAAGGAGAACTGTAAATGACTCAACAAACACACAAAAACATCTACAGTTCTTTTGTACAAAGGAGGCGGAATAACAGCAAGGAAAAGGGGTTTCAAACAGACATATACTGATCACAGGCAGCAAGATTCAGGAATAGAACTGGAAAGAATGAATCACAGAGGCCACAGCTACACAGAGCTAGTCTGATCAGCACACCTGTAACACAGAGAATCTGAAATGCAGCGCAGGTTGTCCACTTAGGAAGTGTGCTGAAATTTAGAATCTCTGAACAGTACCTACGCTGGGCTAGAAACGAGACTCTGTTCGGGTTCCGGGTCACAGTTTGCAGTTCAGTTCTTGGGTTTTGGCCAAGTAAAAAGCAATCAGTAATGCAACAATCAGGGGTAGATCTAAGGAGGATCTAAGAGCTATCACAGGGGCTATCAGATAGTTTGTGAATTAGTTGTTTAAATCATAAACAGATCCAGTGGATGGAATGAAGTAGCAGTTATCTACTTTGCATTTGTTATGGCAAATGCAGTTCGAATGCTACTTGTAAGTTTATGAAATAGACAACAAGGAATGATAAATAAACAAACTAATTAGCTCCCTAGTGGAGTCGCCATTTTGTTACAGGGAAAAGTGTCTATTTAGAGCTGCTCTATCCCACTAAAGTGTGACAGCTGCCTTAGAAACAAACAGAGAAAAACTACTTTTGTTTTTCATTTATGAATTATAGATAGAGAGGAACAGAAAGACCAACCTCTGTCTTGCGCTAATCCTTCGATTCGATCCCTCTCTTCTTTGATAGTCCTCAGCTACCTGCTCCCTTGCACGCCCAGCTTCAAAAAGTACCTGTAAGATCACAGAAGCATAGCACTATACAAAGACATGGATCTATAATCATAAACAATCTAGGATCAGATGTAAATTGACCATACAAATGTAGCAAGCATCAATGATACAAAAGCATGGAGGAAAACTCAAATAGCTTTTATTGATAAACAAGAAAAGATCCAGGAGGAGTTACAACCAGTTGTTCTGACCCAGCATCAACCTCCCAGCAAAGAAGCCCCTCTTCACCTCAAACAAAGCTTAGATCACCCAACAATATGATGTTTGTCTCTAGAAACCAACAACAATTCCTTACAATATGCAAAATTCCAGCCTCTGGATCTCTGGGATGAGGGATCCATATATAGATATCTGTAAAGGGGATGAGTCATCTTGTGATTTGATTAGTGTCTTCTCTCTGATAGTTCTTGCTTCCACTTGGAGACTGAGGGCCTCTTACTCATCCTTGGTCGAATTCAGTGAGGCAAGTGTCACAGGAGAAGATTCTGGAAGCTTCCATTACCTCTCCACCTCGCGGAATGACACTGCCATTTGTCATTTCTCGCCCATCGCACCCCACAAAAGGGACTTTTGAAATGAAACGCACCCTCACAGTGTATTTAGGTGAGATGCAACGCACTTAGCCAGTGGAGCAGCTGCAATGATCCTGTTTTGACCAATTCTGAGTAGTTTCTCATGGAGAACTTCTGGGAGAAGCTATAATCTGTTGACCTTGTTCCTTTAGGGGTTATAACAACACTTTTAGGGACTTAGGAGCCTTTGGTTTATGGACATTTCATGCTTGGGGTTGTAGGGCACAAAAATGTCTATAACATGGGGTCTCATTGTTTGATTATTAGGTGGAGCGCCTGATGGCGGGAGTGGTTGCTAAAACTGAGGAAATTGTTTTGGAAATGGGAGTTGATGACCGCTCCAGTTTGGATTCCATTGATTAAAATAAGATTGTTGTTGTGGGGGCCAAGAAGTCCACATTGCTGGATCTACAAAGGGAGGGTTTGGTTGTTGCATGGGTGGGCAACTCATTTTATTGAAGGGAAGGTATTGCATCTAGTTAAAGGGAGGGTAATTTGCTTGATTAAAAGAAGGGTAATTGTTCCAACAATTAGAAAATGGCATATTAGAGTTCATACCTTGTCCTCATGGTTGCCATTGCCTTCTCTGTGTCAACAAATAAACTGCTTCAGCTTCTTCTTCAGTTGGTTGTAATGTTGCCTTTATTCCTATTAAAGAAGGGCAATGTTGTGTTTCATGATCCCTCTCACAAATGGTACAAATTGTCACTTTGTCCAACAGGAATTCCCTTAGTGGATGTTTTTCTCTGCATTTAGAACAAAAGATGGCCAAAGCAGCTTTTGCTTCTTCTTGTTTCTTCTTAGCCTACAAGGTGTCAATCTATGAAGCAAAAGAAATTAACATTTCATTTTTAAATTCCTCAAGTAAATTACTTATTCCAGCTCTTGTTTCTCCTCCACTAGCTGATTTCTGAGCTCTTGAATATGTATTATCCTTGTTATTTGATCTGTTCCTTGCAGCTCTTGAACATCTTTTGCAGAGGTTAACAATTTCATCATATGATTCCTTAGATATGTCCCCTTTACCAAGCATGTTTAACATGTATTGAAAATCATCCCTCACCCCTTTCAATAATATTTTTTTAAGAAAATCTTTACTTACATTGGGGTGGTTGGATCTTTGCAATTTATATTGCAGCCTTTCCACAAAGTCCTCCAAATTCTCATCCTCCTTTTTCACCATCTTAAATAATTCTTCCCTCTTTTCTCTCGTCCAGCAGTAGTCCTGATATTTGACCAGAAACTTTTGTTTCACCTATTCCCTTGTTGTGATTACAAGGCCTCCCAGACTCATGAACCATCTTAATGAATTTCCTTTTAGTGTTGCTGGAAACAGCTTCAATTTTTTAGCATTAGTAACATAATCATAGCTTCTGCATAATATATCAAACTCGAAAGGAAACTCATCGGGATCTTCAGAAGATAACCCATGGAAGTTAGGTAAGGCTGAAAGTGGGATATTCTTCATAGGAGTTGCTCCTCTGGGTAAATCACCAATAGGAAATCCCAAGGTAGAGAGAGAATTCTCACCTCTTCCTTCAAGTTCTACCTACCTTCCATTATAGAATCCTTCATTATTCTCTTCCATTGGTTGTTCTCTTGCTGCACTTGCTCTATGTTCAATGTTTTCTGTTGGCTCCTCAATGTCTTTAATTGTTTTCTCAATGTCTTCAATTGGCTCCTCAATGTCTTCAACTGGCTCCTCAATGTCCTCAACTGGCTCCGTAAAATCTTCTACTGGTTCTTCAATTTCTTCTACTGTTTCCTCAACTTTTTCAGGGCCCACAACTTCCTCCGTTTCGTAGTTTGTTTGGAGGGAGAGCTGAGGCTTGGGCTTCCGAGAGCTTAGCCTCTGAGAAGTTTCAGCCTTTGATATGATCTCGACAATAAAGGTCTTTCTTCCTCCTCCTTTACCTTTGCCACCCATATGGTTATTTTTCTTGCGTCCTCTCATGCATTCTGAATATCTAAAAGAAAAACGTTAATGATTTGAAATCTACAATTGCCTTCCCCTGAAATGGCACAAAAATGTTAGTCACTTTAATTGCTTATTAATCTAAACAACCAATGCTACATAAATTGTAAACCCAAGGAAGTTTGTTTATTTCAAAGGTAATTACGCACTATATATGCTCAATTCCAAAAGCAGTAAAAAGTTGTAGTATAATTTATTCTAATCACACCTTGTTTTAAACAATTGAAGTTCTACTTTGAGTTACAGAAAAAGCAATCTCGCTATTGCAAACAATGATCAAGGAAATCCTGGATTACAGTTAAAAAGAACAATCTAGAAAGAAAATCAATCTGCAAAGGAAAAGACTAGTTGTGCCCTAACAAAGAACATGACCCTATTCCCCAAGAAGGAATCTTCAGCACCTGTTTCTGATTACTATGCTTCAAAAACTCACTCTAGGAAACCAATCAAAATAATCACTGATTACCTATGAACAAAATTATGGAAACAATGCAATAACCGAGAAGAAATAGAGTTTTAGCAACAAATACAGAGTTTCAATAACACATAAGTAAATTCAGCAAACATGCATTTAACAAGATATGAATGTAAAGATAATACTTATCACACTACATAATTTAAGGGGTGAATCTTGTGATGAAAGTGGGCCCTGTCCTTCTCACAAGATTTTCCAAACAATGGAACTTGAGAGAAAATGCTCAAAACAAAATTTTATTCATCTATCAAAGTATCATATTACAAAAGATTAAATTCCCCTTGCTCTTCAGCTAGACCTTCCTGTGATCTCTTTATCCCTCTAATGTTGATGTCTCCTCTTTTTAAAGAGGAGACACCAATTACAATTAATTACATTGTCAATCCTATTTTGACCTGCAATGCTAAAATAGGATAACCAAGTCTTTCATTAAAAAAATACTGTTACGATGGTTATGATAATTCTTGACTTTGGAATACAGTTGTTATGGCCCATGTAACAGTTCCTTTGATGCTCCTCTTCTATTGCTGCTAAATCTAAAAATGGAAATCGCGGCTGTTTCAGCAACGTGATTTGCGCATTTCTCTTAACTATTTCAGCAACATGGTTCAAAATGACAAAACTGTTTCAACAACGTAGTTCACAATAATATTTGCAGTCTTCAAAACTGTTTCAGCAACTATCCGATTAGTGATTAACCATGAAGGAAATGTAAAATTACATGTAAAATAAATCAAACATATAGTAATGAGAAGACATGTTATATACCTTGGAAAATAGATTAAAGTAATAACATGGGCTTTAATTATGGTTTGAAAGAGGATGGAAGATAGCAAAATATGTGAACAAAAGGGGACAATATGGAGTCCTAACATCTTCCATACATCGGAGGGTTCTATTGGTACCTAGTGTTATCCAGACTTCAAGTCGATCTTGCTAAAATATTTCCCCCCCTTGAGTTGGTCCAAAAGGTCATCAATCCGTGGGATTAAGTACCTATTCTAGAAATTGATCTTGTTCAGTGCCCGATACTCAATACAGAGCCTCCAAGTCCCATCCTTCTTCTGTACCAACACGACTAGGCTCCCACAAGGTGATGAACTTAGTCAGATGTGACCCTTCTATAGCACCTCCTAAATCTACATATTGATTTCATCTTCTCCAGAATTGAGCACCGATAGATTGGTCCATTAGGCAATGACGCACCTGGGGTCAGATCGATGGAGTGCTTGACCTGACAGTGCAGAGGAACCCCTTCAAGGGAGGTGAATATGTCCTCGTACTCCTCCACAGCCTTGTCCATCTATTTTTTTCATGTGGAGGGGCCCTATCTAGAGGTCTTCACCACCATCTTATTCTTTCCCTAAGGGCATATCATAAGGAAAACAAATTTCCTAGTTTTGGAAATGAGCTTACTACATTGTTAAGTAGTAACCAAAGAGTTGGTGGTAGGTTGTGCTACCTCCAGTATCTTGTACAACTTATTTCCCAAGGTAACAATAACAACGCGAGGCCTTGACTCATACATAGCATGTTGCTTCCACAAGTATCATGGACCTAACAATACATAAAAAACATCAAGGTGAGAAACGTCACATAATACCTCATCCGTGAAGGGCTTGATGTTGTATGGAATACAACACTATTGGCTCACGGGAAGATCCTATCCTTACTGAAGCCAGCCGATGGTGTACGGTTATGGGTGTGTTGTGGTCGTTAAGCCCAACTACTTCATGACCTCTGTTGAAATGAGGTTCTTTTGGTTCCCGTTGTCAGCAATGAAATATAGTGGGGAACCCTTTACCCACATCTAGGAGTGGAAGAGTCGTTCCTCCTCCTCTGGTTCTTCAGGTTCCTTCTTTTGGATCTTTGTGGTGGCAATGGTGGCATTAGGCTTCGCATCAATAATATACTCCCCTTTGTCATTCCCCTTGTTAGGTTCTGACTCAGAGTTAGAACATGCATCTGATTCCAAAGCCTTTAGCTCGGACACCAGTCACTGCTTGGCCCAACACTCACTTATGTTGTGAGTGGAGCTCTTATGGAACTCACACCACTTTCCCATGTCCTTCTTCAGCTTCACGTTGTTGTTCTTTTCTTGTGGCTTTGGTAGGTTATCCTAGGCCATCATGCCTTACCTTTTTCCTTTGTTGTGTGGTTTTGGGGCAGCTTTCCCTTTCTTTAGATTCGCAAATCCAAAGTCTCACTTCTTCTGTTTAAACTTATACTCAATCTTGACGGCATATTGGTACGTCATCCAAAGCGAGGAGATGTCTAAGAACTCCATCTCATCCTGGATGTATCTTTGTAGGCAGCCGCAGTACTTGAGTACCAGATGTTTCTTAGAATCCTTGATACCCAACTTCGTGCGAAGGGTATGAGAAGAATTGGTAAACTCTGACCCATCTTGATCCCTTCCCTATCTCAATTTGGTCCACTTTATGTATTTATCTTCATAGATCCAAACAAGGTAGTAATGCTCCTTGACATCATCCCAAAACTAATTCCAAGTTGGAGCAGCTGTAGACAGTGAGGTCGTACTTTCATCCTTCTCCTCACAGTAGGTTTCCCACTAGTCCTTGATGTTGGCTTGATGGGGCCTGACCCAGGTTCAAAGTTATTTAGCCAAACAAATCCCGAAACTACTAGCCCTTTCAGCTTCAGCCTGTGGAGCACAGACTGAAGTCTCACCCAAGGCAGTATGGGGGGATGTTGGAACCAAGTTTCCACACCCTTGAGATGTCTGAGGTGTCGATTTAGTCCAATTGTGCCTACCTTCACGCAGGTCACTTTGCGCACTATCCTGACCTTCAATACCTTCACGATCTATTATAATCACCTTTTGCATAGCCCTAACTAAGGGGTGAGATTCTTTTGCGCTACTATGGCAGCGTCCTGTGCTATTTCCCCAAATTACACACCGTATCTTATCTTCTTACACATGTTAGTCAACTTTGCATAAATAGATATTATAGCTTGTATTCACTTAATCAATACAATCATATATATTCGTGCATCATATAAGCAGTAGAAATGCAATTCATACCCAATACAGTCAATGTAGAAAATATGAAATAAATACACAGGAATGATATAAAAATTCTCTTTATTAATGCTTCCAACTGTTACAGACTCGACTTTCCCTGCGCACTCAGCTGCAGGGGTCCGCACACTCAACTGCAAAGCCTTCTCTGACTCTACAACCCAAAACTAGACTTTACACTTTAGGTACTCCGCTATGCTTCTATTCCATGATCATTAACTGATGTCTTAACTACTTAGAGCCTCGCTCTATTTATACAATCCCATGGTCCGTGGACCATGGGTGGATCCCTACAGCCGACATTACATTAAAAAATCAAGGGCAGACAACCCTATGACTCATCTACAAGCTACACGCTCCGTGCCCACAAAATAAGGAGTCTTTACATTGGAGTTACAAATTTTGACCAAAATCTGGGCTCTAAGCCCCAAAACTTCCCTTGGGGGATCCTACGCCCAACATGCCCCCAACACAAACATCGCAACTCGCCCTCGAGTCACTCTGTTAGTGCGGATATCTTTGTGACCTCCCAACTCTGTCTAGATCGCTGCAAGATCCGAAACGCACTGAGCAGCTACCTGCTGCACTTCCTGGATGTGCTATTCAGAGACCGCAGTCAACGTGGGGGGCATCTTTGAGAAGAGAAAAAGTAATCTTTTCCCGGCTGGAAAAATCAAGAACAAAAAAATATCCTTCTATCAGATTTAGCCATTTATCTACAACATCTGCATCTATATGCCCTCAAATATCGGAATGTCAAGGTTTACTTGTACCTTAAAAGGAGTGGAGCCTCCAGAGTGGCTATTGGATGTGGATGCGTCACCGGTGGGCAACCATTGAAGGATCTGGGAAAAGTTATCCATCATTTCATTCCTTTGTTTCTTGAGGGCCTCCTCGAGCAATATTTTGATAGGATCTCCTACTCCATCGTCTTTTTTTTCTTTCCCAAAGAGTTACTGTTGGGGTTTGCAAGCCTAATCTTGCAAAGGTTCAACCAAATCAAGCCCTAACTCCTTATATCCTGACCTCGTTGGGGACATGCAAAGAAAAACAAATAAAGAGAAGACCTCTCCGATATCATTGATCCTGATTTAAACATGGACACAACAAATTAAATATATAACCATAGATACAAATATGCAGTAGAAATAACACTTCATTTCATTAATATCAAAAACTGAAATATGCTTACAAACAGAATGAAAATAAGATTAGCTCGGGCAATGGTAGCTTATCTTTGAGAAGTGAATTGGTGGCTACATCTTATGAACTATGTTACAATGAGGCTAAAAGTCCTATTTATTATGGAGACATAATGGAAAACCATAAAAATCCAAAAACCTAACCCTAGGAGATGAAGCGCCAAATTCTGGGTTCGTTTAGGTAAATTGGTACATCAACTTCCTGGGGTCATAACTTTGGCATATGATCTCCGTTTGATGTGCACGATACCTCATTAGAAATATCTATATGACGAATACAACTTTGAATGGCCAACAATGGTCCATGATTGATGTTGGCCAAATTTTTTCCAAAAAATATTGTTTAGGGCCTCAAAACGGCTCTAGAATTTTAGGACCTGAAAAACTGCCAAAAATAGTAAATTGTGCTACAAATAAGGAAACTTAAAAACTAAAAGAAACAATGGTGGGGGTCTAAGTGGAATAGGTGGGTGGCCACCAATATCCACATGGATCATTCCTCCCCCCTTAGGAAGCAATGGTCTCCATTGCATTGAGTTCCTCCATGAGATGAGGAAACTTCTATTGAACTTGATCCCTGGTGAGCCACTTGCCCTAGTGAAGGATTTGGCCTACTTTGACAACTCTATATGGTTGGATCCTTTGTTGTCGGTTGTTCTTGATCTACGTGTCAATGATCCAATCAGTTGTGTCTTTTCCCATGCAGTTTGGATTTAACTCTGTAGGTGTGAGTTGTTCTACAATGTCTGATGTGTCCAATAATGGTGGGAAGTATGGTCGAGGGCAGTCCACATTGAACACTGGGTGCAGGCCAAGGAATGGGGGAATGTCGAGCTCAAATTCATTGTTTGCCATAACCTTGGTAATCATGTAAGGACCATATCAAAGTGGTCTAAGTTTCCGATAGGCTCCGGTAAGGCGTTCCTTCTGCAAATGCAACCAGACTTTGTCACCCACCTTAAACTTGTGTGGCACCCGATGTTGATCATGTCGTTTCTTGTACTTGGAATTCGCTTTCTCCAGAATGTTATGGACCTACTAGCAGATGTGTTGGATGTGGTTAATGAAGTTGTTTTCCTTATCAACTTGGGACTGGACATGAGTTGAATATACCTGAGTAGCTGAAAATGGTATCTCCACATCAATGGGACATAATGACTGGAATCCAAAGCTTACTTGAAAAGTGCTATGGCCAGTCGAGTTGAGGAGAGCCCTGTTATAGTTGCGTTGGACATAATCCCATGTGCATGGATTCTTTGAGTTGTACATGTGCAGAATATGTACGATCATCATATTGATAACCTCTGTCTGGCCATTTTTTTGGGGATGAAAACTTGTGGACTTAGTGAGCTTAGTGTTTAGCATCAACCAGAGATTGGACCAAAATGTACTGACGAACTTGTTGTCCCGATCAGAGATGATAGATTGTGGGATCCCAAAGTGTACCCTCACTAGTTCAAATAAGAGTTTAGCAGTGGCTTTTGTTGTGATATTCTTCTTGCATGCTGCCATAATGGCCATCTTGGAGAATATGTCGATGACCAAAAAAACAATAATTTCCATGCTTAGTAGAAGGAAGGCCCGACATGTAATCCATGGAGATGGATTCCAAAGGTTGACAAGGGGTAAGCAGTAGAGTATAGAGGCCTTGCTTCTTGATGGTTAGTTTGGTAATCATGTAGGTAGTACAAGATATGATGTACTTCCCAAAATCTTGTCGAAGATTCAACCAATAGAAATACTTCTGCAATACTGCCATCGTTTTCTCAACCTCGAAATGTCTAGTGGCCCGACTGTAGTGCACTGCCCAAATCATGTTGGCACACTCTTTTGAAGGAACACAAA
This sequence comes from Pinus tabuliformis, assembly GCA_031772625.1. Lineage (NCBI taxonomy): Eukaryota > Viridiplantae > Streptophyta > Pinopsida > Pinales > Pinaceae > Pinus > Pinus tabuliformis. Next base: position 181,836,011 of record CM062816.1, on the reverse strand, counting down.
GGTGTCCCAGGTCTCATAACTGGGCATCCTAGAGGTGAAAATCCGGAACTTGCTGACCCTGCAAGAGCATCTAGTATGTGTGGCTGAATTCTGGGTTGCTTTTGTAGAGAAGTGGCCAATCATAAGTCTCATTCCCATGAGAGTTGAGCATGGTGGTTAACACCATGATCAGTGGTTAGCTGAGGCAGTCTGAAGCATTACTGGTTCTTCTGTTCTTATACTTGATATTCAAATGGAGTTGTTTCATGTATGTGACCACCTCTGATGGAGATAATTCTAAAACTTCCCTTGCATCTGTATAAACTGCACGGGTCAATGGTATGTGTGGATGACCATTTCCTTCCCCAAAATGTAATGCCTCCATTGTTGAAAGGCCTCCAAAACGGAATACATCTCTTTTTCATAAGTTCGATGCTTCTAGACTGTGTCCGAAAGTGTCTCATTGTGATATTCCACTGGATGCCCCTGTTGAGTAAGGACTACCCCAATAGCATAGTCAGAGGCATCTGTCTCAATCTGAAAAGGTTGTTGCAAGTATGGTAATGTGTGCATTGGTGCAGAGAAAAGGCGATGTTTCAACTCTGCAAATTCCTTCTATTGAGATTCGAACCAAAATAATTTTTCTTTTGCTCCTCCCTTGGTGACTTGACTCAAGGGCTAAGTGATATGAGAGAACCCCAACACGAACCTGCAGTAGAAATTGGCAAGACCCAGAAAGCTGCAGAGATTTGTCAGAGTGGTTGGGGCTAGTCAATCCTGAATGACTTGGATCTTGGCTTGATCCACATGCACCCCCTGTTCATCAATAATATATCCTAGATAATAAACCTTGTTCATTCCAAAAGTGATTTTCTCCAAATTGGCACACAACTTGTTTTACCACAGTGTTTGGAGAACTTGTCAGATGTGGTGGAGGTGATATTCCCAACACTTGACAAAGATCGGGATGTCATCCAAATATACCACTACAAATGAGTTGGTAAATGGCTGCAAGATGTCATCCATTAGCCTCATGAAGGTTGCAAGAGCATTCGTCAACCTATAAGGCATAACCAACCATTCGGAAAGGCCCTCCTTGGCTTTGAAGGCAATCTTCCACACATCGGAGGGTTTCATTGCTACCTCGTGATATCCTGACTTCAAGTCAATCTTGCTGAAATGTTTTTCTCCCTTGAGTTGGTTGAGAAGGTCATCAATCTATGGGATTAAGTACCTATTCTAGAAATTTATCTTTTATCAGTGCCCGATACTCAATATAGATCCTCCAAGTCCCATCCTTCTTCTATACCAACATGATCAGGGTCCCACAGGGTGATGAATTTGGCCGGATGTGACCTTTCTGCAGCATCTCTTAAACTTGCCTCTTGATTTTATCATTCTCCAGAACGGAGCGCAAATAGATTGGTCCATTAGGCAACAACGCACCTGGGGTCAAATCGATGGAGTGCTTGACCTAACAGTGCAGAGGCACCCCTATAGGGGAGGTGAAGATGTTCTCGTACTCCTCCATGACCTTGTCCATCTGTTGTTGTCATGTGTAGGGGGCTTGTCTGGAGGTCGTGACCATTGTCTTCTTCTTTCTCTGAGGGCATATCATCAGGAAAAAAAATTACAGGGTTTTGGAAATGAACTTACTACATTGTTTTGCAGTAACCAAAGAGATGGCAGTAGGCGGTGCTACCTCTGGTATCCTATACAATGTATATCCCAAGGTAACAATAATAGAGCGAGGCCTTGACTCATACACAACAATTGCTTCCACAAGTATGGTTTGCCTAATAATACATCAGAAACATCAAGGGGAGAAATGTCACATAATACCTCATCTGTTAAGGGCTTGATGCTATCTAGAAGGGGGCACTATTAGCTCACACCAAGATCCCCTCCTTGGTGAAGCCAACTAATGGTGTATGGTTATGGGTGTGTTGTGGTAAGTAAGCCTAGTCGCTTCACGACCTCTACTAAAACAGGGTTTTTTTGGCTCCCGTTGTCAACAATGAACTATAGTGGGGAACCATTTACCCACATCTGGGAGTAGAAGAGGCGCTCCTCCTCCTCTGGATCATCGGGTTCCTCCTTCTGGATCTTTGTGGTGGAAATGGTGGCGTTGGGCTCCACACCGATAATTTGCTTCCCTTTTTCATTCCTCATGTCAAGTTCTAACTTAGATTCAGAAAATGCATCTGATTCAGAAGCCTTTAGCTCAGCCACCAGTGACTGCTTGGCTCGACACTCACTTGTGTTGTCAGTGGAGATCTTATGGAACTCACACTACTTTTGCATGTCCTTCTTTAGCTTCGCGGTGTTGTTCTTTTCTTGTGACTTTGGCAAGTTTTCCTGGGCCATCCTGCTTTGGCTTTTTCCTTTGTTCTATGATAGGGGGGCACCTTTCCCTTGCTTCGGATTCACAAATCCAAAGTCGTGCTTCTTCTGTTTAAACTCATGCTCGATCTTGATGGCATATCGGTATGCCATGTTGAGCAAGGTAATGTCCAGGAACTCCATCTCATCCTAGATGTATTTGTGTAGGCAGTCATAGTACTTGAGTACCAAATATTTCTTAGAATCCTTGATACCTAACTTTGTGCGAAGGGTATGAAAAGCATTGGTAAACTCTGGCACATCTTGCTCCTTTCCCTATCGCTGCATGGTCCATTTTATGTATTTATCATCATAGCTCTCGACAAGGTAGTACTGCTCCTTGATGGTGTCCCAAAATGAATTCCAAGTGGGAGAATCTAAAAACAATGAGGTCATACTTTCATCCTTCTGCTCATAGTAGGTTTCCCACCAATTCTTGACGTGGAGAGTATCTTTGAGAAGAGAAAAAGTAATATTTTCCCACCTAGAAAAATCATGAATAGAAAAATATCCTTCTAGCAGATTTAACCATTTATCTATGGCATCTACAACTATTTGGCCCTCAAATATGGGAATGTCAAAGTTTACTTGTACCTTAAAACGAGTGGAGCCTCCAGAGTGGCCGCTGGATGTGGATTCGTCATCAATGGGCAACTGTTGAAGGATATGGGCAAAGTTATCCATCATCGTGTTCCTTTGTTTCTCGAGTGCCTCCTCGAGCAATATTTTGATAGGATCTCTTTCTCCCTCATCTTTCTTTTCTTTCCCCATGGGTGGTCGTCGGGGTTTCGACGCTGATCTTGCAAAGGTTCAACCAGATCAAGCCCTAACTCCTTATATCCTAACCTCATTGGGGACATGCAAAGAAAAATAGAGAAAGAGCAGACTGCTCTGATACCACTGATCTAGATTTAAATAGGAACACAAAAAAATACATATATAACCATAAATATAGAGATGCAGTAGAAATAACACTTCATTTCATTAATATCAAATACTGATATATGCTTACAAACATAATGGAAATAAGACTAGTGCAGGCGATGGTAGATTATCTCTAAGAAGAGATGTGGCTGCTACATCCTCTGAACTATGTTACAATGAGGCTCAAAGGCCTATTTATTATTGAGACATAATGGAAAACCCCAAACATCCAAAAACCTAACCCTAGGAGATGAAACGCCAAACTATGGGCCCTGTTTGTGTAAATTGGTACATCAACTTCCCGGGGTTGTAACTTTGGCATACGATCTTTGTTTGAGGCGCACAATACCTCGTTAGATAGATATATTCGAGGAATACAACTTTGTAATGGCCAACATCAATAAATGACCCATGTTGTCCCTACTTTTACCAAAAAATGTTGTTTAGGGCCTCAAAATGGCTCTAGAAGTTCAGGACCCGAAAAACTGCCAAAAATAGTAAATTATGCTACAAATAAGGAAACTAAAAATGTTAGCGTCCAACCCTAACCCATTTATTTATGTAACAAACCCAATGGGGCTGAGTCATAGTCATATTTATTTAAAGAGTAAATAAATCCCATATTAATAATTGTAGGTGGTTGACCCGTATTTAAGAAAGGGACCACAGTTAGTTGAAAACGGGCCATAATTAATAAATAAAGTTGTTAACCCATGTTATGCAAAGGACCACTAGTCGTTAGGTTGTTGAAGGTAATTTATCTAGAAATGGTCATAGTTAGAAGGGAAAGATCATCGACTCTTATTTGTAATCAAGCTCTTCTCTGCTGGAGACTGCCCCCTCGAAGAGGTAAGTGAACATTGCATCTATCTTTGAATAATAAAATACTTGTTGTTTTTTCTAATTTTATTTTGTGTTCCTGGTTGTATTTCTTTGCATATTTCGAAGTCTGGAATTTCTCATAGGTTAGGAGCATAACAAGTGGTATCAAAGCACTTTCTAAGGCCAGTTGTACATCCATTTTTTGCAGAATTTTTTTTATACTAGAGAAATGTTCCAGTGTCTTTAAACCACGGGATCTGTCATTGAGTGCATAAACCTATAGACTTGGGGAGGCATGCATGCAGGAAATACAAGAGGTGGTCACGCTTTTTATAACTCGTTGTAACCCTATTGGGTACCCCTTCAAGTAGTAGTGCATTAGATAGAACCGCACACGGACTGCACTTCCACGTACCCTTTGGGTATATCAGAAGTCCCCTAGGATCACTTGAAATCTTGCCTTAGAAAAGTCGTCGGTCGTCTTGCTCCTACAATACACTGAGAATATCACTCAGGGAGATTACTCACATGTATGATAGGGTAGTCGGATAGTACGACTAAGGGTATGGTTGATCCTTCTTAGTTAGTGCCCTGAAAGATTGGGCCAAGTACTATTGTTGGACCCTTATGTATATTGAGATCTATATCACCTCACACTCCTTTGTGACCATAGTTACCTCTTCTCTCTAAATATCGCTCATTATCTTATTATCCAAATTAGATCCAACAGTTGGGGTTCTACCGCCACAGTACAATTCAGATCTAGGAGTTGGGGTTCTATCATTACCGCACCAATCAGATCCAACAGTTGGGGTTCTGCAGCCGCAATGTAACTCACATTCAGCAATTGGGGTTCACAGGAAAATATGACTCTCAGCGCAGTCAGGCTTGTTGCTGCTATAGTACAGGCCCAATTTTCGTAGGACATTGGGAAGGATCAAGTTTTTTGGAATTCGGCCACTGCAGTATTGATTAGCGGGGAGTAAAACTCTATTCAGAGTAAAAAAAAAAAAAAAAAAGGTCCAAGGCCTCCCCTGGATGCTTACAAGAGACTTAGCCCATAAGATTCAGGACAATGAGTTGATCGTAGTGGTACCATTCACTCGTCAGCCTCAATTTTCTGGCAGTCCCAATCTTTTTTTATGAGTGACTTCAAGTGACCGAGATCTATGTATGGTAGAAACCATAGCTCAAGTCATGGCCAATGAGAAGATCGAGTGCCTGGAAACAAGGTTGGATCTATTCAAGGAACAACTGGATGCCATTTCAAAATCACTTGAACAATTCAACAAGAGCATGACAGGGTATCATCAGGAAGCGCATAGTATTGATGAACACCTCGAAGGAGAATCTAGCCATCATATTCACTTCCATGGAAATCACCAACATTCCCACCCTCAACCACCCAAGCTGGACAGTTATAAATTTGATGGCTCTAATCTGGTAGTATTGGTAGCACAAATGGAAAAATATTTCATTCGAAATGATATCTGTGATGATCAAACTGAATTACGTGTGGGAGCCCTTTACTTGGACCAAGAGAGATGGAAATGGTGGAAGTGGCATGTTAAATGTTATCCTAGGAACATAACTTGGCACGTGTTCTCCAAAGCCCTTTGTGACCGCTTTGACAAAGAATCTAATTTTTTGGGTTGTCTTACTAAGCTCTGACAAACAGGCACAGTAAAAGACTACATTACAGCCTTTGAGAGATTGGCCATCTAAAAATAAGGTCTAGGAGATGAATTCTACTTCGAGTGTTTCATCAGTGGTCTCAAAGTAGCCATCCAAGCACATGTCTGGATGCACCACCCACCTCCATGGATAGACGCTTTCACAAAGGTTGTCGAAGTGCAACTTGCTTTAGCTACCTAGTCTACTCGTCCAAATTTTGTAGCCAAGGGGCATCCCACCCAGGCTCAAGTCCCTACCCAAACACTTAAGGTTCAAAATATGTCTCCAACAGAAACGGTTGAACGAAGAAAACAAGGATTGTGCTACTACTGTGATGACAAATAATTCCCTGGGCATTAATGCAAGGAACAAATATTATTTCAAATTGATGTTATTTATCACAGCTCATCTGAGGAAGCCCCACCCCTTGGGGAGCCGGAGGACGAAGTTGAGGAAACCCAGCATGACAATTATCTCACAACTATGCTAGATGAAGCAGTTATCTCACTACATTCTTTGTTGGGCATTTCTGCACCCCAAACTCCCAAAATCTGAGGCTTTCTTAAACATCACCCAGTAGTGGTATTGATTGATAGTGGTAGCACTCATAAATTTATCCATAAGTGAGTCGCCGAAGCTATTCATTTTTTTGTATGAGAAGTCTCTAATTTACAACTCCTTATTATTTATGGGGGGACAATGAAATGTGAAGGCCGCTGCGAAAATATTAAACTTCATATGGGAAACTACCACCTGAAGACACACATGTTTGTGATTAATATAGGCGGTTGTGACATTGTCTTGTGTGTTAAATGGCTTCACACACTAGGTCCGATCACAATGGATTTCCAGGAGTTATATATAGGCTTTAAGCAGAATGACCACATTCATACACTACAGGGACTCTAGGTAGGTGCTCCTACTATCATCAAATCACATCGAATGGAAAAGTTGTTGAAAAAGGGCCATCATGGAGTCATCACCTAGTTTAATGCCATCTAGGCCATCGAATCCACTACTCTTCATATTCATCTTGAGAAGCAACAAGTCTTAGACCACCACTAGTAGGTATTTGACAAACCTAAAGAGCTTCCACACTCTAGAGGTGAACATGATCATATCATCCCTTTGGTCCAGGGGGTCCAACCACCTAATGTGAGCCCATATCAATATCCTTTGACCCAAAAGAATGAATTTGAAAAAATCATCAAGGAACTCCATGAAGTAGGTGTTATTTGTCCTAGCATCAGACCTTATTCATCACTGGTGGTCATGGTGCTAAAGAAATATGGAGAATGGTGCATGTGTCTAGAGTTTCGAGCCCTCAACAAGCACACTCTCAAAGACAAATTCCCTATTCTAGTTGTTGATGATCTACTTGAAGAACTACATGGTGCTCAATTATTTACCAAGCTCGATCTCCGCTCTGGCTATCACCAAATATGCATGAAAGAAGTAGACATTCCCAAGACTACTTTCCAAACTCATGAAGGCCAATATGAATTCTTGGTCATGCCATTTGGTCTTTGTAATGCTCCATCTACTTTTCAAAGCCTCATGAATCACCTACTGAAACCATATCTCCGAACATTTGTCCTCGTCTTCTTTGATGACATTCTTCTCTACAACCTAACCTGGGAAAAACATCTTCAACATGTAGACCTGATCTTGCAACTGCTCTAGAATCACAAATTATTTGTAAAATTGTGCAAGTGCTCTTTTGGTGTGGAAGAAGCCGAGTATTTGGGACACAATGTGGGTTGTTAATGTGTAAGGTTTGATCCCAAAAATATACTGGAAATGAAATATTGGCCTGAACCAAAAACATTGAAGAGTTTGAGGGTGTTGGGCATGGAATCCCCCCACAGCAGGTTTTGGGGCTCAAAGCCCAAGTTTTGGTCAAAGATGGTGTAAAACTCCATGAAGTGTGGGCACAGAGCATGAAGTGTACAATTGTGTCATAGGGTTTTCCTCCCTAAGAATTGTATTGTAAATTAATGTAAATTTGGCCTACCCATGGTCCGCAGACCATGGGATTGTATAAATAGAGTGAGGCTCTAAGTTGTAGAGTCAGTTGATGATAGGAGGAGTAGCGAAGGAATGGTTCAAGCTTAGAGTAGAAGTTTAAGTGTCTTGGGTTGTAGTAGTAGGAAGAGACTCTGCAACTGAGTGCGCAGAGGCCTAGTAGAGTAAGCAGCTGAGTGCGCAGACCCCTGCAGCTAAGTGCGAAGACCTCTGAAGCTGAGTGTGCAGGGTGGAGTCAAGTCTATAATCAGGACAGAAAGCTAATAAAGAAAAGTTGATTCATAATTTTGTGTAATTTTTGTGCTTACCTTTTTTATGTTTATGTTCATTTATGTATCGCACGCACTGATATAAATGCTGGATATGTTGTAATAACCATAAATCTTACACACATAAGCTAAGTAATCGGTTAATAAGCGAGGAACTTGGGTATTATACAGGTCGCACCCCAAGAAAGGTTGTGCAGAAGCCGCACTGCAGATCATGAAGGGCTCATAAGTGAGTGCAACAATAGGTCAGACTGTGGGCCTCCAGAAGCCCATCAGACATCCCAAGGGTGCGGAAACCTAGTTCTAGCACCCTCCCATACTACTTCGGGTAAGACCTCACTCCGCGCTCCATGGACTATTGCCAAAAGGGCCAGTAGTACCAGGATTTTCTTGGCTAAATCACCTCTGGACCAGGGTCAGGCCCCACTAAACCAACAAATGGTTCCATTGTTGGGACCAGGATCTGCATAAAGGATGTTTTATGTCGTGACACTAGAACCCTACAAAGAAAAAAATTGAAGAGTGGTTGGACAAGAAGGTTCACGAGTTCACAGCGTAGGAAACTAGAAATCTGCGATTATCTAAGGAGCAGTGGTTGGATCGCTACTTGTACACTGAAATCCATGAAATATTCTTTACATCTTTTCCATGTGAGCTATATGAGTGGATTGAAAAATTGGCAGACATCGAGGGAAGGTGTAGGCTCGACAAACCAATAGCGTGGACACCGGAACTAGTGCACGGACTAGAAGCCTCGAAAGAGAAGATAGCACGAGCTGTGGACCACTATCTCAACTGAATAATAGGAGGATTTATCATTGAGTTTGCGGAAGACATGACTGTCAGCTACAACGAGGCAGAGCAATGTTTTCTCAAGGGACCGCAAGGTAAGTATGTTAAATATTTGAACACTTGGATTAAGATGTTATTGTGTGAAAAGTGGGTTATGTGAATAAATTAATGTTTGGGATTACACGGAGCAGAAAGATATACAGAAGTGAAGAGTTAGACAATAGTCCCTTAATATCACCCTCACGGGAGAGTGAGGACGATCTCACGAAGGTTTCTCCGAGAAGCGCGATCAGTTTGATAAGGCATCGAATTCCATGTTTAACACCACCACCCACTTCACCCCCCTCACCTCCATCTCCACCCACTCCACCTCCGCCACCTCCACAGTTCAGTATGGTGAGCATGATCAAACTACCAGCATTCAGAGGAGTAGGAAATGAAGATTCGAACCAATTCTAGTTCGTAGTAAAAGTAGTATGGGAAGAATAAGGTGTCATGAATGATAATATCAAAAAGGCTATGTTGGTGAGCATGCTGCAGGATGGCGCATTAACATGGTAGATCAAGCATTCTAATTACCACCTGAATTCTAGAATTACAGAGATCCAGAATGTGTTGAACAAGGAATTTAGCAGGCCAAAATTAGAGACACAGTCAATCATCGGGTTTAAAGAGATCGCGATGCTCCCAGGCGAGACCCCCTGAGATCTAGACCAAAGGTTGAAAAGTACGATCCATGAAGCCAATATGAAGTTAACAGATGTGCAACATTTCGCATGGTTTGTGGCCTCACTTACACCACACTTAAGGATGGCGTTGTCACAACAAAAACTTTCCACCCAGGCCGAAGCATTGGAGATGGCAATGAGGTTGCATGAGACCCCTATACAGGACCCTGGATTGGGAGTCCAACAAATGCATGTGTAGCTATAGAATCTGTGTCTAGAAATGCAGAGTTTGAAACAGGATAGGGTACCTTGGCCAGAGGCGCGTGAGGAAGTATCGTGCATAAAATGCAAGGGCCAGGACCATGACAAAGATCACTATCCAGTATTCACGAACTACTTGGCAGAAAGTGGGCCAATGCCATTAAGACCGGAGGCACAGGCGGGGCCAAACGCAGCGTCTGCATTATGGTGCGCGATCTCCCAGATAGGAGGGAAACATACCACGAATAATTGTCATCTGTTGCAGAAGCATACGCAGACGTCCCAAAAGTTGTTTTGTAATTTTTGCAGGCCGGTAGGCCATGATGAACTCACCTACCGAAGCTATGAACTAATGATGGATCAGACTCCTGCCTACAGGATGCAGGCCGAAACGCGAGCCCTCGACCCAAATGTAGGGTTGGCGCGCACTAGGTTTCAGGGGTGTGGTAGAGGTCAAAGTGCTATGGGACCAGGAAGGGGTCACATCAGGTAATTTGCTACAATTACGGAGGGCCAAGGAATTATGCCTGTGATTGTACGAACCCGACTAGGATATCATGTTGGTACTATCGTCAGTTTTATCATGAGGCAGAAGATTGACCTTTGATGATAGCAAAGATGCATGAAAAGGGAGTACTCCAACCCCCTCCAACCCAGAATTTACAGATGATGAGGTTTGAACCACACAAAGAAGACCCAAATATAAACATGATGATCAGGAGCAGTGTGATAATGGGAGATGATAAAGGGAAACAGCCAGGAAAATGTGTGTGTGTTCGCAAGGCTCCTACAAAGGAACCTGAGTTTTACTTAGAACACGCGAAAGAGACATTCATGGAAGCTAAGAAGACCTTCATGGAGGCCTCCACTTTAGGTAGTAAGGATCAACTAGAACCAGGGATGGATGCTTCCATGCTCACTACCTTTCTGGAGACATGCATGAAACTGCTGCACGATAGCAAGGTAGTCAAAGGGCTACAAGAACTGATCACTAGGTGCGTGGGGTCAAGAGAACTGTGCGTGGTCCGAAAATTGGGAAAGCATGCGTTGTGCATAGGAAGGGAGATGAGGTTGACTGTGCAAATAGGCGAGTATGAAATGGATTAGGTAATCCTAGATCTGGGTTCAGATGCGAATGTACTACCAAAACAAACATGGGAACACATGGGCAGACCTACGTTGCAATGGTCCTCTGTTCAGTTATGAATGGTGAACCAACAAAATATTTTGCCCATGGGAAGATTGGAAGGAGTGACAGCAGATATTGAAGGTGCGAGCACGCAGGCGGATTTTGAAGTGATAGAGATTGTCGATGACAGCAATCCCTATCCCATGCTACTAGGAATAGATTGGGCTACTGATATGAATGGAGTCATAAATCTGAAGAAGCACAAAATGTTCTTTGAGAAAAAGTCACTATGCGTAGTAGTACCATTGGACCTAGCCGAGGGAGCGTGATACACTGAATCAGTGTGCAACGATGATAGTGATGATGACCTTGACTGTATCTATAAGATAACTGCACAAGGAGAAGATTGGGTGAATCTGACTGCAGATGAAAGGATTTCATGGGAGTGCGAAAGCTCCTGCACTTCAGATTCAGATGAAGAGATAGAGCGATGGCAGAATCGACTGCACGAAGTAACCATGCTAAACTGCAACATGATGATTAGATTGTTGTGTTGCATAAAAATAGAGGCAAGGGAGCTAACGACATATGATGGATTGTTAGTGATGGATGAATTTCTGAGCAAACTCAAAAATGTAGTACCAGAGCAGTAGTGGTTCGATGCACTGAAGTGGGCACTGCACACAACACCCGCACTATGGTGCAGTACGCATCAAGGAACTTTTGAAAACTAGCATGGATGTAGAAGGATGATGCGCCTACGTTTTGGAAAACCCCAACTCCGAATGAAAACCAATTGGCCGGGGTGAAACAACTTATGCGCCCACCTTTCCCAATGGGTACAGGCATATGATGTACAGTCTACACAAGCGTACAACCTAGAAAATCAGAACAAACCATAGTAGTAGGAAGGGTGACATCCCTTACCAATTCTCCACGACGAGGCATTTGATAGGGTGGGCGAAGTACTAAACAAGGTTTACCGGATGAAACAAACTGAATGGGACCTGTGCATACCAGCAATTCGATGGGATTATAGGACCATGTGCAAAAACCTAAGCACAAAGATGATTCCAAAGGTGCGAACCAGAGTAGAACCCAAGATTCATGAAGGGAATACCAAGAAGAATCCACACATACTAGCTCCCACTGTTACGGCAACACGCAAAGACCAGGATGAAGGAATCACACAGCTACGCGAGGATGACCATATAAGGATTCGGGAAGCCATTCAACAAAGGAACCTTAGAATTCGTAAACTTGAAGAAGATCAGGTATGATTAAGGAAGAAAAGCATGTTGATGGACACTGAGATCAAAATACTGGAAACAGGGTCACGCAAGCATGTCTCATCGGTAAACCAAGGATGAGAAGGCAAGATACGGATGGTCATACCACTACATTGGAAGAGTGTCACCGAGAATTTATGATTCTGTTACCATGGTTGAGACCGCACCTTACCAAATGAAGTAACAAGGGAAGCGCACCACATAAGATAAAGCACACAGCGCACCAGTTGTCGCGAGGGCAAGTGAGGAGTGTCCACGCGCTATGATGGAAGATGAGTTGCAGTCTCACACAGGTGGGGTGACCACTTGACTAACCATAGGGAGCACAGTCTCAACACTCCAGACAGTTGAACGAGAGTGCAGGACTCTAAATGATTCTGTTTGGGAACTGTGCGGCGAGGGAGTTGCACACAAAATTAACATGGTACAAGGTTTGCATCCACACATGGGGAGCTGCGCTACCACACGGGTAGGCTAGGAAGTAATCATTGACATCATTGTTCATGACGAGATGTCAGATTTAAGGCAAAAGGGAGCGGGCGACGGGAAATTAAGACACGAATTAAGAGCTAGATTCGGGGCGATCTGCCGCCAAGGATGCATTAATGACTCATAAATAGGGGGAATAGTAAAATTCAAATTCAAAAGATGCTATAAAAATCCCAAGGCTAGCCACAAGACAACACTTGTTCATTTGAGATTTGAGCTATTATGAAGAGCATAGAGTGTTGAGCGCCAAGTGGTATTTGAGCCCCCATGTTCGCGAGCGACCACAGACAATTCGGACAAGATGACAACTACCAAGAGAGGTGTGGGTTTTGTAGAGAGTACCGTCGAGGAAGCCACGCAGAGCCTTAAGGTGCAAGTGGGGGATGTACTGGGAATTCCAAAATCACCCCGAATGCCAAGGCCCAAGAAGGATACATAGCCAGTGGGACCAGTCCCGGAATCCGCAGTTTGGTAAATTGTCCATTGAAGAAAAGGGCAAGGTTATCAACTTGGAGACAGATGATGATGAGGAGGACCTCCATGCTTTCGTAGAGGAGATAAAGGTGGATGAAGAAATGGAAGAAGACATCCAGCCAGTGTGCACTGCAGCAAAACTTCCCGAGTACGTTCCTCTGTGGAAAGGGAAAGCTAAAGTACCCAAGGATTTGGATGCCACTAAAAGCGCACTTCAAACCCCACTCATCCCGGATGGAATTCTGTTTGAGGATTCAGTTCTGGGCCGTGTGCTCACAATGAAATTTGAAGATTGGGACCTCGCAGACAGCGAAAAGTTCCCCCATTTACAGATGGAGAACCTCATGAAACAGAGCAAGGAGGGGTCAATTACAGCGGTAGAGCCACAGAAATGGCTGCGCGATGTGGAGAAGGCTGGGCTACTCCACCTCTTATGGATTCCACATTTTTACTGCGCACTGATCGCGATCTTTGTCATCAAGTAGCTGCTTTTCCTGGTGCATGATGGCTACTTATGGTTGGAGGAGCCTATTCCCATCACAGCGGAGCTTATTCACAAGATTTCCTGGCTTCCATATAAGGGAAGGGACCTCACGAAGATAGCCAGCAAAAGTGGAGATTTGGCGCTCACAGAGGCCATGAAGAAGAAGAATAAATTGGAAAAGAAGAAGAGAGGCTACATAATATCAAGCATTCAATACAAAGGGGTGCATGCAGCCACCCAGTTGCTGGTTGGGAAGGTCATGAGAAAATGTCGCGGAGATGAGGTACTAGCACTGGTCATTGCGCTAGCAAAAAAATGCATGGAGGGGATCCAATTAAACTGAGCTGCCTTCCTTTGTGAAGAATTCCTCACCAACTACAAGGAATTTCAAGAGTAGGGCAATATCTTCAACTATGCATGGTTGCTATTGTCCATCTTAATGGTGATAGGGGAACTTCCTGAGGATAGTCAGTTCCCTCCTCTTGAACAAGACTTGCTAGAGGCTGCAAAATATGTGTCGCTTTGGGCTACGAAGGATGCCACATGGATCCACGAGACTAAGATCTTCTGGGTGCTCATGGAGGCAAGCATCCAGATGTGGATTAACAAGACGTCGTGCCTATCCCCCATAGTGTACAACAGTCTATGGAGCTTTTCAAACTTCAAGGCGGATATGCACAATGTGTATATCAAGGCACGTAAGGATCCAACGTAGAGCTAGACCAAGCTTCCTTTCATCACAATTGACAATGCCATCTTCTCCATGCTCAACTCATGGCCTCCCGAGTGGCACACCCTAGATCTGGTAGCAAAGGATAAAACAGTAGCACAGAAGCAGAAGGCTGCAACCAAGTTTCATGTCACAAAGTTGGCCCAACATAGGCACAATGAACAAGCGGCCATGGAGGTAAGGGCCACTTGCGAAGCAGCAAAGGCAGCCGCAGAACAGGTAAAGGCCATCGGAAAAGTAGCAGCAGCACAAGCAACATGGGCCACCACGACACAGGAGGAAGGAGGCCATGACATGTCTATAGGACAGGGACCAGATACAGCAAAAGGCACAGACCCAAGCACAATGTCCACTCAACTGAAACAGCCGCACATCATGGAGTGGTCCGGTCTGCGAAAGAAGGCCAAAGCTTCCAAATTGGACATCAAGCCAATTAGATTGATAGAGGGTGACCTCTATGACATTGGCGACATTGTTCGTGAGGTCACTTGGGAAGCGCTCCAGGAAGCTATGATGGAGAAACAGACTATTTTGGGGGTTGTAAGGGTGTAGTTGCAGGAACATCAAGTGTGGGCCCCCCAGGAAGGAATAGTCACCGCCTACGATGCCGCGGGTACATCAACAGCGGAGTAGCTGCTACGCACCAGAATGGCCAACACCATAGTGCTGCCAGAAGGAGTGCTAACAATGGAAAGCGAGGAGGACCGAGCCATGGTGGGCAGGATCAAGGGACTTGGCCTAAACTTGGCTACCCTTCCTCGGGATACATTATATCAGCTACAAGACAGAGCAACAATAGAACTCCATGCTAGGGAAGGATGCGCAGTGCAGATACTCAACGAACAGAGAATCAACATTGAGCAGCTTAGTCTCCAGCATGATGAAGTTCTTGTGCAGAAGCAGTAGCTAGAGAAAATGGTAGAGGAAGCATGTCGCCATGTTCCAGAGCTAGAAATCACAACAGACCTACCAGTTGGAGTGTGAATCCACAAATTAGCCAGTGGATTCTGCGAGGAAAAGAAGGAAGCAACGAGGGTACAGCTGGACCTCAATATTCAGATTTTTGAACTGTGATGAAAGGTGCAATCCTCTATGCCCTCAAAATTTAGGGAACAATGCGCTAGCTCTATTATGAAAGGGCTAGAGGAAATAGGACAGGTAGTACAAAACTGCACCAATATGTTGGAAGAATCCTTCACGGTCCTCACTTCATTATAGGAGGACCCCAACATAGAGCGCTGGGAAATGGAGGCACGGGAGCTTCAAGTTCAGTATGACAGTGTGCGTGGAATGGTGCAGACAGTTGTCCTAACCCAGCGGCTTGTGAAGCTACAACAGACAAAGGCGTTGAAGGAACAGGTGGATGTCACACAGTAAAAGAGGCAGTCCTTAAAGCATGCATCCAGCCTTAGATTGATGAGGCCTTCCCCATCACTACGGACATCGAAGGAAAGATCGCACAGATGAAGGCAATGCATGCCTTAAGACAGGGAGTTGCCCCTGACAGTGAGACTTCGGCCGAGAGAGTGGAGCAGATCTAGCAGATTGCATATCAGTGCGTCGTGAACCTCAAGGAAGCAAAGGAATGGTTGGAGGGGCTCCGTACCAAGATTGCGGCACCATCAGAGTGACTCGAGACGAGTCATGATGATTATGTTGGGTGCTTGTTGGGCATGGAATCCCCCCACAGTAGGTTTTGGGGTTCAAAGCCCAAGTTTTGGTCAAATATGGTGTAGAACTCCGTGAATTGCGAGCGCAGAACGCGAAGTGTACAATTGATTCATAGGGTTGTCCGCCCTAAGCATTATATTGTAAATTAGTGTAAAGTCGGCCTATCCATGGTCTGCGGACCATGGGATTGTATAAATAGAGTGAGGCTCTAAGTTGTAAAATCAGTTGATGATAGGAAGAGTAGCGAAGGAATGGTTCGAGCTAAGAGTAGAAGTCTAAGTGTCTTGGGCTGTAGTAGTAGGAAGAGGCTCTGCAGCTAAGTGTGAAGAGGTCTAGTAGAGTTGGATCTGAGTGCGTAGACCCCTACAACTGAATGCGCAGTGTAGATTCGAGTCTGTAATCGAGATATAAAGCTAACAAAGAGAAGTTGATTCCTAATTCTATGTAATTGTTGTGCTTATCTTCTTTATGTTTATGTTCATTTATGTATCGCGCGCACTGATATAAATGTTGGATATGCTATAATAACCATAAATCTTACACACATAAGCTAAGTAATCAGTTAATAAGTGAGGAACTTGGGTATTATATGGGTCGCGCCGTGAAAAGGGCTACGCAGAAGCCGCACCGTAGGTCTCGAAGGGATCACAAGTGAGCACAGTGATAGGTCAGACCTCGGGCCTCCAGAAGCCCATCAGACATCCCAAGGGTGCAGAAACCTGGTTCTAGCACCCTCCCATACTACTTTGGGTGAGATTTCAGTCTGAACTCTGCAAATTGTTTCTAAAAGGGCCAGTAGTACTAGGATTTGCTTGGCTAAATCACCTCTGAACCTGGGTCAGGCCCCACTAAGCCAACAAAGGGGATTATTGGATCTCACTGGCTACTATCGCAAATTTGTCTGCAATTATGGTAGCATTGCTAGACTCCTCACTAACCTTCTTAAGAAAATTCATTCCTCTGGACTGATGCAACACAACAAGCGTTTGTGGCTCTCCTATGTCTTCCACTCAAGTATAGGAACTACCGAACTTCATCAAATCTTTTGTGATTGAATGTGATGCTTCTGGTACTAGTATTGGTGTTGTCTTATTGCAAGAAGGTCGACCATTGGCTTCCACGAGCCAACAACAAAGTGGGAAACATTTGGGTTAATCTACCTATGAGAAAGAGATGATGGCCATCTTACATGCAGTAGATACCTGGTGACCATACTTATTGGGGCCATGTTTGTAAATCCGCACAGACAATCAAAGCCTCAAATATTTTTTGGAGCAACACCTATCCTTGCCACAACAAAATAAATGGTTGACCAAAATGTTGGCATATGATTATGAGATAATTTATAGGAAAGGACGTGACAATGTAGTAGTTGATTCTTTATCGCGCCAATTTGAGGATGAAAGCACCCTGCTATCAATCTCTCTTCCCATACCAGATTGGATTGAAGAACCCCGCAAGGAATCGTTTTCACACCCTTCTCTCTTCCAGCTTATTAATAACTTGAGAGAAGATCCTAATTCCTTAGTGGGTACTCTTGGAAGGATGAGATTCTTCACTATAAGGATCGAGTAGTTATATCGCCGACATCCACCCTCAAAACCCACATTTTGAAAGAATTGCAATATTCTCCACTGTAGGGCATGCAGGCTTTAAGAAGACTTATGCTCGCACTCGTCATTCTTTCTTTTGGATGGGAATGAAAAATGGAATTCTTACTTTTTTTGTTGAATGTGATGTGTGTCAACACCACAAAGGAGAAACAATCAGGTTACCAAGAACCTTACAACCATTGCCACTCCCTGCCTCCATCTAGGCAGATGTTTCCATGAATTTCATTACTGGTCTCCCAAATTTGGGTAACAAATCTGTCATCATGGTGGTTGTGCACATACTTTATATATATGATCATTTTTGTGATCTACCCCACCCATTTACCCCCACCTTGGTGGCTCAAGATTTCATGGACCAGATCTTCAAACTGCATGCATGCTAACTTCCATTATGTTTGATCGTGACCCGACTTTCACCAAAAAATTTTGGCAAGAACTTTTCAAGCTACAAGGCACCTAAATCCAACTAAGTACTGCCTATCATCCGCAAACTGATGGTCAAACTAAAGCAGTCAACAAATGTTTGGAGACATATCTAAGGTGCTTCACTTCAGAAAATCAGCATCAATGGGCACAGTGGCTACCTTTAGCTGAATGGTAATATAATACTAACTATCATGAAGCCATCAATATGACTCCATATGAAGCAGTGTATGGACAACTCCCACCTTCACCTATTTCTTATATCCATAGATTCTATAAGGTGCAAGAAATTGATCAAATCCTACAGAACCGTGTCCCCATGCTCGCTCATCTCAAAGGTAATATCCATCAAGCTCAGAATCGAATGAAGCAACAGGCAGACCAGCATCATTTAGAGTGCACATTTCAAGAAGAGGATCAGGTATTCCTGTGGCTACAACCATATAAGAAAACATATATCAAAGAAAAGGGCTGCAACAAAACTAGCTCCAAAATTCTATGGACCTTATCAAATACTTCAGCGCATTGGAGCAGTAGCCTACAAGCTAGTCTTTCCACCAACTTCAAAAATCCATCCAGTCTTTCATGTATCATCCATCAACAAAGTGGTGGGGAACAATTGCATAATTCAAACTAGTCTACCCAAATTGGATGAGCAAGTTTCAATCTGGCTCCAACCAGAATAGGTCCTTGACACTCGTGAAAGACATCTACACAGCCACACAATCAAGGAAGTCCTCATCAAGTGGAAAGACATATCTCCAGAAGATGAGACCTGGGAACCAACCACTATTCTTTAGCAATTTCTGTAGCTTCAGCCTTGAGGACAAGGCTACTTTTAATGGGGGAGGGCATGTTAGGGTCCAACCCTAACCCCTTTATTTATGTAATAAACCCAATTGGGCCGAGTCATAGTCATAGTTAGCTAAAGAGTCAATAAAGCCCATATTAATAATTGTAAGTGGTTGACCCACATTTAAGAAAGGGATGACAGTTAGTTGCAAATGGGTCATTAATAAATAAATTGGTCAACCCATGTTCTACAAAGGACCACTAGTCATTAGGTTGTTGAAGGTCATTTAGTTATAAATAGTCGTAGTCAGAAGTGAAATATCACCGAGTCTTATTTGTAATCGATCTCTGCTCTACTGTAGGTTTCCCCCTTGAAGAGGAAAGTGAACATTGCATCTATCTCTGAATATTAAAATACTTGTTGTTTTTTCTCATTTTATTCTTTGTTCTGGGTTGTATTTCTTCACGTATTTTGCATTTTGGAATTTCTCGCAGGTCATGAGCATAATAGAAAAACTGAAAGAAACAATGGTGGGGGTCCGAGTGGAATAGATGGGTGGACACCAATATCCACCTAGATCATGCAAATCCAAATATGAACTCGAGACATCCTACCCTGCTTATGCAATGGAAATTCAAGAAATCAACCTTAAGTCTGGAAGTGTGCTTCCAGATAACCAACCTCCATCTCTACCTAGGGAGGTTGAAGAGGAAAAGGAAGAGAGTGTTCCTCAAGCCAATCCACCAGATTTTCCTAAGAGATTAGTCCATCCTAACTAGCACACCCCAAAAGAGACTTGAAAAAATTGTGTGTTAAAATCCCACTCCTCCAACCTATCAAGGATGTCCCCATTTAAAACAAGTTAATCAAGGAGAAGTGATTCAAAAATCATGGGAGGAGAAATAAAGACACCCCTGCCATTAATTTCATTTGACAACTGTCTAACTTAATGTTTGGGAGAGTGAATTTCTTGAAACATCTAGACCTTGGAAGTCCTGTGGTAGATGTGCACATTGATGGCATCATTGTCCCCCATACCTTGATTAATCTTGGGGCTTCCATCAATGTGATGACTAAGGAGACCATGCTTAAACTAAATCTCTAAGGATCATTAAGGAAGACCACGAAAATCTTGGAACTTGCAGATAGATCCACAATAGCTCCTAAGGGAGTTGTTGAGGATATGATGGTCTCCATTTATTATTGGGAATACCCTACTGACTTCTTAGTTCTCCAACCTAAGACAAAATTCAATGGTTATCCTCTCATCCTTGGAAGGCCATGGATAGCCACTGCTAATGCTTACATAAGTTGTAGGGTTGGTAATATGACCATTAAAAATGGCCATTTTTCCAAACAATTGGCCTTGTATGCCCCTACTCAACCATCTCTAGAGCATGACTTACCCTTATGGTTGGAAGAGGAGGAGGAAGATGAAGTATACCATGCCACATCCTACCCAATTTTCCCCTAAATGTTATTATAGGAGGGGGCCAGCTTGATGAAGAAGACATGATTGATCAAATACTTCAGAATTAGGCCCCCAACACCATGTCTCTTGATGAGTTAGTAAAGAAATATAAATATAACCCTTAGACTGATTTGTTCCTAGTTGACTCGAGTCCTAATCATGTCATAATGATAAAATTTGGTCTAGCTAAACCATTGAAAATCAACCCCTTCTCTCCGAACATTGGGAAAAGGAATTATGTGACATGCTAAGATAGCAACTAGATGCCTTTTCCTGGAGTTATAAGGAAATGAAGGGAGTGCACCCTTCGGTGTGTACTCACCACATTTACATCAAGGAATGATACAAGCTAATGCACCAACCCCAGAGGAGAATGAACCCAGCTCTCAAATACATAGTTAAAGAAGAACTACAGAAGTTGTTGGATGTAGGGTTCATTTACCCCATCTCAGATAGTGAGTGGGTGTCTCCTCTAGTTTTGGTCCCAAAGAAGAATGGAAAATGGAGGATATGTGTGGACTACAGAGAGTTAAACAAAGCCACTAAAAAGGACCATTTCCCTCTACCTTTCATTGACCAAGTCTTGGATGGTATTGTAGGGAAGGATTTCTTCTCTTTCTTGGATGGATTTAGGGGTTACAATCAGATCCATATCAGCCCAGAGGACCAAGATAAAACCACATTCACTTTTCCTTGGGGTACCTTTTCTTATAGGGTCCTTTCTTTTGGATTATGTAATTCCCCTTCCAATTTTCAAAGGGAAGTTCTAAGCATCTTTGTTGAGCTAGTCCATGACTCTGTAGAAATCCATATGGATGATTTCACTCCCTATGGGTGTGACTTCCTGGAGGCTCTCTCTAACTTGACCAAAGTATTAAATAAGTGCATTGAAATGAACCTATCCATTATTATTTAGAAGTGTGAGTTCTTTATGAATGTATGGACTATTCTAGGTCACTTAATATCCTAGGAAGGACTACAAGTGGACCCAAAAAAAATTACTATCATAAAGAGGGTCCCTACTCCTTAGAAGCATAGGGATGTCAGAAGTTTCTTGGGCTTAGTTGGATACTATAGGATATTCATAAAGGGCTTCAAAAAAGTAGCCTCACCATTGTTTGGACTACTAGCGAATGACTCTGAATTTTGTTGGTCAGAAAGATGCCAATAGGCCCTAGAAACCTTAAAGGAAAAGTTGACTACTGCACCCATACTCTGAGGCCCAAATTGGGCTCTTCCTTTCCACATCCTTGCTGATGCCTCTGATAAATCTATAGGAGCATATCTAGGCTAAATAGATGACAAGTTACGCCATTTACTTCATTAGCAAAAATCTGTCCAAGGCAGAATTAAACTATATTGTGACTAAAAAAGAGCTCCTACTTGTTGTCCATTCCTTGAACAAATTTAGACACGACATCACTGGTTAATAGACCTTTGTACATAATGACCATGTTGTTATCAAATATTTGATTAAAAAGCCTGATGTAATGACCAAAATTACTAGATGGTTTCTTTTATTACAACAGATTGATCTAACTGTCATTGATAAGCCTGGTAGAGAAAATGTAGTTGCAATTTTTTTTGTCTAGAATTTATTTTGCAAGTGAGGAAGGAATGGTTGATGATCAGCTACTAGATGAGAATTTTTTTCTAATTTAGTTCTCTGTCCATGGTTTTTTGACATAGCCAACTACCTAGTGGCTACACAGTTCCCTCCAAAGTTGTCCTCCAAGGAAAAAAATAGAATTGTAAGAAAGAGCGCCCCATTCACTTGGATTGGGGGAAATTTCTTCAAGATAGGCCCACATCAAATTTTGAGGAGATGTGTCTAGGAGGAGGAAGTCTTTAACATCCTTCTAGCCTATCATGATGGGCCTTGTGTGTTGGAAATAATACTGAGAGGGGGGGTGAATCAGTATTATCAAGCAATTTAATAAATCTTCCTTATTTGATCTTTGAATTATTTTTGCATGTCAGTACCATAAATTAATGAGCATGAAAAACAGATAATCACACCAAGGAACACAAGATGTAAGGTGGAAACCCAATGTGGGTGAAAACCACCTGCTGCAATATGTCTCTATCTTCTTTCAATTTAGAAACTTCTTTTACAATGATTTTGTACTGGTGCAGTCCTTTACCAGTACGCAGGCTGCAACCTGCAGAGAGCTACAACTCTCTCTCTTTCTCGTTTTCCAGTCTACTCCTGGAAGGGAGCTACAACCCCCTACTTCTTTTCATAAAGCATCAGATGATCAACAAGTACATAACAGATATAGACCACTACAGATATCAGATCAGTAATAACAGAACCAACCCAGAACACCTTATCAACAGAGAAATTCAATCAACAGAACATCTTAAAACAAAGACGCAGTTTTTCTTTCTGTGGCCTGCGACCAGACGCCGTTAACTTTCTGCAACTCTGCGTCCACACGCAGATGTCCTTCTGCTCTGCTGCGTGTCAACGCACTGTTCCTTTGACTGCTCTGCGTTCTGTTGCTTCAGGGACGCACCCAAATATATTATCGCGCCGCGTCTTTAGCTACAGAGACGCACCTGAAAACACTATCGCGCCGCGTCCTTCTGCTTCAGAGACGCACCTGAACCTTGATCACCCTGCGTCCACACGCAGGTCTCTCTATACTGTGCTGCGTCTCGGCGCACTTGCCCTTTACAGTACCTGCGTCCCGGCGCACTTTCCCTTCACTGATCCTGCGACCCTTCAGATATAAATGATATGAAGACTTCAAGACAAACCCAATCAGTCAGATCTACAGATCTGATCATGTGCCATAGAGATCACAGTCCATTAGAAGATTCGCCCTCTTAGATCTGGACTAGATCTCACCAAATAAGATATTCAACCCAAGACAATTGCACAATCCAAATGAACACCTTTGCTTTATATAGGCAAGCTCCTCCCCAAAACATGGAACAATACCACGAGCCGACACCATAGAAACACAAAACCGTCGGCTAGATACCACACAAGAAACCCCCACGTGCTTTTCTCTGCCTTGAAATGTGTGCACTGGGTAGACGCACCCCCTGAACGGCTGGCCGGCGTCCCTGGACGCGGGTTCTGCATGGTATACCTGCGGGGACGCACTTTCTGAACCGATAGTCTGCGTCCTTCTTAATTTTTAACAAACTGAGAGCCTTACCACTGGAGTTGCCATCAAGTACAACATCTGTAACATACATTCATACCAGAAAACATAATGCCAACAATCTCCCCCTTTGGACTTGATGGCAACCTCACAAACTTCAGCTTCATTCTCCCCCTTTGACATCAAGGGCAAAGGGTATGCTCCCCTAAGCTCATGCTCCCCCTGAATATGAACCAGATCTGCAGCAACGCACCACCATGAAAGAGATAGAGACATATTGCAGCTATTTCCAAGATCTCCTTCTCCATAATGCCAACAATGCATTATGTGCTCCCCCTGAGCCTGTACCACCAATAAGAAGAAGTTCAACAAGATGATGCATCAACAACCCCCAGCTTTTACCTGAGGTATTCAAACGTGTCCCTGGGCAATGGTTTGGTAAGAATATCAGCAACTTGTTCCTTGGAAGGAACATACTCCAACTTGACTTTCTGTTCAAGCACTTGTTCCCGGAGAAAATGGTACTTGATTGGTATGTGCTTGGTTTTTGAATGCATAACCGGATTCTTTGAGATGCTGATTGCACTTGTGTTATCACATAAGATGGGGATAGGTGGTGTACAAGTGATTTGAAAATCCTGCAAAGTCTGCATCATCCAAAGGAGTTGAGTGCAACAAGATGCAGCAGCAACATATTCTGCTTCAGCTGTAGACAAGGCAATCGAACTCTGTTTCTTGCTGAACCAAGATACCAGTCTGGAACCCATAAAGAACGCACCACCACTTGTGCTTTTCCTGTCATCCACGCTTCCGGCCCAATCTGCATCTGTATAAGCATGAAGAGTAAGATCTGTATCTCTAGGATACCATAAGCCATAATTTTGAGTCCCTTGAAGATATTTGAAAATTCTCTTTACTGCCTGAAGATGAGTCTCCTTCGGATTTGCCTGAAATCTTCCAACTATTCCAACTGCATGCATGATGTCCGGTTGGGTACCTGTCAAATATAGTAAACTTCCAATCATAGATTTGTAGGTTGGTTGATGTACTGCTGCAGATTCATCATTTGCACTGAGACTACATCCTGTGACCATGGGTGTACATACTGGTTTTGCATCTTCCATGCCATATTTCTTCAAAATCTGCTTGAGATACTTGGTTTGAGATAAAAAGATTCCTCCTTCCTTTTGTTGGATTTGCAAACCAAGGAAATATGTCAGTTCTCCTAGCAAGGACATTTCAAATTCTTTCTGCATGACCGAGGCAAAGCTTTGACTCATAGCTTCTTCATTGCTGCCAAAAATAATGTCATCTACATACACAACAAGTATTAGTAATTTGTCATTTTCAATTTTTATATACAGATTGCTATCTGCTGAACCTTTTGAGAAGCCTTGTTGATGAAGATATTTGTCCAACCGGTAGTACCAAGCCCTTGGAGCTTGTTTGAGACCATAGAGAGCCTTTTTCAATCGGCATACAAGATTTGGATCATTTCCAAGAATGAACCCATCTGGATGTTCAATGTACACTTCTTCTTCCAAGTCTCCATACAGAAAGGCTGATTTCACGTCCATTTGAAATACTTTGAAGTTTTGAAAACTTGAGAGAGCAAGGAACATTCGGATGGCCTCAAGTCTTGCAACAGGAGCAAAAGTTTCTTCAAAGTCTATTCCTTCTTGCTGCGCATACCCTTTACAAACAAGTCTGGCTTTGTTTCTAATTACTTCTCCATTTTCATTCAATTTATTTTTGAAGACCCATTTTGTTCCGATAACGTTCTTATCCTTTGGTCTAGGAACCAGCTCCCAAGTGTTGTTCTTTTCGATTTGCTCAAGTTCTTCATCCATTGCTTTCACCCAACATTCATCTTTGCATGCTTCTTTCACATTTTGTGGTTCAGTAGAGGAGAGTAATGCCAAATAGCTTGAGGCTTCTGCAACTGTTCTTCTTGTTTGTACACCTGCTTCTTTCTGCCCCACAATCTGAGATTCTGGATGATTCTTCTGAACATATCTGGATGGTGTTTTCTCTTCTATTCTTGTCTGCTCCTCTGGTTCTTCTTGAGGTTCTCCTTGGGGTTCTTCTTCTTCATCATTCTGTCTTTGAGGGTAGCCTTCATCTTCTTCTATATCTTCATGATGTACTTTCCTAGGAATATATCCCTTCTCATCAACCACTACATCAATGCTGTCAACAATTCTGCCAAGTCTTTTATTGTAGCATTTGTATGCTTTGCTATGTGGAGAATAGCCAAGAAGAATGCCTTCATCTGCTCTAGGTTCAAGTTTGCCAAGCTGCTCATCAGTATTCTTGATATAGCATTTGCTCCCAAAGATTTTGAAGTGCTTTACCGAAGGAGTTTTACCACTCCAGAGCTCATGAGGAGTTTGAGTGCTGTTCACCCGGACATTTGTCTTGTTGAGAATAATAACCGCAGCATGTGCAGCTTCACCCCAGAAAGTTGTGGGAGTTCCTGATTCATCAAGCATAGCACGAGCCATTTGTTGGATTGTTCTGTTCATTCTTTCAACAACTCCATTTTGCTGAGGAGTTCTAGCTGTAGAGAATTCTCTCCTTATCCCATGTTCATCACAGAAATCGAAAAATTCATTTGAAGTAAATTCCCCACCTCTGTCGGATCTGAGGCACTTAATTTTGTGACCTGATTCATTTTCAACCAAGGCTTTGAAGGTCTTGAATTTTTCGAATGCTTCATCTTTGTGCTTCATAAGTCCTAACCAGACAAACCTGGAGAAATCGTCAATAAATAATATCAAGTATTCCTCTCCTCTAGGTGTTCTTTTCCTGAATGGGCCACATGTATCTGTATGTACTAGCTCAAGAGGCATGCTAGCTGATCCCTCTTTCTCTGGAAAGTTAGTCCTGGTTTGTTTTCCAAACTGACATGATCTGCATATGGTGTTGTCAGGAATTTTGATATCTGGAAGATCGCGAACTGCCTGATATTTGCATGCTTTCCTTATTTGTGAGAAGCTTAGATGTCCCAACCTTCGATGCCATAACCAGTGCTCTTCATCCTTGCTAAGATAGCATTGTTGTTCTCCTTCTTCAAATATGTACAGATTATTTGGAGTTCTTTTGCCTTTGAGTACTGTTTTACCTGTATCAAGATCACGAACAAGACATGCATTCGATCTGAAAATAACCTCGGTTTTTTGATCACACATCTGGCTGACACTTAGTAGATTATGCTTCAATCCATCAACATACAAAACATTTCCAGCCTTGACCTTTTCTTTCAAAGGAGCAATACCTTTTCCTTCTATAGTTGCAGGAGTATCATTTCCAAAAGAAACTTTCTTTCCCTTTTCTAAAGTAGAATAAGATTCAAGTTTTTCTTTATCACCTGTCATATGTTTCGAACATCCACTGTCAATGTACCATAGATTTTCCTGTCCTTCTGCATAAAATGCTATCCCACATCTTTCTGTTTGAGGTTCCTTTATTCTCCATGTTTTGGTGCTTGTGACTTGTTCCTTTTTCTCCTGAAACCTGCTCCTGCATTCAGAGTCTTCATGACCAAAATTATTGCAGATAGAACATTCAACTTCATTTTCAAGAACCGAAAAGTTGTTATAGGTCCTTTTTGTAATCCCTGTCATACTTCTTTGTTTTTGAGCTTCCCTAGTCATGATTGTTTTATATGCAACACATTGAACTGCTTTGTGACCAAAGTTATGGCAAGAAAAGCATTGTCCATTGAAGAAGCTTCTGCGGTTATTGAATCTACCAGCCAACTGATTGTAATTTCTATTTTCATCTATTCTTGAACCAAACTGAGAAGATTTTACCTGTGGCTGGTTGTAGATTTTGTTCACCCTTAAGATGGATTGTCCCTGATAGTTTCTGTTTGTAATTCGTCCCTGCTTTACCTGATTATCTTCATTGTTCTTCTGCTCATTTCTTCTTGCTGCATCAAGATAACTTTTTGAGGTGGATGCTTGAGAGGTTTCTCCATTATAGCCCAAACCTGTCTTGTTTAGAGGAGACCGCTGCACATTGATAATCTCATCCAAAGTTTCAGATCCTTTGACAAACTTAAGATTAATAGCTTTTGTTTTCTCAATTTCTTTTCTGAGACCAACAATTTCACCTTCTAGTTTTTCAAGATGTTTTTCCTTTTCATCAATTTGAAATTGCAAAGTATCAATGATCACATTCTTTTCTTCTATGCATCTCTTGAGTCTAGTAATTTCATCATAGAGATTATCCACATCTACAGCATCCTCATAATCATCATCTTCAAATGCCATTAACAGCTTATATTTATTACCTTGTTTATCTTCATCACTGTTTGATAAGCCATCACTATCTTCATGGGTGTAGTAGCTTTTCTTATTTGCACTTTGTTTCTTGTTCCATCTAGCAGGTTCTTTTCCTTTATCTTTATAAGGACATTTTGCAGCATAATGACCTACTCTTCCACAAGCAAAGCATTTGAAAGGTAGCTTACCTCTGAACCTTCCAAAACCCCTTTGAAGATTTCTGACAAAATTTGATTCTTCTTCCTCTTCTTCTGGAACATGGCTTGCTTCATAGTAATCTTCTTTGCCTGATGCCTTAAACGCAGCTTCCCTTCTATCTGATGGACCTCCCTTTCTCATTTCATAAGCAGTTAGAATTCCATGTAGCTGAGACATAGTGAGAACACGGAGATTTTCCTTTTCTTCTATTGCAGATACTTTAGATTCAAACTTGGGGGATAATGATCTTAGAATCTTTTGAACTACTATAGTCTCTTTTATTTCTTCACCCAAATTTTTCATACAATTAACAATCTCATCTACCCGAAGAAAATAATTAGCCACACTTTCATCATTATACATCTTGAGAGTCTCATATTGAATCCTGAGAGTTTGGAGTTTAGCTTGTTTTACCTGTTCATCTCCTTCATAGCTAGTGATCATTTTGTCCCATATCTCTTTTGCTGATTTGAAGTGCATGACCTTCATGAATTCTGTTTGGGATATACTTCCTAATAGAGTACTGACTGCCTTTGCATTTGTTTCATACTTCTTTTTCTCAGCTGGATCTGTAGGAGTAGCTGAAGGAAAAGCATAGCCTGTTTCTACAATGTTCCAAACTTCTGTACCAAGAGATTGAAGATATGCAGTAACTCTTACCTTCCAATAATTGAAATTTGTCCCATCAAAAATCGGTGGCCTGATTGATGCTTCTTTCTCGTAGTTGCTCATGATGAACGATCTACCTTCAAGCGATCAAGCTTCTCTGAAGGACCTGCTCTGATACCAATTGTTGGAAATAATACTGAGAGGGGGGGTGAATCAGTATTATCAAGCAATTTAATAAATCTTCCTTATTTGATCTTTGAATTATTTTTGCATGTCAGTACCATAAATTAATGAGCATGAAAAACAGATAATCACACCAAGGAACACAAGATGTAAGGTGGAAACCCAATGTGGGTGAAAACCACCTGCTGCAATATGTCTCTATCTTCTTTCAATTTAGAAACTTCTTTTACAATGATTTTGTACTGGTGCAGTCCTTTACCAGTACGCAGGCTGCAACCTGCAGAGAGCTACAACTCTCTCTCTTTCTCGTTTTCCAGTCTACTCCTGGAAGGGAGCTACAACCCCCTACTTCTTTTCATAAAGCATCAGATGATCAACAAGTACATAACAGATATAGACCACTACATATATCAGATCAGTAATAACAGAACCAACCCAGAACACCTTATCAACAGAGAAATTCAATCAACAGAACATCTTAAAACAAAGACGCAGTTTTTCTTTCTGTGGCCTGCGACCAGACGCCGTTAACTTTCTGCAACTCTGCGTCCACACGCAGATGTCCTTCTGCTCTGCTGCGTGTCCACGCACTGTTCCTTTGACTGCTCTGCGTTCTGTTGCTTCAGGGACGCACCCAAATATATTATCGCGCCGCGTCTTTAGCTACAGAGACGCACCTGAAAACACTATCGCGCCGCGTCCTTCTGCTTCAGAGACGCACCTGAACCTTGATCACCCTGCGTCTACACGCAGGTCTCTCTATACTGTGCTGCGTCTCGGCGCACTTGCCCTTTACAGTACCTGCGTCCCGGCGCACTTTCCCTTCACTGATCCTGCGACCCTTCAGATATAAATGATATGAAGACTTCAAGACAAACCCAATCAGTCAGATCTACAGATCTGATCATGTGCCATAGAGATCACAGTCCATTAGAAGATTCGCCCTCTTAGATCTAGACTAGATCTCACCAAATAAGATATTCAACCCAAGACAATTGCACAATCCAAATGAACACCTTTGCTTTATATAGGCAAGCTCCTCCCCAAAACATGGAACAATACCACGAGCCGACACCATAGAAACACAAAACCGTCGGCTAGATACCACACAAGAAACCCCCACGTGCTTTTCTCTGCCTTGAAATGTGTGCACTGGGTAGACGCACCCCCTGAACGGCTGGCCGACGTCCCTGGACGCGGGTTCTGCATGGTATACCTGCGGGGACGCACTTTCTGAACCGATAGTCTGCGTCCTTCTTAATTTTTAACAAACTGAGAGCCTTACCACTGGAGTTGCCATCAAGTACAACATCTGTAACATACATTCATACCAGAAAACATAATGCCAACATTGTGGAGGTCACTTTGCAACCAAGAGGATGGACTTTAACATACTGCAAGATGGCTACTATTGGCCCACTCTCCACTAAGATGCAAGAAGATACACCATTCGATGTGATCAGTGCCAGAGAATTGGGAAAGCTACTCCCAAGGATGAAATTCCTTTGCAACCTTAGGTGACTCTAGAGCCATTTCACAAGTGGGGCATGGATTTCATTGGGCCCATTGATCCACCAGCAGGGAAGAAAAAGTACATAATTGTATGCACTGATTATTTGACAAAGTGGGCTGAGACCAAGCCTGTCAAGGTAGAAAAATAAGAAAAAGTGGTTGAGTTCTTAAGGGAGAATGTATTTTACAATTTTGGGTACCATAGAGAACTAGTCACTTATTAGGGATCTCAATTCACATCACACCTAATTGAGAATTTCTTGAGGAAACATAAGATCTAACACAGGAATTCAATTACTTATAATCTTGAGACTAATGGAAAAATAGAGGTTACTAATAGAGCATTGGAAAGCATCCTCACCAAGGTTGTGAGTAGCAACATAAAAGATTGGACTGACAAACTAGTGGAGGCCACTTGGACCTGTAATACAACTTAGAAGACAACCACTGGCTTCACCCCTTATGACTTGGTCTATGGAAAGAAGGCACTTCTCTCCATTGAGTTTGAGTACAACACTTTGAGAATGGCAACACAGTTGGACTTGGATGTTACAAAGTAATAGTAGGAGAGGCTACTCTAGCTCAATAGTTTGGATGAATTCAAGATGCAGGCCCTCATACACATTGAAGTTATTCAAGTATAGAGAAACATTTAGCATGAAAAAAACATCAAGGATAATGTTTCTCAAGAAGGATATTGGGCTCTCCTATATGACTTCAAGTTCAAGGACTTCAAAGAAAAATTGATGAGCAAGTGGTTGGGCCCATATCTGATTGAAAAGTGCCATGACAATGGGGTTGTGCAAATCAGGACCATTGATGAAGAAGGTATCCCCTTGTTTATCAATGGATACAGATTGAAAGCCTATAAAAGACCTCTATGAAGGGAGGAGTTCATCAGTACCATTAGTAAGGAAGTGAATGTGATTGGAGGTGTGTCAGCTTCCATCTCACCAAATTCTTGAAGACTATTTTTATTTTTGAAAAAAATAAAAAAGAAAAAAAACAATAAGGGACCTAGGTGAAAACCTCTATGAGGCACCTCAGGCCAACTGTTGGGTTAAAAACCTCATTGAGGCATCCTAGGAGTGAAAAAAGGAAAATAAAAAAATACCTGGGTGAAAACCTCTCTTAAGGCACCTAAGGTAGGAATACAGGCTAAGAACCTCCTTTGTGGTGACCTGTGTGTCTTTCAAAAAAACAAAACACTCCATGGCGGGGACCTCAAACCTGTCCGCTAATAAAATTTTGTGATTTTGTGGGTTTTTAATAACAAAAGAGGACTCAGATTTCTAGGGACACCAAGTCAATCATCACCTCAATTCTTCCTCCATCCAATTCATCTCATGCATGCCTACCATGTCCCCATCATTCATTTCCTCTTTCAGGCATCAAAAACCAAATTTTGAGCAGTTTTATAGCTTTCTATAGGATGTCCTGTAGTACTGCTAGATGTCCTGAAATACTACAAGAAAGGGGTCGCAATTAGAAAAATATTATGTAGTACTATTGTAGGTTTAAAAATAATGACCCTACACCTCACCATCTCTCACCCAACATCCACTCATATCCATACCTACCGTTGTGTCCATTAGAAAAAAAACACACACACATAGGAAAATGAAAAATTATACATAAAAAAGGAGGGGAGAATCCAAAGGACATGTCATCATTGGCCTAATCCACCCATCACTCCATCTCCTTCATCACCATTTCCTAACTCCTACACCACCACCCAACCTCCCTCTAAGTGAAAAACAAAAAACAAAAAAAAAATGATGAAGAAAAGGTAGCTACAGGGTTTCCTATAGTAGCTACAGGATCTCCTGTAGGATTCTGTGTTACAACCACAATAGGCCACTATTGCATTCTCATTCAACACCAATGAAAATATGGAGCCCCAACATCTCTACAAGCCTTATTCCTCCTATCCAGAGCTTAGTAGCAACAACAAGGATACCAAGCACCTGCACACAAGAAACAACAAGAAGACAACTACATCAGCAAGAAGAAATAAAAAGAAAGTTACCAAAGGAGAGCACATACCTGAACAAGAAGCACAGAAAGGTCATCCTCCAGCATCCATCGACCAGCAAAGGTAGGCATAGGGATGGAACCTCATACAAAGTCTTCCCCGAGTAACGATATGATAAAAGTGTAGGAATGTGAAAAAGTTCTTTTTTATAAGCTGTAGGTGGCCAGTTAACTTGGCCACCCTCAACTCGAGGTGAAAAAGTAAACTCCCAGTCAGCATGCCATGTTGGAATTTCACATCAAGGGTAATTAGTAAAAAAGGTGGTAAATTTAGTTATGTGAGTGGGTTATAATTACGAGGGAAGACCACATGATCGCCAACGGTGAGCCAATGGTCCCAATGAGGAAATCTCGTACCATTACCAGCCAACAAAATGCTCCAAAAAATCGACCATAAATAGAAAAAATTCCAAACTTTCATGCACAAATTGTTAGGAAAAATTGACTCGGGCTTTGATTCAAGGTTGACCTGGTTAAATAGTAGTGGTTTTGGGCAAATGGCATAGTGTACCCATGGTATTATCGTCCATGGTATTGCTTGTAATGGGACCTATAAAAGGCTAGGAATACTTCATTGTAATGTAGGCCTAGAGGTGAGTGGTGAAGACTCACTTGGCCAGATTGGCCAGGGTTATGGAAAATTCTAATGAGATCTAATTGGATTGGGTTTTTCCCTGTATTTCGGGTTTTCCTGGATAAATATTATGTGTATAATATTTATGTGTATTGTTGCTAGTTATTTTATTATTCCTCTCTGTAAATATCAGTAAATATCAGTAATAATTTATCTCTCTACCATAAATTTCTTAACAATTGGTGTCATATCTAAGTTGGTGTGGTGTAGGTAAATCTCCTCTGCGGCCATTAGTTGTATTAAAAAAACTTCAAAGAGAAATACAATCGGAGCCTTGACGTTGCAAGTTCCCTTTGGCATGTCTAGGTTTTAGAACCATTTCAAGGCCTCTTTCCTTTTCAAGGCCTCTTTCCTTTTCATCCAAACCAAACACTACAAGCTTATTCTCCCTTCACACACAAACTAGAAAGCTAAGGTTCTCAATATGGCTCTCAAGATTTGCAGATTATTTCAACCATTTCATTAGCTAGCTGAGGGTGTGAAATGGGGAGTTTATATAGCTTTAATGGAGGGGAATTGGATCCTATTGTGGTGGGAGAAGCCTTATCCTTTTTGGTTTGTTCCATTTTAATAGGGGAAAGGAGTCCAAACAGTCTCTCTCGGCTTTATCATGCTAAACCATTTACTAGACTTTCATTCATGAAGCTTCTAGACCTAGAAGCTTCAACTCCATTTTTAAAAACTTTCCAAAAGAGGGTTGACACGAGTGATGAATGGCTCACCTATGCCATTCAGCGCTAGTCCTAGCTTTAAACTCTGGAAATTAGTGTAGGGGAAGAACTAAGCACTAGCACCGGTCTGGACAACTGGGTTGGAAGGAATATTCTTGGGAAATGATATAAGAGGGAAATGTTCTGCAGATGAAGAGGGATGTAGGGACATGTTCTTCATCGTAGGGAAACATATGATGGTCACTGTAGAGGTCCTCCAGGATCTAGGAATGGGGAGTACAGAGATAGTGACAAAATGTTGTGTAATAGATGCCCCCTAAAGCATGAATGCCGAATAAGAGTGAGGGGTGAAATGCTTTATGAGTAGATGCATGGAACTAGAGGCCACTGCCGGAAAACCTACAAGCAAGCATAGATACATATACATCACTGAAATGTCTGATACATGAATCAAGGTCTGGACGCAGTCATCCAGAAGAAGATCATGTAAATGGATCCAAGGTATGGGCGCAACCATCCGGTAAGAAGGATCATATCAAACCCAAGGTATGGTCGCAAGCATCTACTAATAAGAAGGATCACATATAACAAACTCATGGTATGGTCGCAGCCATCCCCCTAAAAGAGACATGTATGTAAGCATGATCATGTCACATCATCCTGCAACCTAGACTTGTGTAATCTGAGCCCAGGGTATTGCTCTCCAACACGACCCGATCAAAGTACAATTTCTAGCATGTGAATATATGTTTTGATGTCAAACATGCTAGAAAATAACTTGATTACAGGTCAATGATGTGAACTGTTAACAAGCATGAGAGAAACCATCCATAATGTCAATGGCTCTCAAGGTACTATCAATACAATTCACAAAGTGTGAATAAGGAACTGAAGTCAAACACCTGTTAAATCACTCGATCAAGGGCCAATGATGAGAACCTATTGTTGAGTGCGAGGAACTTGCCATTGAGTTATGCAAGCTCTAAAGTATTGGAAGGGAGTTCCTAGATCAACTTCCTGGATAATGAGCTGAAGTCGACAGGAAGTGATATGTCAAAGGAAGGTAATAATGAATGCTTCATCATCGACATAAAATGGGAAACACAATGAATGAGAGAAATTCAAAATGGTGACATATGATCAGACAATGTACATGTAAGAAGACTTCTCTTGAACATGTGGATGACATGACTCCGGATTTTGGCAACATTTCACATCATAGGATTAAAGGTCATGGTGACATGGCAGAGATCATATGAGAGGTTTAAAATGGATAACCCAAAACCTAAGGAGGCAAGTGACAGAGTGAGGATGTCCCAAAACCCGACATGAATATCAGATGAGTGTCAATGTTCAAGAGTGACATGCTGCCTCAAGTGAAGAATACAACTAATGAATAATTCAAATTTCCTCCCACCATTTCTGGTGAGTACCCCAGTTATGTTTACACAAGCTTGATGGGGATAGCATATGCTTGTAATATAAGCCCATCCTTCGGATGGATCCTACCTAGTAAATTTTAATGAGCTTGGTCTAGTCATAATGACAAGTCCTATGTCATTTAATCTTTTAGCAAGTCTGACAAAGGTGAAACTTAGAATATTTTTCATGTTTAGAGAGTTTGAAAAATACATAAAAGAAAACTCTGAAAGGTCCCTTTTCGTATAGTTGTGCCTCTCGAGCCTGAAAAGGTAGAAAACAATACTTGAGAGAGTTGCTTGACCATGTCATCCAAGGAGTACCTTTTTTGTAAATAGTTTATCCCAGCCTGAAGAAGGGGTAAATGTATGCTGGGTAAATGACATTTCACAGCCTTTAACAAGTTCAAAATGACAAGAGCTCAACCATGTTTTTGTGTTTTAAGAGTCAGAAAAGATCTTAAAGTAGACTCCCCATTTTTATATACTTTAACAAGTCCAAAATGGAAAAATAGTCGGCAATATTTTCATTTCTTACGAGTCAGAAAAGAGCTTAAAGGTGACTCGTCCTAGAGGAACGAGTGGTATAAAGGGGAGCAACTGGTTCCAGTTATGGTGGAACTTCTCGAAAACTGTAATGGTCAAGAGGTTGGCTAACAAAACCACTCATTGTTGTGGTTCCATAGGAAAGGAAAAACAACCAAGTGAAATCATATGATTGGCCAAAGAGATGGTGGCGATGGAATGAACAACCAAGGCTCATGTTGGGCATGGGATACCCCGCAACATGTTTTTGGGGCTCAAAGCCCAAGTTTGGTCAATTCTATCATAAGACTCCACAAATTGCAAGTGCAAAGTGCAAAGTCTAGGATGATTCATAGGGTTGTCCGCCCTAAAATATTGTAAATTAATGTAAATTTGTGTCGACCTACCCATGGTTCGTGGACCATGGGATTGTATAAATAGAGCAAGGCTCTAAGTGTAAAGAGGGGAAGCGAATAATAAATAGAATAGTGAAGGCATGGTTCAAGGTTAGAGTGGAATCTGAAGTGTACTGGGTCATAGTAGTAGGTAGAGGCTCTGTAGCTGAGTGCACATGGCGGAGTCGGGACTGTACTTGGGATTGAAAGTTAATAAAGAGAAGTTTATTCTATGCATCTGTTCTTGAATCCTTACTTTGATGTTATACATTACTTTTACTTTGTTTATTTACTGCACACACTTGATGAATACTCGTATGAATTCTTATATATGAAAATAATCTAAGTAATCAGCTAACAGAGCGTCATTAAGGAGGACTTGGGTAAATAACACGGGTCGCGTTGTGGATAGACCCGCGCAAAGATAGCATCGCAGGGCACTGGGTTCCCATAGGTGTGCATAGTGTAATAAGTGCAAAGGTTGGACCGCGTACCAATCAACTCATATCAAACATCCCCAGAGTGTGGAAACCTGGTTCTAGCACCCTCCCATACTACTTTGGGTGAGACTTCAATCTGCGCTCCACGGACTGTTGCCGGAAGGGCCAATAGTATAGGGATTTGCTTGGCTAAATCACTTCTGAACTTGGGTCAAGCCCCACTAAGCCAACAAATGGTTCCATTGCCAGGACCAGGATCTGCATAAGGGATGTCTGAAGTCGTGCCACTAGAACCCAACAAAGAAGAAAATTTAAGAGTTGTTGGACAAGAAGATTCACGAGTTCGCAACATAGGAAAAAAGAACTCCGCAAGTATCTAAGGAAAAGTGGTTGGAGTGCTACGTGTATACGGAAATCCACGAGATTTTCTTTGCATCCTTTCCTTCTAAGCTGTATGAGTGGATCGTGAAGCTATCCGACAGCCAGGAAGGTGTAGGCTCAACAAACCAATAGTGTGGACTCCGGAATTAGTGCACAAACTAGAAGCATCAGAAGATAAGATTGTGTGAGCTGTGGACCATTGGCTCGACCTGATAATATGGGGATTTATCATTGAGCTTGAGGTAGACATGACCATGAGCTACATTGAGGCAGAGCGATGCTTTCTCCAAGGACTGTGAGGTAAATATATTAAATCTTTGAATACTTGGATTAATATGCTATTGTGTGAAAAAAGGGTCATGCGAATACATTAATGTTTGGGACTATGCGGAGTAGAAGGATCTACAAAAGTAGTGAGGAATTAGAAAACAGTCTTTTAATTTCACCCTCACGAGAGAGCGAGGAAGAGTTCGCGAAGGTCTCTCTGAGAAACGTGGTCAGTTTGATAAGGCAGCGCATTCCGAGGTTAACACCTCCACCCACACCACCACCCGCTTCACCTCCCTCACCTCCATCTCCACCCACACCACCACCCACTTCATCTCCCTCAACTCCATCTCCACCCACTCCACCTCCACCACCTCCACATTTAAGTATGGCGAGCACAATCAAACTACCAGTATTCAGAGGAGTAGGGAGTGAGGATCCGAACCAATTCTGGTTCATGGTAAGAGCAGTATGGGAAGCACAAGGTATCACAGATGATAATATTAAGAAGGCTACATTGGTGAGCGCGCTACAGGATCGCACATTAACATGGTACATGAAGCACTCTAACAACCACCCAAATGCAAGGATAGCAAAGATCCATAATGCATTGAATAGGGAATTTTGCAAGCCAAAGTCAGAAACACAATCAATCATCGGGTTTAAATAAATCATGATGCTCCTCGGCGAGACTCCCTGGGATCTAGATCAACGATTGAAGAGTACAATCCATGAAACCAATATGAAATTGACAGATGGACAAAATCACACATGGTTTATAGCATTACTAGCACCGTACTTGAGGACGGCACTGTCACAACAAAAACTTTCCACCCAGGCCGAAGCGTTGGAAATGGAAATGAGATTACATGAGACCTTGATACAAGACCCTGGGTTGGGAGTTCAAAAAATCCATGCGCAATTATAGAATTTGTGTTTGGAAATGCAAAGCTTGAAATAAAATAGGGCACCGTGGCCAGAGACGCGCGAGGAAGTATGGTGCAAAAAATGTAAAGTCTGAGGCCATGACAAGGATCACTGTCTAGTGTTTGCGAACTACTTTGCAGGAGGAGGGCCAATGTCATTGAGGTCAGAGGCACAGGCAAGGCCAAGCATGGCACTCGCTTTATGGTGTGTGATCTGTCAGATAGGATGGAAACACATGATAGATAATTGTCATTTGTTGCAGAAGTATACACAGACACCCCAGCAATTGTTTTGTAATTTCTATAGGTTGGAAGGCCACGATGAGCGCACTTGCCATAGTTACAAGCTAATGATGGATCAGACCCTTGCTTGTAGGATGCAGACTGAAACGAGAGCCCTCGACCCCGATGTGGGGATGGCATGCACTAGATTTCAAGGGCAAGGTTGAGGACGAGGTGGAGTGGGACTAGGAAGGGGCCATGGACAATTAATTTGTTACAATTGTGGAGACTAGGGCACTATGCGTGCGACTATACCAACCTGACGAGGATATCCTTTTCATATTGTGCTCATTTTGATCATGAAACAATAGACTGTCCTACGTTGATCACAAATATGCACGAAAAAGGGGCATTCTAGCCTCCCCCAACTTAGAATATATATATATAATGAGGTCTGAGCTGTGTGAAGAGAACCTGAATGTAAACATGATGCTCAGAAGTGGTACGGCCATAGGAGAAGATACGGGGAATCAGCCAGAGGAAAGTACATGGGTTCACAAGGATCCTACAAAGGAACTTGATTTTGACTTAGAATGTGCAAAGGAGACATTCATAGAAGTTAAGAAGAGCTTCCCAGAGACCTCCACTTCAGGTATTAAGGATCAACCAGAGCCAGGAATCTATCCTTCAATGCTCACTACCTTTCTGAAGACATGCATGAAATTGTTGCATGACAATAAGGCAGTTAAAGGACTACAAAAACTTATCACCAGGTGCGCAAGGTCAGGAGAACCGCGCGTAGTCTGGAAATTGGGGAAACATGCATTGCGCACTGGAAGGCAAATGAGGTTGACTGCACAGATTGGTGAGTATGAAATGGATCGGTAATCCTAGATCTGGGTTCGGACGCGAATGTGTTACTAAAGAAAACATGGGAACGCATGGGCAGGCCCACATTACAATGGTCCCCTATTCAATTACGAATGGCGAACCAACTGAATATTTTACCCATGCAAAGGTTGCAAGACGTAACAATTGATATTGAAGGCACGGGTGTGCAGGCGGATCTTGAAGTAGTAGAGATTGTTGATGATAGCAATCCCTATCCCGCATTGTTAGGAATAGACTGGGCCACCGATATGAATGGAGTCATCAACCTGAAGAAGTGTAAAATGATCTTCGAAAAAAGTCACTATGCATAGTGGTCCCACTGGACCCAGCCGAAGGAGCGCGCTACACTGAACCGGTGCGCGACGATGATAGCGATGATGATCTTGATTCTATTTACAAGATAACTGTGTGAGACCAGGATTGTGTGAATCTGACTGCAGATGGGAAGATTTTGTGGGAGCATGAAAGCTCCTGCACTTTGAATTCAGATGAGGAAGTAGAGTGATGGTAGAATCGGTTGCACGAAGTGACGACGCTGAATTGCAACATGATGGTTAGATCACTGCATTGCGTGACAATAGAGGCTAGAGAGCTGCCAACATATGATGGATTGATAGCGGTGGATGATTTCCTGAGCAAATTTGAAAGCGCATTACCAGCACAGTAGGGGTTCGATGTGTTGAAGTGGGCACTACGCACAACACCCACATGATGGTGGGGTACACATCAAGGAAATTTTGAGGACTGGCGCGGATGTAGAGGGATGATGAAATATGGTTTGGAAGCCCCTGGCTTCGAACAAGAGTCGGTTAGAAATCACGGAGCAACTTGCGTGCCCACCTATCTCAATGGGTATAGACATGTGCAGTGCAACCCACACAAGCACACACCAAACTCAAGATCGAAAATCAGAACCGGATGCAGCAGCAGGAAAGAAAACGCACACCACAAACAATCCACATGGAAGCATTCAATAAGGTATGCGGAGTCTTGAACTGGGTTCACCAGGCGAGAAGAACTAATTGGGACCTGTGTGTGCCAGTGATTCAATGGGCCTATAGGGCCATGTGCAAAAACCTGAGCGAGGAGATGATTCCGAAGCTGAGGAGTAGATTCGAGACCATAGTTTTGGAGGAAAGGAATCCTCACGCAGTAGGTCCCATAGTTGGGATAGTACGCGAGGCCTAGGACGAAGGAGTTATGCAAATCCGCGAGGGTGAACATATGCGGATTCAGGAAGCCATTCAGCGAGGGAACCTTAAGCCTCACAAACTCAAATAAGATCGGGTAAGCCTAAGGAAGAAAAGCATGTTAATGGACGCGGAAATCAAAACACTGGAAAACGAAATCACACAAGTATGTCTCATCGATAAACTAAGAATAACAAGGCAAGATACGGACAACCATACTACTGCATTAGAATATTGTCGCCGAGAATTTGTGACTCTACTACCGTGGTTGCGACTGCACCTTACTAAACAAAGTAACAATGGGAACGCACCACCTAAGGAAGAATGTGTGGTGCCGACTATCAAGAGGATAATTGAGGAATGCCCACGGACTAGGCTAGAAGGTGAATTGAAGCCTCGTACAGGTGGTGCGACCACCTGACTATCCAAAGGGAGCACAATCTTAGTGCTCCAAGAAGTTGAAAGAGAGTGCAATACTATAAAAGAGTTTGAGAGGGAGTTGCGCAATAAGGAGGTTGCGCGCAGGATCAGCATGTCACAAGGGTCGCACCCATGCAAAGGGGGTTGTGCTATCACGCGGGTAGGCTGGGAAGTGACTGTTGGTGTCACTGTTCATGACAAGGTATCCAATTTAAGACAAAGAGGAGCAGACAACAGGCAGTTAAGACACAAAGTCAGAACTAGATTTGGGATGATCATCCGTCGAGAATGCATAAATGACTTAGAAATGGGGGGAACAATAAAATTCAAATTCGAAAGACATTATAAAACTACCAAGGTTGGCCACAAGACAACACTTGTTTGTTTGAGATTTGAGCTGTTATAGAGAGCCCACAGTGTTGAGCGCCAAGTGGTGTTTGAGCCTCCAAAGTCACGAACAATTGCAGATAGCTTGAACAAGATGACAACTACCAAGAGAGGTGTGGGTTTTGTTGAAAGTACCACCAAGGAAGCCACACAGAGCCCTATGCTGCAGGTGGGGGATGCACCAGACATTCCAAAATCACCCCAGACGCTGAGGCCCAAGACAAATCCACAAGCAGCAGGACCAGTCCTCATGTCCCCGTGAAATCCGCGGTTTGGTAAAATTTCTATGGAAGACAATGGCAAGACTGTTAATCTTGACATAGATGATGAGGAGGAGGACCTCCAAGTTTTTATGGAGGATATAGAGGCAGATGAAGAAATGGAAGAAGACATCCAGCTAGTGCGTGCTACAACAAAACTGCTCGAGTATGTCCCTATGAAAGGGAAAGCAAAAGTACCCAAGGATTTGGATGCCGCTAAGAGCGTACTCCAAACCCCACTCCTTCTAGATGAAATTCTATTTGAAGGTTCGGTTTTGGGCTGCGTGCCCACGAATAAATTTGAAGATTGGGACCTCATGGATAACGAAAAGTTCCCACATTTGGAAACTAGAAAACTCATGAAACAGAGCATGGAGGGGTCCGTTCCAACACTAGAACCATAGAAATGGCTGCGCGGTGTGGAGAAGGCTGGGCTACTCCACTTACTATGGATTCTGTGTTTTCACCATGCATCGATTATGATATTTGTCATTAGGAAGCTGCTTTGCCTGGTATACGATGGGTACTTGTGGCTGGAGGAGCCTATTCCCATCACGACAGAGCTTATTCATAGGATTTCTTGACTTCCCTGTAAGGGAAGGCATCTCGCAGAAATAGCTAGCAAAAGCAAAGATTTTGCGCTCACAGAGGCCATGAAAAAGAAATACAAGTTGGAAAATAAGTAGAGAGGCTATGTAATTACTAGCATTCAAGACAAAGGGGTGTGCATAGCCACCCAGCTGCTGGCCGGGAAGGTGATGAGAAAATGTCGTGGCAACGAGGTACCAGCAACGGTCGTCGTGCTGGCTGAACAATGCATGGAGGGGGTCTAATTCAACTGGGCCGAATTCCTTTGTGAGGAATTCCTAACCAACTGAAAAGAAGCTCAGGAGCAGGGCAAGATCTTCCACTGCATGTGGTTTCTCTTGTGTATATTATTGGTGACAGGGGAACTGTTTGAGGATAGTCAATTCCCTCCTCTTGAACAGGACTTGTCAGAGGTGGAAAAATACGCATTGCTCTGGGCGACGAAGGATCCCATGAGTATCTGTGAGACCAAGATCTTCTGGGTGCTCATGGAGGTGAGCATCCGGATGTGGATCAATAAAAGGCCGCACATATCCTCCACAGTGTACAACAATTTTTGGAGCTTTGCAAACTTCAAGGCGGATATGCACAATGTGTATATTAAGGTGTGTAAGGATCCGGCGTAGAACTGGACCAAACTTCCTTTCATCACGATTGATGATGCCATTTTCATTGTGCTCGACTCATGGCCACCCAAGTGGTGCACCCCAGATTTGGTGGCGTGCGATAAGGTAGCAGTACAAAAATAGAAGGATGCCACCAAGCTACTTTCTTAGCAGAAGCGCAATGAGTAGTTAGCCAAGGAGGTAAGGGCTTTCTGCGAGGTAGTGAAGACTGCCGCAGAGCAGACAAAGGGCACCAAAAAAGCAGGAATAGCACAGACAACAAGGGCCACCATGATGCGGGAGGAAGGAGCCCCAAACTTGACCATGTGATAAGGAACAGAGGACACAGTGGAAGGTGCAGACCCAAGCATGACATCTACACAACTGAAACAACCACGCGATATGGAACGAGCAGGCCCACGGAAGAAGACCAAGGCTTCCAAACTGGACAATGAACCTATTACACTAACAGAGGGTGACCTCTAT
Source organism: Pinus tabuliformis (assembly GCA_031772625.1). Classification (NCBI taxonomy): domain Eukaryota; kingdom Viridiplantae; phylum Streptophyta; class Pinopsida; order Pinales; family Pinaceae; genus Pinus; species Pinus tabuliformis. Next base: position 181,793,002 of record CM062816.1, on the reverse strand, counting down.
GACATCGGTGACACAGTTCGCGAGGTCACCAGGGAAGCGCTCCAAGAAGCGATGATAGAGCAACAGAATGTGTTGGGGGCCCTTAGGGCCCAGCTGTAGGAACTTTAGGTGCGACCCCCACAGGAGGTAACAGTAGCCACCTACAATGCCATAGGTGCATCAACGACAAAATAGTTGCTACTGGCCAAAATGGCTAACACCATTGTGCTACCGAAAGGAGCACTAATAGCCGAAAACACATAGGACAGAGCCACGGTGGGTCGGATCAAAGGACTTGGCCTAAACTTGGCTGCCCTTCCACAGGATATATTATACCAGCTACAGGATGGAGTGACAGTAGAACTCCGCACTAGGGAAGGACACACGTTACAAATGCTCAGCGAACAATGAATCAACATTGAGCAGCTTAGTATATAATGCAATGAAGTGCTAGCACAGAATCAACTGCTGGAGCAAATAATAGAGGAAGCATGTCGCCGCGCTCCAGAGCTAGAAATTGCAACAGATCTACCAGTAGGAGTGCGAATTCACAAATTGGCCAGTGGATTTTGCGAGGCAAAGGAGGAAGCAACGAGGATACAGCTGGACCTCAACCTTTAGATTGTTGAACTGTGATTGAAGATGCAGTCATCCACGCCCTCAAAAGTTAGGGAACAGTGTGTTGGTGTTATCCAAAAAGGGCTGGAGGAAATAGGATAGGTAGTGTAGAACTGTACTACTATGTTGGAAGAATCCTTTGCAGTACTCACTTCCTTATAGGAGGACCCCACCATACAGCACTTGGAAACTGAGGCACGAGAGCTTCAAGTGCAGTATGAAAATGTGCGCAGAATGGCGCAGACAATTGTCCTGACCCAACGGCTAGCGAAGCTATAGCAGGCGAAGGCATTGAAGGAATAGGGGGATGTCACGCGACAGAAAGAGGTTGTACTTAAACCGCACGTCCAGCCTTGGATTGATGAGGCCTTCCTCATCATTGTCGATATCGAAGGAAATCTCGCAAAGATGAAGGTGATGCATGTCGTAAGTCAGGGATCTGCCCTGGACAACGAGTATTTGACTGAAAGAGTAGAGAAGATCTAGTAGATGACAGAACAGTGTGCTGCGGACCTTCGCGCAGCACAGGCAGAGTTGGAGGGGCTCCGTGCCAAGATTTCTGCACTAGCAGAGTGACTCAGGATGAGTCACAATGATTGTGTTGGGGGCCTGTTGGGCATGGGATCTCCTGCAGCATGTTTTTAGGGCTCAAAGCCCAAGATTGGTCAATTATATTTTAAGGCTCCATGAATTGCAGGCACGGAGAGTGAAGTCTAGGGTGAGTCATAGGGTTGTCCGCCCTAAAATACTGTAAATTAATGTAAAGTTGTGTCAGCCTACCCATGGTCCGCGACCATGGGATTGTATAAATATAGCGAGGCTCTAAGTGTAAAGAGGGGAAGTGAATAATAAATAGAATAGCGGAGGCATGGTTCGAGGTTAGAGTGGAATCTGAAGTGTAATGGGTCATAGTAGTAGGTTGAGGCTTTGCAGCTAAGTGCACAAAGGCTTAGTAGAGCCTGTAGCTGAGTGCACGGACCCTTGTAGCTAAGTGCGCAGGGTGGAGATGGGTTTGTACTTGAGATTGAAAGTTAATAAAGAGAAGTTTATTTTATGCATCTGTTCTTGAATCCTTACTTTGATGTTATACATTACTTTTACTTTGTTTATTTACTGCGTGCACTTGATGAATACTCGTATGAATGCTTATATATGAAAATAATCTAAGTAATCAGCTAACAGAGCCTAATTAAGGAGGACTTGAGTAAAAAACATGGGTCGCACTACGACTAGACCTGTGCGAAGACAACGTCGTAGGGCGCGGGGTGCTCGCAGGTGCGCGTAGCGCAGTAAGTGTGAATATTGGACCGCGTACCAATCACCTCATATCAGACATCCCCATGGTGTGAAAACCTAGTTCTAGCACCCTCCCATACTACTTTAGGTGATACCTCAGCTCGCGCTCCATGGACTGTTGCCAAAAGGGCCAGTAGTACCAGGATTTGCTTAGCTAAATCACTTATGAATCTGGGTCAGGCCCCACTAAGGCAACAACTCATATAGCATAAATTAGCTGATAAAAATGGCAATCATGAGATGTAAATTGGGCATGGGTTCATTTTTACATAAGCTTGAACCTTGGGGAACTTTGCTTAAATTGAGTTTCATTTTTACACAAGCTTGAAACAAAAAACTATGCTTGAGTTTGGTTTCATTTTTACACAAGCTTGAAAAAAAAACTATGCTTGGATGAAAAATGGCATGCCCCCAACATGATGAGAGCCGAGGTGGACATGGCCCCTGAACTTCATTTCATTCACTGAAGTAGACATCGGGTTGATAAAAGGTGGATGGAATGAAGTTTCACTTTCGAGATCAAGGAAAGACTCGACTGGGATTTAATGAGATCTTAATCAAAGACTTGATTTAGAAAAGGGAGTTGTTTCATTTTTTAACAAGGTTGACATGGTAAAAGAGCTATCCTTGAGACTCCTTGTTTCATTTTTTAAGGAGCTTGACACAAGACAAGGAACTCTTCTCTGACCCCTTGTTTCATTTTTTAACGAGGTTGACACAAGACCAGGAACTCTCCTCCGCATCCCTCGTTTCATTTTTTAAGGAGCCTGACACAAGACAAGTAACTATGCTCAGTATCCCTATTCATGGACCATACTAGAACATGGCTCCCAAGAGGTCCTCAATAGATGGGAGAACCACGCTGTGGGAGGAATACATGTCAACTGGTACCAATGACAGATCGAGTTCCAATGCCCCCAGTACATAATGTACTATACCTGTGTGATCATTAGAAGATGTGGAGATGGAATAGGTAGCCATGTAATTGACCCGTGGCATGGAAGAACTACTTGCAAACAAGAACCAATAGGGGATGATGGTTGCAAAGGAGGCACCTGGTGACCAATGAATGAAAATTGATCAATGGTCACTATTCTCCCTTCGTGTGGAAAACAAATCACATAGAAAAGTGAAGAAACAAGAGCTCTCATGACATAAACATAGTCTCATCCAAGGAGAATATTGAAATCTAAGGGGCCTTGGACTACCATCACATCTATATAGATGGTCTTTCCTCCCAAAGTAATAGGGAACTTTGAAAGGATTGCTAAGGGTTGATTGGTTTCTCTGTTGAAAGCCAACAGATTCTAGGTGAGAGGCACAAGAAGTGGGGAACCCAAAGCTTGCCAAGTAGTATAAGACATGATGCTAATAGACGCGCCTTCACCTAATATAGTGCCATGTATTACCATATTATAGGCTTGTACTATGATCTGGAAAGGCACATGAGACGGAAGGCGGAAAGCAGTCAATTGACTCCAATCAAAAGCAACAAAAAAACTACTTGGTGGGGGTATCATATGATTTCCCCCATGTTCTGTAGGAAAAGGAGAAGGACCCTCTTGAACAATCGGGATGGGAGGGTCACTCTTCGATTCATGAGAATCTGAGGACACGAGAAGAACATGAGCATTATGATCACCACTCTCTACGGGAACAAAGTGAACAACTTAAGGCGAAGCCAAGTTGACACTCTTTCCGTCCAATGGTTGGTCGGGAACAGACACAAGAGAGTGATGCTCAAGAAGAGCAGGATGGGCAACAGATGAATTCAAGTCAATCTCTTTACCAACTAGGAGAGGGTCAAAATAAATTCTCTGCTAACCAACAGGGAGTTGGACCTGAGGAGTTGTAAGGTTTTCCAAAATTTTGTAAGCTTTATCCATAAGAGGACAAAGGTGAAGAGGATTCTTCCCTTCACATAACCTACATGGTAATCTAATATTTCCCTTCTTCTTACCAGCACTAGCTGAAGGCGTAGCATCGACATGATCACCAGAGGTCGATGGGGATGGTCGATTCAGTTTTTGAGACCATACCTCCAAGACACTGGGAATACCAAGACAGTCTCAAAGGAGATGGTCACCCTTACACAACTTGCAAGGGAATCTGACCTTCTGTGGAGGATTAGAAGGTTTTTCTACTGGAGGTGCATCTGGAGCAACAGCCATACAATTGGCCTCTCGCTTATCTAACTTCTTCTTCTTCCACTGGATTTCAAACTTTCAACAGGCGAAGTAGAAGAGGAATGTGAAGAAATAGGGGAAGAAGATGAGTGGTCAAATTTAGAATCACCGTGATGTGATTCAAATGAAGGAGATGGTTGGGCAGGAGTTGGGACACTAGAGACCACCGAGGTTGAAAATAACCAAATAGGTAAATCAATGGTTAACCCACAGAGGGAAAATGTTGCCATATAAGGAGCATCAACGTTTCCAAAAGAATGAAAAGGATCAGGATTCCCATCTGAGGGGAATCCTTGACTAGTGGTATCTGGAAATGTTTCCATTGGAATCAACCCTAAAGAATCACTAAGGAAGATAGCTTTAACCAAGAATATGTTGTGGGAAGTTAATTTTAAGACACTAAAACAAAACTTTTCCTTTTCATATTTTGAGAGTCGAGAAAAGGGCAAAAGGTGACTCTAGTCACTTTCGGAGTTAATTAGCTAGAGAGGACAAGTGCTCGATGATCTTTTAAATTTAAAGAGTCAAAAATACCAAAATGATTACTAAGGATAATCTAGGCAAAAGGATTACCAGGTAACTGTGGACTGCAGAATACCTCCCAGTGAACTGAGAAGTACGGGCAAGAAATCTCCTCGAATGTTGTGTTCAGTGTATCACGTTTACACTGTGGCAGACTCGGCTTCCTACGGATAAACGATTGCAAACCTAGTGGGGTCTCCCTTTATATACGCGATGGTATGGGGAGCACAAGTCCATGCTAGCGCTATCTAGTGTCGAAGAGAACGACAGCTACTAGGTTTAAAGAAACCAGAACACTTCTCTAGCCTAAACCTCTAAATGTAAGCGTTTAGTTTCAAATGCACCTTAGGTTAATTAAATATATTTTAGAAGTTTATCTTGAAATTAAGTCTCATATTTCAGGTCCTATCGATGTCACTTGAAAAACTCCTATATGCAACTATATGAGACAAAACCTTTTCAATTCAATGAATGTTTACACTAATTGAGAGTAGAGAAAACAATCAATGCAACAAACAAGCAACTAAAAGAAAGATGACTCTTTAGTACTTTTCTTTCCCAAACAAAATAATGAAAATTCTTTCCACTTCCTATCTTTCCCATCAAATGCAATTCAACTAGTCCTTTCAATAGTAAAAGAAGTTCATTTCATTTCAAATGCTCATGATGATGCAATTCTAGCTTTTCAATGATGCTACTTAATGCAACATATCACCTTAGCAAACTAGAATGATGTATTTTTTCAGTGGAATGATAAAATGAATCTTTCACATGACATTTCAATGGGAATTCTCAAACAACGAGCATCAATCATATACCAAGAAATATAAGAATAACTCCTCTCAAACCAAGTATGCAAAGACTCAATCGAAACAAAGTGAGAAATGTAATCTATGCTCAAAAAGAGACATTCAAATCAAGAGAAAAGAAAACGAAACTTTTACAATTATTCAATCAAAAGCAAAGCAATACAAGGACTAAAACGTGAAATGCATAGGGTAGCTAACTAGCGACTTGACTTGATGATCAGACAAAAAACTAGATGAACAATGACCTAGATGCCCTAGGGACACAAACCATACAAAAACTCAAAAAATCAATTAAGGTGAACTAAAACCAATCAAGCAAACAAATCAAGCTAATGAAGCTTTCTAGCCATGGAGAATTGTTATGAAACCAGCTCAAGAAAAGATAGAAAAGATAGATCCACGCCTTAGAATTCAGCCTCTTCGAGGGGGCAACCTCCTTTACATTACATAAATGAACAATTCTTGGATGATTCAAATGACAAAACCTCCTTTCTATATATAGGAGTCTAAGGAGTCACAATATAATCCAGCCGACCTAACAATAATAATATAAAGCCACAAAAATAATAATAGAGGGATTCTATGGGGCATAGAAATAACAATAAGGGGGTAATAGGGGCACAACAATATAAATAAGGGGTATAACTATAATAGTAATGGGGTAATCACTAGTATTATAGGGACCCAACATGCCCCTCTCTTTCAAAAAAGTGTTGTCCTCAATGCTTGAGTAATTCTGGATACTTCTGCATAAAATTCTCATCCTCCCATGTGGAATCTTCAGCGGATAAGTTCTTCCACTTGATAAGATACTCTGAAATTGATCGATTTCATAGCTGTCGAGTTCTTGTTTCTGTGACTGCTTCCGGTTCCAATATAATTTTTCCTTCCTCGTCAAGTTCTGGCAATATTGTTTGAATTGGGAGCTTGTCGCCTATAACCTTCTTTAAACATGAAACATGGAAAAATGGGTGCAATCGAGAAGCTGCAGGAAGCTCCAATTTGTATGCCATAGTACCAATCTTTTGCAACACCTTGTACGGACCATAATACTTTGGTGATAGTTTATTATCCTTCTTAGCTTGCTTTAGGGACATTTGCTTATATGGTTGTAGCCGTAGGAATACCCAATCACCTACATCAAAACTTCTTTCACTGCGATGTTGATCTGCCTGTTGTTTCATTCTATTTTGTGCCAACACGAGGTTATCCTTTAAGAGTTGGAGGACTTGTTGTTGATGTTCGATACGATGTTCCACTGCCTGAACCTTAGAATTTTCTCTTAAATATGATGTGATGGATGGTGGTTGATACCCATAAAGTGCCATAAATGGGGTCATTTTTGTTGCTGTATGGAAGGAAGTGTTATACCACCATTCAGCCAGAGGCAACCATTTGACCCATTGTGTCTGTTTATCAGATACAAAGCAACGAAGATATCCTTCCAAACATTTGTTTACTATCTCAGTTTGCCCATCAGATTGAGGATGATAAGATGAGCTATGAGCTAACTGAGTACCAAGACAAGAAAATAATTCTGTCCAAAAATTTCCAGTGAAAATGGGATCTCTGTCACTTACAATAATCTTTGGGTTTCCATGTAGCTTTTGAACTATTTCCATAAATGCAGTAGAAACTGTACTGGCTTTAAATGGATGTGATAATGCAAAAAGTGTGCATACTTGGTAAGTCTGTCAACTACCACCATGATGACACTCTTTCCCTCAGACTTGGGTAAACCTGTGATAAAATCCATTGAAACCTCCTCCCAACGTTGGCTTGGAATGGATAAAGGTTGTAATAGACCCGGTGTCTTAATTGTTTCAACTTTATTTTGTTGGAAAACCAAACATTCCGCCACAAACTTTTGAATATCTGATTTAAGGCCATCCCAAAAAAATTCCTTCTTAACCCTGTGGTAAGTTTTTAAAAATCCTGAGTGCCCTCCTAAGGGAGAAGTGTGCAATTCCATAAGAATCTTTTGTTTTAGCTGGGAATTCTTACAGAGGTATAAGCGATCTTTGTACCATAACGAATCATTCTTCCAGCTAAATGTATCAGAAGTACTGGAATCTTGTTGTAGCTTTCAAATAAGTGCCCACACTTCTTCATCATTCTTCCATTCCTCCCTTGCTTCGTTTATCCAATCTGGTTGGATAATAGAAATGGCACACAACAATGCTTCCACATCCTCATCCTTTCTTGAGAGTGCATCTGCCACCACATTTTGCTTCCCTTTTTTGTAGATGATTTCAAAGTCATAACCCAACATCTTTGTGACCCACTTTTGTTGCTCTTCAGAGGATAATCTTTGTTCTAAAAAGTATTTAAGGCTATCATGATCTGTTTTTACCTTGAAGTGTCTTCCCATTAGGTAGGGTCGCCATTTCTTAAGTGCATGGAGTATTGCCAACATTTCCTTCTCATAAATAGCTTTGCTTAAAAACTTTCCCTTGATTGGACGACTTTCAAAAGCAATGGGTCTTTCATCTTGCATTAGAACAGCACCAATTCCATTTCCTGAAGCATCACATTCCACAATAAAGGTTTTTGTGAAGTATGGTGTAGCTAAGACCGGTGCTTGGCACATTGCCTCTTTAAGATGTTCAAAGGCCTTTGTTGCTTCCGGAGTCCATGAAAATGAATCTTTCTTCAATAATGTTGTTAGAGGTGCTGCTATTCTCCCATAATTCTTAACAAACTTGCGATAATACCCTGTCAACCCAAGAAATCCTCGCAGATGCTTTATGGATGTGGGGATTTTCCATTCCTTAATGGCTTTAATTTTGCTAGGGTCTACCTTAACTCCTTCATGAGATACAATATGACCCAAATATTCCACCTCCTGGACTCCAAAGAAACATTTGGATCTTTTTGCATATAATTGTTTCTCCTCCAATAGTTGTAGCACCCTGTCAACATGTTCAACATGATCCTTCCAAGACTTGCTGTAGATTAGTATATCATCAAAAAATACTAACACAAATTTTCTAAGGAATGGTTTGAAAATTGAATTCATCAAACCTTGAAATGTTGAAGGTGCATTGGTAAGGCCAAAAGGCATGACCAAAAATTCATAATGACCCTCATGAGTTCTAAATGCCGTTTTCGGAATGTCTTCAATCTTCATTCTGATTTGATGATATCCCGAACGAAGATCCAACTTGGTGAAGTAAATTGATCCATGCAATTCATCCAGTAATTCATCAATGACAGGAATGGGGAAATTATCTTTAATAGTGAGCTTGTTGAGCTCCCTATAATCCGAACACATGTGCCATGATCCATCCTTCTTGTGCACCAATACTACTGGAGCTGAGAAAGAACTTTGACTCGGTTGAATTATACCAGCCTCTAGCATTTCTGCAACCATACGTTCAATTTCACTTTTTTGGACATAGGGATATCTGTACGGCCTGATGTTTGGAGGAACACTTCCTGGAATCAGATGAATAGCATGATCATGATCACGCATAGGTGGGAGACCTTTGGGATTCTCAAATACCTTGGAATGATTGTCCAGGACTTTTTGGAGATCTGGAGCAATAGATGATTCCAATGTGGAAACATCTAGCGAACATAATTGTGAAATTACACCTCTTTGCTCCTTTTTTAGAAGCTTAGTCATGCCATTAGAGCTTATTATCTTTCCTGGTTTCCCTGCAATACCCATTAATTCAACTTCCTTTCCTTCCATAGAAAATTTCATGAAAAGTTCTTGAAAATTAAAAGCTATTGTACCCAAGGATTGTAGCCATTGGACTCCTAGTACAACATCGGCACCTCCCATTGGAATGGAAAGCATTGGGCTAGTCAATACATATTCTCCCATGGATAGCTTGATATTATGGCACTTTCCAGAGCAATTTATTGTTCCTCCATTTGCAATCATCACTTGACACTCTGGTGCTGGATATAGGAAGCAATTCAATTCTTTTGCTACCCTACAATGAATAAAATTGTGGGTGCTTCCTGAATCAATCAACACTATTACCTTTTTCTTCTTGATTTGTCCTTCTATCGTGATGGTTTGAGGAGTGGTAATTCCCGCCAATGCATTACAAGATATGGTCGGATTTATTTGTTCTTCATCTAGGCTTTGTTCCTGGAATATATCCTCTTCTTTTGACCTTTCTTGCTCCTTTTCTTCTTTCTCTTCACAATCTATGTAGAATAATTTCTTCTCAGCACACTTATGACCTTTTGTGTATTTGCTATCACAATTGTAACAAAGCCCTTTTGCTCTTTTTTCTTCCAATTGTTGTGGTGTCAACCTTGTAGGTTGTGGAAGACTAGGGGCAACAACACTTCCGTCTTTATAGTTGTGAGTGGTATGCTTCCTAGTTGCCATAATTTTGCTTTCCATTTTTCTTGCTAACCTAAATGCCTTCTCTAATGAATTAGGTTCCCAAAGGCGAACATCATGTTGGATATTATCCTTTAAAGACCCTATGAACACATCAATCCTATGCTCCTCTGGAATATCTTTTACCCTTATGTTCAATTTTTGGAACTCCTCAATGTGCTCCATTACTGAACCCTTTTGTTTGAGACTTATCAATTGGCTAAAAAAAGTGTTGCTTTTTGTATCCTCATAATGTGCTATCAATTCTTCCGTAAAAATTGCCCAAGTGATAAACTGTTTACAAGAACAAAGCCATTGATACCATACAAACTGATTTGGTTCCAAATATACAGTTGCCATACGTACCTTTTGGGCATTTTGCACATTATTGAGATCGAAGAATTGCTCCATCTGTAATATCCATGTGGCGGGATCCTTGCCATCAAACTTCCTCATATCGATTTTTGGAATATGGTGATTCTTTGATCCAACATTAGCATCTATGGAATCATGATTAACATTTCTTTTGTTCTCATCATGAGTTTCCTTTACTACCTTTTCACCATTAGTAAGTATTTCTTGTAGAAAATTTGTCAAATCTGTCTTCAAATCTGCCATGCCTGTCTTCAAATTTGTGTTCAAATCTATCTTCAAATTGTCCATATTAGCTTCCACGCCATTTATCTTAGCATCTGTTAACTTTTGTGAGCGTGACATTTGTTGCACTTGTTCTTGTAATTTTGATATATCATGTAGCATTTCTTCCTCTTCTTCATGAGTCATGCTAGAGCTTTCAGGTTCCTTACTAGGTGTTTGAATTTTCTTTCCTCGGGGCATCAGTTACCGATAATAATGCTCTACTATGCCCTTTGAATTCCTTCAAAATAAATTTTCAAACCAAGCTTAAGCAAAAATTTAAAAAAATCTACACACCTTTTTTCACTTTAAAGAAGCCTGATATTGAATCTGATGTATCTTTGTAATTTCAAATCATCCAGTTCTAAAATTTCTACTTGTAGTAGCCTTCTGCGTCCTCTTTCCAATGCCACAAGTCTAAGCCAAATTGGATTCTCCAAGGAAGAGTTATGTGAAATCTCCCACAGTGACTTGCGTTTAGACTGGTTCAGTAGAGTGAACTTGTACGACGTGCCACGAGTCACTGTTTCAACCTCTAAATCTGAAACACACACAAAAGAAACTACCGTCCGTCCTCTTTCTGTAACTTCTTACGAAATTTCAATCCGATCTCCAAAGAGAACGTTATGACGATTTTCCCCAGGTCACCTGTTTTGAATGTAATTCAGGAGTCTGCAAAAAGACCAACTTCCTCAGATCATATCTCCGCAAATATCGTGCGAAAAGCTCTGAAATTCAGACCCGAGGTTCAGCGCAATTTCTTCTCAAATGGGTTTTTTTTTCGACTTCTGAAACGTCACAGAAAAAAAGTTATAGCGAAAATTCCACGATGACCTGTTTGGAGCAGCAAAACCCTAGAATCCAAAGCTCCGATACCAAATGTTATGAAACCAGCTCAAGAAAAGATAGAAAAGATAGATCCACACCTTAGAATTCAGCCTCTTCGAGGGGGAAACCTCCTTTACATTACATAAATGAACAATTCTTGGATGATTCAAATGACAAAACCTCCTTTCTATATATAGGAGTCTAAGGAGTCACAATATAATCCAGCCGACCTAACAATAATAATATAAAGCCACAAAAATAACAATAGAGGGATTCTATGGGGCACAGAAATAACAATAAGGGGGTAATAGGGGCACAACAATATAAATAAGGGGTATAACTATAATAGTAATAGGTAATCACGAGTATTATAGGGACCCAACAAGAATACAGGCAAACAAGCCAAGAAACAGAACTTATGAGGGAAAGACACACTAGCAATGATTCAAGATAAACCCTGATCTTAATCTATAGGAATCGACGCGAGTGATTAACTAACAACAAGTGCCACAATGGGGTACGATGTGGCTATGTAGGGCGTGGGATCCCCCAAGGGCAGTTTTGGGGCTAAGAGCCCATATTTTGTTCCAATTTTGTAATACAAATGTAAAGACTCCGCATTTTGTGGGCACGAAGCATGTAGATGTTAAAGAGTTATAGGGTTGTTTTCCCTTATTTTGATAATGTAATGTCAGTTGTAAGAAATGTACCCATGGTCTACAGACCATGGATTGTATAAATAGAGCTAATCTCTAAGTAGTTAGAGGCAAGAGAAATACGCACTAATCGTTGATGAATAATTGAGTCATATCTTTGGAGCAGAAGTCTAGGTTGGGTCATAACGTAGGTAGAGGCTCTGTAGCTGAGTGCACAGAGGCCTAGTAGTCCACAGCTGAGTGTGCAAGGTGAGTCAAGTCTGTAACTATCTGGAATTATAAATAAATAAGAGTATTCTATCAATTCTGCTTCTTTATTTTATGTTTATGCATCTGATATATTGGGTATGAATTTCACTTCTAATGCTTATATGATGCGTGAATGTGTATAGTTGTATTGGTTAAGTGAACACAAGTAAGAACATCTATTTACATGAAGCTAACTAAAATAAGTAAGACACTTAGCTTAGTTTGGGAGATATCACAGCTTGATGCCTTAACAGTGCAAAACGAATTCCACCCCCAGTTAGGGCTGCGCGAAAGCCAATTGTAGCATTTTGTGAAGGTACTGAAGAGTAGAGAAGAGGGATAAGTAACCCGTTCAAAGGCAAGTATAGTTGGAATAAACCGACATCACAACCATCTCAAGGGTGTGGAAACTTGGTTCCAGCATCACCCCATACTGCTTCAGGTGAGACTTCAGTCCACACTTTGTGGGCTGATGCCAAAAGGGCCAGTAGTGTAGGGATTTGTTTGGCTAACTAATGCTAAACTTGGGTTAGACCCCCTCAAGCCAACAAATGGTTATGTTTCTGAGACCAGAATCTACATAAGAGATGTGTGATGTTGTATCATTAGAATCCAACTGAGAAAGAAATCGAAGGTTGGTTGGATAGAAGAATTCACAAATTCGCGGCAGAGGAGAACAAAAGCCCACGACTGTCAAAGGAACATTGGCTAGACAACTACCTATATATGGAGATCCACAAAAGATTTTTTGCCTCTTTCCCTACCAAGCTATACAAGTGGATCGCGAAGCTAGCTGATAGCCAAGCAAGGTGGAAACTTGACAGTCCTATTGTGTGGACCCCAGAGCTAGTGCGAAGGTTGAAAACATCGGAGGATAAGATCACACGCACCATCCATCATTGGCTCGATTGCATTATAGGAGGATTTGTTACTGAGTTCGCGGTTGACACCTCAGTCAACTATAGCAAGGCAGAGCGACTCTTTTTCAAAGGACCGCGAGGAAAGTACGTAAAATATTTGAATACTTGGATTAAAATGTTGTTGTGCGAAAAGTAGGTTATGGAGTTATCTTGATGTTTGGGTCTACTCAAAGTAGAAGAATTTACAATAACAAAGGAAATAAGGGTCCAGAGCATAGCCCTTTGATTTCACATCCGCAAGGGGATGAAGAAGGGATCACAAAGGTCTCTCCGTGAAGTGATATTCGGTTGATAAGACAAGGATTTCCACAAATTCCACCTCTGCCCACACCACCACCGGCTTCACCTCCATCACCTCCAACTTCACCCGCACCACCTCCACCATCACTGTGATTCAGTATGGCAAACACAATGAAGTTTCCTTTGTTCAAAGGCTTGGGAAATGAGGACCTGGACCAATTCTGATTCGTTGTTACAGTTGTATGGGAATATCAAGGTGTTACAGATGACCATATAAAGAAATTGACACTGGTTAGTGCTCTGCCAAATCACGGGCTAACCTGGTACATTAGCTACTCCAGTGATAACCCGAATGCTAGAGTAGCAGACATCTAAGAAGCACTAAATAGGGAATTTAGCAGGCCTAAATCTGAAGCACGGTCGATTGTTGGATTCAAAGAGATCACGAAGCTACCAGGTGAGATGCCTTGGGCACTAGATAAGAGGCTGAAATGTATGATCTGTGAAGCCAACATGAATCTGATAGATGGACAACATCACGAGTGGTTTGTAGCTTCGCTAATACCACACCAAAGAAGTGTGTTGTCGCAGTAGAAGATAACAACTCAGGCAAAGGCCTTGGAGATTGCCATGAGACTACATGAGACCCCAATAGAAGATCCTAATCTAGGAGTTTAGTAGATCCACGTGCAGCTGAAGAATCTGTGCCTTGAGATGCAAAGCTTGAAGTAGGATAGGACGGTTCGGCCAGAGGTACGCAAATAGGTATTATGCATGAAATGCAAGAGCCAGGGTCACGATAAAGATGATTGCTCGGTATTTACAAATTACCTTGTGGGAGGAGGACCGATGCCTTTAAGGCTAGAAGCTCAAGCAGGACCTAGTGCGATGCCTTCTTTGTGGTGCACTATCTGTCAAATAGCCAGAAAGCATGCCATGGATAACTGCCACTTGTTACAGAAGTATACGCAAACTCTGCAACAGTTGTTTTACAACTTTTGTAGATTGGTAGGACATGATGAGCGTACTTGCAGGAGCTATGAATTGATGATGGCTAAGACTCTTGCCTATAGAGTTCAGGCTGAAATGTGTCCCCTTGACCAGAATGCAGGGATGGCACGGATAGGATTGTAGGGGTGCATACGAGGCCGAGGAGGAGGAGGACCTTGCAGAGGTCGTGGATAGTTGATTTTCTACAATTGCAGAGGGCCAGGACACTATGCTCGCGATTCCACTAATCCAATGCGTCTGTCGTGCAAGTATTGCACGTTGTTTGATCATGAGACAGAAGATTTTCCTACATTGATAGCTAAGATACATGACAAATGAGTGCTACCACGTCCCTCGACTCATAACCTATAGATGATGACATTTGAGCCATGTGAGGAAGATCCGAACATAAATATAGTGCTCCGAAGTGGAATCGTGACAAGAGATGACAAAGGGAAAGAAAAAAAAGATAGTGCTTGGATTCGCAAAGCCTCATCGAAAGAAGCTGAGTTTTATTGGGAGTGCACTCAGGAAACATTCATGGAAGCTAAGAAGAGCTTCATTGAAGCCTCCACTTTAGAAAGAAAAGAGAAACCTAAGCCAAAGATAGACCCCTCTATGCTCACTACTTTCCTCAAAACCTATATGAAGTTACTGTGCGATAATAAGGTTATGAAAGGGTTATAGGAACTCATCAACAGATGTGCTAGGACCATGCCAGGAGAACCACGTGTAGTCTAAAAAATTGGAAAACATAAAACGAGGATGGGGCATGAAATGAGACTGATCACGCAGATCGGAGAATACAAGATGCATCAAGTCATTCTAGATTTGGGATTAGATGCAAATGTTTTACCGAAACAGACATGGGAGCAAATGGGGCGACCTATGCTGCAATGGTCTCTGATTTAGCTGAGGATGGCAAATCAACATAAAATCATACCCATGGGGTGATTACAAGGAGTAGCCATGGATATTGAGGGAGTGAGCACACTGGCAGATTTTGAAGTAATAAAGATTGTTGATGACAGCAATCCCTACCCTGCGCTCCTGGGAATTGACTGGGCTACTGATATGAATGAGATAATTAATCTGAAGAAGCGAAACATGAAGGATCGCACTATACAGAACCAATCCACAACTATGAGAGTGATGATGCTCTAGACTGCATCTACAAGATAATAGTGTGAGACCAAGACTAGGTGAATCCCACTGCGGATGGGTGGATTACATGGGAGCGCGAGAGTTCCTGCAATTTGGATTCTGACAAAGAAATAGAACGATGGCAAAATCAGTTACACAAAGTAACTACGTTGAATTGCAACATGATGACCTGGTCACTGCACTGTGTGTCGACAGAAGTAAGAAATATGCCGACTTATGATGGTCTAAATGAGATAGATACCTTTTTGGATGCATTCGAAAGGGAGGTGCTGGAAGTGCAACACTTCTAGGCCTTGGAGTGGGTACTACGTGCTACGCCCGCAAGATGGTGGGGTATGCACAAAGGAATCATTTATGATTGGCACGAATGTAGGAGAATGATGCAAGCATGATTTGGGAAGCCTAAAATGTGACTGGTAGATAAGTATGATGGGAAGGATGATCCGCGCATGCTTCTGGCCAAGTGGACATAGGCCTATGGAGAAAAGCCAAAACCTGAGTGGGTGCACCTGTTCTGTCATACCCTGGATGTTATCCCAATGAACTGGTATATAGAAACAGAGCTCCACGATGGGACAGGTGAATGGGATATCCTATGCAAAGGGTTCATGATGACCTTTAGTTTTGAGGATGGGTTTGATAGTATTGATGAAGCACTACAAGAGGTGAAAGCAGCCATCTTTAGGATACCATAGGATCCTTTAGACCTGATTCAGCCTGAATGGGCTACTCAACTGAGTCGCGCGCTAGAATGTTATAATGTAACTACTAAAGAGGAGGATGAGGATCCGTGGAATATTAACATTCTGGAAATAGAAGGCCACCATGAGGTTCAAGGAACATAGATTGAGAACCCTGATATAACCATGGTGGTGAAAACTAAATAGGTGAACATTTGTACAGAAGCAGAACCTAAATTCGAGAAGATGACTACTCGGACGATGTAATGGTGGATAAGGTCACTTATTCCGTGAATATCAGGACTTATTCCCGAGCAAGTTTATGGATTTGAAAGGAATAATCATAGATTTAGGAGTGATGAATATCATGTTAAATCCTGACGTGAAACCAATTAAGCAGAGGCCTTACCGCTTAAATCCGAAATACAAGGAGAAGGTTTGCATAGAACTAGACAAAATGATCGCAACGGGCATCATTGAGCCTTTGGAAGAATCTGACTAGGTGAGTCCAATGGTGGTGCAAGAGAAGAAGCAGAAGGATGAGATAATGATATGCATGGATCTCAGAAAATTGAATGATGCTTGTGTGCATGATCCTTTCCCAACTCCGTTCACGGATGAAGTGTTGGACAATGTAGGTGCTTAGGAAGCATATTCTTTCACAGATAGGTTCTCTGGGTACCTGTTGACGGGAAAAGTGTCTATTCAGAATGACCCTTCCCACTAAGGTGTGGCAGTGACCTTAGCAAAAAACAGAGAAAACTACTTTGGTATTCTTCTTTATGAACTATAAACGAAGAGGAATAGGATGAACCAACCTGTGTCTTGCGCTAGTCCTTTGATCTAATCTCTCTCCGCTTTGACAGCTTCCAGCTACCTGCTCCCTTACTTGCCCAGCTTCACCAAGTTCCTGTAAGATCACAGAAGAAGGAAACTACACAAAGACATGGATTTATATTCATAAATAGCTTAGGATCAGATTTAAGCTAAACATACTAATGTAAGAAACATCAATGATACACAAGCATGTAGGAGAAACTCAAATAGTTTTATTGATATAACGAGAAGATCCAGGAGGAGTTACAACTGATGATTCCTGATCCAACATCAACCTCCCAGCAAAGGAATCCCTTCTTCACCTCCAACAAAGCATAAATCACCCAATACTCTGATATCTATCTCAAAACCAACAACAATTCTCTGCAATGTACAAAATTCCAGCCTCTAGATCTCCGGGATGAGGGATCCATATATAGATGTATGCAAAGAAGATGAGTCAGCTTGTCATTTGACTAGTGGCTTCTCTCTGTCAGTTCTTGCTTCCACTTGGAGATTGAAAGCCTCTTACTCATCCTTGGTCGAACTCAGTGAGGCAAGTGTCATTGGAGAAGATTCTGGAAGCTTCCATTGTCTTTCCACCTCGCGGAATGGCACTGCCATTTGTCATTTCCCGCACAACGCACCCTGGTAGTGCATTTAGGTGCATTGCAATGCACCTAGCTAGTGTACTTGGGTGCTATGCAACGCAGGTAGCTAGGGGAGCAGCTGAAATGATCCTGATTTGACTGATTCTGAGCAGTTTCTGGTGGAGAACTTCTGGGAGAAGCTGTAATTTGTTGACCTTGTTCCTCTAGGGGTCGGAACAACACTTTTAGGGACTTAGGATCCCTTGGTTTATGGACATTTCATGCTTAGAGCTGTAAGGCACAAAAATGTCTATAACAGTTGCCCCCTAAAGTATGAGGCCGTTTATCGGGTGAAATGCTTTATTAGGAGGATCCGAAGTTCTTTCAATGCTGGGAGGAGACCTGTAATAAGATACAATACAATACATTATCTTCATACTATTTTTCATGATCTAGCTGAGGCGGGCATTCCCATGCTCAACTTTATAAATTCATTTTCATGTACATAGGACAGACAATCGTCTGATGGTAGACTAATGATTCTGATAGAACCATCATCCTTTTGGTAGGATGATTATCTGTGCTGCAATGCTGTACATTTCAATGTCTTTATTTTTCCTAAATATATATCGCAGCCCAGATGGATGAAACTAGATCCGGGGTCTTCAATCTCGTCTAATCTTCACTCGAAGTACAAGTCGATCCATGTGAGGATGTTTTGAAGTCGAACATGGAAAGACATCGCTTGATTACCAGTCAATGATGTAAACTGTTAACAAGCGCGAGAGGAATCACCGATAATGATGATGACCCTCAAGGTACTGCAGTACAATTCACGTGGTGTGAATAAAGGACTTGGCGTCGAACATCACGCAAAATCTTTCGGTCGAAGGTCATTGATGTATACCTGTCGCCGGAAGTGAGAAACTTGCCATTGAGGCATGCAAGCTTCAAAGTACTGAAGGGGGTGTTCCTAGATCAACTTCTTGGATAATGAGCTGATGTCGACAAGAAGGGATCCGTCAAAGGAGGGCCTTAATGAATCCCACATCGATGACATGGAATGGAGCAAATGAGGTGAAAACAATCTGATGATATACGGTTCAGGATGGCGGTCATGAAAGAATGAAGTATAATGTATGGTAGTGGATGGGACACAGGTGACTTCTCTGGATGACTTCTCTTGAACATATCGGCGACACTTATGTGATGGATTGGTAGCATTTACCCCAAATGTGGATGGTATGGCGTGACCATGGTGATGTGACCGGTGAATGAAACAACCCAACCCGACTTAGATACAGAGTGGAAGTGTCATGTTCAAGAGCAACTTGCTACCAATAAAGGTTCTTTGAGTTTTCTTCCCAATTTTTCCCCAGTCATTGCTGACCAGTACCTCTTTATTTTTGTCAAGCTTGAGGAGGATAACATATGCTTGTTCTATAATTTTCCCTTCGGGCAAACCCATCGCTATGTTTTAACGAGCCCAGCGATAGTGAAACTCGTTCTCGTCTAAAGACAAGTTTGTCGCTATTAATCTTTTTAACGAGTTTAACGTCAAAGATAACTCGGTCCTTCTCATTTTTAGAGAGTCTGAAAAGGTACGTAAAGGTAACTCCACAATTCCTTTTTCGTCATCTAATCCCTTAAGCCCGAAAAAGTATAAAACAATACAGAAGGGATGAAATTTCGATAGTTTTAACGAGCCGAACAAAACAAGCGCTCGATATTTTTGTGCAATAATCCCTTAGGTCCAAAAAGATTAAAATCCAGAGGAGGGATAGCACTTCCTGTCACTTTAACGAGCTGGAAGGCCAAAACTCGGCAATCTTTTGATATTTTACGAGTTAGATGAAAAGATCTTAAAGAAGACTCGTCTTTTGAGGAACGAGTGATAAAATGGGTAGCAGCTAATTCCAGGTAAGGTTTGGAATTTTCCAATCACGGCAGTGTCACAAGGATGGCTAGTGAAATCACTCTTCGTAGCTATTCCTCAAAATGGGTAAACAATCAAATGGAGGTGAATGATTGGCCAATGGAAAAGTGGAGGTGACGGTGCAAACATGACCAAGGCTTTAATGGCTGATAAGCTACATTCACGGTGGTTATTTACCGGGGAATAGTTCATTTTTTAACGAGCTTAAACACGGGTGGAAACATTTGCTCATGTCTTATGTTTATTTTTTAACGAGCTTGAACTATGTGCTAAAACTGCTCGATTAATCCAGTCATATGATAAGAATGTCTCATATAAAAACGACAACTTTTAGATTTTTTCCCCACATCCTTTCTTCATGCAAGTTAGGTGACGACTAATCCTACGAGTTTAAAGGGTTAGCCTATGGGTTTAAAGGGAGGACCTAAAAGTTTAAAAAATAAATAGTCGCCCTTCGCTTGCACTCCAAAAGTTTTGCATGCCCCCAGGTATAAAATATGGTTTCAAAGTTACCCCTCAATTTGCAGACAAAACATTTGTTCTATCAGGAAAGGCCTACCTCTTACAGGTTACCCAAAGATTGTTCTATTCGCGGTGCAAACAAAACACCTCTTCGGCGATGTCTACCGAGATAAACAAAGGTGAGCAATGACGTCCACCACTCACATAACTTTGACAAGAGAATCTTATTCTAGAATAACCCCTCTTCCACCGACGGACGGGGTACAGACTAGTCATATTCTCTCACGGAAACCTACCCTATACCCGAAGTTTTCCTGCCGAAGCAGACCAGGATGCATGCCCCCTGGGTTTCAGTCATATCCCTCCGAATTACTCGCGCTCATCAGGAGGACGGACTGGGGATTGAGACATTTCTTGCGTGAAAAGACCATTTAGGGATGGTATATGAATATTTGCTATGCGTGATCTGGGAAATGAAAGCTGGTCCACAAGCTTGACCACTCTTCCTTCGTGCGGAAAACACATTACTCTAAAGAGTGAGGAGACGATGGCTCCCATGCAATAAATATAGTCTCGTCCAAGGAGTAGATTATAATCCAAGGGTCCTTGAACTACCATTATGTTCATTTGAACTGTCTTCCCTCTCAATGTTATGGGCACATTAGGAAGGATCCCTAAAGGTCGACTAGTTCCTTTATCAAATCCTGTTAGATTTCTCATCTCAGGCAAAAGCGATGGTGAACCAAGCGCTTTCCAAGCAATAGAGGAAAGGATACTCACAGAAGCCCCCTCATCTATGATGGTACCAGCCATGACCATTCTATATATTTGAACGATAATTCAGAATTGTATGCTTGCTGGTAAACGGGGTCTGCCTAGTTGATTCTAGTCGAAGGAGACAACTAGGTTGCTTGGAGGCAGGACCAAGTAAACGGTCGGGTATGGCTCTGACGAACTTCCTTCCTGTGGTAAAGGGATGGGTAAATTTCCCCCATGTTCGTCGGAGTCTATGTTGATGAAGAGAATTTGGACGGTGTCATCCTTGTTCTCTTCAGTGACTGTATCATTCGAAGATAAAACCTCTGAAGGCAAGACCGGGTCAACTGCCGCCTCGACCTTTTGACTTTAGTCTGGTATGGATCCAGATGGTTTATCTTCAATGATAGGTGCTTCAGCCGACCACTTGAGCGGGCCAGCTGGATTCTCAACTAACGATGGACTCGGCAAGAGTTTTTTATATCCAGGAGGATGTCGTAACGGTGAAACCGGACGATCATCCAAAACTCTTTTAGCTTCGTCTAAGAAGGGACAACGGTGGACAGCATGATTGCCTTCGCACATCTTACAAGGAAATCTAGTTTTCCCTTTTTGTCCTGGGGCTTCGCTTTCGCTAGTTGACGGTGTGCTTTCAACATGATTATCAGAGGTTGATGACACCGGATTGTGCAAATGAGGAGACCAGTCCCTTAGTATCTGGGGGATGCAAGGACAATCTCTGTGAAGTTGGTCTCCTCTACAAATGACACATGGCGATTTAGGCCTGGTCGGTGCAGTGTGTGGATTTTCATTAGACGACACTTGTTTTCCCCCATTCACCTTTGGCTCCTTCTTCTTCTTCTCTTTCTTCTTCTTTTCCTTCTTCTCCTTAGGAACTTGACTTTTGGCTTTGCCAGCCCCATCAAGCGAAGAGGAAGGAGGAGAAGAAGAATTAGAGGAAGTAGAAGGTTGGTGGGTAACTCTGGACTCGTCTAATTGCCGATTCGATTGTTCAGGAATAGTGGTGTTCTGAACGACATCGGTTGAGAAGAGCCATACCGGCAAGCCAATTGTCAGTCCTGGAAGCGACAAGGTGGCCATATGGGGTGCACCAACATCTCCCCAAGAGGAGAAGGGACTAGGATTTCCACCAAGGGGAATTCCTTGGTTGGTAGACTCCATTTTCTCAACCTAAGATCAACGTAGGAAAGGGGTAATGAATATTCCGTTTAAAATAATTTTTTAGACGCTTTGACACAACTTGTTTTTTCAGTTTTTAAGAGTCGACAAAAAACAAAAGATGACTCTAGTCTCCTTCGATTTTTAATGAGCCTGAAGTGACAAGTTCTCAGATGGACCTTTTCCGTTAAGGAGTCTGAAAAGGAATGAAAGGGACTGCTCTAGAGATCTAGGTAGAGGGAGTACCAAACCAATAGCAAAACCGCAGAATACTTTTTACGGTATGGCAATCAATCTTCCCGAATGCAGTGTTCGGTGCATTGCGATCAGTAGGGCGGCCGACACGGTTTCCTATGGATAAAAGGATTTAAGCCTATAGGGGTCTCCCAATATATACTCAACGGTACGTGGGAGCACAAGTCCATACTGGCACTTATCGTCTCACAGTGGAGGAATCACCCAACCATCAGTGAGGACAACAGTTACCAGGCTTTACGACGCCGGAATACGTCTCTAGCCTAGACCTCTAAATGTTGTGCGTTAAGTTCCAAAGCGTTGTTAGATTCATTCAATTTATTTTAAGTTGATCTTTCTTATGAAGTTTACCTTTTGGGTTCACCACGAGATGTAGATGTAATTTCTAAAATGCAATCTAAAGATGATAAGCAAGCTTTTATCTCTTTTCAGCAATGAAAATCCTAGCTACAAGGGGAAAAGAAAGACACAATCTTTTCTCAAAGAGCACAGAGCACACTGTAAATGCACTTTCCTAAATCAAGCCAAACAGATTGTCAATATGCAAATGCACATGTGCATGTATTTGCTTTTCACTTTCTTAATATTGATGCCTAAAAAGAAAGTTGATGTACAAATCTGAATTTGCTTTCAAGTGACAAACACAAACAAGCTTCTTTTCGAAATCAAAAGGTAGAGATGATTACGACACTTTATGATTTTGAAATAAACACTCGTTTCGACACTAGAAAGTCACAAATTCAAACCAAAGGAAAAAGTAAAAGCATAATCGACTGTCAACAGCAAATAAACTTTCTCCTAAGACCAAAATCGACAGTTACGACAGATCTAAATCAAAGGACGACAGCATGACTATTCTACTTTTGCAATGGAAAGCTGTAAATGATGCCACAAACACACAAAAACACCTACAGTATTTTTGTACAAAGGAGGCGGAATTAAGGCAAAGAAAAGGGGTTTTTAAACAGACACATATACTGATCACAGGCTGCAAAAAACAGAGACAAAACTGGAAATAATGAAGCACAAGAACCTCAGCTGCACAGGGCTAGGCTGGTTAGCGCACCTGTTACACAGAAAAACTGGATTGCAGCGCAGGTAGCCCTCTCGGGAACTACGCTGAAATGCAGAAGCTCTTCACAGTGCCTGTGCTGGGGTAGAAACGAGAATTCTATCTGGGTTCTGGGTCACGGTTTGCAGTTTAATCTATGGTTTTTGGCCGAGTAAAAGCAATCAGTAATGCACAATCAGAGGGTAGATTTAAAGGAGGTCCAAGAGCTATCACAAAGGGCAATCAGATCATTTGTGAATCAGCTATTCAAATCATAAACAGATCCAATGAATGGATTGAAGTAGAAGATGTCTACTTTGCATTTGTAAATGGCAAATGTAGTTCGATTGCTACTTCTAAGTTTATGAAACAAACAACAAGAGAAACACAAACAAACTAACTAGACACGTTCCCCAGCGGAGTCACCATTTTGTTGATGGGAAAAGTGTCTATTCAGAACGACCCTATCCCACTAAGGTGTGACAGTGACCTTAGCAACAAACAGAGAAAACTACTTTGGTATTCTTCTTTATGAACTATAAACGAAGAGGAATAGGATGAACCAACCTGTGTCTTGCGCTAGTCCTTTGATCCAATCTCTGTCCTCTTTGATAGCTTCCAGCTACCTGCTCCATTACTTGCCCAGCTTCACCAAGTTCCTATAAGATCACAAAAGAAGGAAACTACACAAAGACATGGATTTATATTCATAAATAGCTTAGGATCAGATTTAAGCTAAACATACTAATGTAAGAAACATCAATGATACACAAGCATGTAGGAGAAACTCAAATAGTTTTCTTGATATAACAAGAAGATCCAGGAGGAGTTACAACCGATGATTCCTGATCCAGCATCAACCTCCCAGCAAAGGAATCCCTTCTTCACCTCCAACAAAGCATAAATCACCCAATACTCTGATATCTATCTCAAAACCAACAGCAATTCTCTGCAATGTACAAAATTCCAGCCTCTGGATCTCTGGGATGAGGGATCCATATATAGATGTATGCAAAGAAGATGAGTCAGCTTGTCATTTGACTAGTGGCTTCTCTCTGTCAGTTCTTGCTTCCACTTGGAGACTGAGAGCCTCTTACTCATCCTTGGTCGAACTCAGTGAGGCAAGTGTCATTGGAGAAGATTCTGGAAGCTTCCATTGTCTTTCCACCTCGCGGAATGGCACTGCCATTTGTCATTTCCCGCTCAACGCACCCTGGTAGTGCATTTAGGTGTGTTGCAATGCACCTAGCTAGTGTACTTGGGTGCTATGCAATGCAGGTAGCTAGTGGAGTAGCTGAAATGATCCTGATTTGACTGATTCTGAGCAGTTTCTGGTGGAGAACTTCTGGGAGAAGCTGTAATTTGTTGACCTTGTTCCTCTAGGGGTCGGAACAACACTTTTAGGGACTTAGGATCCCTTGGTTTATGGACATTTCATGCTTAGAGCTGTAAGGCACAAAAATGTCTATAACAGTACCACCAGATCAAAATTACGTTGGAGGATAGGAGTAAGACAACCTTCATGACTGAGTGGGGTTGCTTCCAATATACTGCAATGCTGTTTCTATTAAAGAATGTGCCTGCTATCTTTTCGCATGTGGTTGTTGTGGAATTCAAGGTATATATTCATAAGTTCCTAGAGGTCTATTTTGATGACTAGACTGTATTTGGGCTGGTTAAGTGCCATGTAGAGAGATTATGCTTGATGTTGGACACCTGTCGAAGATACCAAATCATGCTTAACATCAAGAAGTGTCTGTTTCTCATTCCTTTTTGGAACCTATTAGGGCATGTGGTTTGCAAATAAGGGTCGATGGTAGACCCCGCGAAGATCGTGGTGATTCTGAACTTGGAAGCACTGAGGAGTGTGAAATAGCTGCATGCTACTCCGAAACATATGGGATATTACAGAAATTTTATCAAAGGCTATGCCCAGATCACTGCATCGATGGAAAAATTGTTGAAGAAGGATGCCACATTCTACTGGAACGATGACTGTAGAAAGATATTGGATATATTTAAAGAAAAGATGGTTACTGCGTCGATTCTCATCTTCCCTAACTATAAGAAAGAGTTTCATGTACATGTCGATGCGTCGTGTATAGTGTTGGGGGAAGTACTAACACAGGATGGCGGAGAAGGCTTGGATCACCCTATCACATTCTCAAGTCACAGATTATCCAAAGCAGAGAAGAACTATTCCACCACTGAGCATGAGGGGCTAGCTATGGTATATGCACTCCAGAAGTATTGACACTACTTGCTAGGAGGCCACTTTAAGATGTATACAGATCACTCCATGCTAAAGTACCTGGTTAATAAGCCTATGGTGGGGGGGTGAATTTTCAAATGGCTCCTATTTTTCCAGGAGTACGATTTTGTTGTTGTAAAGCCTAGATGACTAAACACAGGACCAGATCACCTGTCGCGCATCGAGATAGGGGAGGAACCTACTAATTTGGAGGAAGGATTACCTGATGCATAGCTCTTTGCTGTGCACATCGTGAATGGACATTTTGAAGATATAATACACGTTCTAACAACTGGAACTGCACCGGAAGGATACTGTGTCCAACAAAAGAAGGAATTAGTGGTGCGCACGGTAGATTTCTCTATCATTGTGGGCATCTATACAAGATGGGGAATGATGAAGTACTACGAAGGTATGTACCTGAGTTTGAATGAAGTAGCATCATCGTAGATGCTCATGGGAGCGTCACGGGAGGAAATTATGCAGGAAGAGCAATCGCGTAGAAGATTCTATGCACAGGGTTGTGGTGTCCAACCCTTCATCAGGATTCAAAAGCATGTCAACAAACATATAGGCCATCGTGAAGGGATGAAATGCCTTTGAATCAACAAATGATGTTCCAACCTTTCAAAAAGTGGGAAATAGATTTTGTAGGACCTATTAAACCTCAAGGAAAGAGAAGCGCAAGGTATATTATCACTGCGACGGAGTATTTGACCCGTTGGGTAGAAGCGCAACCGATGAAGGATTGCATGGGCACAAATACCACAGAGTTTCTATTTGAACATGTACTGACATGATTTGGATGCCCGAAGATCTTGGTGAGAGATTGTGGTACACACTTCCTAAATGAGACAATTAGCGCACTAATGGAGGAGTTTCAGGTGTACCATCAAAAGAGCACATCTTATCACCCACAAGCTAACGGGACAGTGGAGGCCTTCAACAAAGTATTTGAAAACGCACTGACCAAGGTATGTAATGCTCAGCAAATTGATTGGGACCTATGCATACCTGCAGTGTTATGGGCTTATCAGATGACATGCAAGAAACAAATGGGACATACACCTTTTAGGCTTGTCCATGGAGTGGAAGCCATAATGCCTATGGAATATGTTATCTCAAAATCAAGCCCTAGAAGGCTGCAACCCAGGTTGACTTTAAGTAACTGTTTCAAACCAATCTTTTGACTAAGGCTTAGCCTCCTTAGCCTGAGAGGGCTCTCTCAAAGGGTTATTGATTTTGACTAATAGTAAGATGGCTAACTCTTGTGAAATAACATGAACAAGTATGTTGGCTGGACAAACATTAAACTAATTCCCATTGGACTTATGGAGTCAATTAAACCTCAGTAAATAATGATATTTCTTTCACATAGAAGTCAGGGGATGTGACATTTAAATGTTCAAAACACAACGCTTATAAAACCACAGTTCATAGATGAGTACAGGAAGTCAGAGCAGCATAAGTGAATTCTGAGTGATTACTCATCTAAGCAACTGAAAAAAGGCATGAAAGACAAAGTAAAATAACACATCTTGAACATGGAAATGCTTTATGAATCATGAGAAGAAAAACAATCATTTGTATTACTGAACTCTGTTTCTTACACAAGCCAAAACAGTCCTTTGTTTTATAAAATATCCAACCCTCATTACATAGATGTTTCAGCTATATATAGAAACATTATTCTAACTACTTCGAGCTTTCTCCTCTAGCATGAGGGGAGCCCGATGACTGCCACTAATGACACCTATTTGCTATTGAACTAACTCATTAAATACAATAAGTGCTAAACTGGAGTTTAAAGAGTCCTAATTTAACTATAACTCTAACTCTATCTTCCTCGTAGAATGATTCCTTCTTGTTCTTTGACACCTGTCTCCTTTTAGTTTGGTTGAGATGGCTGAGATGAGTATTCAATGTTCCATGCTGGCTTTGGATGCTGAATGCTTTGATGATTCAGTGATGTTAGGAAAAATCCCCTGTTTTCCGGTTCCAGTCTTCCACCACTTATTCGAATATGCAGCAGCATGTCTTTAGCTCTTTAATAACCCAAAAATATAGAGCACCACCATGTTCCTGATGTGTTGGAGGCTTCATTGATGGACATGTGTGCAAGCCAAAACTCATCGTATGCAAGTCCTTCCAAACCCTAATGACCGGTATAAAGTGACTTTATAACAAAACTTTTAAACTTGAGTCAAAACATTGCACTTTTTTAAAGGTACACCTGTCATCATCTGAATGGCTATGATAGCTTCATTTGGTCTCTTATATGTCCCTTAGGTGTTTCCTTTGAAAATTTCCGATCATCTTATCAAACTGTTTGTCTGCGTTAAAAAAAAACACCTACAGCAGTTTCGTAGCGCGCTACGAAACTGTTGAATTTTTTAAACAGCTCGTCTTTTCCCTAAGATATTTACTGCCCAGGCATCTGATTGCAAAAACTCCTTTTGACCTTGGATATACATAGCAGGGATCTACATGTCTTCAAAACAAATAAAACAAGCAAAATTTAACAAAATTTGGAACAAAACCTTTCTTTGAACAACAATTTCATTCAACAGCTAACTGGCCTAGCTGTGCCTTCAAGTCTTCCACTTTCTTTCTCATAGCTTTATTTTCAGCTCTTAGATGCATGTTTATCTTTCTGAGGAGTTTGGCCTCTTTAATGGCAGGTACTGTCCATGTGTAAACATCAGCTACTGAATCCACCTGGTTTATTAGGTTTTCACTTCCTTTCAAAACAGCTTTTCGATAATTTGCATACCTGACAGCAGACTCCCTAGTGGCATTCCTTACCTTAGCAATCTCATGTTTAGTTACTTCTAGCTGATTCTTTATAGCTATAATATTACTCCCTTGAGATATAATGATTGTTCTATTGGTGTCTTTTTGCTTAATTTTCTCTGCCTCCTTTGTTCTAGGCAATTTCTCGGCTTCCTCTGTCCTGGGCTGAGTTTCCTTTACTTGCCTCCTTGTAATAGGTCTTCTAGGTTTGAATATGAATTCCTCACCTGGTTCATCAAACTTCAGTCTTTTTGATGCCTTTGACCTCTTGGTACTTTCTGGTGATGACTGTGTCAAATCAATGTGCATTGGTTCAATTTGCTCAAACTCAATGACCTCTAATAAATCATTCAGGCTTGCCTTAGATGCTAGGCTTTCTTCAACAGCTATGGCCTTACCCTTTTCTTTACTTATTTGGCTTCTTGTCCTCACTCTGGAAACTGCTTCAGCTCTGCTTGTTTCAGCTACATTCTTCTTATCCTGAGTCTTTTCTTTTGTTGCTTGCTGAGGTTGTTCTTTGATGACCAGTGGCTTCACTGGTCTTTTAAGCTGTGACTTGGTTTGCTTTTTAGCCCTGGCCTCCTTTTGAAGTTCAGCTATTGTGAGTTCTTTGACTGGTTGCTCTCTGACTGGTTGTGGAGTAAGGCCAGTTTTGCTTTGAAAACCAGCCATGAAGATGAACGAATTCCAGTCCCTGCCTATCTTCTGAAGGCCATCTAAAACTAACAATTTAATCAAACCATGGTGAAATAAAGAAGTTTCGCAATCTTCTTTTCTCAACTGCACCTTGTCACACATTTTACCTAGACTGCGAAATAAGTAAAAAGGAATATCTATGGAAGCCTTCCCAGTGAAATGTAAAAGCAACTTGAAATGATAAGAGTAGACCTTATTGTATCTTCCTTCACATGTTAAGTATTTCTGAATGCAGGTGAGAAGAAGGGCATAATTCTCCTTAACATAGTTTCTGGGCACAGCTTTTGTTAGGTCTTCATTCACATATGCCTCTTTTAAGAACTCTTTACATGGACTCATATCAAATTTAAAGTTCTTAAACCATTCTTGCTGCCCTCTCGGGATCTCGGTTACAGCAGCTATTGCCTCCGGAGACACTTGAACTTCCAACATAGCTATTTTTGAATTTAAACCGGTGAAATTCAAAGCAAACTCTTTGGTTACCTGCGCATGTCCACCTTGCAGTTTTTTACAGAAGTTCCAGCAGCCGGCATCTTTGAATGCTTTCTTCATGCCTTCATCCCTCAATGCTACGTCTAAACCTTCAGGTTCGGTCCTCTGGCATTTTCCAGATCTGTGTTCCTTCCTCTCCATTTGCTTCTTGAAATCTTTACACTCACAATGACCCACAACTTCAGTTGAAATGGCGGTTCAGTTCTTTTTAACTCGGGCTCGCTTGTAATCAGGCTCGCTTGAAAACAGTCCTCGCTTGAAAACTCAAATACATCATCCGATAAGCTTGTCACTTATGTAACACTCACGATCATCATCAAGATCCATGCACGGTACAATCCATCGGAATGATATTTCCATACATTTCATCACATCTATTGGTGGAGTGATAACTAATGAGCGCTTAGGCATGCTACGGGAGGTACACAAAAACTGACATGAGAGGACAGAATTGGTGACTCATTAACAGACTTGACACTTTGGGAAATATTCGCTACGAAAAGCACGAATCCGCAATTTCGCAGCGCGGTTAGTTTAAAATTCTAATAATGCACTGCGAAACGGCTTAATGATAACGCGCTACGAAATGACTGAACAATGATTACGTTGCGAAATTGGCCAATAGGAGGTTACGCTGCGAAATCACGAAAAGACTCGGTGAATAGGATAAGACAAGACATGGCTTATAACACAATGATGGTGGAGGAGAACCAATAGGATTAGAGTATAATTTAAAACAAACACCTTTAAAACTCCAAATCCTAAGTATGAAACATAAAATGAAAACCATATGACACGGACCTTTGACATTGAACTAGGACAAAGGAGTATATACATAAAATTTTAATTCTAAGTGATAACAGAATACATGATGCCTAGTATGCACATAGCAACGCTCACACGTATGACAGATTGCGGAGCCCTGGAAGAGAGGCTCGCACAGTTGGATGAGCTAGAAGAAGAGAGATTTTTGGCTGGATTTCACGAGCAAGTCCAAAAGCAGCGTGAAAAGGCATGGCACGACCGACACATCAAGCTGCGCACATTTAAGGTAAACGATTTGGTTTTTTTGTATGATAGTAAGTTTGATAAATTCCCCAGAAAGTTCAGGATGCACTAGTTAGGGCCGTATATTATTAAGGAGATTACCAATGGAGGCAAAGTACAGCTAGTCAAGTTAAATGGAGAACCCTTCCCACGAAAGGTGAATGGCAGTCACTTGAAGCCATACACCGGTAATGTAGTGATGTGACTATATGGAAGTGGCACAGTCTTAGCACTCCAGGTAGCTGAAAGGAGGCACAGGACTATAAACTACATTGGTTGGGAACTATGCGATGTCAAGACTGTGTGAAGTAGCAAAGTGTCACAAGGTCTGCGACAACGTGAAGACAGCTGCGTTGGCCCGCAGGTCTGCCAGAAAGTGATCGTTAAAGTCACTATTCATGATTTTCTGGTTGGTTTTAGGCCAAATGGAGCGGACGGTAAGCATTTAAGGTGCACTTTATGGGTTAGATTCTTGAAAATCTATCGCCAATATAGCATTAATGGGCCGAATGTGGGGGGAACGGTCGAATTCAAATTCAAAAAGCCCTATAAATTACAAGTGGTTGTCCAGCAAAAAACACTTGGCAATTTGAGAAATGAGTTGTTGTGCTATCAAGTGTATATGGGCCTGTCGAACTTTGAGTCCTTGAGAGCAAGTTTAGTGTTTGAAACATTTCCAAAGGAGATGCAGGACCTTCTAACTAGACTGATGTCGACACCCACAAGTCACACAAGAAATTGTGGAAGTAGAAGCCCCAAAGAGCGCTAGAGTGATAGTTGAGGTCCCTAAATCACCTAGAGCACTGAGATCTAAGAAGGATAAGCAGGCTATGATCCTAGTGTGCGTCTTGCCCAGAAATCCACAAAGGACCAAACTCACATTGTAGGAAAAGGGGAAGGCCATTAATCTGGAGGACGAAGAGGAAGAAGAATTTGAAGAAATCCTGGTAGATGAGGAGGATGTAGAGATGGAAGTTGAAACCCAGGGTGTGGACCCTATTACCCGGTTACCTGAATATGTTCCTCCGTGCAAGGGTAAAGCCAAGGTGCCAAACGATATAAATGAGAGCAAGAGCTTTCTACAAACTCCACTGCTCCCAGATGATATTATTTTTGAGGGACCGCACTTGGGGTAAGTTCCTATGTTGAAATTTGAAGATTGGGACCTCGCAGACCACGAGAAGTTCCCACATTTAGAGAAGAAGCTAATGCACCAGAGGATTGATGTGGCTGCTGGAACAATTCAATTGGAGCCGCGAACATGGCTTAGAGGTGTAGAGAAAGCAGGGTTGCTTAACCTGCTCTGGGTGTCGCAGTACCACCACGCCTCAATGACTGTCTTCATCATCAAGCAGCTGCTCTGCTTGGTGCATGATGGGTGCTTGTGGCTCGAGGAGCCCATCCCCATCATAGACCATCTGATTCACAAAATTACATGGCTACCTTATTTAGGAGAGGATCCAGCCAACATTTCAGGGGGAAAAGGTGGCGAATTGTCCCTTGTGGAAGCAATGAAGAAGAAGTTCAAGTTGGAGAAGAAGAAGCGAGGGTATGACATCTCGAGCATTAACGACCCTGCAGTCAAGGACTTGACACAGATATTAGCAGGGAAGGTGATATGGAGGTGTCGTGTGGATGAGGTGCCCGCGCCTGTAGTTGCAATAGCGGCCCAATGCATAGAAGGAGTCTAGTTCAATTGGGTGAACTATCTATGCGGCGAGTTCCTTGCGAACTGTCGCAAGGCATAGGAGTAGGGAAAAATGTTTCACTACCCATGGCTCCTATTGTCGATAATACTGCTGGAATGGGAGTTGCCTAATTGAAATATGTGTTGTGGAGGTAAATCCCCTCTGCGGACAGAGGTGATCCCTACTAGTCCAAATAGGGTCTAGCAACAATCAAACAACGCTAACACGCAGGTTCCTAATTGCAAATTAAAGACCAATGATGAAGGCCTACCATGATTCCAACGCTAGTACTTGTAGAAGAGTTGATGCTCCCGTTCCTTTACCCCGGCTGGTCACAATCCTCACGATCCTTGTGCACGGACACCTGCACATGCAAAGAACGATACAAACACAAGCATAAAACCCAATAGATGCAACTATATATCAGTCAGAAAGGATATAACTCAAGCACCATCATAAAGACAATAAGAGTGGAACCATAATGATGGTCGTCGATTATTGATAAACAAAGAAGAATACAACCATAGTTTTGACGTCAAATCCTTCTCAAGAGGGTCCAGCCAGCAAGTCCCTCAAGCATTCACCCTTGAAGGTAGATCTCCCAAGACAAAACTCTCTCTCACACAAGTTTACACAAGAAAGAAACACTTCACAACCTTCCTTAAGCTCTCTAGAAATCCCACACTTGTCACACCAGCTACCTATCAAGCTCACACACTAACAGCAACACTCCAAGCACTATGAATTCCAAACTAGTAGCTCATAGCAATGGTGGAGGATTAAATAGGAGAAGGAGTCTCCATGAATGGTGGGAGGATGAGCTTATCTCCAAGGAAGGTGGCTCAAATGACGAAATAGACATGCCAGAGAAGGGAGGGCATCACATACAGCAACAACCAGGTCTGGAGTCATCTGGAAGGCCGGCTGTTAGAACAAACTCGCCCAGACTGGATCATCGCGGGTGCCTAACTGCACTGGAGCGCTGACATCGCTACTGAATAACCAAGAAAGTCATGTCAGCGCGATAAAATATAATCAACAGTCGCGTTGTCTCATGAAATTCGACCAGCACGGGAATCACGTGTACTTCCACGCTGGCAGCGTGTTCGGTCTGTTTTGGAGCGCTCATCAGCGCGTTTATTTTTACAATAGTCGCGATGATAGCAAAAACTTTGGCAAAGTGGGTCATTTGGAAACATTAGAGAGCATGAGCATGGATGATTTGGACTCATGACACAGTAGGAAGACTTGTAGGAAGACAGTGACAAATTACTGTGTAACAATATGGAAACAAGAATATTCTAATTTAATTTGTCCTTGAATTAAATTGTGAATTAAAATCAAATTTAGTCTTAACAGCTACTTGGAAATAATTAATTAATTTATTTTAAATTAATTAGTTGGAGAAATTCAAGTTAGAAGTCTTTCTGAAGTCATGCAAGAGTTATCCCTTAAATTAAGGAGATAATATTGAGTTATATTTGAGTTGCAATTAGTTAACTCAGTTTACTGAGTTAATTCCAATTAAATTGGTTCCAAACCGTTTGAGGAACTAAGAGTGAGTTAACAGTCAGTTGATTCATTAATGCACTCAACTAGTGCTACTCCAGTTAATTGAATATTCCCTCATCATAAACTCATGCATGTCTATTATGAGAAAGACCGAGTTGAGATTAATGTTCAAGGACAGTGTACTATCAGTTGCATGTGTTTTGTCATGGAGAAAAATCATGCATGCAGTCAAGGATTGCGTAGTTTTGAAGGCTTGTTTTTCCACTTGGTAATAGGCTAATCATCCACAAGGAACAACACAAGGAAATAGGAGCTTGGAGGGTAGAGAGGAAGGCTAGAGAGAAGCCAAGATTTCCTGTGAGCATCTGTGAGGATTGTACTGATTGTTGGCTAGCTATGAGAGTTAAGGCTTTGTATAATTCCTATGTATTTCCACCATGTATGATAATATATAGTGTGGGGTTTTTATCTGAGACATTCCCCAAAGTATTTTCATGTGTATTGTGCCATTGATTCTTCTTCTTCTGGTTATATTGTTCAGCTTGATCTTTAATATTCCTCAAATTGATAGTAGAAGTAGGTTATATTATTCAGCTTTGATTTATATTGCATTATTGGGTTAACCTATCATAGATGTTATAGCACCATTTACCACTCTTGGTATATATGATGCTTTGTTTATGGCCTAGGGCAACCCCTCCTTCCAGACTTGGTCCAAATATATAAAAAACTATGTTTTATTCCCTGTATGCTACTTTTCCCTCAGCTAAAAGCGTGTACACACAAGTCAGTCAATACCCAACCTGCGTATATGTATTAAAACACTTAAAAAATTAAATTTCCTTAATTTTTGGTGGAGTTCACGGGTTTTACCTATTGATTACCTCCTATTTCCCATGGCCCGACTGCTTCCCAACTAAAAATCTAATTAGGAGAGGTATAAATAGACCTCTATGGGAAGGCCTTAGGGAGAGGAGAAGAGATAGAGTTATTATACTGAAATTATCCCTGACTGAGTTTGATGAATCGCTATGCCTCATGCCCTTTCCCAATCTTCAGGAAACCCTTGTTTCCTTGATTATAGATATCCTTCCCTTTGCTTCAGATATCATGGTGTTGGTGATGGAAGAAGATTGTTGAAGGCTGGGATAGGACGAATCCGAAGGATGGTTCCGCTTGGAGCCAGAGAAAGATTGAGGTGAATTCTATCCATGTTATTTATAGCTTACTGCAATAAAAGAAATGTTGTCTTGTTTCCGAAATTAACTATGTCTATGCATCAAATTATGTTTTAATTCATATATGAATGTCGTTTTGATGTATGATCAATCATTTGTTTATATGATATAAAGTCAATTTCATGAATATTCTTTACTTCTATACTGCTATGTATGTTCAAATTGAATGATTTTTAGGTTTGAAGAACATCGGGAGTTGCAAAGGGTCTGAACCCTGCGAGACCTACTCGAACGAAGGAAATCCAGGTACGGTCACTCTTACATAGTTTGATAATATAAGCATCTTGCCTGAGCTGTTTGAGTATTTCTTGTTGTAGTTTGCTTCTGCTCTGTTGGGGTTCTAACCCAAAGCCCTAGGGTGCTTTCACCCAAAACAGAATTGGCAACTCCACTGGGGATAACAATCTTGTTATTCTTGGTTTGGGTTGTTCATTCTCAATCAAGGCTCAGTCTTTGGTTTTCTTACAATTACAAAATTATTTGGTCTACTAGAGTCCTAGGCCTCAAGTCTAATCTTTTGGATCAGACTTTGTTTCTTATTTTTTCTTGCAAATCTTTGTGTATGCTCTTCACTTTGTTTACAGTCACGTATACACGTTTGTTTCTGTAAAGTTAACTCATGTATATGTGAGTTTCCTGTGTCAGGAGCGCATGTGCATGCCTCTACGTTTGCACATAGTCGCGTATGAAAATTTTTGCATTGTTTTTTCAAATATTTCAGCCCAGATAGATTTGTTGCCTGGTATTTTCCGTCTCTATATGGTCAATTGTTGTCTGAAGAATTTAATTATTCTACAAGCTTACTGTTTCGAAGTCTCTTCCTCACTGAAAATATTTGGCCTAGGTTTGCTTCTTTAGCGAGTTTGTAATTTGTGTTTTGGCGCACAAGACTTCGTCTTGAAGTTCTTGACTGTTCTAGTCCTCCAGAACATGAGATTTTTTTCAGTTTCAGTGTCAAGCCCGGATTTCAAATCTACTTTCTTTTCTCTCCTTTGTTTTGTGGCCTCATAGCTTTTCTTTCTTTTTGAAAGTCTTTTTGACAACTTTGGAATTATTTCTTTCCTAGCTTCTTGGTTAGTTTGTCAAACTTTTTGCTGTTATTTGGGTCGTTTTGTATAACTTGAAGTCTTTTTGCTCAAGTTTTCATTCATTTTCAAGTTTGTAAGTTGCAAAGACTCTTGTGCTCTTTTTTCGATCTTTTGAGTTTTAGTAGCATTCTGGTGATTTCAAAATGTTGTTTTGGTTGCTTTTTTAAAAAGTAAAAGATCTCAAAAAAATTTGCTTTTGTTTTTCTTTTGCCAAGTTTGGTTTATGGTTTCCTTTTGTTGTTGAAAGTGAATTGCAGTCTTTTACAATTTGTCCTTCTTGTTTGGAGAGAATTTTGTGTTCAGAATTTGTATCCTCTTTAGTACTTAAGTTGGCTCATTCTTAGTTATAAACAATTGATTTTTCTTTTTGAGCATTATTTAGGATCTTGCATCTCCATTATATCTTGGATTAGGGTAGTTTGCATTGTTAAAGCATTCATAGTCTTTTAGTTTTTTGGTGTGTGAAGTGTGTTTCAAGAAAAAAAGAGAAAAAGTACTTTTCTTTGTAGAATTTTTGCAGAACCCATATAGAGATCTCTTTTCATCGAAGAAAAAATGACTTCATTCATGTAGTTAGTTTTTCATTGATTTATGTTGCGTCATACAAACATCATTGGTTTCACTCCCATCTTTACCCTTGACTTAAAGAATAGCCATTAAAATCAAGTGATTAATTAAAATAAACTAGAACTTTTATGTTTTCATCAGAATACACCAACAAGTTTAGGTTTATTAGGGCCTTGGATTAGGCGAGACGAGAGTTAAATCTCCAAGGATGCTCAAAATTACAAAACATAGAAGTTTGATTAATGAGCGAAATCCAATAGCGTTAGGGAGACCGGGAAAGCTCCGTAACTAGGAGTAAGTCACAAGAGAGATTGAAGATAAGGACAAGAGATACCCCCTCTCTTACTTGTCAGTTCCCGCCTCACAACTGTTTCACCCAGCTTCTGATATGAGTTGGTGACCATAGTTGCCTATCCTATCGATCATGCAGGTGGCTACAGAGGGGAATCCCGTGGCACCTGAGGCTGACATTGTATCACATTCAGTAGTACTTCTGGAGGGTACCCTTGAAAGATTGGGTGCTTACACTGGCAAAGGCTATTGTCTGGAGGTCTGCATCACTGCCTTTGATACCTTCGCTAGTAGGCCTGGGGCTTAATTACCCCAGTCTATTTCGTAAGGCCCTTGTTATAAACTTTCTTGTATTTTGGTGTCCAGTCCTAATCACCCAGAGCAGAAATACTCGAGAGTTGCTTGATTGCTGATATCTTTAGGGAATTTTTAGTGTGTTCTTTGCTCGTAGTCATCCTAGCTTTATAATTTTTTGAGTCTTTAAGTAGATATTTTAAATAATTCAAAGTGGTTGATCGACCATTTCGACGGTCTAGGAGACTTCATGGGATATCACCTATGAGTCCTTAGCCTTCTCCTATAAGGCATAGGAGCAATTCTGCCAGTGGTTTTCAACCAGTGGTAGCGGGCGCATCGGAGATTGATCCTCTACTTGGGGTCATTAATTCACAAGATAGACCTGGCACCAGTAGAGAGTTAGAGAGGAACACACCAGTTCTTTCTCGAGTACTTTTTCATTCAGAAGATAATATCGAAGTTGAAGAGCTTTCAGAGTCAGTTGCAGCTCTGAGTTATCCTCTTCCTCCTGATCATCCAGAAATTCTATTGTACATCAGAACCCCGACTCATAGGCCTTCGAGCCAATGTTTACACCCATCTGTTCCTTTGATGACCATTGCTGGAACCATGGCATCTATGACGAGTGTTGAGAGTGTGCAGACTCCCATATCTGTACAAGGAGGAGGAACTATTTCCATCCCTTCTATTACTCCCAGCACAGCTATATTTGGGTCTACTTCCATTCCGTCAATGAGTGGAATTTCTCAAGTTACTGCATCCGGTTTTGGATTTATCCCTTATGGAATGTCGTCTCATGAGATTCCTTCAGTTCCTTTGAACATACCATCAACCGCCTCCACATCCATGATGAGTGGATCGGCTTCTTTTCAGGGTTTCCCATTTGGAAGTGGTCATATACCACACTCCAATCCAATAGTAGGGTCAATGCCTTTTTCCTTTACAGGTCAAGGTAATAACCCATTCCAGAGTTGGACAAACCCTGCAGTTAGTGGGATAGGATCTGGGAATCAATTTTATTTCAGCCAACAAGGGAATATACCCTATTCTCCAGTTAATTCGTTTCATAATTTTCCACCCTTTGTTAATGCATGGAATCCTTATCAGGGGCTATCAGCTCCTTTTAGCACTTCGTTAGGGGGTAACTTCAATGGTTACGGAGGATTTTCGGCCAGAGTTAGTCAAACTCCAAATTTTGTTGGACCACATGGAGAACCTTTCGGTTCAGTAGGCTCTACGAGTTACTTCGAGCAACCTAGTGTTTTTCAAAGTCTAGGTCATTCTTTTCACAGCTTTTGAAACCCCACCCGCACTGGATGGAATTCCCAAGGTCCACCACGACTCCCCTTTCTGGCCACAATGAACTTGACAGACTTAACTAAATTGACAAATGATCTGATTTGGTACAATCTAGCTTGGCCTCTGGTCCCAACTAAACTTCCCTCAGATATCCCAAAATTCAAAGGGAAGAGTGGTGAAGATCCGTGAGACCATGTAACCACATTTCACTTATGGTACTCATCCAACTACCTGATAGATGATTCAATCAGGTTGAGGTTATTTTAGCACACCCTAACTAGAAATGCGGCCAAATGGTATATAGAGTTGTCGGGGGGCACCTATACTTCTTTTTGTGATTTGGCTAATGTCTTTTTGAACCATTTTCAGTTGCCTGTCTAATATGAAGTCGGAACTGAACTTCTGGCTAACTTTCAGCAAGACACCGCAACTCACATTTCAGATCACATCCAGGAATGGAGGAGGAGGAAAAGGCTTATCAAAGCTGAAATCCTACCAGAGTTCCTTCTCGAATGGTTTCTCAAATCATTACAACCTAAGATCTCAAAGGATGTGTCTCTCTTTAGTGTTTATACGGAAGAGTAGGTCATTTTCAGAGCCCAGCAATTGGAACTGATATATTCTCAATCTGGGGTTCTTCAAAAAATTCTACCTGATGCTCCTAGATCTAAGGTCGATTTATCCAAACTGAAACCAGGTCCCCATTCTGATGGTATAGTCAGATCAATTGATGTTAACGCGGTGAACCTATTGAATAAATTACAGTAGTTGTCTCTACAAACTGCTTCTTCTACCCAGGCAACACCATATGTACCTACACCTTCCCAACCTACCTCTATAAACGCTATCCAGACCACTAACACCAAAGGAAATCAATAATCCGATGGGAAGAGGGAGGGACAAGGTAAGTGTGAAGTAGGAAAGTGTTCCCTCTGTGGACAGAGGCAACCCCTCTAGCCCTAGAGTGGGTCTAGTCACAGAAAAGACAAAACAACAATTGATTCCATTAAATAGTCATCGTTGTAGGCCTACCTCAAACTGGTGGTTGGTGAAGTCCCGTTGCACTGCTCCAGCTTCCATTTCTTTCTCCTGAATGAGCAATTAACCTGAAACACCACAAGAAAACAACATAGCACATAACCGAGAACAACAATGATCTATTTACTTATAAAGTCAAGAAATTATAAGCTATCAAGTAAATTGTACACAAGATATAGGAAATAATTATTGATTGTATTAATAATAAATCAAGAGCAAAGCTTACAACCAATTCTTGACATCGCAAGCCTTCTCGGAGGGTCCAGCTAGTATCTTTCTTCAAGCATTCACTCTCAAGAATAGGTCTCCCAAATAGATGATATCTCTCTCTCACTCACAAGCTCTAATACGAGGTTAACGCATTCCACAACCTCTTATCAAACTATTAGCAATCCCACACTTGTCACACTCACACCAAAGCTATCTACCAAACTCAAAAGAACTAGCAGCATTGTCCAACCAAAAGAACTAACAAATCATAGCAATAGTGAGTGATTTTATAAGAGAAGGAGTCTCCATGAAATGAGGGAGAGGGAGCTTATCTTCAAGGAAGGTTGCAAAAAAGACGGAACCACCTTCCCAGAGGAGGAAGGGCGACCCAAAATAACCCAAAAACTAGGTCTAGAGACATCTAGAAGGCCGACTGTTGGAACAAATTCGCCCAATCTGGATCATCGCTAGTCGTGAACTAAGTCTCCGCGATGACATCGCAAGGAGGTAATGCATGCAGTCCAATCATCGCGATAAATAGCCAATAGACTCGCACCGGGCCTTGAATTTTGACCATTGTGGGAAACAGATGTACACCTGTGATAGTGTCACGATGAGACTGTTTATGACCATGGATCATCGCGTATATTAAGGGCTTACTCGCAACGAGGTAGAAACTTAGGGAATTAGGGTTAATCTTGCAGCATCAGAGAGCATTTTCTTAATCTTCTTTCATGAGTGGGAAGATATGAACATGTTTATTTGACACATGACATAGTAGAGGGACTGAGATGAGGACAGTGACAAATTATTGTGTAACAAATTCCCCCTAAAGAAGGAAGCCCGAGAGAGTGGGAGGGGTGAAATGCTTTACGAAACTGTCTGAAATGGAACACCACCTTGAAGAACCTACAGGTGCAAGTACAATTGATATCTCTGATAGTGAAATACGTGTAGTCTAGGCATGGGCACAGCCATCCAAAATACATATGAAACTTGGTATGTGATATGGACGTAGCCACCCAACTGATAAGACCATGATAATGATAAAGGTATGGTCAGATCCATCCATGAAGATTTAGGTATGGTCACAACCATCCATCAAAGAGTCATGTATGTAATCACAAACCAATCCACGCAGCCCGAACATATGTAATCTTAGTTCAGGGTCTTGAAACCAAACCAATCATAGTACAAATTCTAGCATACGAACAGATGTGCTGAAGTCGAGCATGACAGAAAGTTGCTTGATTACCAGTCAATGATGGAAACCATTAATAAGCACAAGAGAAACCACCAATAATACTAATGGCTCTCAAGGTACTGTCCAATACAATCCACTAAGTGTGAAAAATGAGCTGAAGTCGAACACTCGTGGAATCACCCAATCAAAGACCAATGATGAAAGTCTGTCATTAGGTGTGAAGAACTTGCCATTGAGGCATCCAAGCTCCAAGGTACCAAAGGGGATCTCTAAACCAATCTCCTGGATAATGAGCTGGTGTCGACAGGAGACGATCCGTTGCAGGAGGGCCATAATGTTTCCCCCATTAACGACGTGAGATAAGGAACAAGTGGTAGATGGTGAAACAAAGTATCAGAGGAGGACGTAAGGGTGTGAATTGTAGAAAGATTATACTCTTGAACATATTCGCAACACGACTTCTGAAGGTGGCAACATTTTGATACCAAGGGATTGGAGGTTTGATGGAGACAACATAGATCAGCTAGAATGAAGCAAAATGGCAACCTAAAACCCCGGAAGGCCAAATGACGATATGAGGATATCCCAACCTGACAATAAGCAAAAGTGTCGATGTTCAAGAGTGACTAGCTGTCGCGGGTAACCAATGATGACTTCCAAATTTTCCCCCCACCATTGCTGGCAAGTACCCCAATTATTTTTTGAAACAAGATTGAAGGGGATAACATATGCTTGTAATATAGGTTTGAACTTCATACGAATCCAACCTAGTAATTGTTTAACGAGCCCTAGGGGGGAGAAGCTCGAGTCTCGTCATGGTGACGAGTCCAATGTCATCATGGTTTAACGAGTCTGACATAGGTAAAACTCGGAGTCTTTTTCATGTTTAGAGAGTTTGAAAAACACACAGAAAGGAAAACTCCAGGGGGGTCCTTTTTCGTAAATTTGTGTCCCTCGAGCCCGAAAAAGTATTAAATAATACTCGATAGAACCGCTTGACCATCACGATCAAGGAGTACTTTTCGTAATTAGTGACCCTGATCTGAAAAAATTAAAAAAGTGATCAAAGACACGTCGTTCCATAACCAGTATCGAACTCAAAATGACAAAAGTCCAGCAATATTTTCATGCTTATACAGTCAGAAAGGAGCTTAATGTGGACCGCCTTTTATTCTGTTTAATGAGTTAAAAGGGAATGATCAACAATCTTTTCATCTTTTGTAAGTCAGAAAAGGGCTTAAAGAGGACTTTTAGAAAAAATGGACCAAGCATTTATGGATCATTATATGTACCCGCCATCCCTGTTTTTGCACAAAAATGCAAAATCATAAGATCCATTTGATCAAGGATAATTTTAGGGGCGAATGTTCGCCCTTTGGCGAAATTAAGGGGTTTTAAATTTTTAGTGGGTGAATATTTTGTATCATAGTACATTTTTACAAATCACCTCAAATAGCCCACCTTATTTTAAGGGAGAGGGTAAAAAAGGTAAATTTAGCCCTTGGAATTAGACCTTACAACCTTCCATTCGCCCATTTTCAAGAATAGGTTTTATTTAAGTGAATCCATTCGCCCATTTTCAAGAATAGGTTTTATTTAAGTGAATCCATTCGCCCATTTTCAAGAATAGGTTTTATTTAAGTGAATCCATTCGCCCATTTTCAAGAATAGGTTTTATTTAAGTGAATCCATTCGCCCATTTTCAAGAATAGGTTTTATTTAAGTGAATCCTATGGGCCAAATACCATATTTATAAAAGAGGTATGGTATTTATAAAAGAGGTATGGTAAATAAATAAAACATTTTCTATATTTACTCCATAAGTCACCTTATATACATGTAAGGGTGTAAACAAATAAAAATATAAGTAAAGTGGAGGTATGGTAAATAAATAAAACGTCTTTTTATACTTACTCAAAAGGTATGGTAAATAAATAAAAATATAAATAAACTAGATGTATCGTAAATAAATAAAACCTCTTTTTATATTTAGTCCATAACCCTCGTTCTATTTATGAAGGCTCAAGAAAGAGGTTTTATTTAAGTGAATCCTATGGGCCAAATACCATATTTGTAAAAGAGGTATGGTAAATTTATAAAAATATAAATAAACGAGAGGTATGGTAAACAAATAAAACATTTTTTTATATTTACTCCATAAGTCACCTTATATTTACGAACACTCAAAAAATGGGTTATATTTAGGTGAATCCTATGGCCAAAATACTATGGGACAAATACCATGGGCTAGATTGTTATTAATACCATGCAAAAAACCATTATTAACCCTAATATTAGAATTAATAAAAATAAAAATGGCACATGGTATTGACCCATGGTATTCACCAAAATGGCACATGGTATTGACCCATGGTATTCACCTGGAATGTAGCCTATTTAAATGGGGGAATTAAACTAGCATGTAGCCTATGCTAAGATTCACTAGGACTTTACAAAGTTTTATTATTTAGTGAAAGACTCGCCAAGATCTTACAAGATTTTATAATTGAGTAAAATATTCGCCATGCCTGGTGAGAGATTCGCCAAAAAATTATATATACATATTATATTATTGATAAAATCGCCTTTCATTTTTCCTATATACCATGGAGATTCGCCCATTTATTATATTTATAAATTTAGGGGGGGTTCTTAAAATTTTCCCTGCATTTGATACAAATATATTATATATATGGAAATTAGGTTAAAAAACTAAAAACCCCCTAAAATAAATGATAAAAACCCTAACCCTATAATGCAAAGTTTTAATTT
This sequence comes from Pinus tabuliformis, assembly GCA_031772625.1. Taxonomy (NCBI): domain Eukaryota; kingdom Viridiplantae; phylum Streptophyta; class Pinopsida; order Pinales; family Pinaceae; genus Pinus; species Pinus tabuliformis. The sequence continues at coordinate 181,749,356 of CM062816.1, read as the reverse complement.
TTTTTTGGAAAAACACTATAAAAAGGGGGGCATGATAATTCATTTTTACATTTACCCTTTGATTTTTTTACCTTTGGTGATTTTGTGTGCAAACCTGCGTGAAGTTCCGAGCTTGACTCTGGCATTAGCAATCAACCATCTCGCCCAAGACTCTTACCAAGTAAGTAGAACATCTTTTGCACTACATCTCAATTGTTTTTCAATCAATTTCATGTTCTATAGGTGGTATTGGGTGGATTTTTAGTTCCAAATGCGCCGCTCGGTCGTCACGGAAATCCGCCATGGGTTAGTGACGACTGAGCATGCTAACATACACCACCATCGGGATCATCGCTAGAAATAGGTGTACTATTGTGATGATCGAGGAAAAAAATAAACTTTGATCTTGAACCATTGCTGCTGTTTGAAAAACAGCCACGATGGCACCGTAAAGATTGAATTTTTATAAATTGTGCATTTTATCTTATGGAAATGGTCCTAATTATTTTTTCCTTCAATGCAGGGCAAAATGGCATTCAGATGGCAAGAGAGAACCCACGATGACAATGATGAAAATGCATTTAACAATCTCGAGTGCAGAAGAGTCCTACGTGATTATGGATTGCTAAAATTTTTCCTTACACCACACCTTCGGGCACAACCTAACTTGCTTGAGCTGCTAATCCACTCATGGAACCCGACAAAGGGGAAGTTCTTCATCCGCGGAAAAGACATTGAATTTGACGCGACAGACATATATTTTTTGACTGGTTTGTCTTGTTGCAGCGAGAGACTGATCTTAGAGGGTACAGGGGTGGCTAGTGAGACCCTTGATATGCTGATAGCACAGGTGTGCCCAGGGGCGCGCAAGTCATCCACCAGTGGGAAACTGCAAATCTCGACAGTGGGGGTCAGTATTGTTTATGGTTACGAGAGCAGCAGGCTCTCAAGCACAACATGAGGCAACAAAGACTAATCTTCAGCTGGCCCTTGATTACCTCACTCTGACCATGTATAACTGGGCTAAAGCAGTGTCCATTCACATGAAGAGGTAGCTTACTAAGTGCCGACGAGGGGAGACCAAATAGTTTGGATATGGATCTATCCTGATACCGCTCATGTTGGAGTAGGTGCCATCACTTTAGCTATAGGATATGGGCTTGTATGTGCCTGGACGGTGGGAGAACCACATCACTTGATGGGCACATGTGATGCCATGAGGGGGTGTTGGTCGACCTGTATCATAGGGAGTGTTGTTTCGAGAGTGGCTGGACTGTCATAAGGTCATTGTCGAGGATTGGTCGTATTTAGGCACGGATTTCTGCAGAGACCCCGACATGCTACTTCCAGCTGGCGAGCAGTGGGATGAGGAGGTAAACACTTGGTCAAACACCACACTATTTATGTGTTTTGTTTTTTATGCTGTTTTTTGGATTTTCTCATGCATATGTCTTAATGACGTCTCTATGTTACTTACAGATGTGGGATTGGAGAGACCCACGGGGCTAGCTCCTGAGGCATGGAGGGACTTGCAGGGTAACAGAGAGCTGGCCCTAGTTTGCCCTGGTGGCAATGCAGAGGAGGAGATAGCTTGTAACCTTGAGGGCTTAACTGAAGGGATCCTAGACTATAGGGGATCTAGGACGTCCCAATAGAGTATCAGAGACATATAGTCGGAGTGACAACTAGGGTGCATAGGCTCTTGAGACGAGTTGCGCGGGTAGTGGTCTGCTATAGAGAGCAGAACCCACCACTATAGACACCTAGGGTTTACTTTTTGTTATTTTTGAGAGACATGTGTCTCAGATGTATTGGGAACACAGACTCTATTTTTTGACATACATACTTATTTTTTGAGTGCCTCGGTGTGCCACACGATATATATATTTATATGCTATCTATGGTTTATTACCGTGTCTAAATGCTTCTATACACTATTTGATTACATGTTGTGTAAATGTCTGTCTAATACATGATTTGCTAATGCATCAGTTAATGTGTTTAACCTTCTTGGAATGTGTTGATATGTGATAAAATCAAAATTTCTTTCCAATAATTTAACACGTAAATACAACCTTAAAATCCAATGATCTCTGATGAAATAACGCCCGTTAAGTTGGTGGAAAACAAGTTGAGAGTCCAGATTCACAACCAATGCTCGAATATCGAGGTTAATAGCCTCGGTCAGTAATTCAATGACAGCGCTATATTCAACGACATTGTTTGTGGTGCAACCCAAAAAAACACCTTGAAGATCTACTAACTCACCGTGAGGATCGTATATCACCCATGCCGTAAACGAAAGGTTCTGGGTACTACAGCAGGCACCATTAGCGAAACCAATATAAGGTGCACCATACATCTGCACAAGAAGTAAAAAGACACAATAAGCGGCAATCATGCCTACACACCAAGCCATACATGCAAACACATACTGAAAACACATGCTAAAAACACACGTACGTACATGTCATATGCATGGAATTCATGCATAATATTTCTTCAAATAAAGCCCATTTTGGGGCTTATCTAGAGGATTCCCTTCATAATCGATCAGCTCATAGGCTCCCTTTTGCAAAACACACTTCACAATGTAAGGCCCATGCCACATAGGCTCGAATTTTCTTACCCCAGCTTATCATTTGCTTGATCATAGAGCAAGACTAAGTCTCCTTCAACGAAAGAACGAGGGTTGATAGCTTGGTCGAAGTGAGTTTTCACTCTCTTCTTCTGTACTTCAATGACTAAAGAGGCTAGTCTACGGGTCTCGTCTAACCGCTCTAGGTAAAGAATATGTTCTTCTACCAGAGTAGTGTTTGGGAGCAATTCGACAGCTAATTTAAGAGAATGGATCTCACATTCAATTGGAAGGGTAGCCTCCAGATCGTAAACCAATTGGAACAAGGTGAATTTGGTGGCATCCTTCACTGAATTTCGGTAGGCCCATAAGGTAGAAAACAACATCAAATGCCAGTTGGACTTGTGCATGCCAATGGTGCATTGAAGCATCGTGACCAAAACTTTGTTGACAACTTCTACTTGGCCATTGACCTGAGGATAATACCGCGTCGAGTTATCATGACACAAGCCCAGCTGGGTTGTTAACTCAGTCATCATATGATTATAGAAATGAGAACCGTGACCAGTAATGATAGCCTGAGGGACTCTGAATCAAGAAATTACATGATTGAATAAAAATTGGGCCACTATAATACCATCATTAGATAACGTAGGCATTGCCTTGGCCCATTTCATGAAGTAATCAACGGCAACAATGATATACCCATGCCCCCCGGCTGAGTGAGGGTTACAGGTCATATAATTAATGACCCATTTGGAAAAAGGGCCAACGGTAATGAAAGGGTGTAAAGGAGTAGGAAGAACACACATCTTCCGTTGGTAGATTTGGCACGCATGAAAAGAGCAGATGGCGATAATGCAATCCTTAAAAATAGATGGCCAAAAATAACCAGCGTAGAGGATCTTTTGAGCAGTAGCATACCCAGACATATGACCACCACAGGCGCCAGAGTGGCAGTCATTCAGAACTTGTTCTGCTTCCTTGAACATCAGACAATGGCAGAGAACAGAGTCAACATGAAGATGGTGCAGGGTGTCCCCAATAATGCGATAAGGTTGAGAATGATGGAAAATACGTCACCGAGCATCCTTGGACAAATCAGGATGAAAAGAGGATGTCTGAAGGTAGACAATAATATCTCCATACCAGAGATCGAGGGTGCTGATCAAGAACAAAGACGTCTGGAATATGGACCTCTAATCGAGATGGTGCGGTTGCAGATGGTAACGAGTAGAGAAACTCAATGAAAACGACGGATTTCTTAGTCTTGGTCGTAGTAAAATCCAAGTGAAACTCTTGAAGGATGACAATCCACTTCGATTATTTGCCTCCTAGTAACTGACGTGACAAGATGTACGTCATCGAGTTGCAGTCAGAAATCACTATCGTTGTAGTAGTAATATGTAATGGTGGAAACATTGGAGGGAATGAACGGCTGCCAACGCCAACTTCTCAACATGGGCATATTGATTTTCTGTGTCAAGTAGATTGCAACTGAGATAATAGGCAACGTGCTTGGTACCGTCATCATCGTCTTGAACCAGAACTATGTCGATGGTGCTACTGGTGGTGGCTAGATAAAGAGTATAGTCACAGTGATAATTAGGCAGACGTAACAAAGGAGTGGAAACAAGGAGTGCCTTGAGTTGCTCGAATGACTCTTGTGCAACAGTATCCCAGACAAAAGGAGTATCCCGCTTCAACAATTGCGTATAGCCCTTGGGAACTTCAATATAGTTCAGAATAAAACGACGTAAAAAATTTCCTTTGCCCTGCAAACTCTGCAATTGCTGCAAAGAAGCAAGAGGAGAGAGATTCAGAATGGCTTCAACCTTGAAGGGATCTAGGTGGATGCCTTCTTTGGAGATGACAAACCCAAGAAGTCTACCAGATTCAACGCAAAAGACACATTTATGCGGATTAAGATGGATATGGTAGTGTCGACAGTGAAGAAAAATTTCGTGGAGGTGATTTGGTTGGTCATGGCACTTTGCTAAATGGGCCAGAAGGTCATCCAGGTAAGGCCACACAATGTGTCGAGTATCATGGAACGCATAAGACATTGTGCGTTGGAAGGTAGCACCGACATTTATAAGACCAAAAGGGAGTTTCTTATAGGTGAAGGTACCCCATGAGTAGATAAAGATGGTCTTGTGTTGATCTACTAGTGATAAGTTGATCTGGTTATAACCAAAAAATCTGTCCATAAATGAATAAATTTCACTTCCAGCACAATCATCAATGAGTTGGTCAATGAAAGGCATGGGGTAGTTATCTTTGAGATAGGCACGATTAATGTCACGATAATCAACACATACCCTAATAGTGCCCTGTTTCTTGGTCATAGGGACAATATTAGAGACCCAATCTGTGAGTGGGAGAGGGCAAGTAAACCCAGCTTTAAGAAGTTTTTCAACTTGTGCTTTAATAGCTGCAGCCTTTCGAGGGTGCATGGGGCATAGACCCTGTCGAACAGGTTTAGCACCTAGATGCGTACATATTTCATGCACCACGATGCTAGGATCAATGCCGGGCATCTCTTCATACAACCAAGAAAAAACATCATGAAATTCTCTAAAAAGATCGATATAAGGTTGAATCTCCTCCAGAGTACAGGTTACTCCAATGTGAATATTCTCAACAACCCTTGGTTTAATAGAGATGTTGATGGGTACGATTTACGTAATGTTCCCCATATTTCCTTCAGAGAAAACTTGATGGATTTGAATAGGTGTCTAAAGGGGTTGGGAGGGGAAACAGGAAGCAAACTTCTCAAGACAAGTAATCATAGCCCCATGGCTAGGGAGAAACGAGGAATGATGGTGATGATCAAACCAAGGAGGTTCCTGGAAATACATAGTCTCAATAATCACTTCATCAAAAGGAAAGGTTTCTTGCAAGGGGTCCAAAGAAGCGTTATCTCTGAGCCAAGGGGATTGTATATATGTTTTGACAGCCTTGCTCGAAGGAGTAGGTTCAGGAGATGAAACTGATGCAGAAACAATTTCGACATTATTGAGCTTGGTAGGACTCAACGGCATGACATTGCCCCAAGATTCTATCTGATCAATGGGAGGAAGTACCCAAGGATCAGGATGAACAGAAATCATATTGATGGGAGTGATGTTGGGAGGTGGGAGTGAAAAACACCCGTAAGTGCAAGATCTTTAAAAAGTCCAGCACCCACACTCTTATACGGAACGGAGGTATGATCCACAAAGGGCACGTTGCCATCGGAAGAGGAAGAAGTGAAGAAGGACTACTAGTCTACCATGACAATTTTCCCTTGATGGGGAAAATGAAGAACACGAAATAGAGATGAAGCCATGGCTCGCATGGAATATGTCCAGCTTCATCCCGAGAGGAGGTTGTAAGTTAAATTTGCATCGACAACTTCAACCTCAACTTCGACTATCTTCCCTTCCAAGGTAATAGGCAGACGCGGGAGGATACCATAAGGATGGGAATCTCTCCCATCGAAGGCTTCCAAGATATTGGGAGACCGACTCAGCATCAGAGAACTAATAGCCTTCCAACAAGAAACAGACATGATGCAAGTAGAAGCATCTTCATCAATAATAGTGTGGTGAATATTCTTAGAATTGATGATGACTTGAATAAGGAAGGTGATTTGGTGAGGCAGTCTCAGTACATGATTATCCAAGTCAAAAGTAATCAAATCTAAGTCGGCCGGATCAATGCCACCGATGGCCGATAGCAGAGACTTCGTCTAGGAGGGACAACTTTGGAGGACTTCCAACGCGGACATAGCTGAAGGATCTTGGGCTAAGTCCTCGATGATGTTGTAGTGCTATGCAGCATGAGCATTAGGGTTGTAGGAAGACTTCTGGAGCACTCCTTTAGGAGGAGGTCAGATGATTGACTCAGTATTAGGTCACTCGATATGAAACGGACCAGCACTAGATGAAGGAACACTGGAGGGAACCTCAGTTTCCTTCCCGATGGGCGAAGGATATTCTTTTGATCGTGTACTGATATGGATGGGAATCATCCCAGCCATAAAGTATTGAGAGCCGAAGGTGGAAGAGGATTGAGATGGATCATCCACCATTTGAGTTTGCTATGAGGGAAAAGGCTCTTTGAGCATAGTAGGAGTCCTGGGGGAGCCTTTTAGCAAATGACTAACTTCATACCACCTGGGGAAGTCTTTAGTATAGTGATCCTCATCACAAATGAGACAAGGATTCTTGGGCTTGAGTTTAGCACCTTCCTCGGCTGGAGGCTTAGGGGGATCCTGTTTTGGTTGATTGGCTTTACTCTTTCCTTTTCCTTTCTTCTTATCTTTTGAAGTTTTTTCCACTGCGGTGGACTGGACGGCATTAACTTTGGAAGTTTTACCAGCATTGGGTGAATCCTGAGAAGCATTTTCATTTGGAGCATTAGACTTTTGCCTCGCAGGGTTCGTGGAAGATTTTCTGGAGGACGCGTTAATGGAACCAATGACACTGTCAATCGATGGCGTTCATGGAGCTTTAGAAGTTCCGGGTCATGGGGCATCAGGAAAATAATCATATAGCATACCGGACTAGGAGTAAACTAGGTCAAGATACTGAGCACGCGCAATAGCCTGCTCTTCAGTTACACATGCCCCCATAGCAATGTCCCAGGCTATCGGACCGACGAATGAGGTTGTAAACCAGTCGGTCAGAAGCTGATCAAGGATCTAGAACTTAATTAAATGACGATGCCTTCTCCATTCATGGATATGATCAGAGATATGCATGGTCGTGTCTTGTTTCAAGGATGTCAGGAGATATGTGCCCATTTCATATCGAATCGGCAACTGAAAATGAGTTGAAAATACCATAGCAAGCAAGTTAAAATCCCGAAAATTTCCACGAGCTAGCTCAATATACCATTTTGCGGCTGAGATAGTGAGATTCCATTGGAACAGATGGAGTCAGATTGAATCATCAAGCCATGCATTCGACGAACACTATAGGTGATAGGTCATGACATGAGCTTGGGGATCTTCTCCAGCCTTATCATCGAATTTGGGACAAGCACCAAGAATCTTAGTTGGAACCGGTGGCCAATACAGATTATGAAGAATAGGATCATTTGTTAGTTTGGACACATCTAGAAATTCCAACATCGCCAAAAAGGGTAATTGAGGGTTGAAGGACATCTGAGGCCACGGGTAAGAAATAACATTAGAATTCCATCCAGTTCACGGTTGCCCCCATTGATTTTGCCCGGATGGATTTGGCCCATAAGGGTTTTGTCCATATGGATTTTGTCCATAGGGATTATAACTGTAACTGGATGGTTGACCTTGGTTTTGACTACCAGAAGTGCATTGATTACCAACCTGACCAACAGGAGCAAAGTATGGTTGCTAAAAATTCTGATAAGGGTTAACCTACGGCTGTTGATAATTTTGGTATGGGGCAATTTTTTTTTTCCCTTGGCACTGCTGGAAACCATATGGTGGCTAGGCTCCAAACTATGCCTTGGGACCAGGCTGCATTTGATAAGCAGGTTGGGTTTGAAAACCAACTTGAGTTTGAAGACTGGATTGGGTCTAGAGCCTAGACTGGGTCTGAAAACCGGGTGGAGCTTGAGAAACAACAAACGTTTGAGCACTCGGTTGAGCGGGTCCAGATGGATGTCCTTACGAAAACTAAGGTTGACCCATCTGGTTAGAAGGTTGGCCCAATTGAGGCTGAGGTTGACCCATTTGCCCAGAAGGTTGAGCTTTCTGGGTAACGGGTTGACCTTGCAGAACTGAAGGTTGACTTGTTTGACCAGATGGTTGATTAGGCTGAACAATTGGTTGGCCTCGCTAGATTTGAGGCTGACCAATTTGTCTAGAAGAAGGACTTGGCTGGACAGTGGGTTGGCCTTGCTAGATTTGAGGCTGACCAATTTGTCCAGAGGGGGGACCTTGCTGGGAACCAGGTTGGCCTTGTTGGATTTAAGGTTGTCCTGGATTGCTAGAAGGTTGCCCGAAGTAAGTAAAAGAGGAACCACTGAAGGCCAAAGGTTGTCCCTAAAAGGGTTGTCCTTGTGGGCCAACAGGTTGCCTTGGATAAGGTTTCCCATAGTACGGCTGTCCATGAGACGACTATCCGTAAGATGGTTGACCTTGATAGGGTGGACCTTAAAAATTTGAAGGTTGTGCTTGGCCACCATGATAACTTGTGGGGCCCCAAGCAACAGATAACAAAACCGAAACCTCAATTGCAGGCTTAGATGTTATGGGTCCAGGGTGATAAATATGGGTTCCTTGAGAATCATAATAGTGAAATGGATTCCATGGATCCGGATTCTAAAGAGCTTGCAAATACTGATCATATGCCCCCCTGCTGGAATGGAACCAGAAGAAGGTGGGGCACTATGGGTGGGATTGACAACTCCAGATGTTGATGCCGATGGACCACCATCTGTAGGACCCCTTGAAGGTTTGGCAATAGTGGTCATGACTGAAGATGTAATGACAGCACTGAAAATGGGGGTTGAAGAAGCCATACAAATAGTCGGAATAGTCGGGCCAGATGTGACAGTCACATTGTGAATCTGAGGCATAAAAGGTTCTGAGGTCGAAGTGACGGTACAAGACCACATGGAACTCGTAAGGGGAGATATAGAACTCATGATATCAGCCAAAGCATTATAGTGTAAAGGCAACGTGATACCAAGAGGGGTGACACAGAAGGGTGAAGTCTCCATAGGTATAGGGATTTCACCACTTGCCATAATGGTTTCTTCAACCTGAATGGGGTGTGTCTCATCCATGTCAAAGGAAGACATCGGGACCAAAACACTGGAAGGAGTAACGGGAAAGCCTTCTTCAGAAGGCTCCCAAATGGGGTTCCAATGAATATTGTAAAACGCGTCTTTCAGAACGCAAGAGTTAAGCGGTTGGATACTAGGAATGACAGGAAGAGTATCACTAACAACTGGTACCTCAGAAGCGACAGAAGATGGGGAGCCTTGGTCACTTGATATGGGGGATGGGATCGGTGATTCCGCCAGGATGATTTAACTCAAAATCCCTAGGGAAAAACAAACGAGTAAGGAAAACAACCCTATGTAAACTAAAATGCAAACAAGATCTAACAAAGTAAATGTGAATGTGGTCGAATAAAATTTTAGACACAGGAAAAAAAATTGACCTTTTCATCTTTAAAGAGTCGAGAAAAGGATGAAAAGATGACTCTAGTCACCTTAGAATATTTAATGAGCCTGAAAGGAAAAGTGCTTAGATGGACCTTTCTTTTAAGGAGTCTGAAAAGGAACGAAAGTGACTACTCTAGAGAGCTAGGCAAAAGGTTTACCAAACAATCCATAAAACTGCATATACACCTTAGCGATCATATGAAAACCAAGGACTTTCCGTATGGCAGTCAATCTTCCCAAATGTTGTGTTTGGTGCGTTACGGTTTGCAAGGCGGCAGACACAGCTTCCTATGGATGTAGGATGATAACCTAGTGGGGTCTCCTGATATATACTTGACAGTATGGGGAGCACAAGTCCGTTCTAGGCAAGTATTGAGTCACAAAAGGAGGAATCACCCAACCTTAAGTGAAAGCAATAGTGACTAGGTTTAATGATGCTAGAGCACGTCTCTAGCCTAGACCTCTAAATAATGTGCTTTAAGTTCCAATGCGTTGTTAAGTTCATTCAGTTCATTTTAGAGTTGATCTTGAATTAGGTTTCAATTTTCAGGCCCTACTGTATGTATATCAAAACCCTAGGCGGCAACTAGGAGTAAAGCATCTTTCATTTCGATAAGCACCTACTTATAGAAAGGTAGAGAGTTCATTCCCAAACCAAGACAAAACCAATACAAGAAAATGCAAGCGCTAAGAAACACAATGCATTAACACACCAATCATGCAGTGCATCGATACTACTAATGAGAGATTTAAAGTTTGCTTTCCAATTTCTCAAACATGACAATTTGAAATGCAAATGTACTTTCACTTTCGTATACTAAATGAATGCTATTTTAATTTTAATTGTTTTGAATTTAAAGAGACAAACAATTAGGCATGAACTGATTGGTCCAAACAATTGTAATCTATGCTTGGCAGTCAAAAGTCAAATCAATGTCAAAAATTGGTTCAATAATTGACACTAAACACCAACTAGCAAGAAACAAGCAATGAAAAAGACTCAAGCAAGTCAATAAGGCAGTCGTGGATGAACCTTGGGTAGACAAGCAACTAGGACAGATAATTCAAAACTTTGAAAGAGTCAGGTTACAAAGCCTAAAAACACAAGATTCACTCAATAAAACCAAAGAGACCGTACCTTTAACCAACAAACCAATGGGCAAGAGGAAGACAGCAGGGGATAAACAAGACTAGTAGATTTAGGAGGAAAAGTTGAAAAAACAACTCTACAGGAATTGTCACGGGTATAAAACCAGCAACTAGTGATGATCAACCAATAGACGTAGCAATAGAGCGACATCGTCGTGAGAGTACACATTTCTTCTGCAACGTGCCAATTTTAGGAATAGTCACGACCGTACGACAGGATTGAGCGACGCACAGATTTACAAAACAGATACAAGGCGACATCGGCGTGACTGTTAAGATTTTTTCAACGACGAGCTAAAAAATAATGGAAAACGAATGAAAACTATCAAACAAAGACCAAACTATTCTTCCAGAGAGTAAAGGGATTTCCAAGATTGACCCAAGTGATCCAAAAAACTGATGGTTTAAGCCCAAAATTCAAGAGACACTAAATCAAAACCAAACAAAAGTGAACAAGAGAAAAAACATACAAAGGACTCCCCAGTGGAGTTGCCAACTTGTGAAGTAGGAAAGTGTTCCCTTTGTGGACAAAGGCAACCCCTCTAGTCCTAGAGTGGGTCTAGTCATAGCAAAGACAAAACAACAATTGATTCCCTTAAATAGTCATTGTTGGAGGCCTACCTCAAACCGATGGTTGGTGAAGTCCCGTTGCACTGCTCCAGCTTCCGTTTCTTTCTCCTGAATGAGAAATCAACCTAAAACACCACAAGAAAACAAAAGAGCATGCAACCAAGAACAAAAATGATCTATTTACTTATAAAATCAAGAAATCATAAGCTATCAAGTAAATTGTACACAAGATATAGGAAATCATCATTGATTGTATTAATAATGAATCAAGAGCAAAGCTTACAACCAAGTCTTGATGTCGCAAGCCTTCTTGGAGGGTCTAGCCAGTATGTTTCTTTAAGCATTCACTCTTAAGAATAGGTATCCCAAATAGATGATATCTCTCTCTCACTCAGAAGCTCTAATATGAGGTTAAGGAATTCCACAACCTCTTATCAAACTATTAGCATTCCCACACTTGTCACACTCACACCAAAGCTATCTACCAAACTCAAAAGAACTAGCAGATCATAGCAATGGTGAGTGATTTTATAGGAGAAGGAGTCTCCATGAAATGAGGAAGAGGGAGCTTATCTTCAAGGAAGGTTTCACAAAAGACGGAACCACCTTCCCAGAGGAGGAAGGGCGACCCAAACTGACCCAACAACCAGGTCTAGAGACATCCAGAAGGCTGACTATTAGAAAAAATTCACCCAATCTGGATCGTCGCTAGCCGTGAACTAAGTCTCCGCAATGGCATCGCAAGGAGGTAATGCATGCAAACCAATCGTCGTGATAAATAGCCGATAGACTCACGCCGGGCATTGAATTTTGACCATTGCGGGAAACAGATGTACACCTGCAACGGTGTCATGATGAGACTGTTTATGACCATGGCTCGTCGCATATATTAAAGGCTTACTCGTGACGAGGTAGAAACTTAGGGAATTCGGGTCAATCTTGGAGCATCAGAGAGCATTTGATTAATCTTATTTCATGAGTAGGAAGATATGAACATGTTTATTTGACACATGACACAGTAGAGGGACTAAGATGAGGACAGTGACAAATTACTGTGTAACAGTAAGAAGAAGAACCAGGAAGGAAAAGGCAATGCAAAAAAACCCAACAATGATGCCAAAGAGGGTAGGAAAGAGTCCAAGAAAAAGGTAAAATTTCCATGCAGGTTATGTAATGGAGATCATCTGAGTCACCTCTGCCCCAAGACACAAGACGCTCAGTGCTTATTAGTACAGCAAGGGTCCTCTAGCTCCCAAGCTATTCTGACTAACCCTTTTCCCCAAGGGCAACAATTACTTGCTGGCACGAATTCTAATGTTGGTACCTCCATCGGGGGCAACCAGGAAGGGGAAAATTCGTCAAATGTTTATATGATGAGCTCTTATATCGATGTTGCTATGTGAGCACACGATTATGGTGAATCGGAAACGTCTAAGGCTAAATCTGTTCCCAAAGCCACAGAACCACTTCATATTGAGCGGCCCTCTGTTGAGTCTATACCTCAGATACCAAAAGGCTCCGCAAAGTGCTCGACTATTAACCCTAATGCTAGGGCAGCCCATAACTACTCGATTGTAGAAGATCTGGCTCAAAGTCCTTGTGCTATGTCAGCATTGGAGGTACTCCAGTTGTGACTTGCTTAGAGAAGTGCTTTGCTTTTGGCAATCAGTGCAGTAGACCCAAATAATTCTTTAGTTCTCACTTTCGATATGTTGAATGTCAAAAAGAGACTTCCTCACCATATGGCTTTCCATATAAAGTCCACATACTGAAAGACCAATATTTTTTAGACTATTATAGATGAGGGAGCTTCCACATGCATGATGTCTATGTCATGTTGGAAGGCCACTGGATCACCTTCAGTTGTTCCTTCACCTACTCTTTTGACGGCATTTGATGGACATTCTCATAGGCCACATGGGATTATCCCGACCTTTCCTATCTGTGTTGGGGGAAAGGTAGTGAATATTGAGGTAGCAATCGTTGATGCGAACCTAGATTATAACCTCCTCCTAGGCAAGAATTGGATTTATGAGATGGATGCCATAGTTTCATCATTATTCCACATCCTCTATTTTCCTCATGAGGGGAAGATTGTTAGAGTTGATCAGTTAGATTATTCTCCAGGTGACTCTCACACAACTTCAGATTCTACCATTCCATTGGTGTGGTTGAAGGGAAAGTACCCCTAGGGTCCTTTGGGCTAAGACTCTACCAGACTGAAAATTGCTTATTCAAAGAAACACACACACAGCCATCATTTTTACTTTTAAGCAAATTCTAATGTTAAGGGTACGTACCTAAGGTCCTACGTTCAAGAAGGCCTTTAGGGTCCAAACCCTTCTTGGAGTTCCCTTCTTCTTCCTTTGACCTGCAAGACAAACAAATCAAAGAACACAATAGTACATGTACAAATACTTATGTATAAACCATCTTTATGCTATAAAGTTAGTTATAAAAATCTTTAAGTAACCACTTGCATAAGAATTCAAAACAAGAATCTCATAAGCATAAAGAAAGATTGTTTCGGGAACAAAGACATGTTTCTTTATATATAAAGGCAAATAAAGTACATATAACGGAAAGATATCACCTGAACACCTTCAGCAGGCTCCAAGCAAAGCTTCCTCCCGGATTCGTTCTAGCCTCAAGCCACCAACAATAGCTCCTTCCAAGTCTTACTCAATGATGATATCAAGGATGAATGATCACCAATACACATGGAAACAAGGGTTTCCTATGCAAAATGGGGGAAGTGCAGAAAGCACCAAGGACTTTAGACCTGGTCTAAGGGGAAAATCTTAGCATAATAATCTTGCTCTCATTTCTCTCTCTCTTAGGCCTTCCCTTTGATGTCTTTTTATACCATCTCCAAAGTAGGTTTTTAGTTAGGAGTTGGTTGGGAACAGTTGGGCCACGGGCACTAACAGGTGATCTAGTAGGTAAAACCCGCGATCTCCGCCCGAAAATAAGGAATTATTTATTTTTTTAAGTGTTTTAATACATACAAGCGGGTTGGGTATACACAGACCCGCGTGTACACGCATTTAACTCAAGGCAATGTCGCGTATAGGGAATAAAACACTGTTTTTAAATTTTTGGACCAGGTCTGGAAGGAGGGGTTGCCCTAGGCCATGAGTGCAGCATCACAAACCATAAGAGTGAGATTTGGAGCTATAACAGATGCCCCCTATTGTATGAGGTCAGAAGGGGAACATGATGGCCGAAATATATTATGTAAGTACATGGAAAGGAACTCTGTCGAAAAACCGAGGAGGACTGCACCATAATTCAGCCTGCCAAGCCACCGAAAGGAGATCAGAAAGAAACACTGTCTGAGGCGGGCATACCAATGCTCAAGAAAAGTAAAGCATGTCCGCATATCAAGTACAAGCGGATCCACTAAGTATACAAGTATGAATGACTGGAAGATACATAATGGATCGTCTGATCATAATGAGTAAGTACATGTCTGAATATCACATATATAAAACTGTCAATGATGCTGAAAGATGCAACGGATCACTGATATCAAAGACTGATCCCAAAAGGTACCAACTGAACATGATGGAATAGGATGGTACTACACTGCAAACTCAGGTGCCAGCATATAGAATGTCGCCATGACTGACTGCAACATATAAGGTGGAGTGGTATCAACTAGCAGCAACAGGAGCAACTGTCAAGTGAACCAATGAATGCTGATACAACCTGAGGTCTTCACCGACCGCCGTGGTACATTTCTACACTATGGGAATAAATGATCTGAAGTCGACCATGTGAGAAATCGTTTGATTACCGGTCATTGATGTATACCGTTAACAAACGCGAGACTACTCACCGATAATGATAATGAGCGTCAAGGTACCCAGTACAATCTAACAAGTGTGAATAGATGAGCTGAAGTCGAACACCTGTAAGAATCTATCGATCAGAAGACAATGATGGCTTCCCACTGTCGATAGCAAAGGATCTGCCACTAACGACTGCAAACCCCAAGGTACTGCCAAATGGACTCTAGATCTTTGCCCCAGAGCAATGAGTCGGAGTCGATAGGGAAAGATCCGCTAGAAGGAAGGCATTAAGGCATCCTTCATCAATCTAGCGTGAGTGTAACCCGTAGGCCAATAATGTGGAAGGAATCAGAGGAAAAAGATGTAGTAACGCAACCGAAGTACGTTTCCAGTGTACACAAGATGTGGCTAGCGCACGGCAGAAACCCTCTGAACCAACCAATAATGAAAGCTGACACAGAGGCGAGGTATCCACCAATAGGGTCAAATGGAAACCAAGGTACTGCACGAATCCCAATGTGTGATAATGTATGCTGACGTCGAACACAAGGGAAACCACTCAGTCAAAGACCCATGATACTGATCGATGCTGAGCACAAGGTGACCTATCAATAATGAAAATAGGGCCAGGGTGCGGCTCTAGGCCTGTCCTTAGAGCAAGGTGTTGTCCTCGATAAGGACAAGACCCGCCAGCAAGAAGTCAATGGGGACCTTCTCAAACCGGCACGAGTAAAGGACCAATATAACTGATGTGATGATAGACATGACACTGACAACCAGGGATGGCCGATTGAAAAATGAGTCAAGAGACACCGCAAAAAGGCCGACTCAGGCTAACTTCCCTTGAAAAAAAGCACAACTCAATGTGACTATGTGGCAGCATATGATGAATCTGTATAAGTTCATCATGCAGGAGGCACGAACGAACCCTCCATATGATTGGAAGAGATAACCAATCGGGGGAAAACTGACTCAATAACAAGGTTATGGCATACCTAAGTCAAACTAAATCCCACCCATGCGGAGGAGACTTTGCTTTGAGTGCTTTGTTCAAGGGCGACATGACTGACTCTAGCTGCCAACAATAAATGGAAATAATGTCCCTGTTCCCACTCTTTTTTGGAATATTTAATTTTTTTTTGTCTTTTTCTGATAAGTCGGAAAAAGAATAAAAGAATGCTATGGTACAGTGGAAAGAACGAGTGTCGGTGAAATAGATGATCTAGTTCCTCGGAAAGGAACGTTCCTATGCTCAATGCAGGGAGGTGAAAACTGGTCAGTGACACTCAGAGGTATGTTCCTTCCACGGATTTGGGTATGTCAAGCTACAGAAGTCAAAGGTATGCAAGGTTGATTTTGCAGACGTCATGGTCAAAAGTTGGCTTAAACACGAGTCCAAGTGAAGCCGACTCTAGGCCAAAAGGTGCAAATGGTCAACATGCAATGCAAAAGTACAACTTGACACTCATAGGAGCCTCTAGGGTATAAGGCCAGAACGAAGCGAAGAAGCAAAGAGGAATGAGTCTTCAACGCATAAGTCATGGCGGGACTACAGAGGACTCCCGAGCCTACTCAAAACGAAGCATCATGGGCAACAAATGTCAGTGAGGTGCTAACTAGGATGCCCATGTAAAGGATGGCTCTACCATCGTGTCATGATTTAAAGAATCGGCGAGTGAAAATGGCTAACGAACCATAACACGATGGGATCGACCCTATGGCAGATGTATCGGTCAAATGGAGGCTAGTATGCATAATGCAACAGAAAAATGGTGTCCCTAACCTATATGCCAGTGAGAACACGATACCTGCCATGACGGGTCAACAGTCATGGAACCATCTCAAACCGTCGAAAAATGTCCAAAATGTCCTGAAAAACAACCCAATCTCGACATTCCAAGCTCCCAAGTTAAAAGTGACATGAAACCAAACTAAATAAAATTTTGAAAAAATTTTGCATTTTCGAAACTTATAAAAATAAATTTTGGACTTACCATTTTCACCATTTGACTTGGAGAGCAAAAATTGTGGAGCAAAAGGAGCAAACTTCCCTGTGACTTATTCAACTGTTCAAACTTGCCGAAAACTTCCAGGTAAGCACTAAACTTGTCTTGCAATTAATTGTGATAGTTTTTAGGAATTTTAATTGATGTTTCACCATTAGATTTTTGCAAAAAATTGCTCTGCGGCGTACACGCGGGTTGGCTGTATAGAACTCGCGTATACGACGGCCCTACACGCGACTGTATACAAGGGAACCCGCGTGTGCGCAGCAAACTAATCTTATACACAAAACTAACGGATGAAAATGATTTTTTCTTCCAGGTTGACTCTCACATGGCGTGAAAGAGAGCACTCAGCTGTAGATAATGAAGTTATGAACAATGATGAGGCATTAGATGCCCTACGGGGATGCGGGTTGCTAAAATTCTTCAAATTGCCAAACATGAAAGCCAACACGCGTTTGCTCGAGAGACTCGTTGATTATTGGGATGTCGATGAGGAAGCATTCATCATTGATCAGATGCCACTCAGGGTAGAAGTGGAAGATATATATTTTATCACGGGCCTTTCCCGAAGGGGAGAGGTAGTGCACTCCCGGGGCAGGACACGGAATAGCCTCAGTGTGGATGACTATGTACAGATTTACTGCCCGGGTCATCGGAAGGTCGGGAGCCAGATCTCTATCCCACATGTGGCGAGTTTGTCACTCAGGATAATCTTGTTCACCATAGGTCGAGGGAACGAATCATCCTCACTACATCAGGCATCACGGGTAAACATGAGCGTGGCAGTGGACTGTCTCACTACAGTGTTTGACTAGTGTACTCCTCTCCTTGCCAACATGAAGGAACAACTCACTTCTATCAGGACGGGACAGACCAAGAACTTTGGGTTCGGAACCATCTTGTGTACATTCTTCTTCGAGAAGGTTCCCGCACTCCGCCCCAGGGTAGCAGTTTCCATCAGTAGTCCACGTGATCCACGCATGGGCCGGTGGGCTGACTTGATGAAACGTCTGGGGGGTGGGGAAGTCCCTAGGAATGCATTCGACGATGATTTCTTTACCTGGTGGGGGCAGCAAATCATTGCCATAGATGATTACCCCTATGCCGGACTGGATTTCCGAGGAGATCTTGATCTAGTGTTATCACCGGATGCATCATGGGGCGAGATTGGTAAGTTTTTTGATTTTTTATGATTTTATGATTTTTTGGATATTTCAAATATAATGATAAATTTTGAAAAATATTTTTTGATGAGATTCAAATGACTAATATGATGATCATGTTCCAGACATTGGGCCCGTGCGACCAGATGGATTCCCGCGGCATGGACGGCGTGGCCGAGGAGCCGAAGAGGCGGCTGCGGATGCGGAAAGGACCCTCAACAACGTCCAGCGGCATTTGACAAGACTGAGCTGCCAAGTACCGATGGCCGAGATAGAGGATCTTCCTCCGGATATGCAGCGTCATGTGGTTGGGATGCCACGTGACTCGGTTCGCGTCTTTCGGCGCGTGGCCAATGCTATAGTTACATATTTAGCTGCTCATCCAGAGCCGAGGCGTTAGATATGCCTGACATGATTATGGGCATTTGAGTCCCAATTTTGTATATTTTTGGACACACATATGTACACTCGAGACGCTTTGCGAGATATATATATATAGAGTTCGACTTTTTGATGCATGATTTTATGATGCTGAATGATTGATATGCCAGTCTAATGCTTGATTAGCGATAGAATCAGCTAACCAATTTTGAGATCTTGGAATGTGCAAATAATTAATGTAAATAAATGATCTTTGCAACAACCTCACCCTTAAATATTGGCGATATAATAATGGATCTCTAACCCGATAAATGTTTTTTAACTGAGACACTATCAATTGAGAATCAAGATATACTACCAACGAGTCGATCCCATAAGAGATTGCCTCGGATAATAAATTGATAACAGCTGTATACTCGGCCATATTGTTTGAAGCAGGACCGATACACACGCCTCTCGATATCATCAACTGACCAGTTGGGTAATAAAGTACCCAAGCTGCGGAAGCAAGATTCCGAGTGTGCCGACTAGCACCATCGACGAACCCAAAATAAACCAACTCATCCATCAACACCTGCCAAGGCAGACCAAAAAGTGCTGATATCAGAAAACGCTCGATAATATATGTACAAATATACATAAAATACAAAGAAGTCATTGCTCAGCCTAAACTAAGCAAAGTAATTCTTTAGGTAGAGCCCATCAGGAGGCTCCGCCTACTGACTCCTAGGGATGTTTATAGGTACGACGATCGAACCAATCAATATACTCTCTTCGGCAAATGAATGTGCTGGAGCCAAAGGGACCGTACAAACATCACTAGTCGAACTGGAGGACCGAAATTCGACTTCACGCACAGGGGCATAAAAGTGTAACTGACGATGTAAATCTTCCAAAGGTCGATCTACGGCCGTCATTGCTTCGAATATCGCTTCATCCGATGGAAAAACAATATCTGAGCAATCCGATGCAAAGGTGGAATCAAGGGTCCGAAAATGAGCCACATCACCATCTATTTCTTTCCTAAAGGAAATTGTAGAATGGTTATCTACAGAGTTATCGATAGATTCGCATCTAGGTTCCACTGTAGATATAAGAGATTCTATTCCACCCACCTTGTCGTCACCTGATGTGGTCACAGATGAAGCTAAGGTTCCAGGATTCGAAGAATAAGGAGCTTGGACAAACTCCCTCCGTAAAGGATCCCTGGAGGATGAAATTGTATCTATACCAGCTGTAGGAGGGGGAAGATTAAACGTACCCATCAATGAAGAGTACATCCCGACTCCTAGACTCTCGGTAGGCGGACGAGGGTTACCCACTAAAGGGATAGTAGAGTCAGAGTTTGCTTGAGGATCAACTGGAAAATAGTCCAATTGGTCAACCTTAACGATTTTCCCCTCATGAGGAAAGCAAATGACACGAAACAGAGTCGAAACCACGGCATCCATCTCGTATACCCAGTTCCTTCCTAATAGGAGATTATAGTCTAGGTTAGCGTCTATGACCTCTACTTCAATATTAACGACCTTTCCTCCAACACATACAGGAAAAGCCGGGATAATCCCGTATGGCCTATGAGAGTGACCATCAAATGTTGTCAATAGGGTAGGTGAAGGAACAACCAATGGTGATCCAATGGCCTTCCAGCATGACATAGACATGACACATGTGGAAGCTCCCTCATCTACAACCGTCCGAAAAATATTCGTTTTCTGGTAGGTAGACTTTATCTGAAAAGCCATGTGATGAGGAAGTCTCTTTTTGACATTACCCATATCAAAAGTGAGAGCTAAGGAGTTACTTGGATCTACTGCCCCCATTTCCGATAGCAAGGCACTTCGTTGAGCAGGACATGACTGGAGAACCTCTAATGCGGACATAGCACATGGACTCTGGGCCAGATCCTCAACAATGTAGTAATTTTGGGCTGCCCTAATATTAGGGTTGATAGTCGCGCGTTTTGCGGAACCTTTCGGCACCCGAGGTATAGTCTCAACAGAAGGTCGCTCAATATGAAGTGGGTTGTTAGTTTCAGGAACTAATTTACCCTTAGAATTTTCACCTTCACCATAATCGCGTGACCGTGTGGCCACATTAGTGTGTGCACCCATCATGAAAACATTCGATGACTTGTCCCCTTCCTGGTTGCCCCCTGTGCAGGTACCAGGGTTCGAACTTGTGCCAGCAAGAAGTTGTTGCCCTTGGGGAAATGGGTTAGTTAGCACAGCTTGCGAACTAGAAGTCCCTTGCTATCCTAACAAGCGCTGAGCGTCTTCAATTCTAGGGCAGAGATGAGTTAGATGGTCCCCACTGCATAACTTGCAAGGAAACTTAACCTTCTTTCTCGACTCATTTCCACCACCACCAGCGTTGTTGCCGGATTTATTTGCATCAGGCTTCCCATCCGAATTCTTCTTCTTACCACGTCCCTTCTTTTTCCCATTGGAATTTTGATTTCCTTTGGGGTTATCAGATTGGGCGGCGTTAATGGAAGAATTTTGGGAAGCGGGAGGATTAGACAATGTGACTTGGTTGTTAGAAGCAGTTTCCAAAGACAACTGCTGCAATTGATTCAACAAGTTCACTGTAGATGTGTCTACAGACCCAACGATACCGTCCGCGTGCAGACCTGGCTTTGGCTTAGCCAAATCAACCTTAGATCCAGGAGCATTTGGCAAGTACTTTTGGAGGATCCTAGACTAGGAGTAAATCAGTTCTAACTGCTGGGCCCTGAAAATGGCTTGCTCCTCAGAATAGACCCCAGACATGGAGACATCCTTGGAGATCTCAGGTTGCAAAGACTTCAAAAACCACTCTAGACGGTACTCCGGAGGGATTTCGGCTTTGATGAGCCTCTTTCTCCGTCTCCATTCCTGAATGTGATCAGAAATGTGGGTTGCCTTATCCTGGCGAAAGGTGGCCAGAAGTTCAATTCCGGCATCATAGCGGACAGGCAACTGGAAGTGATTTAAGAAGATATTAGCTAAGTCAACGAACGATGTAAAGCTGCCCCCTGGCAACTCTATGTACCATTTAGCCGCATTACCAGTCAAGGTGCGCCGAAAGAGTCTCAACCTAATCGAATCCTCGATGAGGGAGTTGGATGAGCACCACAAATGGAATGTGGTTACATGATCACCCGGATCTTCACCACTCTTCCCTTTGAATTTTGGAATGTCCGAAGGGAGTTTGGTTGGGACCGGAGGCCAGGTCGGATTATACCTGATTGGGTCGTTCGTTAGCTTAGTGAGATCTGGTAAGTTTAACGTTGCCAGAAACGGAAGCCTAGGAGGACCTAGGGGATTCTACCCAGACTGGGCAGAACTCCCAAAGTTCTGAAAAGATTGTCCTGGGATTTGGGAGGCACCAGGCTACCCGAAGTGACCAGTAGAACCGGCTGAACCAAAAGGCAAGCCTTGTGCCCCAGCAAAATTCAGAGTTTGACCAACTCCTGCCGTATAACCTCCATAGCCTGCAAAGTTTCCTCCTAAAGAATGGTAAGGAGTTGATAACCCCTGATATGGGTTCCAAGTCGAGGCAAGGGGAGGAATGCTTTGAAACATGCTAACCGTGGAATACGGCCTACTTCCTTGTTGGCCGATAAATGGATTCGCAGTTCCTGCGCTACTAACCCCAGGGTTATTCCAACCTTGGAAAGGATTGCTGCTTTGTCCTATTGAAGAAAAAGGCATGGATCCTACCGTCGGGTTGGAATGTGGTATATGACCACTTCCAAAAGGAAAACCCTGGAATGAAGCCGATCCGCCCATCATGGACGTAGCGGCACTAAGCGGAACCGATGGAATACCCTGTGATTGGGTGCCAAAAAGGAAGGAAACAGTACTAAAAGCATTGGTTTGGGCATTTCCACTCGTGGACGGAATGGAGGTAGTCCCAATTAAAGACGTGCTAGCAAAAGATCCGAACAAGGAAGCGGAGGGGATGGAAATAGTTCCTCCCCCTTGCACCGATGTTGGGGTTTGCATAGTCGTAGCACTTGTAGAAGCCATGCTTCCAGTAGTGATCATAAATGGTAAGCGCGTAGCGTAACCTGGACTCGATGGTCTATGTGACGGAGTCCCAACGTATCGCAATACGTCTGGATAACTAGATGGTAGTGGAGAATTTGGAATCACTAATGATTCTGAAAGTTCTTCTACCTCTACGTTATTCTCCGCTTGAAAGCGAACTCGAGAAAGGACTGGAGTGTCCCTCTCTTGCTCAGAAGTGCCAGGCCTTGCTTGGCCGCTAATATCCCTGAGAGGAGGATCAATCCCCGATGCGTCAACCGGCGTGGGACGGACCCCACCGGTAGTATCCCCTCTGCGCCTTCTAGGAGAAGGCTCTAAACTAGGTGGCGAGAGACCACGGAGTCTTCGAGACCGTCTTGGAGACCGGTCAGCCACTTTGAATTTCTTGTTATGATCTAACTAAAGACTCAAAAAATTAAAATCTAAGCCGACTAGGAGCACAGAGCACACACTATAAAGTTCCTAAAGATACAACCAGTCAAACAACTTCCAAGTATTTCCGCTCCGGGTGATTAGGACCGGACACTAAAATACGAGAAAGTAAATCAAAGGGCCTTCCGAAGATAGTCTGGGATGATGAGGACCCAGTCCTATCAGCGAAGGTATCAGAGGAAGTTACGCTAACCTCCTAACAACAGCCTGCGCCGGTGCAAGCCCCCAAGCTTCGCAAGGGTGCCCTCCAGTAGTACTGTCGAGAGTGATGCAACGTCGACCTCAGGTGCCACGGGATTCCCCTCCGCAGCCACCTATGCAAATCCCTAGGAGAGGCAACTATGGGTACCAACTCGTCGCAGAAGCCAGGCGGAACAGTCGTGAGGTAAGTTCGGACAAGTAGGAGAGGGGTATCTCTCTTCCCTGTCTTCACAGACCCTCGTGCTTAACTCCCAGATCCGGAGCTTTCCTGGTCTTCCTAACGCTATTGGATTTACTCTCGTTAATCAGACTCTTATGTTTGACGTTTTATGTGGCCTTGGAGAGTTAACTCTCCACTCGCCTAATCCAAGGCCCTAAAATCCTAAACTTGTTGGTGTAACAACTAAAACAAAAAGTTCTAGTGGATTTTAATTAAGCACTTGATTTTATTAGGCTGTTCTTTAAGTCACAAGGTAATGGAGATGAAACTTGTGGTGTTTTTATGGACGCAAAAGAAATTAATAAAACTTAGCTACATGCATATGCACTTTTTGTTTTCGATGAAGAGCAATTTCTATGAGGTTCAGAGGTACTTCTAATATAAACAAATTTTCTTTTTCTTTTCAGACTCCACACTCATAAAAACTAACAAAACTAAATATGCCTAAAAAGAGATGCAAATCTATCCTAATGCAAGAACTATATGTGGATGCAAGATTTAAAGACTACTTCTAAAAAAAAAGAAGGAAAGTTGCTGCTTTACCAAATTTTGTCTTGCCACTAAAATGCTTAGATAGAAGATGATGTGTTACCAATCATTTCGTCCAAACAATAAAAACAAGGTCTAAGATAAAAACAAAGCACTTTCACTTCGCAAAAAGGAAATCAAATGAAAAGCAAGTTTAAGAAAGCGAAACTCAAAACTCTCAAAAGATTTTCTTTCAATCAAACCAAAAAGTCTTTTTCAAAGGAAAGCTCTCAAAAATACTGACACCAATGATTGATAAATGGGCAACAAAACACTTTTGTGAATTGACACCTTTCAAATGATGAAAACTCAACAAAAATAAATGTGTTTGAAATCGCTTTTGACAATCAGAAGCAGCAATGAAAGTCCAAAAGATCAAAAGACAAGTTTCAAGAAAATGATAACAAACAACTTTCCCGAAATGAAGGAGCAAATGGTCACAAGAATGATTTCGTTAAGAAAACAAAAGTGTCATGAAAGCAAAATGGACACAAAGATTGAACCCAATCTTCCTACTCTGCCAAAACAGAGCAATCAAGATTTCTAAACAGAAATCTTGTGTGTCAAAAATCAATGACGCTTGCAATCAACGAAAACAAGACTAATACTCCTTATGACTAGAGAGAGTTCAGAACAAGATGCCCCCTGTTAAACAGAGAACTGTTACTGAAAAGTGACTGCTTGACACTGACCCAAACCACCAGACAAACATTCAGCAAAAAGAAAATTTATAAATCTTGAAATTTATGTAATATACGCGCCTGCAATTAAGTGCAGAATGCGTGTACACGCGACTGTAACTAAGGAAACCTGCGTATACGCGGGTTCACTTAGTGAAACTTGCGTATATACGCTTCTGTAATCCAGGAAAAGAGCGTATCTGAAGTCTTTCAAGAAAAATAAAAAAAACACAGACTGAAAAACTGGAAAAGCTTGGAGTTCAAGAAAAGATCAGACAGTCAGAGCCAACAAACAGAGGGGCTGAGCCTTGATTGGCTTGAAGACTAGCCAAACTAGGAACAACAAGAATGTTGTCCCCAGCGGAGTCGCCAATTCTGGTTGAAGGGAAAGTACCCCTAGGGTCCTTTGGGCTAAGACTCTACCAGACTGAAAATTGCTTATTCAAAGAAACACACACACAACCATCATTTTTACTTTTAAGCAAATTCTAATGTTAAGGGTACGTACCTAAGGTCCTACGTTCGAGAAGGCCTTTAGGGTCCAAACCCTTCTTGGAGTTCCCTTCTTCTTCCTTTGACCTGCAAGACAAACAAATCAAAGAACACAATAGTACATGTACAAATACTTATGTATAAACCATCTTTATGCTATAAAGTTAGTTATAAAAATCTTTAAGTAACCACTTGCATAAGAATTCAAAACAAGAATCTCATAAGCATAAAGAAAGATTGTTTCGGGAACAAAGACGTGTTTCTTTATATATAAAGGCAAATAAAGTGCATATAATGGAAAGATATCACCTGAACACCTTCAGCAGGCTCCAAGCAAAGCTTCCTCCCGGATTCGTTCCAGCCTCAAGCCTCCAACAAGAGCTCCTTCCAAGTCTTACTCAATGATGATATCAAGGATGAATGATCACCAATACACATGGAAACAAGGGTTTCCTATGAAAAATGGGGGAAGTGCAGAAAGCACCAAGGACTTCAGACCTGGTCTAAGGGGAAAATATCAGCATAATAATCTTGCTCTCATTTCTCTCTCTCTTAGGCCTTCCCTTTGATGTCTTTTTATACCATCTCCAAAGTAGGTTTTTAGTTAGGAGTTGGTTGGGAACAGTTGGGCCACGGGCACTAACAGGTGATCCAGCAGGTAAAACCCGCGATCTCCACCCAAAAATAAGGAATTATTTATTTTTTTAAGTGTTTTAATACATACATGCGGGTTGGGTATACACAGACCCGCGTGTACACGTGTTTAACTCAGGGCAATGTCGCGTATAGGGAATAAAACACTATTTTTTAAATTTTTGGACCAGGTCTGGAAGGAGGGGTTGCCCTAGGCAATGAGTGCAGCATCACAAACCATAAGAGTGAGATTTGGAGCTATAACATGGTGGACAATCCCTGTCAACCTATTGAGAATTTAGGAGTTGGGATGTACTCTTCGTTAATGGGTATATTTGAAATCCCTGCTCCTACAGCTAGAATTAATGCGATTTCATTCTCTAGGAGACCGTCTCGGAAAGCGTTCTTTTGAACTCATTATTTTTCGGACCCTTGGTCCTTACCTTCATCTACCACCACATTAGATGGAGGGCAGGTAGGTGGAATGGAATTTCCCATGTCTATAGCGGAACTCGCTTATCAATCTATCGTTATCTTTGCAGACAAACATCCCATTCATTTTTCACTAGAGGAGTTAGATGGTGATGTGGCTTTGGCTTGGCCCCTCTGTTCTACTTTAGCTCTGGATTGCTTGGATACAGTTTTACCATATGAAGAAGAAATTTTGGAAGCAATGATGGGTGTGGATCAACCATGGGAAGATTTACATCATTGTTCATATTTTCTCCCTCCATTGCGTGAAGTTGAATCTAGTTTGTCCAATCTATCTACTAGTGATGTTTATATAGTTTCAAACCCTTTGGCTCCAGCACAATTTTCTGCCAAAGGTAACATGTCAGTTATCTCACGAACTGTACCTATGAACATCTCTAGGAATCCTAATGTAATTGAAAATGTCTTCATCGGAGCTGACTGTTACCCTAAAGAAATTCAAATCTACATCGATCTCTTCAAAGAATTTCGAGATGTGTTCGCTTGGTCTTATGAGGAAATGTCAGGAATTGATCCACATATAGTCTAGCATGAGATCAAGATGTATGAAATCGCTAAACCTATTCGTCAAAAACTTTGACCAATGAATCCTCAAAAAGTGTTAGCTATTAAAGCTGAAGTTGAAAAGTTGCTTAAGGTAGGTTTCATTTACCCCGTTCCTCTAACTGAGTGGGTTTCCAACCCAGTCCTGGTAGATAAGAAGCAAGGAACGATCCAAGTATGTATCGACTTTAGGGATTTAAATAAAGCTTGTCCAAAAGACAATTACCCCACACCTTTTATTGATCAAATTGTTAATAAATGTGTGGGTAATGAAATTTTTTCATTCATGGACAGATTCTTTGGTTACAATCAAATTACTATCCATCTAGAGGATCAGCACAAGACAACCTCTATTTGTCCTTGGGGCATGTTTCCATACAAGAAGATGCATTTTGGCCTTAAAAATGCTAGAGCTACTCTTCAGTGGGCCATGTCTTATGATTTCCTCGACATAAAAAATGTTATTGAAGAATGGTTGGATGACTTAGTTGCTCATTCTCGCAAGAGAATTGATCATCCCAGGCACCTTTGGTTAGTCTTTGAGAGATATCATTTTTATAAAATCCGATTGAATCCGAATAAGCATGTTTCTGTGGTCACATCTGGTCAGCTATTAGGATTCATTGTATCGACTGAAGGGATTCGAGTTGATCCTTTCAAGGCTGAGGAAATAATTCAGTTTCCTCCCCCATCTTCCATTCGTCAACTTCAAAGTCTCCAAGGAAAGGCAAATTTCTTGAGGAGATTTATAGAAAATTATGCCAATATTACCAAAGGATTTGTGTGTTTTCTTAAGAAAGGAGTTCCCTTTTTATGGGATGATTTCGCGCAATGACCTTTTGATGCTTTGAAAAAAGAATTAACCTCTGCTCCATTATTGAGACCACCAGATTATGGCAGATATTTCCTTTTGTATCTCGCTGTGACAGAATCAACCATCGGTATGGTTCAGGTTCAGGAGGATGATGCTCTCAGTGAGCATGTAATCTACTACTTGAGTCGAGGCTTAGTAGGACCTCAGCTATGCTATTCTCTGATTGAGAAATTGGCCTTGGAAGCTGTCCATGATGTTCAGCGGCTTCATCATTATATTCAGCTTTGCAAACCATTCATCTTAGAAGTTGTCAATCCTTTTCAGTTTTTCCTTAGTAGGCGAGTGATTTGGGGCAAGTATAATCAATGGATTGTTATTTTGCAAGAGTTCAATCTCGAATTCTTGTCAGCTAAATCTAAGAAGTCATTAGTTTTTGCAGAATTGATTTTGGAGCTGCCTTGTGAGGAAGCTATTGTTTATGAGGAAAATTTTCCCGACGAACATTTATTCCTCATTTCTTCACAGGATCCCTAGTACGGAGATATCATTATATATCTCCAGACTTCGAAGTTTCCACCTGCTTTCTCCAAATATGAGCATCGAAAGTTACGTCATCTTGCCAAAAACTATGTTATTATTGGTGATACATTATATCGCAGAGGGGTTGACTCAATCCTTAGGCATTGCTTAACTTTGGAAGAAGCCAAGTCAGTGCTTAATGATTGCCACAATGGAGTTTGTGGCGGTCATCTATCAGGGCTTGCAACAACCCAAAAAATTTTGTGAGTAGGATACTTTTGGCCTTCAATTTTCAAATATTGTATTGAAGCGATCAAACGTTGCCATCCTTGTCAAGTTTATACTCGGAAAATGCGCATGCATCCAGCTCCAAGTTTTCCTGTTATCACTATTGGTCCATTTACAAAGTGGGGCATTGATTTTACTACTTGTAATATGCCTTCGATGGGGAATCACAAGTACATCATTGTGGTCTTAGACGACTTTACAAAGTGGGCTGAGACCATGCCTACTTTTAAAAACGATAGTGAGACAGCAGCCTTGTTTCTCTTCAACCAGGTTATTTCACGATTTGGTATCCCAAGAGAGATTGTCACTAACCATGGTAGTCACTTCCAAAATCAAATGATGACTGAATTGGCTCTCAAGTTGGGCTTCCAGCAGGAGCATTCATCTCCATATTATCCTCAGGCCAATGGGCAGGTTGAAGCCATGAATAAGTCCCTTAAGACCATCCTACAAAGGACAATTGATAAAACTCGATCCAATTGGCACATCATGTTGTGTCCAACACTTTGGGCATACTGAACCTTAGTTGAGACTGCCACTACTTTTACTCCTTTTCAACTAGTTTATGGGTTCGAATCTATCTTCCCTATTGAATTTGAAATCCTATCCCTTAAGCTAGCTGTAGAACTTCTTCTAGAGACATCTAGTCTCGAAGAACACCTCATTCATTTGGAACATCTTAATGAGCAGTGTCTGGATGTAGCCATAATAAATGAAACCCATAAGAAGAGGATTAAAACTCAATATGATAAAGTTGTCCATCCTCAGGTTTTTTCTGAAGGCAACCTTGTCTTAGTCTATGACCAAGACAAAGATGCCCTAGGGGTAAGCAAGTTCAAATCTATGTGGTATGGTCCTTTTATAGTTAAGCGTGTTTTCAAAAAAGGGGCTTATGATTAATTGACTTTGAAGGGAACAAGCTGGTGGAGCCTAGAAATGGGTTCTACCTTAAGAAGTATTGTGCTTAGGCTTCGGCCGAGAAATTGCTTGTTTGTATATATTGTTTCTTTGTACATATCTGTCTAGAATTTTGTGATATTGATATTTTTTGATCTGCTTTGGTAGGTATTGATGGATGATTTGATATATTTCAGATTCGTCGATGGTGCAAGTAGGTACACTCAGAATCTTCCTTCCGCGGATTGGGAGATTTATTATCCATCTCGCCAGTTGATGTTGTCGAGGGGAGTATGTATTGGCCCTACTTCGAACAACATTGCCAAATGTACTTCCATTCTTAATTTACTATACGAAGCAATATCTTATGGGATTGATTCGTTGGTAGTTTATCTAGACTCACAACTGGTGATGTCGCAGTTAAATAACACTTATCCGGTTCGCGATCCTTATTTATATCACCAATTTTTGAGAGTGAGAGTGTTGCAATGATAATTTATTTATATCACATATGTTCAAATTCCACGATCTGAGAATTCATTAGCAGACTCTATTGCTAATCAAGCATTAGATTGGCACATTAACCATTCATCAAATTAAATAACATCAAAAAAATTGAATCTATGTATATATCGTAAAATCACCTGTATATAGATCGAGTGTTCAAAAATAATATACAAAATTGGGACAAGATGCCCTCAAAATTTGGGCTTATGCCCATAATCATGTCCTATCATACATACATCTATCTATCGAGCTGGCTCGGGATGAGCGGTTAAAAAGTTAACCACAGCGTTGGCTACACATTGAAGTATTTGGACCTAGTCCCATGGTACCCCTACCACACGGCACTACATCTCCTCAGGTAGATCCTCTACAGCTATCATAGGTACCTAGTGAGTTAGTCTCACCAAGATTCTCTGAACAACATAAAGGACTCTCTCTATCTCGGCTGCCATCTCTTTGGCCCCTTTTTCGCGACACTTATGCCTTAGAAATCAATCACGTCTCACTGGACCCACATCTGCAACATGGTCATTATATTTTGTCAGTATTTTGTCTCATCAAATATAGATATATATATGTATAGTAGATATATCTATATATATATATAGTAGATATATATATATATATATATATATATATATATATATATATATATACATATACATATATCTATATATATATATATATATATATATATATATAGATATATATATAGATATAGATATATGTATATATATATATATATATATATATATATATATATATATATATATATATATATATATATATATATATATGTTTAAGTTCATTTCATATTAAAAAATCCAAATTTTTTTTAAAAACTCACAAAAACTTAAAAATTGTTACCTATTTCTCCCCATGCCTATGATGTAGGTAATGTTCCCTCTACGGACAGAGGCAACCCCTATAGCCCCAGAGTGAGTCTAGTCACAACAAGACAAAATAACAACTAATTTCCTTAAATAGTCATCGTTATAAGGGCCTACCTTATGTCGGTGTTTGATGGAGCCTTTGTTACACTACTTCAGCTATCGTTTCTTTCTCCTCGATGAGCAATTCACCTGAAACAACACAAGAGAACAACAGAAAACATAACAGAGCATAACAATGATCTATTCACTTACAGAGTCAAGGAACCATAAGCTATCAAGTATATTTTACACATGACATAGGAAATCACCATTGATTGTATTAAAATTAATAAAAGCAAATCTTACAACCAAGCCTTGATGTCACAAGCTTCCTCGAAGGGTCCAACCAATATGTTTCTTCAAGCATTCACTCTCAAAGGGTCTCCGAAGAGGCTGGTAACTCTCTCTCTCACTCAAAGGCACTAGTACACGGCTAAGGTAATCCACAACCAATTGCTAGACTGTCAATAATTCACACTGCAAACTATCAATCTCACACCAAAACTAGCTAATTTGCTTAATACCAAAAAACAAGTTGATCATAGCAATAGAAAATGCTTTTATAAGAGGAGGAGCCTCCATAACTGAGGGAGAGGGAGCTTATCCCCAAGGGAGGTTTCTCAAAAGGCGGAACACCATCCCAAAGGAGGAAAGGTGAACTTCCTTGACCCAAGAACCAGTTCCAGAACCACCCAGAAGCATTATGTTTGAATTAATTCGCCATATCTCGATCGTCGTGAGTCAAACACTAGGACTGAAAGATGACTTCGCGAGGCAACAGTGTATTCAGATCTATCATTTCAAGAAAGATATTGAGGACTTGCGACGAGACCTTAAATCCGACCATCGCAGTGAACAAGTGTAGCCCTGTGACGATGTCGCGATGTTCTAGTTCATTACAGGAAATCGTCGCAGGTAGAATGAAGTTTACTTGCGACGATCTTGAAACATGGGTAAAAAGGGTCAATCTTTAGGATTAAAGATTATCTGTTAATCTTCTTGAATGATTGGGAAGATGTGGACACATTTGGTTGAGGTATAACATAGAGAAGATGTCGCTCAGGCACTGACTTTATCTGAGATCAGGGGATATAGGGTCAGTGACAAATTATTGTGTAACAGATGCCCCCTAAATCATGAAGGCTAGGAGAGTGGGATGGGTGAAATGCTTTATGAAACTATAACCGAACTGGGACACCATCGTGGAGAACCTACAGGCACAAGTATAACTAATATCTTTGACAGTGAAAGAAATACATGTAGTCTAGGCATGGGCACAACCATCCAAAAGATAGATAGAATTGGTCTATGGTATGGACACAGCCATCCAGTCGATAAGACCATATAAAAATAGAGGTATGGTTGCAGCCATCCAGAAAGACTCATGTATGATCATAGCCATCCAATCAAAGGGCCATATATGCAATCACAAACCAATCCACGCAACCTGAACTTATGTAATGTTAGTCCCAGGTCTTGAATCCCAACCGATCATAGTACAATTTCTAATATGTGAATAGATGTGCTGAAGTCGAGCATACTAAAAAATCGCTTGATTACTTACCAATGACATAAACTATTAACAAGTGTGACAGAGACCACTAGTAATGTCAATGGTTCTGAAGGTACTGTCAGTACAATCCACAAAGTGTGAAGAATGATCGGGAGTTGAACACTTGTGGAATCACCCGATCGAAGACCAATAATGCAAGCCTATCATTGAGTGTGAATAACTTGCCATTGGGGCATGCAAGCTCGAAGGTACCCGAAAGGAATCTCTAGATCAACTTCCTAGATAATGAGTTGATGTCGACAGGAAGCGACCCGTCTCAGAAGGGCCATAATGTTTCCCACATCAATGACACAAGACAAGGAACAAGATGAAGATGAACGAAACATAGAATCAGAGGAGGGTGTAAGGGTGCAAACTGTAGAAGGATTAAACTCTTGAACATATCGGTGACACGACTCCAGAATGCGACAACATTTTGGTACCAAGGGATTGAAGATCTGGCGAAGACGAAAAGGATCAAATGGAATGAGGCAAAATGACAAACCCAAACCCCAAAAGGCTAATGATGATGTGAGGAAATCCCAAACCTAGCGAGAAGTAACAAAGGTGTCGATGTTCAAGAGTGACAAGCTACCGTAGGTAATCAACAGAATATCTCCAAATTTTTCCCCACCATTGTTGGCAAGTACCCCAATTATTTTTGAATAACAAGCTTGAAGGGGATAACATATGCTTGTGATATAAGTTCATCCTTCAGACGAATCCAACCTAGTGAAATTTTAACAAGCCCTAGGGAGGAGTATCTCGGGTCTCATCATGGTGACGAGTCCAAAGTTGTCAGGGTTCAACAAGTCCGATATAGGTAAAACTCAGAGTCTTTTTCATGTTTAGAAAGTTTGAAAAAGACATGAAAAAGAAAACTCCAGGTGGGCCCTTTTCATAAGTTTGTGTCTCTCAAGCCCGAAAAGGTAGAAAATGATACTCGAGAGAACCGCTTAATCATTTCGGTCAAGGAGTACTTTTCGTAAATACTGTTTCTAGTCCGAAAGAGTAGAAAACTTACTGGAGACACGATGTTTCGTAACCAAGAATGAGCTCGAAACAACAAGAGCTCGACCATCGTTTCATTTTTAAACGGTCAAAAAAGAGCTAAAAGCAGACCTCCATTTTTATTCTCTTTAACGAGTCAGAAAGGGAAAAATACTTGGCAATATTTTCATCTTTTACGAGTCAAAAAAGATCTTAAAGGTGACTCATCAAATGTTTTATGATATTCACCAAGCATGTATCGATCATCTCCCACATCTGGAACACCTGTTACTGCACAAAGAAATCCAAGCATAAGACCCGTTCGACAAGAATACACGATTAATGTTCAAACCTAAGTCAAAACCCTAAAAACGATAGTAAAAACCCTAAAAACCATAGTAAAAAACCCAAAAACTATAGTCAAATCCATAAATTTCAAAAAAAGGGCTATAACAAGGCATATGGTAAAACATAATTCACTTTGTTTTAGTTTTAACCGTGGTAAAACTCCAAACAACGCGTACCTTGCGAAATTGGGTTATCGATTTTCGGAACTGTGGTGGTTCATTGCATTCCAAACCTTCTCCAAGTAAGTGTTCTACCTTTTCCATTATGTTTTGAGTACATTTTAACCATAAGTTCAATTTTTTGGCTAAGTTTGGGAAGAATTTTTGTTTAAAAAATTCATCTTGGTCGTCGCAGATTTTCCCCGCGGGGTTGTGATGGCCGCGAATTCCAAAGGGGTCAAAGTCGACATCGTCGCAGGAAAGTGATGTACCCCTGCAACGATCCAAGAAATTGTGAACTGTTCAAATAAGACCGTCGCAGCTGTTTTGGAAACAGCTACGACGAGCACGGAAAACACAAAAAAAATAGTTTTTCACCATTGTGGTATATGAAAATGGATCAAATGGCTTCTAATAAGAGAATGTTTGTATGTGCAGGGTGCAAAATGGAAGTCTCTTGGCAAGAACGCACACATGATGAATATGACGAGAGAGGGGTAGCTGATCCTCAATGCTTGCATGTCTTTTGAAATTGGGGACTACTAAAATTCTTCCTAACGCCGCTATTAAGAGTGCAATTAAACCTCCTAGAATTCTTAATTCGATTATGGAACCCAAAAGAGGGTAAATTCATCATCCAAGGGTAGGAGGTTGAGTTTGATGCCACATATACATATTTTCTGACTGGTTTATCACGATGAGGGGAGAGACCCCGGATGGGTGGTGTGCGAATCATGGTGATACCTTAGACATGTTGATTGTACGAGCATGCCCAGTGGCACGAAAATCACCCACTAGTGGTAAATTACAGATTCCAATAGTGAATGATCTATCACTGCATGTGTTGTTGTTCATGATCATGAGGGCAGTTGGTTCTCATGCTCAACATGAGGCAACTAAAACACAACTACGGTTGGATTTAGATTGCCTCAATCCTACTATGTTTGACTAGGCAGAGGCAGTGTCTTTGAACATGAAGAGGCAGCTGACCAAATGCCAGAGAGGCAAGACGAAGCATTTTGAGTATGGTTCGATTCTGATACCGCTCATGCTAGAGTGGGTACCCATACTTCAGTTATAGGACATGCGAGTGGGGTGGTCCGAACCACGACAGACCCGAATAACTCAGTGGGCTCATGTGATGCCGCGAGGAGGCAGCGGCCAACCATTGTCATGGGGTACTGACTTCATGGAGTGGCTACATTGTCAACAGGTGGTGGTTGAGGATTGGCCTTATGCAAGGATGGATTTCAGGGGAGACCTGGGCATGCTGCTCCCACCCGGAGAGTAGTGGGATGAGAGAGGTAAAATACTTGGTTTTACCATCAAACGTTTTATATTTTGGTTTTTTATTGTTTTTGGATTTTAAATGTACATGCCTTAATAATTATGCTCAATTTTTATAGATATTGGACCTGAGAGACTAGTAGGTCTCGCTCCTACGGCTCGGAGGGATAACAAAGAGGTTGCCTTGCCACCTCTAGGTGGATATGCGAAGGAGGAGATAGCCTGGAACTTGGAAGGCTTGACTGAGGGGATCCCTGATTACAAAGGGTTCGAGGAGATCTTGAGACAGTACCAACGACACACCGTGAGTGTGTCGAACAGGATTCACAGACTACTTAGATGAGTAGTTCGAGCAGGGGTCTGCTATAGAGAGCAGCACCCATAGTAGACTCCTAGGTTTCCTTTTCTGGTGTTTTGAGAGACATGTGTCTTGCATTGTATTTTTGAGTGCCACGTGCACAACACACGATATACAACTATCTATGTTTTATGGTATCTGCTTTTTATGTCTGAATGTTTGTCTATGATTTATAGTTTGTACAAATGTCCACTTAATACATAATTTACTAATGCATCAGCTAATATTCATAACATTTGCATAAAATACAAAGGACACAATAAGCAAGAAATCACTTAATGCACCAAACCAAAAAGGGTACATTAGCGCACGAGTTCATGTTTACACAAGCTTGAACCATGGAGAACTATGCTTGGATTCGATTTCATTGTTTACATAAGCTTGAAACGCGAAACTATGCTTGACTAAGGTTCACATGCCCCCAACATAATAATCCAATCGAGGTACATGCCCCCCAAGCTTCATTGCATTCAACGAGGTGGATGTAATGAAGGTTCAATGACGAGATCTCATCCAAAGACTCGATTGACAAAAGGGAGTTGCTTCATTTTTGAGACGAGGTTGACACAAGATCATGAATTGTCCTCGAACCCTTGTTTCATTTTTTAAACGAGGTCGACACAAGACTAAGAAGTCTCCTCAAGACCCTTGTTTCATTTTTTAAAGAGCTTGAAAAAAGACAAAAAACTATGCTCATCACCCCCTGTTTCATTTTTTAGCAAGGTTGACACAGGAACAAACTATCCTCGGACTCCTTGTTTCATTTTTTAAATGAGGTTGACCCAAGATCAGAACTATCCTCAGACCCTTGTTTCATTTTTTTTAATGAGTTCGACACAAGATCAGAACTATCCTCAGGGACTCTTGTTTCATTTTTGAAATAAGGTCGACACAAGATCAGAACTATCCTCGGACTCCTGTTCATGGGCCACACGAGAACATGACTCCCAAGAGGTCTTCACTGAAAAGAAGAACCATGCTCTGGGAGGAACAGATGTCATTGGGTACCAATGACAGATTGAGTTCCAATGCCCCCAGTACATGATGTACGAGACCATTTGCATGGTCATCAACAGAGGTGGAGACGGAACAGGCAACCATATAATTTACTGTTAGAAAATTATATATTACGGAGCAATGGAACACATAAAATATTGCAGAAATATAAACACAAAAAACGCACAAAACAAGAGAGACACAGATATACGTGGTTCACCCAGTTTGGGCTATGTCCACCCCGAACAGCCAGTCCTTCCTTTCTATTATCCAGCAAAATGAAGAGACACAACCTACAGCAAATCCGCTGTAATATCCTCTATTTTCTCTCACAGTCTCACCTCTCTATTTCTCTCTCACAGAATACACATCTATCTCACAGCCTCAAATACAATACCCTCATACAAAGAGAGGGGTTTCCTTCTAGGGCAAAAAACCCTAAACTAAACATAAGTTCTAGCATCAGATCATCCGCCTAATGAACGGCCCAGATTGACTAGAAATTATTATACTTTTACAAGGCAATTTTACATTTGTTTTTAGCTTCGGGGGCGCTGCCCCCGAGCCCCCGCCGGGGGACCGCTGGCCCCCGGACCCCCCACCATGGAGGGGTGTACAAGACTTCCTGGGGTATACATCCAGCTGAAACAAAAAGACCTTTGAACAATCATGCTCCACACACAACAATCTCCCACTTGGAGAATGATTGTAGCAACTCCACTGCTGCTTCATTTGCTGGACCATGACTCCTCTTTGGACCTGGCTGTTTTTCATCTTCATCGTCATCCTTGAAGACCAATTGAAACTGATCATGTTCTCAATTTCTCCCTGGTTACAACTTTTGTTAGCATATCTGCAGGATTCTTTCTAGTGTGTATCTTTTCCAGCTTCAACTCTCCATCTTCCAACACTGATCGTATGAAATGGTACTTGAGCTGTATGTGTTTAGTCCTGGAATGAAATACTGAGTTCTTTGCAAGATGAATGGCACTTTGACTATCACTGTATAACATGCCCATATCATGCTCCTTACCCAATTCACCCATAAACCTTTGTAACCAAATCATTTCTTTACTAGCCTCTGTAGCAGCAACATACTCTGCTTCTGTTGTTGAAAGTGCAACAACACTTTGGATTTTTGAAACCCAACTGACAGTTGTTCCTCCAACAGTAAATACATATCTTGTAGTGCTCCTCCTGTTATCTTTGTCACCTGCCATATCTGCATCAACATATCCTTGTAGGGAGATGTTTGAACCAGCAAAGCATAATGCTTTATTTGTGGTACCTTTCAAATATCTGAGAATCCATTTCACTGCCATCCAATGTTCCTTTCCTGGATTATTCATGTACCTGCTTACAACTCCCACTGCATGTGCAATATCAGGCCTTGTGCAGACCATTGCATACATTAAGCTTCCAACTGCTGATGCATATGGAACTTTAGACATATAATCCATGTCTTCTTGGGTCTTTGGGCACATTTCCTTGCTAAGTTTGAAATGGCTAGAAAAAGGTGTACTAACTGGTTTTGCATTGTGCATGTTAAATATTTTCAACACCTTTTGTATGTATTCATTCTGAGACAATGTTAATTTACGATTTTTCCTGTCTCTAGTTATTCTCATACCAAGGATTTGTTTTGCAGCTCCCAAATCCTTCATTGCAAATGAATTTGCCAATTTTCTTTTGAGCACATTTATTTCCTACATGTTAGATCCTGCAACAAGCATGTCATCTACATACAATAACAATATAATATAGCTGCCATCATTTTGCTTTTTCAAATAAACACAATGATTAGAGTGACATCTAGTATAACCTTGTTCAGACATAAACTTGTCAAATTTTAGATACCACTGCCTTGGAGCCTGTTTTAAGCCATACAAGCTCTTCTTCAACCTGCACACTAGTTTCTCCTTCCCTTTCACCTCATATCCTTGTGGCTGCTGCATATATATCTCTTCCTCCAAATCCCCATGGAGAAAGGCTGTATTTACATCTAACTGCTCAAGATGCAAATCTTCAGCTGCTACAAGACTTAAAATGGTTCTGATTGAAGTCATTTTAACAACAGGAGAAAATATTTCATCAAAATCAATACCTTTCTTCTGTGCAAACCCCTTCACCACAAGTCTAGCTTTATACCTCTGTTTTCCTCCATCTTCTTCCTTCAGCCTGTAAACCCATTTATTCTTCAATGTAGTTTTTCCTACAGGCAACCTGACTAAATCCGAAGTCTGGTTATGCATTAAGGAGTCCATCTCTTCTTCCATGGCTACCTCCCACTTCTTCCTGCTTTCAACCTGCATTGCTTCTTCATAACATTCGGGTTCACCGGAATCAGTCAACAATAAATAATATAATGAAGGAGAGTATCGTTCAGGGGGTCTACTTATCCTGGTAGATCTTCTAACACCACTTTCAGGTGTTTGGGGTTACTGTTGTTGTTGTGGTGGTTGTTGTTGTTGTGGTTGTTGATTATTATTATTTTCAGGCACCTTTCCTTTTTCAGTGATTTCATCAAGAACTGTGTATTCCTTGTTTTCCTTTTCCTGTTTCTTTTCCTGCAACTGATTCTTATACAAGACCTTTTCATTGAATATTACATCTCCGCTCCTAATGATTTTGTGTTTTTCGTAATCATATAAGCGATAACCAAAATCATTAACACCATATCCAATAAAGGTACATTTCTTTGACTTTGCCTCAAGCTTTGTTCTATCTTCTTTATCAATATGGACAAAGGCCTCA
Source organism: Pinus tabuliformis (assembly GCA_031772625.1). Classification (NCBI taxonomy): domain Eukaryota; kingdom Viridiplantae; phylum Streptophyta; class Pinopsida; order Pinales; family Pinaceae; genus Pinus; species Pinus tabuliformis. The sequence goes on along the minus strand of CM062816.1, from coordinate 181,709,932 downwards.
CAACCAAAAGGCTTTAAAATAGAGTAGTTTACCTTTTTATCTGTCCATGCTTCCTCTAGAACACCACCATCCAAGGAACTTGAAGGCCCTCTGTTTATTAGATAAACAGCAGTATCTACAGCATCTGCCCAAAACTGTAAAGGCAATCCTGCATGCAATCTCATGCACCTTGCACGCTCCATGATTGTTCTGTTCATCCTTTCTGACACACCATTTTCTTGTGGTGCTCTTGGAACTGTCTTCTCTCTGTGAATTCCATGTTCTGAACAGTACCTATCAAACTCTTTGCTACAATATTCACCTCCATTGTCTGATCTAAGACACTTCAATTTCTTTCCTGTCTCAATCTCAACCAAAGCTTTCCATTTCTTGAAAGTATCAAATACATCAGATTTATTCTTAATACAATAAATCCAAGTTTTTCTAGTTGCATCATCAATAAAAGTAACATAATAACGAGAGCCACCAAGAGATGATACCTGAGCAGGTCCCCATACATCTGTATGCACAAGCTCTAATTTTTCATTCTTCTTTTCTTTCCCAACTCTGAGAAATCTGACTCTCTTCTGTTTTCCATAAATGCAATTATCACAGAAGTCCAAATCAACATTCTTCAAACCTGGCAACAAATTCCTTGAGCGAAGAATATTCATCCCCTTTTCACTCATGTGTCCGAGCCTATGATGCCATAATGCTGCATCTGCTCCTTTGGAAGTAAAAGCATTAACAGAGTTAGAAATACCATTGCATAAATACAATGTACCAACCTTTTCGCCTTTTGCTATTACCAGGGCTCCTTTGGTGACCTTCCAAGCTTTATCTGTGAAAGTTGTCACACAACCTTCACCGCCTAACTGCCCTGTTGAAATCATATTTTTCTTTAGATCTAGAACATGCCTTACCTCCTTTAATAGCCATTGGTTTCTATTCTGTTGTTTTACAAGAACCTTACCCATTCCAACGATTTTACAGGGTTTATCATCACCCAGACGAACTTTTCCAAAATCTCCTTGAACATAGTCATGAAAGTATTTCTTATCAGGTGTGGCATGGAATGAAGCCCCTGAATCTACCACCCAGGAATCAGTAATATTTTCAAAAGAAAGAACCAAAGCATCTTGTAACACCTCACCTGTCACATTTGCTTCATGATTGTTTTCTTGCTGTGCATCTCCTTCTTTTCCGTTCCGAGATCTACAGTATTTCTTTAGGTGTCCTTTCTTTCCACATTTCCAGCACACTATCCCCGATCTGGACTTGGATTTGCCTTTCCTTGATTTACTGCGATATCCTGAGCTCTTTCCTCTTTCCATTTTTCTTCCTCTAGGCTCTGCACTCAAAGCATTTCCCAATGTCTCACCAGAGCTTTTCCGTCGCATTTCCTCACTAAGGATAGCACCAACAACATCATCAAACTTTAAAGTACTAGATCCAGAAACGGAGTTACTAATGGCCATTACCAAACCATTCCAACTTTCTGGTAATGAGCACAAGAATAACATAGCTCTAACTTCGTCATCAAATTTTACCCCTACAGAACTTAACTGACTTGTAACTGTATTAAAATCATTTAAATGGTTTGCAACAGATCCACCTTCCGACATATTCATATTAAATAATCGTTTCATAAGAAATACCTTGTTTGAGGCCAAGGGTTTTTCATATAGTTTCGACAACGTCTGCAACAAACCCTCTGTCGTGGTTTCCTTTGAAATGTTGAAGGCAACTGATGCAGCAAGGCACAACCGTATTGTTCCGATTGCCTTTCTATCGAGAAGGTTCCATTCTTCATCTTTCATACCCGTCGGCATCTTTGTTTTTCCGCCCAATGGTAGGTATAGATCTTTCTGATACAGATAATCTTCCATCTGCATCTTCCACAGCGAGAAGTTTTGGCCGTTAAATTTCTCGACCCTAAACTTACCATCTTCCACCATTGCTCCCACTCGAACCAGGAACCCTTCTTTCGTGTGAGTTTATTAGCCAAATAGACCTTCGGCTCTGATACCAGTTGTTAGAAAATTATATATTACGGAGCAATGGAACACATAAAATATTGCAGAAATATAAACATAGAAAACACACAAAACAAGAGAGACACAGATATACGTGGTTCACCCAGTTTGGGCTACGTCCACCTCGAACAGCCAGTCCTTCCTTTCTATTATCCAGCAAAATGAAGAGACACAACCTACATCAAATCGGCTGTAATATCCTCTATTTTCTCTCACAGTCTCACCTCTCTGTTTCTCACTCACAGAATACACATCTATTTCACAGTGTCAAATACAATACCCTCATACAAAGAGAGGGGTTGCCTTCTAGGGCAAAAAACCTAAACTAAACATAAGTTCTAGCGTCAGATCATCCGCCTAATGAATGGCCCAGATTGACTAGAAATTACTATACTTTTACAAGGCAATTTTACATTTGTTTTTAGCTTCGGGGGCGCTGCCCTCGAGCTGGCCCCAGACCCCCCAGCGTGGAGGAGTGTACAAGACTTCCTGGCGTATACATCTGGCTGAAACAAAGACCTTTGAACAGTCATGCTCCATACACAACATTGACCTGTGGCAGGGAAGATACTGCTTGTGAACAAAAACTGAGAGGGGATGATGGTTGTATAGGAGGTATCTGGTGACCAAAGAACGCCAATTGATCTATATTCACAATTATTCCGTCTTGAGGAAAGTAAACCACATGGAAAAGTGAAGAAACAAGATCCTCCATGACATAAATATAGTCACGGCCAAGGAGAAGACTGAAATCCAAGGTACCTTGGATGACCATCACATCTATGAAGATAGTTTTGCCTCCCAAAATAACCAGGAACTATGGAAGGATCCCCAAAGGTTGACTAGCTCCTCTGTCAAAAGACAACAAAGTCTGGGTGACAAGCACAAGTTGTGGGGAGCCCAAAGCTTGCCAAGTAGTGGAAGGCATGAGGCTAACCGATGCACTTTCATCCGAAAGAGTGCCAGGTACTGCGTTATTATAGGCGTGTACTATAATATGGAAAGGCACAAATGATGGAAGGCAGAAAGTAGTCAAGTGACTCCAGTTGAAGGAAATGTTTGAACTACTTGGTGGGGGTATCGTATGATTGCCCCCATTCTCTACAAGGATCAAAGAAGAACTGTCTTTATTAGCCAAGATAGGAGGGTCATGCTTCGACTCAAGAGAATCTGACAAGATCAGAAGAACATGAGCAGTATGATCATAATGCTCTTCTGGAAGAGAGTGAACAATTAGTGGTGAAACTGAGTCGATACTCTTTCCAACCAATGGTTGGTTGGAAACAGACAGAACACAACCAGGCTCAGGAAGAGTAGGATGGACAAGAGATGAATCCAAGTCAATCTCTTTGTCAACCTGGAGAGGGTCTGTGAAGTAGGAAAGTGTTCCCTCTGTGGACAGAGGCAACCCCTCTAGCCCTAGAGTGGGTCTAGTCATAGCAAAAACAAAACAACAATCGATTTCCTTAAATAGTCATCGTTGGAGGCCTACCTCAAAACCGATGTTTGATGAAGCTTTTGTTGCATCGCTCTAGATTCCGTTTCCTTCTGCTTAAGATAACAACATAATACGTAACCAAGAACAACAATGATCTATTTAATTATAAAGTCAAGAAAACATAAGATATCAAGTAAATTGTGCAAAAGATATAGGAAATGATCATTGATTGTATTAAAATGAATCAAGAGCAAAGGTTACAACCAAGTCTTGACATCGCAAGCCTTCTCGGAGGGTCCAACTGGTATGTTTCTTCAAGCATTCACTCTCAATAATGGGTCTCCCAAATAGATTATATCTCTCTCTCACTCACAAGCTCTAATGCAAGGCTAAGGCACTCCACAAACTCTTACCAAACTATCAACAATTCTGCACTTGTCAAACTCACACAAAAGCTATCTAATCTGCTTCAATCTAACTAGCAACCAGTAACCCAGAACTAGCCCATCATAATATTGGTGAGTGATTTTATAGGAGGAGATGCCTCCATGAAATGAGGGAGAGGAAGTTTATCCTCAAGGGAGGTTTCATAAAAAGCAGAACTACCATCCCAGAGGAGGAAAGGCAAACCAAACTGACCCAACAACCAGCTCTAGAATCACCGAGAAGGCCGACTGTTTTAACTAATTCACCTAATCTGGATGATCACAGGTCATGAACTAGGGCTTAGCGATGACATTGTAACGATACAGTTCATGACAGGGAACCGTCACAGATTTTAAAGGTCTACTAGCAACAATGCAGAAACTTAGGCAAACAGGGTCAATCTTCAGCATTAGAGAGCATTGCTTAATCTTCTTGTATGAGTGGGAAGATATGGACATGTTTATCTGATGTATGACACAATGGAGGGACTGAGATGCAGTCAGTGACAAATTACTGTGTAACAGATGCCCCCTAAAGCATGAAGCCTGAGAGAGTGGGAGGGGTGAAATACTTTACGAAATCATAACCAAACTGGAACACCACCACGAAGAACCTGTAGGTGCAAGCACAGGTGATATCTTTGATAGCGAAATACATGTAGTCTAGGCATGGGCGTAGCCATCCAAAAGACATATGAAACTTGGTCTGTGGTATGGACGTAGCCACCTAGTTGATAAGACCATATATAATGATAAAGGTATGGTCGTAGCCATCCAATCAAAGAGTCATGTATGTAATCACGAACCAATCCACGTAGCCCAAATAGGTGTAATATTTGTTCAGGGTCTTGAAACCCTAACCGATCATAGTACAAGTTCTAGCATGCGAACAAATGTGCTGAAGTCAAGGATGATAGAAAGTCGCTTGATTACCAGTCAATGATGGAAATCGTTAACAAGCGCGAGAGAGACCACCAATAATGCCAATGCTTCAAGGTACTACCAGTACAATCCACTAAATGTGAAAATTGATCTGAAGTCAAACACTCATGGAATCACCCAATCGAAGAACAATGATGAAAGTCCATCGTTAGGTGCAAAGAACTTTCCATTGAGGCATGCAAGCTCCAAGGTACCGAAAGGGATCTCTAGATCAACTTCTTGGATAATGAGCTGGTGTCGACAGGAGGCGATCCATCATAGGAGGGCCATAATGTTTCCCCCAGCAATGATGCAAGATAAGGAACAAGTGGTAGATGGTGAAACAGAGCATCAGAGGAGGAAGTAAGGGTGTGAATTGTAGAAGGATTATACTCTTGAAAATATCGGCAACACGACTCCGGAAAGTGGTAGCATTTTGGTATCAAGGGTCAGAGGTCTGATGGAGACAACATGGATCAGATGGAATGAGGCAAAATGGCAACCCAAAACCCTAGAAAGCCAATGACGATGTGAGGATATCCCAACTCGACGAGAAGCAAGAGTGTTGATGTTCAAGAGTGACTAGCTGCCGTAGGTAACCAATAACGAATTCCAAATTTTGCCCCACGATTGCTGGCAAGTACCCCAATTATTTTTGAAAAACAAGCTTGAAGGGTATAGCATATGCTTATGATATAAGTTTGACATTTGGACAAATACAACCTAGTGATAGTTTAACGAGCCCTAGGGAGGATAAGCTTGAGTCTCACCATGGTGACGAGTCCAATGTCGTCAGGGTTTAATGAGTATGACATAGGTAAAACTCAAAGTCTTTTTCATGTTTAGAGATTTTGAAAAGACACGGAAAGGAAAACTCCAGGGGGGTCCTTTTTTGTAAATTTGTGTCCCTCGAGGTTGGAAAAGTAGAAAACAATACTCGATATAACCGCTTAACCATTACGATCAAGGAGTACTTTTCGTAATTAGTGGTCTTGATCCCAAAAAGTAAAAAAGCGATCGAAGACATTTCGTTTCATAACCAAAATCAATTTTGAAACGAAAAAAGCCCAGCCATCTTTTCGCATTTATACATTCAAAAAAGAGTTGAAAGTGGACCGCCTTTTTATTCCGTTTAATGAGTCAAAAAGGAAAACTCGGAAATCTTTTTATTTTTTATAAGTCAGAAAGGGCTTAAAGAAGACTTATAGAAAATTTCACAATATGGACCAAGCATGTATCAATCATTAAATGTATCCATTGTCCCTATTTCTGCACAGAAAAACCAAAGTATAAGAACCATCCGACAAAAATGCACTATAAATTTGAAAAATTAGGTCAAAAACCCTAAAACCATAGGAAAACCCCAAAACATGTCGAAAAAACCCAAGCCCTATAGTTTAAAACCCTAAAATTTGGAAAAATAGCTATATAAAGGCTTATGGTAAATCATTTTTACATTGTGCTTTGGTAATTTTTCAACTACATACCTGTGTGATTTTTGGAGCTCAATTCCGGTACCTGTGGTTGACCATTTCACGCGAGACTTTCACCAAGTAAGTACATCAAGCCATTCTCTGCATTTTGATTGTTTTGAAGTCGAATTTCATGCATTTTAGGTGGTTTTGGGTGAATTTTTTGTTTCACAACTGCGCCTCGGTCGTCGCAGAAGTCCCTCATGAGTTAGCGATGATCGAGAATTTTACACACACCACAAATGGCATCATCGTGAGAAATAGGCATACTGCTACAACGATTCGACAAAAAATGAACTATGAAATTGAGCCATCACCGCTGTTTTAAAAATAGCTGCAACGACACTGCGAAATATAATTTTTTTATTTTGGAAGCATTTTGATCGGTCAAAACAATTCTAATTAATGTTATGGGTTTATGCAGGTTGTGATAATGGTGTATGCATGGCAAGAGCAAACTCATGACGTTGATGATGAAAGAGCACTCAATGATCCTCAATGCAGGAGAGCCCTGCGAAACTGCGGGCTATTGAAATTTTTCCTTACACCACTCCTTCGGGCACAACTTGACTTTCTTGAGTTCCTGATCCGCTCGTGGAATCTAACAGAGGGAAAGTTTGTTATTCGGGGTCAGGATATCGAGTTCAATGTGACTGACATATATTTCTTGACAGGCTTATCTCATTGAGGTGAGAGACCTGGAGAGACACTTGACATGTTGATCGCACAAGTGTGCCCGGGGGCACACAAATCACCCATCAGTGGGAAACTGCAGATCCCAACACTGGAGGATTTGACACTTCGCGTCATATTTTTCATGATCATGAGAGCAGTATGCTCTCAGGCATAACACGAGGCAACTAAGACCCAACTGCGGTTGGCTCTAGACTGCCTTAACTGAACCATGTATGACTGGGCTGAGGTAGTGTCTCTGAACATGAAGAGACAACTGACCAAATGCCGATGTGGAGAGACCAAACAGTTTGGATATGGGTCCATCCTGATACCGCTCATGCTCGAGTGCGTACCATCACTTTAGCTGCAAGACATGGACCTGTACATGCCAAGACCGCGAGAGACTCACATCACCAGATGGGCACATGTGATGCCACGAGGTGGTGGCAGACAACCAGTCTCATGGGGAGTGTTATCACAAAATCAAGCACTGAAGGCTGCCAATCAGTAAGACTCTGTGTAACTATTTCAAACCAGGTTTTTGACTAAGGCTTAGCCTCCTTAGTCTGAGAGGGCTCTCTCAAAGGTTATGAATGTTGACTACTGACAAGATGGCTAACTCTTATAAGACACATGAACAAGTATGCTGGCTGGACAACATTGAATTTATTCCCATTGGGCTTATGGAGTCACTCATATCTCAGTAAACAATAACACTATCTTTTCATAGAAATCAGGGCACTTAACATCTAAATGTTCAAACATAACTTTGAAACCACAGTTTGCAAAGGCATACAGGAAGTCAGAGCATGATCCATGAGTTCTGAGTGATTATGCATTAACAAAACTGTAAAAGAACATTAAGGAAAATATACCATCACACATTTGAACAAGAAGATCCTTTGTGAATCCTGAGAAGAAAAAACAGTCATTTGCATTACTGAAATCTGTTTATACATAAACCAAAACAGTCTTCTCCAAAACATCCAACCCCCATTACATCAAAGTTTCCTCTATATATAGAAACATATCCTTAACTACTTTGAGCTTCCTCCTCCAGCATGAGGGGAGCTCGATGACTGCTACTAATTACCCCTATCTGCTATTTAACTGACTCATTAAATACAATAAGCGCTAAACTGGAATTTTAAAGAGTCCTTATTAAACTAAAACTCTAATTCTATCCTCCTCGTAGAATGATTCTTTCTTGCTCCTTGACACCTGTCTCCTTTCAGTTTGGCCGAGATAGCTGAGAAAAGGATTCAATGTTCCAGGCTAGCTTTGGATGCTGGATGTGTTGATGGTTCAATAATATTAGGATAAAACCCCTGTTTTTCCGGTTCCAGTCTTCCACTACCTTTTCGAAAATGTAGCAGCATGTCTCCAGCTCTTTAATATCCCAAAAATGATGAGTATCACCATATTTCCAAATGTGCTGGAAGCTTCGTTGATGAACAGGTGTGCAAGCCAAAACTCCCCGTATGCAGCTTCTTCCAAACCCTAATGACCGATAATAAAGTGCCTTTACAAGCAAAACTTGAACTTGAACCAAAACATTACACTTTTACAAAGGTACACCTGTCATCATTTGAATGGCTATGCTATCTTCATTCGGTCTCCTAAATGTCCCTCAGATGTTTCCTTTGAAAATTTCTGATTATTCCATCGAACTGTTTGCCTGTATTAAAAAACAACACCTACAGCAGTTTCGTAGCGCGCTACGAAACTGCTGTGTAATTTCAAAAACACAGTCTTCATCAAAAACATGTTCTTCAGATAAAAATGATTAATGGCTTCAATTGGAGAATTTCACCAGTAATGCAAGCCCATCCATCAACCATGACATACGTGATGAAAAAGTTGGTATTGAAACTCCCATAGTATTTCGTATCTTGGTAGAAATCCTTGAAGAAATGACTTGATAATTTTCACCTCTATTATTGGTTTCAGGAAGGGAGCAACCTCCTCAATTCCATCAAGGTTGGCCAATGACTTCATTACTGTAGCTACTTGAAGTACATTCTGTGCTAACATTTGTTGGCCTTTCTGGAACAGCATTGCCATGACTGCTGGAACACCTGTTTACAAATTTCACAAGATTTTTCCCACTGCTCGAAAGAGATGCAGCCGCACCTAAACAGCAACAGGGTTTTTGCCTTGTAGAATGTGTGACATTACTCTCCTCAACATCCATGTCACCTTTATTCCATGTGATTTCTTCAAAATCTTCACTGGCAATAGGATGAGTTTTAAGAAGATGACTAAAAGCCGACAGAGTTCCCATTGCATCTCCTCAACCTTAGGTAAAAGAAAGATTGCAACCCATTACTATCTTCATACCTGCTTAAAATTTGGAGCCAGACCCAAATGATGGAGCAACACCATTGTATCAAATAATTCTTCTTCCCTCAAGGCACCAGATAACACTTGAAACAAATTTACCACTATCATCTTCCATTTCTTGACTAGATATAGGGTCTTCAAATCCAAATCTATGTGATCCCATAGGCATAGGCAGAGATTTGTAGTAGGCAAAAACAGAATTGGTCTCTGAACCACATGCAATATATCCATCCATGACAGAAAACTCCACAAAATTCTTCTCATTGGTATGACCAGTATAGGTCAGAGTACAAGCATTATTGGATAACCCAGAAGGATTGGCTTTTATAAGATCCCACAACTTGAGTGTGTTATCTGCAGATGCAGAAATTTCACTCTCTCTATTGCTAAATTCCAGCGTACCTCTGTTTCTCATCTTTAGCTTCTCCATTTCAAACTCCATTTTGATCAGTTTCATCTCAAACAACATGGAATCCACTGCTGCTTCAGCATCACTCCACAGACTCTTGTAGAGACAAATCCTTTCATCCCTTTCCTTCAGTTCAGACCTAAAATCTTGTTTCAAATTCTCCAAGAAGTTTTGCAGCTTATTGTGCATCATCTCAGAACACTTTACTTGTTCAGATTGAGAAAATCTCATGGATGTCAAACCTTTTTCTGCAGTGTCTGCCATATGAAATGACACAGATTCTGACGAAAATTGAGTGTTTGTTTTTCCAACAGAAATTCCCTTGCAACTAGAAGCAGAGGATGCTTCAACTTTTGTTGATTCTTTCCTTGAAAAATCCACATCCATTTTACAACTGCTGCATCTATCCGACTTGCAATTATTAACTTGAGTCTTGCAATCTGATTCATGTAGATTGGCTGATGGTATCTCAATAAACGCCGGTGAAGACAAAACTGTTGGGTTTCTTGATTCATGAAAACCATTAATAAAAGTTGGTGAATGATAACTTAGGAGAGAATCAATGCCTAGACTTATTGGATTGGCAGTGGAAATATACGCTTGTGAATTAGCTGGACAAGATGCTGTTTGTCCAGATTTTGGATTCGCTAATTCAACTGATTGTTGCAGTTGGCTAGAAGGAGGCCCATACACTTTTGACTCCAAGTCTTTTTTAAAAGAGAGAGTTGAGATATCTTGTGTCGATTTGCCTGCTGTCTGTTGCTCAGAATCTGGATGTCCATGTTCAGAAAGGGCGGTATTGACCTTGTCTTCAAACGGCTTCTCCTGTGTGTTCTCGCTTTGACACCATGTATAGAAATTGAAACTGTCACTCTGAATTGGACAATAAAGGCTACTTGTGTTATCAGTATTTGGAGAATGGGAAGTTGAAGCCAAGGACCAATCCTCCTGAGAAGTAATACAAGTGGTTGAAGATACTGGATCTTGCGCATATGGAGATAAATAACAATAAGGACTGAGATCACTAGTAACAGGCGGGTAATATGATCTTGACGGAGCTTCAATCCCCAAGTACCACGGTTGACTATGAGATAGCAGAGGATTATGATACCAATCACCACTGTAGTCAGAAGTATTTACATGAGAAGATGAAACAGAATGCTCAGGTAAGTAAGGGACGTAATAACAAGAAGGATCATAGTAATATTCATTTGGACCCATTGAATCGTATTGTTCAGAGCCACTTTCTGGATACGTATATGGCAGGGCAGAGGCTTGGAGCTCTGAATTAGTTGAGGATTGCATGGGGTATGACTGCTTGCTAGAGATCTTGCAGACGTGTAATAAAGGCTCTTTCCTATGGAGCTATCATGAGTTGGCGACATAGTAGGAATAGGTAAACTAGAAGCAGGGATCCCATTTGATAATCTGTTGGAGAGATCTACACCATTTCCCCTGCCTTTCTTTGCGGGATAGTCTATGCTCTCCGGCGTCTTCACAGGTTCAATTCTCTCGAAGTTATAAATCCACCATTCGACCGTTTTGCACCAACTGTAATTACCCCAGGTTCAATTGCTTGTTCAAGGATACTACAGGAACCTTTTAAAGGTGCCATATAACAAAACCATTCATCTGATAGATTTTCACTGTTGTAACTTGGATCCAGAAGTCGCCATTTCCAACATTTATTGCACTGAACCCATTCATGGTTAGGTTTGTACCCTTTGCTGTTGTCTCTCAGTTCAAGAGTGTCGAAATTTTCATCCCAATACTCATCGGCCTTGCTTCCTAACCACTGCTCTAATTTAGCATAAGCTGCACAATCCTGGAATCCTTGCGTGTGATTAAGAACCAGAGTTCCCTTATCCCCATTGGTCATAATTTCAGTGACATCTATCACCCCAATTATGAAATGAAGCATTCTTTTCAAGCACCGCCAGATTGATCACAAATCGAAACCAGAATCAGAAGTTTCAGTCCTAATAAGGCTACAGAACATGTGTCAAGACTGACATGTAAGACCTTGCACATGTTATCCTCGTAAAATTCTTGCAGAAAATATGACAGCTGGGATGAGACGTGCTGTGAATCAGCACGAATTCCCCATTTCGTAGCGCAGTTAGTGCAAATTCGGTGTTTTTCGCTACAAAATCACCTAAAAGATGTTGCGCTGCGAAACTGATAAAGGGACCTATGCACTTTGTCCTCAAGCTAGTCTGAGAAATTTTGGCATTATAATTTTCAGTGATAACAGTGGCTCCACTTGGGATAGTGTGCCCTTGTGGTACGCTAAGAACTCGTAGGTCCAGTGCTTTGTCCTTTTTATAACAAACATGGATCTGCTTGACAAACATCCCCTTCAAGCTTCTTGGGCCTTCACCTCGGGCTTAAGCTTGATGATCACTGTAGGAGAAAGGAATCTACATCTACTAAAAAAAATGCTCAGTCAACCTTGAGCTTATTTGCAATTTCCTACCTACCTACCCTAACAATTCAAATGTCTTTCAGCTCAATCAATGTGAAATTTCCAATGTAGCCAATCATTTGTCTTATCTGATGTTTGATTTCTTTGACTGCATCGGAGTTCAGAGCCACAATGATATTGTGATGACCACTGCCACTGAAATTGCCTCTGATCTTCATAGAAAAGCTGAAACACTGGAGAGTAAAACTCTTCCATGTATTTAGCTATAGGATCCCAGAATACATGATCAGCTTGATGATTCTTGTAACTTTCTGGTTGTGCAAACTGATCTTCAACAACAGTTTTCAGTTCCTCAATCGTGAAAGAGAAAGGAACCAGCATTCTCTCCTTGCGTTCTGCCATAGAAAGCTTCTGAAAATAATGATCATGATTATGAAGACTATATGCCTGAATTTGACCTTCTAAACCTTCAATGTCTTTCTCAATGTCCTCAGCAACTTCATCCAAAAATTTCATCTTATCTTCTGTCTGGCAGTCAAATGATTTTAGATACGAGGACAAGGAGAAAGAAAAACTTTCATTTGTATCTCCATTACTATGATCATTATTCCATTGTTTGAAACCTTGAATTGAAGGAGAGTTTGCCACCACATCTGATCTATCTATCCATTCATCCAAAAACATAAGCCAAAAGTCTTCAAATGACTTAATGGATTTGGCAGGAAAACTTTCAATCCACTGTTTGCATTTCCCTTGAAATGAATCATAGAACAACATAATGCAAACATCCTCATGTTTAACTCTAAGAAGCTCAGTAAAATCACAGAAATCTGATATATGCTTCAAAGTTAAACTCAAATCTTCTCCATTGAATTTTGGACCATTCCTTAGAAAATATGCATCCTTGGGAAAATGATTTGGGAAACCATGAATTCCTGAAAAATCTATGCATGCATACCTTGAGATAAGAATGGTAGCATCTGGGTCCTTCATAACTCCAGTGGAATCACCATGAATGTATGAATTTTGAATTCTTTAACAATGGAGTCGCCAAGGTAGATTTGCAGCCTCGAAAACCTTCTGAGCTCCTGCTACCTTCAGAAGTTCAGCTTCATAATTTCGGGAATGAGTAATCTTCAGGCTCCCGGCAGACGCACCAAAATGTTATCACAAAATCAAGCACTGAAGGCTGCCAATCAGTAAGACTCTGTGTAACTATTTCAAACCAGGCTTTTGACTAAGGCTTAGCCTCCTTAGTCTGAGAGGGCTCTCTCAAAGGTTATGAATGTTGACTAATGACAAGATGGCTAACTCTTATAAGGCACATGAACAAGTATGCTGGCTGGACAACATTGAATTTATTCCCATTGGGCTTATGGAGTCACTCATATCTCAGTAAACAATAACACTATCTTTTCATAGAAATCAGGGCAGTTAACATCTAAATGTTCAAACATAACTTTGAAACCACAGTTTTCAAAGGCATACAGGAAGTCAGAGCATGATCCATGAGTTCTGAGTGATTATGCATTAACAAAACTGTAAAAGAACATTAAATAAAATATACCATCACACATTTGAACAAGAAGATCCTTTGTGAATCCTGAGAAGAAAAAACAGTCATTTGCATTACTGAAATCTGTTTATACGTAAACCAAAACAGTCTTCTCCAAAACATCCAACCCCCATTACATCAAAGTTTCCTCTATATATAGAAACATATCCTTAACTACTTTGAGCTTCCTCCTCCAGCATGAGGGGAGCTCGATGACTGCTACTAATTAACCCTATTTGCTATTTAACTGACTCATTAAATACAATAAGCGCTAAATTGGAATTTTAAAGAGTCCTTATTAAACTAAAACTCTAATTCTATCCTCCTCGTAGAATGATTCTTTCTTGCCCCTTGACACCTGTCTCCTTTCAGTTTGGCCGAGATAGCTGAGAAAAGGATTCAATGTTCCAGGCTAGCTTTGGATGCTGGATGCGTTGATGGTTCAATAATATTAGGATAAAACCCCCGTTTTTCCGGTTCCAGTTTTCCACTACCTTTTCGAAAATGTAGCAGCATGTCTCCAGCTCTTTAATATCCCAAAAATAATGAGTATCACCATATTTCCAAATGTTCTGGAAGCTTCGTTGATGAATAGGTGTGCAAGCCAAAACTCCCCGTATGCAGCTTCTTCCAAACCCTAATGACCGATAATAAAGTGCCTTTACAAGCAAAACTTGAACTTGAACCAAAACATTACACTTTTACAAAGGTACACCTGTCATCATTTGAATTTCTATGCTATCTTCATTCGGTCTCCTAAATGTCCCTCAGATGTTTCCTTTGAAAATTTCTGATTATTCCATCGAACTGTTTGCCTGTATTAAAAAACAACACCTACAGCAGTTTCGTAGCGCGCTACGAAACTGCTGTGTAATTTCAAAAACACAGTGTTCATCAAAAACATGTTCTTCAGATAAAAATGATTAATGGCTTCAATCAAAGAATTTCACCAGCAATGCAAGCCCATCCATCAACCATGACATAAGTGATGAAAAAGTTGGTATTGAAACTCCCATAGTATTTGGTATCTTGGTAGAAATCCTTGAAGAAATGACTTGATAATTTTCACCTCTATTATTGGTTTCAGGAAGGGAGCAACCTTCTCAATTCCATCAAGGTTGGCCAATGACTTCATTACTGTAGCTACTTGAAGTACATTCTGTGCTAACATTTGTTGGCCTTTCTGGAACAACATTGCCATGACTGCTGGAACAACTGTTTACAAATTTCACAAGATTTTTCCCACTGCTCGAAAGAGATGCAGCCGCACCTGAACAGCAACAGGGTTTTTGCCTTGTAGAATGTGTGACATTAATCTCCTCAACATCCATGTCACCTTTATTCCATGTGATTTCTTCAAAATCTTCACTGGCAATAGGATGAGTTTTAAGAAGATGACTAAAAGCCGACAGAGTTCCCATTGCATCTCCTCAACCTTAGGTAAAAGAAAGATTGCAACCCATTACTATCTTCATACCTGCTTAAAATTTGGAGCCAGACCCAAATGATGGAGCAACACCATTGTATCAAATAATTTTTCTTCCCTCAAGGCACCAGATAACACTTGAAACAAATTGACCACTATCATCTTCCATTTCTTGACTAGATATAGGGTCTTCAAATCCAAATCTATGTGATCCCATAGACATAGGCAGAGATTTGTAGTAGGCAAAAACAGAATTGGTCTCTGAACCACATGCAATATATCCATCCATGACAGAAAACTCCACAAAATTCTTCTCATTGGTATGACCAGTATAGGTCAGAGTACAAGCATTATTTGATAACCCAGAAGGATTGGCTTTTATAAGATCCCACAACTTGAGTGTGTTATCTGCAGATGCAGGAATTTCACTCTCTCTATTGCTAAATTCCAGCGTACCTCTGTTTCTCATCTTTAGCTTCTCCATTCCAAACTCCATTTTGATCAGTTTCATCTCAAACAACATGGAATCCACTGCTGCTTCAGCATCACTCCACAGACTCTTGTAGAGACAAATCCTTTCATCCCTTTCCTTCAGTTCAGACCTAAAATCTTGTTTCAAATTCTCCAAGAAGTTTTGCAGCTTATTGTGCATCATCTTAGAACACTTTACTTGTTCAGATTGAGAAAATCTCATGGATGTCAAACCTTTTTCTGCAGTGTCTGCCATATGAAACGACACAGATTCTGACGAAACTTGAGTGTTTATTTTTCCAACAGAAATTCCCTTGCAACTAGAAGCAGAGGATGCTTCAACTTTTGTTGATTCTTTCCTTGAAAAATCCACATCCATTTTACAACTGCTGCATCTATCTGACTTGCAATTATTAACTTGAGTCTTGCAATCTGATTCATGTAGATTGGCTGATGGTATCTCAATAAACGCCGGTGAAGACAAAACTGTTGGGTTTCTTGATTCATGAAAACCATTAATAAAAGTTGGTGAATGATAACTTAGGAGAGAATCAATGCCTAGACTTATTGGATTGGTAGTGGAAATATACGCTTGTGAATTAGCTGGACAAGATGCCGTTTGTCCAGATTTTGGATCCGCTAATTCAACTTATTGTTGCAGTTGGCTAGAAGGAGGCCCATACACTTTTGACTCCAAGTCTTTTTTAAAAGAGAGAGTTGAGATATCTTGTGTCGATTTGCCTGCTGTTTGTTGCTCAGAATCTGGATGTCCATGTTCAGAAAGGGTGGTATTGACCTTGTCTTCAAACGGCTTCTCCTGTGTGTGCTCGCTTTGACACCATGTATAGAAATTGAAACTATCACTCTGAATTGGACAATAAAGGCTACTTGTGTTATCAGTATTTGGAGAATGGGAAGTTGAAGCCAAGGACCAATCCTCCTGAGAAGTAATACAAGTGGTTGAAGATACTGGATCTTGCGCATATGGAGATAAATAACAATAAGGACTGAGATCACTAGTAACAGGCGGGTAATATGAGCTTGACGGAGCTTCAATCCCCAAGTACCACGGTTGACTATGAGATAGCAGAGGATTATGATACCAATCACCACTGTAGTCAGAAGTATTTACATGAGAAGATGAAACAGAATGCTCAGGTAAGTAAGGGACGTAATAACAAGAAGGATCATAGTAATATTCATTTGGACCCATTGAATCGTATTGTTCAGAGCCACTTTCTGGATACGTATATGGCAGGGCAGAGGCTCGGAGCTCTGAATTAGTTGAGGATTGCATGGGGTATGACTGCTTGCTAGAGATCTTGCAGACATGTAATAAAGGCTCTTTCCTATGGAGCTATCACGAGTTGGCGACATAGTAGGAATAGGTAAACTAGAAGCAGGGATCCCATTTGATAATCTATTGGAGAGATCTACACCATTTCCCCTGCCTTTCTTTGCGGAATAGTCTATGCTCTCCGGTGTCTTCACAGGTTCAATGCTCTCGAAGTTATAAATCCACCATTCGACCGTTTTGCACCAACTGTAATTACCCCAGGTTCAATTGCTTGTTCAAGGATACTACAGGAACCTTTTAAAGGCGCCATATAACAAAACCATTCATCTGATAGATTTTCACTGTTGTAACTTGGATCCAGAAGTCGCCATTTCCAACATTTATTGCACTGAACCCATTCATGGTCAGGTTTGTACCCTTTGCTGTTGTCTCTCAGTTCAAGAGTGTCGAAATTTTCATCCCAATACTCATCGGCCTTGCTTCCTAACCACTGCTCTAATTTAGCATAAGCTGCACAATCCTGGAATCCTTGCTTGTGATTAAGAACCAGAGTTCCCTTATCCCCATTGGTCATAATTTCAGTGACATCTATCACCCCAATTATGAAATGAAGCATTCTTTTCAAGCACCGCCAGATTGATCACAAATCGAAACCAGAATCAGAAGTTTCGGTCTTAATAAGGCTACAGAACACGTGTCAAGACCGACATGTAAGACCTTGCACATGTTATCCTCGTAAAATTCTTGCAGAAAATATGACAGCTGGGATGAGATGTGCTGTGAATCAGCACGAATTCCCCATTTCGTAGCGCAGTTAGTGCAAAGTCGGTGTTTTTCGCTACGAAATCACCTAAAAGATGTTGCGTTGCGAAACTGATAAAGGGACCTATGCACTTTGTCCTCAAGCTAGTCTGAGAAATTTTGGCATTATAATTTTCAGTGATAACAGGGAGCACTCTTCCGGGAGTGGTTGGATAGGTAGAAGGTTATCATTGAGGATTGGCCCTACACGGCACAGACTTCCGAGGGGACCCTGACGTGTTGCTCCCACCTGGTGAGCAGTGGGATGAGAGAGGTAACACACTTGGTTAATCATCACACTGTTTATGTATTTTGTTTATTATAATGTTTTTTGGATTTTTACATGTGTATGCCTTAATCATTATCTTCATTTTATTTGTAGATGTGGGACCTGAGAGGCCTGTGGGTCTCGCTCCTACAACACAGAGGGAGGACAACAGAGAGCTAGCTTTGCCATGCCCAGGTGATGATGCAGAGGAGGAGATTTCCCAGAACCTCGAGGGCCTGACCGAGGGGATCCCAGATTACATGGGGGTCGAGGAGGTCCCGCGAGAGTACCAGAGACATACTGTTGGCATAACACCTAGGATCCATAGACTCCTGAGATGAGTAGTGCGAGTAGTGGTCTGCTATAGAGAGCAGAACCCACCACAGTAGACACCTAGGTTTCTTTTTCTGCTATTTTTGAGAGACATGTGTCTCGGATGGATCATGAACACATACTCTATTTTTTGACATACACATTATTTTTGAGTGCCTCAGTGCGTATATATATATATATATATATATATATATATATATATATATATATATACTATCTATGGTTTATTATTATGTCTAAATGCTTGTATACAATGTTTGATTATAAATTGCATAAATGTCTGTTTAATACATGATTTTCCAATGCATCAGCTAATGTGTTTAATCTTCTTGGAATGTGTTGATATGTGATGAAATCAAAATGTCTTTCCAATAACTTAACACACAAATACAACCTTAAAATTTGAGGGTTTCTGACGGAATAACGCCCATTAAGTTGGAGAACAACAAGTTGGGAATCCAGATTCACAACCAATGCATGAATATCAAGGTTAACAGCCTCAGTCAATAATTCAAAGACAGCACTATATTCAGCGACATTGTTTGTCGTACAACCTAGAAAAACACCTTGAAGGTCTACTAACTCACCGTGAGGATCGAGATCACCCATTCCGCAGAGGAAAGATTCTGAGTACTATGGAAGGCACCATCAATGAAACCAATGTAAGGTGCACCAAACATCTGCACAAGAAGCAAAAAGACACAATAAGTGGCAATAATTCCTACACACCAAGCCACACATGCACACACACTGAAAACACACATATGTACACAACAGATGCACGAAGTTCATGCATAATTCTTTTTGAGATAAAGCCCATTCCAGGGCTTATCTAGAGGGTTCCCTTCATAATCAATCAGATCATAGGCTCCTTTTTGGAAAACGTGTTTCACGATATAAGGCCCATGCCACATAGGCTCAAATTTGCCTACCCCCAACTTATAATTCCCTTGATCATAGAGCAGGACTAAGTCTCCTTCAATGAAAGAATGCGAGGTAACAGTTTGATCGAAGTGATTTTTGACTCTCTTCTTCTATGCTTCAATGACTAAAGAGGCTAATCGACGGGTCTCGTCTAGCCACTCTAGGTAAAGAAAACGTTCTTCTATCGGGTTAGTATTCAGGAGCAATTTGACAGCTAATTTAAGGGAAGGGATCTCGCATTCAATCGGAAGGGTAGCCTCCAGACCGTAAAAAAATTGAAATGGGGTGAATCTAGTGGAATCCTTCATGGAAGTACGATAAGCCCATAAGGCAGAAAACAACATCAAAGGCCAGTTAGAATTGTGCATGCCGATGGTACGTTGAAGCATCGTGACCAACACCTTGTTGACGACTTCTACTTGGCCATTGGCTTGAGGATAGTATGGCATTGAACTATCATGACGCAAGCCTAGCTGGGTTGTTAACTCAGTCATCATATGACCACGAAAATGTGAACCATGATCAATGACAATAGCCTGAGGGACTTTGAACCGAGTAATTACATGATTGAATAAAAACTGAGCTGTTGTCTTACCATCGTTAGATAATGTAGGCATCGCCTCAGCTCATTTTGTAAAATAATCGATGAAAATGATGATAAACCCATGCCCCCCAGCTGAGTGAAGGTTATAGGTCACAAAATCTATGCCCAATTTAGCAAAAGGGCCAACGATAATGATAGAGTGTAAAGGAGAGGGAGGCGCATGCATTTTCCGCTGGTAGATTTGGCATGCATGATGAGAACGAATGACAAGAATGCAATCCTTAAAAATAGACGGCCAAAAATAACCAGCGTGGAGGATCTCTTGGGTAGTAGCATAACCAGACATATTACCACCATAGGTGCCAGAGTGGCAGTCATTCAAGACTTGTTCAGCTTCCTCTAACGTCAAACAATGGCAGAGAACAGAATCAACGCCGAGATGGTATAGGGTGTCCCCAATAATGCGATAAGGCTGAGAATGATGGCGAATATGTTGCGAGCATCCTTGGACAAATCAGGATGAAAGAAGGACATATGGAGGTAGACAATAATATCCCCGTACCAGGGATCAAGGGTGCTAATCAAGAAAAGAGTATCATCCAGAATGCGGTCCTCTAACCGAGAGTGTGTGGTAACGAATGGTAACGGGCACGGTAATTCTGCGAAGACAAGGGATTTCTTAGACTTGGCCGTAGTAAACTCGAAATCAAACTCTTGAAGGATAACAATCCATTTCAAGTATTTTCTCCCTAGCAATTGACGTGACAATATGTACGTCATCGGGTTGCAATCAGAAATCACAGTTGTCGTGTGCAACAGAATATAGTGACGAAATCGTTGGACAGCATGAACAGCTGCCAAAGCGAGCTTCTCGACATAAGCATATCGAGTTTCTGTATCGAGTAAATTGTGGCTGAGATAATATACAACATGTTCAGTACCATCATCATCGTCTTGAACCAAGACCATGCCAATCATGCTATCGGTGGCGGCCAAATAAAGAGTATAGTCGCGGTGATAATCAGGTGGACGCAATAAAGGAGCAGAGACAAGGAGTGCCTTGAGTTGCTCAAATGACTCTTGTGCAGTGGCATCCCAAACAAAGGAGGTGTCATGCTTCAATAACCACGTATAGCCTTTAGCAATCTCAGCATAGTTCAGAATAAAATGACATAAAAAATTTGCTTTACCCTGCAAACTCTGCAACTGCTACAAAGAAGCAAGAGGAGGGAGATTCAAAATGGCTTCAACCTTGAGGGGATCCAATCTGATACCCTCCTTGGAGACAATAAACCCAAGAAGTCTGTCAGATTCAATGCAAAAGACACATTTATGTGGATTAAGATGGATATGGTAGTGTCAATAGTGAAGAAAAATTTCGCGAAGGTGGTTTGGATGGTCATGGTGCTTCACTGAATGAGCCGGAAGGTCATCCAGGTAAGGTTGTACAATGTGATGAATGTCATGAAACATGTAGGACATTACATGTTGGAAGGTAGCGCTGAAATTTTTGAGACCGAAAGGGAGTTTCTTATAGGCGAAGGTACTCCATGGGCAGATGAAGGTGGTCTTGTGTTGATCTGCGGGTGATATATTGATCTGGTTGTAACCAGAAAAACCGTCCATAAACGAATAAATTTCACTCCCAGAACAATCGTCAATGAGCTGGTCAATGAAAGGTGTACGATAATTATCTTTGGGACAAGCATGATTAATGTCGTGGTAGTCAACACAAACCCTAATAGTGCCCTACTTCTTGGTCACAGGGACAATATTAGAGACCCAATCAGTGAGCAAGATAGCGTAAATAAACCTAGCTTTAAGAAGTTTTTCAACTTCTCCTTTAATAGCTACAGCCTTTTGCGGGTGCACAAGGCGTAAACACTGTCGAACAAGTTTGGCACTAGGATACGTAGGGATCTCATGCACCATGATACTAGGATCAATTCCGGGCATCTCTTCATATGACCAAGCAAAAACGTCACGAAATTCTCTGAAAAGATCAGTATAAAGTTGAATCTCCTCCGGAGTACAGGTTACTCCAATGTGTATATTCTCGACAATCCCTGGTTTGACAGAGATGTCGATGGGGATTGTTTGCGTAATGTTCCCCATATTGCCTTCAGAGAAAACTTCATGGACTTGAATAGGCATCTAAAGGGGTTGGGAGGGGACACAAGAAGCAAACTGCTCAAGACAAGTAGTCATGGCCCCGTGACTAGGGAGAAATGAGGAGCGATGGTGATGATCAAACCGAGGCTCCTCAAAAGACATGGTCTTGATAATCGCTTCATCAAAAGGAAAGATTTCCTATAACTAATATGAAGAAGTGCCATCTCTGAGCCAAGGGGATCGTACATATGCGTTGAGAGCCCTGCTCGAAGTAGCAGGTTTAGAAGATAAAGCCAATGTGGAAACAATTTTGACATAGTTGAGCTCGGCAAGACTCAATGGCATGACATCGCCCCAGGATTCTACCTGATCAATGGGAGGAAGGACCCAAGGATCAGAACGGATAGAAATCATATTGATGGGAGCGATGTTGGGAGGTGGGAGCAAAAAAACACCCATGAGGGTAGGATCTTTAAAAAGTCCAACACCCACACTCTCATATGGAATAGAGGTATGCTCCACAAAAGGCATGTTGCCATCGGAAGAAGAAGAAGCGAAGAAGGACAATTGGTCGACCGTGACAATTTTCCCTTGATGGGGAAAACGAAGGACACGAAATAGAGATGAAGCCACAGCTCGCATGGCATATGTCTAGCTTTGACCTAAGAGGAGGTTGTAAGTTAAATTTGCATCGACAACTTCGACCTCAACTTCAACTATCTTCCCTTCTATGGTAATAGGCAAACGGGGGAGGATACCGAAAGATGGGAATCTCTTCCATCGAAGGCTTCCAAGGTATTCGGAGACTGGCTCAATGTCGGGGAACCAATAGCCTTCCAACAAGAAACAGACATGATGCAAGTGGAGGTGCCTTCATCAATAATGGTACGATGAATATTCTTAGAGTTAATAATGACTTGAATGAGGAAAGTCTAGGCTAGAGACATATTCTGGCGACATAAATCCTGGTAACTATCGCTTTCATCATAGGTTGGGTGATTCCTCCTCTTTGAGATGACAAGTGCCAGTACAAACTTGTGCTCCCACGTACCATCGAGTATATATTGGGAGACCACAATAGGCTACATCCTTTATCCTTAGGAAGTCGTGTCTGTCACCCTATCGATCGCAATGCACTAAACACAACATTTGAGAAGATTGACTGTCGTACCATAAAAAGTATTCTACAGTTTTGTGATTGGTTTGGTAATCCCTCTATCTAGATTTCCAAAGTAGTCACTTTCATTCCTTTTTAGACTCCTTAAAAGAAAAGGTCCATCTGAGCACTTGTCACTTCAGGCTCATTAAAAATCAAAGGTGACTAGAGTCATCTTTAGCTTTTTCTCGACTCTTAAAAATTGAAAAAGCAAGTTGTGTCAAAGCATCATAAAATTCATTTAATTCGGAATAACATTTTTCCCCTTTTATTTTGAGTTTATCAACTAGTCCGCAATCGTGGAAGAAAGTCAATCAAAACGCCATCTTTCACAGAGACTAATGAGTCAACCATCTTTGACTCCGGAAATGAAACCATTCCAGGCCAAGCGATCTCGTTTAACTGGATCAAAGTCTCTTGGTTTGTCTGAAACTTGTGTTTCAACATCCTCAGAGACTTCAGTTACTCCAACTATTTCTGCTATCCCTGCCTCTACAGAAGAAGTTCCGCAGTTACAAGAGGACACTAGAACTGATCCTAGTGTAATGGTAAACACATCTATTCTTGAACCAGCTCCATCTTGGACTGATTCGGAAGGTGTCAACCCTCCAACATTTTTTGCTGCAGAGTGTGTACCTTCTTCAACACCAGAAATATTTTACAGACTTGATGGTCTACCTCTTCCACCTGGACTGATTGTGATAGAAGAGATTGTGGAGGATCTTCCATCCAATACCCCATTACATTTTGGAACTAGGATCCATCTATATCATTCTAATTCAGAAGTTAGTCACCCTTCATCGCAAGTTCCTATAGAATCACTAAGAAGTCTTTTGGATAGACTCAATATGTTTGCACAACCATCGACATCTAGGACTGTGTCATCCAATACAGCAGTAGTAGAACCTCTTGCCACTACTTTGACAATGTTCGTTGGCATACCATCTGTCCCAACTAACTCTCAATCACTAGATGGACTCCACCCAGGGATTGTTTCAACAATATGGTCTGTTCCCATTTGTTCGTCCAGAATAATATCTAGAATTTCTTATGTTGAATCTCAGCAAATTGATCCTTCACAATAGTATCAATTTGGGCAGTCCAGTCTACAAAGACCGATTTTTCCTTTGAGCATTGGATTTCCGCCATATGGGGGGCAGTATGCCTTTTCATTGTTCCCTCCAGGAGAACAACCATATGAGAGTTCACAACAGAATTCAAGTCAAGTTGGAATTGCATCTAGTGGTTGTGTGCCAATACTACCTCAACAGCCAAGAGTTGTATATTCAATGCAACCAAATCTACTTGTGTTGAATATTCCCACTACATTGGGTATTGTAACCGTGTCGCAAGTACAAGAGTTTCCTATTGTATGTCAACCTCAAGTCTCTCAGGTCGTAATACAACAGCCTCTTGTCTCCATGACACAACCACAATCACCGATTAGTGGCTCCTTAACTGAAGTGACTTAGGCTCAAATGGGTACTATCACCCCTCATCTTGGTCAAACATCCAGTATTAGACAATAGCAAATGGATTCATAGCCATGGCTAGTGCAATAACAACAACCGCAATTCCAACAAGCTTACCAAGGACCTGAGCAAAAAACCTTTGTGGGTAATGGGCAGTTGTATATTCAAAACGGTCACCATCAATCATATCATAATGGTTATGCCCATCAACCTTATCAAAGTTATCAACATCAAATACATTATGCTAGTTCGCAAAGACCCACTACTCAGGCGATCCCATCTTATCCCGGGTATGCTTCGCCAAACCTGAATCAACAATTGCCTTTCGTTGCAACATCGGAATTACCAGATCTAAATCGGTTAACAAATGATCCAATAGATTGCGCCCCTTGGTGGTCGGCGATTCCTCATAAAATTTCATCAGATATTCCTAAATTCAATGGAAATCCAGGTGAAGATCCATCGAATCATGTGATGACCTTTCATTTGTGGTGTTCATCCAACACTCTCAATGATGATTATATTAGGATTCACCTATTTCACGAACATTAACTGGCCTGGCAACAAAATGGTACATCGAATTGCCTAAAGCTTCATTCGATAACTTCAACACCCTTTCCACAACATTTTTAACCCATTTTCAGTTACCCATAAGGTACGAAATAGGAACAGAGCTTCTTACCAATTTTAAGTAGACAGCAACCACTCACATATCTGATCATATTCATGAGTGGCGACGTCGTCGTCGAATGGTAAGAACATATTTTCCTGATCAGCTGCTAGCTGAATGGTTTATTAAGTCATTGTTACCTTCTATTACAGAAGATGTGGCTAAGGGGGGAGCTTTCACTGAAGAGCAAGTCATTACTCGTGCGCAATACCTAGACTTGATTTATACTCAGTCTAGCATGCTCTACGACAAAATCCCTAATGCTCCTAGACCAGAGTTTTCTGTTCCTCCTCCTGCTAAATTAAACAAAGAATCTCATGCTAGTGATGGATGAAAACTGCAAAGGCTACATCTAAGAAAGCTCGTACGGTTTCTGGTCAAAATGCAAATGAAGAACTTCTTGCCTCGAAGGTTAATGCCGTGTCGACTGACAAAGGCAAAGAACTGAAGCAACCAAGGGGCAAGAAGAAAGGGAAAAGAAAAAGAAGAAACAGGATGATTCATCTCCTGAAAAATCTTCTGTGAACCCTTCTGGGCAAAAGAAACCTCCTGGGCCATGTCTCATATGCAATGAGGACCATTGGATGAGAGATTGTCCATATAAAGATGAGGTTAAGAAATTCTTTAAGAATTCAAAAACTTTAGCGATATTAACTGATCCGTTTCCAAACCCAGAAACTAATCTGGTTGCTAGCGACAATGCTTGCCCATCCCAAGTGCTTATGTTGTCCTTTTCAAAACAGAAAAATGATGCTTTGATATTGACAAGGAATAAAAAGTACGGGAATCCACAACTGTCGAACAGCAAGGCTGCAGATCAACCTAGTAATTTGACAGCAACTTCAACCGAAGTTGTGCCACCCATCATCCCTGAGCTAACAATAAAGTCGCAAAATGGAGTAGTACACAAATCGACATTTAATCCTCATGCCCGAGCAGCACAGAATTATAATATAGTTGAGGATCTGGCCCAATCGCCATCTACTATGTCGACACTTCAAGCACTGCAGAATTGCCCCTCCCAAAAGTAGGCTCTATTATCAGCGATAGGTGGGATTAACCTAATGGATTCCAATCTTATGGCCTTTAATCATAAAGGATTTGAACCTCAGTTACCAGCTTAACTCGCTTTCCTCATCCAAGTGAAAGCCCTCAACAAAACTGTTCATCGAACAATTATTGATGAGGGGGCATCTACCTGCATTATGTCAATGAGCTGCTAGAAAACTTTAGGATTTCCACCCTTGTCAAGATCATCAACGACATTAAAAGCATTCGATGGATGAACATACACCCTATATGGGATTTTAAGTAACTTGAAAATTGAACTGGGGGACAAGACAGTAGAAATTGAAGTCAAGGACATTGATGGAAACCTTGACTACAATATCCTACTAGGTAGGCCCTAGATTTATGCTATGGTTGTTGTTGTGTCAACGTATTTTAGAAAGATTGCATTTCCCTTCCAAGGCAAAATTACAATCATTGACCAACTAACCGTTTTTCCCAACAGTTCACAAGTTACTGGAAGCATTCCATTGATCCATGGAAGTTCTCAATCACTTCAAAATATCAGAGTAGGTATCCAAAAAGACCCTTCCTTAATGGGTACTTTTACCCTCCCACCTCCAAGTAATCTGGTGGAAGTGGCCACGGTGGAAACCTGTCACATGATATCTTCTACATCAACAAAGATGAAGAATAACTATGACCATTTTGATAGTGTGGATCATAGCGAGGTATTGCGCCCAACCCCTACCATACCTACATCATCTGACGATCAATTCAGTGATGTTGTACATTATGTACTGGGGGCATTGGAACCAGATCTTTCCTTCATGACCCCTTATGAGTTGTGATCAAAGGTCAGCAGAGGATAGTTTGTTGACTGGTGTCAACCTCGTTAAAAAATGAAATCAAGGATCAGAGCAGAATTCTTTGTCTTGTGTCAAGCTCATTAAAAAATGAAACAAGGCTGAGCAAAGTTCCAAGTCGAGTCTTTCACTTGATCTCGTAAAGGAACCTTCATTCCATCCACTTAATTACTGTGAGTAGTCTGGTGAATGTAACGAAGCTTAGGGGGCATGCACCCTTGTCTATTTTGCAGAAAAACCCAACTGTAGAGATAAGTTTCCCTGTAAGTTATGTGATCGGTCCGAGTGACCTTTCACCTTTGTCTATTTGGTAGAAAAAGTGCAGGAAGTGTTTTGTCTAAGTATTGACAGAAAATCATCCTGCTTCACCACAGTAGGTTTCCATATGGTTACTGAAGACTTTTTATACTGGGGGCATGCAAACCTTTTTTATATAAGCAAAAACGACCAATTTCATTTTTATCTTTTTAGCGTTTTTAGCTTTATAGTTTGGTCGTTCCTAGCTTACATAAAAAAGGAAACCACAAGCAGGTTTACGCGAAGTTCAAGCTCATTAAAAAATAAACCTAGCAATGAGCATATGTTCCCCCAGAGTTCAAGCTCATTAAAAATGAACCCACGTTCGGTAAATAATCTTTGCGATCACTTAGCTATCAACTTTTGAACCTTGGTCGTGTTCTTACCATCACCTCCACTCTTTTTTAGCTGATCATACACCTCCATTTGATTGTTTACCCTTTTGAGGAACATCTACGATGAGTGATTCTATTAGCCACCTTCTTTACACTGCCATGATTGAAAAGTTCCAAACCTTACCTGGAACCAGTTGCTATCCAAAAACATCACTCGTTCCTCAAAGAACAAGTCTCCTTTAAGCTCTTTTCATCTGACTCGTAAAATATGAAAAGATTGCCAAGCAATTGGCCTCTCCAGGTCATTAAAATGATTGGAAGTTCCATCCCTCCTCTATATTTTAATATTTTTGGACCTGAGGGATCATTACACAAAAAGATCGAGCGTTTGTCTTGTTTGGCTCGTTAAAACTATCAAAAAGTCAGCCCTTTCATATTATTTTGTACTTTTTCGGACTTAAGGGTTTATATTACGAAAATGGACTACTGGAGTTGCCTTTCTCTCTCTTTTTAGACTCTATAAAATTGAAAAGGACTGAGTTATCTTTGTCGTTAAACTCGTTAAAACAATAGCGACAAACTTGTCCATGCAGACAGGAGTGAGTTTCATTGTCGCCAGGCTCGTTAAAACATAGTGACAGGTTTTCTCGAAGGGAAAATTATAGAACAAGCATATGTTATCCTCCTCAAGCTTGACAAAAATAAAGAGGGACTAGTCAAAAATCACTGGGGAAAAAGGGAAGAAAACTTGAATAACTTCATTGGTAGCAGGTCACTCTTGAACATGACACTTTCACTCCATCACCATGATTGAGTCAGGTTGGGTTATTCCGTTCGCCGGTCATATCACCATTGGTCCTCCATACCATCCATATTGGGGTTAATGCTACCAATCCATTCTAGTGTCGCCTATATGTTCAAGAGAAGTCACTCAGAGAATTCACCAACCTAGCCAATGCCTCATCCACTGCAATACCTTCACTCTCCATTTTTCATGACCGCCACCTTGAACCTTGTAACATCAGATCGTTTTCACCTCCACAAAATCATTTACTCCATTCCATGTCATAGATGTGGGATTCATTAAGGCCCTCCTACGACAGGTCACTTCTTGTCGACATCAGCTCATTACCCAAGAAGTTGACTTAGGAACAACCCTTTCAGTACTTTGAAGCTTGCATGCCTCAATGGCAAGTTTCTCACTTCTGGTGACAGGTTCACGTCAATGGCCTTCGACCGAAATATTTTACATGGTGTTCAACATCAACACATGTGTTCACACCACGTGAATTGTACCGCAGTACCTTGAGGGTCATTATCATTATCGGTGATTCCTCTCGCGCCTGTTAATAGCTTACGTCATTGGCTAGTAATCAGGCGATGTCTTTCCATGTTCGACATCTGAACATCTTTTCACATGGATCGACTAGTACTTCGGGCAAAGATTGAACGAGTTTGAAGGCCTCAGATCTAGTTTCATCCATCCGAGCTGCGATATATTCATGAAAATAAAGACATCAAATGTACATCATCGCTGCACAGATAATCATCCAAGCTAAGAGATGATGGCTCTACGAGAATCATTAGTTTGCCACATAGACGATTGTCTATCCTATGTACATGAAAATGAATTTATAAAGCTGAGCATGGGAATGCCCGCCTCAGCTAGATCATGAAAATATTATGAAGATAATGTATTGTATTATATCTTATTACAGTTCACCTTCCAGTTTGAAAAACCTCGGATCCTCATTATAAAGCATTTCACCTGACATTAGAAGATTTACGACCTCATGCTTTAGGGGGCAAATGTTATAGACATATTTGGGCACTGCAACCCCAATCACATATGTCCATAAACCAAGGGATTCTAAACCCCTAAAAGTGTTGTTTCATACCCTAAAGGAACAAGGTCAACTAATTACATCATTTCCCAGAAGTTCTCCATGAAAAACTACTCAGAACTGGTCAAGACTAAACCATACAGACTGCTCCATGCATAGGGTGTGATGCATCTCACCTATTACACATGGGGGGTGCCATGTGTACTAGAAATCCCTTCTCTAGGGTGCGATAAGTGAGAGAAGACAAATGGCAGAAGCAGTTTGCTAGGTAGAAACTCAAAGAATCTTCTAGAAATTGCTCATATGACACTTGCCTCTCTGAATTCACCCAGGGATGAGTAAGAGATCAGGAAATCTCCAAGTGGAACCAAGAACTATCAGTGAAATGACACTAATCAAAATCCCAGAAGCTGACTCACTCTCCTGCAAACATCAATATATGGATCCCTCATCCTCGAGATCCAAAAGGCTGGAATTTTTTAATTTGCAAGAAAGTGCTGTTAGTTTCTCTTTGAAGACATTGTTGGGTGATATTGCTTTTTATGAGGTGAAGAGGGCTTTCATGCTGGGAGGATGATGCTGGATCAGACAGCTTGGTTGTAATCCTCTCTTCTACTACTTCTATCAATAAATATATTTGAGTTTTCCTCCATATGCTTGTATATCTCTAAATCTTTTATTTGTATATGCATTTATATGGTTAATGTACATCTGATCCTACATTGTTTATGGTCATAGATCTCTATGCTTTGATGGTATTTTTCTGCCTTGACTCTACAGGGGTGAAAGCTCTATCAAAGGAAAGAGGAAACAATCAAGGAGACTAGCGAAAGACTGAGTTTGGTACTCCCTGCTTCTCTCTCATCTATCTCTCATAAAGGAAAAAACAAGTAACTTTAGTTTGTTTGTTTCTAAGATAGCTACCTATCTTAGTGGGACTAGCAGCTCTGAATGGACACTAGTTTTCCCAATAACACATAGACCCTTCTATTATCAAGCATGAGATCAAGAAGTGTCGATCATTCTTTTTATGGTATTTTTCTTGCTCGTTAATAAAAAAAATCCTCAAGTCTCCTTCTTCAGGCTTGTTAAACTACCATGAAGAAGATCGAGCATTCCATTTGTGGTATTTTTCTTGCTCATTAATCTGAAAAGCCTCGAGTCTTCTTCTTTGGGCTCGTTAAACTACTACAATGACTATATGAACACTTTATTTTATGGGATATTTTCTCACTCTTAAACTAAAAAATCCTCGAGTTTGTCAGTGTTGGGCTCGTTAAACGTATACGACGATGGTCTGAGAAACTCTTTTTCGCTCTTTTTCTAGCTCATTAAACTGAAAAAGACCATTAGGGCATTCTTTTTAGGCATTTTTTCTCGCTCATTAAACTAAAAAAACCTCGAGTTTTGTCTTTAGGCTCGTTAAACATTTATAAATATGACCCGAGCATTATTTTAGGTACTTTTCTCACTCGTTAAACTAAAAAATCTTGAGTTTTTGTCACGGGCTCGTTAAAAATCTACAACAGCAACAAGATCAATTGTTTTTTTAGGACCATTTCTCGCTCTTAAAATCAAAAAATCCCCGAGTTTTTCCCCTCCTTCGAGCTCGTTAAATCTACGAAGGAGGAATGAGCAGTTCTTTTACCTCTTTTTCCTCTCTCACTAAAAATGAAAAAGATACCTTGATTTTTTTTCATTTGACTCATTAAAATTTGATGAACGTATTGAGTTTGTCGTTGCGTGACTCATTAAAAATTCATGACAAAAAATGAGTTTAGTTTGTCTCCACATACTCGTAACAAAATGAGGTCGACATTTATTGAACATAGGTTTCTCTTTATCTAGATTCAATATATTAACTCAGATAAAAGTAACTGATCCGGGCATACTATTAACCTTTTGTCGCACCTGGTTAACAACTATGACAAAGGGACCACCATGGAGTCATTCTTTATGATCTTTTCAGACTCTCTAAATATGAAAAGACCACAAAATTCTCTATTCTGGACTCTTTAAATTACACAAACAAGATATAGAGTCCCTCTTCTTACAATCCTTTCCAGACTCTCAAAACATGAAAAAATCGATGAGTTTTCCTGTCTGAACTCATTAAACTAATCAGATAGGGCACAGAGTTGCTCATTTTGCAGTACTTTTCAGACTCTTAAAATATGAAAAGATCGACGAGTTTACCCATCTAGACTCGCTAAACTAATCAGACGAGGAAAGTGGACAATACAACTACATTCAGTATTAGAAAGTGTGGTTTGGCAGTAATTGTTCCCTTGAACATGGCACTCCCTCAAATAAACCTTCCTTGTGACGGCCTCTCAATATGAATCCTACCATCCTATGATTTTAGCCTAAATACCCCTATGTTCTTGCATCTCTGAATCCTAACACTCTTTGGTGTTCATGAGTCTAGTGTTGCATGGTTAAAACCATTGTCATGCCTTCTATTGTTCAAGGGATAACCTTTTGTTTCCTCCATCAACCCATCAAGCATATCCTTGCATCATGCCCTCTGTTGTTTAGACCCAATGCTCAAATATTCCTCAAAAAACAAAATCATTCTTGTCCCATTTCGTGTCGATTGATGTAGGACACATTATTGCATACCTTTTGACACATATCTTCCTATCAACTTCAACACTCTATCTAGGAAGACAACCCAGAAACACATTTAGTTCCTTGGTACTTGCAGAAATTAGTGGCATGTTGCCTTGTGTTTGACCAGGGGTTCTCATTATTGGCTCCTGGTTAAGCGATTCTATGGGTGTTCGACAACAAAAACATCTTTCACACTCGATAGATTGTACTATGCATCTTGGAGACCGTCACCATTAATGGTGGCCTTCCTCATGTCTATTAACGGTCTCCATTATTGATTTGTAATTAGATGATTTCATGCATTTTTGACATCAATTCATATATTCACATGTATCGATCTATGTTGTTCAGTGAAGCGGAAATCAAGACCTTGGGTAGAGACTTGCATCACTCAGTCTTGTTTCCTCTCCCAAGTTGCGTATATTGTTTTTTGGAGACAGCTTATCAGGATGATTCTATTATGAAACCAGATCTTCATTGTGCTTATCAATGGCCAACATCGTCATATCTCTTTGGAGAAAATCACTCTGACATAGCTACTGAGCCTAGGAATGACTGACTCAGGACATGATTTTAGTAGTTTTATATATATTTGTTGTATCAGGTTTCCCGTACCACCCGAAGCTCTGATCCCCTCTCTCTTTTTGTCGAAGAAGGAAAAGTACAGTTAAGTAAAGTATTTCAGCCATCGTCGCAACCTCTGATCTCATACTTTAGGGGGCATCTATTATACAACAAATTTACCCGCTAATCAACTTAGAGGGGAAAGACATGATAGTTGAAGAAAAGACCAAAATCACATGCCTTGTTTCAACACTAACGCTGGCTATGCACTAACAACCTACTTTATAAAGCTTCTCTGCAAGCCTAAGGGTGCGTTAGTGACCCAACTAACTCAAGTTGCTAGTATGGGAACAACGTTAGTGAATCCTAGTGAAGTTCTAAGGGTCAAAGGAATGAATTGACTCATAAATATCTAGATATTTGTTCCTAAAATCACTCAAGAAAAGAAAGGAAACATCCAAATTCAACCTATTTGGAGGATTTCTAATCCTAATGAAGGAAGCAAATGGGAAAGAGCTGAAAAGCATGGCAACTTCATTTCTTTAACCCTAGGGAACTCAAGGAGGAACTTGGCAACCCTAACTCAATTGCTACATAAGCAAAGCTAGGGATATGGTGATAGAGGTCAGAGCATTTGAAAGGATAGCATACTTGATTGTTGAGCATTGTCTCAAATCATAAGAAGTTGGTAAGAAGGGAGAGAGAGAGAGAAGTTTGAGGGGTAAAGGAAGGCTAATACAACAAATGGTTGTAATCACTCTTCCAACATTAATATAGAACTTCATTTGTACTGTCTACTCTGTGGTGTTGGTACTATCATTCATTCATTTGTTTGTCTGATACCTTTTAGCATGAGTAGCTTAGTTATGTGTAACTAAATGTTATTTTATGTATTCGTGTATTAGTTATCAGATTTGTATTTTGTGATTATGCTTATCTCTTCTATGTGCAAGACTTGATCTGGAGCTGGCTCGGGGGACTTCCACCTAGCTGCATTGTGCTCTCTAGCAAATCCACATGGAGGCTTGAGGTAATCTACTTCTCCTACTTTGATAGTTAGTTATTGTTTATGAACATGCATGTAACTTTGTGATGGTTCCAGATAATCTTACAATCTGCCGAAGGTCCCAGGAAGACCTTTGAGGGTATCTTCATTATCCATACACCGTGAATTTTATCCTATAGCAATGCTGCCATATAGTCATCATTGAGTCATGATTTTGTTCAAGGGAAGTAAACCTGAGTCAGCCTCTCTATTGTGTCTCTTGACCTATTTTTCAGTAGGCCATCCCTAGTTGTCAGTGTCATGTTTGTCATCACATCAGTTATATTGGTCCTTTGATCATGCCAGTTTGAGAAGGTCTCCATTGAATTCTTGCTAGTGGGCCTTATCTTGATTGACTACAACAAATTGCTCTGAGGGCAGATCTAGAGCCGCACCCTGGCCCTATTTTCATTATTGATAGGTCACCTTGTGTTCAGCATCGATCAGTATCATGGGTCTTTGACTGAGTTGTTTCCCTTGTGTTCGACATTAGCTTTCATTATCACACATTGGGATTCGTGCAGTGCCTTGGTTTCCACTTGATCCTATTGGTGGATTCCTCGCCTCTATTTCATCTTTCATTATTGGTTGGTTCAGAGGGTTTCTAT
The DNA here is from genome assembly GCA_031772625.1 of Pinus tabuliformis. NCBI lineage: Eukaryota > Viridiplantae > Streptophyta > Pinopsida > Pinales > Pinaceae > Pinus > Pinus tabuliformis. The sequence continues at coordinate 181,675,600 of CM062816.1, read as the reverse complement.
CGTGTGCTAGCTACATCTTGTGTACACCGGGAACATGCTTCGGTTGGGTTACTACATATTTTTCATCTAATTCCTTCCACATTATTGGCCTATGGGTTACACTCACGCTAGATTGATGAAGGATGCCTTAATGCCTTCCTTCTAGCGGATCTTTTCCTATCAACTACAACTCATTTTCTAAGGGAAAAAGATCTAGAGTCCATTTAGCAGTACCTTGGGATTTGCAGTCATCAGTGGCAGATTCCTTTGCTATCGACAGTGGGAAACCATCATTGTCTCCTGATTGATAGATTATTTCAAGTGTTCGACTTCAGCTCATTCATTCACACTTGTTAGAATGTACTGGGTACCTTGACTCTCATTATCATTATCAGTGAATAGTATTGTGTTTGTTAACGATATACATCATTGACCAGTAATCAAATGATTTCTCACGTGGTCGACCTCAGATCATTCATTCCCATTGTGTAGAAATGTACCGCGGTGGTCACTGAAGACCTCAAGTTGCATCAGCATGTTTTGGTTCACTTGTCAGTTCCTCCTGTTGATGCTAGTTGACACCATCCACCTTATATGTTGCAGTTTTTTATATCTACATATTATATGATGGAATCCGAGTTGTGATGTAGTATCATTTTATTCGATCATGTTCATTTGGTACTATTTGGATTAGTTTTTGACATCAGTGATTAGCTTCATCCTTTAGCATCATTGATCGTCTTCTTATATGTGATATTCATACATGTACTTTTTCAATCACGATCAGATGATCCATTATGTACTTTCAGTTCCTTTATACTAGTATACATATTGGATCCACTTGTACTTGATATGCGGACATGCTTTACCTTCTTTGAGCATGGGTATGCCTGCCTTAGATAGCAGTTTCTTTCTGATCTCTTTTGATGGCTTGGTAGGCTGAATTCTGGTGAATTCCTTCTCAGTCTTGGCATGATTCTTTCCATACACTTAATACATTTAGGTCATCATGTACCCCTTCTGACCTCATATATTAGGGTTCATTTGTTATAGAACCATTTACCACTCTTGGTATATATGATGCTTTGTTTATGGTCTAGGGCAACCCCTCCTTCCAGACTTGGTCCAAATATATAAAATACAGTGTTTTATTCCCTGTACGCTACTTTGTCCTGAGCTAAAAGCGTGTACACACAGGTCAGTCAATACCCAACCCACATATATATAGTGAAACACTTAAGAAATTAAATTTCCTTAATTTTGGGTGGAGTTCACGGGTTTTACCTGTTGATTACCTCCTATTTCCCATGGCCCAATTATTTCCCAACTAAAAAACTAATTAGGAGAGGTATAAATAGACCTATATGGGAACGCCTTAGCAAGAGGAGAAGAGATAGAGTTATTATACTAAGATTATCCCTAACAGAGTATAAATAAAATTAAATTTCCTTAATTTTGGGTGGAGTTCACGGGTTTTACCTGTTGATTACCTCCTATTTCCCATGGCCCAATTATTTCCCAACTAAAAAACTAATTAGGAGAGGTATAAATAGACCTCTATGGGAAGGCCTTAGCAAGAGGAGAAGAGATAGAGTTATTATACTAAGATTATCCCTGACAGAGTCTGATGAATCCCTGTGCCTCATGCACTTCCCCAAGCTTCAGGAAACCCTTGTCCTCTTGATTATAGATATCCTCCATAATGATCAGAGATATCCTCCATAATGAACCAGATATGCAAAGAAGAACCATAATCCACCAGACACCATAAATGATCATGAAAGAGATAGAGACATATTGCAGCTATATTCAGACCAGCTTCCATGATCTCCTTCTGTACATCCTCCATAATGCCAACAATGCATTACATGCTCCCCCTGAACCTGTGCCGCAACCTAGCACATGTACGCATATACCCAGATGAACCATGCATACAACCATCAATCAGAAGAGTTTCAACAATCCCTGAAACTCATGTACGCATATACCCAAATGAACCATGCGTACAACCATCAATCAGAAGAGTTTCAACAATCCATAATGAACCAGATATGCAAAGAAGAACCATAATCCACCAGACACCATAAATGATCATGAAAGAGATAGAGACATATTGCAGCTATATTCAGACCAGCTTCCATGATCTCCTTCTATACATCCTCCATAATGCCAACAATGCATTACATGCTCACCCTGAACCTGTGCCGCAACCCAGCACATGTACGCATATACCCAGATGAACCATGCGTACAACCATCAATCAGAAGAGTTTGGACTTGATGGCAACCCAACCTCAAAATCTTCAGCTTCATTCTCCCCCTTTGACATCAAGGGCAAAGGGTTATGCTCCCCCTAAGAACATGAACTAGATATGCAAAGAAGAACCATAATCCACCAGACACCATAAATGATCATGAAAGAGATAGAGACATATTGCAGCTATATTCAGACCAGCTTCCATGATCTCCTTCTGTACGTCCTCCATAATGCCAACAATGCATTACATGCTCCCCCTGAACCTGTGCCGCAACCCAGCACATGTACACATATACCCAGATGAACCATGCGTACAACCATCAATCAGAAGAGTTTCAACAATAAACTCTTCTAAAAAACTAATTAGGAGAGGTATAAATAGACCTCTATGGGAAGGCCTTAGCAAGAGGAGAAGAGATAGAGTTATTATACTAAGATTATCCCTGACAGAGTCTGATGAATCCCTGTGCCTCATGCACTTCCCCAAGCTTCAGGAAACCCTTGTTTCCTTGATTATAGATATCCTTCCTTTTTCTTGAGATATCATGGTGTTGGTGATGGAAGAAGATTTTTGAACCAGATATGCAAAGAAGAACCATAATCCACCAGACACCATAAATGATCATGAAAGAGATAGAGACATATTGCAGCTATATTCAGACCAGCTTCCATGATCTCCTTCTGTACATCCTCCATAATGCCAACAATTCATTACATGCTCCCCCTGAACCTGTGCCGCAACCCAGCACATGTACGCATATACCCAGATGAACCATGCGTACAACCATCAATCAGAAGAGTTTCAACAATAAACTCTTCTAAAAAACTAATTAGGAGAGGTATAAATAGACCTCTATGGGAAGGCCTTAGCAAGAGGAGAAGAGATAGAGTTATTATACTAAGATTATCCCTGACAGAGTCTGATGAATCCCTGTGCCTCATGCACTTCCCCAAGCTTCAGGAAACCCTTGTTTCCTTGATTATAGATATCCTTCCTTTTTCTTGAGATATCATGGTGTTGGTGATGGAAGAAGATTTTTGAAGGTTGGGATAGGACGAATCTGGAGGACGGTTCTGCTTGGAGCCAGAGAAAGACTGAGGTGAATTCTTTCCATGTTATTTATAACTTACTACAATAAAAGAAATGTTGTCTTGTTTCCAAAATTAACTATGTCTATGCATCAAATTATGTTTTAATTCATATATGAATGTCATTTTGATGTATGATCAATCATTTTTTTATATGATATAAAGTCAATTTCGTGAATATGCTTTACTTCTATACTACTATGTATGTTCGAATTGAATGATTTTTAGGTTTGAAGAACATCGGGAGTTGCATAGGGTCTGAACCCTGCAGGACCTACTTGAATTAAGGAAATCCGGGTATGGTCACTCTTACGTAGTTTGATATTATAAGCATCTTGCCTTAGTTGTTTGAGTATTTCTTGTTGTATTTTGCTTCTCCTCTGTTGGGATTCTAACCCAAAGCCCTAGGGTGGTTTCACCCAAAACAACAGATTTTTTACATGGTATCGAAGTTGTGAATAGAGTACTGAGAATAGAATTGGAAGTTTGAAGTTCGTGGTTACAGGTGCAAATCGAATTCATATCATACTTCAAGGTTGGCCAATGGCATTCTATGGCTTAAGACTCAAGTATTCCTTGGAAGGTAGCTCGAATTACATAACATGGAAAGATAGAATGGAGGCTGTATTAGAAGACAATGGCTTGAAGGAATTCATTGATGAGGAAATCCCAAAGCCAGCTTCAACTAATGCACAAGAGTTGGCTGAGTGGAAGAAGTGTGTGGTGAAAGTGAGACAAATCATCCTTGGCAGAGTTCGAGACCATATTGTTTCGAGTCTCCATGGGAAGGATACTCCATTTTCAATGTGGAAGACATTGAAGGACCTCTACAAGAACAATAGCAACCAGAGGAACTTGGCGCTCAAGGATAAGCTTTGAAGAATCAAGATGGAGAAGGGTGATACTATTTCCACATATCTAAACAAGCTCACCACCGGCAAAGATGAGCTTGGCAGTGTGGGAATAACTACTATCGATGATGATATGGTGAGCCTCACTCTCCTTGGCCTTCCAAAGAGTTGGAATAGATAGCAGGAGACTGTGAATGGAAGGGAGAAACTGCCAGATTGGGAACGACTGTGGTCGTACCTTATGTAGGAGGAGATCAGGAGGAGCAAATGAGATGGTTCTTCATCCAAGAATGATGATGAAGAAAATCTGGCCTTAGCAAGTAAGGCAAGGAAATGGAAGGGGAAGGCTTCCCATCTCAAATTGAGTTCTTCTCATGGAGGGAAGAAGAGTGACATGTCTAAATTAAGATGCTTTAATTGTCACAAGATGGGACATTATGTGACTAATTTCCCATCGAGGAAGTCCAAGAAGGGATCCTCGGAAGGATCGGAAGGTGAGGCATTAGCCTCTCAGTTCGAAATGGACTTTACCCTCATCACACACATGTTGTCATCGATGATGGGTTGTTTCTGGTATCTTGACAGTGGAGCCTTATTCCACATGACCAGTGATAAAAATTTATTTAGTGCCTTGGAGGAGAAAGACCTCAAGATGCACATAGAGATGGGTGATGATGGAAGGTATAGTGTTTCAGGAGTAGGCACAGTTGCTTTTCATAGGGAGCATGGAGCTGCTCTCACCTTGACAGATGTGATGTATGTGCCTGGACTGAGGAAGAACTTGGTATCGGTCATGATGTTGGAGGAAAAAGGCTACAATGTTGTCTTCAGTAAAGGAAAGGCATTCCTAGGACACATAGCCATGGGTCAGACCAAGGGGATAGGGATTCGGGTGAAGAATCTCTATAAACTAGAGGTAGATGATTGTGTAGCATTGAGTACGAAAGAAAAACTGGTGCAAATCCAAGACATTGGCAAGTTGTGGCACAGGAGGTTGGGCCATTTGTATCATGGGGCTTTGAAGATAATGCAGCAGATATCTATAGGACTTCCCAAAGGTAAACTTGAGCAATTTGACACATGCAAAGTTTATACCTTGGGAAAGTACACCAAGTCTTCCTTTCATGATCGAGAGAGTTGAGCAGAGGCTATCTTAGAGCAAGTTCATACTGATTTGTGTGGACCATTCTCAATGGAAACCACAGTGAAGCAAAGGTATTATGTGATTTTCATTTATGACTATTCTCGTAAATGCTAGATTTATTTCATGCAGAAGAAGGACCAAACTTTCACAAAGTTTTGTGAGTTCAAAGCTTTGGTTGAGAAAGAGTCAGGGAAGAAGATCAAGGCCTTGAGAAGCGACAAAGGTGGAGAATATTTCTCTCAAGATTTTAAGGACTTCTATGCAGCGGAAAGAACTAAATGATAGTTTACGGCACCTCATAACCCACAGTAGAATGGGGTGGCCAAGAGGAAGAAAGGAACTATTGTAGGCGCAGCACGGGTAATGTTGCATGACCAAGGCCTACCAATTCAGTTGTGGGCTGAGGCATGCAACACAGTGGTCTATTTGCATAATAGAAGCCCAGATCGCATACTTGGGATGAAGACACCAGAGGAAGATTTCTTCGGTAAGAGACCAGATGTGGGTCACATCAAGATCTTTGGCTCATCGGTATATTTCCATGTGACAAAAAATGCACAGAAGAAGCTTGAGTTGATAGCAGAGTTGGGGATATTTGTGGGGTACAATGATACACCTCACAACTATCGAGTGTACTTGCCTACCAGTCGAAGGATAGTGGTTCGCATAGATCTCAAGTTTGATGAGAAAAATTCCATGTGAGTTACCCTTGAGAGGGAGCTCCAACTACAGGCTGTGGAGGAACTCTTGGTTCCTAAGGAGGAGGAGCCTCAGACTAATGCGGAGTAGCCGAATGCAGAGGTTTCAAGAGTGGAGACATCCACTCAAGCAGAGTCTTCCAAAGATGGATGGAAGCACACAAGAGAAGCTGATAGATTGTTGGAGGATGCAAGAGAGAATGTGGAAGCACCATCTTCTCAGCACAGACAGAGGAGGTCACCTAAGAGGTATACTGGATACATGGCCCTTGCTGGGGAATGTGTTGAGACCAAGCCATCTTCCTTTCAAGAAGCACTGCTGATGAGCTCCAAAAGTGGATAATTATATGGGCTCATTCAGCCTCCTAATTCGACTTAATCCACCATTCTCATTAGTTTATTGCATCTTCTTTATTATATTTATGCTAATAGAGTGAATTGGGTTAGTCATTATGCCAACAAGTCTAATGGGTGCTTTGTGTAGTTTTTTGGTCAATTTTGAGACAAAATCAAAGGTTTTAATGAGCGCTTGGCAGCCAAATTCGTGGAAGAACAAGGGAGAGGATTTGTAGGAAGGTGTCCCCTTCATTTATGGGCCTTTACCTCGAATTCTCCACCATCAGCTCAGAGTTCAAGGGCCACCAAATCGATTATCACAAGGGCAGCCGAGCAAGGGCTAGTAAATTTGTTGTTAACTACAAGTTTTGGTAGCTGAGCTCATAAAGTTTAGGAGGGTTGTTGGGGTCCCCAATTTGTATAAATAGGAAGGCTTAGGGCCTCATTTTAGTTAGTCACTTTGTAGGCAGAAGTTAGCTAGTTTGTAGTTCAATTTTAGTTTTAGTCATGTTTTAGGCAGTAGGTTAGCTCTGGATTTTAGCACATTTTCAATCTTTTCCTTGTGGACAGTTTTTGGAATGTAACTATTATTTTGATCAATAAAGATGAATCCATCTTTTCACCAGCTCTAATCTCTCTTAGGATGCTGTATCTCTTGGAGCTGGGCCCAACCCAAGTGCCCAGTACCTCCTTTGTTTACTTTCATGTGTCTTTGCTGCATTCTTAGAATAAAATCTGTTATTTAGATTAAAATATTGCTTTGTTACTTAGGTCGTTTTTGATGATTAAAATAGCTTTTCATGTTCAGATTGATTTGATAGGTTAATAACAGAGAATATCTTCAGAAAAAGGCTATCAAGCACCTCTGATCTCACCTCTCCCTCAGTGGGACCATGAGCTGGGACCAAGGTGTCCTTGCTGCCACCAAAAACACTGTCTTTGCTTCATCATGCAATTATTAGTGTTAGATTCTCATTTGCAGAAGTTGATACCAGTTTTGGTTACATGCTCAGGTTCATGATTTCTTAGTTTGCATAGCTATTTCACATTATTGCGTTGCAAATAAACTGCTGTTCATTTTCTTTGCTGTTATTTAGGTCAGATTAGGTTAAAGCAGCTGGATCTTTAGTTTTCTTAGTCTTTGTTGGTTAGTTTTGAAAAATCACGTGTAGAGAACCTGTGAAACTTCCTCTCCTACCCTTACCCCATCCATGCAACCTACTTCGTCCTCCAAATTAGATTATTGCCTCTCATTTGCTACGTTTTCTCCCTTTGCCCTAATTTCTACATTCTTGTGCATCATTGCTCCCTCCATCCTTGAACCAAATCCAATTGCTCCTTAGCCTCATGCGCCAAGTCCTAGACCCCTTAATATCCTTATCCAACCTCCATTTCCACTTTCCCACCATTTTTTCTCCATCAACCCTCCAAAATCCTCTTTTCGGAACATCGTGTAGAAATTTCAGGACATCCTGTAGAACCCCTGTAGACTTCCTATAGAAGCTCACGAAAGTGGTTTCTTGAGATCCGATCACTATGAAACTCTCTGGAAGGGTGATAGGGACACCTTAGGCCCTCTTCTAACCTTCCTAACCTCCTGAAAGCATTTCCTTTCGCCAATCCACCTCTGCACAGTCAAAAACAGTTAAAGCACATGCACAATAATTCTGCCAACTTACTCAAAAACACAAAAAGATGTTTCTTTTCAGATTTCACTTCAGAAATAGCTTAGTCACATGCATTTTACCTTTCTAAGAGTCAATGGCATTCCTTTCTTTAGCTTTCATCATTTTTCTTGCACCAGTAGGGTTAGTTGGTAAAACTAGGGTTTGCTAGGGTTTGCATTTCCTTTCCGCTTTCAGTTTCTTTCTACAAGTAGATTAGCCTCCTTTGAGTTAGCTTTCATTCATCAGCTAAAAAGCTTCTTCTAAGAGCTCATAGAAGTTTGCTTAAGCTCCTAGCAGACTTGTACCAGCTGATCAAGTGACAGTCGTGGCAAGAGCTAGTACTTGTGCATACAGCACCGTCGCTTCCAAGTTTGTTACGAACTACCGGGTTGATAAAATTGATGAAGGGAGTTCCATGAGTTGCAGCATTATTGCTGCAATACTGGGGCCCACCAACTGCAGTAGCTGATTTGTGTTGATGCTATGGTGGAGGAGTATGACTCCATAGCTTGTAACAGTGTTTGGGACGTGGTTCGAAGACCGGAGAACAAGTCAGTTGTGAGTTCCCGTTTGCTTTACAAGGTAAAGCAAGCTGCTGATGGTAGTGTAGAGAAGCATAAGGCAAAATTTGTTGCCCATGGCTTTTCACAGGTCGAGGAGATTGACTATGATGAGACTTTTTCTCCTGTCGCAAGGTACTCATCTATCAGATCTGTGTTGGAACTATCAGCACAGATGGGTTGGAAGATCCATTAGATGGATGTGAAGACTACATTCCTCAATGGCCAAATTGAGGAAGAGGTGTACATAGAGAAGCTGGAAGGTTTTGAGACCTTCGATCGTGAGTCGAATGTGTGCTAACTCAAGAGAGCATTGTACGGGCTGAAGCAAGCACCTCGTGCTTGGTGCACCAGGATAGACAACTACTTCACCAAGTTGGGCTTCACAAAGAGTGAAGCGGATGCAAACCTGTACCACATCGTGGTGAAAGGTAAGTTTTTGATCATTGTGCTTTATGTTGATGATCTCATATTGATTGGTGATGATCAGTTGATCATGTCTTGCAAGGAGGACCTTGCAAGAGAATTCGAGATGAAAGACATGGGTCTCATGCATTACTTCCTTGGCATGGAAGTGTGGCATAAGGATGGGGAGTTGTTTGTGTCTCAGGGCAAGTATTCCAATGAGATACTCAGGAGATTCCACATGGAGAAGTGAAAGCCCATGCAGACTCCTCTAGTAGGTAACTAGAGGAAGGAGGTTGCTACTTCAAGAGAAGTGGTAGAGGATACTATGTACAGGTAGCTTGTGAGTTCACTAATGTACTTAATGAACACACAACCAGATTTGTGTTATGCAATGAACTAGCTGAGTCAAGCGATGGTTTAGCCTACAAAGATGTTTTGGAAGGCGGAAAAGCATGTATTGAGATACCTCAAAGGCACATCTTAGTATGGATTCTGGTACAGATGGATAGAGGGAGTGAAGCTACAGGGTTTCACTGATGCAGATTGGGCAGTGAGTCCATCAAATCAGAAGAACACATCAGGAGGGATTTTCAACCTTGGGTCAGTGGAGTTTCTTGGTACAACAGGAAACAAAGGTCGGTTTCCATCTGGATGCAAAAAATCCTAGTTGGTTTGTTTGATCTGTTGAAAATAGCAACAAGAAATGCTAAAAATAGCATTGCTATAAATAGCATTTCAGGATATACTCCAACTCTGTTGGAAATAGAAAAAAATAGAAATGTTAAAAATAGCATTGGTATAAATAGCATTCCGGGATATATTCCAATTTTGATTTGTCCTTGAATCAAAATTGAAAATTAAAATTCGAATTTAGTCTCACTAGCTGTTTGAAAAATAATTAATTAATTCATCTTGAGTTAATTATTTGGAGAAATTCAAACATGAAGTCTTTGTGAAGACATGTAACAGTTATCCCTTTGATTGAGGAAGTTATCCCTTAATTAAGGAGATAAGGATGAGTTGTATTTGAGTTGTAATTAGTTAGCTCAGTTAACTGAGTTAAGTCCAGTTAAATTAGTTCCAAACAGTTGGAGGAACTAATTGTGAGTTCAGTCAGGTAATGCATGCATGCATGAAACTAGTGTACTCCAGATAACTAAATATTCTCTCATAAATAACTCATGCATGTCAGTTCAAACAGAGACCCAGTTGAGATTAAAGAAAGGGACATTGTACTATCAGTTGGAGGAATTTTCTTATAAAGGAAACTCATCCATGCAGAAGGAATTAAATCCTTCAGGATTGCACAGTTATTTCAGAGGTCAGTGTTGTGTGTGAGGTCAGAATCACATAGGTTGCAGCTGGAGGACCAAGGAGAAACTGCGCAAGGAAATAGGAGGCTTGGAGAACTGAAGGAAGGCATATGTGTTGTCTATTCTGTCTATGAGCAACAGTGAGGGATTTTACTAAGATCTGGATAGCTTGTGAGCTAAATCTTTGTGTAATCCTGAGATATTTCCATCTGTATGATAATACAGATAGTGGGGTTCTTAGCTAAGGCTTTCCCCAGAGTATTCTTCTGTGTTTCATGTGTGATTGAATCTTCTTCTCTGTTATATGTGTTGTGTTTGATCTTGCTCAAATCGATTAAGCTTCTGCAAGTTTGATTGTAGAAGTAGATTAAGTATTTTGCTTTAGTGCATTGCATAATCAGTTTAATCTGCAGTTTCTCTACAAGGTGTGTAGATAGTTGTTGGGCAACGGATCCCCCCATATCAGGTTTTTGGGGCTTTAAGCCCGAATTTTGGTCAAGAGTAATGTAAAGGCCCCGCGAAATGTGGGTGCAAAGCACAAGAGCCTAGGGTTGTCCGCCATAATATAATGTAATTTAATGTAAAGTGTGTCGGCCTACCCATGGTCAACAAACCATGCGATTATATAAATAGAGTGAGGCTCTACGTGTAAATTCAGTCTATGTTTTGGGATGATGAATTAGCTCTGAGTCTATAAGGCCGAGTCTTGGGTTGTAGTAGTAGGAAGAGGCTCTGCAGCTGAGTGCGTAGAGGCCTGGTAGAGTCCGCAGCTATGTATGCAGACCCCTGCAGCTAAGTGCGCAGGGCAGAGTTGGGATTGTACTTGGACAGAGAATTAATAAAAGACAAGCTGATTCTGGAATATTATGTGTCTATGCTTCTGTTATATTCATGCATCTCTTTACAGTTTTATGATTGCACACACTTGTTATGAATGTTGAATGATTAATGAGAATATTGGGCCTACTCAATTAAGTTAAAATCTATAATAATAACACAATAAGGATAAAGGATCTAGACAACACCTCTTCGCGCTCTTTACAAAGTTGCGCGGTAGTAGTTGCAAAGGACAAATGGCTGTGCGGAGTAGCGCAAGTGCACAGGTTCAGTTTGTGAACTTCCTAGAATTCATCAAGACATACCTAGGGTGTGAAAACCTGGTTCCAGCACCCTCCCATACTACCTCGGGTGAGACCTCAGTTCGCGCACCAGAGACTGTTGCCGAAAGGGCTGGTAGTTTCAGGATTTCTTTGGCTAAATCACTTCTGAATCTAGGTCAGGCCCCAACAAGCCAACAAATGGTTCCATTGCTAGGACCAGGATCTTCCTAAGGGATGCTTGATGTCGTTCCACTGGAACCCAACAATGAAGAAAATTGAAGAGTGGTTGGAGAAGAAGATTCACGAGTTCGTGACACAGGAAAACAGAACTCTGCAGGTATCCAAGAAAAGGTGGTTGGATCACTATGTGCATACAGAAATCCACAAGATATTCTTCACGTCCTTTCCTTCTGAACCGTATGAGTGGATCACGAGGTTAGCCGACAGCCAGGGAGGTGTAAGCTTGACCAACTGATAGTGTGGAATCCAGAATTAGTGCTCAAACTAGAGGCATTAGAAGATAATATCGCGTGAGCTGTGGACCATTGGCTTGACCAGATAATAGCGGGATTTATCACTGAGTTTATGATAGACACGACCGTGAGCTACAACGAAGCAAAACAATATTTTCTCATGGGACCGCGAGGTAAGTACATTAAAACTTTGAATACCTGGATTAAGATGTTGTTATGTGAAAAGCAGGTTATGTGAATACATTAATGTTTGGAATGACGCGGAGCGGAAAGATCTACAAAGGTAGCGGGGAAGTAGGAAACCGTTCCTTAATTTCACCTTCGTGAGAAAGTGAGGAAAAGCTCACTCGGGTCTCTTTGAGAAGTGCAGTCATTTTGATAAGGCAACGCATTTTGCAGTTACCACATCGACCCATGCCACCACTTGCTTCACCTCCTTCACCACCATCTCCACCCACTCCACCCCCACCAACCCCACAGTTCAGCATGGAAAGCACGATCAAGCTACCCACATTCAGAGGAGTAGGGAATGAGGATCCAGACTAGTTCTAGTTCATGGTAAGAGCAGTGTGGGAAGCACAAGGGGTCATGGATGACAACATTAACAAGCCTACATTGGTGAGTGCACTACAGGATCGCACGTTGACATGATATATCAAGCACTCTAATGACCACCCAAATGTAGGAATAGCAGAGATCCAGAATGCATTGAACAAAGAATTTAGTCGGATAAAATCAGACACACAGTGAATCATCATATTTAAAGCGATCGTGATGCTTCTAGTGAAGACCCCGTGGGATCTGGATCAGTGGATGAAGAGCATGATCCGCGAGGCTATTATGACGCTAATGAATGTGCAGCACCATGCATGGTTTGTGGCATCTTTGACACCACACCTGAGGATGGCGCTGTCACAACAGAAGCTTACAACCCAGGTCGAAGCATTGGAAATGGCGATGAGGTTGCATGAAACACTGATACAGCATCTGGTGTTAGGAGTTCAACAAATCCACGTGCAACTACAGAATCTCTGCCTAGAAATGTAGAGATTGAAGAAGGATAGGGCACCGTGGCTAGAGGCACGCGAGGAAGTATGGTGCTTAAAATGCAAAGGCCAGGGCCATGACAAGGATCATTGTCCAGTATTCGCAAACTACTTGGTAGGAGGGGGACCATTGCCGTTGAGACCAGAGGCATAGGCAAGGCTGAGTGTGACAGTCGTGCTATGGTGTGCGATATGTCAAATAGGAGGAAAACACATGATGGATAATTGTCATTTGTTGCAGAAGTATACACAAACCCCCCAACACTTGTCTTGTAATTTCTACAGGTCAGTAGGCCACAACGAGCATACTTGTCGCAGCTACGGGTTAATGATGGATCAGACCCTAGCCTATAGAATGCAGATAGAAACACGAGGCTTTGACCCAACCGCGGGGATGGCGCACACTGGATTTCAGAGGTGAGGTCGAGGACGAGGAGGAATAGTGCCAGGAAAGGGCCGCGGATAGCTAATTTGTTACAATTGCGGAGGACTAGGGCACTATGCTCGCGATCGTACCAACCCGATGAGAATATCATGTTCATAGTGTGCTCAGTTTGATCATGAAATGATATATTTTCCTACGTTGATCGCACGGATGTGCGAGAAAGGGGTACTCCAGCCTCCTCTGACTCAGAATATTCAAATGATGAGGTTTGAACCATGAGAAGAAGACCCAAATGTGAACATGATACTCAGAAGCGGTGAGACTGCAGGGTAGGATAAGGGGAAGCAGCCTAAGGAAGATACATGGGTTCACAAGGCTCCTACAAATGAACCTGAGTTTGACTTAGAACACACAAAAGAGACGTTCATGGAAGCTAAGAAGAGCTTCACGGAGGCCTCTAATTTAGGTACTAAGGATCAACCAGACCCAGGGATGGATCCTTCTATGCTTACTACCTTTTTGGAGACATGTATGAAATTGCTGTGCAATAATAAGGCAATTAAGGGACTACAGGAGTTGATCACCAGGTGCGCGGGATCAGGAGAACCGTGCGTAGTCTGAAAATTGGGGAAGCACACATTGCGCACCGAAAGGGAAATGAGATTGATGGCACAGATTGGTGAGTATGAAATGGATCAGGTAATCCTAGACCTAGGTTTAGACACAAATTGTTGAAAATGCAACAAGATGATGGAGCTTAGTGGAAAGGAGTCGCCTTCACTAAGTGGGCCCGCAGGCTTATTTTGGCGCAAAGTCTATTTGTAGACTATGTCTATTTTTATACATATGGATCATGGTCTATGAGTTGCAGGATGATGTTTATGGATGATTGGTCATGTTGGGAAAAATATATGGACTTCTATTTTTGGTTCATAGCAGAGTGATCAGAGTCTATTTTTAGACTACCAAGCTAAAAATAGAAACAGTCAAATATTATTAGCCCTTAGTAATATTTGGACTCTAAACATTATCTTATTCTCTTGGAGCACTTCAGTTCGAGCTACAGAGGTGGCACATGCAGCTGACAAAAGTAATCACATGGTTTCTTATGTGTTAGTTGAGCTATTGCATGGAGGACTTCAGTTAGAACTCATGCATGTGAGTTATGTGGAGTTGGATGTGGAGTTGATGGAGTTATGTTCAGTTTGACTTAGTTGAACTAGTTGTATTTAGTCTAACTAAAGAATACACTAGTGATGAGTTGTGTGAATTAAATATTAATTAATTCACTAATTATTAACTCATAAAGAAACTAAAGAATACATCAGTTAACTCAGTGCATGGACAGTTCAACAGAGACAGGTGTTAGAGGTAAGTGAAAGGGTGAGTTGTGACTATCAGTTGTGCATGAGATCTGCACATGCAGGGATTGAGTAATGCCAATGAGGATTATGCAATGTGGGCCAATATCAAGGCAATTGTAGCTTGTGCTCATGTGATTCTCTTGCAGGATTGTGCAGTGGAGGCAGGCAAAGTAGCGGAGGAGATTTGAACCTGTGACTTGTTTGGATCTGAGCTAGTTTTGTGTGTAACAGGTGGAGATAGTACTGAGTACTTGTGAGGAGTATTGTACTATGTATTATTACATGTTCTCAATCATTATAATATACAGATAGTGTAGGGTTTTCATCTATATGCTTTCCTTCGGTTACATACTGTGTTAATGTGCGCATGCGATTGATGTTTCATTGTTTTTAATGCTGCTAAATTGATGATCAACATAGAGGAGGTTATGTATTATGCATGTATTCCACAATAGTGTATAATCAGGATAATCTCTGTGAATAAGTGTCATATTATTCAAAATTTCTACATGGTATCGGAGCTCTTTGATTTGTAGAAAAATTTCTATAGGATATCAGAGCGAGGATTGATCCTCAGATCTATTATTCAGAAAGTGTTTACATTCTATTTCTTCAGGTGGAGTCTATAATCGGGCCAGGTAGCCTCTAGATTCATCCTTCCTTTGGAAGGTGAGATATCCGGTAAAAGCCCATACAGTCAATCTCCATATGAGAAATACTTTGTTCTCACGAATTCTAGATCAGAAGCAGTTGAGTTTTGAGCTGGTGGAATGGCGCTCAAGGATAAACTCAGAAACATCAAAGATGAGAATGGAGATGCCACAGATTTTCCGCAGAAGAAGAAAAATAAGCAAGCTGTTGGATCTGTAGCGGGAGAGGCCTTAGCCTTGCAGTTTGAGCTGGATTTTTCACTAATCGCATGCTTGGTATCAAGTGTGATGGGATCGGTGTGGTTCTTGGACAGTGGTACGTCTTCTCACATGACAGGAGATCGAGATTTGTTTTATGATCTAGATGAGAAAGATCGAGAAAGATCTTGGAGTGCACATCGAGATGAGCGATGATGGCAGATACAATGCGACCGGTATTGGTACCATTTCCTTTGAGAGGGAGTCTAGTAAACCCTTCATATTGAAGGAAGTGATGCATGTTCCAGGATTGAAGAAGAATCTTATCTCTGTGGTGACATTAGAAGACAAGGGATATGATGTTGTCTTCAGCGAGGGAAAGGCTTTCCTACGCAGCAAGACAACTGGAGAAACCTGGAAGATAGGGGTTTGAGTCAAGAACCTTTATCAGTTGCATGTAGATGCATGCAAAGCCTTGAGCAACAAGGCAACTGATGGAGACTTGGTGGTTGAGAGGGAGCATATATTACCTCTCAACATGCAGAGCCAGAAGAAGTCTCAGATGATTGTGGAGGAGCTACGATTGGTGCAGCAGCTTCAGGAGGTTATGGAGCAGCCACAACAAGGGAATCTGAGAGGAGATCAAGTAGAGACATCTACTCATGAAGAGACCTCCAGTAGGGGGAAACTTCAAGCCAGGTGGGCTGAGGGATCACATGCAGACATACCTCCAGGTAGGAGGTGGGGTGATGTGGATTGATCGTCCCAAGGAGGAGGGGCAAGATCCTTGAGGTACCCAACCTCTTGGATGAGACCTTGCTATGGGACCCCCGATGTGGAGTAGCAGGAACTGATTGAATGGGTAGAGATAGATGCGGATGGAGCAGCAGAGATAGCGACAGT
The DNA here is from genome assembly GCA_031772625.1 of Pinus tabuliformis. Taxonomy (NCBI): domain Eukaryota; kingdom Viridiplantae; phylum Streptophyta; class Pinopsida; order Pinales; family Pinaceae; genus Pinus; species Pinus tabuliformis. Next base: position 181,659,180 of record CM062816.1, on the reverse strand, counting down.
GTAGGGAATCCCAAGACAACACATAGCTAGCAGGCTGCAACAATCCGAGAGGCACAAGTGTTTTGCATAGTGCTAGGTGTCACAAATAAGTGTGCAATGGTGCGAGATGCATGGAGATGTTGCAGTAGCACATATGTCAGAGAGGGAGCACTTGTCAGCAGCAAGTAGAACTTTAGCATCAGATTATGTTCCTAGCCCAACAGAGTGGTCAGATGGGAGTTGTTTTTGTTCCAAGTGTTGTTGGAGCAAGTGGACCGGGCAAATGTGTGCATGCAAAACATTACAGAGGTAGGATAGGAGTTGCTAATAATCCATATCTTGTTGAGAGGGAGTGTTAAAAATGCAACAAGATGATGGAGCTTAGTGGAAAGGAGTCGCCTTCACTAAGTGGGCCTGCAGGCTATTTTTGGCGCAAAGTCTATTTTTAGACTATGTCTATTTTTAGACATATGGATCATGGTCTATGAGTTGTGTTGAGTCTTGAAAATGTCATTCATTTCCATTACACTTTCCCTATTATGTCCATTATATCACCTCCATTTCACCTCCATTTCACTACTATGTCACCACATTCATCCCACTTTCATTATCATTGGGCCACCTTTATGTTTTTCCAATCTTTATTATTTCTAAGTCTTTTAAGTGAATTTGTGGTTAAACATTAAAAAATAATGTGCATATGCTTATACCTAACAAATGGGTTGAGATTGTTGACATGTGTAGGTTGAAAGGAGGCTTCTAGAAGACCCTTATGTGGCACTCTAAGGCCAAATTCGAATTTGGTTGGAAAGAATCATGGGATCATGAGGATATGTGTCACATCTCCTAATTGTATTGTAACTCTAAAAAGACACGTGTCTTATCAGTTCCTATTTTGATTAGGACTCTAGAGGTAGAGGGAGAGATTCATGGATTATCATTAATGAGATGGCTCTCATCTTTTTGTATAAATAGGAGATCTCTCTCCTTCATTTGTTAGTCATTTTTAGTCTTTAGTCCCTAGTTCTTGCTTGATGGCTTTTGAAAGCTTTGGAGAGCTTTGTTGTACTTTGTACTTTTGAAGAAATTGAATAAAGCTTTGATGATCTCAACATGGAAGGAGATGTGAAGTAGATGTCATGGAGCATATTAGGATGTAAGGTAGAGTAGATTTCATTTTGTAAATATTGCTTTGTAGAATGTAAGGTAGATTAGATTTCTCATTCATGTAATTTTAATTTCATGCAAGTGTGTTTAATTTTGCTTTGATTTCATGACTAGTGGCATGTGTGATCATCTTGTCTATGTTGCTGACCTTTATTTTTCTGTAGTTTGATTTTCATTAGTATCATTTCTTTAACTTGCACTTTACTTTCTGCTCTTAGATATCAAGTTGTTCATCTATTGATGGTTCTTTTTCCATAATCAAATAACTTTATTGGAGCCAAATTATCACTTAGTACAGCATGGTTTAGTTTGCTTTAAGACTCACATTGCTGACTTGTTCATAACTGTTCTCACATGATAAATCTAGCTGAAAGGCAAAAAGGTTAAGAAAAGGTTAAAGTAGTGTGATTTGTCTCCTTTATGTAGTGTCACTTAGATTTCACATTTCATTTTCATTTTAAATCAGCAGCAGAGATACTGGGCCGATGTCATTAGTCCTTTATTTGATGTCTTTATTTTCCTTTAAGCATTTGATTTCATAGGTGGTAGGGGGCCCCTGCCTTGTATAGTTGTCATTTTATTTTTGCATTTTATTTCACCATGTATATTAGCTGTACATAAATTGCTTTCAAGTTGATTGTAGATTAGTGATGCACATAGCCTTTTAATGAACTAATGACGTGATAGAATCATCTTGTCCTTTTGCTAAAGCAGCAAGGATACTGGGTCTCATAGTCATTCTCTCATTATTTGATTATTGCATTTTATTTCGATTGAACTAGTTGCATTAAACACTTTAGAAAAGCAACAAGAACAAAACCCCAAAAACAACATAAACTATAAAACAACGAAGTAAGAGAAAGGTTAACTAAGCACATATGGTGCACCACACTTCATCAGTTTACGATACCCGGATTGATAATTTATGTAGAGCAATTTAAGACATTAAATTGACTAGACATTTTGGCACCGTTGCCGGGGAAGTGTAATTAGGAGACCTTATTTCTTACATCTGAAAAAAAAAGAGGTTAACAATTCTTGAGTATGCTCTCCTCTTGCACTTTGTGTGATCTAGAGGATCAGAAAAAAGGATTGTTAAGTAAAAAAGAAAAATAATAATTCTTGAGTATGCTCCCCTCCTGGACTTTGTGTGATCTGGAGGATCAGAAAAAGAATTGTTAAAAAAAAAATATAGGAGACAAAATAAACTTCATCACTTCAATTGATTCAAGAAAAATAAAAATAAAAATAAACTTCATTTCATTTCCATTTTCACTCCATGCCATCCATTTCATCAATAAAAGTTATTTCCCCATGATCATTTCCATTAAGATTGCCTAACTATCTCTATTTAGCTAAGTGGTTGCTGTGACACTGGTTTCCGCAGCTGATACCGGTTTCCGCAGCTGACACCGGTTTCCGCAGCCACCACTCTGTTTTTCAAACTTACAGTCAAGATGTTAGTGCAATAAAATGAAAATGCAGGTATGACTAAGCAATATAAAAATTCAAAAATTCAGAAAAAAAAAAATGCATATAGAAGTGAGTTTATATCATAAGGATGAAGGGTTGCCAGATGGTGTCAACCTAGCTGTGGCCTCTGCGCATGATTCAAATGTGCAAGAAGAGGGATCCGTTATTTCTGATAGAATTGAAATACATAATATGCAAATTGAGGCCCCAAATCATACTGAGGGTATTTCCATGGTCACAGGCAGTAGTAGTGGGGAAGTGTCATCAGAAGTAGTTGCATCGAATGAAAACAAGGTTCAGGATCAGAAATTGAAATCATATGATGAGGATGCAAAGAGAGATTCAATTGACGAAGAGAAAGCTACGTATGGTGCTTTAAGTTCTGAAGGGCAGAGTTGGGAGGAGTTGAGAACTTCGGAATCTCATAGCGTCCCCTTCACAAATGAAGAGATTAGCGGACTTGCAGAAAACATATGTGCAAACAGTACGGATTGTGAAGTACAAAGATGCAGGGGGTTGAATGATTTGGATGATTTGGATGTTTTGAACTTGTGTAATACACCTGCAAAACAGTAGATCAAGCAAGAAAAACGAATGCAGCAATAAAAACATCAACTCAGAAAGAATGCAGAACAGAGAACAGTTAATTCAGGAAAAATGTAAACACAAAACAAATGTCAAACTTCAAACGTTCGATTTGACCAAACAGAGACGAATTTAGAAAAACTAAAACATGGGTTTTTTTGCCAGGAGGGTTAATTAGATAACATAGAAACCGTTTAAGGAAATTCGTGGCGGTCTGGGAGAAATCTTCGGTTCTTTGGAGCCTCTTTCTTGCTGCCGCGTGAAAAAAACTGGACTTGAATTGATTAACTGATAGTTTGAATGCGTGACTCGACTCCGCGTGCCTGAGGGAAGGAATTCTAATTGGGATCAACTGCATGCTGGCATCTAAAACCAATTACACGCCTTCCATATTATTCAATTCAAACCTGTTTAGAGACGTGTTCCAATTGAACACGACTCTCTGCCATTAAATCCCATGAAGTCGTTGTCGGTTAAATGTTGGGAGAAAATCATGTTTGAAGAACTCAGGGAAATGAAGGATTCCCTCGCATTTCAGATTACTCGTCCTAAAAATCCGGATCAGTATACACCACTTGTGTCAATTTCTTTATTGCATTCTGCGTTTATTGTGATTTAGGGGTGAAAATGTATGCTCCACCAAGTGCTCAGGAAATGACTTACTATGAACATGTTCAGAAGCGCCATGAGGAGAAAGGTTGTTTGTATGCCTGCCTCTTCACCATGTGCTGCTGCTTTTGCTGTTACGAAACCTGCGAGTGCTGCATGGATATACTCTGTTGTTGCTGCCCTTGAGAGAGCAGAGAATGATGCGGTCATCTTCCCATATAGGAAATTCATGTCACAAAGAAAAAAAAACAACAAAACATTAGGATTTGGACTCCAAAGGATCAAAATAATTTTGTTATGGACTTTTTGTCATATGATCCTCTGATATGATCTGAGGTTTTTGTTGTAAAAGGTTTTGGGTATTATTAATAAATTTCCGATATTTATGAAAAAAAAAATTTCAAAATTGATGATCGACTGTTTTAAGCCACTTTCCGCAGCTCACACAGGGTTTCCGCAGCCAATCCCGGATTCCGCAGCTGTTTTGTTAAACTCTAGGTTGCAAGTGTCATCAAGCAAAACAAGCCACATGGGTAGCTGGGGGAATGTTGGTACATGGATGGTCTTCTATTCATTCATCAAATTTAATAAAAAAGACCCCGGTCAAAGGGAAGTCAAATTGTGTGTTATCACAAAGTCGCCACACTGAGTTGCTGCATGTCAAGAAAAAATAATAATTTTGAATCAATGAAATGAACAAGTTATTTTCTCACTTTTCTGAAGGTATTGATTAATTTTGGATTGATGATGAAAAATGAATGGCTAACTTTTTATTCAAGATTTTTAGCTACAGAACTGTGCACATTCCGCAGCTAAAGTCCAATTCCGCAGCTGTTCTCTGATTCCATAGCCAGAAAAACCTCATTATTCAAATCAGCCTATCTTTCTCAAACAAAATCAGATTTTAATGATTTAAGTATCATTGGAAGGATCTCAACAAGATCTATACGATGAGAAATATATCATTAGAGTTTGAAATGGCAAATAATGAAATAAATTGCTGAAAAGAAGCAACATCAACTTGAGGCACCAATTCCAAAGCAGGTATAAATTCTTTTGATTTTTCCTTTGAGAACTTGTTTCATTAATACAAATTCTTAGTTTTGTGTGTAGATATCATAACTAAAGAGATTGATCACCTCTCTCCTTTGATAATCTTACATTACATTGCAGAAGAAGTATTAGTTTTTTTTGCAGGTTCCAGGAGGAAGGACAAATGACTACAAGAGAATGGTGTCTCTCTAAGAGACCAATTTGTTTCATAAGAGGATGATCAACAACAAAGAGGAAATATGCTGATGCAAAATCAGATCCAAACACTTGAAAAAACTTTCAGATACTATTGTCTCCATCGCATCCATCCATCACATCCATACTTCATAATAAACCATTCACCTTATTCCACTCCATACTTTCCACTTACATTCACATACACTTTCCATCTCTTTTTGTCCATTCATAACCCACAAATAAAAGCAAGAGGCTCATTCATATGCTTATTGTCCATTGCCATTTCTACTCTCCATTGCCATCTTCCATTTTCATTTTCCATTCCTTGTCATTTTCATTCTGCAAATAAGCCCTGCTTCAATGCAAATTATTGAGTCCATAGTCCTTTGAGTCTAATTTCTTTGTAAAAACACCTTGAGGCTTGCATGCCTTAATGGCAAGTTCTCATGCTGACAAACAATGGGAATACATTAATGTCCCTTGTTCGTCAGATCTTCTAGGTGACTCGACTTCAGCAAATTCATTCGTACCTAGCAAGATGTGTTTGGGTATCTTGACTCTCATTGTCATCAATGGTGAGAGTTCTCGTGTTGACTAGTGGCATCCATTAATGGCCACTAAGCCAACAATTTCCTACTATGTTCGACATCAGAACATCTTTTCACATAGTAGGAATTGTGCCAATGAGTTTTGAAGACATGAAGACTATTATTTTCAGCATTTTGGAGCAGATTCAGCAAGTTTTAGTAGAACCAATAAAAAGTCATATTATCTCTCTATCCATGGCTCCTCTTGTTCAGCCACTTGAAGAAGAATATGATCAGAAATTTTCAGCCACTACACATACAACTCATCCATTCCAAAAGGGTAAGTGAAGGTACGACATTTTCTAACTTTTGACCATAGAATTCCATAAAAAGCTAGAATGATAATTGTTGGAAAAACATTTCTCTTCCTCATTTCATAAAATTGCCAATACCATCAGTTGGGGGGGGAATACATTCATATTCATATCTTGCCATGTCCATATCATATTCAAGAACTCACATACTTCCAACATATATTAATTATTACATTGCTATTATGAGCATACAATGGCTTTTGAAAAAGTGCTTAAAGGATAAATTGGATACAAACAAAATCATGGTTGTCACACAAGAACCAACCATCATGCAGTCCAATAGAGATATACTTTGCAACAATAATCAAAATATCATTATGCAAAGTTCAAAGATCAAAATAAAAGGCAACAAAAAAGAAAAAATGGTTGTAACACAAGAACCAACCATGTTGCAATTCAAGTGAAACACTTTGCAGAAACATGAAGTTATCAAATGATATCATGCAAAGTTAAGCCAAAGCTCAAGGATCAAAAGAGTTAATGTAATATATATTGCATGAGGACATGCAATAGCTTCAGTTAGGGGGTATGTTGAGTCTTGAAAATGTCATTCATTTCCATTACACTTTCCCTATTATGTCCATTATATCACCTCCATTTCACCTCCATTTCACTACTATGTCACCACATTCATCCCACTTTCATTATCATTGGGCCACCTTTATGTTTTTCCAATCTTTATTATTTCTAAGCCTTTTAAGTGAATTTGTGGTTAAACATTAGAAAATAATGTGCATATGCTTATACCTAACAAATGGGTTGAGATTGTTGACATGTGTAGGTTGAAAGGAGGCTTCTAGAAGACCCTTATGTGGCACTCTAAGGCCAAATTCGAATTTGGTTGGAAAGAATCATGGGATCATGAGGATATGTGTCACATCTCCTAATTGTATTGTAACTCTAAAAAGACATGTGTATTATCAGTTCCTATTTTGATTAGGACTCTAGAGGTAGAGGGAGAGATTCATGGACTATCATTAATGAGATGGCTCTCATCTTTTTGTATAAATAGGAGATCTCTCTCCTTCATTTGTTAGTCCTTTTTAGTCTTTAGTCCCTAGTTCTTCCTTGATGGCTTTTGAAAGCTTTGGAGAGCTTTGTTTTACTTTGTACTTTTGAAGAAATTGAATAAAGCTTTGATGTTCTCAACATGGAAGGAGATGTGAAGTAGATGTCATGGAGCATATTAGGACGTAAGGTAGAGTAGATTTCATTTTGTAAATATTGCTTTGTAGAATATAAGGTAGATTAGATTTCTCATTCATGTAATTTTAATTCATGCAAGTGTGTTTAATTTTGCTTTGATTTCATGACTAGTGGCATGTGTGATCATCTTGTCTATGTTGCTGACCTTTATTTTTCTGTAGTTTGATTTTCATTAGTATCATTTCTTTAACTTGCACTTTACTTTCTGCTCTTAGATATCAAATTGTTCATCTATTGATGGTTCTTTTTCCATAATCAAATAACTTTATTGGAGCCAAAATATCACTTAGTACAGCTTGGTTTAGTTTGCTTTAAGACTCACATTGCTGACTTGTTCATAACTGTTCTCACATGATAAATCTAGCTGAAAGGAAAAAAGGTTAAGAAAAGGTTAAAGTAGTGTGATTTGTCTCCTTTATGTAGTGTCACTTAGATTTCACATTTCATTTTCATTTTAAATGAGCAGTAGAGATACTGGGCCGATGTCATTAGTCCTTTATTTGATGTCTTTATTTTCCTTTAAGCATTTGATTTCATAGGTGGTAGGGGGCCCCTGCCTTGTATAGTTGTCATTTTATTTTTTCATTTTATTTCACCATGTATATTAGCTATACATAAATTGCTTTCAAGTTGATTGTAGATTAGTGATGCACATAGCCTTTTAATGAACTAATGACGTGATAGAATCATCTTGTCCTTTTGCTGAAGCAGCAAGGATACTGGGTCTCATAGTCATTCTCTCATTATTTGATTATTGCATTTTATTTCGATTGAACTAGTTGCATTAAACACTTTAGAAAAGCAACAAAAACAAAACCCCAAAAACAACATAAACTATAAAACAACGAAGTAAGAGAAAGGTTAACTAAGCACATATGGTGCACCACACTTCATCAATTTACGATACCCGGATTGATAATTTATGTAGAGCAATTTAAGACGTTAAATTGACTAGACAAGTTGCAGGATGCTGTTTATGGATGATTGGTCATGTTGGGAAAAATAGATGGACTTCTATTTTTGGTTCACAGCAGAGTGATCAGAGTCTATTTTTAGACTGCCAAGCTAAAAATAGAAACAGTCAAATATTATTAGCCCTTAGTAATATTTGGACTCTAAACATTATCTTATTCTCTTGGAGCACTTTAGTTCGAGCTACAGATGTGGCACATGCAGCTGAAAAAAGGAATCATGTGGTTTCTTATGTGTTAGTTGAGCTATTGCATGGAGGACTTCAGTTAGAACTCATGCATGTGAGTTCTGTGGAGTCGGATGTGGAGTTGATGGAGTTGTGTTCAGTTTGACTTAGTTGAACTAGTTGTATTTAGTCTAACTAAAGAATACACTAGTGATGAGTTGTGTGAATTAAATATTAATTAATTCACTAATTATTAACTCATAAAGAAATTAAAGAATACATCAGTTAACTCAGTGCATGGACAATTCAACAGAGACAGGTGTTAGAGGTAAGTGAAAGGGTGATTTGTGACTATCAGTTGTGCATGAGATTTGCACATGCAAGGATTGAGTAATGCCAATGAGGATTGCGCAGTGTGGGCCAATATCAAGGCAATTGTAGCTTGTGCTCACGTGATTCTCTTGTAGGATTGTGCACTGGAGGCAGGCAAAGAAGCAGAGGAGATTTGAACCTGTGACTTGTTCGGATCTGAGCTAGTTTTGTGTGTAACAGGTGGAGATAGTACTGAGTACTTGTGAGGAGTATTGTACTATGTATTGTTACATGTTCTCAATCATTATAATATACAGATAGTGTAGGGTTTTCAGTTGTATGCTTTACCCGGGTTACATACTGTGTTAATGTGAACATGCGATTGATGTTTCATTGTTTTTAATGCTGCAAAATTGATTATCAACGTAGAGGAGGTTATGTATTATGCATGTATTCGACAATAGTGTATAATCGGGATAATCTCTATGAATAAGTGTCATATTATTCAAAATTTCTACACAAATGTATTACCGAAGCAGACAAGGGAACGTAAGGGTAGTTCGGCGTTACAGTGGTCCCCTATTCAATTATGAATGACGAACCAATAGAAGATTTTACCCATGGGGAGGTTGCCAGGGGTAATAGTTGATATCGAAGGCACGAGCACACAGATGGATTTTGAAGTAATAGAGATTGTTGATGACAACAATCCTTATCCCGCATTGCTAGGAATAGACTGGGCCACTGATATGAATGGAGTCATTAACCTGAAGAAGTGGAAGACAATATTCAAGAAAAAGTCCCTACACATAGTAGTTCCGCTAGACCTAGCCGAAGGAGCATGCTACACTGAACCAATGTGCGAAGATGAGCTAGATTATATTTACCAAATAACGGTGCAAGACTAGGATCAAGTGAACCTAGCTACAGATGGGAGAATCTCGTGGGAGCATGACAGCTCCTGTACTTCGGATTCAGATGAAGAAGTGGAACGCTGGCAAAATCAGTTGCATGAAGTGACAATGCTAAATTGCAACATGATGATTAGATCACTCCATTGCGTGGTGACAGAGGCAAGGGCACTGCCAACCTATGATGGGGTGATGGTGGTGGATGAATTCTTAGAAAAATTTGAAAGCGCAGTACTAGAACATCAGCAGTATGGTGCGCTGGAATGGCACTGCATGCAACACCCGTACGATGGTGGAGTACACATCAGAAGACCATTGTAAACTGGCACGAATGTAGGAGGTAGATGCGCTTATGGTTTGGAAGCCCCCAGCAGCAAACGAGAGCCGGGCATCTAGGAAAAGCAGCCTGCGTGCCCACCTGTGTAAATGGGTGCGGACAAGTGTTGTGCAAGCACGCCCCAGACTAATGATCGAAAATTGAAACCAAACATAGCAACAGGAAAAGCAATGCGCCCCATAGAGGTTCCACATAGAAGCATTCCAAAAGGTATGCAGAATCTTGAGTAGGGTTTACGAGGAGGGACGGACTGATTGGGACCTGCCCGTACTAGCAGTCCAATGGGCCTATAGGGCCATGCACAAGAACCTAAGTGCGGAAATGATTTCAAAGACGAGAATATGCAGATTCAAGAAGCCATTTGGTGAGGGAGCCTTGAGCTTCGCGAACTCGAAGAAGATTGGGTATGACTGAAGCAGAAAAGCATGTTAATGAACACGGAAATCAGAAAATTGGAAACCAAAATCGTGCAAGCATGTTGCGTCAATAGAAGGACAGGACAAGATATGGGCAGCCATACCACCTTCTTAGAATATTGTCACCGAAAATGTCTGGCTATGCTACCATGGCTATGACCACACCTTACTAGACAAAGTAAACAAGGGATCACACTGCATAAAGAAGAATGTGAGGCGCTGACTAGCATGAGGATAATTAAGGAGCGCCCGCTGTTGTAGGGAAAAGTATCCGACTCGGATGACCCTATCCCACTCTATGGGTGACAGTTCCTTAGCAACAACTGTAAAACAAACTACTTAAGGTTTACTTCTTTATGAAAGCAAAAGAGAATGGAGAGAGCACTAACCGTTGCCTTGCGCTTAATGTCGAATCCAAACTCTTCTCTTTGGCCGCTTGCTCCTAGCTCTTTGTTCTTCTGCTCGCCCAGCTACGATGAGATCCTGCAAAATAAAAAAGAAGGAAACTACAAGAGGCATGCAATCATAACTGGTTCATGGATTAGTGTAAACCAAACATGCAATCATCACAATATATAATTGAAACAAGAGCACATAGAAGAACCTCAATAGCTTTTATTAATGAAGAAATAAAGGTTCTGAGAGTATTACAACCATTGAAGGCTCCAACCCAGCAACACCTCCCAGCAGAAAGAATTGCTCTTCTTCACCTCTCTCAAACAATCACCCAATAACTCAATAGTGAAACCAACAGCATATCATTACTTTGCACAAAATTCCAGCCTCCTGAGCTCATAGGAGAGAGCTCAATATATAGATGAATTGAGAAAGGATGAGTCAGCTTGCAACTGATGTGTAGCTGCCTTGTGTCCTCTCTCTCTTCAGTTAATCTTTAGTTGATCTTCAGTTCTTGAGTCCACTTGGAGAACTTTGCTTCCACTTGGAGAAACAGAGCCTCTGACTCATCACAAGGCGAAATACCTGACCCAAGTGTCATTTTTGGAAGATTCCAAAGCAATGACTCACTGTGCCACTTGTCCCTTCTCGCTCAGCGCAGGTGGCCTTTGTCCCACTTGCTTTGCAACGCAGGTACACCATGGAGCAACTGAGTTTTAGCGCAGAAACCTAGTGGAGCACCTGCTTTGATTTCAGGATTGCTTGTTTTTTAGTGTTTTCAGGTGGAGAACTAATCTGAGAGCTGTTGGTTTGCTGACCTTGTTCCTCTAGGGGTAGGAACATCATGTTTAGGGAACTTTGGATCCCTTGGATTATTGACAATTCATGCTTGTTGCTGTAAGGCACAAAATTGTCTATAACAGATGCCCCCTAAAGTATGAGGTCGTTTATCGGGTGAAATGCTTTATTGAGAGGATCCGAAGTTCATTCAATCTGCTGAGAAGTGTCCTGTAATAAGATACAATACAATACATTATTTTTCATGCATTTTTCATGATCTAGCTGAGGCGGGCATTCCCATGCTCAGCTTTATAAATACATTTTGGTACATAGAACAGACGGTCGTCTGATTGTAGACTGATAATTCTCTGCTGAAATTATCATCCTTTGAGAAGGATGATCATCTGCTGTAATGGTGTACATATCAAATGTCTTTATGTCCTGAATATATATCGCAGCCCGGATGGATGAAACTAGATCCGGGGTCTTCAATCTCTTTCGATCTTCACTCGATGTACAAGTCGATCCATGTGAGAATTTCTTGAAGTCGAACATGGAAAGACATCGCTTGATTACCGGTCAATGATGTAAACCGTTAACAAGCGCGAGAGGAGTCACCGATAAGGATGATGACCCTCAAGGTACGGCAGTACAATCCACATGGTGGGAATAAAGGACTTGGCGTCGACCACCATGCAAAATCTTCTGGTCGAAGGTCATTGATGTATACCTGTCGCCGGAAGTGAGAAACTTGCCATTGAGGCATGCAAGCTTCAAAGTACTGAGGGGGGTGTTCCTAGATCAACTCCTTGGATAATGAGCTGATGTCGACAAGGAGCGATCCGTCAAAGGAGGGCCTTAATGAATCCCACATCAGTGACACGGAACGGAGCTAGTGATTGTGATGAGGTGAAAACAAACTGTGATGTATGATTCAGGGTGGCGGTCATGAAGTGGATGAAGGATAATGTATGGCAGTGGGTGGAACACGGTTGACTCTTTACAGAACCACATATCTTGAACATATAACGACACTGATGTGATGGATTGGTAGCATTACCCCAATTGTGGATGGTGTGGCGAAGACCATGGTTATGAGACCGGTGAATGAAACAACCCAACCCGGTGTGATACGGAGGACAAAGTGTCATGTTCAAGAGCGAATTGCTACCATTAATGCTGTGAGGTTCTCCCAATTTTTCCCCAGTCATTGCTGACCAGTACCTCTTTATTTTTGTCAAGCTTGAGGAGGATAACATATGCTTGTTCTATAACCTGCCCTTCGGGCAAGCCCATCGCTATGTTTTAACGAGCCTAGCGATAGGGAAACTCGTTCTCGTCTAAAGACAAGTTTGTCGCTATTTAATCATTTTAACGAGTCTAACGACAAAGAAAACTCGGTCCTTTTCATTTTTAGAGAGTCTGAAAAGGTACGAAAAGTTAACACCAAAATTCCTTTTTCGTCTTCTAATCCCTTAAGTCCGAAAAAGTATAAAACAATACAGAAGGGATGAATTTTCGATTTCTTTAACGAGCCGAACAAAACAAGCGCTCGATCTTTTTGTGTAATAATCCCTCAAGTCCAAAAAGATTAAAATCTAGAGGAGGGATAGCTCTTCTTGTCCTTTAACGAGCTGGAAGACCAAAACTCGGCAAACTTTTCATATTTTACGAGTCAGTGAAAAGAGCTCAAAGAAGACTCGTCTTTTGAGGAACGAGTGATGAACAGGGATAGCAGCAGATTCCAGGTACAGGTTGGAATTCTCCAATCACGGCAGTGTCACAAGGATGGCTAAGTGAAATCACTCTTCGCAGCTGTTCCTCAAAATGGGTAAACAAACATATGGAGGTGAACGATTGGCCAAATGAACGAATGGAGGTGAAAACACGACCAAGGGCTTTTAATATGGCTTTCAAAGGTTACATTTCTCGAGGTTGTTTACCGGTTCATTTTTTCTGGATGAGCTTGAACTGTAGGGAAAGATTGCTCACAACTTGTGTTTATTTTTTAACGAGCATGAACTCTGTACAAAACTGCTCGATTCTTGCGTTTATTTTTTAACGAGCATGAACATTGCTAAAACTGCTCGATTATATGGTTTACTTTTGATTTTTTACCATAATTAGCTTCTCTTTTTCATTGATAGCACCGCATTTTCAATTTGCTGCAACAAACTAGTTAGAAATGGGTAATATTTACTTGAAAATGAGATTAACACATCAATATTTACCTTGAATTACGTAAGAAAGCAAATAAAAAGGGTTTTACCTCTCATTTTACCATTTCATTTGCATTTTGCTTGTTGGAGCTTTGGAGGAGCCTCTTTCCCCTCGATCTTCATCAGCTGATTCCGGGAGATTCTGCAGACGATTTTCGGCGTCGTTTGGACCAGGTAGGAGCTAAACCTTAGCTCTTCATTTTCATGGTTTCATTTTCCTGTTTTATGCCTGTTTTGCTGCTCTATTGAGCCTCTGGGGTTTTGCCAGGGCGCCCTATGATCAACGTAGGTTCCCCATTCAAAAAATGCGTTGGGATCCAAGCTGCTTGAAGGCAGCTTGTCCCCCAACGCAGGTAGTACACTGGGCACCTGCTTTGGGGCATAAAAGCAACAATTTTTCACAGATTTTGATGAAATTTTCGCCAGTTTTTCATCAATTTCAGGAGCTGACTCATCCTCTTGTTTGTTTTGCAGGGATTCTTGAACAAGATGGCCCTAACATGGCGAGAACGAGAACATGAAGAAGAAGATATGATTGCCCTTCATGATCCTGTTACGGTGGGCGCATTGCGAGACTGTGGTTTACTGAAGTTTTTCCGTATCTCTAGCATGAGAGCACAGATTTCACTACTGCAGTATTTGCTTGATGCTTGGGATCCTGTTAACCAAGTATTCCAGATCAGGAACAAACCTATTCCATTGACTGTGACAGATATTTACTTCTTGACTGGCCTGTCAAGGCGGGGTGCCCCCATTTCTTTATCAGGTACAGTTCGGGGGAATGATTCCGTGAGAGATTATGTTCGCCAGTATTGCAGGGAGGGGTCCCAGTCGAGCAGAGACGGCAAGGTGGTTATCCGTGATGTTACTAGCAGGCCTCTCAGGTCCATTCTGTATACTCTTTGTAGGATGGCCGGTAGCGCATCTTTACATGTTGCCAACAGGTCTCACATGCAGCACGCCTTGGAATGTCTCCAACCGAAAATCTTCAACTGGAGTGATGCAGTGCTTAGTCAGATGAAAAATCAATTGAACAAGGTGAAGGACGGGAAGCTGAAGAACTTTGGTTTTGGTTTGATTCTGACTGCCTTCGCCTTGGAGAAGATCCCTCTGATGCAACCTCAGTACATTGACCTCGGAGTGCCTTCTCCTACCGAGCCACGTATGCAGCGATGGGTCGATCACATGTCCAGGCATGCCGGTCAATCCCAGATTTCTTTCAATGCTGCTTTCTTTAGGTGGTTCGATCGCCAGGAGATGGCTTTTTCCGAGTACCCATATGTTGGTATGGATTTCCGGGGCGATCCGGATATGGTACTGCCAGACGGTGCTCAGTGGGATGTTACTGGTAAGAACTTCAACCATATTACCGTTCATTGTTTTCATTCATAATGTTCTTGTGCTTTATTCTTTCAAGACTTTAATTGAACTCATGTGCGCTTGCAGATGTCGGTCCTGTTCGTCCGGCATTTCGTCCGAGACCACCTGTTACTGTTCCGGCAGAGGAACCTGCTCGGAGAGTTATTATCCGTGATCTTAGCGACACAGAGACCCTTACAGCTGTGTAGGGGTAGGTCGAGAACCTTACCCGTGGTCTTCCGGATGTACAGATTGACGAGTTACCTTTACCGATGCAGCAGCATACTATCGGTGTACCTAGACGATGGACCCGTCTTCTGCGCATGATCGCACATACTGTGGCTTACTATCAGGAGCATCACTAGGCTAGGGTGCCCCCTAGCATTTTGAGTTTTTAGGTCATATGACCAATTTTGTCTTGGTTACAGAACATTATGTATGAACTTTATGAACAGCTTATATATATATTTTGATTTTCGAGTCTTATTCTGGTTGATTTGGATGATTCATATGTACACTTTTTATGATGTGTCCTTTATAAATGTTGCAAATGTCTATCTAACACATAGTTTGCCAATGAGTCAGTTAATGTGTTTTGATTTCTTGAAATATGTTGATATTGAATTGAATCAAATCGTCTTTCCAAGATCTTTACTCTTAGGAACATGCGATAAATAGCTGGATTACGAACAGAATATATACCATTGAGTTGTAGTACTACGAGCTGTGAGTCTAGCCTGACAATTAGTCAGCATATGCCTCGTGTAATGGCATCAGAGAGTAGTTCTATCAACGCGCTATATTCAGCGATGTTATTCGTTGATTGCCCAATACATACACCTCTGAAACTTACTAACTCGCCACTTGGATCAAAAATGGCCCATGCTGCGGAGGATAGGTTCCGCGAACTACGACTCGCTCCGTCGGCATATCCAACACATGTCTCCATAAGGTTTGACATCTGCAACGAATGAAAAAGGGAATCACTCAACCAGAACAAGAACTTTGGCGAAAACAAAATACAACAAAAGCATGCAGGTTACTATTTAAGCATAGTAACGCTTGAGGTACAGCCCGTTCCGGGGCTGCGCCAGTGGAATTCCGTCGTAATCTATTAACTCGTAGGCTCCTTTTGCTAACACTCTTTTAACAATATAGGGACCCATCCATAAGGAATTGAATTTACCTGCTCCTAATTTATCGGATTCTTGGTCATAAAGCAAGACCAAATCACCTTCTGAGAAGACACGGGGTTTGACATTTTTGTCGAACTGAGCCTTGACTCGTTTCTTATGGGCTTCGTTAGCCAAAGCGGCATCATGACGGGTTTCATCCAATTGGACTAATTCCAAGAAACGAGCCTCTTCTTCCGAAGTTCCGGGGAGGAGATCAATTGCGAGTTTAAGCGACGAAATTTCACACTGGATCGGTAAGACTGCTTCTAGACCGTACACCAATTGGAAAGGTGTGAAACCGGTCACGTTTCTTACCGAGGTTCGGTAGGCCCACAAGGCTGCATACAGGATTAGGTGCCATCTTCTTTTATGAACTCCGATCATCCTCTGCAACATACGCTTCAGGACCTTGTTGATTGCTTCAACTTGTCCGTTGGCTTGTGGATAATACGGAGTAGAGCTGTCGTGAGATAGCCCTAGTTTGGCAGCTAATTCGACCATCATGTGATTGCGGAAGTGCGATCCATGATCTGTAACTATAGCCTGGGGTACACCGAACCGGGCGACTACATGATTGAAAAAGAATAGGGCAGCTGTTTCACCAGTATTGTCCAATGTAGGCATCGCCTCGGCCCATTTGGTAAAATAGTCAACTGCGACTATAATATACCCATGCCCCCCGGTCGAGGTGGGGTTACATTGCATGAAATCGATGCCCCATTTGGCGAAAGGCCCAACCGCAACTATTGGTTGCAGCAGTGCGGGTGGTTTTCTGGTTTTGCTATCAAAGATTTGGCAGGAATGACAACTTCGGACTGCGATTATGCAATCTTTGAACATTGTTGGCCAAAAATATCCTGCTCTTAATATCTTTTGGGCTGTAGCGAAACCTGATTGATGCCCCCCACACGCGCCTGAATGACACTCATTCAGGGCTTTTTCGGCTTCTTCATGGGTGAGACACCTCCTCAGAACGGTATCGATACCACGACGGTAAAGAGTATCACCGACGATCATGTAGTCTTTTGCTTGGTATCGTATACGTTTCTGTTCGGAGTGTGAGGTGTCAGGCCAAAACTTTTGGGTTTGGAGATAGATAATTATATCTCCATACCATTCATCGCTTGCAGATATCAGAAATAAAGTCTCGTCCACTATTGACTCCTTGGAAGTTTCGTCGTTGGACGATGATGGGAGATCGCATAATAATTCTGCGAATACCAGAGCTTTCTTTGACTTGGATTTCACAAATTCCAGATCAAACTCTTGAAGGATCGCTATCCATTTGGAATATTTTCCCCCCAGCAACTGTCGCGACAGTATATAAGTCATGGGGTTGCAATCTGACAGAATGGTAGTTTTCCTAAAGAGGATATAATGTCGAAATCTCTGTACCACTTGAACAGCAGCGAGCGCTAGCTTTTCAATGTAAGAATATTTACTTTCTGTATCATTTAAGTTTTTACTTAAATAATATACAGGATGTTCAACTCCATCGACTTCTTGTACTAAAACCATCGCAATGGTTGTATCTGCCGCAGCTAGATACAGGTTAAAATCCCTAAGATATTCTGGGGCGTACATTAATGATGCTTTTACTAGAGACTCTTTCAAAGCGTCAAAGGAAGCTTGCGCAACCTGGTCCCAATCGAAGGGTACATCCTTTTTCAAAAGACGTGTATAACCTTTAGCAAGTTCTGCGTAATTTGGAATGAACCTCCTCAGAAAGTTTGCTTTCCCTTGGAGTTTCTGAATCTGAAGCAAATTCGAAGGTGGAGGCAAATTAATGATTGCCTGAACCTTACAGGGGTCGAGATGAATCCCATCTTTAGAGACCACAAAGCCAAGTAAATGACCAGAACCGACGCAAAACACACATTTGTGAGGGTTGAGTCTTATCTTGTAGTGTCGGCAACGTAGAAATATCGCTCTTAAATGCTGCGGATGATCAGTCCGCTTTCGCGAATGAGCCGGAAGATCGTCGAGATATGGTTGAACAATGCTCTTGATGTCATGGAAGGCGTAATTCATAGCCCTCTGAAAAGTTGCCCCTGCGTTCTTCAAGCCAAAGGGTAATTTTCGATAAGCGAATGTGCCCCACGGACATATAAATGCTGTCTTTGACTGGTCCTGTGGGCGGATATTTATTTGATTATACCCGGAAAATCCATCCATAAAGGAAAAGATTTCACATCCGGCGCATTCATCAATTATCTGGTCGATGAAGGGCGTAGGGTAGTTGTCCTTCGGACAAGCTTGGTTTACATCCCTATAATCGACGCACACTCTTATCGTCCCTTGTTTTTTCATAACAGGGACAATATTCGATACCCAATCGGTTAGAGGAACCGGGTAGATGAATCCAGCATGGAGAAGTTTCTCAACTTCTGCTTTAATGGCAGCGGCTTTCTTAGGGTGCACCTGTCGAAGCCGTTGTCTTACTGGTTTGACATCAGGATACATTTTAATTTCATGTTCAACGATACTCGAGTCGATGCCTGGCATTTCATCATATGACCAAGCAAAGACATCTCTAAATTCGTGAAAGAGAGCGTTATATATTTCCAGTTCTGAAGGGGAACAACCTTTGCCAACATGAATATTCTCTACAACATCAGGTTTTGTCGAGATATTTATGGCTATAGTCTCTTCAATATTTGATAAGTTTCGCTCGGAATCCACTGTGTTTACAGTATTTGTTAGGAATTCAAAGACTGAAGGGTGGTAAAGATCTTTTTGAGTATCTTCTTCGTATTCTGGAAGAAGGGAACGATGGTGGTGATCATTCCATGGTGCCCCCTCAATCATCATTGATTGTAAGATTCCTTCGTCAGTCCCATGTATTTTCGACCAAGGATCTAATGGGGTACCATATTCTCTAGATCTATCTACCCAAACGCTCGACGAGCGTTGATTTGGGTTTGCCTCCCATGCATGAAACATTGATTGCTACAATATTTCAATGGGGCTTGGTGGCAAAACCATTGCATGATCCATAGCGACTCTGCCTTCTGTGACTTTCAAGGTGGATACCATATTGCATGTTGCTACAAATGGTACATTTCCTATACAAATAGGAGGTGGTAGCGCGAAAGTTCCCATCATAGTGGGGTCTTTCAACAGACCTACTCCAATGTCTTGAATCGACCGGTCGCTGCCATGGATCATGGGAACGCTTCCTGTAACTTGTGAACCATTAGGGAGGAAGTTTTGTTGATCGACGACCGTAATCCCTCCTTCAAAGGGGAATGCGATCTTCCTAAAATAAGTCGACACAACAGCTTGCATGGCATAAATCCATGGCCTTCCTAGTAGGATGTTATAGTCAAGATTGCCATCGATGACTTCAACATCTATTTCTACTGTTTTGCCCCCTAGTTCAACCTTCAGGTTACTAAGGATACCGTAAGGGGTATATATCCTTCCGTCGAATGCTTTTAATGTTGTCGATGATCGCGACAAGGTTGGAGATCCTAAAGTTTTCCAACAACTCATCGACATAATACACGTCGATGCTCCCTCATCAATAATCGTTCTATGAACTGTTTTGTTGAGGGCTTTCACTTGGACGAGGAAAGCTAATTGAGCCGGCAACTGAGGATCATACCCTTTGTGATCAAAGGATACCAGATTGGAATCTTTAGGATCCACCCCACCAATTGCTGATAACAATGCCTGCCTTTGGGATGGGCAATGCTGTAATACCTCAAGAGTCGACATAGCAGATGGCGATTGCGCTAAATCTTCTACTATGTTGTAATGCTGTGCCGCTCGGGCACGAGGATTAAATGTCGACTTGTGTATTACTCCCTTTGGCGGTTTTATTGTTAATTCATGTGTGATGGGGGGCACAACTTCTACCGAAGTTGTTGTCGAACTGCTAGGTTGATCTACCCCTTTATCGTTCGACACCTGTGGATTCCCATAATCTTTGCTCCTTGTCGAAATCAAAGCATCATTTTGCTGTTTCGAAATCGACAACATAAGTACTTGGGACGGGGAAGCGTTTCCACTATCAACCAGATTTTGACCTGGGTTAGGAAATTGATCACTTGACACAGTTGAGGTATGAGGACTTTTAAAGAACCTCTTTAGCTCAGCTTTGAATGGGCAATCCTTAGTGTTGTGATCTTTGTCATCGCATATTTGACACGGAAACTGTTTCCTATTCCTAGGAGGGTTTGAAGAATTTTTCTTAGGGGGTGACCCACCTTGTTTATTCTTCCTCCCTTTGTTTTGATTCTTCTTGCTTCCTGGTTGATTGGTTTCTTTGCCCTTATCTGTCGATACGGCATTTACTTCTGAAGCAAGAACTTCTTCATGCGCATTTTGATTCGAATCCTTACGGGCCTTCTTTTGATTGGTCCTTTTCAGATTCGTGTTTGCCGTGCCAATCACGCCATCACCGGCATGAGAGTCACTGTTTGATTTAGGAGGAGGAGGGATTGAAAATTCTGGTCTAGGGGCGTCTGGTATTTTGTCATAGAGCGTGCCGGACTGAGTATATATTAAATCCAAGTATTGTGCACGAGCGATAACTTGCTCTTCTGTTACGACTCCTCCCTTTGCTACATCTTCCGTTATAGCCGGAAGTAATGACTTTATAAACCACTCAGCTAAAAGCTGATCAGGAACGTATGTTTTAACCATTCTTCGTCGACGTCGCCACTCATGTATATGATCTGATATATGAGTTGCAGTTGTCTGTTTGAAGTTAGTCAATATCTCTGTTCCCGTTTCATACCTTATTGGTAATTGAAAGTGGGTCAAGAATGTCGTGGCAAGGGAGCCAAAATTGTCGAACGAAGCTCTAGGCAATTCTATATACCATTTTGCCGCTGGACCTGTCAATGTCCTCTGAAAGAGGCGAAGCCTTATCGAATCATCATTTAAAGTGTTCGACGAACACCATAGATGAAATGTCATCACATGATTCGACGGGTCTTCGCCTGGATTTCCATTGAATTTAGGAATGTCGGATGGAAGTTTGTGTGGAATCACTGGCCACCAAGGGGCGTAAGCAATTGGATCGTTGGTTAACCGATGTAAATCAGGCAACTCTAAAGTCGCCACGAATGGTAACTGCTGGTTCAAGTTAGGTGAAGCGTAACCAGGATACGATGGAATCGCCTGAACAGTCGGTCTTTGCATACCAGCATAATGGAGTTGATGTTGGTATGATGAATACGGTTGATGGACTTGACCACTATAAAGTGGTTGATTTTGACCATTTTGAATATATGGTTGTCCAGTATTCGCAAATATTTGCTGTTCAGAACCTTGGTACACTTGTTGGAATTGCGGCTGTTGGTATTGCATTATCCACGGTTGCGACACCATGGGTTGTTGCGCTACACTAACTATTGGACCAAGATGTGGGGTAGTTGTACCCAACTGTACTTGTGTTGCCCCACCAGTAGGTGATTGTGGTTGGGTCGCAGGGTCAAGGGGCTGTTGCATGAGAACCTGAGCAATCTGAGGTTGACATACAACAGGCATTGTTTGAACTTGCGACACGGTCACAATAGCCGGTGTAGTTGGGATGTTTGTCACAGGTACACACTGCTGCATAGAATATACAACTCTCGGTGGCTGGGATATCATAGGTACCCAACTACTCGTTGCAATTCCGCCATAACTTGAATAAGGTTGAGAACTCCCGTATGGGTACCCTCCCGGAGGGGGTAATGAAAAGGCATACTGCCCCCCATACGGTAGCAATCCAGAACTCAAGGCAATTGATTGTCCTGGAGGACTGGATGGCCTAATTAGATTCCCAAAAGGGTCAATTTGATGAGTCTCACCATGAGAGTTACCAGACATTACTCCGGAACAAACAGGAACAGACCATACTGTCGAGATAGTCTCTTGGTGGACTCCTTCTAGCGACTGAGAGCTAGTTGGGACAGATGGTATGCCGGCGAACATTGTTGGATTTGCAGCAGGTAATTCTGCCGTCGCCGTGTCATTCGACACAGTCCTAGATGTCGACGGTTGTTCAGTCATTTTTAGTCTATCCAATTGATCACCTAGTGATTCTACAGGAACTTCCACTGGTGATGGACAAACTTCTGTTGTAGTAGGAAATCGAGTGACCCCTACTCCAAATTGAATTGGAGCGGATACTTGCGGTTCCTCTATAATTTCCTCTATCGCAATCAGACTAGGTGGAAGAGGAAGACCGTCAGGTCCGTAAAAGATTTCCGGTGCCGAAGAAGGGGTTGTATCGACCGCGACAGATGTTTGAGGAACAAAACTTTCTGGACCGGTTACAGATGGAACTGGTTCAGTCATACAAGTATTTGCTCCCAGACTAGGATCAGTATTACTGTCCCTCTGTGGCGATCGAACTTCTTCTATAGAGGCAGGGTTTCCGGAAATGTTTGGAGTGACCAGAATCTCAGATGTTGTTGGAACACTTGTTCTAACTTTTAAAGGAGATTTTGAACTGGTTCGACGAGCTCGCTTTGTCCGGATTGTTTTCGATTCCGGAGACAAAGATGGTTGAATCGCAAGCCTCCGAGAACGACGGATATTCAATTGACTTTCTTCCACGATTGCGGATTACTCGATCAACTAAAATATAAAGGGGAAAATTTGTGATTCCGATTTGAATGAATTTTATTAGACGCTTTTAAACATAACTTTGCTTTTTCATGTTTTAAGAGTCGAGAAAAACTAAAGATGACTCTAGTCTCCTTCGATGTATTAACGAGCCCGAAGTGACAAATGCTCGGTTGGACCTTTTCAGTTATAGAGTTTGAAAAAGGCCAAAAGAAACTGCTCTGGAGATCTAGGTAGAGGGTGTGCCAAACCTTTCGCGAAACCACAGAATACGTTTTACGGTACGGGTGGTCGATCTTCGTGAATGCTGTGTTCACTACATCGCGATCAGTAGGGCGGCCGACACGGTTTCCTATGGATAAAGGATAATTGCCTATAGGGGTCTCCCAATATATACGCGACGGTACGTGGGAGCACAAGTCTGTATTAGTGCCACCGACTCTCAGGAGGAATCACCCACCTTCGTAGAGATCGACAGTCACTATGTTTAACGACGCCGGAACACGTCTCTACCTAGACCTCTAGATGTTTGCGTTATGTTTCAAATGCGTTGTTAGGTTCATTCAGTATATTTTAAGTTGATCTTTTTAAAGTTTGCCTTTCAAGGTTCACCACGAGATGTATATGACAAATTCCTAAATGCAGCCTAAGATGAGAAGCAAGCTTTTTCAAATCTTTTTGACTGATGAAAATCTTAACTACTGAGGGAGAAGAAAGGCAAATTCTTTTCACACAGTTCATACAGCACAAACTAATGCACTTTCTCCTAAATCATCATGCAAACTTTTTCAAATGCACAATGCATGTATTTTCTTTTCCCTTTCTTAATGTGGATGGATTACAAAAAGAAAGTGGTCATATAACTTTGATTTCGATTTAAAGCGACAGTAAACAAGTTTTTCCAAAATCAAAAGACACCTTAAGATTCACTTGCTTAATCACTGGAAATACATGAAATCAAACCATACTAACGAAAGTAAAATGACTAATCAGCTATGGACAACAAACAAGCTAACTCTTTAGACCAGCAAAATGCCTAACACAGGTTCAGATCTAAGAGGCCAAAAGCATGACTAATTTACTTTTCGTTATGGGAAATTGTAAATGAGTAAGAAATACAAATAACAAGTACAATTTCGTTATATAACAGAGGCAGAATGATGGCAAGTAATATTGGTTTCAAAACAGGCACAAGACTGACACCTAGCAGCAAAACTAAGTGAAAACAGGCAAGAGAAAGGAGGAAACCCCAAATGCACTAGGCAAATTTGGGCCAATGCAGGCTCTGCACAGCCAAACTGGCTCTCAGCACAGGTAGCCCCTTCGGGACCTGCGTTGCAAAGCAGGTAGCCTGTGTACTACCTGCTTTGGAAAACGAGAATTGCGTTTTCACAGTTTCCGGGTCATAATTTTCTCAAAAATGCACGGTTTTTGCTCAAATCAGAAGCAATCAGTCAAGCACACTCAAAGGGATGATTAGGAAGGTGCAAAGCTATCACTAAGAGCTTACAAGGATCCTTGTAGATCAGCTCTTCAAATCATGAATTTGCTCAGAAAATGAGCAAGAGTAGCTGCCCTCTACTTCGCTTTTGATATAGTCAAAAGCTTTTCGATTTGGTACTCTTTTGTTCAGGAAATGAATAGCAAAATACTACAAACACAATCAAACGGATACGATCCCCAGTGGAGTCGCCAGTTTGTTGTAGGGAAAAGTATCCGACTCGGATGACCCTATCCCACTCTAAGGGTGACAGTTCCTTAGCAACAACTGTAAAACAAACTACTTAAGGTTTACTTCTTTATGAAAGCAAAAGAGAATGGAGAGAGCACTAACCATTGCCTTGCGCTTAATGTCGAATCCAAACTCTTCTCTTTGGCCGCTTGCTCCTAGCTCTTTGTTCTTCTGCTCACCCAGCTACGATGAGATCCTGCAAAATAACAAAGAAGGAAACTACAAGAGGCATGCAATCATAACTGGTTCATGGATTAGTGTAAACCAAACATGCAATCATCACAATATATAATTGAAACAAGAGCACATAGAAGAACCTCAATAGCTTTTATTAATGAAGAAATAAAGGTTCTGAGAGTATTACAACCATTGAAGGCTCCAACCCAGCAACACCTCCCAGCAGAAAGAATTGCTCTTCTTCACCTCTCTCAAACAATCACCCAATAACTCAATAGTGAAACCAACAGCATATCATTACTTTGCACAAAATTCCAGCCTCCTGAGCTCATAGGAGAGAGCTCAATATATAGATGAATTGAGAAAGGATGAGTCAGCTTGCAACTGATGTGTAGCTGCCTTGTGTCCTCTCTCTCTTCAGTTAATCTTTAGTCGATCTTCAGTTCTTGAGTCCACTTGGAGAACTTTGCTTCCACTTGGAGAAACAGAGCCTCTGACTCATCACAAGGCGAAATACCTGACCCAAGTGTCATTTTTGGAAGATTCCAAAGCAATGACTCACTGTGCCACTTGTCCCTTCTCGCTCAGCGTAGGTGGCCTTTGTCCCACTTGCTTTGCAACGTAGGTACACCATGGAGCAACTGAGTTTCAGCGCAGAAACCTAGTGGAGCACCTGCTTTGATTTCAGGATTGCTTGTTTTTGAGTGTTTTCAGGTGGAGAACTGATCTGAGAGCTATTGGTTTGCTGACCTTGTTCCTCTAGGGGTAGGAACATCATGTTTAGGGAACTTTGGATCCCTTGGATTATTGACAATTCATGCTTGTTGCTGTAAGGCACAAAATTGTCTATAACACCCGCGGACCAGGTTGGAAGGTGACTTCAAGCCTCGCACCAGTGGTGCGACCACCTGACTATCCGTAGGAAGCACTGTCTCAGTGCTCCAAGCAGTTGAAAGAGAGAACAGGACTATAAAAGAGTCTATATGGGAGTTGCACAACAAGGAGGTTACGCGCAGGATTAGTATGACACACGGGTTGCATCCGCGCACAAGGGGCTATGCTGTCGCACCTGTAGGTTGGGAAGTGATGTTGGAGTCACTGTTCATGACAAGGTGTCCAATTTAAGGCAACGAGGAGCAAGCAGCGGGCAATTAAGACACAAAGTCAGAACTAGATTTGGGGCTAACTACGCCAATCTCGCATTAATGAGTCGATAAGGTGAGAATGGTCAAATTTGAATTCAAAAAGGCCTATAAATCACAGGTGGCTCTCCACCGAACAAACCTTAGCCTTTTGAGAATTCAGTTGTTGTGCTACCAATTGGGTATGGACCTGACGAATTTGGAGGCTGTGAGAGCAAGTTTAGTGTTTGAGACATTGCCAAAGGAGACACAGGATTTCCTGATCAGAATGATGTCAACAACCAAGGGAGCCACGCAGAGCTCTATGCCGCCGGTGGGGGATGCACTAGAAATCCATAAATTTCCCGAGACACCGAGGCCCAAAAAGGATCCACAGGCAGTAGGACTGGTTTGTATGTCTCCGCTAAATCCGCAGTTCAGTAAATTGTCTATGGAAGACAAGGGCAAGACGGTTAATATTGAGACAGACGATGAGGAGGAAGATCTTCAGGCCTTCGTAGAAGAGATTGAACTAGATGAAGAAATAGAGGAAGAAATTCAGCCAATGCGCGCTACAGCAAAACTACCCAAATATGTCCTTCCACAGAAAGGGAGAGTGAAAGTACCCAAAGATTTGGATGTCATTAAGAGCGCACTTGAAACCCCGTTTCTCCCAGATGGAATTCTGTTGGAAGGATACGTTTTAGGCCATGTGCCCACAATGAAATTTGAATATTGGGACCTTGCGAACAGCGAAAATTTCCCACATTTAGAAACCAGCCAACTCATGAAACAGAGCAAGGAGGGGTCAGTTACAGTGCTAAAGCCGCAGAAATGGCTGTGCGGCATGGAGGAGGTTGGGCTACTCCACCTACTATGGATTCCACACTATCACTGGGCACCAATCACAATATTCATCATCAGGCAACTGCTTTTCCTAGTGCATGATGGGTACTTGTGGTTGGAGGAGCCAATTCCCATCATAACGGAGCTTATTCATAGGAATTCTTTGCTTCCATGTATGGGAAGGGAGCCCGCGGAAATAGCTAGCCAAAGTAGAGACTTGGCGCTCGCAGAGGCCATGAAGAAGAAATACATGTTGGAGAAGAAGCAAAGGGGTTATGTCATTGCTAGCATTCAAGAAAAAGGGGTGCACATAGCCACCCAGCTGCTGGTAGGAAAAGTGATGGGAAAATGTTGTGGCAACGAGGTACCAGCAACAGTCATCGCGCTAGCTGAGCAATGCGCCGAGGGGGTATAGTTCAACTGGGTGCAATTCCTCTGCAAGGTGTTCCTAACGAACTGCAAGGAGGCCCAGGAGCAGGGTAAGACCTTCCACTATGCATGGTTGCTCTTATTCATCTTGTTGGTCGCAAGGGAATTGTCGGAGGACAGTTAGTTTCCTCCTCTTGATCAGGACTTACCAAAGGCAAGGAAATACACGTCGCTATGAGCAACAAGGGATGCTATGTGGATCCGTGAGACTAAGATCTTCTGGATACTTATGGAGGCAAGCATATGGATGGGGATCAACAAACGATCATGCCTATCACCCACGGTATATCATAGTCTGCGGAGCTTTTCAAACTTTAAGGCAGATATGAAAAATGTGTATATCAAGGCATGGAAGGATCTGGAGTAAAAATGGACCAAACTCCCCTTCCTCGTGATTGATGACATTGTGTTCGCGGTGCTCGAATCATGGCCACTCAAGTGGCACGCCCCGGATCTGGCAGTGCGTGATGAGGTGGCAATACAAAGATAGAAGGATGCCGCCAAGCTGCTGGCACAACAGAAGTGGAACAAGAAATTCACCACGGAGGTAAGGGTTTCCCACGAGGCGGCGAAGGCTGCTACAGCACAGACCAAGGCCGCAGACAAAGCAGCAACAACACCGACAATGAAGGCAACCATGACGCAAGAGGGAAGAGGCCCAGATTTGACCATAGGACAAGGGACAAACGACACGACGGAATGCGCGAACCCGAGCACGACATCAACACAACTAAAACGTCCATGTGGTATGGAACAAGCAAGGCCATGGAAGAATACCAAGGCTTCCAAATTGGATGGGGAGCCCATTACACTGACAGAGGGTGATTTATATGACATCGGTGACACAGTTTGCGAGGTCACCAAGGAAGTGCTCTAGGAAGCAATGGCAGAGTAGCAGAATGTGTTGGGGGCCCTCAGGGCACAACTCTAGCGACTTCAGGTGTGGCCCCCACAGGAAGGAATGGTAGTCACCTATAGCACCGCGGGAACATCGGCAACAAAGCAGCTATTGCAGGCCAAAATGACTAACACCATCACACTGCTGGAAGGAGCACTGACAGCGGACAACATGGAGGATAGAGATGCGGTAGTCCAGATCAAGGGACTCGGCCTAAACTTGGACGCCCTTCCGCAGGATATTTTATACCAGTTACAGGATGAGGCGACAGCAGAACTCTGCTCTAGGGAGGGATGCACAATACAAATTCTAATTGAATAGCAAATAAACATCAAACAACTTAGCCTACAATGTGATGAAGTGGTGGCACAAAACCAGTAGTTGGAGTAGATCATACAAGAAGCATTTCGCCACGTCCCAAAACTAGAAATTGCGAGAGATCTACTCATAGGAATGCGGATCCACAAACTAGCCAGTGGATTTTGTGAGGCAAATGAGGAAGCTATGAGGATCCAGCTCGATCTCAACCTGCGAATTGCTGAACTATGGTTAAAGGCGCAACCCTCCACACCCCCAGAAGTTTGAGAACAGCACGCTGGCGATATCCAAAAGGGGTTGGAAGAAATTGAATAGGCAGTGCAGAGCTACACCACCTTGTTGGAAGAGTCCTTCGGGGTCCTCACAACCTTATAGGAGGACCCTGCCATACAACAGTTGGAAATGGAGGCACGGGAGCTTCAAATGCAATATGATAGTGTGCGCAGGACAGTGCAGATAGTAGTCCTAACTCAGCAGCTTGTGAAGCTACAACAGGAAAAGGCATTGAAGGAGCAAGTGGATGCAGCGTGCCAAAAAGAGGCAGTATTTAAACCATGCATCCAACCTTGGATTGATGAGGCCTTCCTCATCACGACTGAAATTGAAGGAAAACTCGCACAAATGAAAGCGATGCATGACTTGATATGGGTATTTGACCCTGCCAATGAGCATTCAACTGAGCGAGCAGAGCGGATCCAGCGGACGGCAGAGCAGTGCGCTGCGAATCTTTGCACAACATAGGCACATTTGGATGGACTTTGTGCAAAGATTTCCACACCAGTAGCGTGACTCGAGGACGAGTCACGATGATTGTGTTGGGGGCCTGTTGAGCAGCGGATCCCCCCATAGTGGGTTTTTGGGGCTTGAAGCCCGAATTTTGGTCAAGAGTAATGTAAAGACCCCACAAAATGTGGGCGCGGAGCGTAAGAGTCTAGGGTTGTCCACCCTAAGATAATGTAATTTAATGTAAAGTGTGTTAGCCTACCCATGGTCCACAGACCATGGGATTGTATACATAGGGTGAGGCTCTAAGTGTAAAGTCAGTCTAAGTTTTGGGATGATGAATTAGCTCTACGTCTGTAAGGCCGACTCTTGGGTTGTAGTAGTAGGAAGAGGCTCTGCAGCTGAGTGCACAAAGGCCTGGTAGAGTCCGCAGCTATGTGCACGGACCCCTGCAGCTGAGTGCGCAGAGGCCTGGTAGAGTCCGTAGCTATGTGCACGAACCCCTGCAGCTGAGTGCACAGGGTGGAGTTGGGGTTGTACTTGGACAGAGAATTAATAAAAGATAAGTTGATTCTGGAATATTTTGTGTCTATGCTTCTGTTATATTCAAGCATCTCTTTACAATTTTATGATTGCAGCACTTGTTATGAATGTTGAATGATTAATGAGAATATTGGGCTCACTCAATTAAGTTAAGATCTATAATAATAGCACAGTAAGGATAAAGGATCTAGACAACACCTCTTCACACTCTTTATAGAGATGCGCGGAAGCAGTTTCACAAGTTGCGAAGGACAGCACACAGGTTCGGTTCGCGAACTTCCTAGACTTCATCAAGACATCCCTAGGGTGTGAAAACCTGGTTCTAGCACCCTCCCATACTACCTCAGTGAGACCTCAGTCCGCGCGCTGCTAGCTATTGCCGAAAGGGCCAATAGTTTCAAGATTTGTTTAGCTAAATTACTTTTGAACTTGGGTCAGGCCCCAACCAACCAACAAGAGAAGAATTTCTACATGGTATCAGAGCGAGGTTTTGTAGAAAAATTTCTACATGGTATCAGAGAAAAGGTTATCATAGTTGTGAACAGTTTACTGAGAAGAATTTGAAGTTTAAAGTTCGGGGTTGCAGGTGCAAACCGAATTCACAAGATGGGACATTATGAAACTAATTTCCCATTAAAGAAGTCCAAGAAGGGATCCTCGAAAGGATCAGAAGGTGAGGCATTAGCCTCTCAGTTTGAAATGGACTTTACCCTCTTTGCATGCATGGTGTCATCAATGATGCGTTGTGTTTGGTGTATTGACAATGGAGCCTCATTCCACATGGCCAGTGATAAAAGTTTATTCAGTGCCTTGGAGGAGAAGGACCTCCAAATGCACATAGAAATGGGTGATGATGGAAAGTACTGTGTTTCAAGTGAAGGTACGTTTTTGTTTCAGAGGGAGCATGGAGCTCCTCTCACCCTGACTGATGTGAAGTATGTGCCAGGACTGAAAAAGAACTTGGAATCGGTCGTGATGTTGGAGGAAAAAGGCTACGATGTTGTCTTAAATAAAGGAAAGGTGTTCCTGAGACACATAGCCATAGGTTAGACCAACAGGATTTGGGTTCAAGTGAAGAATCTCTACATGTTGGAGGTAGATGACTGTGTTGCATTGAGTTCCAAAGAAAAATTGGTGCAAAGCCAAGATATTGGCGAGTTATTGTTGGAAATAATACTGAGAGGGGGTGGTGAATCAATATTAGTCAAGTTAATAATATTTTTGTTTTCATACTCAAATTTATATACGCTACTTCAATGAAGTTAACCTGCGTGTACACACAACTGTGTTTAAGGCAAATAGCGTATATCTAGCAAACTTGTGATTCAGTTAATTCATCATTTTTTGATCTTTAATTAGTACTTCATTAACCATATAAATAGTAACCATGTGCATTAATATCAGAAAAAACCATCACACATAAGAAACACACATGAACACCAAGATTTAAGGTGGAAACCCAATGTAGGACAAAAACCACCTGCTGTTGTCTTCTTTTAATATAAGAAAAACCTGTTTACAATCTTGTACTGGTGCAAACTCATACCAATATGCAAGCCCCCACCTGTAGAAGACTACAACCTTCTCTCGTTCTCCAGCCTATATTAGAAGGGAGCTACAACCCCCTAGCTCTTGTACTAGCCAATCCATTTACTAGTACGTAGGCACCAGCCTACTGAAGGCTCCAACCTTCACTCGTTTTCCAACTATTACTGGAAGGGAGCTCCAACCCCCTAGCTCTTATACTAGATAATATGTTTACCAGTACATAGGCACAAACCTACAGAAGGCTATGACCTTCTCTCTTCCTCCAGGGACCACGTTTCATAAATTTTCAGAATGGATACTCCTGGAACCCAACACCATAATATGAAGGCCACGTTTCATCTAATTTTCATACTGGACACATCAACAACATTGAAGCTCAAAATCAATCACCACTACAATACAACCAATCATTGAAACTCAATCATCAATCTCTGAATCACCCACAACTGAATCACTGAAGGCCTATCATCCCTGAAGCAAATCACATTCAATCAATCTAAACATTTAGTATATTGTCATGAAAACACAGTCACCAGAACCCATAATTTCTACAACAACACCAAATCCAACTGCAACTTCAAATATCATATTTCATAATGTATACGCTACTCCAATGAGCTGAACTAGCATGTATATGTGCTTTTACCCAAGCCAACCAGCGTATGCATCTGCAAATATTAATTCATAATTTTGCAGCTATTCAAGACTTCAGTTATACCTAGATCATAACATTTACAGAACAACACATGCATCAGTATTCAGATCTAGACTATACATAATCAAACCACATAATGATAATTCATTTCAATCCTTAAGATCTTGATCCATCATTAGATCTTATCCCTCATCAACCGCTAAGGTTCATCCTTGGTTCAGATCAAGCAAAGCACCATAAGCTGATAACTTGCATACTAGACCTCACACTTCATCAGATATTCAATTACTTGCCCACATGGCCTAATGATCTTCTCCTCCTTATATAGTTTTAGGCCTTTCTGAATACCATGGACCAAAACCACTTAGAACCAATACCTTGGACCAAATACCTAGGGTCAATACCTCGGACCAAATACCTTGGACCAATACCATGGATCAAAATACCTTGAACCAAAAGTTAGTTTTCCAACATATACGCGCTTTTCCTTCTGTGAAAGTGCATGCGTATGTATACGCTACTTGTGTTTAGTGAACCTGCATGTATACGCAGCTTGGTCAAGGTGAACTTGCGTATACCTCTCTTTCTTCATTTTCTATAGTCTGATCTGTAATTCTTTGTCGTTGACATGCTGAACCGTGATCTTTCATCTGAGTCAGTTGCCATCAAGGACAACACCTGTATAATAATGCCAACAATCTCCCCCTTTGGACTTGATGGCAACAACAACACCAAGTCACTCTCCCCCTTTGACATCAAGGGCAAAGGGTGGACTAAGATAATTTCTCCCTTTGACATACATTATGTTGGTCACGCTCCCCATGAGTACATGCTGAAATCTCTGATTGAGCTTCCCTTTTGTACATGCTAAGATGTATTGAAACTGTCCATGCTCTTCCTGAGTACAAGCAAAGTCTACAAAAAAATGTGTTCTAAAAGAATAACATGACTCTATAGCTCAACTATGTGAGGATGACCTTCCTATAACCAATGACTCATACATACATCCATCTCCCAACTGAGTGGGGATATACCACTTGTTTATACATGATAGAAATTAAACCGTCCATCCCATGCAAAGTGGGGATACAAATTATATCATATGACCAAAAAGGACTCATCAAAAGACTACGACAGGCAGAGACAAATTATTACATCATGGGTCTTTATATGACCTTTACATCGAATGATATACATGACATTTATAATAGAGACCAAATATCTAAACAAGACCATGATAGTCATCAAAAACTATCATACACCATGTATGATCTGCTCCATAAGCATCTGTCAACAACATCTAGACCAACAACCTATATATTTCCATCATTAGTTCCCAAAATATCATCAACCTGTGACAAAGCATGTCTGCATATATCAACACATCCTATTGATCTCATCAAGATCAACTTGCTTCGTTTCCTTAGTAGAAAGAGCCTTATCGTAACCTTCCATGAATCAACTAAGCATATGTCATATCTCCAAGTGGTAGCACAAAATCATTCACATCATATGTATGTGAAAACACCATAGACATCATCTATGATCATAACATCATTATCAAGAATTGCATGATCTTTTCACAAGAACATTCATCATATCATCACTAGGGAACATCCCACATCTGATAAGCATCCACCATGGTAATAAACTTTTATGTACTATATGCATTACCAAAAAGTCATTCACAATCATCCATTAATCTAATCTGAAAACCAACTATGTGATCCAAGCATTATTATGGGAAACTCATAACCGTAACATAGCAAGATGTATCATTTAGCCATATAAGCATCATCATCATTGATTAGGTACCAAAGACTTCTAAACATAATGCCAACAATGCTTTATTAAAGGTATAGCATGTTCTCTCCTGCACCTGTCAGGTCTGATCATTGCAAATATCAGTGAGAGTTATCAAGGTATCATCATTAATAAGATATACATCAACTTTTTTGCACCAACACATTTCTACAAATCATTAGCAAATTGTGACCATCATCAAATAGAGTAGATAACTGACTGAACCATACCAGAAACCTTTTCATGAGTATGTCCCACTTCTTTTTCTTCAAAAACACCATATGCGCAACTGTGCAGCTTCTAACTCACGTATATACACAACTTGTCCTCATACTAACTGCATATGAGAATTGAAAATCTGAAGTTTCACACTTTCAGCTCCCTCTGAGTATGATATGTCTGTATACTCTGCTATGCCACATCTTTCTGACTGTACTTCCTTTTTCTTCCATATCTCCAAGTGTGATGATGTTTTCTCCCTCTTGTAAGGTGGCCAAAATTTGCTCATGCATTCCCTTGCTATATGTCCAAAATTGTTACAAGCATAACATCTTACATGTTTCATATTCCTTCTATCACATTCAATGGCTTTGTGACCAAACATATTGCAAGAAAAACAATATCCCTTAAAGAACCTGGAACGTGATGATCTTTCTGTGTGACGGTCTTGAACCATTATTCTTCTGCATCTGGTTGCAACATGTCCAAAATTATGACATATAAAACATTCAACATTATTTATTGGAGGAAATAACCGGCTATCACTTTCACAGTTAGGAGTAAAATATTTTCTTTGAAGACTTTCTTTCCTTGGTTGTTGATGGGGTTGACCTCTCATCTCCTTGTTGAGCATTTCAGATTTTGCATTAGATTTCCTTGCCTCACCTTGTGAGCTAGATTCACCTTCAACATATTCATGAAAACCAGGACTAGTATTGGTGATAGGAGACCTTTGACTACTAAGAATATTGTCAAAAATCTTAGTATTGTCTTGAAATCGTAACAGTTTATCCTTTTCTTCTAATCTACCTTTTAAGATATTTACCTCAACTTGATATTGCTCTTCCTTTTCCAGATATTGCTTCTTCAAGATTTCTTCAGCCTTTATTCCTTCTTCCACTTGTTGCCTTAATTTGAGAATCTCATTTTCTTGTTCTTCATCTGCTTGAGGTAGTTCTTCATTTTTCTTATTTTCTAGATCTTCTTTTAAAGAGAGGATCTCAGCTTCAAGACTTACATAGTAACTAGATCTATCTTGAAGTCTCTTGATTGTTATACTCTAATCATTTATTTCATTTCTTAATGATGTCACTTCATCCTGCAGCTTTTTACATTGATCTTCCTTTTCCTTGTATTGCTTCCTTACTTTTTTTCCTTCCTCTAGCTGAGATTTTAATCTGGTAACTTCTTCTTTGAAGGCACATTCCCTTTTTTTAAATAGATCTTGTTGATCTTTGATTTTATGTGTGAGTCTTTTAACTTCTGTCTCTATGTTTCTTTCACGGTCACTTCCAATATCTCCAATATTGCATGAACAAAGAAAAGTATCACTAGAAGACCAAAAATTTGTACTTGATGCTTCATTTTCTTGTCCATCTTCAATCTGAGGTGATTTGAAATCTGAATACTTTCTTCCACCTAATGGAAAATTGTCTCTTCTGTTTTCACTGTTCCTTTGAGTTGTTTTCTTCTTTTGAGGCGCTTTCTTCTTAAGCTTCTTTCCCCTTGTTCTACGGATATCCTTCAAGCGATCAAGCTTCTACCAAAGGACCTGCTCTGATATCAATTTTTGGAAATAATATTAAAGGGGGGTGAATCAGTATTAGTCAACTCAATAATATTTTTCTTTTCATACTCAAATTTATATACGCTACTTCAATGAAGGTAACCTGCGTGTACACGCAACTGTGTTTAAGGCAACCAGCGTATATCCAGCAAACTTGTGATTCAATTAATTCATCATATGTTGATCTTTAATTAGTACTTCATTAACCATATAAATAGTAACCATGTGCAGTAATATCAGAACAAACCATCACACATAAGAAACACACATGAACACCAAGATTTAAGGTGGAAACCCAATGCGAGACAAAAACCACCTGCTGCTGTCTTCTTTTAATATAATAAAAACATGTTTACAATCTTGTACTGGTGCAGACTCATACCAGTACGCAGGCACCCACCTGTAGAAGGCTACAACCTTCTCTCATTCTCCAACTTCTACTGGAAGGGAGCTACAACCCCCTAGATCTTGTACTAGCTGATTTGTTTACTAGTACGTAGGCACCGACCTACTGAAGGCTCCAACCTTCACTCGTTTTCCAGTTGTTACTGGAAGGGAGCTCCAACCCCCTGGCTCTTGTACTGGCCGATATTTTTACCAGTACGTAGGCGCTGACCTACAGAAGGCTACGACCTTCTCTCTTCCTCCAGGGACCATGTTTCATAAATTTTCAAGCTGGACACTCCTGGAACCCAACACCATAATATGAATGCCATGTTTCATCTAATTTTCATACTGGACCCATCAATAGCATTGAAGCTCAAAATCAATCACCACTGCAATACAACCAATCATTGAAAGTCAATCATCAATCTCTGAATCACCCACAACTGAATCACTGAAGGCCCATCATCACTAAAGCAAATCACATTCAATCAATCTGAACATTTAGTATATTGTCATCAAAACACAATCACCAGAACGCATAGCAGAACCTAAAATTTCTACAACAACACCAAATCCAACTGCAACTTCAAATATCATATTTCATAATGTATACGCTACTCTGATGAGCCAAACCAACATGTATACGCACTTTTACCTAAGCCAACCAGCGTATGCCTCTGCAAATATTAATTCATAATTTTGCAGCTATTCCAAACTTCAGTTAAACCCAGATCGTAAAATTTACAGAACAACACATGCCTTAGTATTCAGATCTAGACTATACATAATCAAACCACATAATGATAATTCATTTCAATACTTAAGATCCCGATCCATCATTAGATCTTATCCCTCATCAACTGCTAAGGTTCATCCTTGGTTCAGATCAAGAAAAGCACCATAAGCTGATAACCTACATACTAGATCTCACACTTCATCAGATATTCAATTACTTGCCCACATGGCCTAGTGATCTTCTCTTGCTTATATAGTTTTAGGTCTTTCTCAATACCATGGACCAAAACCACTTAGAACCAATACCTTGGACCAAATACCTAGGGTCAATACCTCAGACCAAATACCTTGGACCAATACCATGGATCAAAATACCTTGGACCAAAAATTAGTTTTCCATCATATATGCACTTTTCCATCTGTGAAAGTGCGTGTGTATGTAAATGCTACTAGTGTTCAGTGAACCTGTATGTATATGCAGCTTGGTCAAGGTAAACCTGCGTATACCTCTCTTTCTTCATTTTCTATAGTCTGATATGTAGTTCTTTGTTGTTGACATGCTGCCTCGTGATCTTTCATCTGAGTGAGTTGCCATCAAGGACAACACCTGTATCATAATGCCAACAGTCATGGCATAGAAGGTTGGGCCACTTGCATCATGGAGCCTTGAAGATAATGCAACAAATTTCTACCAGACTTCCCAAAGGTAAACTTGAGCAAGTGGACACATGCAAAGGTTGTACCTTGGGTAAGTATGCAAAATCTTCCTTTCAGGATCGAGACAGTCAAGTTGAAGAAATCTTGGAGTGAGTTCATATAGATGTGTGTGGACCATTCTCGACAGCTTCCACTACTAAACAAAGGTACTATGTTATTTTCATTGATGATTTTCCTTGTAGATGCTGGATATATTTCATGCAGAAGAAGGATCAAACCTTATCAAGGTTTTGTGAGTTCAAAGCCTTGGTTGAGAAAGAATCAGAAAAGAATATCAGGGCCTTGTGAAGCGACAATGGTGGAGAGTATGTCTCTCAAGATTTTAAGGACTTTTGTACTGTAGAAGGAATTAAATGGGAGTTGACAGCACCCCATAACCTATAGCAGAATGGGGTGGCTGAAAAGAAGAATAGAATGATTGTGGGAGTAGCTCGAGTGATGTTGCATGACCAAGGCCTACCACTTCATTTGTGGGCTGAGGCATGCAACACAACAGTTTACTTGCAGAATATAAGCCCGCATTGCATACTTTGGATGAAAACACCAGAGGAAAATTTCTCCAGGAAGAGACCAGATGTCAGTCACTTCAGGATCTTTGGATCATCGGTTTATTGCCATGTGACCAAGGATGCCCGAAAGAAGCTAGAGTCAACAACAGAGTTGGGGATACTTGTGGGGTACACTGATACACCCCACAACTATTGGGTGTACTTGCCTACCAGTTGGAGGATAGTGGTTCGTAGAGATCTCAAGTTTGATGAGTAGAAGGCCATGCAAGTTTCCCTTGAGAGAGAGCTCAAACTATAGGCTGTGGAGGAACTATTGGTTCCTAAGGAGGAGGAGCCTCATACTGATGTGGAGCAGTCACATACAGAGGTTCTAGGAGTGGAGACATCCACTAATGTAGAGTTTTCCAGAGATGGGCAGAAGCGCATGAGAGAAGCTGACAGATTGTTGTTAGATGCCAGAGAGAATGTGGGAGAACCATCTTCTCAGCACAAACAGAGGAGGTCACCTGAGAGGTACAATGGATACATGGCCCTTATTGGGGAATGTGTTGAGACTGAGCCATCTTCCTTTGAGGAAGCAGTGCAGTAGCCGATTTGGATTGATGCTATAGTGGAGGAGTATGACTCCATAGTTCAAAACAGTGTTTGGGATGTGGTTCCAAGACCAGAGAACAAGTCAGTTGTGAGTTCTCGTTGGCTTTATAAGGTAAAGCATGCTGCTGATGGTAGTGTGGAGAAACATAAGGCAAGGTTTTTTGCCCATGGTTTCTCACAGGTCGAGGGGATCGACTATGATGAGACTTTTGCTACTGTAGCAAGGTACTCATCTATCAGATCGATGTTGGTACTATCAACACGAATGGGTTGGAAGATCCATCAGATGAATGTGAAGACAACATTCCTCAATGGAAATATTGAGGAAGAGGTGTACATAGAGTAGCCATAAGGATTTGAGACCTTCGATTGTGAGTCGCATGTGTACTGACTCAAGAGAGCTTTGTACGGGCTAAAGCAAGCACCCCGTGCTTGGTACACCAAGATCGAGAACTACTTCACCAAGTTGGGCTTCACAAAGAGTGAAGCGGATGCGAACTTGTACCACATCATGGTGGAAGGTAAGTAGTTGGTCATTTTTCTTTATGTTGATGATCTAATATTGACAGGTGATGATCAGTCGATCATGTCTTGCAAGGAGGACCTTTCAAGAGAGTTTGAGATGAAAGAGATGGGTCTCATGCACTACATTCTAGGCATGGAAGTGTGGCAGAAGGATGGGGAAGTGTTTGTGTCTCAAGGAAAGTATGCCAATGAGATGCTCAGGAGATTACACATGGAGAAGTGCAAACCCATGTAGACTCCTCTAGCAAGTAACTAGAGGAAAGAGGACGCTACTTCAGGTGAGGTAGTAGAGGCTACTGTGTATCGGTAGATTGTGGGTTCACTGATGTACTTAGTGAACACACGACTAGATTTGTGCTTTACGGTGAACCAGCTGATTCAAGCTATGGTTCAGCCTACCAAGCTATTTTGGAAGGCAGTGAAGCATGTTTTGAGATACCTCAAAGGCACATCTAAGTTTGGATTATGGTATAGATGACCAAAGGGAGTGAAGATACAGGGCTTCACACATGCTGATTGGGCAGGGAGTCTGTTACGCAGTAAATTGTCAATGTCTCCTTGTCAGTCTCCCTACTGTGCCATGAAATCAAATGCACCATGCTCATGCTCTTTTAACTGGCCAAATGACCCACTTTGCCAAAGTTTATTTCATCAGCGCGTCTGTTATTAAAGTAACCGCGCTGACTGGCGGCGGATAGTGCAACTGATGCGCTGCCAGCGTGGAAGCACACGGGTTTTCCGCGCTGGTCGAATTTCATGAGCCAACGCATCGTATTCTTGTACTAAGTTGCGCTGACACAACCTTCTCCATTATTAAGATGCGCTGTCAGCGCCCCAGTTCAGTGTTACACCCACGCTGATCCAGTTTGGGCGAATTTGTTCTAACAGCCAGCCTTCCAGATAACTCCAGACCTGGTTGTTAGCCTTGTGAGTGTCGCCCTTCCTTCTATGGCATGTCTGTTCATCATTTGGAACCACCTTCCTTTGAGATAAGCTTGTCCTCCCACCATTCATGGAGACTTCTTCTCTATTTAAACCTCCACCATTGCCATGAGCAGCTAGTTTGGGTAGTGTGGAATTCATAGTGCTTAGAGTGCTGCTGCTAATAGGTAGTTGGTGTGACAAGTGTGGATTTGTTAGAAGAAGCTTAAGGAAGGTTGTGAGTATTGCTTGGGTGAGAGAGAGCTTTTGTTTTGGGAGAATCTACCTCAAAGGGTGAATGCTCAAGAGACTTGCTGGCTGGACCCTCTAGAGAAGGACTCAGCATCAGAACTTTGGTTGTACCTTTCTCTGTTATTGATTAATAATAGATGACTACTGTTATGGTTCCATTCTCATTTGTCTTTGTAATGGTTAATGTGAATTACATCCTTTCTGACTGATGTATAATTGCTTTTATTAGATTTCACGCTTGTGTTTGTCTTTCTCTTCGTGTGTGCAGGTATCTATTCACAGAGATCGTGGAGGATTGTGACCGGCCAGAGTGAAAGAGCGAGAGCGGCATCTCTTCATCAAACAACAACGTTGGAATCCAAGTAGGTGTTCATTGCCTCTCTTTTAATTGCAATTAGGAACTTGCATAGTAGCATTGATTGATTGTTGCTAGACCCATCCTGGGCTAGTAGGGATTGCCTCTATCCGTAGAGGGGATTTACCTCTCCAACAATTTGGCGACTCCGCTGGGGAGCCAGCCTTTGTCCCTTTTTGTTCATTTTTGTTTTCGAGTTTGATTGTGACTCTCTTTTCAAAAATTGGGGATTAGTTCTCTGCTTTTAAACCTCCTGGTTCAATCTGGGAAGTGTATTAATTGTTTAAAGAGTTCTGGCCTTGGTTTGGGAGTTTTTGGCTTGATTTTGCCTCTTTTTTAGCCTCAGCGCGGTTTAAATCAAAACAGTTGCGCTGACAGCGCATAGCTGTCTTTTTGACCCCGTTGTCATAGTGCTTGTGCGTAAAACAGTCACGACGGTTCTGAAATCGAACCAGCGCGCTTAAGTCGTGTCCTTCCGCGCTGACAGCGCTTAGTTGCTACGCGTGACTTCTGGTCAGCGCATTGTTGCTGCGGGCTACCCGCGCTGATCCTGTAGAATTGAATTTGTTTCAATTTTGCCTCCTGAGCCTGTTGGTTTGACTATCTCCTGCTCTTTCTACTTGGTTTATGACTTGATATTTATTGTTTGAATTGTGAAGCACTTGCTTGCGAAGTCTTGTCGAACGAATCTTGTTTTTGTGTCCCGTGACCTAGTGCCATCATCCCGTTTTCACTGGATTGATTTTGTTTTATCACCCGTTCACAAAGATTCGGTGCTGCTTGTCTTTGCTATTGCGAAAACCTTCCTCTTTTTGCTTTCTTTGCTTGTTTGTTTGAGGTGATTGTCGTTGAACCGGTCCTCGG
Organism: Pinus tabuliformis; assembly: GCA_031772625.1. Lineage (NCBI taxonomy): Eukaryota > Viridiplantae > Streptophyta > Pinopsida > Pinales > Pinaceae > Pinus > Pinus tabuliformis. The sequence goes on along the minus strand of CM062816.1, from coordinate 181,617,985 downwards.
ATTGTTTCACTACCTAGACACAGATCACAGTTGCTTGGGTTCAATCAACTCTTTTCACGCTTGTTGTATCTTTCATTGAGTGATTTCATTTCTCTTTACTCGGTGTTGCTGTCTCTCAAAATTCATTTTTAAGTGCATTGTGCCATTGAAAAAGAAATCAAACTAATATCTTTTTGCATTCAATAGTTAATGAAAAGAAGAGCATTTCATTGATTTGTGTTCTCAAAAGAAAATTTTGTTTCTTTGTCATTAGCTGCATTAGATTGTTTGATTGTTTGAGTTCATTTTGTTTGATTGAAAACTCTTAACCTTCTCATAGTTAGAATTCATCGAACGAAATGGTATTCTTTGGCATGTAGTTTGCATCTAGGTAATTGTGAGAGATCACACGATAAGGCCTGAAACCGAAACTTAATTCAAGATCAACCATAAAATAAACTGAATAAACCTAAAAACGCATTGGAACTTAACGCAAACATCTAGAGGTCTAGGTTAGAGACGTGTTCCGGCGTCTTTAAACATAGTCACTATTGTTTCACATTACGGTTGGGTGATTCCTCCTTCTGTGACTCGATAGTGGTCTAACACGGACTGTGCTCCCACGTACCGTCGCGTATATAGGGAGACCCCACTAGGCTTTTATCCTTGATCCATAGGAAGCCGAGTCTGCCGCCCTGCGAACCGTAACGCACTGAACACAACATTCGGGAAGATTGACTGCAGTACGGAAAGTCCTTGGTTCTCATACAATTGCCAAGGTGTATAAGTAGTTTTACGGATTGCTTGGTAAACCCTTTGCCTAGATCTCCAGAGCAGTCACTTTTGATCCTTTTCGGACTCCTTAAATGAAAAGGTGCCAGTGAGCATCTTGTCACTTCGTGCTCATTAAACATTCGAAGGAGACTAGAGTCATCTTTTCGTCCTTTTCTCGACTCTTGAAACATGAAAAGGTCAAGTTTGGTTCCTGTGTCTTAAAAATTTATTCAGCCACAATAACATTACCTGGTTAGTTCTTGTGTGCGTTAGCTTGAGTAGGGTCTTTATCGTTAGTTTTCCTTTAGGTTTTGTGTGGGGTTTGTCATCCTGGCTGACCCGTCAACTCCCGGTCCAAGTGATCAAGGTTCTCCATCTTCTGTTGCTCCTGAGGTACCAGTTGTAAGTGATACTCTTCCTGTTATCCCGAGTATCCAGCCTATCAACGTACGTGCCCCGGGCGACGAGGATTACGAGGAAGATTGGAACCCTATCTGGGAGCCTGACGAGGACGATATTCCTATTACCCCTCCCGGTATGTCGTCTCCGATGTCTACTTCCCACATGGACGAGACATCTCCCAGCGCAGGTGAGACACCCGTGGTGTCAAATATTGAATCCCCCATCCCAGCTACTTCTCCACTCCCCCCACGATATCAGTCGATGAGGGATAGAATAGCTGCCAGGATGCCTTCTACGACTATATGGGATCCTAGTGTCATTGCCACCACGGAACCCTTTCTTTCGCAACCCCCTAATACACCTGTTACCTCAGTTCCCACGATTCCGACTGTTTGTGTAGCATACTCAACTCTGGTCGTCAGTGCTGTGATAACATCTTCATCTACGAACCCTGGGGCTGGTCCCTCTCATGGTCAAGTGAGTAATGGCCAGCCGGGACTTTCGTCTGGAGTCATCGATCCTGCACAAAGTGCTCAACCCTCTTTTGGTCCTGTCCCAGGAGGGGGGCCGTATGATGCCCATGGGCAACCCATTGTGGACCCAAATTACCAAGGTCCACTCTTTTATTATGATTCTACCGGTTAGTGCCTCCAGTTCGCTCAATCCGCGCCTCTTCAACCTTTCGTTGAAGTCTCGATACCATTATCCATTACTTATGATCCCGGTACTCATTCTTTTCATGGGGGCCAGGCAATTCCTGGAAAGCCTCAAGGACCACCTAATCTAGGCCAGCCACCTTATGTGCAAGCCCCCCAAGGGCAACCACTTTATGGCCAGTCTTACCCAGGACAATCTGGGGGCCCACAAGGACAACCCTACTCGGGACAACCTTCGGCCATGGGTGGTCCATCTTTTTCCTATCAAAGTCAACCTTCTGGTTATCCAGGGCAACCTGGTACCCAGCAAAGTTACCCGTCTGGACAACCGGGATAGCCTTACATCCAACAAGGCCAGCCTGGTTTCCAGCAGGGTTATCCCGCTAGACAAGCTGGGCAAAATTATATTCCTCAAGGTCAACCAACAGTCCAACAGGGGTATCCTTCTGGGCAGGGGGGGCAACCCTACGTGCAGCAAGGCCAACCCATTGTTCAGTCTGGTCATCCTTCTGGGCAAGGGGGGCAACCCTACGTACAGCAGGGCCAACCCACTGCTCAACCCGTGCATCCTCCTGGGCAAGGGGGGCAACCCTACATACAGCAGGGCCAACCCACTGCTCAGCCAGTACAATCTTCTGGACAAACGGGCCAGCCTTCTATACAGCAAGGCCAACCCACTGTCCGCCCTAATCATCCATCTGGACAGGCTGGCCAACCGCAAGGTCAACCAGCCGCCCAGTCTGCTCGGCCATCTGTTCCGCAAGGACAAACCTTGGTTGTTCAGGGACAACCTGGCACCCAACAAGTACATCCTTCTGGGCAAACAGGTCCATCCCAAATTCAACCAGGCCAACCTTCCGGTCAGATGATCCAAGCCTAGCCGGTTCAAGGACATTATTCTGGGCCCCAAACTCAAATGAGTTATCAAATGCAAGGCGGGCCAGGGCCCCAACCTTCCTATCAAGCGCAGCCTGCTTATCAGGCTCAGTATGGAGCCCAGCAAATGTATGGCTACCAGCAACCCCAGGGGCAAACTCAGTTTACCCCTTATCAAAATTATCAACAGATGCAGGTCACTCCTTACCAAAATTATCAGTATGCTACACCTGCGGGTCAAGTTGTTAATACATGGGGAGATGGGGGGCAATAATAAGGACAACTGTCTACATATGGACAGAATCCGTATGGACAGAACCCCTACGGGCAAGGTCCCTTTGCGCCAGGCCCTTTCGGGCCGGGTCCATCTGGAAAAAGTCCATGGGGGATGTTAACACCCAGGTTGTTCCCTATGACTCCCAAGGGAATACGGCCGGGGTAACCACTAACCAATCCTTGGGTTACAGTTCCTAGCCTAACTGCAACCAGAGAGGGCTCTCTCTTTATGATTTGTCTCTGTTATGATGGTGTTTTAGGCTAGCTATTATGCTCAGGCTTTGTTTTGTGTTTGGTTGAAGGATTTCTTTCAGGTCTTATGAGGCAGTGTTTAGACAGTATAATACCATTGGGCAATGGAGTCTGGAGTTGTGAAATGATCGGATATGCTGGTTTGGTGTTGTTCTAACTACAGGGCCTATTGAGTATTTTAAACAGACAAACTAGATCAAATGGTGATGTACGTTGATTCAACAGAAAGCAATCAAGAATTTCCTATTGAGCTGGTGGGTGAAAGTGAGCACACTGCACAGGAGCAAAACTTTGAATTCCTGTGACAAAGGTCACTGTGATAGATGTATTCCAGAAAGTGCAGCATTTAAGAATTACACTTAACTAGATTACAACTGAAGAAAACATTGATAAACAACGCAGATTGAACTCAGGTTACTCAGTGAATAAATCCTGAAAGCTATTCTTTTTCCTTGTTGCTTAGTATTGAAAACAGATAACATATACGGATTTTAACAAAAACAGCTAATTAACAGAGAGAGATACAGAGACTTATTGTATGATGAAATACAGAGGGATCCAGTAGTTATCAACAGCCACCATAATGCATCCAACACCTCAGAAATCCAAGAAATTCCATTGCTTTGCTCTATTAACTTCTGAAAAGGATTACAGCATAAGAACTTCTTCAGGAGAAATCAACAACAACCCTTGCAATCTTATGCCAAGGGGACCTTATAGGAATGCGTATACAAAATATCTCAGGCATTGAGTCATCTGAGAGAGAAAATATCTACATTGTTACGTTCAGAAAGTAGGCAAGGAGTTATTACAATCTTAAATGCAGCGTAAATGCCCTTTATGTCTGTCAGAGGATTGCTTTGACTTTTGAGTGTCACTGAGTCGGTTGCATTACTCTGTTTTAATTCTGGAGATACACATTTACTTTTGGCTGCGCAGTGCGTTCTTGGGTCTGCCAGCTGTGGTTCTCTTTTTCTGCTTTGTTGGCCGCTACATCTGCTGAGTTGGCTCAGCTTTGATTTATGCTGCATGCTGACTTTGCTGAACTGTGCTTTTTACAAAAAATTGTAATAAAACAGAGATTTGGTGAATGCCTTACTGATTACAAAATTCTGTGTATTGCATCTGTCCACCATTCCTGTGCAGGGAGCTGATGCTTGAGGATGGCCTCCATTGTCTCTTCAGCTTCTGTATATTTGAAAAAAGTTGGGGCTACATCAAACAAGTGATTAATTTCATTCATTATAAAAAGTAGATTTTCTATCTTACTATAGAAAATCTGTCATGTAATAGGCCCTGTGTCTTCTGAAGTGTTGGCCTTCTCATTGACCTGTGCTGAGGCAAAAACATTTACTCTTTTAGCATACTGTTCATGGGTGAATAATTTCCCTCCGCTGTTCAGTAAGCTAGGGAGTCCTCTACTCTGCAACACCTGAAATTTCTCCATGAACTTATTTACCTCTGTCTGCATATCCTGGGTTCTCCTGTCCAATGTCTGCACTAGATTTCTAAGAGTAAGAACCCTTTTGATCATTTGAATGGTCTCAGTTCTATTTGTGATTCCAATGGTGGCTAACTGAGAACTTGTTTTGTGGTTAAGCACATTGATCATTCTTGTAGCAACTTCAAGCATATTTCCTAATAAGGCCCTTGATGTTCGGATTTCCTTCTGTGCCTTTGGGATGAGCTCTAGTTGCTCATGGATTGTCTCGATATATGGCCATTGGTTGTTGATGGATTGACCAATATTGGACCATATCATTGCTCTGATCTCTGATATGATTTTATCTAGCTTGAGCTCATTCTCAAGCTCTTTGATCCTGTCTTTAAGGGCCTTGATTTCCCTGGCCTTTTCTCCCACCTCTCTTTTTGTCTTATCATGCCTTTCATTTACCTTGGCCAGCTTTTCCTTAGTTTCATTCAGCTCTGTCATCTGGGCTTCCAAAATTTGTATTTCATTCTTTAGCTTCTGCATATCTAGGCTCTGATCTGTGCTGATGGGTGCTGCTGAAGTAGATGTGGCTGTTTGTTCAGCTTGCTGAGGTGGAGGCACAGTAGTAGGAATAGTCTCCTCAAGATTGATGACTTGAGGAGAGGGCTGAGATGTCTGCCCTTCTTGTGCTTGTTTTAATGATGCTTGTAGAGGTGCTTGTGTAGCTTCATATTGCCCCAATTTTTCTTGTGCCTTCACAAGCTCTTTGTAAATGGAAACTAGCAGGGCAGTAGAATCCTGCTCATACCTTTGCTTTGCTACCTCATCAGTCTGTGGATGGATAGTGGCTGGAATTTTGATCTTCTTTCTTAGTGCAGCCATGTCAGCATCTCTAAGTTTCAGGATCTCTTGTATCCCTTTGATGTCATTAGGATTGTGCCCAATCTCTACAATGATTTCCTCCAGGGATCTTATCCTGTTGTCTTTGGCCTGAGAAGAGGCCCTCTCCAGTTCTAGCTGGGAAGCTGTAGCATTCAGACTGCTTGTTAATTTGTAATTCTCCAAAGTCTTGTCGGCCAATGAAGCATACACCATTTCGCCAGTTTGCTTATGCAGCTCAATTTTGTCCATAGGGTGTATGTCCTTGGCGAGGACCTCCAGGTTAGTCCTAAGATAGTCAGCAGTGGATTGTGGCTGGAGTGCCGTAGGCATAAAGTGACTCATTATCATTTTTCCTTCACTTACATCAAAAGCAGACATAAGTCTCTGCTGATTGGAAGGAGCCATGTTTAGCAGGTGATTGTACAGTTGTACTTTGATAGGATCACTCCTCCTCTTGATGTCTATAAATTGCTGCTTGATGCTTACCTGTCCCTCCTTCTGCTGGCTGGAGGAGCTGACCTCCCCTCCCATGGTCCTGTCCTATTCCTGCTGGAAGGAACTTGCTGATGCTTCTCTGCTGGGTGGGCCCATGCCCAATGCCTCTCTTATTGCTATATCCTCCTCTGGAAAATCATTTAGTCTCTGCCTTTTCTCTCCCTGGTCTATAGAGGATGTCAGGGGAGTTTCTCTGTCCCTTTTTCTAAAGACAAATGTATCCTCCTTTTGAGGGGTTTGGAGGACTGAAGCATCAAAGGTAGTGTCTTGTCTTGTAGGCACCGTTCTTTCAGTGGTCTGAGGAGTCTCCACTGTTTCCTTTTGCTGGGCAGACTGCTCCTGCCTTTGTTCTTCTTGATGTTGTTGCTCTTGCTGTTCTGGTTCTTCTTGCTGCCCTTGCTGCAGCCCTTCTGCTTGCTGCTATTATTTTTGTTGCTGTTCCTGGTCCATCTCTTTGCCTTTGCCCTTTTCTGAGATGTTTTCACCAGTTCTTGTAGCTTGATGTTGGGCAGTTGAGGAAGACGCTGCTGCTCCAACTTGTGTGCTTGGCAGTGAGGTGACCTGTGAATAAAACTCAAGGTCAGCCATCTTCTTAAGGTTTCTTAGAGCTCTTTGATTAAGCTCTTCTTGGGTCACATTTTCTTCTAAAGTTCCTCTTCTCCACTTGCTTTGGTTGGCATATTTTTCTAAATGAGGAAGGCTATAATGACCATAAGCAGATAATTTGTATTTGAGCCTCCTCATTGTAATGAAGTTGTTGGGGTCATAGGGTTTCCATATGAAGCTGTATTTGAGACCAAGGCCCACAAGCATTCTATCTGCCTCTCTCCACCCTTCATCCCTTTCATTGAGAAGGAAATGGCCAAGTTGATTTCTGACTTTTAACTGTGCCTTCTTACCTTTTCCTGAAAAGTGGAGCATATCCACATAACCAAACTGCCTGAAGTATTCCAAGGCAAGTAGCCTCATAGGCACAAATTTAGGTAGTTTAAATGGGGGCAACTCACACCCATATAGTCTGATAACGGTGTGGTGTTGGTAGAAATACCAATCCCCAATACTGTATGCTTTTGATAAATGCAGGAGTCTTTGCATTTCGTCTGTCAATCTGGGAGGAGGTGAACCCAACAGTAGAGTCAAGGCTGGATGGATGAAAAGATCAATAAATTTGCAGTAGGTGTATGGAGAACAGCTTACTATGTGAAAAACGGATGTCCAATACACTACTGATCTCAGATTGCCCTGTGCATCTACTCTCTTCTTTGGGAAGGAGAACTTATCATGCTGGAAGTATAGGAGCAGATGATATAGGTAAGAGGTGTATTTAAATACCCTTTCTCTTGACAGATTCATCAACTGCTCATGCATCTTATCTGATATGTATGTGGCATAATCATAGTAGATTGGTTTCTTTCCTGGGGAAAACATAAGCATCATTTGTAGAACAGTTTCATCCACATACTCCACTGAATCATATCCCAAGATGGGACTGATCATGTCTGCAAGGTCTAAGCCCAACTGGTTAAGGTAGGCAAAATTGATGGGAGGAGTTTGCACAGTATCAGCTTTGATGAAAATCTGATTAAGCTTTGTGATTTGTGCCTCTGTTATCCTGGCTCCCTGTACTATTAAATCAGCTAATGATAGAGGGACCAGCTTTTGATCTGTCTTGAACTGCAACATCTCCCTGATGGCTTCAGGGGTAATGAGGAACAGAATTGAGCCTGAAGAGTCCAGCACTGCCCTCTGGGATGCATCATAGTAGTCAGCAACTATGTGGATAAGCTCAGGGAATTGATTAACCTGAGGAAGCTTGAATATTGGGAGAAATGAATCCCAAATTCCCAGGATGTCTATCCCCCTCTCATGTTTGATCTTTATTTCATTTAGGATTTGTAAATGGAATCTGCTTTTGCTCAACATTTCCTCTGATATCTTGTAGTCCAGGTCTGCTAATGCTCTTGTGTCCAATGTTCTATTAGGGGCATTCAGGGGAGCTACATTTAGGGCTATAGGAGCTACAGGGGGATCCATGACTCTTCTTGGGATGTGGTTCTCTTTGAAGACTGCTGTTACTATGCAGAGTAACACCGACAAAGTTTCTTTGCAGACAATGATGGTTTTATGAGTGAAGGGTGAAGGTAAAGGCTGCAGCAGTTGAAATACTGCCTTTGAGTGATTAGGTGGGTGGCAGAAATGCTCAGAGTATGCTCTTTTGTGGTGGATTTATTTCCTGCAGGTGACGGGTTCACGATTGCGCGAACCAGCGACAGTTTTCTTTCAAATTACCCACAGTGGTTCGACAGAAGTGTAGTGACGGCTCTGGTTCAGTCTAAATGTCAATTCAGTGGCATTTAACGGTGAATTTCGGGTCTTAAGGTCTATTACTCATTGATACGCGAAATGCAGTGAAATGGAGTTTCAGAGCTCAAATGAGGAATACCTGCAGAGTCGGACTGGCTAGAGCTTGCTGGCGCCGAAGAGATGGATGTTCTGGTGGTCAGAAAACACTTTTCCGCGGCTGGTGCAGGTTTGGTCGTAATTATGCATGCAGGATAAACAACGATGAATGCGCTCAAAATGGCAAAAAACACGAATTTTCGGCCAAAATAGACTTTTTGGTGTTTTTGGCGCGAATTCGTGCTGACGTCAGCATGACGTCACAGGTGGGGTCGAGGTCGGATGACGTCAGCAGGACGTCATTCGGCCAGGTGGCGGCCTCTGGTTGGTCCACGGGGACAGTGAGATGGCAGGACAGGTGGACCAGTGGTTGAGCGGAGAAATGACGTGACGGCGTACGTGGGGTGACGGAGCAGTGACGCGGAGGTGAGGTGGCGGTGAGGTAATAGAAGCGTGAACGGTAAAACCGGAAACCGGGGCGGTTTCATATCGCACCGCCTACAGTACGGTGGCGGTATGCGTCAGTGGTACCTCCGATGGGCTGAGGAGGGGACGCGTGGCTGCCGCATGACGTAGTCAAAATACGGCCATCGGACGATATCATTCGTATAGCAGATGCGCTCCGATGCCGTGAGGGCCGTCGGATCTGAAGGGGTAAGATCTGACGGTTATCGGGAGTTTGACATGACAGGAAGGTAGCATAGTTAATGATCGGGCGTCGGAAGGGGTCCGATGTGATAAAGGCCGTCGGATCTGGAGTTCCTTGATCGGACGGTCGTCGGGAAAGGTGAAGCGATAGGCGGGTACGGGGAGCGGGTTATTTAATAATAATTCTGGGGATCTGTGCAAGGGCGGGGAACCTTGGCAAGGTGGGTCTTTTACGAATTTTAGTGGAATACACCCGCCCTTTAGACTTAGGATAAACGAAAAATGTTGGTTTTTTGATGTTTTTAACCATTTTGAAGCAGGTAAGGGTAGAAACTGGGCTTTTAGGGGTTTTTCATGTGCAAATGAGGATCAAAAAGTGAGGAAATGAATTTGCAAGGGAGAAGGGGGTTTAGCTTAGGTTCATCAAGATGACCAGTTGCCATCTGATCCCTGACTCAAGACTTATTGGCTATAATACCAAGGGGTGGGTATTTATATAATGCTTGGGGTTTATACACCATGGTGTTAGTAGTAATAGGGGAAAAGGTAATATAGGGGATTTACATAGTAGAATTAGAGTTAATATGGATGAGAGGGTGAGTGGAGGGGAAACCTTTTAAGTTTATGTGAAACAAACTTGGTTTTGAGAGTAGATCAAAATGAAAAGATTTTTAGACAAGAAATGTGGCTTTTAAGGATTAAGAACCACCATGAAAGCTTAGTCTTTTCCATGAATCTTAGCTGATGGGGAATGTTGGAAATGAAATTGGAGGGGAATGAGGGAAATTAGTCATGCTTCCTGCTGCAATTCGATGAAGAAAACACCTTTGTCAATTAATTGACTTCGCTTTGTTGCCCACAGTTACCATCTCCGCAATGGTAGGGATAACCTTTCTGCAACCCCAACTACTTACCCAGCTACTTGCCTAGCATTTTTATTTCTTCTTGGAGGGTGCACTTGGACTTGCAGACCCTTACTTGCCTTTTCTTTTCTTTGGCTTTTTCTTTTGCTTTTTCTATCTACTTCTACCCTTATCTCCTCCAAGGTCCCAGATTAAGCTGTTGGGAGCCTTTTCTTCTCTACCTGAACTAGTTGTCTGCCAAGATTAAGCAGTTTGGACAGACTTCTTTCTCTATTCTATAACTGAAAATTGAAAACATGGCATGACCCAGGTTAAACTGTTGGATCATCCACCAAAATTGAAATAAGGTCATCAACATAGAAACACCTTACACATCTCTTGTTCTCTAGGAAATATGGGATCTTTGTGATATCAAAGCAGAGCATATTTGGACTTTCCCTTGCCCATCATGAAATATGAAACCTATTGGTATAGGTATCCAACAGTGGCTCCACATGGGGATGGTTTTTCTTTTGAAAGACCAAGAACAGCAGGTCAGATTGCCTTGTTCTTTGACTGCCCATATCAATCTTGAAATTTGCTGCTTTGATGTGTCAAAACTGTGTGCTTTTTTCTTGAAAGACCTCTGATTCTATTTGCCTTTTGCTGGTTGGTGAATCACTTAAAAAACTGCATTTTTATAATCAAAAATAGAAAATAATATGTACATCTGCATATATACAAGGGAACCTCAGGTTGCACTTATGGGAAATAGTCAAAATAATGCTTCAGCATCCTGCCATTGACAGGACCTTCATCCAAGTCAGTTTCAGTTAGACTTTTGAGGAAGTAAGTGTTGTTACCTTGCACTGCTTGGACAGCAAATGGTCCTCTCCAAAGGGAATCAAATTTCCCATGTTTTCCTTTTTCTTCTCTCCTCGCATCCCACTTGAGGACTTTATCACCAATGCTGAAATCTTCTGCCTTAGTTCTTCTATCAAAGGCCTTTTTTAATTTTTCTTGTAATATCTGCACTCTGCTGAAAACTTGTTCTCTAGTTTGTTGTAAACAAATTATCTGATTGATTCTCCTTTGCATATCATTTGGCTCTGCTTGACTCTCTTGCAGAAGCTTTATAACCGGCACTCCGATTGATGAAGGAAATTTGGCTTCTAATCCATAGACTAACTCATATGGGCTGGTCCCAATTGATCTTTTTGTTGTTAGTCTATCTGCCCATAAAGCATTGACTAGTTTCTTATGCCAGTTCTTTTTGTTCTCTTCCAGCACCTTCTTTATGATATTTATTAAGATTTTTTTTGATGATTCAGCAAGGCCATTTCCTTGGGGATAGTAGGCAGTAGAATGGCCTAAAGTAATGTGAAATTTATGGCAGAAGTTCACCATTTTCTTGGATCTGAAAGCAGCAGCATTGTCTGTTATTATTTTGTCTGGACAGCCAAATCTAGCCAGTATGTTGTTTTCCAAAAACTGAATGATTACTGAGTCATTTGCTTGTCTGCATGGGGCAGCTTCAATCCATTTGGTGAAGTAGTCTGTGGCTGTTAAAATCCATCTGTGTTGGCCTGAAGATGAAGGATGAATTTCCCCAATGAAATCCAAGCCCCATTGTTGGAAAGGTCTCTCTGTTGCAATAGGTCTTAAGGGGAGTGGCAGCAACTGTCTTTTGCCCTCAAACACTTGACATTGATGACATGAGGTGGTGAATCTCTTAACATCTGAGAACATGGTAGGCCAGTAATACCCTGCCCTTAGTATTTTATCCACAGTGGACTTCCAGTACAAGTGTCCACCACAGTGTCCTGCATGAAACTCTTGCATGACATTATTAGTTTCATTTTCCATTAAACAGTGCAGCAATATACCTTCATGGTTTTTCCAAAGCAGATTTCCATCTATCACACAAAATCTTGATGTTTTCATTTTTAAGAACCTACACTTAGTTCTGGACAGTCATGGGGGAGCACACAGGTTTTGTAACACATAACAGATATCAGAGTACCAAGGAGATTGTTCAAAGGCTACATTGATCTTTGGAGTCGCCAGCTCTGTTTCACTGTCCAGCTGATTGATATCTAGGGCCTGGAAATTTGATTCTGTCATTAATTTGGCCAAGCCTTGCCCTTTTATTAGCTTTGTAGGTTTTATTTCAATGTCAAATTCTAGTATGTTGGCAATCCATTTTCCTCTTCTGCCCTCTAAGTTTTCTTGGGTGAGAATGTCTTTGACAATAGGACTTGGTACATAAGCCACAACATGGGAATAAAGGATGTAAATCCTAAAGTCTTTAATGGCTTTGACCAAAGCATAGGCTTGTTTCTCCATAATTTGATATTTTAGAGGGGCATCTCTAAGAGCCCTGCTGAAGAAGGCAATAGGCTTCTCATTCCCTTGGTCATCTTTCTGTAATAAAACAGCAGCAATAGTGTGCTGGGAGGCGCAAGAGAAAATGATAAAGTCTCTGTCAAACTGAGGATTGGTTAACACTGGGGTTTGAGTCAAGGCCAATTTTATACCTTCAAAGGCTTGTTTTGCTTCAACAGTCCACTTTACTTTTGAATCCTTTTTTAGCATGTTGTTTAATAATCTGATTAGTTCTGCTAAGTTTGGGATAAACCTTCTTAAAAAATTGATTTTTCCTAAGAATCCCTGCAACTCTTTGACATTCCTTGGGTGGGGCATTTGTAGGATAGCTTGTATCCTATCTGGATCAATTCTTATGCCATCTTTTGAAATGATGTGTCCTAAGAGTTTGCCTTCTTCCAAGCCAAATAATGACTTCTTGGGATTTAAGGAAATACCATATTTCCTGCATGTTAGGAAAATCTGTCCCAAATGTTTCAGATGTTCTTGGTCAGATTTTGAAAAGGGTGTAAGATCATCTAAGTAAATGACTAGGAAGTCATGAATCTCTTTTGCAAAAGCAATATCCATTGCTCTTTGAAATGTTGCCCCTGCATTTTTCAATCCAAAGGGCATTTTTACATATTTGAAAGTTCCCCATGGGGTTGTAAATGCAGTTTTGTCTTGATCATCAGGGTGTACTAGGATTTGATTAAAGCCTGAGAATCCATCAAGCAATGACATCCTTGAAGCTCCCACCACTCTTTGGAGAATATGATCCATTTTGGGTAAAGGGTAGTTATCTTTGAGTGATACTTGATTTAGATTCCTTAAGTCTACACAAAGTCTAATCTCACCAGTCTTTTTTCTTGTAGGGACTAAGTTGGAAATCCATTCAGAGAATCTGATTGGTGCTATGATGCCAGCTTTGAACATTTTTTGCAATTCCTTTTCAATGGAAGGAAGGAGTATAGGATTGATCCTTCTCAACTTCTGCTTAAATGGTTTTTGATTAGGCTTGAGGGGAATGGTATGCTGAATGACAGAAGTATCATAGGACTTTAGGTCCTCATAGCCCCATGCAAAAACATCTTGGAACTCTTTAAAGAGGTCAATGTACTTGGGTTTTTTATCAGGGGGCAAAGAAGCAGACAGCTTTATTATTTTGGGCTTGTGAATGGTACCAATATTGCATTCTTCAATGGCTGCATCTAATGGTTGCATTTTTGGCTTCCTAGGGATGTCATTTGAATCAAAAATGTCCTCTAGCGGGGTAAGGCCTGTTGGAAGGAAATTGTCTTTGAGTTGTATGATTTCAGCTTCAGCGCTGGTCATCTCTTCACAGTCAATTTGGTGAACTTGCTGAATGTTTTCGTTGTTGAAGATGGTTGGATTCAGTAATTGTTTTGCTGTTCTAGATGATATTGGATGAACCATCTGTTGAAACAATATTTGTGATTGACTTGCTGATTCAAGTATTTGTGATTGACTTGCTGATTTAGTGTCAATATTTAATCCTGCAAACTCTTGTTGTAAGGTTAGAAAATTGTTTATTTGCCTATCATCCTCAAATACTTGCCATTCTTTAACATTGTTTGGAATGGAGGGTCTGTACTTGACCTCGGCTGTGAAGCAATTGTTGGTTTCCAGTGGAAATTTGAACGTGCTGGCAAATGTTGCCAAACTGTGTGCATGGAGATTGTGGCCCCTTGAAATTTTTGTGATAAGGAACTCAGAGAAAGTGTCCAATATTTCAATTACAGCAGACCTGTAAGACCTCAACCTTTTGTCATTTGTGACAAAACTTCCTTTCACTTGTTGAATCACTAGATCAGAGTCTCCCATGATCGAAACCGTTGGAGCTTGTAATGCCTTTACTAGCTTGAGACCTAGTAACAGGGCTTCATACTCGGCCATGTTATTAGTGCATCTAAAGTTTAACCTACAAGCTCTGCCTTCTGCATGGGCTTTTTCTTTGTTATGTATCCAAACTCCAGCTCCTGCCCCTAACTTGTTGACTGAGCCATCAAATTCTAAGACCCACAGGATATCTTGCTTGACAGGAGATTGAAAGATCTGTTCATGGGATGGCAATGTAAGCAGGAGTTGGGGTTTCTTCTTTGGCTTGTGTTCTAGGACAGTTTCATCAATGGATTGAAAATCTTTGACAACTAGAGGAGGGGTCGTGTCCAGTGCTTGACTGATCGATATTTTTTGGGTGCTACTTCCTTGATTAATGTTTTGTTTTTGCATGAGGGTTTCGGTCCTAATGTCATTGTTTGAGAGGCTTGCGCTGTCATTGAAGAGAATGAACGAATCTATGTCTGAATGGACAGCATATACAGGAAAGTTTTGAGGCTTTTCCTCACTGCTGACCATGTATTTCATGAGTGTTTCTCTGTAGAGTCTCTTTGGTTGCCCAAAGACAGAGATGGTGGCATATGACATATCTAATTGCAGGGAGCCTTGGAGTTTGGCTCCCCATGATCTTGATAACAGCATCCCATATTTAGGTGGGATATCAGCGACTACAACATCCATTAGAATGGTTTTGTTGGGGTATTGAACCAGAGACACACATAAATCTTTTATTAGACCTAAACACTTGACTTGGCTGGAGTCAAAGGAAAACAGGTCCTTGTATGGTCTTGTTATATCCAAATTCAATCTTTCCATGACTGCTTTTGGCATGAGGTTATGAGAGGCACCTGAGTCAAACATCGCGTTATGCAGAATTTTGTCATGAATATGCAAGCTGACATAAAAAGGTAATATCCCTGTAACTGCTGTTTTTCCATCTACCTCTGGGCCAAATAGTAATTCCGGAGTGTCATCTAACACATTTACATCATCTTTGCTATTAGTGAGTTGAAGGGATTTCTTAATCTGTTGTTTATAGATGTCATGCTTAGCTAGTTCTGAGAGGGGAATTGCTATCTTTAGCTTGCCAATCTCTGTGCCTAGGTCAAAAGGTTTATCAGCTTGGGTTTTGGAGTTATGGATAGCAGCCCTTTCTTTGCTCATTACATCTTCTTGTTGGTTTTCATCTTGACTTTGAGACCTGCCCCTTTTGCTCATGTCTGGAGGGGTAATATCTAAGTCAGGGTGAGAGGACGACGTTGCCATAGGCCGTTGTAGTGGTGACAAAAGTGTGGTGACCTCTTCAACCACTACTTCTTCTGTAGGCAAGTTTGTTTTGTCATTAGGTTCTGTGACTATGGTTCCTTTAGACTGCTGTTTATATTTTATCTTTTCAGGCTGATTTACATTTACAGTCCTACTCCTTAGCTTGTACTGTTTGTGAACTTCATAGACAGCACTATCATATCCTTGTTTAAAATCAAAGGATTCTCCTGATTTAGTTTGGAATATTTTGATTTCATCATCTTCATGATCCTCTTGTGTTAAGAAAACCTGGCTTTTACCATCTAGACCCATTAGATTAATCTCAGGGTCTTCATTGGGTTCAGTTGATGTTGAAGTTTCTGCATAATTTTCTTGGAAAGGGGGTCTAATGTCTTGGTCAGCACTTGTTCTACCAATGTTTTGGTTTTGGGTTCTCCTAAAATTCGGATTTCTAGGAGGGTTGTTTTGTGGTGCTTCCCATGATGACTTTCTTTCAACTGATTCCACTCTTTCACCCAATCTCTTCATGCTATTTAGTATTGCATCCAGCTTTTGATCAAAGCCCGAGGGTTCTTCTTTGAAGGCAGTCCTTTTCTCCAATTTTGCCCTGTTTCTTTTGGAAATTAGGTTAGCTTCCACTGTGACAGCAACCCTTTGAGCTTCTTCAAGGGTTGGAGGATCTCTTTCCTTCAACTGATAGGCCATATCAGGGTCAAAACCATCAGGGAATTTATACAGGGCTAAATCAGGAGGAGGCCTTAAGTTCTGTGGAATAGCATTATATACATTGTTAAACCTAGCACAATATTCCAAAACTGTCTCCTGGGGACCTCTCTTAATAGTGTCATATTCACCAAGTACGTGGAGAGGATCTTTCTTCTTCTCCCATCTCTCAATAAAAGCTTCGTAAAGCTGATCAGGTGTTGTAATGGAGTTTGCATTGAGGGATCTGAACCAAGTTCTAACATCCCCAGTTAAACTTTGAACAAAAATTCTCATTCTGACAGTGTCATCATCTATTTCATAGGTCTCAAAGTGGTCTTGCATCTTCTTGGCATGCTGGATAGCTGTTAGAGAGCCATTTGAGTCAAAATATGAGATTTTACTTTGATAATCTTGAGGTAAGGCCGCAGCATTAGCTGGTATCTGCAGAGGTGCATACCTGTTAGCCATATTTATGAGGTTTAGAGGGTTAATGGGAACAAATGGGACAGCAGGGATCAGTGGTATAACAGGGTTAATGGGATGAGTAGCTAGTGGGAGACTGGTCAAAGGAGTATGTGCAGTGGATGAAGATGTGAGAGGAGGACTTTGCGATGTTGATGGTGAACTAGGGGAACCAGGGGTGGATCGGAAAAGAACTTTGCAAGGAGTGGGAATGAGGCAGGGATGATCCGAACTTATATTTGCATCAGCAGGCTCCTCCTGCTTTTGCTGTCTCCGGATGTTTCTTTGGATGGTATTTGGATTATCAACAATGATGGGTGGTTTAGGGTCAGGATTTGCCCTGGTATGCCGAGGATTTTTCTTAGGAGCCAGCTTCCAACCTGTTTTTGGGATTTTGTAGGAAGTTTTTATATCTGCAAGGACTGGATGAAGATTTTGGAATGGCTATATATTCTCAAAGCTAAGACGAAGATTTCCCAAACAAGCTCCTCCCTAAAGCTGTTAATGTGATGCAGAAACAGTTCTAAGGCCTCTTGGCTGGTTTCAGGTTTGATGGTAACTTTGGAAAACAGATAGTAATTGAAAAATCCTAAGAAGTCCCCAGTGGAGTCGCCAATTATGTTAACACCCAGGTTGTTCCCTATGACTCCCAAGGGAATACGGCCGGGGTAACCACTAACCAATCTTTAGGTTACAGTTCCTAGCCTAACTGCAACCAGAGAGGGCTCTCTCTTTATGATTTGTCTCTGTTATGATGGTGTTTTAGGCTAGCTATTATGCTCAGGCTTTGTTTTGTGTTTGGTTGAAGGATTTCTTTCAGGTCTTATGAGGCAGTGTTTAGACAGTATAATACCATTGGGCAATGGAGTCTGGAGTTGTGAAATGATCGGATATGCTGGTTTGGTGTTGTTCTAACTGCAGGGCCTATTGAGTATTTTAAACAGACAAACTAGATCAAATGGTGATGTACGTTGATTCAACAGAAAGCAATCAAGAATTTCCTATTGAGCTGGTGGGTGAAAGTGAGCACACTGCACAGGAGCAAAACTTTGAATTCCTGTGACAAAGGTCACTGTGATAGATGTATTCCAGAAAGTGCAGCATTTAAGAATTACACTTAACTAGATTACAACTGAAGAAAACATTGATAAACAACGCAGATTGAACTCAGGTTACTCAGTGAATAAATCCTGAAAGCTATTCTTTTTCCTTGTTGCTTAGTATTGAAAACAGATAACATATACGGATTTTAACAAAAACAGCTAATTAACAGAGAGAGATACAGAGACTTATTGTATGATGAAATACACAGGGATCCAGTAGTTATCAACAGCCACCAGAATGCATCCAACACCTCAGAAATCCAAGAAATTCCATTGCTTTGCTCTATTAACTTCTGAAAAGGATTACAGCATAAGAACTTCTTCAGGAGAAATCAACAACAACCCTTGCAATCTTATGCCAAGGGGACTTTATAGGAATGCGTATACAAAATATCTCAGGCATTGAGTCATCTGAGAGAGAAAATATCTACATTGTTACGTTCAGAAAGTAGGCAAGGAGTTATTACAATCTTAAATGCAGCGTAAATGCCCTTTATGTCTGTCAGAGGATTGCTTTGACTTTTGAGTGTCACTGAGTCGGTTGCATTACTCTGTTTTAATTCTGGAGATACGCATTTACTTTTGGCTGCGCAGTGCGTTCTTGGGTCTGCCAGTTGTGGTTCTCTTTTTTTGCTTTGTTGGCCGCTACATCTGCTGAGTTGGCTCAGCTTTGATTTATGCTGCATGCTGACTTTGCTGAACTGTGCTTTTTACAAAAAATTGTAATAAAACAGAGATTTGGTGAATGCCTTACTGATTACAAAATTTTGTGTATTGCATCTGTCCACCATTCCTGTGCAGGGAGCTGATGCTTGAGGATGGCCTCCATTGTCTCTTCAGCTTCTGTATATTTGAAAAAAGTTGGGGCTACATCAAACAAGTGATTAATTTCATTCATTATAAAAAGTAGATTTTCTATCTTACTATAGAAAATCTGTCCTGTAATAGGCCCTGTGTCTTCTGAAGTGCTGGCCTTCTCATTGACCTGTGCTGAGGCAAAAACATTTACTCTTTTAGCATACTGTTCATGGGTGAATAATTTCCCTCCGCTGTTCAGTAAGCTAGGGAGTCCTCCACTCTGCAACACCTGAAATTTCTCCATGAACTTATTTACCTCTGTCTGCATATCCTGGGTTCTCCTATCCAATGTCTGCACTAGATTTCTAAGAGTAAGAACCCTTTTGATCATTTGAATGGTCTCAGTTCTATTTGTGATTCCAATGGTGGCTAACTGAGAACTTGTTTTGTGGTTAAGCACATTGATCATTCTTGTAGCAACTTCAGGCATATTTCCTAATAAGGCCCTTGATGTTCGGATTTCCTTCTGTGCCTTTGGGATGAGCTCTAGTTGCTCATGGATTGTCTCGATATATGGCCATTGGTTGTTGATGGATTGACCAATATTGGACCATATCATTGCTCTGATCTCTGATATGATTTTATCTAGCTTGAGCTCATTCTCAAGCTCTTTGATCCTGTCTTTAAGGGCCTTGATTTCCCTGGCCTTTTCTCCCACCTCTCTTTTTGTCTTATCATGCCTTTCATTTACCTTGGCCAGCTTTTCCTTAGTTTCATTCAGCTCTGTCATCTGGGCTTCCAAAATTTGTATTTCATTCTTTACCTTCTGCATATCTAGGCTCTGATCTGTGCTGATGGGTGCTGCTGAAGTAGATGTGGCTGTTTGTTCAGCCTGCTGAGGTGGAGGCACAGTAGTAGGAATAGTCTCCTCAAGATTGATGACTTGAGGAGAGGGCTGAGATGTCTGCCCTTCTTGTGCTTGTTTTAATGATGCTTGTAGAGGTGCTTGTGTAGCTTCATATTGCCCCAATTTTTCTTGTGCCTTCACAAGCTCTTTGTAAATGGAAACTAGCAGGGCAGTAGAATCCTGCTCATACCTTTGCTTTGCTACCTTATCAGTCTGTGGATGGATAGTGGCTGGAATTTTGATCTTCTTTCTTAGTGCAGCCATGTCAGCATCTCTAAGTTTCAGGATCTCTTGTATCCCTTTGATGTCATTAGGATTGTGCCCAATCTCTACAATGATTTCCTCCAGGGATCTTATCCTGTTGTCTTTGGCCTGAGAAGAGGCCCTCTCCAGTTCTAGCTGGGAAGCTGTAGCATTCAGACTGCTTGTTAATTTGTAATTCTCCAAAGTCTTGTCGGCCAATGAAGCATACACCATTTCGCCAGTTTGCTTATGCAGCTCAATTTTGTCCATAGGGTGTATGTCCTTGGTGAGGACCTCCAGGTTAGTCCTAAGATAGTCAACAGTGGATTGTGGCTGGAGTGCCGTAGGCATAAAGTGACTCATTATCATTTTTCCTTCACTTACATCAAAAGCAGACATAAGTCTCTGCTGATTGGAAGGAGCCATGTTTAGCAGGTGATTGTACAGTTGTACTTTGATAGGATCACTCCTCCTCTTGATGTCTATAAATTGCTGCTTGATGCTTACTTGTCCCTCCTTCTGCTGGCTGGAGGAGCTGACCTCCCCTCCCATGGTCCTGTCCTGTTCCTGCTGGAAGGAACTTGCTGATGCTTCTCTGCTGGGTGGGCCCATGCCCAATGCCTCTCTTATTGCTATATCCTCCTCTGGAAAATCATTTAGTCTCTACCTTTTCTCTCCCTGGTCTATAGAGGATGTCAGGGGAGTTTCTCTATCCCTTTTTCTAAAGACAAATGTATCCTCCTTTTGAGGGGTTTGGAGGACTGAAGCATCAAAGGTAGTGTCTTGTCTTGTAGGCACCGTTCTTTCAGTGGTCTGAGGAGTCTCCACTGTTTCCTTTTGCTGGGCAGACTGCTCCTGCCTTTGTTCTTCTTGATGTTGTTGCTCTTGCTGTTCTGGTTCTTCTTGCTGCCCTTGCTGCAGCCCTTCTGCTTGCTGCTGTTGTTTTTGTTGCTGTTCCTGCTCCATCTCTTTGCCTTTGCCCTTTTCTGAGATGTTTTCACCAGTTCTTGTAGCTTGATGTTGGGCAGTTGAGGAAGACGCTGCTGCTCCAACTTGTGTGCTTGGCAGTGAGGTGACCTGTGAATAAAACTCAAGGTCAGCCATCTTCTTAAGGTTTCTTAGAGCTCTTTGATTAAGCTCTTCTTGGGTCACATTTTCTTCTAAAGTTCCTCTTCTCCACTTGCTTTGGTTGGCATATTTTTCTAAATGAGGAAGGCTATAATGACCATAAGCAGATAATTTGTATTTGAGCCTACTCATTGTAATGAAGTTGTTGGGGTCATAGGGTTTCCATATGAAGCTGTATTTGAGACCAAGGCCCACAAGCATTCTATCTGCCTCTCTCCACCCTTCATCCCTTTCATTGAGAAGGAAATGGCCAAATTGATTTATGACTTTTAACTGTGCCTTCTTACCTTTTCCTGAAAAGTGGAGCATATCCACATAACCAAACTGCCTGAAGTATTCCAAGGCAAGTAGCCTCATAGGCACAAATTTAGGTAGTTTAAATGGGGGCAACTCACACCCATATAGTCTGATAACGGTGTGGTGTTGGTAGAAATACCAATCCCCAATACTGTATGCTTTTGATAAATGCAGGAGTCTTTGCATTTCGTCTGTCAATCTGGGAGGAGGTGAACCCAACAGTAGAGTCAAGGCTGGATGGATGAAAAGATCAATAAATTCGCAGTAGGTGTATGGAGAACAGCTTACTATGTGAAAAACGGATGTCCAATACACTACTGATCTCAGATTGCCCTGTGCATCTACTCTCTTCTTTGGGAAGGAGAACTTATCATGCTGGAAGTATAGGAGCAGATGATATAGGTAAGAGGTGTATTTAAATACCCTTTCTCTTGACAGATTCATCAACTGCTCATGCATCTTATCTGATATGTATGTGGCATAACCATAGTAGATTGGTTTCTTTCCTGGGGAAAACATAAGCATCATTTGTAGAACAGTTTCATCCACATACTCCACTGAATCATATCCCAAGATGGGACTGATCATGTCTGCAAGGTCTAAGCCCAACTGGTTAAGGTAGGCAAAATTGATGGGAGGAGTTTGCACAGTCTCAGCTTTGATGAAAATCTGATTAAGCTTTGTGATTTTTGCCTCTGTTATCCTGGCTCCCTGTACTATTAAATCAGCTAATGATAGAGGGACCAGCTTTTGATCTGTCTTGAACTGCAACATCTCCCTGATGGCTTCAGGGGTAATGAGGAACAGAATTGAGCCTGAAGAGTCCAGCACTGCCCTCTGGGATGCATCATAGTAGTCAGCAACTATTTGGATAAGCTCAGGGAATTGATTAACCTGAGGAAGCTTGAATATTGGGAGAAATGAATCCCAAATTCCCAGGATGTCTGTCCCCCTCTCATGTTTGATCTTTATTTCATTTAGGATTTGTAAATGGAATCTGCTTTTGCTCAAAATTTCCTCTGATATCTTGTAGTCCAGGTCTGCTAATGCTCTTGTGTCCAATGTTCTATTAGGGGCATTCAGGGGAGCTACATTTAGGGCTATAGGAGCTACAGGGGGATCCATGACTTCTTCTTGGGATGTGGTTCTCTTTGAAGACTGATGTTACTATGCAGAGTAACACCGACAAAGTTTCTTTGCAGACAATGATGGTTTTATGAGTGAAGGGTGAAGGTAAAGGCTGCAGCAGTTGAAATACTGCCTTTGAGTGATTAGGTGGGTGGCAGAAATGCTCAGAGTATGCTCTTTTGTGGTGGATTTATTTTTTGCAGGTGACGGGTTCACGATTGCGCGAACCAGCGACAGTTTTCTTTCAAATTACCCACAGTGGTTTGACAGAAGTGTAGTGACGGCTCTGGTTCAGTCTAAATGTCAATTCAGTGGCATTTAACGGTGAATTTCGGGTCTTAAGGTCTATTACTCATTGATACGCGAAATGCAGTGAAATGGAGTTTCAGAGCTCAAATGAGGAATACCTGCAGAGTCGGACTGGCTAGAGCTTGCTGGCGCCGAAGAGATGGATGTTCTGGTGGTCAGAAAACACTTTTCCACGGCTGGTGCAGGTTTGGTCGTAATTATGCATGCAGGATAAACAACGATGAATGCGCTCAAAATGGCAAAAAACACGAATTTTCGGCCAAAATAGACTTTTTGGTGTTTTTGGCGCGAATTTGTGCTGACGTCAGCATGACATCACAGGTGGGGTCGGGGTCGGATGACGTCAGCAGGACGTCATTCGGCCAGGTGGCGGCCTCTGGTTGGTCCACGGGGATAGTGAGATGGCAGGACAGGTGGACCAGTGGTTGAGCGGAGAAATGACGTGACGGCGTACGTGGGGTGACGGAGCAGTGACGCGGAGGTGAGGTGGCGGTGAGGTAATAGAAGCGTGAACGGTAAAACCGGAAACCGGGGCGGTTTCATATCGCACCGCCTACGGTACGGTGGCGGTATGCGTCAGTGGTACCTCCGATGGGCTGAGGAGGGGACGCGTGGCTGCCGCATGACGTAGTCAAAATACGGCCATCGGACGATATCATTCATACAGCAGATGCGCTCCGATGCCGTGAGGGCCGTCGGATCTGAAGGGGTAAGATCTGACGGTTATCGGGAGTTTGACATGACAGGAAGGTAGCATAGTTAATGATCGGGCGTCGGAAGGGGTCCGATGTGATAAAGGCCGTCGGATCTGGAGTTCCTTGATCGGACGGTCGTCGGGAAAGGTGAAGCGATAGGCGGGTATGGGGAGCGGCATAGTTATTTAATAATAATTCTGGGGATCTGTGCAAGGGCGGGGAACCTTGGAAAGGTGGGTCTTTTACGAATTTTAGTGGAATACACCCGCCCTTTAGACTTAGGATAAACGAAAAATGTTGGTTTTTTGATGTTTTTAACCATTTTGAAGCGGGTAAGGGTAGAAACTGGGCTTTTAGGGGTTTTTCATGTGCAAATGAGGATCAAAAAGTGAGGAAATGAATTTGCAAGGGAGAAGGGGGTTTAGCTTAGGTTCATCAAGATGACTAGTTGCCATCTGATCCCTGACTCAAGACTTATTGGCTATAATACCAAGGGGTGGGTATTTATATAATGCTTGGGGTTTATACACCATGGTGTTAGTAGTAATAGGGGAAAAGGTAATATAGGGGATTTACATAGTAGAATTAGAGTTAATATGGATGAGAGGGTGAGTGGAGGGGAAACCTTTTAAGTTTATGTGAAACAAACTTGGTTTTGAGAGTAGATCAAAATGAAAAGATTTTTAGACAAGAAATGTGGCTTTTAAGGATTAAGAACCACCATGAAAGCTTAGTCTTTTCCATGAATCTTAGCTGATGGGGAATGTTGGAAATGAAATTGGAGGGGAATGAGGGAAATTAGTCATGCTTCCTGCTGCAATTCGATGAAGAAAACACCTTTGTCAATTAATTGACTTCGCTTTGTTGCCCACAGTTACCATCTCCGCAATGGTAGCGATAACCTTTCTGCAACCCCAACTACTTACCCAGCTACTTGCCTAGCATTTTTATTTCTTCTTGGAGGGTGCACTTGGACTTGCAGACCCTTACTTGCCTTTTCTTTTCTTTGGCTTTTTCTTTTGCTTTTTCTATCTACTTCTACCCTTATCTCCTCCAAGGTCCCAGATTAAGCTGTTGGGAGCCTTTTCTTCTCTACCTGAACTAGTTGTCTGCCAAGATTAAGCAGTTTGGACAGACTTCTTTCTCTATTCTATAACTGAAAATTGAAAACATGGCATGACCCAGGTTAAACTGTTGGATCATCCACCAAAATTGAAATAAGGTCATCAACATAGAAACACCTTACACATCTCTTGTTCTCTAGGAAATATGGGATCTTTGTGATATCAAAGCAGAGCATATTTGGACTTTCCCTTGCCCATCATGAAATATGAAACCTATTGGTATAGGTATCCAACAGGGGAAACCACCACCTGGTTGGAACCCTAATACTGCCTCGAATCCACAGCCACAAATGTCCTTTAACCCTCAGTTGCCATTCTTAGCGACGTTGGAACTTCCGGATGTGTCCAAGTTGACAAATGATCCCATTTTGCATAATCCGTATTGGCCACCAGTTCCAACTAAAATACCCGGTGATTGTCCAAAATTTGATGGCAAAGCTAGTGAAGATCCTCAAGCCCACGTCATGACTTATCACCTCTGGTGTTCATCGAATTCATGGCTTGATGACTCTATCCGGCTCCGCCTCTTTCAAAGAACTCTCACCGGCTCAGCCGCTAAGTGGTACATTGAACTGAATCGCGGCACGTTTCAAGATTTCAACTCGCTGGCTATGGCGTTCTTAACTCATTTTCAGTTACCCATTCGGTACAAGATGGGGACACATCTCCTCACGTCTCTCAAACAGGACACGGCGACCCATATATCTGATCATATACATGAATGGAGAAGGCGTCGTCGCTTGATCAAATTCTGGATTCTTGATCAACTCCTGACCGATTGGTTCACAACTTCCTTTGTCGCTGCAATTGCACGAGACATCGCCATGGGAGCTTGTGTAACTGAAGAGCATGCGATCGCACGAGCTCAGTACCTAGACTTAGTATATTCTCAGTCAGGTACTCTATATGATTATTTGCCAGACGCCACGAGGCCTGGACAGACCAAGGCTCCGCCCAAACCATCTGTTGATGGAGTCATTGGTTCTGTAAATTCGTCATCGAAGAAATCGGCCACGAACCCTGGGAAGCAAAAACAGAACGCTTCTAATGGAAATGCTCCTCAGGGCCAATCTAATCCTGGAAGTACCTCCGAGGTAAACGCTGTCCAGTCCACCGCGGCATATAAATCCTCAAAAGGAAAAAAGAAAGGGAAAGCTAAAGATAAATCTGGACAGCCCAAACAGGATGCCCTTAAGCCTCCACCCGAGGAAGGAGCTAAACGAAAACCTAAGTATCCTTGTCTCATCTGTGATGAGGATCACTACACTAAAGACTGCCCAAGGCGGTCCGAAGTTAGTCGGTTATTGAAAGGTGCTCCTGGGCCTCCTGCCGTGCTTAAAGAGCCTTTCCCTTCCCAGCAGACTCAAATGGTGGCAGACCCGTCTCAACCCTCTTCCTCGTTCGGTTCTCAAATGTTCATGGCTGGAACGATTCCCATCCATGTTTCAACTCGAGCGAAAGACTATCCATCTCGTGCTGGGAAAGAGCCGGAGGCTCCCTCCAGCGCTCCTCCGTCTAGTTCTGGTCCTCTCCACATCGAAAGGCCCAACGTTGAGACGATCCCCCGACCTCCTCCAAAAGGTGTACTCAGGAAGTCGTCTTACAACCCTAATGCTCGTGCTGCCCAGCACTATAGCATTGTTGAGGACTTAGCTCAGGCTCCGTCTGCTATGTCCGCTCTAGAATTCCTCCAGAGCTGCCCCTCCCAGAGGAAGTCCCTGCTATCAGCGATTGGTGGCATCGACCCGGCAGATTCAGATTTGATTTCTTTTGGTCTCGAGGGTTTTTCACAGAGATTGCCTCACCAAGTCACTTTCCTTATACAGGTCATCATCAATAGCAGAATGATTCATCGTACAGTTATTGATGAAGGTGCCTCAACCTGCATCATGTCCGTTGCTTGCTAGAAGGCGATTGGTTCCCCTGCTCTGAGTCAGTCCCCTACGACGTTAGAAGTGTTCGATGGAAGAGAGTCTCGTCCTTATGGTATCCTCCAATGCTTACCCATCTCTTTGGAAGGAAAGACCGTAGAAGTGGAGGTCGAAGTTGTTGATGCCAATCTTACCTACAACCTCCTCCTCGGACGAAGCTGGACATACGCCATGCAAGCCGTGGCTTCCTCCCTATTCCGTGTCATTCGTTTCCCTCACCAGGGGAAGATTGTCACGGTGGACCAGCTCTCCTTCTTCGCCTCTTCTTCTGAAGGTAATGTGCCATTTGTGGAGCATACCTCTAAGTCACTCGAGAGCGTGGGTGCCGGACTTTTCAAAGATCCCACTTTAATGGGAGTCTTTCCCCTCTCACCTCCGAATCTCGCCCCTATCAACATGATCTCTGTATGCTCTGATCCGTGGGTTCTTCCTCCTGCTAACTAGGAAGACTCTTGGGGCGATATGATGCCGTGGAGTCCTGCCGAACTCAACTACATCGAGATTGTCACTGCATCGGCTCCCCCTGATGAACCTGCTTTCCCAAGCAGTGTTCCCGATTCATATGATCATTTCCCTTGGCTAGGAGATGAGGCTACTTCGGATCCATTGAAGGAAATATTTCCTTCCGACGAAGCCATCATAGAGACCATGTCTCTCGAAGAGCTCCCTTGGTCAGATCACCACCATCGCTCTTCGTTTCTCCCTCCCCATCCGGAAATGACCGCATGTCTCGAGCGGTTTGCTTCGTGTGTCCCATCCCCGCCCCTCCAAACACCCATTCAACTTTATCAAGTGTCTTCAGAGGGCAATATGGGAAATATCGCGCAAACCCAACCGATCGACATCTCTGTCAAGCCAGGTATCGTCGAATACATTCATATTGGAGTCACTTGCACTCCTGAGGAAGTTCAACTCTATACTCCTTTATTTCGCGAATTTCGTGATGTCTTCGCATGGTCCTATGAGGAAATGCCCGACATCGATCCCAGTATAGTGGTACACGAAATACCTACATATCCAGGTGCTAAGCCTGTTCGTCAGCGCTTACGCCCTATGCACCCCCGAAAGGCTGCAGCCATCAAGGGCGAAGTCGAAAAGCTTCTTAAAGCTGGTTTCATTTACCCCATTCCCCTTACAGATTGGGTGTCTAATATAGTCCCTGTGAATAAAAAGCAGGGCACTATCTGGGTCTGTGTTGACTATCGTGATATCAATCGTGCCTATCCGAAGGATAACTTTCCTACGCATTTCATCGATCAGCTTATTGACGAGTGCGCAAGAAGTGAAATTTACTCGTTTATGGACGGCTTCTCTAGCTATAACCAGATCAACATAGCACCCACGGACCAGCATAAGATGGCTTTTATTTGTCCTTGGGGCACCTTCGCCTATAAGAAGCTTCCTTTCGGTCTAAAGAATGCCGGCGCTACATTTCAATGTGCAACGTCTTATGCCTTTCATGATATTCGTCACATTGTACAACCTTATCTGGATGACCTTTCGGCTCATTCAGCTAAGCGTCAGGATCATCCCTCTCATCTTCGCAAGATTTTTCTCCGCTGTCGACACTACCACATTAGGCTTAATCCTCATAAGTGTGTCTTCTGCGTAGAATCAGGCCGACTGCTCGGGTTCATCGTCTCCCGAGAAGGCATCCGTCTGGATCCCCTCAAAGTTGAGGCCATTTTGAATCTTCCTCCCCCTGCCTCTTTGCAGCAATTGCAGAGCTTGCAGGGCAAAGCGAATTTCCTTAGACGATTCATTCTGAATTATGCCGAGGTGGCTAAGGGTTTCACACGGTTATTAAAGCGAGACACACCCTTTCGGTGGGATGCCATCGCCCAGGAGTCTTTCGAGCGGCTCAAGGACCTCCTTGTCTCGGCTCCACTCTTAAGACCTCCGAACTACCACCGTGATTATACTCTCTATCTAGCTGCGACTGACACTACCATCGGCATGGTTCTGGTGCAGGATGATGATGATGGCAATGAGCACATTATCTATTACCTTAGTCGCAATCTCTTGGATACAGAAACTCGCTATGCTTATGTCGAGAAGTTGGCATTGGCAGCTGTCTGCGCCGTCCAACGATTCCGGCACTATATCCTGTTGCGCACTACGACCGTGATTTCCAACTGCAACCCAATGACGTACATCTTGTCGCGTCACCTGCTGGGGGGCAAGTACTCGAAATGGATTGTAATCCTACAAGAGTTTGACTTGGAATTTACTGCTGCCAAGTCTAAGAAGTCTCTGGTCATTGCAGAATTGCTTTGTTCTTTGCCATCTCCTTCTACACCATCTCGTTCAGAAGAGCATATCCCGGATGAAACATTGTTTCTAATCAGCACCCTCGACCCTTGGTATGGGGACATCATAGTATATTTGCAGACGTATTCCTTCCATCCCAATGTATCGAAAGACGCTCGACGGCGGATTCGTCACCAATCTCAACCCTATCGCATTATTGGCGATACCCTGTACCGCCTCGGCGTTGATTCTGTTCTCCACCGATGTTTGACTCTCGAGGAGGCTGAGCGGGTATTGAATGACTGCCACTCCGGTGCTTGTGGTGGCCATATGTCTGGATATGCCACCGCCCAGAAGATCCTCCGTGCTGGTTATTTCTGGCCTTCTATTTTCAAGGATTGCATCCTTGTCGTTCGTGCATGCCATGAATGCCAGATCTACCACCGGAAAATGCGTGCACCTCCTACACCACTGCACCCTGTTGTTACCGTAGGTCCATTTTCCAAATGGGGCATCGATTATACGTCCTGTAACCCTCGTTCGGCCGGGGGCATGGGTATATCATCGTTGTCGTGGATTATTTCACCAAATGGGCCGAAGCGATGCCTACATTGAACGAAGACAGTTACACAGTGGCACAGTTTTTTTTTAATCATGTCATTACTCGGTTCGGAGTCCCCCAGGCTATCGTCACGGATCACGGAAAACATTTCCCTAATCACATGATGACGGAACTAATGACCCAGCTAGGCTTGCGTCAAGATAGCTCGACGCCGTATTACCCTCAATCCAACGGCCAAGTTGAAGCTGTGAACAAAGTTTTGATCACAATGCTCCAACGTACCGTGAATACGCACAAGTCTAACTGGCATTTGATGCTGTTCCCCGCCTTGTGGGCCTATCGGACCTCCGTGAAGGACGCCACCGGTTTCACTCCTTTTCAGCTTGTTTACGGACTGGAGGCCACCCTTCCTGTTGAGTGTGAGATTCCTTCGTTAAAGTTAGCTGTCGAGTTGCTTCCCAACACCACTCCGGTGGAGGAATGGCTTCTTTATCTAGAACGGCTAGACGAGACCCGTCGCTTAGCTTCTCTAGCTATTGAAGCGCAGAAGAAGAGGGTTAAGGCTCACTTCGATAATACCATTCAACCTCGTTCCTTTGTTGAGGGAGATCTAGTACTGCTCTATGATCAAGCTAAAGATAAGTTGGGGGCAGGTAAACTCGAATCCATGTGGCTAGGCCCCTATATTGTGAAGAGAGTTCTCCAAAAGGGGGCGTATGAGCTGATCGACTACGAAGGAAATCCTCTCGACAAGTCCCACAACGGGCTCTATTTGAAAAAATACTATGCATGATTTCGTGCACCTAGTTTGTACATACGAGTGTTTTAGCAAGTGTGTTATGTGTGCATGATTTCTTGTTTTGCTTTGGTGTGAAGGCGTGTTTGCCTCTTATTGTGTTTTCTGCTTCTTGTGCAGATGTCTAGTACACCTTATGTTGGTTTCGCTGATGGCGCCTGCCGTAGCACTTGCAATTTGTCTTCTGCGGCGTGGGCGATCTACGATCCTCACGGCGAGTTGCTAGATCTTCAAGGCGTGTGCTTGGGCCGTACCACCAACAATGTTGCCGAATACAGTGCTGTAATTGAGTTACTAGCCGAAGCAGTTGATCTCGGCATTCGTGCATTGGTGGTAAACCTAGACTCTCAACTTGTCATCCATCAACTCAACGGGTGATATTCCGTCAGAGACCAACGCATTCTAAGGTTGTATTTACGTGTGGGATTGTTAGAAAGGAATTTTGTTTACATCACATATCAACACATTCCGAGACGATTAAATACGTTAACTGATGCATTGGCAAACCATGTGTTAGATAGACATTTGCATAATAGATAAACATCATACAAGAAGACATAGAAAACATAATAAGACCATAGAATAAGCATGTGTAAATAATTTATTTTCCAAGCATAGTTTGCATGTGTGCTTTTAAGCTTGCATAAAAAATGAAAATATGTGGATCGCATGTTGTGCAACTGATACAATTAGATCACATTTGTATTAGACATTTGCATAGCATATAAAACATCATCATATGTAAAAGATCCATCCAAAATCGGTATATATATATATATATATATCGTGTGGCGCACTAAGGCGCTCAAAAATAAGTGTATATGTCTGAAGTAAAGCCAGTGTCCTCGGTATATCCGAGACATATGTCTCTCAAAAACATCAGTAGGAAAAGACCTAGATGACTACTGAGCTGGGTTATGCTCTCTATAGCATACAGCTGCCCGTGCCACCCGCCTCAAAAGGCGGTGCATCTAGGTTCCACCCCCACTGTGTGGATCTGGTGAGCTATGGGGACCTCCTCAACCCCCTGGTAATCTGGTACCCCCACCAGTAAACCCTCGAGGTTGTGAGCTATAGTCTCCGTCGTGTCAACTCCTGGAGGAGCCAGGGCCAGGACTCCAGCACCTTGCCCCTCTCTCCGTGCATCTGGGGCTAGACCAATGGGTCTCACGGGTCCCACATCTGCACACCATGACATTTATCAAGACATGTACATAAAAAATCAAAAACATTAAAAAATATTGAAAAGAGATCAAGAGTCATACCTCCATCATCCCAATGCTCTCCCGCGGGCAGTGGCATGTCAGGATCGCCGCGGAAGTCCATATCGGCATATGGCCAATCCTCTACGAAAATGACATGCCGATCCAGCCACTCTCGAAAGTACACCCCCCAAGCCACTGGGCGGCCACCACCTCCACGCGGCATGACACGGCCCCATCGACTGGCCCTCGTCTCCCGGGGACCACTGGGTGGATCCACGGCCATGTTCTGTAGCTGTAGGGCCGGCACCCACTCCAGCATGAGCGGAAGTAAGAGCGACCCATAAGAAAACTGCTTCGACTCTCCGCGTCGGCAGTTGCTCAGTTGCCTCTTCATGCTAGTCGTCACTGCTGCTGCCCAGTTAAAAATGGTGGGCTGTAAACACTCAAGAGCCAGTAGTAGATGGGTCTTTGAGGCCTCATGATTGGCCAAAGAGCCTGCTGCCCGTGTCACCATAAAGAGTATGGTGCGAAGAACCATGTCGTCTACCGTCGGAATACCAACCTTCCCACTCCGTGTTTTAACAGCCCGTGGGCACACTCGGGCCATGAGCTGGTCAAGGGTCTCACCGCTGGGCCGTTGCCCCTCCAGAATGGGCATCTGGCCCCGGCGTGACAATCCAGTCAAAAAATAGATATCCATGGAATCAAACTCAATGTCCCGGCCACGGATTGTGAATTTCCCGTCAACTGGATTCCAAGCTCTGATCAAGAGCTCGAGAAGATCAGGTTGCGCCCTCAGGCGCGGAGTGAGGAAGAATTTTAAGAAACCGCATGCCCGCATTGCATTTCGGCATTCGACAATGGCATAAGCGGCTATATCCTCATCATCGTGAGCTCTCTCTTGCCAGATGAAGGCCATTATGTCCTGCAAGACCATGAAAAAACATTAGAGCGCTAACCGTTGGAGTTTGTACGTTCATTTTCTTAAAAACAAAACTTTACGGCGTCAGCGCGGCTATTTTTAAAACAGTCGCGCTGATCATGGCGCCCCTTTGTTTTTTCCTTGGGTCAGCGCGGAAGAACACGTGTTTTCTGCGCTGACCCGAAAGGTGGTGTGTGTAAATTTAAATCGATCAGCACAGACCCGATCGGGAAATCCGCGCTGACCGAGAGCGCATCAACGCTCAAAAAATTTGCCCAAAGGGCCACTTCCCACCGTGGAATTTCTCTCAAAAGGACTCAAAATGAAGCGCAGGGAGAGGAGAACCTACCTAGAACAAGCTACCGGATGAATGGTGTCCGCACGGGCTGGAAATCGCTCCGTCAACCTTGCAGCTCCACAACGTTCTTCACAACTCAAAATGGTAACAATGGTAAAAAATGACTTTTACCCCCCTATTTATGGTAAAAAATTCATAATTAACTATAGTTTCTTATCAATGTGGGTTTTTGTCATATTTTTACCATGGATTTAGCACTAATGTCGCTATATTATGCTTTTATGCATGTTTTACTATGTTTTTAAACATGTCGAACAGGTTTATGTGGGTGGTGTTCTTGTGCAGGTTCTAGTAACCGGCGTGGTCATGACAATTCTATGTACACTTGGTCCCAAAAAATGTCGTCTTTAAGCTCTTTTCCGACATAAACCAAGAAAAGATGGCTGAGCTTCCTTTCGGCTCGTTAAAAGGAACGAGAGGCGGTCACTTTTAAAGCTCTTTTTTCGACCGTTTAACTTAAAAAGATTGTCGGGTGTTTGTCGTTTCGCACTCGTTATTGGCTCTAAAACGACGTACTTCCGACCGCTTTTTTACTTTTTCAGGTCGAAGTTACTATTCATGAAAAGTACTCCTCGATCATTCCGGTCAGGCGGTTCTTTCGGGCATTGTTTTATACTTTTTCGGGCTCGAGAGAAACAACTTTACGAAAAAGGACCCCCCTGGAGTCTCCTTTTCTTCTGTCTTTTCAGACTCTCTAAACAAGAAAAGACGTCGAGTTCTCCTTTGTCAGGCTCGTTAAAACTTAATGGCATCGGACATCGTCGAAACGACACCTTCCAAGCATATGCTATCCCCGTCAAGCTTGTCCCCCCAAAAATAATCGGGGTACCTGCCAGAAATGGTAGGGAAAATGAAACTATAATAATGATCGTGTCGGCAGTATGTCGCTCTTGAACATGGCACTCGTCTGCATTCGTGTTTGGGTGGGGATGTCTCATCTTGTTCTACACTAGCCTCCGTGGGTTTGGGTTATCCTATTTGACCTCTCATCTGCTCATTGCCTTGTCACCATGACCTCTGCTCATTTGATGTCAGATACTGCCAAATCCGCTGTCATGCCGCCGATATGTTCAAGAGACGTTGGCCTCTGCAAAGCTTACCACCTCCCTCTGATGTCTCACACAAAATATTTTATCCTTCTCTATCTCGTGTCGATGATGTGGGAAACATTATGGCCCACCTTAGATCAAGGTTACTTCCTGTCGACTTCAGCTCATTATCCAGGAAAGTGACCTAGAGACTCCCTTCAGGTGCCTTAGAGCCTGCATGCCTCAATGGCAGGTTCTTCGTGTTCGACGTGAGGTTTTCATCATTGGCCTCCGATCGGATGATTCTGCGGGTGTTCGACACCAGCTCATTGATTCACACGCCGCGGATTGTACCTATAAGTACCTTGAGGACCATTGTCATTATTGGTGGTACCTCTCACGTTTGTTAACAGTTTTCATCATTGACTGGTAATCAGACGATGTTCATGCATGTTCGACCTCAGCTCATGTATTCACATGCTTGGACTTGTACTTTGTTCGGGTTGGGATGGAGCGCAAGACCCTGGTTTTTGTCTGTTACGAACCAGGCTACGATTTTGTGGATTATTATTACATGACTCATTGATGGATGGCTGCGCCCATACCTGAGTCTTTTGGATGGCTGCGACCATACCTTCTTATCATTATGGTCTCTTCAGCTGGGTGGCTGCGTCCATACCACAGACCTTCTTTATATATGTCTTCTGGATGGCTGCGCCCATGCCTAGACTACATGTAATCGAGATATCAGTTGTGCATACGTGCAGGTCCTCCCTGGTGGTGTTCCAGTTCAGCAGTTTTGTAAAGCATTTCACCCCTCCCACTCTCTCGGGCTTCATGCTTTAGGGGGCATATGTTACGTAGTAAATTGTCACTGTCTCCTTGTCAGTCTCCCTACTGTGCCATGAAATCAAATGCACCATGCTCATGCTTTTTTAACTGGCCAAATGACCCACTTTGCCAAAGTTTATTTCATCAGCGCGTCTGTTATTAAAATAACCGCGCTGACTGGTGGCGGATAGTGCAATTGATGCGCTGCCAGCGCGGAAGCACACGGGTTTTCCACTCTGGTCGAATTTCATGAGCTAGTGCATCCTATTCTTGTACTAAGTCGCGCTGACACAGCCTTCTCCGTTATTAAGATACGCTGTCAGCGCCCCAGTTCAGTGTTACACCCGCGCTGATCCAGTTTGGGAGAATTTGTTCTAACAACCAGCCTTCCAGATAACTCCAGACCTGGTTGTTAGCCTTGTGAGTGTCGCCCTTCCTTCTATGGCATGTCTGTTCGTCATTTGGAACCACCTTCCTTTGAGATAAGCTTGTCCTCCCACCATTCATGGAGACTTCTTCTCTATTTAAACCTCCACCATTGCCATGAGCAGCTAGTTTGGATAGTGTGGAATTCATAGTGCTTAGAGTGCTGCTGCTAATAGGTAGTTGGTGTGACAAGTGTGGATTTGTTAGAAGAAGCTTAAGGAAGGTTGTGAGTATTGCTTGGGTGAGAGAGAGCTTTTGTTTTGGGAGAATCTACCTCCAAGGGTGAATTCTCAAGAGACTTGCTGGCTAGACCCTCTAGAGAAGGACTCAGCGTCAGAACTTTGGTTGTACCTTTCTCTGTTATTGATTAATAATAGATGACTACTGTTATGGTTCCATTCTCATTTGTCTTTGTAATGGTTAATGTGAATTACATCCTTTCTGACTGATGTATAATTTCTTTTATTAGATTTCACGCTTGTGTTTGTCTTTCTCTTCGTGTGTGCAGGTATCTATTCACGGAGATCGTGGAGGATTGTGACCGGCCAGAGCGAAAGAGCGAGAGCGGCATCTCTTCATCAAACAACAACGTTGGAATCCAAGTAGGTGTTCATTGCCTCTCTTTTAATTGCAATTAGGAACTTGCACAGTAGCATTGATTGATTGTTGCTAGACCCATCCTGGGCTAGTAGGGATCGCCTCTATCCGTAGAGGGGATTTACCTCTCCAACATAGTCCATCAGATCGAAAGAGCACATCAGGAGGAATTTTCAACCTCGGTTCAGCTGCAGTTTCTTGGTACAGCAGGAAATAGAGGTTAGTTTCACTTAGCTTAGTAGAGGCTAAATACATGGCTGTAAGTCAAGCAGCATGTGAGGCCATTTGGATGCGGAAAATTCTAGTTGGTTGTTTGATCAGAGGATGGATCCAACTGTGATCTATTGTGATAATCAGAGTTATATCAAACTCTCTAAGAATCCAGTATTTCATGATAGGTCCAAGCACATAGACATTCAATATCATCATCTCAGAGACTGTGTGGCAAGGAGGATCATGTTGTTGCGGTATGCTTCGACCGAGGAGCAAGATGTTGACATTTTGACAAAGGCATTGTCAAAGTGTAAATTCGAGTTCCACAAAGACAGGATCGGGGTGACAGATAATCCCTTTCTTGTTGAGAGGGAGTGTTGAAAATAGCAACAAGAAATGCTAAAAATAGAAATTTTAAAAATAGCATTGCTATAAATAGCATTTCAGAATATACTCCAACTCTGTTGGAAATAGAAAAAAATAGAAATGCTAAAAATAGAATTTCTATAAGTAGCATTTCAGGATATATTCCAATTTTGATTTGTCCTTGAATCAAAATTGAAAACTAAAATTCGAATTTAGTCTAACTAGTTGTTTGAAAAATAATTAATTAATCCATCTTGAGTTAATTAGTTGTATAAATTCAAACATGAAGTCTTTGTGAAGACATGCAATAGTTATCCCTTTGATTGAGGAAGTTATCCCTTAATTAAGGAGATAAGGATGAGTTGCATTTGAGTTGTAATTAGTTAGCTCAGTTAACTGAGTTAAGTCCAGTTAAATTAGATCCAAACAGTTGGAGGAACTAATTGTGAGTTCAGTCAGTTAATGCATGCATGCATGAAACTAGTGTACTCCAGATAATTGAATATTCTCTCATAAATAACTCATGCATGTCAGTTGAGACAGAGACCCAGTTGAGATTAAAGAAAGGGACATTGTACTATCAGCTGGAGGAATTTTCCTATAAAGGAAACTCATCCATGTAGAAGGAATTAACTCCTTCAGGATTGCACAGTTATTTAAGAGGTCAGTGTTGTGTGTGAGGTGAGAATCACACGAGTTGTAACTAGACGACCCAGGGGAAACTATGCAAGGAAATAGGAGGCTTGGAGGACTGAAGGAAGGCATATGTGTTGTCTATTCTATCTATGAACAATAGTGAGGGATTTTACTGAGAGCTAGATAGCTTGTGAGCTAAAGCTTTGTGTAATCCTAAGATATTTCCACTTGTGTGATAATACAAATAGCGGGGTTTTTAGCTAAGGCTTTCCCTAGAGTATTGTTTTGTGTTTCATGTGTGATTGAATCTTCTTCTCTATTATATGTGTTCTGTTTGATCTTGCTCAAATTGATTAAGATTTCGCAAGTTTGATTGTAGAAGTAGATTAAGTATTTTGCTTTAATACATTGCATAATTAGTTTAATCTACAGTTTCTCTACAAGATGTGTAGAGAGCAGAATTTCTACATGATCAGGGGATGGATCCAATAATCTACAGTTTCTCTACAAGATGTGTAGAGAGCAGAATTTCTACATGATCAGGGGATGGATCCAATTGTGATCTATTCTAATAATTAGAGTTGTATCAAACTCTCTGAGAACCCAGTATTTCATGATAGATCCAAGCACATCAACATCTAGTATCATGATCTCAGAGACTGTGTAGCGAGGAGGATCATGTTGCTACAGTATATTTCGACAGAGGAGCAAGATGCTAACATTTTGACAAAGGCATTGTAAAATGTAAATTCGAGTTCCATAGAGATAGGATCGGGGTGGCAGATAATCACTTTCTTGTTGAGAGGGAGTGTTGAAATATGGCAACAAGAATATTCCAATTTAATTTTTCCTTGAATTAAATTGTGAATTAAAATCGAATTTAGTCTTAACAGCTACTTGGAAATAATTAATTAATTTATTTTAAGTTAATTAGTTGGAGAAATTCAAGTTAGAAGTTTTTCTGAAGTCATGCAAGAGTTATCCCTTAAATTAAGGAGATAAGATTGAGTTATATTTGAGTTGTAATTTGTTAACTCAGTTTACTAAGTTAAATCCAGTTAAATTAGTTCCAAACTGTTTGAGGAACTAATAGTGAGTTAACAGTCAGTTGCATTAATGCACTCAACTAGTGCTACTCCAGTTAACTGAAGATTCCCTCATCAGAAACTCATGCATTTCTATTCTGAGAAAGACCCAGTTGAGATTAATGTTCAAGGACAGTGTACTATCAGTTGCATGTGTTTTCTCATGGAGAAAACTCATGCATTCGGTCAAGGATTCATCCTTGAGGATTGTGTAGTTTCAAAGGCTTGTTTTTCCACTTGGTAATAGGCTAATCATCCACAAGGAACAGCGCAAGGAAATAGGAGCTTGGAGGGCAAAGAGGAAGGCTAGAGAGAAGCCAAGATTGCCTTTGAGCATCTATGAGGATTGTACTGAGACCTGGCCAGCTGGGAGAGCTAAGGATTTGTATAATTCCTATGTATTTCCACCATGTATGATAATACAATAGTGTGGGGTTTTTATCTGAGACTTTCCCCAAAGTATTTGCATGTGTATTGTGCCATTGATTCTTCTTCTTCTTCTTATATTGTTCAACTTAATATTTAAGCTTTCGTAAATTGATAGTAGAAGTCGGTTATAGTATTCTTCTTTAATTTATATTATATTATCGGGTTAACCTATCACAGATTTTCTACACCCAAAGATAGCCAATTCCCTTCAGTCACGCTGGACCTTCCAGAGGCAGCGAAGTACGCTTCGCTGTGGGTGACCAAGGACACACAACATATTAGAGAAAGCAATATTTTCTGGGTCCTAATGGAGATGAATATCAAGATGGGGATCAATCGCAAGTTGTGGTTGTCGCCCACAATATACAATAGTTTGCAGAGCTTTGCAGAGTTCAAAGCAGATTTCCACCATGTCTTCATCAGGGCATGGAAGGCCCCTATGAAGACGTGGTATGATTTACCATACCTGGCAACGACGATGTGATATTCGTAGTCCTTGAGTCTTAGCCACTGGAGTGGCACGCTCCAGCTAACTCTGCAGTGGAAACAGACAAGTCTGCCGTGGAGCACAAGAAGGAAGAGACAAATCTTTAAATGGAATAGCTGGCGAAAAAGTGTAGGAAAGAGGAAGCAGTGGCTAAGGCCCAGGCAACACGCAATGTTGTGAAGTTGGCAGAACAATAGAAAACAGGGGAAGAGCGTGAAGGATAGAAGTCACCTTCGCTCGAACTACAAATAGACATAGAACATGGTGGCACAGACCCACAGACGACATCCACCCAACTCAAGCGTCCATGACCACAAGAGCAGATAGTGCCGCGAAATAAAACAAAGGCATCAAAGACTTCTTTCGACCCAATCGCCCTCATTGAGGGGGGTTTGCATGATATCAGCGAAATGGTGAGGGATGTCACAACGGAGGCCCTCCAACAATTTGAAGAACAACATTAGCTGGTATTGAGGGCTCTCCAGATAGAGTTGCAGGAGTTGCAGGTTCACACTCCACAGGCTGGCACAGTGTCCACCAGCCTCGCAATCATCACTTTGGCGGTCGAGGAGATCTTGCGCACAAGGGTGACCAACACGATAGTTCTACCAGATGGGGCACTTACTATAGAGCAGGAGGCCAATAGACCCATGGTGAGTAGTTTGAAAGGAGTAGGGTTGAACATCGTTGTGCTACCTTGGGAGACACTCTACCTCTTACAACATGGAGTCACCACAAAACTTCACACCAGGGAGAATCAGCTCTATAGTAAATGAGTGAACAGCGCATCAACATTGAACAGTTGGGCCTACATTGCAACGAGGCAGTGGAGTAGAACAAACAGATAATTTTGGTTGTGGAGGAAGCCTGCCAGATGGTCCCGGAGTTGGACATTCAGGCAAAAGAACCAGTGGAAGTGATCGTCCATAATTTAGCTACAGGGGTGCGCTACGCAAGAGCAGAGATGGCTAGGGTTCAGCTGGAGTTGAACCTGTAGATCACAGAGTTGCAATGAGGGCTGAGCCTTCAACTCCCTTGGAGGTCAGAGAACATCATACCACCATGGCCACAACAGCAATAGCAACGATTGATAGTGCAGTGGCAGATTGCATGCAGCTTTTCAAACAATCATTCGAGGTCCTAACCGCCCTGCAGGAGGACCCAAATGTAGAGCGCCTGGAAACAGAGGCACGTGAGCTACAGCAGAAGTATGATGAGGTAAAAGGGACCATGTAGATAGTTTCCCTTACATAAAGGCTTGCATGGATGCAGTAGGTAAAGGCACTCAAGAAACAGGGGGATGTTGCTCGACACAAAGAAGCAGTCTTAAAAGCGCGCCTATAGCCATGGATCAATGAGGCTTATACAATTATAGCCTCCATTGAAGCAAAGCTCGTGCAAATACAAGTGACTCAGTAGAGGATTTAGGGCAACAGTTCAACAACAGCGGTCACCTAACAATGCATCAAGGAAGTCCAGCAGGCAGCTGCTCAATGTGTTGCCGAAGTTGCAGTGATCCAAACAGAGCTGGGAGGTCTTCACACTAAGATCTCCTCACTTGCAGAGTGACTTGAGGGTGAGTCACGATGTTTGTGTTGGGGGCCAATTAGGTGCAGGATCCCCCAAGGGTAGTTTTGGAGCTAAGAGCCCATGTTTTGGTCTAGTTTTGTAATACAAATGTAAAGACTCCGCATTTTGTGGGCGCGGAGCGCGTAGATGTTAAAGAGTTATAGGGTTGTCTACCCTTATTTTGATAATGTAATGTCGGTTGTAAGAAATGTACCCATGGTTTGCGTACCATGGATTGTATAAATAGAGCTAAGCTCTAAGTAGTTAAAGGAAAGAGAAACACGCACTAATCAACGATGAAGAATTGAGTCATATATTTGGAGCAAACCTAGGTTGGGTCGGAGCGTAGGTAGAGGCTCTGTAGATAAGTGCGTAGAGGCCTAGTAGTCTGTAGCTGAGTGCACGGACCCCTGCAGCTAAGTGCGCAAGGTGAGTCAAGTCTGTAATTATTTGGAATTATCAATAACGAAGTGTATTCTATCAATTTTTCATATTTATTTCCAGTTTATGCATCTAATATATTGGGTGTGAATTTCACTTCTAATGCTTATTGTGCGAATGTGTATAATTGTATTGGTTAAGTGAATGCAAGTAAGAACATCTATTTACATGAAGCTAACTAAGATATGTTAATAAGATAAGTAAGATACTTAGCTTAGTTTAGGAGATATCACAGTTCGCTGCCCTAGTAGCCCGAAAGGACTTCCGCCCCTAGTTAGAGCTGCATTGAAAGGGTAGATAAGAGGGATAAGCAACCTGTGCAAAGGCAGGTAACGTCGGAATAAACTGACATCACAAAAATCTCAAGGGTGCAGAAACTTGGTTCCAGCATCCCCCCATACTGCTTCGGGTGAGACTTCAGTCCGCGCTTTGCGAGCTGATGCCGAAAGGGCCAGTAGTGTAGGGATTTGTTTGGCTAACTAATGTTGAACCTGGGTCAGGCCCCCTCAATCCAAAAAACTGTTTAAGAGTAAATCGCACTAGTCGGCGCGACTGTCAAAAAATAAACAGTGTTGATCGAGTATTTCAAGGAAAAAATAAAAATTTTCAAAGATGAAAACCGGACCTGTCACTCTAAATTCAAGTCTCTAGGCAGCAGATAGTATAAAGCACAAAAAACCAAAAATAAAGAGTGATACAAAAAAAGTCAACACAAATCATAAAATTCAAACACTCCAAAGAGAGGGATGGTTCCCCAGCATAGTCTCCAATTTGTGGTGTAGGTAAATCTCCTCTGTGGACATAGGTGATCCCTCTAGCCCAAGAATGGGTCTATCTACAAATATAAAAATCTAATGTAAAATTCCTTAGATTAGAATCGAATAAGAGGGCCTACCTCTTATAGTGCTAATCCACTTGATGTTGATCTTGCCTCCTTGCTCCAGCTTCCTTTCATTCCTTTCGTTCAAAAACCTGAAACAAACATGCAAGAGACAACAACAAACATGATAGCATAAAATTGAATCCAATCTACTTAAAATGTCAAGGAGTTTTAATCTATCAAATGTAATATTACAAAATATATAGGAAGTAAATCATTAGTTGTATTAATAAAACTTCAAAGAGAAATACAACCAGAGCCTTGACGTTGCAGGTTCCCTTTGGCATGTCCGGGTTCCAACACCACTAGAAAAAACTCATGATCCACCCTCAAGGCAATAGAAGTTCAATACCTCTTTCCTTTTGCTCCAAACCAAACACTACAATCTTATTCTCCCTTCACACACAAACTAGAAGGCTAAGGTTCTCAATATGGCTATCAAGATTTGGAGATTATTTCAGCCCTTTCATTAGCTAGCTGAGGGTGTGAAATGGGGAGTTTATATAGCTTTGATGGAGGGGAAATGGGTCCTCTTATGGTGGGAGAGGCCTTATCCTTTTTGTTTTGTTCCATTTTAATAGGGTAAAGGAGCCCAAATACTCTCTCTCAACTCTATCTTACTCAACCATTGACCAGACTTCCGTTCACGAAGCTTCTAGACCTAGAAGCTTTGACTCCATTTTTAAAAGCTTGCCAAAAGAGGGTCAGCACAAGTGATGAATGGGTCACTTGCAACGTTTGGCGCTAGTCCTGGTCTTAAAATCTGCAAATCAGTATAGCAGAAGAACTGAGCACTAGTGTTAGTCTGGAAAACTGGGTTTGAAGGAATATTCTTGGGAAATGATGTAAGAGGGAAATGTTTTGTAGGTGAAGAGGGATGTAAGAGGGAAATGTTTT
Source organism: Pinus tabuliformis (assembly GCA_031772625.1). Lineage (NCBI taxonomy): Eukaryota > Viridiplantae > Streptophyta > Pinopsida > Pinales > Pinaceae > Pinus > Pinus tabuliformis. Next base: position 181,575,773 of record CM062816.1, on the reverse strand, counting down.
GTAGATGAAGAGGGATGTAAGGACATGTTCTTCATGGAAGGGAAACATATGAGGGTCACTGTAGAGGTCCTCCAGGATCGAGGAACGGGGAGTATAGGGACACTGACAAAATGTTGTGTAACAGTTTTCTTCAAAAGGACGTTTTTTGTTGCCAAGGGTTTGTGATGTAGGCCTGGAGGTGAGTGGTGAAGGCTCGCTTGGCTGGATTGGCTAGGATTTTGGAAAATTATAATGAGATCTCATTAGGTTTGGTTTTTCCCCAGATTTGGGGTTTTCCTGGATTAATATTATGTGTATAATATTTATGTGTATTGTTGCTGGTTATTTTATTATTCCTCTCTATAAATCTCGGTAAATTTCAGTAATAATTTATTTCTCTGTTGTAAATTTCTTAACACAAATTGTTCATTTTGAGATCAGAGAGACCGGGACCACCTTGGAGAGCCATCAAGGAAGCAAACCCTGTTTTGGCCACCCTATAGGAAACATAGCTACAGGAAAATCAGGTTGCTATAGGAAGCACTGGAAATTCACCATAAATATGAAAGAGGGTGCCTAGGGTCCAGTTCGTCAACAATTCTCGTAATCCAGAGAATCACGCTAAAAGGTAGGTGGCCCATATCTCCTGTATTTTTGACTTAATAGCTAGGGAATAAATAAAGGGATAAGTCTGAAATTTTCTAGTAATTATCGCGGGCTTGGGGTTTAGATAGAGTTTTTTGAAATTTAAAGAAAATTGTGTGGAGATAGAAAAGGGTAAAAACTGCAGTCATCCACTAAAAATTATAATCATTCACCCTAAACTCGCACTAAGGCTAGCCTAAAAAACCTCCTATAGTCAGCTAACCAGAGAAGAGAAATGGGAGCAGGATTCAATACAAGGGAACCCACAAACACATCTAGGATCCACCTTCATCCCCCTATGGTAGATATATTTAGGAAGCATCACTAGTTGGGATTCCTTGAGTTGCTCAAAGGGTATGATGATGATATAGCTATGGAATTTGGCATGGAACTTAACCCTCAGGCTAGAACTGGTGCTACTACTATGGTGAGGGGGCTCTCAATTACAATTAACCCTGAGGTGATCAACAGAGTCAACACAATTCCTCAAGGGGTGTGTTGGACACCTAATCCTAAATGGGTTAGTGTGGAAGCTGAATAGACTAAGTAGTCCAAGAGACCTTGGGATGTGGAACCCAATGGTCACATGTTGTACTATAAATGTATATCTCTTGTTAATAAAAATTGTACTCTCATGTTTGATCTTTCATATTCCTTCTGCCATGTGTGTGTTTAACATGGTATTAGAGAAGGCGTATTCCTGCTCTGCATAATTAATTTGAGCCATTTATTTTATGGCCTTTCTGTGCAGTTTATTTCTGCCATGAAATTCATGAATATTTTCTAATGAATATTTCTTCAGCTCAATTTTTGCTGCAACTTGATTATACTGCTGCTGGTGTCTGCTCTCCATATAGAAGCGCCTCCATACTCCTGACACTGCCTGCACTGCTCCTCCATAAAATTAGCTGCTCCTGACATGGTAGCTACCCCACTATCCATACTGCTCCTATCCAGCGCTGTCCATTCTGGCTGACTATCCATAAACGTTTCAAAAAAAAAGGGCGTTGTATTGACATAAAATAAGAACTATCTGTGCGTTAAAGCTTTTGAAATGGCGTATTTTTTCCCTGTCTCCTGTAAAGAGGGTGTTTCTGCAGCTTCCCATCTGATTGCACCTGCCGCCTCCATTGCATGAATTGCTTCTTCTGGTGGAGCTACAATATCTTCCCATTCTTTTCCAGTCATCGAATATGATTAATTCATTCTCATTCTGTGCATTGTAATGCCTAGTCTCTGCACTGTTTGCAGTCTTGAAATAGAAAAATACCCTGCCTAGTTAACGCTTCACATAACGCTCCTCATCATGTGCATTGTATGCCATTTCCTCTGCCATTATTCTCTGTCCGACACTGCTGCCATGAGCATGGAGACCAAGGTGAGCGTGGAATAGGTTGAAAATTATGGAAGAGAGCCTTCTTTCTTCACTAGTTCCAAGACTAGGAGCGAGGTGGCACGATTATACTTCTGTGGAGGCCGAGTTCTATACATTATTTTGTTGGGACGGAAAAATTGTTCACAGAACCGAGTTTCATTGTTTCTTGAGCTGCGTATTGGTGACAGACATGAGTGAAATAGTCGTGGGGCCTGCCTAATGTCATAATAATGCCGTGTAGAAATCTTATGGGGCTGCGAATGAAATCTGGGCGGAGTATATATATTATACACAGTGGAGGTCAACCACACTCAAGGTAGGGTCGTGTTGCTGACTGTTGAGCGTGCCAAGAAGTTTTGTCTTCTTTTGAATGTGAACACCTTCCAGAACAATCTATGCATATTGTAGAAAGGACGTGTATGTTTGGAGTGGTCCGATTCATTTTTGCTGGGGGTGACAAAGGGTTCTATCAGCAATGTCCCAAGTAATTGGAGCAAAGGGTTGGAGGCATTGTACAGACGGGGATCACGAATAATAGCTGTTGGGCTATAAATTGATTTGAGGGTGAGCATTGAACTGTGGTACAAGTCGGAAGAGCTTCGTAATCTTTTTCACTTGTTGAGGGTTAAATTCAAACCTGTTCTACCATGCTACGTTGTGCCATTGGTGAGCGAACAGCCGAGCTTGCATGATTCACTAATACAGTGAAGCTTTAATTGAATTGGGAGGAGGAGACTATGTTTTGTAAATGTGAATTAAAGGATAGTTTCTTAAATGTGTCTGTATCAAGAGGCATTATTATAAGTAAAAACAATGTCTGGAAGCCTTTAATTGATGTTACAGGAAAATATTTGAAGTTTTCTTGATTCGGTTATTCATGGCCCGAGAGGTGTTATTATGGCTACTTTCTTTCATAATCATCATTGCGCTGCTTGGATTCATGGTATACCAACTGAAGGTATGCTTAGGGTACTGAAGGTAAATTATTCTCTATTTATGTGATGATTGTGAGCTCATTCTTCTTACCGCTGGTGCATTTGAAGGGACAACAACAGAAAATCATGTCCTCTCCTACCATTATTTTCTTTTGTGATGACCATGAGAACTGAAGAGACACTGGAAGGCAGAATCTCCCTTGCGCTAACTCACATTGTTGCCGTAACTTCATTTGCTGAGACTGTGTGCCAATTCTAGGATTAAATTTGCGTTGTATTGCTAGTATACAAAGGATGTGTCTTTAAATCGAAAATTCTGTGCTATCATTAATTCTGCAGGCTACTGAAGCAACTCAGAGTCAAAATCGTCTGATGGTGTTACTAAGGGCGAGAGAAATGCAACTTTTGGTTGGGTCAATTTGTTACTGTGCTTCAAGAGATGCACTCACCGAAAATTCTTTGACAGATAATATTTCCTCACTTCTTGAACATGCATCAATCTAAGTTTAATTTTCTGGGATGTATTTAGGTATTCCTTGCTATCAGCAGAGTTAGCTGCTCGATCATCAAAGTCGGATGCAATTTCAAGAGGCTGATGTGTTAAGGAAGGCCACAATCTTGGCAATTATAAGAAAAACTCAGAGCTATTTTGGAACATTTCCAAGAGGAATTTCACAGTAGGCCAAGGAGCCACTGATCATATGTTCCAGAATTAATAGTAGACTTATCATTTCAAAGGGGTCAAGTAGCACTTGTTAGTGGTGCCAACTCTAGACAAAGAGGAGCCTATTTCAAGAGGCTGAGTTGGTTGTAGCTTATCCAAAGAGTAAAAGTTTGTTTGAAAGCATCTTCAAATCAAGTTCTATCAGATTGTGTTCGAGTTGTCCTTTGTGGACAGATTTTATCACTGTCAAAGAGTCAAATCTCCTTAATAATTGGCTGCATATACATTTGAAGCAGGGTCGAGTATTCTCTAATCTCCTGGAGGTTAACCTGAAACTCTGCATAGTTGGAAGGCTCTTGAAAGGTCATGGTAAAATGCTATGGTATATATGACCAGCACTGTATAGTTTGCTAAGTATTTGGACATGTAAGGAGCTCTATCACTGTTGTTTTAGCGTGCTAGAGACTCATTCCCATGCCTATGACCTGAGTAAGTGTTGGAGCAGCATTCTGGGTCTGAAAGTCCTTGCTGGAATTTACTCTCATTGCTTCTCTTCATTGCTAGAAAGTGGCAAGATCAGAGAATATTAATTTGTACCCCAGTCAAAGCATATGAGTATTCAAGTCCTGCCCATGACATGGTGTTATAATTATTGAAGTTTTGATAGCCATCATTTCTGATTTGAAAGTGAAGGAGTACTTGAAGGATCCAAGCAAGTTTGCAGTTGTTGATGCCCCAATTGTGGCATTGTATTTAAAACCCATTATAGTTTCTGTCTACATATATATTCATTGATTCCCTGATTCATTTGCTGCATACAAGATATTGTTGTGTACTGTGAGTGGATATTACTCTTCTGCATTAAGTAATAATTGTGATCATTTTTTAAGGTGTAAATCTGACATTGAAGAAAAATGGCCAGAATCAGTGAAGTATTAGAGTTCATGAAAACTCTTATACAATCTACTATTGATGACACATTACAAATCAGCATAGGATCTCTTTCATAAATTCATACATGTCTACAAAATGCACAAGAAAAGATTGATTTTTTGCAGCTTGAATCTTAGCTACAACAAGAAGAATTACAACAGTGGAGTCATCATTCTGAATCTATTTCTGTTCGGAACATTGAGACAACCACCCATCAGCAGCAAGTCAATAATGTTACCGTTCATTCAAATAAAGTAGCAGTTGTACATGCAGATGCAGAAACTCAGTCTGCACTTCCCAAGCCCATCATCAGACCTTGGGAACAGCTTTTCCACAACAAGCACAGAACTGGTCTTGGATATGACAAGGACTTGTCCTTTCATATTCCAGACTACTCAAAGCCCATTCAGTTTCAGAGTGCTGGATTCATTCATGATAGTTCAGCTGCTCCTCATGACAGTTCAGCTTCAGCTATTCCAGATTCTGTCCCTCTTCCACAGCAACAACAACAACAACAACAACAGATCGTGAAATTCCAACACTGTGACCGAGTTGGCCATTTGAAAGATCACTATTTTGATCTTCATCCATGTAAGCACTGTCATAAAACCAGTCATTCTTCACACAAATGCTTCAGAAATAAACGTCCTGCAAGAACAAAGATTCATCTTGGATGGATCGCTTCTTGGCAATGGGCATCAACAGCCAAGAAGATATTCCAAATACATGTCAGAACTTGTTCCAGAGTATTGAACAATCTTGCAGTTGAGTTTTCTCCATCATCTCACCTTGTATCTGATAGGGGGAGAAATGATGGTCATCTACAAGCTTCAAAACCACATCAAGCAAGCCTGAGCCACAACCTGCCACACCAGTTTCAGAGTTGTAGCCAAAGACAAAGATACCCATAAACATGCCTTCAGTTGGCAATCTGGGACACTTCCTCTAGTAGAAGACTTCAGCTTCTTGCCAGTTTTGGAAGAATTCCAGGAACAAAATTGAGAACACTTCCCCTAGCAGAAGACTCCAGCTTCTTGTCAGTTTTGGAAGAGTTCCAGGAATTGCATTATGCATTCCAGAGTTGTTGGTCATCCTTAAACCATCACAGGTTGATACTTCCCTTTTCAGGTTGAAGTTCTCCCTTTTATGCAGGGTGAGACCTCCCTTTCATGGTTGAAGGTTTCCCTCTTCAAAACAATAGGAACACTTCCTCTAGCAGAAGACTTCAGCTTCTTGCCAGTTTTGGAAGAGTTCCAGGAACTGCACTAAGCGTTCCAGTGTTGGTGGTCATCCTTAAACCACCGCCCTTTATACCAACATTTCAGAGAGCACATTTAGCCTAGTGCTGCCATTTATTTTTTGCACATTTTGTATTACAGCTCTCTTCTTGGACTCATACATAGCCCTTCGGATTAAGGGGGGGAAATGTTGGACACCTAATCCTAAATGGGTTAGTGTGGAAGCTGAATAGACTAAGTAGTCCAAGAGACCTTGGGATGTGGAACCCAATGGTCACATGTTGTACTGTAAATGTATATCTCTTGTTAATAAAAATTGTACTCATGTTTGATCTTTCATATTCTTTCTTCCATGTGTGTGTTTAACAGGGTGAAATGGAGAAAGGAGGATAAGGCTAGCAACACTTTTGCTAAGAAAACCTTTTTCCTAGATGATGAAGAGCTAATTGAGGAAAAAAATGGGGTCAGAAGGAAAGCCTTCCCTATCCTTGGAATGAGGTGAGCTATCACATTCTCAAATACATTTCTTGTGAAGGAAGGCTCAGTATAGTCTATGGCTATCAATTCAGACTCATCCATGAGTTGAGATTTGGAGAGGAGATACCCATAAATCAAAGGCTCAATGTGCCTTATTTATTATTGCGATCAATGGTAGGCATGTTCCAAAGGGTACAAGAAGGGAAACATCAGCAATTGGCACATCATGGACTCATTAAGCTAATACTAGAGGATGCCTTGAGCCAATTAAGAATTCCTATTCTATGGTCCACATTTAGAGACATGGATAGAGAGGCTATAATTGAAATCCAAGCCATTGAATATGATAGCAACCCAACCTCTAGGGGTGAAGAGGAGGAAGAAGAAGAAGAAGTATAAGAATAAGAGGAGGTGGAAACAGATAAAAATAGAGGAGGAAGAAGGAAAAGAAGGAAAAGAAGAGAAAGGTGAAGAGGAAGAGCAGAAGGAAGAGACAAGCTATGAGGAACATACCAAAGAAGGGGTGAAATCTATAAGGTTGACCACTGAGCCCTCTAAGAAGGAGGTAGTTGTTGCCTTGGATACCCTAAGCACACCTATCAAGTCAAAAGGGAAAATATAGAGGCAGAATCCACTCTATTTCAAAATAAGAAGAAGCACCAAGATCAAGCAACGAAGGCGACAAACACTCACAAGGACTCCCATCATAATTGAGGAGTCACCAAAAAGCAGGAAGAGCTAGTTTCCTTGGGAATGAAAGTTGAAGAGGTCACATAAAAACAAGCTACCCCAAAGGCTCCCATCAGCTATGTTAGGAATCATGTCACCAGTTCAACATCAAGAAAGCAAGAGAAAACACATGTGACACCATTATAGAGAGGTAAAATCCTTCTATAGGAAACTTTTTCAGTCCTATAGGAAACACACAAAAATATATAGGAAGGACAGTAGGGGCAGAGGGAAGGTAAGGAATAAACACCACAAGTGCAGGAGGGGGAAAATTCTCCAAAAACATTTGAGGGGAATTCCAAGTGTTGTGGGAGCCTAGCCCACAGCCAAATCTGAGCTCTTACTACAAGTTCATTGAGGGAGGCAGAGTAATACCACAGAAATTTTCAATCCCTCTCTTCTTTGAGCTTGAGAAAGAGAGAGGAAGGAAAAATTGCTAGATGCAAATTTCCAAGTCAAAAAAGGTATAAGATGTGGGCCATATGGAAGAGAAACTCCTAAATATGGGCAGGGAGTTGAGTGAGATAAGAGATAGGGCACAAATTATGAGATATCAACTACAGGAAGAAAACACATGGCTAAGGAGGAAGTTGTAGGAAAAAGAGAACCAATTGGCCATCATGGAAAGCCTATCCACGGAGGAACTTCAGTGCAAGATGTCATCAAGATCATATGCACTAGACGTCAAGGACCAATGGATGCAATTTCAGATCAAGACACTAGCACAAAAGGGGATTATGCCTTTCCAAGACTATAAATAGTTCATTGAACTATGTGATAAGAGCACCCTGGAAGATAAGGCTAAAATATCTGAATTTTACCTACATAACTTGGCCTTAACAGATTTGAATGTGTGGGACCCCAATGCAAAGTTGGGGGATTTACAAATAATGGCCCTTGCATCATGGATGAGTCATGAGGAGGCCAGGGCTAAGGAGGTGAAGAGAATATTGGAAAAATAGGAAGGGGAGCCCCTTTACATCATAACAAAACAAATAAATTCGATGGTTTCCATTAGAAACCACAAAATCATCTTCAATGATGCCCAACTTGCACCAAGATACCTAGCTACACAAGAATAGGCCATCACCCACTTTGAAAACACCTTGAGGTTGCTGGGAAATGAAAGCCAGCAAGCATGCCAGAGGAGATGGAGCAACCTACCACACAGTCTAAGGATCAAAGAGTACCATTCCCCTTAGAGGTTGAGGAATGCACTGGAAAGGATCCCACTGTATACGAATTCCATGCAGAGACTAAAAATCAATTGGATTGGTTTGAAACGCAGTCCACCCTTTTTGTTGGGTCCGTTAGAAGGTAGGAAGGAAGAGGAGGAAAGAAAGTAGTGGGAAGAAATATATAAACATGCAAAGTTCTATCCTTAAGAGGAAACTCCATCGACATAGGCATGGAATGTCAGAAAGGCCACAAGAGCTATGAAAGTTATAGACATATACTAAGTTGCTCAAAGGATGAGAAACACCTTCAATAGCAGGGTGATGATGAGGCTCATCAATAAGTAAACTATATCGGTCTCAATGCCACTCTCCAGCTTATTAAAATCAACTTTTATCACATTTGCATACATATTTTATTATATTTTTCTTAGTGAGAATGTTAAAGGTGAGATGTTATATCATGCAGCATAATATAAATTAATTGCGGGAATTGGAGCACTTTTGGGCTAATTTAAGTGCAGGAACTCGAAGTGGACAAGAAAGATGTATTTTAGGATATTTGTCTCCCTCCTTAACTCCTCAAATCATTCGAAGATTCCTCCACCATATCTCATCAACTTGGAGTTACAAGCAGCGAAGCCAACCGAGTTCATTAGTATCCAAGCCAGTGACAATAAATACAAGTCATTATTGAGTTTGGGAGCCAAGTCTCCCTAACTTTGAGGAAGTTGTTGGTAGCTTCCGTTTTTATAAACAAGAAGGCCAAGGGCCTCATTAGGATTATATTTTTTGTTGTAGCCAAGAGGCAATTTAGAGCTAAAACATTATGATTGTTAATCTTATGTTGTATTTGAAATTTCGATGATAATGAAAAGCTTTACCTTTGATCCAACACTAAGTTGACTTAGAGGGTTGAATATCTTGGGTTAGGACCCAACCCTAGCAGTAGAGGTTCCTCTTTTTGTACATGTATTCTTAGATTAAAATCATAGTTAGTTGCTGAAGTCATTTCTGCTTTGTTTTGTTTAACAATTATTTGAATGATTTTTAGTCTTGTTTCCATTAGTTGAAGAAGTACATCAGTGGAACAGTAATGAGAAAGAATACTTCAGAAAAACTTCTGACAGTGGCCTCTTCCTCGTCTCCCTCATGGGATCATGGTTTGAGGGCCCCACTCTCACAGACCCAAAAACAAATTTATATTTTGATCATTGCATAGTTTAGGGTCCATTGTTGAATAGATCATTATTTATGATTTCTTGGAATCCCCTGCGGTTGACGTTTTGTTTCTTGAGTTTGTTGTAGTTTAAGAAGGCATTTCATTTCATATATCTAGTCATTAGCCATCAATAAATCAGTTTTCTCAAATTCAACTCATCTTTTCCTTATTTATATGAAGTTATGCATAAATGAAGAGAAGAACATACTTTGTTGTAGGGGTTGTTGATATGCAAGGAGGAACTCATCCCACTAGCCTCATCTAAGTCTTCTCCACCTTCTTCCAAGGCTTACCAACCCCTAATCCAAATCTATGTTTTGTATCCACCTTGGGCAAATCGAACCATCCTGAAGTGTTGGGTTGAACCTTGGGTAATTTTCACCTTCCCTACACTCTATTTCACCATCATACATATTTATAGCACTTAATTTAACCTTCCCTACCTTCTTATGGCCTTTAGCTATCTTCTTGTAGAAAACTAGGACATCCTATAGCAGTTCCTGTTGCAACTACAGGATCTCCTGTAGAAACTTGTTTAAGCATGTTTTGAGAAGAAATGATAGTTTAATCATAGAGTAAGCCCTCCACTTGACTTCCATGTCACTCAAAGCCATTTTAGAGTAGCTCTTCCATGCCTTCCTCCCCTGCAAAAGTCAAAATTTTTAACTTAGCATACACATTTCTAAATCAAAAATCAAAAGACTTTTTTTCTTCCATTTCAACATGAGATAGCTAGTCCACGCATACATCATTCATATAGGATAACTTCCAATGTCCACATAGTCCAAATAGCCAGATGATAGAATGTAAGGTTAGATTAGTTCTTTTTTGCAAGTAATGTGTATCATTTCTTAGTTAGATTATTTCATGGCATTTCATAACACTTTCCATTCAACACTTTCATTTCCTAAATAGGAAAGCATTTAATTTATTGCATTAAGGATTAGCTTTAAATTCATTGTGAGTAGTTAGACTCCTTCTAGTCAATAGAAGACTGGTTTGAAAACCCTAGTGGTCTATCACCCCAGTTGAAAAGTGACAAGAGTATATTGTTACATCTATTGTGCATATAGCACTGTCACCTCCAAGTTTGTATGAAACCCAAAGTTGATAAAGTAAAGTTTGTAGCCCTAGGAGTTGCATCATCCTTTCTGTAATACTGAGGCTTACCAAGAGTAAGAAAAGTTTATACCTTATTGAAATCATTTCCAAATTTCCCATCGGTGCACCTGATTCGTCAGTAAATGACAATCTTCTAGATTAACACTTGTTTGCCATTACCTCAAATAATCCATGGTATGGTGACATCTTACCTATTTTTGAACCTAGAAATCTACCCCCCACCTCACTTGTGATGATCGATGACGTATTCGACATCAAGCCCCTCGGTACCTCCTCATCAGTGATGAGATTTATCGTCATAATGTCGAAACTGTACTTCGTCTTTGTCTCACCCATGCTGAAGCTGAGCAAGTGCTCAATTCTTACCATGGTGGAAATTGTGGTAGTCACCTCTCTGGAATGGCCACTACCTAGAAAATCATGTGTGTTGGGTACTTTTGGCCTTTTCTCTTTAGAAATTGTATTGAGGCAGTCAAACACTATCCCAATTGCCAATTCTTTTCCCCTAAGGTGTGAGCTCCACCTGCTCCCCTCCATTTTGTCATCACAGCCAGTCCTTTCTATAAATGGGATATTGAATTCATGAAGTGTTAAACCCCATCTACTAATAACCACAAGTATATTATCCTAGTCGTCAACTATTTTACCAAATGGGTTGAAGCCATGCCAATGTTCAATAACACCGTGGCTACTACAACCCTCTTCTTCTTTAACCATGTTATCGCTCGATTTGGGGTTCTGAAAAAATTGGTCTTTAACCATGGATGACACTTTGAATATGATATATGGTGTGAGATATCCCCTCTATTTGGCTTCAAACACCAGTATTCATCGTCTTCTTAGCCCCAAGGCAATCATCAAGTTGAAGCTATCAACAAGATTCTTAAGACTATGCTTCAACGAACGGTGAATAAACACAAGACCAACTAGAATTTAATGCTCTACCCTACTTTATGGGCCTATAGCAAATTTGTCAAGACCTCCACTAGGTTCACTCCTTTCCTCCTTATTTTTGGAGAGGAAGCAGGCTTACCAATCACATGTGAAATCCCTTCCCTTCACCTTGTCATTGAACTGCTCCTAGAAACACAACCATTAGAACAATGACTCATCATGCTTAAGCATGCCACTAAAGACTATCATGTTTCATTTCAAACCATCGAAGTGGCCAAAAAGTGTACCAAAGCTCACTATGACCGCAAATTCCACCCTCTCACCTTCCATGAAGGAGACCTTGTTCTTTTGTATGACCAACCTCATGGTGTCCTAGGTCATGGTAAGTTTGAACTATTATGTCTAGGACCTTATATCATCCATAAGTGTTTGGGCAAGGGGGCATGCATATTAGACAGTCCAGAAGTAGAAATCCTTCCCAATCCTCGAAATGCACTCTACCTCAAGAAATTTTACCCATAGAATTCCCCACTAAAATGTGTGTATCTCTTTCTTTCTTCTTGCATTTAGGTAGTTTACGTCACTCACCTTCTTACACATTGTCTTCTTGCGTCTTTCATATGGATCCTTCATCCACACCATATATCAGTTATGTTGATGGTGCAAGTCACTTCACTAGGAATCTAGCCTCAAAAGGTTTGGCCATTTTCACCCCCTTTCATTCGTTAGTCCACTCCAACGGCCTTTGCATTGGATCTGCCACCAATAACCAGGTCAAATATGATGTTGTGATAGGTTCTTTAGTTGATGCCTGTTACACTAAAAAATGTCACCTTGACTACTCACAGTTAGTATGGCTCAAATCAACAATCATGCTACCCTCTTAGGCAAGTCTCATGCCTCTGTTATCCATCTCAAACTCAAAGAAGAGAGAAAGTCTTGTAAAAACTATGTTTATCTCTGGGGTCGCAGGTTCTCTCTAGCCTTACCTGCGGGGACGCTGACCATGTTCACAAAATCTGCGTCCATGGACGCTCTGTATGTTAAGGGACAGGTGCGTCCCTCTGTAAAAGGCAAAATGCGCGAGTTTTATCTTGAAAAAGTTACTTGTGGTTACTTCTAGAACATTCTAGAGGTCGGTTTGATGAAATGGATGCGCCTCCAGTTGGTTCATGTATCTCTATTAAGGGGGAACTTATCCCATCAATAAGGGAGCTATCCCACCCAAAGAGGGGGATTATCCCATTGATGGTGGACCTGAATAACCTCTTTACAGCACTATAAATAAAGACATTGAGCCAGAGGGAGGAGAGGTTGGAGCTATACATTTTCTTTGGGTAAATGCTGCAGGATTTAGGTCTTCCATTAGAGCCTTTGTGAGGAGAGATTGTCTTCACTTGATTCTACTTGGGAGAGGGTGAGCTTTGTCAAAGTAGAGGAAAACCCTTGATGGACCCTGGGAGGAACTTGCACAACACCAAGGCCAGGTTGTAAGAGTTTCTTTGTTTCGTTATTAATACAAACTGGTTTATTTTTCTCAATAGCTTGTGTTAATGAGTTATTTCATGTGTTCCTTGGTCTGCATGTTGAATATATGTTTTATTATATGAAATGCAAGTGCTTGGTAATTGTTTGATTGTTTGTGGTTGCAGGAATTGACTTGAAGGAGGAGCTCATCCGGATCGTCAAGAACGGACTTCAACAACAGCGTTTTGGAATAAGGTAAGCCTAAACACTTGTAGTTTTCATGTTATAAAAGGTGTATTTAGAGAAAGATCACTCCATTTTGTCTTGTTTGTCATTAGAACGTCTTAGACTTCTAGGAAGGTCAGTCGTGTCCGCACCCTTGACAAATTCCGTGTGACAAATTGGCGACTCCGCTGGGGATTCCATTAATGAAAAGTCTTTTCCTTTATGTGAACTTTGCTTTGAGAAAATTGGTTTATTTTTCTGGTTTTGGCTCTGTGATTCTGTCTCTGGGTGGGTTAGCTTAGGATTAGTTTTATTTTGGTTTTTCTTGAGTTTTTCAGACGGACGCATCCTCTGAGTGCTGCACAGTGCGTCCCTGGACGCACTTTTGCTGTGTGCACAGAGCGGGCCCGCACCTGTGCTAACGGGTTGCCTGCGTCTTCCTGTAAAAATTTAGGAAAACTCCTTTTTTGCCTTTTTTGCTCTTAGATTTTGTTTTTTCTTAGTTTTTTCTGCCCAGATTCATTAGTCCCTTGTCCAGAATCTTCACCTAAGCTTGTTCCTGCTCTTAGCTTTCATCAATTGGGTGTTTTGAGTCTCTTTCTTGAGAAATTCTTGATTTGATTTCCTTTGATCATTACTTGGAGGTTTGTCTCAGTCTTTTCACAATTTTGCATCTTTTTGCTTTTGTTTTTGCAAAAAAATTTCCCCCTCATTCGCCGGGGGGGGGGGGGGGGGGGGGCTAAATTGTGTATGAGTGTTAATCGCCTTTGAGTGTTTTTATGTTTTGATCTTTGGAACTCTCACCCAATTTTCTCAATTTGCACTTGATTGGTTCTTAGATCACATTAGAATCGTCTTGTGTTTGAGAATTCTTTTGCATAGATCACATTTGCACAATTAGAATTCTCATTTTCAGAATATTAATGAAAAATGTGCATAGATTACATTTGCATACTTTTCAAGTGAATTGTGCATAGATTACAATTGCATAGTTTACATTCTGAAAAAATCAATTGTAGATTTAGATCAGCTTTCTTTGATTTGAATTTACACAGAAATAAAAATAAAAATAAATTGTTTGGGAATTGATTTGCATTAGTTTTTCTTGATGAAATTAGTGCATTAGAGAATGTGTTATATTTTCTCTTAGTGATCAATTTTTTGCATTGTTGGAAGTGAATGGAAACTCTATCCTTACTTTAGTTAGGATTCATCGAATTGAAAAGATTACATTATCATATTCGATTGCATTCAGTTGAGTCGGGTCATAACACCATTGGTTTCATCTCCATTTACCCTTTTGAGTAATAACAGCCTTAATAACACAACGCTTAATTAAAATTCATCTAGTATTTTTTACATTTCTAGGGCTCTGAAGCACCAACATAGCTTAGGCTAGTGTCTTGGAGTAGGTGAGTACTTAACTCTCCAAGACAGTAAAACCAAACAAGTAGTCGATCTTGTGATAGAATCAAATCCAATTGTTACATTTACACTCTGGGAAAGCTCCTCTTAAAGGAGAAGCACGAGCTCGTGTCCGAACCAGTGAGGGGATCATTCCCCCCTCGTTGAGAACGACGCCAGACAGTACGTATTACAAACGGTAAACCTCGGATTAACCATTGTCGAGGAGCCAGGGGTCACTTATCGGTAAACCTTGGATTACTGTCAAGGAGCCGGTAAGGGGATTGAGCTTGCTACTCTGCCCTTGCGTGCTGTCGGAGTTTAGACTGTTCCCCCAGGTGTACTTGTGGCCGTTGGTAACCTTAGTGACCATAATCTCTAGGATTCTACCCAAGGTGACGGTGGAGGGAAGGTCCCACTGTACCTGGAGCAGACGTCGGCTATACTCACTTGGATTTTTTGGGGGGTTCACTTCACTCGAGACGGTTAAAGTGGAGGAACTTGGTCCAGTCTATTCATTAAGCAGGTTGTCGGGGTAACTGTTCCACCCACTATTTCTGTACTGGATTCTGCGAGGTTGGGCTTAATCACCAACTAGTGTTTTCGGTCCGGAAGGCTACTGTTTGTGTGTGGTTTGACTCCTAGATTTGATAGCGCGTGTTAATTTGTTTGTTTTTACTTTTAGAGACCATAGGTGTGAATTGTGAATTTTAGTTGTTAAGTGTGAATTGTGAATTGTTAATTTTAGTTTTAAATTGTTAATAAAATTCACTGAAGTTGAATATAATGGCAAATGTTCCGGAATTTATCAACCTAGGAACCCCTCCTAATGAGAATCCTAGTACTTTTCCTTACTTTGGAAATGTTGGTCCTCCTTATATGGCTACTTTGTCATTACCTGGATTTACAATAGGTTTACCGATATGGTTATTTTCAACTTCGTTGGCCCAAAATACTCCAATTGTTCCACCTCAACCGGATGCTTCACCTCAACAGAGTTCACCATCTCAACATGACCAACCTTCTGTTGACCCTTTACCTTCTTCGCCTAATTTTTCTTCCTCCATTTCTTCCTCTTCGCCTGGTAAAAGCCTTGATGCTAGTAACCAGGAGGCTAAGAAGAAGAAGAAAGGGAAGAAGAAGAAGAAGAAGAAGAAGAAGCAAGATAAGAAAGAAGTCAACCAACCAACCATGGCTGTAAGTGTTAGTTGTGTTGAGGAAAATTCCGACATGCACCGTAAACCCAAATACCCTTGCAGGCTTTGTAAGGGTGACCACTTCCTTGTCAATTGTCCTGGTATTCCAAAGGTCTTGGAAGTATGGTCAGAAAAATCTCATCAACTTTCCATTGATCCATCAACTAGTGATAGTCAGGTTTCTGGGAAAAAGGGTAAAGTTAGGTTTCCTTGTAAGTTATGCAAAGGGAGTCATCAAACTCACATTTGCCCTCACATGGATGAAGCCTCAACATTGTTGGAAAAACTTACTGTTCTACAGCAAGAATTTCCAACTGGTTACCGTAAACTTTCTCCCAACCTACCGTCATCTAACGGAGTGATTGATCTAAATTCAAGTACCGTCAATCACACTCTTCCATTGGAGAGTGAAACTCATGTCACTCAGGTTGATGATCCGTTAGTTGATCAAGTGGTCGATTCAATTTCACATTCAGTCGATCCCACTTTCCCTTTAGAGAGTGAACTTCATACCGCTCAGGTTCTTCTTGTTACATCAGATTCTTCTATACCGGGGGGTATTTCACCTGTTTCTATAGAACCCTCTCCAAGCACTGAGGTCTTTTCCTTTGATTGGAATAGACTGACAGAACCTCGTCTTCCTTCCTCCATCCCTTTCCAAATCATTGTCAAGGCTGGTGGTAGGGACATACATCGTACTCAGGTAGATGAAGGTGCTTCTGTTAGTATTTTATCCTCAACTGTTTGGAAAGCTTTGGGTTCCCCTCAGCTTGCGCCTATTACGCAGAATCTGAAAGCTTTTAACAGAACCATTAGTGAACCTTTAGGGATCCTTCCTAAGTTTTCTATTACCTTGGAAGGTAAAACTGTCTGTATTGATCTTATGGTAGTTCGAGGTCCCTTGGATTTCAATTTACTCCTTGGGCGAGACTATGTTTATGCAATGAAAGCTGTCGTATCGACACTCTTTCGCGTGATGTCTTTCCCTCACGATGGCAGTATTGTGACTGTAGACCAGCTTTCGTTCCCTAGTCTTGTTTCAACTACCAATAATATGACACCCCTAAATGTTCCTGATTCTAAAGTGGTATCTACCCTGCCACGGGTTAATTATGTGGCAACTGGTCCCATGACTTCAGTTACCGATGTAAGTGAGCCTCTCACTGTTTGCTCATCTTCCTTTGATTTAGCTCCGGTAATTGACATGGAAAACTCTATGGGATTACTTGAACACGATGTTCTTATCCCTTTTGAGTCCCTTGACATGTGTTCCTTCCAAAGAAGTATTCTTCCTTCTGATGAAGACCTCTTGGAAGCCATGATCAAGGTATGTCCATTGACATGTCTTTCTTCCAGTTGGAAGCCATGATCAGTGGATACGAGGAGAGTTTTTTCCTGTATCAACCTCGTTAAAAAATGAAATAGGCTGTAGTGAGGATAGTTTCTTCTAGTCTCAACCTCGTTAAAAAATGAAACTGGAAGTCATGAGCATAGTTCCTTGTCTTGTGTCAAGCTCATTAAAAAATGAAACAAGGAGTTCCGAGGAAAGTTCCTTGTCTTGTGTCAACCTCGTTAAAAAATGAAACAAGGATAGGTTATATAGATAGTTAGAAAGTAGAATTGTGAGGAAAGTTCCTTTTACTGTGTCAACCTCATTAAAAAATGAATCAGTATGGACGAGGATAGTTTGTTCCTCTCTCAACCTCGTTAAAAAATGAAACTGGATGGTACGAGGAAAGTTCCTTTTACTGTGTCGACCTCGTTAAAAAATGAATCAGTGAGTTCGAGGAAAGTTCCTTTTACTGTGTCGACCTCGTTAAAAAATGAATCAGTGTGTTCGAGGAAAGTTCCTTTTACTGTGTCGACCTCGTTAAAAAATGAATCAGTGTGTTCGAGGAAAGTTCCTTTTACTGTGTCGACCTCGTTAAAAAATGAATCAGTGTGTTCGAGGAAAGTTCCTTTTACTGTGTCGACCTCGTTAAAAAATGAATCAGTGTGTCCGAGGAAAGTTCCTTTTACTGTGTCAACCTCGTTAAAAAATGAATCAGTGTGTTCGAGGAAAGTTCCTTTTACTGTGTCAACCTCGTTAAAAAAAAAATGAATCAGTGTGTACGAGGATAGTTTTTTCCTGTATCAACCTCGTTAAAAAATGAAATAGGCTAGCATGAGGACAGTTCTTTTACTGAGTCAACCTCATTAAAAAATGAATCAGCTAGATTTTAGGCTATATAGATTGTAGAAAGTAGGATTTTGAGGATAGTTCCTGTTACTGAGTCAACCTCGTTAAAAAATGAATTAGGTATGAGGATAGTTCCTGTTACTGAGTCAACCTCGTTAAAAAATGAATCAGGTATGAGGATAGTTCTTTTCTTGTGTCAACCTCCTTAAAAATGAAACAACTCCCTTTTCAAGTTAAATATTGAAAGTAAACCTTCATTTCATCCAGCCGGTTGAATGCAATGAAGCCTGGGGGGCATGTACCTCGCTTTGCATCATTATGCTGGGGGCATGCGAACTTTTTGAGCATAGTTCCTTGTCTTGTGTCAAGCTCATTAAAATATGAAACAAGGGTAGGTTAAATAGGTAGATTGTAGAGTAGTCATGAGCATAGTTCCTCGTCTTGTGTCAAGCTCATTAAAAAATGAATCAAGGATTTTAGAGCATAGTTCCTTGTCTTGTGTCAAGCTCGTTAAAAAATGAATCAAGGTTTTTAGAGCATAGTTCCTTGTCTTGTGTCAAGCTCGTTAAAAAATGAATCAAGGTTTTTAGAGTAAAGTTTTTGTTAGGTAGATTGTAGAAAGTACTTATGAGCATAGTTCCTTGTCTTGTGTCAAGCTCATTAAAAAATGAATCAAGGATTTTAGAGCATAGTTCCTTGTCTTGTGTCAAGCTCGTTAAAAAAAGAATCAAGGTTTTTAGAGTTAAGTTTTTTGTTAGGTAGATTGTAGAATAGTTATGAGCATAGTTCCTTATCTTGTGTCAAGCTCGTTTAAAAAATGAAACAAGGGATGCACTCTAGCAGTTATGCTTAGGGGGCATCAAGCACAGTTTTATCTCTGTTTCAAGCTTGTGTAAAAATGAAACTACTCTAAAGCATAGTTTTTCTCTGTTTCAAGCTTTTGTAAAAATGAAACCTATCTCGAGTCAATTTTAGTTATTTTCAAGACTCGTTAAACTCATGAAAATACCGAGATTATTTTGCTATCTTTCATTCTCGTAAAACAAATGAAAATTCCGAGATCTTTCCGTCTTT
The DNA here is from genome assembly GCA_031772625.1 of Pinus tabuliformis. NCBI lineage: Eukaryota > Viridiplantae > Streptophyta > Pinopsida > Pinales > Pinaceae > Pinus > Pinus tabuliformis. Next base: position 181,556,840 of record CM062816.1, on the reverse strand, counting down.
TCCTACTCGTAAATTAAATTGAAAGTCGGCCATATGAGTACATTTTTATCATTTTTTCGAACTCGTTAAAACTTACGAAAAAGTGAAAACCATGAGTACATTTTTATCCCTTTTTCGAACTCGTTAAAACTTACGAAAAAGTGAAACCTTGGAGTTATCTTTTAAGCCCTTTTCTGACTCCTAAAACATGAAAAGATCGCCGAGCGTTTCTTTTACACTCGTTAAAACGGAATTAAAAGACGGTCCCCTTTTAGCTCTTTTCTGACCGTAAAATCAGGAAAAGATTGCCGGGTTTTTGTCGTTTCAAACTCGATAAGGAAATAAAACGACGTGTCCTTGATCGCTTTTTACTTTTCAGGTCGACGACACTATTATGAAAGTACTCCTTGGTCGCAAGATCAAGCGGTTCCCCCAGGTATTATTTTATACTTTTTCGGGCTTGAGGGACACAAATATACGAAAAAGTTCAACGTGGAGTCTCCTTTAGTTTTTTCAGACTCTCTAAAAATGAAAAACGCCGAGTTTCTCCTATACTGAACTCGTTAAACTTTTACAGTAGAGGACCTGTTCAATTACAAACAGGAACGAACCACTCCTTCCTAGGGTTCGAATTTAAACTAGGTTGGACTCGTCCGAAGGATGAGCTTATAATCAAGCATATGTTATCCTCCTCAAGCTTGCTAAAAATAAAGAGGTACTTGCCAGAAATGGTGGGGGAAAAGAGAGAAGAATGAACCTGTTTGTCACCTTTTGTCTCAGAAGAAACTTTATTACCACTCTTGAACACGACACTTTTCATTCACCTGGGTTGGGAAATCTTTTACCTCACAGTTGACCAATCACTTTGAAAGTCTTTAACCGGGTTTCGGGGATTAACTTTGAGTTATTCGTCACCAAGCCATCTGTTGTGTCGTTATGTGTTCAAGAGGTCTGCAAGCAAAACTTTCATCTGCAAAATACTTGTCATCCATTTGACCATCCCTGAGTCAGTCCTCACAGCAACATTTCTTCAACTTGAACAATGATTTCGTGTTGTGGGCTTGCCTGCAACGGGTCGCTTTCTATCGACATCGACACATTATCTAGAAAGATGACTTAGGAATCGACAGTACCTTGAAGTCTGCATGCATCAATGGCAGGTTTCTCGCCTTTGACGTCAGTTTACATCATTGACTTTCGATCAAAGGATTCCGTGAAATGTTCGACATCAAAACATCTATTCACATTTCACGGGTTGTGCTTGGTACTTTGAGAACCATTGACATTACTGGTGGTCTCTCTCACGCTTGTTAACAGTTTACATCATCGACTGGTAATCAAGTGGTTTCTAACATGTTCGACATCGAATCATTTAATCACATGGCTAGAATCGTACCAATTCGGGAAGTAGAAGTGAAGACCCTGGATCTAGTTTCTACCATCCAGGCTGCGAGGAGTTTTGTATTCATTATCTATGTAGACTAATCATAAACAGATGGCTGCGTCCATACTGTGTCTACAAAAGTCTATTAAAATGATGTACTGCAAGATCATTCCTGTATCAGAATAGTTAGTCCATTAGTTAAAGTTTTGAATCTGAGTATGGGAATGCCTACCTCAGTGATGATATAATCTTATCCATGTATTTTGTGTTGAAAATTGCAGGTTCCAACCAGGCCATCCACAAGACAATCCTTGAAATGATAAAGCGCTTCACCCTTCCTAGAATTACAAAACCCTATTCTATTCCAGACTTCGCACTTTAGGGGGCAATCTGTTACACTAAAAAATGTCACCTTGACTACTCACAGTTAGTATGGCTCAAATCAACAGTCATGCTACCCTCTTAGGCAAGTCTCATGCCTCTGTTATCCATCTCAAACTCAAAGAAGAGAGAAAGTCTTGTAAAAACTATGTTTATCTCTGGGGTCACAGGTTCTCTCTAGCCTTACCTGCGGGGACGCTGACCATGTTCACAAAATCTGCGTCCATGGACGCTCTGTATGTTAAGGGACAGGTGCGTCCCTCTGTAAAAGGCAAAATGCGCGAGTTTTATCTTGAAAAAGTTACTTGTGGTTACTTCTAGAACATTCTAGAGGTCGGTTTGATGAAATGGATGCGCCTCCAGTTGGTTCATGTATCTCTATTAAGGGGGAACTTATCCCATCAATAAGGGAGCTATCCCACCCAAAGAGGGGGATTATCCCATTGATGGTGGACCTGAATAACCTCTTTACAGCACTATAAATAAAGACATTGAGCCAGAGGGAGGAGAGGTTGGAGCTATACATTTTCTTTGGGTAAATGCTGCAGGATTTAGGTCTTCCATTAGAGCCTTTGTGAGGAGAGATTGTCTTCACTTGATTCTACTTGGGAGAGGGTGAGCTTTGTCAAAGTAGAGGAAAACCCTTGATGGACCCTGGGAGGAACTTGCACAACACCAAGGCCAGGTTGTAAGAGTTTCTTTGTTTCGTTATTAATACAAACTGGTTTATTTTTCTCAATAGCTTGTGTTAATGAGTTATTTCATGTGTTCCTTGGTCTGCATGTTGAATATATGTTTTATTATATGAAATGCAAGTGCTTGGTAATTGTTTGATTGTTTGTGGTTGCAGGAATTGACTTGAAGGAGGAGCTCATCCGGATCGTCAAGAACGGACTTCAACAACAGCGTTTTGGAATAAGGTAAGCCTAAACACTTGTAGTTTTCATGTTATAAAAGGTGTATTTAGAGAAATATCACTCCATTTTGTCTTGTTTGTCATTAGAACGTCTTAGACTTCTAGGAAGGTAAGTCGTGTCCGCACCCTTGACAAATTCCGTGTGACAATGCCCTTGATATTTGCATCCTTCACCTTCATGTTTGTCTTGATTCCTTGCTACTTTTCATGCAATTGAACGACGTTTATTTTGTGCATAATCCTATCCCATTTAGAAAATATCTATGAGTTAAACTTTTGCCATGTGAATTTGAATCCATTTCATTCAATCATGTTCCTAGAGCCCAGAACCACTATGTAAATACCATTGCAAATAACATTCTAAATTGGAATTTATCCCTTATAAGAAGACATCCTTAAAGAAATGGTGAACCACAATTGTCACACAAAATATGAATAATCATAAATACATATTGTCATACAGAATTTTGATTCCACTACTCTAAATACATCCGACATTCATTCACATGTTATCATGAAACAAAAATGGGGACCCACATGTCCCTATGCCTAATCATTATCATCTAGAGGCTCCTAAGCTAACGAATCCATTCCCCTATCCCGTAGATCTCGAACTGCCTGACTGACCATAGCAATGCACTGCATGATTCCTTGCCACTCCGAGAGAAAACCAGTGCACTCATCTATATACCGATCTTCTAGCTCATGCCACCCACGCTTCATCACCTAGTCAATAACACATTGAATCTGCGTTTAAGATCCTCCACTAGAGCATCACTCCCTGATCTCTGTTGTGATGTGGCCCCACCCTGATCTATAGCCCCAGGTGCTGCGCCTTCTCCCGTGTATCCTACCTGCTTCACCGATATTATATCTCCATACTGCAAAGTTTAGAAATCAGTACCACATACATATATTTCTCAAACTATATATGCATCAAATGTATATCAACTTTCACTTACCATTTGGAACCCATGCTCGTCCTGGAGGAAGTGGTAAGTCAGGATCTCCTTGATATTTCATGCCACTATATGGATAGCCATCTATGTATACTGAGCATAATACTATCCCAAATGAATAGTTATCATTAGTCCTCCATCTGCATAGTGTCAACTATTGTTTCAATGATGACAGCATTAACTAGGTCCACCCAAAATAGGTCCCTCCCATCACACTCTCCACCAACATCATTTTCCCTCCAGTGATATGGTGGAAGGCATGACCACCCAAGATCTGTAACACCATTGCGGTTGTATCTCATGTCTCAAGCCTCTCTAGGTCACTAATTTGTATGGTTGTTCCCTTTGCATGACTCCCTGGTACATAGTGATGATCAACAAACTCACCTATATTCCTCCCACGAGGCAGCACTAGATGTATCTCCCCTACCACCCCCAAGAGGGGAAATCATGTCAGAAAATATATTTCTTGGATCATGATCTCAATCAAGTGCCCTTGTATTACAAAGGCCTCCTTATATGGGTCCTAATAACTCACTATCCTCGATAGCAAGGCCTAACCAGCCCTCATCATAGGGTGCTCTAAGAAATTCAACACACCATATTATACCAACACCCCTCTCACTTCTTGATTCCCCTAAATCTTAGCATGGAGGGACTCCAAATATTGTTCTTTCCATGATACCTTCATCTATGATATACCTGCAAAATACCATTATGTTTTTTCAGTCCAAATTCAAAGGCATGCATGTCTAGTACTTAGCTTTAGCTCACAACAGACCACCAGTCCTACCCATCCTCTCAGCCCAGAACGTAGTTTTTTCCCTCAAAATTGTGTTGGACACACTTATGGGCCCAGTTCGTGCACTCTAGATCATAGAACAGGGCCCCAAAAGTGTGTTGCGACTGTGAGGATGAGCAGGGGTCCCCCACAGTGAACTGAAGCCCTAATCTGAAAATTTAATCCACCAAAAATGATAAGTAAGGTTAGGCCACCTACCTCCAACTTGCATATGCTGATTCTGATAGTTAGTTTGTCCGCTACAATCTCCACAAGATTTAGGGACTTATCCTCCTCTCCAAATTCTCCACATCTCACTATGTAAATGAATTGGATTTGGGGGCAAAAAACACTTTTATAAGAAAAACCCTAGTTTTTTCATCACCCATTACAGCCAAACTATAGGTCTATTTTACAAATTGTTAGAACCTTTGGAAATCTCTCACCGAGTTCTATAATGGGTCCCTTTTCTTTTTGGTAATTTGAAACTTTACCATCAAGCCATTTTTTCCATGAGGTCTCACTTTATCTCCTATTAAAACCAGATTTCTTCATTTGAGCCACCCATACTCTGGTACCACTTTACCTTTGCACTAGTTGGCTCACATGTTGATTTTCATTATGAGTAACCATAACTTACTCATGTTTTTATGTTACCCTCTGGGCCTTTCCCCCTATGGCAGCATCATCAAGTCACCCTTGTTCAGAGCATCTAAGATGAGTCACCCTTGTATCTATGGAGTTTGTTCCAAGTCCCCTTGACTTTGGTTACATTGTTCCATACATCATCATGTTGCATCCCTCTCATTTTTTATAGTTGGCCTCCATCTCTACTGCTCAGTCTTTGTTGAACCCTGTTTGAGTCATTGACCATCCCCTCTAGAATCGAGTTAGTCACTACTAGGTCTACCATCCTTATTATGATCTAACAAGGGAAGCCGTTAGTTGGCCACCCATATTGCTTTTTACCATCATTATCCATAGTTTCATTCCATTAGTAACTCTACTATGATTCCTCCTACCTTTGTTAATGATTCCTCATTTCCTTAACTCTAGTGGACCCTCTTTTATCGACCTCAGCACATTTAATCTAGAAGAGTGGTCTAGAGGGTGGTGTACCTTGGTTCCTTCTTCCATCTTTGTTCAGTGCCTCAGATCAAACAAAGGGACTCATCATTTCCCTTTGACTTGTTTGTTTCTCATGTGCTCAATAAAAACTCCTTATCGCACGATTGAGATTTGTACACTTGATGGTTCGGTGATCCAGACAATTGTCCCAGTGATTCCCGGGTGTGTGTGAGATGTTCCAGACCTCATGAGGGGGTGGCCCTTTAGCTAGCCCCCCACATGACCGAATGACCACAGATTTGGATCCAGCCTCATATGCAATTCCACAGATGTGATGGGTTCCGTTTTTGCCACTTGTAGTGTCCATAACACGCATGTCTCTCTTAGACGATCTATTTATATCTTCAGAGCCCTTTCCTATTCCACATGGATTCTTTGGTTGCAATCCCCCCTCACCATATCAAATTAAGGGGAATTATGTCTCATGTACTAAGATGTTATTGTATTTATCCCTGTCCTATGGTTTTCCAAGTGCATTATGTATATGGGATCCATTGTATTATTTTCTGTCCCATTGATGCCAATGTATCATGTATCATGTACTTTGTAGCTCAGTCCCTCATTGATGGGTTCATCATTATTCTTTGTATGTAGTTATCTTGATGGGTATGGGTATGCCTCCCCCACATCATTTGATTTCATGTACATCCACATAAAAGGAGACTTCTATCAGTTTAGTAGGTCTCGCCCCCTCCATCATTTGTTTTTCCTTTATTGCTTCAATTCTTTATCTCTCTTTGAACCCCCTTTGGTGTCTCGTGGAAGTCTAACCTACAACGTATTTCAGTCATACGATTTTCTCTTAACACTCATACGTTGGGGGGGAATATGCTATCACCAAAAAATGATCACCTAGCCATTTCTAACTAGGTGAATCGAAATACACCATATAGGATTAATTTTACCATAGTAAAATCACTTTCGCTATGGAAAATAATTTAGTAAACCACTTTTATTAAATTATTTTATGATTTAAATCAAAAAACCCATGAGAATAATTAGATAAATCATTATTTATTTAATTTTCTCTAGGAATAATTATTTAAATAATTATTCCTTGTCACATTTGACTAAATCCCCTAGGAATAATTAAATAAATCACTATTTATTTATTATTTCTTATTTCCATTATTGGAATAATTGTTAAATCACTATTTAATAATTATTTCAATTTCACACCATTCTTAATCCTCGCGAAATAATCGATAAATCATTTTATTTGTTAATTATTTCTAAATAAAGATATTTGACCATTTTGAATATCTTTTCCCTCTCCAATAAATATAATAAAGTATTCCAAGCAGTTAGATCTTGATTTGGTCAATATTATTTTATTATTCTCCATTTTTAGTATTAACTCAATACTTTGTTATAATGAAGAGGGTTTTCCATTCATTCTTCACCATGATCATTATCATCGTCACCATTATCGTCCCTTCTCATTTGAGCTCCCATTTGAGTTCTCCACATTTTGTCTAGGTTTTTCACATATTGAGAGAGAATATCATTTACTGAAGCATCAAGGACATCAAAGGACCCATCCACGAAGGGGGATTTGCAGACCCTTTTTGTAGATCTCCTTCACTGGGTGTTTTTAATAAATAATTTATTCAATTAAATTCTTTCCATTTTGGTTATTGCATTGGATATCATTACTGATGTTTGTTGTTCTGGATCGTCTATATTTTTGTTGCAGGTTTTTCCATTTTTATTATAGATCTGAATTGTAAGCAACCATCAAATTGTTGTTAGGGTCACTTGTCACCTAGTGACTTAAGTGAAGTGTTTTTGGTACACCTTCCAATAAATTTCACACTAACACTTTACATTGGATTATCCTCGCCGAGTTGATTCCAGTCGTAAGTGGCACGCCCCAAGAGCCCTCACAGTTTATGAGTTATGCCTATTTGAATATTAAGGACCCAACTTGTGGGAATAAACGCCAAAGGGTGATGATGTGGAAACATATCTTTGGACAACATGTCATTCAAATCAAGATATTCGGGTTTTCATCAAGTTTTATGGCTAACAAGTTTTTTGAAGGGATTTAAATACTATTTAATATTCACAAAAGCTCTTTGATTTCAACATCAAATTGAAACCTAAATCCAAAGGGTAGACAACCTTATCCTTGGGCTACAAGATTAAATAAAATTCAATTTAAAAATGGTATTACCATCCTAAAATCACTCTAATTTCTCACCCTTAGAAGGCCCTCAAATATCTATAAAAAGGAATTACATCTCTCCTCAAATTATATGTAATTCAATGAACATTCTTGAGTATGTGATCTAAAAATTCCTCGACCTTGAGGAGAAAGTAATCAGATCAGTCAAGAAGAAATTATGGTGTTTTGGTATTTTATATATCTAGTTGGGTTTTTGATGTTTCCAATTGTAGAAAGAAGATTATCTCTTAATTTGTCATCCTTACTACGTTAAATTCGCTGAAGGAGTATGTCAAGACTTTGAATGTCAACCTTATAAGGCATCAATTCTATGATCAAAAAGATGATTATTTCTGTGACTTATTGAAGGAACCAAAGAAGGGGAATACATTATTTTGGTCTCTTGACTTTGTAGCATCTTAGAATAGCGAAGAATTTGAGTACAATCTGAAGCTTGTTATTTGTTAGGGCAAGAAAATGTGAGAATTTTGGACCTATGGATAAGGGCATCATCACTATACAAAAAGGGTTCGATCTAGTGAAGTGGAAAGAGCTTGAGGACTTCAAAATACCCATGTACTAGGAAGATATAAAGTATTATGAAAAAAGAGGCATGCTTCCTTAATTACCATACAAAGAACCTAAATTAAATTCGTTGACTGGAGTGATTGTCCTTAGATCAAATGTTGGAAATTTATATGCATACTTGAAGCTCTAGTCAAGATTACCTTTGTCTTATAAGCTTGGATTGATACATCATGCATATGCAACATTCAAATCAAAAGTTTGAACTATTTTGTGTATGGTTAGGAGGGAGAATATTTAGTGACAATAGTATATGATAAACTTGGCCTATTCACAAGATACACTCTGTAGCTTTATGTTTTTGGCATACTTCTTTTGACGCCAGTGATCATTGCACATCTAAGGAAATTTTCAAAGGATTGACCTAATCACTCAACAATTCAACCTTGGACTGTTGTGGTTAATTGCACTTTAGGGTACAATGAATATTGAAAGCAAGTATCAACAATCTGAAGTATTAAACTGTGACATGAAATCAAGAACCATTACATTCTGAATTGAAGTATTGCAGGGATGAAGTGTTTTTGCAAGTGTAAGAGGTTTTGTAGCAACAAACAGTGCTAGAAGAAGACTAAGATACATCATCTCGCAGCTAGATATTTCACGCACGCAACGAGATATATATAAATAAAAGTAACTTGGTCGCATCTTTGAACAGTGATAAATGACACCAAAATCTGAGTGATGAGGCTATTGCCATGTGTGAGCATATTTGAATACTTATGGTTGTAGGTAGTTGAATAGTAAGGTTAATTTTGGAGTTGATTGGAAAATATTTCTTCATAGTAATGTGCTCTTAGATATGCTATGCAGGTAGTGATTTTGATAGCAGCATAAAAGTGACATAAATATATGATAATGATGATGTATGACAATGGTTTGATGTATATGTGTATCCTTGATGCATAAAATTGACCTTGATTTTACATTGATAAGTGGTGGTGATCTTATATGCAATAGATATGTTTTGATCACATGACAAACAACGAGTAACAATAACCATGACATAACACCGTGAGAATTTCCTTGGTAAATATATATAACATTGACCTTTGGTGAACTGGAAAATAGTGAGCTCTAGTGAACTTGAAAACAATGATCTTGTTGTATAGCAGTGGTATGGCAGTAATCTTGGTGAGACCGTGGTATGTATGATAGTGATGACATGACATAGAATACTATGTTGCAATGAGAATGAAACAATGAAACGGTAAGATATTAACAATTCAGTGACCTTGATGAATAACTACGATAGTGTTTATTTTATCACTCGATAGTAATAATTGTAACAATGGCATTGATGATATTTGTGACAATTGACCTCATAATATTTCATCCTACAAGGATTGGATAGTATTCTCTCGCAAATACAATTTTTTGTGATGTGACAATGTTATTGGCATATGTGAACGTAAAATTAATTTGTATAGCTTAGTAGTAAAACAATAACATGATAGTGACCTACTTGACAATAACCTTGTATTTATAGTGCTTTGAATATGTGACAGTGACTAGGGTTTTGGAAGTTGATGTAGAAGAGATTGGGAAGAGGCAGAATTTCTTACGATAGTCAATATTGATAGTTAGGGTTTGATGGTTTGATGCAGAAGAGGATGTTAGAGTTTGACGTGTAGTTTGAGTAGAGGAATATTTGATTGACAAAGTTTATGTTGCAGTTCTTATATTAAAATTTCCTTTGTACTGATATCAAGCATAGGTGGATCCATTCTGAAAATTGTGAAATGTGGTTCATCGATTGATTAGGGTGGTAGGGTGGTGCTAGGATAGGTTGGAACCTACATAGGGTGTTGGATTATTCGTCCAACTGTAGTTGGTAAACAGCATGTTGGAGCATCCTTTAGGTTAGATCCTATAAACCAGGGCATTAAAGCATCCTACTAGTTGTAGTTGGTAAATAGGGTGTTGGAGCATCCTTTAGGTTAGAGCCTATAAATCAGGGGGTTGGATCCTCCTTCAGTTGGAGTGAAAAACTTGATGTAAATATTTTGAAGAAAAATATTAAGAGGTGTTCATTGGTTTTTGTCCCAGAGGGGTTTCTGCCTAAAAATATTTGTGCCTACTCTCTTTATTGTTATGCATTGTTGAAATTAATGCTATGTGAAGTTAAAATAATACTAAATGATAAGAAATAGTAATTCACCCCCCTCTCAGTATTTCAAACAATTGGTATCAGAGAAGGCTCCTTCAATAGTATCTTAACATCTAGAAGGTAGATATCGGAGTGTAGAGATCGGAAAACCAAAGAAACAAGTCGCCAATTATTCAAAAGAATCAAAGGAAGTTCCAAGTATTGAAATAATTTTGGATCCTATTACTGCTAATGAAGAGAAACAGATTAGTTTTAGTGAATTAAGTTATGTATTATGGAAAGGTAGAATGGAAGCTTATCTCCAAGCTCATGGATATGAGGTATGACACTATATTGTCTCTAGAGACATACCTAACGACAAATCTAGAAGGTACAATACAAAAGCCATGAATATAATCCTTAATACTCTGCTAGACACTATAAAAGTAAAACTTGGTCAATGTTTAATAGCCAAACATATTTGGGAGAAACTTCAAGATCTCTATGAAGGTCAAAAGCATGTAATTCAATATGATGATGAAGACCATTCTCAGGTCAAAGAATTTGACAATAAAGAAGAAGAAGAAGAAGAAGTAGTTGATGTAGAGGAAAAATTAATTAGTGTTGTATGTGACCTAAGCAAATAAATGAAGAAAAATTAGACACTCGAAGAAGTTTCCCTTCTAAGGAATCAAGTACAAGAAACAAGGAAGAATGAGGAAATATTGACAAGTCGATTAGAAGAATCTATTCAGAAGCATGAGGCATAAATCAACCAAAAGAAAAAGGAACTAGATACAACTACTACAGAAATAGAAAGGCTCAGGAAAGAAAATGAAAGGTAGAAGGAAAAAATACAAGTTCTTAATAGAGAAGAAGAAAAGGTAACTCTTCTAATGCTACAGGTAGAAGAAGCTGAAGAAAGAAAGAAAATCTTAAAAATCCGGTTTCAAGAAGATATTGATCAAATCCAAGGAGAACTTGACGCTTCCCTATCTGAAATAGATAAGCTCGGGAAGGAGAAATTTTTGGATGACAAAAGAAGGAAAAATGACATGGATAAATTGAATATGAAAGAGAAGGAAGTAGGTGAAACTCCATATGATGAAGGCACAAGCTCTAGGTACCTAGAGAGAAAGACTGATAGCAGGATCCCTCAGAGGAAAAATCGAAATAAAGGATAGAATAAGGTTTAAAATGTTATTGCTCCAAGAAGTAATAAACAAAAGGTTGCACCCCCTCCAAAGAAGGATGACTTCATAACATCCGCAAGATGAGACAACACATCTAGGTACATGTTGTGGCCACCAACAACCCCCCTCCTTCTTTAGTATTAGCAATAACACTAAACAAGTGGGGACCCTTAGTAAAAAATTCAAAAAAATTTATAATTTTTTTTTGTATTATACTCCTTAAAAATACATCGCACGGAGAAGAGTAAAACATTTCTTTATGAGCACAATAAAAAAACTGCGAAGAAGCGACGCGAAATTCATCGCATCGCATACATTAAGAAGCGCCCATAAATGAAAGAAATCTCTGATAGCCGATATGCGACATCGCATATCGCAACATCGCATAAACAGCACACAATAACTTAACAAATTGCAACGATCTGCAATCTGCGATCTTGCGATAAGCGTGATGCTGCGATCTTGCGATAAGCGCGATGTTGCGATCTTGCGATAAGCGCGATGCTGCGATCTTGTGACAAACGCGATATTGCGATCTTGCGGCCAACGCGATAACACAATTCTGTGATAAACTGATCAGGGAACTCTGCGATGACACATCTTGATAATGCGATCCGCGATGCTGCGATGCAAGTCGTAGAAATCACCCATCGCAAATTTTCCTTGGCTCAGCATTCAAGAAAAGTTGTCCCTAAACCAAAAATTGGGCGCGCGCCTTAAAGGAAATTAATGAATGTACGCCAAAGTATTCATGAAGGACAGTTTTGTTTCTTTTCGAAGAGTCAGTTCACTATGGGTGTCATGATTTTATACATTCGTAGAGCCTAGAGCTTTCGTGTCAAAATTTATTATCATTACTCTTTTCCTTTGGGTGAACTGTAGGAATAAAAAATAGGAAACAACTTGAAGAAATGTGCAGGAAACATCTAAGGAAAAAGGGAAAGCATCAATGCTCGGAGAACAGAGAAGAGATGTCCTCATAAACAGATACCACATGCGACAGAAACGCAGATTTCAGAGTATTATTGAACAGATGCTGATATCAATAGGCGATTCGACACTCAAGGTCAAAAGCTTACAAAAGCAGCATGTTTACAAAATTTTGAAGCTTATGCCCTGTAAAGGGAAAAGCGCTAAAGGCGGAAAACGCACCAGAAAGGCCCGGATCAAAGAACGGAGGCAGTTTTCGATGCGCGATTAGCACCTATCGCTAATCGCGCATCGCTAAGAAAATTGTTCAGAAAGCAAAGTCCCTAACTTGCTTAGTCATACATGAGTCTGGAAACCAAGATAGAGAAAGCAGAAGCAATTTGAGAGAAATTTGGGTTGTTACCAAGTATATACGCAGTAAATTCACCCAGCCAGAGGATGATTCCCAAAAATATCTTCTAGTTTACTAAAAAGTGGTACCAACGCTTGCCATTTCTATTTGCGTAGCCCAAGCAAAAGAAGAAAACAACCAGCCGACTCTTCCCAGGCAAATGTTGCATACTCACAACATTAAGGAGTAAATGCAGAAATAGTTAGGAATTAGATTCAATTTTTAGAAATAAGTTTGCTTAGATAAAGGGCGGTCTTTTAAACCATATCCTAAATTTATGTAATTAAGTTATTTAGTTAGTAGTATTTAAACCCTTCTCATGCATTTAGAGAAGGGTCCAGAAATTTGTCAAAAATTTGTCCTCAGAACATGCACTTTTGTACCCTCAGAGGAGGTTTTGATGAATGAATGGATCAAGGTTTATTAATGTTTGCATTTGATATCTGCTACTGATGTTGCACTTCTGTACTCTTGGTAGATATTAGAACAAGGAGAGATAAATCTTTGTTGCTTGAAGCTTATGAGTAGGATCAATCATAAATGGTACTTTTATCTCTTGACCATTTCTGCTTATATTCTTAAAGTGATATACAGTTTTTAGTTGTTTATATGTTATTGCATGAATGTTTGAGTTACCATTTGGCACTTTTGTATGGTGGAGCCGTTTATTTATGTTTGATATATGAATAATTTATTATGCGATATGCTGTTCACAACTGTTTTGCCTAACTTTTTATGCAAAGTGGTTCATCTTAATTGATTTCCATTCTTATGATAGCTAAATGATATTTATTACCAGTTATTATTTGAAATCTCTTTAGATCGTATAATAGAAGAAATACATCCCAGTTTAGCATAGATTAGATGTGATGTTTTCATTAGATTACAATAGCATAGAACTAGATTAACGTAGCTTAGATTAGAACTCTTAGATCAGCATCATCCAACTCTGAACACACACACACCCTTAGATTGGGAAATTGGTCCCATTATCCCCAGTCGGACCCGCTATACCAAACGGATAAGGAGCTGCCAACCAAGGTCCGGACCGGGTGGGTATCCCCCTTGTTTTCGACCCGATTTTTGGGGCTTCAATAGTACCTTAGTACATTTAATGGATATTGTTTTTCATGTTTTGATAATTTGGTAGATCAAGGAAACATTCACTCCTTTGGATTGTATTCCTCATTAAGAAACACCCCTCCTAGCCCTTGGAATAATTTAATTTGGTCAAGAAAAAATATATGTTTAATATGGAAAACCACATGTCCTCAAAAGTTCAAGTCGAATTTAAACAGAAACTGGCCCCCCTTGGAAATCTATAAATACAAGTCAAGTGAACCTCATTTGGACACCATCATCCATCATTCTTCTTGTCTCTTATTTGCTTTTTCTGGCACAAGTTTGAAGTTGGTTTGTGGAAAATTGTTCGTACAGGTCCAAAATGGCAGGGTCCAAGCTCACACATGCAAAGAAAGAATTTTGTCCGTAGCCACAGAGTTGAATCACAAAAATCTTAGCCAGAGCCTCACGCATTATATAGTGCTCCATGTGGCTGGAGAGCCTCAATCATATGCATGGTTACTTGCTCCATGCTGATAAGGTTTAGCGTATTGTTAACAGTTGACCACAGATTTTTATGGTAGACCATTGGCTCAAAAATTTTGTTCTAGTTTAGATCTGTATATTTATCTCATCTCTCATATATTGTTTGGTTGGTTTTGTTGGATAAACTTGTGATTGGTGAATTGGAATATTGTATGCTCTATTTGCTAAACATTTTATGGAAATATAATAAGAAGAAGAATTTGAAAAGGTTTTCCCCCTTGTGGGGTTTTTTCTTGGTATTCAACTAAATCATGGTGTCTCTATTTGTGCATGCTTTTCTTCTGATGTTCCATTTATTATTCTACTGCGTAGTTGATGTTATTGTTTTTAATACATAATTTCTATTATTGTTATGATAATATGTGTTGAATGCAATATAAAATGGTGAAAATTTTGTTAATACAATTATCTAAAGGAAAGAAAAATACTTACCTAAGAAAAATTAACATGGTATCAGAGTTTGTATGAAGAAAAGTCATAAATATCACCCCTGTGAAGACACCATGGAGGAAGCAAGTGAAGATGGCAAAGATCTAAAGAATGATAGGGTTTGAAGGAAACCATAAGTAGGTTGGCTATTAGGGTTTGATGAATAACATGAGGTTAGGGTTTGGAAGAAACCTTGATTATGATAAAGGCTTGAGTTATGGAGTCTTGAAACGCTAGCATGATCAGTGAGAAGTTAGTCTAGCACTTGTGACAGATTTAGTGTGACCCTAGGTGGGCTAGTCTCAATTAGGCCTCGTTGTTGATGAAGATGATTAAAAATATTGAAGGCAGCAATATTATATGGATAATGGACATTAATAACTAAGATGAAGGAAAATAGAACTAGTTCAGGAAGAGGTACATGATGGAAGTTTTGAAAATTTGACAAAGTAGCATAAAATCTGAAAATTAGAATTTCCAGTGCTACAATTTCCAATGACAAATAAGTGCTACACGTTGCTAAGGTATTAAAATATTACAAGGTATGTATAGTTTATTGTCTCATTGTTATATTGGATGGCAAGTTAAGCATTGAGGTATGATGTTAATGTCACCTTCATATATGACTAATGTCTACCAGTCATGTACATATGAAAGTAAGTTTGATTTTCGGTACATGTGATATATTGGTGCACTTTATATTTAGTAAGTATCTTACATTTTATTAGACATGGTGGATTTCCTGATTCTATAAAGTAGGCGAGAAACATTGATTTTGATATATGGTGACTTGATACTATTGCCAATGCTTGTAATAAGCATGGTAACCCTGATAGTAAAAATGTGGCAGTAAGATTGATACTCAGGATTTTCTAATTATCTTATTGTTGATCTTGATAAGGTTTTTATAAGTTGTAATTGTATTGATAACTTAACAACATAGTAAATTTATCAGTATGACAAAAAAGGATGGCCTGACTTGATGATGTTAGGATTCTGAAGAAAAATGGTTGAGTAATGTGATAAAGAAGTGATGTTGTATTATGATACACTTGTCAATTGCCCTAATTATATGACACTAACCTTAGATAAATGTTTGATGAAATGTTCATATGTGAACCTGATATAGTTTGAGTATGTGATCTGACAATTTTGTTGATGCGTGACAATATTAAGATAGACATGTTGATGTCCTGATTAATGATGATTGAAGAGGCTTCCCATTCAGAGGGAGAGACTCTCAATGAGATCCCAACACCTATTATTATTTTCGATGAATGATTGCAGAATAAAGAAAGGTTTTAGGACATGAATAGATGATCATTTGATGTTGTTGAAGGAAGAGACCATAGTGGCTTCGTGATAAATTACAGGATGCTGAGAGATATGTCCTTGCCAAAATTTCCTTTAGAAAAAATGGGAAGTGATTTTGATACCAAGGATAGGACGTTGTAGCAATAAGCTCCATCATTCAGGCTGAACCTTCTACCTCTAAGGAAGTTTTTAAATAATAAGTGTGGAAGTATGTCATGGCTAAAGAATATGAATAAATTGTGGACAATGATGTATGATATGTTATTCTTATACCTAGGGAAAGTTTGTCATAGCTTCAAAATGACTGTTCAAAATCAAGCATGGAGCTAAAAGAAGTATTGTGAAGTACAAAGCAAGATTTGAGGCTCGAGATTCTCCCAGAAAGAGGGAGACGATTACAGTGACATATTTGCATCAGTTTCTTGCTACACAACTATTAGGTCAATCATTTCCCTTGTTTCTAGTCAAGGATGGACTCCTCACCAGATGGATGTAAAGATGACATTCCCTCACGACATACTACAAGAAGAAGTATATATTGAGAAGCCTCAGGGATTTGAAGTAAAAGATAGGAAGATTCACACTTACAAGTTGAAGAAAGCATTGTATGGTTTGAAGCAAGTTCCCTGAGAATGATATGCCCACATTGACAGTTACCTGGTGAATCTTGGATTCACAAGAAGCAGTGTTGACTTCAATCTTTGCATCAAAGAAGTCCAAGGTATTCCTTTGATTTTGGTTTTATATGTTGGTGATCTATTCTTGATAGGTAGCAAGCCCCTGATGATCAAGTGTAAGAGGGAGATAGACTCTAAGTTTGAGATGAAGGATGTTGTTATGATGCATTAATTATGGGACTAGAAGTTTGGCAGATACTTGGAGAGATTTTCTTTTCTAAAGGAAATTATTTTGTAAATTTATTTGAGAGATTTGGAATGACGAAATGCAAATTCGTGGCCACTCCAATGGAGATTATTTCAAGAATTTATGTGAAGATGCTACTAGACCCACCTTGATTAACCCTTTTGATTATTGCCAATTGATTGAGGCATTGATGTTCTCGGTGAAAAATCGTATGGATATATGCTTTGTAGTGAACACTTTGAGTCAATTCATGATCCAACCCCTCCATGCACTTTGGGTTTCTTCCAATCACATTGTGAGATATTTGCATGGGACGGTCATTATTTATCTAATATATACTTCTAGAGACATGAGACTTCATTGGTACACCGATGCTAACTAGGCTAGAAATTTTATTGATAGGAAAAGCACAACAAGGTGTTGCTTTAGCTTGGGGTCTGTGATGGTATCATTGATGAGCAGGAAATAGAAGTATGTAAATTTAAGCACGACCAAAGTAGAGTACATTGTTGGTATCATGGCTAGTTGTGAGGTAGTTTGGTTAAGGAATCTCTTTGGAGATATGTTTGAGCAAGTTCTTGATACAATATTTATATATTGCAACAATAAGAGTGGGACCTGATTAGTAGAGAATCTTGTATATAGCAAGGACATAGATATATTCATGTATTGTTACAGTGCTACTATATGAGACAAGATTAGGCTTTTGGTTGCTACCTCCATGAGAGGGAGAAAGGATGAATAAGGTATCCTTTTATGACATGTATTTTCTCTAACATAATATTTGATTTGATGTCATGTACGAATAGGAAAACAGAGGATTGTTTCTCAATGTTGGGAGGGGGTTCCTTGGGTCAATTTTGGCTTGAAAACCCAAGTTTTGATGTAATTGTTGTAAATGATGAAAAGTCTCCATGAATTGTGGATGCAGAGCGCGTAAACAATTAGGAGTAAAAGGGATTTTAGCCCCTTGTTTATGTAAGGTTGAGTCGGCTTTGAGATCCACCTGTTATCACAAAATCAAGCACTGAAGGGCTGCTGATCAGGTAGACTCTGTGCAACTATTTCAAACCAGACTTTTGACTAAGGCTTAGCCTCCTTAGATTGAGAGGGCTCTCTCAAAAGGTTATTGATTTTGACTATTGATGAGATGGCTAACTCTTGCAAGGTAAATTTAACAAATATGTTGGCTGGACAGACATCACAAAGACTTCCATTGGGCTTATGGAGTTAATCATCCTTCAGTAAACTATAACACTACTCATTCATAGAAGTCAGGGCATGTAATGTTTAAATACTCAAAACACATCTCATAGAAACCTCAACTTACAAATACACACAGGAAATCAGAGCAGCAAAGTGAATTCTGAGTGATTGTGTATTTATACAACTGTAAAAACATAAAGGATAAAACAAAACCACATATCTTGAGCATTTGAAACACTGAAAGAATCCTGAGAAGAAAAGCAGTCACTTGTATTACTGAAAATGAGTTTGTACACAAGCCAAAATAACACTCCGTTTTCTCAAATATCCAACCTTCATTACATAAAAGTTTCATCTATATATAGAAACATAACTTTAACTACTTTGAGCTTCCTCCTCCAGAATGAGGGGAGCTCGATGACTGCCACTAATTACTCCTATCCACTATTGAACTAAATCATTAAATACAATAAGTGCTAAACTGGAATTTTAAAGAGTCCTAATTTAACTATAACTCTAATTCTATCCTCCTCGTAGAATGATTCTTTCTTGTTCTTTGACATCTGTCTCCTTTTAGTTTGGCCGAGATGGCTGAGAAAAGGATTCAATGTCCCATACTAGCTTTGGATGCTGAATGCTTTGATGGTTCAGTGATGTTAGGAGAAAACCCCTGTTTTTCCGGTTCCAGTCTTCCACCACTTATTCGAAAATGCAGCAGCATGTCTCCAGCTCTTTAATATCCCAAAAATGTAGAGCACCACCATGTTTCCAGATGTGTTGGAGGCTTCGTTGATGGACAGGTGTGCAAGCCAAGTCTCCTCGTATGCAACTCCTTCCAAACCCTAATGACCGGTAATAAAGTGCCTTTATAATCAAAACTTTAACTTGAGCCAAAACATTTCACTTTTACAAAGGTACACCTGTCATCATTTGAATGGCTATGCTATCTTCATTTGGTCTCCTAAATGTCCCTCAGATGTTTCCTTTGAAAATTTCTAATCATCCTATCAAACTGTTTGTTTGCTTTGAAAACGCCACCTACAGCAGTTTTGTAGCGTGCTACGAAACTGCTGAATTTGTTAAAACAGCTTGTATTTGCCCTGAGGTATTTACTGCTTAGACCTTTAATTGCTAAGACACCTTTACATATGGGATCATTGAATGTATAGCATTCGTATGTAACATCATGAAATAATCACTACCTACACAGAGATCATGGGAAACTGACAATTCCTCCACATCAGCTTCACAGTAAATAATTTTCATCATCTCATCAGGTGAAATCCACTCGAACCCTTCACTGTTTCATCATATTTTCTCAGTTTGTAGCAGCAAACAGCACGATTGGCAAAACCCATTGAACGGACTTCGTTGGCCATGGGATCCTCTGGGGAAATTTTCAGTGCACTTGCATAGTGTGCCAAAGCTGCTTCATATTCTCCAGCTGCAAATGATCTATTTCCCAGCACAGAACAAGAAATATACTTGCATGTTGTAGACACATGACCTTGAAGTTCATCTTCAATCCTCAGGGAATGCAATGTCATCCTTACAGTCAAATCATTCTCCTGCTGTATAAGATTCACCTTTTGGATATCAAAACCTCTGTTGCTTATGGCTGCACTTTTCCCAACAGTGACATCCAATGAGACTTGTAGCGTGTCAGGAGGCCACTTCATTCCTCTAACTTTATCAACAACTTGGATTGCATGCTGAGCTTGTGGTATTGCCAAACCTGTGAAATAGGCCGTTACCTCCTGAATGAACCTGTACAGAAAAACAATCTGTACAGCTGAAAGTCTGGCAATGAGACTGTAATCATGGCCTTCAAAATCATCATCATCTACACTGAAAGACTGAAACTTCCACTTTACAAGTGAATCAGAACCTGTGTCCCGTATGTCACAAAGCCAGCCCCACCAGTGATCTGGACCAAGGGACATGTCACAGATCCTGAGGTTCCCTAACATCCCCTCAATGGAAATAGAATTTGGATGAACTTTCACATCCATCTGAAACTTCTCTTGTACCAACATGGCCAACTGAGAACCATCGTCCTTGTTAAGGAAAATACAAACACTATTGACATTCACCTTCAGCTGAAACACAACTCTAGATTTTCCGGTGCCCAATAGCCCTTTAACAAATAAACGATCAGTGCTCCTTATCGGAAAGGACAAAGACGTTCTCTGCAGAATGGTAGCTTAAAAGTTCATTAAGCTTCTTCCTCAATTTCTATGATTTCTTTGTTTTTCAGTCTGGGTACTTGTTGCAAAAACCCTGCATAGAGCTGAACATACTTCCTACGAAGGTGACAAAGGCGAGAAACATTTTCCCATGATAGGCGGTGCCATGTCTTATTTTGTAGATGCAGGCTTGACTGACAGGCATATTGCCACCGAACTCACGTGTCTTTGGACAGTGAAACTAGTGGCCGAAAGTGTGACACCTCAATGCTTGAAACTATTTCCAATAGTTTCATTCCATCACAATATTGAGCCTCTGACACTGTCGCTGACACATCATTTAGAGTGAGGGACATTTTCTGAGAAGGAACACTTGCGTCCCTCTTATCGTCTGTCATGGCATCCTCATAGCTATCTTCGATATGCGCAGAGACCGAGGGGGCTTCGTCTTCATTTCCACCTTCGCTGGCAGTCTCGGCACCCCATTAGATTGCAGGGCTTCAGAATTGTGTAACGTCGGCACCGCCCTGAATTTCTTAACATCTTTTCCAAGAGAAAAATTACAATGGTTTTCACATCCTCGTTCACTTCATAAAGGCCATCGCATATAGGGGTTCAAAGCATTTCTCGCTTGAACTTATCCTCTAACAACAACCGCATATATGCACAATATGCGAGCTCTTTTAATCTCTCATCCCCCAGGCATGATTCGATCAAAGTGATTGTAGATGGAAAATCATTTGGAAATGTGATAATAAGCTTTTCTGCTAAGCTCAATGCAGCTACCTTGAGCTATGGTGTTTCTGAATGGAACAGACACTCTAAAATATCCTTGTAGTCCTTTGTCAAGTGGGAACTTGTTGGCATGTATTGACCAAGGTTTTTTGTAGCTGCTACTCTTAAGTCTATTGGAAGATTTTCTGCTTGCACAAGCTCTCTCAGAAAAGGAACATAACACCCTGGGACAGAATGTCCATCTAGAAACATCTGAGCATAACGGCCAACTGCATCTTCTTCCATTGCTCTTAGTTCATCCTGCTTTGAGTAACACGGCCAGGACCTTGGGTGCCCACTTAATGATTTGTTTCTTGACATCTGTCTCTGTTGTGACATCACTATCTGATTCTTTCTCCAACTTTGATGGGGCTGTACATCCTTTCGCATAATGACATGTTCACTTTTGTTTCTATCTTTGCATAAGATTGCATCTCTTTGACTATGATTTGAATCACCACGCGCTCTTCTAATGTTTTGCTGTTGTGGTGCACCTCCTTGAATTGTATGATCTGTAGTATCTTTTCCATCCTTGTTAATATCAATTGCAGTCTTTTGGCCATGATTTGGATCATCTGACCGACATTCCCAACTCTGCTCAACTAGTTCACCTTCTTCTAATTCAATTTGATTGGTGAATCTTTCCTCCATCAGTCAAACCAAATAAAGCATTTATCATTTCCCAATTCAAAGATATTGCAATAGAAGGAACCCCTGACATGAGAGCTTCCCTTGCACTTGTAACAGTGCCAGAATAAATAATGTGATATCCGCAGTCTGATTCTTTGTTGATTCTACTGATTACCAAAGAAGGCTTCTTTCAAGGAAAGAGTGCTCGAGATTAACCTAATGAAACACCATCTGCTGGGGTACTAAAAAACCTTATAAGCTGACAACTGTTGATGCAAACCAAATGAATAAGATAAACATGACAGCTGGGTAAGGTCTGCTAGGGATTAGGACAAATCCCCGATTTCGTAGCGCAGTTAGTGCAAAGTCGGTGTTTTTCGCTACGAAATCGCTAAAACAGGTTGCGCTGCGAAACTGCTAAAGGATTTATGCGCTGCGAAAACACTTTGTCCTCAAACTAGTCTGAGCAATTTTGGCAACAGAATTTTCAGTGATAACACCACCCATGGTCTACAGACCATGGGATGGTATAAATAGGCGTGTCTTAGAGAGTCTAAGGTAGATCATGTTAAAAAAGAGTCAATAGAAGGCATCACAGAGAAGTGGGTCATATAAGAAAGAAATGCTTTGCATCTGAGTGCGTAGAGGCCTAGGTAGAGTCCACAGTTGAGTGCGTGGACCCCTGTACCTGAGTGTGTAGGGAAGTTTTGAGTCTGTATTCTGAACTGGAAATCAATAAATAAGTTGTTCTGGAAAAATATTGTGTATCTTTGTTTACTTCTTTATATAACTTATGTTGTTGATGAAATAAAATGTTTATGAAATATTTATCTAATGATGTGCGATTCTATTGGATAATTGTTAGAAGATGTACGCAAACGTGTTTATGTAATTCCGAGAAG
The DNA here is from genome assembly GCA_031772625.1 of Pinus tabuliformis. Lineage (NCBI taxonomy): Eukaryota > Viridiplantae > Streptophyta > Pinopsida > Pinales > Pinaceae > Pinus > Pinus tabuliformis. Next base: position 181,534,044 of record CM062816.1, on the reverse strand, counting down.
ACTTGGATAATTTATGTATGTTTATTATCTAGTTAAGTAGATCTGCACGAGCTCTCTTCTAAGCGGATGAATAAATTGTTAAGGGTCCACAAAGACCAATCGTTGACCTTCGCGAAGGTCTAAAGGCTGTTGGCATAGAATTGCAGTACCAAGCCCTAAGGGCTTATAGATCTACGCAAAATAAGATCTAGGGCACTAAAAGACATCACACTGATCTATGGATATGAAAACTTGGTTCCATCATCCCCCCATACTGCTTTGGGTGAGATTGCAGCCTGCGCTACGCAGGTTTTTTCCGAAAGGGATAGTAGTGTAGGGTTTTGTTGGTTGGTGCAACTAACTCTGAACCTTGGTTAAGACCCCCTAAGTCAACAAATGGTTCTGTTGCCGGGATTGGGATCTACCTAAGGAGATTTGTGATGTCGCATCACTAGAATCCAACCAAGAAGGAAATTGAAAAGTGGTTGGACAAAAAGATTCATGAATTTGTGGTGTAGGAAAATAGGAATTTTCCCATATCAAATGAGTAGTGGTTGGATAGATATTTGTATACAAAAATACACAAAATTTTCCTCTGCACCTTCCTAATCAAATTATATGAGTGGTTAACTAAGTTGGCAGACAGCCAAGGGAGGTGGAAGCTTGACAATCCAATAGTGTGGACTTCGGAGCTAGTGCGGCAATTAGAAGCCTCTGAAGACAAGATCACGTGCATTGTTGATCACTGGCTCAATCGAATTATTGGAGGATTTGCTATAGAATTTGCAGTTGATACCTTGGTCAGCTACAATGAGGTGGAAAGAAGGTTTTCCAAGGGACCACGAGGTAAGTATCTGAGATCTCTGAATACCTGCATTAAAATTTTGTTGTGTGAAAAACAGGTTATGCCATTGCCTTGATGTTTGGAGCTACGGGAAGTGGAAAACTCTTCAGAGATCGAGAAATATGAGGTCCTGAATATAGCCCATTGATTGGACCTCCTTTTAGAGACGACGAGGGGGCGGTACAGGCTTCTCGATGGAGTGTTGTTTAGTTGATAAGATAGGGTTTTCCGCGAACACATCATCCATCCACTCCACCTCCACCTCCACCTCCACCTCATACACCTTCGCCCACACCTCCACCGCCACTACCTCCATTCAACATGTCGAACACAATGAAGCTGTCGTTTTTCAAGGGCATAGGGAGGGAAGATATAGATCAGTTTTTGTTTGTTGTGAATGTTATGTGTGTTAGTGTTAGCCAATTCAACCTGTCACCAGTGATAAAATATGTTCTTACAAGGTGTTCTTACGGTGTCAAGTCAAAGTTTTGTCATTTCAGTGAATCTTCACATAAAAATTTGGTCACTGGTTTTTGTGCCTAGGTCACTGCTTCTCCCTTCACTTACTCATGGTCTTCATCACTCATCATGGTTAGTGTCTTCTTCGAGGTATCATATTTTGTTTTAAGCGTAATGGGTCATGAAATGGTTAAATTCCTCATTTTAGATCATGGTCTAGGGTTTCACTCGAGTGTCGTCATGATACCATATGTCAAAACAAAACATGTCCATCATGTAATTGAGTGGGTAAAGGGACTTAGGATCGTAGGGAAAGGAAAATAAAGGTAAAGGTAATGTTTTATTTCAAATAAGACAATGTTTTAGTACACTACCTCGTCTCATCATTCCTCATAGGGACATTTTTTCTTAAACATATGTTTCTAACCAAATGGAGAAGAATTTTACAACAGTGAAAGAGGTTTTTGCCAATGATAGGCCAAGGAACAAAAACCTACTTCATTTTATGCATAGGTATTATGATTTGAAAGAAATTCCCAAAATACACTTGCTATAGAAGAGTTGCTGCACTTCTAGACCACTTGACTTCAAGATAGTTTTTTAGGGGTTTGGAGCAAGTGTTGGTAGTGCTTAAGGACTCTATTCTATAGCAGACATCCAAATATTTCCAATCGTACCTTCATATCGTGAGTTGGATTAGTGGAAGGCATCCTAAAGTGCTTTGCAAGTTGGCGCTATGCTTTTGCCAGAGACACCCTGGGTTTTTGGAGTGACCTTGGGAAAATAGATTTTTCGCCCTAATGGAGTGTCCAAATTACATGCTTGAGGAATCCATCTTATATCATACTTCAATATAATTCCAACGAGCTATTAAGTGCTCACTTTTAAGCAGTTTAAGGCCTCAAAAAGTGGTTTGGAAGATGGCACTACACTCAGGAACACTGCGCTACGCTTGGGCCAGAGTACCTCAAATTTGCCTGAAACTCACCCAAATTGAATTTTTAAGATTTCTCACCTATTTTCTTGTAATCCTAAGCTCATCCACAAGGTTTCTATCACCATGGAAGGAGACTCATCACCAGAGAGGAAGAGACATCACAAGGGAGGAAAAATTCTCAGATATGAGCCATCTAACTGCAATGAAATCAATTCATCTCCTTTTGTCAAATAGTGCTTTGAAGATGTAAATTTCTTAGATTTTTGCAAAAGGGTGAGTGAAGTGGGTTTCAATGAGCAGCTGACAGATTGGGTTGCAACTCAGTTGAAAGGTGAAAGTGCTATTATTGCTGGTGTTGAATTCACTTTTTCAGTGGCCTCCATTTCACTTGCTACAGGGCTACCAGATAATGGTGAATATTGGTTCAAGGGGATGAACTTGGATCTTGAAAATTATAGACCCTTCTTGAAAACACCATATAGGGAAAAACATGCTCATATTATGCCTTTCAGGTACTTATTGGAGAAGTATTCCCCCTTGATGAAGGTTGTCATGAAATTCCTTACATGTGAAGGAAGATTCTCTATAATATATGCCTATCACATTTGACTCCTAATGCACTTTACAACTCGGAAACCACTCAATATGTGCAACTACCTATGTAGGAGCATTGCCAAGATGTCAGAGAGGATAAAAATGAAGAAAAATCTATTTCATCATAGTCTGATCAAGACTATAGTCCTTCATCAACTTGTAGAGAAGAATATGACATGGGAGTCTTTTTTGGAAACAGCTTCGAAATGGCATGAAACCAATGTCGCAACTCAATATTCTAACATGCCAATACATCAAGTGGAAGTTGGGTCTTCTAGAAAATTAGTTGAAATGCCTAAAGCACCTAAAACTGAGTTTCCAAGATGTACAAGAGAGGAAAGAGTCTTGTGTTTGCTTCTCATGGTGAGAAAGGGGCCAAGCCTTCTACATTAGCAAAACAGGGACCATCAGTGCAAGATAAGGACATGGTTGAGCATGATTTTGAGTTGGCTGACTTGGAGGCAGAGAATGAGAATTCAAGCATGCAGCAGATGATTAGAGACCAAGAATATCAGATCAAGGAACTCACAGTCAACATGGAGAGAGCAAGGTTCATCATCTCATTCCTAGAGCAGGAAAATAGTCAATTGAAGGCAAAACAATTGATCATGGAGAAAGAGAAAACCAAACTATTACAGCAAGCCAGCAAGGGAAAAGCAGTCATGGAGAAAAATTATCCTGAAGGAACACAAGGAAAAGGTAAGAGAAAAAGGCCAAGAAATAAAGGGCTTAAGAAAGCATTACAAGAAGAAGAAAAACACTTTACTGAATGAGGAGCTAGACCTAGATGACAGAATTTCTTTAGAGGTCAGTCAAGACAAAGAGTACTGGTTAAACAAGGTCAATGACCACTTGGAGAAGCTTCTAGAGAAAGAAAATAGAGACAATCAGTTGCTAAGGCACATGGTACACCATTACCAGGCTCAAAACATGATTTGTAATGTCAAGGTAAAGTAGTTGGAGAACAAGCTCAAAGAAGCCCAAAAGGAACAATAAGATGAAGGAAACTTGGAGATGCTTGCTGAAGCATTTATGAGGGCTTAACATGCATCATTTTATAGCTCTTGTCCAATTTTGAGGAAATTATGATTAGTTTTGGTGTTTTGCAAATTTTGAGGCCTAATTTAGAAAATCAGCAAGGCACTGCGATTTTTCCTCAAGCACCCATTTCAAGAAAACTTTGCATTTTTGGAAAGCCCTTTGCATCCTCTAAAAACCCATTTCTTCATATTTTAAATTGGAGTCTTATATTTTGAGAAAAATGGAAAAAAGTGGCCAAAAATTAGCTTTCCGGACCCTTTTTTGCCAGGCGCTGTGCTCCTTGAGCGACCTTGGGAGAATGGATTTTTAAAGGCCTTCCCATGGGTAATTTTAAAAAATTCAAGGTGATAGGGAAACTAGACTTGAACATATAGTTGAATGTTCTTTCAGATATTCATTTGGACCTAAGTAAGGCACCTAAAAGTGGGCTCCAAGTCGACGCTGCTCTTCTGCAATTCCCTATGTTTTTAATTGTAAATTTCACTATGTAATTTTTCTAACTTTCAGTTTGACTTGGTCAAAGTCAAAAATCTTAATGTAATGGTACTTTTTTCAAGCCTAGGTGATGTAGGCATGAATAAATGTACATGATAGGTTGTTTTTGATGTTTAATAGGCCTCATTAAGGAAGAAAACTCCTAAACAAACTCTCCAAGAAGTGTTTGAGTTTCACCTTCTCACTCTCACCTGTTGGTTGAGAGAATCTTGGAGTCAGTTCCACCACCTAGGAATTCAACTTCTAAAGGTGAGCAAGTGGTCTAAGTGAGTTTATATGTATCATTTCTCTTTTAGAGAGAAGGGTTGGACTTTTGTGGAGGAGGCTTGCATGTAATGATCTTCTCAGCTAATACAGAGATAGTTGCAGCTATTTTTAAGGAACTCTAACCCAGTGACTTCATGGTGTTTGTTATTCTTTTTATTTGTTTTATAATGGTTAAAGCATATTTATCTACATGATATCTCTTTTTTCTATGGACGTCTTACAGTGAAATAGACAAAATTCTTGATCTCAAGATCTGTTTATATGGTTTTCATAGTTATGTTTATGTCTTCTAAAAGCTAATGAACTCATGTTTACTTATGCTCATTAGTCTCTTCTACACTTTCTCTTCTATACTACATTGACAATATTCCAAATACACCATGGTCTTCTAGTATCTATCTCCTTTCCATATTTGCTTCTGCACTCCTACAACCTAGACCTATCTGTGGCTCCAAACCCTAGTCCAACAAACCCTAAATTCTAAATTTCACCAACACACAAACAATTATACATATCTAGCCTAAAACTTATTTTCTTTAAAGTCATTTCACTGATAAAAGACTTTGAGAGATCCCTCTCTTGCTCAGTAGGGCTAGCTATTGAGCTGAAGTGGTTTGAGGTTACCCTTCTCGATCTCCTTTTTAGCCTAGGAAATTGTAAGGGACTAACAGTGTGGAAAATGCAACAGATTACTGATGACAACATAAAGAAGGTGCAGTTGGTTACTGATATGCAGGATCGTACATTGACGTGGTATATCAAGTATTGTTCTAATCATCCTGTGGCAACGTTAGCAGAGACTAAGGCTGCTTTAAACGAAGAGTTTAGTAAGCCTAATTCTTACTCACAGTAATTAGTTGGATTTAAGGAGATCACGATGAGGGTTGATGAGACGGCTTGGGAGTTAGATCAAAGGCTGAAATGTGTGATTCGAGAACTTAATATGCAGCTCACAGATGGTCAGCACCACAAGTGGTTTATATCTTTGCTTCTGCCCCACCTAAGGATTTCTTTCTCACGGTAGAAGATAGGAACTCAGGCATAAGCCCTAGAAATCATGATGAGGTTGCATGCAATGCCTATGCAAGATGCGACCTTGGGGGTACAGTAAATCCATTCTCATTTACATAGCTTATGCTTAGAATTGCAAAGCTTGAAGAAAGATAAGGAGACTAAGCCAGAGGTGCATGTGGAAGTCTGGTGTTGAAAATGTAAGAGCTAGGGGCATGATAAAGACCACTATCTGGTATTTTCGAACTATATCATAGGAGGGGGATCAATTCCCCTGAGGCCAAAATCTCTAGTAGGACAGAGTATGGGGGCCGCGCTATGGTGAATTGTTTGTCAGGTGGCTGGAAAACATGTAACGAATAATTTCCATTTGCTTCAAAAGTTCATTTAGACACCACATCAGTTGTTCTATGACTTCTGTAAACTTGTGGGCCATGACGAGCGCCATTGTCGAAACTATGAACTAATGATGGAAAGAACACCTACCTACTGAATACAAGAATAAACTTGGCCTCTAGATTAGGGTACAGGAGGAGCCTATGGAGGTTATCAAGGAAGAGGATGGGGCCGAGGAGGAGGAGGACCTGGTAGAGGTCATGGACAGGTTATTTGCTATAACTGTGGGACACTAGGGCACTACACGCAGGAGTGTCAGAATCAGACACGCCCGTAATGTCAATACTGCAACCAGTTTGAACACACTATAGAAGAATTCCTGGTGTTGATAGCTAAGATGCAGGAGAAGAATCCGCAACCTCAGAAACCTACACATAACTTACAGATGATGAGATTTGAGCCCCGCGAAGAAGATCAGACTGTGAACATAGTGCTGAGAAGTGGAATAACAACTGGTGATGATAAAGGAAAATAACCTGCGGAGGATGGATGGGTCCGCAAGGCCCCAGAAAAAGAAGCTGGTTTTCATTTGGCATGCTAAGGAAACATTTATGGAGGCCAAGAAAAAATTCCACCTCAGGAAGCTAGAACAAAGTGCAAGAAACTAGCATGCCTACAGAGGTTGATCGCTTTGTCCTTACTACATTCTTGGAGACCTGCATGAAACTGTTGTGTGATAGAAAACGTGTGAAAGGCCTATAGGATTTAATAAACAAATGTTCCAACAAATAAAACACCCCTGATGGACACCATGTAGTTAGAAAAACTGGAAAACATAAGGCAAGAACAGGGCGAGAGATGAGGCTCACCGCGTAGATAGGAGATTATGAGATGGACCAGGTTATCTTGGATCTGGAGTCAAATGTGAACGTTTTTCCAAAAAAAAACTGGGAGATAATAGGGAGACCCATGTTGCGGTGGTCTCCGATCAAGCTTAGAATGGAAAACCAACAGAGGATCATCCCTATGGGATGACTACATTTAGTAACAGTGGATATAGAAGGTGTGAGCGTGCTGGCTGATTTTGAAGTAATAGAGATCGTTTATGACAGTAATCCATACCCCATGCTCCTCGGAATTGACTGCGCCATTAACATGAATGGGGTGATCAACTTGAAGAAGTGGACAATGTCATTTGAAAATAAATCGCTTTGAGCTATAGTACTGTTGGACCCTGTAGGAGGGTCACGCTACTGAATCGGTCCGTGATTATGAGGAAAGTGAAGATGACTTGGATCAAATCTACAAAATCATAGCATGATATCAAAATTGGATCAATCCAACAGTATATGGATGGATTGCATGGGACCAGGAGAGTTCCTGCACCTCTGATTCAGATGAAGAGTTGGAGCATTAGTAGAATCGGCTGCATGAAGTATCTACACTGTGCTGCAACATGATGGCTAAATTGTTGCGCTGTGTTTCATCAAAGGTAAGGAATTTACTTTATTGCAATGTTCTAACTAACATGGATATGTTTCTGGATGTGTTTGAGCATGAAGTCCCTGAGCGTCACCGCTTCCAAGCATTAGATTTGGCACTACGCACTACACCCGCACGATAGTGGGGTACGCACAAGCATAGCTTTGATGGATGGCTGGATTATATAAGAATGATGAGGTTGTGTTTTGGTTGACCTAACCTTCGATTGACTGAGAAATATGATGGGAGGGATGACCCACACAATCACCTAGCGATGTGGACTAAAGCGTATGGAATAGAGCCGCAGTCAAAGTGGGTACACTTCTTTTGCCATACTTTAGACACAATCCCCATGTATTGGTATTTGGAGACGGAGCTCCACCATGGCACCAGGACATATTAAGAGAAGGATTCTTAAAGACCTTCAGTTTTGAAGATGGGTTCAAGATCATTGATGAAGCTCTGTAGGAGAAAAAGGAAGTGATCTTCAGAACACTGCAAGAACCTCTGGAATGGGTCCAGTTGGATTGGAGCACCCAGCTATGCCATGCACTGGAATGTTATAATGTCATAGCTGAAGGGGAGGATGATGATCCAAGAAATATTAATATTCTAGAGGTGGAGGGGCATCACGAAGTCGAAGGTCCGCAAATAGAGACCTCAGACATCACCGCGTCATTGAAAACCAAGCAAGTAAACATAGGGACTGAAGCAGAACCGAAGTTTACAAATATTGGGGATTACCAGGACGATGCTACTGTGGATAAGGTTGTTGAGTTACTCTACGAATATCACGATATGTTCCCTACCAAGTTTTCAAAATTAAAGGGCATAATAGGAGACTTGGACATTATGAAAATCACTCTGAAGCCAGATGTGAAGCCTGTTAAGCGGAGGCCATATCGCCTAAATCCTAATTATAAGGAAAATGTTCACTTGGAATTGGATAAGATGTTGGTAGCAGGCATCATAGAACCTATGGAGGAGTCTCATTGGGTAAGCCTGATGGTGGTTCAGGAGAAGAAACAAAAGGATGAAATAAGGGTTTGCTTAGATCTGAGGAAGCTTAATGATTCCTATGTCCATGACCCATTCCTGACATCGTTTACAGATGAAGTATTAGACAACGTTGGAGGGCAGGAGGCATACTCATTCACTAATTGATTTTCGGGGTACCATCAGATCAAGATCGCGCTAGAGGATTGGAGAAAAACAACTTTTGCAACAGAATGGGGTTGTTTCCAGTATACCATGATGCCATTTGGACTTAAGAATGCACCTGCGATATTGTCTCGCTTAGTTATAGCAGTGTTTAATAAATTCATTCATGAGTTCTTGGAAGTCTATTTTGATGATTGGATAGTGTTTGGGTTAGTGAAGTGCCATATAGCAAGTCTGCGATTGATGTTGGATACATTTTACAGGTACCAGATCGTGTTGAATCTGAAGAAGTGTTTACTATGTGTCCCCTTTGGGATTTTTCTAGATCACATGGTATGCAAGCAAGGATTGATGGTGGACCCTACAAAGATTACAGTGATAGTAAATTTGGAGGCCCCAAGGAGCATTAACTAGCTGCATGCGATGCTAGGACATACTAGATATTACAGGAAGTTTATCAAATCTTATGCTCAGATTACTTCGCCCATGGAGAAACTGTTGAAGAAGGATGCTACATTCTATTGGGATGAAGAATGTCAGTGCAGTTTGGACATGTTGAAAGAGAAGATGGTCACCGCACCAATCTTGGTCTTCCCTGATTAGAAGAAGGAATTCCATGTACATGTTGATGCTTCTTGCATTGCATTGGGTGCAGTGCTAACACAGGCCGATGAAGGAGAGCTGGACCATCCTATAGCCTTCGCAAGTAGGAAATTATCAAAGGCCAAGAAGAATTACTCAATGACGGAGCGTGAAGGATTGGCTATGGTGTACGTGTTTCAAAATTTCAGGAACTATCTGTTGGATACCTATACCAATAGGTTTCATATTTCATGATTGGCAAGAGAAAGTCCAAATATGCTCTGCTTTGAGTTCACAAAGATCCCATATTTCCTAAAGAGAAAGAAGGTGTGTAAAGTGTTTCAAATGTTGATGACCTTATTTCAAATTTTGATGGATGATCCAACAGTCTAATCTGGATCATGCCATGTGTTCAATTTTGTGTTGTAGACTAGAGAAAGAAGTCTGTCCAAACTGTTTAATCTTGGCAGACAACTAGTTTAGGTAGAGAAGAAAAGGATCCCAACAGCCTAATCTGGGACCTTGGAAGAGATAAGGGCAGAAGTAGATAGAAAAGAATAAAGAAAAAGCCAAAGAAAAGAAAAGGCAAGTAAGGGTTTGCAAGTCCAAGTGCACCCTCCAATGGAGAAACCAAAAATGCTAGGAAAATAGCTGGGTAAGTAGTTGTGGTTGCAGAAAGGGCATTTTCACCATTGCACATATGTCAAAAGATGTATTGCCAAGGCAAAATCTATCAATGGACAAAGTGGTCAATTCCATCAAATTGCAGCAAGGAGCATGACTAACCTCCCTTTCCCCCTTCACTCCATTATTAACATTCCCTGTTCAGCTGAGATTCATGGAGAAAGATCATGGTTTTATGGTGGTTCTTGTTCATACAAAGGCCACATTTCTTGTCTAAGATCTTTTCATTTTGATCTACTCTCAAAACTAAATCAATTTCAGATAAACTCAGTGAGATCCCCTTCATTTGCTCCCTCATTCATATTAACCTCTAATTCTACTATATAGCTCCCCTATCTTACCCTTCCCCTAATAATATTAACACTATGGTGTATAAAGCCCCAAATTCTATAAATACTCCTCCTCTTGGCATTATAGCCATATGTTCTTCAAAAGGAACCAAAGTGACCTCTGGTCACCTTGGCGAACCTATCACGTCCCATTCCCCCTTTGCTACAAGCCAACTTGCTCCTCAAACCGCCATTTGCATTGAAAAAACCCTTATAAACCCTCTTTTACCCTTAAATCCTTGCAAAAATTACCCAAAGTCTAAAAAGCCCGCCTCTGGCACATTTCCAAAGGGTTAGCGCGCAGTTTGTTTAAATGGAAAAACATTGAAAAACCATTAAAAAACCCACAACCCAAAGTTTTCCGCCCGCGCATATACTCCGAGCACGTTGTTGCTCCGCCTACCATCGGATCAGGTCCCAAGGATCCGACGATCCACAGTAATATCGGAGCAGCCCCCGCAGCCGACCGTTAACGCCCGAGAAGGTGACGTTGCGTCACGTCAGGGCCACTCCACGCGTCGCGCGATGAAGGCTCTCGGAGCCGGGTCTGACAGTTCTGAGACTGTACCTAAACCGCCCCGAGAGACCGTAGCGGCTAGCCTTAACTGTAACCGCTACGGTCCTAACCGCCAACTGTTTTCCACCAATACATCGCCACGTCATGTCTGCTTGTCCTCACCCCTGTTATTCGTCCACCTGGCCGCTGACATGGCTGCCACCGCACCATCCCCCATGGACCAACAGTGTACTGACACGTCACCCGATGACGTCAGCTGACGTCACTTGACCTTGACCCACCAATGACGTCATGCTGACGTCATCACTAAAAAGCGCCAAAATCATAAAAAGCCCATATTAAGCCAAAAAACGTCTATTTTTCCATTGTTTGCACATTTCTCTACTGTTTTCTCTGCATGAGCGTTTACGTCCTAAAAACTCTGCCAACCTGCTCAATTGACCAAGGCGACCTCCACAGCATCAACCGTGCGCGCCCATGCGACCTCTGTTCGTCAATTAACAGGTATTTACCGCTTGCTGCCCTCCATACACCTGTTATTGAAATTAAAGTCACTCAGAGGGCTAAGGAGACCTTAAAAGTTATATTTTCACCGGCCATTTCCCTCTGCACATCCACATTTGCAACTGTGAAGTCCAAAAACATCGGCCGAGCCTTAATACCTGTAATTTCGCTCAAAAACATCATTCACTGCGTATTCCCGGCAAATTTCTGGTTAAACTCAATTCTCCCGCTAAAAGAGGACATAGTGAGACCATAGAGAAGCCCTGCTCTTGAAACAAACAGTATTTCAACTGCTGTTGTGTAAATTCCTCCTCTGGTATCTGAGATACAAACTGCTTTTACAGAAAATCACTTCTATTCTGTGTTGCTTCCATTAAACCATCCACCTACAATTGTTGAACTCTGAAGAAGATCATGGAGACTCCCATTGCTCTCAACATCAAGCCCCTCAATGCCCCTCACCAGGAATTGGAGTGGAAAGCCCTGGGAGATATGGATTACCAAATGCTAGACTGGTTTCTTATGGGCTCCAAATACAATATCCAGATGCTGAATGAGTTGAAAGCCCAGCACCTGAGTGGAGCAGACATCTTGGGGATTTGGGACTCAAACCTGCCAATCTACAACCTCCCCCAGGTAAATCCTATGCCAGAGTTGATATACAGCTGCCAGGAATGCTATGACCCAAATCAAAGAGCTGTCATCAGCCCCACAGGCTCAGTCCTGTTCCAGATCACCCCAGAGAGTATTAATGAGATGCTGCACTTCCATACTGCCAAGCAATTGACCCCCCTCAATATGCAGAATTTGATAAAGAAAGGGAGCAAGCTGTCAATTGACCAAATCATTAAAATCAATCAGTTGTTTGTAAAACCAGGCTCTGAATCAGTCAGAACTCCTCCTATTGGATATCAGTACTTGAATGAATTGGGCAGGATGTTAGTGGATTTGATCAGCTATGCCCTAGGATTCAAAGGAATGGAGGATGTGGATGAAACCATAATAGCAATCCTGTCTCTATTCTCTCCTGGTAAGCCCCCAGCTGTGCATTATGATTATGCTACATACATTGCAGATAAAATCCATGACCAGTTTATGAACTTAAAGAGAGAAAGATTATTCAGGTATACCTCATACATATACCACCTCTTCTTGTTTTATCAACCAGCTACCTTCTCTTTTCCTTTGAAGCAACTCAATGCCCAAGGAAATCCAAGATCAGTGGTGTTCTGGACCTCTGTCTTCCACTATACATCTGTGTCACCTTACACATACAATGAGTTCATTGACTTATTCATTTATCCAGCCTTGACAGTATTGCATGGTATTCCTCCTCCAAGGCTAACTGATGACATGAAGAGAGTTCTTCACCTAAACAAAACCTATAGCATTGGTAATTGGTACTTCTACCAAAACCACACAGTCATCAGAATATATGGCTGTGAGTTGACACCTTTTAGATTGCCAAGGTATGTCCCCATGAGGCTTTTTGCCTTGGAATATTTCAGACAGTTTGGCAACTCAGACTACCTGCATTTTCAGAGCAAGAACAAGAAGTCACAGCTAAAGGTGAGGAGCCAGCTGGGTCCTTTCCTATATAACAGAAAAGAGGAGGGATGGAAAGAGGCAAACACTATCCTGGAAGGCCTCAGACTGCAAACTAGTTTTGAATGGATACCCTATGACCCCAATCATTTTGTCTCCCTCAGGAGGATAAAATACAAATTGGGTGGCTATGCACACAAGAGACAACCTGAGATTGAACAGTATGCCAATGCATTAAGCTGGGAAGAGGGTACCTTAGAAGAAGAAATAACTGCTGAAGAGCTTCTAGAAAGAGAAGCTAGAAATATACAAAAGCAAGCTGACTTGGAAAATTGTGGACAGGTTCCTCATTCATACAGAAGACAGCTTGGAGCAGCTACTACATCATCAACAACACAGCAGCAAACTGCCGAGAAGGCACCGCAGACAGCAAGCAAAGATAAAGGGAAGCAGGTGGAACGGCCACCTCCATTAACAGAAGAACAAGTGGAGACATTGCTACAACAGCAAGAAGAGATGGAACAGCAGGAACAAGGGCAGCAGCAAGAAGAAATGCCACTTAAGGAACAGCAACCCTTGCAGCAAGAAAGGGTGATTGACACTCCTAGTTCCACTGAGCAACAGGCTCAGAATATAGTGCCTCCTAGGGCAGAAACTACCTTTGATACATCGGTCCTCCAAACCCCACAAAAGGAGGACTTAACCAGGAAAAGAGATAGAGAGACTCCCCTGACTTCATCCATCGATCAGGGAGAGAAAAGGCAAAGGTTGAATGACTTCCCAGAAGATGATGAGGCAATAAGACAAGCATCGGGCATGGGCCCACCCAGCCGAGAAGTATCAGCCAGTTCTTTCCAGCATGAACATGATAGAGCTATGGGAGGGGAGGTCAGCTCCTCCAGCCAGCACAAAGAAGGACAGGTAAGCATCAAACAGCAGTTTATCGACATTAAAAGGAGGAGTGATCCTATTAAAGTACAGCTGTACAATCATTTGCTGAACCTGGCTCCCACCAATCAGCAAAGACTCATGTCTGCCTTTGATGTAAGTGAAGGCAAAATGATCATGAGTCACTTCATGCCCACAACTCTGCATCCCCAATCTACCTCGGATTACCTACGGACCAACATGGAGGTACTGGCCAAAGATATACACCCTATGGATAAAATCGAACTGCATAAACAAACTGGTGAAATGGTGTATGCCTCCTTGGCAGATGAAACATTGGAAAACTACAAATTGAAGAGCAGCCTTGATAATACAGCCTCTCAGCTGGAATTGGAGAGAGCATCATCACAAGCCAAGGACAACAGAATCAAGTCCTTGGAGGAGGTAATTATAGAAATAGGACATGATCCTAAAGATGTTAAAGGTATCCAAGAACTGTTGAAGATAAGGGATCAAGACATGGCTGCCTTAAGGAAGAAAATCAAGCTCCCAGCCACCATCCATCCTCAAACAGATGAAGTTGCTCAGCAAAGGCTAGAAAAGGATGCTACGGATTTGATGATATCCTTATACAAGGAGCTGGTTCGGATTCAAGACCAGCTAGGACAATCAGAAGCTGCAAAGGCAGCATTACAGACAGCACTAAAACAGAGAGAAGAGGGCCAAACTTCCCAGCCCCCTCCGGAAGTAATCAATCTTGAAGAAGCTCCTCCAACTACTACTCTTCCTCCTCAGCAGACAGGAACTACAGCACCATCTACAGCAACAAATACGCCAACAACAGAGCAGACTCCTAGTCTGGATATGCAGAAGCTGCAAGCTGAGATCCGAGTTCTTGAATCCCAAATGAAAGAGCTTGATGAAGTCAAAAGGTCTTTGACTAAGGTAAATGAAAGATTTGATAAGAGCAAGCAGAGTGAGGCTGCAAAGGAAAGGGAAATAAAAGCTCTAAAAAAGAGAATAGCTGAACTAGAAAAAGAGCTTGCACTAGAAAAGGTAACAGCAGAATTAAAAGTAGTCCTCTGGGGCAACATTGGTCGATCCATCACCAATCAGTGGCAGTATATTGAGACTATGGATGAGCAAATAGTACTCATCACAAAGGCAAACAAGGAAATACACAGAGCAAGAGCAAGCCTTGGCCACATGCCAGATGCTGCCAGCAGAATGATCAATATTTTAAATAACAAGACAAGCTCTCAGCTGGCCACCATGGGAATTACTGACAGGACTGAAACAATCTCAGTAGTTAAAAGAGTCCTGACACTAAGAAGCCTAGTTGGAACACTGGAGAGGAGAACACAGGACATGCAGACCGAAATCAACAAATTCCTGGACAGATTCCTGGCATTACAAAACAGAGGCCTCCCCAGCATTTTAAGCAGTGTAGGAAGACTGCTTACCCTGGAAAATTACATCAAAAGGGTGGATGCCCATGCTGCAGCCCAAATTGCAAAACAGCCCAGTACCTCAGCAGAAGCAGGGCCAGCATCAGGACAGAATTTGTATGATAGGGTGGATACCCTGTTTTTTATCATGAATGAAATTGATCACCTGTTTGATACACCACCAAATTTCTTTAAGTATACAGAAGCAGATGAGACTATGGGGGCAATCATAAATCATCAATTGCCCACACAGGAAGTATGGAGGAATTTGACACAGATAATCTTATCAAGCCAGAACCTGTAGCGTTAATTTCCTCCAGTTTATGAACAGTCATGAACAGGCAGAATTTTGGTGGATAACTCCACAAGGAAAAGACAGATGCTGAGCCAGCTCGGTAGAGCTATTTACTCACCACAGCAGCAATCACAATCACAGGTGGCAGACCCAAAATACAGCGCACGAGCCATAAAGTCGGGTTCTCCAGCATTTGATCAAAGTATCCCAACCGACTTAGCAGCTCCCAAAGGCCAAAATATCTTCTGACAGAACATCAAGACGCCTTTATTTTGTATTCAATGCTGTAATAAATTTCTGATAATAATATCTCAAAAGTGGGTGAGAACATTAAGTCTGAGATAACTTAGAACTCAGATATTTTTGTAAAATCGTATGTATATATTCGCCCCTCACTGAAGCTTGGGGGGTGGTTGTTATTTTCATTTTGGGAGATCTCACTTGCTGTAAAATTCTCAGAGAAATAATACAAAGGGTGAATGGAATTTCCAAAGCTTGGCGTACCTTGATGCATTGTGATGAATGGTGAATGTTGCAGGATTCCAGAGTGTTTCGTAAAACAATAAGTCTTTCTTAAATCTCTGTGTTACATGTTTTCGAGTCTTTTGTTCTCTTTTATTGTTTAAATGTGTTACACTTAATAGCAAAGTAGAAGAATAGTTCCAGGATTTAATCACTGATTACCCTGAACTCAATCTGAGCTATTATCCATGTTTTCTTCAGATACAGTGAATGAAGTGTAATTCTTAATTGCTGCACTTTAAAACTATATCTTTTACAGTGATAGACATTCCCAGGGATTCAAGTTTGCCCCTGAGACATCTATCCGTTTCTCATACCTAGTTTGGTGGAAATACTTGAATACTTTAGTGAAAATTCTTAATTGCTTTCACTGGTTTTTTCACCTTTTTGTGTTGTAAATCAAAAAATTTGTTATATGAAGTATCCAAATGGCCCTGTAAGTTTCACCAATTCACCTCAAGGTTTCTAGACACCTACAGCCATAGACTCCATTGCCCAATGATATTTGACTCTTTGGACATTATATCACAAGACCTGAAAGAAAATCTTCAACCAAAACATAAACAAAACCTGTGCGTAATACCTAGCCTAAAACACTATCATAACAGATACAAATCATAAAGAGAGAGCCCTCTCTGATCACAGTTTGGCTAGAAACGGTGATCAAAAGATTGGTTAGTGGTTACCCCGGCCGTATTCCCTTGGGAGTCATAGGGAACAACCTGGGTGTTAACATAATTGGTGACTCCACTGGGGACTTCTTAAGATTTTTCAATTACTATCTATCTTCCAAAGCTAACATCAAGCCTGAAACTAGCCAAGAGGCCTTAGAACTGTTTCTGTAATACAGGGACAGCTTTAGGGAAGAGCTAATTAGGGAATCTTCATCCCAGCTTTGGAACATATATAGCCATTCCAAAATTCACATCCAGTCCTTGCATATATAAACTTCTTGTACAAATTCAAAAGAAATTAGAAGCTGGCTCCCAAAAGAAACCCAAGGCACACTAGGGCAAACCCTGACCCTAATCAACCTATCATTGTTGATAATCCAAATATCATTCCAAAGAACATTAGGAGATAGCAAAAGCAGGAGAAGCCTGCTGAGTCAGATATAATTTCAGATCAGCCTATCTGCATTCCCACACCCTGCAAAGTTCTTTTCCGGTCCACTCCAAGTTCCCCTAGTTCATCATCAACACCTCAAAGTTGTCCTCTTACATCTTCACCCACTGCACATACTCTTTCAACCAGTTCCCCATTTGTTACCCATCCCATTAACCCTGTTACACCAGTAATCCCTGCTGTCCCATTTATTCCTGTCAACCCTGTAAATCCCATAAACATGGCCAACAGGTATGCACCTCTGCAGATACCAGCTAATGCTCCAGCTCTACCCCAAGACTACCAAACCAAAATCTCATTTTTTGACTCCCATGGCCCTTTGACAGCTGTCCAGCATGCTAAGAAGATGCAAGACCACTTTGAGACCTATGAAATAGATGATAACAGTGTCAGGATGAGAATTTTTGTTCAAAGCTTAACTGGGGATGTTAGAACTTGGTTCAGATCCCTCAATGCAAACTCCATTGCAACACCTGATCAGCTTTACGAAGCCTTTACTGAGAGATGGGAGAAGAAGAAAGATCCTCTCCACATACTTGGTGAATATAACACTATTAAAAGAGGTCCCCAAGAAACAGTTTTGGAATATTGTGCTAGGTTTAACAATGTATATAATGCTATCCCACAGAACTTAAGGCCCCCTCCTGATTTGGCCCTGTATAACTTCCCTGACGGTTTTGATTCTGATATGGCCTATCAATTGAAAGAAAGAGACCCCCCCACCCTTGCAGAAGCTCGAAGGGTTGCAGTCACTGTAGAGGCTAACCTAATTGCCAAAAGAAACAGGGCAAAGTTGGAAAAGAAGACTGGCTTCAGAGAAGAACCCTCAGGTTTTGATCAAAAGCTGGATGCAATACTAAACAGCATGAAGAGATTGGGTGAAAGAGTGGAATCAGTTGAAAGAAAATCATCATGGGAGGCATCACAAAGCAACCCTCCTAGAAACCCGAATTTTAGGAGACCTCAGAACCCAAACATAGGAAAGACAAGTGCTGACCAAGACATTAGACCCCCTTTTCAAGAAAACTATGCAGAAACTTCCACAGCCAATCAGCTCAATGAAGATCCTGAAATTAACTTAATGGGTCTGGATGGTAAAAGCCATGTTTTCCTAACGCAAGAAGACCATGAGGAGGATGAAAGCAAAACATTCCAAACTAAATCAGGAGAATCCTTTGATTTTAAACAAGGATATGATACTGCTGTCTATGAAGTCCATAAACAGTATAAACTGAGGAGTAGGACTGTGAATGTAAACCAGCCCGACAAGATAAAGGATAAACAGAGGTCTAAAGAAACCATGATCACAGAACCCAATGACAAAATAAACTTTCCTGCAGAAGAAATTGTAGTTGAGGAGGTTACTGAACTGCTGTCCCCACTACAACAGCCCATGGCAACTTCGTCCTCTCACCCTGATTCAAATCTTACCCCTCAAGACATGAGTAAAAGGGGCAGGTCTCAAAATCAAGATGAAATCCAACAAGAAGATTTAACGAACAAAGAAAAGACTGGTATCCGTGACTCTAAAACCCAAGTTGACAAACCTTTTGACCTAGGCACAGAGATTGGCAAGCTAAAAATAGCAATTCCTCTCTCAGAGCTAGCCAAGCATGACATATACAAACAACAGATCAAAAAATCCCTTCAACTCACTACTAGCAAAGATGATGTAAATGTGCTAGATGACACTCCAGAATTACTGTTTGGCCCAGAGGTAGATGGAAAAACAATAGTCACAGGGGTCTTACCTTTTTATGTCAGCCTGCATGTTCATGATAAAATACTGCATAATGCAATGTTCGACTCAGGCGCCTCTCACAACCTTATGCCAAAAGCAGTCATGGAAATATTGAACTTGGATATAACAAGACCATACAAAGACCTGTTTTCTTTTGATTCTAGCCAAGTCAAATGTTTAGGCCTAATAAAAGATTTATGTGTGTCTCTGGTTCAATATCCCAACAAAACCATTCTAATGGATGTTGTAGTCGCTGATATCCCACCCAAATATGGGATGCTGTTATCAAGATCATGGGGAGCCAAGCTCCAAGGCTCCCTGCAATTAGATATGTCATATGCCACTATCTCTGTCTTTGGGCAACCAAAAAGACTGTACAGGGAAACACTCATGAAGTATATGGTCAGCAGTGAAGAAAAGCCTCAAAACTTTCCAATATATGCTGTCCATTCGGACGTAGACTCCTTCATCCTCTTTAATGACAGCACAAGCCTCTCAAACAATGACATTAGGACCGAAACACTCATACAAGAACAAAACATTGATCAAACAAGTATCACCTGCCAAACATCAATCAGCCCAACAATACACAGTATCCCTCCTCTAGTTGTCAAAGATTGTCAAAAAAGTGATGAAATTGTCCTAGAAAACAAATGGGAAAAGAAACCCCAACTCATGCTCACATTGCCACCCCATGAACAGAATTTTAAATCTCCTGTTCAGCAAGACATCCTGTGGGTCCTAGAATTTGATGGCTCAGTTAACAAGTTAGGGGCAGGAGCTGGAGTGTGGATACATAACAAAGAGAAAGAATATGCAGAAGGCAGGGCTTATAGATTGAATTTTAGATGCACTAACAATATGGCAGAATACGAAGCTCTGTTGTTGGGCCTAAAGCTAGCAAAATCACTACAAGCTCCTAAACTCTCCATCATGGGAGACTCTGATCTAGTAATTCAACAAGTAAAAGGAAATTTTGTCACCAATGACAAAAGATTGAGGTCCTACAGGTCTGCTGTAATTGAAATATTGGAGACTTTCTCTGAGTTCTTTATCACAAAAATTTCAAGGGGCCACAATCTCCACGCACACAGTTTGGCAACATTTGCCAGCACCTTCAGATTCCCACTAGAACCCAATAACTGTTTCACAGCCGAGGTCAAATACAGACCCTCTATTCCAAACAATGTCAAAGAATGGCAAGTATTTGAGGATGACATGCAAATAAACAATTTTTTAACCTTGCAACAAGAGTTCACAGGATTAAATATTGATATTGATGGAGCAAGTCAATCACAAATACTTGAGTCAGCAAGTCAATCACAAATACTTGATGGAGCAAGTCCATCACAAATACAGTTTCAACAGTCTGCTCACCCAATGTCACCTAGAACAGCAAAACAATTACTGACTCCAACCATTTTCAGTAATGAAAACATTCAGCAAATTCACCAAATTGACTGTGAAGAGATGAGCAACGCCGAAGCTGAAATCATACAACTCAAAGACAATTTCCTTCCAGTAGGCCTTACCCCATTAGAAGACATTTTTGATTCAAATGATGTCCCCAGGAAACCAAAAATGCAGCCATTAGATGCAACAATTGAAGAATGCAACATTGGTACCACTGACAAGCCTAAAATAATAAAGCTATCTGCCTCTTTGCCCCCTGATCAAAAGCCCAAATACATTGATCTCTTTAAAGAATTTCAAGATGTTTTTGCTTGGGGATATGAGGATCTAAAGTCTTATGATACCTCTGTCATCCAGCACACCATTCCCCTCAAGCCTAATCAAAAACCATTCAAACAGAAATTGAGAAGGATCAATCCTGTGCTCCTTCCTTCCATTGAAAAAGAATTACAGAAAATGTTCAAAGCCGGTATCATAGCACCAATCAGGTTCTCTGAGTGGATTTCAAATTTGGTCCCTACAAGAAAGAAAACTGGTGAGATTAGACTTTGTGTAGACTTAAGGAATTTGAATCAAGTATCACTCAAAGATAACTACCCTTTACCCAAAATGGATCACATTCTTCAAAGAGTAGTAGGGGCTTCAAGGATATCATTGCTTGATGGATTCTCAGGCTTCAATCAAATCCTAGTGCATCCTGATGATCAAGACAAAACTGCATTTACAACCCCATGGGGAACTTTCAAGTATGTGAAAATGCCCTTTGGATTGAAAAACGCAGGGGCAACGTTTCAAAGAGCAATGGACATTGCTTTTGCAAAAGAGATTCATGACTTCTTGGTCATTTACTTAGATGATCTTACACCCTTTTCAAAATCTGACCAAGAACACTTGAAACATTTGAGACAGATTTTCATAACATGCAGGAAATATGGCATTTCCTTAAACCCCAAGAAGTCATTATTTGGCTTGGAAGAAGGGAAACTCTTAGGGCACATTATTTCAAAAGATGGCATAAGAATTGATCCGGACAGGATACAAGCTATCCTACAAATGCCTCACCCAAGGAACGTCAAGGAATTGCAAGGATTCTTAGGGAAAATCAACTTTTTAAGAAGGTTTATCCCTAATTTAGCAGAATTAATCAGATTACTAAACAATATGCTAAAGAAAGATTCAAAGGTCAAATGGACTGTTGAAGCAAAACAAGCCTTTGAAAGTATAAAATTGGCCTTGACTCAAACCCCAGTGTTAACCAATCCTCAATTTGACAGAGACTTTATCATTTTCTCCTTTGCCTCCCAACATACTATTGCTGCTGTTTTATTACAGAAAGATGACCAAGGGAATGAGAAACCTATTGCCTTTTTCAGCAGAGCTCTTAGAGATGCCCCCCTTAAGTATCAAATTATGGAGAAGCAAGCCTATGCTTTGATCAAAGCTATTAAAGACTTTAGGATTTACATCCTTTACTCCCATGTTGTGGCTTATGTACCAAGTCCTATTGTCAAAGACATTCTTACCCAAGAAAACTTAGAGGGTAGGAGAGGAAAATGGATTGCCAATATACTAGAATTTGACATTGAAATAAAACCTACTAAGCTGATAAAAGGGCAAGGTTTGGCCAAATTAATGACAGAAGCAAATTTCCAAGCCTTAGATATCAACCAACTGGACAGTGAAACAGAGCTGGCGACTCCAAAGATCAATGTAGCCTTTGAACAATCTCCTTGGTACTCTGATATCTGCTATGTGTTACAAAACCTGTGTGCTCCCCCAGGACTGTCCAGAACTAAGTGCAGGTTCCTAAAAATGAAAACATCTAGATTTTGTGTGATAGATGGAAATTTACTTTGGAAAAACCATGAAGGAATATTGCTGCACTGTCTAATGGAGAATGAAACTAACAATATCATGCAAGATTTCCATGCTGGAGACTATGGTGGACATTTGTACTGGAAGTCCACTGTGGACAAGATATTGAGAGCTGGTTATTACTGGCCCACCATGTTCTCTGATGTTAAGAAATTTACAACCTCATGCCACAAATGCCAACTGTTTGAAGGCAAAAGACAGCTGTTGCCGCTTCCTTTGAAGCCCATTGCAACAGAAAGACCTTTCCAACAGTGGGGCTTGGATTTCATTGGGGAAATTCATCCCTCATCTTCAGGACAACACAGATGGATTTTAACAGCAACAGACTACTTCACCAAGTGGATTGAAGCTGCCCCATGCAGACAAGCAAATGATTCAGTAATCATTCAGTTTTTGGAAAACAATATACTGGCTAGATTTGGCTGTCCGGACAAGATAATAACAGACAATGCTGCTGCCTTCAGATCCAAGAAAATGGTGAACTTCTGCCACAAATTTCACATTACTTTGGGTCATTCTACTGCTTACTATCCTCAAGGAAATGGCCTCGCTGGATCATCAAACAAAAGTTTAATAAATATCATAAAGAAGGTGCTAGAAGAGAACAAAAAGAACTGGCATAAGAAACTAGTCAATGCTTTATGGGCAGACAGACTAACAACAAAAAGATCAATTGGGACCAGCCCATATGAGTTAGTCTATGGATTAGAAGCCAGATTTCCTTCATCACTAGGAGTACCGGTTATGAAGCTTCTGCAAGAAAGTCAAGCAGAGCCAAATGATATGCAAAGGAGGATCAATCAGATAATCTGTTTACAGCAAACTAGAGAACAAGTTTTCAGCAGAGTGCAGATATTACAAGAAAAATTGAAAAAGGCCTTTGATAGGAGAACCAAAGCAGAAGATTTCAATGTGGGGGACAAAGTCTTAAAGTGGGATGCAAGAAGAGAAGAGAAAGGAAAACATGGAAAATTTGATTCTTTATGGAGAGGACCATTTGCTGTCCAAGCAGTGCAAGGTAACAACACTTACTTCCTCAAGAGTCTGACTGAAACTGACTTGGATGAAGGTCCTGTCAATGGCAGGATGCTGAAGCATTATTTTGATTATTTCCCATGATTGCAACATCAGGTTCCCTTGTATATATGCAGATGTACATATTATTTCTATTTTAGATTGTAAAAATGCAGTTTCCTAAGTGATTCACCAAACAGCAAGAGGCAAATAGAATCAGAGGTCTTCCAAGAAAGAAGCACACAATTTTAACACATTAATGCAGTAAAGTTCAAAGATTTGGTATGGGCAGCTAAAGAGCAAGGCAATCTGACCTGCTGTTCTTGGTCTTTCAAAAGAAAAACCATCCCCATGTGGAGCCACTGTTGGATACCTATACCAATAGGTTTCATATTTCATGATTGGCAAGAGAAAGTCCAAATATGCTCTGCTTTGAGTTCACAAAGATCCCATATTTCCTAAAGAGAAAGAAGGTGTGTAAAGTGTTTCAAATGTTGATGACCTTATTTCAAATTTTGATGGATGATCCAACAGTCTAATCTGGATCATGCCATGTGTTCAATTTTGTGTTGTAGACTAGAGAAAGAAGTCTGTCCAAACTGTTTAATCTTGGCAGACAACTAGTTTAGGTAGAGAAGAAAAGGATCCCAACAGCCTAATCTGGGACCTTGGAAGAGATAAGGGCAGAAGTAGATAGAAAAGAATAAAGAAAAAGCCAAAGAAAAGAAAAGGCAAGTAAGGGTTTTCAAGTCCAAGTGCACCCTCCAATGGAGAAACAAAAAATGCTAGGAAAATAGCTGGGTAAGTAGTTGTGGTTGCAGAAAGGGCATTTTCACCATTGCACATATGTCAAAAGATGTATTGCCAAGGCAAAATCTATCAATGGACAAAGTGGTCAATTCCATCAAATTGCAGCAAGGAGCATGACTAACCTCCCTTTCCCCCTTCACTCCATTATTAACATTCCCTGTTCAGCTGAGATACATGGAGAAAGATCATGGTTTTATGGTGGTTCTTGTTCATACAAAGGCCACATTTCTTGTCTAAGATCTTTTCATTTTGATCTACTCTCAAAACTAAATCAATTTCAGATAAACTCAGTGAGATCCCCTTCATTTGCTCCCTCATTCATATTAACCTCTAATTCTACTATATAGCTCCCCTATCTTACCCTTCCCCTAATAATATTAACACTATGGTGTATAAAGCCCCAAATTCTATAAATACTCCTCCTCTTGGCATTATAGCCATATGTTCTTCAAAAGGAACCAAAGTGACCTCTGGTCACCTTGGCGAACCTATCACGTCCCATTCCCCCTTTGCTACAAGCCAACTTGCTCCTCAAACCGCCATTTGCATTGAAAAAACCCTTATAAACCCTCTTTTACCCTTAAATCCTTGCAAAAATTACCCAAAGTCTAAAAAGCCCGCCTCTGGCACATTTCCAAAGGGTTAGCGCGCAGTTTGTTTAAATGGAAAAACATTGAAAAACCATTAAAAAACCCACAACCCAAAGTTTTTTGCCCGCGCATATACTCCGAGCACGTTGTTGCTCCGCCTACCGTCGGATCAGGTCCCGAGGATCCGACGATCCACAGTAATATCGGAGCAGCCCCCGCAGCCGACCGTTAACGCCCGAGAAGGTGACGTTGCGTCACGTCAGGGCCACTCCACGCGTCGCGCGATGAAGGCTCTCGGAGCCGGGTCTGACAGTTCTGAGACCGTACCTAAACCGCCCCGAGAGACCGTAGCGGCTAGCCTTAACTGTAACCGCTACGGTCCTAACCGCCAACTGTTTTCCACCAATACATCGCCACGTCATGTCTGCTTGTCCTCACCCCTGTTATTCGTCCACCTGGCCGCTGACATGGCTGCCACCGCACCATCCCCCATGGACCAACAGTGTACTGACACGTCACCCGGTGACGTCAGCTGACGTCACTTGACATTGACCCACCAATGACGTCATGCTGACGTCATCACTAAAAAGCGCCAAAATCATAAAAAGCCCATATTAAGCCAAAAAACGTCTATTTTTCCATTGTTTGCACATTTCTCTACTGTTTTCTCTGCATGAGCGTTTACGTCCTAAAAACTCTGCCAACCTGCTCAATTGACCAAGGCGACCTCCACAGCATCAACCGTGCGCGCCCATGCGACCTCTGTTCGTCAATTAACAGGTATTTACCGCTTGCTGCCCTCCATACGCCTGTTATTGAAATTAAAGTCACTCAGAGGGCTAAGGAGACCTTAAAAGTTATATTTTCACCGGCCATTTCCCTCTGCACATCCACATTTGCAACTGTGAAGTCCAAAAACATCGGCCGAGCCTTAATACCTGTAATTTCGCTCAAAAACATCATTCACTGCGTATTCCCGGCAAATTTCTGGTTAAACTCAATTCACCCGCTAAAAGAGGACATAGTGAGACCATAGAGAAGCCCTGCTCCTGAAACAAACAGTATTTCAACTGCTGTTGTGTAAATTCCTCCTCTGGTATCTGAGATACAAACTGCTTTTACAGAAAATCACTTATATTCTGTGTTGCTTCCATTAAACCATCCACCTACAATTGTTGAACTCTGAAGAAGATCATGGAGACTCCCATTGCTCTCAACATCAAGCCCCTCAATGCCCCTCACCAGGAATTGGAGTGGAAAGCCCTGGGAGATATGGATTACCAAATGCTAGACTGGTTTCTTATGGGCTCCAAATACAATATCCAGATGCTGAATGAGTTGAAAGCCCAACACCTGAGTGGAGCAGACATCTTGGGGATTTGGGACTCAAACCTGCCAATCTACAACCTCCCCCAGGTAAATCCTATGCCAGAGTTGATATACAACTGCCAGGAATGCTATGACCCAAATCAAAGAGCTGTCATCAGCCCCACAGGCTCAGTCCTGTTCCAGATCACCCCAGAGAGTATTAATGAGATGCTGCACTTCCATACTGCCAAGCAATTGACCCCCCTCAATATGCAGAATTTGATAAAGAAAGGGAGAAAGCTGTCAATTGACCAAATCATTAAAATCAATCAGTTGTTTGTAAAACCAGGCTCTGAATCAGTCAGAACTCCTCCTATTGGATATCAGTACTTGAATGAATTGGGCAGGATGTTAGTGGATTTGATCAGCTATGCCCTAGGATTCAAAGGAATGGAGGATGTGGATGAAACCATAATAGCAATCCTGTCTCTATTCTCTCCTGGTAAGCCCCCAGCTGTGCATTATGATTATGCTACATACATTGCAGATAAAATCCATGACCAGTTTATGAACTTAAAGAGAGAAAGATTATTCAGGTATACCTCATACATATACCACCTCTTCTTGTTTTATCAACCAGCTACCTTCTCTTTTCCTTTGAAGCAACTCAATGCCCAAGGAAATCCAAGATCAGTGGTGTTCTGGACCTCTGTCTTCCACTATACATCTGTGTCACCTTACACATACAATGAGTTCATTGACTTATTCATTTATCCAGCCTTGACAGTATTGCATGGTATTCCTCCTCCAAGGCTAACTGATGACATGAAGAGAGTTCTTCACCTAAATAAAACCTATAGCATTGGTAATTGGTACTTCTACCAAAACCACACAGTCATCAGAATATATGGCTGTGAGTTGACACCTTTTAGATTGCCAAGGTATGTCCCCATGAGGCTTTTTGCCTTGGAATATTTCAGACAGTTTGGCAACTCAGACTACCTGCATTTTCAGAGCAAGAACAAGAAGTCACAGCTAAAGGTGAGGAGCCAGCTGGGTCCTTTCCTATATAACAGAAAAGAGGAGGGATGGAAAGAGGCAAACACTATCCTGGAAGGCCTCAGACTGCAAACTAGTTTTGAATGGATACCCTATGACCCCAATCATTTTGTCTCCCTCAGGAGGATAAAATACAAATTGGGTGGCTATGCACACAAGAGACAACCTGAGATTGAACAGTATGCCAATGCATTAAGCTGGGAAGAGGGTACCTTAGAAGAAGAAATAACTGCTGAAGAGCTTCTAGAAAGAGAAGCTAGAAATATACAAAAGCAAGCTGACTTGGAAAATTGTGGACAGGTTCCTCATTCATACAGAAGACAGCTTGGAGCAGCTACTACATCATCAACAACACAGCAGCAAACTGCCGAGAAGGCACCGCAGACAGCAAGCAAAGATAAAGGGAAGCAGGTGGAACGGCCACCTCCATTAACAGAAGAACAAGTGGAGACATTGCTACAACAGCAAGAAGAGATGGAACAGCAGGAACAAGGGCAGCAGCAAGAAGAAATGCCACTTAAGGAACAGCAACCCTTGCAGCAAGAAAGGGTGATTGACACTCCTAGTTCCACTGAGCAACAGGCTCAGAATATAGTGCCTCCTAGGGCAGAAACTACCTTTGATACATCGGTCCTCCAAACCCCACAAAAGGAGGACTTAACCAGGAAAAGAGATAGAGAGACTCCCCTGACTTCATCCATCGATCAGGGAGAGAAAAGGCAAAGGTTGAATGACTTCCCAGAAGATGATGAGGCAATAAGACAAGCATCGGGCATGGGCCCACCCAGCCGAGAAGTATCAGCCAGTTCTTTCCAGCATGAACATGATAGAGCTATGGGAGGGGAGGTCAGCTCCTCCAGCCAGCACAAAGAAGGACAGGTAAGCATCAAACAGCAGTTTATCGACATTAAAAGGAGGAGTGATCCTATTAAAGTACAGCTGTACAATCATTTGCTGAACCTGGCTCCCACCAATCAGCAAAGACTCATGTCTGCCTTTGATGTAAGTGAAGGCAAAATGATCATGAGTCACTTCATGCCCACAACTCTGCATCCCCAATCTACCTCGGATTACCTATGGACCAACATGGAGGTACTGGCCAAAGATATACACCCTATGGATAAAATCGAACTGCATAAACAAACTGGTGAAATGGTGTATGCCTCCTTGGCAGATGAAACATTGGAAAACTACAAATTGAAGAGCAGCCTTGATAATACAGCCTCTCAGCTGGAATTGGAGAGAGCATCATCACAAGCCAAGGACAACAGAATCAAGTCCTTGGAGGAGGTAATTATAGAAATAGGACATGATCCTAAAGATGTTAAAGGTATCCAAGAACTGTTGAAGATAAGGGATCAAGACATGGCTGCCTTAAGGAAGAAAATCAAGCTCCCAGCCACCATCCATCCTCAAACAGATGAAGTTGCTCAGCAAAGGCTAGAAAAGGATGCTACGGATTTGATGATATCCTTATACAAGGTGCTGGTTCGGATTCACGACCAGCTAGGACAATCAGAAGCTGCAAAGGCAACATTACAGACAGCATTAAAACAGAGAGAAGAGGGCCAAACTTCCCAGCCCCCTCCGGAAGTAATCAATCTTGAAGAAGCTCCTCCAACTACTACTCTTCCTCCTCAGCAGACAGGAACTACAGCACCATCTACAGCAACAAATACGCCAACAACAGAGCAGACTCCTAGTCTGGATATGCAGAAGCTGCAAGCTGAGATCCGAGTTCTTGAATCCCAAATGAAAGAGCTTGATGAAGTCAAAAGGTCTTTGACTAAGGTAAATGAAAGATTTGATAAGAGCAAGCAGAGTGAGGCTGCAAAGGAAAGGGAAATAAAAGCTCTAAAAAAGAGAATAGCTGAACTAGAAAAAGAGCTTGCACTAGAAAAGGTAACAGCAGAATTAAAAGCAGTCCTCTGGGGCAACATTGGTCGATCCATCACTAATCAGTGGCAGTATATTGAGACTATGGATGAGCAAATAGTACTCATCACAAAGGCAAACAAGGAAATACACAGAGCAAGAGCAAGCCTTGGCCACATGCCAGATGCTGCCAGCAGAATGATCAATATTTTAAATAACAAGACAAGCTCTCAGCTGGCCACCATGGGAATTACTGACAGGACTGAAACAATCTCAGTAGTTAAAAGAGTCCTGACACTAAGAAGCCTAGTTGGAACACTGGAGAGGAGAACACAGGACATGCAGACCGAAATCAACAAATTCCTGGACAGATTCCTGGCATTACAAAACAGAGGCCTCCCCAGCATTTTAAGCAGTGTAGGAAGACTGCTTACCCTGGAAAATTACATCAAAAGGGTGGATGCCCATGCTGCAGCCCAAATTGCAAAACAGCCCAGTACCTCAGCAGAAGCAGGGCCAGCATCAGGACAGAATTTGTATGATAGGGTGGATAACCTGTTTTTTATCATGAATGAAATTGATCACCTGTTTGATACACCACCAAATTTATTTAAGTATACAGAAGCAGATGAGACTATGGGGGCAATCATAAATCATCAATTGCCCACACAGGAAGTATGGAGGAATTTGACACAGATAATCTTATCAAGCCAGAACCTGTAGCGTTAATTTCCTCCAGTTTATGAACAGTCATGAACAGGCAGAATTTTGGTGGATAACTCCACAAGGAAAAGACAGATGCTGAGCCAGCTCGGCAGAGCTATTTACTCACCACAGCAGCAATCACAATCACAGGTGGCAGACCCAAAATACAGCGCACGAGCCATAAAGTCGGGTTCTCCAGCATTTGATCAAAGTATCCCAACCGACTTAGCAGCTCCCAAAGGCCAAAATATCTTCTGACAGAACATCAAGACACCTTTATTTTGTATTCAATGCTGTAATAAATTTCTGATAATAATATCTCAAAAGTGGGTGAGAACATTAAGTCTGAGATAACTTAGAACTCAGATATTTTTGTAAAATCGTATGTATATATTCGCCCCTCACTGAAGCTTGGGGGGTGGTTGTTATTTTCATTTTGGGAGATCTCACTTGCTGTAAAATTCTCAGAGAAATAATACAAAGGGTGAATGGAATTTCCAAAGCTTGGCGTACCTTGATGCATTGTGATGAATGGTGAATGTTGCAGGATTCCAGAGTGTTTCGTAAAACAATAAGTCTTTCTTAAATCTCTGTGTTACATGTTTTCGAGTCTTTTGTTCTCTTTTATTGTTTAAATGTGTTACACTTAATAGCAAAGTAGAAGAATAGTTCCAGGATTTAATCACTGATTACCCTGAACTCAATCTGAGCTATTATCCATGTTTTCTTCAGATACAGTGAATGAAGTGTAATTCTTAATTGCTGCACTTTAAAACTATATCTTTTACAGTGATAGACATTCCCAGGGATTCAAGTTTGCCCCTGAGACATCTATCCGTTTCTCATACCTAGTTTGGTGGAAATACTTGAATACTTTAGTGAAAATTCTTAATTGCTTTCACTGGTTTTTTCACCTTTTTGTGTTGTAAATCAAAAAATTTGTTATATGAAGTATCCAAATGGCCCTGTAAGTTTCACCAATTCACCTCAAGGTTTCTAGACACCTACAGCCATAGACTCCATTGCCCAATGATATTTGACTCTTTGGACATTATATCACAAGACCTGAAAGAAAATCTTCAACCAAAACATAAACAAAACCTGTGCGTAATACCTAGCCTAAAACACTATCATAACAGATACAAATCATAAAGAGAGAGCCCTCTCTGATCACAGTTTGGCTAGAAACGGTGATCAAAAGATTGGTTAGTGGTTACCCCGGCCGTATTCCCTTGGGAGTCATAGGGAACAACCTGGGTGTTAACACTATCTATTGGGAAGACATTTCAAGATGTACATAGATCATTCTTCCCTGAAATGCCTAGTTAATAAGCCTATGTTGGGGGGGAAGAGCTGTTGATGGTTGGTGCTATTCCACGAGTATGGCTTTGAGGTTATTGTTAAGCCAAGAAGGTTGAATTCGGGACCTGATCATCTGTTGTGGATCAAAATAGGAGAGGAACCTACTAATTTGGAGGAAGGGTTGCCAGATGCGCAACTCTTCATGGTGCATGTAGTGGATAATCATTTTACAGATATTATTCACTTTCTGACTACGGGGATGGCACCGGAAGGGTATACAAGTCAGCAAAAGAAGGAGCTAGTAGTGTATGCAATAGAATTTTTGGTGATTGTGGGACATCTGTATAATATGGGTGAAAAAAAGATATTGCGATGATATGTGCCATATTTTGAGAGAAATATCATTATCGTGGAAGCTCATGGAGGAGCTACGGGAGGGCACTATGCAGGAAAAGCGATTGCGCAGAAGATTTTGCATGCAGGTCTATGGTGGCCAATGCTACATAAGGATTCCAAAACATATTGTAGGGCATGCGATGCATGTCAACGAACCGACAGACCATTGTGGAGGGACGCATTTCCACTGAATCCTCAAGTATCTTTGTAGCCTTTTGAAAAATGGGCAATTGATTTTATTGGGTTGATTAAGCCCCCAGGGAAGAAAACTGGTGTGCACTACATCATCACTACAACAGAGTATCTAACCAGAAGGGCAAAGGCATAGCCGGTTAAGGATTGTATAGGGGCTACAACAATGAAGTTTTTGTTTGAATATGTCTTAACTAAGTTTGGCTACCCGAAACTGTTGGTGAGAAAAAGAGGTACACACTTTCTGAAGGAGACCATCAACACACTAATGGAAGAATTCCAGGTTTATCATCAGAAGAGTACACCATATCACCCACAGGCCAATGGGACTATGGAGGCCTTCAACAAGATTTTGGAGAATGCGTTGATGAATATCTGCAACACGCGGAAAAATGACTCGGATGTGGATGTACCTGCAGTGCTATGGGCATATAAGACTACTTGCAAGAAGTTGACGTAACAAACACCTTTTAGATTGGTCTACGATGTAGAAACTATGATGCCAATGGAGTATATTGTGCCTAGTCTACGCATAGTATCTCTCACAGGTATGGCAGATCGCGAAGCCTTCGAGGAATGGCTCGCGCAGCTGATGGAGCTCGAACATGATGGATTCTTCGCTGGTCTCCATCAAAAAGTACAGAAGGAACGTGGAAAAGCCTAGCACGATCAACACATCAAGCTTTGAAAATTCAAGGTAAATGACCTGGCCTTGTTATATGATAGTAAGTTTACTAAATTTCCAAGCAAATTTCAGATGCATTGGCTCAGGCCATATATACTCAAAGAAATTACAGATGGAGGCATATTTCAACTCTTGAAGCTGAATGGATAACCTTTTCCAGGAATATTGAATGGGAGTCAATTGAAGCTATATATTAGGGATCCTATGCAATGACTATATGGTGGCAAGATATTCTTAGTGCTCTAGGTAGTTCCAAAGGAGCGCGGGACTATACACTACACTGCCAGGAATGGAGGACTACGTGGCAAGCAAGCCACGTGGAGGATGATAAAGATGCAATCTATGACACTATGCACAGGGGACTATGCTATGAAGGAAGGTACCATGCAGCATAGCAAAAAAGTGACCATTGGGGTCACTGTGCATGATTTGATAGCAAGAAGACGGTTAAGAGGAGTGGGTTGGCAAGCCAAAATCTTTGAAGATCTTCCACTAAAACAGGATTAATGGTCAAAATTTGGGGGGAACGATCAGATTTGAATTCAAAAACCCCTATAAATTACATGTGTCGATCCAACAAAGAGCACTTTTCACACTTAGAGTTTTTGATGAAATTTTATGTCTGTCGATGAGCCGAGAATTTTGGGAGAAATTCTTCACCCACACAGATGTGTCTCTTGAAGCCCGTGAGTTGTTTATGGAGATGATGACTACCACCAACCATTTTGAGGCTTTGAGTGTGAAAGAAGCAGTATCTGATGCCCTAGGCCTAAAAATATTGAGTGTTGAAGCTACGCCTGTGGTGCCCATGGCGCAGAAATCACCAAACCCGAAACAATCCATGGAAAAGGAGAAGTAGAAGAAGTCGATACCGATTGGTGCTTCCCCTAGGAAGCATACTGCGATGCCGACCAAGAAGAAAGATAAACAACCGGAAAATGGAAAAGATAAGGTTGTAGACCTAGAGGCAGAAGAAGGCCAGGGAACAGAAGATGTTGATGTTGAAGGAGCGAAGCCCCTCACAAAGCTCCCTCAGTATATCCCTCCGAGGAAGGGAAAGGAAAAGATTACAAAAGACCCAGACTCTGAGAAATTTATCATTTCCATGACCCTACTACCTAAGTAGGTGCCTTTTGAGGGTCTGCAACTCGCGTGAGTGCCATTGCTGATGATGGGGGATAGGGACTTAGTGGATCACGCTAAGTTCCCACACTTAGCGATGGATAACTTCATGAAACGAGCATATTATGAAGGCATGGATGTGACAGCAATAGAAGTAGAGGAATGGGCTCGTAGTGTTGAGCAATTTGGGCTACTCAACTTGCTTTGGGTACCCCATTACCACCGAATCCTAATTAACAAAACTTGCATATGCCAGGTGCTCACTCTTGTGCATGATGGGTGTTTATGGCTAGGAGGGCCTATACCCATCACATATATGCTTATCCATAGAATTACCCACCTACCTCATGAAGGTTTGAATCTGGCCAAGGAGTTTCGTGGAAAGACAAGAGAGAAAGAGTTGGCTAAGCACATGAAAAAAGAGTATGAATTTGTGAAGAAGGCAAGAGGGTATTCCATCCTGTCAATAAACGACCCTGCAGTTCAATTGGACATGCAAATATTGGCTGGCAAGGTGATGAAGTGTCACACGGATGAAGTTCCAGAGCCCGTCGTGTCTCTCGCGACTTAGTGCATGAAAGGCGTACTATTCAATTGGTCCAAGTACGTATGCCAATAATTCCTCATGAATTTCTGCGAGGCTCAGGATGAGACCAAGCCATTCAATTATGCTTGATTGCTACTCTCAATTGTGTTGGTTGCATGGGAGCTACCGGAGGACAACGAATTTCTTCTATTGGAAGAAGGATTACCGAAGGCCGCGTAGTTCTCCTCCCTATGGGCTACGGAGGACCCCTTGCGCATCATAGAGACTAAAATTTTTTGGGTCTTGATGGAAGCAAGTCTCCGTATGGAATTCAACCAGCACCCAAGGTTGTCCCCAACTGTGTACACGTAGTTGTCAGCCTATGTAGCGTTCAAGGCTAACTTCCACCAGGTCTATATCCAAGCACAAAAGGATCCCACATAGAAGTGGTATGACTTTCCCTATTTGGTAACAGAGTCTGATGTGCAGGAGGTAGTGGTGCGCTAGCCCGCCAAGTGGTGTGCCCCTTCAGATCTAGCTATTGGACCAAGCACAGGTGCAGAGAGTGTGACCGCAAAGAAAAGGAAGGAGGCAGCCAAGCAAGCTGCGCAAAACTTGGCTACGCAGAAGAAGAAATACGCTACAGAAAAGGCTCAGGTCCAGGAGGAACATGCTGCCAAGGAGAAGTCAGAGCAGGAGTAGCGCGAGACCCAGAAAGGTGACAAGTCACCTTCGACAGCAACAGAAACTAAAACAAGGCAAGGTGGTAGAAGCAAGGAAGGGCAGCGCACCCTCTTTGTTGTAAAAGGGCGAGAATTGGAACAACAAGCTAGATCAAGGAAGAAGCAGAAGGCTCAGAAAACACTGGTTGACCTCCTAGTGCTCACAAAAAGCAATCTAGATGAGATCGATGATAAACTCAGGGACATCACCATAGAGGTACTACAGTAGTTGGAACAGCAGTACATACAAACATTGGGGGGAGTGTAGAAGGATCTTTGCATGTTGTAGCTCCAAGCAAACAAGATCCAAGCCGATGTCAGAAAATTAAGTGATGCCGCAGGCAGTTTGACAGAAGGACAAACTACAGGCACGAAGATAATTTTGTGGCCATTGATGGATGTGAAAGTCTTTCCCATGCCTGTAGGTTTAGTCCATGCCAAAATAGAGGAGTAGCGTGCCCTTCTTGATAGAGTACCAAAGATGGGCCTGAATCTTGCCGTGATGCAACTGGAGTCGTTGCATGTGCTATTACAGGGAGTTGTAGAGGAGCTTCACCTTCTGGAACAATGAGTACTTAGTGTTGTTAGCGAGATCAAGGTCAAAAATCAGTAGTTTTTTGTCGAGAAGACACAGATTTTGGAAGAAAAGGAGGCATTCTAGGCACACAGTTCCCGATTGAAGTCAGCGGTCGCAGAGGCATGCATAACTGTGCCTGAACTCCATATTCCCGAGGACACACAGACAAAAGAAAATATTAGAAAATTAGTTGTTGGTGTCCACGAGGCAAAAGATGAGGTTAGTCGAGTTCAATTTCAACTTAGCATGAAGATAATCGCACTGCAGTTGAAGATGTAGGCATCGACTATGCTGGAGGCTTGGGAGCAGCACAGAGAAGCGATCAAGGAAGGCCTGGCTACTCTGGATGCCATAGTTGCAAACTGCACAAGAGTCTTTGAGTAGGCCATGGAGTTGATCACTAATCTGTAGGAGGATCCAAACCTGTAGATATTGAATACCTATATTAGGGAGCAGCAGAAGAAATACAATGAAGTCAGGGCAACGGCACGCTCCATTGCACTAGCGTAATGCCTAGCCAATTTGTAGGAGGGGAAGCAGCTCCTCGCGTAGGTAGAAGTAGCACAGAACAAGGAGGCCTTGCTTGAGGACAAGAAGGAGCCTTTTTTGGAGGAGTCTTATCACATCTCGACAAACATTTAGGATAATTTGAATGGCTTACAATAGGCACAGAAGACTATGAAGCTGGCCATAGAAGGACCAGCTACAGAGAAGCTAGTGGAAGAGATCAAGTAGGCAGCCATGCAGAGCGTTGTCGAAGTTGTTGTAGTGCAGGTGGAGCTGGGGGATATTCACAACAAGATCGCGGTGCCAGCCGAGTGACTCAAGGGTGAGTCACAATCTTTTTGATGGGGGGCTATTGTGTTTTGGAGAATTTAGCATCTACAGATAAATACTAATTCACTAGACAAGTAGTTGTGCCTAGAACAACAATTTAAAGTGTTTTAGACTTTCCCTATAAGCAATAGATGAGAAGAGAGGATAGAAGACCTACTTGTAGTTTCGCTTTCCTCTTGTTTCCCTTGTATTGATTCCGTTGCTCCTTCCCGTACTTAATCCACTTGAAAAGTACCCTATCAGCACAACAAAAGATGAAAACTAATCAAAGGAATCATAAGAAATTCATACATATAAGCATTATGAAAGAACACATCATATGGAAAAAGGTTCAAACACTTTATTATATAGAAGAAGGAACTACAACCATCAATGTCTGATTCAAAGTAATTCCTCCAACTTGGATCCCATCCACATCACATCAAAAGCAAGACAAGCTTGTGGCATCACATCATTTTCTCCAAAGTCAAGTCTCTTAGCAGCATTATCTCCTTACAATTCAACATAATCCAGCCTGTAATCACTTAGATGAGTGGCCAATTTATAGGAAGATGAAGGAATTTTTGTCATTAATGGTGACATTGAATGGCCTTCCATACTTAGACTTAGTTCCATGGAGGAAGGGACGAGAGGATATGATGCTCCTTAACTCATTCCTCATCCATTTTTGAGCTCATAGGAGTTGATAAGATAGGGAAACTTCTATATCACTCCAAAAGATAATAATATTCACCAAACCCTATGTGAATTTTGCTCATTCTCACCTAGCATAGGTGAAAGGAAGCCTAAGTGTTCTACAAAGCACCCTGGCAGTAAACTCAGCTGCTTTGCAGCACACCTTCATAAGGGCTTACCTGTGTTGGTCCCTCTAGAGGCAATTTTTGGATGTCTTCAAGTCATGAAACTGTATAGGAAGGAGGAATTCAAAGAGTTGACTTGTTTAGGGCATGAAACAACTAATTTTAGGGTTTCATGAGTCCTAAAACAATGATCTGAATGTTGGGATTTGATGTGCCTAAATGGATCTGTAACAGTTGCCCCCTAAAGCATGAAGTTGGAAAAATGCCAATGTCGAATGAAATGCTTTACAATGTGATGAGGAGGTATCAAAGTGGAAGGTGACCTGCATTAATTACAATACATATATCATGATATTTGATTTTACATGAATTGTTAGGGAAGGCATACCCATGCTCAACTTATAAACTTTCATTACATGTACATAAATAGTCGTCTACAGATACAGACCCATGATCGGAATGACTATCAATGTAGAGCCATTGTACATATGATTTTAGTACTCCTGATATCACAGCCCAGATGGATGAAACTAGATCTAGGGTCTTCATTCTCATTCAACCGTTCGCTCAAGTACGAGTCTAACCATGTGAATATGTGATCTAAAGTTGAACATCAGAAGACACCATATGATTACTAGCTGATGATGTAAGTTGTTAACAGATGCGAGAGAAATCACTGATAATGATAATGATCCTCAAGGTACTGCAATACATTCTACATGGTGTGAATGGATTATTTGATGTTGAACACCATACAAAGTCTTTTGGTCGAAGGCCATTGATGTATGCCTATTGCTGAAAGAGAGAAAGCTGCCATTGATGCATGCAAGCTTCAACGTACTGAATGGGTGCTTCTAAGTCAACTTCTGGGATAATGAGTTGATGTCAACAAGAAGCGACTCATCATAGGAGGGCCTTGATATATCCCACATCAACAACATGAAACGAGTGTAGTGATTTTAGAGATTGAATTTGACTGACGACACAAGGTTCAAGAATGGTGGTCATGAAAATGAAGGTTTATAGTATTGCAAAAGATGGATTTTGACTGGATGACTTCTCTTGAACATGTCAGTGACACTAAAATGAATTCATAGCATTGACCCAAAACAAAGCAATGGATGGTATGATAGACCAATGGTGTGATAACCATCAAGCTAATAACCCAACCTAGATAGTCATGGTGATGAAGTGAAAGTGTCATGTTCAAGAGCGAACTGCTACCATAAGTGGTTTTCCCCTTTTCCCATTTTCCCCAGTCATTGCTGACCAATACCTCTTTATTTTTATCAATCTTAAGGAGGATAACATATGCTTTTTATATAATTTCACCCTTCGGGTGAATCCATCGCTATTTGATGTTTTAACGAGTCTAGCGAAGGTGAAACTTGGTCTTGTCTAGATGGACAAGTTTGTCACTATTTGATGTTTTTAACGAGTTTAACGACAAATATAACTTGGTCCTTTTCATGTTTAGGGAGTTTGAAAAGGTACAAAAATAAAAATCCACAAGCTCTCTTTCATAAATTAATCTCTCAAGCCCGAAAAAGCATAAAATAATACAAGAGAGATATCATTTCCAATCCGTTAACGAGCTGGAAAGGACAAGCGCTCAACAATATTTTCATGTTTAGAGAGTCTGAAAAGAGCTTAAAGAGGACTCCATTTTGAGGAACGAGTAGTGTCTAGGATAGAAACTGGTTCTGCTAATGTTGGAACTTCTCAAAACCTGTTGATTTATGTGAAGAGGCTGGCTAATAAGACCACTAATTTCAACTATTCCTCAAAAAGGTAAAACAACCAAGTGAAAGCATATGATCGGCCAAAGGGATGGTGGCAATGGGATGAAAACAACCAAGGCTCATCAGATGAAAGAGGCTGATAGAATGGCAATCACGACGGTTAAAATGGAAATGGGTTCATTTTTAGACAAGCTTGAACCATAGGGAATTGTGCTTGGATTCAATCTCATGTTTACACAAGCTTGAAACAAAAAACTATGCTTGGACTTAGTTTACATGCCCCAAGAATGATGAAAGCGAGAGTCTCCTGTAACCAGATGGAAGTCATCACGGTGAAGCAGGATGGTTATCCAACACCTTTTTGGCTTTTTCCAAATAGGGACAAAGGTGAATGGGGTGATTCCCTTCACATAACCTATAGGGAAGCTTAACTTTACCACTAGGTGCATGCCCCCCAAGCTTCATTACATTCACCTAAGTAGACTACTAATGGCTATTAGGTGGATGGAATGAAGGTTCTTTACGATATCAAGTGAAAGACTCGACTGGAATTTTACGAGATCTAATCAAAGACTCGACTTGGATCTTTTCTTTAGTGGACCTTATGTTATAGACATATTTGGGCATTAAACCCCAATCACATATGTCCATAAACCAAGGGCTTCTAAGTCCCTAAAAGTGTTGTTTCATACCCTAAAGGAGCAAGGCCAACTGATTACATCATCTCCCAGAAGTTCTCCCAGAAAAACTACTCAGAACTGGTCAAAACAGGACCATACAGAATGCCCAGTGCTAAGGGTGCGATGCATCTCACCTGCCACATGAAAAAAGTGCGATGCATACCAGAAAGCCCTTCTGTAGGGTGCGATGAGCAAGAGTAGAGAAATGGCAAAAGCAGTATGCTAGGTGGAGACCCTGAGAATCTTCTAGAAGCTGCTCATTTGACACTTGCCTCTCTGAATTCACCCAGGGATGAGTAAGAGATCATAAAATCTCCAAGTGGAAACAAGAAAAATCAGAGAAATGACACTAATCAAAATCCCAGAAGCTGACTCACCCCCTACAAACATCTATATATGGATTCCTCATCCCAGAGATCCAGAGGCTGGAATTTTGTAATTTGCAAGGAAGTGTTGTTGGTTTCTCTTTGAAGACATTGTTGGGTGATCTTGCTTTGTATGAGGTGAAGAGGGCTTTCATGCTGGGAGGATGGTGCTGGGTCAGACCAATGGGTTGTAATCCTCTCTTCTACTACTTCTATCAATAAAGATATTTGAGTTTTCCTCCATATTCTTGTATATCTCTGAATCTTGTATTGATATATGCATTTGTATGGTTAATATACATCTGATCCTATATTTTTTATGGTTATATATCTCTATGCTTTGATGGTATTATGCTGCTTTGACTCTACAGGTGCTCTTTGAAGTGGGAAAAGTAAAGAAGGAGTGGAAAAATTCTGTCAAAGGGGAAAGGAAACAAGCAAGGAGCCAAGAAAAATACTGAGTTTGGTACTCTCTACTTCTTTCTCATCTATATCTCATAAAGGAAAACACAAGTGATTTTAGTTTGTTTGTTTCTAAGATAGCTACCCGTATTAGTGGGACTAGTAGCTCTGAATAGACACTAGTTTTCCTGATAACAAAATGGCGACTCCACTGGGGAGAAAATAGTTTGATTGCTTGTCTCTATTTGTTTTCTTCATAAACTACAGACAGAGCCTGAAGTTAAGCCAGCTAGCCTTCGAACTGCATTTTCTATGCAAGTGCAAAGTAGATCAACGCTGCTTCAGTCAATCTCCAGGTTTTTTTATGAACTGAACAATTGACTTGCAAACATCCTAAGTGCCCTGGTGGTAGCTCAAGTAACCTCATTAGATCAGCCCCTATACTTTTTATTTACTGACTATCATTAGGTCAGCCTAAATCCCTGAACTAAGCTGCAAACTGTGACCAAAAACCAAGTTAAAGTCTCGTCCCTGGACCATTGCACTGTCTCCTTTTGGCAAACTGGATGCATCGCACCTCCTGTGTGCAGTAGGTGGGATGCATCCCTATTTCCCTGTGTTACAGGTGCGATGATTAGATAAGACTATTTCTGCCTCCAGATTTTGGTTTTTTTCTTCACTGTCTTCAGCTTTATTGAGGAGTTTTACTGTCTGTGATCAGTATACCACTGTTGAAACTCCCTTCCTTTGCATTATTCAGCCTCCTTTGTACGAAGCATTGTGAATGTTTTATGTATTTTTTGCCATTTACAGTTCTCCTTTATAAAAAGTAGCTTAATCAAACTGTCGTCTTTTGATTTGAAAGTGTCGCAAGTGTCGTTTTTAGTCAAAGAAAAGAATCCCACTCTTTTGATGGTCGATTACACTGTTATTATTGTATTTGATCTAAATTAATAGTATTTCAAGTGTCGAAAGTATTTTTCAATTCAAAATCGCAAAGTGTTCTCCTTGTATTCCTTTCATTTTTTGAAAAGAAAATTGTTAGTATTGTCGCTTTGAAAGAAAAGATAATTCAGATTTGTACTTAGCATTCTTTTGTCATTCACACATTAAGAAAGTGGAAAACAAATACATGCATGTGCA
This sequence comes from Pinus tabuliformis, assembly GCA_031772625.1. NCBI lineage: Eukaryota > Viridiplantae > Streptophyta > Pinopsida > Pinales > Pinaceae > Pinus > Pinus tabuliformis. The sequence goes on along the minus strand of CM062816.1, from coordinate 181,493,118 downwards.
TTTGCATTTAGATTGCTTGTTGATTTTGATTTAGGACAGTGCATCTAGTGTGTGCTCTCTGCTCTATGTTGAAAGAATTTCGCTTCTCTTTCCTTAGTAGCTAGGATTTTCATTGCAAAAAGAAGAGTAAACGACTGTTTATCATCTTAGATTTCATATTTAGGAATTGTATATCTACATCACGCAGTGAACCTTAAAGGCAAACTTCTTAAGAAATATTAACTGTAAAATAAATTCAATGAACATAAAAATGCTTTGGAACCTAACGCACAACATCTAGAAGTCTAGGCCAGAGATTATTCTGGCATTGTAAAGCCTGGTAACTATCGCTTTCATCGTAGGTTGGGTGATTCCTCCTCTTTGGGATGACAAGTGCTAGTACGGACTTGTGCTCCCACGTACCGTCAAGTATATATTGGGAGACCACAATAGGCTATACCCTTTGTCCTTAGGAAGCTAAGTCTACCGCCCTATCGATCGCAATGCATTAAACATAGCATTCAGGAAGATTGACTGCCGTACCATAAAAAGTATTCTGCAGTTTTGCGATTGGTTTGGTAATCCCTCTGTCTAGATTTCCAGAGTAGTCTCTTTCATTCCTTTTCAGACTCCTTAAAGGAAAAGGTCCATCTGAGCATATGTTTTCGCATGGTTCAAGCTCATTAAAAGATGAACCAGGCCACGAGCAGGTTTACGCGAAGTTCAAGCTCGCTAAAAAATAAACCTAGCAATGAGCATATGTTCCCCCAGAGTTTAAACTCATTAAAAAATGAACCCATCCTTTAGTAAAAAAGCATTGTGATCGCATAATTATTAGCTTTTGAACCATGGTCGTGTTCTTACCATCACCTCCACTCTTTTTTAGCCAATCATATGCCTCCATTTGATTGTTTACCCCTTTTGAGGAACAGCTACGATGAGTGATTCTACTAGCCATATTATTTACACTGTTGTGATTGAAAAGTTCCAAACCTTACTTGGAACCAGCTGCTATTCGAGAACATCACTCATTCCTCAAAAAACGAGTCTCCTTTAAGCTCTTTTCATCTGACTCGTAAAATATGAAAAGACTGCCGAGCAATTGGCCTCTCCGGCTCATTAAAGTGATTGGAAGTGCCATCCCTCCTCTAGATTTTAATATTTTTGGACCTAAGGGATTATTACACAAAAAGATCGAGTGTTTGTCTTGTTCGGCTCATTAAAACTATCGAAAAGTCATCCCTTTCGCATTGTTTTATACTTTTTTGGACTTAAGGGATTATATTATGAAAAAGGATTACTGGAGTTTCATTTCCGTCTCTTTTTAGACTCTCTAAAATTGAAAAGGAACAAGTTATCTTTGTCATTAAACTCGTTAAAAAAATAGCGATGAACTTGTCCATTCAGACAAGAGCGAGTTTCACTGTTTCTAGGCTCGTTAAAACATAGCGATGGGTTTGCCCGAAAGGCAAATTATAGAACAAGCATATGTTATCCTCCTCAAGCTTGACAAACATAAAGAGGTACTGGTCAGCAATGACTGGGGAAAAAGGGGAAGAAAACTTGAATAGCTTCATTGGTAGCAGGTCGCTCTTAAACATGACACTTTCACTCTGTCACCGTGATTGAGTCGGGTTAGGTTATTCTGTTCCCCAGTCATATCACCATTGGTCCACCGTACCATCCAATTTTGGGGTTAACACTACCAATCCATTTCAGTGTCACTGATATGTTCAAGAGAAGTCGCTCAGAGAATTCACCAACCCAGCTTGTGTCCTATCCGCTACAATACCTTAATGGTTCATTCTTTCATGACCACCACCCTCAACCTTGTATCATCAGATCGTTTTCACCTCCACAAAATCATTTGCTCCATTCTGTGTCATAGATGTGGGATTCATTAATGCCCTCCTACGATGGGTCACTTCTTGTCAACATCATCTCATTATCCAAGAAGTCGACCTAGGAACAACCCTTTCAGTACTTTGAAGCTTGCATGCCTCAATGGCATGTTTCTCACTTCCAACAATAGGTTTGCATTAATGGCCTTCGACCGAAAGATTTTGCGTGGTGTTCGACATCAACTCATGTATTCACACCACGTGAATTGTACTGTAGTACCTTGAGGGTCATCATGATCATCGGTGATTCCTCTTGCACCTGTTAATAGCTTACATCATTAGCTGGTAATCAGAAGATGTCTTTCCATGTTCGACATCAGAACATCTTTTCACATGGACCGACCTGTACTTCAGGCGAAGATTGAACGAGTTTTGAAGACCCCGGATCTAGTTTCATCCATCCAGGCTGTGATATATTCAGGAAAATAAAGACATCAAATGTACATCATTGTTGCATAGATAATCATCCAAACCAAAGGATGATGGCTCTACTAGAATCATCAGTCTGCCACACAGACGGTTGTCTGTCCTATGTACATGAAAATGAATTTATAAAGCTGAGCATGGGAATGCCCGCCTTAGCTACATCATGAAAAATATTATGAAGATAATTTATTGTATTGTATCTTATTACGGGTCACCTTCCAGTTCGAAAAACCTCGGATCCTCATGATAAAGCATTTCACCCGACATCAAAAAGATTTACGACCTCATGCTTTAGGGGGCAACTGTTATAGAAATATTTGGGCACTGCAACCCCAATCACATATGTCCATAAACCAAGGGCTTATAAGTCCCTAAAAGTGTTGTTTCATACCCTAAAGGAGAAAGGTCAGCTGATTACATCATCTCCCAGAAGTTCTCCCTGAAAAACTACTCAGAACTAGTCAAAACAGGACCATACAGAATGCCCAGTGCTAAGGGTGCGATGCATCTCACCTACCACATGCAAAAATTACGATGCATACTAGAAATACCTTATGTAAGGTGCGATGAGCGAGAGCATACAAATGGTAGAAGCAGTTTGCTAGGTGGAGGCCCTGAGAATCTTCTAGAAGCTGCTCATTTGACACTTGCCTCTCTGAATTCGCCCAGGGATGAGTAAGAGATCATGAAATCTCCAAGTGGAACCAAGAACTATCAGAGAAATGACACTAATAGAAATCCCAGAAGCTGACTCACCCCCTTGCAAACATCTATATATGGATCCCTCATCCCAAAGATCCAGAGGCTGTAATTTTGTAATTTGCAAGGAAGTGTTGTTGGTTTCTCTTTGAAGACATTGTTGGGTGATCTTGCTTTGTATGAGGTGAAGAGGGCTTTCATGTTGGGAGGATGGCACTGGGTCAGACCAATGGGTTGTAATCATCTCTTCTACTAATTCTATCAATAAAGCTATTTGAGTTTTCCTCCATATTCTTGTATATCTCTGAATCTTGTATTGATATATGCATTTGTATGGTTAATATACATCTGATCCTATATTGTTTATGGTTATAGATCTCTATGCTTTGATGGTATTATGCTTCTTTTACTCTACAGGTGCTCTTTGAAGCGGGACAAGTAAAGAAGGAGTGGCGAAATTCTGTCAAAGGGGAAAGGAAACAAGCAAGGAGCCAAGCGAAAGACTGAGGTTGGTACTCTCTGCTTCTTTCTCATCTATCTCTCATAAAGGAAAACACGAGGGGCTTTAGTTTGTTTGTTTCTAAGATAGCTGCCCATCTTAGTGGGACTAGTAGCTCTGAATAGACACTAGTTTTCTCGATAACACCTTGTTTCATTTTTTTAATGAGCTTGACACAAGACAAGGAACTATGCTCATATAATTTGTTTCATTTTTTAATGAGCTTGACACAAGACAAGGAACTATGCTCACACCCTTTGTTTCATTTTTTAACGAGGTTGACACAAGACGAGGAACTATCCTCATAGACCTGTTTCATTTTTTAACGAGGTTGACACAGTAAAAGAACTATCCTCATGGGAGTTGTTTCATTTTTTAATGAGGTTGACACAGTAAAAGAACTATCCTCATCGACCCTTGTTTCATTTTTTAATGAGGTTGACACAAGACCAGGAACTGTCCTCGTGGGCCTATTTCATTTTTTTAATGAGGTTGACACAGTAAAAGAACTATCCTCATATCCTTTGATCACAACTCATCAAAAGTCATGAAGGAAAGATCTGGTTCCAATGCCCCCAGTACATGATGCAAAACATCACTGAATTGATCGTCAGCTGATCTAGTTATGGAACGGGTTGCCACATAATTAACCCGTGGCAGGGATGATACCATTGGTACAAAAGGACCGCTTAGGGAAGATGGTTGACTAGGAGCTATATTTGGACCAGGAAATAAAAGCTGGCCAACGGTGACAATTCTGCCTTCATGTGGGAAACATATCACTCGAAAGAGTGTTGAAACAATAGCTCCCATGTCATAAACATAGTCACGCCCAAGAAGTAAATTGTAATCTAAAGGGCCTGGGACTACCATCACATTTAGATAAATGATTTTTCCTCCCAACATAATAGGTAACTGAGTAAGGATCCCTAATGGTTGAATGGTTCCTCTATTAAAAGCCAACAGATTCTGAGTAACAGGCATAAGCGACGGCGAACCGAGCGCTTGCTAAGAAGTTGAGGAAAGGATACTCACCGATGCACCTTCATCTATAATAATGCCAGATACGATCATATTACAAACTTGTACTATGATCTGGAAAGGCACATAAGAAGGAAGACAGAATCCTGGTAGTTGATTCCAATCAAAGGAAGTGACTAGACTACTTGGAAGAGGTACCGTAGAAACATGAGAATTAACCCCTTAAGTTACGAGAACTAGAGGATTTTCCTCATGTCTTGATAGAATAGGAGGATTGCCCCCAAGCTCATTTGAATCTAAAGAAACAAAAAGAACCTGAGTTGCATCATATTCACTCTCTTCGAGAAAGGTACGATTAGCTGAAGGTGAAATCTAGTGAACTGTTACCTCGACCTATTGATTTGTGTCAGGTATAGACTCATAGGATTCACTTTTAGAGAGAGTGGGTTTGACTGACGGTTGAATTATGTTTGTCAATTCATCAAAGAGTGAAGGATTAAGGGAGATTTTCCTGTAACTATATGGAAGTCGTTGCGGTGAAGCAATATGGTTATCCAACACTTTTTTGGCTTCATCCAGATAGGGACAAAGGTGAATGGGATGATTCCCTTCACATAACCTATAGGGAAACTTAACTTCACCCTTCTTTCCATGAACTTTACTACCACTAGTTGATGGTGTGTCACCAGCATGTTCTTAAGAAGTTGATGACACAAGATGATGTGAATAGGAGGACCATTCTTCTAAGATCTGAGGAATATTAGGACAATTTCGAAGAAGATGGTCTCCCGCACAAAGTTTGTATGGATATCAAACTTTGTGAGGCTTGATGGATGGTTTCTCATTAGATGTTGCATTCAAAGCAATGGTTGCTTGGTTTCCCCTCTTCTGAATTTTCTTTTTCTTCTTCTTCTTCCCTTTGTTCTTCTTCTTAGCCACCTGGTTACTAGTACCAATACTTTCACCAGGTGAAGAGGAAGAAGGGGTGTTGGCTTTGTGGGACCTGACCTAGGTTTAGAAGTGATTTAGCCAAGAAAATCCCGGTACCACTGGCCCTTTCGGCAATATTCCACAGAGCATGGACTGAGGTCTCACCCGAAGTAGTATGGGAGGGTGTTGGAACCAGGTTTCCACACCCTAGGGATGTCTTGATGAAGTTTCTAGAGGTTCGCGGTCCGAACCTGCGCACTTGTGCTACTCCGTGCAGTTGTCTATCCTTTGCGACCTGTGCCACTACCTCCGTGCACCTTTGTAAGGGCGTGAAACTACCCTAATCTCTATTCTTACTGCACTATTATATTAGTGCTTAACTTAACTTGTGAGGGCCCAATATTCTTATTACTTCATACAACATTCAGGTAAGTGCACATAATCATAAACAATATAAATGCATAGAGATAAACAAAAACGTAGATGCATAATATTCTAAATCAAACTTATCTTTATTAGTATTCCTTTTCAAGTACAATCCCACTTACTGACCCGACTTTGCCCTACACACTCAGCTGCAAGGGTCCGCACACTTAGCTGCGGACTCTACTAGGCCTCTGCGCACTCAGCTGCAGAGCCTCTTCCTACTATTACGACCCAATACACTTCAACTTTCCCCCTATGCTCTAACCATGCCTTCGCATCTATCCATTACTTGCTTACCCAAAAGCTATCTTTTCACTTAGAGCCTCACTCTATTTATACAATCCCATGGTCTGTGAACCATGGGGAGGCCAACACAACTTTACATTATTTTACAATTCTTAGGGCGGACAACCCTATGACTCATCCTAAACTTTCATGCTCTGCGTCTTCACTTCGTGGAGTCTTACAACACAATTGACCAAAACTCGAGCTTTAAGCCCCAAACCCTGTTGCAGGGGATCTCATGCCCAACCGGCCCCCAACACAATCATTGTGACTCGTCCTGAGTCACTCTGCTGGTGCAGCGATCTTGGCACGGAGCCCCTCTAACTGTGCCTATGCTACGCAAAGGTCTGTAGTGCACTGCTCTGTCGTTTGCTGGATCTAATCCATTTCTGCTTTTGAATCATCTGCGTCTGACTCAATCCGGTTCTTAGTTACTGGCTTCTAGTGCTTGTGTTTGTAGTCCCGTACCCCTGTCTGGCTTCTCGGGTCACGAAGATTGTGCCTCGATCGTTAGTTAGATAGCTGGCCCACCCTTGTAGGGCTTCAGGTGATTACCGTTTACTTTTCCTGGGAAGGGTTCTCCATTAAGTTTGACTAGCTGGACCGCACCTCCATCTGTGACCTCTTTCACCACATATGGTCCCAACAAGTGCATTTTGAATTTTCTAGGAAATTTTTCGAACTTGCTGTCATACATAAGCACTAAATAATTTACCTTGAAGGTGTGCAACTTGATATGGCGGTCGTGCCAGGCTTTCTCACTCTGCTTTTGTACCTGCTCGTGAAATCTGGCCAAAAATCATTCTTCCTCGAGTTCTTCTAATTGTGCGAGCCTTTCTTCTAGATCTTTGCAGTCCGTCATGCATGTGAGCACTGCTTTTCGTAGACTAGGTACGATGTATTCCATTGGCATGACTGCTTTCGTACCATATACCAACTGGAATGGTGTCTATCCCATCAATTTCTTGCACGTTGTCTTGTATGCCCATAACACAGTGGATACGCATAGGTCCCAGTCATTCCACTGCGCATTACATAATTTGGTCAACGCAGTCTCCAGTGTTTTATTGAATGCTTCTAGTGTTCCATTAGCCTATGGGTGGTATGGTGTACTTTTCTGGTGATAAACCTAGAACTCTTTTGTGAGCACGCTAATGGTTTCATTCAAGAAATGTGTTTCGCGATAACTCATTAAGATTTTCGGGCATCCAAATCATGTCAACACATTTTCAAACAAAAACTTTGTAGTCGTGGCCACCATGCAGTCCTTGACTGGTTGTGCTTCCACCCATTGTGTCAGGTATTCTGTTGTGGTGATGATGTAGCATGCACTCATCTTTCCGTAAGGTTTGATTAGGCCTACAAAGTCGATTGCCCATTTCTCAAATGGCTGTAGTTTCATTTGGGGATTTAACGGCATCTCGTCTCTTTGTGATGGTTTTCCCGTCCTTTGACATATATCGCAAGCCTTACAATGCACTTTTGAATCCTGGTGCAGGGTCGGCCACCATAACCCTACGCGAAGAATCTTTTGTGTGGTTGCACATCCTGCATAGTGTCCTCCTACAACACCCCCATGTGCTTCCGTGAGGATCTGACCTAGCTCAAATTTAGGTACATATCTTCACAATATCTCATCGTTTCCCATCTTATAGAGGTGCCCCACAATGACAGAAAAGTTCGCCGCGTGCACCACCAATTCCTTCTTCTATTGGATTGAGTACTCCTTCAGTGCAGTCCCTATTGTTAGAAAATGGATTATATCTTCAAAGTGTCCATCCGCGATGCGTACTACAAAGAGTTGTGTATCCGGTAGTCCCTCCTCCAAATTTATTAGTTCCTCGTCTGTCTCAATTCGTGACAAGTACTCTGGTCCTGCGTTTAAGTGTCTCGGCTTGACTATGACCTCAAAATCATATTCTTGAAATAGTAAGAGCCATCTGCATATGCGCCCCCCCAACACAGGCTTGTTCACCAAGTATTTCAATGCGGAATGGTCGGTATACATCTTAAAATGTCCTCCAAGTAAATAGTGTTGGTATTTCTGGAGCACGTACACCATTGCCAACCCCTCGCATTCGGTGGTAGAGTAGTTCTTTTCTGCTTTGGACAATCTTCGACTCGCAAACGCGATTGGGTGATCCACACCCTCCATGCCCTCCTGTGTGAGTACAGCTCCCAACGCGATACATGATGCATCAACATGTACATGAAATTCCATGTCCCATTTCGGGAAGACCAAAATTGGCGCAGAGGCCAATTTCCCCTTTAGGACATCCAAACTCTTCATGCAATCATCATTCAAGTAGTATGTCACATCTTTTTCCAATAGCTTTTCCATCGACGCAGTTATTTGGGCATAACTCTTGATAAAATTCCTATAGTAGCCAGTGTGCCTCAAAGTAGTGCATAATTGTTTGAAACTACGCGGTGCTTCCAGATTTAGAATAACAACAATCTTTGCAGGGTCCACTAGCAAGCCTTGTTTGCAGACCACATGGCCTAGCAGATTGCCAAAGGGAATGAGGAAGCTGCATTTTTTAAGGTTCAGTGCAATCTGGTGTCGATGGCAAGTATCCAGCATCAATCGTAAGCTTGATACATGGTGCTTAACTAATCCAAAGATAGTCCAATCATCCAGATAGACCTCCAAGAACTTGTGGATGTATTCTTTCAATGCTGCCACCACTATGCGTGAGAATATCATTGGTGCATTCTTCAGTCCAAATAGCATAACGGTGTACTGCAAGCAGCCCCATTCTATTGCAAAGGTTGTTTTGCTCCTATCTTCTGGTGCGATCTTAATTTGATGGTACCCTAAGAAGCCATCCATAACTGAGTAAGCTCCCTGACCACCCACATTCTCCAACACTTCATCTGTGAATGGTGTCGGGAATGTATCGTGAACACAGGCGTCATTGAGCTTCCTAACTGTTGGATTATTGGGGCCTAACCCAAGTTCGGAAGAGTTATTAGCCAAACAAATCCCGCAGCTACCCACCCTTTCGGCAATAGCCCGCGGAGCGTAAATTGAGGTCTCACCCAAGGTAGCAGGGGAGGGTGCTAGAACCAGGTTTTCGCACCCTTGGGATGTCTTGATGTGGTCTAGAGGGTTTGCACACCGTTCGGTGGCCTCGCGCCACTCTACTTCCGCATAGATCCAGAACAAGGAAAATCATTATTACTTATTAATACTGAGTTTGTTACAGATCAAATCTACTTCTTACAATCTTTACACAAACATTTAATAGAGATAACCAATGCGCACACCTAGAAATGTTATAAATTTGCATAAACTCAGAACATAAGCATAAGCGCACAGATCAAACAAATATATAAACCAGAAATTAACTAGATCCACAATATTTCAGAATCAACTTATCTTTATTCAACTATTTCGCCAATACAACCAGATTTTCCCTGCGCACTCAGCTGCAGGGGTCTGCGCACATAGCTGCGGACTCTACCAGGCCTCTGCACACATAGCTGCAGAGCCTCTATCTATCTACTAACACCCTTTACTCGGACTTACAGATGCTTCAAGACTTATCTTTTCATAAACCCATTACATTCGAGATCCAAAAATACATACCAAAAAACTGACTTCTAACCATAAAGCCTTGCTCTATTTATACATTCCCATGGTCTGTGGACCATGGGCAGGCCAACTTATTTCTGATTATTTTACATTATTTTCAGGTGGACAACCCTTTGACTTGGCTTCTTACAATTCGCGCTCTGTGCACTTCATAGAGTCTTTACCATACTCTTTACCCAAAATTGTGGGATTTGAGCCCCAAAACCGTTACGCAGGGCCTTCGCTACCCAACAGTCCCCCAACACATTCATCGTGACTCATCTCGAGTCACTCAGCTGGTGCAATAATCTTTGTGCGGAGGTCGGTTAGCAATTTCTGTGCTTCACTTGTACTTGCAGCAAACTCTTCCGCCATCTGTTGCACCTATTCGACACGGGCTGCCGACACATTAGTCTCTATTTCAAATGCTTCGCTAGGTGCATATTCTACCTACATGTGTGCCACCTTGCCTCGATGGTGGTGAAAACTGCGAATGCCTCATCAAGCCATGGCTATAGATGTTCTTTAAGCACAGCTTCCTTCTGCTGAGCCGTGTCAACCTATGCCCAGAGAGCCTGGGCCTCCCTCATTCTGGCCAGTCATTATGTGATGGCAACTGTTTGTATAGTTCCCCAGATGTTGCCATATGCCTGTTGTAACTCCCGCACTTCTATTTCCACCTACTGTAGCGTTGGGTCGTCCCGTAGAGATGTGAGCGTCAATAGGGACTGATCCAACAATCTCGAGCAATCTTGGACCGCGCACTTTATGACTTCCAACCCTGCTTGAATTTCGCCATGGTGCTGCTCTTGAACTTCTGAGGGTGTGGGTGGTTGTGCCTGCAGTATTAGCTCCGTGATTTTCAAATTTAATTCCCACTGAACCTTCACGGCCTCCTCTTGAGCTGTACAGAATCCGGCGGCCATGGAATGGATCTTGTCCGTTATTGGAAGTTCCGCTGGGACAACCAACTCTGGTAGTTTGTTGCAAGCCACTGCCACGGCCTGTTCCACTTCCTGGTGGTGGGCGACCAAGTCATCACGTTGTAGGCTGATCTGCTCTAGACTTGTCTTATGCTCCATTAAGAGTTGGAGTGTGTGGCCTTCCCTGGCACGCAGCTTAGTGGTTACACCATCCTACAGTTGGTAGAGGGTTTCACGAGGCAGAGTGGCCAAATTCAGCCCCCAGCTTTGTACGTCACCCTCAACTTCGGTTAAGACAGCATCTGCTAGCAACACTAAACTGTTCATTGTGTGATTATGCACCATCTGCTTGGCTACAGTGGTATCATCTACTAGGTTTGGTACCATCCCTCCTAAGGGTCATCCTTGTAATTCCCGCAACTGTGCTTTGAGCTCCCCCAACATAGTTGTCTGCTTGGTCACTAGCTTCTCCCATGCATTGGTAGCGAAATTGCACACTGGTTCGCTGCTGTCAAGAAATTCTTTCTCCAAAGTCTTAGTTGTTTTGGACTTCTTACGTGCCTGTGGTTATTCCTTGTTGCACAGCATTTTGCCTTGGGTTGTTGTTGCTGTAAGGTTGGTGCGTTCCTGTATCTTTGATTCCTTCTGGCTATCCTATCTCGAGGACATTTTTTGATCCTCCGGGGTGTCTTCAGCAATTACTTCCTGGGTTGCCTCCTGTAGCGAAGTGGCCTTTTTCCCTCTAGTTTATTGAGTTGCTGTTGGATTTCCTTCTTTTACTGATGTGCTACCATCTTGTCTAACGCAGCTCTGTCCGGGGCACGCCATGCTGCCAATACTTCGTAAATTGCATCATCTATGGCAATGAAGGGGAGCTTGACCCATGTTCGCTTGGGATCCTTCTGTGCCTAGATATAGAGGTTGTGCAGGTCTACTTTGAACTCAGCCGTGCTTTGGAAATTGTTGTAGACTATTGGGGACATCCGTGGTCGGCGAGCGATCCATGTCCGGATACTTACTTCCATGAATATCTAGAACACCTTGATCTCCCGGGCCCTCGTGGTGTCCTTTGTAGTCCAGAGTGATGTAAACTGCACCACTTCAGGTAGGTTGTGCTCAATGCTGGGAAACTGGCTACCCTGCGACATTTCACCTACAACTAGAAGGATTGATAGTAGCAACCATGCATAATGGAAAGTCTTACCTTTCTCTAGTGCTTTCGTACAATTTGTTAGAAATTTGTCGCATAAGAACTGCGCCCAGTTGAACTAGACTCCTTCAGTGCATTGCTCGGCAAGTGCAATAACAAGGGCTGGCACCTTATCAGCGCAGCATTTCCTCATGAGTTTACTGGCTAGTAGCTGGGTGGCGACTCACACCCCGCGGTCGTTGATGCTCACTCTTACATACCCACACTTTCTCTTTTCCAACTTATATTTAGCCTTCATTGTTTCTGTAAGGCCCACATCGCTACTGGTTCTGGCTATATCTCTAGGGTCGTTCCCTTTAACTAGCAGGCATGTAATTCAGTGTACTAAATCGGTTGTGATCGAAATCGGTTCTTCCAACCAGAGATACCCATCATGTATCAGACAAAGCAACTGTCGAATCAAAAATATGGTGATGGTCGTGCGGTGATAGTGGGGTATCCACCTTAGATTGAGTAAAACTGCTTTTTCCACACCTAGTAACCATTTCCGTGGTACTAACTTGTCTGTGGCCAATTGGGGGAACTTGTCGCCATCCACTAGATCCCAATCTTCGAACTTGATACTTGGCCCAGGCAAACCATTAAACCTTATCTCATTTGGAAGAAGCGGGATTTGTAGCGTACTCTTTGCAGTGTCCAGGTCCTTCGGTATTTTGGTCGTCCCATTCCATGGAGAGACATATGGGGGTAATGAAGGTATTTGGAACGCATCTTCTTCCTCATCCTGTGCTACAATCTGGGCAATAAGGTCTTGTAAATCTTTGTCATCCTCAACGGGTTCGGTGGTGATGACCTTACCCTTTTCGGCTGCTGACCTTTTGCTAAATCTTGGTGACACCCTGACTGGCCCCATTGTCTGCTTGTTTTTCCAGGGTCGTGGTGTGCGTAGGGACTTTGGAACCTCAGGGGCCGCATTCACTTCATCTAGTTCTTCCTGGGTTGGATGCAGTTCTTCCATGAACCATGCTCGGGTTCTTGCCATGGAACTCATGGGGCTTCTAGTGGTAGGGTGTTTGTTGGTTGTCACTAGTTCAAATCTCACCTTTCCTAGTGTTGTACAGAGGGTGTTATAGAAGCACGTAGATTTGAATCTATTCCTTCCCTCCACTTCCCAATCATTAATATCTTCTAGTCAGCAGATCTTTTTGTATATATCTCGAAACGTTTGTCTTAATGGCCCGCCGCCTACTCCTCTCTACTGTAGCTAGAAATCCTTGTCAGGAATAGTGGCATTAATGGTCACCTTCCAACCTCTCCATGCAGTAGCACAACCCTTTTGGCGTAGCTGTAGTCATGCTACCTGACTGGCCCTGCACAGAACCTTCTTTCTGCACCGATCTTTCACGAACTTGTTTATAGTCCCGCGCCCTCTTACAACTGCGGGGGGCACTGAAACTGTGCTTTTCATAGCTAGTCAGGTGGTCGCACCGCTGGTGCGATGTCTCTGCTTTCCTGCTAGCTCGGGCTGTGAGCACCTTTCAAGTGCCTTTGTAGTGCTATCCCTTTGTGCACTATTGTGTGGGGTGTATCCTCTCGTAGGTGCGGGCGCAGCCATGATAGCAGGGTTGCGGCTCATTCTGGTTCGGCGGGAAACCAGACCGGGCCTAATTCCATTATGTACAGAGTCGTGCGGCCTCCATAAGTGTCGCTACTTTTCATCCTACTGGTTTCCTCTAGCGCACCTTTCTTTCTTAGCCACGCCCATGGTTCATGTATTTTGTGAGGCCTACTACTACCCTACTTATTCTAAGCTCCCTCTTGTCTTATTGTTAACAATCTCATCTTCACCTCCTTTCCAATATAGACCCATCGAACCTGTGGTATCCGTAACTTCCCAGTGGGTCATTTTATCAGGCGAGCACTGTGCGTGCTTCCCCCTATTCCCCTCCTGACTTTATTGTGGGCCATTGGCAAACTAGATTGTAGGTTGGGTATCTACACAACATACACTTATAGCCTATGCTAGTGATGGATGCTTACCCTGTCTGGCCCTCCAACCCATACGCGCACCCGCCTCCGACATCCGCCCCACTTTCACCGAATCTTCAGGCATGTACTCCCTTTATGAGCAATTGTCACGCGCAGTGCCTCTGCAAGGGCATCCTGCGACTTTTGTCTCAGATTCATCGTTTCGCATTAGTCGACTAGCTCCTCCACCTTCGTGGCATCCTCATCAGCTGGCCGCTCCCTGGCCTCTATCGTTACACGTCATAGTGATCTAACCATCCTATTACAATTTAGTGTCATTACCTCATGCAATCAGTTCTACCATCGCTCAATCTCTTCATTTGAGGCTGACATGCAGGAACTTTCACAGTCCCATGAGATTCTTCCGTCTGCTGTCAGATTCACTCAGTCTTAATCTTGCACTGTGATCTGGTAGATACAGTCTAGTTCATCGCCATTGTCCTCATCGCACATTGGATCCGTATAGCGCACTCCTTCAACTGGGTCCAACGGAACCACTACACGGAGAGATTTTTTTCGAATATCATTTTTCGTTTCTTTAGGTTGATGACTCCATTCATATCCATTGCCCAATCTATCCCTAACAATGCAAGATATGGGTTACTATCATCCACGATTTCTATGACCTCAAAATCAGTTTGTGTGCTTGCACCGTCGATGTCTACTATAACTCCCTATAGTCTTCCCATAAGCAAGATCTTCTGCTGGTTCACCATCCATAATTGCATAGGAGACCATTGTAGTGCAGGCTTGCCCATGCACTCCCAAGTCTATTTAGGTAGGACATTTGCATCTAACCCCAAGTCCAGAATGACTTGATCCATCTCATAGTTCCCAATCTAAGCAGTTAACCGCATTTCCCGCCCAGTTCGCAATGTATGCTTGCCTAGCTTCCGGACCATTCGAGGTTCATCCGATCCTGTGCACCTAGCTATCAACTCTTGCAATCCCTTCACAGCTTTAGTATCCTGTAGTAGCTCCATGCATGTCTCTAGGAAGGTAGTTAGCATAGAAGTATCCCCCTCCGGCTCTGTTTGATCCTTGCTACCCGAAGTAGAAGCTTTGGAAAAGCTCTTCTTAGCTTCCATAAATGTTTCCTTCATGCACTCCAAATCAAATTCTGGTTGTTTTCTAGGGGGCTTACGAACCCATGCATCCTCCTCTGGTTTCTTCCCCTTATCTTCTCCTATAGTTGCACCACTTTTGAGCATCATATTCACGTTAGGGTCTTCCTCGCACAGTTCAGCCTTCATCATTTGGACGTTCTGAGTGGGAGTAGCTGGAAGCACCCCTTTTTCCCACATCTGAGCAATTAGCGTGGGGAAATCGATTGCTTCATGGTCAAATTGGTAACAGTACAGGCAACAAGCTCTAGTCAGGTTCATGCAATCACGCGCGTAGTGCCCTGGTCCTCCACAATTATAGCAGATTAATTGTCCCCGCCCACGTCCAGGTCCCATTCCTCCCCTCCCCCATCCATGTCCTTCGAATCCACCCCACACTATTGCTGCGACAGGATCGTCCCTGCGCACCTCCATCTTCATCCTATAAGCAGGTGTTCGATCCATCAGCAACTCATAACTTCGGTAATTTCTTTTTTCATGGCCCACCGTCCTACAAAAGTTGCAAAATAACTGCTGGGGGGGTTGTCTCAAGTTCTGCAGTAGATGACAGTTTTCCGTGGCATGCTTTCCTCCCACTTGATAGATCATGCACCAAAGTGTGAGTACTACACTTGGCCCTGCTTGTACCTTTGGTCGCAATGGTATTGGTCCCCCTGCTACCACATAGTTTGCAAATACTGGACAGTCATCCTTATCGTGGCCCTAGCCCTCATTGCGGTTTCTAATGCTTCGTCTTGGGTTGAGATCTTCTGCTGTGATAGCGCCATCCTTAGATGTGGTGTCAAAGACGCCACAAACCATGCATAGTGCTGCTCATCCATCAATTTCATGTTAGCCTCGCGGATTGTGCTTTTCAATATTTGATCCAGATCCCACGGGGTTTCACCAGGTAACATCGCGATTTCCTTGAACCCAATGACCGACTGCGTCTCTGATTTTGGTCGACCAAATTCTTTGTTCAATGCATCCTGGATCGCCGTTTTTCCTGCATTCGGATGATCGTTTGAGTACTTTATATACCATGTCAACACGTGGTCTTGTAGTGCGCTAACCAGAGTATCCTTTTTGATGTTATCATCTATTATGCCTTGGGCTTCCCATACAGCCTTGACCAAAAACCATAACTGGCCTGGTTCCTCATTTCCTACACCCTTAAATACCGGCAACTTGACTGCACTCACCATTCCAACCTTCGGTGGTGGTGGAGGAGGGGTCGGTGAAGATGGATATGATGTAGGCGAAGTAGGTGATGGCATGGACGGTGGTGGTATCAGTGGAATGCACTGCTTAATAAACCGAACTACACTTCTTGGAGAAAACCCCATGAGTTCTTTCTCGCTTTCTCATGAAATAGAAATCAGAGGACTATTCTCTAATCTTTCAGTTCATCGGTAGCCTCTTCCACTCCACATTACACCAGACATTAATGAATGTGGATAATCTATTTTTCACACAACAGCATTTTAATCCAAGTATTCAATGATTTGATATACTTACCCCGCGGTCCTTGGAGAAAGCGCATTTCTGCTTCGCTATAACTCACAGTTGTGTCTATCGTAAACTCAGTAATAAAACCTCCTATTATTTGATCCAACCAGTGATCTACTGCATGTGCGATTTTTTCTTTAGTTGCTTCTAGCCTGCACACCAATTCTGACATCCGCACAATCAGTTGGTCTAGTCTGCACCTTCCCGTGTTGTCAACTAGTCTTGCGATCCACTCATACAACTCTGTCGAGAATGACATGAAGAAGATCTCGTGGATCTCTATGTATATGTAATGATCTAGCCACCTTTCTTCTGATATCTGTGGATTCCTGTTTTCCTGAACCACAAACTCGTGAAGCTTCTGATCCAAGCAATCTTCAAGCTCTTTCTTTGTATGGTTCCAATGTTCCGACATCAAACATCCCTTAGGCAGATCCCGGTCTCAACAACATAACCATTTGTTGGCTTATTGGGGCCTGACCCAGGTTCGAAAGAGTTATTAGCCAAACAAATCTTGCAGCTACTGGCGCTTTCGGCAACATTCCGCGGAGCATGGACTGAGGTCTCACCCGAGGTAGCAGGGGAGGGTGCTGGAACCAGGTTTCTGCACCCTTGGGATGTCTTGATGTGGTCTGGAGGGTTCATGCACTATTATGTGGCCTCGCACCACTCTGCTTCCGCGTAGATCCGAAACAAGGCAAATCCTTATTACTTATTAATACTGAGTTTGTTATAGATCAGATCTACTTCTTACAGTCTTTACACAAACATTTAATAGAGATAACTAATGTGCACACCCAGAAATGTTATAGATTTTCATAAACTCAGAACATAAGAATAAGCACACAGATCAAATAGATATATAAACCAGAAATTAACCAGATCCACAATATTTCATAATCAACACAGTATTTCAGAATCAACTTATCTTTATTCAACTCTTTCGCCAATACAACCAGATCTACCCTGCACACTCAGCTGCAGGGGTCTGCGCACATAGCTACGGACTCTACCAGGCCTCCATGCACACAGCTGCAGAGCCTCTATATATCTACCAACATCCTTTACTCAGACTTACAGAAGCTTCAAGACTTCTCTTTTCATAAACCCATTACATTCGAGATCCAAAAATACATACCAAAAAACTGACTTCTAACCATAGAGCCTTACTCTATTTATACATTCCCATGGTCCGCAGACCATGGGTAGGCCAACTTACTTCTTATTATTTTACATTATTTTCAAGCGGACAACCCTTTGACTTTACTTCTTATAATTCATGCTCCACGCACTTCACAAAGTCTTTACCATACTCTTTACCCAAAATTGCAGGCTTTGAGCCCCAAAACCATTATGCAGGGCCTTCGCTACCCAACATTGAGGTCCACACATATTTTTATTTTGCATTTTTGTTTTTTCTCTTATACTACCATAGGACTCACCCAATCGGACTCTTCCACTAGTTCGATAATTTTGGCTGTGAGCATTTTATCTAGCTCATCGCAGACTTTTTCTTTATACTTTGGGTTCAAGCGGTAAGGTTTCTACTTAACTAGCTTCACATTCAGTTTTAGAGTGATCTTAATCATCCCTAAGTCACCAATGATCCCTTTTAAATCCATGATTTTGGTTGGGAACAAGTATTGGTATTCACGGAGTAACTTAGCGACCTTGTCTATCATAGCATCACCCCAATAGTCCCCAAGTGTCACATACTTCGGCTCCGCTTCTGTGCCAATGTTTACCTGCTTTTTTTTAGCAGCGTGGTGATGTCGGGATCCTCAATTGATGGTCCTCGAACCTCACGACAGCCTTTGGTTTCTGGGATATCAATATTTCGAGGGTCGTCATCATCCTCCTCCACCTGCACATTATAACATTCTAGAGCACTACTTAACTGGGTTGCCCATACTAGTTGCAGCATTTCCAATGGCTCCTGTGGTATTTTGAAGATGGTGACTTTTACTGCTTGCAGCGCATCGTCAATAGTATCTGACCACCAGTCTTCAAATGTGAATGTTAACAAAAATCCCTCACGCAAGACATCCCATTCGCCTGTACCATGTTGGAGTTCTGTCTCAGTATACCAGTTCATGGGTATGACATCCAAGGTATGGTAGAATAAGTGTACCCATTCGGGTTGTGGTTCTTCCCCGTAGACCTTGGTCCATTTCGCAAGGTGCGTACGCGGGTCATCTCGTCCATCGTATTTGTCTTCTAACCGTAGCTGCGGCTTCCCAAACCGTAGGTTCATCATCCTTCTGCATCCGCGCCAGTCCTCGAAATTTCCTTGATGTGTACCCCACCATCGTGCGGGTGTTGCACACAGTGCCCATTTCAATGCATCGAAGCACTATTGTTCTAGTACTGCGCTTTCAAATTTGCTCAAGAATTCATCCACTGCTGTCAATCCATCATATGTCGATAGCTCTCATGCCTCTGTTGTCACACAACGCAGTGATCTAATCATCATGTTGCAATTTAGCGTTGTCACTTCGTGCAATTGATTCTTCCAGTGCTCTACTTCTTTTCCTAAATCCGAAGTGCAAGAGCTTTCGCACTCCCACGAGATCCTCCCATCTGCAATCAGATTCACCCAATCCTGGTCTCATGTAGTTATCTTGTAAATACAATTGAGATCATCATCATTGTCGTCGTCACGCACTGGTTCAGTGTAGCACGCTCCTTCAGCTGGGTCTAGTAGGACTACTACACGTAATGAATTTTTCTCAAAGACCATCTTGCACTTCTTCAAGTTGATGACTCCATTCATATCGGTGGCCCAGTTTATTCCTAACAACATGGGATAGGAATTGTTGTCATCGACAATCTCTATTACTTCGAAATCTGTCTATGTTCTCGCACCTTCAATATCAACTGTTACCCCTTGCAACATTCCCATGGGAAAAATCTTCTGTTGGTTTGCCTTCGTAATTGAATAGGGGACCACTGTAATGCGGGCCTGCCCATACGTTCCCATGTTTTCTTCGGTAATACATTCACTTCTGAACCTAGATCTAGGATTACCTGATCCATTTCATATTCACCAATCTATGCAGTCAACCTCATTTCTCTTCCAGTGCACAATGCATGCTTCCCCAATTTCCAGATGATGCGTGGTTCCCCTGACCCTGCGCACCTGGTGATCAATTCCTGTAGTCCTTTAACTGCCTTTTTTTCACACAACAGTTTCATGCAGGTCTCCAAAAAGGTAGTAAGCATTGAAGGATCCATTCCTGGCTCTGGTTGATCCTTACTACCTGAAGTGGAGGCCTTCGTGAAGCTCTTCTTAGCTTCCATGAATGTCTCCTTTGCACGTTCTAAGTCAAACTCGGGTTCCTTTGCAAGAGCCTTCAAAACCCATGTACTTTCCTTTGGTTGCTTTCCCTTATCTTCTCCCATAGTCACACCACTTTTGAGCATCATGTTTACATTTGGGTCCTCTTCGCATGGTTCAAACCTCATCATTTGTATTTTCTGAGTCGAGGGAGGCTAGAATACCCCTTTTTCGTGCATCTTTGTGATCAACGTAGGACAGTCTATTGTTTCATGATCAAACTGAGCATAATACATATAGGATATCCTTGTCGGGTAGGTACAGTCGCGAGCATAGTGCCTTGGTCCTCCGCAATTGTAACAAATTAACTGTTTGCAGCCCCTTCCTGGTCCCATTCCTCCTCATCCTTGACCTCACCCCTGAAATCCAGCACATGCCATCCCCACATCTGGGTCAAGGGCTTGCATTTCGGTCTGCATCCTATAGGCTGGGGTCTGATCCATCATTATCTCGTAACTGTGGCAAGTGCATTCATCGTGGCCTACCGACCTGCAGAAATTACAAAACAATTGTTGGGGTGGCTGTGTATATTTCTGTAGCAAATGACAATTATTCATCGTGTGTTTTCCTCCTATCTGACAGATCCTGCACAGTAAAGTGGGTGACACACTTGGCCCTGCCTACACCTCTGGTCTCATTGGCATTGGCCCTCCTCCTGCCAAGTCGTTCGCAAACACTAGATAGTGATCCTTGTCATGACCCTAGCCTTTGTATTTTATGCACCATACTTCCTCGCGCACCTCTGGCCGCGGTGCCCTATCCTGCTTCAAGCTTTGCATTTCCAAACATAGATTTTGTAGTTGCGTGTGGATTTTTTGAACTCCCAACCCAAGGTCCTATATTGAGGTCTCATGTAATCTCATTGCCATCTGCAACACTTCGGCCTGGGTAGAAAGTTTCTGTTGTAACAGTGTCATCCTCAAGTGTGGTGTTAGAGATGCTACAAACCATGCACGATGATGTGCATCTGTTAGAGTCATATTGGCCTCACAGATCATACTCTTCAGCCTTTGGTCTAGATCCTAGGGGGTTTCTCCCAGAAGCATCGCGATCTCTTTAAACCCGATGATTGACTACGTCTCTGATTTTGGCCTACTAAATTCTCTGTTTAACGCATTCTAGATCTCTGTTATCCCTGCATTTGGGTGGTCGTTAGAGTGCTTGATGTACCATGTTAATGTGTGATCTTGCAGTGTGCTCACCAATGTAGCCCTCTTAATGTTGTCGTCTGTGACAGCTTGTGCTTCCCATACTGCTCTTACCACAATCTAGAAATAGTCTGGATCCTCATTCCCTACTCCTCTAAATACTAGTAGTTTGATCGCGCTCGTCATACTGAACCATGGAGGTGGTGGAGGTGGTGGAGGTGGAGTGGGTGGAGATGGAGGTGAAGGAGGTGAAGTAGGGGGCGGTGTGGGTGGTAACCACGAAATTCGCTGCCTTATCAAACTGACTGTGCTTCTCGGAGAAAATTTCACAAGCTCGTCCTTGCTCTCCCGCGAGGGTGAAATTAAGGGATTGTTTTCTAATTCTTCACTACTTCCGCTTCTGTAGATTCTTCTGCCCCACGTAGTCCCAAACATTAATTTATTCGCATAACCTTCTTTTCTCATAACAGTATCTTAATCCAAGTATTCAAAGATTTAATATACTTACCTCGCGGTCCCTTGAGAAAATGTCGCTCTGCCTCGCTTTAACTAATGGTCATGTCCATTGCGAACGTAGTGATAAATCCTCCTATTATTCGGTCAAGCCAGTGGTCTACAACTCGCGCTATCTTATCTTCTGAAGTTTCCAGTCTGTGCACTAATTCTGGAGTCCACACTATCAGTTGGTTGAACCTACACCTTCCCTGGCTATTGGCTAACCTTGCAATCCACTCATACAGTTCAGAAGGAAAGGATGAAAAGAAAATCTCGTGGATTTCCGTATACATGTAGTGATCCAACAATTTTTTCTCAAATATTTGCAGAGTTCTGTTTTCTTGTGTTGTGAACTTGTGAATCTTCTTGTCCAACCACTCTTCAATTTCCTTCTTTTTTAGGTTCCAGTGGCACGACATCAGACATCCCTTATGCAGATCCCGGTCCCGGCAATGGAACCATCTGTTGGCTTTATGGGGCCTGACCCAGGTTTAGAAGTGATTTAGCCAAGAAAATCCCAGTACCACTGGCCCTTTTGGCAACAGTCTGTGGAGCGCGGACCGAGGTCTCACCCGAAGTAGTATGGGAGGGTACTGGAACTAGGTTTCTGCACCCTAGGGATGTCTTGATGAAGTTTCTGGAGGTTCGTGGTCTGAACCTGTGCGCTTGTGCTACTCCATTCAGTTGTCTATCCTTCACGACATGTGCCACTACCTCCGCTCACCTCTATAAGGGCATGAAGAAAGTACTACACTGATCTCTATTCTTACTGCACTATTATATTAGTGCTTAACTTAACTTGTGAGGGCCCAATACTCTTATTACTTCATTCAACATTCAGGTAAGTGCACGTAATCATAAATAGTATAAACACATAAAGATAAAAAGAAACATAGATGCACAATATTCCAAATCAAACTTATCTTTATTAATATTCCTTTTCAAGTACAATCCCACTTACAGACCCGACTCTACCCTGTGCACTCAGCTGTAGGGGTCTACACACTTAGCTGTGGACTCTAATAGGCCTCTATGCACTCAACTGTAGAGCCTCTTCCTACTGTTACGACCCAATACACTTCAACTTTCCCCCTATGCTCTGACCATGCCTTCGCATCTATCCATTACTTGCTTACCCAAAAACTATCTTTTCAATTAGAGCCTCGCTCTATTTAAACAATCCCATGGTTTGTGGACCATGGATAGGCTGACACAACTTTACATTATTTTACAATTCTTAGGGCGGACAACCCTATGACTCATCCTAGACTTTCATGCTCCATGTCCGCACTTCTTGGAGTCTTACAATACAATTGACCAAAACTTAGGCTTTAAGCCCCAAAACCTGCTGCGAGGGATCCCATGCCCAACAAGGGTAGGAAAAAACAACCGAGGAAGAAGGCAAAGGGTCAACTTTAGGATCAACTTGAGGTTGATTTTGTCCAGTTGGAGGTGTACTCGATTGTGGAGAAATCATGAAATTTTGAACCAAGAAGGTTGAAAACAACCATACTAGCAAGACAATGGTAAATCCTAGAAGGGACAATGTAGCCATATATGGAGCACTAATATTTCCAAAAGAAGGAAAATGACTAGGATTCCCATAAAAAGGAATTCCTTGATCGGTGGACTCTGGATTTGTCGCCATATGCTTCAACCTAAGATCACCTAAGGAGTGAGTGTGGAGGATGTTATTCATGGTCAATTAATTTTATTTTATTCAAAGTACCATAGCAAAACAAAAAAAGGATAATCTAGGCAAAAGGTTTACCAAGCAACTTTGAACTGCAGAATACCTCCCAGCAAACCAAGAAGTACAGGCAGGAAATCTCCCCGAATTCTGTGTTCAGTGTATCACAATGTACAAGGTGGTTGACTCGGTTACCTAAGGATGGATAGCAACCTAGTGTTTTCCTCCCATATATACCCGAAAGTACGTGGAGGCCCAATCCGTATAAGCATTGTCTAATGCAAAACTGCATAGTGAGAGCATTCCCTTATACTTTACATACTGTAACACCACCCTATATACTCGAAGGTACATGGACAAGCTATGATATACTCACGTACGTGGAATGAGGTATCACACTTGGGATGTATTGCAGAAAAGTTAGTGACAACTCCTTTGTTTTACGATGCCGGAACACGTCTCTAGCCTAGAACCACTAAATGTTCTTGTTAGGTGACAATGCTCCATTAGGTAAATTCAGATAAATTTTAAGTTGATCTTCTTTAGAATTTTCCTTTTAAGGTTCACCACATGTTGTATGTTTGCAATTCCTAAAATGCAACTAATATGATAAGCATTATTTCCATTCAATTTAGCAATGAAAATCCTTAGCTAGTAGGGATAGAGCAATCAGATCTTTGACAAAGAGCAAAGAGCACATCTAATGCAATTTCCCTAGCTATTCCTTTCAAGCATTCACAAACTACAATATGAACGATGCAAGTTTTTCTTTTCGGATCCCTTAATGTTATGATGAACAAAAAGGAAATATGCACATACAATCAATCAATCTTTAACAAGAATGAAGACTTTAACGACGGTTCAAATTCAAAGGAAGAGAAGACTTTACGACACTTTCTTTCGAATGAAGATTAATCAATTATATTCTAACTTTTACTATAGACTGATAATGACAAAGAAAACATTAAAGAAACATTAATCAATCAAATCAAAGTAGGGCTGGCAAGGAGTCAGAAACTTGTTCTCTGAGACATAACATTCATTGATCAATCAACAGGCAAAAAAGCAGAGAAACGTTGGCAAAAACAAATTCCAAAGGTGAAAATTTTCCCTAAGGTTGATCAGCGCAGGTCAAAGAGGGACTAAATGCACTGTAAAGCACTGTCTCTCACTTAAGGGTGCTCTACAGAGCATTGTCCCCTGACCAAGCCTATGTTGATTCCTGAGAGGCCACTCAAGAGTCATCTAACCTCAATTTTTGACCAAAAATTCAATGAAAAATAGCTGAAATACAGTCAATAAACACAAGTAGGGTCTACAAGAATGTCTTAGGAGGTGAATAAGCTACTAGGAAAGGTGATAGTTCCCCAGTGGAGTCACCAATTTGTTTTGAAGAATTTAGCATCTACGGATAAATACTAATTCACTAGACAAGTAGTTGTGCCTAGAACAACAGTTTAATGTGTTTTAGACTTTCCCTATAAGTAATATATGAGAAGAGAGCATAGAAGGCCTACCTATAGTTCTGCTTTCCTCTCGTCTCCCTTGTATCGATTCCGTCGCTCCTTCCCAAACTTAATCTGCTTGAAAAGTACCCTGTCAACACAACAGAAGACAAAACCCGATCAAAGCATATGACCCATTGAATATAAATGAAAGGAATCAGAAGAAATTCATACATATAAGCATTATGAAAGAACACATCATATGGAAAAAGGTTCAAACACTTTATTTGATAGAAGAAGGAATTACAACCATCAGTGTCTGATTCAAATTCATTCCTCCAGCTTGGATCCCATCCACATCACGTCAAGAGCAAGACAAGCTTGTGGCATCACATCATTTGCTCCAAAGTCAAGTCTCATAGCAGCATTATCTCCTTACAATTCAACATAATCTAGCCTCTGATCACTTAGATGAGTGGTCAATTTATAGGAAGATGAAGGAAGTTTTTTCATTAATAGTGACATTGAATGGCCTTCCATACTTATAATTAGTTCCATGGAGGAAGGGATGAGAGGATAGGATGCTCCTTAACTCATTCCTCATCCATTTTCGAGCTCATAAGAGTTGATAAGATAGGGAAACTTCTAGATGACTCCAAAAAATAAGAATATTCCCCAAACCCTATGTGAATTTCGCTCATTATTGCCCAGCACGGGTGAAAGGAAGCCTAAGTTCTCTACAGAGCACCCTGGCAGTGGACTCAATTGCTTTGCAGTGCACCTTCATAAGGGCTTACCTACGTTGGCCCCTCTAGAGGCAATTTTTGGATGTCTAAAAGTCATGAAACTATCTAGGAAGGAGGAATTCAAAGGGTTGACTTGTTTAGGGCATGAAACAACTAATTTTAGGATTTAATGAGTCCTAAAACACTGATCTAAATGTTGGGATTTGATGTGCCCAAATGGATCTGTAACATGTCGGGAGGGGGTCCCCTGGGTCAGTTTTGGGTTAAAACCCAAAGTTTTGATGTAATTGTTGTAAATGATGAAAATTATCCACGAATTGTGGTTGTGGAGTGCATAAATGATTAGGAGTAAAAGGGGTTTCAACCCCTTGTTTATGTAAAGTTCGGTTGGCTTTGAGATCCACCCATGGTCCGCGGACCATGGGATGGTATAAATAGGCGTGTCTTGGAGAGTCTAAGGCATATCATGTTAAAAAAGGGTCAATAGAAGATAGCACAGAGAAGTGGGTCAGATAGGAAATAAAGGCTCTGTAGTTGAGTGCGCAGAGGCCTAGGTAGAGTCCACGGCTGAGTGCACAGACCCCTGCAGCTAAGTGTGTAGGGAAGTTTTAAGTCTGTATTCTGAACTAGAAATCAATAAAGAAGTTGTTTTGGAAAAATATTGTGTATTGTTGTTTACTTCTGTTTATAACTTATGTTGTTGATGAAATAATATGTTTATGAAAATATTGATCTAATGATATGCAATTCTATTGAATAATGGTTAGAAGATGAACAAAGCATGTTTATGTAATTCTACGAAGACTTAGATAATTTATGTTATGTTTATTAAATAATTAAGTAGATTTGTGTGAACTCTGATCTAGGGTTGTTTTCTGGTGTGCGTAAGTGCATGAATAGATTGTTAAGGGTCTGCAAAGACCAATTGTTGACCTTCGTGAAGGTCTAAAGGCTGTTGGGATAGAATTGCAGTACCAAGCCCTAGGGGCTTATAGATATACGCGAAAGTAGATCTAGGGAGCTAAAATACATCACATTGATCTCTAGATGTGGAAACTTGGTTCCAGCATCCCCCCATACTGCTTCAGGTGAGGTTGTAGCCTGCGCTATGCGGATTTTTGCCGAAAGGGCCAGTAGTGTATGGTTTTGTTGGTTGCACAACTAACTCTAGACCTAGGTCAGGACCCCCTAATCCAACACTCAAAAGTAGTGCATAAAGTAGTGTGATTAAACTCTTTAGTGAATTGCATGAGCAAGTACCAGATACAAGAACTTTGACATGTTTATGATCTTCAGAGAGCAACATGGATTGATGGATGTGACCCTCCTAGGTAAGGGTTAGGGCTAATTAAGGACACTGAGATATGCCCTACCCTCCTGTTTGATCTCCTGGGGTTAGGAATTGAGGCTTAGGGATCCTAGGGTTAAGGGACCTCAAGATTTGATAGAGTATAGCCCAGTTAGCATCTGCCTTTCCCACCCATCTAGCCAATGGGTGTTGGATGATTGAGTTAGGCATGATCCTTACCATTTATGGTAAGTGGAATTCCACTCAAGCTAGAGATGCATGTGTTCCACTAATTGAATCTTTAGGGTCATGTTGGGAAGATCAATAGATAACAGGAT
The DNA here is from genome assembly GCA_031772625.1 of Pinus tabuliformis. Classification (NCBI taxonomy): domain Eukaryota; kingdom Viridiplantae; phylum Streptophyta; class Pinopsida; order Pinales; family Pinaceae; genus Pinus; species Pinus tabuliformis. Next base: position 181,466,215 of record CM062816.1, on the reverse strand, counting down.
AGGCATGATCCTTACCTTAGAAGGTAAGTGGCATCCCTCCTATTTTCTGTGGATTCTGGGTTGTAGCACTAGCTCGTCAATAACAAGGTTCCTTGGTAGTAGCATTATCTCCATGTAACAACCCTGGTAAAAAAATCTATGTAATAAAGTTAGTGAAGGAAAAATAATAACCAAGGTCATGGGACATCTGTTCCAAGATGAATGTTGGGAAAAAAATCTTAGTGTGGACGTTCATTTGGTTTATTATGGCTAAGTAAATTGACAAAGGAAATGGCAAAGGAATTGGAAAGGAAAAGTGGAATTAATTGGCATTTTATTTATGAAAATAAAAGAAACTAGGAGAAAAGGAAGGTGAAAGGTCACATGTTGCATGTGAGGAGGAAAATGAAGGAAAATAATGGAAAATGAAGAAAATAGAGGCCTCATTAATAAAATGGCTTCTAAGGATCAGTTCACAATATTTTATCAGTTCAATTTTGGAGCTCTCTCCCTATTCTCTCTACTCTCTCATACTATTACACACTTAGAGTATTCTTGGAGCACTCTAGCATTGGAGGAAAGAAGGAAAATGAAGGACAATAAAGCAAGAGCAATCAAGGATCAAGCAAGGAAGAGTAAGAGTAAGGATTGAGTTGCATGTATGATTTCCTTACTAGTTTTGGCATGCATGGTACATGCATGTGTGTTTTTGGTTCTCTTGGTATCATTGGCATGGGTCTTTCCAGGTGTGACGGTGGTTTTCAACCTTGCCTTGTCATTTCCAGATATCCATGGTGTGATGGGTCTCTCTTGTTTTAGTTGATCTAGATTTCCAATTGGATTCGAAGCTAAGTGGGGTAGTATCAGGATTAATCACAAGGCCTAGGAATCCCTTGGTGGGATATACAATAAAGCCTGGTGTTGGGTAGTGGAGGCCCTGCGTAACGGTTTTGGGGCTTAAAGCCTAGAAGTTAGGGTAATGATATTGTGAAAAGCTCCACGAAATGCACAGAGTGTGAATTGTAATGAGTCAAGTCAAAGGGTTGTCCGCCCAAAAATAATATAAAATAATAGGAAGTAAGTTGGCCTGCCCATGGTCCGCGGACCGTGGGAATGTATAAATAGAGCGAGGTTCTAAGGGTAGAAGGCAGTTTTTTTGAGAAAATATTGAGTTTTATGGGTTTGTAAAGGAAATATTCTCTATGTGTCTGTAATTTCGAGTCAAGGGTGTGGGAGATAGATAGAGGCTGTGTAGCTGTGTGTGCAGAGGCCTGGTAGAGTCCGCAGATGTGTGTGTGGACCCCTGCAGCTAAGTGCGCAGGGCGGATCTGGTTGTATTGATAGAAGATAAATAAAGATAAGAAGTTTTGAATAGCGTGTGCTTTATTGCAAATATATCTATTGCTTATGTTCTAAATTGATGCACTATCTCTATTTTGTTAAAGATGATTGTGCGCACTGGTTTTATTGTTATCTGTAACAAATTCATTAATAAGAAAATGCATTAGTATGGATCTATGCGACAGTGGTACAGAGTGGCGCAAGGCTGTAGAACAGCTCGCGACCTCTCCAAACCACATCAAGACATCCCAAGGGTGCGGAAACCTAGTTCCAGCACCCTCCCCTACTACCTCAGGTGATATTTCAATCCGTGCTCCGCAGACTGTCGCCGAAAGGGCCGGTAGTACGGGATTTTTTGGGCTAATAACTCTTCTGAACCTAGGTCAGGCCCCAACAAACCAACAAATGGTTCCATTGCCAGGACCAGGATTTGCCTGAGGGATTTCTGGTGTTGAAAGTCTGGAACCCTATGAAAAAAGAGATTGAAGAGTGGTTGGATCATAAGCTGTACAAGTTCATAGTGGGCCCTGACACTCCCGTACACAAACTAGAAGTCAAACATGACGAGCGCGATCAAGTTTCCGTTATTCAAAGGAGTAGGGAGCAAAGATCCAGAATAGTTTTGATTCATAGTAAGGGTAGTATGGGAAGCGCATAGAGCTACGGACGATAATATTAAAAAGGCTACCCTGGTGAGTGTGCTACAGGACCGCACATTGACATGGTATATAAAGTACTTGAACGATCACCCGAATGCGGGAATAGTGGCGATCCAGGATGCATTGAACAAAGAATTTAGTTGGCCAAAATCAAAAACGCAGTTGATCATCGGGTTCAAGGAGATCATGATGCTGCTAGGAGAAACCCCTTGGGATTTGGATCAGAAACTAAAAAGTACGATTCAATAAGCTAACATGATGTTACCGAATGGGCAACACTGCACATAGTTTGTGGCATCTTTAGCACCACATCTACAGACGGCGCTATCACAGCAGAAGATCTCGACCTAGGCTAAAGCATTAGAGATCGCGATAAGGTTACATGAGACTCTAATATAGGATCCTAGGTTGGGAGTTCAACAGATCCACGTGCAAATACAAAACCTGTGTTTAGAAATGTAGAGTTTGAAACAACAGAAGGCACCCCGGCCAAAAGCACGGGAGGAAGTGTGGTGCATAAAATGTAGAATGCAGGGCCAAGATAAGGATCACTGCCTGGTCTTTGTAAACTATTCGACAGTGAGGGGACCAATACCGTTGCGACAAGAGGCACCAGTGGGGCTAAGCATAGCCCCCTCGCTCTGGTGCGCAATCTGCCAGGTAGGAGGAAAGCATAACGCGAACAACTGTCACCTACTGCAAAAGTTTACCTAGACCCCCTAGCATCTATTTTGCAATTTTTGGAGATTGGTGGGCCACAAGGAATGAGACCACTGTAGCTATGAATTATTGATGGATCAAAAACCTACCTATAGGATGCAGACTGAGGCATGAGGTCAGGATCCAGCCGCGGCGATAGCACATGGTGGATTCCAGGGATGCAGACGAGGACAGGGAGGAATGGGGCCAGGAAGGGGCCGTGGCCAGCTAATCTATTACAACTACTGAGGACCAGGGCACTAGGCGCGTGATTGTACCAACCCAAGAAGAATATCGTGTCCATACTACGAGCAGTTCGATCATGAAATGATAGATTGCCCCACACTGATAGCGCATATATGTGAGAAAAGTGCAGCGCAACCTTTGGCGACACAGAACGTCCAAATGATGAGGTCCGAACAGCGCAAGGAAGACCCCAACGTGAATCTGATGCTCAGAAGCGGCGCGACTACAGGGGAAGATAAGGGGAAATTAACTGAGGTAGGCCCAGGGGTTCGTAAAACCCCTACAAAGCAGCATGAGTTCGACTTGGAGCATGTGAAGAAGACATTTACGGAAGCTCAAAAGAGCTTCATGGAGGTCTCTACTTCCGATAGTGAGGATCAACCCAAGCAAGGAATGGATCCCTCGATGTTAACTACCTTTTTAGAGACATGTATGAAGTTGCTGCATGATAATAAGGTGGTTAAGGGATTACAAGAGCTGATAACTAGGTGCGCAGGGCTAGGTGCGCCTCGCATGGTCTGGAAATTGGGAAAACATGCTTTGGACACTGGATGGGAGTTGCAATTAACAACGCAGATCAATGACTATGAGATGGATCAGGTCATTCTGGACTTAGGCTCGGATGCAAACATACTACCTAAGCAGACGTGGGAACGCATGGGCAGGCCCACATTATAATGGTCTGTGATTCAATTACGAATGGAAAACCAACAAAATATCTTGCCCATGGGGAGATTGCAAGGAGTCACAGTGGATATAGAAAGCGCAAGCACACAAACAGATTTTGAGGTAACAGAAATTATGGATGATAGTAACCCTTACCCCACATTATTAGGAATATGCTGGGCCATGGATATGAATGTAGTCATCAATCTAAAAAACCGGAAGATGATATTTGAGAAGAATTCCCTACGCGTAGTTGTACCGCTAGACCCGGTTGAAGGAGCGCGCTACATGGAACTCGTATGCGATGATGGAAGTGAGGAGGACTTGGATCATATCTACAAGATAACGGCGCGTGATCAGGATTGGGTAAATCCAACTGCAGAAGGAAGAATATCGTTTGAACACACAAAAGCTTGCCTTTCAGATTCAGATGAAGAAGATGAATGATGGCATAATAGGTTGAATGGAGTAACAACGTTAAACTAGAATATGATGAGTAGGTCATTGTATTGTGTTAAAGTTTAGGATCGAGAACTGCCAATGTATGAGGGGTTGACAGCGATGGATGAATTCCTTACCAAGTTTGAGGGTGCGCTACCTGAACACCAGCGGTTTGATGCATTAAAATGGGTGTTGCATGCAATGCCTGCGCGTTGGTGGGGAACACATGAAGGAACTTTTGAAGATTGGCGTGGCTGCAGTCGGATGATGTAGATAAGGTTTGGGAAGCCAGAACTACAAGTAACTAAGAAATACGATAGACGCGATGACCTCCATAGGCACCTTACCAGATGGACCCTGGCCTATGGAGAAGAACCCCAGCCAGAGTGGGTACACTTATTTTATCACACTCTCGATCATCCCAAGGAACTGGTATACAGAAACATAACTTTGACATGGTACTAGCAAATGGGATATTTTACGTGAAGGATTTTTATTAACATTCTTATTTGAAGATCAATGGATGGATACGTTTGACGATGCATTGCAACTTGTGAAGGCCACCAATTTCAATGTACCACTAGAACTAGAGGAAATAGTGCAGCCAGATTGGTCGCATCACTTGAGGCAGGCCCTAGAATGCTACAATGTGCAGGTAGAAGATGATGATGATGACCCTAGAAACATCAATATTCTGGAAATAGAGGGGAGTCGCGAGGTTCACGGACCAGCAATCGAGGATCCTGACATCACCATGCTACTGAAAACAAAACAAGTAAACATTGGAACGGAGGAGGAGCCAAAATATGCAATGCTTGGGGACTATTGGGATGATGCCACAGTGGAAAAGATCGTCAAGTTACTTCATAAATATCAAGATTTATTCCCGACTAAAATAACGGAGTTAAAAGGGATTCTCAGCGACCTAGGAATGATGAAGATAACCTTGAAGCTGGATGTGAAGCTAGTCAAGTAGCGACCTTATCGGTTGAACCCAAAATACAAAACAAAGGTCCACGAAGAATTGGATAAAATGCTTGCAGTAGGAATAATTAAACCAGTGGAGGAATCCGACTGGGTAAGTCCTATGGTTGTACAGGAGAAAAAACAGAAGGGTGAAATTTGCATCTGCGTGGATCTCAGGAAGCTCAATGATGCATGTGTTAACAATCCATTCCCAACACCATTTATAGACGAGGTCCTGGAAAATGTGGGTGGACAGGAAACCTACTCCTTCACAGATGGGTTCTCAAGATACCACCAGATCAAGATCACGCAGAAGGACAGGAGTAAAACAATGTTCGCCACCGAATGGGGCTCCTTTTAGTACACTATGATGCCCTTTGGACTGAAGAACACACCGATGATATTCTCGCACGTCGTGGTAGCTGCATTCAAGGAATTTATACACAAGTTCTTGGAAGTATATCTTGATGATTGGACCATATTTGGGCTAGTCAAGAACATACCGTGAGCTTACGGTTAATGTTGGATACGTGTCGATGACACCAGATTGCGCTAAATATAAAGAAGTGCACTTTCCTCATCCCCTTTGAGAACTTTCTCTGTGGTCTATAGGAAAGGCCTAATGGTGGATCTGGTGAAGATTGCTATAATACTCAATTTTCAAGCACGACTCAGTGTCAAACAACTGTGTGCCACATTGGGGAACACTAGTTACTATCGAAAGTTCATTAAGAGCTATGCATAGATCATAGCACCTATGGAACAATCGCTGAAAAAGGATGCTACTTACTGTTGGAATGAGGAATGTAACAAAAGTCTGGAGACTCTCAAGGAGAAGATGGCATCAACTCCCATTTTGGTCTTTCTGAAATGGGACATCGAATTTCACATGCATGTTGACGCATCGTGTATCATGTTGGGCGCTATGCTTATACAGGAAGGAGTGGAAGAAATTGATCACCCAATCGCATTCACAAGTTGATGACTATCCAAAGTAGAGAAGAACTACTCCACTACTGAGCATGAGGGCTTGGCGATGTATACGCCCTCCAGAAATACTGCCACTATCTACTCGGAGGACACTTTAAGATGTATATTGATCACTCTGTGCTAAAATATCTAGTGAATAAGCCTGTGTTTGGGGGGTGCATTTGTAGGTCACTGCTATTATTTCAAGAATATGATTTCAAAGTCATCATAAAGCCGGGACGTCTAAACGCAGGACTAGATCACTTGTCCCGAATTAAGAACGGTGAAGAGCCCACAAACTTAGAGAAAGGACTACTTGATGCACAACTGTATGTAGTACGTGTCATGGATGGCCACTTTGAGGATATAATCCACTTCTTAACCACAGTAACTGTGCCGTAGGGATATTTCATTCAGCAGAAGAAAGAAGTGGTGATATGCGTAGTAGACTTTACTGTTATTGCAGGGCATCTCTACAAAATGGGAAACGATGAAATATTACGTAGATATGTACATGAATTCAAGCAAGGACAGATCCTTGTCGAAGCACATGGGGGGGTTGCAGGAGGACATTATGCGGGACGTGCCACAGCACAAAAGATTCTTCGCGCTGGACTATGGTGGCCAACTCTACATCAAGACTCACAAGCATACTTTCGGTCCTGCGACGTATGTCAACGGACTGGGAAACCATCGTGGAGGGATGAAATGCTGCTCAGACCACAGATGACACTGCAGCCATTTGAAAAATGGGAAATCAACTTTGTGGGGCCTAGCACACCTCAAGGAAAGACAGGGGCACACCATATCATCACCGTGACAGAATACTTGACCCAATGGGTGGAAGCACAAACAGTTAAGGACTACATGGCTGCTACAGCTGCGAAATTTTTGTTTGAGAATGTGTCAACATGGTTTAGATGTCCAAAAATTCTAATGAGCGACCACGGAGCACACTTCCTGAATGAGACTATCAGCGCGCTCACTGAGGAGTTCCAGATATATCATCAACAAAGTACGTTGTACCATCCACAAGCAAATGGGACCGTTGAAGCTTTTAACAAGATTTTGGAGACTGCGTTGACAAAGGTTTGTAATGCATAGTGAAACGATTGGGATTTATGAATACCTACTATGCTATGGGCATACTGCACAATGTGCAAGAAGTTGATGGGCTAGATGCCTTTCCGGCTAGTCTATGGTAAGGAAGCCATCATGCCAATGGAGTACATTCTACCTAGTTTGCTCATAGTAGCGACGACAGGCATGGAAGACCGTGGGGCTTTGGAAGAAAGGATCGCACAAATAGAAGAACTTGGCGAGGAATGGTTTCTGGTAGGATTCCATCAACAGGTACAAAAGCAATGGGAAAAAGCTTGGCATGATAGCCATATCAAGATGTGCACGTTCAAAGAAAATGATATAGTGTTACTATATGACAGCAAGTTTGAGAAATTCCCTGGAAAGCTCGAATGCATTGGCTAGGACCCTATGTAGTCAAAGAAGTCACAGATGGAGACACGGTCCAGCTTTCTAAGCTGAATGGAGAGCCTTTCCCAGGCAGAGTAAATGGAAATCACCTAAAGCTCTACATGGGTGGCCGATTGCCTGACTAACCGACCGAAGGACAGTCTCACCGCTCCAGGCAGTTGAAAGAGAGCGCAGGATGATAAAGCAGCCTATGAGGGAGCTGCACGACAATAAGGGAGCACATAGCATTGGTATGTCACAAGGATCATGGTTGCATAGAAGGGATTGCGCTGCTGCGTGGACAAACGGAGAGGTGACCATTGTTGACACTGTTCATGACAAGATGTCTGAGTTATGGTGAAAAGGAGCGGGCGACGAGAAATTAAGAGACAGGGCACGAGCCAGATCTACAACGATCTATCGCAGGCATCACGATATGGCACCAGAAAAGGAGGGAACCACTGAATTTGAATTTCAAAACTCTTATAAATCATAGGGGGGCATCCGCCGAATGATCTATGGTTTCGAGAGAAGTAATCTATTGAGCCTTTCCATCCGTATGGAACTGTTCATTATTGACGCTCAAGGAGTAATCCTAGACAATGTAATATGGCCAATGAAGCTGCATGACTTTTTGAATAATGTGGTATCAACAGTTGCGGGCACTATGTAGAGTTTAGCACCAACAGTAGGGGATGTATCAAAAATTCTTAGACACAAAGCAGAATTGGTTCGGATGTCGCTACCTAACCCATGGGCTGGCCAGCGACCCATAAAGGATAAAGGAAAGCCTATGAAAATGGAGATAAATGATGGAATTTTAGTTAACAGTTCATCTCTAATGCACCTTGAAGAGTGGGATCTCGTGGACAACAAAAATCACCTTGCAAAATTGCAACACAAGTTGTAGCAGACAGTGCGTATAGTAGACCAGAAATTAGAAACTTATTGCATAGGCACGAAGAGTTCCCATATGTGGTGCCCCAGCTTGAGCTAAAATCCTTTGAAGGGGTGCTCTGTGTTAACCGAGTAGAGCGGAATGAGAAACATCAGTTGCACGAAGTAGTGGAGGCACTGGAGCAGGAGCTAGAAGAAGAGTTGCAGGAGACAAAGAGGGAGCAGCGGAACATAGTATGTCACTCGCAGGGATGGTGGACCACGAAGCCTTGGTAGCGTGAATCGCCGCATCGACGAGTGACTCGAGACAAGTCACGATGATTATGTTGGGGGCCTATTGGGTAGCAGAGGCCCTGCATAACAGTTTTGGGGCTTAAAGCCTAGAAGTTAGGCTAATGATATTGTGAAAAGATCCGCAAAATGCACAGAGCGCAAATTATAATGAGTCAAGTCAAAGGGTTGTCCGCCCAAAAATAATATAAAATAATAGGAAGTGATTCGGCTTGACCTTGGTCCACGGACCATGGGAATGTATAAATAGAGCAAGGCTCTAAGCGTAGAAGGCAGTTTTTTTGAGAAAATCTTGAGTGTTATGGGTTTGTAAAGGAAATATTCTCTCTGCGTCTTTAATTCCAATTCAAGGGTGTGGGAGATAGATAGAGGCTCTGTAGCTGTGTGCACAGAGGCCTAGTAGAGTCCACAGCTGTGTGCACAGACCCCCACATCTGAGTGCGCAGGGCGGATTTGGTTGTATTGATAGAAGATAAATGAAGATAAGAAGTTCTGAATATCATGTGCTTTATTGTGAATTTATCTGTTGCTTATGTTCTAAATTGATGCATTGTCTCTTTTTTGTTAATGATGATTGCGTGCACTGGGCTTTATTGTTATCTGTAAAAAATTCATTAATAAGAAAGTGCATCGGTACGGATCTATGCGACAATGGTACATAGTGGTGCAAGGCTGCAGAATAATTTGCAACCTCTCCAGAACACATCAAGGCATCCCAAGGGTGCGGAAACCTGGTTCCAGCAACCTCCCCTACTACCTTAGGTGAGACTTCAGTCCGCACTCCATGGACTGTTGCCGAAAGGGCCGGTAGTGTGGGATTTGTTGGGCTAATAACTCTTCTGAACCTAGGTTAGGCCCCAACAATCCAACACCTAGTTGTGAATACCCTTGATTAGGCTTAGGAACCCCTTGACTGGTAATGGTGGGATACACCATAAAGCCCAGAGGGTGGAGGCCTCGTAGGCCTAGGAATCCCTTGACCGGTAATAACGGGATACATGGTAAATCTGATAGGTGGAGACAGACAAATTCCTCATGGTTTAGGTGGAGAGATCCGGAGGAATCCATTCTTGTTTAGGGCCTAGTGATCTGGTGGGATTACGGTAAAGGCTGGTTGTATTGATGAAGGTTTCATGCCTAGGAATCCCTCGATGGATATATGTTAAAGCTTGAGGAAGCCTTGATTGGTTTTGTTGTGAGTCCCAAATTCATGCTTGGAATAAGGCACAGGGTGATTGGCTGAAAGAAAGATTTGGTTCAGCCTAATCTATGGTCAGGTGGTTTGAGGAAGCCCATGAAATGGTTGGATTATTTATACATTAATAAGAACTCCTTTTCCTTTTTTATTTCATGTGTAAATGTAATTTTTAATATGTGGTTTTTATGGTTGTTCTACTCTTGTTATTTTGTCGGTTATATGTTGGCTATAAGCATGGTTCATGATAGACTTTGGTTATGGCTCTCATCATGATTTGATTAATACAAGAAATGTTAATGAATATATGACCTACTAGATGATAATGCAACTATTGTGATAAGGCATCAATTATTCTTGATGATTCCCAAATAAGTATGAGACCCCTATGCTAAGATTTGTGGTTATGACCTATAGATTAAATGTTTGTGATATGTTTGACAAAATTCCTATCATGTCTAGTAGGATTCAAGTCAAGTCCTTGTACCAATGTTTGCATTATTATCTTTAATTCATTGTTATTTATGATTTTTGGAAGTTTCATGAAGTTATGGGCAAAGGCCTGAGACCTAGCCCTAGAAAAGTGGCATAGAATCTAGGGTTGCTGGCTCAGAACTTCTTGAAGAAGGCCACAGTCACATGCATGCCTTGTTGTGGGAGTGACTGCAGGGTCTCAATCACATGCATGGCTTTCCATGGGAGTGACTAGGGGTCTAGCTGATCTGAAAATGGGGCTCTCAAGATTCTTGTCTAACTTACAAGAACCTCTCCCACTTCCAAAGCTTTAACTTTTCCCAAGTCTTAATGATTAACCAATGCGGAATTGTGGAATTAAGAAATGATTGAAAATAAAGTGTATGCTTGTATTTGTTTTTAGCTGATTATTTACTTTAAAATCTGTTGTTTGTGCTGATATGGGAATGTGCTTAAACTAATAAATAAATGCATATAATAGTAGTTAAAGCAATAGTAAAAACAAACACATAAGACAACAATATAATATGGAGTTCACCCTGATATCTTGGGCTATGTCTCCTTGAGATCTAGTCAACTTGACTAGGCTCCCTGGGATTATGGTAATAGTTCTTTTACAAGTTCCACACTCAACTCCAATGTTTTACACAGGAACATTGGGCTCAGAACACCATCTTATCCCTTGGCTCTTGGAGCTCTTCAGATTTCTAGCTCTGGCTCTTGGCTCTGGCTTTGGCTCTTGCTCTGGCTCTTAGCTCTAACTCTAGCTCTGGCTCTTTGGTGCGAGCTCTAGTTCTGGCTCTCAACTATCACTTCTGGCGCTCGCTCTGGCTCTTAGCTCTGGCTGTGGCTCACAGCTCTCTACTCTGGATTCTCTAAGCTATTTCTCTTGTCCTTTTCATGCCTCTATGAGTCGCTCAACCTCCAAGAAACTTCAACAACAATATGTTGCTATCAATTGAGATCTCTAGCTTTTCACTCGACCTCCAAGTGACTCCAAAGACTCTCTGCACATTCAGCTTTTTCTCGCTGTTCGCTCTCCTCTCTTCTTCTGTCCCCGTCTGTTCGAATCCCTTCTTTTAGCTGTTACAATCACTACATCACACCTCACAGGGAAGCGGCCACCTATTCTGTAATGGATAAGTGTTAGGTTCACTGGAAACACTCGATCGTTTGAAACAACTATTATTTCTGTTTACTCCAAGAATGCCCACGAAACATGAATCTCTGCCAACTCATCGTCCACGTCAGACTTCAAATCTTTATGCACCGTAGCTTATTTATCCCTCCAAATCTGATCTCCCATCAGGTGCAATCTCTGTCGTTAGATCTGGGGCCTCTAGATCCTACGGTCATCACTCTTATCACGCGGTTGACTTGCTCGACCATTAGCCCGCGATGAGAGCAGTTTTCTCTCTCATCCACCGGACACACGTCATTCAACATATGACATCACTTGGTCCTCTGACAAACCCATTTACCACCCAAAATTCCTCTGATATTCCACCGGTTTTGGAGCACGGGACCCGCCTATCAGCTTCAGCGCTTTTCCCACGGTTTTCTGATTCCCCTTGTGACCAAGCACTCAGGATTTTCCTTCTTGAGGGGTTTTGCCTAGCAATGTGCTCCGTTTCTGGGTTTGAGCTTCCCAACTGCCATTTTTGCACCATGCACAGTCTCCATGGGCCAACGGTCAAGTGCTTTGAACGAAGGTCCTCGTTGCTCCATGCTAGCTGCAAATTACCATTATTCAGAGGTTATTTCTGATAAACTCAATATCCACAAGACTTTGAACTTCAGCATGAGTTTCTTTATAGAGTTTGGGTAACTTTAAGAGAGTTTAAGGATCCTATTCGGATCATGCCTTCCCACTAAAAGAAATTTTGGTCCACCAAAAGACTGATATACTGATCTGAGTAGTAATGAGAGTGACAACACCCTCTTCTTTCAGCCTCCCTACACTTGCCTTTGCATAGTGCCTCTAAACCACAATCTCTAACCACTTCCCTTCTTGGATGGGTTGGTCATCTTGGGAAGAACTATTTTCCTCCTTGACTTCATGTAGAACTTCTATTGTGAAGTTTATAGGAGGTAGTTTAAACTTCCCATTATGCTCTTAACCTGCAAAATGATACCCAAATACAGAATATGCGAAGAAAAGATACCCAGAACACAGAATAGCAATGATTTTATTATTCAAAGAGTAATGTTCACTTGCCTCTTCGAGGGAGCAACCTCCAATAGAGCAGAGCTCGACTACAAAATAAGACACGATGCTCCTCGCAGGGAGTCTCTATCCTTTATATATGACTCATACATGCAATACCACGGGCCAATATCGTGGGTTTTATTAATACCATATATCTAATACTACGGCCCATTTGCAACTAACTGTGGTTCCGTCATTAATTGCGGATTAACCACTTACAATTATTAATATGAGCTTTATTGACTCTTGACTATGACGTGATCCCATTGCATAAATAAGGGTTTAGGGTGGGACCCTAACATGCCCTCCCCCTTAAGATGAGCCTTGTCCTCAAGGCTGAAGCTGCGGAAACTACTGAAGAATAGTGGCTGGTTCCCAAGTTGCATCTTCCAGAGAGGTGTCTTTCCATTTGACGAGGACTTCCTTAATCATGCGGCCGCGCAATTGCTTGTCTCGTGTGTCTAGGACCTGTTTGGGTTGAAGCCAGATGGATCCTTCTTCGTCCAATTCAAGTAGACTGGTTTGAATTCTACAATTGTTCCCAATCACTTTCTTGAGGCATGAGACATGGAAAACTGGATGGATTTTTGCAGTAGGTGGCAAGGCCAACTTGTAGGCCACTTCTCCAATGCGCTGAAGTACTTGATATGGTCCGTAGAATTTGGGAGAGAGTTTCTGACACCCCTTGTCCTTGAGTGATGTTTGCTTATATGGTTGTAGCCGTAAAAAGACCTGATCCCCTTCTTGAAATTGGCGCTCTGAGTGATGTTGGTCTACCTGTTGCTTCATGCGCTTCTGAGCTTGATGAAGATTCACTCGAAGATGGGCGAGCATGGTTGTGCGGTGTTGTAGGAGTTGATCCACTGCTTGTACTTTTGAGCATCCCTTGAGATACGAAGTAGGTGAAGGCGGGAGTTGACCATATACTGCTTCATAGGGAGTCATTTTGGTGGTGGCATGATAGTTGGTGTTATACCACCATTCAGCCAGAGGTAACCACTGTACCCAAAGGTGTTGCTTTTCTGAAGTGAAACACTTAAGGTAGGTTTCTAGACATTTGTTGATGGCTTCGGTTTGACCATTTGTTTGCGGATGATAGGAAGTACTGAGTTTGAGTTGAGTGCCTTGTATTCCGAAGAGTTCCTGCCAAAAATTACTGGTGAAGATCGGGTCGCGGTCGGACACAATAGAAGTGGGCATGCCATGCAATTTGAAGATCTGATCCATGAAAGATTGAGCAACCAAAGTTGGTGTAAACGGGTGGGGTAGGGCGCAGAAATGAGCATACTTCGACAGTCGGTCCACAACCACCATGATGACTGACTTGTTCCGTGACTTTGGAAGACCTGTAATGAAATCCATAGAAACCTCCGTCGAAATTGATGCCGGAATGGGCAATGGTTGTAATGTGCCTGGTGTGTTGACGGTTTCCCCTTTGTGGCGTTGACAAACATCACATTCTGCTACGAAAGTAAGGATGTCCTTTTTCATGCTTGTCCAAAAAAATGATCTTCTGGTGCAAGCATACGTCTTCTGAAAGCCCGAATGTCCTACAATGGGAGATGAGTGCAATTCTGCCAAAATGCGATTTTTAAGGGTGGATGTTGGTGATATTACGACTCTGTCCTTGTAGCGAAGAATATCATCTTGCCACAAGTAGCCCTTGGTGGAATTTGGATCTACCTGCAATTGAGAAATGAGTTGGGAGAGCCCGGGGTGTGAAAACCATTCCCTGCGAGCCTCTTCAATCCATTCTGGAATGGGGAGGGAAATTGCTAGCAGAGTACTTTCCTCCTCAAATTGGCGAGATAATGCATCTACTACACTATTGTCTTTCCCTTTATTGTAAATGATCTCATAATCATATCCCAGCATTTTGGCTAGCCATTTATTTTGTTGTGGGGAGGATAGGCATTGCTCCAAAAAATATTTAAGACTGTGATGATCTGTGCGGATTTTGAAACGTCGCCCCAATAAGTAAGGTCGCCAGGTCTCGACTGCATGTAAGATGGCCATCATTTCCTTCTCGTAGGTAGATTGGCCCAGATTCCTCCCACTGAGTTGTTGGATTGTGAAGGCCAACGGTCGCCCTTCCTGCATTAAGACTGCCCTAATACCTGTACCCGAAGCATAACATTCAATGACAAAAGATTTGGTGAAGTCAGGTAGTGCTAAGACTGGAGTGGAACACATGGCATTTTTTAGAGTTGTAAAGGCCTGTTGTGCTTCCTCATTCCAGAAGAATGAATTTTTCTTTAGGAGTTGGGTGAGGGGCTTCGCTATGTGACCATAGTTGCGGACAAATTTACGATAATAGCCTATGAGACCCAAAAATCCTCTCAAGCTCTTCAAGGTCTTAGGTTGAGGCCATTCCTGCATTGCCTGGATATTTTTGGGGTCCACCTTGACACCTTCACACCCCACAATGTGGCCCAAATACTCTACTTTTGCCATGCCAAAGGAACACTTGGACATCTTGACAAATAATTTATGCTTGTGGAGTAGTTGCAAGAGTAGATCTACATGCTGAAGCTGTGCGGCCCAAGTGCAACTATAGATGAGGATGTCATCGAAGAAAACAAGGACAAATTTCCTGAGATATGGTTTGAGAATGTGGTTCATAAGGCTCTGAAAAGTAGAGGGGGCATTACAAAGACCAAATGGCATGACCAGGAATTCATAATGGCCTTCATGAGTTCTGAAAGCAGTCTTGGGGATGTCAACTTCCTTCATGCGAATTTGGTGGTATCCTGAGCGAAGATCCAGATTAGTGAAGAATTGAGCCCCATTGAGTTCATCCAGCAAATCATCAACCACCGGGATGGGAAATTTATCTTTGACTGTCAACTTATTGAGGGCCCTGAAGTTGGGACACATCCGCCACTCCCCATCTTTCTTGAGCACCATGACCACTGGGGATGAATAAGGACTAATGCTGGGACGAATGACACCTGCTTCCAAAAGTTCCTTGATGATTTTTTCTATTTCATTCTTTTGGGTGAACGGATATCTATATGGGTGCACATTTGGGGGTTGGGCCCCTAGAACCAAGGTGATGCTATGATCATGTTCCCCTCGCGAGGGTGGAAGCTCATGAGGCTTGTCAAAGACCGGCAGATGGTTATTTAAAATCTGTTGCATCTCAGGATGAATTGGTAGAGGCTTGGTTTTGACTGCCTGGATGGCATTAAATTGAGCTACAACTCCATGATTGCCCTTTTCTAACAATTTTTCCATCCTATGCGAGCTAATGATAGAGGGGGCTCCCGCCTGGAGTCCACAGAGGGTATGTGTGTAGTTGTTCTGCTTAAAACTCATATATAACTCCTGGAAATCCATTGTGATTGGCCCAAAAGTGCGGAGCCATTCAGTGCCGAGGACAATGTCGCAACCCCCCATGTGTATGGCAAACATGTGGGTTTTCAACTGATAATCCCCCATTTGAAGTTTGACATTTTCACAGCGGCCTTCACATTTCATTGTGCCTCCATCCGCAATTTGAACATGGAAGTTAGAAACTGCTCATACAAAACAATGCACTGCTTCTGCGACTTTTTGATGGATGAAATTATGTGTACTTCCACTATCAATCAAGACTACTACTGGGCGATGTTTAATAAAACCTCTGATTTTGAGAGTTTGAGGGGAAGAAATCCCTGCCAAAGCATGCAACGAAATAACTGGTTCGTCAGAGACATTGTCCTTTTGGTTGTCTTCTTCTAGCGGCTCCTGTTCCTCCAGTGGTGGATCTTCCTCTGTTGAGCTGTAGTCAGTGGCATCAATTTGAAAAAATTTGGGCTCCTTGAATTTATTGCCTGGGGAGTATTTTTCATCACAGTAGTAACATAGGCCTTGCTTTCTTCTTTCGGCCATTTCCGCAGGTGACACCTTTTGGACCTTAAGTGTTTGAGTCGTGTTGTGAGCCTGTGGGGGCCGACCTTTAGCAGAGAAATTTGGGCGACTGTATTGGGCTGTTAATGCACGTTCCACGTTACGAGCTACCTTGCAAGCCTCTGTCCATGTGGGAGGGTGGTGCAGTAGGACTTGGGCTTTGATAGCTTCTTTAAGACCGCTGATAAAACATTCCGTGTAGAACACATTTGAGAGACCCCAAGTGTGGAAGGCTAAGGCTTCAAAAGCTGTAATATATTCATCCACTGTACCAGTCTGTCGGAGCTTAGTAAGATGACCCAAAAAAGATGATTCCTGGTCAAAGCGGTCTTGAAGAGCTTTGGTGAATTTGGTCCAAGTCCTAAAAGGTCTAGTGCAACGCTGATGCCATTCCCACCATTGCCACCTTTCATTGTCCAAGTACATGCTCCCCAACATAAGCTGAGTCACATCATCGAAGATGTGATTCAGTTTGAAATACTGCTCCATTTGTGTTATCCATGCCGACAGGTGAGAACCGTCAAATTTATGCATATCCAACTTGGGAGGTCGCTGACTGGGTGGTGGGTGGGTGTGCCAGACGTGAGGAGAGTGGCTAGACTCACCCTCATTGTGTTCAGTGCCATTATTCTCCTCCTCATGGGCTTGCTCCTTGCCCTTCGGGACTATTTTCTCGACCATGCTACATAGTCCGGTAAGCTGAAGGTGGAGGTTGTGCATTGATTCTTCAAGTTTTTCCATCCTTTCATTGGCCATCACTTGAGCTCTAGTTTCTACCATACACCAACCGGATTTTTTGAAAATTGGGACCGCCTAAAAAAATTTCACTAAGAAGTGAATGGTACCACCGTGCTCAGCTCGTCGTCCTGATTCTGATGGGCTAGATCACCAATAAGCACCCCGAAAGATCTCAGATATATATATATATATATATATATATATATATATATATATATATATATATATATATATATATATATATATATTTTGAAAACTCCTAATGGAGTTTTACTCCTTCCTTATCAATACTGCAGTGGCCAAATCCTCAAAATGTCAATGCAGCCAAAAGTCCTGCGAAAATTATACCCCGGTATAGGAACCCTTCACAACGACTCTGATCTGGTGGATCTGAGAGATCTGAATGGTGGATCTGATGGCGGAACAGACTGCTTCTACGGATCTGATGGATCTAATAGATCGGAATGGCTGATCTGTGAACTCGAGACTGCGGGACTGATGTCTACTGCTGTTGCACCCCTTTGCACAGGCGGATCTGGAAGAGATGCTGTGTGATCCCTCGATAGAAAAGGGAACTATGGTCTTGAGGAGTGTCAGGTGCTACAGATCGCAATATACATAAGGGTCTGGCAGTAGTACTTAGCCCAATGTTTCAGGGCTCTAACTAAGGAGGATCGACCGTACCCTTAGCCGTACAACCCGACTACCCTATCGTACGGGCGAGTAATCTCCCCGAGTGCTGTTCTCGGTGTACTGTAGCCACAAGACGGCTGACGGTTTATCTATGGCGAGGTTTCAAGGGAGCCTAGGGGGCTTCCGATATACCCAGAGGGTACGTGGAAGACAATCTGTGCGCGGTTCTGTCTAATGCGCTACTACTCGAAGGGGTACCCACAGGGGTTACAAGGGAGTCCAACAGACGTGACCACCTCTTGTATTTCCTGCGTGCATGCCTCCCCAAATCCACAGGTTTATGCACTCAATGACAGATCCTGTGGTTTAAAGACGCCGAAACATGTCTCTAGCCAAAAAAAAAAATTGCTAAGAAATGGAGATCCCACCGGCCCTGGAAAGTGCTCTGATACCACTTGTTATGCTCTTAACCTGCAAAATGATACCCAAATACAGAATATGCGAAGAAAAGATGCCCAGAACACATAATAGCAATGATTTTATTATTCAGAGAGTAATGTTCACTTGCCTCTTCGAGGGGGCAACCTCCAATAGAGCGGAGCTCGACTACAAAATAAGACACGATGTTCCTCGCAGGGAGTCTCTATCCTTTATATATGACTCATACATGCAATACTATGGGCCAATACCGTGGGTTTTATTAATACCATCTATCTAATACTACAGCCCATTTGCAACTAACTGTGGTTCCATCATTAATTGCGGATTAACCACTTACAATTATTAATATGGGCTTTATTGACTCTTGACTATGACGTGATCCCATTACATAAATAAGGGGGTTAGGGTGGGACCCTAACACTTCCTTTCCTTGATCCTTGATCCAAGGTGGCTCAAACGAATGTGAAGTACATCTGCTCCACTAAAATTTCATTTGTACCTGTTTGAAAAGCTACCAATAACAACTGTTAACAACAGCAGGTATACAGACAACAACTGGATGGACTAACTCCTACTTCAACAAAGAAACATATTTCACATCTTGTGAACCATTCCTTGTTTTATATCTGCATACAAATTATTGACTAGATAACAAGCCAATAAAACATGCCTTTAAAACAAATCACCCTTTAGGTCAAGCATGTAGAAAAAGGCCTTTAGGACTCTTTTCCAAAAGATTAAACACTTCATCCTTATCTCCATTTTGGAGACCAAGTTAACTTCTCCCAGGCCAACATTACATTCATCTCATGCTCATGCATGCATTCCATCTTTCAACTTTCGCTTAAGTACACTGTACTTTCGAAGCTGAAATGACTATACTGTTGCAGCAATAAAGTGATTTTCCTACTCAACTTCTTTCTATTTACCATTTGGTAAGATCCTGCAACTTGCATTTATTCCACAAAGAAATGCAAACAAATGCATCAAAGGACATGCAGTCTTAATTGGATAATAATTCTAACCATTTCTTACCAATCCATTTCAAAGGTCCCTTCTTGGTTTGCACATCAGCATCAATATGTGAATCATCCTGAAACACATCAATCATCGAATCTTTATTTCCATCCCTTCCATTTTCTTTTTCCACCTCCTCCTTCAACTTTGGTGGAAGTAGTGCTAGATTCAAAGTCCAACACCTTTCAATAAGATTCCCTTGTTTATGGTAGTAAGTGCAACACATGTGCATCCTTTTGACAACATGATTTGCCTTGTCCTGTGGACCTTTGGCTGGTTGCTTCTTTTCCTTCAAAAGTTTCATGTATGTGGCCATCCTCTTCCAACATCTAGAAACATAATGGTTATCCAAACCACAAAAGGAACATGCAATTCTTTTTCCATGCTTTACAAAATCAAAAGGAATGTGTTTAGAACCAGATTTATACCTGCCTCTTTCACCTTTATTGCCTTCATGAGTAGGTGAAGCAAATGAAGAAGTGGCTCCCTTTGGAACACCGTCACTTTCTTCAAGGCTATCAAAGTTTACACAACTCTCTAGTTCAAGTGTGTGCTTCTGAACACCTGCATCCTGCTAATGATGTTTCAAGCTATTGCATTCCTCCTTAATACAATCCTCACACTTCTGAGGTAGAGGACCGGCAATGAAACCCCTTTCGGGAACTGTTTCAATGGACTTCATGGCAGCTTTGGAACTCTCTCCATAAGGCTGTCCATAGCCAAGACCCAAATACTTAGGCCTTTCCTCAACCATTATTGGCTCAACAATACCTTGTGCATGTTTACCCAATCCTTTTCCTTCATAACCCATCTTGGACATTAGCTTGGAACCTATGCCTCTGGTATGTTTTTCAAAAGAACCAATATAAGCATTCTTAGAAGAATTTGAAGACAAACAGGAATGCTTTACCTCTTCTTGAAGCTGATACTTGGCCAAGGCTTCTTTTGCGACAAAGAGCTATGATTCCAACTCATGCATCCTTTTCAGGTTCATATTTGCAATATGAAGTCATCTCTCTATTTCTTGCAATTTGTTAGAAAGCATCTACTTCTCTTCCTCCACAAAATTCAACTGCTCTCTAAGTAGGTTGCTCTTCCTACCATCCTCATACATTTCTCTCACCATATCCATCATGGTGGAAAATTCTTGCTTCATATCTTCATCAAAGACTCTTGTGAAGAAAGAAGAATTTGAGGACTTACTTGTAGAATTTGTCATTATGCCAATGAACAAAAGAACTTCAAACAAGATTAATAAAGAGCTTACTCAAGCAACCTTTTGTAACAAACCTCTTGTGCTTCAAGGGTTGCTTTGAGGTCTTTTGGGGATAAGAAGAATTCTTTCAACCCTTCTTCCTTCTTGTCCTTCCTGGACTGAGCTATCAATAGCTTTCCCTTCACCTCTGCAAACTCAATCAATAGTCAGTCTACAAACAAGCATACAATCAATCAGACAATCAATCCGTGACTGCCCAAACACCTTTTGGACAAGCAATCTTTGCCCTGTCAATCAAGCATTCTGATACAACCTTCTTTGAAGGTGGGGTTAATCAATCTTAAGCTCTGATACCACCTGATCTGAAAATGGGGCTCTCAGGATTCTTGTCTAACTTACAAGAACCTCTCCCACTTCCAAAGCTTTAAATTTTCCCAAGTCTTAATGATTAACCAATGTGGAATTAAGAAATGCTTGAAAATAAGGTGTATGGTTGTATTTGTTTTCAGCGGATTATTTACTTTAAAATCTGTTGTTTGTGTTGATATGGGAATGTGCTTAAACTAATATATAAATGCATATAACAGTGGTTAAAGCAGCATTAAAAACAAACACATAAGACAACTATATAATATGGAGTTCACCCTAATATCTTGGGCTACGTCTCCTTGAGCTCCAGTCAACTCAACTAGGCTCCCTGGGATTATGGCAACAGTTCTTTTACAAGTTCCACACTCAACTCCAATGTTTTACACAGGAACATTGGGCTCAGAACACCATCTTATCCCTTGGCTCTTGGAGCTCTTTGGCTTTCTAGCTCTGGCTCTTGGCTCTGGCTCTGGCTCTTGCTCTGGCTCTTGGCTCTGACTCTAGCTCTGGCTCTTTGGCATAAGCTCTGGTTCTGGCTCTCAGCTCTCACTTTTGGCGCTCGCTTTGGCTCTTAGCTCTAGTTGTGGCTCGTGGCTCTATGCTCTGGCTTCTCTAAGCTCTTTCTCTCGGCCTTTGCATGCCTCTGTGAGTCGTTTGACCTCCAAGCAAATTCAACAACAATATGCTACTGTCAATTGAGCTCTCTGGCTTTTCACTTGACCTCCGAGTGACTCCAAAGACTCTCTACACATTCAGCTTTTTCTCGCTATTTGCTCGCCTCTCTTCTTTTGTCCCCGTTCGCTCGAATCCCTTCTTTTGGCTGTTACAGTCACTACATCACACCTCATAGGAAAGCGACCACCTATTCCATAATGGATAAGTGTCAAGTTCATCGGAAACACTCGATCATTTGAAACGGCCATTATTTCCATTTACTCCAACAATGCCCGCAAAACACGAATCTCTTCCAAATCATCGT
This sequence comes from Pinus tabuliformis, assembly GCA_031772625.1. Taxonomy (NCBI): domain Eukaryota; kingdom Viridiplantae; phylum Streptophyta; class Pinopsida; order Pinales; family Pinaceae; genus Pinus; species Pinus tabuliformis. The sequence continues at coordinate 181,444,429 of CM062816.1, read as the reverse complement.
CCACGTCGGACATAAAATCTTTATGTGTTGTAGATTATTTCTCCCTCCAAATCTGGTCTCCCATCAGGTGTAATCTCCGCCGTTAGATCTAGGGCCTCCAGATCCTATGGTCATCGCTCTTATTGCACGGTTGACTTTCTCGATTGTTAGCCCGTGATGAGAGCGGTTTTCTCTCTCGTCCACCAGACACACGTAATTCAACATATGGCATCGCTTGGTCCTCTGACAAACCTACTTACCGCCCAAAATGTCTCTGATATTTCACCAGTTTTGGAGCGTGGGACCTGCCTGTCAGTTTCAACGATTTTCCCATGGTTTTGTCGTTCCCCTTGTGACCGAGCGCTCAAGCTTTTCCTTCTTGAGGAGTTTTGCCCAGCGATGCGCGATTAGAGGCGCATCAGAAACAACCTCCATTTCTGGGTTTGAGCTTCCCAACTGCCATTTTTGTGCCATGCACAGTCTCCATGGGCCAACGGTCAAGCTCTTTGACCGAAGGTCCTTGTTGCTCCATGCTGGCTACAAATTACCATTATTCAGAGGTTATTTCTAATAAGCTCGATATCCACAAGACTTTGAACTTCAGCATGAGTTTCTTTATAGAGATTGGGTAACTTTAAGAGAGTTTAAGGATCCAATTCGGATCACTAGCTCAGAAAAATGACAAATTGTCTCAGGGGTTAAGCACGTGGAAGGGTTGGTTGTCTCCTAAAGGTTTTTTAGCTCCTAAGAAAGGTCATATTGGTTTTTTTTTTTTCAGTTCCACTTCCCTAACTGTACATGGGGAGTTGAATCACATCATAATAACTCTTTGTCACATGTTTACCCCATTTGACCAATTAGCTTGGGTAAATGTGGGAGGAGGGTGTTACACTTCCCGCTATTAGTCTTCCTAGGTAGTAGCATTGGCTCCCCACTGGAAGTTTTCCCAGGTCGTAGCATTGGATCCCCACTGGAATTTTTCTTAGGTAATAACATTGGCTCCCCACTAGTATTTTTCCTGCGTAGTAGCATTGTCTCTCCGCTGGTAGTTTTCCCGGGTAGTAGCATTGGCTCCGCACTGGTAGTTTTCCTAGGTAGTAGCACCGGATGCCCACTGGTAATTTTCTCAGGTAGTATGTTAGGGTCCAACACTAACCCCCTTATTTATGTAATAGGATCGAGTCATAGTTATAGTTAAGTAAAGAGTCAATAAAGCCCATATTAATAATTGTAAGTGGTTGACCCACATTTAAAGAAGGGACCACAGTTAGTTGCAAATGGGCCATGGTAATAGATAGATGGTATTTTTTAGCCTCCTATTGCAACAGGTGTTCATCTTTCATGATTGACAGTTGAAAGTGCCAAATATGTCATACTTTGCATGCTGCAATGCTCCATATTTCCAAAAGAGGCCAAAGAAAAGGCCATGAAAGTGTGCCAGTCTAAATGCCACTGCTCTATTCCAATTTTGATAAGTTATTCCTTTTTGAAGAATTTTCTGTTAAGGGAAGGCCAAACAGCTTAATCTTGGCTTCCCTAGGTTTCAATTTCTTGTTCTAGAATGTAGAGAATGAAAATCTATCCAAACAGTTTAATCTTGGCAGATTTGTAGGTAGGTAGAGAAACAAAGGAGCCTAACTGCTTAATCTAGGCCCTTGGAAGAAATAAGTGTAGATTTAGATAGGAGGAAAGAAAAAAGAAAAAAGGATAATCAGGGTCTGCAAGTCCAAGTGCACCCATGCAAAAAGAAGAAAAAATGCTAGGTAAGTAGGCTGGGTAAGTAGTTTTGTGGTTGCAGAATCAAGCTGTGTGATCCATTTCATGTTTTCAAGTGTTATATCTATTCAGATCACAAGTGAAAGGCAATTCCCCTTTGGAGGAGCTCAAGCAAGGCATGTCTAACTCCCCCTTCTTCTCATTCCCCAAATCACTCACTAACATCCCCTTGAGGACCTTGGGATCTGCCCAACCAGTCCTGTTATCACTTCATTTTTGTAAAGCACCAAGTCAAGCTTTGACTTTCTTCAGTGAAAAGAAGCCACATTTCTTGTGTAAAATCATGTCTCCACAGTCCATTCACTTCCTATGTCTAAGTTTCAGCTCACAAACTTAGCCTCTCCCCTACACTTCACCTCACCAATTCATATTAACTCCTAACTCTACTGTCTAGCTCGCTAGATCATCTCCTACCCCCTATTTTACAAAAAACTATATAAAACCCAAAAAATATTACATATCCCACCCTATAGCACTATAGCTATGTACATACAGTTTTGGGATATAATAGTCCACCTGGGACTATTATGAACCCATCCATGTCATAACCCTGGGATTGGTCTAAACCTCTGGTTAGGCCAATAACCTATATCCACCCCTTTACCCTTAAAAACCTTACAATTCTACCTCCGCAATCATTTCCCTAATTTCCAATGTTTAATAGTTTTTTGGTTAAACATTAAATTAACCCGTGACCCACATTAACCAAGTTTTTTGACCCCCTCGGCACGTTTTTATTTAAAAAATGTCGGGCAAGTCCCGCCCCTAACCCCCTATCACCTCACCTTTACTGCTAGCCGTCCGATGGACAGCGCCCGAGATCAACGATGGGCGGTTATTCCTGTGCCCTGATATTCTGGAGGTTAACATCCGGGGGATGGGCGGTTTCCCCGTCATACCCCCGCCACATGTCAACCTCCCGGTGTGTTCGGAGGCCCCTCCCCCAATACCGCCTGTGCCGAAAGGTGGTGCAAGGAAAACCGGATACCGCCTTCCGCCCTCCTACGTCAGAACCACGTCATCATGATGTCATCATCCTGCGTCGGCCTCCTGCCACTGTGTCCTTGCCACGTCATTGCCACGTCGCTACCACCGTAACGCCACGTCACCCGGTCGTACTGTTGATGTCACCCTGCCACGTTACCGCCGTACTGCTGACATCACCCTGCCAATTTATCACCGTACTGCTGATGTCACCTTGCTGACGTCACCCTGCCACATTACCGTCGTACTGGGACCCACCACTGACATCATGCTGATGTCATCGTCAAAAAGGGCGAAGCGCAAAATCTGCACCAACAGATGCCCGGAATGAAAAACCGAGGCATTTTTTGATGCGCGATTAGCGCTTAGCGCTAATCGTGCATCGCTAAGGGAAATAGGCCAAAATGGAAGCACTCTCACAGCGCGGCTACCAACGGGCCCGAAATTCGGAAATTCACAGGAATTTCTTCACATAGATTCGGAAAAGGGGCGAAGACAGTTCTAAAGGCAAACAGAGGGCTGAACAGCAGCCATAAAATGTCGATGGGACAGTTTAAAGCATTTAGAAGACATTAAAGAGCCCAGGTTCAGTGAAAGTGTATCAGAGGAAGCGGTGAAGACTATCAGTTAGTGTTTTGGTGGAAATCCGTATTTCCAAAGCAGGAGAACATTGAAGGCCCCAAGAAAAGTCAAAGAAAGCGGTGAAGCTATTTCAAAACTCTCAAATCATAGTTAATGCACCTTAGAACCACTCAAGAGCAGGGGATCAAAACCCAAAGCTCAGTTATGGCTAAGTGATCAACACAGAGCCATAAAGACAACACATTAACTCTTTTTGATACAGCTGCCACCAGCGCAACTCGAAGATATTTTCTTGCATTTATTTTAGGCATATGTTAGGTTAAAAACACTTATTATATCAGATCTATCTAAGATCTGATTCTTGTAGATATTTTACTTATAAAACCACCCTAATTTACTGTTTAGGGGGTTGGTTGGTTAAAACACTCCAAGAGAGACTCGCTCTATATATTTGATAAGTCTTCTTTAATCAAAGACTGCTAAAAGCTTGGAGGACGGACTGTCTACTGTGTTATTAATGTTTTGAAGAATGAATATGGAATCCTTGTGTTGCAACATGACTCAATAAGTGTTTCTTATCTCTGTTTTAAATTCATATATGTTTATATCATACATATATCATCGTCTAAATAGCAGAAAGAAAGATTAGCTTAGAACTTGCTTGGCTGCACTCTATGCTCAATTTCTGTTGTTTCTTTATGTTTTCATCTGAATTGGTAATGAATATGAATTCCCTTTGGCTCATATCCCCCTAATTCACTCATGTTTGACAGTTATCTATGGATTCTTGATTGCTCCTAGATAGAGCTCATTCACCTTCCCTCTGTTAAGCTGAATGAGAAATTCTTAATTGCTTCACATTCCTTAGCCATCATTCCATCCTTTTAGCTTGAATCATTGTTTCAAGTGTAGCTAGCTTGCTCCATATTCTTCTTGTGACCAAGAAAATGCACCAGCAGTCCTAATCCTTGACTCCATGCCCAATGGTTTGAAACTCTCACACTATACTTACCTCTCTACTTGGAAGCCTCATCCATCCCACCAAACTCAAACAAAACCCCTTGAACTCAATAACTAGCCTAAAATCATCATCAACAAAGTTAAATCATAAAGAGAGAGCCCTCTCTGATTGCAGGTGGGCTAGAACCTACAGTCCAAAGATTGGTTTGTGGTTACCTCGGCCGTATTCCCTTGGGAGTCAAAGGGAACAACTTGAGTGATAACATAATGGCGACTCCACTGGGGAACCAATGAATTTTCCAATTGCTGTATATTCCTTAAAACTACAAATGAAGCCTGAATGTCAGCCAGGGAGCCTTTGAAACTGTTCTTTCTTTGCAGTTACAGGAGTAAATAAATGTTTCTTCAGTCAATCTTCATGCTAGTTTTAAGTTATACATAGTCATTCCAACATTTGATCAGTTCCTTGCTAATTCTAAAAACATTCACAGAAAATACCAAAACAGGTTCAGAATCTGGCTCCCAAAAGGAACTCACGTTATACAAGGTCAAATCCAGACCCAAACCCCCCAGCTGCTTTTGAAAATCCGAATTTAATCCCAAGGAACCTCAGGAAGCTAGAGCGAAGAGAAGATTTTGTTGATTCTAGCCCTGAAACAGTTCAGCCAAGCTGTGTTCCAACCCCTGTCAAAGTTTTATTTCGTTCAACCCCTACTTCCCCTTGCTCATCATCCACCTCTCAAAGCACTCCTTCCACACCTCCATTCACTGCACATACTACCATTACCACCACTGTTGTTACAGCTGTTCCAGCTGTTCCTATTGTTCCACTTATCCCTGTAAACATGGCCAATAGATATGCACCCCTGCAATTACCTGCAAATCCTGGGGCTATGCCTCAGGATTATCAAACTAAAATCACATATTTTGATGGAACTGGTTCTTGCACAACCCTCCAGCATACCAAGAAGATGCAAGACTATTTTGAGAACTACGAGATAGATGATGATAGCGTGAGAATGAAGATTTTTGTCCAAAGTTTGACAGGTGATGTCAGGACTTGGTTTAGAGCACTCACAGCCAATTCCATAGCAGACCCAGAAGCCTTATACCAGTCATTTATCAACAGATGGGAGAAAAAGAAAGACCCCTTGCATATATTATCTGAATATGACACCATCAAAAGAGGCCCTCAAGAGTTTGTCTTGGACTATTGTGCAAGATTCAATAATGTTTATAATGCAATACCACAGAACTTAAGACCTCCACCTGATCTTGCTTTGTATAAATTCCCTGATGGTTTTGATATTGACATGGCTTATCAGTTAAGGGAAAGAGCCCCTCAAACCCTTGCAGACATGCAAAATGTTGCTGTTAGCGTAGAGGCAAATCTAATTGCCAAAAGAAACAGAGCTAGAATTGAGAGAAGAACCACTTTTAAAGAGGAACCCTCAGCCTTAGATCAAAAGCTGGATGCTATTATCAGTGGCATGCACAGGCTAGGAGACAGAGTGGAGAGTGTTGAGAGGAAGTCATCATGGGAAGGACAACAACCTAATACCATAAGGAACCCAAATTTCCAGAAAAATCAGAACACAAATGCTGGTAGGTCTAGCCCAGACCATGATGTAAGGCCTCCTTTTCATGAAAATTATGCTGAAGCATCTACATCTAGTGAACAGACAGAAGACACTCACATGAACTTGGTGGATTTGAAGGCTGAGCAACAAATTTTCCTAACCCAAGCAGACCAAGATGAGCATGGCTTTAATCAATTTTGAACTAACTCTGGTGAGTCTTTTGACTTTAAACAGGGTTATGATTCAGTTGTTTACGAGGTCCACAAACAGTATAAGCTGAGGACAAGAACCATAGATGTGCCCGAAAAGGTTAAACCAAGTGATACCAAACAGCCTAAGAAGATCAAAGAAAAGGCTACCCTAATAGAAACTGCTGATAAAACAATTCCAAATCCAAAGGATGTCACCGTAGAGGATGTCACAGACACGCAACCCTCTAATGATCAACCTCTGCCACCTTCTTTCTCAAAAGAAGATTTGAACAGCTATCCTAAAAAACTTTCCAAATCAGAAATAGTTCAAGAAATCAACGAAGAACAAGAAAAAACCACTGAAAGTGCAATTGAAAAGGGAAAATCTGCCAGTCACAATACTAAATCACAATCAGAAAAACCTTTTGATTTAGAGGCAGAAATAGGTAAACTGTAGATATCCATCCCTTTATCTGAACTTGCCAAACATGATATCTATAGGCAGCAAATCAAAAGATCACTACAAATGCCAGAAAATAGGGATGATGTGAATGTATTAGATGATCAACCTGAGCTCCTTTTCGGTCCTGAAGTCAATGGTAAAACAGGACATGGAGCTGTGTTACCATTCTATGTCAGTTTGCACATTCATGATAAAGTATTGCATAATGATATGTTTGACTCAGGTGCCTCACACAACCTTATGCCAAAGCTGTAATGGAGAAGCTAAACCTTGATGTTACAAGACCCTACAAAGCCTTATTTTCCTTTGACTCAAGTTAGGTCAAGTGTTTAGGCTTAATCAAAGACTTATGTGTCTCCTTAGTCCAAAATCCCAACAAGACAATCATCATGGATGTGGTGGTTGCTGACATTCCACCAAAGTATGGCATGCTATTGTCAAGATCTTGGGGAGAAAAACTCCAAGGATCTCTCCAACTAGACCTCTCTTATGCCACTATATCTGTCTTTGGGCAACCAAAGAGACTGTATAGAGAAACATTGATGAAATATGTGGTAACTAGTGAGGACAAACCCCAAAATTTTCCTATTTTTTCAATCCATTCTGATATGGATTCTTTTATTTTATTTAATGATGAAACAAGTCCTCCCACTGATGATAAGCCGTTGGCTTTAGAACTGGTTGCACACACCAGTGAAGAATTGGTTGCCCATACTGATGAAACTGTCAAAACAATCAGGGAAACCAGCATACAAGAAGAACCTCCCCAAATAGAAAATTCAAATCTGCCCACTGCAAGAATGACTGAAACTCTTGATACTAACCACAAGCAAGAAATCACATGGTATTTAGAGTTTGATGGCTCTGTCAACAAGTTAGGAGCAGGGGCAGGTGTATGGATTCATAATACACATAACAATCATGCAGAAGGCCATGCCTACAAATTGAATTTCAAATGCACCAATAACATGGCAGAATACGAGGCTCTCCTTTTAGGCCTTAAACTACTCAAAGCTCTAGGAGCTACGAAAGTATCCATTCTAGGTGACTCAGATTTAGTCATACAGAAAATGAAAGGCAACTTTGTTACTAATGACAATAGAATGAGGGCCTATAGGACTGCTGCCATTAATATACTCAATGCATTCACTGAATCCAAGCTTGCCAAGATTTCAAGAGATCATAACATTCATGCACACAGCCTAGCCACTTTTGCTAGTACATGCAAGCTGCCCTTTGAGCCAAATCACCATTTCACTGCCGAGATAAAACATAGGCCTGCTATCCCAAATAATGTTAAAGATTGGCAAGTGTTTGAAAATGATACCCAGATTAACAATTTCCTCACTCTTGAGCATGAGTTTTCAAATATTAACATTGATATGAATGCTATGACGGATGAACAGCAGGCTGTAACCGCTGTAATAGCCAAACAAATGCTAAACCCAACTGTTTTTTACAATGCAAACATAGAAGAGCTGAAACAAATGAATTTGGAGGAAATAGCCGAAACAGAGGCCGAGATCGTTGATCTAAAAGATAACTTTCTCCCTGCTGGCCTCACAACGTTAGAAGATATGTTTGATGCAAATGATGTTCCCAAAAAACCAAAAATGCAGCCCTTAAATGCTGCTATAGAAGAACACAACATTGGGACATCAGAGAAGCCCAAAATGATCAAACTATCTCAATCTTTGCCACATGATCAAAAGCCCAAATATGTTGATTTGTTCAAAGAATTCCAAGATGTATTTTCTTGGAGTTATGAGGACTTGAATTCCTATGACACCTCAGTGATCCAACACACCATTCCCTTAAAACCAAATCAAAAGCCCTTCAAACAGAAACTAAGGAGAATCAATCCTGTGCTTCTCCCGTTGATTGAAAAGGAAGTGAAAAGAATGTTTGAAGCAGGTATCATAGCACCCATCAGATTTTCTGAATGGGTATCCAATCTTGTTCCCACAAGAAAGAAGACAGGTGAGATTAGGCTATGTGTAGATCTAAGAAATTTAAACCAAGTCTCCCTAAAAGACCACTACCCATTGCCAAAAATGGACCACATCCTACAAAGAGTAGTGGGGTCATCTAGAATCTCTTTGCTAGATGGCTTTTTAGGTTTCAATCAAATACTGGTTCACCCGGATGACCAAGACAAGACAGCCTTTACCACACTGTGGGGAACATTTAAATATGTAAAGATGCCTTTCGGACTTAAAAACGCTGGTGCTACCTTTCAAAGGGCGGTGGATATTGCATTTGCCAAGGAAATACATGATTTCCTAGTTGTCTACCTCGATGACTTAACCCCTTTCTCCAAATATGATCAAGAGCACCTAAAACATTTGAGGCAAATATTCATGACATGTAGGAAATATGGCATTTCCTTGAACCCCAAGAAGTCTCTCTTTGGCCTTGAAGAAGGTAAATTACTAGGCCATATCATATCAAAATATGGTATTAGAATAGATCCAGAAAGGATCCAAGCCATTTTGCAAATCCCATATCCAAGAAACATAAAAGAGTTGCAAGCACTCCTTGGAAAGATCAATTTCCTAAGGAGATTTATCCCAAATCTAGCCGAGCTGATAAGACTGTTAAGCAACATGTTAAAAAAGGATGCCAAGGTAAAATGGTCTCTCGAAACCAAGCAAGCCTTTGAGAGTATCAAAACTACCTTAACCCAAGCCCCAGTCCTCACAAGTCCACAATTTGATAGGGACTTCATCATATTCTCATTTGCATCTGAGCACACCATAGCTACTGTCCTTTTGCAAAAGGATGATCAAGGAGCTGAAAAGCCAATTGCATTTTTCAGCTGAGCCTTAATAGATGCTCCTTTGAAGTACCAAGTCATGGAGAATTAGGCCTATGCCCTTATTAAAGAAATCAAAGATTTCCGAGTTTACATTTTATATTCACATGTGATTGCCTATGTCCCAAATTCTGTTGTAAAAGACATATTAACCCAAGAGGGGCTAGAAGGCAAAAGAGGCAAGTGGATTGCTAACATCCTTGAGTATGACATAGAAATAAAACCAACCAAGCTCATAAAGGGACAAATTTTAGCCAAACAGATGTTTGAAACAAACTTTCAAGCCTTAGACATTAACCAACTAGACAATGAACAAGAGCTGGCGACTCCACAGATCAGTGAAACCTTTTTGCAATCCCCATGGTATGTTGATATATGCTTCGTATTGTTAAACCTGTTTGCTCCCCCAGGATTGTCCAGAACCAAGAAAAGATTTTTAAAGATGAAAACTTCAAAGTTTTGTGTCATAGATGGTGCTTTATTTTGGAAAAATCATGAAGGCATACTGCTTAATTGTTTAACCATGAATGAAACTAACAATGTCATGAAAGAATTCCATGCAGGGGATTGTGGAGGACATCTATATTGGAAGTCCACTGCGGATAAAATTTTAAGGGCTGGTTTGTATTGGCCCTCTCTATTTGCAGATGTAAAGAAGTTTGCTATCTCATGTCATAAATGCCAAATCTTTGAGGGCAAAAGAAAGCTGTTACCTCTGCCTCTTAAGCCCATCTCAACCGAAAAGCCTTTTCAACAATGGGGTCTTGACTTCATTGGAGAAATCCACCCCTCTTCCTCAGGCCAGCATAAGTGGATTCTAACCACCACCGACTATTTCACTAAGTGGATTGAAGCCATCCCATGTAGACAGGCCAATGACTCCATCATTATCCAATTCCTTGAGACCAACATCCTTTCTAGATTTGGATGCCCTGAGAAGATCATTACTGATAACGCCGCTGCCTTCAAATCCAAAAAAATGATCAATTTTTTCCATAAATTTCACATTACCTTGGGCCACTCCACAGCCTATTACCCTCAAGGTAATGGCTTGGCCGAATCATCCAACAAAAGCCTCATCAACATCATAAAGAAAGTGCTAGAAGAAAACAAAAAGAACTGGCATAGAAAGCTCATAGATGCCCTATGGGCAGACAGACTTTCCACAAAGAAATCCATTGGGATGAGCCCTTATGAGTTGATGTATGGCATGGAGGCCAGATTTCCATCTTCCTTGGGCATTCCTATCATCAAGTTGTTACAAGAGATCCAAGCTGAACCAAATGATATTCAAAGAAGAATAAACCAGACCATTCATCTTCAGCAAACAAGAGAATAGGTCTATAACAGAGCTCAAATTTTGCAAGAGAAGCTCAAAAAGATGTTTGATAAGAGAGTTAAGGCTGGAGATTTCTGTGTTGGCAACAAAGTTCTAAGGTGGGATTCACAAAGAGAGGACAAGGGCAAACATGCAAAATTTGTTTTTTTATGGAAAGGTCCATTTGTTATTAGCGCTGTGCAGGGCAATAACACATATTTCCTCAAATCTGTAGAGGACGACATAACTGAAGAAGGCCCTGTCAATGGCCGAATGCTAAAGCATTATTACGATCCCTGTTGTTGAACACAACGCAGCTGTATTATATTTGTACATAAATACTTGTATTTTCAGCACTTTATTTTTTTTTAGCAGGCCAAATAATGGAACAGTGCAGCAGAGTTTAAAAAAAAAAAAAAAGTCCTCCATCCAAATCTTTGTCATTTCATTAATCACAGCAAAAGAGCAGGCAGTTCTTTCCGACAATGGTATTAAAAGAAAAGAGGATTTTCAGTTTTCATCAGCACCCTTTTTCAAGACAGAATCAAGAGAAGTGCTCCAGTTTTGTTCCCCTATGTTGTGTTTATTTCAAAGGCAGGTTCTCAGGCACAGGTGCATTAATAATAGAGCACGGAGATGAAAGCAGGCGATCCTGCTATGGTATAAAAATTCAGTTGATGAGAATGATGCATTCAGGTTTCAAAGTTTCAATCATTTGACAGCCAGCACAAGGGAAGTTTCAGTCTATAGCAACAATAGAAGATCAAGGCAGTCTGACCTGCTGATCTTGGCTTTTCGCAAGGAAAAGCCATCCCCAAGTGGAGCCACTGTTAGCCTCCTATTGCAACATGTGTTCATATTTCATGATTGACAGTTGAAAGTGCCAAATATATCATACTTTGCATGCTGCAATGCTCCATATTTCCAGAAGAGGCCAAAGAAAAGGCCATGAAAGTGTGCCAGTCTAAATGCCACTGCTCTATTCCAATTTTGATAAGTTTTTCCTTTTTGAAGAATTTTCTATTAAGGGAAGGCCAAACAGCTTAATCTTGGCTTCCCTAGGTTTCAATTTCTTGTTCTAGAATGTAGAGAATGAAAATCTGTCCAAACAGTTTAATCTTGGCAGATTTGTAGGTAGGTAGAGAAACAAAGGAGCCTAACTGCTTAATCTAGGCCCTTGGAAGAAATAAGTGTAGATTTAGATAGGAGGACAGCAAAAAGAAAAAAGGATAATCAGGGTCTGCAAGTCCAAGTGCACCCATGCAAAAAGAAGAAAAAATGCTAGGTAAGTAGGCTGGGTAAGTAGTTTTGTGGTTGCAGAATCAAGCTGTGTGATCCATTTCATGTTTTCAAGTGTTATATCTATTCAGATCACAAGTGCAAGGCAATTCCCCTTTGGAGGAGCTCAAGCGAGGCATGTCTAACTCCCCCTTCTTCTCATTCCCCAAATCACTCACTAACATCCCCTTGAGGACCTTGGGATCTGCCCAACCAGTCCTGTTATCACTTCATTTTTGTAAAGCACCAAGTCAAGCTTTGACTTTCTTCAGTGAAAAGAAGCCACATTTCTTGTGTAAAATCATGTCTCCACAGTCCATTCACTTCCTATGTCTAAGTTTCAGCTCACAAACTTAGCCTCTCCCCTACACTTCACCTCACCAATTCATATTAACTCCTAACTCTACTATCTAGCTCCCTAGATCATCTCCTACCCCCTATTTTACAAAAAACTATATAAAACCCAAAAAATATTACATATCCCACCCTATAGCACTATAGCTATGTACATACAGTTTTGGGATATAATAGTCCACCTGGGACTATTATGACCCCATCCGTGTCATAACCCTGGGATTGGTCTAAACCTCTGGTTAGGCCAATAACCTATATCCACCCCTTTACCCTTAAAAACCTTACAATTCTACCTCTGCAATCATTTCCCCAATGTCCAATGTTTAATAGTTTTTTGGTTAAACATTAAATTAACCCGCGACCCACATTAACCAAGTTTTTTGACCCCCTCGGCGCATTTTTATTTAAAAAATGTCGGGCGGGTTCCGCCCCTAACCCCCTATCACCTCACCTTTACCGCCAGCCATCCGATGGATAGCGCCCGAGATCAACGATGGGCGGTTATTCATGGGCCCCGATCTACCGGAGGTTAACGTCTGGGGGATGGGCGGTTTCCCCATCGTACCCCCGCCACGTGTCAGCCTCCTGGTGTGTTCGGAGGCCCCTCCCCCAATACCGCCTGTGCCGAAAGGTGGTGCGGGGAAAACCAGATACCGCCTTCTGCCCTCCTACGTCAGCACCACGTCATCATGATGTCATCATCCTGCGTCGACCTCCTGCCACCGTGTCCTTGCCACGTCATTGCCACGTTGTTGCCACCGTACTGCCATGTCACCCTGCCACGTTACTGCCGTACTGCTGATGTCACCCTGCCATGTTACCGTTGTACTGCTGACGTCACCCCGCCACGTTACCGCCGTACTGGGACCCACCGCTGACGTCATGCTGACATCATCGTCAAAAAGGGTGAAGCACGAAATCTGCACCAACGGATGCCCGGAATGAAAAACTGAGGCAGTTTTTGATGCAAGATTAGCGCTTAGCGCTAATCGTGCATCGCTAAGGGAAATAGGCCAAAATGGAAGCCCTCTCATGGCGCGGCTACCAGTGGGCCCAAAATTCACAAGTTCACAGGAATTTCTTCACATAGATTCGGAAAAGGGGCGAAGACAGTTCTAAATGCAAACGGAGGGTTGAACAGCAGCCATAAAATGTCGATGGGACAGTTTAAAGCATTCAGAAGACATTAAAGAGCCCAGGTTTAGTGAAAGTGTATCAGAGGAAGCGGCGAAGACTATCAGTTAGTGTTTTGGTGGAAATCCATATTTCCAAAGCAGGAGAACATTGAAGGCCCCAAGCAAAGTCAAAGAAAGCGGTGAAGCTATTTCAAAACTCTCAAATCACAGTTAATGCACCTCAGAACCACTCAAGAGCAAGGGATCAAAACCCAAAGCTCAGTTATGGCTAAGTGATCAGCACAGAGCCATAAAGACAACACATTAACTCTTTTTGATACAGCTGCCCCCATCGCATCTCGAAGATATTTTCTTGCATTTTTCAGGCATATGTTAGGTTAAAAACACTTATTATATCATATCTATCTGAGATCTAATTCTTGTAGATATTTTACTTATAAAACCACCCTAATTTACTTTTTAGGGGGTTGGTTGGTTAAAACACTCCAAGAGAGACTCGCTCTGTATATCTGATATGTCTTCTTTAATCAAAGACTGCTAAAAGCTTGGAGGACAAACTGTCTACTGTGTTATTAATGTTTTGAAGAATGAATATGGAATCCTTTTGCTGCAACATGACTCAATAAGTGTTTCTTCTCTCTGTTTTAAATTCATATATGTTTATATCATACATATATCTATTATAGATATTTTTGTGCCTTACAGCATGAAGCATGAAATGTTAATAATCTAAGGGATCCAAAGTCCCTAAACATGTTGTTCCTACCCCTAGAGGAACAAGGTCAGCAAACCACAGCACTGAATATCAGTTCTCCACCTGAAAACACTCAAAAACAAGCTAATTCTGGATCATGTCAACTGCTCCACTGAGCATCTGCGCTGAATGTCAACTGCTGCACTATGTACCTGCGCTGAATGTCAACTGCAAAGAAGGCTACCTGCGCTGGGTGAGTTTGGCCAAGTGGCACAGTCATTCCTCAAGGTGTCAATGCCCAGGAAGCTTCCAAAATGACACTTGGATCAGGTAATTCGACTTGTGATGAGTAAGAGGGTCTAGATCTCCAAGTGGAAGCAAGAACCTCCAAGTGGACTCAAGAACTGAAGAATAACTGAAGTGGGAGAGGACACTAGTCAGCTTCATGCCAGCCTCAAGCTGACTCATCCTTTCTCCAAAACTCCTATATATAGAGCTCTCTCATGAGGTCTAAGGGGGCTGGAATCTTGTGAATGTAAGGAAGTGCTGTTGGTTTGAGTATAGAACTATTGGGTGATTTTCTTGAAGGAGGTGAAGAGGAGATTTCTTTCTGCTGGGAGGTGATGCTGGATTGGGCCTTTTATGGTTGTATCATTTCCTGAACTTTACTTCTTCCAATAATAAAGCATTTGAGGTTCTTCTATATACATGTGTCTCAATGGTGTATTGATACTTGTATATTTGATTTATTCTAATCCTTGAATCAATTATGAATGTATGCTTCTTGTAGTTTCCCTTTCTTGTGATTTTGCAGGATCTTGGTGTAGCTGGGCCAGTGAAAGAGCAAGGAGCTGGGAACAAGCAGCAAAGAGAGAAGATTGGATCAATCATTAGCGGAAGACATCGGTTAGTGGATCTCTTCCTCCTCTCTCTTACATCTCATAAAGAAGTAATCTTGAATAGCTTTGCTTTGATTGTTGCTGAGGTACTATCACCCTTAGAGTGGGATAGGGTCATTCCGTATTGGATACTTTTCCCAACAACAAATTGGCGACTCCGCTGGGGATCGTATCTTGTTGGTTGTTTGTGTTTGTGCTATTCATTTCATAAATACAGGGAGTACCGAATCGAACTGCATTTGGATCTTTCAAATGCAAAGTAGAGGGCAGCTACTCTAGCTCAGTTTCTGGGCATGTTTATGATTTGAAGAGCTGATCCACAAGGACTCTGAATAGCTCTTAGTGATAGCTTTTCATCCTCCTTTTCATCCGTTAGTGTGTACTTGACTGATAGCTTCTGATTTGGCCAAAAACTGTGAATTTTTGAGCAATCTGTGACCCGGAAACTGAGAAAAACAAAAGTTTATCTCTTCAGTGCAGGCACTGTGAAGGCAGTCTGCATTTTAGCGCAGTTCCCGAAGGGGCTACCTGCGCTGAAGGTCAAACTGCCAGTGTACTACCTGCGCTGAACCAGTTTTGCCTAGTGCTACTGGGGTTCCCTGCTGTTTATTGCCCTGTTTTCATCCTTGTTTTTGCAGCCTGTTACCAGTCAATGTACCTATCTGAAACCAACTTTCCTTGCCACTATTCCACCTCGGTTGTATAAAGAAACTGTATTTGTTCTTTGTGTATTTCTTACATCATTTACAGTTTCCCATAACGAAAGTGAACTAGTCTTGTTGTGGCCTCTTAGATCTAGACCTGTGATAAGTGTCGTTTTGATCTTAAGAGTTAGTTTGTTTGCTGTTCATAGCTGATTGAGCTTTTGCTTTCATCATATGGTTTGAATTTATATATTTCTAGTGTCGAAACAAGTAAATCTTAAGGTGTCTTTTGATTTTGGACAAGCTTGTTTGCTTTCACTTGAAATTGAATTCAAAGTTATACAACAGCTTTCTTTTTGTATTACATCAACATTAAGAAAGAGAAAGGAAATACCTGCATTGTGAATGTGCATTTTGACAGTTTGCATGTTGATTTAGGAAAAAGTGCATTAGTGTGTGCTCTATGATCTGTGTGAAAAGATGATGTCTTTCTTTTCCCTCAGTAGTTAAGATTTTCAAAGTTGAAAGATTGAAAAGCTTGCTTATCATCTTAGACTGCATTTAGGAGTGTTATCATACATCTCGTGGTGATCCATAAAGGCAAACTGCTAAACAAGATCAACCTTAAAATAAATTGAATTTACATAACAACGCATTGAAACATAACGCAAACACATAGAGGTCTAAGCTAGAGACGTGTTCCGGCGTCATTAAACGTGATATCTTAGCGTTGAGTGGTTGGGTGATTCCTCCACGGTGAAGCGATAAGTATCAATACGGACTTGTGCTCCCACGTACCGTCGAGTATATATTGGGAGACCCCTATAGGAACAAAGCCTTTATCCATAGGAAACCGTGTCGACCGCCCTACTGATCGCAATGCAGTAAACACAGCATTCACGAAGATCGACCACTCGTACCGTAAAACGTATTCTGTGGTTTTGCGAAAAGTTTGGCACACCCTCTGCCTAGAACTCCAGAGTAGTTTCTTTTGGCCTTTTTCAAACTCTATAACTGAAAAAGTCCATCCGAGCATTTGTCACTTCGGGCTCGTTAAAACATCGAAGGAGACTAGAGTCATCTTTAGCTTTTTCTCGACTCTTAAAAAGTGAAAAAGCAAGTTGTGTCTAAAGCGTCGTTATAAAATTTATTTTAAACGGAACATAATCACCTCCTATTCCTGCGTTGATCTGTAGGTTGAGAACATGGAACGCCCCGACCAAGGAATTCCACATGATGGGAATCCTAGTCCTTTCTCCTCTTGGGGAGAAGTTGGTGCGCCCCACATGGCCACATTGTCGCTTCCAGGACTAACAATTGGCCTGCCAATTTGGCTATTCTCAACCAATGTAGTTCAGAACACCATGGTTCCTGAATAGTCGAGTCAACAGTTAGATCAGTCTAGAGTTGTCCACCAGCCCTCTACTTCCTATAACTCTTCCTCCAATCCTTCATCTTCGCAAGGTAGAGCCGGCAAAATCCAAGGTCCCATGGAGAAGAAGGAGAAGAAGAAGAGAGAGAAGAAGAAGAAGGAGCCTAAGGCGACTGGGGGCAAGCAAAAAACATCTGACAAAAATCCACACACAGCACAGATCGGGCCTAAATCGCGATGTGTCATATGTAAAGGAGACCACTTCCACAGAGATTGTCCCTGTATTCCTTGGATACTAAGGGACTGGTCTCCTCGTTTGCACAATTCGGGAGCATCAACCTCTGATAGCCATGTTGAATGCTTACCGTCGACCAGCGAAAGTGAAGGTTCAAGACAAAGAGGAGGAGCAAGATCCCCCTGCAGATTGTGTGAAGGCGATCACGCCATCCACCGTTGTCCCTTCTTAGACGAAGCGAAGAGAGTTTTGGAAGATCGCCCGGTTTCACCGTTGAGACTTCCTCCTGGATACAAAAAACTCGTGCCAAGTCCTTCGTTGGTTGAAAATACAGCTGGCCCGCTCAAGTGGTCATCTGAAGCGTCAGTCATTGAAAATGAACCTACTGAATCCAGACCAGACGAAAGTCTAAAGGTCGAAACGACAGTTGACCCAGTTCTGCCTTCAGAGATTTCATCTTCAAATGACACCGTCAATGAAGATTCATCTTCAAATGACACCCTCACTGAAAAGAATAAAGATGACACCATCCAGATTCTTTTCATCAACACCGACTCTGATGAGCATCAGGGAAATGCGCCCATTCCTTTATCGTAGGAAGGAACATCGTCAGGGTCATATCCGGCCGTGTATTCGGTCCCACCACCAAGCAACCTGGTTGTGTCCTTTGATTGGAACCAACTAGGCAGACCCCGGTTACCAGCCAGTATACCATTCAGAATCATGGTCCAAATATACATAATGGTAATGGCTGGAACTATCATTGATGAAGGGGCATCTGTGAGTATCCTTTCCTCTGTTGCTTGGAAAGCACTGGGTTCCCCGGCACTTTTGCCTGAGATAAGAAATCTCTCGGGTTTCGATAAAGGAACCAGTCGACCATTAGGGATCCTCCCCAATGTGCCTATTACATTGAAAGGGAAGACCGTTAAAATGAACGTGATGGTCGTTCAAGGACCCTTGGATTATAACCTACTCCTTGGACGAGGCTATATATATTGCATGGGAGCTGTAGTCTCCTCACTCTTTAGAGTAATGTGTTTTCCACACAAAGGAAGAATGGTCAAGCTCGTAGACCAACTTTCATTTCCGGGATCACGCATCGCAAATAGTCACATACCAACCCTAAATGGTCTATTCAATCAAGAAATGTCTCCACGCCCAGTCCTCCTTCCCGATGAGTGCGAGTGATTCGAAAAGATGGGACTGGAACCCAGGGGGCATGCATCCTGGTATGCTTAGGGCAGAAAGAACTCTGGGTATAAGATAGAATTTCCGCGGGAGAATATGACTAGTCCGTACCTCGTCCGTGGATGGAAGAGGGGTTGTTCTGGAATAGGATTCTTTTGTCAAAGTTATGTGTTTGACGGAACAGGGTCATTCACCGTTGTCTATTTCGGTAGACATTGCCGAGGAAATGTTTTGTTTAAACTACTAACAGAACAATCTTTGGGTAACCCGAAAGAGGTAAGCCTCACCCTTTAAAACAAATGTTTTGACAGATAAGTAGGGGCAGCCTTGAAATTGTATTTTATACCTGGGGGCATGCAACCTTTTGGAGTACAAGCAAGGGACGACTATTTATTTTTTAAATTTTTAGGTCCTCCCTTTAAACCTGTAGGTCTAACCCTTTAAACTCGTAGGATTAGCCGTTTCCAAACTTGCATAAAGAAAGGAGCGGAGCATAGCTTCGTGAGATAAAGCTCCATAAAAAATAGCTATCTCACAGGAGACATTCTTATCTTATGACTGGTATAATCGAGCAGTTTTACCGTGGAATTTATGCTCGTTAAAAAATAGAAAAGCGAGATCCGAGTAGTTTTAGCACATAGTTCATGCTCGTTAAAAAATAAACATAAGATTGAGCAGTGTTTTGGCGCATTCGAGCTCTTTAAAAAATGAACCCAGTACCGGTAAATAACCATTTGTGATCGTAAAATTATTAGCCATAAAAAGCCTTGGTCGTGTTTTGCACCTGCCACCTCCATTCCATTTGGCCGATCGTTCACCTCCATATGATTGTTTACCCATTTTGAGGAACAGCTGCGAAGAGTGATTTCACCTAGCCATCCTTGTGACACTGCCGTGATTGGAAAATTCCAACCTGTATCTGGAATCTGCTGCTATCCCTGTTTATCACTCGTTCCTCAAAATACGAGTCTTCTTTGAGCTCTTTTCATCTGACTCGTAAAATATGAAAAGTTTGCCGAGTTTTGGCCTTCCAGCTCGTTAAAATGACCGGAAGAGCTATCCCTCCCGTAGATTTTAATCTTTTTGGACCTGAGGGATTATTGCACAAAAAGGTCGAGCGCTTGTTTTATTCGGCTCGTTAAAATTATCGAAAACTCATCCCTTCTGTATTGTTTTATACTTTTTCGGACTTAAGGGATTAGATGACGAAAAAGGAATTTTGGAGTTAACTTTCTGTACCTTTTCAGACTCTCTAAAAATGAAAAGGACCGAGTTTTCCTTGTCGTTAGACTCGTTAAAATGATTAAATAGCGACAAACTTGTCTTTAGACGAGAACGAGTTTCCCTATCGCTAGGCTCGTTAAAATATAGTGATGGGCTTGCCCGAAGGGCAGGTTATAGAACAAGCATATGTTATCCTCCTCAAGCTTGACAAAAATAAAGAGGTACTGGTCAGAAATGACTGGGGAAAAATTGGGAGAACCTCAAAGCTCTAATGGTAGCAAGTCGCTCTTGAACATGACACTTTTCCTCCGTATCACATCGGGTTGGGTTGTTTCATTCACCGGTCTCATCACCATGGTCCTCGCCAAACCATCCACATTTGGGGTAATGCTACCGATCCATCGCATCAGTGTCGTTATATGTTCAAGAGATGTTGTTCAGAAAGAGTCAACCGTGTCCCATCCACTGCCATACATTATCCTTCATCCACCCATGATCGCCACCCTGAATCATATGTCACAGATTGTTTTCACCTCCACTAAAATCATTAGCTCCATTCCGTGTCACTGATGTGGGATTCATTAAGGCCCTCCTTTGACGGATCGCTTCTTGTCGACTTCAGCTCATTATCCGAGAAGTTGATCTAGGAACACCCCCCCCAGTACTTTGAAGCTTGCATGCCTCAATGGCAAGTTTCTCACTTCGGCGACAGGTATACATCAATGACCTTCGACTTGAAGATTTTGCGTGGTGTTCGACGCCAAGTCCTTTATTCACACCACGTGAATTGTACTGCAGTACCTTGAGGGTCATTATCATTATTGGTGATTCCTCTCGCGCTTGTTAACGGTTTACATCATTGACCGGTAATCAAGCGATGTATTTCCATGTTTGACTTCAGCGCAATTCTCACATGGATCGACTTGTACTTAGAGTGAAGACCGAACGAGTTTGAAGACCCCGGATCTAGTTTCATCCATCCAGGCTGCGATATATATTCGGGAAATATAAAGACATTTGACATGTACATCATTGCAGCAGATGATCATCCTATTCAAAGGATGATAATTTCAGCAGAGAATTATCAGTCTACCATCAGACGATCGTCTGTTCTATGTACCAAAATGAATTTATAAAGCTGAGCATGGGAATGCCTGCCTCAGCTAGATCATGAAAGCATAATGAAAAATAATGTATTGTATTGTATTTTATTACAGGTCACCTCTCAGCGATTGAATGAACTTCGGATCCTCCTGATAAAGCATTTCACCCAATAAACGACCTCATACTTTAGGGGGCAACTGTTATAGACATTTTTGTGCCTTACAGCATGAAGCATGAAATGTCAATAATCTAAGGGATCCAAAGTCCCTAAACATGTTGTTCCTACCCCTAGAGGAACAAGGTCAGCAAACCACAGCACTGAATATCAGTTCTCCACCTGAAAACACTCAAAAACAAGCTAATTCTGGATCATGTCAACTGCTCCACTGAGCATCTGCGCTGAATGGCAACTGCTCCACTATGTACCTGCGCTGAATGTCAACTGCAAAGAAGGTTACCTGCGCTGGGCGAGTTTGGCCAAGTGGCACAGTCATTCCTCAAGGTGTCAATGCCCAGGAAGCTTCCAAAATGACACTTGGATCAGGGAATTCGACTTGTGATGAGTAAGAGGGTCTAGATCTCCAAGTGGAAGCAAGAACCTCCAAGTGGACTCAAGAACTGAAGAATAACTGAAGTGGGAGAGGACACTAGTCAGCTTCATGCCAGCCTCAAGCTGACTCATCCTTTCTCCAAAACTCCTATATATAGAGCTCTCTCATGAGGTCTAAGGGGGCTGGAATCTTGTGAATGTAAGGAAGTGCTGTTGGTTTGAGTATAGAACTATTGGGTGATTTTCTTGAAGGAGGTGAAGAGGAGATTTCTTTCTGCTGGGAGGTGATGCTGGATTGGGCCTTTTACGGTTGTATCATTTCCTGAACTTTACTTCTTCCATTAATAAAGCATTTGAGGTTCTTCTATATACATGTGTCTCAATGGCGTATTGATACTTGTATATTTGATTTATTCTAATCCTTGAATCAATTATGAATGTATGCTTCTTGTAGCTTCCCTTTCTTGTGATTTTGCAGGATCTTGGTGTAGCTGGGCCAGTGAAAGAGCAAGGAGCTGGGAACAAGCAGCAAAGAGAGAAGATTGGATCAATCATTAGCGGAAGACATCGGTTAGTGGATCTCTTCCTCCTCTCTCTTACATCTCATAAAGAAGTAATCTTGAATAGCTTTGCTTTGATTGTTGCTGAGGTACTATCACCCTTAGAGTGGGATAGGGTCATTCTGTATTGGATACTTTTCCCAACAACAATATCACTGTCTAAATAGCAGAAAGAAAGATTAGCTTAGAACTTGCTTGGCTGCACTCTATGCTCAATTTCTAGTGTTTCTTTATGTTTTCATCTGAATTGGTAATGAATATGAATTCCCTTTGGCTCATATTCCCCCTAATTCACTCATGTTTGACAGCTATCTAGGGATTCTTGATTGCTCCTAGATAGAGCTCATTCACCTTCCCTCTATTAAGCTGAATCAGAAATTCTTAATTACTTCTCATTCCTTAGCCCTCATTCCATCCTTTTAGCTTGAATCATTGTTTCAAGTGTAGCTAGCTTGCTCCATATTCTTCTTGTGAACAAGAAAACGCACCAGCAGTCCTAATCCTTGACTCCATGCCCAATGGTTTGAAACTCTCACACTATACTTACCTCTCTACTTGGAAGCCTCATCCATCCCACCAAACTCAAACAAAACCCCTTGAATTCAATAACTAGCCTAAAATCATCATCAACAAAGTTAAATCATAAAGAGAGAGCCCTCTCTGATTGCAGGTGGGCTAGAACCTGCAGTCCAAAGATTGGTTTGTGGTTACCATGGTCGTATTCCCTTGGGAGTCAAAGGGAACAACCTGAGTGATAAAAGTATTAATAAGAACCATGGTATTGACCCATGGTATTGCATGTATGAATCCTATATAAAGGGTAGAGACTCCCCTCAAGGAGCATCGTGTCTTATTTTGTAATTGAGCCCAGCTCTATTGGAGGTTGCCCCGTCGAAGAGGCAAGTGAATATTGCTTTCCTTTCTGAATAATAAAATACTTGTTGTTATTTCTTATTGTTCTATGCTTTGGATATATTTCTTCATATATTTGGTATTCTGATATCTTCTCGTAGGTCAAGAGCATAACAAGTGGTATTAGAGCACTTTCTAGGGCTGGTGGGATCTCCATTTTTAGCCAAAAAAAAATGGCTAGAGACGTGTTCCGACATCTTTAAACCACGAGATCTGTTGTTAAGTGCATAAACTTGCAGATTTGGGGAGGCATGCACGCAAGAAATAAAACAGGTGGTCATAGTTGTTGGACTCCCTTGTAACACCTGTGGGTACCCCTTCGAGTAGTAGTGCATTAGACAAAACTCCACACGGACTATCTTCCAAGTACCCTCTGGGTAAATCAGAAGCCCCTAGGCTCTCTTGAAACCTCGCCGTAGATAAACCGTTGGTCGTCTTGTTGCTACAATACACTGAGAACAACACTTGGGGAGATTACTCGCGCATACAATAGGGTAGTAGGGCTGTATGGCTAAGGGTACGGTTGATCCTCCTTGGTTAGTGCCCTGAAAGATTGGGTTGAGTACTACTGTCAGACCCTTATGTATATTGCGATTTGTAGCACCTGACACTCCTTGAGACCATAGTTCCCTTGTCTCTCTGTAGATCACGCATCACCTTTGCCAGATCAGATCTAGCAGGTGGGGTTCTGTCGCAGCCACAACAATCAATTCTGCGATTCAGATCTCTCAGATCTACCATTCAGATATATTAGATCCACCAATCAGATCTATCAAATCGGCCATTCAGATCTAGCCGTTTGGGTTCTGTAGCAGTTGCCACAATCAGATCCGGCATTCAGATCTAGCAGCAACGGTTCGATCACTGCCACATTCCTACTCATACTTTGCAGTTGATGGTTCGCCGACAGACCTGACTATTTGTGTGGGCCCCTATACCTAGGCGTGATTCTCGCAGGACACTGGGCAAAATTTACTTTTTTGGGATTCGGCTACTGCAGTATTCCTAAGCAAGGAGTAAAACTCCTTTCGGAGTAAAAAAAATTTAAAAAAAAAGTCTGAGACCCTCCCAAGATGCTTATAGGAGACTTAGCCCATAAGAATCATATTGACAAGCTGAACAAGGTGGTACCATTCACTTGTTACCGTTAAAAAAAAATTGAGTGGTCTCAATTTTTTTTTTTCACAGTAACAATCAGTGCACCGGATCAGTGCATGGTACAAACCAGAGCTCAAGCTATGGCCAATGAGAAGATCGACACCCTTGAAAAAAAGTTGGACGCATTAATGACGATGATCTAGACCTTAGCTGACACAATCACAAAGGGCAAGTCACGGGAACAATTGGAAGAATATGCTTTTAATGAAAACATTAAGGGCGAGTCTAGCCATTCTCTTCACCTCTTTGGAAACCACCAACAGTCCCAGCCGCGACCACCCAAGCTGGACATGTATAAATTTGATGGCTCTCATCCGGCCACATGACTAGCACAAATGGAGAAAAATTTCACATTGAATCACATCAGAGATGACGCGACCCAGCTAAGTGTGGGTAGCATGTACTTGGGCAAAAAAAGATGGCAATGGTGGCAGTGTCATCAACGTTTCTATGGAAGGCCTGTGACTTGGCAGGTATTCTCAAAAGCCCTTACAGATTGCTTCGACCATGAATCTAATTTTTTGGGTCATCTTACTAAGCTCTGACAGACAGGAACAGTGCAAGAATATATTATAGCCTTTGAAGCCTTAGCATTCCACATAGGAGGTCTACGTGATGAGTTCTACTTGGAATGTTTTGTCAGCGGTCTCAAAGAAGCCATATAAGCCCACGTCCGACTACAACACGCAATCTCATGGCTGGATGCTTGCAGGATAGCTCATGCAGTAGAATTCATGTTAGTGGCTCCGTCGACTCGTCCAAATTTCATAGCCAAGGGTCAGCCCCACCCAGGCTCCAAGCATTACCCAAACACTTAAGGTTCAAAAGGTGTCACCAGTAGAAATGGCGGAAAGAAGAAAGCAAGGATTGTGTTACTACTGTGATGAGAAATACTCCCCGGGGCATCAATGCAAGGAACCCAAATTCTTTCAAATTGATGCTATTGATCATAGTTCATCGGAGGAAGCCCCACCATTTGAGGAACTAGAGGAGGAAGATGAGGACAACAAGCCGGACAATGTGCTCCCAGCTACACCGGACGAACCAGTTATCTCACTTCATGCTTTGGCAGGGATTTCTTCTCCCCAAACTCTCAAAATCAGAGGTTTTATTAAGCATCACCCTGTAGTATTCTTGATTGATAGTGGCAGTATGCATAACTTTATCCATCAAAGAGTCGCTGAAGCAGTGCATTGTTTTGTCAAAGCAGTCTCTAATTTCCAAGTACAAATTGCTGATGGGGGGACAATGAAATGTGAAGGCCACTGTGAAAATGTCAAACTTCAAATGCGGGATTATTAGTAAAAGACCCACATGTTTTCCATACACATGGGAGGGTGTGACATTTTCTTGGGTGTTAAATGGCTCCGCACACTCGGCCCAATCACAATGGATTTCCAGGAGTTATATATGAGCTTTAAGCAGAACAACCACACACATACCCTCCACAGATTCCAGGCGGGTGATCCCTCTATCATCAGCTTGCATAGGATGGAAAAATTGTTAAAAAAGGACCACCATGGAGTTATAGCCCAATTTAATGCCATCTAGGCCTTCGAACCCACTTCTCTTCATATTCATCCTAAGATGCAACAAATCTTAAACAACCATCTGCCGGTCTTTGACAAGCCTCATGAGCTTCCACCCTCGAGAGGGGAACATGATCATAGCATTAATTTGGTCCGAGGGGCCCAACCACCAAATTTGTGCCCATATAGATATCCATTCGCCCAACAGAATGAAATTGAAAAAATCATCAAGGAACTCCTGGAAGCAAGCGTCATTCATCCTAGCATTAGTCCTTATTCATTGCCTGTGATCATGGTGCTCAAGAAAGATGGGGAATGGCATATGCGTCCAAACTTCAGGGCCCTCAACAAGTTGACGGTCAAAGATAAATTTCCCATCCCGGTTGTCGATGATTTGCTGGATGAACTAAATGGGGCTCAATTCTTTACTAAGCTCGACCTTCGCTCGAGCTATCACCAAATTTGCATGAAAGAAGTAAACATTCCAAAGACTGCTTTACGAACTCATGAAGGCCATTATGAGTTCCTGGTCATGCCATTTGGTCTTTGTAATGCCCCATCCACTTTTTAGAGCCTCATGAACCACCTGCTCAAACCATATCTCAGAAAATTTGCCCTTGTTTTCTTTGATGACATCCTCATCTACAATCGCACTTGGGCCACACTTCTTCAGCATGTAGATCTGCTCTTGCAACTGCTCTGAAAGCATAAATTATTTGTCAAGATGTCCAAGTGCTCTTTTGGCATGGAAGAAGTTGAGTATTTGGGGCACATTGTAGGGAGTGAAGGTGTCAGGGTGGACCCCAAAACGATCCAGGCAATGCGGGATTGGCCTCAACCAAAGACCTTGAAGAGCCTGAGAGGATTTTGGGTCTCACGGGCTACTATCGCAAATTTGTCCTCAATTATGGTCGCATTGCTAGACCCCTCACTCACCTCCTCAAGAAAAAATCATTTCTCTGGAATGATGAAGCACAACAGGCATTTATAGCTCTCAAACATGCCATGTGATCCACTCTCGTATTAGCACTACCTGACTTCACCAAATCTTTTGTGATTGAATGTGATGCTTCAGGTATGGGGATTGGGGCGGTCTTAATGCAGGAAGGTCAACCCTTGGCCTTCACTAGCCAATAACTAAGTGGGACAAATATAGGACAATCTACCTATGAGAAGGAGATGATGGCCATCTTACATGCAGTAGATACCTAGCGACCATACTTATTGGGGCGGCATTTCCAAATCTGCATAGACCATCAAAGCCTTAAATATTTTTTGGAGCAACACCTATCCTTGCCACAACAAAATAAATGGCTCGCCAAAATGTTGGGATATGATTATGAGATAATTTACAAGAAAGGGAACGAATTTGAGGAGGAAAGCACCCTGCTCTCAATCTCCCTTCCCATTCCAGAATAGATTGAAGAGGCTTGCAAGGAATGGTTTTCACATCCTTTGCTCTCCCAACTCATTAATAAATTATAGGCAGATCCAAATTCCACAGTGGGCTACTCTTGGCAGGATGAGATTATTTAGTACAAGGACAGAGTCGTGATGTCACCAACATCCACCCTCAAAAGTTGCATTTTGGTGGAGTTGCACTCATCTCCCACTGTAGGTCATTCAGGCTTTCAAAAGACTTATGCTCGCACTTGATGTTCATTCTTTTGGACAGGCATGAAAAAGGACATTCTTACTTTTGTAGCTGAGTGCGACGTATGTCAGCACCACAAAGGAGAAACAGTCAAATCCCCAGGCACATTATAGCCATTGCCCATCCCAGCCTCAATCTGGACAGAGGTTTCTATGGACTTCATTACGAGTCTTCTGAAGTCAAGAAACAAGTCAGTCATCATGGTGGTTGTGGACAGACTTTCTAAGCATGCTCATTTTTGCACCATACCACACCCTTTTACACCGACTTTGGTAGCTCAATCTTTCATGGACCAGATCTTCAAATTGCATGGCATGCCCACTTCCATTGTGTCTGATCATGACCCGATCTTCACCAGTAACTTCTGGCAGGAACTCTTCAGGCTACAAGGTACCAAACTACAAATCAGTACTTCCTATCATCCCCAAACTGAAGGTCAAACTGAAGCAGTCAACAAATGTCTGGAGACCTACCTTAGGTGTTTCACTTCAGAAAAGCAACATCTATGGGTACAGTGGTTACCTCTAGCCGAATGGTGGTATAAAACCAAATATCATGCCACCACCAAAATGATTCCATATGAAGCAGTTTATGGTCAACTCCCGCCTTCACCTACTTCTTATATCAAGGGATGCTCGAAGGTACAAGCAGTGGATCAACTCCTACAAAAACGCACAACCATGCTGGCCCACCTCAGAGAGAATATCCATCAAGATCAAAACCACATGAAGCAACAGGTAGATCAACATCGTTCAGAACGCCAATTTCAAGAAGGGGATCAAGTATTTTTGAGGCTACAACCATATAAGCAAACATCACTCAAAGACAAGGGTTGTCAGAAATTATCTCCAAAATTCTACAGACTGTATCAAGTACTTCAGCACATCGAAGAAGTCACCTACAAGCTAGCTTTGCCACCATTGCAAAAATCCATCCAGTCTTCCATGTCTCATGCCTCAAGAAAGTGATTGGGAACCACTGTCGAATTCAAACCAGTCTACTTGAATTGGATGAAGAAGGATCAATCTAGCTCCAACCTGAACAGGTTCTTGACACGTGAGAATGGCACCTGCGTGGCCGCACGATCAATAGCCTTGCTACTCATGCCCTAAGGATCTCGGATAAAAAGAGTTTTGAGAAATAAAAATCGCATCTCCTTGATGTCTTTGTCAAGAATGGTTATAGTAGATTCATGGGTCAGAAGGCTTTCCTAAAAGTTGTCAAGAATTCTCTTACTAAAAGGGAAGCGAAGGAGCAGATTCCAGGTGTCCATCTTTCATTTGTTCAAGGGACCATTGATAAGATTACAAGGATTCTCAAGATGCATAGTGTCCCCGTGACCTTTAGGCCCCTTAACACCATTCGTATGTCCCTCAGATCCTATTGACCCTAAGGATATGAAAGGGGTATATATTATCCCTTGTTCCTGTGGGACCCCCATATTGGTGAGACTGGTCACTCCATTAATTAAATGATTAGTGAGCACGCAACTGACCTTAAGCATAGGAGAGCAAAGTATTCCACTTTAGCTGAACATGTGGAAAAAACCAATCATTATGTTTGTATTGAGGAGGCTAGTGTTATTGCTAGAGTTTCGCAGTTCCGTCATCGGAAATTTAGGGAAGCTCTTGAGATTGAAAACATGCCGTGCAATCTCAATAGAGAGGATGGCTGGAAAATTAGTAGGTGTTGGATCCCAGCACTCTCTTCCTAGTCGCTTTTCCACCCCCCTCCCACACCCCCCCCCCACCCCCCCCCCCCCGCCCTCTCCTCGTTTCTTAGCTCATTTAATTTTTTTTTTGAACTGTTAGATTATTATAATATTAAGTTAGGTTAACATATACAATTATTTTTTTCTGATTAATTAAAATATTTTTATTCTTTCCACCCCTTGGCTTATTTTAATATTTTTATACTATTAGTACCTTTTATAACTAACTTCGATCCTAAGTAAATTAATTTATTTTATATATATATATATATATATATATATATATATATATATATATATATATAATTATAATTATAATTTTTATAAGGTAGTTTAATGATTTAGGTATATTCATATATACAATTATTTTAAATCTGGATGATTTAAATTTACTTATTTATTTATTTATTTATTTATTTTATTTTATTTTATTTTAACTTTTTTTTTGTTAACAATTAGATATTCAATTTAACTTAATATTATTTTCTCATTCTAATATTTATATTTTTATTTATTAAATTAATACCTTTTAACTAACTATTACCTTAACAACCTATTAAAAATTACTATATATATATATATATATATATATATATATATATATATATATATATATATATAGATATAGATATATATAATTTATATATATATTTAAAGGTAAGGTCACTTAATTCCATTTAATTTACTAAATAATTTTTTAATGTATTTATTAAATAATACCTTTTTAACTAACTATTAACTTAACAACCAATTATATATATATATATATATATATATATATATATATATATATATATATATATATATATATATATATATATATATATATATATATATATATATATATATATATATATATATATATATATATATATATATAGGCATGGTCCAAAAGTCAAATTTAGCCGTTGGTCAAGTTAGCCATTGGAGGCTCTGCTCAAACTATTTAACATGCAAACCTGGATCTGTTTCTTCAACTTGTCCCGATGATGAACCACACTGGTTGGTTCGAAACGCATCGACAAATGATATTTCATGTGATTTACGCCGAAAAATCTCTCGTAAACAAGGAAGTCCTCGTCAAGTGGAAAGACACCTCTCCGGAAGATGTGACCTAGCAACCAGCCACTGTCCTTCAGCAATTTCCGTAGCTTTAGCCTTGAGGACAAGGCTATTCTTATGGGGGAGGGCATGTTAGGGTCCAACCCTAACCCCCTTATTTATGTAATAGGATTGATTCATTGTTATAGTTAATTAAAGAATCAATAAAGCTCATATTAATAATTGTAAGTGGTTGACCCGCATTTAAAGAAGGGACCACAGTTAGTTGCAAATGGGACATGGTATTAGATAGATGGCATTAATAAGAACCATGGTATCGACCCATGGTATTGCACGTATAAATCCTATATAAAGGACAGAGACTCCCCTTGAGGAGCATCGTGTCTTATTTTTTAATTGAGCCCAACTCTATTGGAGGTTGCTCCCTCGAAGAGGCAAGTGAACATTGCTTTCCTTTCTGAATAATAAAATACTTGTTTTTATTTCTTATTGTTCTGTGCTTTGGGTATATTTCTTCTCATATTTGGTATTCTGGTATCTTCAGATTCGCAGGTCAAGAGCATAACATAGTAGCATCGACTCCCCATTGGAAGATAATTCCCAAGATGTAGCATCAAATCCCCACTGGAAGATGATTCCCAGGTTGTAGCATCGGCTCCCTGTTGGCGATTCTAGGTGGTATCATAGGCTCGCTAATTGATAGAGGGTGGTAGCTTGAGCTCCCCTACGATGTCAAATTCTTATTCTTTTATATTTGAAAGTGTTCAACATATGAGCATAGATGACATTTAATTTGATATTTGAGATGGAACAAATGTTGTGGTCGGTAATTTCTCCCTAGCTGAGAGGGAGTGTTAATTTGGCAACTTAGGGGAAAATTCCTTCCTTTCACAATATTACTCATTAATAAAGACCCCTCCCTTGGAATAAGTTAATTTGGTTAATGAAAAATATATTTTTAATATGGAAACCCACATGTGCTCAAAAGTTCAGGTCAACATTAAAGAGAAATTGGTCCTGCTTGGAAGCCTATTAATATAAGTCAAGTGAACCTCATTTGGAAACCAACATTAATCATTCTTCTTCTCTCTTATTTAGTTTGGCTCACACGGTTCTGAAGTTGGTTCACGTAAAATTAGTCTGTATAGGTCTGAAATTGCAAGGTCTAAGATCGCATGTGCGAAGAAGGAATTTTGTTTGTAGCTGCAGGGTTGAATCATAGTAATATCGACCAAAGATACACACATGATAGGGTACTCCCTACGGTTGGACAACTCTAGTGGCATGAATGGTTAATTTCTCCATGCAGCTAGGGTTTAGGGTTTGTTAACATTTGACCACAGATTTGATAGTAGACCATTGGCTCCGAAATTATGTTATGGTTTAGATCCGTATATTAGGCTCATCTATCAGATATTGTTTGGTGAGTTTTGTTGGATAAACCTATGATTGGTGAATTAGAATATTGTACTCTCTCTTTTCTGAAAATTTTATGACAATCTAATAAGAAGAAGAATTTGAAATGGTTTTCCCCCTTATGGGGTTTTTTCCTAGTCTCCGACCAAATCATGGTGTCTCTATTTGTGCATCTTTTTCTTTTGATGTCCCTTTTATTATTCCACTACATAGTTGATGTTATTGTTCTTTCTACACAATTGCTACTATTTCTATGATGATATGGGGTGAATGCAATGTAACATGGTGAAAGTTTGTTAATGCAATTATCTAAAGCAAAGAATAATACTGCCCTAAGAAGAACTAACATGTTCTAACTATTGGCATATGGATAGGGAATACATAATGTATGACAGGCATGAATATAAAATACATTATCAAAACCCTAAAAGCAGGCTTAATGGATTTCAAGAAAAATTTCAAATAAACTTTGTCAGCATAAAGTACATTTCACTAGCTCAATCCGTTAGGACCAACATTGAATGTTACAAATGCCATAAATATGGGCACATAGCTCGCAATTATAGGTACAAGATGGAATCTTCCATGATTTTAAATACTAACATCAGATACAAGAAGGTCTAGAGAAGAAAACAAATGCAAGAAGACCAAGAAAATGAGAAAGTATTAGCAGTCATGCTTTCATGCTTTGTAAAGGAAAAAGGGCATGATGAATCTCTAATGGAATTTCAGTATGATACTACCAAAGATTTGGTTCATACATTATTCTAAAGAATCCAACTTAATTGAATCCCAACATATTAAATATGGGGATTTTATGTAGCAGTCGTTTCACATTTGAAGATCTATCTTTGATAGGTTGACAATTGGTATTATGAAGAAGTATTAAGAATGTCATTTAGCAATATGAACAGTTTTAGTGGAGTAGCCTTAGAAAGAAAAATTATGGACAAAATCAAGAAAGGTCCCATGTCATGGATTTATATTGACAAGTAGAATCAATTGTGGTAGTATGTATGAAGCATAACATGTCAGGGGGAGACAAGTTGTTGTGGGAAGTATTGAGGAAGGAATTTTGAAGTAGAGAAGCATATTCGAGGAAATGAAAAGCAGGAAAATTGTCAAGGAGAGTCAGCCTTTTCCATTGATGTTAAAGGGGGAGAGAAATAATAAGAAGGAGATTGAGACATAAAGTTAAGGGGAGAAATGATCACAGGGGAAGTACATGTGTTGCCATCAGTAACAAAGGGGGAGATTGTTGAATGGTGTTTTCATTGATGCCAACATCCATTAATGAATGCTCTTAATATTTTCTTGGATTGCATTAGTTGGAAGCTCCAATAGAAGGATGGTTGAAAACCCTAGCTCTAGGGTTTGGATTCCCTAGATGATGGACATACCCTATACTTGTTGGAGTTTTTTAAAGAAGCGGATCACTTAATTTTCCTTGGATATCCTCTCCATTGGATTCTCCTCGTCAAGTTGATTCCAGTGGTATGTGGCACACGCCAAGAGCCCTCACATTTTGTGAGTAATTCCTATTCTAAGATGAAGCACCCAACTTGTGGGCATAAACCCCAAAGGGTGATGATGTGGTAGCATCTATTTGGCCAACATATCATTCAAATCAAGAAATTTTGGATTTCATCAAGTTTTATGGCTAACATATTTTTTTAAAGGCTTTAAAGACTATTTAATATTCACAAAAGGTCTTTGACTTCAAAGTCAAATTGAAACTTAACTCCAAAGGGTAGATGACCTCATCCTTGGACTACACGTTTCAATAAAATTCAATCTCAAAATGGGAATACCATCCTAAAATCCCTCCAATGGCCCACCCTTATAAGCCCCTCAAATATATATAAAAGGGAGCTACATCTCTCCTCAATTTATATGTAATTTAACAAATATTATTGAGTGTGTGATCTGAAAAATGTCTCAGCCTTGAGGACTAAGTAATCAGATTAGTCGATAGGAAATTATGGTGTTTGGATATTTTTGATAATTGGTTGGGTTTTCGATGTTTATAATTATATAAAGAATATTCTCTCTGCGGTCTTCATCCTTACTACATTAAATTCATTGAAGGAGTATGCCAAGACTTTGAATTTTGGCCTTATAAGGAATCGATTTTGTGATCAAAAGGAGGATTATTTATACGACTTGTTGAAGGAAATAGAAAAGAAGGAAAATACCTTGTTTCAGTCTCTTGATGTTGTAGCATCTTTGACCAATGAATAATTTGAGTACAATCTAAAGCTTGTTCTGTGTTGGGAAAATAAAATGTGAGAAGTTTAGACATGTGGATAAGGGCATCATCACTGTACAAAAATGGTTCAATCCAATGAAGAAATAAGAGCTTAAGGACTTAAAAATACCCATAGCCTATGAAGATGTGAAGTATAATGACAAAGGAGGTATGCCTCCTCAATTACTATACACAAAACCTGAATTAAATTTGTTGACTGAAATGATTGTCTTTAGATCAAATGTTGGAAATCTATATGCATACCTAAATCTTTATTCAATCTTACCTCTGTTATATAAACTTGAATTGATAGAGCATGCATATGTGGCATTCAAATCAAAAGTTTGAGGTACTTTGTGCACAATGAGGAGGGAGAATATTTAGTGCCAACATTATATGATAAACACAGCCAATACCAAGATACACTCTTTGTGGCTTTATGTTTTGGGTACACTTCTTTTGAGAATAGTGATCATTAGACATCTGAGGCGATTTTCAAAGGAGTGACCTAATCACTCAAAACCATTCAACCTTGGACTGATGTGGCTAATTTCACTTTAAGGTACATTGAATATTGGAAGCAAGTATCAACAATCTTAAGTATTGAACCCTAACTTGAA
The DNA here is from genome assembly GCA_031772625.1 of Pinus tabuliformis. NCBI lineage: Eukaryota > Viridiplantae > Streptophyta > Pinopsida > Pinales > Pinaceae > Pinus > Pinus tabuliformis. The sequence goes on along the minus strand of CM062816.1, from coordinate 181,410,230 downwards.
ATCAAGAACCATTACATTCTAAATTGAAGTATTGCAAGGATAAAGTGTTTTTGCAAGTGTAAGAGGTTTTGTAGTAAAAACAAGTGCTAGAAGAAGTTTGAGATGCGTCATCTTACAATTAGGGATTTGATGTATGTATGTATATATATATATATATATATATATATATATATATATATATATATATATATAATTGTAACTTGGTGGCATCTCTCAATAGTGATAAATGACACTGAAATATGAGTGATGAGGCTATTGTCATGTGTGAGTATAGTTGAATATTGATGTTGTAGGTAGTTGAATCGTAATATTAATCTTGGAGCTGATGGAAAAGCTTTCTTAACAGTAATGTGCTCTTAGATATGCTATGCATATAGTAATTTTGGTAGCAACATAACAATGAAATCATTATATGATAGTGATTTGATGTATAAGTATATCATTGATGCATAATGTTAATCTTGATATGACAACGATAGGCAGTGATCTTATATGTAGGAGAGATATTTTGAGCACATGACAAACTATGGGTAACAATAATCGTGACATAACACAGTGAGCACTTCCTGTGTGTGTGTGTGTGTGTGTGTGTGTGTGTGTGTGTGTGTGTGTGTGTGTGTGTGTGTGTGTGTGTGTGTGTGTGTGTGTGTGTGTGTGTGTGTGTGTGTGAACACACACACACCAATGACCTCTGGTGAAAAACATTGACCTTGTTGTACACCAGTGGTATGACAGTAATCTTGGTGAGACAATGGTTTGTATGACAGTGATGACATGACAAAGAATCTTACGTTGCAATGACATTGAAACAATAAGATAATAATAACTCAATGACCTTAATGAATAACTATGACAATGTTGCTGATATGACTTGACAGTAATAATTATAACAATGACAATGATGATATTTATGAGAGTTGATCTCATAAGATTTCATCCCACGAGGATTGTATAGGGTTCTCTCACAAAGTCAAATTGTTGTGATGTGAGAGTGTTATTGGCATATGTGAACGGAAAATATTATTGTATAGCTTAGTATTAAGACAGTGACATGATAGTGACCTACTTGATAGTAATCTTGTGTTTACAGTGCTTTGAATATGTGACAATGACTAGGGTTTTGGCAGTTGATGTAGTAGAGATTGGGCAGAGGCAAAATTTCTTATGACATTCAATATTGATAGTTAGGGTTTGATGGTTTGATGGAGAAACAGATGTTAGAATTTGATGTGTGGTTTGAGTAGAGGTAGATTTGATTGACAAAATTGCGGTTCTTATATTATAGTTTATCTTGTACTAATATCAAGCACAGGTGGATCCAGTCTGAAAATTGTGAAACGTGGTCCGCCAACTGATCAGGGTAGCAAGGTGGTGCTAGGGCAGGTTAGAGCCTGCACAAGTTGTTGGAGCATTCATCCAGTTGCAACTAGTAAACAGGGTGTTAGAATATCCTTCAGGTCTGAGCCTATAAACCAGGGTGCTCGAGCATCCTCCCAATTGAAATTGGTAAATAGGGTGTTGGAGCATCCTTCAAGTTGGAGCCTTTAAATCATGGGGTTGGAGTCTCCTTAGTTGGAGCGGAAAAATTGATGTAAATATTTTAAAGACAAATATTAAAAAGTGTTCAGTTGTTTTTGTCCCAAAGGGGTTTCCATCTAAAAATCTCTATGTCTACTGTCTCTATTATTATGCATTATTGAATGGTATTGATAAATGATTATATTTGTATTATGCTAATAATAATTAATGCTCTATAAAATTAAAAATATGTTAAATGATAAGAAATAATGATCCTTCCCCTCTTAATTTTTCCAGCAATATACTTGTCAATATTTAATAAATATCTATATTTACCAAAAATAATTAAAAATAATAATTAAAATAATTATTTTTATCAATTATAATATTTTTACAATTTATTGCTTATATAAAAGTAATATTTTTTAAATTTACTAATATTTTTTAAATTTTATTTCTAAAATAAATCAGAATACCTTTCAAAATTTATTTCTAACATACGAAATTATAATATTAAATTTTTATTATTTTTACGTTATTTCACAATCTTTTTAAAAGTCAACCAACCATTAAAGAAATTAACTTTATATTTTTATTATTTATTACTATATTTCCTTTTCACCATAATTTTAATAATTATTAAAGGATTTAAAATCCAACCATAAATTTATTAAAAAAAATTGCAACTTAAATTTTAATATATTGGATTTAATTTAAAATTTATTTTCTAAAAAATAAACTTCATATTACATGATTAAAAAAACTATTTTCCCTCTAATTAAATCTAAGTGAGAATGAACCTCAATGTTACATGAAGCTATGGTTTTTTTTCAAATGAAAAAACATACTTTTGATATTTCATAGAAATAGAAAAGTACAATCTGTGTTCCTGATAACTTAAAAAACTAGGTTGAGAAATATTAAAAAGTGTTCTAGGTTGAGAAATATTAAAAAGTGTTCCTATATGCCAGACTTTCCTTTGCCACAATTCTAAATGAACAACCCTTAAGACATCTCTTCCATTGAATCAATCCACAAGGATATTTGAATCCCCTAACAATAAGAATACTTTTAGTTACTTCCAAAAGGAAATCCTCATGGAACATCACATATCAAGGAGTTCCAATTAAAATGTGTGTCTTGGCCAATAGCTAGTTTGCATTTGGGAGAATAAAATGACTATACCCACACCACAAAGATCCCTCTTATTGGCTCCATCAAAGAATCCCCAAACTATACCAATGGGCAACTCCACATATAAGCAGGGTTTCACTTGCTCAAGATAAGACGATCTTTCATTATGGGCAATAACTTCAGAGACAACTAGAGAGTCTTCAAATAGACAATGGTTTTTCCATATGTAAATTCCCCACGAAACAAAGATCAAAACTAATTTAAGGGAAGATGAAATAAACCTTTGATTCGAGAGACGCTCTTCAACCGAGCATCCGACATCAAGGTTAAAATAAAAGAAAAACATTTATTTGACATAAAACACAAAATACAAGGCTTACCCATTCTCACTTAACAAGAATACACCAAGCCAATATTTTTCCTTGCAACAACAACCAAAGGAACAACCTATATTTAAGGAGGCCTTGTCCTTTCAATACTAATTATGTCACCATTTTGAAGAAGCAAGAGGATTGTCTTGAATCAACCCATCATATCGGGATCTAGCTATTATAATGCCACTTTGTTTATTCTTAGACCACTTGATGATGTCTTCCTCCTCCTGATTAATTACAATACCAACTTTACCCAAATTCAATAAAAAAAAAAGCTTCATTCATGTGCATAAACATGAGAAAAGTTTAACTCCACCAGTCTATGAGAGAATTTATGGCAACCATTGCATCTTATTCACTCTAAGCCCATTCCCAATCTTCCACAAAACCCATTTCTCCATAGATTGCAAGCCACTTACCAAATTCCTCCAAATAATAGAACCTTCCCTAGTGATTATTGGCTCTTGCATAACTTTGACATAGATTTCAAATATTTCATCCAATTACGAGACTCCGTAGACTATTGTGAACAAACATATCCAACAACTCTTGACTACAAAATTTAGTTCAAATTTTTCCATATTAAATAAGTCCCAACCCTAAAAATTTTAAAAACATCAATAAAAAATAAAATTTACTATCACATTGCGAATAAAATAAAAAAATATATATATATATATATATATATATATATATATATATATTCTAAAATCAATGTGAAGACAAAGATGGCGTAAGTGTATATAAATAGAAGAGGAAAAACAAGGACAAAACGCGGCCGAACCAAAAGAAAACACAGGAAAAGTGGTGTTAATGTGTCAGTATTGCCTGCAATCCATTAACGACATATTTCTTCAGAAATCTAGGTGAAACAATGGTAAATCTTTGCCTATGGTTGTAAAAAATATTTTAGGGATGAAGGTAAAATCCAGATAAGATGCTCGAAGATCCATCTCTATAAGCCTTTTTACAAGACAAATGGGTAATCCAAATTTGGTGGTTTGTCTTAAGTTGCTTTGTATGATATTGTGGTATTATTAATATCTATTGTGTTATTTGTGAAAAAATTTAAAGAGAAAATTTCATTTGTTTTTCTCAACTATCCAAAATAATCTCAATTAATTATATAACTATTTTATAATAATTACAAATTAAAAATATATATAATTTTAATATAACTTTATTTATTCTTATTAAACTTTAAAATATAGAATCAACTTACACTCAAATATATTTTAAAATATAAAATCAATTTACACTCAAATATATTATATCTGATTACCAAGCTCCCAATCTCCAACAACCAGATAATGAAAGCTTTGAACCAACTAGAAACCAGAGTTGGAAGCAGCGGCAGAACAGGTTGGAGTTTGGCAGATAAGAGTATATCGTTGTCGGGTTGGATGGAATTGGCAATATTTATTCGCTCCATAAAGATATCGCTGTTTGGATGGAATTGGCAATATTTATCTGCTCCATAAAGATATCAACTTCAAGTTCAGAAAGGTCTGGCAAATTCTGCTTACTTAATCAAGGCTGAAAAGAACACACCTCTGGTGCCCAATTAGAACATAGCTATGTCACATCATCCGTATTAATATGGGAATAAATACTTAAAGTTTTAAGTTGAAAAGTCTGAATAAATTCTCTGAAATTTGTATTCCATTGTAAGGACAAAGTTAGTAGCCATGATTCATGGAATGCTCGTAGTCACTGAATGAAAATAGATTACATTCAAAAGTGTGATTAAGCTCGCTTGAATTTGTGAGCGTTTCTAATGACAAATTAGTTGATATGATTCTGGCGATGATTATATTAATTAAATAAAAATAGCATAGAATGGAATTAAATTTTAACCTTTTAAAAAATTATATTAAAAATTTTTCATATTTTAATTTTTTCAAATAATTTATAATTTTTTATTTTTTGATTAATTTTATTTGATAAAAATTATTGATAACATAATTTTAAGTTTTGAAATTTACATTATTTTAATATTTTAAAGATTTTTATAGTGGTAAATATATTTATGTATTTAAAAATACATTTTAAATAACAAAACTAAAAGAGTTACATTACACATATCTATTTAAAACTAAAATTGTTTAACTTCTCACTTAAGTGTTTTTAAAGTGCTACAAAATATAAAATTTTCTAATTTATTCCTAAACTCAATATATTATATAAGCTATTTTGTTTAATTAAATATTATAAATTATTTTATATTAGGTAACCATTTCATTTTTTTCCCTCATAAAAATTTCTGATTACTTAATTTATATTTATTAATATATAAAATATTTTTAGGAAGAAGTCACATTGAAGATTTTGGTTGACGCGTTTTGAACCAACAAGTGTGGTTCATCCTCAAGACACGATGAAGAAACAGAACTAGGAAGAGGGTTAAATAGAGAGAGAGGTCACTAGGGAAAGAAAAGGGAAATGTTTAATATTTTTTAAATAAATTTTATTAATTGATTAATTGATTATATATATATATATATAGATATAGATATAGATATAGATATAATGATGATGATGGTGGTGGTGGTGGTTAACATCCATTGAGACCAAACTTTGGTCTATCAAACCTAAAAAAACTAATTATTTAGTTTGATTTAAGATTTTATTCCTATGCTCAAAAAGCTTGGAGAGAAGCCTCCCGAGCTCACTGTAATTTTGACAACGTAAAAGGTTAGGAAGGTCAGTATTGCAACAAAGGTTTTGAAACTGAGATCTAATGTGGTTGTACTGGGGCACTCTAAGAGGAAGTGATTTTCATCCTCCTATTCTCACAGAAATGAAAGAACCTTTCCATCCATGGTGTTTTAGGAACTGCCCAACCACCCGTTTCAATATGGAGCTCATGAGAGTTCTAGTTAAAACATATATATATATATATATAATCAAGTAATTTAACTCAACGACTATATTTGATTAGGGTTTTAATAATATTTAATTCCTTATAAAAGGGCTATACTTAAAATTAAATTATATATATATATATATATATATAACTATAATATTTTAAACGGCTCTTCTTTTTCTTCTTCTTATTTTTAACTAATAATAAATATTAAATTATAATTTTACTAAACACTAGTATTAATGTTAATATTACTAAAATTCATATTATTAATGCTAATACTAATGATAATTATAATGTTACTAAACACTAGTATTAATGTTAATAATACCAATATCCATATTATTAATACTAGTACTATTGATAATTATAATATTACTAAACACTAGTATTAATGTTAATAATAGTAATATTCATATTAAAAAAAAACTAAGAAGAGGGGGTGGTAATCCAACAATTACTAATTTTCCAGCCGTCATCTTTATTAATATTACTAGAAGACCTCTCAATTTCAATGGCTTCCTTAAACTTACATTATATTTTTTAATAAATATTATGTATCGAAATATTTATTAATTTTACATAGACATAATTTCATTTTCTTTCTTCAAGCTAATTAAAAATTTTATTATTTAATTTTTCTGAGCACTTAATTTATATTTTTTAATAAATATTATGTATGAAAATATTTGTTAATTTTATATAAATATTATGTATGGAAATATTTGTTAATTTTATATAGACATAATTTCATTTTCTTTCTTCAAACAGATTAAAAATTAATTATTTAATTTTTATTTAATTTTGTTTAATAATTTATGACTATTTTTATTAGAAATTTATTTCTTATCATTAATTTAATAATTAAATTAAAATTAAAACAAAAATATAAATATTTTATAATACATATATAAATATTTATATGTTAAATTTAATTTTTTAATAAATTACACATAGATATTTTTTATACAAAAGTTTAACAAAATAATAATTAATAATAATTTATTTATTACTTTGAAAATTTTACAAAATGATACTTTCACTCAAAATTTTAAAAATTATGCTAACATGTTTTTTCAAACCTATTTTGTGAATTTTGTTTTTTAAAGACATTTCAAAACTTTGCCCCTAAATATAAGTTAATCTTTCTCAATTTTACCACATATAATATATTAAGAAGAAACTTCGCTTATTTTAAGTATATTTTTCTATGAAAATAAATATTTTTTATTTTAGAAATATGAAGTAGAATATGAATAGAATATAATAGAATAATAAGAATTAATAAATATTTTTGGGTTTGGAGTATGTTTTAAAATTATTTTTACTAGACTAAAAACTCCTTTAAGAAAACAGATTAATAATTTAAAACCTAGAGGTATTAAGCATGAGATAAATAAGACCATTTGAATTACACATGTTTTTCCTTAAATAATGGTGATGGAAAAAGCTGTATTGACAGATTGCAAAGAACTCCTTTAAGGAAACAGATTAATAATTCAAAACCTAGAGGTATTAAGCATGAGATAAATAAGGCCATTTAAATTGCACATGTTTTTCCTTAAATAATGATGATGAAAAAAACTGTATTAACAGATCGCAAAGAATAATAACAAGCCTACTACTAATTTAAAAACCAAATTATAATAAATTTTGACAAACAAATTAATAAACACTAAAAATTAACCATCATATAAAATCCTTTTTAGCACAAATTTTTACCACAATTTTAATCCTTGCATCAGCATGAATCATGTTTTACAGAGAATGGATCCCAGAATGCAGCCTCTATCTCAAATATACAATGAAACATCGAACGCACCTCTCTTCTTCAATCTCAAATTCTTTTAAGAAAAGCACCCGTCCAATGACATGCTAAAGCATTCAAACAATTAAAGCTAACATCATGAAAACATTATATCCATCGAGACATTAAAACATTATTTTCATTTGGGCAGACATTAAAATATTATTTTCACTGGGGCATACATTGAGTCCAATATGAATTTTACATTTACAGGTTTGTATGGAGCGTCCGCTGATAACAACATTGTAATGACTGCAAAGTGCAATATGTAGCATTTTTGGATTTTGACCCATATGTTACAGCTAAGATAACAATATTATAATGACTGCAATATGTAGCTTTTCTGGATTTTGACATATATTACAGGTAAGAGTCAGGATGAGAAAAAGGGTCAAAGAATTATATACTTGTATTTTTTTTAATACATAAAAGTCAATTTTTTTTTTCTCTAGAAAAATATCAAATATTGTTAAAAAAAACCAGTGTAATTTTAATAACAAATCAAAAAATTTCATTTTCCGCATTTATTTCAGAGTAATATTGAAAAGACATTTCAAAACTTTACCCTTAAAAAATTTAGATATAAACTAATCTTTCTCAATTTCATCCTAGAAACTTCACTTATTCTAATAAGGATATTTTCCAAATAACTTTTTAACTTTATAAATATAAAGATAATTTTTATAAATAAAATACAATAGAACAGTTTTGAGTTTGGAATATGTTCTAAAATTGTTTAGCTAAGAGCTAGCTTAAAATTGTTTAGCTAAAAACTTGCTTAAAGAAACAGATTAAGCACTCAAAACTTAATTGTAGGGTAAAACCCTTTATAACTATACATATTTTTCCTTAAATAACCCCAACCTTATTAACTACACATGTTTTTCTTAAATAATGATGATAAGAAAGCTGCATTGTCCGATAGCAAACAATGATGGCTGTTCCCAACCAAGTTATAATAACTTTGAAAAAAATTAATAAACCCTAAACTAAATAATCATCGTTTAAAATCCTTTTCAACACAATTTTAACCCTAAGCATCCTCATGAAACATGTTATACAGATCATGGATCCCAGAATGCAGCCTTTATCTCAAACAGACTATGAAACATGGAACCCACCTCTCTTCTTCAGTCGCAAAATCTTTAAGAAAAACATGCGCCCGATGAAATGCTAAAGAATTTTAACAATTAAAGACAACATCATGAAAACATTACATGCCATCAAGGCATTAAAACATTATTTTCATTCGGGCATACCTTAAGGAGAACATATGAATTTTACATTTACAGGTATGTATACAGCGTCCTCTCATGTTCAACAAAAGCCAGTGCAATTTCAATAGCAAACGAAAGATTTTTCCTTCTTCGTATCCATTTCAGCATCGTGAGTAATTCTGGAAGTCCTGAGGAGGACGTTGGCTTTCTGATTGACGAGCAGCCTCACAATATCTCGCTTGGCAGTTGACCTAAAGGGAGTCGATGAGCTGAGAAAACCATCCACCAGATGCAGGTAAGCCTCCAGATCGTGACATCAGTTCATGTCGGCATTGGGTTTCAGATATGGAGAATGCCTGTTATCCACCCGAAGCTCGGTCCTAACATGAAAGTAAGCCCACGACATTTGCTCTAGAACCTTCACGATCCTCTTTACGTTCTCTGAACATTGATTCATCACGTGCATCCACTCGTTCAAGAACAAGCCCAGAACCTTAGTAATAACATCGTTAATGTTAACAACTCTCAGCACTCTGCACCCAAATTCCTCCAATCTCCGACCAAAGGCACGGTTCCCAACTCGGGGACCCCCGAATGAAAAAACAGTCACTGGAACCCTGAAGCATTTGCCTACATTGAACGTCTTACCGAGCTCGTAGGCTGTAAGAAGAGCCAATGCTGAGCCCAAGCTGTGGCCAGTGATTGTAATACTGAGTTCTTCCCCCTCGTACAATTGCACCAGCCTTCGAACCTCTCTGACGACCTGATCCGAAGAGCTTTGCCCGGCTGAATCCTTACATTGGTAAAGGCTCCAGAAACCACTTTCAACTTTTGGTCTGCAGCAATTCGAGGAACATTGCTCCTCCACAGGTGTTAGTAGGCTCTTGACATTCTCGACCCATTCCAGTGGAGTCCCCGTGCCTCTATACGCCACTACAATATCCCTCCTTCCAAGCCTCATGATTTCAGTTTTATCGTCACAAACTGCAACAAACCCAATCCAGCTGGTCGATCTATTTATGCATTTTGCATCCATGGTGAAGCCCTCAGAATTTAGTCTCGACGACAGAAAGCGTGTTAACCACTGTGGAACCTGGATGCTGGAGGTGGCATTGATATTTTTGGTTACCCTATACCCACAACTCTTGAGCCCCACGTTGTCTAGTAATGAACACCTGCTGTATTTGCAGCAGCCGTATTTTTCAGATTGTGGGTCGAATTCGAATGCACTGTAACTGGCCTGAACGAATTCACCGTACTTGACGATCTCTCGTCTCAGATTCTCGTCCAAGGGATCAAGAAGTCCTTCCCAGTTCTTCAATCCCTGGTATTCCCTCCATTTTGACCCCAACTTCTGCTTCGGAGACCTGCTAGGTTTTTCAACCGAAGCCCATATTCCTACACTCAAGTCTGAATTACTCCCACCATGACCCTTGTCCACTTTCTCCTCGCAGTTCAACTTCAAATTATCATTTAATACTTGGAATCCTTCAGTCGAGGCGTTAAACCTTGGAATCTTTGTGTGCAGTGAGATGGGTTGTAAAGTAAAAGACCGCCTGGAAGCAACTGATACATTCTTCGTGACCTCGTAATTCATGCATCCACTCAAAGAATTTAAAGATGAGAACGACGACGCCAATGCAAGTGATTGTGCACTAGGTTCCATTCAAAAGGATATTCAGTAAAACCAGGGATTTCGATGCAGGTGAGCATTACCGAAGGGAGATTTTTGATATGTTCGCTGATATATTAGTGGAGGGTGATGCACATGATGTCTATGCAGAGCAATAGCTATCAAGATTTTCGTGGGCGGTTAGCGCTGTTTCTGCATCAGAATGTTCGTCTTGAATTCCTTGCTGAGCAGGTGATACAATTGCCTATGTAAATTGGCACAGGGCTTCTTGGACAGTTGGCTACTTTGTACAACCGTACACTACTGGTATTATATTTCAACCTGCTGTCCTATTTTCATGACATCTGGCATTATTAGTTGTATTTGAATTAGTTGTATTTCAAAGTGACAAATTAACAAGTACATAGATTGTCAATGATTTTTAGATTGGGTGGTAGCCCGGGTAGTTGGGAGGGTTTAATGATAACTTTCCCACCCGGGTTCCAGTCTCATGACACGAATATGTTGAATAATCCTGAAAATGGTTCTATGTGTGGCTATGCCGTGCTTCTCCAGAACTGAAAAAGAAAATACATATTTTGTCACACTATGGATGTTTAGCATTGGAAGGTGTTTGCCATTTCTTATAAAAAGTTTATTTAAGTTTGAAGTTTGGTTTACTTGTCTAGATTGGCTTGTGGGTAGTTGGGTACATATTTTGCCACACTATGGATGTCTAGCATTGGAAGGTGTTTGCCAATTCATATAAAAGTTTATTTAAGTTTGAAGTTTGGTTTACTTGTCTAGATTGGTTTATGGGTAGTTGGGTTAGAATGTGCATTGGAAGGTGTTTGCTAATTCATATAAAAGTTTATTTAAGTTTGAAGTCTGGTTTACTTGTCTAAATTGGTTTGTGGGTAGTTGGGTACATATTTTATCACACTAGGGATGCCTAGCATTGGAAGGTGTTTGCCAATTCATATAAAAGTTTATTAAAGTTTGAAGTTTGGTTTACCTGTCTAAATTGGTTTGTGGGTAGTTGGGTTAGAATGTCTATTTTTTGGTTTGTTGATCAATATTAGGTTCTATCAAGATTCAAAACTTAGGCTAATTAACAAGTACATATTTTTTCGCACTATGGATGTCTCGTATTGGAAGGTGTTTTTCAATCAACATAAGGCTCTATTTAAGTTTGAAGCTTGATATACCTGTCTAGATGGTGTAGTCTAATTTATACACAAAATGACCTTTTTCACCACCATTTTTCTGGTTAATTCTAATCAAAATAAGATATTTTTAAAAACTTGAGTTTAAATTGTTAATACATTTATGCATTCAAAAAGGTATTTTGAACAACAAAAACTCTTGAAATTGTATTGCTTGGTGTTCCTGTGAAAAAGACTCTTTCTTTTATAAGTTAGAATGACTATTTAGTCTATAAGTTAGACTATGTCATCTGCATTGGTTTGTGGGTAGTTGCATTAGAATGTCTAGCTTTTGGTTTGTTGATCAATATTTGACTCTGTCAAGATTCAAAAGTCTTGATCTCCTTAATCGATACTTAAATAGTTTAATTAGTTTTAGAGTTCGTTGATTAGAGTTTGTCGAGATTCAATACTCAAATCATTTCCTTAATTTAGAATTCTTTCACTTGATAAAAATTAGTGCAACCATATAAAGTAAATCACTAGTAAACACTATAGGAATCAATCCATATAAACATCAAAACACTTATATCTTACATTGTCCATTTAAAAAAAAAAAAATCATAAAAATGAATCAAATTATAACTTTATTTTAAATTATTATTATTATTAAAAATAAAAAGAATTAATATATGAATTAAACATGTATACTTTAAAAAACATATAACAATATTATTAACTATGGTGGTTCATTCACACTTTACCATGAATTTTTTTAATTTATAATTAACTTTTGTTACAATACTATTGGCTAATACTATGGCTTATCAATACCACATGGGCAATATGACAAGCTTTGATATGATAATTTTTTTAATTAATTAATTTGAAATAAATTAATTAAAAGAGCATAGTTAGGTTGGAGATAAATACCACATGCCCAATATGACAAGGGTTGATATGATAATTTTTTTAATTAATTAATTTGAAAGAAATTAGTTAAAAGAGCATAGTTAGGTTGGAGATAAATCTTAACTCTTGATTTATGAATACTACATTGTAGCCCAGCAATTCTTTTCACATGAAAAGAGCCCAAAAGCAACAGATCCGCCCTCATACATAACAGATCAGGCAAAATCCGGTAGGGATTACATCGAACCGGAAGGGGAAAACAAAGAAAGGGACCTGCATGTAGCAGATCTATCCTCTCCCATAATAAAACGGGCCAAAAATGGCAGATCTGGGAGAGATCTATCAGATCTGTCCAGATCCAGGCAGAAGATGGGTGGGAACAAGCCAGATCTAAAAACCAAACCTATAAGATCGGACCTGGAAAAGGCAGACTCAGGGGATCTGAAGGCATTCTCAACAGATCTAGGGTTCCAAATCTTTATAAAGCCGCCCACTGGGAAATCGACCCCAATCTGGGTTCAAGCTTCAGACAAGGTCTCAAAACTGAAGAAAATCATCATCAAGCACAGTGGCCTTCCGGAACGATACCAACATCTGCTCTCAGAAGGCAGATCGTTACAAGATCACTGGACAATAGCCCACTACAACATCAAGCCAGGATCTAACATCATAGTCAACATGAGGCTTCGGGGAGGAGCATCAGCCAGCGGAACACAGACTCCAGGCTCCTTTCGTGATGCAGTCAATGGGACCAGCTCAAAGAATACAGGCTCCTTCAAGGATGCGGTGAACGGTAAAGGGGAAAACATTCAACCCAAACCAGTACCAGCACCAGAGCTACCAGGTCCCTACATTGTGGAACAAACACTGGAAGCTCCAACGATCCAGGTAACTTCACTGGGGGTAATCAATCTACACACTGATCTAGCCACTCATGCTGTTATATGTAGATTTAATGGTTTCTGGCCAAAATCAGATGCCCTGCATCACTGGATCCTCACAACATGGTCACCTGACTGTGAAATTCATCTATGCTCAAAGGGTTTTTTCATAGTCCGCTTTACAACAGAACAGGAACGTGATAACATTATCAATCAGGGGCCATGGTTTTGGGGAAAGGCTGGCCTCTTCACCATCCCCTGGTTCCCTGAATTTGATGCAAATACTATGAAAGTGACAACCGTTCCTGTTTGGGTGAGACTGCATAATCTCCCTCTACACTTCTGGCACTGTAAAGTTTTATCAGACATAGGGAATTCTTTGGGGAAATACCTTAAAACAGATGAAGAAAGAATTAACCAAGGAATATTCACCTATGCTAGAATATGTGTAGAAGTGGATCTAAGTCTGGGGCTACCTGATCACATCACTTTGAACTATAATAACACGCAGAGGATACAGCCGCTTGATTATGAAAATACAGCATTCAGATGCTTTAGATGCATGCAAACAGGGCATCTTCAAAACACCTGCCCATTGGGCAAGAAGGACCCCAAAGTGAACAAGAAACAACCAAAAAAGCCGAAAGGATGGCAGCACACCGATTGGAGGGAAAAAGAGGACATGCAGAGCGCAGAGCATACAGTGAACCAAGAGGAACCAGATACAAATATGGAACAGAACGGCACACAGGAAGAAAAAGCACCAGACCCTCAAATGGAGGACCATCTCCAGCTGCAGACAAATCCACAGCTGGAATTTAGTGGCAACAAAAGAACTCACGGATCTGAAGGATCAGAATCCAACAAAGAATCTCCACCGAACATACACGAGCACCCTCAGGCCATCATTATTCCCCCTCCTGACTCACAGGGTTGGCGTAGGGTGGAAAAGAAGAAGGGCAGAAAAATATAGGCTTGATGTATTTGAAATTTTTTATTTTTTTTCAGTTTTTGTCCTAACCATGGACAGCCATTTGCATATGCTCCAAACATCTACAAAATGTAATTTATTTCAATCATGAATATAAATTACGACTTTTTTCTACGTGAAAAAAAAAAGAATACTACATTGTAGCATATTCCATGGAGATTAAATCTCTACCATTCCCCTAACTTGATAATCAAATTAAAATTATAAAAAAACTATTGTAAAATAATAAACAATACACTAGTAACTTTCTTTCAACTTGAGGTTATGGGTTCAATTCCCGCAACACTCTTGGGGTACGGCCTTGTGGTTGAACCTGCCCGTAGGGAGTGATTCCGTTAAGATAATTTTCTTGATACAAATATTCGGTGGATATAGCACTCACCAATCTATGGAGCCACAAAATAATCCCTTCGGATGGATTTGCTCTTTCAAAAAGATTTGTCAAATACAAACTTTTCATAAAGGTAAAAATCACCTATCCAATTTATAAATATACATAGCAATCACCAATCTCTAAAATCCTTAAACCAGCCCACAAAAAAACTTCATTTCAACTTTCTGTAAGGACAGTGATCTTGGATTTCAAATTGCGGTGATCCTGGATTTCCTGGTTCAATTTGACACAGGCGAATCGTAGCGAACCGACCTTAAATTTCGTTTTTTGGTAATTATTTTTCCATGACTTTCAGACGTCGAGAGTACTGATAATGACGTTTGACGCAGTGGCAGGTGTGCGCCTACCTCACAAGCTCTGCAAATCCGAGAAGACGATCGTTACAAAGAGCGATAGTTGCGCGGGATCATGGATAAAAAACGGCATGCAGACCAGAAAAAGGCAAGGAAGGAGAATGTCCTTTCTACATCCCTTGTAGTTGGTCGCAGACGCTAGTGCACGGACCAGATGACGTTGCCACGGGGTCGGTTTCTAGCCACTGCACGTAGCCACCAACGCTACAGAAAATTCCAACATACATATCACCACACATTTCACGAGAAGAAAATTATTGAAATGTGGCCCATTCTTACACGATAAATTTGCTACCGAAAACGTTTAATTGAAAAATGGGACCATTGATCGCATATATAAGTTTCCACGAATATTAAAGGCTACAATTAAATCTTTGAATGATTAATAAAATCTATTATAATTTAATGATTAATTGATAATAAAGATAATAATTATGATAATTAATGATTAAATGATAATGAATATAATGAGTTAGAGTTATTACATTTTATTTAATAGTGTTTAAGAATTTGTTTAAAATATTTTTTGGTTTTTGGAGGAGATGAATTTTTAGTTATATAAAAAATTAATGCAATAGTTATGATAATAAAATGTGATGTATCATTGGATTAGAAAGTCAAATCCTCTAATTTATAGGTGTTTGATAAAAAGGGTATGTAGGGATTAGAAAGTCAAATCCTCTAATTTATAGGTATTTGATAAAGATGGTAGGTAGGTAATTAGAGATTGAGAGTGCCAATTGAGTACAAAGTCTACTCATTCCTCTAGTTACAAAAAAAATTGTTAAAAATATTTATGTATATTTAAAAAAAATGATCATATATAAAATCATATATTTTATAGATTCTATTATTTGTTTTTTTTAAGCTTAATTTATTGTCTCAAGGGGCAACTCAATTGGCGATTGAAATAATGTGAGTCCTGAGAAGACCTAGAGATCCAAGGTAGTGTATATTGACATAGTGACTACATCTTTGTGTTCAACTACAATTATAACTCCACACTAAGGTTTAATTTTAAAACATTTATTAAAAAACTAGGATTCTACTCTCCTTGTTTTTACTATGGACACTTGGTAAATTATATATATATATATATATATATATATATATATATATATATAAGTTTTGGTTTAATTTCTTTCTTTTAAGGATTTTTGACAATCATGGAATTCATAGAACAGATCTCACATGATAACTTTCTATTGCCATAAAGCTATAGACGAATAATCATCTCCCTCTCTAAAAAAGAAAAAGAAAATGTATCTAGCGGGTCGCTGGGAGGAGAGGGGAAAAAAGAAAGGAAATATAATTTGGAAAAGGAACAACCTAAAGGGTTTTGGTAGGACACTGTCGAGGATATTTCTGAATTGGACTGTGAGCCGATGGAAACCTTGAATTAGACCTAAGAGTCTAAAGAGAATTTTGGTTGGATTGTGGCCTTCATGCCAAAAGACTAGGAGTATAGAATATTTTCTATTGACTAAGTCTGGAAACAAAAAGGGCTTAGGGGGAGTAGTGGACGTAATTTCCATACTCAAAATTGGGAGAAGAGGTCTCTCCTAGTAAGGTTTCCCCCATATTGTCAGAATATTTAAGATAAGTATGTGTTTATGTAGAAGAAGTTGCCTTTATGTTGTTGTTAAGTTGACAATATTTTCTTGACTGAATAATAAATAAAGGAAGATACTACAAATTATGTCTAACATGTTAATTGTGGAATACTATTTCTTTCTTCTTCTTTTTTAAATGCAATGTGTGTACTAAAAATTATTGTATTAGTGTTAAGGTAGTTTCCTGGTTGGTATTGTATCTAAGAAATAGCTTAAAGTAAGCATGTAGTGACTAAGATTTCTAATTTTTGGATTTTGTTTGATCTAGGTGGATATTGGTGGCCACTCGCCTATTCCACCTAGACCTTTAGTCGGTTTCATCAGTTTCGCTGATTATAGCAGCATTTACTATTTTTAGCGGTTTTTTGGGTCGTGAACTTCTAGAGCTGTTTTGACCCCCTAAACAACATTTTTTTGAGATCCGCAATAGGCATAGAGCCATAGGCAGGGGCTTGCGGAAATTCCTATAGTGCTCAAAGAGATATTTTGAATGAGGTATCGTATGTGCCCAACAAAGATCATATGACCAAGTTACGATCCCGGGTAGTTGGCTGCCCAACTAACTACAATGGGACCAACAATCTCTTGGAATTCCATCTCCTGGGGTTAGGGTTTTAGTTGTTTATGGTTTTCCCTTGTTGTTCAATAATAAAAAGGCCCTTGAGCTTCATTATAACACAGTTTAGAGGCATGTAGCCACCTACATCTCTTCTCAGAGATAAGCTACCATCACTTGAGCTAGTTTATTTCCATTTATATGTAAGCATATTTCAATTCTTTGATATTAATGAAATGAAGTTTTATTTATGTTGCATCTTAATGTTTATGTTTGTATACGAATTATGTTGTGTTCATGTATAAGTCTATATCATTGTTTAGACTATTTTAAAATAGGATAACGAGAGGTACACTATGTCAAGCTCGATTACCAATACCTCGTATTGACTGGGCGAGACTGATTAGCATGCCTATTGAACTTATGTTCCACAGGCTGAATAGATTCCACACAACATGATTGCTTTAGGGAAGGATGAGTTAGGGCTCAAGGGAGATCAAATCCATAACTCAAAGTTGAAAACTGTTTGAAAATTAACAGAGTATATCGGGAGAGAGTAGGGAAGTAAGTGATCATAGGTAGTTAGCTAAGAGACTAATAGTGACTATAACGAAAGAGAAAAGAAGTTAACTCAGGAAAAGAAAAAAAAATAGAGGGAACACCTTGGGAACTTCGACTTGGAAGATGTATGGTACGTTTCTCCTTTTTAGAGCTTGGAATTAATGTTTAAATAAAGATTTAAAACCATATTGTTCCTTGGAACCAACTCTATTCCTAAATAATGTGACTAGGACTAATATAAGAGTTAGTTTAGTTCTAGTCGACAGGCCAAAATGGTCAGTCTCCATGAACCAATCTGAGGCTACAAATAATCGCTTAATAGAAGAAAACAAGAAAAAATGTTCCAACCTATATAGGTCATACCTTATTTCCATGTAAACAAATAATATAACCATCATCGTAACAATATTGTAATCTAACTCTAGCAATTATAAGTAATGTAGTGCAACAAGTAAATAATTATAATTCTCATTCGAACCAAATGGATTCATTATTATACATGTCCAAAGAAACAAGTGACATTCTAGTCCAACCCTTACATAGGGTATGTAAATAAACACATACAAAAGAGAGCTACTATCGGTTCAATATTTACAAACTCAATTATGAAAATAGGAAGACTGTAGCCATCAAACAGTAGTAAGAAAATAACATAGTAAAGGAAAACCCTAGTCGAGCTGCCAACATCTACAATTGGAACCGACAAAAACTGAGCCTCCAACAACCTAGAGTTAAATAGCAGATTCTATTTTTGTAAATCTTAAACTAACCTTGAAAGCACCCTATCAAAAGGAAAAATAAATATTAACACAAAAACCTGGAATTGATCTGTAAATTTCCGTGGATATCCCACTGGAAAGTTCGTCACAACAGATCTAACAATATTATATTAAAACTATGAAAATTCTACACTATTATAGGTTATTAAACTTTAAGATATGTGGATTTAAATATAATTAGTGCATGCATGCGAATGGAAATTATTCAGAAAAGTAGAGAATGATAAAATAAGCTCACACACACATAAGACACAATATATTCTCTCTGGGAAACCCTTTCGAGAGAAAATCCAACTAGAAGGTGAAGTCACTTCGCTCTCTTTCTATGTCTGGAAATATGGATGCAAGTACAAAGAAGTAATCCACGTGGCCCGTGGGCTACTATATTGCATAGATCCTCTCTGTGTGCTCTACCTCCTATCTCTCCTCGCTATATTTTCTCAGCTATGGAACAAAATTCTCTCGAAAGAAAGTAACGCCTCTTCCTCCTAGTGGCTCAGTTATAACACAATCTGATAACATACTAGTGGTTAATTTTGACTACATCGACTCTTAACTCAAGTTATAAAATAGACTCTTTTAGAGTCTTTTACATCACAAATGTGTGGCTAGCCCCTTTTCCATGAATAATGAGGGCTGACGCGGCATCCTCCCAAACTATAGGTGTGAAAATAGGAAGGTGAACTTATGGGTGGCGTAACTTTTGCATACAAACTCCAATTGATGCATTTCTTACATCGTTGGAAAGGCCTTTGTGTGTAGAATAACATGTAAAGGTTGTAGAAATTCCCACTATAGATCAACAAATTATGCAATATACTAAAACAAAATACAAGATCTGCTTCTACAACACTTTGTGGAAGCTTAATCGAATTGAGCAAGATCAAGAAAACACATATAACTGAGAATGAGAAATCAATCACTCATAACGCAGAAGAAATATCACCGGGAAAGCCTCAGCCTAAAACCCAAACTCTGTATTATCATACAAGTGGAAATCTTGTTCAAGTTACAAAAAGAATCAGCTCTCAAGCTATCCTGCTCTGCTCACAGACTAAATAGACATTGTATATGTCCTCATCAAGCCCTCCAAGCCTCCTATTTCCTTGCGCAGTTTTTCTTGGGGTCCAATGATGTCACATGTGTGAATTGGCCTCATCACACTCACTAAACCTGAAGAAGTAACTACAGAGTCCTCAAGAAAAGAATTCCTTCTGCATGCAAGGAATATTCACAATGGAATATTTTAGCAACTGATAGTACACTGCCCCTCCATATGATCTCAATTGGGTCTCTATATGAACTGACATGCATGAGTTATTTATGAGAGAATACTCAGTTATCTGCAGTGAAATAGTTACATGCATGCAAGCATTAACTAACTGAACTTACATTAATTCAACAAATTGTTTGAATTAATCTAACTGGACTTGACTCAGTTAACTAAGCCAACTAATTACAACTCATCCTTATTCTTTAACTGATGGATAAAATCCTCAATTAATGGAGAAACTGTTGCATGTCTCCACATAGACTTCAAGTTTGGTTTTCCTTAACTAATTAACTCAAGATGAATTAATTAATTAATTTACAAACTGCTGCTAAAATCAAATTCGAATTTTACTTCACTATTTTAGTTTAGGGGCTGACTAAAATAGGAAGGTATCTCTAAATGTTATTTATAGAATGTTATTTTTAGCACTTCCATTTTTCCATCCATTGTTACTAAGATCAACACTGGCTAAACTGCTATTTATAGCAATGATATTTTTAGCAATTCTATTTTTAGCATTTCTTGTTGCTATTTTCAACAAAGGTGTGGTGCCAAAGTGACAAATTTTTACCCCCAAAACTGTCATTTGGTGCCTTAAAATGCTCCTAAAAGGTTTTAGACCTCGTTTTGCCAATCTGGGTCTCACCAGTAAAACGATCTTGTGAGTTGATTCCTCCATTTTTTTCCACTCCAAATGCATCGAGATGGATGACAAAAAATATAATGATCCAATTCGGATCAGGAATTATAGAAAGGCAGATGAAAACAAGGAGCAAACCCCTTCGCAGAGCAGGCACATCATACCTGTAACTGCTAACAACCTCAGGGTTAGGAGTAGTCTTTAGGAGGTAACCATAGCAAGTTATGTAACTAAATGAAAGTTGGGGTAAATTAAAATTACATGGTGCCATTGCGTGTTCTGAATGGGAGCATGTCGAAACCCTATGGCAAAATAACCAAGATGAGCAACCGTTCCAAATATCAGAGGAAAAGAAATAAACATAGAAAAAAATGGACTAAGCCAAGGAAGACATGAAGGGAAATTACCATGGAACTAAGGTGTTTAAACATACTGTGGAAATAACCATCGCATGTTGTGGAAACGAGGAACTCTGAAACAAGAAAACAAAATGTGATAAATTTCTTTTAAAAATGAGCTATTCCACAACATGGTTACGAAGGAAAGGTTGGAGGACCATACCTATAAGTCTAAACCGCCATAGAAGCTAGAGGAATTCTCACAAGGTTGTAGAGCCTCTTCATGCAGGAGTATAGTCGCAAATGACCAACTGAGCAGTGCGAGGGCGGGAAAACCGTTACCCTGACCTCCCCACTGGGTTTACAATTGTATGATCGAAGCTTGGTGAGATCAACAATGCAGCAAGAGCCAACTATCCCTTCTGTCTCATCAATCTCATCGGTGCAACAACTAAGAGAAGTTCTCGGCTCCCATTAATAATCTCATAATACAAGTGTAATTTGAACCAACAAGTGTAAAACATATAGGTGTCGGAAGATCAGTGTAATTAAACATAAGTCACACAATAATCAAATGTCAAGCAGTCATCAAAACCAAGGAGTGTTATCAACCCATTACATAAATATTATACATTGCAATCTCTCTAAATATAAATCACAAATAAAACTCTATTCATTGCATAATCGTGTAGTATATATCATATAATTATACTTGAGATAGTGTCAGAATTATATCTTTAATATGTTCCAATATTTAATTCAACTATGAGTCATTGATGGAGTGTAAATAGTTAATAAAGTAATGGTAAAAAAAAATTACCACCTTGATCTACTAGGTGTGACACCACGCTAGGGTTTAATTTTAAGAAATAATACATTAAATTATTAAAATAAATAAATAAAAATATGTTATTCTAATATCAAAAAATAGTTTCAACTTAAATAATATATTTTAAAAAACTAATATCTTATCACATATCTTTTAATAACATTTAATTTTAATTATATATAAAATCATATATTTTTAAAATTATAATTATTTATTTATTTATAATTGTTTTTATTTTTTATTTTTTAAGCTTAATGTATTGATTATCATGAGAATTACATAACTTTAAAGTTATTATTGGCATTTGGTCTATTATTAAAGAAACCAAACCAGTGGATAAACAATAATCCTTCTTTCCATGAAATTTAAGGGCAAAATTAAATTAAAATAAAGAGAGTTTCTAATTCTAAATCAATCCATAGTGAGACTATTAGCTAAATATAGTTTTCCTACTTTCATGAGCTTATAAAGACCCAAAACGAAAGGTACATTGACATGCTAACAACTATGAGGAAACAGAGGCTTGTTGTTATTAAGAGTTGGACATGAAACTAAGCCTACTTGTACACAAGTGAGTTTATTATCATGGTTGTAAATTGCAACTATATATGGTCCAACATAAAAAATAATTCATCATTAAGCAAGAAAATAACTTTGCACAAGAGAGATTCCATTTTCCAATACAGATATATTGTATGCAAATAATGGTTTTTACAGCCCCTTGTGTGCCTACTATCAAGTAGCCATGCTACAAATTCAGTTAACACCTCCATGTCAAAATGATAAGTGTCCTCTTGTTTCGATTCACTCTCATCATCTTTGAGCTCCTACTAAACCTCTGAAGGAGTCTAGTGGTGAAATAATCAAGCCGGTGAATTTACATGGAACCAAGCTAGCACTCCACCCTATGAACCTCGACCACCCCCCAACTCTTTTATATTGTGCACGTTGTTTGACCATATTTGAAACTAGAAGGAGATGGAATAATAGAGAAGGAAAGGAAGAATAGGAATGAAGGTGACAAAGCCAAGGGAGAGCTCAAAAGCTCCATGATAAGAATAAGGTGCTAAAATACTTGACATAGGACCTATGATAGAGCCAATCATGCAACGCTTAGATGAAAAGGAAAAACCTAAGATTTTTAACCAAGAAATCCTCAAGGAAAGATAGACCCTAAGGGAATCGTGAATTAAGGGGGAGGGATTTCCAAAAGGAAAACGATTTCAAATGAGCATCAAGATGAAAGGACTAGCTAGCATAGGGTAGGAATGACTAAAAGAAATGGCCATTAATACACCACACTGCATATTAATAACACTTTAAGTTCATCTGCATGAAGGAGGATGAGTCAGGTATGCATCAATCATTATTAAAGGTGATGAACACCTTACACCCTCATCCATAATCACCTCTTTTATCATCTCATCCCCAAAAAATTACAATTTATTTTTTTATAAAAAATAATTTTTTTTTTTATATATTCCTAATTTTAATTTTTTTAATTAAAATTAAATTTTAAAAATATTTCCAACTTATAAATAATATGTAGCACAGATGATGGCCTTAGAGTATGTCCTAAAACTGTTTCTGCTTGGCTAAGAGCCCATCTTCTTTGGACGTAAGGAAACAAGTTAACGACTCAAGACCCAAAGGCATCTCGCAAGAGTGAAAGTCTGCCCCCTTATAGACAACCAACGAATTATTCTAGATGATGTGGTTTTCATTGATTAACAATGATGAGTCTATCTGCATTCGCGGTTAGCAGCCAAAAATTATTGTCCTCACTGCTGGTTTGACAATTGAATTATGATAGGTTTTCCCACCTGTAGAAAAAAAATACCTAACATAAATACAATAATTAACAAAAAAAAAGTTTCAATTCCAAAGATATACTCTTCCATATTTATTATTTCCAAACTTATAAATATATATAGAAAAATTGCGAATCCAGAAATATATACATAATTTAAAACATCACTCTTCCACATTTATTATTTCCAAACTTATAAATAATACCTCAAATATATGTAATAATAAATTAATATAATTAATGAAGAAAGTTTCAAATCCGAAAGTATACATAATAATAGACTAGTGTAATTATTATTCAACAAAAGTCGTGTAATAATAGACTGGTGTTATTAACGAAGACAGCTCCAAATAAGAATATATATAATTAAAACATCATTGTTCCATGTTTATGAGCCAACCAAAGTCATTCATTTTGATTGAAAATTGTCCAAATCAATATCTCTTTTTAATATATAGATTTTATTGTTAAATATTACGAGTTAGACTTTTTATCATCAAAAAAGAAGAAATGGACTTTCAAATAATTTTATTTTTCAATTAAAATTTAAAATTGAGTGTGATACAACTTATGTACGAAGGCAAAGGATTTTTTTTTATGGGATCTTCTATAGTGACTCTTCATTATGAGGAGAAAGTATTTGAATTTCAAGTAGATTCATTTGTTGTAATTGAAAATTTCAAATTGTATTTGATAATATATATATATATATATATATATATTAAATTGTATTTGATAAAAAATTATATAAAATTTAAATTTTATTGTTAAAATTAATGTATATTAAGATTGATATGATTTATTGGATTTTAGAGAAGTAAGAATTTAATTGATATTTTTTAATATTTTATTGTTATGATTAAAGAGAAGGGAGATAAGTATTCTCATATCACTATAGTGTTGCTAGCTTAACAAGTTAAGAAGGTTGGTAGTTTGGCAAAGGTTTTGGAAATGAGAACATATGCGAGTAAGAACCAAACAATCTAAGAGAAAGTGTTTTCTCATCTTCAACCCTCTTAGTATCACAAAGGTGGCAAACTCTTTTGTTCTGAGGTGTTTTGGGAATTGACCAACTCTTAGTTTCACTTCGAAGCTCATGAGAATTAGTTCTTATCTTCACAAGGTTCATTTTATTCTTAGCACTAGTCAAGGCGGAAATATAATTTTGGTTAGCAAGTTTGGGGTTGATCACCTTGTTATAATACCATAGCTTCCTTTTTCCCTCTAACTCCTTATCATCCCACAACTTACCCTTAAATTTTGAAGTAATAGTATTTTTAATATTAACCATATTATCCATGATGATCTCCTCCTTTATCCCCCAATGGTTGCACCAAGTCTGGGAATCCTTATGCCAACCTTGCTTGAGCTGAAGGTGGGGGTTTTGGCTAGAGTTAGAAGCAATTTTGGGGAACCTCTTGGCCTCCATGTTGTAAAGCTTCTTCTTATACATCATATACCTAAACATAGTCATGCTTTCATGGTTCAAACTTATACAGGAATGCAACAGAATGCAAATACAAACATAAACACCGAGATGCAACAAAAATAAAAATTCATTTCATTAATATCAAAGAACTGAAATATTCTTACATAAATAATGGCAATAAACGAGCTTTGGTGATGGTAGCTTATCTCTGAGAAGAGATGTGGAAGCTACATGCCTCTCAACTTTGTTACAATGAGGCTTAAGGGTATTTTTATTATTGAACAATAAGGGAAAACCCTAACCCTAGGAGATGGAATACAAGAGTTTGTGGGCCCCGTTGGGGTTAGTTTGGAAATCAACTTCCCGGGGTTGTAACTTGGTCATATGATATTTGTTTGGTGCATACGATACCTCATTGGAAAGATCTCTCTGAGTATTATAGGATTTGTGGTAGGAACTTGTCTACGGCTATGGGCCTACTACAGACCTAAAAAAATGTTGCTTAGGAGGTCAAAACAACTTTGAAAGTTCAAGACTTGAAAAAAATCCTAAAAATTGTAGATTTTGCTATAATCAAGGAAATAGATGAAACCGACTCGAGGTCTAGGTGTTATAAGCGAGTGGCAACCAGTATCCACCTGGATCAGTCCCCCCTTGTTAGGAAGAAATGGTCCCCATTGCATGTAGAGCCTCCATGAGGTGAGGAAATTTCTATTGAACTTGGTCCCTCGTGAACCACTTGCCCTAGTGAAGCAGTTGGCTTGTTATGACAATTCAATATAGCTGGATCCTCTATTGGCAAGTGTTCTTGATTTGTGTGTCCATGATCCTGCCAGTTGTGGCATGGTCGATGCAGTTTGGGTTGAGCTCTATTGGTGTCAGTTGTTCACCAACGTCGGATGTGTCTAATAATGGGGGAAAGTATGGTCACATGTGGTTGACATTGAATACTAGGTGCAAGACAAGGAACAGTGGAATGTTGAGCATGAATGCATTGTCCCCTACAACCTTGGTGATGGTGTACAACCCATATCGAAGTGGGTGAAGTTTGTAGTGGGGCCTAGTGAGGCATTCCTTCTACAGATGTAACTAAACTTTGTCGCCCACCTGAAACCTGAGTGGCACCTGATGTTGATCATGACACTGCTTGTACTTAGCATTGGCTTTATCCAATATGTCATGGACCTACTGGCGGATGTGTTGAATGCGCTAAGTTGTTAGCCCTGTCAACTTTGACCTAGACATGAGTTGAATCTTCATGAGTCACTGCAAATGGTATGGCCACATCAATGGGACATAGTGGTTGGAATCCTGACCTCACCTAAAAGGGATTGTTGCTATTTTAGCTATTGAGAGCTCTATTGTAACTGTGTTGGACGTAGGGGAGGCTTTCATCGCATGCCCTTGGATGATTCGATTTGTACATGCGTAGAATGTGCATGATAATCTTGTTGACGGCCTTTGTTTAGCCATAAGTTTTGGGGTGGAAGGTCATGGAATTAGTGAGTTTGGTATCCAACATCGACCAGAGGCTTGACCAAAATGCACTCAGGAATGTGTTGTCTCGATCTGAGATAATAGACTGTGGGATCCCAAAGTGTACCCACACTCATTCAAAGAATACCTTAGCAGTGGCTTCTACTATGATACTCTTCTTGCAGGCCACCTGAATGATCATCTTAGAGAATCTATCGACGACCACAAAAGCACATTCATTTCCATTCTTAGTAGAAGGAAGGACCAGCGTGCAATCCATGGAGATGGATTCTCAAGGCTGACTAGGAGTAGGCATAGGAGTATATAGGTATTTCTTCTTAATGGTCAGTTTAGCAATGACATGGGTAATGTATGATTTGACGTACTTCCCAACATCATGTCGAAGGTTCGTCCAAAAAAAATACTTCTGCAAAACTGCCACTATTTTCTCTACTCTGAAATGTCCAGCGACCCGACTCTAGTGTGCCTCCCAAATCATATTGGCATGCTTGCTTGAAGGAACATAGAGATGTCCCATGTGGCATAACGGTGCACCTTGGAGGTGAAAATCAGGGAATTGTTTTCCTTCTAGGAGCATCTGGTATGTATTGTCGAATTTTGCTTCTCTCTTGTAAAGATGTGGTCACCCCGAAGTCTTGTGTCCACAGGAGTCAATCACAGTGGTCAGTGCCATGACTGGTGGTTGGCTAAGGTATTATGTAACATTATTGGTGCTACCCTTCTTGTACTTAATGTTCAAATGAAACTGTTGCAGGTATGTGGACCATTTATGATGGCTGTCGTTTTGCAAGTTTCCTTGTGTTTATATGAACTACAGAGGTCGATGGTCTGCGTGGATGATGATTTCCTTCCCCATAATGTAATGATTCCATTATCAAAAGGCCTGCGTAATGGAATACATCTATTTGACATGGGTGGGATAATGTTAGACTGTGTCTGAAAGTGTCTCACTGTTATATGCCACTGGATGCCCCTCTTGAGTAAGGACTGCACTAATAACATAGTCGACGTATCTATCTCAATCTCAAATAGTTGTTGCAAGTCTGGTAATGTGAGCACTGGTACATAGCAAAGGTGATGCTTTGACTCGGTAAACTCATTTTTTGGGGATTCAGACCAAAAGAATTTTTCTTTCTCTCTACCCTTGGTGACTTGACTCAAAGGCCAAGTGATATGAGAGAGCCCCAACATGAACTTGCGGTAGAAATTGGCAAGACCCAGAAAGCTACGGAGCTCTATTAGAGTGGTTGGGGTTGGCCAATCCTAAATAACTTGTATCTTGGTTAGGTTTGCATGCACACCCATCTCATCAATGATGTACCCCAGGTATTGAACCTGGGTCATACCAAAAGGGAATTCCTCCAAATTGGCACACAATTTGTGTTGTCACATGGTTTGTAGGACCTGTCGAATATGGTCGAGGTGCTCTTCCCAACTCTCGGTGAAGATCAGGATGTCATCCAAATACACTACCACGAATGAGTTGGTGAAGAGCCGCAAGATTTCATCCATTAGCCTCATGAACATCGTGGGGGTATTCTTTAAATTGAAAGGCATGACCAACCATTCGAAAATTCCCTCCTTGGATTTGAAGGCAGTCTTCCACACATCAGAGGGTTTGATTGGTACCTAGCGATAACTGAACTTTAAGTCAATATTGCTAAAATATTTGTCCCCCTTGAGATAGTCTAGAAGGTCATCAATCTGTGGGATTGGATACCTATTCCAGACAATTATCTTATTCAACACTTGATAGTCAATATAAAGTCTCCAGCTCCCATGTTTATTTTGTACCAACACGATCAGGCTCCCACAGGGTGATGAACTTGGCTTAATGTGCCCTTTCTGCAACAACTCCTGAATCTACCTCTTAATTTCATCATTCTCCAAAACAGAGTGTCGATAGATCATCTCATTGGGTAGCGACATGCTAGGGGTCAAATCAATGGAGTAATTGACATGACAGTGTAAGGGTACCCCTATGGGTGAGGTGAATATGTCCCTATACTCCTCCACGAAATTGTCCATATGCTGTTGTCGTGCAGAGGAGCCCTATCTAGAGGCCATGGATGTGGCCACAATATTCTTCTTTCCCTGAGGGCGAATCATAATGAAGACAAATTTCCTAGTCTGGGAAATGATCTTACTGCATTTCTTCGGAGAGATCAAAGAGATGGTGGTAGGTGGTGCTACCTCTGTTATCATGTATAACTTATTTCCCAAAGAAATGATATCAGTGTGAGGCCTAGACTCATACATAGCATGACGCTTCCACTATTATGGTTGGCCTAATAATACATCACAAACTTCAAGAGGAGAAACATCACACGGTACCTCATATGTGAATGGCTTGATGCTATAGGGAAGGCGATACTGCTGGCTGACGCAGAGATATAATCCTTAGTGAAGCCACCCTATGGTGTACGGTTTCGGGTGTGGTGTGGATGGTAGGCCCAATTGCTTCATGTTCTTTTGCTAAAATGAGGTTCTTTCGACTTCCACCATCAACAATGAACTGTTGCGGAGAACCCTTCACCCACATTTGTGAGTGGAAGAGTCAATCACCCTCCTCTAGATTTTCGATCTCAATATTTTGGATCTTGTTGGTGGAAATGGTGGCACTTGGCTCTGCATCAATAATCTGCTTCCCTTTGTTGTTCCCCTTGTCAGGTTCTGACTCAAATTCAAAAAATGCATCTGATTTGAAAGCTTTCAGTTTGGCTATTAGTGACTGCTTGGCTCAACACTCACTTGTGTTGTGAGTGGGGCTCTTATGGAACTCACACCATTTCCCGGTGCCCTTCTTTTTCTTCGTGGTGTTGTTCTTTTCTTGTGGCTTTCGCAGGTTTTCCTGGGTCACTCCGCCTTGGATTTTTCCTTTGTTCTATGGTTTGGGGGTGTGTTTCCCTTACTTCAGATTCATGGATCAAAAGTCTCACTTCTTCCGTTTAAATTTATGTTCGATCTTGACAATGTATCGATTTGCGACACCAAGTGAGGAGATGTCTAGGTACTCCATCTCATCTTTTATGTACTTTTGTAGTTAGTCACGGTATTTTAGTACCAAATGTTGCTCAGAATCCTTGATACCCAACTTTATGCGAAGGGTGTGAAAAATGTTTGTGAACTCTGGCACGTTTTGGTCCCTTCCCTGCCGCATCATGGCCCACTTTATGTATTTATCTTTAAATCTCCTAAAAGGGTAATATTATTCTTTGATGGTGTATCAGAAAGAATTCCAAGTGGGTGTGGTTGAAAACAGTTAGGGTTCCGTCTCATCCTTATATTCACAGTAGGTTTCCCACTAGTCCTTGACATGGGGAGGCAACTTTCGGGAGTGTAAAAGTAATATTTTTCCAATTGGAAAAGTCATGATTCAAAAAATATCCTTCCAACAAATTTAACCATCTATCTACAACATTTGCATCTATCTAGACTTCAAATATGGGAATGACAAAATTGAATTGTACCTTAAATGGAGTGGCACCTCCAAAGTGGTTGTTGGATGAAAATGCATCTCCTGTGGGTGCACACCAAATGATCTAGGAAAATTTATCCATCATCATGTTCCTTTGTTGCTCGAGGGCTTCCTCAAGCAATATTTTGAAATGATCTCCCACTCCCTCATCTTTCTTTTCTTTGACCATGGGAGGCCATCGGGGTTTGTGACGTTGGTCTTGCAAATGTTCAACTAGTTCGAGCCCTAACTCCTTATACCCTGACCTCATTGGGGACATGCAAAGAGAAAAAGAGAAAGAGAAGATCACTCTAATACCACTGATTCAGACTTATATAGGAACACAAAAAAATACATATACAAACATAAGCACTGAGATGCAGCAGAAATAAAACTGACTAGGAGATGGATTCTCAAGGCTGACTAGGAGTAGGCATAGGAGTATATAGGTATTTCTTCTTAATGGTTAGTTTAGCAATGACATGGGTAATGTAGGATTTGATGTACTTCCCAACATCATGTCGAAGGTTCATCCAATAAAAATACTTCTGCAACACTGCCACTATTTTCTCTACTCTGAAATTTCCAGCGACCCGACTCTAGTGTGCCTCCCAAATCATATTGGAATGCTCGCTTGAAGGAACATAGAGGTGTCCCATGTGGCATAACGGTGCACCCTGGAGTTGAAAATCAGGGAATTGTTTTCCTTCTAGGAGCATCTGGTATGTATTGTCGAATTTTGCTTCGCTCTTGTAAAGATGTGGTCACCCCGAAGTCTTGTGTCCATAAGAGTCAAGCACAGTGGTTAGTGCCATGACTGGTGGTTGGATAAGGTATTATGTAACATTATTGGTGCTACCCTTCTTGTACTTAATGTTCAAATTAAACTGTGGCAGGTATGTGGACCATTTATGATGGCTATCGTTTTGCAAGTTTCCTTGTGTTTATATGAACTACAGAGGTCGATGGTCTGCGTGGATGATGATTTCCTTCCCCATAATGTAATGATTCCATTATCAGAAGGCCTGCGCAATGGAATACATCTATTTGAAATGGGTGGGATAATGTTAGACTGTGTCTAAAAGTGTCTCACTGTTATATGCCACTGGATGCCCCTCTTGAGTAAGGACTGCACTAATAACATAATCGACGTATCTATCTCAATCTCAAATAGTTGTTGCAAGTTTAGTAATGTGAGCACTAGTACATAGCAAAGGCGATGCTTCGACTCGGTAAATTCATTTTTTTGGGATTCAGACCAAAAGAAATTTTCTTTCTCTCTACCCTTGGTGACTTGACTCAAAGGCCAAGTGATATGGGAGAGCCCCAACATGAACTTGCGGTAGAAATTGGCAAGACCCAGAAAGCTACGGAGCTCTATTAGAGTGGTTGGGGTTGGCCAATCCTAAATAACTTGTATCTTGGTTAGGTTTGCATGCACACCCATCTCATCAATGATGTACCCCAGGTATTGAACCTGGGTCATACCAAAAGGGAATTCCTCCAAATTGGCACACAATTTGTGTTGTCACATGGTTTGTAGGACCTATCGAATATGGTGGAGGTGCTCTTCCGAACTCTGGGTGAAGATCAGGATGTCATCCAAATACACTACCACGAATGAGTTGGTGAAGGGCCGCAAGATTTCATCCATTAGCCTCATGAACATCGTGGGGGTATTTTTTAAATTGAAAGGCATGACCAATCATTTGAAAATGCCCTCCTTGGATTTGAAGGCAGTCTTCCACACATCAAAGGGTTCGATTGGTACCTAGCGATAACTGAAATTTAGGTCAATATTGCTAAAATATTTGTCCCCCTTGAGATAGTCTAGAAGGTCATCAATCTGTGGGATTAGATACCGATTCCAGACAATTATCTTATTCAACACTTGATAGTCAATATAAAGTCTCCAGCTCCCATGTTTATTTTGTACCAACACGATCAGGCTCCCACAGGGTGATGAACTTGGCTTAATGTGCCCTTTCTGCAACAACTCCTGAATCTACCTCTTAATTTCATCATTCTCCAAAACAGAGTGTCGATAGATCATCTCATTGGGTAGCGACATGCTAGGGGTCAGATCGATGGAGTAATTGACATAACAGTGTAAGGGTACCCCTATGGGTGAGGTGAATATGTCCCTATACTCCTCCACGAAATTATCCATATGCTGTTGTCGTGCAGAGGAGCCCTATCTAGAGGCCATGGATGTGGCCACAATATTCTTCTTTCCCTGAGGGCGAATCATAATGAAGACAAATTTCCTAGTCTGGGAAATGATCTTACTACATTTCTTCGGAGAGATCAAAGAGATGGTTCTAGGCGGTGCTACCTCTGTTATCATGTATAACTTATTTCCCAAAGAAATGATATCAGTGTGAGGCCTAGACTCATACATAGCCTGACACTCCACTATTATGGTTGGCCTAATAATACATCACAAAATTCAAGAGGAGAAACATCACACGGTACCTCATATGTGAATGGCTTGATGCTATAGGGAAGGCGATACTGCTCGCTGACGCGGAGATATAATCCTTAGTGAAGGCACCCTATGGTGTACGGTTGTGGGTGTGGTGTGGATGGTAGGCCCAATTTCTTCATGTCCTTTGCTAAAATGAGGTTCTTTCGACTTCCACCATCAACAATGAACTGTTGCAGAGAACCCTTCACCCACATTGTGAGTGGAAGAGTCAGTCACCCTCCTCTAGATTTTCGATCTCAATATTTTGGATCTTGTTGGTGGAAATGGTGGCACTTGGATCTGCATCAATAATCTGCTTCCCTTTTTTGTTCCCCTTGTCAGGTTCTGACTCAAATTCAAAAAATGCATCTGATTTGAAAGCTTTCAGTTTGGCTATTAGTGACTGCTTGGCTCAACACTCACTTGTGTTGTGAGTGGGGCTCTTATGGAACTCACACCATTTCCCCGTGCCCTTCTTTTTCTTCGTGGTGTTGTTCTTTTCTTGTGGCTTTCGCAGGTTTTCCTGGGTCACTCCGCCTTGGATTTTTCCTTTGTTCTATGGTTTGGGGGTGTGTTTCCCTTACTTCAGATTCATGGATCAAAAGTCTCACTTCTTCCGTTTAAATTTCTGTTCGATCTTGACAATGTATCGATTTGCGACACCAAGTGAGGAGATGTCCAGGTACTCCATCTCATCCTTTATGTACTTTTGTAGTTAGTCACAATATTTTAGTACCAAATGTTGCTCAGAATCCTTGATACCCAACTTTATGCGAAGGGTGTGAAAAATGTTTGTGAACTCTGGCATGTTTTGGTCCCTTCCCTGCCGCATCATGGCCCACTTTACGTATTTATCTTTAAATCTCCTAAAAGGGTAATATTATTCTTTGATGGTGTATTAGAAAGAATTCCAAGTGGGTGTGGTTGAAAATAGTTAGGGTTCCGTCTCATCCTTATATTCACAGTAGGTTTTCCACCAGTCCTTGACATGGGGAGGCAACTTTCGGGAGTGTAAAAGTAATATTTTTCCAATTGGAAAAGTCATGATTCAAAAAATATCCTTCCAACATTTTTAACCATCTATCTACAACATTTGCATCTATCTAGACTTCAAATATGGGAATGACAAAATTGAATTGTACCTTAAATGGAGTGGCACCTCCAAAGTGGTTGTTGGATGAAGATGCATCTCCTGTGGGTGCACACCAAATGATCTAGGAAAATTTATCCATCATCATGTTCCTTTGTTGCTAGAGGGCTTCCTCAAGCAATATTTTGAAATGATCTACCACTCCCTCATCTTTCTTTTCTTTGACCATGGGAGGCCATCGGGGTTTGTGAGGCTGGTCTTGCAAATTCTCAACTAGTTCGAGCCCTAACTCCTTATACCCTGACCTCATTGGGGACATGCAAAGAGAAAAAGAGAAAGAGAAGATCACTCTAATACCACTGATTCAGACTTATATAGGAACACAACAAAATACATATACAAACATAAGCACTGAGATGCAGCAGAAATAAAACTTAATTTCATTAATATCAAAGAACTAAAATATGCTTCCATACAAAATGGAAATAAACTAGCTCGGGCAATGGTAGCTTATCTCTAAGAAGAAATGTGGCGGCTACATGCCTCTCAACTATGTTACAATGAGGCTCAATGGCATTTTTATTATTGGACAACAAGGGAAAACCATAAGCAACCAAAACCCTAACCCTAGGAGATGGAACACCAAGAGTTTTTGGGCCCCATTGGTGTTAGTTGGGCAGCCAAATTCCCAGGGTCGTAACTTGGTCATATGATCTCCATTTGGTACTTACTATACTTTGTTGGAAATATATCTCTAACCACTATAGGATTTGTAGTAGGCCCCTACCTATGGCTACAGACCTTCTGCGAACCAAAAAAAAATGTCGTTTAGGGGGTAAAAACAACTCTCAAAGTTCAGGACCTGAAAAATGCTAAAAATGGTAAAGGTTTCTATAATCAAGCAAACATATGAAACTGACTAGATGTATAGGTGGAATATGTGGGTGGCCACCAATATCCACCTAGATCATTTTAATGGGGGAATGTGTAGCTTCAATTAAGAGGATAGGGTAGAGAGTATTTCCTTTAATCTTGATATTGTAGGTTATAAATTTCTTTTGGATTAGCTCAATCTTCCTCCACAATTCTCTAGAAATACTGCAACCCAAAACCCCACATCCATACAAAGTAACAGGGGTGACGAGATTCTTAAAGAGGAACCTTTTTTTACTCCATATCCAAATATTTGTCGACTTACAATTTTTTTCAAGCTCATAATAAGCTTTCTATCCTCTTATTATCCTTTTATCAATGTTATGATTCCAATTGAGTTGATGATGAATTTCAATACCTAAATATTTGTATGAATACTAATGAGCCTCGATATTGTAACAAGAATGTTGGAACTCCCAAGGCTACCGACTTTAATTATCAACCTGGGGTTCGTAAAAACTTAAGAGGTTTCGACACTATGTGTGCAACATACACTGTGTCATTCCTTTGCTGTCATGATGTAATGGAGTGCATGTGTTGAAGTCAAATCCTAAACTAATTGCATAAAATGAAATGCTCGAAATGGAACCTTAACCTATTGCAAGAAAGAAAGTACAAGGAAAGAGAATGAAATCAAATGCTAAAACACACCATTTTCTAATTATCTCCTAAGAGGCTTTGCTTCAAAAGAATACTAAGTTAACATGTATGCAGTCCTACTGTCCTAAGCATGCAGATTCAAACCATAAAAATTTCTAGTGTTGTGAATGTAAATGAATAAAATAAATTTGTTTTTCTTTTTGTCTTTTTGTCTTGACGAAAATGAGGTGGCAGTATGTAATTCGACTACGGGTTAACTTTGTAACCAATCAGCTGTGCACAAATAGATTCTGTACGTGGATTTTCACCCTAAGGGTCTCGCTTATCTAACCAATCATTGTCAATCCCTCGTTGACTTCTCCTTTTATCAAGCGCTTCAATCCACGCCATTGATCTCACTTCTCCAGATCCAATGGATATCGCATCGTCCACTCACCAACTAACCCGGAGGATTTCCACCGTCGATGTGACCCATCCAATCGAACGACTGTCGCACAATCTTGCGTGAAATCTTGCGCAACCGATATCAGGTCGAGAGCACATGATAAAAGTGGTTTTCCCATGCTACGTGTCGCCTGCTAAGGTTACAGCCTTTAGGGTGCACTAGATATTGCTTCCCACTTATTAATACCACCCACGTGCTTAATTCATACTTTTAATAAAGGCACTTAAGGAAAGGTTTAGAGCTTAAACTCAATATTAATGCTTGACACTAATTGACTGTGATTTATAAATAAAATGTATGAATAGAGAAAAATACCCGATTATGGTCCAAAATGCCGATACACAGTCATAAGAGAATTTATGCACCAGAACAATGCACCCACACCACACTTCAATCAATTATTTAACAAAATGGAAATTATAGAGTCTTGGCCCTCTCGGCTTGATTACAATAGTTTGTCTAACCTTTGTTTCAATTTAAAACCCTATCTCTGTCACACCTGTCGCTTACTCACTCTATTCTCGATAATCTCTTTGTCATTACATTCTTTCCTCTTTTATGAATCAAATCCTATCCTAACTACATTGACAACTCAATCTCTATTTTTATCACTCAACCATTAAATCCCTATTCTCAAGCTCTGATACACATCTATACTAACACTTATCTCATAATATAAAAATAATACAGTGATCTAATTATTACAATAATTAAAGCAAAGATAAATTTGAGAGTTCCAACAATATAGATTTGGGAATAAGAAGACTAATCCAAGCAACTCAATGATTATTATGAAATTCCAAATCTTTTGCAAGGATGAAATAATGCTTGTGGTCCTACAAAAGAACTTACATCAACCATTTAACTCAATCCTACAACAAGAAATCATTAATTCTAAATGCAGAAATAGAAAGAAATAAAAACAAGAGATGCATGTGAATAAGCAATGAAAAGAAGGAAAGAAAATGATGCAAAATGGCTTTGAGGCTATTGGGATGGCCAAGCCCAAGGAAACTCAGAGACCTATAGAGGAGAAAAAGATTTAGAAGCTGAACATTAAACCAATATTCATTA
The DNA here is from genome assembly GCA_031772625.1 of Pinus tabuliformis. Taxonomy (NCBI): domain Eukaryota; kingdom Viridiplantae; phylum Streptophyta; class Pinopsida; order Pinales; family Pinaceae; genus Pinus; species Pinus tabuliformis. The sequence goes on along the minus strand of CM062816.1, from coordinate 181,373,635 downwards.
TTTTCATCAATAGAATTACATCCCTGCAAGGAAATACAATGGAGCTGCAAAAATACAAGCTCTCTCCACCCTAACACTAATGAAAAAATCCCCCTAGGGGCAAATTCAACTTGGTACTTATACAAAATTGATCCGGATTTAAACAGGAACGCAACAAATTACAGAGATAACCATATACACAAAGATGCAGCGGAAATAATACTTCATTTCATTAATGGAAAATACTGAAATATGCTTACAACCAGAAATGGAAATAAACCAGCTAGGGCGATGGTAGCTTATCTCTGAGAAGAGATGTGATGGCTACATGCCTCTGAATTGTATTACAATGAGGCTCGAAGGCCTATTTATTGTTGAGAAACAATGGAAAAACCCTTAACATTCCAAAACCTAACCCTAGGAGATGAAACGCCAAACTGTGGGCCCCGTTTGGGGTAAATTGGTACATCAACTTCCCGGAGTCATAACTTTGGCATATGATCTCCGTTTGACACGTACAATAGCTCATTAGAAATATCTATCCGAGCACTATCATTGTTGGAACGGGCAACATGGGTCCATTCCATGGACCCATGTTGCCCTCGGATTCCCCAAAAAACGTCGTTTAGGGCCTCAAAACGGCTCCGGAAGTTCAGGACCCGAAAAACTGCTAAAAATAGTAAGTTGTGCTACAGTTAAGGAAACTGAAAATTCAGAGAAAGACAATGGTGGGGGTCCAGGTGGACTTGGCAGGTGGCCACCAATATCCACCTGGATCATTCCTCCCCCCTTAGGAAGCAATGGTCCCCATTGCGTTGAGCTCCTCCATGAGATGAGGGAACTTCTGCTGAACTTGTTCCCTGGTGAGCCACTTGCCCTGCTGAAGGAGTTGGCCTGCTTTGACAACTCGATACAATTGGATATTCTGTTGGCGAGTGTTCTTGATCTGTGTGTCCATGATTCGATCAGTTGCATCTTGTTCCATGCAATCTGGATTTAATTCTGTGGGTTTGAGCTGTTCTGCAATGTCGGATGTGTCTAGCAATGGTGGAAAGTATGGCCGAAGGCGGTCCACATTGAACACTGGGTGCAGGCCAAGGAATGGGGGAATGCTGAGCTCAAATGCATTGTCTCCCATAGCCTTAGTAATGGTGTAAGGACCATATCGGAGTGGTCTCAATTTCCGATAGGCTCCAGTAAGGCGTTCCTTTTGCAAATGCAACCAGACTTTGTCGCCCACCTGAAACTTGTGTGGCACCCGATGTTGATCATGTCGCTGCTTGTACTTGGAATTTGATTTCTCAAGAATGTCATGGACCTGCTGGCGAATATGTTGGATGCGCTCAATGAAGCTGGTGGCCTTATCTGTTTCGGACTGGACATGAGCTGAATTCATGTGAGTAGCTGCAAGTGGCATGGCCACATCAATGGGGCATAGTGGCTGGAATCCCAAACCCACCTGAAAAGGGCTATGGCCAGTGGAGCTGTGAAGAGCTCAGTTGTAGCTGTGCTGAACATAGGGGAGGCTCTCGTCCCATGTGCGTGGATGCTTTGAGTTATACATGCGCAGGATGTGCACAATCATCCTATTGACAACCTCTGTCTGGCCATCAGTTTGAGGATGGAAGGCTGTGGACTTCGTGAGTTTGGTGTCCAGCATTGACCAGAGACTGGACCAAAATGTGCTGAGAAACTGACCGTCCCGATATGAGATGATAGACTGTGGGATCCCAAAGTGCACCCACACTCGTTCAAAGAAGAGTTTAGCAGTGGCTTCTGCTGTGATATTCTTCTTGCAGGCCACCATAATGGCCATCTTCGAGAACCTGTCGACGACCACAAAAACACAGTCATTTCCATGCTTAGTGGAAGGAAGTCCTGACATGTAATCCATGGAGATGGATTCCCAAGGTCGACTAGGGGTAGGCAATGGGGTATAGAGGCCTTGCTTCTTAATGGTTGGTTTGGCAATGGCACAGGCAGTACATGATCGGATGTACTTCCCAACATCCTGTCGAAGATTCGGCCAATAGAAATAATTTTGCAGTACTGCCACTGTTTTCTCGACCCCGAAATGCCCAGCAGCCCGACTGTAGTGTGCTTCCCAAATCATCTCGGCACGCTCGCTTGAAGGAACACAAAGGTGACCGAGGTGGCATAATAGGGCATCCTGGAGGTGAAAATCTGCAACATGTCGTCCCTCCAAGAGTGTCTGTCATGTGTGGCCGAATTCTGGGTCGCTTTTGTAGAGAAGTGGCCAATCAGAAGTCTCGTGCCCACAAGAGTTGAGCACAGTGGTCAGCGCCATGATCGGTGGTCGACTGAGGTAATCTGCAACATTATTGGTGCTGCCCTTTTTATACTTGATATTCAAGTGAAACTGTTGCAGGTATGTAGACCACTTCTGATGGCGATCATTCTGCAATTTCCCTTGGGTCTGTATGAACTGCAGGGGTCGGTGGTCTTTGTGGATGACCGTTTCCTTCCCCAAAATGTAATGCTTCCATTGTCGGTAGGCCTGTACAATGGAATACATCTCTTTATCATAAGTGGGGTATTTCCGGACTGTGTCTGAAAGCGTTTCACTGTGATATGCCACTGGATTTCCATGTTGAGTAAGGACTGCCCCAATAGCATAGTCAGAGGCATCTGTCTCGACCTCAAATGGTTGTTGTAAATCTGGTAACGCGAGCACTGGTGCCGTGCAGAGGCGATCCTTCAACTCCCTGAATGCCTTCTGTTGAGATTCAGACCAAAAGAATTTGGCTTTCGCCCCTCCCTTGGTGACCTGACTCAAGGGCCAAGAAATATGAGAAAACCCCAGCACAAACCTGCGGTAGAAGTTGGCAAGACCTAGAAAGCTGCGGAGCTCTGTTAGAGTGGTTGGAGAGGGCCAATCCCGAATGACTTGGACCTTGGCTGGATCGACATGCACCCCCTGTTCATCAATGATGTAACCTAGATATTGAACCTCGGTCATGCCAAAAGTGCATTTCTCCAAATTGGCACATAGCCTGTGTTGCCGCAGTGTTTGGAGAACCTGTCAGATGTGGTGGAGGTGCTCTTCCCAACTCTGGCTGAAGATCAGAATGTCATCCAAGTATACTACTACAAAGGAGTTGGTGAATGGCCGCAAGATGTCATCCATTAGCCTCATAAAGGTTGCAGGAGCATTCATCAATCCGAAAGGCATGACCAACCATTCGAAGAGGCCCTCCTTGGATTTGAAGGCAGTCTTCCACACATCTGAGGGTTCGATTGGTACTTGGTGATATCCTGACTTCAGATCGATCTTGCTGAAATATTTCGCCCCCTTTAGTTGGTCTAGGAGGTCATCAATCCGCGGGATCGGGTACCTATTACGGACAGTGATCTTGTTCAGCGCCCGATAGTCAATACAGAGTCTCCACGTCCCGTCCTTCTTCTGTACCAGCACGATCGGGCTCCCACAGGGCGATGAACTCGGACGGATGTGACCTTTCTGCAGGAGCTCCTGAATCTACCTCTTGATTTCATTGTTCTCTAGAACGGAGTGCCGATAAATTGGTCCATTGGGTAGCGGCGCACCTGGGGTCAGATCGATGGAGTGCTTGACCTGACAGTGCAGAGGAACCCCTGCCGGGGAGGTGAAGATGTCTTCGTACTCCTCCACAATCTTGTCCATCTGTAGCTGTCGTGCAGAGGGACCCCGTTTGGAGGCCGTGGCCACTGTCTTCTTCTTCCCTTGAGGGCGTATCATCAGGAAAACAAATTTCCTGGTTTTGGAAATGATCTTACTGCATTGTTTTGCAGTAATCAAAGAGATGGCGGCAGGTGGTGCTACCTCTGGTATCCTGAACAACTTTTTTCCCAATGTAATAATAACAGCACGGGGCCTTGATTCATACACAGCATGTCGCTTCCACAAGTATGGTTGTCCTAGTAATACATCACAAACTTCAAGGGGAGCAATGTCACACAATACCTCATCCGTGAAGGGCTTGATGTTGTATGGAAGGCGACACTGCTGGCTCACACGAAGATCTCGCCCTTGGTGAAGCCACCCAATGGTGTATGGTTGTGGATGTGCTGTGGTCGGTAAGCCCAACCGCTTCACGACCTCTGCCGAAATGAGGTTCTTTTGACTCCCGCTATCAACAATGAACTGTATCGGGGAGCCCTTTACCCACATCTGGGAGTGGAGGAGACGCTCCTCCTCCTCTGGATCTTCAGGTTCATTTTTCTGGATCTTTGCGGTAGCAACAGTGGCACTGGGATCCGCATCAATGATCTGCTTCCCTTTTTCATACCCCTTATCAGGTTCTGACTCAGAGTCGGAACATGCATCTGATTCTGAAACCTTTAGCTCAGCCACCAGTGACTGCTTGGCCCGATACTCACTTGTGTTATGAGTGGAGCTCTTATGGAACTCGCACCATTTTCCAGTGTCCTTTCTCGGCTTCGCGGCATTGTTCTTTGCTTGCAGCTTCGGCTGGTTGTCTTGGGCTGTCCCGCCTTGGCTCTGTCCTTTGTTCTGTGGTTTAGGGGCACCTTTCCCCTGCTTTGATTCGCAGATCCAAAGTCTCGCTTCTTTTTTTAAACTTCTGCTCGACCTTGACGGCATATCGGTATGCTGCGCCGAGCGAGGGGATGTTTAGGAACTGTATTTCTTCCTGGATGTACTTGTGCAGGCAGCCACGGTATTTGAGTATCAAATGTTGCTCCGAATCCTTGATACCCAACTTTGTGCGAAGGGTATGGAAAAGATTGGTGAACTCCGACACGTCTTGGTCCCTTCCCTGCCGCAGCGTGGTCCACTTTATGTATTCATCCTCATAGCTTCCGACAGGGTAGTACTGCTCCTTGATGGCATCCCGGAACGAATCCCAGGTGGGTGCGGCTTAAAATAGTGAGCCAGTAGTTTCATCCTTCTGCTCGCAGTAGGTTTCCCACTAGTCCTTGACGTGGGGGCCTGCTTTGAGAAGAGCAAAAACAATCTTTTCCCGACTCGAAAATTCATGAACAGAAAAATAACCCTCTAGCAGATTTAACCATTTATCTACGGCATCGACGTCTATCTGACCCTCGAATATGGGGATTTCAAAATTAACTTGTACCTTAAAGGGTGTGGCGTTTCCAGAGGAGCTGCTGGAAGCCGATGCGCCGCTTCTGGGTAGCCGCTGAAGGATCTGGGCAAAGGTGTCCATCATCGCGTTCCGTTGTCGCTCGAGGGCTTCTTCGAGCAAGATTTTGATGGGATCTCCTGCCCCCTCGTCTTTCTTCTCGTCCGCCATGGGAGGCCGTCGGGATTTGCGAGGCTGGTCTTGCAAAGGTTCAACTAGTTCAAGCCCTAACTCCTTATATCCCGACCTTGTTGGGGACATGCAAAGAAAAACAGAGAAAAAGCAGACCGCTCTGATACCACTGATCCGGATTTAAACAGGAACGCAACAAATTACAGAGATAACCATATACACAAAGATGCAGCGGAAATAATACTTCATTTCATTAATGGAAAATACTGAAATATGCTTACAACCAGAAATGGAAATAAACCAGCTAGGGCGATGGTAGCTTATCTCTGAGAAGAGATGTGATGGCTACATGCCTCTGAACTGTATTACAATGAGGCTCGAAGGCCTATTTATTGTTGAGAAACAATGGAAAAACCCTTAACATTCCAAAACCTAACCCTAGGAGATGAAACGCCAAATTGTGGGCCCCGTTTGGGGTAAATTGGTACATCAACTTCCCGGGGTCGTAACTTTGGCATATGATCTCCGTTTGACGCGTACAATAGCTCATTAGAAAGATCTATCCGAGCAATATCATTGTTGGAACGGGCAACATGGGTCCATTCCATGGACCCATGTTGCCCCCGGATTCCCCAAAAAACGTCGTTTAGGGCCTCAAAACGGCTCCGGAAGTTCAGGACCCGAAAAACTGCTAAAAATAGTAAGTTGTGCTACAGTTAAGGAAACTGAAAATGCAGAGAAAGACAATGGTGGGGGTCCAGGTGGACTTGGCAGGTGGCCACCAATATCCACCTGGATCAAAAATGGTTAGGAATCATTCCCCATGAATGAAGGAAGCTTTCCCCACCAAAATCCCTTGATTAGTGGATCTAGTCCGCTTGATTGGTGGAACACATTCCTAGATTTTCTCAATCATTGGAGTTCCACAATTTGTGCCATAATTCCATAATATCTTGTTGACTTATTATTTATTATTGATCCTCCAGTAGTAGGGAACAAGTCCCTAAATTATCTCCTCCTCCAACTCTTCATAATCTGCCCAATATTCTCATAATATTCCACAAAAAATAAATAATATTAGGCACAAATATTCAATTATTCATAAACCTTCCTAATGAATACATTAAAGTTAAAAATGAATTATATAATGCAAAAAGAGAGGTTTAATGTGCTGAAGGATGGTCATAGGCCTTAAGTTATTGTTTAATTTATAAGCATGGACCTTAATTTATGTCTAATTTAGAGGCCCATCATACCCCCTGCTGAAAGTGTTGCTCATCCTCTAAGCAACCTAGTGTCCTCATTGTGCCTCATCCATGGTCCTAGTGGCCTCTCTCTTGTGAATTAAGAATACTGGCTGTAAGTTCTGCAAGGACAAGCCCAAAAACATATTTGTTTAAATAAAAATAATTTTTTCTTGAGACCATTAGCTTGCCTTCTTCCCCTTATTCAAGATTGGTTCTTGAATATTTTTCAATTTGGCAAGGTCTTCCACACCCTTATCAACCTTCTGCTACCTTGTTCCACCATTTGAACACCTCTAACACCCTCAAAATGCATTTAGATGAGAACTAGGACATCCTGTAGGAATTCCTGTCAAAACTACAAGAAAGCAATTTTGAGTATAAATGATAAACTGGGGTTATGGCAGGCCCTTAACTTGACTCTTATGCATTTCTCCCATTTTTAGGCCTTGGACAAAAGCTAGAAAGATATTGGCAACCTTTTCGAACACCTCTTTTCATCATTGCAATTTGATTTATATTTTGATGGTGAATGCCTTATTTCTTTTTGTTGCCTTCTTCTTCTCCCTTGTGGCCTAGATGATTGCCTAATGGCCTTGGAGTTCTTTGTTTTGATTAGGTCTCTCTTAGGCATTGTCATTTTTGGTTTGAGCACAATTTTTCTTTTCTTCCTTCTTGTAGCAGCATTATGCCTTCCTGTAGTAGTCATTCCTTGTTCCTTCAAAGTCTTCTAACTGTATGGGAGTGATGAGAAATGATGAAGAGGGATTGGATGATGATGCTAGGGCTCAAAGGGAGTAGTCTAGGTTTGTGAAAATGGAGAGGATGCTCTTGTTTGTTTTTTTTCAAAAATGAAATGGGATGGATGAATGATGAATAGATAGTGAATATGAAGTGGATGAAGGGCTTGGAGTGTTGTGGTGACTTGGCCTTTGCAAAAATTTGTTCTTTTAACTATTCTCCTCATTCCTTGAAATCACCACCCTTCATAATTTGACTTTCCAACATTTCATGAGTGAATGAGTGAGTTGCAATTAACTAGCCGAGGGTGGCTGAGACTGTTGACCAATCATTAGCTTATAAAACCTCATCTCTCATGCACTGACAACAAATTTCTAACTATAATATGCTTAAGAGAAGAGGTCAAGAATATTGCATACCTGTACCTACCTAATGGTTGTTGGACAAACATGCATATTGTTGTTGAGTTGATGTTGATGTGCAGGTGTTGGATGGTGATGTTGATGATCCTAATGCTGCTGCTAAGCTCTGGAGGAGCTTCTTTGACCTCTGGATCTCCTTTAAAACTGCTCACTGCTAATCTTGCAGGTGTTGTTCTGTATCCTATAGGTTTATAGGACAACGAATTTTTGTCCATATCTCCGAAATGGTAGACTGGATTGAGCTTAAAATTTTTGAGCATGTTGCCATCATCATTATGCACCTCCCCATAGAAAAATATTGGTCGATGGATGCATGAATCTTGAGAAAAACTAAAAATGGATGAATGTGATGGAGGCCGATTTCTTGGAAACCGTGTAATGGAATTTGTAGAAATTGCTTAGGCATGTTACCATCATCCATATGCATCTCCCCATGAAACAACTTTTCAAGTGAAAATGAAAAAATGGTTTAAGGTTATGGAGGCCAATTTCTTGGAAACTGTGCACTGGAATTTGCTGAAACTTCTTGAGCATGTTATGATCATCCATAAGCATCTCCCCCTAAAACAGCTTGGAAAATGGATGCATGGTTTTCAAGTTATCGCAAAAACAAATTTCTGCTCTCTGTATTTTTGTATCATGTAGTAAAACAGAGCATCCTGTAGTTTTTTAGGATAGCAAGCGAATTGAATGGTAGAAGATTGAGAATGATTGGTGGATGGTGGAAATAGAGGAGGGTGATGGATTGGCATGACCTTGGCCTTTCTGGAGCATTTGAGCAAAGGAGGATAAAGTCAAAATTTGACTTCTTTTGACTAGGATTGACCAATTTTCCCTTTGGTACCAACTTGTTCTTGTTACTTGCAGATGTTGGAGAGTACATGCATTCATCAGAGATATACATGGAGCAATTTTTTTTTTATTTTTTTTTCTTCTAGGCTTACTAGCCACCTCGAGGAGGTTTTGAACTAGTAGGTTTGCCTAGGCACCTCAAAGGAGGTTTTCACCTGAGATTTTTTCTTTATTTTTTTTCTTTTTTCCCAACCCATTGACCACCTCATGGAGGTTTTCAATCAATGAGCCAATCTGAGGTGCCTCCAAGGAGGTTTTCACCTGAGATTTTATTTTTATTTTTATTTTTTATAATTTTTTTCCTACCCTACCCTACTTGAAAAACAAAATCACTTTCAAGTATAAGAATACTTCCAATGGAGCCATATGCACATCAAGATGACAGGCAAAATGATGTGGAGGCTTGAAATGTATGCGTTGACATGTACCTGGATTTCAGAGACCAAATGATTTGACTTTTAAAGGAACAAGAATAGTTGAGGAAGAGAGTGATGCTGCAACTTAGTGACTATTTGGAACCATATTTCAATATAGTTGTGATGTCATTGGTTGTTTTGTTGATCTGGATCATTCTTCATGTCTTCTTCTACCATGACCTTTAAATCTTCCTCTTTTTGTTGATTGTTCTCTTGAATACATGGATGATTTGATGGTAACCATGAGAGAGTTCTCTCGATCTCCGATTTTGATGTCTGCTCTTCATCAAGTACAACCCAAGGTTCTATGGTCATCTTATTTGAATCTTCTTCTTCTAGATGTGGTCCTTCAATGATATCAAGATAATCTCTATTTTGCAATACTCTTTGTGAGCTATGGTGAATACCATTGAGCTCAAGAGGAGATGCTTGGAAGTTTTATACCTCAGCATTGTAAGTGGGATGAGATACTTCAATGTGTGGGTTTGGAAACGGAGGTAGAGGTAGTTGAGTAGGAGTGTAAATTTGAGATGGATGTGGATGGGGTTGTGGTTGTGGTGGAGGTGAATGGTAAGGATAACATGGAGTTTGGTATGGAGGATATTGAGGAAGATATTGAGGATATTGTGGATGTATCCCATAATTTCCTTTCCAACCTTGTTTCCAAGATTTGTTTTGGGGTTGAGATGGCCAATGTTGCCAAGGAAAGGGTGTGTTCCAATTACTTTGAGGTGGATTTGCATAAGCTTGAAATTATGAATTAGGCTCTTGCATCATATCAGGCTGAATATGCTGCCATGGTCCTCTTGGAGCTACATAACATAGCTGCATTGGCAATTGACTTGCTCCATTTTCCTCTTGGTAAACTTCCTTCAACCTTGGTAATGATGGACAATGTTTAACATCATGTGATTCTGCAACACAAATATTAGCATTTTCTTTTCCTTCATCTTGTATTATTAACATTTTTACTTGTTTTGTTAGATTTCTAAGAATTTTTGTTTTAAAATCATCAAACAAATTTCCAAGTGTCATGCGGAAAGAGTCGATAGTGCGGACACAACCGACCTCCCTAGAAGCAAAAGCTTTCTAGTGACAAACAAGACAAATAAACACTACCTTTCTCTAATTATGCATTGAGAATACAAGTAATCAAGTGATTTTAACATACCTTTAGTCCAATGCTTTGTAGTAGTCCAGCCTCGCCGATCCGGATGAGCTCCTCCTTCTCTTCGAAACCTGCATTCACTAACAAGCCAAAATATTAAATAGCACCTGATAAACTCATAAAACAATACATATCCATCATACAGACCAAGGAGTATATGAAACAAATCATGAATAACAATCTGTTGAGAAAAATGAGTTCATTTGTATTAAGAGGAAACAAAAGGAACCATTACAACCTGAGCCTTGGTGTTGTGCAAGTCCCTCCTAGGGTCCAGCAAGAGTTTTCCTTTACTTTGATCAGCTCACCCACTCTCAAATAAGGCTAAGAAAGGATGGGAATCTCTCCTCTCAAGCTTTACAAGGGAGTCCTAATTCCAGCAGCATCTACCCTTAGGAATGTTCAGCTTTCAACCTCTCCTCCCTTTGGCCCAATGCCTGTATTTATAGTGCTCTAGAGGAAGTTATTCAGGTCCACCATCAATGGGATAAGCCCCTCTTTAGATGGGATAGCTCCCCTCTTGATGGGATAAGTTCCTCTTTGGTAGGGATACATGAACCATCTGGAGGCGCTTCATACACGTCAACCAAGCTTCTAGAATGCTCTATAAATGACCACAAGTAACTTTTTTGGAGTGAAACTTGCGCCTTTTGACCTTTACAGGAGTACGCACCCATTGCTTTACAGACAGAGCGTACAAGTACGCAGGTATTGTGAACTTGGGGTGCGTACACGCAGGTAAGGCTAAGAGAAACTGCGTACCCAGAGATATATAGATTTTTAATGACTTTCTCTCTTTCTTGGAGTTTGACATGGAGAGCAGAGGTATGCGGCTTGCCAAGGAGGATAGTATGACAGTTGATGGAGCCATACTAACTGCAAATGGTCATGGTGACAAATTTTAGTGTAACAGATTGCCCCCTAAAGTGCGAAGCCTGTAGTAGATAAGGGTTTCATATCATCTAGGAAGGGTGAAGTACTTTATCATTTCAAGGATTATCTTGTGGAGAGCCCAGTTGGAACCTGCAAGTATTCAACACAAAATACATATATAATATCATATCATCGCTGAGGTAGGCATTCCCATACTCAGATTGAAAACTTTAACTAATTGACTATCTACTGCTCTGATATAGGAATGATTCTGTAGTACATCATAATCATAGACTTTTGTAGACACAGTATGGACGCAGCCATCTGTTTATAGTTGGTATACTATATCATGAATACAAAACTCCTCGCAGCCTGGATGGTGGAAACTAGATCCAGGGTCTTGATTTCTACTTCCCGAACAGGTACGATTCTATCCATGCGAATAAATGAGTTGATGTCGAACATGGTAGAAACCACTTGATTACCAGTCAATGATGTAAACTGTTAACAAGTGTGAGAGAGACCACCGGTGATGTCAATGGTTCTCAAAGTACCCAGTACAATCCATGAGATGTGAATGAATGAGTTGATGTCGAACATTTCACGGAATCCTTCGATCGAAAGTCAATGATGTAAACCGTCGTCAAAGGCGAGAAACCTGCCATTGATGCATGCAGATTTCAAGGTACTGACGATTCCTAGGTCATCTTTCTAGATGATGTGCTGATGTCGATAGAAAGCGACCCGTTGAAGGCAAGCCCACAACACGAAATCGTAGATCAAGTTGAAGAAATGTAGCTGTAAGGACTGACTCAGGGATGGTCAGAATGGATGACGGGTATTTTGCAGATGAATGGTTTATACGCAGAGACCTCTTGAACACATAACGACACGACAGATGGCTTGGTGACATTTGACCCAAAGTTAATACCCGGCTGAAGATTTTCAATGTGGTTTGATCAACTGTGAGGCAAAGGATTTCCCAACCCAGGTGAATGCAAAGTGTCGTGTTCAAGAGTGGTAATAAGGCTTCTTCTGAGACAAAGGATAACAAATGGGCTCATTTTTCTCTCTTTTCCCCCACCATTTCTGGCAAGTACCTCTTTATTTTTTACAAGCTTGAGGAGGATAACATATGCTTGTTTATAAGCTCATCCTTCGGATGAGTCCAACTTAGTTTTGATTCGAACCCTAAGAAGGAGTGGTCCGTTCCTGTTTGTAATCGAACAAGTCCTTTACTGTGAAATTTTAACGAGTCCAATATAGGAGAAACTCGGCGTTTTTCATTTTTAGAGAGTCTGAAAAAACTTAAGAAGACTCCAGGTTGAACTTTTTCATAAAGTTGTGTCTCCCAAGCCCGAAAAAGTATAAAATAATACTTGAGAGAACCGCTTAGTCTTGCGACCAAGGAGTACTTTCATGATTAGTGCCTCTGACCTGAAAAGTAAAAAGCGATCAAGGACACGTCGTTTTATTTCCAGTCTCGAGTTTGAAACGACAAAAACCTGGCAATCTTTTCCTGTTTTTACGGTCAGAAAATGGCTTTAAGGGGACCGTCTTTTAATTCCGTTTTAACGAGTGTAAAAGAAACGCTTGGCAATCTTTTCATGTTTTAGGAGTCAGAAAAGGGCTTAAAAGATGACTCTGATGTTTTGGTTCGTGAAAAATGATAATTTTCCCTGAAAGTCCTTTTGTCCTGCACAAAAACGACACATTACTCATACCTGTTTAAGATAAGCAAAAATGCATTGAAAAATATCCTTCCATGGTGAAAAATAAACAAACTTAGCATTCATTTATCCAAAAAACCTATAAAAAGACCTTTTACCATGTCAGTTTTACCATTTTACTGTTGAGGGAGAGAAAAGGGCTTTTGGCAAGAAACTTCCCGTGGACTTTGCGGAGAATCCGACCGTCGGAATCGAGCGCCGTCTCTTTCAGGTATTTCACAACATCCTCCTCTTTGATTTTGTCTGTTTAGAATTTCATTTTAAGCCCTAGTTTGATTTTTTGGGGGCTTTGGGGTTTCAAGATCCGCTTTTCGGGGTACGCAGGTGCCCCATGGGAGACCTGCGTACCCCGACATTTTCGTTAATGGGAAAATGGCAGGAGTACGCAGCCTACCTTCAGAACAGCTGCGTACCCACGCTCTGTTTTCTGAAAGTGGGGTGCGTACTCCGCGCAAAGTAAATTTAAAACCCCAAATCTCAAAACTAAACCATTAATTTTTTATTTAATGAATTCTAATGAATGTTTTTTGGTGTGTAGATTGCCCACCATGCTTGATTGGCGTGAAAGAGAACACGAAGATGTCGATTTGGCCGCAATAGATCATCAACCTTCCATTGATGCTTTGAAGGCATGCGGTCTCTACAAATACTGGGCCATACCTGGCATGAGGGCCCAGGTGCGATTCCTAGAGTGGCTGGTTGAAAGGTGGAATGTTCAGGATCAATGTTCTTACATCGGAGGGCACCAGCTTGAGATAGAGCCCTCAGACATATATTTTCTCACTAGTTTGCCTAATAGAGGCGAGCAACTGACTCTGTCCGGGACTAGGCCAGGCAACCAATCCCTTGCTAGTCTTCGGCTAGAGTGGTGCAATAATCAACACCAGGAGAAGGGGATAGAAATCAAATACATATCCCTGCCTGAACTTATGGTAATTGCCTTTACAGTTACCAGACTCTGCGGCGCAGCCGCTTTGCATATTGCCACCGGGTCCCAAATGCGGATGGCGATAGATTGCTACCGAGGCACCATTTTCAACTGGTGTGACGCTGTGTTGGCCAATATGAAAGGCCAACTGACTAGGGCAAAGAACGGGAAATTAAAGACCTTTAGGTATGGGCCTTTAGTTGTGAGCTTTGCCCTAGAGAGAGTTCCGATGCTGATCCCGCAACATCTCACCGTTGCAGCTGGGCCTCCTCGGGAGCCAAAGTTGATGCGATGGGTTGCGGTGATGGCCCGGCATCCTGATGAGGGAGCGAGAGTTGTCCGATTTCCTGCGGGTTATTTTCACTGGTTGGAGGACCAGGTCTTTGCGATCCAGGATTTTCCTTATGCCGGAGTAGATTTTCGCGGTGATCCGGACATGGTTCTTCCACAGGGAGAACAATGGGACGACAGAGGTATTTCATTTTTCACAAGTTTTTAAATTATTTACTTTTTTGTTTTTTATATCGTCTCAAAACTGACAGTGACAACTTTCAAAATGCAGATGTAGGTCCACAACGTCCGGCCATTTGAGAGAAGAGTACCAGTTGCACCAGCACCGGCCCCACAGGATGCGGCCGCAGAGACCTTAGCCGAGTTGGAACAGGACCTAGAGCGTCTCACGGCGGACATACCAGAGACGACTATAGACGATATTCCTATCCGACTTCAGCGCTATGTGGTTGCAGTCCCAGGACCTTTCAGGAGGTTCCTGTGTAGGGTAGCGCGAGCAGTGGTGTCGTATAGAGAGCACCACCAGTGATTGGCTAGTCACTTTTTGTAGACACATGTGACATTTTGGTTTTTTGTACTTATCATTTTTGCCGATCATAAGGTGTTTTTCAACCTATGATCGAAGACGATGTATATTTTTTGACACACTCCTATCTATATATATATCATTATTACCGGCTTATCTTGTTAAACATGTATGATGAAATGTTTTTAAATTTACATTTATGATTATCGCAAATGTCTGTCTAACATTCGAGAAGCAATTGCATCTGCTAATGTATTTAATGACCTTGGAATATGTTGATATTCAATGTAATCAAATTCACGTTCCAAGAGGCGCACTCTCAAAAATAACCTTAATAACACTGGATTTCTAATGGCATATACTTTATTAAGCTGTAATACAACGAGTTCAGAATCTAACCTCACTATCAAACTCCGAATCCCAAATGAAATAGATTCATATAATAACTCAATCACTGCACTGTATTCTGCAATGTTGTTTGTTGTTTGACCGAGGCTCACCCCATGCATAGAAACTAACTCGTCAGAGGGCGAATAGATAACCCAAGCTGCAGAAGAGATATTCCGTGTACTACGACAAGCACCATCAGCGAATACAATGTACGTTTGGAGAGGCGTCGACATCTGCAATATTAAGAGTAAAACCAAGATAAGCCAGAATAACGACTAAAAACACACTCTCTAAGCTAAGCAAACTGTCTATACTAACAAACACACCAGCTAGAAAGAAAAACTAACCTAACTAAATCTCCATACGCATCATTTAAGCATAATACCTCTTTAGGTAAAGTCCATTTCTGGGTTTACCCAAAGAGTCTCCATCAAAGTCAACCAGCTCATAGGCCCCTTTTGTTAGCTTTCGCTTGACAATGTAGGGCCCATGCCACATAGGAACGAATTTGCCAGCACCTAATTTATCATTAGCTTGATCATATAATAGCACTAGGTCTCCTTCCGAAAAATTACGAGGGGTCACGTTGCGATCATACTGAGCTTTCATCCTTTTTGCGTGAGTTTCGATTTCCAATGCAGCGTCACGTCGAGTCTCATCTAATTTAGCTAAGTATAATAGACGCTTCTCCTCTTCGGAAGTAGCTGGAAGTAATTCGACAGCCATTTGAAGTGACGGGATTTCGCATTCAATGGGCAACACTGCTTCCAAACCATAAACTAGTTGGAAAAGAGTGAACCCTGTTGATGTTTTCACTAAGGTTTGGTACGCCCAAAGCGCTGAAAATAACATGTTGTGCCAATTCGACCGATGAATACCAATGATTCGTCGGATCATGATAACTAGAACTTTGTTGATGGACTCAACCAAACCGTTTGCTTGGGGATAATAAGGAGTAGAACTATCATGACGTAAACCAAGCTGGCTTGTAAGTTCTGTCATCATAATGTTTCGAAAATGGTGCCCATGGTCAGTGATTATCACTTTTGGGACACCAAACCTAGCAATAATGTGATTGAATATGAAAATTGCAGTTGTCTTGCCATCTGCCTCGAATGTAGGCCTCACCTCGGCCCACTTAGTAAAATAATCAACCGCAAGGATGATATACGCATGCCCCCCGGCCGAGTGAGGGTTACATGTAATAAAATCGATACCCCATTTAGCAAAAGGACCAACGGCAATTATAGGGTGGAGAGGAGCAGCTGGTGCACGCATCTTGCGATCAAACACTTGACAGTTGTGGCATTTTCGAACCGCAATGATACAATCTTTAAACATGGACGGCCAGAAGTAGCCAGCACGCAACACCTTCTGGGCTGTGGCATACCCAGACATATGACCGCCACACGCTCCAGAATGACAGTCATTCATAACCCTTTCTGCCTCTTCATGAGTTAAGCAATGACGAAAAACCAAATCTGCCCCACGACGATAAAGAGTATCTCCAATAATTTTGTATTGTTGGGACTGGAATCGAATTTTTCGGCGTTTTGACTTTGAAGCTTCAGGCCGAAAGGATTGGGTTTGGAGATAGACAATTATATCCCCATACCACAGATCTAAAGTGCTGATGAGAAACAGAGATTCATCTGCAATGGGTTCCTCTGCCACAGTTTCTGTGTCAGCACGCGGGAAATCACACATCAATTCCGCAAAAACTAAAGATTTCTTAGACTTAGACTTTTCAAATTCTAAGTCGAACTCCTGCAGGATAACGATCCATTTAGAGTACTTGCCCCCTAGCAACTGTTTAGTCAAAATGTAAATCATAGGGTTGCAATCCGAAATGACTGTAGTTTTACGGAGAAGAATGTAGTGACGAAAACGTTGGACAGCTTGAACAGCTGCCAAGGCCAATTTCTCCACATGTGAATATTTGAGCTCAGTGGGATTTAACGTCCTACTAAGATAATATATCACATGTTCCGTTTCGAATTCATCTTCCTGTACTAAGACCATTCCAATGGTGGAATGAGCGGCGGCGAGGTACAAAAAGTAATCCTGGTTGTAGTTGGGAGGATGCAGCAACGGTGCATGGGTCAACGCGTGCTTTAGCGCATCAAAAGATTTCTGAGCTATCTCATCCCAAGAGAATTGAGCATTTTGTTTCAACAACCGGGTAAAACCCTTGGTAATCTCGGCGTAGTTAGGAATGAATCGGCGTAAAAAGTTTGCTTTCCCTTGCAAACTTTGGAGTTGGCGCAGACTCAAAGGAGGAGGCAATTTGATGATAGCTTCGACCTTCGAGGGATCGACGCGAACGCTGGCTTTTGAAACTACAAATCCCAGAAATCGTCCCACTTCTATGCAGAAGACACATTTGTGTGGGTTCAACCGTATACGATAATGCCTACACCTCATAAAAATTGCTCGTAAATGGATAAGGTGATCAGCTCGATGTAAAGAGTGAGCGGGCAAATCATCGAGATACGGTTGCACAATATGCTTGATGTCATGAAATGCATAAGACATCGCCCTTTGAAAAGTGGCTCCGACATTCTTGAACCCAAAAGGTAATTTGCAATAAGCAAATGTGCCCCATGGAAAAATGAAAGCTGTTTTTGGTTGATCGACAGGTAGAATATTGATTTGGTTGTAACCGGAAAAACCGTCCATAAAGGAAAATATTTCACTGCCGGCACAATCATCGATTATTTGATAGATATAGGGTGTTGGATAGTTGTCCTTGGGACAAGCACGATTGATATCCCTATAGTCGATACATATTCTTATTGTTCCCTGTTTCTTGTTAACTGGAACAATATTCGATACCCAATCCGTTAACGGGATCGGATAAATGAAACCTGCTTTCAACAGCTTCTCAACTTCTGCTTTAATTGCAGCCGCTTTCCGAGGGTGTATCTGACGCAGACGTTGCCGAACAGGTTTAGTGTCCAGGTAAGTCTTGATCTCATGAACAACAATGGAGGGATCAATTCCTGGCATTTCCTCATAGGACCAGGCAAACACGTCGCGGAATTCTTGAAATAGGGCCTTGTATGTTTGAATTTCATCATCTGAACACGAGGCACCTGTATGAATGTGTTCAACAATTCCGAGCTTTACTGAAATGTCAATGGGAATAGTACGAGAAACGTTTCCCAAATTCAGCTCTGAATCAGGATGTTTCATTGGACTCTGAGCGTCTTTGACATATTCAGCTGTAAATATTGATGAGAAATCATTTTCAAAACGATCATCCTCAGGTAAAAACGAAGATCTATGATGGAGATCTTCCCATGTTAAATCGTCTACACACAGGACTTCACAAAGTTGTTCGTCAGATGACACAACTTCGGGAAACGTTATTAACTCCGAGGTTGATGCAAAAAGGGATTCCTCACGGACCACATTCATTTGGTCGATTTGGGTTGAACTCGGGTCGGTAAAAGACTGTACAGCTTCATAAGAAATTTCATATGGACTCAAAGGCATAGCATTACCGAATGAGTCTACCTCAGATTCAGATGGGACAATCCAAGGATCATCGTAAATAATAGTATCTGACGTAATCATACGAATGAATGCGAATGAAGGGTCTACGTTGATTGGAGGAAAAGGAAAAGTTCCCAGTAAACCAGGATCTTTAACTAATCCTACGCCAACATCCTTATAAGGGATAGTCGTTTTACCGACATGTTGGATACTCTCTGAAGAGGCTGGGTCGGATGAAAAATAAACCAGCTGGTCTATGGTTACGATCTTGCCATTATGTGGAAACTTTATGACTCTTAAGACTGATGAAACAACCGCTGTCATAGCGTAAGACCAACTTCGACCCAAGAGAAGGTTGTAGTCTAGAGGGGCATCAACCACCTCCACATCTAGACTAACGGTTTTTCCTTCAACCCCTATAGGAAAATCCTGTAAAATGCCAAACGGATGGAACCCACGGCCATCAAAGGCCTTAAGAATTGTCGGGGATTGATTTAGTGAAGGAGAACCAAGCGATCTCCAACACTGTATCGACATAATACACGTGGAAGCTCCCTCATCAATTACAGTCCGATGAATAGGCCTGTTTTTGACTATCACTGGAATATGGAAAGCCATCTGATGAGGGAGACGCGGTGTACTATTTTCTAGATCAAAGATTATCAGGTTCGGGTCCTGAAAATCAACAGCTCCTATAGCCGACAAAAGTAATTTTCGCTGTGCTGGGCATGATTGCAGCACTTCTAAAGCCGACATTGCTGAGGGTGAAACAGCTAAATCCTCAACAATGTTGTAATTCTGGGCCGCTCTCGCATGTGGATTGAAAGCAGACCTTCAAAGTACACCCTTGGTGGGTGGTTTGATTACTAAGTCAGGGTTAGGTTTCTCGATCTGTAGTGGATCGGAACCGGGAGCTGAGGTTGATAGATTTGAACGGGAAGATTCTGCTTCTTTCGATCCATCAACAGGACTTTTACTACCATAATCGTGTGATCGAGTCGCAATCCTTACATGAGACATCATCAATATGGGTTCTTTAGTGGCACTCGAGGAAGAACCTATCATTTTACTCTCCTGCTTTGGAAATGGATCTTTCAAAACAGCAGGAGTTGAGGAACCTTTGACGATTTTCACAACCTCGGCCCGATGGGGGCAATCTCTTGTAAAATGATCCTCTTCACAAATTAGACAAGGATATCGAGGTTTGCGCTTTTCGTCATTGGTTTCCGACTTTTCTGTTTTCTCCTTTGGAGTCTTGTCTGCTTTACCCTTCTTCTTACCCTTCTTCTTCCCACCGTTTTTTGATTTAGCCGTAGATGACTCTACAGCGTGAATATCAGCGGAAATTTCAGGAGAAGACTCTCCTGTCGGGGAATCTGGTAAGGTTATAATGGGCGAAGAATTCTT
Source organism: Pinus tabuliformis (assembly GCA_031772625.1). Classification (NCBI taxonomy): domain Eukaryota; kingdom Viridiplantae; phylum Streptophyta; class Pinopsida; order Pinales; family Pinaceae; genus Pinus; species Pinus tabuliformis. Next base: position 181,353,936 of record CM062816.1, on the reverse strand, counting down.
TGAAGATTTCTTCTTGCTTTTAGTATTTACCGTACCAATCATGCCATCAGCAGCATGAGATCCCGAAGGAGCAGCAGCGATTTGATTTGACTTTGGAAGATCTGGGATCTTTTCATGTAACGTACCTGACTAAGTGTAAACTAAGTCAAGGTACTGCACTTGAGAAATTACTTGCTCCTCAGTAACTACTCCGGCCTTAGCTACATCTTCAGTAATCTTTGGTAATAATGATTTAACAAACCATTCAGCTAAGATTTGGTCCGGAATAAAAACTTTCACTAATCGTCGTCGACGTCTCCATTCATGGATATGATCGGAAATATAAGTGGACATTGACTGTTTTAGTGAAGTTAGTAGCTCCGTACCATTATCATATCTGATCGGAAACTGAAAATGAGTTAGGAACGAGGTAGCTAACTGACTAAAATTGTAAAAAGAGGCCCGTGGTAACTCAATGTACCACTTGGCCGCGAGACCAATGAGCGTACGCTGGAAGAGACGTAAGCGGATTGAATCATCTGAGATGGAATTTGAAGCACACCAGAGGTGGTAAGTCATCACATGATTGGACGGATCCTCTCCAGACTTACCTTCGAACTTAGGTATATCACTGGGCAACTTATTTGGCATTGGCGGCCAGAACGGAAGATAATTTATTGGATCGTTCGTTAGGCGCGACAAGTCTGGTAAATCCAAAGTTGCGATAAACGGTAACTGCCGATTAGGATCCCTAAAACTCTGGGTCACAAGACCAGTCCCAGGAGGAGGATATCCAGGATAACTTGGAATCAGAATCGCATTCGGGATATTATATCCTCTTGGAAAACCAGGATTAACTGGACCGTACTGGGGTTGCTGAGGTTGTTGATAAGTGTACCCAGGATACGGTTGATACTGGTAAACGGGTTGTTGGACAGCAGGCCCATATTGGTACTGTCCCTGGTACAATTGATAAGTGAATTGTGGTTGACTAGTGACAACCGTACTTAAACCAGGTTGTCCTACAGGCATCTGAACCGTAGTTTGAATCGTAGATCTAGACAATGGTAAAGATGTCTGAGGAGTAGTTGCAGAGACAGTAGAAACCGGAGTTGTCGATACTCCAGAAGCAAGTGTGGTGGAAGGAGCAGATGTTGCGGTAGTTGCAACAGTCGTTTGAGATGGAGTACTAGGTGGAATTGGCGACTGAGTAACTACCGAAGGTACAGAAGTTTGAACATTAGACTGGACTAGTTGCTGGGATGGACCAGCAACTAAGGGTTGTCCAGCTTGAGATGACAACTGTATGCTTGGCTGCAATACCTGTTGAACTTGCGATGGATCCCACACTATGTTCATTCCGGGGTATTGACCCATGACAGGTTGAGGATATTGAGATCCATAACCGGATTGAGGGTAGGATTGATAACTGAAAGGCACAGTTCCCGTACCTTGAACATATGATTGACCTTGAGGTGGTTGATAACCTTGACTCGAGTATTGACCTTGAGGTTGATAACCTTGAGGTAAATACTGATACTGGGGTTGACCTTGAGCTACGAATTGATACTGAGGTTGACCCTGGGGTACATATTGAGGCTGGGGTTGACCTTGAGGAATGTATTGTACTATGGGTACATACTGTCCTTGAGGTTTCCCCCCAGACGCAATTTGTGTACCTTGAGGTTGCCCCCCAGGTGTTAATTGAGGCTGCCCCCCAGGCGGTAATTGGCCACCTTGAGGTTGAGAACCGGGAACTGAACCTGACATCATATAAATGTCTCCTACACCCAACGGTTTATTACCATTGTTTCCAGCTAATAACCCATGTTCAATGGGTTGAGGAGATGCTCCCGCAAAAGTACCAGAAAGTGACTGATACCCAGAGGGAACAGAAGGACCGCCATACAAGTGACTGATACCCACAGGGAATAGAAGGACCGCCATACAAGAAAGATTCAGGAGATTGAGTGAACACGGACGACTGACCAGACATATTTACAGGAGTATAAATACCTCCAGGTGGAAAAGGAGTACAAGGTGGAGAAAAACTTATCCCTGGGTTGTCTAAATAATTGGTTAACGAAAGGTACCAAGTAGTACTTCTAGGAGGACTGTAAAAGATGGATTCACGCTCCCTTAGATCAATAGTAGGTTGATCTTCAAGGATAGAAATGCCAAATTCTTCCTCTGGAGCAAGTTCTTCAATAGCTATCAAACCAGCAGGAAGATTTTCGGTGATGACTCTTTCTACCCTAGGTGAATCAGGTGCACTAGAAGTTGGAGTAACAGGTTCAGATATTTCAGGTTCTTCGCCTATATCACTAGTAGATGAAAAACTACCAGCAAGCTCGAAAACTGCAACAGCTTCAGGATTATAACCTGTTTCTAGACTTTGGTAATCTGGATGGACTACCAACGATGATTCTCCTTCTTCTGGTGAACCTACTTTACTGCCACTAGGAGTTACAAGGACCTTCAAACCTTCGTAATGACTCGGGACCTCTTCAGGAGGTTCACCCCACAATCTACGGGACTTCCTCAACAAATCGGCCACGGTAACAATCTCAGGAGACTTGCCCCAAAGTCTACGGGACTGTCTCGGTAATTCAGCCACAGTTAAAAACTTTTAACTACTGCACACACAAACAAAGTAAAATCTCAAAGCAAACCACCTAAAGTCTCTAAAGAACCAAACAAATTTGAATCACACGCCTAAAGAATCTAGGGCGTCAAACCATACACAAACAGTAGCCTTCCAGACCGAAAACACTAGTTGGAGATGAAACCCAACATCGCCGAATTCAGTACAGAAGTGGTGGGCGAAACAGTTAGCTCGGCAACCTGCTTAATGAATAGACCGGCACAAGTCCCTCCACTTTAACCGTCTCGAGTGAAGTGAACCCCCCGGAAAATCCAAGTGAGTCTAGCCGACGTTTGCTCCAGGTACAGTGGGATCTTCCCTCCACCGTCACCTCGGTAGAATCCTAAAGATAATGGTCACTAAGGTTACCAACAGCAACAAATGCACCTGGGGGAACAGTCTACGACCCGATAGCACGCAAGGGCAGAGTAACAAGCTCAATCCCCTTGCCGGCTCCTTGACAATAATCCAAGGTTTACCGACAAGTGACCCCAGGCTCCTCGACAATAATCCGAGGTTTACCGTTTGTAGTACGTGCGTATCTGGCGTCTTTCCCAATGAAGGAGGATTGATCCCCTCACTGGTTCGGACACGGTCTCGTGCTTCTCCTTTAAGAGGAGCTTTCCCAGAGTACAAATGAAACAGTTGGATTTATCCTACCACAAGATGAGCTACTTGTTTGGTTTTGCTGTCTTGGAGAGTTAATTACTCTCCTACTCCAAGACACTAGCCTGATCTATATTGGTGTTTCAGAGCCCTAGTAAATAAAAGTTACTAAGTTGATTTTACTTTAAGCGTTAATTTTTATGGCTTTCTTTAAGACAAAAGGTAGTGGAGATGAAACTGATGGTGTGTAGACTCGACCGAAATCCACTAAAAAGATGCACTTAGGATGATTTATACTAATTTTTCCTTTTTCAATGAATTCCCTAGCTAAGAGAGTTGGAGAATGCAAAATTGATATAAAGACAACTTTCTTGGCAAATGAAAATCAAAGAAACCAACTCTTTATCTTTTCAAAACATACGACACATGACCACTAATCACTTCACGAAAATTCCTTTTTCTTTCAAAGACTCAAATGCTACCAAAGCAAACTTTCCTTCAAAAGATGTTTTTTGTATTTTTTCCTAATTAATAAAGCATGTAAAACTTACTTTAACAAAATCAAAGTTAAAAAAATCTATGGCAATCAAATCAACTCAATTTCACTCAAAAGCAAAACTAAGAGAAATAAATCTAAATGTAAATCTAACGAGGCAAAAGCTTACTAAAGATGATTCCTGGATGTTTTACTCAGTCAAAATGTAACTAAGGACTAGTTAATGCAGAACCAAAAACCAGTCAAAAACAAAAATCAAAATCTTTTGTTCTTTTTCTCAAGAATAAAATTCAAAGTCCAATCAACAAAATTTTTCAAGATTCGCAAAGAGAAGATGCAAAGGTAGGTCTCTCACAAGGGCGAATTCTATGACAGGCCCGACTCCTAAGAGGATTGAACAAAACCAGGGAGATCCAAAGTTTGACAACCTCTAACGCCAAAGTCACTACAGGACCAGTTAAAAATCAAACCCTAAGGAAAAATCTCTATGAATTTCACTAAAACTCTCGATACTGATGAAACAAGCTTAGGTGAAGATTTATGGCAGAAAACCAGTGGATCTGGGCAGAAAAAACAAATTAAAAACAAAATCTAAAAGGCAAAAAGAAGAAAATTGAAATTTTCTTAATTTTGACAGGGTACGCAGGCGACCTGTTTGCACAGGTGCGGGTATGCTCTGTGCACAAAGCGACAGTGCGTACAAGTACGCACTGTGCTCAACGCAGAGGCTACGTACTTCTAGCAAAACAAAGAAAAACTAAAATCTAATTTAACCCTAAGCTAGCCCACCCAAATACACAGTCAGACAGCCAAAAAACAGAAAACAAACGACTTTTCTCAGATCAAAATTTCATACAAAGGAAAAAACATTCACATCAATGGATTCCCCAGCGGAGTCGCCATTTTGTCATGCAGAAAGAGTCGATAGTGCGGACACAACCGACCTCCCTAGAAGCAAAAGCTTTCTAGTGACAAACAAGACAAATAAACACTACCTTTCTCTAAACATGCATTGAGAATACAAGTAATCAGGTGATTTTAACATACCTTTAGTCCAACGCTTTGTAGTAGTCCAGCCTCACCGATCCGGATGAGCTCCTCCTTCTCTTCGAAACCTGCATTCACTAACAAGCCAAAAGATTAAATAGCACCTGATAAACTCATAAAACAATACATATCCATCATACAGACCAAGGAGTATATGAAAAAAATCATGAATAACAATCTGTTGAGAAAAATGAGTTCATTTGTATTAAGAGGAAACAAAAGGAACCATTACAACTTGAGCCTTGGTGTTGTGCAAGTCCCTCCTAGGGTCCAACAAGAGTTTTCCTTTACTTTGATCAGCTCACCCACTCTCAAATAAGGCTAAGAAAGGATGGGAATCTCTCCTCTCAAGCTTTACAAGGGAGTCCTAATTCCAGCAGCATCTACCCTTAGGAATGTTCAGCTTTCAACCTCTCCTCCCTTTGGCCCAATGCCTGTATTTATAGTGCTCTAGAGGAAGTTATTCAGGTCCACCATCAATGGGATAAGCCCCTCTTTGGATGGGATAGCTCCCCTCTTGATGGGATAAGTTCCTCTTTGGTAGGGATACATGAACCATCTGGAGGCGCTTCATACACGTCAACCAAGCTTCTAGAATGCTCTAGAAATGACCACAAGTAACTTTTTTGGAGTGAAACTTGCGCCTTTTGACCTTTACAGGAGTACGCACCCATTGCTTTACAGACAGAGCGTACAAGTACGCAGGTATTGTGAACTTGGGGTGCGTACACGCAGGTAAGGCTAAGAGAAACTGCGTACCCAGAGATATATAGATTTTTAATGACTTTCTCTCTTTCTTGGAGTTTGACATGGAGAGCAGAGGTATGAGGCTTGCCAAGGAGGATAGTATGACAGTTGATGGAGCCATACTAATTGCAAATGGTCATGGTGACAAATTTTAGTGTAACACCAAGTTTAGCTTGACTTACCGATCTTGATGCTGATTTACTTACTCTTGTTTTTCCTCTTGATATGTGTTTGCATGTTTCACAAATTTCATCAAATGATAATTGGTATACATCACCTCTACTCATGAGATTAAGGAGATCAATACACTCATCCCTAATTGTTCCAAGTAAGAGGGTTTTTAGTGTGTTGGATCCTAAATGATGTAGTTTTTCCCTCTTAACATTGTAGATGAACCTCTTTATTAGATCCTCAAGGCTCTTAGCTTCTCTTTGATTCATTCTAAAGATTTCTTCCTTAAGATCATGATCTTTATATTTTTCTAGAAATATCTTTTGCATGTCATTCCACAATCTTATTGAATTAGTCCGTAAACTCATGAACCATTTAAGAGCTCTATCCTTCAATGTTGCTGGAAAAAATCTCAATTTTTGAGTTTTTAATAAGTAGCCATAAGATCTACAAACAATTTCAATTTCAAAGAGAAAGGTTTCCAAATCCTCTGACCTTAGACCATGAAATTTTGGAGGAAAAGATGGAGGGATGTTCTTCATGTGCACATTGATATCAGTATCTTGAATGGGAAATCCAAGAGGATCTTCCTCATTTTCATCATATCCATCCATTTCTTCTACATTCTTTGCCATCTTCTTCTTCTACCTGCAAAAGTGAATGGTGATGTGGTTCTTACTGCACCATGTGATCAATTGGGGGGGTGGATTGGTGTTGGAGATTTTTTTTGTTGTTGTTGCTATTATTGAATGAAAACACTATTGCAATGCACTTTTCTATTTTTGAAATGAAATATACCTAATGCAATTATTTTTTTGTTTTCACAAAAATTAAAAATAAATGAATCAACTAGGTAAGAATACAATGCATACTTTGACACCTCTCCGAAAATGACACCAAAAAGTGATGAGCCTTGCTATTGCAACAAGAATGTTGCAACTCCCAAGGCTACCGACTTTAATTATCAACCCAGGGTTCATACAAACTTAAGAGGTATCGACACTATGTGTGCAGCATACAATGTGCCATTCCTTTGCTGTCATGATGTAATGGAGTGCATGTGCTGAAGTCAAATCCTAAACTAATTTCATAAAATGAAATTCTTGAAATGGAACCTTAACTTATTGCAAGAAAGAAATTATAAGGAAAGATAATGAAATCAAATGCTAAAACACACCATTTTCTAATTATCTCCTAAAAGGCTTTTCTTCAAAAGAATGCTAAGTTAACATGTATGCAGTCCTACTATCCTAAGCATGTAGATTCAAACCATCAAACCTTCTACTGCTATGCATGTAAATGAATAAAATAAATTTGTTTTTCCTTTTGTCTTTTTGTCTTGACAAAAATGAGGTGGCAGTCTGTAATTCGACTAGTGTTAACTTTGTAACCAATCAGCTGCGCACAAACAGATTCTGTACGTGGATTTTCACCCTAAGGGTCCCGCTTATCTGAACAATCACTGTCGGTACCTCATTGACTTCACCTTTTATCAAGAACTTCAATCCACGACATTGATCTCACTTCTATAGATCCAACGGATATCGCGTCGTCCACTCACCCACTAACCCGGATGATTTCCACCATCGATGTGACCCGTCCAATCGAACGACTGTCATGCAATCTCATGAAAATTCTTGCACGACCGATATTAGGTCGAGTGCATGCGATAAAAGTGGTTTTCCCGTGCCATGTGTTGCCCACTAAGGTTAATCGCGTGAATTTTAGGAATATCGTTTACAGCCTTTAGGGCGCGCGAGATACTGCTTCCCACTTATCAATATCACCCACGTGCTTAATTCATACTTTTAATAAACTCACTTAAGGAAAGGTTTAGCACTTAAACTCAGTATTAACGCTTAACACTAATTGACTGTGATTTATGAATAAAATGTATGAATAGAGAAAAATACCTGATTAGGGTCTAGAATGCCGATACACGGTCATAAAAGAATTTTTGCACTAGAACAGTGCGTTCACACCACACTTCAATCAATTATTTAACAAAATGGAAATTACAAAGTCTTGGCCCTCTCAGCTCAATTACAATAGTTTGTCTAACCTCTGTTTTAATCTCAAACCCTATCTCTGTCACACCTCTCGCTTACTCACTCTATTCTCGATAATCTCTCTGCCATTACATTCTTTCCTCTTTTATGAATCAAATCCTATCCTAACTGCATTGAAAACTCAATCTCTATTTTTATCACTCAACCATTAAATCCATATTCTCAAGCTTTGATACACATCTATACTAACACTCATCTCATAGTCTAAAAATAATACAGTGATCTAATTATTACAATAATTAAAGCAAAGATAAATTTGAGAGATCCAACAATCTAGATTTGGGAATAAGAAGACTAATCCAAGCAACTCAATGATTATTATGAACTTCCAAATATTTTCCAAGGATGAAATAATGCTTGTGATCCTGCAAAAGAACTTACATCAACCATTTAACTCTATCATACAACAAGAAATCATTAATTCTAAATGCAGAAATAGAAAGAAATAAAAACAAGAGTGCATGTGAATAAGTAATGAAAAGAAGGAAAGAAAATGATACAAAAGGGCTCTGAGGCTCCTGGGTTTGCCAAGCCCAAGGAAAATTAGATACCTATAGAGGAGACAAGATTTGTAAGCTGAACATGACACCAATTTTCATTATTTTCATCAATAGAATTACATTCCTGCAAGAAAATACAATGGAGCTGCAAAAATACAAGCTCTCTCCACCATAACATTAATGAAAAAATACCCCTAGAGGAAAATTCGACTTGGTACTTATAAAAAATGATTAGGAATCATTCCCCATGAGTGGAGGAATATTTCCCCACCAAAATCCCTTGATTAGTGGATCTAGTCCCCTTGATTGGTGGAACACATTCCTAGATTTTCTCAATCATCGGAGTTCCACAATTTGTGCCATAATTCTATAATATCTTGTTGACTTATTATTTATTATTGATCCTCTAGTAGTAGAGAACAAGTATCTAAATTATATCCTCCTCCAACTCTTCATAATCTACCCAATATTCTCATAATATTCCACAAAAAATAAATAATATTAGGCACAAATATTCAATTATTCATAAACCTTCCTAATGAATATATTAAAATTAAAAACAAATTATCTAATGCAAAAAGAGAGGTTTAATGTTCTGAAGGATGGTCATAGGCCTTAAGTTATTGTTTAATTTAGAGGCATGGGCCTTAATTTATGTCTAATTTAGAGGCCCATCAAAGACACATTATCCAAGTAATTTTGATCATAAATGAAACTATCATGGTTGATATTTTTGGATTTAATTATCATTATTTTAGTCTTGTCGATATTAATAGTCATACCCATCTTGAAGTAGCAAGCAAGGAGGATTCTAAGGTGCTTATTGAGATCATCCTAGCTTCTAGCTAGAAGAACGATATCATTAGCACAAAGGAGAAGAGTAATGACCAAACTAGTGAGCTTGGGGCCATGACATCTTGTAGCTTCCAAATACTCTTCTATCTTATCAATGTAAATGCCAAAAAGGATAGGGGATAGGGGGCACCCTTAGCTCCGATATTTCATTAATTTATTCATACCAACCTTTGGTGGTCTTAAGAGTGGAAATAACATTCTCGTATAGCCTAGTCACAAAAGCCCTCAACTCGAGAGGAACCATTATCTCTTCAAGCCCCTACCATAGCTTATCCCAAAGAATTGTGTCAAAATATTTCCTAAAGTCAACAAAACAAAAGAAGGGATTGGTTTTATTAGTGCGACATTTCTCGGAAATGATCCTAAGATTAACAATATGGTCAATAATATGTCTCCTAAAACCAACTTTACTTTTAGCTCTTTTACCATAGATTTCAAGCTAGAGGCTAATCTTATTTTCCAAAATAAGCCCATACAATTTGGCTAAAATGTGGCTAATCATAATGGTCATGTAGTTAGAGGGAACAATTTTACCCCCACTTTTAAGGATAGGCACAATAAGGCTTTGTGTCCAAGGATTAGGGAAGTCATGCTTCACTGCCAATTTGAGGATTTTGTGTATATGAGTGATGAGGATAGACCTTCTCATTTTCAAAATTTTAGCTTGGTATCCTTTAATATCCCTAGCTTTCCCATTAGAAAGTTTCTTAATCTCAAACTCTGCATCTTCCAAAGAAACAATGTCCTCCTCTATAGGAGTGTTTAAGATGTTATCATGGTGTCTGGAGAATCATAAATATTCTTAAGATAAATATCCTAGTTCTTTAAGGGGATCAAATTATTTTCTTTCATTTTACAAACAAGTATATTCCTCCAAAACTTTCTAGGCTCAACTTTAGAAAGGTGAAGAAGACACTTTTGCCTCTTATTTATATAGGATGTTTTCTTGCTTTCGATAAGATCTTTGTACATACTTATTTTTTCAAGCTTTACAATTTCATTAGGACCATCTTTAATTGTTTTCCTATCAATTTTACATTCATTATCATTCGAAGGGTTGGAAGTTATATTATTCTTTTTATATGAAACCTCGGTAGAGAACTTGTTAATGGTAGTGGAAAGGGTTGTAGTAAAATTGTGGTAGATGTGATCAATGTTATCATTATATGTTAAGAAGCCTAAATTCCTTTTTAAATCCTTTAAGAAGAGATCCATTTTATTTCTATCAAAACAAATGTTCCTTTGACTCTCATAATTCTTTTGCATGTGGCTGGTGTGCATGTCAAGGCTTAGAGTTAAGGATAGAGGTCTTTGGTCAAAATCAGTCTTTTGGCCATTTAGGAGGTCAAAATTTATAATATGGTTGAGAACATGGGCATCATATATCACACAATACAAAACACTACTACCAAGCCTAAGAATACAAGTCATCTAGCCAAAGGTTGGCGAGATATTAATTCCATTACAAATGATCCGGTCTTGGGAACTAACAAAATTGATTAGCTTGGTACCAAATAGGTTCTTAGTTATGTCTTTAGAATTTATTTTGAATCTATTAGCTAAGTCAAAGTTGTCATCTAGCCATAGGGGTTAGGGTTAGAGTTATTACTTAGAAGAGTAGCTTGGTTAGTAGCGGTTCTAGCATTGAAGTACCCTTCTAAGGCATTGAAGGGGCAATTCTTATCCAGTTTGTTTTTCTTTTAGGAGGTAGAGTTGATAAGATAAAAAGAAAAAATCACGAGAAACATCTTATTGGTGTTAGAGTCAGAATTTTTGATCCAAATGTACTAATTTAGGGGGGCGATCTTATGAAGCCAAATGTGAGAAGGAATATTATTTTTTATATAACAAAGGTGAACGCATGAAGATAGTGATATAGGCTATTTTGTCACATATGATCAATAGGCCTCCTAATGGGATCAATCAACATCATATTTCCCCTTTACATCACCATTGCATAAAGCCTTATGCATGAATCTCTAATTCCCTAGAGTTTTTGCCCTAAACGGCATCATCTGAGCCAGTTTTAGGACCAATGCTCCTTGGCCTCTTGTTGAACTGTGTTTGTTATCACTCAGATTTTCCTTAAAGTTGTTGGAAGAAGGAAAGGGGTCCGAGGTAACCACAAACCAATCTTTTAAGTACAGAATCCAGCCAATTTGTACTTAGAGATGGCTCTCTCTTTGTGATTTAGCTTTGTTTTTTGAGATATTAGGCTAGTTATGAAGGGTTAGGGGTTTTGATTTTGTTTGGTGGTGGAATTTTGAGAGCAGATGGATAGAAGAAGGTATTTCAGGCCATTGGGCTATGGAGTCAACTAAAAATGGCTTAACTGGATCAAGTTGATTTAACAAAGGGTGGTTTCATAGGGCAAGATAGCTAAACAAGAGACAAATGATAGCTTAAAAGGGTGAAGTGGTCTTGAAAGGGAGGAAGGAAAATTAAGAATCCTTCGAAAAAGTTCAAGATGAGGGAAAGTGGGTGCTCATTCACAAAAAGCAATTAAGAATTCTTTGTTAAATGATCACAATGGTAAACTAAAAAGCAAGGAGCAATTAAAAATTTCCTACCTATGATAGCTTGGAAGAAAACATTAAGAATATAAACGATTTTAAAGACAGAATGTAGTAAAGCTCTTTCTAAAATATAATTTTTCGTTTATCATTCAGATATGAAACACATATGAATATTTAAACAAGAAAACTGTAAAAACATAAGATATAGAATACTTATTTGTTTCTCGTTTGACACAGGTATCCTGTAAAAGTCCTTTGCTTTATTACTTTGTCCAGCCAGCCATACAATAGTTGTTCAACAACACTTCTATTCCAAAATAAAGTGTCTACAGAAATGTCTAAGAATCCACCCTCAGTACTTCGAATAAGGAAGTACTTATACAAAATTTACATCAAAATATCTCCTAACTAAGAGAGATATATTCTAGGAAAACTAAATATCTTTTACATGAATGTAGAGACAGATGGTCTCGAAAGTAGAAACTGAATGTGAACTGCTTGTTTGTTGTCCCTGTTTTTGTTGAAGGAGCTAGAGGCAGGTCCTATGAATATGCATCTTGCTGTCTTGCTTATAATTTTGTGCTGGCTGATTGATTTTAGCTTTTCACTGATACCCTTTTACCTGTGACTGATATACCTGTTTTACCATCATTCATCCCTTTTTACCAAAACTGACTATGGTAAATACTTCAATTTACTTCACTTTTACCATGGTAAATCATAAGATGTCTGTCATGTTGGTCCACCAATCATCTCTCGGTATTCTTGTTTTGTCAATTTTCTGAATATTGTTGGACACAGATTGTCATTGATGTCAATATGGCAATATTCAAGAGGAGGAGACAGAGCCACAGAGGAGCCACATTGGAGCAAGAGGAGCCAGAGGAGCCACAGAGGAGCAGACAGAGCCAAGAGGAGCAAGAGGAGCCACAGAGGAGCAGACCAAGCCAGAGGAGCCACATTGGAGCAAAGAGGAGCTATAGGAGGAGCCACATATATATATGCCATATATATACCAAAGAAGAGGAGATATCGGAGCATATCGGAGCAATAGGAGCCATCGGAGGAGCAAATGTAGCAAACAGAGCCATATATGCCACAGATAACATATATCGGGAGCATACACAACTATCGGGAGCCATCGGGAGCAGAACTCATATAGATATGTCATCGGGCTTGTAAAACCCATGAATGCATGCTTTAACATTATCAACGGTTAAAAACCATATATATATGCATTCACAACTATCAGGAGCAAAACTATGCATATATGTGTTTAACACTATCGGAGGCTAAGACTTGGTTATATATATGCATTCACAACTATCAGAGGAGAAAACCCCTATACACATGCCTTAACACTATTGGCAGGCACATATTACAAACACACTATCGGCGGAGAAGTTTATATATAAAGGCATATATATGGATATCAGTGACATTGCTAATCGGCGGTTCAGCTATGCGCCACCACTGAAACCTCCGATTCCGATAATAATGCGGACCTGATGCAGAACATAAACCATAGTGTAATACCATATCACATCTGTCGCCAAAGCATGACACTCTCCCAATCGCTGATTGCGATAAGCATGCGGACCCGACGGGCATATAAAACATGGTCCAATGTAATATCACATCCGCCTATGTCGCTGGTCTCAAAGGGCTGTCACTTCCGAAACCCCTGATTGCAACAATATATGCGGACCCGACGGGCATATAAATTATGGATTAATATCATATCACATCCGGTTCATCGGAGCAGTGGTGTATCGGCCATTGGCGACTGCCAATTGAGATAAGGGAGCGGACCCGACGGGCACATAAAATATGGTTCAATGCAATATCGCATCCATAAAGAGGATCGGCCCATCGGCCATCGGCCCTTTACGATCGCCGATTGCGATGAATACTGCGGACCCGATATATTATAGATACGGGTGCTATGACCCTTGAAGTCTGCCCTTTAGCACTGTCGACTCTTTTTTCATATATTTCCTGTGTAATTTGATATTTGGCCTGCGGGTGCCTCTGAGGCAAAAATGCATTCGATAAGGATCCCGATAGCTCAGGAGACTAACTCATGGCGATAATGATTACGATTGGGACATGGCTGTTCGTTAAGCCATGTCAATGTGTGTAGGCGGCCTCTCTTTCCCTTGAACATATCTTGTGAATATTGAAACACCCGGATAGACAGAAGAAGCCATGGATTTGGAAGCTGAAGTGTCAAGCGAGCATAGAGGACCAAGCAAGTCAGAGGAAACAATAGCCACTGAGGAAGAAGCCAAAGAGCCAGCGTGTAAGAGGAAATGAATGGACAGAGGCATGGAATGTATAGAAGCAACAAAAACAGAGAATTGAGATGTTTGTTGGTGTATGGTATAACCTGAGCATGAGATAGTGGAAGCAGGAGAGGCAAAGGGGGCAGCAGAAGCAGTGGAAGCTGAAAAGAGTGCAGCAGAACACCAGTGTATACCAAAGAGGTTGGAGCCTCAGAATTGAACAGGATTGAAGTCCTTGGGAGTTGGTGCTCCTAAGTCCAAGATTGGTGTCTTGGCAAAACAGAGTTGGTGCTCTTGAGGTTGGAGCCTCACTGAAGTCCAAGTTGGAGCTTGGCAACTGTTGACAATTAGATATATATTAATAATGTATTTATTTCATTGCACTATTTTATGTTTCTTTAATAAAAGCATTAATTCCAGCTGTTGATTTCTGTGGTCTGTTTATACATATACAAATACATATATGCTTTTGGAAATCACTAGAACAATTAAAAATAATTGTAAGAAACACTGATTCACCCCCCCCTCTCAGTATTTCCAACAATTGGTATCATAGTAGGCTTCTTCATACTAGCCTAACAGCTTGAAGAAGGATCAGCAGCCATGATGAGAAATCATGAAGCATCAGGAAAACCTCCTCTGTTCGATGGCACTAACTTTGGGTTTTGGAAGAAAAGAATGACTTACTATTTAATGTCCCTTGGACCTGAAGTCTGGCATTTTTGTCAAACTGAATACCAAGCGACTTCCACTCTTCCAACAGACCAAGACGAGAGGAAAGCTTACATTGCAAATGCAAAAGCCATGAAATCTATCACTAGTGGAATCACTGATTCCGAGTTTACAAAAATCATGCACTATAACTCTGCCAAAGAAATGTGGGAGAAGCTAGTTGGCTTGTACGATGGAGACTCAAAAGTCAAAAAGGCAAAGCTTCAAACTCATAGAAGACATTGCAGCATACCTCCTCCGAGTAGCTGAAGTGGTAAATTCCCTTAACGGATTGGACGAAAAATTTGAAGAAAGTACCATTGTTCAAAAGGTATTAAGGTCTCTTCCAGACAGATTTGACTCCAAAATAGTGCTATAGAAGAATCAAAGGATCTTGACACCCTCAAAATGGATGACCTCCATGGAATTATCACTGCCTATGAAATGAGGAAAGGTGGTCCTAGCTCCAAAGATGCAGCATTCAAGGCCTCAAAGTCAAAGGAAGGGAAAGAAAGAAATGACTGTAGTGATGAGTCAGATGTGGAATCCGAATTGGCTCAATATGTATGAAAGCTGAAGAGAGGATCTAAGCTTAAAGGCAAGTATCCTCTTATCTATTTTAAATGTGGTAAAATAGGTCATTTTGCAGCAAAATGTCCTCATAAACATGATAGTGATGATGAAGGAAATTCTAAAAGAATGGCACATAAAAAGAAAGGGTTCAATAAAAAAAACTTCTTCTCCAAGAAAGATGAGTCTGATGAGGATGAGTTTATGGTCATCAAAAGGAAATCAGATGAGGAAAGTTATCATGATGAAAGCCAAGAAGCATTATTCATGGCACTCACAGATGATGATGACTCGGGCCTAGAAGGGAATGTAGATGAACTGTTAATAAGCGCCATTGAAGAAAACGAGAAACTACGGAACAAAATCATTTCTCTCAAAGTGGAAAACGAGGAAATAAGAAGGAGAGAAGATCTCTTGGAAGAAAAGCTTAAAGAAAAAGAAGAGACTTGTGAAGAACGCGAGGCCGAAGTAGTATCTCTGAAAAAGGAATTGGAGCAAATTAAAAAGGGTTGTAAAAGCTCTCAAATACTTGAGACTATTCTGAAAAATCAAAAACCTCAACATGATAAGTCTGGAATAGGTTTCAAAGGAGAATCCTCAAGCACTAAGAATAGTGTGAAAAGCTATGCCAATGCACTTTCCTGCAACCCAAAAGATGAAAAAGTATGTTATCAAAAGTGCATCCCAGATTCCAAGAATGAAGAAAGAATTACTCCAAAGAAGAATGTGGAGTCGAATCATGGACACTACAGAAAATACAAACCTGTACTCCACCAAGGGCCCATAAAAAATCCAAAGGACGAGGGAGGAGTAATTCCCAAGAAGGAGATCGACTTAAATCGTGGTTGCTTCAAAACCATCTTTCTTGGACACTGTTTTCACTGTAAAAACTTCGGTCACCAAGCTAGACACTGTACGACTCGCAGAAGTGAAAAGACAACGCAAAAGGACCGAGTAATCAACTCATATGCCCCCAAAAGACAAGGACAAATCAAAACCTTCAATTCATTTGATCCCTTGACTAAATTTGATTTGACTTGCTCTTTTTGCTACAATAATGGACACTATGAACAAGACTTCCCACTCAAAGGAAGAAAGACGAGTAGCAAGAACTCTGACATGGACAAATGCAGCCTGGCTCTATTTGCGCAAAATAATGGAAACTAGTGATTTGTGGATAGTGGGTGCTCCAGACACATGACAGGAGACAGAAAGAAATTTATCTCACTGAGCAAAAAGGAAGGGAATGTGTCTTTTGGAAGCAGAACTGGAAAAATTGCAGGAAGAGGAACAGTTACTCTGATCAATGAAAAAGGAAAAGCTCAAGATGCTCTAGTTGACGGACTCAAACACAACCTTCTGAGTGCCAACCAAATCTGTGATCAAGGACATAAGGTTGTTTTCAGCACCAAAGACTGTGAAATAAGGAAATCTGCCTCAGGGAAACTTGTGGCAAAAGGGGTGAGAACACCAGACAATATTTACATTCTGAACAAGATTCAGGAAAATAAATGCTACTTGAGTCAGACAGATGAGAGTTGGCTGTGGCACAAGCGACTTGGACATACCAGCTTCGAAAATCTGATCAGTATCAGCAAGATCAAAGCTGTACAAGACATCCCAAGGTTGTTCAAACCAAATCAAGCAGTGTGTGGTCCATGTCAACATGGAAAGCAGACCAGAACCAGCCACAAGACAAAGGAACACTGTACATCAAAGCCCTTGGAGATCATCCATGCTGATGTGTGTGGGTCAACTAGAAATCAAGCACTCCAAGGAGAAAGGTACTTTGTGTTATTTGTTGATGATTATACTAGAATGATGTGGATATATTTCATAAAGTATAAATCTGAAACCTTTGAGTGTTTTAAGAATCTAAAAGCCCTTGTAGAAAATGAAAAAGATTCAAAAATTAAATGCCTCAGAACAAACAGAGGAGGAGAATTCACATCAAACGAGTTCAATAAGTTCTGTAATATTCATGGAATTAAAAGGGAATTATCGGTTGCCAGAACACATCAGCAAAATGGGGTAGTTGAAAGACGAAACCAAACAGTCCAAGAGATGGCAAGAACCATGCTATTAGCAGCAGACCTACAGCCTAAATTCTGGAGAGAAGCAGTAGGGACAGTTGTCTATACGCTGAATCGGACTCAATTAAGACCCAATTGTGATAAAACTCCTTATGAGCTATGGAAAGGAAGACCCGCTTCAGTGAAATACTTCAAGATATTTGGAAGCAAGTGCTTCATAAAAATAAATGATGGCTCACTTGGAAAGTTTGATTCTCGGGTTGATGAAGTGATATTTCTTGGATACTCTCCACAGAGCAAGGCTTACAAATGCTACAATTATCGACTGAAGAAAATAGTGGAAAGCATTCATGTAAAGGTTGATGAAGATCTTCCAGAAAAGGAAATTGAAGAACATGAAGATGACTTTCTCCTTGAAGAAGAAGAACCTAAAGAAGAAAACATAGATGATGAAGAAGAATAAGAGAAGAGAGAACCACCTCATACCCCTTCAAAGATGAAGTATATTGAAAGATATCATCCAGAAGAGTAGATCATTGGCGATAAAGATGAAGGTGTGAAGACCCGAAGAAGGATATCAATTACACCCAAGAGAAAAGTCATTTCCCTCCTATCTATGATAGAACCAGAAACATTTGCAGAAGCAAGTAAGGATCCTCACTGGGTAAAAGCAATGGAAGAAGAAATTTCCCAAATTGAGAAGAACAAGACATGGGAGCTGGTACCTTGTCCAAAGGACAAAAATATAATAGGAACCAAATGGGTGTTCAAAAATAAAATGAATGAGGAAGGACAGGTTATCAGAAACACGGCAAGACTTGTCTGCAAAGGCTATTCACAAATTGAAGGAGTTGACTTTGAAGAGACATTTGCACCCATGGCCCGTATGGAAGCTATCAGGATGTTCTTGGCATTTGCTTGCTCAAAATGATTCAAGATCTATCAAATGGATGTGAAATCAGCATTTCTAAATGGGGAACTCAAGGAGGAAGTCTACATGGAGCAGCCAGAAGGTTTTGATCTGACAGCAGGAAAGGACATAGTCTGTAAGTTGAAAAAGGCTTTGTATGGATTGAAACAAGCTCCTAGAGCTTGGTATGCAAGACTGGATAACTTTCTCCAACAACAAGGCTTCAAAAAGGGAGTGGCTGGAAGCAATCTATACATAAAGACAGATCAAGGTAAGTTACTAGTTGCTCTTGTTTATGTCGATGAT
Source organism: Pinus tabuliformis (assembly GCA_031772625.1). Lineage (NCBI taxonomy): Eukaryota > Viridiplantae > Streptophyta > Pinopsida > Pinales > Pinaceae > Pinus > Pinus tabuliformis. The sequence continues at coordinate 181,335,491 of CM062816.1, read as the reverse complement.
CTGATTTTTGCTAGTAATAATGATGAAATGAGTCATGAATTTTCTCAAAGCATGGCAAAAGAGTTTGAGATGTCAATGATAGGAGAGCTGTCCCACTTCCTTGGACTTCAAGTATCTCAAACCAGAGCAGGATTGTGTATATCTCAAGCCAAATATCTAAAAGACATGCTCAAAAAATATGGAATGGAGGACTGTGCAACTGTGAGTACACCTATGACCACAAACTGCAAATTGAGCAAAGATGATGACTCCCCTCTAGTAGATGCAACTCATTACAGGTCAAGGATTGGAGCCCTTCTATACTTAACAACTACACGACCAGACATAATGCAAGCAGTAGGAATGGTGGGAAGATTTCAATATGCTCCCAAACAATCTCATTTATTAGCTGTAAAAAGAATTCTCAGATATTTGAAGGGAACTTCTAATTTTGGTCTTTAGTACCTAAAGGACTCAACACTGACGCTAACTGCATACACCGATGCTGATTGGGCTGGAAGTATAGATGATCGGAAGAGCACTAGTGGAAATGCATTCTTCCTAGGAGACTGTTTAGTATCTTGGCTCAGCAAAAAACAATCATCCATATCATTATCCACAACCGAAGCCGAGTATATTGTTGCAGCAGACTGTTGTTCTCAGATACTATGGATGAAGGAAGCTCTAAAAGATGTCGACATATGTACAGATCAACCAATTACCTTTTATTGTGACAACACAAGCGCTATCAGTCTCAGCAAAAATCCAGTGATGCACTCAAGAACCAAACACATACCAATCAAGTATCATTTCCTCCATGAGCAAGTAGCTGAACAAAACATCGCTTTGGAATATATCAGTACTAAGGAGCAGATAGCTGATATTTTCACAAAACCTCTTCCTCGAGAAGCATTCGAACATTTGCGTCAAAAGATGGGGGTTATTTCTTTATCATCACTCAAGTTCATTCATAAAGACGCAGCAGGACAGGGGGAGCAGTTTGACAAGGGGAGTTCATATGCATTCCTTTGCCATTGATGTCAAAGGGGGAGAGAGCAGAAGAATATTGCCATCAATAACAAAGGGGGAGATTGTTGGACATAGATTGTCATTGATGTCAATATGGCAATATTCAAGAGGAGGAGACAGAGCCACAGAGGAGCCACATTGGAGCAAGAGGAGCCAGAGGAGCCACAGAGGAGCAGACGAAGCCAAGAGGAGCAAGAGGAGCCACAGAGGAGCAGACCAAGCCAGAGGAGCCACATTGGAGCAAAGAGGAGCTATAGGAGGAGCCACATATATATATGCCATATATATACCAAAGAAGAGGAGCTATCGGAGCATATCAGAGCAAGAGGAGCCATCGGAGGAGCAAATGCAGCAAACAGAGCCATATATGCCACAAATAACAGATATCGGGAGCATACACAGCTATCGGGAGCCTATGGGGAGCCATCGGGAGCAGAACTCATATAGATATGTCATCGGGCTTGTAAAACCCATGAATGCATGCTTTAACATTATCGGCAGTTAAAAACCATATATATATGCATTCACAACTATTGGGAGCAAAACTATGCATATATGTGTTTAACACTATCGGAGGCTAAGACTTGGTTATATATATGCATTCACAACTATCGGAGGAGAAAACCCCTATACATATGCCTTAACACTATCGGCGGGCACATATTACAAACACACTATCGGTGGAGAAGTTTATATATAAAGGCATATATATGGATATCGGCGACATCGCTAATCAGTGGTTCAGCTATGCGCCACCACTGAAACCTCCGATTGCGATAATAATGCGGAATCGATGCAGAAAATAAACCATAGTGTAATACCATATCGCATCCGTCGCCAAAGCATGACACTCTCCCGATCACCGATTGCGATAAGCATGCGGACCCAACAGGCATATAAAACATGGTCCAATGTAATATCGCATCCACCTATGTCGCTGGTCTCAAAGGGCTGTCACTTCCGAAACCCCCGATTGCGACAATATATGCGGACCCGATGGGCATATAAATTATGGATTAATATCATATCACATCCAGTTCATCGGAGTAGTGGTGTATCGGCCATTGGTGACTACCGATTGCGATAAGGGAGTGGACCCGACGGGCACATAAAATATGGTTCAATGCAATATCGCATCCATAAAGAGGATTGGCCCATCGGCCATCGGCCCTTTGCGATCGCCGATTGCGATGAATACTGCGGACCCGATATATTATAGATACGGGTGCTATGACCCTTGAAGTCCGCCCTTTAGCACTGTCGACTATTTTTTCATATATTTCCTGTGTAATTTGATATTTGGCCTGCACGCGCCTATGAGGCAAAAATTCATTCGATAAGGATCCTGATAGCTCAGCAGACTAACTCATGGCGATAATGATTACGATTGGGACGTGGCTGTTCATTAAGCCATGTCAATGTGTGTATGTGGCCTCTCTTTCCCTTGAACGTGTCTTGTGAATATTGAAACGCCCGGATAGACAGAAGAAGCCATGGATTTGGAAGCTGAAGTGTCAAGCGAGCATAGAGGACCAAGCAAGTCAGAGGAAACGATAGCCACTGAGGAAGAAGCCAAAGAGCCAGCGTGTAAGAGGAAATGAATGGACAGAGGCACAAAATGTATAAAAGCAGCAAAACCAGAGAACTGAGATGATTGTTGGTGTATGGTATAACCTGAGCATTAGATAGTGGAAGCAGGAGAGGCAAAGGGGGCAGCAGAAGCAGTGGAAGTTCAAAAGAGTGCAACAGCACACCAGTGTATACCAAAGAGGTTGGAGCCTGAGAATTGAATAGGATTGAAGTCCTTGGGAGTTGGTGCTCCTAAGTCCAAGATTGGTGTCTTGGCAAAACAGAGTTGGTGCTCTTGAGGTTGGAGCCTCACTGAAGTCCAAGTTGGAGCTTGGCAACTGTTCAAAATTAGATATTTATTAATACTGTATTTATTTCATTGCACTGTTTTGCATTTCTTTAATAAAAGCATTAATTCTAGCTATTGATTTCTGTGGTCTGTGTATACATATACAAATACATATATGCTTTCGGAAATCACTAGAACAATTAAAAATAATTGTAAGAAACACTGATTCACCCCCCCCTCTCAGTATTTCCAACAAATATTTCATCTGCTTTTGTGTATTTTACAAAATTTGGTTGCACTGGAAACAAGTGCCTCACTTCATGCTCAATATAAAAAGGTTCTCCAAACTATCATAGAGCACTCTACCTGTGGGCAATGCCTTGGGTGCAGATGAACTGGTAGATGAACTAGCTTGACTGTTAGCTTGTTGATATAATTTGTTGATATAATCATCCTGCCTCATTAGCTTGTCATTGATGACTAAAGGACTTGGAAGTCCTTTATTTTGTAAGATGTCAAATTTCCCCATAAATTCATCTATGTCTTCCTGCATATTTTGACATTTGCGTTCTAGGCCTTGCATTAGACTCCTTTTGGTCAATACTTTCTTTATTTCGAGGATGGTACCAGTTCTATCCTCAATGTTTAGTTGTTCCAACTGATACCTATTTCTACTGTTTAGAAAGTTTATTAATCTGATAGCTTCTTCAGGCTTCCCTCCTAGTTCTTCCTTGGTTTTTTCAATCTCTTGAAGAGCAACTTTCACTAAGTCAATTTGTTCAAAAATGATTTGAATTGATGACCAAATATCATTGATTGATTCAATGATATTGGTCCATAATATCTTTCTGATATCAGTCAAAGGCTTTTCAAATGTAAGATATTTTTCCAGTGTTTTAACCTGTTGAGTCAAGCCTTTGTTTTTCCTCACCTCTTTGGCAAAATTGAATTTTGACACATCATACTTTTGCTCTAAAGTGATGAATTTCTCTTTTACCTTTTGCAGTTCAGTGACCTCGAGCGTCGTTTCCTCCATGGATTTGATCAACTCTTCTGTGCTCTGATTAGAGGTTCCTACCTGTGATGTACCTGTACCTGTTACTTCTATAGTCTCAGTTGTTGCCAAAGGGATATTTGGTGTTAGAGTAGTTGCCATTGTAGAAGGGACTGCTGTAGAAACCACTGGCACTACATTTTGAGGCTGAGAGGTCGACTCACTCTGCCTACTTTGTAGTGTTTTCTCTAATTCTTGTTCTGTCTCTTTTAGTTGCTCATTTAGCTTAAGGACTAAGTCCATAAGCTATTCTCCATTCTTCTTTTCAATCACTTCAATAGTCTGTGGGTGCATGAGTGGTGGCAATTTCAATTGCTTTCTTAGTGTAGCTATATCTTCATTCTTTTTCTTTATTAGGCTCTCTGCAGCTTTGATATCCTTTGGGTTATGGCCCAGCTCAATAATCAAATCCTCCAATGTTTTAATTATGTTGTCCTTTGCCTATGATGAGGCCTTTTCTAGTTGTAATTGGGCAGTAGTGTTGTTCAGTGAATTTTCCAACCTATGTGCCATCATGGCCTTGCTTGTCAATGTAGAATAAACCATCTCCCCTGCTTGTTTATGCAGTTCTATCTGATCTATGGGGTGGATATCTTTATCTAAGACCTCAAAATCAGTCTTGAGGTAATCTGCAATTCATTGGGGCTACTGTACTGTGGGCTTAAGAAAGATCATCTGCATTTTGTCTTCTTTGATGTCATAAGCTAACATCAATCTGGTTTGATTTGTAAGGGCCATATTCAAGTATTGAGTATAGGCTTGGGCCTTTAGCTGCTCATTTTTGGCCTTTATCTCCTTGAATTTTCCTTTTATGTCTATGAACTTCTCAGATGAAGATTTGAAAGATGAAACTTTGGCACTCTGTTGTCTTTCAAGCTCTTGTCTTTGTGAACTGGAAGGTGTCCCACCTATTGGGATTGTATGTAGACTATCCCCACCTTCTTTCCTCAAAATCCCTGTTGTTTCTTCAAAGAATTCTTCCTCTAAATATGGATTTAGCCTGTGCCTCTTAGCACTAGGCTGGTCTGAAGGACCACTAGCAAGGGTAGCTACTTCCCTGTCTCTTTTCAGGTTCTTTTCCTCATTCAGAGGAGTCTACAAAACCGGGAGATTTCTCATATTAACCTGGGTTGGATGAGGCTATGGTGGAGCCTGTTCTTCAGAGATTTCAGGCTGCTCTAACATCTCTGGTTGTTCTAATGCTGGAGTACTTGTTCCTTGATCTTGTTCCTGTGGTGGTTCTGCTGGGGGTGCACTAGTTTCCTGTGTGTGCCTTTGAGAAGTCTCTGTTGTAGAAGCACTAGGCTCTGGTGTTGGCTTTTGAGTAGTTTAAACTAGTACCTATTCACAAGAGTCTAGGTCAAGTCTCTTTTCTATGTCTTTCATCACATTCTCTACATCAACTTGATCACTATCCATTTGAACTAGAGTTCCTTCCCTCCATTCATCCATATTTGCATACTACTCTATTTCAGGGACTCGGTGATGGGTATATGGTGACAACTTGTGTTTCATTCTCCTATCACAAATGAAACCTTGTGGATCATATCTCCAAGAAAAGGTTTTCTTTAATCTCATTTTTTCTACGATTTCTTCTGCTTTATTGCCCGCTTCTCTATTTTTGCAGAAAAATGGGCCTAAGTGGTCTTTAATTCTCAATTGTGCTTTCTTCTTGGCCTTGGTGAAATGAGTTTGATTAGAGTTTAACATTTTCCTATAATATTCCAAGGCAAACAACCTCATAGGAGCATACTTTGGTAGTTTGAACGAAGGAAGTTCACAACCATAAATTCTGATCTCTGTGTGATTCTGGTACAAGTACCAGTCAACTATTTTGTACTGTTTTGAGAGCTGAAGGATTCTTTTGATTTAATCACTAATCTTAGGAGGGGGACTTCCTGTCAGCATGGTGGTCACATGGTGAACAAACTGGTCAATGAATTCATTGTATGAATATGGACAAGTATAGTGGAAGATAGAAGTCCAAAAAATGACTGATCTGGGATTACCCTTTGTATCAAGTTTATTTATAGAGAATGGGAACTTGTCAGACTGATAGTAAAGGAAAAGGTGATATATGACTGTAGAATACTTGAACACCTTTTCATTTTCTAACCTCATGAACTGGTCATGGATTTTCTCAGCAATGAAAGCAACATAGTTATATTTGACAGCAGGAGGCTGACCAGGGGTAAAAATGGACATTAAAACTAGATTCAATTCATCCACATACTCACTAGTATTGAAACCCATGACTGCAACTATCATATTGACTATATTTTTGCCTATCTGTGTGAAGAAAGATGACAAATAGGGAGGAGGATCTAGTTGGTTGTCGACAAATGATGTGAGAAATCTTTCTCTAACATAATATGGATCACAGAAGCCAAATTAGGGAGGAGGATCCTTGGTTTGATGCTGCTTATCCATAAAATTATGGCAAAGGTGACTGATTTTAGATTGGGACAATTTAGATGATTTCTCTAGTAATTCTCCAAGGGAAATGGGGGTGAGGTCTTGACTGGGCTGAAACTGTAGCATTTCATTGATTGAATCTGCTATTATTGTGAAAAGAACAGTTTGATTTGGGGACATTATTGCTCTAAGGATAGGATTATAATTGGTGTGACATTGATGGATAATGTCAGGGAAAATGCACACAGAGGGGAGCATGTACCTTGGGAGATTTGATTCCCAAAGTCCTATGGGATCAGAGCCATTCAAGTAATTGTCCCGGCATTGGCAAAACACTTTCAAGGAGCTTTCTTCAGTTACCAGGTCTTTTATTTGAAAATATTTATTTGCTAAGGGCAGATAATCCAAATCTCTGTGAGGAGTAGTAATAGGAGCTATACTGAGGGCCACAGGGGGTTTCCATTTTTGGTTCTTGTGGATTCAGATAGGAAAATGGGGTTTTCAAATAGAATTGGTGAAAACAGAGGGTCTTGGGAGTCTTCAATTCTAAATTCTGTAGCTGAATTATAATGAATTTGGGTTTTTTCAAAGTAATTACAGAGGCAATCAAGTATTTACAGGGTTTCTGGAAGGAAACTGGTAAATACCTGTTCTTTGGTGACGAGAAATGGAGAGCAGGTTAACTAGGTGCAAATTTTGGACAGGAGCGGTGTCGGACTACAAGTTTCAGGGTGGTTGACGGTTGATGTACAAGCTAGTCGACTTCAACATTCAGGTTGCATGCATGCGCTTTTAGAATAAGGACGAAAAACTATTTTAACTTTGTTTTTATGCAAAGTCAAAGCTTCTGGCAAGTTTGGGACTTGGACAGATGGCGTCAGCGGGGAGGTGATTTGAAATTTTGTCTTTAGCGGGAGGTGGTAAGCCGGTTTCATTGCACCGCTAGTGGACGGTAAGTGGAATTTGGGCGAGACTGCGTGATTCCATACGCTGCTTGACACGTAGCAATTGTACTATTCACGAAATCGCTCACCATCCATGCTAAATGTTGACCGCGGAGGCTCGTGCGATATGTGCGATGACCATCGAATCTGCGGGATCCAATCGGATGGTTGTCAAGGAAGTGGAGTGGCAGAAGGTTAACGGAGCGTGGGGCCAATATTAATTAAAGTGTTAATCATATCGGGGGGTAAAGCGATTGGTCCAAAAATTTATTAAACAATCGTGGGGATTAATTAATCCTTGTTTTAGCATGGGGGGGTTACGTTTTTAATTAACCACGGATTGGTTAATTAATTCCGTTTATGGACTTTATTATGGCTATATTTAACCGCTAGATGGAATATGTAATATTTGGAATTTATATACTAATACGGGCGTGGGTAGTATGTTTTTAGGAAATAAATAGTATTATTAATTAGTGGTTAATATGACTTTATGGAATGTGAAATGTGTGCTAAGTTTAAAACATTCTCATCATACACATTTAAAACTTAGGCTACGTGAATATGAGGGTTTATATGGAGAGTATTTTATTTTCCCTAAGTAAAATAGAATTTTACTTAGGAAAAGCTTTATTAGGGGAATGAATAACTTATGAAGAGGGGTGAATATTGATGAAGGGGCTTAAGCACTTGCGCATTATAAATTATTGGGCCGAGGGTCCAGTCCCTCCAAAAGTCAGAGAAATGCTCTGAGCCCCTCTAACTTTGGTAATTACCTTTAGTACTTAGGGAATTAGTGAAGATTTTAAAGGGAATGAGTAGGGAAGTTAATTATTTTGACTTTGGATGTTGAAGTGCCTTTTCATGTGATGCATGCCTTTGCTTAGTGATGAAAGTAAAAGATTTAAACATTTAAACTTGTCATTCATCACACATTTATTCTGCAACCATCATCTACTTACCCTACCTACTTTATCCTAGCATTTTCACTTCTTTATTAAGGTGCACTTGGATTGGCAAACCCTTATCAACCTTTCTTTTCTTTTACATAGTGATGCCTATCTAAGTCTACACTTATTACATCCAAGGACTCAGATTAAATTGTTGAGCTCCTTTTATTCACTCTACCTATCTACTTATCTGCCAAGATTACACTGTTTGGTCATATATTTATTGTCTACTTCTAAAACATGAAATTGAAAAAATGAACTAGTCAAGCTTAAACTATTTGACTATTCATGAATTGTGGCATAGGTGACAAGCTGCACACAATTTTTTATTATACAAAAGTAAAAAGTAATGCCATTTAGACTTGCGCACTTTCCTGGTCTTTTATTTTGTTGGGGTTCATTTTCTTTCATTTTTTGACCTCTTTTTTATTCTTTTCACCCTTTGATTTTTCTTTTAAGGTATACCTTCTTTACATTTTTTAATTTTTTGATTTTTTGATTTTTTACAAATGTGGAAAACCTTTGCAACAAGTAAATCTATGAACATATTTCAAAGCTAAACCAAGTCAATCATGATATATGACACCTATTGGTATAGGGGCATAATAGTGGCTCCACTTGGGGATGGTTTTTCCTGGTGGAAAGTCAAGAACAGTAGATTAGTGGCCTCTGAATGACTTTGACTATACTCTACAATCTTCTTTTCCTTGCTGCTTTATTTGTATGTATGACAATAACACTTCTAAAGCTTAGGGCCTTCTCTTTGGGCTTCAACTCCAAAATCTTACTATCCAATAAACACTATGACATTACAAAAGATATAATATGTACTGTGAAGAACATAGTAAGATTAGTAGTTAGGATCAAAGTAATGCTTTAACATCTGACCATTCACTGGTCCTTCTTCTACTTCTGTACCATCTAATTCTTTAAGAAAATATGCATTGTTTCCTCTGAAAGCATAGATGATATATGGTCCTTTCCACAGAAAGTCAAATTTCCCATGTTTCCCCTTGTCCTCTCTTCTTGAATCCCATCTTAACACTTTATCTCCAAAGTAGAAATCTTCTGCCTTGGTTCTTCTGTCAAATATCTTCTTAAGCTTCTCCTGCAATACTTGGGATATTTGGTACACCTCCTCCCTGGTTTGCTGTAAATTGATAGTTTGGTTTATCCTTATTTGAATATCATTAGGTTCCACTTGAGCTTCTTGGAGTATTTTCATGACAGGAACTCCTAATGATTAAGGAAAAACAACCTCCAAGCCATATACTAACTCATAGGGACTAGTTCCAATGGATTTTTTAGTTGTAAGCCTGCCTGCCCACAAAACATTTATCAATTTTTTGTTCTAAGTTTTCTTATTTTCTTCCAACAGTTTTTTGATGATATTAATTAGACTCTTGATGGAAGATTCTACCAGTCCATTCCCTTAAGGGTAGTAGGCTGTGGAATGGCCTAGAGTAATGTGATACTTGTTACAGAAACTAATCATTTTCTTTGATTTGAAGGCTGCAGCATTATCAGTAATGATTTTGGTGGGACAACCAAATCTGGACAAAATATTGGTCTCTAGGAAACCTATGATCACAGTGTCATTGGCTTGTTGGGAGGGAGTGGCCTCTATCCATTTAGTAAAATACTTAGTGGCAGTGAGTATCCATTTGTGTTGGCCAGAAGAGGGTGGATGAATTTCTCCAATGAAGTCAAGACCCCATTGTTGAAAAGGTTTCTCGGTGGAAATGGGTTTTAAGGGTAAAGGTAGCAGTTTTATTTTGCCTTCAAATATTTGACATTTATGGAAAGAAGTTACAAATCTCTTCACATCTGCAAACAAGGTTTGCCAATAGAATCCAGCCCTTAGGATCTTGTCTACAGTTGTCTTCCAATAGAGATGTCCACCACAGTCTCCCGCATGAAATTCTTGGAGAGCCTTGTCAGCTTCATCTTTTAATAAACAATTTAACAAAATTCATTCATGATTTTTCCAAAAAAGAGTATTATCTAAGATGAAAAACTTTGAAGCTTTCATTTTCGAAAACCTATTCTTGGTTCTAGATAACCCTGGAGGAGCCTGCAGGTTTTGTAAAACATAAATTATATCAGCATACCAAGGTGAGTTTGAAAAGGCTTGACTGATTTGTGGAGTCTCCATCTCCTGCTTGTTATCCAGTTCATTTATGTCTAGGGCTTGACAATTAGTTTATGGCATGAGTTTAGCCAATCCCTGACCTTTTATTAGTTTGGTAGGTCTTATCTCTATATCATACTCTAAGATAGTAGCTATCCATTTTCCTCTTTTCCCATCAATTCCATCTTGAGTTAGGATGTCTTTGACAACTACATTAGGAACATAAGCTATTACATGAGATTATAATATGTAGACTCTGAAATCTTTTATAGCTTTTACCAGTGCAAAAGCTTGTTTCTCCGTTATTTTGTATTTTAATGATGCATCTCTGAGTGCTTTACTAAAAAAGGCTATAGGTTTTTCATATCCCTGATCATCCTTTTGTAATAAAACTGCAGCTATGGTGTGTTCTGATGCAAAAGAAAAAATGATGAAATCTCTATCAAATTGTGGATTTGTGAGGATTGGTGTTCTGGTTAAGGTCATTTTGATTTCTTCAAATGATTGCTTGGCCTCTACTATCCATTTGATACTTGAACCCTTTTTTAGCATGTTGTTTAGTAATCTAATGAGTTCAGCTAAGTTAGAAATAAATCGTCTTAAAAAATTTGTCTTCCCTAAGGAAGCCTGAAGTTCTTTAATACTTCTTGGATGGGGTATCTGTAAAATAGCTTCGATCCTGGAAGGGTCAATTCGAATTCCATCTTTGGAAATAATGTGACCTAAAAGTTTACCTTCTTCCAGACTGAACAAGGACTTCTTTGGATTCAAGGAAATGCCATATTTTCTTCATTTTAAAAAGACTTTCCTAAGATGGTCCAAGTGCCGTTGATATTATTTAGAAAAAACAGTTAGATCATCTAGATATATAACAAGAAAATCATGAATTTCTTTGGCAAAGGCTATGTCCATTGCTATTTGGAAGGTTTCTCCTGCGTTTTTTAGTCCAAAGGGAATTTTGATGTATATGAAAGTACCCCATGGTGTTGTAAAAGTAGTTTTCTCTTGGTCATTAGGATGAACCAAGATTTGGTTATATCCCGAAAACCCATCTAAAAGTGAAATTTTAGAAGAACCCATTACCCTTTGCAAAATATGATCCATTTTGGGTAAAGGATAGTTATCTTTAAGAGAGACCTTATTTACATTTCTCAAATCAACACATAACCTTATTTCCCCAGTTTTCTTCCTAGTAGGTACCAAGTTAGGTGCCCACTCTAAAAATCTAATAGGGGAAATAATCCTTGCTTCATACATGCATTTGATTTCTTTCTCAATTGATGGTAATAGCACAGGGTTAATACTTTTGAGTTTCTGTTTAAAGGGCTTTTGATTTTCTTTCAGAGGTATAGTGTGTTGAATATTAGAGGTGTCATAGGACTCCAAATCTTCGTAACTCTAGGCAAAGACATCCTGGAATTACCTCACAAGTTCAACATACTTTAGCTTTTGATAAGGAGGTAAAGATTTTGACAATTTTATCATTTTTGGATTGTCCTATGTTCCTAAAGTGTACTCTTCGATATCTGCTTTTAATGGCTCCATTTTAGGTTTCTTGGGAATGTCATTGGAGTAAAAAATATCTTCCAGAGGAGTCAATCCTTTGGGTAAATTATTTTCCTTTAGGTTGATAACCTCTGTTTCTTCTTCAATTATTTCATCTAGGTCCATTTGTTTCAGGTCTTGAATTTCTTTTTGTGTGAATTTTGTGGGATGAAGCATATTTATTGAACTTTCTTTTGAAATGTTAATTTTAACCTCATTTATTTGATTAGAACTAACAACTGTATCAACATCTATGCTACTATTATAAAACTCTTCATCTAAAGTTAGAAAATTATTGATCTGCTTATCACTATCAAAAATCTGCCAGTTCTTCAAATTATCAGGGATGGTTGGTCTATGCCTAATCTCAGCAATATACTGATGATTAGGTTGAAAAGGTAATTTGCAGGTGCTGGCAAACATGGCCAGGCTGTGGGCTTCCATGTTGTGTTTTCTAGGGATAGTTGCAAGCTGGGTTTCCAAAAAAGTGTTGAAAATTTCTATGACTGTTCCTCTATAATATCCTAGTCTAGGATCCCTAGTAGAGTAAGTTCCTTTAATCTGTTTAATTATTAATTTTGAATCTCCTATGACAGACACCCTGATTGCTCCTAATCTTTTAACAAGTTTAAGACCCAACAAGAGAACCTCATATTCTGTCATATTATTGGTGCATCTAAAATTTAATCTGTAGGTATGGCCTTCAACAATATCATTTTCTAAATTATACACCCAAACTCCTGCTCCTGTTCCTAGTTTATTGACTGAGCCATCAAATTCTAAATGCCAAAGGATTTCATGCTCATAATTGGTGTCTAGGGTAGTAGGAACTTATTTAACTATGGGATTGGGGTTTTCATTTTCATCTGACTTTTCTTTGTTATCTGATATATCTCGAATATGAACACTTGATTTTTCTTTTTCAATTTCTTTTGGTTCTGCTGCTAAAACCTCTAAAGTGTTGGAAGGACTGGTTTCTTCATTATAAATAATGAACGAATCCATATCAGAGTGCACTAAGTAGATGGGGAAATTTTGGGGTCTTTGCTGACTACTTACTACATATTTCATCAATGTTTCTCTGTATAGTTTCTTTGGTTGCCAAAAAATCGATATAGTAGCATATGACATATCCAATTGAAGAGATCCATGAAGGTTAGCACCCCAAGATTTGGACAATAACATGCCATATTTGGGTGGTATATCTGCTACCACTATGTCCATTAAAATTGTTTTTGTAGGGTATTGAACCAATGAAACACACAAGTCTTTTATCAATCCTAAACATCTCACCTAACTAGAATCAAAAGAAAACAAATCTTTGTATGGTCTAGTGATGTCTAGGTCTAGTTTCTTCGTTGCAGACTTGGGGATAAGATTAGCCCCAGAGTCAAACATGGCATTGTGAAGAACCTTATCATGTATTTTTAAACTCACATAAAAGGGAGGAATTCCTCCTTCCAATGGTTTTCCATTCACTTATGGGCCAAAGATTAATTCGGGTTGGTCATCAAAAAGGTTAACTGAGTCTTCAGTTCCAGTAATTTTTAGTGATCTATTGATTTGAGTTCGGTAGGCATCATGTTTAGCTAATTCAGATAATGGGACAGAAATTTTTTTCTTACCTACTTCTGTTTCCAGATTAAAGGGTTTTTCTGTTTATGCCTTCGGATTTCGAGCAGTATATTCTCTCTGTTTTCTGTGTTTTCTATGTTTTTCTCCTTTTCAGGAGTAGAATCATGATTTGATGGTTCTCCTAGATCAACCTCTGAAGGTTCTTCCACAGTTTCCTTGGAAGGAAGGGAAGTGGAGGGTTGTTTATTGTTAGGTTGATTATCAGAGACATCTTCAATTATGGTGTTAGAAGGATTAGTGTTTGATCTAGAAAGAATATGTATATGTGTGATTACTGTCTTACCTCTTTTGGGCTGACTTAGAACCTTTTTCTTGTTCGTTTCAGGGACATCAATTCTCCTACTTCTTAGATTGTATTGCTTGTGCACCTCAAAGATGGCTATGTCATATCCTTCTCTAAAGTCGAACAATTCCCCTAATTGACTTTTGAACTGCTTAAGTATGTGTGCCTCTTGATCATCTTGGGTTAAGAAAACTTCTCCTTCATCATCAAGCCCCATCAAATTAATTTGAGTATCTTCTTTTGGGCCTTCAGAGTGGGAAGCTTCTGCATAGTTCTCCTAGAAAGGGGGTCTAATGTTTTGGTCAAGACCATTCTTTCCAGTGTTTGGGTTTTGATTTTTCCTGAAATTAGGATTTCTCCCTGTATTGGTTTGTTGGCTATCCTAAGGAGATTTCCTTTCAATTGTTTCCACTCTGTCTCCTAGTCTATCCATTCCTTTAATTATGGCATCTAGCTTTTGTTCAAAGGGTGAGCTTTCTTCCTTTAATGGTATCCTCCTTTCACTCCTGGCCCTGGCTCTTTTAGATAGCAGGTTGGCTTCAACACTGACTGCTATGCTTTGCATATCTTCCAAAGTAGGGGGGTTTCATTCTCTTAGCTGGAAAGCCATATCAAAATCAAATCCATCTGGGAATTTGATTAAGGCTAAACCAGGTGGGGGTCTAAGATCTAGTGGGATAGCATTATACATATTGTTGAATCTAGCGCAATAGTCCTGCACAGTTTCTTGTGGTCCTCTTCTTTGGTTTTCGTATTCAGATAGAATCTGAAGGGGGTCTTTCCTTTTCTCCCACCTATTCAGGAATTGTTGATAGAGAGTTCTTATTCTATAGATACTATTTGCTGTTAAAGCTCTGAACTAGGTTCTAACTTCCCCAGATAAACTTTGAACGAATATTCTCATTTTCACATCTATAGTATCTATTTCATAAATTTCAAAATAATCAGTCTTCTTCTTGGTGTGTTACTGGGCTATATAGGTACTAGTGCCATCAAAAGTAGTGATCTTAGTTTGGTAGTCTTGGGGCATGGAACCTAAATTTGCTGGTAGTACCAGGGGGGCATATCTATTGGCCATTGCTACTGGTAATGGTGAAACAAAAGCTGGGGTTGGAATAACAGTGGATGTTTGAGTTGTGGATGGAGAGCTAGAGGTGATGGTCTGATGTGGAGTGGTTTGAGGTTGAGAGATATGAGGGAATGATGATAAGCTTGCAGAAACAGAAGTGATTACAGAGGGATTAGGGGTTTCTTCAATGGTAAGATCAGACTGTGGTGAGTTCTGAAAATATCTATCAATTGACAAATTGGCTGCTTGGAATTCTAATTCTTGGATGAACTCTGGGTCTTGGACTAGGTCTGCTAATTCAGAATCGGATGAAGTCCTAAACAAAGAGGTTTCAAAGTATTCATCAAAGGGTTGGTCTTCGAGGTAAATCCACCTAATAGGACAAGATGAAGACCTGAATGTGGGTCGAGGACTAACAGAACTTTCTTGTCTTCTAAGAATTCTGGGGATCAGATTGGGGTTCTCGAACACTTGTGGTGGATTGGGATCAGGATTAGCTCTAGTGTAATGAGTCCTTTTCGAAGCCATATTTTTGGGTTTTGTTTTTGGTTTTCTTAACTGATATCAAAACAACTTCTATGATTTCTTTAAGATGCTTTTAGATTTAAGGTTTAATTTTTCTTAAAGATTTGTTTTGACTGAGGAATTGTCCTTCCCCAATGGAGTCACCACTATGTTATCACTCAGATTTTCCTTGAATTTTTTGGAAGAAGGAAAGTGGTCTGAGGTAACCACAAACCAATATTTTAAGTACAAAATATAGTGAATCTGTACTCAGACAGGGCTATCTCTTTGTGATTTAGCTTTGTTTTGTGAGATATTGGGCTAGTTATGAAGGCTTAGGGGTTTTGATTTTGTTTGGTGGTGGAATTTCGAGAGCAGATGGATAGAACAAGGTATTTCAGGCCATTGGGCTATGGAGTCAACTAAAAATGGCTTAACTGGATCAGGTTGATTTAACAAAGGGTGGTTTCACAGGGCAAGATAGCTAAACAAGAGACAAATGATAGCTTAAAAGGGTGAAGTGGTCTTGAAAGGGAGGAAGGGCAATTAAGAATCCTTCAACAAAGTTCAAGATGAGGGAAAGTGGGTGCTCATTAACAAAAAGCAATTAAGAATTCTTTGTTAAATGATCACAATGGTAAACTAAAAAGCAGGGAGCAATTAAGAATTCCCTACCTATGATAGCTTGGAAGAAAACATTAAGAATATAAATGATTTTAAAGACAGAATGCAGTAAAGCTCTTTTTGAAATATAATTTTTCGTTTATCATTCAGATATGAAACACATATGAATATTTAAACAAGAAAAATGTAAAAACATAAGATATAGAATACTTATTTTTTTCTCGTTTGACACAGGTATCCTGTAAAAGTACTTTGCTTTATTACTTTGTCCAGCCAGCCATACAATAGTTGTTCAACGACACTTCTATTCCAAAATAAAGTGTCTACAGAAATGTCTAAGAATCCACCCTCAGACTTCGAATAAGGAAGTACTTACACAAAATTTACATCAAAATATCTCCTAACTAAGAGAGATATATTCTAGGAAAACTAAATATCTTTTACATGAACGTAGAGACAGATGGTCTCGAAAGTAGAAACTGAATGTGAACTGCTTGTTGTTGTCCCTGTTTTTGTTGAAGGAGATGGAGGCAGGTCCTATAAATATGCATCTTGCTGTCTTGCTCATAATTCTATGCTAGTTGATTGATTTTATCTTTTCACTGATACACTTTTACCTGTGACTGATACTCTTTACCTATTTTACCATCATTCATCCCTTTTTACCAAAATTGAATATGGTAAATACTTAAATTTACTTCACTCTTACCATGGTAAATCATAAGATGTCTTTCATGTTGGTCCACCAATCATCTCTCGGCATTCTTGTCCTTGTCAATTTTTTGAAGATTTCATCTTCTTCTGTGTATTTTACAAAATTTGGTTGCACTGAAAATAGGTGCCTCACTTCATGCTCAATATAAAAAAGGTTCTCCAAACTATCATAGAGAACTCTACCTGTGGGCAATGCCTTGGGTGCAGATGAACTGGTAGATGAACTAGCTTGACTGTTAGCTTGCTGATATAATTTGTTGATATAATCATCCTGCCTCATTAGCTTGTGATTGATGACTAAAGGACTTGGAAGTCCTTTATTTTGTAAGATTTCAAATTTCCCCATAAATTCATCTATGTCTTCTTGCATATTTTGACATTTGCATTCTAGGCCTTGCATTAGACTCCTTTTGTTCAATACTTTCTTTATTTCGAGGATGGTACCAATTCTATCCTCAATGTTTAGCTATTCCAACTGATACTCATTTCTACTATTTAGAAAGTTTATTAATTTGATAACTTCTTCAGGCTTCCCTCCTAGTTCTTCCTTGTTTTTTTCAATCTCTTGAAGAGAAACTTTCACTAAGTCAATTTGTTCAAAAATGATTTAAATTGATGACCAAATATCATCGTTTGATTCAATGATATTGGTCCATAATATCTTTTTGATATCAGTCAAAGGCTTTTCAGATGTAAGATCTTTTTCCATTATTTTAACCTGTTGAGTCAAGCCTTTGTTTTTCCTCACCTCTTCGGCAAAATTGCATTTTGACACATCATACTTTTTCTCTAAAGTGATGAATTTCTCTTTTACCTTTTGCAGTTCAGTGACCTGGAGCTTCATTTCCTCCATGGATTTGATCAACTCTTATGTGCTCTAATTAGAGGTTTCTACCTGTGATGTACCTATACCTGTTATTTCTATAGTCTCAGCTGTTGCCAAAGGGACATTTGGTGCTAGAGCAGTTGCCAATGTAGAAGGGACTGCTGTAGAAACCACTAGCACTACATTTTGAGGCTGAGAGGTCGACTCACTCTGCCTGCTTTGTAGTGTTTTTTCTAATTCTTGTTCTGTCTCTTTTAGTTGCTCATTTAGCTTAAGGACTAAGTCCATAAGCCCTTCTTCATTCTTCTTTTCAATCACTCCAGCAGTCTATGGGTGCATGAGTGGTGGGAATTTCAATTGCTTTCTCAGTGCAACTATATCTTCATTCTTTTTCTTTATTAGGCTCTATGCAGCTTTCATATCCTTTGGGTTATGGCCCAACTCAATAATCAAATCCTCCAATTTTTTAATTCTATTGTCCTTTGCCTATGAGGAGGCCTTTTCTAGTTGTAATTGGGTAGTAGTGTTGTTTAGTGAATTCTCCAACCTATGTGCCATCATGGCCTTGCTTGTCAGTGTAGAATAAACCATCTCCCCTATTTTCTTATGCAGTTCTATCTGATCTATGGGGTGGATATCTTTAGCTATGACCTCAAAATTAGTCTTGA
Source organism: Pinus tabuliformis (assembly GCA_031772625.1). Classification (NCBI taxonomy): domain Eukaryota; kingdom Viridiplantae; phylum Streptophyta; class Pinopsida; order Pinales; family Pinaceae; genus Pinus; species Pinus tabuliformis. Next base: position 181,317,263 of record CM062816.1, on the reverse strand, counting down.
GGTAATATGCAATTCACTGGGGCTACTGTACTGTGGGCTTAAGAAAGCTCATCTACATTTTTCCTTCTTTGATGTCATAAGCTGACATCAATCTGGTTTGATTTATAGGGGCCATCTTCAAGTATTGAGTATAGGCTTGGGCCTTTAGCTGCTCATTTTTGGCCTTTATCTCCTTGAATTTTCCTTTTATGTCTATGAACTTCTTAGATAAAGATCTGAAAGATGAAACTTCGGCACTTTGCTGTCTTTCAAGCTCTTGTCTTTGTGAACTGGAAGGTGTCCCACCTATTGGGAATGTATGTAGACTATCCCCACCTTCTTTCCTCAAACTCCCTATTGTTTCTTCAAAGAATTCTTCCTCTGAATATGGATTTAGCCTGTGCCTCTTAGCACCAGGCTGGTCTGAAGGACCACTGGCAGGGGTAGCTACTTCCCTGTCTCTTTTCAAGTTCTTTTCCTCATTCAGAGGAGTCTGCAAAACTAGGGGATTTCCCATATTAACCTAGGTTGGATGAGGCTGTGGTGGAGCCTATTCTTCAGAGATTTCAGGCTGCTTTGACATCTCTGGTTGTTCTGATGCTGGAGTACTTGTTCCTTGATCTTGTTCCTGTGGTGGTTCTACTAGGGGTGCACTAGTTTCCTGTGTGTACCTTTGAGAAGTCTCTGCTGTAGAAGCACTAGGTTCTGGTGTTGGCTTTTGAGTAGATTCAACTGGTACCTATTCACAAGAGTCTAGGTCAAGTCTCTTTTCTATGTCTTTCATCACATTCTCTACATCAACTTGATCACTATCCATTTGAACTAGAGTTCCTTCCCTCCATTCATCCATATTTGCATATTGCTTTATTTTAGGGACTCGGTGATGGATATATGGTGACAACTTATGTTTCATTCTCCTATCACAAATGAAACCTTGTGGATCATATCTCCAAGAAAAGGTTTTCTTTAATCTCATTTTTTCTACGATTTCTTCTGCTCTGTTGCCTACTTCTCTATTGTTGCAGACAAATGGGCCTAAGTGGTCTTTAATTCTCAATTGTGCTTTCTTCTTGGCCTTGGTGAAATGAGTCTGATCAGAGTTTAACATTTGCCTATAATATTCCAAGGAAAACAACCTCATAGGAACATACTTTGGTGGTTTGAACGGAGGAAGTTCGCAACCATAAATTATGATCTCTGTGTGATTCTGGTATAAGTAGCAGTCACCTATTTTGTACTGTTTTGAGATCTGAAGGATTCTTTTGATTTCATAACTAATCCTAGGAGGGGGACTTCCTGTCAGCATGGTGGTCATAGGGTGAACAAACTGGTCAATGAATTCATTATATGAATATGGACAAGTATAGTGGAAGATAGAAGTCCAGAAAATGACTGATCTGGGATTACCCTTTGTATCAAGTTTATTTACAGAGAATGGGAACTTTTCAGACTGATAGTAAAGGAAAAGGTGATATATAACTGTAGAATACTTGAACAACTTTTCATTTTCTTACCTCATGAACTAGTCATGGATTTTCTCAGCAATGAAAGCACCATAGTTATATTTGACAGCGGGAGGTTGTCCAGGGGGAAAAATGGACACTAAAACTAGAGTGAATTCATCCACATACTCACTAGTATTGAAACCCATGACTGCAGTTATCATATTGACTATATTTTTGCCTCTCTGTGTGAAGAAAGATGACAAATAGGGAGGAGGATCATTGGGTTGATGCTGTTTATCCATAAAAGTCTGGCAAAGGTGACTGAGTTTAGACTGGGACAATTTAGATGATTTCTCTAGTAATTCTCCAAGGGAAATGGGGGTGAGGTCTTGACTGGGCTGAAACTGTAGCATTTCATTGATTGAATCTGTCGTTATTGTGAAAAGAACAATTTGATTTGGGGACATTATTGGTCTCAGGGTAGGATTATAATTGGCATGAAATTGATGGATAATGTCAGGGAAAATGCACACAAAGGGGAGCATGTAACTTGGGAGATTTGATTCCCAAAGTCCTATGGGATCGGAGCCATTCAGGTAATTGTCTTGGCATTGGAAAAACACTTTCAAGGAGCTTTCTTCAGTTACCAAGTTTTTTATTTGAAAATCTTTATCTGGTAAGGGAAAGTAACCCAAATCTCTGTGAGGAGTAGTAATAGGAGCTATACTGAGGGCCACGGGGGTTTCCATTTCTAGTTCTTGTGGATTCAGATAGGAAAATGGGATTTTCAAGTAGAATTGGTGAAAACAGAGGGTCTTGGGAGTCTTCAATTCTAAATTCCGTAACTGAATTATAATGAATTTGGGTTTTTTCAAAGTAATTACAGAGGCAATCAAGTATTTACAGGGTTTCTGGAAGGAAAATGGTAAATACCTGTTCTTCAGTGACGAGAAATGGAGAGCAGGTTCACTGGGTGCAAATGGTGGACTGGAGCAACATCGAACTACAAGTTTCAGGGTGGTTGACTGTTGATGTACGAGCTGGTCAACTTCAACGTTCAGGTTGCATGCATGTGCTTTTAGAATAAGGACGAAAAACTGTTTTAACTTTGTTTTTATGCAAAGTCAAAGATTTTGGCAGGTTCGAGATTTGGAAAGATGGCATCAGCAGGGAGGTGATTTGATGTTTTGTCCTTAGCGGGAGGTGGTAAGAAGGTTTCATCACACCGCTAGTGGAGGGTAAGTGGTATTTGGGAAAAAACGCGCGATTCCATACACTGGTTGACATGTAGCAATGGTATTATTCACAAAACTACTCACCATCGCATGCTAAATGTCAACCATGGAGGCCCATGCGATATGCGCGATGACCGTCGGATCTATAGGATCCGATCGGACGGTTGTCGAGGAGGTTGAGTGGCAGAAGGTTAACAGAGGGTGGGCCCAATATTAATTAAAGTGTTAATCATATCGGGGGGTAAAGTGATTGGTCCAAAAAGTTATTAATTAATCATGGGGATTAATTAATCCTTGTTTTAGCATGGCGGGGGTCAGGTTCTTAATTAACCACGGATTGGTTAATTAATTCCGTTTATGGACTTTATTATGGTTATATTTAACCGCTGGATGGAATATGTAATATTTGGAATTTATATACTAATACGGGCGCGGGTAGTACGTTTTCGAGAAATAAATAGTATTACTAATTAGTGGTTAATATGACTTTATGGAATGTGAAATGTGCACTCAGTTTACAACATTCGCATCATACACATTTAAAACTTAGGCTAAGTGAATATGAGGGTTTTTATGGAGAGTATTTTATTTTCCCTAAGTAAAATAGAATTTTACTTAGGAAAAGCTTTATTAGGGAAATGAATAACTTATGAAGGGGGGTGAATATTGATGAAGGCGCTTAAACACTTAGGCATTATAAATTTTTGGGCCGAGGGTCCAGTCCCTCCAAAAGTCAGAGAAATGCTCTGAGCCCCTCTAACTTTGGTAATTACTTTTAGTACTTAGGGAATTATTGAAGATTTTTAGGGGAATGAGTAGGGAAGTTAATTGTTTTGACTTTGAATGTTGAAGTGCATTATCATGTGATGCATGCCTTTGGTTAGTGATGAAAGTAAAAGATTTAAACATTTAAACTTGTCATTCATCACACATTTATTCTACAACCATCATCTACTTGCCCTACCCACTTTATCCTAGCATTTTCACTTGTTTATTAGGGTGCACTTGGACTGGCAAACCCTTATCAACCTTTCTTTTCTTTTACATAGTGATGCCTATCTAAGTCTAGACTTATTACATTCGAGGGCTCAGATTAAACTGTTGAGCTCCTTTTATTCACTCTACCTATCTACTTATCTGCCAAGATTACACTGTTTGGTCAGATATTTATTCTCTACTTCTAAAACATGAAATTGAAAATATGAACTAGTCAAGCTTAAACTATTTGACTATTCATGAGTTGTGGCATAGGTGACAAGCCGCACACAATTTTTTATTATACAAAAGTAAAAATTAGTGGCATTTAGACTTGCACACTTTCCTGGTCTTTTATTTTTGTTGGGGTTCATTTTCTTTCATTTTTTGACTTATTCTTTTCACCCTTTCAATTTTCTTTTAGGGTATACCCTCTTTACATTTTTAAATTTTTTGATTTTTTACAAATGTGGAAAACCTTTGCAACAAGTAAAGGTATGAGCATATTTCAAAGCTAAACCAAGTCAATCATGATATATGACACCTATTCGTATAGGGGCATAACAGTGGCTCCACTTGGGGATGGTTTTTCCTGGTGGAAAGTCAAGAACAGTAGATTAGTGGCCTCTGAATGACTTTGACTGTGCTCTGCAATCTTCTTTTCCTTGCTGCTTTATTTCTATGTATAACAATAATACTTCTAAAGCTTAGGGCCTTCTCTTCGGGCTTCAACTCCAAAATCTTACTATCCAATAAACACTATGACATTACAAAAGATATAATATGTACTGTGAAGAACATAGTAAGATTAGTAGTTAGGATCAAAGTAATGCTTTAACATTCAACCATTAACTGGTCCTTCTTCTACTTCTCTACCATCTAACTCTTTAAGAAAATATGCATTGTTTCCTCTGAAAGAATGGATGATATATGGTCCTTTCCACATGAAGTCAATCTTCCCATGTTTCCCCTTGTCCTCTCTTCTTGAATCCCATCTTAACACTTTATCTCCAAGGTAGAAATCTTTTGCCTTGGTTCTTCTATCAAATATCTTCTTAAGCTTCTCCTGCAACACTTGGGATCTTTGGTACACCTCCTCCTTGGTTTTCTGTAAATTGATAGTCTGGTTTATCCTTCTTTGAATATCATTAGGTTCCACTTGAGCTTATTGGAGTATTTTCATGATAGGAACTCCTAATGATGAAGAAAAAATAGCCTCCAATCCATATACTAACTCATAGGGACTAGTTCCAATGGATTTTTTAGTTGTAAGCCTGTTTGCCCACAAAGCATTGATCAATTTTTTGTTCCAAGTTTTCTTATTTTCTTCCAACAATTTTTTGATGATATTAATTAGAATCTTGTTGGAAGATTCTGCCAATCCATTCCCTTGAGGGTAGTAGGCTGTGGAATGGCCCAGAGTGATGTGATACTTTTTACAGAAACTAATCATTTTCTTTGACTTGAAGGTTGCAGCATTATCAGTAATGATTTTGGTGGGACAACCAAATATGGACAAAATATTAGTCTCTAGGAAATCTATGATCACAATGTCATTGGCTTGTTGGGAGGGAATGGCCTCTATCCATTTAGTAAAATAGTCAGTGGCAGTGAGTATCCATTTGTGTTGGCCAGAAGAGGGTGGATGAATTTCTCCAATGAAGTCAAGACCCCATTGTTGAAAAGGTTTCTTGGTGGAAATGGGTTTTAAGGGTAAAGGTAACAGTTTTCTTTTGCCTTCAAAGATTTGACATTTATGGCAAGAAGTTACAAATCTCTTCACATCTACAAACAAGGTTGGCCAATAGAATCCAGCCCTTAGGATCTTGTCTACAGTTGACTTCCAATAGAGATGTCCACCACAGTCTCCTGCATGAAATTCTTGGAGAGCCTTGTCAGCTTCATCTTTTAATAAACACTTTAACAAAATTCCTTCATGATTTTTCCAAAAAAGAGTATTATCTAAGATGCAAAACTTTGAAGCTTTCATTTTCAAAAACCTATTCTTGGTTCTAGATAACCCTAGAGGAGCCTGCAAGTTTTGTAAAACATAAATTATATCAGCATACCAAGGTGAGTTTGAAAAGGCCTGACTGATTTGTGGAGTCACCATCTCTTGCTCGTTATCCAGTTCATTATGTCTAGGGCTTGATAATTAGTTTCTACCATGAGTTTAGCCAATCCCTGACCTTTTATTAGTTTGGTAGGTTTTATCTCTATATCATACTCTAAGATAGTAGATATCCATTTTCCTCTTTTCCCATCAATTCCATCCTGAGTTAGGATGTCTTTGACAAATGCATTAGGAACATAAGCTATTACATGAGAGTATAATATGTAGACTCTGAAATATTTTGTAGCTTTTACTAGTGCAAAAGCTTGTTTCTCCATTATTTTGTATTTTAATGATGTATCTCTGAGTGATTTACTAAAAAAGGCTAAAGGTTTTTCACATCCCTGATCATCCTTTTGTAATAAGACTGCAGCTATGGTGTGTTCTAATGCAAAAGAAAAAATGATGAAATCTCTATCAAACTGTGGACTTGTGAGGACTGGTGTTCTGGTTAAGGTCATTTTCATTTCTTCAAATGATTGCTTGGCCTCTACTGTCCATTTGATACTTGAATCCATTTTTAGCATGTTGTTTAGTAATCTAATGAGTTCAACTAAGTTAGAAATAAATCGTCTTAAAAAATTTATCTTCCCTAGGAAAGCCTAAAGTTCTTTAATACTTCTTGGATGGTGTGTCTGTAAAATAGCTTCGATCCTGGAAGGGTCAATTCGAATGCCATCTTTGGAAATAATGTGACCTAAAAGTTTACCTTCTTCCAGACCGAATAATGACTTCTTTGGATCCAAGGAAATGCCATATTTTCTGCATTTTAAAAAGACTTGCCTAAGATGGTCCAAGTGCTATTGATCTGATTTAGAAAAAATAATTAGATCATATAGATATATAACAAGAAAATCATGAATTTCTTTGGCAAAGGCTATGTCCATTGCTCTTTGGAAGGTTGCTCCTGCATTTTTTAGTCCAAATGGCATTTTGATGTATATGAAAGTACCCCATGGTGTTGTAAAAGTAGTTTTCTCTTGGTCATCAGGATGAACCAAGATTTGGTTATATCCTTAAAACCCATCTAAAAGTGAAATTCTAGAAGAACCCTCTACCCTTTACAAAATATGATCCATTTTGGGTAGAGGATAGTTATTTTTAAGAGAGACCTTATTTACATTTCTCATATCAACACATAACCTTATTTCCCCAGTTTTCTTCCTAGTAGGTACCAAGTTAGACACCCACCCTGAAAATCTAATAGGGGCAATAATCCCTGCTTCATACATGCATTTTATTTCTTTCTCAATTGATGGTAATAGCATAGGGTTAATTCTTCTGAGTTTTTGTTTAAAGGGCTTTTGATTTTCTTTCAGAGGTATAGTGTGCTGAATAATAGAGGTGTCATAGGACTTCAAATATTCATAACTCCAGGCAAAGACATCCTGGAATTCCCTCATAAGTTCAACATACTTTAGCTTTTGATCAGGAGGTAAAGATTTTGACAATTTTATCATTTTTGGATTGTCTTGTGTTCCTAAATTGTACTCTTCGATATCTGCTTTTAATGGCTCCATTTTAGGTTTCTTGGGAATGTCATTGGAGTCAAAAAAATCTTCTAGAGGAGTCAATCCTTTGGGTAAATGATTTTCCTTTAGGTTGATAACCTCTGTTTCTTCTTCAATTATTTCATCTAGGTCCATTTGTTTTAGGTCTTGAATTTATTTTTGTGTGAATTTTGTGGGATGAAGCATATTTATTGAACTTTCTTCTGAAATGTTAATTTTAACCTCATTTATTTGATTAGAACTAACAACTATATCAACATCTATGCTACTGTTAGAAAACTCTTCATCTAAAGTTAAAAAATTATTGATCTGCTTATCAATATCAAAAACATGCCAGTTCTTCAGATTACAGGGATGGCTGGTATATGCCTAATCTCAGCAGTATACTGATGATTAGGTTGAAAAGGTAATTTGCAGGTGCTAGAAAACATGGCTAGGCTGTCAGCTTGCATGTTGTGTTTTCTAGGGATAGTTGCAAGCCGGGTTTCCAAAAAACTATTGAGAATTTCTATGATTGTTCCTCTATAATATCCTAGTCTAGGATCCCTAGTTGAGTAAGTTCCTTTAATCTGTTTAATTATTAATTCTAAATCTCCTATGATAGACACCCTGATTGCTCCTAATCTTTTAACAAGTTTAAGACCCAACAAGAGAGCCTCATATTCTGCCATATTATTGGTGCATCTAAAATTTAATCTGTAGGCATGGCCTTTAGCATGATCATTTTCTAAATTGTACACCCAAACTCCTGCTCCTGCTCCTAGTTTATTGACTGAGCCATCAAATTCTAAATGCCAAAGGATTTCATGCTCATAATTGGTGTCTGGGGTAGTAGGAACTTGTTTAACTGTGGGATCTGGGTTTTCATTTTCATCTGACTTTTCTTTGTTATCTGATATTTCCTTAATATGAACACTTGATTTTTCTTTTTCAATTTCTTTTGGTTCTGCTCCTAAAACCTCTAAAGTGTTGGAAGGACTAGTTCCTGCATTGTAAAGAACGAATGAATCCATATCAGAGTGTACTAAGTATATGGGGAAATTTTGGGGTCTTTCCTGACTACTTACTACGTATTTCATCAATTTTTCTCTGTATAGTTTCTTTGGTTTCCCAAAAACCGATATAGTAGCATATGACATATCCAATTGAAGAGATCCCTGAAGCTTAGCACCCCAGGATCTGGACAATAACATGCCATATTTGGGTGGTATATCTGCTACCACTATGTCCATTAAAATTGTTTTTGCAGGGTATTGAACCAATGAAACACACAAGTCTTTTATCAGTCCTAAACATCTCACCTAACTAGAATCAAAAGAAAACAAATATTTGTATGGTCTAGTGATGTCTAGGTCTATTTTTTTCATTACAGACTTGGGCATAAGATTATGAGATGCCCCAAAGTCAAACATGGCATTGTGAAGAATGTTATCATGTATGTTTAAACTCACATAGAAGGGAGGAATTCCTCCTTCCAATGGTTTTCCATTCACTTCTGGGCCAAATATTAATTCGGGCTGGTCATCAAAAAGATTAACTGAGTCTTCAGTTCTAGTAATTTTCAGTGATCTATTGATTTGAGTTCGGTAGGCATCATGTTTAGTTAATTCAGATAATGGGACAAAATTTTTTAGCTTACCTACTTTTGTTTCTAAATTAAAGGGTTTTTCTGTTTGGGCCTTTGGATTTCAAGCAGTAGTATTCTCTTTGTTTTTTGTGTTTTCTATGTTTTTCTCATTTTCAGGAGTAGAATCATGATTTGATGGTTCTCCTAGATCAACCTCTAAATGTTCTTCCACGTTTTCCTTGGAAGGAAGGGAAGTGGAGGGCTGTTTATTGCTAGGTTGATTATCAGGGACATCTTCAATTATGGGGTTAGAAGGATTAGTGTTTGATCTAGAAAGAATATGTACAGGTGTGATTACTGTCTTACCTCTTTTGGGCTGATTTGGAACCTTTTTCTTGTTCATTTCAGGGACATCAATTCTCCTACTTCTTAGATTGTATTGCTTGTGCACCTCAAAGATGGTTGCGTCATATCCTTCTCTAAAGTGTAACGATTCCCCTGATTGAGTTTTGAACTGCTTAAGTATGTGTGCCTCTTGATCATCTTGGGTTAAGAAAACTTCTCCTTCATCATCAAGCCCCATCAAATTAATTTGAGTATCTTCTTCTGGGCCTTCAGAGTGGGAAGCTTCTGCATAGTTCTCCTGGAAAGGGGGTCTAATGTTTTGGTCAAGACCATTCTTTCCAGTGTTCGGGTTTTGATTTTTCCTGAAATTAGGATTTCTCCTTGTATTGGTTTGTTGGCTATCCCAAGGAGATTTCCTTTCAATTGTTTCCACTCTGTCTCCTAGTCTATTCATTCCTTTAATTATGGCATGTAGCTTTTGTTCAAAGGGTGATCTTTCTTCCTTTAATGGTATCCTCCTTTCACTCCTGGCCCTGGCTCTTTTAGATAGCAGGTTGGCTTCAACACTGACTGTTATGCTTTGAATATCATCCAGTAGGGGGGTTTCATTCTCTTAGCTGGAAAGCCATATCAGAATCAAATCCATCTGGGAATTTGATTAAGGCTAACCTAGTTGGGGGTCTATGATCTAGTGGGATAGAATTATACACATTGTTGAATCTAGTGCAATAGTCCTGCACAGTTTCTTGTGGTCCTCTTCTTAGGTTTTCGTATTCAGAAAGAATCTGAAAGGGGTCTTTCCTTTTCTCCCACCTGTTCAAGAATTGTTGATAGAGAGTTCCTAGGCTATCTATACTATTTGTTGTTAAGGCTTTGAACCAGGTTCTAACTTCCCTAGATAAACTTTGAACGAATATTCTCATTTTCACATCAGTATTATCTATTTCATAAATTTCAAAATAATCAGTCATCTTCTTGGTGTGTTGCTGGGTTGTATAGGTACCAATGCCATCAAAAGTAGTGATCTTACTTTGGTAGTCCTGGGGCATGGCACCTAAATTTGCTGGTAGTACCAAGGGGGCATATCTGTTGGCCATTGCTGTTGGTAATGGTGAAACAAAAGCTGGGGTTGGAATAACAGTGGATGTTTGAGTTGTGGATGGAGAGCTAGAGGTGATGGTCTGATGTGGAGTGGTTTGAGGTTGAGAGATATGAGGGAATGATGATGAGCTTGCAGAAACAGAAGTGATTACAGAGGGATTAGGGGTTCCTTCAGTGGTAAGATCAGATTATGGTGAGTTTTACAAATATCTATCAATTGACAAATTGGCTGCTCGGATTTCTAATTCTCGGATGAACTCTGGCTCTTGGACTAGGTCTGCTAATTCAGAATCAGATGAAGTACTAAACAAAGAGGTTTCAAAGTATTCGTCAAAGGCTTGGTCTTTGAGGTAAATCCACATAATAGGACAGGATGAAGACCTGAATGTGGGTCGAGGACTAACAGAACTTTCTTATCTTCTAATAATTCTAGAGATCAGATTGGGGTTCTCGAACACTTGTGGTGGATTGGGATCAGGATTAGCTCTAGTGTAATGAGTCCTTTTTGAAGCCAGATTTTTGGTTTTGTTTTTTGCTTTTCTTAACTGATATCAAAACAAGCTCACCTCATAACTATTTAAATCTCGCAACTGAGCTCTTCTACTATCAACATTCAAAATAGTCCTGATGATGGATCCCTGTTGGGATTTGAAACGTTGACGGAAAAATGGTTTTTACAGTGGGTTCTTCGATTTCTAAGTTACGAGATATTAACCATAGAGGTCTTAAATCTAGAACTTCTATGATTTCTTTAAGATGCTTTTATATTTAAGGTTTAAATTTTCTTAAAGATTTGTTTTGACTAAGGAATTGTCCTTCCCCAGTGGAGTCACCACTGTGTTATCACTCAGATTTTCCTTGAAGTTGTTGGAAGAAGGAAAGGGGTCCGAGGTAACCACAAACCAATCTTTTAAGTATAGAATCTAGCCAATCTATAATCAGAGAGGGCTCTCTCTTTGTGATTTAGATTTGTTTTGTGAGATATTAGGCTTATTATGACGACTTAGGGGTTTTGATTTTGTTTAGTGGTGGAATTTCGATAGAAGATGGATAGAACAAGGTATTTCAGGCCATAGGGCTATGGAGTCAACTAAAAATGGCTTAAATGGATCAAGTTGATTTAACAAAGGGTGGTTTCACAAGGCAAGATAGCTAAACAAGAGACAACTGATAGCTTAAAAGGGTGAAGTGGTCTTGAAAGTGAGGAATGGCAATTAAGAATCCTTTGACAAAGTTCAAGATGAGGGAAAGTGGGTGCTCATTAACAAAAAGCAATTAAGAACTCTTTGTTAAATGATCACAATGGTAAACTAAAAATCAAGGAGAAATTAAGAATTCCCTACCTATGATAGCTTGGAAGTAAACATTAAGAATATAAACGATTTTAAAGAGAGAATGCAGTAAAGCTCTTTCTGAAATATAATTTTTTGTTTATCATTCAGATATGAAACACATATGAATATTTAAACAAGAAAACTGTAAAAACATAAGATATAAAATACTTATTTGTTTCTCGTTTGACACAGGTATCCTGTAAAAGTCCTTTGCTTTATTACTTTGTCCAGCCAGCCATACAATAGTTGTTCAACAACACTTCTATTCCAAAATAAAGTGTCTACAGAAATGTCTAAGAATCCACCCTCAGTACTTCGAATAAGGAAGTACTTATACAAAATTTACATCAAAATATCTCCTAACTAAGAGAGATATATTCTAGGAAAACTAAATATCTTTTACATAAATGTAGAGACAAATGGTCTCGAAAGTAGAAACTGAATGTGAACTTCTTGTTTTCTATCCCTATTTTTGTTGAAGGAGCTGGAGGCAGGACCTATGAATATGAATCTTGTTGTCTTGCTCATAATTCATGTTGGCTAATTGATTTTAGCTTTTCACTGATACTATTTTACCTGTGACTAATACTCTTTACCTGTTTTACCATCATTCATCCCTTTTTACCAAAATTGACTATGGTAAATACTTCAATTTACTTCACTTTTACCATGGTAAATCATAAGATGTCTGTCATGTTGGTCCACCAATCATCTCTCGATATTCTTGTCCTTGTCAATTTTCTGAAGATTTCATCTGCTTCTGTGTATTTTACAAAATTTGGTTGCATTGGAAACAAGTGCCTCACTTCATTCTCAATATAAAAAATGTTCTCCAAACTATCATAGAGAACTCTACCTGTGGGCAATGCCTTGGGTGCAGATGAACTAGCTTGACTATTAGCTTGCTGATATAATTTATTGATATAATCATCCTACCTCATTAGCTTGTCATTGATGACTAAAGGACTTGGAAGTCCTTTATTTTGTAAGATGTCAAATTTCCCCATAAATTCATCCATGTCTTCCTACATATTTTGACATTTGTGTTCTAGGCCTTGCATTAGACTCCTTTTGGTCAATACTTTCTTTATTTCGAGGATGGTACCAGTTCTATCCTCAATGTTTAGTTGTTCCAACTGATACCTATTTCTACTATTTAGAAAGTTTACTAATCTGATAGCTTCTTCAGGCTTCCCTCCTAGTTCTTCCTTGTTTTTTTCAATCTCTTGAAGAGAAACTTTCACTAAGTAAATTTGTTCAAAAATGATTTGAATTTGATGACCAAATATCATTGATTGATTCAATGATATTGGTCCATAATATCTTTCTGATATTAGTCAAAGGCTTTTAAAATGTAAGATCTTTTTCCAGTGTTTTAACCTGTTGAGTCAAGCCTTTGTTTTTCCTCACCTCTTCGACAAAATTTGATTTTGACACATCATACTTTTGCTCTAAAGTGATGAATTTCTCTTTTATCTTTTGCAGTTTAGTGACCTGGAGCTTCATTTCCTCCATGGATTTGATCAACTCTTATGTGCTCTAATTAGAGGTTTCTACCTGTGATGTACCTGTACCTGTTATTTCTATAGTCTCAGTTGTTGCCAAAGGGACATTTGGTGCTAGAGCAGTTGCCAATGTAGAAGGGACTGCTGTAGAAACCACTGGCACTACATTTTGAGGCTGAGAGGTCGACTCACTCTGCCTGCTTTGTAGTGTTTTTTTCTAATTCTTGTTCTGTCTCTTTTAGTTGCTCATTTAGCTTAAGGACTAAGTCCATAAGCCCTTCTTCATTCTTCTTTTCAATCACTCCAGTAGTCTATGGGTGCATGAGTGGTTGGAATTTCAATTGCTTTCTTAGTGCAGCTATATCTTCATTCTTTTTCTTTATTAGGCTCTATGCAGCTTTGATATCCTTTGGGTTATGGTCCAACTCAATAATCAAATCCTCCAATTTTTTAATTGTATTGTCCTTTGCCTATGAGGAGGCCTTTTCTAGTTGTAATTGGGTAGTAGTGTTGTTTAGTGAATTCTCCAACCTATGTGCCATCATGGCCTTGTTTTTCAGTGTAGAATAAACCATCTCCCCTATTTTCTTATGCAGTTCTATTTGATCTATGGGGTGGATATCTTTAGCTATGACCTCAAAATTAGTCTTGAGGTAATATGCAATTCACTGGGGCTGCTGTACTGTGGGCTTAAGAAAGCTCATCTGCATTTTTCCCTTCTTTGATGTCATAAGCTGACATCAATCTGGTTTGATTTATAGGGGCCATCTTCAAGTATCGAGTATAGGCTTGGGCCTTCAGCTGCTCCTTTTTGGCCTTTATCTCGAATTTTCCTTTTATGTCTATGAACTTGTCAGCTGAAGATCTGAAAGATGAAACTTTGGCACTCTGTTGTCTTTCAAGCTCTCGTCTTTGTGAACTGGAATGTGTCCCACCTATTGGGAATGTATGTAGACTATCCCCACCTTTTTTCCTTAAACTCCCTGTCATTTCTTCAAATAATTCTTCCTCTGAATATGGATTTAGCCTGTGCCTCTTAGTGCCAGGCTGGTCTAAAGGACCACTGGCAGGGGTAGCTACTTCCCTGTCTCTTTTCAAGTTCTTTTCCTCATTCAGAGGAGTCTGCAAAACTGGGGGATTTCACATATTAACCTGGGTTGGATAAGGCTGTGGTGGAGCCTATTCTTCAGAGATTTTAGGCTGCTCTGACATCTCTAGTTGTTCTGATGCTGGAGTACTTGTTCCTTGATCTTGTTCCTATGGTGGTTCTGCTGGGGGTGCACTAGTTTCCTGTGTGTGCCTTTGAGAAGTCTCTGCTATAGAAGCACTAGGTTCTGGTGTTGGCTTTTGAGTAGTTTCAACTAGTACCTGTTCACAAGAGTCTAGGTCAAGTCTCTTTTCTAAGTCTTTCATCACATTCTCTACATCAACTTGATCACTATCCATTTCAACTAGAGTTCCTTCCCTCCATTCATCCATATTTGCATACTGCTCTATTTCAGGGACTCGGTGATGGATATATGGTGACAACTTATGTTTCATTCTCCTATCACAAATGAAACCTTGTGGATCATATCTCCAAGCAAAGCTTTTCTTTAATCTCATTTTTTCTAGGATTTCTTCTGCTCTTTTGCCTGCTTCTCTATTGTTGCAGACAAATGGGCCTAAGTGGTCTTTAATTCTCAATTGTGCTTTCTTCTTGGCCTTGGTGAAATGAGTCTGATCAGAGTTTAACATTTGCCTATAATATTCCAAGGCAAACAACCTCATAGGAACATACTTTGGTAGTTTGAACGGAGGAAGTTCACAACCATAAATTATGATCTCTGTGTGATTCTGGTATAAGTACCAGTCACCTATTTTGTACTGTTTTGAGAGCTGAAGGATTCTTTTGATTTCATCACTAATCCTAGGAGGGGGACTTCCTGTCAGCATGGTGGTCACAGGGTGAACAAACTGGTCAATGAATTCATTGTATGAATATGGACAAGTATAGTGGAAGATAGAAGTCCAAAAAATGACTGATCTGGGATTACCCTTTGTATCAAGTTTATTTACGGAGAATGGGAACTTTTCAGGCTGATAGTAAAGGAAAAAGTGATATATAACTGTAGAATACTTGAACACCTTTTCATTTTGTAACCTCATGAACTGGTCATGTATTTTCTCAGTAATGAAAGAAGCATAGTTGTATTTGACAGCAGGAGGTTGACCAAGGGTAAAAATGGACATTAAAACTAGAGTCAATTCATCCACATACTCACTAGTATTGAAACCCATGACTACTATGGAGTACTAAAAGAGGTATGTTTTTGATGATCATTTCAGTATCTTTTCACTAGAACTTGTAAACCTTTTTGCGTCATGAACTTGAAAAGTAATAAAGAATTATAGCAAGACATGTGAAATTAATCTGCAAGACTAAAACGCTGACAATTGTCATTTCCTCATGCAGGAAGGAGTGAAAACGAAAAGTTGACATTCCAAAGGGAAGCACAAGGACGAGATAACCGCTGTCCCTTTGACGGGAGACCGAATGCAAACAAGGCTAAGCAGATCAAAGCAAATCGGCCCTGAAAAGGAGATGGAGACGCCAGCTCGGCGCAGGAGAGAAAAGAGATGATTAAGGATTAACGGTTCGGCGAATCCCTCAAGATCCTTGATCCTGAGGGATCGTTGTTTTATCTATCTTGTTACTTAGACATCTCCGCCATCACCCTTATAAAAAGGGACAAGATTGTTAGCTTTAGAGAGTTCAACATGATTATGTTTTTATGTAATTTCTGTTGAGATCAAAACTTTGATCATCGAGTGTCGATAAGAACTGGTTTATTGTAATTTTGTTTCATGCATTAATACAAACTTGGTGATTACTTCATCTCTGAGTCTGGATTAACCTAAAGCGGTGTACCCCTGGAGGCTAAGGGCTCGACCCTGGAGGACACTTGCTCCTGTATTATTACGATTTGATTTTTGTGTGGTTTGATTATCGTCGTTATTTGGTAATCTGATGTGCTTTATAAGTTTACATCACATGCTCTGTTATGTTTAGTTCATCAAGGTTTCCA
The DNA here is from genome assembly GCA_031772625.1 of Pinus tabuliformis. Taxonomy (NCBI): domain Eukaryota; kingdom Viridiplantae; phylum Streptophyta; class Pinopsida; order Pinales; family Pinaceae; genus Pinus; species Pinus tabuliformis. Next base: position 181,301,085 of record CM062816.1, on the reverse strand, counting down.
CAGATAGAACTGTTGTATTGACTCTGCATTATATTACTGTTCTTTTTCAGAGTTGATCTAATATTGCTAGTCTTAGCAGAATACTGTCATTACTCCATTACAGAGTTTTTGTGCTGTACATTTGTGTTACAGGATTCATCTTGAGAGTTATGTTCTTTACGATTGTTGGATTCAGAAGTAACGCTGTTCTATTTCGAAACGCAGTCGTATTCCTTTTAATTAAGATTGATGCTTAGATCAGATTACTATTCAAGCGTGTTGTGTGCGTATATGGTTTCCAAGTGTTGTTCTATAACTTATCAGTAATCAATGCTGTTCCATTAGTGTGTGTTGTTTGATCTGCCTTAAGAGTGAAAGATTGCTGTTTGATTACGATTAATGCATTTGAGTTAGTAGATTAAGTTTGATTACTGCTTGAGAGACTTAGTTGTTTAGCTGTTGTTCCTTTTAAGAATTGTCGTTCCATTTCGGATTTGCTGTTCCATTATAGACTTGCTGTTCTATTTCTTCTTTGTCGTTCCATTTTCTTATCCGCTGTTCCATTTACTGGCATTTGTTATTTTGGTGTGGGAGACGATCTAAGGTAGCAGTGAGCCTTGGCATTTACTGTTTGGTTCCCAGATCCACGATCTGTTCTCTGATTTCCTTTTCCAGCAGTTTCCAAAGGGACGGGTTATCGCTACTGAACCCTTGACTGATAAGTTGCCTAGTTTTCTGAGTGTGTGATTTACTCTTTTAAAGTAACTTAGCTGTAGACAAGCATCCATTTACTCTTTTATTTCTGAACGTTGTACTACTAGCATTACTCTGACAAATGATAGCCTCAGACCGAGACACTCTTTGAAATAACAAAATGCTCCCAGATTGACATATTAATGTGAGGTAATTAGAGGTGAAAGAGACCCTTTTTATAGCTCTACATTTTGGCGTCGTTGCCGGGGAAAGAGTGTAGCCATTTGTCCTTTTTTCTTAGTAGTGTATGAACCTGCTAGGGAAGAGTTGGATTTTAAAAACGGAAGGTAAGAACCTACGTACGGAGCATGTAAAAGCTCTGCTCCTCTGTCCGCTTTCCTAACAGATTTGTTGTTGCTTTGTTTAGAATTTAGTAGTTCATTTGAGTGCATGACTAAGCAGAAAAAACCAGAAAAAATACCAAGCCTCTACCCAAGCCAGAAAAAGCTAAGGGGCCGGTGACCCTTGGCCGAACGACCTTTATAGATGAAATCTATAAGAAAACAGAATCTCAGCCATCAGTAGGACCCAGGAAAATCATTTCTAAATAGCCTACTAGTTCCCTTCAGGCCACAAGATCACCATCTGTAGCCTTTGCTGAGGTGCATAGTCAGACTGAAGAGCAGGAATTTCAAGAAATTGAAAATTCTACTCCAGAACTATTACAGGAAGGGAATTTCAGCAATCTTTGTGAAGGAGAAGGAGAAACAGGGGAAACCGAGGAACCAAGATCTCCTATTGGAACAAATCAGCCATTAAATAGCCCAAATAAGGGGAGTGCTGCAAAAATCATTGTTGAAGGAACCCAATCTCCTCAGACATCAGGCATTCTCATTATCCCAGATAGAGGAAGTGCTATTAAAACTATCCCTGTCAAAGCCATTCCCTCTCAACCTAGGAATACCCTCCTAGATATCCCAGAAGGTTATTGGCATATATTCGACCCTATGGATTAGAATTAGCCAAACACTCAAACCTCTACATTACAATACCCTATAGTGGATTCTGCAGTAAATGCGCCTATGAAAGCAATCCCTCTTCAACATATCCCTACATTCCACGGTCTCACATCGGAAGACCCAGATGCAATTTTATTTGAATTTGATGTGTTGTGCAGGGGATATGATTACACCACGGACCCCCAAAAATTGAAATTATTTCCCTCTACATTAGAAGGGGTTGCTTTAATATGGTTTATGGGATTAGGTGGTGGGGTTATAAATAACTGGGATCAAATGAAAGAATCTTTCCTAAAAAAATATCAAGATTATTGCAGGTCTAGAGAACTGAAGGATGAAATATTCCAAATGATAGCTAGACCGAATGAAACATTAGAGGAGTATGTGGAACGTTTCCAGTATAATCTACAAAGATCTCCTTATGCATCACTACCTTTACCTGATAATGTGTTAAAAATTGCATTGATAAGGGGCATGAAGGAACAATGGATTGAAACATTAAACATCATGGGAAAAGGGGATATTTATCAAGAGAATTTTGCTGACATTATTGATTTATGTATCAGGAGCTTGAGAGGTAGCACAAGAGTAAAACCGACAGAACATGATCGGTTTGTAAGAGATAATAAAATTTCGACAGAAGGAGTAACACGGGTAGAAATTGGAAATTTATTGGAAAATTTTAAAACTGATATCCTGGGGACACTAACTACACAACTTGATATTATGCAGGCTAAACAGAAGCAAATGGAGGCAGAACAGAATTTGGCGATCTTCTGTCCCCGATGCAGGAAAAAGCATAGTCACAAGGAATGTCCACTAGATACAGTCCAAAAATGCACCATTTGTACAAAAGATCACCTTACGGAGAGCTGCCCCTCACTTCTTGGATTGAAAGCGGTATATAACGAAGCAGAAGAAGAACCAAAATCGGTGTACTTGATCAAACCAACGCCGTTAGTGGCAGCCGAGACAATCTGGTATGTTTCCAGACCCAACTTCTTCTTTTCAGCCTCCATAATATAATGCTCAACAATATAGTATGTGGCAAAGTCAGTCCCAACCCCCCTTTTCAAACTGGTCATCACAGTCGTTTCCTTCTTCAAACCCGTGGCTGAATCAGGTAAGCCAATCTGGTTGGCTGAATTTCCCTTACACTCCACCATATTGGCAAGGTAGCCCATATCCTCCACAATGGACTCCCCCTACTTCACAAAGTTTAGCCTGGCAGACAAACTGACAGAGACCGATGCATCAGCCAGTAGGAACTATTCCGCTCCCTCAACCTACACTGCCAGCCTTACAACAAAATCCCCAGTCTAATCTGAGACCGCAACTCCCAGCCCAACCCAACCTCAATCCAAATAACAGACCGATCCAATCTCTCCAAATTATATAATCACCAGAAATAGGACCCGACCTGAGGGAGTGTAATGATCTTCAGTTAAGATCTGGACGTATTATTGAACTTGAGGGAGATAAAACAGTGCAGATTGAAAATCAGTTACCAAGAGAACATCTGTTGCAACAAGAGGATGTGAATAAACAGCAAACTCATAATCAAGCAACCACATCTTCTCCTCCGTTCCCAGAACGATTAGTCATACCTCGAACTTTACAATATCTTGATTTTGAAATTCTGGGAGAATTACAAAATCTGTACATAAAAATTCCATTCCTCCAAGCCATTCAAGACATTCCCATATATGCAAAAACTATTAAAGAATTGTGCATAAAGAAACCAAGGAGGAATATAACAAATAATCCAAGAGTCCACGTAGTTGGTACTTTATCTGACTTACTATCAGGAAAAGAAACACCCATTAAATATGAAGACCCAGGGAATCCGATTGTAACTGTCCAAATTTATGGTCAGACCCTGTCTAATGCCTTAGTTGATCTAGGAGTTGCAATTAATATTTTAACAACCACTACTTGCGAAAAGCTCGGCATTACATCTGTAGAACCCAACTCTACTTTGCTAGAATTGGCTGATCGATCTGTGGTTAGGCCGAGGGTACTCTACATGATGTCATGGTCTCAGTAGATTCCTGGGAATATCCAGCCGATTTCCTGATAATTAATCCAAAAACCCGGCTTGATGGACACCCGCTGATTTTAGGTAGACCTTGGCTTGCCACTGCTGATGCTTACATTGGCTGCCGGCAAGGAAATATGACCATAACGAAAGGACCAAATATCAAGAATTTAGTTCTATATCCTCCAACGTAGCCAAGTGTCACAATAATCGAAACTAATAAGCACCCTGTATCATACCTTACTGATAACATTATATCTCCATTAACTATACAAGAGGCACTTGATTTTAAAGACCAAATAGAAGATGATGCCATTAAAAACTTCATTAGTCAAACTAAATCCAGATCCTGCACACAGTATCACATGATAGAAGCAGCATTTGATAATGAATTAGAAGAAGATCCTCTGAAAGATACACAAGATCAAACAATACCGGTTACTTCTGTTGCAAATAGTAAAATTGTGGAAATTGAATCGGGAAAAACCTTAAATATTAATGCCAACCTCACACCTGAACAAGAAACGAAGCTCATCCATTTGTTAAGAAAATATCAGGAAGCATTTGCATGGGATTACCCTGATATGAAAGGAATTGACCCCCAATTATGTACACACCACATTTATATAGAAAAGGATGCCAGACCTATTCGTCAACCTCAAAGGAGACTTAATCCTCATCTAAAAGATGTGGTAAAAGTTGAACTTCAGAAACTTTTAGATGTCAATTTTATCTATCCTACCTCTGATAGTAAATGGGTCTCTCCGCTTGTGGTGGTACCAAAAAAGAATGGGAAATGGAGAATTTGTGTGGATTACAAGGAGCTAAATAAAGCAACACAAAAAGACCACTTTCCTCTCCCATTCATAGACCAAGTATTATATACTTTAGCAGGAAAGAAATTCTTTTCTTTCTTGGATGGCTTCATTGGATACAATCAGATTCAGATTGCCCCTGAAGACCAGGACAAAACTACTTTTACTTGTCCTTGGGGAACATTTGCCTACCGAGTTTTACCTTTTGGCTTATGCAATGCTCCTGCCACATTCCAAAGGGCTATCCTTAGTATTTTTGCATATTTAATAAACGATGGACTTGAAGTATACATGGATGACTTTACACCATATGGAGATGATTTTGATCCAGCTTTAGACACCCTAGAAAAAGTCCTACAATGCTGCATTGCTACCAGGCTTTGCTTAAGCCACGAAAAATGTTATATGATGATGACTGAAGGACTTATCCTAGGACACTATGTTTCAGCAGCTGGCATTCAGGTAGACTCGGCCAAAATCCAAATACTTTTGCTTATTCCCACTCCTACTACTCAAACAGAGGTACGCAGCTTTCTTGGATTTTCTGGTTATTATAGGCGATTTATAGAACATTATTCGCACATCGCTGCACCTTTATATGCACTAACTGGTAATGTTGATTTTCTTTGGACAGAAAAATGTGAGCGTGCTTTCAAGGATTTAAAGAAGCTCCTAACCACAGCCCCAGTCCTTCGAGGACCAAACTGGGATTTGCCATTCCAGATATCATCTGATGCCTCAGATATAGCCATTGGCACAGTCCTTGGGCAGGAAGAGGTTAAAAAACCATATGCTATTTAGTATATCAACAAAAATTTATCCCCTGCTGAATTAAATTACACTATTACTGAAAAAGAATTCCTAGCTGTAATACATGTTGTCAATAAGTTTAGACATTATATTACAGGATATCCTGTTATCTTGTATACAGATCATTCTGCCATAAAATATTTAACAAATAAGCCTGTCACAAATGCCAGAATAACTAGATGGTTGATTTTATTGTAGGAATTTGATATCACAATCAAGGATCGACCTGGAAAAGAAAACCATGTAGTCGATTTTCTCTCAAGAATGCCAAAGCCAATCGATGTAGCAGCAGTTGAAGATCAATTTCCGAATGAGCATCTGTTTGTTGTTGCTGTTCAAACACCCTGGTATGCTGATGTTTCCAATTACCTCGCAGTAGGTAAACTACCAAAACACCTAACCCCTAATGAGCGCAAACAGATTGTTCAGAAGAGTGCTCGATTTTCGTGGATTGGGGGCTATTTGTTTCACACAGGCGCAGACATGCATATCAGGAGATGTGTTCGAGAAGATGAAATCTTTGACATCCTAAAAGCCTGACATGATGGACCATGTGGTGGACATTTCGCTGAGCGCAAAACTGGACATAAAGTGCTGCAGACAGGGTATTATTGGCCCACGATTTTCAAAGATGCAAAGAAATTTGTCCAAGCCTGTGACAGTTGCTAGCGAGCAGGACGTCCTGGTCAATCTGATGAGATGCCTCTGAAACCACAGTTAGTCATTGAACCATTCGAGTGATGGGCTCTTGATTTCGTTGGACCTATCAACACATCATCAAATCAGAAAACATATATTTTGGTGGCAACAGAATATGTCACCAAATGGGTGGAAGCAGAGGCATTGCCAAGAGCCACAGAGGACTCTGTCATACAGTTCTTGTTTCATCTATTTGTACGTTATGGCCTTCCAAGAGAAATAATTACAGACGGTGGACCACAGTTCGCTGGGAACAAAATAGCTGCAACACTCAACAACTATCACGTCCAACATAAAATCACTACTCCTTACCACCCACAGGCAAATGGGCAGGTAGAAAGCAGCAATAAGGTAATAGAATCAATCCTAACGAAAACCATTGCGTCACACAGGCGTGATTGGGCTGCCAGACTACCTGAAGCACTGTGGGCTTACAGAACAACATGGAGAAGCACCACTGGTTACTCACCTTATCAATTAGTGTTTGGAAAACAACCCATTTTCCCCATAGAATTCGAAATCCAAACATTACGGACAGCACAGGAAGTTGGCTTAGATCTAAGCGAGGCACAGATTAATCGACTACAGCAGATCAATGAGTTGGACGAAATTAGGCTCTCTGCACTTCAAAATACTGCCCTGATTCAACAACAGCGAGCTAAATGGCATGATGCTCTCATTAAAAACAAAGTCTTCCACGAGGGAGACTGGGCTGTGTTGTACGACTCCAGGTTTCAGGACTTTCCTGGGAAACTCTAGACTCGTTGGTTGGGACCATATGAAATCCAAAAAGTACATGAAAATGGAACCCTTACTCTAATCACTATTGACGGTTCTGGATATGCCTTCAAAGTAAATGGCCACCGAGTTCGTCTCTATCGCAAACCACTCACTCGGGAGTCCTTCTGCCAGCAGCTACGCCGAGACACTGATATGGAGATTTTGGGAGAGGAAGAGAAGTCTTCCTCACCTGTAATTCATTAGGGAATTCATTTCTTTTTACAGTTTGTACATAAGTTCTTTTTCTTTGAATCATTTTTTGTACATATTTTTGAATTAATGTTTTGCTGTCATTTTTGCTGTTCCTTTTTCAAAAGAACAACATTTCTTTCGGTTGTTCCTTGTTCAAAAAAGCAAATCCTTTAGGATCAGCCATCATTAGGATCTTTTCCTTTATTTTTTGTGTGTTTTGCTGTTCCTTTCCCAAAGGAACAACATTTTTTATTTTTGCCATTCCTTTTCAAAAGGAATGGCATTTGTGTGTTGCTGCTGTTCCTTTTCCAAAGGAACAGCATCCTTGATTTTTGCTGTTCCTTTTCCAAAGGAACGACATTCGCTTGTTCTGCTGTTCCTTTTCTAAAGGAACAACATTTCGATTTTTTTGCTGCTCCTTTTTCAAAGGAACGACATATCTGCGTCTTTTGCTGTTCCTTTTCCAAAGGAACAACATTTTCGACTTCAGCTGTTCCTTTTCCAGAGGAACAGCATTTTGGCATGTTTTGCTGTTCCTTTTCCAAAGGAACAACATACTTTTTCTTTTTTGATTTATGTTGTTCCTTTTCCAAAGGAACGGCATTTTTGCGTCTTTTGCTGTTCCTTTTTCAAAGGAACAACATTTTTGGTTGCTGCTATTCCTTTTTCAAAGGAACGGCATTTCGAGTGTTTTGTTGCCCTTTTCCAAGGGAATAGCATTTTTTTTATTTTTTCTGTTCCTTTTTCAAAGGAACGGCATTGGTGTGTTCTGCTGTTCCTTTTTCAAAGGAACGACATTTGCATTTTTGCTATCTATGGTCTTTTGTTGTTCCTTTTTCCAAAAGGAACACCACTAGCATGCTTTTGCTCTCCTTGTGAAACAGCTTATTCCTTTTGCTGATCTAAGTTGAGGATGCTTCTTGTTCCTGTTCTTTCAAGTCTTTAAGATACAGCTATGCACTTATGCAATGAATACAAAATCACAACATACTAAAATCTGCAAATCATAAATCGCTATCTTTATAAGGCTCTGCATTGATAAGAGGACAAAAGGAAGGACAAACTTACTTATCATCTTTTGCTCTCATTGTTCTACTAATTTTGCTCTGATTGGTTATCTTTATCATGACGATCCCTTTAATCCTCTTTGATTATTATTTAGGAATAAGAGCAAAGGGTTTATATCTTCCTATTGAGATGATAAGACTTCTTCCACCATTCTTACTCTTAAGGAGTGTTGAACCTCCCTTTGTGTATAAATAAGGAAAAGTACTGTATGAAAAAGAAAAAAGAAAGTAAACATGACTTATAAGTTGTCAAATGCAGGATAGGGGGTCTCATCAAGAGCCAGCCGACCATGATCATGAGGATGAAAGCAAAGTGGCATTCCCACTATGGCCACCACACCAGGGATATGGTCCAAAAGGTATATTAAATAAACAACCCTTGGAACAGGAGGTCTCATCATGAACCGGCCTGCTCACTTTTCGCTCCTTCCTCGTGAATGGAATTATGGTTAACTGGTCACCAAGCCAGCATAATGGCCTACACTTTGACATCACAACATTCCTAAGTATACACAAAGGATCATGGTTCCAGGGGTGAAATAAACAACTCTACCAAGGTTATGGACACCTGTCGGCAGCAGAGCACTGTTAATGGTATTGAACTCACATTGGTTACACCAATAGGTAAGATACTAATACTCTTTTGTTTCTTATATCCTAGTAACTAATCATATATCATTTCCCAAATTATATATCGCATGAAAATTTATTACCACCAATCATGGAAGAGTAAGTGACAATGACCACATGAGATTTGGCAAGTATGACAGACGTCCTATCCCCCTAGCCTCGCATCATATCACAGAAACCTCTTACGTAATACGCGATCCAACTCTACGCCTCGATTTCGGCAATTTGTTGTTTTTCTAAACATGGCATATTTTTATACGCTGTTCCTTTATGACTTTGTTTTAGAATGGGCGCTTCTCCTTTATTTGACGGCTGGGATAGCCTATCACATTGCGGGGGGGAGGTTAACCTCATTATTCCCTGGATTACGTGTCAGCTTACCATTCGGGAAAGTATGGCATGGCTTAACGGCATGCTATTTTCTATTTTTGTTACACAAATTGTTGTTCATAAGCCATTTCTGTTGCATACTCTGTTTTTTTCAAACAAGTCTTGCGTCTATTACCCTCTCTGTGTTTCAACAGCACGAACAGCTGCTGTTCCATTGAGAATTCACAGTGAAACCATGGGAGGAAGAGCGATCCGGAGGGAACCGTAGGTGTTGACAGTCTCCGCTGCTGCCTGGGAAATCCTGGCAAGAGCAGGGTGGCTAACTTATCTCAACTGTTTGCAGGAGTCTAACGAGACAGTGGCAATTGAATTCCTACAGAATTTGTAGGAGGATTACTCCACAGTAAGGGGGAGACAGATAACAGTCACTGATGACATAATCGCAGAAGTCTCGGGACTACCAGCCACCGGACCTGTATGGATGTTAAAAAAGGAGAGATTACAGAAGATTATAGAAATCTTCCAGGACGAAGGCTAGAGCTTGACAATTAAAGGGAAGGGAGTTCTGCCAGCAATGCTAGGAGAGCCCTGGGCAGAATTGGCAAGGACCGTTCAAAGCTACATCACCTGCGAGGGTAGAAAAGACGTGGTAAGACCACGACATCTTAAACTCTTAGCTGTTCTAAAGCAGAAATGCTCTGTAAATCTGCCTGCACTTTTGAATTCGTTACTTCATGACGTTGCACAAAGCTTAAAAAAGGCACAGCATGTAGAGTCAGTTGTTAGTCATCATGGGTTAATTCGATTAATTGTTAGTCATAGCCTCACCCAACAGCAGAGCAGTTGGGAAGAGCTAATTGCAATGATTGAGGGGGGGTTGACAGCACCATCCCCAAAACGTAAGCATGCTACCAGCACACCAGAACGTCCAGAAAAACGCAGAGAATTAGCAAAACAGAAACATGTCACTAGTACATCCGAACATCCAAAAACACGTAAGGAATCGACAAAGCGTAAGCATGCCACCGGTACACCCGAACAGCCAGAAAATCACAGGAAATCGGTCTAGTTAGCACGGATACGAGGAAGGCTGGAAAAGCTCCAGGAAAACACCAGCCAGCCAGTAGAAATTGAAGACGAGCAATCCTCACAGCCAGAAGAAGAAGCAGAGCAATCTGAAGGAGAAGAGAAAGAAGAGGCCGAGCAATCTTAAGAGGAGGCCGAGCAATCCGAAGAAGAAAATGAGGAAGGAGCCGAGCAGTCTGAAATAGAAGCTGAGCATTCTGAAACAGAAGCTGAGCATTCTGAAGCAGAAGCCGAACAATCCAAGCAGGAGGAGGAAATGGGACAGCAGGAAGGTAGCCCACCACAGGACCCAGTAGGAGAAGATGAATTGGCCGAAGTCTTGGCCAATATGGGTGAATATGGCCAACCTTCCAGTCCATCAGACCTCCATGACAAACCCCAAGAGGAAAATGCACCTGAAAAACCACATGCAAAAGAGGCAGAAGAAGAAAATCTGCCTGTTCATGATGAAGAAAAAATAAGAGATACTGAACAGGAACAATCCGTTCCTAAGACACCGGAAGAAATTCTGGAGGAAGCAGGGGCAGAAAAAGAAGTTGCCCAAGAATTGACAGAACCAGTTAGGGTTCCTACCCCAGAACAACCGGAGCAGAACAATGAAGAAACACCCCAGGAGGAAGATCCAGGGACTAGTCACGGCCCAGGCCGCAGCAGACAGCCTGTTGTTCCTTCTAACGAAATTTTGGAAATTAAAGAATTGCGAAAGGAACAACAGAGATTATTGAGCATAATAGCCCAGCTCCACCAGCAGATTAGGATCCTAAAAGCAAGGCAAAGGGTAAGAAAGACTGCAGGGAAGAAAAAGGTGACCACTCCAGCAAAACCCCGCAAGGCAAAAAGGCGGAGGATCAGAATTCGTCCTGCTGTTCAAAACCCTGTTGAAAATCCAGCTGCTGTTCCAAATGATGCTGAAGAACAGACTGCTGTTCCATTTGAAAAGGAACAACAACAGACTGATATTCATGTTAAAATAGAAATGGATGATATGATGACCTGTGACAAGAAAATTCAGACGGAGGCACCACTCTCAGGGGTGATAAGGGTTCTGAACTCAAAGAAACGCAATAAGAAAGTTCAGGTAAAACTCCCGGCCTCCACTGCTGCATGGAGAAGAGATCCAAAAATAGTAACCTTGCGCAAGGGGTTGAAACAAGCTCAACAAGAAGCAGAAAAACTTAGAGAGCAAACGGTCCCTCGCGAAAAGTATGAAGAGCTATAGCAGCAACTTAGGAACGTCAATCAATCCGAAAGCCAGGCCTTTGAAGGATGGCGGAAGGAACAAGAGAAAGTTACAAAGGTAACTCGTAGGCTAGATATTGTTATCAAGTAGATGGATACCTTGTGTTATTTGTACAATGACGTCTTAGCATGTAGAGCCCCTGCCAAAAATTATGCCCTGTTCCTACTGGAACAGTATTTGCAATTAAAAATAAAAGTTGTTAAAGCAGGTGCTCCCATACAAATTAACATTGTCAATGACTTTATAGACTGCTGTAAACACTACGGGGTGAAGGTCCAGAGACTGCTGTGCGAATTCTATTTGCATAACCCTGTACTAGACCAGGAGACTAAGCTAAACCCTGGCCCCTTTGTTGGAGACATCCAATTGCAAGCATTCATCTCATTTGGGGTTAATCAGATTAAATGGCTCAAAGCCTATAATACTTTCCAGAGGCAAGAAAATGTCCTAGATTTGTGGGTAAGGGCTGAGCCTAGGAACCCAGTACAATTGTGGAAAGCACATAGAAACCTCATGAAGACTCCAGGTGTCATTGAAACATTACGACCCATGCATGAGGCACTCATTCGACAAGGATTAGAATACTTTCTTTCTATCAAATACCTTGCCATTGATGCAACTAAATTTCGGTATCAAATCTCTAATCCGAATATCCAGCTCAGGGAACCGTTTAAGTATGAGAATTTTAAATTAGCTGCCAATCGTTTGCACCTTTATGGTGAAAGAATTTTGAGAGCAGGGCCATCCTAGTTAGGATATAGGTTCCGCAGTCCAATTATTTGGCACCCTGCACCCGGATACCAAGCCCTGTATGAGATGCCTAAGGGTCAAACAAGCCATTTCTTTGACTACCTAGTTACTCATCATGGCTGTAGGCCTCCGCATGAGATTCCTTCTCCAGCCTATTCTCTCACTGCCTTGCATGTCAACTACAACGTTTTCATGAGGGCATGAAACAGGGTAAGCAGGGGGGTGTGTGGAGTACTAAAAGAGGTATGTTTTTGATGATCATTTCAATATATTTTCACTAGAACTTGTAAACCTTTTTGTGTCATGAACTTGAAAAGCAATAAATAATTATAGCAAGACATGTGAAATTAATCTGTAAGACTAAAACGCTGACAATTGTCATTTCCTCGTGCAAGAAGGAGTGAAAACGAAAAGTTTCCGTTCCAAAGGGAAGGACAAGGATGAGAAAACCGTTGTCCCTTTGACGGGAGACCGAATTCAAACAAGGCTAAGCATATCAAAGCAAATCGGCCCTAAAAAGGAGATGGAGACGCCAGCTCGGCGTAGGAGAGAAAAGAGATGATTAAGGATTAATGGTTCGGCGAATCCCTCAGGATCCTTGATCCTGAGGGATCACTGTTTTATCTATCTTGTTACTTAGACATCTCCGCCATCACCCTTATAAAAAGGGACAACACTGTTAGCTTTAGAGAGTTCGACATGATTATGTTTTTATGTAATTTCTATTGAGATCAAAACTTTGATCATCGAGTCTCGATAAGAACTGGTTTATTGTAATTTTGTTTCATGCATTAATACAAACTTGGTGATTACTTCATCTCTGAGTCTGGATTAACCTAAAGCGGTGTACCCCTGGAGGCTAAGGGCCCGACCTTGGAGGACACTTGCTCCTGTATTATTACGATTTGATTTCTGCGTGGTTTGCTTATCGTCGTTATTTGGTAATCTGATGTGCTTTATAAGTTTACATCACATGCTCTGTTATGTTTAGTTCATCAAGGTTTCCACAGACAGAACTGTTGTATTGACTCTGCATTATATTACTGTTCTTTTCAGAGTTGATCTAATATTGCTAGTCTTAGTAGAATACTGTCATTATTCCATTACAGAGTTTTTGTGTTGTACATTTGTGTTACAGGATTCATCTTGAGAGTTATGTTCTTTACGATTGTTGGATTCAGAAGTAACGCTGTTCTATTTCGAAACGCAGTCGTATTCCTTTTAATTGAGATTGATGCTTAGATCAGATTACTATTCAAGCGTGTTGTGTGCATATATGGTTTCCAAGTGCTGTTCTATAACTTATCAGTAATCAATGCTGTTCCATTAGTGTGTGCTGTTTGATCTGCCTTAAGAGTGAAAGATTGTTGTTTGATTACGATTAATGCATTTGAGTTAGTAGATTAAGTTTGATTACTGCTTGAGAGACTTAGTTGTTTAGCTGTTGTTCCTTTTAAGAATTGCCGTTCCATTTCGGATTTGCTGTTCCATTATAGACTTGCTGTTCTATTTCTTCTTTGCCGTTCCATTTTCTTATCCGCTATTCCATTTACTGGCATTTGTTATTTTGGTGTGGGAGACGATCTAAGGCTGTAGTGAGCCTTGGAATTTATTGTCTGGTTCCCAGATCCAAGATCCGTTCTCTGATTTCCTTTTCCATCAGTTTCCAAAGGGACGGGTTATCGCTACCGAACCCTTGACTGATAAGTTGCCTAGTTTTCTGAGTGTGTGATTTACTCTTTTGAAGTAACTTAGCTGTAGACAAGCATCCGTTTACTCTTGTATTTCTGAATGCTGTACTACTAGCATTACTCTGACAAATGATAGCCTCAGACCAAGACACTCTTTGAAATAACAAAACGCTCCCGGATTGACATATTAATGTGAGGTAATTAGAGGTTAAAGAGACCCTTTTTATAGCTCTACAACTGCAGCTATCATATTGACTATATTTTTTCCTATCTGTGTGAAGAAAGATGACAAATAGGGAGGAGGATTGTTGGGTTGATGTTGTTTATCCATAAAATTCTGGCAAAGGTGACTGAGTTCAGACTGGGACAATTTAGATGATTTCTCTAGTAATTCTCCAAGGGAAATGGGGGTGAGGTCTTGACTAGGCTGAAACTGTAGCATTTCATTGATTGAATTTGCCGTTATTGTGAAAAGAACAGTTTGATTTGGGGACATTATTGCTCTGAGGGTGGGATTATAATTGGCGTGACATTGATGGATAATGTCAGGGAAAATGCACACAGAGGGGAGCATGTACCTTGGGAGATTTGATTCCCAAAGTCCTATGGGATCAGAGCCATTCAAGTAATTGTCCCAGCATTGGCAAAACACTTTCAAGGAGCTTTCTTTAGTTACCAGGTCTTTTATTTGAAAATATTTACTGCTAAGGGTAGATAATCCAAATCTCTGTGAGGAGTAGTAATAGGAGCTATACTGAGGGCCACAAGGGTTTCCATTTCTGGTTCTTGTGGATTCAGATAGGAAAATGGGGTTTTCAAATAGAATTGGTGAAAATAGAGGGTCTTGGGAGTCTTCAATTCTAAATTCCATAACTGAATTATAATGAATTTGGGTTTTTTCAAAGTAATTATAGAGGCAATAATGTATTTACAGGGTTTCTAGAAGGAAACTGGTAAATACCTATTCTTCAGTGATAGGCAATGGAGAACAGGTTCACTGGGTGCAAATGGTGGACTGGAGCGGCATCAGACTGCAAGTTTCATGGTGGTTGACAGTTGATGTACGAGCTGGTCGACTTCAACGTTCATGTTGCATGCATGTGCTTTTAGAATAAGGACGAAAAACTATTTTAACTTTGTTTTTATGCAAAGTCAAAGCTTTTGGCAGGTTCGGGATTTGGATAGATGGCGTCAGTGGGGAGGTGATTTGACATTTTGTCCTTAGCGGGAGGCAGTAAGCAGGTTTCATCGCACCGCTAGTGGAGGGTAAGTGGTATTTGGGAAAAAACGCACGATTCCATACACTGCTTGACATGTAGCAATGGTACTATTCACGAAAACACTCACCATCACATGCTAAATGTCAACAGTGGAGGCTCGTGTGATATGCACGATGATTGTTCGATCTGTGGGATTCGATCAGACGGTTGTCGGGGAGGTGGAGTGGTGGAAGGTTAACGGAGGGCGGGCCCAATATTAATTAACGTGTTAATCATATCGAGGGGTAAAGCGATTGGTCCAAAAATTTATTAATTAATGGTGGGAATTAATTAATCCTTGTTTTGGCATAGAGGGGGCCAGGTTCTTAATTAACCATGGATTGGTTAATTAATTCCATTTTTTTATTATGGTTATATTTAACCTCTAGATGGAATACGTAATATTTGGAATTTATATACTAATACGGGCGCAGGTAGTATGTTTTTGGGAAATAAATAGTATTATTAATTAGTGGTTAATATGACTTTATGGAATGTGAAATGTGCACTAAGTTTAAAACATTCTCATCATACACATTTAAAACTTAGGCTAAGTGAATATGAGGGTTTATATGGAGAGTATTTCATTTTCCCTAAGTAAAATAGAATTTTACCTTAGGGGAATGAATAACTTATGAAGGGGGGTGAATATTGATGAAGGTTCTTAAGCACTTAAGCATTATAAATTATTGGGCCGAGGGTCCGGTCCCTCCAAAAGTTAAAGAAATGCTCTGAGCCCCTCTAACTTTGGTAATTACCTTTAGTACTTAGGGAATTAGTGAATATTTTTAGGGGAATGAGTAGGGAAGTTAATTATTTTGACTTTGAATGTTGAAGTGCCTTTTTATATGATCCATGCCTTTGCTTAGTGATGAAAGTAAAAGATTTAAACATTTAAACTTGCCATTCATCACACATTTATTCTGCAACCATCATCTACTTATCCTACCTACTTTATCCTAGCATTTTCACTTCTTTATTAGGGTGCACTTGGACTGGCAAACCCTTATCAAACTTTCTTTTCTTTTACATAGTGATGCCTATATAAGTCTACACTTATTACATCCGAGGGCTTAGATTAAATTGTTGAGCTCATTTTATTCACTCTACCTATCTACTTATCTACCAAGATTACACTGTTTGGCAGATATTTATTCTCTACTTCTAAAACATGAAATTGAAAATATGAACTAGTCAAGCTTAAACTATTTGACTATTCATGAATTGTGGCATAGGTGACAAGTTGCACATAATTTTTTATTATACAAAAATAAAAGGTAGTGGCATTTAGACTTGCACACTTTCCTAGTATTTTATTTTTGTTGGGGTTCATTTTCTTTCATTTTTTGACCTCTTTTTTATTCTTTTCACCCTTTGAATTTTCTTTTAGGGTATACCCTATTTACATTTTTTAATTTTTTGATTTTTTACAAATGTGGAAAACCTTTGCAACATGTAAAGGTATGAACATAGTTCAAAGGTAAACCAAGTCAATCATGATATATGACACCTATTGGTATAGTGGCATAACAGTGTTCACCTACAGGTTGCTCCAATGTGGCCTGCATTGATCACCTACAGGTTTCTCCCCTTTGCACCTGTGTTGGTTCTATAAATTCAGGAAAAAGAGAGAGAATATTGAAGCCTCCATTTCCAGATGCTTCTAATCTCTGTTGTAACCATTTACCTGAGATAAAACTTTCAAATCATATCCTATCCTACCTTGGAGTTTCCATCCCTTATCCTTATATCTCATCCTCCCATCAAGAGTGGATATCAATCCCAAGATTGGTAAAAGGATAAGAACTCCCAACTTACCTCTCTCCTCTATATATTTACAGCCTTTCATATGCAAGTGGTTGGATTTTGGAGATTCATTCTACCCTTATGCTGCTACTGTGAGAGTTATCTTTTCATGCATTTAGGGTGATTGGAGGTGCACTTTGTAACAAAGGAAAGACCAGTCAACAACTTGGAGGATATCTTATACAAGATCAACACCTATTTATGGTTGTAACTCACTCCATTTATATCAATACAAAGAGTTCTTTTTTTTCCTGTATGTGAAGTCATTATTTCATGTATTTCAATACCACGTTTATCTATTGAATAAAGTAGATAGATGATGCTACATAGATCTCATAGTTTCTTGGCTTGTGTTATCTGGTTGTGCAAGTTCTAATTTTGGTAGTTGGAGCTAGGATTGGAGCATTCAAGCTAAATAAGGAGCGAAACATACGACATATTCCAAGTAGGTTTCATCTATTCATATACTTACTTTAATGAAAAATTGGGTCCTTTGTCTTTCTGTTGTTATAGGTCATCCCACTAGACTTGGGGGAGATATTTTTGTCCATAGTCATAAATTATGCATAAAAAATTGGCGACTCCACTGGGGATCGATGTATTCCCTTGGTGTTTTCTTTTTCCATTGTGTTTGAGTACCTCTTTGATAGACCTTTGCGACGTTACCTAGCCAAGAACAGACCTAGGAAGTGATTTAATTGAGTCTCTTTTGAAATTTTTGTGTCAGAATTCTCTATCCCTAGACCAACACTCCCCCATTGCCTCTGACAGAGAATTTAACCCCACCTGGGCCCTCTTTGTGCCTGTGCTGCAAATCAGTGGTGCCTCTTTTTCACCTGCATTGATCCTTGTTCTTGTATGAATTTTGCCTTATTTTATTAGTGTTTCTTTGATTGGCCTACTTCCAAATGACCTTCCCTGAGTCTTGAGTGTCATATCGTCTCTCTGAAGCCTCCATTTGGTTTTCATTTATTTTTTATTGCCTTTGGTAAGAATTGGTTTTGATTTTTCTTTATTCTTATCATTTGGTTGCTTGCAAACTGGTTTCATTTGGTCATTGGTCGCTTGGATGAATTGTTGTTCTAGTCCTCATTCTAAAAAGTGCATTTGAATTAGTGATTAAACATTTGTATCTTAGTTTTCCTCATTTCAAAAATTAAGTGTGTTGAAAAGAAAAATATTTGCAGTTGCATCTAGGGTTTTGTGTGTGAAATTGGAATTCCCTAGTGTGAATTGTGTATGAGTGTTAATCACCTTTGAGTGTCATCTCTTTTGGTTTTTTTAATTTTAACCCAATTTCAGTTTGAGTCCTTTGTTCATGAAATCTCAGATTACTTTTGATTTCATTGGAGTCCTCTTGTATTTTTTTTGAATAATTCTCTTGCATACATCACATTTTCACGTTAGAATTCTCATTTTCACAGTAGGAAAGGAAATTGTGTATAGATTAAGTTTGCCTAGTTTTCAGGGAATCATGCATAGTTTACATTGCATGTTTTGGCATATTTTAATGCTTTGAATTGAATTGGAATAATGAAATTGAAAGATATAGTTAGGAAGCTCTTGTTTGTTGCATATTTGTTTATTGCATCATTGTTTGCACCTCTTCCCTACACTAGATAGGTTTCATCGAAATTGAAAAGAGTTATTTTTCTCATATTAGTTGCACCATAGGTGTGCTCAAGTGACATCAAGTTTCGAGCCTTGAAACTAAAATCTAATTCAAGATAAAATATAAAATTCACCTTAATTAACCTAAGGAGCATTTGTAACACTAATGTAAACATTTAGAGGTCTAGGCTAAAGAAGTGTTTTGGCATCGTTAATCATAGGAGTTGTCGTTGTTTTCCAGTGTTGTATCCTAGGGGTGAAATCTTGTTTCACATATGTAAGTGTATAGGATCATTCTCCATGTACCTTTGGGTATATTGGATGGTGCTCCACACATGATAAGTATATGGAAACACTCTCATTGAATGGTTACAAATTAGACAACACTACTAAAGACTGCACTTCCACGTACTGTCGAGTATATTTTGGAATTCCACCCTAGGTTTCTATCCATCCATAGGTAACTACTGATTTGGCTATCGTGTACGCTGTGATAGACTGAACACAAAATTTGGGGAGATTGCCTACACGTATGTTAAGTCCTTGGTTCTCCAAGGTGTATATTGCAGTTCACAGTTTCTTGTTAAACCTTTATGCCTAGTTACCCCTTTTTTTATTTGCGTTTTTAATTTCTAAAATCAATTAATTGACCACGGAAGAACATCTTTACCATGGAAAAACTCCTTAGTAGATCTTAGGTTGAGACTAATGGCAATGGATCTTAAGTTCACTAGTCAAGGAGGCCCCTCTAATAGGAATCATGGTCCATTTCCTTCTTTTGGAAATAGTGGTGCTCCTTATATGGAAATGTTGTCCCTTCTCAGATTTACCATTAGTTTTCTAGTTTGGTTATTTTCGACCCCTATGGTTCCGAATGTCCAAATTGCTTCTCAACCAATTTCTCCTCCACCTAAACCATATCATCCTCATGTTGATCCTAAAGTTTACCCTTTTCCTTCTTCACCTATTATTTCTTCATCTCTTTCTTTCTCCTCACCTAGTGAAAGTATTGATTCTAGTAACCAGGAAGCTAAGAAGAAGAAGAAAAGGACGAAGAAGAAGAAGTAAAATAAGTAGGGGGGAAACCAAGAAACTATTGCTACAGGTGTAAATAGTATGGAACAATCTTCCAACCAGCCCCATAAAGTTAAATTCCCTTGCATGTTATGTAAGGGTGACCACCTTCTTAGAGATTGACCTAGTATTCCCAAGGTATTATAAGTGTGCTCCTTTGTTGTCAACTTTTGGAGATCATGCTGGTGACAAACCCTCAACTACTGATAGGAAGGTCCATGGGAAAAAGGGTAAAGTCAAATTTCACTGTAAGTTATGTGAAGGGAATCATCATATTCACTTTTTTCCTTATATGGATGAAGCCTCAAAAGTGTTGGAAAACCTTACAACTTCTCAGCCTCATCTTCCAACTATTTAACGAAATATTTATCCAAATCTTCCACTAGTTAATGAAGTGATTGATCAAAATCCATCTCCAATTAATCTCGATCTCTCTGAACATGAATCCCATGAGTCTGTTCCTGACCAACCATTGGTTTAGAAAATTTTTGACTCGATTCCGCCTTCAGTCAATCGTAATTTTCTCGTAGAGAGTGAGGATCATACCACTCAAGTCCTTCTAATTTCTTCAAATTCTAATGAATAGGGGGGGAATCCTCCTATTCCTACTGCACTGGGGGATATTTCTCCCATTCCCATAGCAAAAGGGAGAATTTCTCCTGTTCCCATGACACCCCCTCCAAGTAGCATGGTCACTTCCTTTGCTTGGAGTCAACTGGAAGGATATCGTCTTCCTCCTTACGTCCCCTTCTAGATCATAGTACAAGCTTATAATGCACTTGTACCTAGAACAACCATAGATGAAATCTCATATATTAGTATTATGTCCTCAACTGCTTGGCAATATTTTGGTTCTCCACAGCTTATGCCCATTACTTAGAATGTGTTGGCTTTTAACAGAGGAACCAGTCAACTGTTATGGATCCTTCCTAAGTTTCCTATTACTTTGGGAGGAAAGATTGTCTATATCTATGCGATGGTATTCCAAGGCCCTTTGGATTTTAATTTAATCCTTGGGCTTGACTATATTTATGTCATGGGAACTCTTGTTTCTTCACTCTTTCATGTGATGTGTTTTCTGAATGAAGGAAGAATCGTGACCATTGACCAACTTTTATTCATTGGTCTTAATTTGACTCCCAATAAACTAACATCCCTAAATGGTCCTTATATGCAAGTGGTATCCTCCCCGCCACAGGTTAATTACATGGAATCTTATTCCATGTTCATGTCTACTGATAATCTGGTAGGTGATATGGTGCATCATTTACTGGGAGCATTGGAGTATGATATTTCCATTAGATCCCTTTATATATATCCCTTCCATATTATTATTCTCTCATCTGATGAGAACCTCTTGGAAGCCATGGCCTCTTCGCAGTCATGATTAAGGTCCCTGAAGAAGAGTTCATTTTCTTGTGTCAAGCTCCTTAAAAAATGAAATAAGGTCCTCAGAGTAGAGTTCTTTTTCTTATCTAAAGCTCTTTAAAAAATGAAATAAGGTTCCCAGAGCAGAGCTCCTTTTCTTATGCCAAGCTTGGTAAAAAATGAAACAAGGTCATGAGCAAAGTTCCTTTTCTTGTGTCAAGCTCATTAACAAATGAAACAAGCTCTTATGAGGATAGTTCTTTTACTATGTCAACCTCGTTAAAAAATGAAATAGATTCCTATAAGCATAGTTCTTTTCATGTGTCAAGCTTGTTAAAAAATGAAACAAATCCCCTTTCAATTTGAGTCTTTGATTAGATAGCGTAAATTCCCAATCGAATCTTTCACTTGATCTCATAAATGGACCTTCATTCCATCCACCTGTTAGTACCCAATAGTCTACTTAGGTGAATGAAATGAAGCTTGGCAGGCATCTACCTCAAATTGAGTCATTACGCTGGGGGCATGCAAACTTATTTCAAGCACAGTTTTTCTCTTTTCCAAGCTTTTGTAAAAGTGAAACCACTTTCAAGCATAATTTCCTACATTTCAAGCTTGCATAAAAAATAAACTAATTTCAAGCATAGTTTCCCATGTTTAAAGCTTTTGTAAAAATGAAACCATTCCCATTTTATCCCTCGTTATTTCCATTTTATTAGCTTTTTTTTCTAGATGATCCTTAGTTTTTCATTCCATCATTACCATCTTCTTGGTCGATCATACGCTTTCACTTGATTTTTTACACTTTCCTGAGGAACCGCTATGATGAGTGGTCTTAATAGCCAGCTTCTTGACCTTTGCGTGTTTTGAGCAGTTCCATAATGACCAAAACCATTTTCTACCCTTTATACCACTCGATCCTCCAGGAGGAGTCATATTTTAGCTATTTTCAAAATCCAAAAATATGAAAAGATCATGGAACACATGTCTTTTTGAACTCATAAAAGTGAATGAAAAGACATCTACTTAGTATAAATTTAACCCTTTTTCGAACTAAGATAAACTTTTTACGAAAAAGGAAAATCCTTATTCGAACATGGCTAAGAGGTTCTCTTGAGTATTGTTTTCTACCTTTTTGGACTTGAGAGACTATCTATGAAAAGGGACATGTGGAGTTTTATTTTTCACATCTTTTTCAAACTCTCTAAACATGAAAAGGTGTCGAGTTTTACCTTCAGTGGACTCGTTAAAACATCAAACAATGATGGACTTGTCAAACATGAAAAGGTCAAACCTATCCTTCTCAGGGTTCATTCATCCTAAGGGTGAACTTATAGATCAAGCATATGTTATCCTCCTCAATATTTTTAAAAAATAAAGAGGTACTGACTAGTATGGTCAAGGAAATTGGGAAAATAGGGTATTCCATTTTCTAATGGAAGCGAGTCGCTCTTGAACATGACACTCTTCCACTTCATCTCCGTGGTTGTTGGGTTGGGTAATATGCTTGTATTTTGGTTATCATATCGTTCTTAGAGCCTCCATTTCATTTTTGGGTCAATGCTTCCAACTCCATTTCAGTGTCGTCGATGTGTTCAAGAGAAGTCATTCAACTTATATCTATTGCAATAGTCTTAAGCCTTCATTCCATGTTTTCATTTCCTGATCCAGTTCCATATCAGCATCATTCTGATCATTCTATCTCATCTATCATACCCATTTTCTATCTTTGATGGGGGATACATCAAGGCCCTCCTGTGACGACTTGCTTCCTATCGACATCATCATATTATCCAAGAAGTTGACTTAAAGACACCCATCGGTATCTTGGTGCTTGCATACATCAATGGAAAGTTTCCTCACTCTCAACGACATGTTTACATCATTGGCCTTAGACCGAAATATTCTGTGTGGTGTTTGACATCAACTCATTTATTAACACCATATGGATTGTACTTGAGTACCATGAGAGCCTTTAACATCATTAGTGGTTTCTCTCATGTTTGATAATGGCTTACATCATTGGCTGGTAATCATATAGTGTCTACCATGTTCGACTTCAACTCATTGATTCACATGGTTAGACTCATACATTGGTTGGTCATGTGAACGAGGTAGAAGACTCGAGATCTAGTTTCCACCATCAAGGCTACGATTTTAGGATTATACAAGATCACTATGTATGATGGCTATGATCATACTGACAATCATCTAGTCATGGGTCCACCATCAGTCATTAGTGGACATGTCTTTTGATCATTATACATGTACTATTATCTTATGTGTTGAGCATGGGTATGACTCCCTCAGAAAAAGGATTTCATGATGTAAATGTATTATAACAGAAGATGATCTCGTCGGTTGTTTTTGATCCCTACTTGTCACAAGGTAAAGCACTATAGTCATCAGTCATTGTTGGAAATAATACTGAGAGGGGGGGGGGGGGTGAATCAATATTATCAGATCAGATAAAACTTTTTCAATTTCATACTCAGATTCATACACGCAACTTCAGTTAAGGATATCAGCGTATATACGTGACTTCATTAAGGGCAACTAGCGTACATGCAGTAATCTTATGATTCAGTTAACTTATCTTCAGTAAATGCATCAGAACATTATTAACCATATTAACAGTAAACAGGTGCAGTATAACAGAACAGATCATCACACATAAGGCACACACATGAACACCATGATATAAGGTGGAAACCCAATGTGGGTGAAAACCAGCTGCTGCAATTTGTTTCTATCTTCCTTTAATAAGAAACTTCTTTTACAATGTACTGGTGCAGTCCTTTACCAGCACGCAGGCTACAACCTGCAGAGGGCTACAACCCTCATAGCTCTTGTACTAGCCGATCCATTTACTAGTACGTAGGTGCCAACCCTACAGAAGGCTACAACCTTCACTCGTTTTCCAGCTGCTCCTGGAAGGGAGCTACAACCCCCTGGTTCTTGTACTGGCTGATATGTTTACCAGTACGTAGGTGCCGGCCTACGATCTTCCCGGGACCACGTTTCATACATTTTCATACTGGATCCATAAGACAATCACCATTGTAGTACAACCTGCATCATCAATCACTGAAACACCCAATACTGAATCACTGAAACCTTGTCAACAACATCATAACAACAACCAGATCCAACTCCATCTTCAAATATCATACTTCACATTGTATACGCTACTTGGATGAACCCAACCTGCGTGTATACGCTCTTTTACCAAAACCAACCTGCGTACAGATCTGCAAATTCAAGCTTAAAACTCCGCAGATATATCAGACATCAAAACATACCTAGATCATAATAATAATAAACATGCGTCAGTAGATCTAGTCTGTCCACAGTCAAACCATATGAAGATAATTATTCCAAGCCTTGAGATCTCGTTCCATCATCCTCCACATGAGTGAAACCTTGGTTCAGATCACCAACCCATAACCAGCATTTGGATCTCACACTTCCTCAGATCTTCATCACTCACACACACTCACTCCTTGCTTACCTCCCTTTTCCTAATGATCTTCTCCTTATATAGCCTTAGGCCCTTCACAATACCACGGTCCAAAACCATAGTAACACAACACCATCAACTTCAAAACTAGGGATCGACACGCCCGTCGAGACACCATGGTCCAAAACCATAGGCACAACTTCCAAGGACTAACCGCCACGGACCAAAGGTACGTTTTCACATGTACACGCTTTTACTGAAGCCAACCTGCGTGTACACGCTGATTTTCCTTACTGAACCTGCGTATATCGCTTTCTTGTCCTGTTGTACTAAGATCTGTCCTCTGATTAAGTTGCCATCACCTGTACCTGCCTCTGAGTGAGTTGCCATCAAGGACAACACTTGTATCATAATGCCAACAATCTCCCCCTTTGGACTTGATGGCAACCACCACACCAAGTCACTCTCCCCCTTTGACATCAAGGGCAAAGTGTGGACCAAGATATTCTCTTCTTTGGTATACCTTCTGCTGTCCATACTCCCCCTGAGTACTTGCTGAAATCTCCAAATGTGCTCCCCCTTTGTGTATGCCAAAGTGTACCAATCTATCCATCCTGCTCTTGCTGAATTGTGCTGTTCATGCTCCCCTTGACTGTAGGCAAGATCTGCAAAAGATGTTCTTCAAGAAGAACAAAGACTTATATAGAAAACCTTCCTATCACCAAAAGACTCAATACATACATTCATCACCCAACCTAGTTGGGATATACCAATATTGACTCATCCACCTAACCATGTGGAGATACATTAAGAGTTTACTCATGTTAAGACATGAACATTACATCATTCATCCCAGGCATAGTGGGGAAACCAACATAGGCCGTTACATGACCTTGACATCATAAAAGCGACATGACATAGTGATGAAATATCTAGACCAAGACTTATGAAAGCCACCAACAGCATCATGATCTGTACCATAAGCATCAGCCTGCAATACCATTCCTTTGATCAAACAGCAAGATGTATCATTTAGCTTCATAGACTTTATCAACAACTTCTAACCATAATGCCAACAATGCATTATTTGAAGTATATGCTCCCCCTGAGCCTGTGCCATAAGTATCAAGACATTTCCAGACATCCTCAGCAGACTGTAACTGTTAACCAATAGAGCATATACTGGACTGGATCATATCAGACCCCTTTTCTGAGTCTGTTCCCACTGCTTTTTCACAAACTGACATATACGCGACTTTGCAGTGTGAAACTCGCGTATATACGCGGCTTTCCTTCATGAAACTTGCGTATGAGAATTAGAACACTAAAGTTTTACACCTTCAGCTCCCCCTGAGTCTGTTATGTCTGTGATGTGCTGAGTACCCTGTGCTGTGCCATATTTTTTTGACTGAACTTCCTTCTTCTTCCATATCTTCAAGCATGTTGATGATTTCTTCTTATCATGGGCTTTGTTCCTGCAATCTCTTGCTTTATGTCCAAACTTGTTACATGCATAGCATCTTACATGTTTCATATTCCTCTTATAGCAATCAGCAGCTTTGTGGCCAAACATATTGCAAGAAAAGCAATATCCATTAAAGTACCTTGAATGTGATGATCTTTCTGCATGATGGTCTTGAAACCTTCTTCTTCTACATATGGCTGCAACATGTCCAGGATTATGACATACATGGCATTCAACATTATTCATGGGAGGAGTAAAAGATTTTCTTTGAGGAGTCTCTTTCCTTGGTTGTTGATGGGGTTGTCCTTTCATCTCCTTGTAGAGCCTTTCAGATTTTGCATTAGAGTTTCTTGTCTTACTTTGTGAACCGGATTCACCTTCAATAGACTCATGAAAACCAAGACCAATTTTGATAGCAGGGGACCTTTGACTACTAAGAATATCATCCAAGATCTTAGTACTATCTTGAAATCGTAATAGTTTATCTTTTTCTTCTAATTTACTTTTCAAGATTTTTACCTCAACTTGATGTTGTTCTTCTTTTTCCAGACATTTCTTCTTCAAGGTCTCTTCAGCTTTCCTTCCTTCGTCCAGCTGATGCCTTAGTTTGAGGATCTCGTTTTCTTGCTCTTTATTCAGCGCTAGCAGCATTTGTCGAATTCTGGAGGCACATTCCAACTGATCTTCTAATCTGATGATTTCTTCTTTGAGGGCATTCTCCCTTTTGCTAGGTAGATCTTGCTGATCTATGGTTTGATCTGATGCTTCATTTGCTTGTCCATATTCATTCTGAGGTGATTCAGGATCTGAATTCTTGCTTCCACTCAACGGCAGGTTGTCATTGTTCCTTTGAGCTGTTTTCTTCTTCTGACGCGCTTTCTTCCCCATTGTTCTACGAATCTCCTTCAAGCGATCAAGCTTCTCTGAAGGACCTGCTCTGATACCAATTGTTGGAAATAATACTGAGAGGGGGGGGTGAATCAGTATTATCAGATCAGATAAAACTTTTTCAATTTCATACTCAGATTCATACATGTAGCTTCAGTTAAGGATATCAGCGTATATACGCGACTTCGTTAAGGGCAACTAGCGTACATGCAGTAATCTTATGATTCAGTTAACTT
Source organism: Pinus tabuliformis (assembly GCA_031772625.1). Classification (NCBI taxonomy): domain Eukaryota; kingdom Viridiplantae; phylum Streptophyta; class Pinopsida; order Pinales; family Pinaceae; genus Pinus; species Pinus tabuliformis. Next base: position 181,274,099 of record CM062816.1, on the reverse strand, counting down.
ATCTTTAGTAGATGCATCAGAACATTATTAACCATATTAACAGTAAACAGGTGCAGTATAACAGAAAAGATCATCACACATAAGGCACACACATGAACACCATGATATAAGGTGGAAACCCAATGTGGGTGAAAACCAGCTGCTGCAATTTGTTTCTATCTTCCTTTAATAAGAAACTTATTTTACAATGTACTGGTGCAGTCCTTTACCAGCACGCAGGCTACAACCTGCAGAGGGCTACAACCCTCATAGCTCTTGTACTAGCCGATCCATTTACTAGTACGTAGGTGCCAACCCTACAGAAGGCTACAACCTTCACTCGTTTTCCAGCTGCTCCTGGAAGGGAGCTACAACCCCCTGGCTCTTGTACTGGCTGATATGTTTACCAGTACGTAGGTGCCGGCCTACGATCTTCCCGGGACCACGTTTCATACATTTTCATACTGGATCCATAAGACAATCACCATTGTAGTACAACCTGCATCATCAATCACTGAAACACCCAATACTGAATCACTGAAACCTTGTCAACAACATCATAACAACAACCAGATCCAACTCCATCTTCAAATATCATACTTCACATTGTATACACTACTTGGATGAACCCAACCTGCGTGTATACGCTCTTTCACCAAAACCAACCTGCGTACAGATCTGCAAATTCAAGCTTAAAACTCCGCAGCTATATCAGACATCAAAACATACCCAGATCATAATAATAATAAACATGCGTTAGTAGATCTAGTCTGTCCACAGTCAAACCATATGAAGATAATTATTCCAAGCCTTGAGATCTCATTCCATCATCCTCCACATGAGTGAAACCTTGGTTCAGATCACCAACCCATAACCAGCATTTGGATCTCACACTTCCTCAGATCTTCATCACTCACACACACTCACTCCTTGCTTACCTCCCTTTGCGTAATGATCTTCTCCTTATATAGCCTTAGGCCCTTCATAATACCACGGTCCAAAACCATAGTAACACAACACCATCAACTTCAAAACTAGGGATCGACACGCCCGTCGAGACACCATGGTCCAAAACCATAGGCACAACATCCAAGGACTAACCGCCACGGACCAAAGATACGTTTTCACATGTACGCGCTTTTACTGAAGCCAACCTGCGTGTACACGCTGATTTTCCTTACTGAACCTGCGTATATCGCTTTCTTGTCCTGCTGTACTAAGATCTGTCCTCTGATTAAGTTGCCATCACCTGTACCTGCCTCTGAGTGAGTTGCCATCAAGGACAACACTTGTATCATAATGCCAACAGTCATCATGTCTGACTTTGTGCTTTAGGGGGCACTCCGTTATAGGATATTTTGTCACATCTAATCAATAGGCCTCTTAATGGGATCAATCAACATCCTATTTCCCCTTTACATAATCACTTCACAAATCTCTATGCATTACTCTCTCATTCCCTAGAGTTTCTACACCAAACTGCATCTTTTGATACAATTTTAGGACCAATGCTCACTGGCCTCTTGTTGGACTGTGTTCACCTACATGTTGCTCCATTGTGGTCTACATTGATCACCTATAGGTTGATCCCCTTTGCACCTACGTTGGTTCTGGAAATTCAGGATAAATTCAGAGGATCCCAAAGCCTCCATTTCCAGAAGCTTCTAGGATCTGTTGTAACCATTTACCTCAGATAAAATTTTTGAATCCTATCCTATCCTACCTTGGAATTTCCATCCCTTATCCTTAGATCTCATCCTCCCATAAAGAGTGAATCTCAATCCAAATATTGGTAAAAGGATAAGAACTCCCAATTTACCTCACTCCTCTATATATTTACAGCCTTCCATATGCAAGTGGTTGGCTTTTGGAGAGTGATTCTACCCATATGCTGCTACTATGAGAGTTATCTTTTCATGCATTTAGGCTGATTAGATGTGAACTTTGTGACAAATTAAGGACAAGTAAACAACTTGGAGGAGTGCTTCTATAATATCAACACCTCTTTAAGGTTGTAACTCGCTCCATTTATATCAATACAAAGAGTTCTTTGTTTTCCTATATGTGAAGTCATTATTTCATGTATTTCAATAGCATGTTGATCTATTGAATAAAGTAGATAGATGATGCTACATAGATCTCGTAGTTTCTTGGCTTGTGTTGTCTGGTTGTGTACTTTCTAATTTTGGCAGATGGAACTAGGATTGGAACATTCATGCCTAAGAAGGAGCGAAACATATTACAAATTCCAAGTAGGTTTCATCCCTTCATCTACTTACTTTAAGGAAAACATTGGGTCCTTTATCTTTCTGTTGTTCTAGGTCAGTCCACCAGACCTAGGGGAGATATCTCTGTCCGAAGTCATAAATCCCACATAACATATAGGTTACACTTTTGGGCCAAATGTGGTGATGAAATTTCAAGTTTTTCATCTTTTATCGAATTGAAGCCCTCAAAATTCCTCTTTGGTGAAGTAATATTTCAATTGCATTTTGCAGACACATTTGTTCACATAAGGTTTTTTTCAACTATTTAAATAAATTGAAAAATAAAAGGTACCCTTTTGAAGAGGACTTGTAAATGAAGATAGTGGTGTTTAAAAAAAAAACGTTGTGTATATTTTATGATATTGATTTTTTATTCAGCCTCTTTAAAACAGTTCAAAAAAATTTCAAGCATTATGTTTAAAAGAAATTAAATGAAAAACATCTTATGAATTCGAAAATGTCAAACTCATATGCCATTAGATAGAGGATTCCATCATGAATCCAATGTGATCAACTCTTCCAGCTAAGGAAAGATTTATCCCTAAGTCCACTAGGGTACAAAATGGTGTTGTTGGAAATTTTGCAGAAGTGGTGCTGAAATTGTGGATGTTAGACTTAAGAGGCTTGATCAAGTGCCTAAGTTTCAAATCCAAATTTCTCAATCAATGGTTTCGTAAACCCTCAATTGATCCATATACCTAGTTAGCAGGGGCTCGATTGAGCGATATGGCTCGATCGAACTACATAACACGATTGAGCCTCTATAATTAAAAATAAAATTGAATGATCTAAAATTAATCTTTTACCTCATTTTAAAATTCCAAATCTTATTAGAATTTTAGTTTTCATGTCATGTAGAAAGCTTATTAAATTTAGTATTAATATTAAAAGAATATTATTGTTATTATTAAATTAAATGATGAAATTACATTAATATAAAAATTTAATATTAATATATTTTAATGTTAATATTAAATTTATTAATTTTGGATTAATATAATATTTTTAACTTTATTATAATATAAATTTTCTTATATTATAATATATGCTATCACAACCACATTAATAAATGTGGTTCATATACGCCATAAGTGTCAACAAAAGAGTCATACAAGCTGACTCAATATGTTAATTTTATTTAACCTATTCTTTTTATAAATCTAACATAATAAAATATATAATATTTTTAAAATATTGAAGTAATCATAACCTAAAGCTACCTTTAAATAAATAAAACCTAAACAGTTTCAATTTGAAGACATGAAACACTATATGTATCTTTGCTAGAGGTGGTTGGAACATTAATATTTTGGAAAAATTTAGATAATATTTCCATGGGAAATTATCATTTTCCCTCTAGGTGAATTTACAACACAGATTTGAAATATTGCATTTTAAATATGTATTATATAAAAAAATAAATTTTTGTATGACATCAAAATAAATAAATAAAATTATTTAAACATAATATTTTCATTGTCAAAGTATATTTTAATAATAGTCTAAGAGATGAACGAGCTTTGCTAGAGTTTCATCTCTTCATCTCTGAATATTGCCTACAAACTCTGAAAACCTAACACAACTTTGATACTTCAATCCATGATTCTCCTCCAATAGATGGATGTTGGTAGATTGATGAGAAAATCAACTGGGGGGGCAGATCCCCTCCTACAATAGAGTAGCGGATGGAGAAACTAATGCCAAGAGTAGTTCATCTAGGGGTAAGAACCAAGAAGGCAACAACAATGGAAGCCCTATGATGGGGGTGAGAAGGCAGGCATGAATTAGGGGCCAATGCCTGCCAAGAGAAACCAAGAAATTGAAATCTATGATTCCAAATAACAAATTGAAGGAATAGCATAAATTTATGAAATATCACGCATTAATCTACAAATTTATAGGGATCCGGCCATCATAGAAGGATATTATTAAATGGATCCTACTAACATGGAAACCAAAAGGGCACATAGATCTGAAGTTGGGAGCAAAAGGACTTTTTACTATGATCTTCACTAATCTAGAGCATAAGGAGAGGGTTTTTTAAAATGACTCGTATTTCTTCTACAGTGGAGGTTTATTTATGAAATTTTGGGAGAAATGCTACAACCTAGACCAGGAAATGTTTTTGGTAGCACCAGTATGGGTTTGTTTATTATCCCTCCCATTTTATTTTTGGGATCCGAAGATCCTTGAGGGGATAAAAAATTCTATAGGACAATTTGTCAAAGTTGTTGATTCCATGAGAAGAGGGTGCTATACCTCGTATGCAAGGACATGTGTCTACATGAATATCATTGAATCTTTGTCAGAGTATATCAAGCTAGAAGATCAAGATGAAGTTTGGCAACAACCACTGGATTATGAGCATATACCTTTTTAATGCCAGAAATTCCATGAATATAAACATATGTTCTGAGAATGCCCTCAAAACTAGATGGGTCTAATAATTCAAGAAGCTCCTCAGGAAAATCCTAAGACCTAGGATGAGAATGAAGGGTCTCATGTGGTCTTCAATAAAAAAAGGAACCAAAAAGCAAATGAGACTCACAATCAAAATATGCAAAAGAAGAATCAAGGTAACAAAAATAGGTATGATGTATTGATGGAGGTAAATGAATAGCCGAAGGAACGAGGCCAGTCAGAAGTTAAATAAGGTGAGAAGGTAATACCTATTGGAAATAAAAAACGAAAGAGAAAATCTTAAGGAGATTCGGTAGACAAGGATGAAGATGGGAGAGGAAAAAAACCAAGAAATCATGGAAATAGATGGAGTAGGAGACGACCTAGGCACTAAATAAATAGTTCTCAAATGATTACTAAATGAATGGAAACATCTAGATGAATTATTTATACTAGAAGATAAAAATTTTCTATACAAATACACATTTCAGAAATATCAAGCAAAGAAAAACCAAGACGCTAGAGATAATCAAGAAAATTAGGGATCTCAAGCCCCTTTAGAACCCAACTAGATCATCCAGGGTAAAGGGGGCAATAGAAGAGGAAGAAATAATATGCAAGAATCAATCCAAAAGGTGCGAGATTTATTAGTGAATTCAGGAAGGGTGGTACTTCTCTTAGTTGTCTTCCAGCAAATTCATAAGTCTTCCTAATGATAATTGTCTCCTATAGTGTTATAGGCTGCAACATTCAAGGAAGACAAAGGTATCTCAACAAAAGGATCAAACAAGAAAGATTGATCATTATTCTAATTCAAGAAGCTAAGGTATCAGAAGATCGACTAAAGAATATCATCAAATGTTTTACACCGCATTATGAGGTTATGGATTTGGATGCCTGGGTAAGTGCGGGAGGGTTGGAAATCCTATGGAATCCTATGGAGATAATCTTTGAATATTGGTTTATATTTCCTATAATTCTTTCATGGAGGTTTAGACGTATTGGCACTTGAGATTGGGCCTTAATTTCGATGGTTTATAACCCCCACATTCCAAGAGAAAAGGAAGCTTTCGTCCAAATTTTAGGGAATAGTAGAAGGATACATTCAGAGGATATATGGATTCTTGGAGGCGATTTCAATCCTTTTTCATTAATGGAAGAAAAAAAGGGTGGTATATATAGACTTGACCCTGAAATGGAAGCATTTAGAGATATGATCCATGACATGCGACTAGTGGATATCCCTACAATTAATGGAATCTACACTTGATACAATCGTCAAGGAGGAGTTCATTAGGTATCATATCATCTGGACAGGTTTCTCCTCTTTGAGAAACTGGAAATTCAAGACATTTTCTTTGAGGCCTCCATCCTTCCTTTCTCATGCTTAGAAGATTGCCTAATGAGACTAAAAATAGATCTCAACCTTGCCCCTGAAACCACCATTTTTTATTTAAATCATTTTGGCTCAGAGACCAAGCTTTTGTAGGTAATATGGAAACCTAGTGGAAGGAAAACACTATGCAAGGTAGAAATTTCATGCATACTTTTCAACTTAAGCTAAAATATCTCAAACAACAAATCAAAAAATGGAACAAATCTGAGTTTGGGAACATCCTTATTGAGAAACATTGGCTGTAAGATAAAATGAAAGGTCTACAACAAGGAATGATCCTAGAAGGTCACTCTGAGTTTATGGAAATTCAATAGGGATGTATTCTTAATGAATTAGAGGAAAGAAGGAAACAAGAAGAAATCCTTTGGAAATAGAAATCCTAAGTGCAATGGCTTTAGGAAGGAGAGAATTAGAATAACATTTTTTTCCACAAGTTTATGATTCAGCATCGGCAAAAAAATAGGATCTTCTCCTTAAAGGACTCAATAGGAAATCATCTCACCTAGCACAAGTACGTGGACGATATGTTAATAGATCACTTCAAACCCCTACTTTTTGTGCCAGATCTAGACAGAATGGAAGTCATTCAAGGAATAACCATACACAGCCCGCAATTGGTTAACCAATATCAAAATCTCTCCTTCATGAGGATATTCACCATGGAGGATGTTGAAGAAGTTGTTAAGGGAATGACCAAGAATAAGGCTTTAGGGCTAGATGGTTTTGTTGTTGAATATTTTTGAAGTTGCTTGGCATTTCATTGGACAAGACGTCTTACATGTGATGGAAGAACCTAGGCGATCTCAAAAGTTAAGTGTTGGCTTAAGGGGGTGCTGACCCAAGTTAGGAGTTAGTTGCACCAACCAACAAAACCCTGCATTGTTGACCCTTTCAGCAGCAACCTACGTAGCGCAGGTCACAGTCTCACCTGAAGCAGTATTGGCAGATGCAAGAGCTAAGTTTTTGCATCCAAAGACTAGTGTGATGTCTTTCAGTGCCTTAAATCTGCTTCTGTGCATATCTAACCTTCCTATAGAGTTAAAAATCCTAATTTGGCCCTAAATGCCTTCAACTCTTCATGGGACTAGCCAATGGCCTTAATCAGGCCCTAACAAGATATGTCTTCTACTTTCGCGCAACTGAACAAGTCTTCTAGGGCTTCCGAGATCTAGATTTGCTGTCTTGCAGACCTATCTTCCTTATCCGAAACTAAGCCAAACTAGATGTAGATCTTCACAAATATCATTCAATCATCTTATTAGGAATAAACATGTTCAATTAGCCAGATTCAGGTGGAGAAAACACATTGAATTACAAAAACAACAGTGAAAGTGACATAACAATTAAACAGATAGATGTAAGTATTTCCAACCCAAAATCAGTCTTTATTAATCAAATCTTTCCAATACAGACTTCAACTACCCTGCGCACTCATCTGTAGGGGTCCATGCACTCAGTTGTGGACTCTTCTAGACATCCACATACTTAGTTGCGGATCCTTTCCTTCTCTACTGATAGGAACAGACCTTCCTGTCTATCAAACCCTTACAACATCATTTTTTCCTTCATCTATCTATTCTTCTATGTTATCTCTAAGACTCACTATGGATCAACTATTCATAGCCTTTATAATACAATACCATGGCCCCTGGCTCATGGGTGAGTCTTTAAAACTGCCTATCACTTACCCAAACAAGGGGCTAAGGCCCCTATGACTCTTGACTAGCTACACACTCCGCATCCATATTTTGTGGAGACTTTACATTCTTTACAAAATCATTTACAAAAATTGACTAAATTAATTCAATTCTACCCCTGGGGATCCCATCCCAATAGGCCCCCAACACAAAGATCGTGACTCGCCCTCGAGTCACTTAGCTGGTTGTTCAACTTTCTAGCCAAGTTCTCTCAATGCCTGAAGCTCTGCGGTACTCTGTTCTACTATTTGCTATACATCTTGGACCAATTTCTCTGTGGTTGGCCCCTCCACTACAAGTTTCATGGTCCGTTGGGTCTGTTTCATGGCCTTCAGCTTCTCATGAATATTCTGTGAAAGTTGGTTGGCTTCCTCTATCCAAGGCTGAAGCTGGTCTCTTAGCAGGGACTTCTTTTTCTATAACTCTTGGATATGCATCTAAATCGTCTTGCCTTCCTGCAAGTGCATGAAGCACTGGAATGGTGCCACCGTCTAAACAGTTGCACTGATTTCATCATATTTTTGTTGCGCTTCCCTGATCTATATGTTCAACTCTTGTAGTGTAGGAGCTTCCTGCAATGTATCCTATAGGACCATTGCCTGATTGAATAGCTGGTCGCAACTGTTACTACAACATCTAGTTGATCCATTGATTCTTTTATAGTTGCACCTCGTTGTTCCTGAACTTCTCGTGATGTGGTTGGTTGAAGCTTGAGTTTGAGTTCGGATATCTTCATATGGAACTCAAAAGTGACTCGCCCAACCTCATATTTGGTGTTGCGCACCGCTGTGGATAATTTCCTGACTTTCGTCTTGGCCTGTGCATCGACTGGGATATGTAATCCTGGAATTGTTTTGAAGGCTTGTTCAAAAACTGACTCTAGGTTTGTGCTTCAAGATTGCATTTTCTCTTTCTCATTTAGTCCCTGTGTCTTCTCCTCGTACATCTGTTCATTGTTGAATTTACATTCACTGAGGGCTGCAAGGGTGCATTACTACCTGATACACAACTCATCCTAGACCCCTTGATGCAATGTGTGGAGGGCCTGGAGTAGAAGCGCAACCACATTGATTCCAATATCCTTGATTTTTCGTACCGTGTCATAATCTTCCTAGTTATATGCTTGCAAGAATCCTTCTGGTAAAGGAATGATCCTTAGGTCCAATGTTCGTTCCACTTCTGGAACACTCATACACGCTTGAGTTGGGCTCACTTGCACCATGCTCACTTGCCGAACACTCACATGGATCCTACCGGCCTGGATAAGCAGCTTGCGCAGATCCTTTTGGTTTTGGGGCTCAAAGCCCAAGTTTTGGTCAAATGTATTGTAAGACTGTGAATTGCGGGTGCAGAACACAAAGTATAGGTTGAGTCATAAGGTTGTCCACCCTAAGTATTGTAAAGTAATGTAATGTTATGTCCGCCTACCCATGGTCCATGAACCATGGGATTGTATAAATAGAGCGAGGCTCTAAGCTGTAAGGAGAGCATATGAGAGAGAGATGAATGCGAATGGTTCGAGCAGAGTAAGAGTCTAGGAGTATTGGGTCATAGTAGTAGGAAGAGGCTCTATAGCTGAGTGTGAAGAGGCCTAGTAGAGTCCGCAGCTGAGTGCGTGGACCCCTATAGTTGAGTGCACAGGGCGGTGTCAAGTCCGTAATCTTGAACGAAGAATAAATAAAGAGAAGTTGATTCCAATTTCTGTGCATCTTCTATATATTTCCTTCTTTACATTTATATTATTTTGTTTATCACGGACACTTATATGATTGTTGGATATACTGTTAATTGATCATCAGTTTTACACAAATAATTTAAGTAATCAGGTAATAACAGATTATATAGCAAGGAACTTGGGTAACCTACGGCTTGCGCCATAAGTAAGGTTGCATGGAGGCAGCATTGCAAGTTGCGAGGGACTAATAGGTGTGCGTAGTGACGTATACATAGGGTCAAACCGTGGACCTCCAAAATCTCATCAGACATCCCCAGGGTGCGGAAACCTGGTTCTAGCAACCTCCCATACTACTTTGGGTGAGACCTCAGTCTGTGCTCCGCGGACTGTTGCCGAAAGGGCCAGTAGTACCAAGATTTGCTTGGCTAAATCACCTCTGAACCTAGGTTAGGCCCATACAAGCCAAAAAATGGCTCCGTTGCCGGGACCAGGATCTGCATAAGGGATGTCTAATGTCGTGCCATTGGAATCCAACAAAGAAAGAAATTGAATAGTGGTTGGATAAGAAGATTCACGAGTTCGCGGCACAGGAAAATAGAAATCCGCGAGTGACTAAGAAAAGTGGTTGGAGCGCTACTTGTATATGGAAATCCACGAAATTTTCTTTGCATCCTTTCCTTTTCAGCTGTATTGGTGGATCGCAAAGCTAGCAAACAATTAAGGAAGGTGTAGGCTCGATAAACCAATCATGTGGACTCCGGAATTAGTGCACAAACTAGAAGTGTCAAGAGATAAGATCACCCAAGCTGTGGACCATTGGCTTGACTGAATTATAGGAGGATTTATCAGTGAGTTCGCGGTAGACACGACCGTCAACTATAGTGAGGTAGAGTGACGTTTCCTCAAGGGACTACGAGTTCAGTATAATAAAGCTTTGAACACTTGGATTAAGATGTTATTGTGTGAAAAGCAGGTTATGCAAATAAATTAATGTTTGGGACTATGAAAAATGGGAATATCTACAAAAGCAGAAGTAGTGAATAATTGGAAACCAGTCCCTTAATTTCCCCCTCGCGGGAAAGCAAGGAAGAGCTCAGGAAAGTTTCTCCAAGAAGCGCGGTCAGTCTGATAAGGCAGCGCATTCCGCGTTTACCACCTCCACCTACACTACCACCTGTCTCACCCTCATCACCTACATCTCCACCCACCCCACCTCTGCCACCACCACAATTCAGCATGGTGAGTGCGATCAAACTACTAGTATTCAGAGGAGTAGGGAATGAAGATCCAGACCAATTCTAGTTCGTGGTAAGAGCAATATGGGAAGCACAAGGCGTTGTGGATGACAATATCAGGAAGGCTATGCTGGTGAGTGCATTGTAGGATCACACATTAACATGGTACATCAAGCATTCTAATGACCATCCAAATGTAGGAATTGCAGAGATCTAGACCACGCTGAATAGAGAATTTAGCAGGCCAAAGTCAGAAACACAATCAATCATCAGGTTTAAGGAGATCACGATACTCCTGGGCGAGACCCCCTAGGATCTGGACCAAAGACTAAAGGGTATGATTCGTGAATCCAACATGATGTTGACGAATGGACAACACTCCGCATGGTTTGTAGCATCACTGACACTGCACTTAAGGATGGCATTGTCACAGCAAAAACTTTTCACCCAGGCTGAAGCTTTATAGATGGCAATGAGATTAGATGAGACCCCTATACAAGACCCTGGTCTAGGAGTCCAACAAATCCATGTGCAACTACAAAATCTGTGTCTAGAAATGTAGAGTTTGAAAAAGGACAGGACACCTCAGCTGGAGGCATGCGAGGAGGTATGGTGCATAAAATGCAAAGGCCAAGGGCATGACAGGGACCACTGTTTGGTGTTTGCAAAATACTTGGCAGAAGGAGGGCCAATGCTGTTAAGACCTGAGGCACAGGCAGGGCCGAGCACGGCGCCTGCATTATGGTGTCCGATAAGAGGAAAGCACACTATGGATAACTGTCATCTATTGCAGAAATATACGCAGACGTCCCAACAATAGTTTTGTAACTTTTGCAGGTCGATAGGCCATGATGATCACACCTACAAAAGCTATAAAGTAATGATGGATCAGACTCCTACCTATAGGGTATAGGCAGAAACGTGAGCCCTCGACCCAAATGAAGGAATGGCACGCACTAGATTTCAAGGGCGAAGTCGAGGGTGAGGTGGAATGGGACCAGGAAGGGGTTGCGGACAGTTAATTTGCTATAATTGTGGAGGGCTAGGGCACTATGCCCACGATTGTACAAACCTGACAAGGACATCATGTTTGTATTGTACTCATTTTGATCATGAGGTAGAAGACTACCCTACATTGATAGCAAGACTGCACGAAATAGGGGTACTTCAGCCCCTTCGACTCAGAATTTACAGATGATGAGGTCTGAACCGCGCGAAGAAGACCCAAATGTAAACATGATGCTCAGGAATGGTATGACCACTGGAGATGACAAAGGTAAGAAGCCAAAAGAAAGTGCGTGGGTTCGCAGGGAACCTGAATTTGATTTAGAACGCGCGAAGTGTAGGTTTTAACCCTGTACAGAAATTACCTGCATACGAATTCTAAAACACAGAAAATAAACAATGCGAGAGCATAACACATAAAACACATATACACAGAGATTTTCCCCTGGATCCCAAAACCGGGACTACCAGCTTGATTTTTCATTATGTTCTTTTCAATGTTATAATACATATTTATACATGCCGAAGCATCCAATACCATGGACCGAAAACCATCGCGTCCAAAAAACATGTGCGAAAATCATGCACAAAACCATAGGTGGGTCTGCCCAACCTAACATAGGGTCCAAAACCAAAATTTTCTAGGGCACTACCCTGAACCCCATAAAGTGGGGTTACAGGTATGTCTCAAACCCCCTGTGACACCCCCCGCTACATAATCAGTGCAACAAAGGGGGGCTACTTTCCCCCTCTAACCCCCTAGTTAACTATGTGGACTAGTCGTGGAAAGAATATAACACAACCCAATATTCTCCCACTTGATGTTTTCTTTCCACAGGGGGCCACAAGAGAGCTTAGTCATTTTTCCATCCTTGAAACACTCATTGTCTCTCTACACTAAGAGAACTTCTTAGAGCTCACAGATTTTGTCAATGCATCTGCAGTATTCTTCAAAGTGTCCACCTTTACCAGCAACACCTTTTTTTCTTCTATCATATCCCCCACAAAGTGATACTGAACATTAATGTGCTTTGTCTTTGAATGATATGCAGGGTTCTTTGCGAAGAAAATTTCACTTTGGCTATCACAGTCTATCCTTATAGCTCCCTATACTAACCCCATACTTGAACACAATCTCTGCAACCAAAATGCTTCCTTGCTTGCATGAGTGGCTGCCATGTATTCTGCCTCTGTAGTTGATAGTGCCACTACAGATTGTTTCTTACTCATCCAACTGACTGCACCTCCAAATAGGTTAAACACATACCCACTTGTAGATATTCTCTGATCCAGATCTCCAGCCCAGTCTGCATCAACAAAGCCACAAATATCCAACATTCTGTCCAATCCTAATCTTCCTTGGTAGCACAAACCATAATCACTAGTGCCATGCAAATACCTGAAAACCTGCTTCACTACTGTCCAATGCTCCTTCCCTAGTTTTGACATAAACCTACTTAATACTCCCACTGAATGTGCAATGTCTGGTCTAGTACAGACCATTGCATACATCAGGCTACTGACTGCACTTGCATATAGAACACGGGACATGTCCTCTTCCACTTCTTGTGTCTTGGGACACTATTCAGCAGATAACCTCATACCTACAGGAATAGGAACCTTCACCAGTTTACTATTCTGCATATTAAACCTCTGCAGTATTGTCTCGACATACTTCCTCTGGTTTAACTAGAGCTTCCTCTTTGCCCAATATCTTTTAATTTCCATGCCCAAAATATAGTTTGCAACACCAAGATCTTTCATGTCGAATTTGGAGGACAATTGGGTCTTCAAATCCTGGATAATTTCTTTGTCATTTCCAACCAGCAACATATCATCCACATACAAGGCCAGATAAATAACATAGTCACTGGTTAATTTAAAATACACACAGTGATCTGCTTTGCGTCTAGTGAAGCCAAGTCCCCGTATAAATGTATCAAATTTCTGATACCACATCCTTGGTGACTGTTTTAACCCATACAGAGACTTCTTTAACTTGCATACCAGTTCACCCTTCACCGCAGAGCCTTTAGGTTGCTTCATGTAGATCTCCTCTTCTAGATCCCCATGAAGAAAAGTTGTCTTCACATCCATCTGTTCTACCTCAAAATCAAAAGCAGCAGCAACAGATAAAAGTAATCTAATAGAAGTTACCTTGGCAACAGGAGAAAAAATATCACCAAAATCAATTCCTGGCACCTGGGAATAACCTTTTTCTACCAACCGAGCTTTGTATTTCTCCACCTTTCCTTCTGCATTTGTCTTCTTCTTGAACACCCATTTGCTGCCAATGTGTTTCCTTCTAGCCAGCAACTCCACTAGATCCCAAGCCTCATTTTTGTGCAAAGATGCCATTTCATCAACCATGGCCTCTTTCCAGAGTTTGCCATCCTCTGAATCTACTGCTTCCTTCACAGTTCTGGGATCATCATCAGTAATAGATAAAGAAAAATTTGAACAGAAAGTAGATGGAATATACCTTTCTGTCTGCCTTCTTTCTCAAACTGATCTTCTCACACCCAGAGATTGTGGCTCTTCATCTTCTGATTCCTCCTCTACTGTAGAGTCTGATTCTTCCTCCTTAATCTCAAACTCTATCTTCTCAGGTTCCTTTGGTTGGATTTCATGTTTAATAACATCTTTTACCTCTCTAAACACCACATCTCAGCTGTACACAACCTTCTGCGTGACTGGGTTCCAAAGCTTATACCCATTTAAACCATCCTTATACCCAATAAAGATGCACTTTTCAGATTTACTATCCAACTTGGTTTGTTTCTCCTTTGGAACATGTACATATGCATCACATCCAAATACCCTCAGATGTGAAAGAGATGGTTTCTTACTAGTCGATACCTCTTGTGGAGTCTTATCGTCCAACACTGATGAAGGTGACCTATTGACCAGGTAACATGCAATATCCACTGCCTCTGCCCAGAATTCCTGTCCTAACTTGGCACCACTAAGCATGCTTCTTGCCCTTTCCATCAACGTCTTATTAATTCTTTCTCCAACTCCATTTTTCTAAGGTGTATATGGAGTAGTCTTCTATCGTGCTATACCACACTTCTTACAAAATTATTCAAATTCCTTGCTACAAAACTCGCCACCATTATCTATCCTCAGCACCTTTATCTTCTTCTCTGTCTAATTTTCCACGAGAGCCTTAAATTCTTTAAACCTGTCAAAGGCTTTAGATTTATTCTTAAGGAAATATATCCATGTATTCCTTGAGAAGTCATCTATAAATGATACATAGTACATAGACTTACCCAGTGATGGAACCTTCACATGTCCAAACACATCACTGTGCACAAGTTCTAATATCTGTTTTTCCCTCTTACTACTAGAGGGGAAACTCACCCGATTCTGCTTCCCATATACACAATTTTCACAGAAATCAAAATCCAGAGAGCTATTACTCATACCTTCTACCATACCTTTACCATGAAGTATTCGAAGGCCATTCTCTCCAATATGTCCAAGCCTTTGATTCCACAACATGGTCTTCTCTCTAGAGACCACTAGATTTTCTGCTCCACTTTTAGGAACCACAGAACTGTTGCAACCATCAATAACAGTGCTACCTTGCAGCTTGTACAGAGTTCCAATTCAAACTCTCCGCATCAATACTAGTGCTCCCTGAACCATTTTGCAGGTATCCTTCTCGAACACTGTTTTTACACCTTCATCATCCAGCTTGCTTACAGAAATTAGATTTCTGGCCAATGTAGGAATATGCAGAACACCCGGAAGTGTGCTAACCCTTCCACCTTGCAACTTCAACTTTACTTTTCCACGCCCAATGATTCTAGCCTTCCTATCATCCCCTAAGAAGACAATACCACCATCGTATTTCTCATACTCGCAGAACCACTCTCTATGGGGAGTGAAGTGAAAGGATGCACCTGAGTCAATCAACCATGCCTCATGATCTACATGTGTACTTGAAGAAGCCAAGTACACATCCCCACCTTCATCTGAGGTCATTTTCACCTCTATACAAGGAGCATCATCAGATCCCTTTCCTTTATTAGGAGCTTTATATTTACAGTCCCTTTTGTAGTGCCCTTCCTTTCCACATTTCTAGCACACCACCTTTATAGGTTTTCCTGGAGATTTAGATCTCCTTCTAGATTTAGATCTCCCACTCGATGACTTATTTTGGTTTTTGTTCTGGGACCGTCCTCGTACAGAAAAGTCATCACCATTTTGGCTCTCCATATTTTTTTGTCTCATCTCTAGCAAGGATGACACTATTTCATCAAACTGCAAGGCAATTGCATTGCTACCTATTGCAATAACTAGACTATCCCACAAATGTGGTAGGGAACACAACAAACTGATGCACTTATCTTCATCTAAAATTTTAATATCAACAGATGCTAACTGAATTACCACAGTATTAAATGCGTTCAGATGATCAGTCACCGAGTCTCCATATTTCACCCTCAAGTTATACAAATTTTTCCACAGGAACAGTTTATTCACCAGAGACTTAGATTGGTACAAAGTCACTAACTTGTCCCACAAGGCCTTCGTTGTAGCTTCCTCTGATACATTCAGCAATACTGAATCTTAGACACACAACCGTATTGTTCTCTTTGCCTTCTAATCCAACTTCTTCCATTCTTCATCAGACACTCCCATTGGTTTAGTACCTGGATCTACCACGGTCCACTGATCTTTATCCACCAACAGATCCTCCATCTTGAGTTTCCATAGCTCAAAACTCTGACCGTTAAATTTCTCAATCTCTATCTTTCCACTGCTCACCTTCTTCTTTCACCACTAGGATTGATCTCGCAGATCTCCCATTGAATAGGGTCTACCACAGGCCCGAGCAAAACCCCTAAGCAACAAAGGCATCCCCTTGAAGCCAAAACTGCTCCAATACCAAATGTAGGTTTTAACCCCGTACAAAAATTACCTGCATACGAATTCTAAAACACAGAAAATAAACAATGCGAGAGCATAACACATAAAACACAGATACACAGAGATTTTCCCCTAGATCCCAAAACCAGGACTACCAGCTTGATTTTTCATTATGTTCCTTTCAATGTTATAATACATATTTATACATGTCGAAGCATCCAATACCATGGACCGAAAACCATCGCATCCAATACCATGGACTGAAAAACCATCGTGTCCAAAAAAAATGTGCGAAAACCATGCACAAAATCATAGGTGGGTCCACCCAACCTAAAAAAGGGTCTAAAACCAAAATTTTCCAGGGCATTGCCCCGAACCCCATAAAGTGGGGTTACGGGTACGCCTCAAACCCCCTATGACACCCCTCGCTACACAATCGGCACAGCAAAGGGGGGCTTCGCCCCCCTATAACCCCCCGGTTAACTATGTGGACTAGTCGTGGAAACAATATAACACAACCCAACACGAAGGAGACATTCATGGAAGCTAAGAAGAGCTTCACAGAGGCCTCCACTTTAGGTAGTAAGGATCAATTAGAACCAGGAATGGATCCTTCAATGCTCACTACCTTTCTGGAGACATGCATGAAACTGCTACGTGACAACAAGGTAGTAAAAGGACTATAGGAACTTATCACTAAGTGCGCGGAGTCAAGAGAACCACGTGTGGTTCGGAAACTTGGAAAGCATGCATTGCGCACAGGAAGGGAAATGAGGTTGAATATGCAAATTGGCGAATATGAAATGGATCAAGTAATCCTGGATCTCGGGTCGGACGCGAATGTACTACCAAAACAAACATGGGAACGCATGGGTAGACCTGTGCTACAGTGGTCTCCTATTCAGTTACGAATGGAAAACCAACAGAAGATCTTGCCCATGGGAAGATTGCAAGGGGTGACAGTAGATATTGAAGGTGCAAGCATGCAGGCAGATTTTGAAGTGATAGAGGTTTTCGATGATAGTAATCCCTATCCCACGCTATTAGGAATAGATTGGGCCACCGATATGAACGGAGTCATAAATCTTAAGAAGAGCAAAATGATCTTTGATAAAAAGTCACTATGCATAGTAGTACCGCTAGATCTAGCCGAAGGAGTACGATACACTGAACCAGTGCACAACGATGATAGTGATGACGATATTGATTGTATTTACAAGATAAATGTGTGAGAAGAGGACTGGGTGAATCCGACTGCAGATAGAAGGATTTCGTGGGAGCATGAAAGGTCCTGCACTTCGGATTCAGACAAAGAGATAGAGCGATGGCAGAATCGGATGCACGAAGTAACAACGCTTAATTGCAACATGATGGTTAGATCACTACGCTGCGTGACAATAGAAGCAAGGGATCTGCCGACATATGATGGGTTAATAGCGGTGGATGAATTCCTGAGAAAATTTGAAAGTGCAGTACCAGAATAGCAGCGGCTCGATGCGTTGAAGTGGG
This sequence comes from Pinus tabuliformis, assembly GCA_031772625.1. Lineage (NCBI taxonomy): Eukaryota > Viridiplantae > Streptophyta > Pinopsida > Pinales > Pinaceae > Pinus > Pinus tabuliformis. The sequence continues at coordinate 181,256,055 of CM062816.1, read as the reverse complement.
CACTGCGCGCGATGCCCACACGATGGTGGGGTACGCATCAAGGAAATTTTTAGGACTAGCATGGATGCAGAAGGATGATGCACCTACGCTTTGGAAAACCCCGACTCAGAACGCAAGCCAATTAGCAAGGGAGGAGTGCCTTGCACGCCTACCTTTCCCTATGGGTATGGACATATGTTGTACAACTCGCACAAGTGCACACCAATCCCAAAATAGAGAATCAAAACAAACCACAACAGCAGGAAAGGCGATGCATGCTACCAATTATCCACGAAGAAGCATTCAATAGGGTGTGTGAAGTACTGAACAGGGTTCACCAAGCAAGATGCATTGATTGGGACCTGCGCGTACTAGCGGTTCAATGGGCCTATAGGACCATGTACAAAACCCTGACCGCGGAAACAATTCCAAAGGTGTGAAACAGAGCAGAAACTATAATTTCTGAAGAGAATGCAAAGAGGAATCCACACGTAATGGATCCTGTAGTTGTGACGGTGCATGAAGACTAGGACGAAGAAATCACACAGCTACGCGAGGTCGAACACATAGAGATTCAAGAAGCCCTTCGATGAGGGAACCTTAGACTTCATGAACTTGAAAAAGACCGGGTATGACTGAGGAAGGAAACCATGTTGATGAACGCCAAGATCAAGAGGCTGGAAAATGAGGTAAAGCAAGCATGTCTCGTCGATAAGCCAAGCATGACAAAACAAGGTGCGGATGATCATTCCACTAGATTAGAAGATTGTCACCAAGAATTTATGACTCTGCTACCATGGCTACGACCGCACCTCACCAAACGTAGTAACCAGGGGAGTGCACTATATACAGAAGAATGCGTGGTTTCAGCTGTCACGAAGGAAATTGAGGAGTTTCCGCGGACTATACTGGAAGGCGAGTTGAAGTCTCGCATAGGTGGTGCAACCACCTGACTAGCTGTAGGGAGCATAGTCTCAGTGCTTCAAGAAGTTGAAAGAGAGCATAGGACTATAAAAGAGTATGTTTGGGAGCTGCACAATGAGGGAGGGGTGCACAAAATCAGCATGTCACAAGGTTTGCGACCACGCATGGGGGGTTGCACTGTCACGTGGGTAGGCTGGGAAGTAACCATTGGTGTCACTGTTCATGATGAGAGGTCCGATTTAAGGCAAAATGGAGCGGGCGGCGAGCATTTAAGACATGCATTAAGGGCAAGATTTGGGACAATCTGCTGCCAAGGAAGCATTCATGACCTAGAATTGGGGGGAACAGTCGAATTTGAATTCAAAAGGCGCTATAAAACTCCAGGGGCTAGCCATGAGACAACACTTGTTCACTTGAGATTTGAGCAGTTGATCAGAGCACAGAGTATTGAGCACCGAGCAATATTCGAGCCCCGAAGTTCGTGAACGACCATAGACAGTTCAAACAAGATGGCGGCTACCAGGAGAGGTTTGGGCTCTACAGAAGGAACCATAGATGAGGCTGCGTAGAACCACATGGTACATGATGTTCCTAAAGATACTGGGGTCGTGCCAGAAGTCCTGAAATTGCTTTGGACGGTGAGGCCTAAGAAATATAAGCAAGCAGTGGGACTAGTTCGCATGTCCCCGAGGAATCCACAGTTTGGTAAAATCTCAATGGAAGAAAAGGGCAAGGCTATCACCATTGAGATAGATGGCAAGGAGGAGGAACTATAGGCTCTCATCAATGAGATAGAGGAAGCAGAGGACATGGAAGAAGACATCTAGCTAGTGCGCTCTATAGTGAAATTGCCTGAGTATGTCCCTCCACAGAAAGGGAAAACTAAGATACCAAAGGATCTGGATTCCACCAAAAGTGCACTCCAAACCCCGCTCCTCCTTGATGGAATTGTGTTTAAGGGCTCACACCTAGGATGCGTGCCACGATGAAGTTTGAAGATTGGGACCTCATGGACAGCGAGAAGTTCCCACACTTAGAGACGAAGAGCATCATGAAGCAAAGCATGGAGGGGTCAGTCACAACATTAGAGCTGCAAAAATGGTTGCGTAGTGTGGAGAAGGCTAGATTGCTTCATTTTCTATGGATTCCACACTTTCACCATGCCCCCATCACTATTTTCACCATCAAGCAGCTGCTTTGCCTGGTGCATGATGGTTACTTATGGCTGGAGGAGCCTATTCCCATCATGGCGGATCCCATCCATAGAATTTCGTGGCTTCCCTGTAAGGGAAAGTAACCCGTGGTGATATAAGGAAAAAGTGAATATTTGGCTCTCACAAAGGCCATGAAGAAAAAATATAAACTTGAGAAGAAAAAGAGGGGTTACGCAGTCAACAAAATCAAAGATAAAGGGGTGCGCATAGCCACCCAACACCTGACCAGGAAAGTAATGAGAAAATGTTGTGACGATGAGGTACCAGTGCTAGTAGTTGCGTTGGATGAACAATGCATAGAGGGGGTCCAATTCGACTGGGCCGAGTTCCTTTGCAAGGAATTCTCGACCAACTGTAAGGAAGCCCAGGAGTAGGGCAACACCTTCCACTACTCGTGGTTTCTCTTGTCCAATTTGCTGGTAACGGGAGAACTGCCAGAGGACAGTCAATTCTCGAGTATTAAACAAGACTTACCAGAGGCCACAAAGTACGCGTTGCTCTGGGATACCAAGTACGCGAAGCGGATTCGTGAGACAAAGATCTTCTGGGTCCTCATGGAGGTGAGCATCCGGATGTGTATCAATAGAAGGCCGTGCCTGTCCCCCACAGTGCACAATAATATGCGAAGCTTTGTAGACTTCAAGGTAGACATGCACAACATTTACATCAAGGCACGAAAGGATTTGGCGCAGCAGTGGACCAAGCTTCCCTTCATCGTCATCGATGATGAAATTTTTTTGAGTGTTAGAATCATGGCCTCCCAAGTGGTGCACCCCGGATCTAGCAGAGCTGGATAGGACAACATCACAGAAATGAAAGGATGAGGCCAAGTTGCACATCACAAAGTTGGCCGAGAAGAGGTGCAATGAAAAAATGGTAGCAAAGGTAAGGGTTGTCCGCAAGGTAGCAAAGGCAGCCACGGAGCAGGAAAAGGCCATCGAAGTAGTAGCATCAGTGTAGGCAACAGGGGCTGCAACAATGCAGGAAGAAGAGGCCCTAGAATTTTCTACGAGACAATAGGTAGAGGACACAAACCTAGTAGAAGATGGCAGAAGAAGGCACGGACCTAGGAAAAACTTCCACCCAACTGAAAAGGCCGTGTGTCACAGAGAGATCGAGTCCACAGAAAAAGGTCAAGGCCTCCAAATTGGCCATCGACCCGATCACTTTAACAGAAGGCAACGTCTATGACATCGGCGACATGGTTCATGAGGTCACCAAGGAAGCACTCCAAGAAGCTATGTCGGAGCAACAGATTGTGTTGGGGGCTCTAAGGGTGCAGCTACATGAATTACAGGTGTAGCCCACACAGGAAGGAACTGTAGCCACCTACGGCACAACAGGCACATCAGCAGCAGAGCAGGTGCTATGTGCAAAGATGGCCAACACCATAGTGCTACCAGAAGGAGCGCTAACAACAGAGAATGAGGTCAAAAAAGCCGCGGTGGGCAAGATCAAGGGACTTGGCCTTAATTTGGCTGCCCTTCCGCGAGACACACTATACCAACTATAGGATGGCATAACAGTAGAGCTCCATGCTAGGGAGGGTCGCGCGATTCAGGTAATGAGTGAGCAAAAGATCAACATCGAATGACTTAGCCTACAGCGTGACTAACTAGTGTCACAAAACCAGTAGATAGTACAAACAGTTGATGAAGTGTTACACAGTAATTTATCACTGCTTTCACCCCAGTCTTTCTATTGTGTCATGTGTCCCAATGAAACATGCTCATACTGAACAAATGTTCTCTAATGTTGGCAAGTGACCCACTTTTTCTAAGCTTTCTACCTCATCGTGACTCTGTACTTAATATACGCGATGAACAGTAGTTGTAAATAGTCTGGTCGTGCTTCCAGCGCGGAAATACATCTGTTTCTCGCGATGGTTTGATTTCATGCTCCAGCGTGAGGAGACTTATTATCTTTAGCGATGATCTGACTGGCTACATTGCTCACTAGCGATGTCAGTGCTAAATATTAGTTATAAGCTCCTGATGATCCAGATTGGGTGAATTCATTCCAACAGTCAGCCTTCTGGATGTCTCCAGACCTGGTTGTTGGCATAGTTTGTGTCGCCCTTCCTCCTCTGGTATGACAGTTCTGTCATTTGTGCTACCTTCCTTGAGGATAAGCTCTCTCTTCCACCTTTCATGGAGACTCCTCCTATTTAAACTCTCACCATTGCTATGATCAACTAGTTGGTAAATTCTTGGATTGAGCAGCGCTGTTAGTGTTTGCGAGTTTTCTAGATAGCTAGTGTGGGTGTGACAAGTGTGGGATTGTTGATAGCTTGTGGGAGGTTGTGAAGTGCCCTTAACTTTGTGTAAAGCTTATGAGTGAGAGAGAACTTTTTATATTTGGAGATCCATCTTCAAAGAGTGAATGCGTGAGAAATACACTGGTTGGACCCTCTGAGAAGGCTTGCGACGTTAAGACTTTGGTTGTAAGCTTGCTCTTATTTCATTATTAATACAATCAATGATGTTTTCCTATGTCTTGTATGTAATTTACTTGATAGCTCCTGACTTCTTGACTTTGTGAGTAAATAGATCATTGTTGTTTTCCGGTTGCGTGCTTTGTTGTATTTCCTTTGCATTGTTTCAGGTTGATCACTCATTGAGGAGAAGGAAGCAGAAGCTGGAGTAGCGCAATGGAAATCCATCGACCACCAGTTGAGGCAGGCCTCCAACTATGACTATTTGAGGAAAACTATTATTGATCTGTCCTTGCTGTGACTAGACCCACTCTAGGGCTAGAGGGGTTGCCTCTATCCACAGAGGGAACACTTTCTTACATCACAAGTTGGCAATTCCATTGGGGGAGTTTGGCCTATGTTCTTCTCTTGTTTGCTCTTGTTTTGATTTTGATTTGGTCTCTTTTGAAGTTTGGGGATTAACTATCAGTGTTTTGAGTTTCCTGGGTTGATCTGGGAAATACCTCTATTTGATTGAAGGATTGACTAGTTTTGGTTTGGGAGTTTTTGTTCGCTTGTCATTGTTTTGAACATCATCGCAGATAATAGTTTAACAGTTGTGCTATCATCGCGCTCACCCTTTTCTAAGATCCTGTGCGTCTCTTAATAATGTCTCATAGTCGCAATGACTCTGAAAATCTGTCCATCGCAGAAAATTAGTGTACTTCCACGACGACATCGCCCTGTTGCTACGGCTAGTTGCTTATCAACACTAGTTGCTTGTGTACGTCCCACAATGATTGCTGTAGAATTGATTTTTTTCAATTCTGCCTCCTAAGCCCATCAGTCCTGCTGGTCCCTTGCTTTTTTCACTTTCTCAGTAGCTTGTTTTTCACTGTTTATAGTTAAGGCACTCTTTCGTTGGCTTTGTTGAATGAATCTTTCATTTTCGCCTGAGTGACCTAGTTCATTATTTCAAGTTTCTTGAATCAATTGGCTTGGTTGCTGGTTTGCTCAAGGTTCGTTTGCAGCTTTCTTGTTGGTTTGATTGAGCCTTCCCCATTGCTTGTTTTTGGTTGATTGTTTAGTGAGTTATTGAACCAATCTTTGGTATTAATTTGATTTCTTTTCACTACCAAACATAGATCATAATTGTTTGGATCAACCGGTTTTTCCACACTTGCTTGTTTTCTTATTTGTTTCTTCTAGATTTAAAGACATCAAAATCAAAAAGATTTCATTCATTTAGTATACGAAAGTGAAAGTGAATTTTCATTTCAAGTTTGCATATTGGAAAGTGAATGATAAAATCTCTCATTAGTAGTACCTGTGCACTTTAGGAATTGATGTCTGTATGCATTGAGTGACTGTCTTTGTTTATCTTGGTTTTCTTGGTTTGGGAATGATCTCTCTACCCTCCCGTAGGTAGGTGTTCATTGAAGTAAAAGGATATTTTTCTCATTCTAGCTGCATCCTAGGATTTGTTGTATACATACGGTAAGGCTTGAAAATTGAAACATAATTCAAGATCAACTCTAAAATGAACTGAATAAACCTAACAACGCATTGGAACATAACGCACACTATTTAGAGGTCTAGGCTAGAGATGTGCTCCGGCGTCGTTAAACCTAGTCACTATTGTTTGCACTCAAGGTTGGGTGATTCCTCCTTCTGTGACTCAATAGCAGTGTAGTACGGAATTGTGCTCCCATGTATCATCGAGTATATGTTGGCAGACCCCACTAGGTTATCGTCCTTTATCCTTAGGAAGCTATGTCTGCCACCTTGCGAACCGTAACACACCGAACACAGCATTTGGGAAGATTGATTGTTGTACAGAAAGTCCTTAGTTTTCATATGACTGCCAAGGTGTATATGGAGTTTTACGGGTTGTTTGGTAAACCTTTTTCCTAGTTCTCTAGAGTAGTCACTTTCGTTCCTTTTCGGACTCCCTAAAAGAAAAGGTCCATCTAAGCACTTGTCACTTCAGGCTCATTAAATATTCAAAGGTGACTAGAGTCATCTTTTCGTCCTTTTCTTGACTCTTTAAAGATGAAAAGGTCAAGTTTTGTTCCTGTGTCTTAAAATTTATTCGGCCACGTTCACATTTACCCTGTTAGATCTTGTTTGTGTTTTAGCTTGTGTAGGGTTCTTTCTCATTAAGTTTTCCTAGGATTTTTGAATTGAATCATCCTGGTGGAATCACCGATCCTGTCTCCTGTTCCAAGTGACCAAGGGTCTCCATATTCTGTTGCTCCTGAGGCACCAGTTGTTAGTGATACTCTCCCTGTTATTCCGAGTATCCAACCACTTAACTCTCACACCCCAGAAGACGAGTCTTACGATATTCATTGGAACCCTGTTTGGGAGCCTTCCGAAGAAGATATTCCCATTACTTCTCCTAGTGTCTCGCCCCAATGTCTTCTTCTGACATGGATGACACATCCCCCGTCACGAGTGAAGAATCCTTTGTGACGAGCGGTGAAATTCCTATCCCAACAGAAACTTCACCCTTCCGTGTCACCCCTCTCAGTGTCATGCTGCCTTTATGCTATAAGGCTTTGAGGGATGTTATGGGTTCTAGAACTCCCCTTACGAGTTCCATGTGGTCTCGTACCGTCACTCTGACTTCAGAGCCTTTTACCCCTCAAATTCACAATGTGTTTGTCACCTCAATCCCGACTATTCCAACTGTTTGTGTGGCTTCTTCAGCCCCTGTTGTTAGTGCCATCACTACATCCTCAGTTGTGACCATTGTTGCTGGACCTTCGTCTGGATCTACGAATAGTGGCCCATTGGCATCTACATCCGGAGTTGTTGATCCTACACTAAATGCCCCACCTTCTTCTGGTTCCATTCCAGCAGGGGGGCATACGATCAATATTTACAAGCTCTTCAGAATCCAGATCCCCAAGATCCGTTTCATTATTACGATTCTTGAGGAGCTCATATTTATTACCCCAAACCTTTTCCATCTCAACCTGCGGTTGAGGTCTCGGTTCCGTTATTCGTTGCTTGGGGTACCACCGCTTATCATGGTGGCCAAGTACCCCCTGCCAATTTTCAAGGACCACCCTATCAAGGTCAGCCGTCTTACGTGTAGCCCTCTAATGGATAGCAGTATTATGGACAACCTTATCTAGGGCAACCTGGAGGCCCACAAGGACAACCCTTCCAGGGACAACCTTTGGCCTCTGGTGGTTCATCTTTTACCTATTTCGGGCAACCTTCTGGTAATCCGGAACAACCTTACATACAACAAGGTCAGCCTTATGTTCAGCAAGGCTACCCTTCTAGGCAAGTTGGTCAGCCTTACGTTCAGCAAGGCCAACCCACTATCTAGTCTAGTCAACCGTCTGGACAAATTGGTCAGCCTCAAATCCAATCGAGCCAACCAACTGTCCAGTCTGGTCAATCATCTGGCCCATCAAGACAACCCTCAGTTGTGCAAGGACAACCCAATACCTAGCAAATTCAACCTTCTAGGCAAATGGGTCAACCTCAATCTCAACTAGGTCAACCTTCTAGCCAAATGACTCAGCCTCAGTTCTCTCAAGGACATACATATGGGCCTGCTCAACCGGGCACTCAAATGATTGTTGCTTCTCAAGCTCCACCCAGTTTTCAGCCCCAATCAGGGCTCCAGACCCAATCCGATCCTCAAATGCAGGTTGGATCCCAATCTCAGCCTACTTATCAGACACAGCCTAGCTCCCAGGCTCAGTTTGGAGCACAGCCACCTTATGGTTTCCAGCAATCCCAAGGGCAAACCCAATTTTCCCCATACCAAAATTATCAACAACTACAGGTGAGTCCTTATCAGAATTACCAGCAACCATATGTTGCTCCTGCGGGCCAAGTTGGTAATCAATGGAATGTTGGGGCGCAGATCCAGGGTCAGCCGTCCAATTACAGCTATAACCCCTATGGACAAAATCCCTACGAATAGAACCCTTCTGGGCCAAATCCGTCCAGACAAAATCAATGGGGGCAATAAGCAGCTGGCTGGAACTCTGGTGCTACCTCCTACCCGCGGCCTCAGATGTCCTTTAACCCTCAATTACCCTTTTTAGCAACATTGGAGTTACCGAATGTGTCCAAACTAACAAATGATCCTATTTTTCATAATCTGTATTGGCCACCGGTTCCAACTAAGATTCCCGGTGATTGTCCCAAGTTTGACGGTAAAGCTGGAGAAGATCCCCAAGCCCACGTCATGACTTATCATCTATGGTGTTCATCTAATTCATGGCTTGATGATTCAATCCGGCTCCACCTTTTTCAATGGACCCTCACTAGCTCTGATGCTAGATGGTATATTGAGTTAGCTCGCGGATCTTTTAAGGACTTTAACTCGTTGGCTATGGCATTTTTAACTCATTTTTAGTTGCCAATTTGATATGAGACGGGCACACATCTCCTGACATCCTTAAAACAAATAATGGCTACGTATATCTACGATCATATCCTTGAATGGAGACGGCGTCGCTGTTTGATTAAGTTTTGGATTCTCGATCAACTTCTAACCGACTGGTTCATGACCTCATTTATCGGTCCGATAGCGCGGGACATTGCTATGGGGGCATGTGTAACTGAAGAGCAGGCTATTGCACATGCTCAGTACCTTGACTTGGTTTACTCCTAGTCCGGTACACTATATGATTATTCACCTGATGCCCTGAGGCTCGGAACTTCCAAAGCCCCACCAACACCATCTGTTGACGGTGTCTTTGGCTCTATTAATCCGTCCTCTAAGAAATCTTCCGCGAACCATAGGAAGAAAAAGTTGAATGCTCCGAATGAAAACACTTCTCAGGCTGTATCCAATTATGGTAATACTTCCGAGGTTAATGCAATCCAGTCGACCATGGCCGACAAAGCGTCGAAAGGAAAGAAGGAGGGAAAAGGAAAGAATAAAGTTGATCAACCAATGCAGGATTCCCCTAGACCTCCACCCGAGGAAGGTTCCAAACGCAAGCCCAAGTATCCTTGCCTTATCTGTGATGAGGATCACTATTCCAAAGATTGCCTGAGGTGGTCTGAAGTTAGTCGTTTGTTGAACGGTGCCCACGAGACTCCTACCATGCTCAAAGAACCTTTTGCCTTGCAGCAAACACAAATGGTGGCTGATACATCTCAATCCTCTTCTCCCTTTGGTTCTCAGGTATTTATGGCTGGGACGATTCCCGTCCACATTAGTACTCGGGAAAAAGAGTATCCGTCGCCTGCCGAGAAAGAGCCTGAGGTCCCCTCTAGTGCTCCTCCATCCAGTTCTGGTCCCCTCCATATCGAGAGACCTAGCACTGAAGTGACCATCCGACCCCCTCATAAAGGGGTACTCCAGAAGTCTTCTTACAACCCTAATGCTCGTGCTGCTCAGCACTATAGCATCATTGAGGACTTAGTCCAGGATCCGTTAGCTATGTCTGCACTAGAAGTCCTCCAGAGCTGCCCCTCCCAGAGGAAGTCCTTGCTATCAGCTATCGGTGGCATTGACCCGGCTGACTTGGATATGATCACTTTTGACCTAGACAGTCATATACCGAGACTACCTCACCAAATTGCCTTTTGTATCCAAGTCATCATCAATTCTAAAACGATTCATCGTACCGTCATTGATGAAGGCACTTCTACTTGCATAATGTCTGTTGCTTGATGGAAGGCTATTGGTTCTCCAACTCTGAGCCAGTCTCCTACTACCTTGGAAGCCTTTGATGGGAGAGAGTCTCATCCTTATGGTATACTCCAACGCTTGCCTATTACTTTGGAAGGAAAGACGGTCGAAGCGGAGGTTGAAGTTTTTGATGCCAATTTAACTTACAACCTCCTTTTGGGATGAAGCTGGACATATGCCATGCAAGCCGTGGCTTCATCTCTATTTTGTGTCATTCGTTTCCATCATCAGGGGAAGATCGTCATAGTAGACCAGCTGTCCTTCTTCGCCTCCTCCTCTTCTGATGGAAATGTGCCTTTTGTGGAGCATACCTCCATTCCATGTGAGAGTGTGGGAGCTAGACTCTTTAAAGATCTTGCCCTTATGGGTGTTTTTTCACTCCCGCCTCCCAACGTCATCCTATTAATGTGATTTCTATTTGCTCTGATCCTTGGGTTCTTCCCCCCGCTGATCAGATAGAATCCTGGGGCAATGGGATACCGTTGAGTCTTGCCAAGCTCAACTACATCGAAATCATTTCAGCATCGGCTCCCTCCTCTGAGTATGCTCCTTCGAGTAGAGCTCTCGACTCGTACACTCATTCCCCTTGGCTTGGAGATGGCACTTCTTCAGACCCTTTAAAGGAAATTTTTCCTTCTGATGAAGTGATTATTGAGACCATGTCTTCCGTGTTAGGGTCCCACCCTAACCCCCTTATTTATGTCATGGGATCACGTCATAGTCAAGATTCAATAAAGCCTATATTAATAATTGTAAGTGGTTAACCCGCAATTAATGACGGGACCACAGTTAGTTGCAAATGGGCCGTAGTATTAAATAGATGGTATTAATAAAACCCACGGTATTGGCCCGTGGTATTGCATGTATGAGTCATATATAAAGGATAGAGACTCCCTGCGAGGAGTATTGTGTCTTGTTTTTGTAATCGAGCTCTGCTCTATTGGAGGTTGCCCCCTCGAAGAGGCATGTGAACATTGCTCTCTGAATAATAAAATCATTGCTATTCTGTGTTCTGGGTATCTTTTCTTCGCATATTCTGTATTTGGGTATTATTTTGCAGGTTAAGAGCATAACAAGTGGTATCAGAGCACTTTCCAGGGCTCGGTGGGATCTCCAAATTTTAGCAATTTTTTTTTTTGGCTAGAGACGTGTTCTGGTGTCTTTAAACCACGGGATCTGTCGTTAAGCGCATAAACATGCAGATTTGGGGAGGCATGCACGTAGGAAATACAAGAGGTGGTCATGTCTGTTGGACTCCCTTGTAACCCCTGTGGGTACCCCTTCGAGTAGTAGCGCATTAGACAGAACCGCGCACAGACTGTCTTCCACGTACCCTCTGGGTATATAGGAAGCCCCCTAGGCTCCATTGAAACCTCGCCATAGATAAACCTTCGGCCGTCTTGTGGCTACAGTACACCGAGAACAGCACTCGGAGAGATTACTCGCCCGTACGATAGGGTAGTCTGAGATCTTCCGGGGTGCTTATTGGTGATCTAGCCCATCAGAATCAGGACGGCGAGCTGAGCAAGGTGGTACCATTCAATTTATTAGAAAAAAAAAATTAGGCGGTCCCAATTTTTCATCCGGTTGGTGTATGGTAGAAACTAGAGCTCAAGCAATGGCCAATGAAAGGATGGACAAACTTGAAGACACTGTGAACACCATCCACACTGCGATGAACTCCCTCAAACGTGAGATTAGTGGACTAAGTCTCCAGGTACAGGAAGCACTCTCGAAGGGCAAGGAACCAGCCCACGAGGAGGCGTATAAGGGCCATGAATACCATGAGGGTGAGTCAAGCCACTCTCCTCACGTCTGGCACACCCATCCACCAACCAGTCAGCGACCTCCCAAGTTGGATATGCATAAATTTGATGGTTCTCACACGTCAACATTGCTAGCACAAATGGAGCAGTATTCCAAATTGAATCATATCCTAGATGATTGGACTAAGCTTATGGTGGGGACCATGTACTTGGACAATGAACGATGGCAATGGGGGGAATGGCATCAGCGTTGCAATGGACCTTTTCAGAATTGGGACCAATTTACCAAAGCTCTTCGAAATCACTTTGAACAAGAAGACTCTTTTTTGGGGCGTCTCACTAAGCTCCGACAGACGGGTACAGTGGATGAATATATTACCGCTTTTGAAGCCTTAGCCTTCCGCACTAAGGGTCTCACAGATGAGTTCTACACGGAATGTTTTATCAGCGGTCTTAAAGAAGCCATCAAAGCTCAAGTTCTACTCCACCACCCTCCCACGTGGACAGAGGCTTGCCAGGTAGCTCGTAAGGTGGAACGTGCATTAGCAGCCCAATACAGCCGCCCCAATTTCCCCGCTAAAGGTCGTTCCCCACAGGCTCCCAACATGACTCAGACACTTAAGATTCAAAAGGTGTCACCTGCAGAAATGGCCGAAAGAAGGAAGTAAGGACTATGTTACTACTGTGATGAAAAATATTCCCCGGGTCATAAATGCAAGGAGCCCAAGTTTTTTCAAATAGATGCCACTGACTACAGCTCCACCGAGGAAGATCCACCACTTGAGGAACCGGAGGCGATCGAAGAAGACAACCAAAAGGAGATTATATCTAACGAACCAGTTATTTCGCTAAATGCATTGGCAGGAATTTCTTCCCCTCAAACTCTCAAAATCAGGGGTTTTCTTAAACATCGCCCAGTAGTAGTCTTGATTGATAGTGGAAGTACCCATAATTTCATCCATCAAAAAATCGCAGAAGCAGTGCATTGTTTTGTACGGGCAGTCTCTAACTTCCAAGTCCAAATTGCAGATGGGGGCACAATGAAATGTGAAGGCCGCTGTGAAAATGTCAAACTTCAAATGGGGGATTATCAGTTGAAAACCCACATGTTTTCCATACAGATGGGGGGTTGCGACATTGTCCTAGGCGCTGAATGGCTCCGCACTCTTGGGCCAATCACAATGGATTTCCAGGAGTTATATATGAGTTTTAAGCAGAACAACTCCACACATACCCTCCATGGACTCCAGGCGGGAGCCCCCTCAATCATCAGCTCGCATAGGATGGAAAAATTGTTAAAAAAGGACCATCATGGAGTGGTCGCTCAATTTAATGCCATCCAGGTAGTCGAAACCCTGTCTCAGCCAATTCATCCTGAGATGCAACAGATTTTAAATAACCATAGGACGGTCTTTGACAAGCCTCATGAGCTTCCACCCTCGTGAGGGGAACATGATCATAGCACCACCTTGGTTCCAAGGGCCCAACCCCCAAATGTGCGGCCATACAGATATCCGTTCACCCAAAGAATGAAATAGAAAAAATCATCAAGGAATTGTTGGAAGCAGGTGTCATTCGTCCCAGCATTAGTCCTTATTCATCCCCAGTGGTCATGGTCCTCAAGAAAGATGGGGAGTGGCGGATGTGTCCCGACTTCAGAGCCCTCAATAAGTTGACAGTCAAAGATAAATTTCCCATCCCGGTGGTTGACGATTTGCTGGACAAACTCAATGGGGCTCAATTCTTCACTAAGTTGGATCTTCGCTCAGGCTACCACCAAATTCGCATGAAGGAAGTCGACATTCCCAAGACGGCTTTCAGAACTCATGAAGGCCATTATGAGTTCCTGGTCATGCCATTTGGTCTTTGTAATGCCCCCTCTACTTTTCAGAGCCTTATGAATCACATTCTCAAACCATATCTCAGAAAATTTGTCCTTGTCTTCTTCGATGACATCCTCATCTATAGTGGCACTTGGGCGGCACATCTTCAGCATGTAGATCTACTCTTGCAACTACTCCGCAAGCATAAATTATTTTTTAAGATGTCTAAGTGTTCGTTTGGCATGGAAGAAGTTGAGTATTTGGGCCACATTGTGGGGCGTGAAGGTGTCAAGGTGGACCCCAAAAAGATCCAGGCAATGCAAGAATGGCCTCAACCTAAGACCTTGAAGAGCTTGAGAGGATTTTTGGGTCTCACAGGCTATTATCGTAAATTTGTCCGCAACTATGGCCGCATAGCGAAGCCCCTCACTCAAATCCTCAAGAAAAATTCCTTCTTCTGGAACGAGGAAGCACAACAGGCATTTACTGCTCTCAAAAACGTCATGTGTTCCACTCCAGTCTTAGCACTACCTGACTTCACCAAATCCTTTGTCATTGAATGTGATGCTTCGGGTACAGGTATTGGGGCGGTCTTAATGCAGGAAGGGCGACCATTTGCCTTCACAAGCCAACAACTCAGTGGGAGGAATCTGGGCCAATCTACCTACGAGAAGGAAATGATGGCCATCTTACATGCAGTCGAGACCTGGCAACCTTACTTATTGGGGCAACGTTTCCAAATCCGCACAGATCATCACAGTCTTAAATATTTTTTGGAGCAACGCCTATCCTCCCCACAACAAAATAAATGGTTAGCCAAAATGTTGGGATATGATTATGAGATCATTTACAAGAAAGGGAAAGACAACAGTGTAGCAGATGCATTATCTCGCCAATTTGAGGAGGAAAGTACTCTGCTCGCAATTTCCCTCCCCATTCCAGATTGGATTGAAGAGGCTCGCAGGGAATGGTTTTCATACCCCGGGCTCTCCCAACTCATTTCTCAATTGCAGGTCGATCCTAATTCCAGCAAGGGCTACTCGTGGCAGAATGATATTCTTCGCTACAAGGACAAAGTTGTAATATCACCAACATCCACCCTCAAAAGTCACATTTTGGCAGAATTGCACTCATCTCCCATTGCAGGACATTCAGGCTTTCAGAAGACGTATGCTCGCACCAGAAGATCATTTTTTTGGACAGGCATGAAACAGGACATCCTTAATTTCGTAGCAGAATGTGATGTCTGTCAACGCCACAAAGGGGAAACCGTCAACACACCAGGCTCATTACAACCATTGCCCATTCCGGCATCAATTTGGACGGAGGTTTCTATGGATTTCATTACAGGTCTTCCAAAGTCAGGGAACAAGTCAGTCATCATGGTGGTTGTGGGCCGACTGTCGAAGTATGCTCATTTCTGTGCCCTACCCCACCCGTTTACACCAACTTTGGTTGCTCAAACTTTCATGGATCAGATCTTCAAATTGCATGGCATGCCCACGTCTATTGTGTCCGACCGCGACCCGATCTTCACCAGTAATTTTTGGCAGGAACTCTTCAGAATACAAGGCACTCAACTCAAACTCAGTACTTCATATAATCCGCAAACAGATGGTCAAACCGAAGCCGTCAACAAATGTCTAGAAACCTACCTTAGGTGTTTCACTTCAGAAAAGCAACAACTTTGGGTACAGTGGTTACCTCTGGCTGAATGGTGGTATAACACCAACTATCATGCCACCACCAAAATGACTCCCTATGAAGCAGTCTATGGTCAACTTCCGCCTTCCCCTACTTCTTATCTCAAGGGGTGCTCCAAAGTACAAGAAGTGGATCAACTCCTACAACACCGCACAACCATGCTCGCCCATCTTAGAGAGAATCTTCATCAAGCTCAGAACCGTATGAAGCAACAGGCCAACCAACATCGCTCAGAGCGCCAATTTCAAGAAGGGGATCAGGTCTTTTTAAGGCTGCAACCATATAAGCAAACATCACTCAAAGACAAGGGTTGTCAAAAGCTCTCTCCAAAATTCTACGGACCATTCCAAGTACTTCAGCGCATTGGAGAAGTGGCTTACAAGTTGGCTTTGCCACCTACGGCAAAAATCCATCCAGTTTTCCATGTATCGTGCCTCAAGAAAGTGATTGGGAACAATTGCTGAGTCCAAACCAGTCTACCTGAATTGGACGAAGAAGGGTCAATCTGGCTTCAACCCGAACAGGTTCTAGATACAAGAGACAAGCACCTGCGCGGCCGCATGATTAAGGAAGTCCTCGTCAAATGGAAAGACACCTCTCTGGAAGATGCAACTTGGGAACCAGCCACTATTCTTCAGCAGTTTCCGCAGCTTCAGCCTTGAGGACAAGGCTAGTCTTAAGGGGGAGGGCATGTTAGGGTCCCACCCTAACCCCCTTATTTATGTCATGGGATCATGTCATAGTCAAGAGTCAATAAAGCCCATATTAATAATTGTAAGTGGTTAACCCGCAATTAATGACGGGACCACAGTTAGTTGCAAATGGGCCGTAGTATTAGATAGATGGTATTAATAAAACCCACGGTATTGGCCCGTGGTATTGAATGTATGAGTCATATATAAAGGATAGAGACTCCCGGCGAGGAGTATTGTGTCTTGTTTTTGTAATCGAGCTCTGCTCTATTGGAGGTTTCCCCCTCGAAGAGGCATGTGAACATTGCTCTCTGAATAATAAAATCATTGCTATTCTGTGTTCTGGGTATCTTTTCTTTGCATATTCTGTATTTGGGTATTATTTTGCAGGTTAAGAGCATAAAATTCCGATGAGCCCCCTTGGTCCGATCATCACCATCGTTCCTCATTTCTCCCTACCCACTGGGAAATGCTTACCTGTCTCGAGCGGTTTGCTCCTTGTCTCCCATCCCAACCCCTTTAGACACCCATCCAAGTTCATCAAGTGTCTTCTGAAGGTAACATGGGAAACCCACACGAACTCAGCCAATCGACATCTCTGTTAAACCAGGGATTTTCGAGCACATCCATGTCGGAGTAACCTGTACTCTGGAGGAGATTCAACTTTATACTGATCTTTTTCACAAATTTCATGATGTGCTTTCTTGGTCTTACGAAGAGATTCCCGGCATCGATCTTAGCATCGTGGTGGATGAGATACCTACATATCCGAGTTCTAAACCTATGTGGTTGCGTTTACGCCCCGTGCACCCCCGAAAGGCCGCAACTATTAAAGTGGAAGTTGAAAAGCTCCTTAAAGATGGTTTTATTTACCCCATCCCACTCACAGATTAGGTCTCTAATATTGTCCCTGTGACTAAAAAGCAGGGCATTATCAAGGCATGTGTTGATTATCATGATATTAATCGGGCCTGTCCCAAAGATAACTACCCTACACCTTTCATTGACCAGCTCATTGATGAGTGTGCCGGGAGTGAAATGTACTCATTCATGGACGACTTTTCTGGTTATAACCAAATTAATATTGCACCTGCAGATCAACACAAGACCGCCTTTATCTATCCGTGGGGCACTTTCGCCTATAAAAAGCTCCCCTTTGGTTTAAAAAATGCCGATGCGACCTTCCAGCGTGTAATGTCTTATGCATTCCATGATATTCGACACATTGTGCAACCTTACCTGGATGATCTGTCGGCTCATTCAGCAAAGCGCCAGGACCATCCAGCTCACCTTCGCGAAATTTTCCTCTGCTGTCGACACTATCGTATCTAGCTTAATCCTCATAAGTGTGTCTTCTGCGTTGAGTCAGGCAGACTTCTTGGGTTCATCGTCTCCCGAGAGGGTATCCGTCTGTATCCCCTTAAAGTTGAAGCCATCCTGAATCTCCCTCCCCCTGCTTCTTTGCAACAATTATAGAGTTTGTAGGGTAAAGTAAATTTTTTACAATGATTCATTCTGAACTATGCTGAAGTGGCCAAAGGCTATATTCGGTTATTAAAGCGGGATACCCCTTTTCTCTGGGATGGCACTGCACAAGAGTCATTCAAGCGCCTCAAGGCCTTCCTTGTTTCTGCTCTGTTGTTGCGTCCTCCTGATTATCATTATGACTACACTCTGTATTTAGCCACTGTCGATACCACTATTGGCATGGTTCTGGTTCAAGATGATGATGATGACACTGAGCATGTCGTTTACTATCTCAACTGCAATTTACTAGATATGTAAACTCGATATGCCTATGTCGAGAAATTGGCATTGGCCACCATTTGTGCCGTTCAACATTTCTGCCACTATATTTTATTGCGCACCACGATGGTGGTTTCTGATTGCAACCTAATGACGTACATCCTGTCACGTCAGTTACTGGGGGGCAAATACTCAAAGTGGATTGTCATCCTCCAAGAGTTCGACTTGGAGTTCACCACTGCCAAGTCTAAGAAATCCCTCGTCTTTGCTGAGTTGCTTTGCTCTCTACCATCTATTACCACGCCCTCTCGGTCAGAGGACCATATTCCGGATGAAACTCTGTTCTTAATTAGCACCCTTGATCCTTGGTATGGGGATATCATTGTCTATCTTCAGATGTCCTCTCTTCGTCCCGATTTGTCCAAGGATTCTCGGCAACAGATTCGCCATTATTCTCAACCCTATCGTATTGTTGGGGACACCCTATACTGTCTCGGCACCAACTTTGTTCTCCACCGATGCTTAACATTTGAGGAAGCTGAATGAGTTCTAAATGACTGCCATTCTAGCGCCTGTGGTGGTCACATGTCCGGGTATGCTACTGCTCAGAAGATCCTCCATGCTGGTTACTTTTGGCCCTCCATCTTCAAGGATTGCATTCTTGCCATCTGCTCTTGTCATGAATGCCAAATCTACCAATGGAAGATGCACACGCCTCCTGCTCCATTGCACCCTGTCGTTACTGTCAACCCTTTTGCCAAATGGGGCATTGATTATATGACCTGTAACCCTCACTCGGCTAGGGGGCATGGGTATATCATCGTTGTCGTTGATTATTTCACAAAATGGGCCAAGGCGATGCCTACACTATCTGAAGATGGTCACACAGTGGCACAATTTTTATTTAATCATGTTATCTCACGGTTCGGAGTCCCTCAGGCTATCGTCACTGATCACGGCAAACATTTCTGTAATCATATGATGACTGAGTTAACAACCCAGCTAGGCTTACGGCATGATAGCTTGACAACGTACTATCCTCAGGCCAATGGCCAAGTAGAAGCTGTTAACAAAGTTCTAGTTACGATGCTTCAACGCACCATTGGCATGCACAAGTCTAACTGGCACTTGATGTTGTTCTCCGCCTTATGGGCCTACCGAACCTATGTGAAGGATGCCACTAGGTTCACCCCATTCCAATTGGTTTATGGGCTGGAGGCTACCCTTTCGATTGAGTGTGAGATCCCTTCTTTGAAATTAGCCATCAAATTACTCCCCAACACTACTTTGGTAGAAGAATGTCTTATCTACCTAGAGCGGCTGGACGAGACTTGTCGACTAGCCTCTCTAGCTATTGAAGCACAGAAGAAGAGAGTGAAAACTCACTTCAATCATACTGTCCATCCTTGTTCTTTCGTTGAAGGAGATTTAGTGCTGCTTTATGATCAAGAAAATGATAAGCTGGGGAAAGGAAAATTCGAGCCCATGTGGCACGAGCCTTATATTATAAAGCGAGTTTTGCAAAAAGGGGCCTATAGGTTGATTAATTATGAAGGGAACCCTCTAGATAAGCCCCGAAATGGGCTTTACCTGAAGAAATATTATGCGTGAACTCCATGCACTCTAATTTGTACATACATGTGTTTTCAGCAGGTGTGTTGTGTGTGTGTTTTCATGTTTGGCTTGGTGTGTAGGCATAATTGCCGCTTATTGTGTCTTTTGCTTCTTGTGCAGATGTTTGGTACACCTTATGTTGGTTTCGCTGATGGTGCTTGCCGCAGTACCCGTAATCTTTCTTCTGCGGCATGGGTGATCTACGATCCTCACGGTGAGTTAGTAGACCTTCAAGGTGTTTGTCTGGGTTGTACCACAAACAATGTTTCTGAATATAGTGATGTTATTGAGTTACTGACCAAGACTATCAACCTTGGTATTCGTACATTGGTTGTGAATCTGAATAACCATCTTGTTGTCCACCAGCTTAATGGGCGTTATTCCGTCAGAGACCATTAGATTTTAAGGTTGTATTTACGTGTTAAATTGTTAGAAAGTAATTTTGATTTTATTACATATCAGCACATTCACAGAAGATTAAACACGTTAATTGATGCATTAGCAAACCATGTATTAGACAGACATTTGTGTAACATGTAATCAAAACAGCATATAGAAGCATTCAAAACACAATAATGAGCCATAGGAATATGTATATATGTATATATATATATATATATCTCGTGTGGCACACCGAGGTGCTCAAAAAATAAGTGTATATATCCAAATAGAGTCTGTTTTCTCCATACATCCGAGACACATGTCTCTAAAAAAATCAGCATGAAATAAAACCTAGGCATCTACTGTGGTGGGTTATGCTCCCTATAGCACACCACCTCTCATGCCACTCTCCTCAACAAGCGGTTCACCCTCGGCATCACTCCTATTGTATGTATCTAGAACTCTATGGGGACCTCCTCGACTCCCATGTAATCAGGGATCCCCGCCGTCAGACCCTCAAGATTTTGGGCCACTGTCTCCACCGGATCACCAACTGGGGGAGCCAAGGCCAGCTCTCTAATCCCTTGTGGGTCCCTCCATGCCTCTGGAGCCAGTCCTATAGGCCTCACTGGTCCCACATCTACAAATACCATAGAGTACGTCATTAAGACATATACATGAAAAATTCTAAAAAACATCATAAAAGATAAAATGCAAAAATAATGTGATCAAGTGTTCTACCACCATCATCCCACTGCTCACCAGAGGCGAATGCCGTTTCAAAAAACCATCTAAATTCATCTACCTAGCACCAAATTACGTGAAGAAAACTACTAAAATGTAGCGCACAACGAAATGTACTTACTTGGCGAAGGTTTCAGGACGAACCGTGGATGGATGAGGCCGAAATCAGCTTGAGAACTTTGCTCAGGTTGGTGCTCCAACGCTCCAATGGTAAAATGAACAGTGCAAATGGTAAAAACAAATGAATTACCCCACCCCTTTTATAGTAATTTTTGAAAATTAAAAAATTATATTTTAAAAATGTGGGTTTTTTCTCATTTTTATCACATGGTTAATTAAAATTTGGTTTTTTAACTATGTTTCCGCATATATTGATCATTTTATGTTGAATGGGTTTTACGTTTGACGTGTCTTGTGCAGAACTACAGGTAGTGGAGTTATCTCATACTTCATGTACACTTGATCCATAAAGTCTTCTTTAACACTCTTTTCCAACTTAAAAGACAAAAATATAGCCGAGTTATCCCTTTTGACTCGTTAAATGAAATAAGAGGCGGTATGTTTTAGGCTCTTTTCTGACCGTGTAAACACGAAAAGATTGCCAAGATTTTGTCATTTCAAGCTCATTATTGGTTACAAAACGACGTGATTTCGATCACTTTTCTACTCTTTCGGGTCAAGGTCACTAATCACGAAAAGTACTCCTTGATCGTAATGGTCAAGCGGTTCTTTCGAGTATCGTTTTATACTTTTTCAGGCTCGAGAGACACAAATCTACGAAAAAGGACCCCCTTGGAGTTTTCTTTTCTGTGTCTTTTTCAAACTCTCTAAACATGAAAAAGACTCTGAGTTTTACCTATGTCGGACTCGTTAAACCCTGACGACATTGGACTCATCACCATGACGAGACTCAAGCTTCTCCTCCCTAGGGCTCGTTAAACTATTACTAGGTTGGATTTGACCGAAGGTCGAACTTATATTACAAGCATATGCTATCCCCTTCAAGCTTGTTTTCAAAAATAATTGGGGTACTCGCCAGCAATGGTGGGGGAAAATTTGGAAATCATCATGGCAACTAGTCACTCTTGAACATTGACACTTTTGCTTCTTGTCGGGTTGGGACATCCATACATCGTCATTTGGCCTTCCACGGGTTTGGGTTGCCATTTAGCCTCATTCCATCCGATTCATGCCGTCTCCATCGAGCCTCTGATCCCTTAGTACCTGAATGCTTCCACCCTCCGGAGTTGTGTCATCGACATGTTCAAGAGTATAATCCTTCTGCAATTTGCATCCTTTCCTCCTCCTCTGATACTCTGTTTTTCCATCTACTGATTGTTCCTTATCTCGTGTTGTTGATGGGGGAAACATTATGGCCCTCCTGCGATGGATCGTCTCCTGTCGACATCAGCTCATTATCCAGGAGATTGATCTAGAGATCCCCTTTGGTACCTTAGAGCTTGCGTGCCTTAATGGCAAGTTCTTCGCGTCGGACAGTCGACTTTCACCATTGTTCATCGATTAGGTGATTCCACGAGTGTTTGACTTCAACTCCTTCTTCACACTTCATGGATTGTGCTAGACTGTACCTTGAGAACCATTGGCATTATTGGTGGTTTCTCTCACGCTTGTTAACGGTTTCCATCATTGACCGCTAATCAAGCGACTTTCTATCATGCTCAACCTCAGCAAATCTATTCGCATGCTAGAATTTGTACTATGATCAGTTGGGTTCAAGAGCCCGAACTCAGATTACACATGTTTGGGCTGCGTGGATTGGTTCGTGATTACATGACTCATTGATGGATGGCTACGACCATACCTGAGTCTTCATGGATGGCTGCGACCACACCTTTATCACTATCATGGTCTTATTAGCTGGATGGTTGCATCCATACCACAGACCTAGTTTGCATGTCTTTTGGATGGCTGCGCCCATGCCTAGACTACATGTATTTCACTAGTAGAGATATCAGTTGTACCTGCGCCTGCAAAGTTCTTCCAGATGGTGTTCTAGCTTAGTCAGTTTCGTAAAGCATTTCACCCCTCCCACTCTCTCGGGCTTCATACTTTAGGGGGCATTTTTTACACAGTAATTTATCACTGCTTTCACCCAAGTCTTTTTGCTGTGTCATGTGTCCCAATGAAGCATGCTCATACTGAAAAAATGCTCTCTGATGTTTCCAAGTGACCCACTTTTCCTAAGCTTTCTGCCTCATCGCGACTCTAGACTTAATATACACGATGAATAGCGGTTGTAAATAGTCTAGTCACGTTTCCAGTGCAGAAGTACATCTATTTCCCGCGACGGTCCGATTTCATCCTCCAGCACAGGGAGACTTATTATCTTTAGCAATGATCTAACTGGCTACATTGCTTACTAGCAATGTCAACACTAAATATTAGTTATAAGCTCGCGATGATCTAGATTGGGCGAATTCGTTCCAACAGTCGACCTTCTAGATGTCTCCAGACCTGGTTGTTAGCATAGTTTGTGTCGCCCTTCCTCCTCTGGTATGGCAGTTCCATCATTTGTGCTACCTTCCTTGAGGATAAGCTCTCTCTTCCACCTTTCATGGAGACTCCTTCTCCTATTTAAACTCTCACCATTGCTATGATCAGTTAGTTGGTAAATTCTTAGATTGAGCAGTGTTGTTAGTGTTTGTGAGTTTGCTAGATAGTTGGTGTGGGTGTGACAAGTGTGGGATTGTTGATAGCTTGTGGGAGGTTGTGAAGTGCCCTTAACTTTGTGTAAAGCTTATGAGTGAGAGAGAACTTTGTATATTGGGAGATCCATCTTCAAAGAGTGAATGCTTGAGAAATACACTGGTTGGACCCTCTGAGAAGGCTTGCGACATCAAGACTTTGGTTGTAAGCTTGCTCTTATTTCATTATTAATACAATCAATGATGTTTTCCTATGTCTTGTATGTAATTTACTTGATAGCTCATGACTTCTTGACTTTGTGAGTAAATAGATCATTGTTTTTTTCCAGTTACGTGCTTTGTTGTATTTCCTTTGCATTGTTTTAGGTTGATCACTCATTGAGGAGAAGGAAGCCGAAGCTTGAGCAGTGAAATGGAACTCCATCGACCACCGGTTGAGGTAGGCCTCCAACTATGACTGTTTGAGGAAAAATATTATTGATCTATCTTTGCTGTGACTAGACCCACTCTAGGGCTAGAGGGGTTGCCTCTATCTGTAGAGGGAACACTTTCCTGCATCACATGAAGCATGTCGGCGAGTCCCAGAGTTGTCCATCGCCACAGACTTACCAACAGAAATGTAGATCCACTGTCTGGCAAGTGGAGTCTGAAAAGCGCACGAAGAAACAACGCATGTGAAACTGGAGTTGAATTTCTAGATTACCGAGCCGCAGCTGAAGGCGCAACCTTCCACTCCTCTGGAAGTTAGGGAGCAGCGAATTAGCACTATTCAAACAGGATTGGAAGAAATTGGACGAGCAGTGCAGGACTGTACCGGTATGTTGGACCCTGCCTTTGGAATCCTCACATCCTTGCAGGAGGATCCCAACATACAATGCTTGGAAACAGAGGCGAGTGAGCTTCAGGAGAAATACGATAATGTAAGAGGAACTGCGTAGACAGTTGTCCTCACTCAACAGCTAGCAAAGATGCAGAAAGCTAGGGCACTGAAAGAGTAGGTGGATGCCGCAAGACAAAAAGAGGCACTTCTCAAAGTGTGCATCCAGCCATGGATTGATGAGGCCTTCACCATTATGACAGATATTGAGGGAAAGCTTGCCCAGATGCAGGGACTCTATGCGCTAAGGCAGGCAGTTGTTCCTCATAAAGAAGCATCAGAAGAGCGCATGCAGCAAGTCCAATAAACAACAAAACAATGCACTGCAGACCTCTAAGTAGTACAGGACTAGTTGGAGGGGCTCTGCACCAAGATCGCCACACCAACATAATGACTCAGGACGAGTCACGATGATTGTGTTGGGGCCTTGTTGGGCAATATAATCCCCCCACAACATGTTTTGGGGCTCAAAGCCCAATTTTTGGTCAAATGTATTGTAAGACTCCACAAATTGTGGGCGAGGAACACGAAGTATAGGTTGAGTCATAGGGTTGTCCGCCCTAAGTATTGTAAATTAATGTAATGTTATGTCAGCCTACCCATGGTTTGTAAACCATGGGATTGTATAAATAGAGCGAGGCTCTAAGTTGTAAAGAAAGCATATGAGAGAGAGATGAATACGAAAGGTTCGAGCATAGAGTAAGAGTCTAAGTGCATTGGGTCATAGTAGTAGGAAGAGGCTCTGAAGGTGAGTGCACAGAGGCCTAGTAGAGTCCACAGCTGAGTGCGCAGACCCCTGTAGCTGAGTGCGCAGGGCGGTGTCAAGTTTGTAATCTTGAACGAAGAATAAATAAAGAGAATTTGATTCAAATTTCTATGCATATGTTGTATATTACCTTCCTTACATTTATATTGTTTTGTTTATCACGCGCACTTATTGATTGCTAGATGTATTGTTAATTGATCATCAGTCTTACACAAATAAGTTAAGTAATCGGGTAATAACAGATTATATATCAAGGAACTTGGGTAACCTATGGCTCGCGCCTTGAGTAAGGTTGCTCGGAGGCAGCGTCGCAGGTTGCGAGGGACTAATAGGTGCACGTAGCAATGTACATGCAGGATCAAGCGGTGGACCTCCAGAAGCTCATCAGACATCCCCAGGGTGCGGAAACCTAGTTCTAGCACCCTCCCATACTACTTCGGGTGAGACCTTAGTCCATGCTCTGTGGACTATTTCCGAAAGGGCCAATAGTACTGGGATTTACTTGGCTAAATCACCTCTAAACCTGGGTCAGTCCCACACAAGCCAACACTTGAGTTAGGCTCACTTGCACCATGCTCGCTTTCCCAATGCTCGCATGGATCCTACCGGCCTAGATAAGCAGCTCACACAGATCCTTTTGGACACTCCTCAGTGTCTGCATATACTATTACTCAAATTATGACCATAGCTCAGATGTGGTATCTCAAACCTTTTCATTGATATCATCTAAATATCCCTCTGTGAGTAAAAGAGGGCCCATTGGAAAATGTTTATCTGATTTCCGCTTCTTCCGTAGACTTGTCGTTGTCTCTTTGGTGAGCTTCTAGAATTTAAAGGAGGTGGACACCTCCTCTCCCCCATCCTTGCCCTACATAGATAGCTCATGTTCTGTGGTGTGCAAGGAAGTCGATGCCTCGACTTCCGTTGTGGCTTATACCTTTTCTGTACATGCCTTGTAAACATGCTCCTTTTCAACATGCATTGTCTCTGTAGGGGTCTTTTCATAAGCTTATTTCTTTTGTTGGGAAGCCTTCTCCCGTGTGATTGCCTATTCTTTTTATTTCCTTTTTTTTGTGACAGATGTCTGTGTGGAGGATATTTCTCCTTCTTTTCTTGATCCAACTAGGTAGGCTCGCACCACTCTACTAGCCATCCACCCACAACTTCTTGTACATATGTTTCAACCACTAATTAAGGCAGCTTGTGCCATTCATTTTGAGGGTCTCTCCTCGTGTGGATCCAGACATTGTGAAAGTATGCCTTAAATTCTGCAAAGGCCCTTATATGCTCGAACAAGGTGGGAGATAACTGTGGACTCTGTTTTATAACCAACCGAATGTCCATCTCCATGAATACCCAAAAAACCTTCGATTCTGTAATCCATTTTGTGTATTTTTTCTGCCATAGCGAAGCGAACTTCCCTACCTTTGGGAGGGTCTCATTCAACAGAGGGAACTGACTATCCTTTGGAAGCCTCCATGCCACCAAAAAGATTAGCAATAAGAGATAAGCATAGTGGAATGACTGGCTCTTCACTTGCGCCTCGCAACAGTTTGCCTAAAATTCTCTACAGAGATACTAGGCCCAGTTATACTGGACTTGATTTGCCCACTGCACTGCTAATGAAGTAACCGATGCAGTTACTTCATCCGCGTGACAGTTCTGCATTATCTTTCTTACTAAGATCTGTGCTGCAAATTGTACCACCTGGTCTATTATGGAGCAGATAGAATATCTGTACTTTCCCTTTACAAGCTTAAACTTGGTCTTCATTAGATTTGCGAGTTGTTTTTCCTTGTGTTTGCCTGCAAACTCCTTTGCCAAGTCTGCTTCTTTATATGGTAGCTTAGTAATCTAATGGATTAACATATCTGTGATGGGGATAGGCTCCCTTATCCATAAACACTCATCATGCACTAATTCCACAACTGGCGCACACATGTCGTATTGATTTGGAGCAATGAAAATGGGGTATGAATACAATATGCAATAGTCCCACCAGCTAAACTCCTCTGGCCCATTTCATCAGTTCCAACTTCATGACCCCTGTATCTTCATAATATATATGAGACATATGCTAATTTGTTGCTAAATGTTATAATTTTTCCTATTCGATGAGGTACCAGCCTTCCATCTCTAACACTGATAAGTGCGTGACGATCGCACCCTCAAATGCAACTTTAGCTAGGAGTAGTGGCGTGGAAATTGAAATTTTTTTGAAATCGGGGTCTTTGGTCACCTTCTTATACCCTCTTCATGAAGGCACATATGTCGGAATCATAGTGATTGGTTCAGAGTCCTCAACATCCAACTCCTCAATCCCCTAGCAGAGTTCCTCTTCATCTAGATCGAGGGGAACAAAAGGTTGCTTTTGCTTGTCCATTTTTCCCTTTTGCCGCAGCTCCTGCGGAGTCTTTCTGGGCGAGTGGAACACTCGTTCTATGACTGACTTCTTTTGCTTTGGCTTGGAAGTAGATTTCTTTGGCCTAGGCGACCTTGGCATCGTAGGTACTGTTGTTGTAGCTTCTATGCCTGTAGCTTTCGGAGCTGGGGCCTCAGACACCGTGACCTCAGAACTCATAGGCTTAGATATCCTCTCCAAAGAAACTCAGCGCAATGTATCAAAATAATGAGCTAGCCTTGTGTGCTTGAAAAAAACCTCCCAATATTCTTAGTGCATGCAAGAAATTCATACACAACAAAGTGTTTCTTTGTAGACCAATAGGACATACTTATAGAGATTTTCGGATTCAAATCCAACCATTTCCTCTAGAAATTTGTCATAAATGCACCTTTGGCGACAAACTTTCAAATATTTTTGCCTTAATTTTTGCCTACTAGCTCCTCCTAATAGGATTTTCTCAGTCTAATCAACTAAAGTGATTCCAATGGCTATTTTTGGGTAGGGCCACATGACACCCTCCTCCATGGCGCAATGTCCTGAGCGTAGCTTCATCTTTTGCATTGTTGTCAATCTTCACGCAGCCTGTTTGCTGCCTTGCTCTCCTTGTCAGGCAGTGTAGTTTATAGTCTCTTGATCCCTTTTATTTGCCTAGAGCACTAGGGCTATCCTACATTCATATAGTCATTGCGCAGGGGCAGTATCCCCCGTATATAGCTTCAGTCGAGTCCCATTCCCTTTTCCCGGAAAAGGTTCATCATTCAACTTTGTGAGCTGAATTGCACCATGCTCTATAATTTCATTGAGAATATATGGTCCTAACCAATGCATCTGGAATTTACCTGGAAATTTGGTGAACTTTCTATCATATAACAACACAAGATCATTTATCTTGAAAGTGCGAAGATTGATATGACAATTATGCCATGATTTTTTGCATTCCTTCTATACTTGTTGGTGGAATCCCGCTAGAAATTAGTCCTCCTATAACTCCATTAGCTGTGTGAGTCGTTCCTCCAAGGCCTCATGATCTACCATGTCTATCAAATTTGCTATGCGTAGACTAGGTATAATGTACTCCATAGGCATCACCGCTTCGACCCCATAGACCAATCTGAACAATGTTCCCTATCAGCTTCTTACAGGTTGTCCTATAGGCCCATAGTACTATAGGTACGCGCACATCCTAGTCATTTTTCTGCGTGTTACATACCTTTGTCAACGCGTTACATACCTTTGTCAATGCATTCTCCAAATTTTTGTTAAAAGCTTCGACTGTCCCATTTTCCTGTGAGTGATTTGGTGTGCTCTTCTGATGGTAGACCTAAAATTCATCTATCATCGCACTAATAATTTCACTCAAAAAGTGTGTTCCCCTATCACTCATTAATACTTTTGGGCATCCAAACCATGTTAAGACATATTCAAATAAGAACTTTGTTGTCATAGCCATTGCACAATCCTTCATTGGTTGTGCTTCCACCCATTGAGTTAAATATTTTGTGGTAGTGATAATGTAGTGCACGCCTATTTTTTTCCAGGTGGCTAAATTGGCCCAATAAAATCAATCACCCATTTCTCAAATGCCTACAAAGATACCTAAGGATGGAGTGGTTGTTCATCCCTCCACGATGGTCTGCCAGTCCTTTGACATGCATCACAAGCCTTAAAGTATGCTTTGGAATCTTTGTGCAATGTTTGCCACCATAATCCTAGGTGAAAAATCTTCTGCCTGGTTTCTTTCCTGCATAATGGCCTCCCGCAGCTCCCCCATGAGCTTCAATGAGAATATTATCACGCTCAAACTCTGGCATATATCTCCGCAATATTTTGTTTGCCCCCATTTTGTACAAATGTCTTGCAATGATAGAAAAATTTGTTGTGCGAACGACTAGTTCTTTCTTTTTTTGAGTTGTATATCCTTCAGGCGCCATCCCTGTAGTTAAGAATTGAATAATGTCAACAAAATGATCATCTTCTACACATACTGTAAAGAGTTGTGCATCTAGAAACCCTTCCTCCAAATTACTAGGTTCTTCACCTGTTTCAATCCTTGATAGATGGTCTAGACTAGCGTTCAACTGACCGGGCTTCACAATAACTTGAAATAATAACAACCACCTGCAAATCTTTCCCACCAACACAGGCTTGTTGACCATGTACTTTAAGGTAGAATGATCTGTATACATCTTGAAATGTCCTCCTAATAGATAATTCTTGAATTTTTGCAGTGCATAAACTATGGTCAACCCCTCGCACTCTATCATTGAATATTTTTTTCAGCCTTTGATAACTTCCTATTAGTGAAGGCTATAGGATGGTCAATATCACCTTCACCTGCATGTGTTACTACTGCACCTAGCACAATGCAAGAAGAATCCACATGTACATGAAACTCCTTCTTCCAATCGGGAAATACTAGGATTGGCACAATCTTCATCTTTTCTTTTAACACATCTAAGCTACGTTGGCATTCCTCATCCCAACAGAATGTCACATCCTTCTTCAATAGTTTTTCCATAGGCACGGTAATGTGAGCATAGGATTTAATTAATTTTCTATAGTATCCAGTGTGTCCCAGCATCGCTTGTAGCTGCTTGACGTTCCTAGGGGCCTCTAAGTTCACAATTACAACGATATTTGCAGGTTCCACCATCAATCCTTGCTTACACATGACATGACCCAACAAGATCTCAAAAGGAACAAAAAATATACATTTTTTAAAATTCGGCGCAATTTGTTATCTTTGACGTGTATCCAACGTAAGGCGCAGACTTGCTACATGGCATTTTACCAATCCAAACATGTTCCAGCCATTGAAGTATATTTCCATAAACTTATGAATGAATTCTTTGAATGCTGCTATGACTACGTGGGAAAATATTGCAGGCTCGTTCTTTAATCCAAAAGGTATAACTATGTACTAAAAGCACCCCCACTCTATTGCGAAGGTGGTTTTGCTTTGATCCTATGGCACAATATTAATTTGATGATAACTAGAAAACCCATAAGTAAAGGAATAGGCCTCCTGCCCTCCAACATTGTCTAACACTTTGTTTGTAAAAGAAGTTGGAAATGGATAATGGACACATGGATCATTTAGCTTCTGCAAATCTACGTAGATCCTTATTTCACCTTTTTGTTTCTTCTCTTATACTACCATCGGGCTCACCCAATTGGACTCTTCAATAGGTTTTATAATGCCAACATCCAAAATTTTATCCATCTCTGGGTGAACCTTCTCCTTATACTTAGGATTAAGGTGATAAGGCCTTTGTTTGATAGGCTTCACACCTGGCTTCAATGTGATCCACATAACACCCAAATAGCTAAGTATTCCCTTTAAATCTGAAAACTTAGTGGGGAACAGATCCTGGTACTCATGCAGTAATTCAACAACTTTGTCTACAGTAGCGTCATCCTAATAATATCCAATCTTCGTGAACTTTAGTTCTTCCTCGATGCCAATGTTTATTTGTCTTGTTTTCAGAGGTGCGGAGATTTTTGGGTTCTCTACTGGCAATCCTTCTATTGTACAATGCCCTTTGGTTTCTGGAATATTGATATTCCTTGGGTCTTCATCCTCCTCTTCAACGATTACATTATAGAATTCCAATGTGTGGCACAGCTAGGTGCTCCAATCAGGTTGGGTCCATTCCATAGGTTCCTTCAGCATCTCGAAGATAACCGATTTAATCTCTTGAAGCACTTCATTGATGATTTCAAACCCATCCTCAAAGATGAAATTCAATAAGAAACTTTCTCTCAATACATCCCATTCCACAATGTTGTGGCAGATCTTTGTTTCAAGATACCAGTTCATGGGGATGGTATCCAAGGTACAACAAAATATATGTACCCATTCCAGCTACGGTTCCGTCCTCCATGCCTTAGTCCACTTCACCAGGTGATCACGTGGATCATCCTTCCCACTATACTTCTCAGTCATCCTGGTATTAACATGCCCAAATCATAACTTCATCATTCGCCTGTAATCCCTCTATCCAGCAAAACTCTCCTTATGTGTACCCCACCATCATGCAGACATAGTGTGCAACACCAAATCCAATGCTTTAAAACAGTGGTCTTCAGGGACTTCACATTCAAATTCATCTAAAAACATATCTATGTCAGTCAGACCATCATAATAAGGTAGCTCTCTTACCTTTAACGAAACACAACACAGTGACTTTGTCATCATATTGCATCGCAATGTTGATACTTCATGTAATAGGTTTTGTCAATGCTCTAATTCCTCATCTAAGTTAGAAGTGCATGAACTCTCTCGGTCCAATGTGATCCGTCCATCTATCATTGGATTGATCCAATCATGATCTCGCACTGTTATCTTGTATATTTGATCCATCTCGTCGTCAATTTCTACATAATCACAGATGGGTTCAGTATAACATGCTCCTTCCATAGGATCTAGTGGCACTATGACCCTAAGAGACTTCTTTTCAAATTTCATTTTCCTCTTCTTCAAATTAATGACCCCATTCATATCAATAGCCCAGTTGATTCCTAGGATCGCTGGATATGGATTACTGTCATCGACAATTTCTATAAGTCCGAAGTCCACTAACGCTTGCACTGTTAATATCAATTGCCACTCCATACAATTGTCCCATGGGGATAATTTTTTGCTGACTCACCATTCGGAGCTGAATCAGAGACCACTACAGAGTGGGTCTCCCCATCCTTCCCCATGTATGTTTCGGAAGAACATTCGCATTGGACCCTAGATCCAAAATTACCTAGTCCATTTCATAATCGCCTATCTGGGTTGTTAGCCCCATCTCATGTCCTATTCATGCCTTATGCTTACCAATATTTCTAAATATGCACTACTCCTTAGGAGTCTTTTACTTATTGGCCACTTTTCTATTAAGTCTTGCAATCCTTCAACAATTTTTTGATCATGCAACAACTTCATACAAGTTTTCATAAAAGTAGCTAGTATGGAAGGATCTACTTCCTATGACGCATTAGTCTCCAATGTTTTCCCCTAACTTCCTGAGGTGGAGGCCTCAACGAAGTTCTTCTTTACATCCAAGAACATCTCTTTAGCGTGGTTCAGATCAAAATCAACTTCTTTCTCAGTAGCCTTTCATACCCATCCCTCTTTCTCAAGTTTCTTGTCTTTATCTTCACCAGTTGTTATACCACTTCTTAACACAATGTTTATGTTCTAATCCTCCTCGCGGGGCTCAACCCTCATCATTTCTAAATTCTATGTAGGCTGATAGGGTTGCACCTTCTTCTCTTGCATCTTCACCATAAGGACTAGACATTCTTCTGTGACATGATCAAATTACCGACAATACTGACATGAGAGATGCATGGGGTTTAGACAATCATGTGCGAAGTGTCTTGCTTCACCACAGTTATAGAAAATTATCTGCCCCTGCCACGCCCTCACCCTGGTCCAGTGCCTCTTCCTCATTCTCAGCCTTGGAATCCTCCACACGCTACTCCTACGCCTTGATCTTGAGGCTAGCTTTCCACTTGCATACGGTAAGTAGGGGTTCTTTACATCATTAGCTCATAACTTCGACAATGGCGCTCATCATGGCCCACCGATTTAAAGAAATTTCAAATAGTTGTTGGGGTGTTTGAATGAACTTCTGAAGTAAGTGGCAATTATCTGTCACATGTTGCCTAGTGACTTGAAAAATGGCCCACCATAGTGCAACTCTCGTGCTCAGCCCGGTTGGGGCTTCTAGATTTAGGGGGGATGTCCCCCCACCATAAGATAATTCACGTATACTGGACAATGATATTTATCGTGCTCATGGCCCTTTCACTTCAAGAACCAAACCTTTGCATGCACTTCTGTCTTAGTTTCCTTCTCTTTCTTTAGACTATGTAATTCTAGGTGCAAGCTCTCTAACTGCGAGTGGATCTATTGTACCCTCAAGTTTGTATCATGAATAGATGGTGTGTGTAGTGTCATCGCGATCTCTAAGGCGTCTGCTTTCATTGATATCTTTTGCTGTGATAGAGATATTCTTATGTGTGGAAAAATCGATGATATAAACCAATTGCAATGTTGGGTATCTGAGATTTGCATGTTAGCCTACCTGATCTAGCACTTCAACCTCTGATCAAAGTCCCAAGGTGTCTCATCAACTCTCATTCAGATCTCCTTAAATTCAATTACCGACTGCACCTCAGATTTAGTCTTACTAAATTATTTGTTCAAAGTTGTCTGAGTTTCTACTAACGATGCCTGAGGATTATCAGTGTAATACTTAATGTACTAGGTTAGCACGCGATCCTGCAAGGTGGTAATAGTGTTCACAACAAACCATAATTACTCAAGATCTTCACTTACTATTCCTCTGAAGATCGACATATTCATTACGTTTTCCATGATGAATGGTGGAGGTGGAGGCAGAGGTGTAGGTGAAGGTGTATGTGGTGGAGGTGGAGGTGGCGATGGAGTGGATGGATGAGATATCCTCGGAATACCCTGAGTTATTAACTGAACAATGCTTCATGGTGTAGTTAGCACCGCCCCTTCATCGTTGCTTGAAGGAGCTTCAATCAATGGACTATACTCTAGACCTGATCCGTTACTTCTAAAGAATATACCACTTCATGTAGCTACAAACATTAAGGTAATGGAATTACCTTCTTTTCACATAATATCATTTTAATCCAAGTATTCAATGACCTCAAGTACTTACCTCATGGTACTTTGACGAATCTTCGCTCTGCTTCGCTATAGCTAACTGAGGTGTCTACTACAAATTTTGTAATACATCCTCCTAGAATTCAATCAAGCCAATGATCGATAACCCACGCGATCTTGTTTTCAAATGCCTCTAGTCTTCACACCAATTCTAGAGTCCACACTATATGACTATCGAGCTTCCTCCTTCCTTCACTGCCTACCAATTTATCTAACCACTCATATAGTGTGCATGGAAAAGTGAAAAAGAAAATTTTTTGTAGCTATGTATACAAATATCTATTCAACCAATCGTCCTTCGACAGGCATGGATTCCTATTTTCTTGACATGCAAACTTGTGAGTCTTTCGACCTAATCACCTTTAAATCTCTTTCTTAGTTAGATTCCAATGATATGACATCGCACATCTCTTAAGCAGATCCCGATCTCGGCAATCAAACCATTTTTTGGCTTAAGGGGGTCCTGACCCAGGTTTGGAGTTATTTGCACCAATAAACAAAACCCTACACTGCTCGCCATTTTGGAAGCAACCTACATAGCACAGGTCGCAGTCTCACCCAAAGCAATATTGGGGGATGCAAGAACTAAGTTTCTACATCCAAAGACTAGTGTGATGTCTTTCAGTGCCTTAGATCTGCTTCTGCACAGATCTAACCTTCCGATAGAGTTAAAAATCCTAATTCGGCCCTAAATACCTTCAACTCTTCGTGGGACTAGCCAATGGCATTAATCAAGCCCTAATAGGATATGTCTTCTACTTTCACGCAACTGAACAGGTTTTCTAGGGCTTCTGAGATCTAGATATGTTGTCGCGCAAACCTATCTTCCTTATCCGAAACTAACCCAAACTAGATTTAGATCTTCACGAATATCATTCAATCATCTTATTAGGCATAAAAATGTTCAATTAACCAAATTCGCGCAAAGAAAAAACATTGAACTAGATAAACAACAATGAAAGTGACATAATAATTAAACAGATAGATGAAAGTATTTCCAACCCAAAATTAGTATTTATTAATTAGAATCTTTCCAATACATACTTCAACTACCCTGCGCACTCAGTTGCAGGGGTCCACGCACTCAGCTGTGGACTCTTCCAGGCCTCCGCGCACTCAGCTGCAGAGCCTTTCCTTCGCTACTAACAAGAACATACCTTCCCGTCTATCAAACCCTTACAAAATCAATTTTTCCTTCATCCATCTATTCTTCTATGTTATCTTTAATAATTGCTATGACTCAACTATTTATAGCCTTTCTAATACAATACCATGGCCCCTGGCTCATGGGTGAGTCTTCAAAACCACATATCAATTACCCAAACAAGGGGCGAAGGCCCCTGTGACTCTTGACTAGCTATGCACTCCGCATCCATATTTTATGGAGACTTATTCTTTACAAGTTCCTTTACAAAATGTGACTAAAGTAATTCAATTCTACCCTTGGGGATCCCATCCCAACATTAATTCCTAGCTTGAACTCTACTTTTATTTCTTTAATTCCAAAATTTTCTTACTCAAAAGATCCTTCTAGGTTCAGACCCATTTCTCTCTATAATGTTATATATATATATATATATATATATATATATATAATTTCTACTATCATTGTTAAAAGGCTCAAATCCCTCCTGTCTAACCTCATTTCTCTAGATCAAACTGGTTTTGTGGAAGGTCATTAAATCTTGGATGGAATTACTGCCTCTGAGGAAGTCGTCCATTCTCTTAAACAACTTAAATCTCCGGGAATGATGATAAAACTTGATCTTTCTAAGGCCTATGACCATCTCAGCTGGCCCTACCTTTTGATTATCCTTAAAGCTTATGGTTTCGACTCAAGATGGATCCAATGGGTCTTTTCCCTGACTTTTACCCTTGTTTTCTCAATCTTTCTCAATGGCTCCCCCTCGAGATCCTTTAATCCTTTAGTCAAGGTGCTCCCATATCTCCTTTCTTGTTTATTTTAGCAACATAAGGACTAGGAAGATACATCCGTTGGGCATCTCAAACTTCCCAAATCAAAATTCTTTGCCTATTGAGAAATTATTTTCCTATCACCCATCAACAATTTATGGATGACATAATTCTTTTTTGTAGGTTATCCTTTAGGGAAGCTAGAAAGTTAAAGAAAAATTTGGAGTATTTTATGCAGGCTTCCAGAACTTTGATAGACAATGACAAATCCAATATATTCTTCTTCAATACTCTGAAGACCATCCAAACCTTTCTAGACAGAACCCTAGGCTTTGGAGTTAGGCTCCTTCCTGTTAAATACTTGGGTATACCTTTGGTTATTAACTCTCTAAGAACGACTTGTTGGAGAGAGATTGTTCGAAAGATTCAAACAAAACTTAATGGGTGGGCGTTTAGGTCAGTGAACATTACAGGTAGAGTGTTTGTTTTGAAATTTGTTCTACAATCAATCCCCATTTATCAACTTTCAGGTTTAGCAGCTTCTAAAGCCTCCTATCAGGCAATAAAATATCTCTTTAAAAAATTTATTTGGAGAGGATCCCAATGAGCTAAAATTGGGCCCTAGTTTCTTGGACTAATGTGATTAAACCCAAATTTGCAAGAGGCCTTGACCTTAGAGATCCAAATATTTTAAACAAGGTGGCGGGGGCCAAATTATGGTGGAGATGGGTAAAGGGAGGTCCAGATCTATGGAAGAAAATACAGTATGCCAGAATCTCCAGTGGCTAAACGGATTCTCAAATGTCCCCAAGGGATCTTCAACATAGAACTTAGCCACTAGCAATAGATATATCATCAGACATCACACATTCTAGGAAATTCAGGATAGGAAAAGTTATTTTTTATGGCAAGATGCTTGGCAACAATGTGAGAGGTTATTCAATCAACAGGACTTGAGTGAAATATTCCTTTACACAAATAACTAGAATTGTACCACAGTGGATCAGTACTAGAAACCCATGCAAAATGACCTGAATTGTTGGCAATGGAAAGACAAAAATGATGAATAGAACCCCCATTAAATGATCAATAGAAAGTTCTAAACAAAGAATTACAATCCAGAAAAATAGCTATCCAAGATGGGTAGGAAATTCCAATATGGGGATATTCGACTAAAGGAATGTTCAATGTAAAGGAGACATATGAATTAGTAGCAAAAGATGCCCTTAACAACTACAATCCTATCTGGAGGAGGATACGGATAGAACACTTATGGCCAAAGGCATCACCTTTTCTCTGGCTAGTGTGCCATAAAATAATCCTAACTTGGGATCACCTTCAAAAGAAAGGAGTATGTTAACCATCCTTTTGCTTTACATGCCAGAGTCAGGAAGAAATAATAGAACACTTGCTAAATACATGTCAGTTAACAATGCAGTTATGGAGTAAGGTAGCTCAGCTCTTTTCCCACCTACATAAGGATCAACATAGCATTATAATAACCATTGAAGTATGGATAAAATGGTTGTTCTCAAGTCCAATTCTCAATAGAGATTGGAGGTTGGCTTTAGGCTTCCTCCTTTGGGAAACTTGGAAAGAACGAAACAAAATAATCTTCAAGGATAAATATTTGAATGTGGAAGAAATATGGAAAGTAATCATTTACAATATCAGAGAAACAATTTTAGCTATGAAATGGCATCCAAACGATTGGTAGGTTTCTCCCCATGAGGCCCAAATCCTTAATCAAATGAATCTATTTCCCAAAATGATTTATCGTTGTTCTTGGAAGCATATGGTCCTACCTAGATTATCTCCCTCTCAGTATATCTACCCTCCTATGGGTTTTGTGAAACTCAACTTTGAAGCTGTCAAGCCCTAGGGATGCTGGTTATGGAGGTATTTTTCCATACTATCAACATAATATTAATATCCAATATGTTTCATATTGAGGATATGCTAGTAACAATGAAGAAGAGATAACATCTGATGAGCCTTGGTATTGCACCAAGAATGTTGCAACTCCCAAGGGCATCTCAACTCAAATTATCAACCTGGGGTTTGTACAAACTTAGAGGTGACAATGCTATATGCATAGTAGATTATGTTCTACTCATGTCACCCTCAGTCATGAAATTAAATCAAGGTGTTCAGAGACCACTCCAACTAAATACAGTGAAAAATTCTCATGAAAGCATAAATGAACATGATTCTAACTACAAAAGTGAAAATTCCATTCATTTAAATCTAAATGCTAATTGACATTGCATGAAAGGAAAAGGATAGCCTATATGCAGAAGTAAATCATGCTACTTTACTACCCCATTTAATCAGATCAATAACCTATTTTTATGCATCATTTATCTACTCACACTTACTTGAAAATAAGAAATTCAATTTTTAACATGCCTATGAATAAAAACACTAATTCTAACTTTGTTTTTCTATCTAATGGTTGCAGTAAGGAAAGGAGGAGGTTGGAGTGGTCTTAGAATCTTCATTAATCATCAAATCACAATTTGGGGGGCATCGTTAAGCTTAACTATGCTAGGATTAATGTAGGGAGAAAAACTAGTTGAAGAAAACACTGCTACAGGGCTACTACAGGAGGTGTTATAGGAGGGCCTGTATTGCTACAGGAGGGGGTCCGAGAGGGTTTTAAGGATGGAATTTGTTTATTAGAGGTGGATTAAGGTGGATTAAGGTATAAGGTGATGAATGGAGGGTGGGGGATCCCCTTATCCAAGCCTATTACCCCTCGAAGGTCTAACTTGCACCAAAGTTGATGCCCATGGTGTCCTTCATTTGCCTTAACAGAGTGAATTTGAAGACAAAATTTGGAAGCAAGGTAAGGTGCCTAGAGGGAATACATTAGAGAACTTTTGAGGTCTAAAATGGGCATCCTAAGAAAGATGTACAGCCAAAACAAACTTTATAAGAAACAACAGGATTCAAGATGATGATGTCAACCATGGGGGATGATTCACCATTTTTGGGGTAAAAAAGTAAAAAGATAAAAAATAATAAAATAATTTTTTCAACTCGTGTTTTCAACTTATCTCCCTATGGGTTTACTCAAATTTCAAGTTAGAACACTCATTGGATGCAAAATTTAATTCCTCATCTAAGGAGTACCCATGTTCCATACTTTCGATGGACCCTGCTACATGAAAAATGAAAAATACATGGAAAAACATGATTGCAATAATGTTTTTCATTTATTTTTCATTTTTTGTGTAGTAAGGTCCATCAAAATTATGCAACATGGGTGCTCCTTGGATAAGGAATCAAATTGTGCATCCAATGAGTGTTCTCACTTGAAATTTGAGTAAACCCATAGGGAGATAAGTTGAAAATACAAGTTGAAAAAGTAGTTTTTTTTTTTCCTCTAAAATTTGATGATGTAATCTAATATTATTTCCACTATTATTTTATAATTTCCTTAGGAGGCCCATTTTATACCTCAAAATTCCGTAATGATGGAGAGGTCTAGGTGGATGTGGAAAGGTGTGCCTCCCTTTGCAAATCAACACAGTTATTGCACCCAGTCAACTACATACATCCAATGAGCATTATTGCAGTAAAGTAAATAATTATGGAAAAGATGAGTGAAATTTTATTGAAGTCTACTCTAACCTAAAACACAACTTCAATTATCAAACCAATGCTACTAAATCCTAAGTTGCAGAGATTAAACATGCATGAGAATTGCAATCTAGCACTTCACACTTTACAAGAAATCATAAACAAATATTGTTGAGTTTTTATTGTATATCTTTCCAATCACTCTTCAAAATCTTGAGGTTTTTTTATCTAGTTCCCTTTGTCCTTGTCATGCACTTGGAGTTCCTTGGCTGCTAGGGAATTCAATTTGTTGGAGAGGATTCTATAATCTCAAGCTGAATTAGGGATTTAATGAGGTGGGAAAGCTTTGTATATTCTCTCTAGGTGTCTCCATCAATCCCCTGCATGGTAAATATCTCCACACATGCTTCTTTTACCTATGCATTAATCACATTAGGCCATACAATATGAAAAAACCTTTTAGTCTTCCTACTAAGCATATTATGGCTAAAAATGTGAATTAAGGTGAGAAAATGATATTTTTAAGGGTTGAAGGATAACAAAATGAACTCCAAAAGATACCTATTGATGGGACCCATCATCACCCCCACGTTGAAGTTGTTTGTTAGCCTCTGGGCAATTCAATCACTTATATGAAGCTCATTCATGGCCTCAGTGACCTCTTTGACATCCCAAGGAACTTCATATGGTGTTCCTTCCTGTGGATAGAAACCTACATTTTGCTCTATTTTTGTCCATTATTTTTGTTCCTGTGCTTGGTTTCTTCCTTCTTGTAGTCCCAATAGTAAGGGAGGGCTAATTTTGAGCCCTATTAATTTGATCTTTAGCCTTTGCATGATCCTTTTGTATAATGGTGTTTTCTCCAAGGCATTCGTTAGTCTTTCTAGGGAGTGATATTCTCTGATTTGTAAACTGTGTTGCATGGTGTGCCATCTTCTTTGGAAAGCCTACAAACTTTCTGTCCCCACCATCTTAAAAGTGTCCTAAAAATGTAGAATGGATTTCTCTTGGACTATTATGTACCTAGGTGGTAATTCAAGATAAGAGGAGATGAGATTCTGCTTGCTGATGACAACCTTGGGGATCACTAATTCTTCTCTGATATGTAAGGGATCCTTTTCTTCTTTATCTCTTGTCTCCTCATGCCATCAACCAAGATACTAATGCCATGAGTTGCATGTCTCCAAATCTTGAATTCGGGTCCTAGAAATTCAAATATGTTAGGATTAGATTGTGCATATAAAACTCAACTATTTTTTCCTTATCCTTAATACTTACCTTTTTACAAAACTCAATAAATCGTTTGTAGTCTTGGAAAGGTAAAGGCCTATACTATGCTAGTGTCTTTATTTGGAATAGTAACCACTGCTTCTTGAGGAAAATAACATAGGATTTGGATGGTTTCCTGCATTGTATGGCTTCCATAGATTAACTTTCCATAGTAGCAAGTTGTGTTTCCTTTTCTTGTCGTTGTTATTTTAGCCTTGTGTTCTCTTCCTGTAGCTACTCTATCGTGGTTGAATCCCTCAGTTTTAGGTCACTTAATTCATTTCCCATTTCATTGATTTTCTCCTCCATGAGGCCCACATCTTCTACACTTTTGGATTTTGCAATTTGCATCCATATATGTGTTCTGCCTCTTTCCTTCTCTAACTCAAAGAAGAGTGGGATGGCGAATTTCTCAAGTATAATCCTACCCCCTTCAATAAATTTTTAGTAGGATTCTAGGTTGGGCTGTGGATCAGGCTCTTAAATCTCTTTGAGGCCTTTTTCAACTTCTTGTAAGGTGGCATCTACTTCCTGTATTACCTCCTACTTCTCCTGTAGTAGCCCTTGTTTCTCCTGTATCTCCTCAGTTTCCTCTTGTAGCAATTTAGAGCCTCCTATAGCTCCTCATGTAGCTCTTCCTGTAGCACCTGTAAACACTGTTTGAAGTAGCTCGGTGACATCCTAGGTAATCTATGATAACACTAGCTCATCCTTCTCTATCTGTCTTCTTGAAATGATCAATTATACCAATGGAGTCAAGCCTTGTACTTAATATTCCTTTTTTGGTAAAGTCTCAGAGCACTTTGATGACATGGAATTTGCACAAAGTTCCATTTTTTACCATTGTGCGCACTCCTTGCATCATCACCCCACTCCTCGTGATCATCACCTCACCCCTCATAATCACCACCTCACTTGAGTTGAATTATCCATTTGTATGTGTGGCTGAACTGAACTTTAGTTTACTAATCGAAGGTGGCCAAGTTTACTGGACACCTCCAGCCCATAGAAAAATTCCTTTCTTGACCATTACACATTTTATCATCATATGCATAGGGAAGAAGTGAGAGTTGTCATACATGAGTGTACATGTGATGTTGAATAGCTATAGAAGCTTGCATGATAGATATGGACTCATAATATTATGATCCTCAAGGTGTTGATTTCCTTTGCTTCCTTTTGCATCGGTTCTCATAGCTTAACGATGCTTTGACTGATAAATCTGTTGTGTGTGTGTCAGTTTCTTCCCAGTGTTGAATCTTCTATTAGTGGAGTGAATGGTTTTATCCCTAAGGAGGGTGTACCTCTTATCCACTTCAAAAATGGATTCATGATGCTCCAGGTGGTTAGACCTTCTAATTTGTTGGTGAAAAAAAGAATTAATGATGAGTTATGTTGTGATTGTACAGGTTGTTACACAAGGAGTTTCTTCCCTGTAGCAGTCACTTAATCCCTCTTCTGATACCTCATATTTCATGTAATATTTATGGAAAGTCATGAAAGGTATGAGTATAGGATTAAGATCATGACGAAGGGGTGTAGGTGGTGGAAAAATTGAAAGCATAGATTTTATACGTTTTTTTATATGCATGGAAGAGTGGAATTTGAAGTTTAATTTTGGCTAGATGGAGTGGATGGGTCATGAAATTGATGTTAGTGGACCTTTCTCAACATTTCTTGAAGAATAAATTACCTTTTGGCCTCTTTCTCCAATC
Source organism: Pinus tabuliformis (assembly GCA_031772625.1). Lineage (NCBI taxonomy): Eukaryota > Viridiplantae > Streptophyta > Pinopsida > Pinales > Pinaceae > Pinus > Pinus tabuliformis. The sequence continues at coordinate 181,213,491 of CM062816.1, read as the reverse complement.
TTATCCTACTCCTGTAGCATTTGAAGCTCCTCCTGTAGCATTATAATGAGTTGGAAACATTTGATTCTATTATTGACTGGATGATGGAGAGAAGTAGGGATGTGAATGAAAAGGGTGAAAATGCAATGGGTGGATGGGAAAATGGAGGAATTCACTTGTAGAATAAGTCTTGTAGCCATGGTCTTGTTGATTGCCTAGAGTCTCGAAAAAGAGAGATGTTAGCAAAAGTAGTGTAAGAACTCCTTCCTTATGTTTTTATTTTCTATTTTGTCTTCTCTTTTTTTTATTGAGACATGCAGGTTGCCTCTTCTTTGGTCATGGAAAAGGTATGTTTTTCCCCCTCATTTACTTGATTAATCATATGGTTTTCATGAATTTTCTCTCGTCTTGAACATATTCTCGAAGAAAGACCATGAAAAATGAATAAAAAACAATGTTGAACAAGTTACATTCTTTTAGCATTAAAATCCTAAGTTTCTCTTGTTTTTGCGCAAGATGACTGGATTGGACAACTGTTGTTCCTTTGGATAAGACAACAGTGCCAAGGAAGGAAGATGTCATTATTCCCGCTGTGCAGACGAAGCTAAAGACAGGAGGCAAAACACAAAATTGATGTGGAAAATCTGATTATTCAGTCGAGCAATCCTGAGGATATTCCAATCCTCAGGATAAGCTTTGATTTTGCTAGCATTTCATAGAGAATATATAATGCTAGTAGATGAAAAAGAACTGTAGCTTTTATAATCATTGTTAATTGCCAACAAGATTGTGAATGCCGATCCAACCTTAAGGGTTGTAGTGATTTTTTAATTTCTTTTTGATATTTAATGAAAAAAATGGAGTTTCAAATTAAATCCGTGCATTTAGTTTCTATAGCAGTTCCTTCTAGAGGCTTTGGGCCTGGTCGCTGGAAGATCTACTGCACATTTGTATTATGTTAATTGCTCTTTACTGTCAAGATTTATATTGTTGTTCCTTCCACAAGTTGAGATAGATTAAGTTTTATATCTCGATTAAAATCATTTTTATAATTCACAGTGAAATAAATCTTGTATTTGATTGTTGTTTTCTCTCCGCATATGCTTTCTGCAATTACTTCTAGCTTTGGATGCTCCTTGTGATTAGCATGATTTGAGTAGTTTCCTTTAATACACATCGATTCGATTATTTAGTTTGATTTCATTTTTGGATTTTAGAATATTAGATTAAGATATTTGTTTGAAAGTAGTTTGCACCTAATTTATATTTGCAATTTAGAACCATAGAATAATTTATGTTTTGCATTTGAATTTCTAGAGTCAATGAGTTGTTGAGAAATTGTTTATTTTTGCAACGATTGGTTAGGATTTAGGATTAATTACCTGTATCCCAATCTCTGATTGTTATCTTACAAACAATGCTAACAACCTTGAAATAGAAAGATGAATCCTAGGTTGACATATTAATGTAGGATTAACATTGATTTATAAAGTCATCTTAGTGCACCAACATTTTGGTGCCATTATCGGGGAGGTTGTCAGGATAAAAAGTTAAATTGTATCTCTGAAGAGAATTGGGTATTGAAAATGATAGGTAAGAACCTGCATACACAGAAATAAAAAAGCTTGTTCCTAGTGCCCGCTCTCAGTAGATATGCAAAGGTTGTGTAGATATGAATGACTAGGAGAAGAAAAACACCAATAGATCATAATCAATACCAAAAATCACCAAAGCCCAAGGATCGGTGACCCTTGGGAGACTGAACTTTATAGACGAAATCATTCAGAGAGATGAATCTCAGGTGTCAATAGGACCCTGGATAGTACCTGGAAAGGGATCTACTTTGGTCCCTCAAGCAACAGAATCAACAACTGGAGCTTTCACCGAGATCCATAGTAAAAATGAAGGTCAGTAGAGTTTTCAAAATACAAACAATCTACACTATATTCCTTCACAAGAGGGAAAGTCGTGTAATTTGAAAGAAGGAGAGGAGACTAGTGGAGATGCTAAAGTAGACCCACAACCATTTGAATTAGGATCTCCTGTGACCCTGGATAAAAACAAAGTACCTAATATCCTAGATCTGAGTAGTGTAGTAAAGCCCCTTCAAATTTTGAATACTCCATCCACCCAGATAACACCTCCTGACCAAGAAATCCCTGAAGATTATTGGCACATCTTTGATCAAATGGAAAATCAACCACCTCAAGGTCAGACCTCGATGTTGGAATACCCTATCGTCGACCCAGTAGCCAATGCCCCGATGAAGGCCATTCCTTTACAAAACATCCCAACCTTTCATAGTATGATCTCTGAGGATTCAGATGCTTTTCTATTTGAGTTTGATGTCATGTCTAGAGGATATGACTACACCACTAATTCTCAGAAATTGAATTTTTTCCCCTCTACCTTAAAGGGAGTAGCTTTGCGATGGTTTATGGGTTTAGGTGGAAGTACCATTAACTCTTGGGATGAAATGAAGAACGTTTTTCTCACCAAGTACCAAGACTATTGTAGGACTAGGGATCTAAAGGATGAAATCTTCAAAATGTATGCGAAGGACAATGAAACTTTAGAAGAATATGTTGAACGGTTTCAGTATAATTTGCAGAGATCCCCCCATGCCACATTACCAAAAGCAGTCTTGAAAGCCATTTTGATAAAGGGAATGAGAGAAGAATGGGTAGAAACTTTAAATCTAATGGGGAAAGGTGACATTTATCAAGAGGAATATGATGAAATTGTCTGATTGTGTATCAGGTGTTCGCGGGGCAATACACGCTTTAGACTAGGAGGGCGAGATTCCATGACTAGAGGAAGAAAACCTCCCAACAGAGGCGTGGCGAGGATAGAGATCAGAAACCTCTTGGAAGATTTCAAGATAGATATCCTAAGCATGCTAACTACACAATTAGACATTTTACATTCCAGACAAAGACAAGCTGAGGCAAAATAAAGGCCAGCCATATTATGTCCACGTTGCCAAAAGAAGCATAGTAAAAGAGAATGTCCTTTGGACATGATTCAGATGTGCTCTATATGCACCAAGGACCATGCAACAAATCAATTTTCATCACTTATCAGATGAAAATCAATGTTCAAAGAAGTTGAGGAAGGAAGAGAGCTGACATATTTAATGGCTCAATGTCGACAATGGCAAGCACGACCCTCAGGTATGCCACAAGACCCTTCTTTGTTCTTTCCAACACAATATAAGCAACAAAAAAAATCCTAGAATAGAATGGAAAGGTTAACCACCCTTCTCTTCCAGGAAATACCAATAGCATTCCATGTCGCCCTGGCTGAACCAACCCTTCCGAGGAGCCGGCTGGAAAAATTCATAATGCTCTGCCCCCTTCTGGAAAAATTCAACTAGTAATCCTTACCCTTCACAGTGGGCTGCTTCCACCTCACAAAACCTGAATTGGTCTCAAACTGGCAGCGCCTTGTGGGGGTGACCAATCTACCCATGGGAACGAGTTCTCAACCTCAACCCACATTTCCAGGTCCATTCCATAACATTCATCCTTTAGTACAACCCCAATTGCGAGCTCAAAGAAATCCAAATCCTAATAATAGACCATTTCAATATGTACAGATTCTTGAGAATTAAGAGAATGACACATAATGAGTAGAACACAATGAGCTTTAACTAAGGTCAGGGCGCATTATTACTACAGAAGAAAATAAAGAGATTGAAAACTAAAAACAACCTGCAATAAATCCTTCACTTGTGATTGCCACATAAATAAAACAGGGAGAATATACAATCGAGCAGCAGAATCCTGATAAATTATAATTTCTTATACCCCATTCCCTGAGAGACTAGTGATAGCTAAACCTAATGTCTATCTTGATTTTGATATCTTAGGGGAATTGAAAAACTTGTGTATAAAGATTCCGCTCCTCCAGTACATACATGGCATCTCAATTTATGCAAATATAATTAAGGAATTATGTGGGAAGAAGCTTGAGAGGAAATTAAAAAATCCACCAATAGTACATGTGGTAGGAACTTTACCTAATACTATTTTGGGTAAACAAGCACTGATTAAATATGAAGACCCGGGAAATACTAGAGTAATATTTCAGATACAAGGCTGCACCTTTCCAAACACACTAGTAGATCTTGGGGCAACCATTAATATTCTGACTGCTAAAACATGAAAGGTTTTGGGAATTACATCTTTAGAACCCACCTCTACCTTATTAGAACTTGCTGATAGATCAGTAGTTAGACCTTAAGGAACCTTACAGGATGTGACTATCTCTGTCGACTCCTGGGAATATCTTGGGGACTTTCTAGTCATCAACCCAAGGAGTAGGCTAGATGGACATCCTTTGGTATTGTGTCGACCTTGTTTAGTAACAACAGATGCTTATATAGGATGTCGTGAAGGCATCATGGCTATCACTCAAGGAAATGTTGTGAATAATCTTGTTTTGTATCCCCCAACTAAACCAAGTTTGCCTATTGTAAATACTTAGTTACACCCACCTAGATACCTAGAAGAAAACATATGCTCTCCTCTCACACAGGAAGAAGCTCTTGAATTTAAGAATCAAATGGAAGATGATGTGATTAACAACTTCATTAATAGTCCATTTTCCATGAATAATCTGACATGCCAAGTGTTAAATGCCATCCTCAATAATGAAGCACAGGGAGATCCCTTAAGGGACACATATGATCAACATATACCCACGACTATTGAGATTGAACCAGGTAAAATGCTTAACATTAACGGTAACTTGGACAGTCATCAACAACAAAGACTTATTCAGGTTCTTAGGAAATATAAAAAAAAAATTGCCTGGGAATACTCATACATGAAAGGTATAGATCCTTAGTTGTGTACCCATCATATTTACATTGAGAAGGAAGCTCTCACCATCCGATAGCCTTAGAGGAGGTTGAATCCGCACCTCAAAGATATTGTGAAAGAAGAACTGCAAAAGTTGTTGGATGTAAAATTTATTTATCTTGTCTCAGATAGTCAATGGGTCCTGTTGGTAGTCGTTCCTAAGAAAAATGGGAAATGGGGAATTTGCATGGACTACAGAGAAATGAACAAAGCCACCAAGAAGGACCATTTCCCTCTTCCTTTTATTGATCAAGTTCTCGATACCTTAGCAGAGAAATAATTTTTTTCCTTCCTTGATGGCCTCATCGGCTATAATTAGATTTAGATTGCCCCTGAGACCAGTATAAAGCTACATTTAACTATTCGTGGGGTATGTTTGCATATAGAGTTTTACCCTTCAATTTATGCAATGCCCTAGCCACATTTGAGAGAGCAATAATGAGCATTTTTTCTGATTTGATTAATGAATGACTTGAAATTTATATGGATGATTTTACCCCCTATGGAAGTGACTTTGAGCAGGGCTTACAAAATATGGAAAAGGTACTTGAATGATGCATTGCTACCAGTTATTCTTAAGAAACGTAAAGTGTCACATGATGATGACTGAAGGTGTGGTTCCCCGACACTCCATCTCTGCAGCTGGAATACATTTATATCCAACAAAAATAGAGGTAATTCTTTCACTACCCACACTCCGCACAAAAATTGAGGTACGTAGTCTCATTGTATATGCAAGGTACTACCATAGATTTATAGAAAACTTTTCAAAAATTGCTGCACCTTTATATGTCTTAATAGGTAATGTTGAATTTAACTGGTCTGACAAATGTGACATTGCCTTTGCAAATCTAAAGAAATTGATTTCAACCACACCATTATTATGAGGACCAGACTGGGATTTACCTTTCCATATCTCTACAGACGCATCAAAAATGACTATAGGCACTGTACTTGGATAAGAAGAGGATAGGAAGCCATACACTATCTATTATATTAGAAAAAATATTACTCGTGTTGAGTTAAATTATACACTAACAGAAAAATAATTGTTGGTTGTTATACATGCTATCAATAAGTTTAGACATTATATAATAGGATCTCCAGTTTTCCGTATACTAGCCACTTTGCTACTAATTACTTGACCAACAACCAATCACTAATGGGCGAGTAACTCGATGGCTATTGTTACTGTAGGAGTTCGATATTACCATAAAGGATCAACGAGGAAAATAAAATATTGTTACAAACTTCCTGTCTCGGGTGCCTAAGAAAAATGATCTATTATTAGTAGATGATCAGTTTCCAAATGAGCACCTATTCGATGTAACGATTAAAGCACATTGGTATGCGGATGTAGTGAATTATTTAGCAGTCAAGAAGTTACTATCACATTTGTCACCCAAGGAAAGGAATTTGATTGTCCAACGCAGCACCTGATTTTCATGGATTGGTGGGTATCTTTTCCACACTGGATCTGACTTACAGATTTGAAGGTGTATTCAAGAAGATGAGGTCTATGATATCTTGAAGGCCTGTCATGATGAGCCCTGTGGCAGACATTTCACAGATCATAGAACCGGGCATAAAATCCTTTAGATGGGCTATTACTGGCCCACCATATTCAAAGATGCCAAGAAATATGTTCAAGCTTGTGACAACTGCCAGAGGATGGACCATCCTAGCCAGGTTGATGAGATGCCATTGTAGCCACAGTTGGTGGTGGAACCCTTTGAAAGATGGGTGCTTGACTTTGTTGGGCCCTTTAATCCACCATCAAATCAAAAGGTCTATATACTAGTTGCCACAGACTATGTGACTAAATGGGTAGAAATAGTAACCTTTCCATAGACCACAAAAGAAACAATGATTAATTTTGTTTTTGAACTATTCGTACGATATGGCTTACCAAGGGACGTAATAACCGATAGAGGATCACATTTTATAGGACGTAAAATTTTGGCCACTCTGCGGAATCATCATATCAAACATCGAGTTACCTCTCTTTATCACCCACAGGAAAATGGACAGGTAGAGATCACTAACAAATTCCTAGAAGCAATCTTGACAAAGACAGTCTTGACAAATCAGTGGAACTGGGCTACTAAACTTACAGAGGCCTTGTGGGCCTATCACACAACATGGCGCAATACTACTGGGTACTCCCTTTACCAACTTGTTTTTGGCAAAGAGCTGATCTTCCCAATAGAGTTTGAGATAAAGAATCATAGGACAACCCAGGAGGTTGTACTGGATCTTACAAGGGCCCAAACACAACAACTTCAGCAATTAAATGAACTAGATGAAGCACGCTTAGTTTCCCTGCAGCATACAACAATTATTCAACAGCAAATGGCCAAGTGGCATGATAGGCTTATTAAAAATAAATCATTTCAAAAAGGTGATTGGGCACTCCTCTATGACTCCATATTTTCATGAATTCCTAGGGAAACAACAGAAAAATTTCTCCTCTTTTATAGTGATTTCATTTCTAATACCATGTAGAAATTCCTTGTAGATTCAAACTGGTAATTGTAATATGCTAAAGTAATAGACTTGAATCTACTCTACTCATCAGCGGAAACAATTAAATGATAGTGAAATCATGAAGCATACAAGAGAAAGAATTCAATCAACACATTACACAATGATTTCCTGGGGAAAGCCACAACTAAAAACCCCTCCTCTCTCTATATTGCATTAGTCAGAAAATATGAGAAGATTGCAATGCTTTGCTCAAGCCTGAGCAACCTCTGCACTATCTTTATTTGTCTCTCTGCTTCCTTGACAAGCCTAGGCCAATACTTAACCAGTTTTCTACTTACCCGTCCCTATTTCCTTGCGATGTTCCTCAAGGAATTAACCCCCTATTAATTAGGGAAATTTAATGCCCTTAATTTACAATTAAATCAAACAATTCAAAAAAAATACCCAAACTTTGTGATTTATTTAGACATTCAATTTAACTAGAATTTAACAATTTAATCACAGAAAAGTACTTGGACAACTTTCTGAAGGCTTTTCTAGTTGGACAATTGTTTGAAGGCTTTTATAGTTTGTTGTTTCTCATGCTCCTGTTCCCAAACCGAATTTTCTGTTATACAAAAAATTGACCTCCTCATCAACTCAGAGGGGAAAGACATGATAGCTGAAGCAAAAACCACAATCATAGGCTTGGATTCCACACTAACACTGGCTATGCACTAACAACCTACTTTATAAAGCTTGTTTGCAAGCCTAAGGGTGCGTTAGTGACCCTACTAACTCAAGTTTCTAGTAAGGGGACAACGTTAGTGAAACTTGGTGAAGTTCTAAGGGTCAAAGGAATGAATTGACTCATAAATATCTAGATATTTGTTCCTAAAATTACTCAAGAAAAGCAAGGAAACATCCAAAATCGACCTATTTGGAGGATTTATAATCCGAAAGAAGGAGGAAAATGGGAAAGAGATGAAAAGCATGGCAAGTTCATTGCTTTTGCCCTAGGGAACTCAAGGAGGAGCCTGGCAACCCTAACTCAATTGCAATTTGCTACATAAGCAAAGTTAGGGCTATGGTGAAAGAGGTCAGAGCTTTTGAAAGGATAGCATACTTGACTATTGAGCATTCTCTCATATCATAAGAACTTGGCAAGAAGTGAGAGAGAGAGAGAAGCTGGAGGAGTAAAGGAAGGCCGATGCAAAAAATGGTTGTAATCACTCTTCCAATATAAATATAGAACTGCAGTTGTACTATCTACTCCATGGTGTTGGTACTATCATTCATTCAGTTGTTTGTCCAATATCTTGTAGCATGAGTAGCTTAGTTATATGTAACTAGATGTTATTTGATGTATTAATGTATTAGTTATAAGAGTTGTATGCTGTGATTGTGCTTGTCTCTTCTATGTCTAGGACTTGATCTGGAGCCGGCTCAGGGGACTTCCACCTAGCTGCATTGTGCTCTCCAGCAAATCTACACGGAAGCTTGAGGTAATCTCCTTCGCATACTTTGATAGTTAGTTATTGTTTATGAACATGCATGTAAATTTGTGACAGTTGCAATATTGAAAATGAAATTAACTCAAACAGATTACAGAAAAACACACATAAAAACACACATAAAAACCAGACACAAAATATTGGCGGAAAAAGGCTGAAGCCTCATGCTTCCTCAGGTATTCTCACTCATTCTCATTCATTCATATAATTGAATATAGTGTTACAAATAAATAGATGAGAGACAGTGTTCTCAAGATAGTGCGTGCTATCTTAGACACTTTTGGTTGAGATAATTTCTCCTTTGGTTGAGATAATTTCTCACCAGACACACACCAATATAGGAATTACCTAAACTAACTCCAATCTTAGAGGAACAACCCAAGAGTTAGGCACAAATTCCTAACTTGGAATATTTAATTAATTTATTTATTTTGGATTTATTATTGTTTTATGAGAGAGGCTAACATTCCCCCCTTCAATTATAAATCCAAAATAAGAATGAGGAACCATCTTCCAAGTTCTCATGTTGATCCTCAAAAACATTGCCTGAAAAAACCGCCAAAACTGGATGCTGGAAAAAAGTCAAATCTGAAGAGAACATGAATTAGCTGCATGCCTGATTCATCTCTGAATGTTGCTTGACAAATCCATCACGTGCCAAGCCACAAAAGGATCCAACTGTCCTTTGTTTGAAAACAGCATCCAGTGTCCACTGACACAATTTTGATGAACGCCCACTGGCATATTTGCTGATGATGATCGCTCACTGGCTGAAGATGTCAAAAAACAACTCAATGTTGCTTTTGCTATGATGAAAGCTGCTCACTGCTGCTTTGGCTATCGATCGCCCACTGGCGAATTTGCTGACGCTCACTGCTGATGACAAATGCCCACTGGCTGATGAAGATGCCCACTGGCTGCTTCGTTGATGTTGTCGAGACTTTTAGTCTGACAACCACTTGTCAATTTCATTGACATTTCCCCCCCTTTGTCAGCTGAAAGGAGAGACAATCTTCTCCAAAATATATTTGAACTCCCCCCCTTCAGGTGTAGGAGAGTTTCATTGTCGTACTCCCTCATTCAACTACATGAGAGTACCATCATCGGTTCACTGCCGGCTGCACTATGTGTGATTGTAGTCGGTTGTAGAACTGAGATAACCGTTTGACTGTGGATGACCATTCCCAAGGATCAATCCATTCATAATGTATCTTCAATCTTGCTGATGTTTGTTGGTTGCGACATTTTTCTGAGGAATGATTGGGCTTGCCACAATGGCAACACGGATGGAGATCAAAACATTGATCTTCCATATGACCGGCTCTTTGACAATGAGAGCATTTCGGTTGGACATGAACTTCAGGTTGCATGCAATTCTGTTTGTCTGCAATTTTCTCAGAACCTTCTGAGATGAGTTGTTCAAGAAATCCTGCACTCACAAACTTAATTGGCTTGGAATAATCTGGGATATGTAAGTTGGTGTCATCAGTGACATATCCTAAGCCTCGTCGATTCTTGTTATTTTGAATTTCTTCCCAGGGCTTGATGATGGGTTTGGAAGAAATTTGATCATGAACAACTTCGACACTTGAAGTTGTTTGGATGAGTGATTTGGAATCAACATCTTTAACTTCATCTGTATGGTTGAATGACTTGGAAGAAGCACTCTTCTGTTGCAGCTCATCTCTTTGTAGTTGCGACTCTAGTTGAAGGAACTCAATTATTTCATGTGTTTGTTGTAGATGCCGTGAAAGATCAGCAAGAGTTTTTTTGCTGATGTGCACCATGTCTTCATCATTGGATTTGATCAAACTGTGAAGAATGTGTAACAACTGAATATGTTGCGCCATCTGAACTTGCTCAATTGAAATCAGGCTCTCTTGTCATAGATGTCATGCTTTGAACTGTTTCACTTGATTTTTTACTTGAATGACAGGCTCGCTTGCTATGGGACTTGAATGGCACGCTCGCTTGATTTGTTGCTTATTGCACTTGCTGAGAACACTTGCTAGAGTTGTAGAAATTTCTTGCTTAAACTCTGGAATTCACGCTCGCTTGATGACGATTGTGTTTGCATGAATGCTCACTTGCCTTAGTTAATGACTTCACGCTCACTTGATGTCGATCTCAACTTGCTTGATTGGTGTTAGAGTTGAACTTGTTTGGTTGTTTTGATGGTTGTTGCAATGATCTTCACTCTCGCTCACTTGAAGGCTTGATCTTTGCACTGTCTTAACGCAAATTGCTTGAATGAGTACTCAGCTCGCTTGCAAGAGATGTGAACTTGTTGTTTGTTTCATTTGGAGTTAAAACTCATGGACTCACTTGATTGTGCTTTAAAGGAAGGGTGTCAAACACTGTCGAAAATGCACCCAAAAAAGCTTACAATGATTTTAATGATTCACTACAATGAATTCAATTTGACTCAATTCAAGACTTGGGTGTCGGTTTCAACCGAGAATGCACCCTTACAATTCAATGTGATTTGAGTTTGATTACAAGTTCAACAATGTTGATGTAGACTGTGCGCTGAAACGTTGAAGTTTACAGATTCATTTAACTTGAATGTAGTGATGTAGACTTTGCTTTGAAATGCTGGAGTTTGCAGATTCATGAACTTGATTATATTGAGTGAAATTGTTTGTTGAGGTAGAATGCCGATGTTGAAAACTTTGATTATTCGTTGTAGTGTTGATATTGATTATCCTTCCTTGAAGCTATTTTGTTACAAGTGTTGTGCTTTCTTGCATTGAACTTTATGTGTGTTAAATGAGATCATTTATGTGTCAAAACTAGACACAAATCATAAGCAAAAACATGAAGCATGCACCATCATCAACACACTCTTCGTGTACCTAAGATCCCCTTATTCAATTTTGGGCGGATCTAGGACACAATCACCATAAAAAAATATGTCTTTATTAAGTATTGAGATCATCAACCTTTCATCTTTTACAACATTGCCATGAAAGCTTTCTCAAACAATGAGAATTTGACACTCACAAATTTGGAAGAAAATGCGTTCAAAAACCTGACTCAACCTCCTACATCAATGAGTTTTCTTTTGAAAAACCGATCACTTCAAACTTACAGAGAAAGAAAACTCAATCCTTATCACTCCATTACAGGGAAATAATCCCTTACTTTTTATCTCTACATTACAAATAAATGATTTTATTCGCTCCTTATCTCTCCTAAAAATCACACTTTATCACCTTATTTTTTTTTAACTGCTCCTAAAACTCAAGTTTTTTACATGAACCTATATAAAGCCATGCTCTTATATATTTTTTTATGTGCTAAATTTGATTTTGTTGGATGTTTTTCTCGCTGCAGTATGGCAGTAACAAAATGTGTTGCTCTACTCCTTCTCGCACTGGCCGTGGGGAGCACCCACGCCATGAACTTTGTGGTCTCGCTTGTAGAGGACAACAGGACAGACAGATTTGAGACGGATGTAGGGATGGGCTATGCACTGTTGCAACTGAACTTCTCCTCCCAATTCATCTGGAAGACCTTTTACCAATAGTCGCCCACTGACCGGAAAAACGTGACAGCGATAATTCTGCATGGGCGGAACCTGACAACGATTACCTCCGTGGAAGACAAGGATATCTACTTGAGCTCTTTTAAAGCTGGTCACCATGACATGGTCTGTCCAAAATCTGTTTCCTTTGCTAGCTCCAAACTACAGATCTCCACGGTGGTATCAAGATCCTCATAGTGCTATACAGATCCATCTGTTGGGTCAAAAATTCACAGTGATCCACATGCTTTCGCGAATTTGGAAGAGTCTTTGGCATTGTTGCTGCTTCCTAACGCTGGTTCTTCACATAATTTTCTCTTTTGTAATGGATTTACACAGGCTTTACGATGGTGATTATACACTGGAGTGGGCTTATGTTGGTGCTCAAGGCTTTAAGGTGGCTCAACAAGAACCCTCGCAGAAGTTTATGGAGAATGGGGCTCTGGACAAAAAGAGAGCCATTTTGGACAAACCAGAAGGACGGACGGGGGTTTTTCTCTAGTTTTCTCGTGCAACAATGGGGGATTACGATGATGCCTTTATGCACAACAAATATGGGGTGGTTCAAGTGCAGACAAAGGCCCAAAATCAAGCCACAGTTCTGAGTTAAAATTGATAGGGAAAATTCACCCAACAGGTCCTACTAGCAATCTACTGAAGCTTTTTGAGCCAGGGATAAGCTCACAACACTAGAAAAATTCATCGGTTAGCTGGTATTAATATGTATTCAGATGACGACATTGAATAATGCAAGGAGCCAAAAGTATATAAGGGTGTGTATCACAACCAATATGTCGCTAGTCTCGAACTTGGTGAATTCTGTATTGCAATCGTTGTCAGGGCACTGAAACAACAACCTCGACGATGCCCCGGATTACCTTCTCAGCAATCTCTAAACTTCGATTTATAGAGAATTGAGAGGACTGATCAGGGATTGTCCCGGTTTAGACAAACCCAATACATAAACTGATAGTAAACAAGATAGCTTCTACTTACAGGCATCACGTATTGAACTTTGGTTCGGATGGATTGAACAGGTTAAAAACCGCACAGCTATACTCCCAACAAGAATATTTCCCGCAATAGTTTGCCTGAAAACCTCAACTCCCAGAACGTCTGCTATTAATTCTTCTGTCTCCCTGTCCAGGTCGGTATGAATGAGAGAAACATGATCATTTCACACCACACAATTGCCAAGCGCAGATAGTCGTTCTTCAACACGTTGCACCACAACTTCATCAGGCAAACTATTCCTCAGGTGTTGAAGCTCTTGGTCGGTAGTTGTATTTGGCAGCAAAAGACCATTTTTGTTCCCAGCACAAAGACGGCCAACAATCCTGGTGCCTCCTATAGATGTCTTCACAACAGGAATAACATCTGCCAGCTCTGCCTCAAATGTGCTGTAAAAGTGCTCGAACAAAAAGCCCGTATGCAAAAAGTTGAACAGGCACTCCAGTTTGAAGAGGCAACCATGTTAAAATATCAATCTGAAGCTAAGATGAAGGCAGAGCAGCTAATGGAGGTCCATGGTGCCTTGCTGGCTCTGATACCACATCTTGAAAATGAAATTAACTCAAACAGATTACAGAAAAACACACATAAAAACCAGACACAAAATATTGGTGGAAAAAGGCTGAAGCCTCACGTATATTTAATTAATTTATTTATTTTTGGATTTATTATTGTTTTATGAGAGAGGCTAACATGCAAATAATCTTACAGTCTACCGAAGGTCCCGAGGAGACCTTTGAGGGTATCTTCATTCTCCATACACCGTGCATTTTATCCTATAGCAGAATTGGCGACTTCTCTAGGGACTAATATACATCTAGTTCCCGGTTTGCCTAGATAGTTCTTGGTTTTCTCCTCCTTCTAATAGCTCCCTAAACTTCTGCATTCCCTTTTTGACCCACCAAATATCTTGCTGCATCTTGCCTACATGTATTCATCTCTAAATCTAATCTAGAAAGCCCTATTTTTGACTGATTTACCACACTAACGTAGGTTAGCAGACTACACAGAGCTTTATAAAGCACTGTGTCTGCTTATAGGGAGCGTTAGTGAACCTATTAACTCTCTGTGGCCACTGCTACAGAGCATTTGTCTCCCAAAAACTTGATTTCCAGCTGTGTCTGAAAGCCAAAAGGGATGGGAAGCCTTCTTGTGGACTAAAAGAAGATCTGTTACTGCATTTTACTAGCAAAATAGGTGTCCTAATTTTTATTTTTATTTTGGGAAATAAGTTTTGTTTTTCTTTCTTAAAAGCATTTTTTATGAAAGAAAGACCCACATTTTTTATTCATCCTTCTGTTTAGCTGGTTAAAAGCTGCTCTATTTTCGTTTCAAGTAGTTGTTAAGAAACATTGGAAAGAAGTCTTTTGGTTATGCATGTGTTAAATGACTAAGATGCATGGAAAGAATATGAATATGTGAAAAACTCTCACCTGTAGAATACGACTTGTTTTCATCGAATTGAAATTTTTTTAAAGAATTGTCTTGTGCATGATTTGTTGAGTCAAGAGTCTCATCACATTTCATATGTCAACTCCCCTACAGAAGATAATAATCAAGTACACATAAAATTTACCTAAAATCAATCAGTAACTCTTTATTTGAGTAAACAAACATTAGTGTAGGCTAGGATCTTGGGATAGGCATGTGAGTAAACTGCCCAAGGTCGAAAACCAAACTAGTGTCATTAAAATAGAGAAAAATTCCTTCTGCACTCATACTACTGGGACCACTCCAGTAAAAGTGGAGCAAAATACGAGACAACATTGGACTATAAGTGAAGGTAGCCCGTCTTCTCTTACAACTCCTTTGGGTATTCTATGTTTTGGGGATCCCTTCGGGGATTTCGGAGCTGAGTCGAGGACTCGAGTATCCTGCCCACACAGCGTGCTGTCTATGACTATGTCCCCCCCAGTGGTGTCTGTGATCTAAGTTATCTTTAGTGGCCAAACCTTTAGGGACTTATACAAGGTGACTGGGATGGGCTATCCTGGTACCTAACACAGATGAATCTACTTTTTCTTAAGTTTTTGGGAGGGTGCTCATCTTCACGACAGTACTTGGCCCCTCAATCTGAGGTTTGGGCGAAGCTCTAGAGTAACCGTGACTGTACATCTGGCCATCCTTCTCTGTTATTCATTGAGATACTGGGTTTCATCTCCAGTGATCAGTGCTTATCAGACAGGGTAATTTCCCTCTGTTTGCTGATTGATCAACTTAGTGTATTTTTTATATTTTTTAGGCACCCGAGTGTTATCATTTTGAGACTTTAACAAATATTACGATAAAATTTATTAATAAAAATTAATAGTCACCATGGCTACATCTAGCCCTCATCGTCAATCTAGATGATTGCTAGGACTTCCTCCACTCATTGTGGAAGATCCGCCGAGCTCCAGTGAACCGAATTCCCCATCTTCGGGGAATCAGTCTCCAAGATCTCACACGGGATCCGTCTGGACAACCGACGATTCAACTTTGCCAAATAATTTCTTTACCAAAGGATTCCTTCCTCCCTTAAACCCTTCGCTTATGAATCCATTGGACCCAATCTTGGATCCCGCGATACCTGTACTTCCTGCATCAGTAGTTGGAACATTTCCATCTATCCCGTCGATGACTAACAGGTCGTAGGACTTTAGGGACACTTTGAGTCGACAGTCACCACAACACCGGTAATGGCGAACCCCGCTATCCCATTTGTCCCAGGTACAACCACTCACATGACACCCTCTACGAGTGGAACCCAGCCGATGCCGAGTTCCACCCCTTTAGTGTCAAACTACATACCTTCGACAAGTGCTACATATAACGCTCCCTATAATGCTCAATATAGCAATATAGGCACGGTTCCCATCCACCAACAATATGGTCAGCCACCATTGTACAGTTCAATTCCCCAGATTCAAATATCTGGGGGCATTCCCAATATGCACATGCCGGTAGGGAACATAACAGTTCCCCCTCTGTTCTCAGGCATGCATGGTTAGTTGCTAATTGACATGAGCATTCCTTATGTCAATCAAGGACAAATGGTTAGTTCTGTGATGGGCGGGAATCCTCAAGGAGGTCCCAACCAATCCATGGGGGCACCCTACTCACAAATTCAAATGAGTCAAGGGGGCACCGCTTATCCTGGGGGCAATTCTATACCCCAGTATCAAAATCCCCATGGAAATCCACACTACAACACCATACCTCAAGGCAACTACTATACCATGCAACCCATGTATAATATTGGGACTCAAATGATGGGAGGACCGCAAGGTTCCTCATGTCATATGTCATCACCTTGGTCCGAGTCGGGGACACCACACAATCTGCCTTTCTTGTCAATGTTGGATATCCCTGACTTGTGCAAACTTACAAATGACCCCATCTATCATAACTTACAATGGACACCAATCCCGCATAAAATACCAACAGACATCCCCAAGTTCGATGGGAAACAAGGGGAGGATCTGGGCACTCATATCACCATCTACCATCTTTGGAGTGTTTCTAACTCCATGGTGGATGATAGTGTCCGGTTACATCTTTTTCCCCGCATCCTCACTGGCAACATAGCTAAGTGGTACATTAAGTTACCATGCACATTAGTAAATACCTTTGACACTCTAGCGATGGAATTCTTAAAGCACTTCTAGCTACCCATTGCTATGAGACTGGGACGGAACTCCTCGCTCCATTACGTTAGGATACCGCCACCCATATCTCTGATCATATACATCAATGGAGATGTAGGCGAAGGTTAGTTAAAGCTCCCCTCCCAAACTATCTCTTAGCAGACTGGTTCTACAAGTCCCTACTCCCCCAAATCGCTAAGGATGTCGCCTTAGGTGGTGCAGTCACAAAAGACCAATCCATACATTGTGCCCAACACTTAGATTTGATATATTCACAGTCTGGCACTCTTTACGACGTAATCCCCAATGCCCCTCACAACTCCAATGCTTCCACTACTACCATATCGACTTCTCTTCCTACCACTGTGATAAACTCTGTGCAGTCTACACAAAATCCCGGTGGTAAGAAAAAGAAGAATAAGAAAAATACCACTCCTTCTAAAGAGCATTCAACAAAGCAGCAAAACCCAAAATAAAAGGCTATTGTGCCTCCTAATTATGGAAAGGATAAACCCATCATATTTCCCTGCAAAATCTATGCTGAAGACCACATGACCTATCGCTATCCGCGTCTTTAGGAATGCACAAAATACATTGCTCAGAAGGATACTGGTAGGACCACCGCTGTCCTGAATACGCCTTTCCCCACTCAGTAGTAGCAAAACCTTATTGCAAACCATCCCCAACCCCCGCAAGGGGGAAACAGTGGTTCGCAACATCCTTCACCTGGTGAAGGATCTTCTACCGTTTACACCTTTGAAATAGTAGATATATAAACAAGAGCCAAATCTTATGGAACTCCTATCGCTCATGCAAAGGAACCTTCCTCAAGTCCAAACCCACTGCCGCCCAATGATTTTCATATCGAAAGGCTGGTTTTTGACCTTGTAATTCGCCCCCCCAAAGGGGCACTTCGACGTACAATGCACAATACATTTTCACGTGCCACCCAAAACTACAACATTGTAGAAGACTTGGCGCAAGCACCGTTGGCTATGTCAGCGCTCAATGTATTACAAACATGTCTAGCACAAAGGAAAGCTTTGCTTTCGGCTATTGGTGGTATCGATCCACAGGATTCCATGCTTGGAGTTTTCGACATGGAAAAGTGTAAACCTCCCCTTTCCCACCAGCTTTCATTTCAAGTGAAAAAAATTTCGAAAGGTAAATGTATACACAGAATTGTCATTAATGAAGGTGCTTCTACTTGCATCATGTTGGCTTCATGTTGGCTCGCCCTAGGTTCTCCAACCCTATCCCCGCCGTCGAATTCCCTTCAAGCTTTTGATGGCTACGCTTTCATCCCAAAAGGTTACCTAGCTGACCATCCCATCACCTTGAGTGGGAAAAAGGTAATGGTAGATATTGAAGTCGTGGATCATAAACTCGACTATAATCTACTTTTGGGCCACACTTGGACTTATGCCATGAAGGTCGTTGTGCCTTTAGTCTTGCATATCATACTCTTTCCCTTGGATGGAAAGATAGTCACAGTGGACTAGCTGTCCTTTTGCACCCTATATTACTCTCCATTACCTAGCAGCTTTGTACCCTTAGTGGGTGGTGTACCTGACTCTTATGTCAGCATTGGTACCAGTCTACTGAAGGCTTCTTCCCTAATGGGTTGTTTCCCTCTTCAGCCACCCCAGGTTTCACAGACGATCAATATGCTTTCATCTATTCCTCATGAATAGACCAATCCATGGATCCTATCAGCTCCTTTAGACATGAACACTTATGGAGAAAAAATACCGCTGTCACCAGCTGAATTGGCGTACCAAACCATTCAATCTGCATCCGAACCTCGGTCACTTTGGTTACGGCCAACTCTACCACCGCCCCTCCCATAAACGCTCCTACTTTCGATCTACTTGATCAAGTCCTACCTATAGACGAAGCTATTCGAGAAATCATGAGTTTAGGAGAGCGACCTTGGGAGGATTTCGATATCTGATTTGGACATGATGCCTCTTCAAATCCTGTCACTTGATGCACATGAAATCGTTTCCTCACCATATGCGACTATCCAAACTTTGGACTCGAAGGAAACAAGGGCAATATCTCAAAAACATTGCTCATCGATATTTCTATCATGACAAGGATCGTGGAAAACATACAGATTGGAGCCAATCGCAATCTTGAGGAAATTATGAGCTTCACATGCGCTTTTAAGGACTCTTACGATGTTTTTCCTTGGTCTTATGAGGAAATTCATGGCATTGACCCTTCTATTGTCAAGCATGAGATCAAGGAAGAGCATTCTTTTTATGGTGTTTTTCTTGCTTGTTAATCTGAAAATCCTCGAGTCTCCTTCTTCGGGCTCGTTAAACTACAATGAAGAAGATCGAGCGTTCTTTTTATGGTATTTTTCTTGCTCGTTAATCTGAAAAACCTCGAGTCTCCTTCTTTGGGCTCGTTAAACTACCACGAATAAGATCGAGCATTCTTTTTATGGTATTTTTCTTGCTCGTTAATCCGAAAACCTCGAGTCTCCTTCTTTGGACTCGTTAAACTACTACAAAGAAGATATGAGTGTTTTCTTTTAATGGGATATTTTCTTTCTCTAAAAAAATGAAACATCTCTGAGTTTTTCATCGTTGGGCTCATTAAACATATATGATGATGGTGTGAGAAACTCTTTTTCACTCTTTTTCTAGCTCATTAAACTGAAAAAGATCATTGGAGCATTCTTTTTAGGTGCTTTTTTCTCGCTCGTTAAACTGAAAAAATCTTGAGTTTTGCTTTTAGGCTCATTAAACATTTATAAAGATGACCCGAGCATTCTTTTAGGTACTTTTCACACTCGTTAAACTAAAAAATCCCCAAATTTTTGTTACCGGGCTCATCACAATATACGACAGCAATAAGAGCACTTTCTTTTTGGGACCATTTCTCGCTCTTAAAAAAAAAAAATCCCTGAGTTTTTCCTCTCCTTTGGGCTCGTTAAATCTACGAAGGAGGAATGAGTATTTCTTCTACCTCTTTTTCCTCACTCACTATTGGGTGTGGAGCTTGATTATCTTCTGTATTCAAAGGTATCCCCACATTGGACCCCAGTTCAAAATGGGGCGGCAACGCCACCGGTAAAATATTCGCTACAGGGGGGTCCAAGGGGGGTGGCTGCGACCTTTGGGGAGCCCCCCCCGGCGGGGGGTTTCGGGGGTAGCACCCCCAAAGCTAAAAACAGATGTAAAATTGTCTTGTAAAAGTATAGTAATTTCTAGTCAATCTGGGTCATTCATTAGGCAGATGATCTGACAGTAGAACTTATGTTTAGTTTAGGGTTTTTTCCCTAGAAGGAAACCCCTCTCTTTGTATGAGGGCATTGTATTGAGTCTGTGTAATATATGTGTATTCTCCAAGCGAGAAGCAGAGAGGTGATACTGTGAGAGAAAACAGAGGATATTATAGCTTATCTGCTGTAAGTTGTGTCTCTTCATTTTGCTGGATAATAGAAAGAAAGGATTGGTTGTTTGGGGTGGACGTAGCCCAAACTGGGTGAACCACGTATATCTGTGTCTCTCTTGTTTTATGCGTTCTTTTGTATTTATATCTCTGCAATATTTTATGTGTTCCATTGCTCTGTAATATATAATTTTCTAACACTCACAAAACTGAAAAGGATACCTTGAGTTTTCTTCATTTGACTCATTAAAATTTGATGAAGGCATTGAGTTTGTGGTCGCGTGACTCATTAAAAATTCACAATGAAAAACGTGTTTAGTCCATCTCCTTGTACTCGTAACAAAATGAGGTTGACATCTATTGAACATAGGTTTCTCTTTATCCAAATTCAATAGATTAACTAACAGAAAAGTAACCAATCTGGGTATACTATTAACCTTTTGTCGCACCCGGTTAACAACTATGACAAAGGGACCACCATGTAGTCATTCTTTACGATCTTTTTAGACTCTCTAAATATGAAAAGACCACCAAGTTGTCTAGTCTGGACTCTTTAAATTACACAGACAAGATATAGAGTCCCTCTTTTTGCGGTCTTTTTCAGACTCTTTAAATATGAAAAGATCAATGACTTTGCCTATCTGGACTCATTAAACTAATTAGATAGGGAAAAGAGTCACTCTTTTTGCGGTCCTTTTCAGACTCTTTAAATATGAAAAGATCGATGAGTTTTCTTGTCTGGACTCATTAAACTAACTAGATAGGGAAAAGAGTTACTTTTTTTGTGGTCCTTTTTAGACTCTTTAAATATGAAAAGATCGATGAGTTTACCCTTCTGGACTCATTAAACTAATCAGATGGGGAAAGTGGACAGTACAACTATACTCCATATTAGAAAGCATGGTTTGGTACTATTTGTTCCCTTGAACATGGCACTCCCTCGGATAAACCTCCCTTGTGATGGCCTCTTAATATGAATCCTACCATCCTATGAGTTTAGCCTATATACCCTAATGTTCTTGCATCTCCGTATCGTAACACTCTTTCGTGTTCATGAGTCTAGTGCTGTCTGGTTAAAACCATTATCGTGCCTTCTATTGTTCAAGGATTAACCTTTTGTTTCCCCCATCAACCCATCAAGCATATCCTTTCATCATGCCCTCTATTGTTTAGACCCAAATTTTCAAAAGATTCATCAAAAAACAAAATCATTCTTGTCCCATTTCATGTCAATTGATGTAGGACACATTATTGCCTACCTTTCAATAGGTTTCTTCCTATCAAATTCAACACTCTATCTAGGAAGACAACCCAGAAACACATTCAGTGCCTTGGTACTTGTGGACATTAGTGGCAGGTTTCCTTGTGTTTGATCAGGAGTTCTCATTATTGGCTCCTGGTTAAGCGATTCTACGGGTGTTCGACAACAAAGACATCTTTCACACTCGTTAGATTGTAGTGTGTATCTTGGAGACCATCACCATTATCGGTGGCCATCCTCGCATCTATTAACAGTCTCCATTATTGATTGGTAATCAAATGATTTCATGAATTTTCAACATCAACACATATATTCACATGTATCAATCTATGTTTCTCAGTGAAGCAGAAATCAAGACCTTGGGTAGAGGCTTGCATCATTCAGCCTTGTTTCCTCTCCCAAGTTGTGGATATTGTTTTTTGAAGACATCTTATCAGTATGATTCTATTATGACACTGAATCTACATTGTGCTTATTGGCAGCCAGTATCGTCATATCTCTTTAGAGAAAAATCACTCTGACATAGCTACTGAGCATGGGAATGCCCGACTCAAGATATGATTTTAGTAGTTTTATATATTTGTGTTGTATCAGGTTTCCATTCCCACCCAAATCTTCTATCCTATCTCTCTTTCTGAAGGAAAATTATAGTTAAAGTAAAGTATTTCAGCCATCGTCACAGCCTCTGATCTCATACTTTAGGGGGCATCTGTTATACAACAAATTGACCTCCTCATCAACTCAGAGGGGAAAGACATGATAACTGAACCAAAAACCACAATCACAGGCCTAGATTCCACACTAACACTAGCTGTGCACTAACAAACTACTTTATAAAGGTTGTTTGCAAGCCTAAGGGTGCGTTGGTGACCTTACTAACTCAAGTTGCTAGTAAGGAGACAACGTTAGTGAAACTTGGTGAAGTTTTAAGGGTCAAAGGAATGAATTGACTCATAAATATCTAGATATTTGTTCCTAAAATTACTCAAGAAAAGCAAGGAAACATCCAAAATTGACCTATTTGGAGGATTTCTAATCCAAAAGAAGGAGGCAAATTGGAAAGAGCTGAAAAGCATGGAAATTTCATTGCTTTTGCCCTAGGGAACTCAAGGAGGAGCTTGGAAACTCTAACTCAATTGCTACATAAGAAAAGTTACGACTATGGTGAAAGAGGTCAGAGCATTTGAAAGGATAGACTTGACTATTGAGCATTGTCTCATATCATAAGAAGTTGGCAAGAAGGGAGAGAGAGAGAGAAGCCGGAGGGGAAAAGGAAGGCTAATGCAATAGATGGTTGTAATCACTCTTACAATATTAATATAGAACTGCAGTTGTACTGTCTACTCCGTGGTGTTGGTACTATCATTCATTCAATTGTTTGTCCAATACCTTGTAGCATGAATAGCTTAGTTATATGTAACTAGATGCTCTTTTATGTATTCATGTATTAGCTATCAGAGTTGTATGCTGTGATTGTGCTTGTCCCTTCTATGTGTAGAACTTGATCTAGAGCCAACTCAGGGGACTTCCACCTAGCTGCATTGTGCTCTCCAACAAATCTACACGGAGGCTTGACGTAATCTCCTTCTGATACATTGATAGTTAGTTATTGTTTATGAACATGCATGTAACTTTGTGACGGTTGCATATAATCTTACAGTTTACCGAAGGTCCTGGGAAGACCTTTGAGGGTATATTCATTCTCCATACACCGTGCATTTTGTCCTATAGAATTTTCCTCCTAGCCTATCTGGGATCTACCTAGTTGGTTCCCAAACCCAAAAAACTTTAATATAGAACAATTCTAGCCCCCGTGCCCAAAATCCCAAGAACAATTTCTCAGATTTCCCAAAATTTCAAACTCGTTCTTTAATGGCGTATCCTTCTCCTTCCCCCCCCCCCCCTCCTTCGTTCTGTATTATACTTCGCCTTATATATAATTCCATTCCTTTAAATGGTGGTCACCTTCCTTTTTTCAACTAGGGGTTAGGCGTAATCGAACCTATGCATGAATATGCCACCTATGCTAAAAGTCGACAGCAGAGCCAAATAAGGATTTTTAATTGAGAGGCTAGATTTGATTTTTTTTTTTAAGGTTGAAACATTAATATGATTTATTGCATTGTTGGCTTGATGGGGCCTAACTCAGGTTCAGAAATATTTTTAGCCAAACAAATCCTGAAACTACTGACCCTTTCGGCAATAGACCGCAGAGCGTGGACTGAGGTCTCACCCGAGGTAGTATGGGAGGGTGCTGGTACCAGGTTTCTGCACCCTAGGGATGTCTTGATGAGGTCTGGAAAGGTCGCGAGCCGGTCTTTTGCACTAGTACAGTTTCATGCAACTATTCGACCTTCGCATAGCCCTAGTATCTAGATCCCTTACCCTTAGTTTGTGTTTATTATAGATCTGACTTACTTCAGTAGTCTTTAGTAATCATTCACTATTCGTATTAAGTATGCGCAAACATAAGTTTTAAAGAGATGCATAAAACCATAACAGAAGAATAACCACACAGATCTATGGGCTAATGCACAATATTTCAGAATCACTTATGTTTTATTAATCTTATGTTCTAGTACAATCCAATTCCACCCTGCGCACTCAAATGCAGGGGTCCACACACACAACTGTGGACTCTACTAGGTCTCTGCGCACACAGTTGCAGAACCTCTTCTACTACTACGACCCTCGACTCAGACTTACAGAATTATATCAAATATTACTTTCAGAAACCCATACACTTAAGATCTCAACAAAAGCTACCTTCTACACTTAGAGCCTTGCTCTATTTATACATTCCCATGGTCCGCGGACCATGTGTAGGCAGACACATTCTAGATTAAATTAAAATATTTTAGGGTGGAATACCCTTTGACTTGACTTATTACACTTCGCGCTCTATGCACTTCGCAGAGCTTTTACAATACCCTTACCCGTGGGCTTTAAGCCCCAAAAACGTTATGCGGGGGATCCGCTACCCAACATGCATCTCATGATTTTTTATAGAATTGCTTATAATTATAACTTATTTATATTATTTAATTAATTTAATCATAAATTATATAAATTTTAATTTGTAATTTTAATTATATTTCTTTATTATAATTTTATGAATATTTCTTTATTAATTTACTCACAGATATAAGCTTTAAATTTTCTTGTGAGTTAGGTATTCAATTAGTGTGCATACTAGTGCAATACATGTGACACATGCATATGTAGCTATCATATGCATGTTAATATTCCTATTTGTACATAATTCGAGATGAGTCATTACAGGAAATTTCTCAATTGGAATTGCGCAACCCTCACAGGCCTTCCTTTGACTGTATGCACCACCTGTACAATTCAGATGATCATAAATCTAATAATAGATTGTCCCTGAACTCCAATCTCATTTGGGTATTTCTCAGATCTGACATGCATGAGTTATTTATGGGTGAATCTTCAGGTTATTGGTTGATCACTGTAGGCAACACCACATTCCACTACAGGCAGCACCATACTACTAGACCTCCTACTAGTTCCTCCAACATTTGGGACTAGTTTAACTTACTTTAATTCAGTTAAATTGAATTAATTACTTACAACTCAAGATAAAGTCAACCAAGGCTCCTATAAAGCAGAAATCATTCTACATGGTTCTAGTTAGACCCTCAACTCGAATTAACTGAGCCAACTAAGTCAAATTAACTTATTTAACTAATACAAGTTGTCATGAGATGTGGAATTACAATTTTATTCCCAATTTAATTCAAGGACAAAATTAAATTAGGATTTTCTTGTTGCAATATTCAACATTCCTCCCATGTTATTTTCTAATATCCCACTCCTAGAGGCTATGCACAAATATGAAACGATAAAGAATGGAACCCCTTATCTTCCTAGTGGCCCAATATTTAACATGGCCTAATAGTCATATAAGATTAGGGATATGGATTTTGCATGCCTCAACCTTCAATTAGAATTATTCCTTTTGACCTTTTAGAATCTTCTTGAAATTCCACATGTGACTAGCTCCACATGTATGAGTAATGTGGGCTAGCATGGTATCCACTCAATGTCATTATGATTAATGGGGTATGTTAACTTGTGAGAGGCATAGCCTTCACACACAAACTCTAATTGAGATATTTACACACGGTTGGAAAGCTTTGGTGTGTACAATAGTGATAAGGGACTAACAGTCATGTTCACAAATTTTTAACAATAAAATGTATCATTTTGTGCCTCAAACTAGTTTTCCAAGAGTCTAGACCCCAAATCACTAAATTGGGGCTTACCCCTAAAATGTGCCTTATTAGCCAATTCCTCCAATTTTTCCATCCATGAAGTAATAGGATAGATTAAAAATTACATAATGGTCATTTTGGATCATACTTCCCCTTTAAGGGAGGATTTTGGTCCCAAGATTCTTTTACTAAATGAGGCAAGGGAATTTTTCCTCTACATTTTTCCTAGAGTACCATTTGGCCTTTGCTGCAAGTTTCCTTTCAACCCTAGTTTCTAATTTCATGATGCATGTATCTAGTATTTATAGTCTTCTTTTGTAAAAAAAATATCTTCCATCAACTTTACTAATATTATAGTGCTAAGTCCTTTATGGTAGGTATGATTGGCTCATCTCTTTCTTAATATTCTAATATGGAAGGTTCATAAAATTTTAGAGTTTCCACATTAACTACTAGTTAAATGACCATAAATTGGGATAGAATGAGCTGGTAGGAATTATCACCACCTCCAATAAATCAAAAGGACCATACAAAAAAGCTTTTATATTCTTACTAAGATCCTATAACCTTTCATTGTTTAGATGCAACCAAATTATATCTTCTACCTTCAATGTTTTCTCAATTTTATGTTGATCATGTTGGGCCTTTTCCTTTTCTTGACTTATTCAGTGCCTCTCGCACTTGTAAATGGATCTACCTAATCCTTTCAATGACTTTTTCTATTTTCAATGTATCTTCTTTGATGTTTTTCCTCACCCCTCCTTGCTTTCCATATATGACATCCAAGGGAAAAGGTTGCAAATAGGCAAAGAAACTTTCAAAAGCGAACTTAATAGTAGAAATGTGGATTGCTATGGTATATGAATATTCACTATAAATCAAATTGTTGGCTTAGTGGGCCCTAACCCAGGTTCAGCGTTAATTTAGGCAAACAAATCCCTACACCATTGGCCCTTTTGGCATCAATCCGTGGAGCGCGGACTGAAGTCTCACCTGAAGCAGTATGGGGGGATGCTAGAACCAAGTATCCGCACTGAGATATGGTAGTGATGTCATTTTTTGCCCTAACTCTGCCTTCACGCAGATCGATAAGCCTTTTAGGGATTATCGATATGCTTTTCTTAATTGGCCTCTAGACCATCACGAAGGTCTATGACTATCATTTGCGGATCCTAACCAGGTGAATTAACTACTTATGTGCTTCTATAATTTTTCTTACTTCCATATTTACCCAAATTAGCTTAAGTATCTGATAACTTCAATATGCATTAATATGTCCTTCACGTAAATAGATATTATAACTTGTGTACAGATAACAATGTAAAACATATATATTCGCACATCAATACAACATTAAATCATGAAACCATTATTCAGCATAACGTAACCACATTTATTCATAACATAAGTAAATAGATCAAAAACACAGATAATAATGGCACCATAACTTTAATCACCATTGACGGTTTTGGTGCTCCCTTTCTAGAGAATGGACATTGTTATGAATTTATCACCAACCACTAACAAAGGATTCTTTCTATCAGTAGGTAAGTAATGATCCTACTCTCCAAATCATAGCTGCAGGGGATGGTAACCCGACAACTTCATTTCCATAAAAAAGTTGTTTTCTTTCCATATTGTAAATAATGTACATATTTTTCATGAAAATGGTTGAGAAATTTTGTTTTTCTTTCTTTTCATATTTAGCATGCTGGAATTTTGATACATACATCGTTTTATAATCAATCATTTTTCTCTCCTTGAAGCACATTTTTTGTTCCCTTTTAGAAGAAACAATTGTTGTTCCCTTTTCGAAGAAACAATCGTTGTTCCCTTTGCGAAGAAACAGTGGTTGTTCCCTTTTATCAACGTCGAGGAAGCAGTGCTAATTACTCAACTACCACCTCATGTGCCCCCTAGAAAATCCACTGCCAAGATCACTAAGGACCTTGACTCATTGAAATATAGGGTATTCACGTTGTTGCTGCTAGAGGACATACCTGTTGAGGATGACTTGTTGGCCCGGCTACCATTTCTGAAGATGGAGGAGTGGGATCTAGGCGATCATGTGAATTTTCCATTGTTAGAACCCAACAAATACTTGAAATCGATCTACTACGAGGAGGCAGGTGTCACAAGGCTTGAGCCAATGAAGTGGGTAGACAGAATTGAGCATGCGGGATTGCTCAATATGTTGTGGGTCCCACACTTTAGCCGCAACGTAATTAATACTATCTGTGTGTGTTAATTGTTGGTGCTGGTTCATGATGGTTTCCTTTGGATGCGAGGGCCCATTCCAATTGACAACATGTTGGTCCACAAAATCACCTTGTTACCTTATCAGGGCACGAACCTCACATATGCTTTTGTGGGGAAGTTGGAGGAGAAAAATCTCACAGATCAGATGAAGAGTGACTTTGGGTTGGTGAAGAAGTTGTGCGGCTATGCCATTAGCTCTATCTCGGATGGCACTGTGTAGTTTGCTGCATAGATTTTGGCAGAAAAGCTAATGCGGAAGTGTTATGCCAATGAAGTGTCGACACCATTGGTATCTTTAGCTGCGCAGTGTAGCTAAGGGGTCCAATGAAATTGGGTAAGTACCTCTGTCACGAGTTACAGGAGGATTTCCATGAAGCCTAGGAAAATGCAAAGCCATTCCACTATGCATGGTTATTGTTTTTTATTGCATTGGTAGCCTGGAGGATGCCTAAGGATAGCCAATTCCCAACACATGGTTCAGACTTGTGTGAGGCTACAAATTTCACCTCACTATGGGCGACGAAGTATCTTGACCACATCATTGAAATAGATATGTTTTGGGTATTTTTTGAGTTAGAATTGTGGATGGTGATCAACCAATGACCATGATTGTCACCTAGTCTCCATGTGCAGTACAAAAATATTGTAGAATTCAAAGAAGATTTTCACAATCTATCCATTCGCGCGAAGAAGGATGCCGCATTGGCAAAAGTTTCCATATTTAGTCATAGAGGATGACATTATGGGGGTCTTCAACAAATGGTCGAGCGAGTGGCTCACCCCATCTGGTGAAGCTATAGGAACAAGTAAGGTTGCAAAAGGAGATACAAGGAAACCTATAGCTACAATAGCTCTCTAGAAAGACAAAGAGAAGGAAGCCCAGAAGGCTTCTAAGCAAGACAAAGAAGCATAGAGGGCTTCTACAAAAAAGAAGGAAGTTCAAAAGGAAAAGGTTTCTACAAAAGAGAAGGAAGCACAGAAGGAAAATGATTCTATGAAAGAAAAGGAAGCTTAAAAGGAAAAAGTTTCACAAGCAGCAAAATTGTAGGTCGCCATTGACCACGAGGAACCTGCGACAAAGCACATTGATGTAGGGGTCAAAACTGGAGATGAATAAGAAGAGGGCACATATGCCTATCTTAGATCGGAAGACTTAGAGTCTCCCTTCAAGCTCAGGAAGAAGCAGAAGCAAAGTTCCACAGGATCTTGCAAGAAGTAGAAGTCCAATAAGTCTGTGAGTGCGACAACATTGGTCCTTATGGATGGGGACATTGATGAGATATGTGATATAGTCCACTCCACCACTGAAACTATATAGGGACACATCGAGGGCCAATACCATGAAGTATTGGACAAAGTATAATAGGGCCTGAAGGAATTGTAGGTCCAGACATGAGTGATCCAGGCGAGCATGGTGCAAGAGAGCGTGGATCAAGCGAGCATGCAAAAATTTCGCTATGTACAAATAACATCCGAGCTTTGAGCAGCGCAACTACCAAGGGGCTCTCTCCAGTTTGAGACAACTGAAGACCAAGAGCACGCGCATTACTTGAAAAATCTAAGTATCAACCTTGTAGCGCTACCTATCCAGACCTTGCATGAGTTGTACCAAGGAGTTTTAGATGACCTCTGCATTTGGGAGAAATGAACATTGTTAATTATCAACGAGGTAAAAACTAACAATCGATAGATTTTTACAAAGAAATCACAGGTCTTGCAGGCCCATGATGAGGTGATGCAACACAATCAACAGCTAGAGGAAACCCTTACCCAAGTATGCAACGAGATCTTTGAGCTCCAAATTCTAGCAAAAGCAGCCTCAGTAGAGAAAATTCACAAGTTAGCTGTTGCGGTGAAGGAATCCAAGGAATAAATTGGAAATGTACTATTTGAGCTACAGTTATGGATTTCAGAGCTTCAATTGAAGTTACAGCCAACCACTCCTCCAAAAGTCAGAGAGCAGTGTGAGGCTACTATTAAAGCAAACATGACCACTCTAGAATTTGCAGTCAAGGATTGCAACCAATTGTTTGAGCAGATAATGGAGATGTGGACCTCATTATAGGAGGATCCACACTTGTAAATGATCGAAGATGACATCCACGAAAATAAGCTAGAGTTTGATGAGATCATGGCAATGACATAGACCATAGCACCTGTGCAAAGGTTCATTAGACTTTAGGAAGGGAAATTCATCTAGACCCAGATTGATGAGTTGCATTAGAATGCCACTATTATTTCCTCATGGACATAGCGATGGGTCGATGAGGCAAGCCAATTTTCATAGATTGTTCAGAGCAAGATCAAAACTCTTCAATAGACATAGAGAACCATGGGCCTTGCAGTCGAAGGTCCAACCATGGAGAAATTGGTTAAAGAAGTTCGCCAGGTCGTTGTGGAGGGAACAATAGATCTCCAAGCATTGAAGATAGAATTCAACAGCCTACAAGCAAATGTTGAGGCAACACCAGTAGAGTGACTAGGGACAAGTCACAATTTCATGTTAGGTGTCCGTTGGGACGGGGTCCCTTGAGTAAACTTTTGTTAAGTTTTATTAAAAATTGTAAAGTATCCACATTTTAAGGAGAGGAGCGTGAGTAGTGCAGGTAGATGAGAGTCAAAGGGGCTTTAGGAAGGTGAAATCCCCTTAAGTTTGTTAAAGTCAAGTAGTTTTGAGATCTGGCCATGGTTCGCGGACCATGGTATTGTAATGAAGAAGAATATAAAAGGATGTCATAGAAGAGTCATAAGATAGCATAGAAGTAAGAATAGTGTATGATTTGTTTTGAAGAACTATCTAAGTATTTGTGTATCACTATTTTATCTCTAAATTTATTATGTTTTTGATCTGTTGAACGCAATTAATCAGGAAAAGTACTTAATAGATTCGTGAAGATGTAGATCTATTTATTTATATGATGTTATGCATGTTTAGCGCAATCAACGAAGGACATAAATCTGTTAACTGTTAATTACTGTAAATTCCAGGTTTTAAGGGTTAGGGTTCGCGAAGGTCAAGATAAAGCCCTAATTTTGGCAGAAAGACATCACATAGTCCTCTGGATGCAGAAACCTTGTTCTAGCACCCCCCAATACTGCCTCGGGTGAGACTGTAGCCTGTGCTACGCAAGTTGTTGCCAAAAGGGCCGGTAGTGTAGGATTATGTTGGTTAGAACAACTAACTTCGAACTTGGGTCCAAGCCCCATCAAGCCATCACATTCCTTTGGAATTTATCACACATGATGGTGTACCTTCTTACATCCTGATTTAAAGTGGGCCAATAATAACCTGATTGTAGAACTTTGAAGGTTGTCCTCTTAGTAGCAAAGTGCCCCCCACTGGGTCCATCATGGCATGTTGAGAGGATGTCAAAGATCTCACCTTCCCTAACATATCTCCTCAATATTTGATCTAGTCCCAATCTGAAAGGATTTCCCCTAATCTAGGTGAATGGGGGATTTTTCCTGATAATCTTGCTCTTCTCCTTGGAGGATGGATTACGAGGGAACCTCCTAGAAACAAAGTAGTTGGCCATATTAGAAAATAAAGGATAAAGCACCGAGATGGTGAAGAGATTTTCATTTGGAATTTGATCATCCACCATATCTTCCTTTCCTACAAGCAGGTTTAGTCTTGACAAGAAATCTGCAACCACATTCTCTTTCGCTGGTTTATCAATAATAGTCAAATCCAATTATTGTAATAATAACAACCATATAATTATCCTACCATTGACATCATATTTATTCATTAAATACTTAATGGATGCATGATCAATGTGAACAAAATCCATATAACCAGTGATATAATGCTTAAACTTGTTCAAAGAATGTACCACTACCAAGAGTTCCTTTTAAGTGATAGTATAGGTTACTCAACTTTGGAAAGGTTTTTACTGATGAAATAGATAACATAAGGAAAAAATATTTCCACTTGTCCTAAGGCTTCCCCTACATCTTTATCTGAGGAATCTGTGTGTAACGGAAAGGTAATGCCCAGTCGGGACCCCTAAGGATGGGTGTAGTGGTCAGCTTTTCTTTCAGTACTTGGAAGGCTTCTTGACAGTTGTTTGTCCAACAAAAATCTGAATCTTTAGCCAGCAATCCAAACAAGGGTGAAGCCAATTTACTAAAGTCTTTGATAAACCTTCTATAATACCTAGCTAATCAAAGGAAATTCCTGACATCTCTTTGTTTTTTAGGGATAGGGACCTTTTTAATGATGGAAATTTTGTTTGGGTCAACTTGTATCCCTTCCTTGGATATAGAATGGCCAAGGACAGTCCCTGCATTCATCAAGAATTCACATTTCTCAGGACTCAATGAAAGATTCATTTCAATGTTTTTCTTTATGAATTTGCATAGATTAGAAAGAGCTTCCTGGAAGTCACATTCATAAGGAGTGAAATCATCCATGTATATCTCAACAAAGTCATGAACAAGTTAAACAAATATTCTTAGGACTTCCCTTTGGAAAGTAGCAGAGGCATTGCACAAACAAAATGGAAGGAACTTATAAGAAAAGGTACCCCAAGGACATGTAAATGTGGTATTATCTTGGTTGACAGTGTTGATTTGGATTTGGTTGTATCTACTAAATCCATCCAGGAAAGAGAAGAATTTATTTCTTGCAAGGCCATCTAGGACTTGGTCAATGAAGGGAAAATGAAAATTTTCCTTCTTTGTAGCCTTGTTAAGTTCTTAGTAATCAACACAGATCCACAACTTCACATTTTTCTTTGGGACTAAAAAGGAGGTGACACCCACTCACTATCTAAAATGGGGTATATGAACCTTGCATCTAGTAACTTCTACAACTGTTCTTTCACAATGTCCTTAAGAGATGGATTCATCCTTCTCTAGGGTTGGCAGTCATGCTTGCACCCC
The DNA here is from genome assembly GCA_031772625.1 of Pinus tabuliformis. Lineage (NCBI taxonomy): Eukaryota > Viridiplantae > Streptophyta > Pinopsida > Pinales > Pinaceae > Pinus > Pinus tabuliformis. Next base: position 181,180,457 of record CM062816.1, on the reverse strand, counting down.
TCTTTGATGTAAATATGATGAGTAAAAACTGAGGGATCCACACCTTTCATTTCCTTATAATCCCAAGTAAAAGCGTCTAGATGTTTCCTTAACACACTACATAATTGTTACTCCTGCTCAATAGAAAGATAGGGGTTGATCTTTAGAGTTATAAATGGGCCAATATCCACAATATTGGTAGGTTTTAGCTTAGAGTCAACATAGCACAATTCATTCCAAGGACCACTCTCGGGTTCTTTCATTTGTTCCTCAATGAGTATTGCAGTGGGAGTCTAATTTTGTAAGATGTGGTTAATAAGGTCATCTTCATCAAGTTTCCCCCCCTCTAACAATAGTGTCTAGAGTGCAGACTGGGTAGAGGGATGTATGATCAAAATATTCCTCTTCCTCCTCCTCTAACAATAAGGGTAAATCATGCTCAACATAAGGCTGAGTAGGATTAAATCTCCATTTTTAATAGTCATGTTCCCAACCCTACAACTAATGTAGGCATCAGTAGTGGCCAACCAAGGTCTTCCTAGAATGAGAGGATAGCCATTAAACATGATTTTGGGCTAGAGGACCAGGAAATAAGTGGGATACTCCCAGGAGTCAATGGAGACCATGACATCCTCAATAACTCCTTTAGGAGCTATTTTGGATCTGTTTGCAAGATGCATAATTGTTGTGGTCTTCCTCAAAGCCCCTTGGAGGTTTAGTTTCAACATCGTTTCCCTAGTCATTACATTGATTGTATCCCAAATATCAATCAAAGTATTAGGTACCATAATGCCATCAATGTGCACATCCACTACTGGGCTACCAAGATCCAAACATTTTGGAGAGATCACCATCCCAAGCATCATATTAGATAGTTTTCCAACAACATTGATTTTGGGGTATCTATTCTTCTTCTCCCAAGCCTTTTGAAACATTCCTCTTTGATAAGCTTGTTGTAAATGGGAACATCTTTGATGGTTTGGAGAAGGGGTATATTGACACACAAGTTTTTCAGTTCTCCCAGAAGTTCATCCTCTTATAGGGTGTGTTTTTTAGGGTGGAAAAACCTTTCAGGATAAGGAGGTGCATTGAATTTAGGGACACTCTCCTCCTTCTCTTCTTCAATCTCTTTAGGCGGAGAAGGTGTTTGATTATCCAGGAGCACCTTCCCATACCTAAGGTTGATCTCTTGGATTTCCAAAACATAAGTAGGGTAGGATATCTTCCCACTATAAACTGTTGTGCCTACTTGTTTTTCAAGTTTGGATTGGGTTGAGTAGGAATTTGAGGTTTATTAGGTGGATTTTGGTGAGGACGTTGTGGTTTAGGTTGAGATGGAGGCAGTAAAGCATGAAGTTGGGTGGTTTGAGGCCTCCACTCTAGTGAGGGGTTGTCCCATTAGGAACATTGGGGTGGATATGGTTGAAAAGTACGGTTGATAGGCTGAGGAGGATATTGGGAAGCATAGACCAAGGAGGAGGTGTGGACCATGATGGATGAGTGGAAGGGTAAAAAGGCTAGAAAGATGCATTTTTATTTGGATTGTAGTGAGGATAATATGCACCTTGCATGTTTTTTCGATATGGTTGAGGATCTGGGGATCTCCTTTGGTTAATTAAGCATAATGGCTCGGACCCACCTTCTATCCCTCCTTGGTATACAACCTTTAGACCTGACAGAGAGGGAAATTTCTCTATTGCATGATTCTCTTCACAAACTAAGAAACAATTTATGACATTCATTCCTAGGATATCTTTTAGTACACCTAGGTAAAAATATATCTAGTTCCCTCTCTACTTCCTCTTGCCTTCTTGTGAATTTCACAATATGTAGAAATTTTGAATAATAAACACATATTCAACAGAGATTATCCCGATTATACACTATTGCAGAAAACATGCATAATACATAACCTCCTCTACGTTGATCATCAATTTACAGAAACAGAAACAGAAACAATAACATGTGCACATAGAAGCATCAATCACACATATTAACACAGTATTTTCCCGGGGAAAGCATCTCGCTGAAAACCCCAACTATCTGTATATTATATTGATTGAGAACATGTAACAATACATAGTACAATACTCCTCACAAGTATCCAGCACTATCTCCACCTGTTACACACAATACAGCTCAGATCTGATCTCCAAATCTCCTCCGCTGCTTGCCTGCCTCCACTGCACAATACCTGCTGAGAATGAATGAGAATGGCTAAACCAAACTCGTTTTTACCTCAAGAGAATCACCCACACTGGGAATCACGTGAGCACAAGCTATATTTCTTGGTATTGGCCCCAACACTACGCAGTCTTCATTGGCATTACTCAATCCATGCATGTGCAAAATCTCATGCACAACTGATAGCAATCTCAACCTCTAACACCTGTCTCCACTGAACTGTACATGCACTGAGTTAACTGATGTATTCTTCAGTTGCATTATGAGTTAATAATTAGTGAATTAATTAATAACTAATTCACACAACTCATCACTTAGTCTATTGATCAGTTAGACTAAATACAACTAGTTCAACTAAGTGAAACTGAACACACCTCCATTAACTGCTCATCTAACTCCACAGAACTCACTGCTTGAGTTCTAACTGAAGTCCTGCATGCAATAGCTCAACTGACTCATAAGAACATGCATTTCCTTCTGATAGCTGCATGTGCCACATCTGTAGCTCAAATTGAAGTGCTCCAAGAGGATAAGATAAAGTTTATAGTCTAAATATTATTATGAGACAATAATATTTGACTTTTCTATTTTTGACTAGCAGTCTAAAAATAGACTCTGATCACTCCTGCTGTGATCACCCCTACTATGATCACTCCTACTATGATCACTCCTGCTGTGATCACTCCTGCTGTGATCCAAAAGTAGACTTTGCGCCATAATTGGCCTGCGGGCCCACTTAGTGAAGGTGACTCATTTCCACTAAGCTCCATCATCTTGTTGCATTCTCAACAAGCATTTCTTGTTGCACACTTTTCAACACTCCCTCTCAACAAGAAAATCTTCCTCTAAAACCCGATCCTGAAACTCTGGAATCTTCTGCATGCAACACATCTGCCCAGTCCACTTTGCTCCAACAACACTTGGAACAAAAACACTCCCAACTGACCACTCTGTTGGGCTAGGAACATACTCTTATGCTGAAGCTCTACCTGCTGTTGACAAGTGCTCCCTCTCTGACATCTTTGCTACTGCAACATCTCCATGCATCTCGCACCATTGCACACCTCTCTGTGCCACCTAGCACTGTGCAAAACACTTGTGCCTCTTGCATTTCTGCAGCCTGCATGCTATGTGCTATCCTGGGATTCCCTACACTGTCGCTCTCTCTGCTGCTCCATCCACATCTGTATCTACCCAATCAATCAGTTCCTGTTACTCCACATCGGGGCTCCCATAGAAAGGTCTCATCCAAGAGGTTGGGTACCTCAAGGATCCTACCCCTCCTCCTTGGGACAATCACTCCACATCACCCCACCTCCTACCTGGAGGTATGGCTGCATGCGATCCCTCTGCCCACCTGGCTCAAATTTTCCCCCTACTGGAGGTCTCTGCATGAGTAGATGTCTCTACTCGATCTCCTCTCAGCTTCCCTTGTTGTGGCTGCTCCACAACCTCCTAAAGCTGCTGCACCAATCGTGACTCCTCCACAATTGTCTGAGACTTCTTCTGGCTCTTCATGTTGAGCGGTAATATACGCTCCCTCTCAACCACCAAGTCTCCATCAGTTGCCTCGCTGCTCAAGGCTTTGCATGCATCTTGAACCTCAAGAGCATATAGGTTCTTGACCTGTGAACCAATCTGCTTCACCTGTCTAGTGATGATGTGTCTAAGGAAAACCTTTCCCTTACTAAAGACTACATCATAGCCTTTGTCTTCCAGCATCGCGATCGACACCAAGTTTCTCTTCAGTCCTGGTACATACTTGACATTGGTCAAGGTAAGGTGAGATCCATGCTCCCTTTGAAAAATAACCGTGCCTACACCTGAGACACTATACTTCTCATCATTACCCATCGCTATGAGTATCTGGAGATCTTTCTCCTCCAAAGTACTGAACAAACTTTTGTCATCGGTCATGTGGAAAGAAGCTCCACTATCAAGAAACCAACCACTTCCCACCATGGATAATACCATGCATGCGAAGAGTGTGAAATCCAACTCAAATTATGAAGCAAGTGCCTCACCTTCAGATCCTTCCCCGGATCCCTTCTTGGACTTCTTCTTTGGGAAATTAGTAGCATAATGGCCCAACTCATGACAACGAAAGCATCTCACCTTCGACTTGTCAACTTTCTTCCCATCATTGGAAGAACTAGATTCGGAAATAGAAACCTTCCCCTTCCCCTTCATCACCTTACTCGCTAAGGCACATTTCTCCTCATCATGCATGCATGAAGAACTGTCTCTGGTGTGCTGTCTAATCTCCTCCTGCATCAAATCTGACCATAGTCGTTCCCAATTTGGCAGTTTTTCCCTTCCATTCACCGAGTCCTGGTAGCTATGCCAACTCTTAGGAAGGTCAAGGATTGCTAGAATCACCATCCTCATCCAAAAGTCACCCCCACACTTCCCAACTCATCCCGGCATTGGGTGAACTCGTGAGATACTAGGGCATACTGTCTCCATTCTCACACTGAATGTTTCTGAGTTTTATCTCTTGCTTTGGAATTAAATTCGAATTCCACCAGCTCAAAACTCAACCACTTCTGATCTAGAATTCGTGAGAACAAAGTATTTCTTGTACAGAGATCGACTGTATGGGCATTCACCGGATATCTCACCTTCCAAAAGAAGGATGAATCCAAAGGCTACCTGGCCCGATTATAGACTCTACCTGAAGAAATAAATTGTAAACACTTTCTGAAGAGTAGATATGATGATCAATCCTCGCTTTGATATCCTGTAGAACTTTTCCTACAAATCAAAGGGCTCTGATACCATGTAGAAATTTTGAATAATAAAAACATATTCAACAAAGATTATCCCGATTATACACTATTGCGGAAAACATGCATAATACATAACCTCCTCTACGTTGATCATCAATTTACAGAAGCAATCACAATAACATGCGCACATAGAAGCATCAATCACACATATCAACACAGTATTTTCCCGGGGAAATCATCTCGCTAAAAACCCCAACTATCTGTATATTATATTGATTGAGAACATGTAACAATACATAGTACAATACTCCACACAAGTATCCAGCAATATCTCCACCTGTTACACACAATACAGCTCAGATCTGATCTCCAAATCTCCTCCGCTGCTTTCCTGCCTCCACTGCACAATACCTGCTGAGAATGAATGAGAATGGCTAAACCAAACTCGTTTTTACCTCAAGAGAATCACCCACACTGGGAATCATGTGAGCACAAGATATATTTCTTGGTATTGGCCCCAACACTATGCAGTCTTCATTGGCATTACTCAATCCATGCATGTGAAAAATCTCATGCACAACTGATAGCAATCTCAACCTCTAACACCTGTCTCCACTGAACTGTACATGAACTGAGTTAACTGATGTATTCTTTAGTTGCATTATGAGTTAATAATTAGTGAATTAATTAATAACTAATTCACACAACTCATAACTTAGTCTATTGATCAGTTAGACTAAATACAACTAGTTCAACTAAGTGAAACTGAACACAACTCAAATAACTACTCATCTAACTCCACAGAACTCACTGCTTGGGTTCTAACTAAAGTCCTGCATGCAATAGCTCAACTGACTCATAAGAAAACATATTTCCTTCTGATAGCTGCATGTGCCACATCTGTAACTCAAACTGAAGTGCTCCAAGAGGATAAGATAAAGTTTATAGTCTAAATATTATTATGAGACAATAATATTTGACTTTTCTATTTTTGACTAGCAGTCTAAAAATAGACTCTGATCACTCCTGTTGTGATCACCCCTACTGTGATCACTCCTGCTGTGATCACTCCTGCTGTGATCCAAAAATATTCTTTGCGCCATACTTGGCCTGCGGGCCCACTTAGTGAAGGCGACTCCTTTCCACTAAGCTCCATCATCTTGTTGCATTCTCAACAAGCATTTCTTTTTGCACACTTTTCAACACAATATCCATATACAATGAAAAGGTATGCAACATTTCGCTCTTAAAATATTCCAACATACTTCCTGTCTCACACTTGATGATTATTGTGGAGGGAGAGGAACTAACCAAGATTTGGCTAGACCTACCCTTCTTCCTAGCAGTCCTAAGGTGATTTTTGAATACATTTTTGATGTCATCATAGGGAAATTAGTAGATATATCCTCCAGATAGCATGTTTATAATTTCCATTACCTCCTCTCTTATCCCTCCGAGAAGAACTAGCTTGAATGACTTAGGATCAAGGGTATAGTTGGTCCTCCTATAATTGAGTTGAAACCTTTCCCCATAGTCCTCCAGAGATTCATTAGGTCCAAGGGTCATCCTAAAGATTTCCTCCTTTTCTTCTTTGGACCTACAGTAATCCAAGTCTTTTTCATTGAAGACTTGTTTCATTTGGGCCCAGGTAGTGATGTTTCCTCCAGGTAGACTCATAAACCAGTGCAAGACTGCATCTTTAAGGGTAGAAGGAAACAACTTCAACTTCTTCTCATCAGAGACATAGTCATAGGTCCTATAGACAACAACAAACTCAAACATGAAGGTGTCGGGATCCTTAGAGGTTATGCCATGGAAATGTGGAAGGAAAACTGGGTTTATATTTTTCATTCTAACCTCTCCATTGGTTTCTCTAATAGGGAAAAGCTCATTGTTACAATTTTCATCCATAGTTTGGGTAGGTAAGATAATTTCTTCTTGTCCTATAGGTTTTTCAAAAACATCAAGTGGATCTCCTAAAGGGTTTTCTAACTCCCTTATAGTTATAGAGGGAAGTTTATTAAATTTTATAATTGTTCTGTGTTGTATTAGTCACTTTAGCCCAATACATATTTTCATTAACAATGGATCAATTATTAGCATTATAATCAATCATAAATGTAACTGGAGAAAGAAAAATATATGCAGTGACAAAAAAGACAACAATACAACCATAAGAGACAACAGATTGGTCCAAGATGAGGGGAAAAACCCCACTAGGGAGAACCCTTTCAAATCTTCTTCTTTAGTAGATCGTCATAAAAATATTTAAGCAGAGTACAATGAGCCCAATACATCTAATTGCAGTGGATAATAACAAATCAGATCTATAAATCTGTATAACAGCGACTGGAAATCCAGATCTACCAGAACACTAAAGTTAACTGAAGCCAAGATGTCAAATCTTACATCTGAACTTTGGTCACCCTCATAACGATTGACTGTGTGCGACTAAAACTCCTTGGTCGCTCTCTCTGTCACTATATGTGAGCGACTATGACTACAGGGTCGCTCTCAGGAGGTCTTGATGTGAGTGATTGTGGCACTAAACAGCTAAAGCCAAAAGTCTCTCCCTTGATGGTGTTGTGTGAGCGACCAAGATGTTAGGGTCACTCCCTTACAAATGTTGTGCTAGCGACTGATATTGAAGGGTCGCTCCTAGGTCTACCCTGTGTGAGCGACTGGGGACCGGAACCTTCCAATCTTCCTCTGAACCCAGATTCACTCTCAATGAACTGTCTCTAAGTGACCAAAGAGCTAGAGTCACTCTCTCGCATACTATGTGCCTATGACCGGGGATGAAAAACATTTGTTCTGTGCTAGCAACCAAGATCCAAAAAACCCTAACCTAGAGTGAACCTTTCACCTATAATTTCAGACCATGTGTGAACTCCTTCCAACGTACCTATGCAAGCCAATACAAAATAGAAGAATAGAAAGATGATGTTGTGTTAAAATGAACTTGAGGTCTCTTCTTTGTATAGGATTTCCTAAGGGTTAACTTGGGGTTAAGGTTGACCCAAGTTGTTAGCCATGTGGTTAGGGCCGACCCATTCCATAATGTATGCATGAATAAAATAATTCAAAAATTAACTTTTGTTTAACCAAATTATGTGATCTTTAAGTTGATTTTGGTCCTCATGAAAAGAGGAATATGATGCAGGCTTAATCTTGGTCATATGAGTTTTCCAATGTGGAATTTGACCCTAGTTGCAAAAATTAACACTTCGTCTCCACTAGGAAGAATTCCACCTTTCAATATCTCTCAGTTGATCAACCAGTAAAGATTGTCTCTACTCAATTCTATCTGCTGAAACTTTCTATGATCTAGAAGAAGAATCAGGGAGCAATAGATTCCACCCTTATCTAGCAATAGGATAACTCATCATACAAGGGAGTAAACCCTCAACCCTGGAATCTCATCGGGGAGCTTTAACCTCAACCGATCATTTCATCGGAGAGATTTACCCTCAACTCATAATCCTATTTCCTAATGATCTTCCTAGGAATTACTCTTAGTAGTCATGTGGTAGAATACCTGCATCATAATTGTCTTGGGTTGTACACCCCAAGCACACCCTCAACTCATTGACCAAACAAGGAGTAAAATTCCCAACAAGCCCTACATATGGGTATGATGCCAACTGAGGTATACTCTGCAAAGACTAAACAGGGGAGTAAAACCCTCAACCCTATGGGTAAAAAATAGGGGAGTGCTCTATTGTCTAGAGTTCCCTCAACCCTAGGAGCCCTTTCCCTCAATTCCTCACCCTAGGAGCTCAAATAGGGGGGAAGAGTTGGCTCAATGTTCTCGATCAGTGCTGCCCCTTATCCATAGGGGCCACATCCATCAGTCCAAGCTTCTCTTTGAAGACCAAGAACTATCCTTTTGGTAATGCCTTGGTGAGAATATCAACAATCTAATCATCTGTCGATATGTGATCGAGCTTGAGAGCTCCTTTATGTACCATGTCTCGAATGAAGTGATATCAAATCTCAATATGCTTGGACTTGTCATGAAACATAGGATTTTCTGCCAAATGGATCACACTCTTGTTGTCACATTATATCACTATAGTATCCAAGACCTACTCAAGTAGCTCTCCAAAGAGCTTTCTCAACCAGAGTGCTTTGAACTAGCCATGCTAGTAGTGATATATTCTGCTTCAGCTGTGCTAAATGCTATAGACTTTTGTTTCCTACTAATCCAAGATATCATGGAATATACAAGGCTAAAGTAGCATCCAGATGTACTCTTTTTGTCGATAATGTTTCTAGCTAATCAACATTAGTGTATCCATGAAGTTGAACATTTTTGGTAGAATATCTTAGGCCAAGTGTGTTCGACCTCTGTAAATATCTCAATATGTGTCTGCAAACTATCCAATGTATGTGGAAGGACTTGGTCATGAATTGACACAATGTGTTGACAACATATCATATGTCTGGATGGGTGTTCACAAGGAACATTAGAGCCCCAATCAATTTTCTATACTGGGATGGATTTTCTAAGTCTGGTCCTACAACATCTCCACATAACTTCTTGAAATCCATTTCCATCAGTGTAACCAAAGATTTACATTCAGCCATCCAAATCTTTCCAGTAATTTTACAATGTATTTTCCTTGTGAAAGGAAACACTCACTAGCTCTTTGCCATACCTAAAGTCCCAAAACGTAGTGCATGATACCAAGGTATTTCATCTCAAATTCAGAGGCTAGCTTCCTCTTACACTCAATCATCAAAGCATCACTACCTTTCAAGACAAATCGTCAACATATAAAACCATAATCAATGACATATCTTAAACTACCTTGAAGTATAGGTTGGGATCGACATTGCTTCTTGTGAATCCCAACTTCACTAAGTAACTGTCAATGCGTGCATACCAATCTCGGGGAGCTTGCTTTAAACCATATAATGCCTTCTTCAACCTGCAAACATAAGTTATTTGATCTCCCACTTCGAGTCCTTGTGGTTTTTCAACATATACCTCTTATTGTAACATGTCATGAAGGAATGTGGTATTTACATACATTTGATGAAGATTCCATCCCTAACTTGCAGCAAGGGAAATTATAGAACAGATGGTTGTATATTGAGCCACAAGAGAAAATATGTCATCATAATCTTCTCCCTCTTTCTGAGAGAAGACTTGAGCTTAGAACCTTGCTTTATATTTCTCAATGCTACCATCAATTCCATGTTTGATTTTGAATAGCTATTTTGAAGTCACAACAGATTTCCATTTCGGCCTAGGTACAACATCCCATACATCATTTTTCATAATTGATTCATATTCTTTAGCCATATCATCCTTCCAAACTTGTTCTTTTACATCTTCTTCGAATGAGGACAGTTTGGCTTGAATCATAGTACTCATAATAGCAACATATCCCTGATACCTGCATGGTTGTTTCCTTTCTCTAAATGATCTATGAATGGGGACATTTCTTTCAGTATCCTGTAAAGTATCTCGGAGCCAAAGTGGTCTCTTCTTAGAGGTAGGATCACTTGGAGGAGGATCTAATGGATCCATGGGCTCTATGGCCTCATCAACCATATCAGACTTAGGCACAGACGGACCATCCAGAATATCCCAGTCATCATTCTCTTCCTTGGGGGGAGGATGTGGAGGAAGATCTCTTGCTTTTCCAAGAGTTGCATCTTCATCCAATGTTACATCCCTACTAATTTCAACCTTCCTTTGACCAAGAATATAAATTCTATATGCTTTAGAATTTTCACAATAACCCACAAACGTACCTTTTCTACCAATAGCTTCCAATTTGTTCCTTTTGTCTTTCAGCACAAGAAAATATAATGGGCATCCAAATACACAAAGATGGTTGATATTAGGCTTAATTCCTATGAATATTTCTTCAGGAGTCTTATTATCTAATGCTTGATGAGGCACCCTGTTATAAACATATACAGTAGTAGATGTAGCTTTGACCCAAAGGAACATTGGCACCTTTTGATCATGGAGCATAACACAAGAAGCTTCTAATATAGACATGCTCTTTCTTTTGGATAAACCATTCTGTTCAGGAGTATATGGCACAATTGTTTCCTTCTTGATTCCTTCTTTCTTGAAAAATGCTATGAATTCTTTTGACATGTATTTTCCTCCATTGTCAAACCTAAAGACTTTGATTCTCTTTCCTGATTGATTTTTGATCAAGGCTTTGAATTCATTGAATGTTTCAAAGGCTTCATCCTTGTGCTTAAGATAGTATAGTCATGTCTTTTTTGAGAAGTCATCAATAAAGGTGATGTAGTAGAGATCAATGTTTTAAAACTCTGACTCCGACTCCGACTCGGCTGAGGGTCGATGTTACCGGGAAAAGTGTCTATTTAGAACTGCTCTATCCCACTAAGGTGTGACAGCTGCCTTAGAAACAAACAGAGAAAAACTACTTTTGTATTTCCTTTATGAATTCTAGATAGAGAGGAATAGAAAGAACCAACCTGTGTCTTGCGCTAATCCTTTGATCCAATCCCTCTCTTCTTTGACAGCTTCCAGCTACTTGCTCCCTTACTTTCTCAGCTTCACCAAGTACCTGTAAGATCACTGAAGAAGCACACTATACAAAGACATGGATCTATATTCATAAAAAACTTAGGATCAGATTTAAGTTAACCATACAAATGTAACAAGCATCAATGATACAAAAGCATGGAGGAAAAACTCAAATAGTTTTTATTGATAAACAAGAAGATCCATGAGGAGTTACAACCGATGGTTCCTGACCCAGCATCAACCTCCCAGCAAAGAAGCCCCTCTTCACCTCCAACAAAGCATAAATCACCCAATACTCTGATATTTGTCTCAAAACCAGCAACAATTCCTTACAATGTGCAAAATTCCAGCCTCTGCATCTCTGGGATGAGGGATCCATATATAGATGTATGCAAGGAGGATGAGTCAGCTTGTGATTTGATTAGTGTCTTCTCTCTGTCAGTTCTTTCTTCCACTTGGAGACTGAAGGCCTCTTACTCATCCTTGGTCGAATTCAGTGAGGCAAGTGTCATAGGAGAAGATTCTGGAAGCTTCCATTGTCTCTCCACCTCGCGGAATGACACTGCCATTTGTCATTTCTTGCCCAACGCACCCTCATAGTGCATTTAGGTGCATTGCAATGCACCTAGCCAGTGTATTTATGTGCTATGCAATGCACCTAGCCAGTGGAGCAGCTGAAATGATCCTATTTTGACTTATTCTGAGCAGTTTTTGGTGGAGAACTTCTGGGAGAAGCTGTAATTTGTTGACCTTGTTCCTTTAGGGGTCAGAACAACACTTTTAGGGACTTAGGAGCCCTTGGTTTATGGACATTTCATGCTTGGAGTTGCAAGGCAAAAAAATGTCTATAATAGTTGCCCCCTAAAGTATGAGGCCGTTAATCGGGTGAAATGCTTTATTATGAGGATCCGAAGTTCTTTCAATGCTGGGAGGAAACCTGTAGTAAGATACAATACAATACATTATCTTCATACTGTTTTTCATGATCTAGCTGAGGCGGGCATTCCCATGCTCAACTTTATAAATTCATTTTCATGTACATAGGACAGACAATCGTCTGATTGTAGACTGATGATTCTGATAGAGCCACCATCCTTTTGGTAGGATGATTATCTGTGCTGCAATATTGTACATTTAATGTCTTTATTTCCCTGAATATATATCGCAGCCCGGATGGATCAAACTAGATTCGGGGTCTTCAATCTCGTCCGATCTTCACTCGAAGTACAAGTCGATCCATGTGAGAAATGTTTTGAAGTCGAACATGGAAAGACATCACTTGATTACCAGTCAATGATGTAAACTGTTAACAAGCGCGAGAGGAATCACCGATAATGATAATGACCCTCAAGGTACTGCAGTACAATTCACATGGTGTGAATAAAGGACTTGGCGTCGAACACCACGCAAAATCTTTCGGTCGAAGGCCATTGATGTAAACCTATCGTCGGAAGTGAGAAACTTGCCATTAAGGCATGCAAGCTTCAAAGTACTGAATGGGGTGTTCCTAGACCAACTTCTTGGATAATGAGTCGATGTCGACAAGAAGTGATCCGTCAAAGGAGGGCCTTAATGAATCCCACATCAATGACACGGAACGGAGCAAATGATTTTGATGGAGGTGAAAACAATCTGATGATATACGGTTCAGGGTGGCGGTCATGAAAGAATGGAGTATAATGTATGGTAGTGGGTGAGACACAGGTGGCTTCTCTGGATGACTTCTCTTGAACATGTCGGCGACACTGATGTGATGGATCGGTAGCATTAACCCCAAATGTGGATGGCATGGTGTGACCATGGCGATGTGACTGATGAATGAAACAACCCAACCCGACTCGGACACGGAGTGGAAGTGTCATGTTCAAGAGCGACTTGCTACCAATAAAGGTTCTTTGAGTTTTCTTCCCAATTTTTCCCCATTCATTGCTGACCAGTACCTCTTTATTTTTGTCAAGCTTGAGGAGGATAACATATGCTTGTTCTATAATTTTCCCTTCGGGCAAAACCATCGCTATGTTTTAACGAGCCTAGTGATAGTGAAACTCGTTCTCGTCTAAAGACAAGTTTGTTGCTATTAATCTTTTTAACGAGTTTAACGACAAAGATAACTCGGTCCTTTTCATTTTTAGAGAGTCTGAAAAGGTACGTAAAGGTAACTCCAAAATTCCTTTTTCGTCATCTAATCCCTTAAGTATGAAAAAGTATAAAACAATACAGAAGGGATGAATTTTCGATAGTTTTAAGGAGCCGAACAAAACAAGCACTCGATCTTTTTGTGCAATAATCCCTCAGGTCCAAAAAGATTAAAATCTAGATGAGGGATAGCACTTCCTATCCCTTTAACGAGCTGGAGAGGCCAATGGCTCGGCATTCTTTTCATATTTTACAAGTCATTTGAAAAGAGCTTAAAGGAGACTCGTCTTTTGAGGAACGAGTGATAAAACGGGTTGCAGCTGATTCCAGGTAAGGTTTGGAATTTTCCAATCACGGCAGTGTCACAAGGATGGCTAGTGAAATCACTCTTCGCAACTGTTCCTCAAAATGGGTAAACAATCAAATGGAGGTGAATGATCGGCCAATGTAAAAGTGGAGGTGACGGTGCAAACACGACCAAGGCTTTAATGGCTGAAGTACTACATTCACGGTGGTTATTTACCGGGGAATAGTTCATTTTTTAACGAGCTTAAACGTGGGTGGAAACATTTGCTCGGTGCGGGTTTATTTTTTAACGAGCTTGAACCTTGCGGTAACACTGCTCGATTAGATGGTCTTGTTTTGATTTTACCATAAATAGCTTTGTCCTTTCAGAGATCGTACTGTATTTTCAACTGCTTCATCAAACTAGTCAGAAATGAACAATATTTGCTTGAAAACGAGTTAAAACGCTAATATTTTACTTTGAACTATGTAAAATTAATTAAAAGTGTTTTTTACCTCTCATTTTACCATTTCATTTGAACTTGGTTTGTTGGAGCTTTGGAGGTGCTTTTCCCCCTCGATTTTCATCAGTTGATTTCAGGAGATTCTGTGGACGATTCTCGGTGCCGTCTGGACCAGGTAGGAGCTAAACTTGAGCTCTTTCATTTCATGGTTTCCATTTTGCATTTTGAGCTTGATTCCTAGATTTTCTGAGCCCCTGGGGTTTAAGGAACTCATTCTGCTATCAACGCACCTTCAGTGTATCAAAACCTACGCTGAATGTTGGCCTGTCTAAAGGCTATCTGACATTCAACGCACCTAGAACACTGCTGCAGGTGAGTTGGGCGCAAAAAGGGAATTTGATGCACAATTTTTTATGGAATTTTTGCCTGTTTCTCACCAAAATTAGGACCTAACTCCTCTCTTGTTTGTTTTTCAGAGGTCTTTGGAGTAAGATGACCATTACATGGCGAGAACGTGAGCATGAAGAAGAGGACCTGCTTGCCCTACATGATCCAGTTACAATGAACGCGCTGCGGAATTGTGGCTTGCTGAAGTTCTTCCGCATTTCTAGCATGAGACAGGCTCGATGCTTGGGATCCTACCAATCAGGTTTTCCAGATCAGGGGAAAATCTATCCCCTTGACTACAGTAGACATTTATTTCTTGACTGGCTTGTCGAGGCAGGGTGCCCCCATCTCTTTGTCAGGTTCGGCCCGAGGAGGCGATTCTGTGAGAGATTATGTTCGCCGGTACTGCAGAGAAGGATCTCAGTCGAATAAAGACGGCAAGATCATCATCTGTGATGTCACTGACAGGTCCTTTAGGACTATTCTGTTTACTTTTGGTAGGATGGCCGGTAGTGCGTCTCTTCATGTAGCCAATCGATCTTATATGCAACATGCCTTGGAATGCCTCCAACCGAAGGTGTTCAACTGGTGCGACGCAGTACTTCTTGTGATGAAAGAACAGTTGACCAAGATAAAGAACGGGAGGTTGAAGAACTTTGGGTATGGTTCTATTTTGACCGCCTTTGCCTTGGAGAAGATACCACTGATGCAGCCGCAGTACATTGCACTCGACTTACCTTCTCCTACTGAACCACGTATGCAGAGATGGGTTGACCATATGTCTAGGCATGCTGGCCAGTCTCAGATTTCATTTTCTGATACCTTCTTCAGGTGGTTTGATCGTCAGGAGATGGTTTATTCTGAGTATCCATACGCTGGCATGGACTTCCGGGGTGATCCAGATTTAGTACTGCCGGATGGCGAGCAGTGGGGCGCCATTGGTAAAATCTTTGACCATATTGTTGTTTATCGTTTTTTGTTTATAATGTCCTTGTGCTTTATTCTATCAAGACTTTAATCAAACTCATGTGTACATGCAGATGTTGGTCCCGTTCGTCCAGTAGTTCGCTTGAGAGTACCAGCTGCTGCCCCAGCAAGAGAGGCCGTCGGAAGGGCTATTCTTCGTGACCTCGATGTGGCCGAGACTCTCACAGCTTTGCAGGAGCAGGTTGAGGGCCTCACTCTCGGTATCCCAGATGTGAGGACCGACGAGCTACCTTTGCGGTTATAATGGCATACTACTGGTGTGCCCAGATGATGGACTCGTCTCCTACGCATGATCGCACAGGCTGTGACTTGCTATCACGAACATCATTAGACTAGGGTGCCCCCTAGCATTTTGAGTTTTTGGGTCATTTGACTGATTTTGTCTTGGTTACAGAACATTACGTGTAAACCATAAACAGTTATATATATTTTTGATTTTTGGAGTTTTATTTTGGTTGAGCTACATGATCCACATGCAAAACATTGATGATGTGTTTCTTTTTATAAATGTTGCAAATGTCTATCTAACACATAGTTTGCTAATGAGTCAGTTAATGTGTTTAAGTTTCTGGAAATATGTTGATATTGAATAAGATCAAATTGTCTTTCCAAAATCTTAACCCTTAGGAACATGCGATAAATAGTTGGGTTTCGGACGGAATATATAACATTGAGTTGTAGTATTACGAGTTGTGAGTCTAGCCTGACAATTAGTCGGCGTATACCATGAGTGATGGCATCAGAGAGAAGCTCTATCAACACGCTATACTCAGCGATGTTATTCGTTGATCGACCAATACGTACACCTCTGAAACTTACTAACTCGCCGCTTGGATCAAAAATGGCCCAGGCTGCGGAGGACAGGTTTCGTGAACTACGACTTGCTCCGTCGGCATATCCAACACATGGCTCCAATAGGTTTGACATTTATAATAAATGTAAAAAGTGGATTACTTGACCAAAACAAACACTTTAGCGAAAACAAAAACATAACAAAAGCATACTGGTTACCATTACGCATAGTAACACTTGAGGTACAACCCATTACGAGGTTGCGCCAGTGGAATTTCGTCATAATCCATTAACTCGTAGGCTCCTTTTGCTAACACTCGTTTAACAATATAGGGGCCCATCCATAAAGACTTAAATTTACCTGCTCCCAATTTATCGGATTCTTGGTCATAAATCAATACCAAGTCACCTTCAGAGAAGACACGAGGTTTGACATTTTTGTCGAACTGCGCCTTGACTCGTTTCTTATGGGCTTCATTAGCCAAAGCGGCGTCACGATGAGTTTCATCCAATTGGATTAATTCCAAGAAATGAGCCTCTTCTTCTGAAGTTCCAGGGAGGAGATCAATTGCAAGTTTGAGAGACGAGATTTCACACTGGATTGGTAAGACTGCTTCCAGGCCATATACCAGTTGGAAGGGTGTGAACCCGGTTGCATTCCTTACCGATGTTCGGTAAGCCCACAAAGCTGAGTACAGGATTAGGTGCCATCCTCTTTTGTGAACTCCGATCATCCTTTGCAGCATGCGTTTCAGGACTTTGTTGATCGCTTCAACTTGTCCATTAGCTTGCGGATAATATGGAGTAGAGTTGTCGTGAGACAACCCTAGTTTGGCAGCTAATTCGACCATCATGTGATTGCGAAAATGTGATCCATGATCTGTGACTATAGCCTGTGGTACACCAAATCTAGCGGCTACATGATTGAAAAAGAAGAGGGCAGTTGTTTCACCAGTATTATCTAATGTAGGCATCGCCTCGGCCCATTTGGTAAAATAGTCAACTGCGACTATGATATACCCATGCCCCCCAGTCGAGGTGGGGTTACATGAAATGAAATCGATGCCCCATTTGGTGAATGGCCCAACAGCAACTATTGGCTGTAGAGGTGCGGGTGGTCTTCTGGTTTTGCTATCAAAAATTTGACAAGCATGGCAACTTCTGACTGCGGTTATGCAATCTTTGAACATTGTTGGCCAGAAGTATCCTGCTCGTAAAAAAATTTGTGTTGTAGTATATCCAGATTGATGCCCCCCACACGCGCCTGAATGACACTCATTTAGGAATTTTTCGGCCTCCTCATGGGTGAGGCACCTTCTCAGAACTGTATCGATACCACGACGGTAAAGTGTATCACCGACGATCATGTAGTATTTTTCTTGGTATCGAATACGTTTTTGTTCAGATGGGAGGTGTTTGGCCTAAATTTTTGGGTTTGGAGATAAATGATTATATCCCCATACCACTCATTGCTTGTAGATATCAGAAACAAACTCTCATCCACGATTGATTCTTTGGATGTTTCATCGTTGGACGACGATGGGAGATCGCACAATAATTCTGCGAAAACTAGAGCTTTCTTTGACTTTGATTTTACAAATTCCAGATCAAACTCTTGTAGGATTGCTATCCATTTTGAGTATTTTCCCCCCAGTAACTGTCGCGACAATATATAAGTCATGGGGTTGCAATCTGACAGAATGGTAGTTTTCCGAAAGAGGACATAGTGTCGAAATCTTTGTATCGCTTGAACAGCTGCAAGCGCTAGCTTTTCAACGTAAAAATATTTGCTTTCTGTATCATTTAAGTTTTTACTTAAATAATATATAGGATGCTCAATTCCATCGATTTCTTGAACTAAAACCATTGCGATGGTCGTATCTGCTGCAGCCAGATACAGGTTAAAATCCCTTTGATAATCAGGGGCATACATTAACGATGCTTTCATTAGGGAATCTTTTAAAGCATCAAAGGAAGCTTGCGCAACCTGATCCCAGACAAAGGGTACCTCCTTTTTCAAAAGACGTGTATAACCTTTAGCAAGTTCAGCGTAATTTGGAATGAACCTCCTTAGAAAGTTTGCTTTCCCTTGGAGTTTCTGAATCTGAAGCAAATTCGAAGGTGGAGGCAAATTTATGATTGCCTGGACCTTACATGGGTCGAGATGAATCCCATCCTTGGAGACTACAAAGCCAAGTAAATGACCAGAACTGACGCAAAATACACATTTGTGCGGATTGAGTCGTATCTTGTAGTGTCGGCAACGTAGAAATATCGCTCTTAAATGCTGCGGATGATCAGTCCGCTTTCGCGAATGAGCCGGAAGGTCATCGAGGTATGGTTGAATGATGTTTTTGATGTCATGGAAGGCATAATTCATTGCCCTCTGAAACTTCGCCCCTACGTTCTTTTAACCAAAGGGTAATTTTCGATATGCGAATGTGCCCCACGGACAAATAAATGCAGTCTTTGACTGGTCCTGTGGGCGGATATTTATTTGATTATACCCGAAGAATCCATCCATGAATGAAAAGATTTCGCATCCGGCGCATTCATCAATTATCTGGTCAATGAAGGGTGTAGGGTAGTTGCCTTTTGGACAAGCTTGATTTACATCCCTATAATCGACGCACACTCTAATTGTCCCCTGTTTTTTCATAACAGGGACAATATTCGATACCCAATCGGTTAGAGGAACCGGGTAGATGAAACCAGCATGGAGAAGTTTTTCAACTTCTGCCTTAATGGCAGCGGCTTTCTTGGGGTGCACCTGTCTAAGCCGTTGTCGTACTGGTTTGACATCTGGATACATCTTGATTTCGTGTTCAACGATACTCGAGTCAATGCCTGGCATTTCACTGTATGACCAAGCAAAGACATCTCTGAATTCGCGAAAAAGAGCGTTATATATTTCCAGTTCTGATGGAGAACAACATTTTCCAACATAAATATTCTCTACAACATCTGTTTTGGTCGAGATATTTATGGCTATAGTCTCTTCAATGTTGGACAAGTTTCGCTCGGAATCCACCGTATTTACAGTATTTGACAGAAAATCAAAGACTGAAGGATGATAAAGGTCATTTTGAGTATCTTCTCCACAATCCGGAAGAAGAGAACGATGGTGGGAATCATTCCATGGTGCTCCTTCAATTACCATTGATTGGACAATTCCTTCGTCGGTGACATGCACTCGCGACCAAGGATCTGAAGGAGTACCATATTCTCTAGACCTATCTATCCAAACGCTTGATGAGCGTTGATTTGGGTTTGCCTCCCATGCTAGGAACATTGATTGCTATAATATTTCCGTTGGGCTTGGGGGCAAAACCACTACATGATCCATGTCGATATCATTTTCTGAGATCTTTGTAGAAGATATCATGTTGCAGGTTCCTATCGTCGCTACTTCCGCCAGATTGATTGGAGGTGGAAGAGTGAAAGTTCCCATCAGTATAGGATCTTTTAGTAGGCCTACTCCGATATTCTGAAGCGAATGGGGGCTTCCATGGATCATGGGAATGCTTCCAGTAACTTGAGAACCATTGGCGAGGAAGTTTTGCTGATCGACGATTGTAATCCCTCCTTGAAAGGGAAATGCAATCTTTCTAAAATAGGTCGACACAACAGCTGCCATGGCATAAATCCATGTTCTTCCTAGTAGGATGTTGTAATCAATATTCCCATCGATGACTTCAACATCTATTTCTACCGTTTTCCCTCCTAGTTCAACTTTCAAGTTATTTAGGATACCATATGGGGTATATGTCCTTCCGTTGAATGCTTTTAATGTCGTCGAAGATCGCGACAAGGTTGGAGATCCTAAAGTTTTCCAGCAACTCATTGACATAATGCATGTAGATGCCCCTTCATCAATAATTGTTCGATGAACAGTTTTGTTGAGGGCTTTCACTTGAACAAGGAAAGCTAGTTGAGCTAGTAATTGAGGATCGTATCCTTTATGATCGAAGGATACAAGATTGGAATCTTTTGGGTCAATCCCACCAATGGCCGATAATAAAGCCTGCCTTTGGGATGGGAAATTTTGTAGTACTTCAAGAGTCGACATAGTGGATGGCGATTGGGCCAAATCTTCCACTATATTATAATGCTTTGCCGCTCTAGTGCGGGGATTAAATGTCGACTTGTGTACTACTCCCTTTGGCGGTTTTATCGTTAGTTCAGGGATGGTGGGTAGCACAACTTCTGTCGAAGTTGTTGTCGAACTACTTGGTTGATCTTTATCCTTGTTGTTCGACAGCTGTGGATTCCCATAATCTTTGTTCCTTGTCGATATCAAAGCATCATTTTGCTGTTTTGAAACCGACAACATTAGCACTTGAGACGGGGAAGCATTTCCACTCTCAACCAGATTTGTTCCTGGATTTGGAAACAGATCAGTTAACACTGCGGAGGTTTTCGAATTCTTGAAGAATTTTTTAACCTCAGCTCTGTGTGGAAAATCTGTGGTCCGATGATCCTCATCGCATATAAAGCATGGAAATTTTGGTTTCCTATTTCCAGGAGGGTTTGAAGAAGATTTTTCAGGTGATGATTCCTCCTGTTTCTTCTTCTTCCCTTTGCCTTTCTTCTTGCTTCCTGGTTGTTTGGTTTCTTTGCCTTTATCTGTCGATACGGCATTTACTTCCGAAGCAAGAAGTTCGTCTTTTGCATTTTGACCTGAAATCTTACGGGCCTTTTTGGATGTAGCCTTTGTCGATTTCGTGTCTGTCGTGCCAATCACGCCATCGCCGGCATGAGAGTCATTGTTTGATTTAGGAGGAGGAGGAATTGAGAATTCCAGTCTAGGGGCGTCAGGTATTTTGTCGTAGAGCGTGCCGGACTGAGTGTAAATCAAGTCCAGATATTGTGCACGAGTGATAACTTGCTCTTCTATTACGACTCCCCCTTTTGCCACATCTTCCGTGATGGAAGGCAGTAATGACTTGATAAACCATTTAGCTAGGAGCTGATCGGGGACGTACATTTTTACCATCCTACTATGACGTCGCCACTCATGTATATGATCAGATATGTGAGTGGCCGTTGTCTATTTGAAGTTGGTAAGAAGTTCTATTCCCGTTTCGTACCTTATTGGTAATTGAAAATGGGTTAAAAAGGTTGTGGCTAAGGCACTGAAGTTGTCGAACGAAGCTCTAGGAAATTCAATGTACCATTTTGCCGCCGGACCCGTTAACGTCCTCTGAAAGAGGCAAAGTCTTATTGAATCATCATTTAGGGTGTTTGATGAACACCATAGATGAAAGGTCATCACGTGATTCGATGGATCTTCACCCGGATTTCCATTAAATTTAGGAATATCTGATGGAAGTTTATGTGGAATCACTGGCCACCAAGGGGCGTAAGCAATTGGATCGTTTGTTAACCGATTTAAATCAGGTAACTCTAAGGTTGCCACAAAGGGTAATTGTTGATTCAGGTTAGGTGAAGCATACCCAGGATAAGATGGGATTGCCTGAGCAGTTGGTCTTTTCATACCGGCATAATGCATTTGATGCTGGTATGTTTGGTAAGGTTGGTGAACATGACCATTGTAGAATGGTTGATTTTGACCGTTTTGACTGTACGGCTGTCCACTGTTCGCAAAGATTTGCTGCTCAAAACCTTGGTATACTTGTTGGAATTGCAGTTTTTGGTATTGCACCAGCCATGGTTGTGAAGCCATGTGCTGTTGCGCGATGCTAACCGTTTGACCAAGGTGAGGGGTAATTGTACCTGTCTAGACCTACGTCGCTCCACTAGTCGGCGATTGTGGTTGAGTTGCAGGGTCAAGGGGCTGTTGCATTACAACTTGAGAAACCTGAGGTTGGCATACAATAGGCAGTGTTTGAACTTGCAACACCGTCACAATAGCTAGCGTAGTCGGGATATTTGACATAGGTACGCATTGTTGCATCGAATACACAACTCTTGGTTGTTGAGTTAGTATAGGTACCCAACCACTTGAGGTAATTCCAGTGTAACCTGAATGTTGTTGTGAACTCCCGTATGGGTATCCTCCCAGAGGGGATAATGAAAGGGCATACTACCCCCCATACAGTGGTAATCCAGAACTCAAGGGAATTGTTTGCCCTTGGGGATCAGAATGCCCAAATTGACCTCCAAATGGATCAATTTGTCGAGACTCAACATAAGAGTTTCTAGATATTATTCTGGATGAACAAACAGGAACGGTCCATACTGTCGAAATAGCCCCTGAGTGGGCACCTTCTAGCGGTTGAGAGCTAGTCGGGATAGATGGTATACCGGCGAACATTGTCGAAGTGATAGTAGGGAGTTCTGTCGTCGCTGTGTCAGATGACACAGTCCTAGATGTTGACGGTTGTTCAGACATTTGTAGTCTATCCAAAAGATTACCTAGCGATTCTACAGGAGCTTCCGCTGGTGGTAGAGTAACTTCTGATGAAGAAGGATATAGAGTGATCCCGACTCCAAAGTGCGTTGGAGTACTTGTTTGAGGATCTTCTACAATTTCTTCAATTGCAATCAGCCAGGTGGAAGGGGAAGACCGTCATGTCCATAAAATATTTCTGGTGCCGAAGAAGGTGTGAAACCGGAAGCGACAGATGTTTGAAGAGTAAGACTCTCTGAACCGGTTGTAGATGGAACTGGTTCGGTAACACAAGTGTTTATTCTCAAACTAGGATCAGTGTCACTGTCCTTCTATGGCTATTGAACTTCTTCTGTAGAGGCAGGGATTACAGAAATGTTTGGAGTTACCGGAGTCTCTGATGTCGTTGGAACACTTGTTCTAACTTTGATAGGAGATTTGGAACCGGTTAAGCGAGTTCGCTTTGTCTGTACTAGTTTCGATTCCAGAGACAAAGACGGTTGACTCGTAAGCCTCCGCGAACGACGGGGTTTCAATTGAATTTCTTCCACGATTGCGGATTACTCGATCAACTAAAATAAAGGGAAGGTATGTTTCCGAATTAAATGAATTTTAGACGCTTTGACACAACTTGTTTTTTTAGTTTTTAAGAGTCAAGAAAAAACAAAAGATGACTCTAGTCTCCTTCGATTTTTAATGAGCCTGAAGTGACAAGTGCTCAGATGGACCTTTTCCGTTAAGGAGTCTGAAAAGGAACGAAAGGGACTGCTCTGGAGATCTAGGTAGAGGGAGTACCAAACCAATCGCAAAACTGCAGAATACTTTTTACGGTACGGCAGTCAATCTTCCTGAATGTTGTGTTCAGTGCATTGCGATCGATAGGGCGGCAGACACGGCTTCCTAAGGATAAAGGATTTAAGCCTATAAGGGTATCCCAAAATATACTCGACGATACGTGGGAGCACAAGTCCGTACTGGCACTTATCGTCTCAAAGTGGAGGAATCACCCAACCATCAATGAGGACAACAGTTACCAGGCTTTACGACACCGGAATACGTCTCTAGCCTAGACCTCTAAATGTTGTGCGTTAAGTTCCAAAGCATTGTTAGATTCATTGAATTTATTTTAAGTTGATCTTGCTTATGAAGTTTGCCTTTTGGGTTCACCACGAGATGTAGATGTAATTCCTAAAATGCAATCTAAAGATGATAAACAAACTTTTATCTC
The DNA here is from genome assembly GCA_031772625.1 of Pinus tabuliformis. Lineage (NCBI taxonomy): Eukaryota > Viridiplantae > Streptophyta > Pinopsida > Pinales > Pinaceae > Pinus > Pinus tabuliformis. The sequence continues at coordinate 181,156,411 of CM062816.1, read as the reverse complement.
TTTTGTGCAATGAAAATCCCAGCTACTAGAGGAAAAGAAAGACACAATCTTTTCAGAAAGAGCAAAGAGCACACTGTAAATGCACTTTCCTAAATCAAGCCAAACAGACTGTCAATATGCAAATGCACATGCATGTATTTGTTTTCGACTTTCTTAGTATTGATGCTAAAAAGAAAGTTGATGTACAAATCTGAATTTGCTTTCAAGCGACAAACACAAACAAGCTTCTTTTCGAAATCAAAAGATAGAGACGATTACGACACTTTACGATTTTGAAATGACTACTCGTTTTTGACACTAGAAAGTCACAAATTCAGACCAAAAGCAATAGTAAAAGTATAATCTACCATCAACAGCAATCAAACTTTCTCCTATGATCGAAATCGACACTTGCGACAGATCTAAATCAAAGGACGATAGTACGATTATTCTACTTTTGCAATGGAAAACTGTAAACGACTCAACAAACACACAAAAACATCTACAGTTCTTTTGTACAAAGGAGGCGGAATAACAGTAAGGAAAAGGGGTTTTAAACAGACATACATATACTGATCACGGGCAGCAAAATTCAGAGACAAAACTGGAAAGAATGAAGCATAAGAACCTCAGCTGCACAGGGCTAGTCTGATCAGCGCACCTGTAACATAGAGAAACTGGATTGCAGCGCAGGTTGCCCTTTCGGGAAGTGCGCTGAAATGCAGGAACTCTTAACAGTACCTGCGCTGGGCCAGAAATGAGAATCTGTCCGGGTTCTGGGTCATAGTTTGCAGTTCAGTCTTTGGTTTTTTGGCCGAGTAAAAACAATCAGTAATGCACAATCAGGGGTAGATCTAAGGAGGGTCTAAGAGCTATCACAAGGGCAATCAGATCATTTGTGAATCAGCTGTTCAAATCATAAACAAATCCAGTGAATGGATTGAAGCAGCAGATGTCTACTTTGCATTTGTTATGGCAAATGCAGTTCGAATGCTACTTATAAGTTTATGAAACAAACAACAAAGAGATACACAAACAAACTAATTAGAAAATCTCCCCAGTGGAGTCGCCATTTTGTTACCGGGAAAAGTGTCTATTTAGAACTGCTCTATCCCACTAAGGTGTGACAGCTGCCTTAGAAACAAACAGAGAAAAACTACTTTTGTATTTCCTTTATGAATTCTAGATAGAGAGGAATAGAAAGAACCAACCTGTGTCTTGCGCTAATCCTTTGATCCAATCCCTCTCTTCTTTGACAGCTTCCAGCTACTTGCTCCCTTACTTGCTCAGCTTCACCAAGTACCTGTAAGATCACTGAAGAAGCACACTATACAAAGACATGGATCTATATTCATAAACAACTTAGGATCATATTTAAGTTAACCATACAAATGTAACAAGCATCAATGATACAAAAGCATGGAGGAAAAACTCAAATAGTTTTTATTGATAAACAAGAAGATCCAGGAGGAGTTACAACCGATGGTTCCTGACCCAGCATCAACCTCCCAGCAAAGAAGCCCCTCTTCACCTCCAACAAAGCATAAATCACCCAATACTCTGATATTTGTCTCAAAACCAACAGCAATTCCTTACAATGTGCAAAATTCCAGCCTCTGCATCTCTGGGATGAGGGATCCATATATAGATGTATGCAAGGAGGATGAGTCAGATTGTGATTTGATTAGTGTCTTCTCTCTGTCAGTTCTTGCTTCCACTTGGAGACTGAAGGCCTCTTACTCATCCTTGGTCAAATTCAGTGAGGCAAGTGTCATAGGAGAAGATTCTGGAAGCTTCCATTGTCTCTCCACCTCGCGGAATGACACTGCCATTTGTCATTTCTCGCCCAACGCACCCTCATAGTGCATTTAGGTGCGTTGCAACACACCTAGACAGTGTATTTAGGTGCTATGCAACGCACCTAGCCAGTGGAGTAGCTGAAATGATCCTGTTTTGACTTATTCTGAGCAGTTTCTGGTGGAGAACTTCTTGGAGAAGCTGTAATTTGTTGACCTTGTTCCTTTAGGGGTTAGAACAACACTTTTAGGGACTTAGGAGCCCTTGGTTTATGGACATTTCATTCTTGGAGTTGCAAGGCACAAAAATGTCTATAACAGTCGACTCCGAATCTTACTCGGTATTGACTCAGTTGGCTCGATTTCAATGACTCGGTCGTTGTAAAACATACATTAAATATTTATTTATTTTTATAAAAAACATAATTTTAAAGATTTTCATTCATGTTTCCAAACACATAGCATTAGAATATAGATAGAAGACAACATATGATCAAAGTACACTCATGAATATATCCATTATATCAAAACGGCACCTAGTGCAATGTCCAATACATACATGATGATGATATAAAGATAACAGAAAAAACACATAACTAAGGAGGCTAGAAATGGTGTTATCCTCCAAAGTAGATTGTAAGCCATCAAGGAACTAATACAAGGGTCCAAGAGTGTTCCTCACTCCAAAAAAGTCCTAAAGTGCATGTGTACATCTTCAAAAGATACATCCTCCACCATGATGCCATCTAGGAGAGACCTTATGTCACCCTTTTCAAGCATGTGGGTGACATGGCACCCCTAAGGGTAAGCATTAGCATCAAACAGGTATGTTATAGCGCTCCTAAGTCATCTCAATGATAACCATCCTCATATGTGCTTTGGAAGAAGGTACCATCCACCAAAACATGGTCAAGGCCAGTCGGGGGCACCTTCTGTTCATTTGGGCATATCATCAAATAGTCCAGCGTCCAAACTTTTAAGTTTAGTGTTTTAGAATTTGGAGGCTCATCAAGGGGTGTAGCATCACGTGGAATCAACTCAAGGCTCAATGCTCATCTTTGGAGGGCCAAGGTTGGGGCCACAAAGTTAGGTTTGCTTTAAGAAAGGGGCAAAGAATGTATTGGAAGGTTTTGAAGAAGAACGAAGCTATCCCTTGAGGATACCACCTAAACAAACCTCTCAAGATCAAATGAGATAAACTTATTTAGGGACAAAAGACCATTAAAGTATCATAGTGAAAAATTTAAAGTCCCTCGAAAGCAAAAAAATAAAAAAAATATCGTTGTTTTTTAGTTCACGGGCCGTTGTCATCTAACCCTGCCAGCCGAACTGGTTCACTGGCCGAGTTGACCCGGTGAGGCTTTGACTCAAACCAACTTGGATGAATCAGTTCTGAGCCGGTTGAATCTTAAAACATTGGTAGAGATGACCACCAACAGAATGTATAGGTATTGAACCACATATATCAGAATGAATGAGATTGAGGATGTCATTTGTCTTTTTCTTACTAGAGCGAAATGGTCCCCTTGTTTTCTTTCCACTTGCACAACCTGGAAAAAATCCATCATGATGAGATTGAACATCAAGAATACCAGAGACAAATTTATTTAATTTTGGAAGTGCATCATAGTGAAGATGAACCAATCTATAGTGCCATAATTCACTCAAATTATTGGTATTATGAACCAATGCTGGAAGAGGTCTTCCATGTTGGAATTATGATACAAGTGTTGTCCTTGATGGAAACTCACTCACATGTCAGTTCAGTTTTAATGAAAGGCATCCCACAATGTAACAAATCCATTCAGATGTAATACAAAATTGGTACAGAAGAACAGGAAGATGGAACTAAAGTCTACTAATCAGAATGAAGAAGTTGAAGGTAAAGGATAGTGAAAAATAATTTAAGATGTATATGCAAGTCCACTTAGTCAAAACAGCATATACACGTAGGTCCACAGAACAAAAAGAACATATACATATACACACACTCCTCCAAAAGGAAAAGCGTGTACATCTTGGAAAATCAAGGAATTTCAAGAGTAGAGAATACTAGGGGTCAATACCATGGTATTAGCCCACAATATTGACCGGAGTAACAACTATTTGATCCCACCCAAGAATACCATGGGTCCTAAGTGGTTTTGGTCCAAGGTACTAAGAAAGGGCTAAAACTATATAAGGATGAGAAGATCATAAGGCCAGGTGTGCAAATGAGAAGGGTTTCTAAGGAATACTTCTATCTAAAGTATATTTTATGTTGCAGGGGCTATGTTGGTGATTTGATATGAATTTGTGCACCTTGAATTCAATGTTGGATCAGGATCATGAGACCTGAAATGACTTATCATTGAATGATTTGATATTGGTTGGGACGGATCTAATTGTGTACACCTGTTTTATTCTTTGAATGTCATGATCTAGGTTTGTCTAAAGTTTGGAATAGCAGTGAAGTTATGACTTAATATTTTCTGATTTGTATGCTGGTTCGCTTTGGTGAAGTTACGTATACACGTCGATTTGGCTCTTCCAAATAGCGTATGCAAAAAAAAAGTATGTTGTTCAGAGATTACTGATCTATTTGATCAGTATTGTTGTTTTACTGCTGTCTGTCAATGGAGTCTTCTTAGATATGAATGTAAAACTGAATGCATAAGGAGTTTGATATCTGATTGATTGATTGTATAAGTGATAAGGGTGATCTTTTCTACTACCAGTGTAAGGCTCTATAAATTGATAGTAGATGTTCAGTATATTGGTAGTTGGTACAGAGATGATTTAGAAGCTTTATGTTTCAGTAGTTTTGAAGGTATACGCAAGTTTGATTAAAGGAAGTAGCGTATACATGCAAGTTGGATTTAGTAAAGTAGCGTATACATTCTGATGCATGATTTTTTAGGTTGCACCTGGTTCTAAATGATGATGCAGGTTTTTGGGTTCTACACAATGTTCTGGTGATAGTGATCTAATTGTTTAGATTAACTGATTGTTGGTTGATGCAGTTTGAGTTTCAAAGTTTCTGATGGGTCCAATATGAAAATTTGATGAAACGAGACCTTCATGTGTATTGTTGTGTACCAGGAGCATCCAGTCTAAAAAATTTTGAAACATGGTCCCTAGAGGAAGAGAGAAGGTCATATCCTTCTATAGTTCGACACCTATGTACTAGTAAACACATTGGTTATTATAAGAGCTAGGGGGTTGTAGCTCCCTTCTAGTAGAAGATGGAAAATGAGAGAAGTTTATAGCCTTCCGTAGGTGGGTGCCTACGTACTGGTATGAGTCTACACCCGTAAAATATTGTAAACAGATTTTCTTATTATTAAAAGAAGACAGAGACAACAACAGCAGGTGGTTTTCACCCACATTGGGTTTCCACCTTAAATCTTGGTGTTCATGTGTGTTTCTTATGTGTGATGGTTTCTGTAGGTTTTAACCTCATACAGAAATTACCTACATACGAATTCTAAAACACATAAAATAAATAATGCAAGAGCATAACACATAAAACACATATACACAGAGACTTTCCCCTGGATTCCAAAACTGGGACTACCAGCTTGATTTTTCATTATGTTCCTTTCAATGTTATAATACATATTTATACATGTCGAAGCATCCAATACCATCTGCGAAAATCGTGCACGAAACCATAGGTGGGTGTGCCCATCCTAACATAGGGTCCAAAACCAAAATTTTCTGGGGCGCTGCCCTGGACCCCATAAAGTGGGGTTACAGGTGCACCTCAAACCCATTTTGAACCCCCCCCCCCCACTACAAAATCAGCACAACGAAGGGGGGCTCTGCCCCCCCTCTCACCCCCCGGTTAACTACGTGGGCTAGTCATGGAAAGAATATAACACAACCCAACATTCTCCCACTTGTTGTTTTCTTTCCACGAGGGGCCACAAGAGATCTTAGTCATTTTTCCAGCCCTGAAACACCCATTGTATCTCTACACCAAGAGAACTTCTCAGAGCTCATAGATTTTTTCAATGCATCTACAGTATTCTTCAAAGTGTCCACCTTTACCAGCAACATCTTTTTGTCTTCTATCATATCCATCACAAAGTGATACTGAACATCAATGTTCTTTGTCTTTGAATGATATGCGGGGTTCTTTTCCAAGAAAATTACACTTTGGCTGTCACAGTCTATCCTTATAGCTCCATGTACTAACCCCATACTTGAACACAATCTCTACAACCAAACTGCTTCCTTGCTTGCATGAGTGGCTGCCATGTATTCTGCCTTTGTAGTTGATAGTGCCACTACAGATTATTTCTTACTCATCCAACTGACTGCACCTCCAAATAGGTCAATCACATACCCACTTGTAGATCTTCTCTGATTCAGATCTCCAGCCCAATCTGCATCAACAAAGCCACGAATATCCAACATTCTGTCCAATCCTAATCTTCCTTGGTAGCACAAACCATAATCACTAGTGCCACGCAAATACCGGAAAACTCGCTTCACTGCTATCCAGTGCTCCTTCCCTGGTTTTGACATAAACCTGCTCAATACTCCCACTGCATGTGTAATGTCTGGTCTAGTACAGACCATTGCATACATCAGGCTACCGACTGCACTTGCATATGGAACATGGGACATGTCCTCTTCCTGTTCTTGTGTCTTGGGACACTGTTCAGCAGATAACCTCACACCTACAAGAATAGGAACCTTCATCGGTTTACTATCCTGCATATTAAACCTCTACAGTATTGTCTCAACATACTTCCTCTGGTTTAACTAGAGCTTCCTCTTTACCCGATCTCTTTTAATTTCCATGCCCAAAATATAGTTTGCAGCACCAAGATCTTTCATGTAAAATTTGGAGGACAATTGGGTCTTCGAATCCTAGATAATTTCTTTGTCATTTACAACCAGAAACATATCATCCACATACAAGACTAGATAAATAACGTGGTCACCAATTAATTTAAAATACACACAGTGATCTGCTTTTCTTCTAGTGAAGCCAAGTCCCCGTATAATGTATCAAATTTATGATACCACATCCTTGGTGATTGTTTTAACCCATACAAAGACTTCTTTAACTTGCATACCAGTTCTTTCTTACCCTTCACCGCAAAGCCTTCAGATTGCTTCATGTATATTTCCTCTTCCAAATCCCCATGAAGAAATGTGTCTTCACATCCATCTGTTCTACCTCAAAATCAAAAGCAGCAACAACAAATAAAAGTAATCTAATAGAAGTTACCTTGGCAACAAGAGAAAAAATATCACCAAAATCAATTCCTGGCACCTGGTAATAACCTTTTGCTACCAACCGAGCTTTGTATTTCTCCACCTTCCTTCTACATTTGTCTTCTTCTTGAACACCCATTTGCTACCAATGGGTTTCCTTCTGGCCGGCAACTCCACCAGATCCCAAGCCTCATTTTTTTGCAAAGATGCCATTTCATCAACCATGGCCTCTTTCCAGAGTTTTTCATCCTCTGAATCTACTGCTTCCTTAACAGTTCTGGGATCATCGTTAGTAATAGATAAAGCAAAATTTGAACAGAAAGAAGATGGACTATACCTTTTTGGTTGCCTTCTTTCTCGAACTGATCTTCTCACACCCGGAGTTTGTGGCTCTTCATCTTCTGATTCCTCCTCAGCTGTAGAGTCCAATTCTTCCTCCTTCACCTCAAACTCTATCTTCTCAGATTCCTTTGGTTGGACTTCATGTTTAATAACATCTTTTGCCTCTCTAAACACCACATCTCTGTTGTACACAACCTTCTGTGTGATTGGGTTCCAAAGCTTATACCCCTTTAAACCATCCTTATACCCAATAAAGATGCACTTTTCAGATTTACTATATAACTTGGTTCTTTTCTCCTTTGGAACATGTACGTATGCATCACATCCAAATACCCTCAAATGTGAAAGAGAGGGTTTCTTACTAGTCCATACCTCTTGTGGAGTCTTATCCTCCAACGCTGATGACGGTGATTCGTTGACCAGGTAACATGCTGTCTCCACTGCCTCTACCCAGAATTCCCATCCTAACCGGCACCACTGAGCATGATTCTTGGTGAGCTCTAGTATTGTAGCAATGATGCTACAACTCCTGGGACTCCCTATTTTAATTTTATCAACCCGGTAGTTCGTAACAAACTTGGAAGCGACGGTGCTATGTGCACAAGTACTAGCACTTACTGTAGGCTGTCACTTGATCAGTTGGCACAAGTTTGCTAGGAGCTTAATCCAACTTCTATGAGTTCTTAGAAGAAGCTTTTAACTGTGATGGATGAAAGCTAACTCAAACGAGGCTAGTCTACTTGCAGAAAGAAGATGAAAGCTGAAAGGAAACACAAACCTTAGCAAACCCTAGTTTTACCGTCTAACCCTACTTGTGAAAAAAAAGAGATGTAAGCTACTGAAATGGATGCCATTGACTATTGAAAAGGTAAAATGCATGTTTTTAAGCTACTTCTGAAGGAAAATATGGAGAAATCATCTTTTTTTATTTTTGAGCAATTTTATGCAGAATTATTATACATGTGTTTTAACTATTTTTTACTGTGCAGAGGTTTATTGGCAAAAAGAATGGAGTGGGCATTTGCAAGAGGTTGGAAAGGTGTGGAGAGGACCTAAGGGCTCCCTAGCACCCTTCTGGAGATTTCCACCACGCACAAATATCAAAAAATCATTGTGTGAACTTCTACATGAGGCTGCAGGGGATCTACAGGAAATTCTACAGGAAGTTCTACAGGAACAGGCCGAAAGTGGTTTTTAAAGGGTTGATAGTGGAAAAATGGTGGGAAAGTGGAAAATAAGGGTGGATAGGGATGTTAAGGGATCTAGGACCTGGTAAATGAAGCTTAGGAGTGATGAATATGGTTGGATTTGTTCAAAGATGAAGAAAGCAATGTTGCACAAAAATGTAGAAATTAGGGCAAGTTGGGAAAGTGTGGCGAATGAGGGAAAGAAATCTTGAGCGAGGGACTGGAGTAGGTTGTATGATGGAGGAAGGATAGGTTGGAGTGTCTTATAGGTTTTCTGCACACTACTTTCCAAAATTGATCCAAGCAAAGACTAAAAAAATAGAGATTTATCTATTTTGACCTAATCTAACCTAAAAACTAGAAACATGATGAACAGAAGTTTATAGATAGGAAATCATGCAAGAAAGCTATGGAAACTAAGCAAGAATAGATCTAAGCATGAAAACACAACTGATATCAACTTTTCCAACTCAAAATCTAACACTAGCAATTGCATTGGAAGGCAAAAACAGTGTTTTTGTGGCAACAAGTGTGCCTTGGTCTTAATTCATGGTCCCAAGGAGGGAGAAAGGAGATCAAGGACTGCTTGGTAGCCTTTTTGTGGGTCTTTTCTATTATCAAACTATCAAATCAACCTGAAGCATGAACAACTATCTTAATCATCAAAACAACCTAAGTAACAAAGCAAGATTTAACCTATATAACATAAATTATTCTATGAATGCAAGATAAACACATAAAATTATAGGCACTTGGGTTGGGCCCAACCCCAAAATCTATAGCCTCATAAGAAAGATCAGAGTTGGTGCAAAGCTGGATTCATCTTCATTGATCAAAAAATAATAGTTATATCGCAAAAACTGTCTACAAGAAGAAGCTCGAAAATGTGTTGATACAACGCTGCACTAAAGTGCGAAAATAGACTAACAAATGACTAACCTACTGACTACAATCTAACTAAAAAAACTAAGGCCCTAAGCCTTCTTATTTATACAAATGGGGACCTCCAATAGTCTTCCTAAAATCAAGGAACTCGGCTTCCTGGAACTGAAGATAACAACAGTCCTACTTGACTTGCTTAGCTGCCCCTTGGCTTTGTGCTTCGAGTTTTTGATGGAGAATTTGAGGTAAGGGCTCATAAATGAAGGGGACACCCTCCTACAAATCCTATCCCTTTTTCTTCCATGAATTTGGCTGCCAAATGCTCATTAAACCTTTGATTTTGTCTCAAAATTGACCAAAAATCTGCATAAAGCACACATTAGAATTTTTGGCATAATGACTAACCAAATTCACTCTATTAGCATAAATATGATAAAAAACATACAATAAACTAATGAGAATGGTGGATTAAGTCGAATTAGGAGGCTAAATGAGCCCATATAATTACCCATTTCTGGGGCTCATCATCACCCCCTACTAAAGGTGTTGCCCATCCTCTGAGCAACTAATCCATCTCCTCGTCCTTGATGGCCCTGGTGGCCTCCCTATCATCCCAAGCTTCTGAAGTGGTCTGCTCATGTGTGCCATAAAATTCTACCTTCTTGTCCATGTCCTTCCACTGCTCCTCCTATTCTTCTTGTTTGAATTCTTATGATTTTCCTGGCCTTAAAATACATTGAGGCCCGCCTTTTTCTCTTTCTTTTGGCTTAATTGGTGTGCTCAGGGTAGTGAGACCAGTTGCTGCCTGTCTTTCCAAAGTCTCAGGGGACCCTTTTCTTTGTTTTGCCTCTGCTTCCTTTTTTTCTCCTCCTTCTATCTCTTTTTCTTTCTTTGTTTGCTCCATTTCTTCATGTTCTGTCTCTTCATCCTTCTCTTCTATTTTAGTTTCTTCCTTCTCCTTTTCTTGTCCTACTGAGTCATCAGTTGTTTCATCTTCTCCCCCTTTCTGCTCTTCTTCCTCACTATCAGAAGGACTGATATCATAGGTGAGGGCTTTTATGTCACCTTCTGTTGTCATGTTTTTGAAGACTTCCCATGCTATAGGGAGTGTGAATGTATGGAGGGCTTCTTCCACTAAAATTTTAATTAACCCACGGTGAGCCAGCTGATCTGGACTCCCTACCTTAAACTTAATGCTGGAGTCTATGAATCCTTCTGTCATTGTGCTTATACCCCTTCTGAACACCAAATGTAGGGATGGAGACAAGAATTTTGAAGAAAACAGGAAAACAGGGGAAAACTGTGTTTTTTCTAAGAAACAGGCAGCCCTTTTTTTAATGCAATTTCTCCCTTCTTCAGGCTTAATTCTTCCCTAAAATTGCATCACTTCTTTTGTAGAAACATGCAACAGATAAAACTGTTTGTTTTCTTCTTTTTTAAGAAACAGGCAGAAATTTTGAATGCAATTACTCTTCTTTTTCAGGTTTAATCCTTCCTTAAAATGATATCATTCCTTCCACATATTGATAATCAAGGTGGGTATGCATGGAACCTACCTCCTGAAGCCAGAAATTTTGCAAAAACCCGTGTTTTCTTCTAAAAAAATAGCTCACTGCCCCTCCTGTAGAACTGGCTGTAGGTGCTCCTGTAGAACTTATTACTACTTCTATAGAACCTGTTACTACTCCTGGAATTTTTTTGTGTTTTTTGACAACAGTAATTCACAATTTTTCCTCTCTTCACACTGTTTCCAACCTGAATTTGCTTCTCATTTTTTGAAAAGAAACCAATTTTTTGATAGAACAGAGAACAAATAACACATTTTTTTTCTTTCAGAGAGTGGGCAGTCTTGCAAATTCATTTTTCACACAGGCTTAGTTTCTATGGTTGCATCTCTCTTTTCAGAATAATGTGAGAAATAAGAAGACAGACTTCGAATGCAGAGGAAAAAAAACAGAGAACTATGTAGAACTCAGAGAAGATATGCAGGCAGACTTTTAAGCTTCATTCTCCTTTCTTCAATCCACTACTATGTTTTTAATCCACCACCTTATTCAAATAAGTCATATGCAGAGAGGTTTCCTGAGCCTACCTTGTTTCAAGCTCAAAATTTGACAAAAATCTCGTATTTTTCTTCTGCAGAGCTGCTCTCTACCCTTCCTATAGAAATCTTCCTGTAGACGGTGTTCCTGCTCCTGTAGAACTATTACAGCTTCCTGTAGAATGCCGATAAGTAAGAGGGTTTTGAAAAATGGCAGAGAATGATCGGTTCACTGCTATGGAGGTGGTCTAGAGCTTGTTGCAGCTGCGGGGACGATGATAAAATGGAAACAAAGGTGGTGAGAGTATTTCAAAGATGAATTCTTACGGCTGTTTATGGAGACTTCTGCTGATGGAGGGTGAGCTGGCCAGGTGCACGTTGTCCCCATGCAGACCATTGGTCCCCACTGTAGTGTTGTTATGAAACTGTATGTTCTCTACCCGTTAATCACTTGACATCAGCTGCACTGGAGTTCAAAACATCTGCCACTACCTGTTTTTTAAATTTCCCGTGAGTTGACTACACACGTGTGCTAGGGGATCTCTGGATTAGTGCAATCAAACCAGCTGAGGGTGTCCAGTTAATTGGCCACCTTTCTAGCTTAATCCAACCATTTCATTCATTTATGAAGTTTTGAATCATATAGATGCAAATAGAGGAACTGGTTTAGAAGCTTACGTGTAAGTCGAAATGTGCATGCTGCTTGGTTCTTTTGTTGCAGCATGCTCATATTCAATTGCTGCATGCTTTTATCCCTTCTGCTATATGCTTTTTATTGTCTGATGCGTGGCTATTTTTCTTGTGCAGGTATCCTCTAGCTGGATCTAAGCTGCAGGAGTCTGTTTCAACCTTTAGATTTGCACCCTCATGCTGCTGATGCTAGATTTTTGCAGGGCAGCAATTTGTTTTGTCCATAGCTCCCAAATGATAGACTGGATTGACCTAAAAATTTTTGAGCATGTTTTTATCATCATTATGCACCTCCCATAGAGAAATTGTGATCAATGGATGCACGGATTTTTAGAAAATGCAAAAATGGAGGATGGTGATGGAGGTTGATTTCTTGGAAACTGTGCACTGGAATTGGCTGAAATTTCTTGGGAAGGTTACTATCACCCATATGCATCTCCCCATGAAACAGGTTTTTAAATGGATGCATGGATATGGAGAAAATACAAAAATGGCTGAAGGTGATGGAGGCTGATTTCTTGGAAACTGTGCACTGGAATTGGCTGAAATTGCTTGGGCATGTTGCCATCATCCCTATACAACTCCGCATGAAATAGTTTTTTAAATGGATGCATAGTTTTTAAGTTAGGGAAAAAACAAATTTCTGCTCCTTGTATTTTTGTATCAGAGCATTCTGAAGTTTTTTTGGATAGTAAGAAAAATGAGCTTGGGGTGTGACGCAGGCATGGAAATGATGGAAGGGAGGTTTGAAGATTGTAGGAGGATTTATAAACCCTTTATAAAGCTTTATGGTTCCTCAAACTGCTTTTGAAGTCCATTTCTAGCTCTCTGTAATTCCTACAGAATCCTCCTGTAGAAAACACAGTTTTCAGAAAAGAAGCACGGTGAGGTGGAAAGGATGTCAAGAATGATGGAGAAGGGTGAGGGAAGGTAGGATAGGTTCTGTTATTGGTTTCAGAGAATTCCTAGCACCTGTTGCTACTTCCTGAAGTTCCCCTGCAAACCTGCAATACAACTGGAAATTCATTTTTCTTTTTCTTTTTCTCTTTTTTTTTTGAAAACAACTAGGGCACCTCAAGGAGGTTTTCACTCTAATTGCATGCCCTGGGTGCCTCCAAGGGAGGTTTTCACCCAAGGATCTTATTCTATTTTTCTTTTCTCTTCTTTCCAACCCATTGACCGCCTCATGGAGGTTTACAATCAATGAGCCAGTCTGAGACGCCTCCAAGGAGGTTTTCACCTTAGATTTTTTTCTTTTTTCTTTCTTCTACCCTACCCTACTTGAAGAACAAAATCATTTTCAAGTATAAGAATACTTCCAATGGAGCCATGTGCACATCTAGATGAGAGACAAAATGATGTGGAGGCTTGGAATGCATGCTTTGACAGGTATCCGGATTTTAGAGACCAAATGATTTGACTTTGAAGGGATCAAGCATAGTTGAGGAAGAGAGTACTTAGTGACTGTCTGGAACCATATCTCAATATAGCTGTGATGTCCTTGGTCCTTTTGCTAATCTGTATCATGATTCATGTCTTCTTCTACCATGACCTTCACATCTTCCTCTTTTTGCTCATTTTTCTCTTGAATACATGGAGGATTGAATGGTAACCATGAGGGAGCTCTCTCGATCTCTGATTTTGATGTCTTCTCTTCATAAAGTGCATCCCATGGTCCTTTGATCTCCTCTTTTGAATCTTCTTTTGCTAGATGTGGTCCTTCAATGCTTTCAATATAATCTCTTTTTTACAATACTCTTCTTGAGCTATGGTGAATATCATTGAGCTCAAGAGGAGTCATTTGGACATGTTGTGCCTCAGCATTGTAATTGAGTTGAGCTACTCCAATGTGTGGGTTTTGAAATGGTGGTACGGGTAGTTGAGTGGGGGTGTATATTTGAGATGGATGTGGATGGGGTTGTGGTTGGGCAGGTGGTTTCCCACTATATACTTGATGAGCCTGCCTGTTATTTGGGTTCGGGTTCGGTTGAGCAGGCATTTGGGGCTGCCTTGGTGGAGAAGGAGGCGATGGTTGCAGTTGAGTAGGTGGTGGAAGCAAAGGAGTGGGAGGAGAGTTGTACTGGGGCCTCCACCCTTGATGAGGTGCATTCCACTGAGGCTGTGACTGAGCATAGGGATGAAATGAATGAGTAGCTGGTTGAGCATGATATTGAGATGGATATGACCAAGGAGGGGTGTGGACTAGGAAGGATGAGCAGGGGGACCCCAAGAAGGCATGGACGTGGCTTGATAGGGGTTGTAATAAGTCTGGGATGTCCCTTACATTCCCTGTTGGTAAGTTCTCGGTCCATGTGGCCTCCTTTGGTTCATGAAATAGAGTGGTTTAGTGGTGCCTTTGGCCCTCTGATATGTAGCTTTAATTCTGAGCAAGGAAGGGCACTGATTCATAAGATGGTCTTCTTCACAGACAAAACACACTTCTATGGAGTGCAATGGACATTCATTCCTAGGATGCTTTCTAGTGCACCTGGGACAAAATATGGCCAAAGCCCTCTCAGCTTCCTCTTGCTTGCTTTGGATCCACAAGGTATCCATTTGCATGGCAATATTTTGTCTCATCTTGCTCTTGAAATCTTCCCACATGTTTCCAATTTCACCTTCAATGGATGAGTTGGAAGAAAATGTATTGCTCCCAACATTTCTGTTTTCAGCCATTTGCTCCAAAGGAATGTTTTCTTCTTCTTCTCCACTATAAGTTCTTCAAATATGTCTTGTTGTCCACCTAAGGGTTCTTCTTAATCACAACCATTGAAGAAGAGAGAAGGTTGGCTGTGTGAAGCAGTGGGGGTGTTGTGCAAACATTTTTCTGAATTATCTCTACTCCTACAAGGCATGAAAGGAAATCTTTTTGGTTGATTTTTGTTTTTTTTGTTTTTGCTTGTACCTACAAAAACTGAAATAGATTGAACTGCAAATTGCAACTAACTAAAATCTATCTTGCTAAAATGAAAATGTAGAATTGAAATGAAAGTAGGAAAGGACTAATATATGTTGCTGAAATGAAATTGCAGAATTGAAATGAAAGCAAGAAATACTAATCTACTCTTGCTGAAATGAAATGGCTGAATTGAAATGAAAATAGGAAATACTAATCTACACTTGCTAAAATGAAATTGTGGAATTGAAATGAAAGCATGAAATGGTCTAATCTACTTTTGCAGAATTGAAATGAAACAACTACTTGCTGAAATAAACTACTTAGCAGAAGGTTGCAATAGAAAATAGAAGAAAAGCAGTAATCACAAAATACTCTAACGCTTCCCTGGCAACGGTGCCAAAAAGATGGTGAGCTCTAGTATTGCAGCAATGATGCTGCAAC
Organism: Pinus tabuliformis; assembly: GCA_031772625.1. Taxonomy (NCBI): domain Eukaryota; kingdom Viridiplantae; phylum Streptophyta; class Pinopsida; order Pinales; family Pinaceae; genus Pinus; species Pinus tabuliformis. The sequence goes on along the minus strand of CM062816.1, from coordinate 181,140,943 downwards.
TCCTGGGACTCCCTACTTTACTTTTATCAACCTAGTAGTTCGTAACAAACTCGGAAGCGACGGTGCTATATGCACAAGTACTAGCTCTTACTGCAGGTTATCACTTGATCAGTTGGCACAAGTTCGCTAGGAGCTTAAGCCAACTTATATGAGTTCTTAGAAGAATCTTTTAACTATGATGGATGAAAGCTAACTCAAAAGAGGCTAGTCTACTTGCAAAAAGAAGTTGAAAGCTGAAAGGAAACGCAGACCCTAGCAAACCCTAGTTTTACTGATTAACCCTACATGTGTAAGAAAAGAGATGTAAGCTACTGAAATGGATTCCATTGACTATTGAAAAGTTAAAATGCATTTGTTTAATTTACTTCTGAAGGAAAATATGGAAAAATCATCTTTTGTATTTTTGAGCAATTTTATGCAGAATTATTATACATGTGTTTTAACTATTTTTGACTGTGCAGAGGTTTATTGGAAAAAGTAAATGGAGTGGGCATTTGCAAGAGGTTGGGAAGGTGTGGAGAGGACCTAAGGGGTTCTTAGCACCCTTCTGGAGATTTCCACCGCACTCAAATCTCGAAAAATTGCTCACGTGAACTTCTACAATAGGCTGCAGGGGATCTACAGGAAATTCTACAAGAAGTTCTACAGGAACAGGCCGAAAGTGGTTTTTAGAGGGTTGATGGTGGAAAAATGGTGGGAAAGTGGAAATGAAGGGTGGATAGGGATGTTAAGGGATCTAGGACCTGGTAAATGAAGCTTAGGAGTGATGAAGATGGTTGGATTTGTTCAAAGATGAAGAAAGCAATGTTGCACAAAAATGTAGAAATTAGGGCAAGTTGGGAAAGTGTGGCGAATGAGGGAAATAAATCTTGAGTGAGGGACTGGAACAGGTTGTATGATGGAGGAAGGATAGGTTGGAGTGTCTTATAGGTGTTTTGCACACTACTTTCCAAAACTGATCCAAGCAAAGACTAAAAAAACAAAGATTTATCTATTTTGACCTAATTTGACCTAAAAAACAGAAACGTGATGAACATAAGTTTATAGACAAGAAATCATGCAAGAAAGCTATGGAAACTAAGCAAGAACAAATCTAAGCATGAAAACACAACTGATATCAACTTTTCCAACTCAAAATCTAACACTAGCAATTGCATTGGAAGGTAAAAACAATGTTTTTGTGGCAGCAAGTGGGCCTTGGTCTCTATTCATGGTCCCAAGGAGGGAGAAAGGAGATCAAGGACTACTTCGTAGCCTTTTGTGGATCTTTTCTATTATCAAACTATCAAATCAACCTGAAGCATGAACAACTATCTTAATCATCAAAACAACCTAAGTAAGAAAGCAGGATTTAACCTATATAACATAAATTATTCTATGAATGCAAGAAAAACACATAAAAGTACATAATGGAGGTATTGGGCACTTGGGTTGGGCCTAACCCCAAGAGATACAGCCTCCTAAGAAAGATCAAAGCTGGTGCAAAGCTGGATTCATCTTCATTGATCAAAAAATAATAGTTACATCCCAAAAACTGTCTACAAGAAGAAGCTCGAAAATGTGCTAATACAGGGTTGCACTAAAGTACGAAAATAGACTAAAAGATGACTAACCTACTGACTAAAATCTAACTAACAAAACTGAGGTCCTAAGCCTTCTTATTTATAGAAATGGGGACCTCCAACAGTCCTCCTAAAATCAAGGAACTCGGCTTCCTGGAACTGAAGATAACAGCAGTGCTACTTGACTTGCTTGGCTGCCCCTTGGCTTTGTGCTCCGAGTTTTTGATGGAGAATTCGAGGTAAGGGCTCATAAATTAAGGGGACACCATCCTACAAATCCTCTCCCTTGTTCTTCCATGAATTTGGCTGCCAAATTCTCATTAAACCTTTGATTTTGTCTCAAAATTGACCAAAAATATGCATCAAGCACACATTAGACTTTTTGGCATAATGACTAACCAAATTCACTCTATTAGCATAAATATGATAAAAAACATACAATAAACTAATGAGAATGGTGGATTAAGTAGAATTAGGAGGCTAAATGAGCCCATATAATTACCCATTTTTGGGGCTCATCACTTCTTGCCCTTTCCATCAGCGTCTTTTTCATTCTTTCTGCAACTCCATTTTGCTGAGGTGTATATGGAGTAGTCTTCTACCGTGCAATACCACACTTCTTACAGAATTCTTCAAATTCCTTACTACAAAACTCTCCACCATTATCTGTCCTCACCACCTTTATCTTCCTCTCCGTCTGATTTTCCACGAGAGCCTTAAATTCTTTAAACCTGTCAAAGGCTTCAGATTTCTTCTTAAGGAAATATATCCATGTATTTTTTGAGAAGTCATCTATAAATTATACATAGTACACTGACTTACCCAATGATGGAACCTTCACAGGTCTAAACACATCACTGTGCACAAGTTCTAATATTTGTTTCGCCCTCTTACTACCAGAGGGGAAACTCACCCGATTCTTCTTTACACAATTTTCACAGAAATCAAAATCCAAAGAGGTATTACTCATACCTTCTACCATACCTTTACAATGAAGTATTCGAAGGCACTTCTCTCCAATATTTCCAAGCCTTTGATGCCACAACATGGTCTTCTCTCCAGCTACCACTAGATTTTATGCTCCACTTTCAAGAACCACAGAACTATTGCACCAATCAATAACAATGCTACCTTGCAGCTTGTACAAAGTTCCAATTCAAACTCCCCACATCAATACCAGTGCTCCCAAAACCATTTTGCAGGTATCCTTCTCGAACACTGTTTTTACACCTGCATCATCCAGCTTTCTTACAGAAATCAGATTTCTAGCTAATGCAGGAATATGCAAAACACCCGGAAGTGTTCTAACCCTTCCACCTTACAACTTCAACTTTACTTTTCCGCGACCAATGATTCTAGCATTCCTATCATCCCCTAAGAAGACATCACCACCATCATATTTCTCATACTCGCAGAACTACTCTCTATGGAGAGAGAAGTGAAAGGATGAACATGAGTCAATCAACCATGCCTCATGATCTACATGTGTACTTGAACAAGCCAAGTACACATCCCCACCTTCATCTAAGGTGGTTTTCACCTCTACAGAAGGAGCATCATCAGATCCCTTTCCTTTATCAGAAGCTCTAGATTTACAGTCCCTTTTGTAGTGCCCTTCCTTTCTGCATTTCCAGCACACCACCTTTATAGGTTTTCCTAAAGATTTAGATCTCCCTCTAGATTTAGATCTCCCACTCGATGACTTATTTTTCTTTTTGTTCTGGGACCGTCCTTGTACAGACAAGGCATCACCATTCTGGCTCTCCATATTTTTCCATCTCATCTCCTCCGTTAGTAAGGATGAGACTATTTCATCAAACTGCAAGGCAGTTGCATTGCTACCTATTGCAATAACTAGACTATCCCACGAATCTGGTGGAGAACACAGCAAACTGGTCCACTTATCTTCATCTAAAATTTTAATATCAATAGATGCTAACTAAAATACACAATATTAAGTGCATTCAGATGCTCTGTCACTAAATCTCCATCTGTCATCCTCAGGTTATACAGATTTTTCTGCAAGAATAGTTTATTCACCAGAGACTTAGATTGGTACAAAGTCCCTAACTTGTCCCACAAAACCTTTGCCGTAGCTTCCCCTAATACATTCAACAATATTTAATCTGAGACACACAATCGTATTGTGCTCTTTGCCTTCCAATCCAACTTCTTCCATTCTTCATCGGACACTGTCGTTGGTTTAGTACCCAAACCTACCGCGATCCACTGATCTTTATCCACCAACAGATCCTCCATCTTGAGTTTCCACAACTCAAAACTCTGACCATTAAATTTCTCGATCTCTATCTTTCCACTGCTTGCCATCTTCTTTCACCACTAGAATCGATCTCGCAGATGTCCCACTAAACAGGGTCTACCACAGGCCCGAGTGAAAGCCCTCAGCAACAAAGGCATCCCCTTGAAGCCAAAACTGCTCTGATACCAAATGTAGGTTTTAACTCCGTACATAAATTATTTGCATAAGAATTCTAAAACACATAAAATAAACAATACGAGAGCATAACACATAAAATACATATACACAAAAATTTCCCCTAGATCCCAAAATCGGGACTACCAACTTGACTTTTCATTATGTTACTTTCAATGTTATAATACATATTTATACATGCCGAAGCATCCAATACCATGTGCAAAAATCATGCATAAAACCATAGGTGGGTCTGCCCATCCTAACATAGGGTCCAAAACCAAAATTTTCTGAGGCACTGCCCCAGACCCCATAAAGTGGGGTTACGGGTGCGCCTCAAACCCCTTGTGACCCCCCCTCCCCCCGCTACACAATCAACGCAACAAAGGGGGGCTCCCCCCCCCCCCCCCCCCCCCTCCTAACCCCCCAGTTAAATATGTGGGCTAGTCGTGGAAAGAATATAACACAACCCAATAGTTTATTCTATTTTTACTGCATTGTTTAATAAGTTACTGATGCACTGGTTATAGATCAACACATGATAAATTAACTAAATCAAAAGTTCTCTAGGTATACGCTGGTTTCACTAATCACAGTAGCGTGTACATGCTAGTTCACTTCACAGAATTAGCCAATATAAATCTGTTTTGGAAATGAAAAATTATTGATCTGATAATACTGATTCACCCCCCTCTCAATATTATTTCCAACAATTGGAATCAAAGCAGGTCCTTCAGAAGAAGCTTGATCGCTTGAAGGAAGATCTTTCAAGATGAATAATCATGAAGGCATGGGATCCATCAAACCACCAATCTTCAATGGGAGAAACTTAGTATATTGGAAAATAAGAACCAGAGCCTATCCACAATCGCTTGGAGCCATTGTTTGGGAAATTGTGGAAGGAGGATATCAATTTATAGCAGCAATTCCTACAGACTATGTAGGTAAGAAGTTATACGAAACCAATGCGAAAGTTGTCAATATTTTATTAGGAAGTCTGTCAGAATCAGAATTTGTCAAAGTCATGCAGCTCAAGACAACCAAAGAGATATGGGACGAAATCATTCAGAGCTATGAAGGAGACTCTTAGGTAAAACGTGTTAAGCTTCAAACTCTCATAATTCAATATGAAACTATTAAGATGCATAGTGATGAGAGTGTTGCTAGTTAATTTTTATATGTAGATCAGATTGTTGATTGTATGAAGAATCTGGGTGAAGAGATAAAAGAAGCTACTTTAGTTGAGAAAATTTTGAGATCTTTGTCTTCTAAATTTGAGTCAAAAGTGTCTACCATAGAAGAAAAAGGGGATCTTCAAACTATTACTCTGACTCAACTCCATGGAATCCTAACTGCCTCTGAAATGAGAAAAGGAGGTCCATAAGATATGAGAGAAGCTGATTTTAAAGCGTCAGCAGAGGGAAAAGAAACGAAGAGCACAATGAATCAGAACACATTTCAGAAGAAGAATATGAGGTAAATTTTGTCAAGAATCTTCAACGAGGTTCCGGAATATTCAGAGGTAAGCTACCTTTCAAATTCTTTTCTTGTGGTAGATTTGGCCATTATGCTGCCAAATGTCCTCATAAAGATAAATATGAAAAAGGAAAGGAATATGCAAAAGGAAATAGGAAACAAGTTGTGAATAGGAGTTACTATATGCATGAAGACAGTGATGGCTTATCCAATAGTGATGAAGATGAAACTAACCAAGATTATAGACTTCTCATGGCTTATGACAATGATGATTTTTTGGATTCCTTAGAAGAGGAAGACTTTCTTGAAGAAACTACTAAACTAAAAATTTGTTTAGAAGAAAAGAATATGATCATCTATACATTGACACACCAACTCATTGAAAGAGAAAAACACTATGAAAATATAGAATGTGAAATTGCGGGTCCAAGAAAAGAACTTGAGAAGACAAAATCTCTTAATCTTAGATTTGCTAAAGGATCTGAAACTTTAAATGAAATCATCAAAGTTCAACGTTTTCCTCTAATAAATACAGGTCTTGGATATATTGAATAATCATCTCAATCACAAAAGTCTTCGACCTCCACTAGAAGCTATCTTGATGTAGCAAAGACCAGTGAACAATATGTCAATTTCCAACAAAGGCCTAAAATTACTCATCAGATAAATCATACCCAATTTAATCCAAGGATGAATATCAATAGAAGCTTCAACCAACAGGTAAACAATCCCAAAAGATTCTACGAACATAGAAATGTATTTAATGGGAAATGTTTTTCATGTCATAACTTTGGGCATAAGGTTGCTCGATGTGTTACTTACAAAACCATCATGACTAGAGAAGCACAAAATCAAAGGAGTGTAACAGTGTTGGGTGTGGAGCTTGATTATCTTCTTTATTTAAAGGTATCACCGCATTGGACCCTAGTTCGTAATGTTGTGGCAACACCACCTGTAATATTTATGCTACAAGGCGGGTCTAGGGGGGTGACAATGATCTTTAGGAGCCCCCCCCTGGTGGGGAATCGGAGGCAGTGCCCCCAAAGCTAAAAATATATGTAAAATTGCTTTGTAAAATGTTGTAATTTCGTAGTCAATTTGGTTCGTTGATTAGGCGGAGATCTGAAGGTAGAATTTATGTTTAATTTAGGGTTTTTTGCCCTAGAAGGAAACCCCTCACTATATATAAGGGAATTTTATTACGTCTATGTAGCTATGTATTCTGAGTGAGAAAGAGAGAGGAGATTGTGTGAGAGCGAAGAGGGAATTACAACGGATCTGTTGTAGGTTGTATTGTTGGGTGTAGAGCCTGATTATCTTCTTTATTTAGAGGTATCACCACGTTGGACCCCACTTCATAATGTAGTGGCAACGCTGCCTGTAAAATATATGCTGCAGGGGGGGTTCGGGGGGGGGTGGCTACGACCTTTGGGAGACCCCCCTGGAAGGGGGATCAGGGGCAGCACCCCCAAAGCTAAAAATGGATGTAAAATTGCCTTGTAAAATGTTGTAATTTCGTAGTCAAACTGGGTCATTCATTAGGTGGAGATCTGACAGTAGAAGTTATGTTTAACTTAGAGTTTTTTTTCCCTAGAAGGCAACCCCTTGCTATATATGAGGGAATTGTATTGCGTCTAAGTAGATATATATTTTGAGCGAGAAGAGAGAGGAGATTGAGCGAGAGAGAAGAAGGAATTACAGTGGATCTGTTATAGGTTGTATCTCTTCAGTTTGCTAGATAATATAAAAGGAAGGACTGGCTGTTTCTCCGTGGACGTAGCCTAAATTGGGTGAACCAAGTATATCTGTGTCTCTCTTGTTTTATGTGTTTTCTGTGTTTATATTTCTACAATATTTTATGTGTTCCATTAATTTGTAATATATAATTTTCTAATAACTGGTATCAGAGTCGAAGGTCTATTTTGCTGATAAACTCATAGGAGAGAAGGGTTCCTGGTTCGAGTGGGAGCAATGGCGGAAGATGGTAGGTTTAGGGCCGAAACATTTAATGGCCAAAACTACCAGCTGTGGAAGATGCAGATGGAAGATTATATGTATCAGAGAGATCTATACCAACCATTGGGTGGAAAGGCAAAGAAGATGACGAGTATGACAGACACAGAATGGGATATTCTCGATAGAAAAGCACTTTGAACAATATGGCTGTGCCTAGTGGCATCAATAGCGTTTAATGTTTCAAAGGAAACGAAAATAGAGGGTTTAAGGTCAAAATTGGCCAAACTATATGAAAAACCCTCGACCTCAAATAAGGAATTTCTTATGAAGCATTTATTTAATATGAAAATGTCAGAAGGTGGATCTGTTGCTTGTTGGGTTGTGTTGTACTCTTTCCACGACTAGCCCACATAGTTAACTGCGGGGTTAGAGGGGAGCGAAGCCCCTTTTTGTTGCGTCGATTGTGTAGTGGGGTGGGTCACAGGGGCTTTGAGGCATACCCGTAGCCCCACTTTATGGGGTCCGGGGCAGCGCCCCGGAAAATTTTGGTTTTGGACCCTATGTTAGGTTGGGCAGACCCACCTATGGTTTTGTGCATGATTTTCACACATGGTTTTTGGATGCAATGGTTTTCGGTCCATGGTATTGGACATGATGGTTTTTTGGTCCATGGTATTAGATGCTTCGGCATGTATAAATATTTATTATAACATTGAAAGGAATATAATTAAAAATCAAGCTAGTAGTCATGGTTTTGGGATCCAGGGGCAAATCTCTGTGTATATGTGTTTTCTGTGTTATGCTCTCACATTGTTTATTTTTTTTGTTTTAGAATTGGTACGTAGGTAATTTCTGTATGGGGTTAAAACCTAAATTTCATATCAGAGCTAGGTTTTGGCTTCAAGGGGACGCCTTTGTTGCTGAGGGGTTTCGCTCGGGCCTGTGGTAGACCCTGTTTAGTGGGAGATCTGCAAGATCAATTCTGGTGGTGAAAGAATATGGCGAGCAGTGGAAAGATAGAGATCGAGAAATTTAATGGTCAGAGTTTTGAGTTGTGGAAACTCAAGATGGAGGATCTTTTCGTGGATAAAGATCAGTGGATCATGGTAGATCCGGGTACTAAACCAACGGGAGTGTCCGATGAAGAATGAAAGAAGTTGGATCGGAAGGCAAAGAGCACAATACGATTGTGTGTCTTCGATTTAGTATTGTTGAATGTATTAGGGGAAGCTACAGCGAAGGCTTTGTGGGACAAGTTAGGGACTTTGTACCAATCTAAGTCTCTGGTGAATAAACTGTTCCTGCAGAAAAAGTTATATAACCTGAGAATGAAAGATGGAGACTCGGTGACAGAGCATTTGAATGCATTTAATATTGTGGTAAGTTAGTTAGCATCTGTTGATATTAAAATTTCAAATGAAGATAAGTGCATCAGTTTGTTATGTTCTCTACCAAATTCGTGGGATAGTCTAGTTATTACAGTAGGTAGCAATGCAATTGCCTTGCAGTTTGATGAAATAGTCTCATCCTTGCTGACAGAGGAGATGAGACAGAAAAATATGGAGAGCCAGAATGGTGATGCTTTGTCTGTACAAGGACGGTCCCAGAACAGAAACAAAAATAAGTCATCGAGTGGGAGATCTAAATCTAGAGGGAGACCTAAATCTCCAGGAAAACCTGTAAAGGTGGTGTGCTGGAAATGTGGAAAGGAAGGGCACTACAAAAGGGATTGTAAATCTAAAGCTCCTGATAAAGGAAAGGGATCTGATGATGCTCCTTCTGCAGAGGCGAAAACCACCTCAGATGAAGGTGGGGATGTGTACTTGGCTTCTTCAAGTACACATGTAGATCATAAGGCATGGTTGATTGACTCAGGTGCATCCTTTCACTTCACTCCCCATAGAGAGTGGTTCTGCGAGTATGAGAAATATGATGGTAGTGATGTCTTCTTAGGGGATGATAGGAAGACTAGAATCATTGGTCGCGGAAAATTAAAGTTGAAGTTGCAAGGTGGAAGGGTTAGAACACTTCCGGGTGTTCTACATATTCTTGCATTGGCCAGGAATCTGATTTCTGTAAGCAAGCTCGATGATGGAGGTGTAAAAACAGTGTTCGAGAAGGATACCTTCAAAATGGTTCGGGGAGAATTGATATTGATATGGGGAGTTCGAATTGGAACTCTGTACAAGCTACAAGGTAGCACTATTATTGATGGGTGCAATAGTTCTGTGGTTCCTGAAAGTGGAGCAGAAAATCTAGTGGTCTCTGGAGAGAAGGCCATGTTGTGGCAACAAAGGCTTGGACATATTGGAGAGAAGGGCCTTCGAATACTTCATGGTAAAGGTTTGGTAGAAGGTATGAGTAATAGCTCTCTGGATTTTGATTTCTGTGAAAATTGTGTATATGGGAAGCAAAATCTGGTGAGTTTCCCCTCTGGTAGTAAGAGGGCGAAACAGATATTATAACTTGTGCACAGTGATTTGTTTGGACCTGTGAAGGTTCCATCACTGGGTAAGTCTTTGTACTATCATTTATAGATGACTTCTCAAGGAATACATGGATATACTTCCTTAAGAAGAAATCTAAAGCCTTTGACAGGTTTAAAGAATTTAAGTCTCTCGTGGAAAATCAGACAAAGAAGAAGATAAAGGTGCTGAGGATAGATAATGGTGGAGAGTTTTGCAGCAAGGACTTTGAAGAATACTGCAGATGCATTTACAAAATCTGTGAGCTCTGAGAAGTTCTTTTGGTGTAGAGATACAATGGGCGTTTCAGGGCTAGAAAAATGACTAAGCTGTCTTGTGGCCCCCTATGGAAAGAAAACAACAAGTGGGAGAATGTTGGGTTGTGTTATATTCTTTCCACGACTAGCCCACATAGTTAACTGGGTGGTTAGAGGGGGGGTGGAGCCCCCCTTCATTGCACTGATTGTGTAGCTGGGGGGGCTCACAGGGGTTTTGAGGCGTACCCGTATCCCCACTTTATGGGGTCCAGGGCAGCACCCCGGAAAATTTTGGTTTTGGACCCTATGTTAGGTTGGTAAAACCCACCTATGGTTTTGTGCATGATTTCTACACATGTTTTTTGGATGCGTGGGTTTTCGGTCCATGGTATTGGATGCTTCGGCATGTATAAATATGTATTATAACATTGAAAGGAATATAATGAAAAATCAAACTAGTAGTCCCGGTTTTGGGATCCAGCGGAAAATCTCTGTGTATATGTGTTTTATGTGTTATTCTCTCGCATTGTTTATTTTTTGTGTTTTAGAATTCATATGCAGGTAATTTATGTACGGGGTTAAAACCTACATTGCTGATCATTTAAATGAATTTAATACAGTTACCAATCGGTTAAGTTCTGTAGGGGTAACTTTTGATGATGAAGTTAGGGCTCTATTATTTCCAGAAAGTTGGAATGTTTTAGTTATGGCCATTAGTAACTCTATCTCTGGATCTAGTAATTTAAAGTTTGATGATGTTTTCGGTGCAATCCTTAGCGAGGAAATGTGACGGAAATGCTTTGGTGAGACATTAGGTAATGCTTTGACTGTAGAGACTAGGGGAAAAAAATGGAAAGAGGAAAGAGCCCAAGATATCACAGTAGTTCAAGGAAAGGCAGATCCAAGTCCGGGTTGGGGATAGTGTGCTGAAAATGTGGGAAGAAAGGACACCTGAAGAAAGAAAGCAAGTCTCTGAAGGGAAAAGAAGGAGACGCGCATCAAGAAAACAATCTTGAAGAAAATGTGACAGGTGATGTGTTGCAACATGCTTTGATTCTTTCTTTAGAAAATATTATTGATGCCTGGGTGGTAGATTCAGGGGTCTCATTCCATGCCACACCTGATAGGAAATTTTTTCATGATTATGTTCAAGGAGATTTTGGACAGGTTCGATTGGGTGATGATAAACCCTATAAAATCATTGGAATGGGCACAGTTTTCGTAAAACAATAGAATGGAAATCAATGGCTATTGAAGGAGGTAAGGCATGTTCCAAATCTTAAGAAAAATCTTATTTCAACAGGGCAGTTGGGACGTGAAGGCCATGTGACTACTTTTACAAATAAAACCTAGAAGGTCACTAAAGGATCCCTGCTAATAGCAAAAGGAGAAAAGGTTGGTACATTGTATTTATGCAATGATATTTCTAATTTTGTTAATGCTTTAACCTCTAAAGGAGAAGATACAACATTGTGGCATCATAGGCTCGGGCAAATAAGTGAGAAGGGGATGCATATTCTTCACTCAAGAAATTTGTTGCCAGGTTTGAAGCATGTTGATTTAAAATTCTGTGAGAATTGTGTTTATGGAAAACATAAGAGAGTCAGATTCCTCAGAGTTGGGAAAGAAAAGAAGAGTGAAAAATTAGAGCTTGTGCATATAGATGTATGGGGACCTGCTCAGGTATCATCTCTTGGTGGCTCTCATTATTATGTTACTTTTATTGATGATGCAACCAGAAAAACCTAGATTTATTGTATTCGAAATAAATCTAATGTATTTGATACTTTCAAGAAATGGAAAGATTTGGTTGAAAATGAGACAGGAAAAAGTTTGAAGTGTCTCAGATCAGACAATGGAGGTGAATATTGCAGCAAAGAGTTTGATAGGTACTATTTAGAGAATGGAATTCGAAGAGAGAAGACAGTTCCAGGAACACCACAAGAAAATGGTGTGTCAAAAAGGATGAACGGGACAATCATGGAGTGTGCAAGGTGCCTGATATTGCATGCAAGATTTCCTTTACAATTTTGGGCAGATGTTGTAGATAATGTTGTTTATCTAATAAATAGAGGGCCTTCAAGTTCCTTGGATGGTGGTATTCCAGAAGAGGCATGGATAGGTTAAAAGGTAAACTAATCATTTTTAAAGACTTTTGCCTGTGAAGTCCTTGTCTACTTTAATAAAGAAAATAGAAAAAAGCTTGAGACAAGATCAAAGAAATGTACCTTGATTGGATATGGTGTTAATGATTTTGGTTATCGCTTTTATGATTATAAAAAACACAAAATCATTAGGAGCAGAGATGTCATATTCAATGAAAAGGTTTTGTATAAGGATCAGCTGTAGGAAAAGAAACATGAAAAAGAAAATAGAGAATACACAGTGCTTGAATAGATCACAAAAAAAGTGATGGTGCCTGAAAATCATAATGATCAATAGCCAGAACAACAACCACAACAACAAAAAGCACCTCAAACACCTAAAAGTGGTGTTAGAAGATCTACCAAGATAAGTAGACCCCCTGAATGATACTCTCCTTCATTATATTATGTATTGTTAACTAATTCTGTTGAACGAGAATGTTATGAAGAAGAAGTACAGGTAGAAACCAGGAAGAAGTGGGAGCAAGCCATGAAAGAAGAGATGGACTCCTTAGCACATAACCAGACTTGGGACTTAGTGAGGTTGCCTATAGGTAAAACAACATTGTAGAATAAATGGGTTTACAAGTTGTTGGCTTGAGGGAGCCTGCCCCAAGTTCAGCGTTAGTTAGCCAAACAAATACCTACACTAATGGCCCTTTCGGCATTAGCCTGCGGGACACGGACTAAAGTCTCACCCAAAGCAGTATAGGAAGATGTTGGAATCAAATTTCCACACCCTTAAGATGGTTGTGATGTCGGTTTATTCCAACTAGACCTGCCTTCGCACAGGTTTCTTAACCCTCTGTTCCACCCTTCAGTACCTTCACGAAAGGGTACAATCGGTTTCTGCGCATGCCTAACCAGGGGTTGAAGTACTTTCGCACTACTAGGGCAGCAAACTGCGATATCTCCCAAACTAGGCTAAGTGTCTTTCTTATCTTATTACCCATTCTTAGTTAGCTTTGCGTAAACAAATTTTCTTACTTGTGTTCACTTAACCAATACATTTACATACATTCGTGCATCATATAAGCAATATAAGTGAAATTCATAGCCAATATAACAGATGCATAAACAAGAAATAAAGATGCAGAAATTGGAGAATACTTCTCTTTATTGATAATTCTGAATGATTACAGACTCGATCCACCTTGCGCACTCAGCTGCGGACTTCTAGGCTTATGCGCACTTAGTTGCAGAGCCCCTACCTACGCTACAACCCAAACTTAGACTTCTGCATAGAATTATCACTTTCTTACATGTTCGATTTTATTTCCTTTAAACTACTTAGAGCTTAGCTATATTTATACAATCCCATGGTCCACGAACCATGGGTATATATTTTACAACCAACATTACATTTCCAAAGTAAGGGTGGACAACTCTATGACTCTTTAATATCTATGTGCTTCGCAACCACAAAATGCAGAGTCTTTACACTTGGATTACAAAATTTGACCAAAATATGGGCTTTCCGCCCTAAAAATTCCCTTGGGGGATCCCGCGCCCAACAGGCCCCCAACACAAACATCGTGACTCACCCTCAAGTCACTCTACAGGTGTGAAGATCTTAGCATGAAGACCTCCCAGCTCCCTTTGGATCACTGCAACTTTGGCAGCGCACTGAGCAGTCACCTATTGGACTTCTTCCATTCGTTGCTTGGTGACTATTGTTGAACTGTTGCCCTGAATCTTCTGTTGAGTGGCCTACATTGTCGCAAGCTTCCCTTCAATGGAAGTTGTGATCATATGTGCTTCATCTATCCATGGTTGTAGTTGCGCTTTTAGGACGCATTCTTTGTGTCGAGCGACATCCACCTGTTCCTTGAGCGCCTTTACCTCCTACATCCATGCAAGCCTCTACGTAAGGGAAACCATCTGCGTGGTCCCTTTGACCTCGTCATACCTTTGTTGTAGCTCGTGCACCTCTATCTCAAGGCACTCTACATTCGGGTCCTCCTGCAGGGTGGTTAGGACCTTGAATGATTATTCAAAAAGTTGCATGTAGTCTACCACTACACTGTCAACCGCCGCTATTACTATTGTAACAATGGTGGTATTTTGTTCCCTGAATTCCCATGGAGTGGAAGGTTGAGCCCGCAACCATAATTCTACGATCTGTAGGTTCAGCTCCAACTGAACTGGGCCATCTCTACTTGAGCATCGCGCACCCCTGTGGCCAACTTGCGGACACGTGCCTCTACTAGTTCTTCTACTTGAATGTCCAACTCTGGGACCATTCGATAGGCTTCCTCCACTACCTACATTATTTGCTTATTCTTCTCCACTGCCTCATTGCACTACAGGCCCAACTGCTTGATGTTTATGCACTGCTCGCTCATCACCTGTAGAGCGCGACTCTCTTGGGCCTTGAGTTCCATGGTAACTCCATCCTGCAAGAGGTAGAGCATCTCCTGAGGGAGCACATCCATATTCAATCCTACCCCTTTCAAACTACTAACCGTGGGCTTGTTCGACTCATTTTCTGTAGTAAGTGCCCCATTAGATAGTAGTACCACTTTGGTCACCCTTGTGCGTAACATCTCCTCGGCATCTAAAGTGCCGATCGCGAGGCTGGTGGACATTGTGCCAGCCTGTGGAGTGCAAACCTGTAACTCCTGTAGCTTTGTCTGGAGAGCCCCCAATACCAATTGCTGCTGCTCTTCAAACTATTGGAGGGCCTCCTCGGTGACATCCCACACTGTTTCTCCAATATTGTGCAAATCCCCCTCAGTGAGGGTGATTGGGTCAAAGGATGTCTTTGTTGCCTTGGTTTTCTTTCATGGCACTACCTTCTATCGTGATCGTAGATTCTTGAGTTGGGTTGATGTCATCTGCAGGTCTGCGCCACCTTGTTCTGTTGGCTCCTTTGTTTTTGCTTCAGTCTCAGGTGAAGGTGACTTCTATCCTTCACACTCTTCTCCTCCTGTCTTCTATTGTTTTTCCAATTCCACAACATCACACACTGCCTGGGCCTTAGCCTCTACTTCTTCTTTTCTACGCTTCTCTGCCAGCTACGCCATTTGGAACTTTGTTTCTTCCTTCTTACGCTACATAGTGGACTTGTTAGTTTCTACCGTGGAGCCTGTTGGAGTGCGCCACTCCAGCGACCAAGACTCAAGGACTGCGAAAATAACATCATCAGTCGCCAGATATGGTAAGTTATGCCATGTCTTCATAGGGTCCTTTCGGACCTTGATAAAGACATGGTGGAAATCCACTTTTAACTCTGCAAAGCTCTACAAACTAGCGTATACTGTGGGCAACAACCGCAGCTTGTGATTGATCCCCATCCAAGTAATCATCTCCATCAAGATCCAAAAGATCTTTCTTTCTTTTATATGATGTGTGTCCTTGGTCTCCCACAGCGAAGCATACTTCGCTGCCTCTGGAAGGTCTGGCACGACCGAAGGGAATTGGCTATCTTCTGGCAGCTCCCATGCCACCAGTACGATTGAGAGCAACAGCCACGCATAGTGGAACATGTTGGCATGCTCCTGTGCATCATGACAATTCACAAGGAACTCACCGCATAGATAATTCACCCAGTTGAACAGGACTCCTTCAGCGCATTGGGCCAGTAGTGCAATCATAGGCACGGCCACCTCATCTGCGTGGCACTTTCGCATCATCGTCCCTGCTAAAATTTGTCTTGCGACCTTAACTACAGGGTTTTTAATGCTGGAGATGGCATATCCCCGCTTCTTCTTCTCTAACTTGAACTTCTTCTTCATAGCTTCCACGAGGGCCAACTCACCACCTTTTCCTTCTAATATATTGGCTGGATCCTCCTCTGAGTAAGGCAACCATGTGATTCGATGGATCAAGTGGTATGTGATGGGAATGGGCTCCTCTAGCCACAAAAACCCATCATGCACCAAGCGGAGCAGCTGCTTGATGACGAAGACAGTCATTGGGGCATGGTGGTAATGTGGAACCCAGAGTAGGTTGAGTAGCCCAGATTTCTTTACACCCTTGAGCCAAGTCCACAGATCCAATTCAATTGTTCCAGTAGTCGCATAAATCTTTTGATGCATTAGCTGCTCAGTCACTAAATGCGGGAATTTTTCGTGATCTACGAGGTCCCAATCTTCGAATTTCAGTACAGGAACCCACCCTAAGCGCGACCCCTCAAAAACAATGTCATTTGGGAGCAATGGAGTTTGCAGGGAGCTCTTGCTCTCGTCTATGTCCTTCGGCACCTTGGCTTTGCCTTTGCACGGAGGAACATATTCTGGTAACTGGGTAATAGGGTCCGCACCCTGGGTTTTGACTTCCATTTCCAAATCCTCCTCATCCACCAATATTTCTTCAAATTCTTCCTCTTTGGCCTCCAAATTAATGGTCTTCCCCTTTTCTTGCAAGGTGAGCTTGGTTCTCTATGGGTTTCTTGGTGAGATGCCCATCGGGATCATAGTCTTCTTATCCTTCTTTGGTCTTGGTGTTCTAGGTGATTTAGGGACTTCAACTATTGCTCCGGTACTCTCTGGGGCTTCTACTACCGCAATTTCCTACGCAGCTTCCTCCGGTGTCGACATCATTCTAGTTAGGAGGTTCTGCGTCTCCTTCGGCAATGTCTAAAACACTGAACTTGCTCTCAAAGCCTCAAAATTTGTAAGGTCCATACACACCTGTTGGGTAGCAGAAGCCCCGCGCAATGGTTAAGGGGCACAAAGCTGGACATTTTGGGTAAAGACTCCGTTGAACGCGCAGAGTGTGAATTGTAATAGGTTGAGTCAAAGGGTAGTCCGCCCAAAAATAATAAAAAGTAATGTAAATAGTGTCAGATCATGCAGAAGTTGTGGGCCAGGGAAGGGTATAAATAGAGCGCGACTCTATGAGGGATGGGGAGTTCTTTTTGGCATGAAATGTAGTGGGTTCCTAAAAGAAGATAGTCTGAAAGCATCTGTAAGTCTAAGTTGAGGGTTTAGTAGGAGGTAGAGGCTCTGCAGCTATGTGCGCAGAGGCCTAGAAAGTCCGCAGCTGTGTGCGTGGACCCCTGCAGCTGTGTGCGCAGGGTAGATCTGGATGTATTGATGTATTGGTGAAGAATAATAATAAAGATATGTTTGTAATTCTATCTTATCATGCATCTATCTTTATGGTTTACCTTTCTATATATGGTTAATGCAAATGTAATGAATGTATGCGAATCTGGGTTCATTTTGTGCGCAAATAAATTATGTTGGATAAATGTTTGCTTAAAGACCCTGTTGAATAGTTCTAAATCATAACTACTTCCCTCAAGTGGGATAGTGCATGAATAAGAAAATTATAATCATCCTGGATCAGCACGAAGGTCAAGCAGTGCGGAGTTACAGAACAGTGCACGAACCCTCCAGTACACATCTAGACATCCCTAGGGTGCGGAAGCTTGGTTCCAGCACCCTCCCCTACTACCTCGGGTGAGACCTCAGTCCGTGCTCTGTGGGCTATTGCCGAAAGGGCTGGTAGCTGCGGGATTTGTTTAGCTAAATAACTCTTCCGAACCTGGGTCAGGCCCAAACAAGCCAACAAATGGTTCCATTATCGGGACCAGGATCTGCCCAAAGGGTGTTTAGGTGTGGAACGCGGGGACCCAATAGACAAAGAACATTGAAAAATTCGAGAGAGCGAGGGATGGTGATATATTAAGAGTAGCAATGGTGAATGCAATTCAGTTACCTATATTTAAGGGAGCTGGAGGCGAAGACCCAGAACATTTTTGGCTTGTGCTAACATCAATATGGAATGCACAGCAAGTCGCGGATGATAACATCAATAAAGCCATCTTAGTCAGCGCACTACAGAACTGGGCACTAACATGGTACATGTAGTATTCAAGCAACAACCCAACGGTAGGGATAGCAGATATCCATACTAAATTGAAAAATGAGTTTAGCCGGCCAAAGACAGAAGCACAGTCGGTCGTAGAATTCAAAGAGATCAAGATGATTCCTGGCGGGACTCCATGGGATTTGGATCAGAGGTTGAAAAGCACCATTCGCGAGGCCAACCTGACCCTGACAGATGCACAACACTGCGCTTGGTTTTTCGCATCATTAACGCCATATCTAAAGATGGCTTTGTCACAACAAAAGATCTCAACCCAAGCGGAAGCACTGGAAGTAGTAATGCGGTTGCATGAAACCTTGGTACAAGACCCAGGGTTGGGAGTTAAGAAAATCTAAGCACCGGTCCAAAATTTGTGTTTGGAGATACAAAAGTTAAAACATGACCAGACGTCGTGTTCAAAAATATGGGAGGAAGTATCGTGCATCAAGTGTAGAGGCCAAGGACACGATAAGGATCATTGTCCAATGTCGGTGAATTTTGTGGTCACAGGAGGACTGACGCCATTGCGACCAGAGGCACAAATAGGGTCAAGCGCGGTTGCCCCGCTCTGGTGTGCAATTTGTCAGGTAGGAGGAAAGCACAACACGGATAATTGTCATCTATTACCAAAACCTCACCAGACCCCCCACCAACTCTTTTGCAACTTTTGTATATCAGTGGGTCACGAGGAAAGGGATTGCCATAGTTATCAAATGTTAATGTACCAGGCACCTGCCTACAGAATGCAGACTGAGGGGCGAGGTCAGGATCCAGCCACAGTGATTGGGCACAGTGGGTTCCCAAGACGGGGTCAAGTACAGGGCAGAATGGGACTAGGAAGGGGTCGCAGGTAGCTAATCTGTTACAACTATGGAGGATCGAGACATTATGTGTGAGATTGTACCAATCCAACCCGAATATCATGTCCGTATTGTGAACAATTCGATCACGAGCTGCTAGATTACCCCACGCTGATAGCATGGATTCGCAGAAAGAAGGCAGTGCCTCCTACAACAACGCAAGACGTGTAGATGACAAGATTCGAACCCCGCGACTACGAACCCATGGTTAATAGGATATTGTGACACGGCGCAACTACAGGAAAGGTTGATGGGAAGACTAATATGGAAGCTAGGGAAAGCTTCACAGACGTCTCTACCCAAGGTAGTAGGGATCCGCTTGAGCCAAATCGGGATCCCTCGATGATGACTACCTTCTTAGAGACATGCCTAAAACTGCTTCACAACAATCGAGCAGTTAGAGGGTTACAGGAAGTAATTAATAGATGCGCAGAGTGGGGTGAACCTCGCGCAGTCTAGAAAATAGGAAGACATGCATCGCAGACGGGTCGGGAAATGTGGTTAACTGTGCAAATTGGTGACTACGAGATGGATCAAGTCATTCTGGACCTAGGTTCTGATGCAAACGTATTGCCTAAATAGACTTGGGAGCACATGGGTAAGCCTACACTACAATGGTCTCCTATCCAATTGCGGCCAGCGAACCAACAGAAGATCTTGCCCATGGGAAGGTTGCAAGGGGTTATAGTAGACATTAATGGTGTAAGTACCCAGATGGATTTTGAAGTTATTGAAATTATGGATGAACATAGTCTGTATCCAACATTGCTAGGGATAGATAGGGCCATTGATATGAATGGGGTTATTAACCGCAAATAGAGGAAGATGATATTCGAGAAGAAGTCGCTCTGGGTCAACGTTTTCCTAGACCCAACAGACGGGTCGTGCTACACAGAACCAATGCATAGCAAAGAGAGGGGCAATGTATTAGATAGTATCTACAAACTTTCTACAACAGAGGAGCAGAGATTCTCACGGGGTTACGCTAGTGATTCAGATGAGGAGGACGAACGATGGCGCAACAGGGTGAGTGAGGCAACCACATTGCACTGTAATATGATGACGAAATCCCTGTATTTCGTTAAAGTTCAGAACTGCGAACTGCCGATGTATGATGGGCTGACAGTAGTAGAGGACTTTATGAGAGATTTTTCAGTGTAAATCACATGATAATTCATTTTTTGACGCGTTTCGAACCAACCAGTGTGGTTCATCGTCAGGACAAGTTGAAGAATCAGATCTAGCTTTGCATGTTAAATAGTCAGAGCAGAACATCCAACGGCTATAATTCTTGACCAGTCATTTTAGCTGTTACCTAGTCAAGAATTATAGCCATTGGATGTTCTGGTTTAACTATTTAACATGCAAAGCTAGATCTGATTCTTCAACTTGTCCTGACGATTGACCACACAGGTTGGTTTGAAGCGCGTCGACAAATGAATTATCATGTGATTTACGTCGAAAAATCTCTCATAAACTTGATATGGATCATAGAAGCCTCAATTCAACAGTAGAGGACTTCCTGGATAAGTTTGAAAGCATGGTACCAGGGTACCAATGATTCGATGCACTCAAATGGGCATTGTGCATGACACCAGTGCGTTGGTGGGATACCCATGTAGGAACCTTTGAAGATTGGCGAAGCTGCAGGTGCATGATGCAGATAAGATTTGGGAAGCCTGAGCTACGAATAACGATGAAATACAATGGATGAGATGATCTGTGCATGCACCTGACCAATTGGACCCGAGCTTATGGTGTGGAGCCTCAACCAGAATGGGTGCATTTATTTTATCATACCCTGGATTTCATTCCAAGAAACTAGTATATAGAAACAGAGCTCTGCCATGGCACTGGTGAATGGGATATGCTACGTGAAGGGTTTTTGTCACCTTTTCTCTTTGAATACCAATGGATGGATACTGTGGATGATGCATTACAGCTAGTAAAGGTTTCCATATTCAGAACACCACTTGAACCAGAAGAAGTTGGGCCATCAGACTGGTCACGACAGTTGAACCAGGCCTTAGCATGTTATAATGTACAAGAAGAAGATGATCAGGATGACCCGTGTAACATCAATATACCAGAATCTGAAGGGAATCGTGAGGTGCGCAGCCCTAAGATAGAAGATCCAGACCTCACGGCGCCGTTGAAAACGAGGCAAGTAAATATTGGAACACATGGGCTACTATCGGAAGTTCATCAAAAGCCACGCCTAGATTATGGCTCCAATGGAGCAATTGCTGAAAAAGGATGCTACTTATTGCTAGAATGAAGAATGCAACAAAAGCCTAGAGACGCTTAAGGAGAAAATGGCGTTCGCTCCTATATTGTTCTTTCCAAAATGGGATGTCAAGTTTCATGTGCATGTGGACGCATCTTGTATCACACTAGGAGCGGTACTCAGTCAACCAGGAGTGGAGGGGTTGGACCATGCGATTGCATTCGCAAGTTGCAGGTTGTCCAAGGCAGAGAAGAATTACTCCACTTTTGAGCGAGAGGGATTAGCGCTGGTATACGTGCTCTAGAAGTTCTGTCACTATCTACTCGGAGGACATTTTAAGATGTACACGAATCACTGTATGCTCAAGTACCTAGTGAATAAGCCTGTGTTGGGGTGGCACATTTGTCGATGGTTGTTTTTGTTTCAAGAATATGATTTTGAGGTTGTTGTAAAGCCAGGACATCTGAATGTAGGTCTGGATCATTTGTCCCGAATTGAGACCGGTGAAGAACCAAAAAATCTAGAAGAAGGACTTCTGAACACTCAATTATATGTTGTGCATATTGCAGATGGCCACTTTGAAGGTATAATCCACTTTTTAACTACGGGCACTGCGCCACAGGGGCATTCTTTCCAGAAAAAGAAGGAATTGGTGATACGCACAGCAGATTTTACCGTAATTGCAGGCCACCTCTACAAGATGGGTAATGATGAAATATTGCATAGATACGTACCTGAATTCAAGCGCAGACAGATCCTAGCCAAAGCACATGGAGTGGTTGTTGGCAAACATTGCGTGGGTCGTACCACAGCCTAGAAGATTCTTTGTGTTGGATTATGGTGGCCCACTCTACATCAAGATTCGAAGGCATACTGTCAGGCCTGTGATGTGTGTCAACAGACGGGCAAGCCGTCATGAAGGGACGAAATGCCACTTTAGCCACAGATGATGCTACAGCCATTTGAGAAATGGGTTATTGACTTCGTTGGGCCTATTGAACCACGAGGAAAGAAAGGAGCATGCTATATCATCACTATGACTGAATATTTAACCCGATGGGCTGAGGCACAGCCAATTAAAGATTGAATGGTGGTGACAGCGGCAAAATTCTTGTTCGAAAACGTACTGACTAGGTTCGGTTGCCCCAAAATTCTCATGAGCGATAGGGGAACACATTTTTTGAATGAAACGATCAGCACACTCACTGAGGAATTCCAGATCTATCACCAAGAGAGCACGCCCTACCATTCACAAGCGAATGGGACCATGGAGGCATTTAACAAAATTGTGGAGACTGCGCTAAAAAAGTTCTGCAATGCGCAATGAAATGACTGGGATTTGCGCATTCCTGTCATGCTATGAGCATACAGAACTACATGCAAGAAGTTGATAGGCCAGACACTGTTCTAATTGGTTTATGGCCAGGAGGCTGTCATGCCTATGGAATATATTGTGCCTAGTCTGCGAATCGTAGCAATCATAGGTATGGCAAACTGCGGGGCCCTGGAAGAGCGGCTCGCACAACTAGAAGAATTGGAGGAATGATTTTTGGCTAGCTTCCATCAAGAGGTATAGAAACAACGCGAGAAAGCGTGGCATGATCACCATATCAAGGTGTGCACCTTCAAGGAGAATGATCTAGTTTTTTTGTCTAACAATAAGTTCGAAACATTCCCGGGAAAACTCCACATGCACTGGTTGGGACCCTATGTCATTAAAGAAGTTACCGATGGAGGCGTGGTTCAGCTAGCTAAACTCAATGGAGACCCCTTTCCTGGAAGAGTGAACGATAGTTGCCTAAAGCTCTACACAAGCGAGCTGACCGCCTAACTAGCCAAGGACAAGATAGTCTCACCGCTCCAACCAGTTGAAAGAGAGCGCGGGACGTTAAAGCAGCTTGGGGGACAAATGCGCGAGTACCATGGTGCGCGAGCATTCAACCAAACACAAGGGTCACAGGGGCGCGAGAAGGCTCCCGCGGATGCGCCGATCACAATGATGACCATTGATATGACTATTCATGACAAGATGTCGGCAACATGGCAAAATGGAGCAGGCAGTGGGCAATTAAGAGAAACAGTATGAGTAAGATATGGAACGAATGGCTACAGATTCCACACAGAAAAGTTATATGAATGGGAATGAGCGGCAATCACTGCATTTGAATTTCATAAGGCTTATAAATTACCAAGGGAACCCCACTCGGTGGCCTACATTTCGGAAACACAGATGGAGCTGTTCATTGTCTATGCACAGGGGTATGCGCCCGAAGGTATTAATCTAGCCGATAGAGAGGCTAGACTCTCTGAGGAGTATGTGGGTGATCGATGCGGGCATCCCACAGGCTGTAGCATCACCAGTAGGAGGTGTATCGGAAAAGAGGGAACGCAAAGCAGAATTGGTCCGGAGGCCATTGCCTCGCCCAGGGGCAAGTCGACGCACTACAACAGAACAACGAAAGGATGAAAAAATGGTGACCACAAGTAGACATGTAGTTAGTAAGTTGCCTCTAATGTCCCTTGAAGATTGGGATCTTATGGACAACAACCAGGGTCTTGCAAAATTGAAACACAAGCTGCAGCAGACGGTGCGACAGGCAGGTATGAAGATCAGAAGAAGTTGCGGTGGTACCAGGAGGAGGCTCCCCTGCTCGTGCTAGACTCTTCAGAGGGGGTGTTCTGTGTTAACTGAGCAGAGTAGAATGAGCATCATCAGTTGCAAGATGTGGTAGAAACACTAAAGCAGGAGATGGATGAAGCGTTGCAGGAGACAAGGAACGAATACCAGGACGACGACTGTCACTCATAGGGAGTAAAACCGTGAAGCCAAGGCCGAGCGTCTAGTTGCGTTGACGAGTGACTCGAGATGAGTCACGATGATTATGTCGGGGGACTGTTGGGTAGCGAAAGCCCTGCGCAATGGTTAAGGGGTGCGAAGCTGGACATTTTGGGTAAAGACTCTGCTGAATGCACGGAGCCCAAATTGTAATAGGTTGAGTCAAAGGGTAGTCCGCCCAAAAATAATAAAAAGTAATGTAAATAGAGTCGGCCCGTGCCGGAATCGCGGGCCAGGGAAGGGTATAAATAGAGCACGACTCTATGAGGGAAGGGTAGTTCTTTTTGGCATGAAATGTAATGGGTTCCTAAAAGAAGATAGTCTGAAAGCGTCTGTAATTCTGAATCGAGGGTTAGGTAGGAGGTAGAAGCTCTACAGTTGTGTGTGCAGAGGCCTAGAAAGTTCGCAGCTGTGTGCGCGGACCCCTACAATTGAGTGCATAGGGTAGATCTGGATGTATTAATATATTGGTGAAGAATAATAATAAAGATAAGTTTGTAATTTTGTCTTATCATGCATCTGTCTTTATGGTTTACCTTTCTATATCTAGTTAATGCAAATGTGATGAATGTATGTGAATCTGGTTGATTTTGTGCGCAAATAAATTATGTTGGATAAATGTTTGCTTAAAGACCCTGTTGAATAGTTCTGAATCATAACTGCTTCCCTCAAGTAGGATAGCGCATGAATAAGAAAATTATAATCATCCTGGATCAGCGTGAACGTTAAGCACTGCAGAGTTACAGAACAGTGTACAAACCCTCCAGTACACATCTAGACATCCCTATGGTGTGGAAGCCTGGTTCCAGCACCCTCCCTTGCTACCTCGGGTGAGACCTCATTCCGTGCTCTATGGGCTATTGCCGAAAGGGCTGGTAGCTGCGGGATTTGTTTGGCTAAATAACTCATTTGAACTTGGGTCAGTCCCAAACAAGCCAACAACACTTGATAGTGCAACAACTTAATTTTCAAAATGCCAAGTGTTTTTCACTCGACAGCCACTTGTAATTTGTAGAGCCTTTTGAATTCAAATTCAACCATTCCCCCAACGTTCGACCCATTAATGCTAGATTGGCAGTAGATATCCAAGAATATAGTCCATAAAGTTCACCTTAAATGCCTTCCACCCACTCCATTTGGCCATAATCTGACCATCAAATCATGATTAGTGACTTCAACGGTCACTTTCCGGCAAACCTGCGCACTATTTCCACGAGTAGCGCAGCTTCCTTCGCATTGTCGTGGACCCTATGACACTTCACTGCCTCGTGTAGTCCTGAAATCACGCAACTCTCCAACCCAGGAAGTGTAGTTTATAGTCCCACGCCTCCTTTTAGTTGCCTAGAGTGCTAAGACTGTGCTAGGCCACCTATGTATGGCTTCAATTGACTACCATTCACCTTTCCTGGGAAGGGATCTCCATTTAACTTAACCAGCTAGACCACGCTACTGTCAGTAATCTCTTTAATGACATAGGGCCCCAGCCAACGCATTCTGAATTTCCCTAGAAATTTATCAAACTTACTGTCATACAACAACACCAAGTCATTCATCTTAAAGGTGTGTAACTTAATATGTCGGTCATGCCATGCTTTTTCACACTGATTTTGGATTTGCTAGTGAAATCCAGCTAAAAATCTCTCTTCTTCGAGCTCATCCAACTGTGCTAGCCTCTATTCCAGGGCTCTGTGATCTTTCACATCTGCTAGAGCTAATATGCGTAGACTAGGCACGATGTATTCCATAGGCATCACCGCTTCAACCCCGTATACTAGCCTAAAGGGTGTATGTCCCATTAACTTCTTACATGTTGTCCGATAAGCCCATAGTACTATAGGTATGTGTAGGTCCCAATCACTTCGCTAAGCATTGCATACCTTGGTCAGCACGTTTTCAAGAACTTTGTTAAATGCCTCCACTATCCCGTTAGCTTGTGGGTGATAAGGTGTGCTCTTTTGGTGATACATCTGAAATCCCTCCATTAGTGCGCTAATGGTATCATTTAGGAACTGCGTAGCATAATTGCTCATCAAGATCCTTCGACATCCAAATCGCATCAGTACATGCTCAAATAGAAACTTTGCGGTCATTGCACCCATGCAATCCTTCATGGCTGTGCTTTTGCCCAACGAGTCAAATACTCTGTCGCAGTGATAATGTACCTCGCCCCTGTCTTCCCTTGTGGCTGAATGGATCCTATAAAAACTATTGCCCACTTCTCGAAAGGTTGCAACATCATTTGTGGATTCAAAGGCATTTCATCCCTCCACGATGACCTACCTATTTGCTGACATACATCACATGCCTTGCAATACACTTTTGAATCTCGATGAAGGGTTGGCCACCACAATCCTGCGTGTAGAATCTTTTGCGCAGTTGCTCTCCCTGCATAAGGTCCTCCTGTGGTGCCTCCATGAGAATCTGCAAGGATGCTACTTCATTCAAATTCAGGTACATATCATTGCAATATCTCATCATTCCCTATCTTGTATAGATGCCCAGTAATGACGGAGAAATCTTCTGCACGCACCACTAATTCCTTCTTTTGCTGGACAGAGTATCCTTCTGGTGTCGTTCCTATTGTTAGGAAGTGTATTATATCCTCAAAATTTCCATTCGTGATGCGCATGGCAAAGAGCTGTGCATCAGGTAATCCTTCCTCCAAATCAGTGGGTTCTTCCCAAATCTCAATGTGTGACAAGTGGTCAGGTCCCGCATACAATCGTCCAGGCTTCACAACAACTTCAAAATCGTACTCTTGGAACAAAAAGATCCATCTACAAATTTTCCCCCCCAACACACACTTATTGACCAGATACTTCAACGCAGAGTTATCCGTATACATATTAAAGTGGCCTCCTATCAAGTAGTGTCGATACTTCTGGAACGCATACACCATAGCTAGCTCCTCGCGCTCAGTGGTGGAATAGTTATTCTCTACTTTCGATAATTTTTTGGCTTGCAAATGTGATAGGGTGGTCCAAGAATTCTCTACCATCCTGCATTAGTACTTCCCCCAGTGCTATACATGACGCGTCGACATGTACATGAAACTCTTTCTTCCAGTTCGGAAAGACTAGAATCGGCACAATAACCATCTTTTCTTTCAATATATCCAAGCTTTTCTTACAGTCATCATTCCAGCAAAACGAGACATCTTTCTTCAACAATTTTTCCATCGGTGAGGTGATATAGGCATAGCCTTTGATAAACTTCTTGTGATTCCCATATGTCCCAGAGTAGCGCGTAGCTGTTTCACACTCCTTGGTGCTTCCAAGTTCAGTATCACCGCAATCTTCGCGGGGTCTACCATTAGTCCTTGTCTACAAACCAAATGACCCAATAGGTTCCCAAAAGGAACGTAAAACAAAAACTTCTTGAGGTTGAGCACAATCTGGTATCCTCGACAGGTATCCAGCTTCAAGCGCAAGCTCGCTACATGGTGCTTAACCAGCCCAAATACAGTCCAGTCATCAAAATAGGCCTCCAGGAACTTATGAATGAATTCCTTGAATGCCGCAACAACCACACACAAAAAGATAGCAGGCACATTCTTCAACCCAAATGACATTATAGTGTATTGGAGACAACCCCACTCAGTCACGAAGGTTGTCTTGCTCCTATCCCCCAGTGTGATTTTGATTTGGTGGTACCTAGAGAACCCATCATTGAAGGAGTATGCTTCTTGGCCACCTACATTTTCCAACACTTCATCGGTGAACGAAGTTGGGAAAGGATCATGCATACAAGCATCATTCAATTTTCTGAGATCCACGCATATCCTTATCTCATCATTCTTCTTCTTCTCTTGCACTACCATTGGGCTTACCCAATCGGATTCCTCCACAGGCTCAATGATGCCTACTGCTAACATTTTTTCTAGCTCTAAGCGGACCTTTTCCTTGTATTTCGGATTTAGGTGGTAAGGCCTCTGCTTAACTGGCTTCGCATCAGGCTTTAATGTGAACTTCATCACTCCTAGATCTCTAATTATCCCTTTCAAATCTGTAAACTTGGTAGGGAATAAGTCCTTATATTTGCAGAGTAATTCAGCGACCTTATCCACCATTGCATCGTCCCAGTAGTCTCCAATCTTCGTGAATTTTGGTTCTGCCTCCGTACCAATGTTCACCTGTTTAGTTCTCACAAGCGCAGTTATATAAGGGTTCTCAATATACAGTTCTTGAACCTCGCGATGGCCTTCTGTCTCTAGAATTTTAATCTTCCACAGATCCTCATCCTCCTCCTCAGCAGTTACATTATAACATTCCAGCGTGCGGCTCAACTGAGTAGCCCATTTAGGCTGCGTTAGGTCTAAAATATCCTGCTATATCCTAAATATGGTTGCTTTCACATCTTGTAGCACTTCATCAATACTGTCAAACCCATCCTCAAAACTAAATGTCATCATGAATCCTTCGCACGGGATATCCCATTCACCTGTCTGATGGCAAAGCTCTATTTCTATATACCAATTCATTGGGATAACATCTAGGGTGTGACAAAACAGGCGCACCCACTCAAGCTGCGTCTTTTCTCCATAAACCTGCATCCATTTGGCTAGATGCATGCGAGGATCATTCTACCCATTGTACTTGTCTGTCAGTCACATCTTAGGCATCCCAAATCATTCTCTCATCATCCTCCTACATTCACACCAATCATCAAAGCTTCCCTTGTGCATACCCCACCATCTTGCGGGCATAGCGCACAGTGCCTAGTCCAAGGCCTGGAAGTGTTGCTTTTTTAGCACCTCCCTTTCAAATGCACCCAACAATATATCTACCTCATTCAATCCATCATAAGTAGGTAGATTTCTTACCTCTAATGACACAGAGCACAGCGATCGGGTCATCATGTTGCAATTCAACGTAGTTACTTCATGTAGCTGATTCTGTCAATGCTCTATTTCTTCGCCAGAATCTGAAGTGCATGAACTCTCGTGCTCCCATGTAATCTGTCCATCTACAATGGGATTCACCTAGTCTTGGTCTTGCACTATTATCTCATAGATGCAGTCCAGATCATCATCACTCTCATAATCGCGGACTGGTTCTGTATAGCATGATCCTTCAGCATGATCCAGGGGTATTATTATGCGTAGTGATTTCTTCTCAATGATCACCTTTTGCTTCTTCATGTTGATTACCCCGTTCATATCAATAGCCCATTCAATTCCCAGGAGCGCAGGGTAGGGATTGTTGTCATCAACAATCTCTATTACTTCAAATTCTGCCAGCGCGCTTGCTCCCTCAATATCCATGGTCACTCCCTGCAGCCGCCCCATGGGTATGATTCTTTGCCGATTCACCATCCTCATCTAAATCAGAGACCATTGTAGTGTAGGTCTCCCCATTTTCTCCCATGTCTATTTTGGTAGAACATTCGCAACTGATCCCAAATCTAGAATGACTTGATCCATTTCATATTCTTCGATCTACATGGTGAGTCTCATTTCACGCCCCGTCCTTGTCTTATGCTTACCGACCTTTCAGACTACGCGCGGTTCACCTGGCAGGGTCCCAGCACATCTATTGATAATTTCTTTTAACCCTTTCACAGCCTCAGTGTCATGCAATATCTTCATATAGGTTTCCAGGAAAGTTGTCAGCATAGAGGGATCCATCTTTGGCTCAGGCTTATCCTTTCTTTCTGAGGCGGAGGCTTCAGCGAAGCTCTTCTTAGCTTCCATGAAGGCTTCCCAAGCATGCTCCAAATTGAACTCAGCCTCTTTTGTTGGGGTTTTGCGAACCCATGTACTGTCTTTTGGCTGTTTCCCCTTTTCATCTCCTATCATGATTCTATTGTAGCATTTTTTTGGTTTTGGTAAGTTAGAATCAATTAGTCAAAAAATGAAAATATTTTTCAAAAAATGTTAAGCGAAGATATGGACAAAAAGAATACTAAATAAAAATGTTAGGAAATATTTTGATAAATATGTCCATATCAAAGAAAATTTTAGAATAGATGCCCTAAAGAATGAAGGAAAAAATAAAATGTTAGAATAGAGAGAAAAGAAAAAAAAGCAATAAACTATGAAAGTGTGCAAGTCCAAGTGCCACTACTTTTACTTTATTATGCAAAATAATGGTTGTGTGCAGCTTGTCATAAATGCCACAACCCATGACAGTCAAATAGTTTAATCTTGACTAGTTCATGCTTTAAATTTCATGTTTATAGTTAGAGAATAAATATCTAGCCAAACTATTTAATCTTGGCAGATCAGTAGTTAGGTAGAGAATAATAAGGAGCTCATCAGTTTAATCTGAGCCCTTGGATGTTATAAGGTTAGAATTAGATAGTTTTCTTTTCAAAAGAAAAAGGAAAGAAAAGGGTCTGCTAGCCTAAATGCACCCAATTAAGTGAAGAAAAAATGTTGGGATAAGTAAATGGTAGGTAGAAGAAAGGTTGTAGAAGTACAAAGTTGATTGAAGCATAAGCACATTTATCATGCTTAATCCAATGTTTCAGTGTGCAGGAGTAGTTATGAAGGTGAAAATATGTTTACAAGTTGATTTGGTTAACTTCCCCTCATTTTATTTCACCCCCCACTACATACTTACTAATTTCCTCATTATCACATCATTTCCTAAGAAAATACCCTTTTCCCTTCATTTTCATCTTTGCCCCTTGGTTTCACACATTTTCCTAGCAATTTACCCTCCAAACTCATTCCCCTACCCAAAAACCCCTTTTCCCTAGTGTGAAACCCATTCCCCTTTGAAGAAATCACTTTCCCCTTGTAATTTTCCTATTTTTCCTAGAAAACCCATAAAAAAACCATAATACCCCTTATCCTAACTTTTATTCCCCCCTCCTCTTTATAAACTTAACTCCACCATACTCCTAAAAACCCCTTTTAACCTATAAAGACCCATATAACCTAAGTTTTGTTTCACCCCACATTACTTAACAAACCTCCACAAATTACCTTTTTCCTGATATAAGAACCATTTTAACCCACCACCCTTGGTGTGGTTAAATAAAACCCACCGCCATTAACCTTGGTCCCACTCCATAAACCCGTGCATTATGTTTTAAACCCACTTATGTTTAAACCCCACTTATTCATTAAAATAATTACAAATCCTTTGTAATCAACCCATGGGCACTGCTAATCTCCACCGACTATCCTCTGTGCAGCTCAACCGTGCGATAGCCATCAGGTCATCTACTCTCAGATCCAATGACCCACAACAATATTGCGTACTCCCGATCTTCTAGCTTTACCTACCCGAGAGCACACGAGATTCGTGGTTTTTCTCAGGCCCCTTGTGGTTACGTGGCAGTCCCATGTCAACTTGCATGCCCTCAGATAAAAACCACCCCACGGCCAAAAGCGGTGCAATGAGCCTCCGAAACCACTCCTCATGTATGATAAAACCACCCACTGCTCACTTAACCCTTCTGCGCCAAATTTTGAAAGTTTCCCGTTTAAACGCCAAAACCCTCACTTTCACTCTTTTTTCCTGTTTACACAATGAAACCCGCATAACCCTTCCTGCGCCACCCTGAGCCTATGCAACCCATTTTGACCTCTAATTACCATACAAACACTGCCAAGACTTCATCCACAGACCTCTCAACTCAAATAAAGCCATTTGTCGCCTCCCTGTCGGCCTGTGTTTTTCTTAAAAATTGTTGTATTTTGCAGGCAATCATATAAAACCTGTTTGTTCCAGATTCACTCAGGAAATGAACTCAAAAGCCTTTATACAGTTAAAAGACAATTATCATTTACACAAATCAGAATTCATTTACACAGTAATGGTTAAAACAAAGAAGAAATCCTTTACACAGAGACAGTAAATGTTAAAACAGAGGAGGCAGATAAAACATACAATTAAAAGACAAACGGATGAAATATACAGAAATACGATCAATATCAAACTACCATATGCTGAGATATGTAAAAAAATAAATGATTTACTATTGAAATACATAGTAAAAACTTGAAATGTACAGCAAAAGTAAAAACCTCAATAAAAGATTTTGATAGGTCAACAAGGTCAAAGAGTATCAGATGAAAGGTCATAAGTAAATATGACATCCAGCATGAAGACCAAATAGCCAAGCATCTTAAAGGGCAAAATATCAAATACCAAAGCCAGCCGAACCTAAATAGTAGGGATAGCAAGGAGCAGTTCAATAGCTATCTCTATCTTCTTGCATGAAGATATTTCCTTTTCCTTGAATAAATCTATTTTTGTAAAAGTAGTTTAGGATATTTTCTTAGTTCTACTGTTGTATAAATAACTCTCCTTACAATTTATTATGGGTTCATAATTGAACCAGGTTCACCATTGAAAGATAATTTCACTCTTGAAGAAAGGTTGCACCTTGATGAAGCATTTGTAAACATTTGATGTACTTAGCTTTTCTAGACCCTTAATACAAAGCAAAGGATTATGAGTTCAATTTTACACAGTTTGTGTTTCCTATAAGTTTTTCCAGTAACACTCATTATGTTTTTCTTCATATTCTTATGTCTTACAGAGATAACTAGGTAGGAATAATTGTATCTCAATCTATTCATATAAGCTTCTAAAGTGATAATCTATAAAGAGAATGGATTAATGGACTGTTTGTTTAATTAATTCCCTCTAAATCAATAAATCATCAGCATATTGTTGTAAGCATAATCATATTCTCTTGAACTTTCTGAACATCGGTCAGAGGTTTTCATACTTATGATTATTTAATTTTCTATCTAAAAATTGTGATAATCATATTATTTTTTGTTTTTGCTCACCACTATTCAAGCTTTATCACTGTGTGAAGTTTTATAGCAGCCCTCTGTTTTGGGATTAATATTATTCAAAAGGTTAGGCATTACAGTGTTACATCTGTTTCATTCATTGGTCCTCCAAATTAAAACAAAACCCCCAAACAATTATCTTAGATGCTCTGGCTTGATAGCTGACCATTATCAACTTAGAGGTACAACATCAGTCTGGCGTCGTTGCTGGGGAATCGAATTCCATTAAGTTTTCCTGGAGCAATGATATTCATTCTATTCCTTTAAGGTGACTAAAGGTCTAGAAAGGTTAAAATATTTCACCTGGCGACTCCACTAGCACAAACTGGAACCTTTTAAGCACACTAGATCTCATTCAGAGTCTGACTTAGTTAATCCTCTGTCAGATCCTGAAAAACTTCTGAGAAAAGGTAGTTCTAAAAGGACACATCAACTATCTTCTTCTTCATATTCAAACTTGCAGTCTAAAGATTTAGTATCATTTGATCCTTTTAGTAATATTCCATCTGATCCTAATTTGACACAAATACCTCCTAGGTTTTCTGAACTTTTAGATAGGCGAGTTGATTTATATTCAAATTTCCTCATTAATTCTTTTGAAAGGCATCCAGAACCCCCTCTACCACCAGGATCACCTAAAACTGAGTCTGACTTGGGTGTTCATTTACCTAAATACAAACCCACAGATTTCATATCCCTACCACTTATTCTTTTCCTTCCACTTCTAAACGACCTGAAGCTTCTACTTCTGAACAACCTAAAGAGACCATCTCTATATATTCAAATCTACTCTTTGAAACAAAAGAGTGTATTCATTCGCCAGTCCAAAAGTTAGTTCTTAAGACTCCTTTAAAGTTATTCAATAGATCCCCTCCTTCTTCACCTCCACATAGTCACACACCCCCTCAATCACCTTTTTCTACCTCTTCTTCATCTTCTTCTTCTTCATCTTCTTCTTCTTCATCCACACAAACACCTCTTACACCACCTTCTACTATGGCATTCCAACCTATTGTACATGCTAGATATGCAACTTTAGTCTTACCTACTAACCTCAATGCATTCCAAGTTGGATACATGAAATACCTTCCCAGGTATAATGGCGAAACTGGTCCCACGACCGAGGACCATCTTCAAGATTTTCTAGACTTTGTAGACAATATGAATATCAAACAAGAAAATTTTTACATGAGGTTGTTTGTACAGTCACTTGAAGGAAATGTAAGAATCTGGTTTAAGAAGTTACTTGTAAATTCCATTAGAAAATAGGAAGAGCTTACAAACATATTTAAAAATCAATGGGGTGTAAAGAAAGACCCTCTTTACTTTCTGACTGAGTTTGAAGAACTCAAAAGAAACTTTGGTGAACCTATATCAAATTTTATCAAAAGGTTCAGTAAACTTTATCATAACATGCCCCCTAATTGTAAACCACCTGTAGTAGCAGCTAAATCTAGGTTTTCTAAAGCCTTTGACGATGATTTTGTTGTAATGCTAAGAGAGAGAACTTCAAGAAATCTTGAAGATATGCAAACAAATTCTATAGAGGTGGAAGAAAATAGGGCTACTTCGACTTCCTTGAAAGCTAAAGAGGAAAAGGCCCAAAGAAAACTCAAATCTATTCAAGAAGCCTCTATTTCCTCTAGTTCTTCTAAGACTAAAACTGAAGATTCTAAAAAGGATGAAATAACTTCTCTTCTTAGAAATCTAGCTAATAGAATTTCCAAGATTGAGACTTGGCCTAGGATAGTTCAAAAAACCGTTACTAGACCCCAAAATCAAAATCAAGGTTAGTATAGAAGGAATCCACAATTACAAATTCTTCAGAGACCTAGTAATGATCAGCAAGTTCCCCTTCCTTTACTGATAGATGACCAACAACCTAATGAAAATACTATGAATATTACTGAAGATATCAATAACATGGATACTTCTTCTAATCAAACAATTATAATTCCTCTCTCACAACAAAATTAGGTTCAAGAAGATCAAGAATCCTCATAGGTTTCTTAATACCATACCTTCTCTGAATTTTTAATTGTAGAGTTGAACAAGAGATATGATCTTAGGCCTAGACCTAGCCCTGGAAGGCCTCCTAAGGAGACTCCAATAATTGAACCTCGTACCAAAGCTACTGAAAATCAAAAAATTGTTATTCGACCATTAAATCAGTCATCTGATACTACTCATAATGACAAAAATTATTTGACTACATTTAATTTTGAAAAAGAGAAAGAAAGAGTTAAAATCCCAATTCCACTTTCAGAAATTTCCAAAAGCCCTGGGTATAAAAATCAAGTCTCCAAATGGATACAAAACACTTCGTGATGTTGAAAGTGATATCATTAGTCTACAAGATGAAAAACTAGTAGTTGTCTTTGGTCCTAGCTCAGATATGATAGATGAAATAGTGCCTCCTTTCTATGTAACTCTTAAGACAAATGATTCCATGTTATATAATGGTATGCTTGATTCTGGAGCATCACATAACCTCATGCCAAAAACTATCGTGGACCATTTGAAACTTGAAATAACTAGATCCTATCATGGCTTCTACACCTTTGATTCTAAAAGAGTACCCTGCTTAGGATTGATTAAGGATTTAGTAGTCACCCTTGCCAAAATTCCAGTGAAAAGTGTAGTGCTTGATATAGTAGTCACATATATCCCTCCCAAATTTGGAATGATCCTTTCTAGGTCTCGCTGTGCCAAATTAGGGAGAACTCTTCAGATGGATATGTCGTATGCCACTATTCTAGTTTATGGGGGAGAACAACTAAGGTTATATAGAGAGGTAAGATTTGTGCACATTTTTTGCAAAACAGACCAGTGAAGGAACCATCCCATTTATGCAATTGATCAAGATTTTGGTTGCTTTCAACTCTCTTCAAACCAAATACATGACACTCAAGTTAAAATAGAATATGTAATTGAAATTCCTGCACCAAATCAAACTGCTGTATGGAAACTATTTTTTGATGGTTCTTGTACAAAAGATGGAGCAGGAGCCGGGGTAGCTTTAATTTCACCAGAAAAAAAGAAAATATCACCCAATCATGCAAACTTGACTTCAAAGTTACAAATAATGTGGTTGAATATGAAGCTTTCCTTTTAGGACTCCAATTAGCCAAAAGCTTAAAGGTTCAAAACTTAAGTGTTTTTACTAATTCAAAACTTATTGTCAAACAAGTGAGAAATATTTGTTAGACTGAGCATCCTAGACTTAGGTCTTATCGAAATGAAGTTTGGGATTCAGTTGAAAAATTCTTTGATGCTTTTAATTTAACTTATATTCCAAGAAATCAGAATATTCATGCAGATGCCTTAGCTGTTTCTGCTGGTTCATTTAAAATTCCTGATCAGACCAATGTACTATATCAAATACAAGTCAATTATAGACCATCCATCCCATATAATATAAAACACTGGCAGATATTTGAAGATGATGAACATTTGAAATCTTTTCTGCAGATTATAGATGAATTTTCAGTTCTACAAATTGATGAAGATAGAACAGAAATAAATGAAAAAGTAGATGAAAATGATACTTCAAATTTCAATTCAAAAATTGTTGATCATGACATTATTCAGTTGTCTAACAATTTTATTCCCAAAGGCCTCATTCCTTTAGAAAAAGTGTTTGATCAAAATGATGTCCTTCGAAACCATCAGTCCATTTATCCACAAGATGACATAGAAGAAATTAATATTGGAACAAATGATGATATTAAAAACATCAAAATTTGTGCATCTATAGATCCTGAGATCCAAGCTCAATATCTTAAGTTACTTAAAAATTACAAGGATGTTTTTGCATGGATCTATATTGATCTAAAAACCTATGATACTTCATTAATACAGCATAAGATTTCTTTAAAGCCAAAAGCAGTTCCTTATCAATAGAAACTTAGGAGCATCAATCCAAATCTTCTAACAATTGTAGAAATGGAAATTAAGAAAATTCTAGATGCCGATATCATTCTCCCTCTTAGATTTTCTAATTGGGTTGCCAATTTAGTTCCTGTTAGAAAGAAGAATGGAGAAATTAGAATTTGTGTGGACTTTAGAAATTTGAACAAATCATCATTAAAGGATAACTATCCTTTGCCCAAAATGGATCAATTACTTCAAATGGTTTTAGGAGCACAAAGACTTTATATTCTTTATGGCTTTTCAGGCTATAATCAGGTAAATGTTGATTCAGCAAACAAAGAGAAGACAACCTTTACTACACCTTGGGGTACATTCATGTATGCTAGAATGCCATTTGGCTTAACCAATGTTGGAGTAACATTTCAGAGAGCTATGGACGTAGATTTTGTGGGTCAGGTAAATAAATTTGTGGTCATTTATCTTAATGACATAATTGTTTTTCTAAATCTGATTAGAAACATCTAAAGCACTTGATGAAGGTTTTTGACAGGTGTAGAAAATTCGGAATATCATTGAATCCTAAAAAGTATCTGTTTGCTATCAAAGAAGGAAAAATGTTGGGCCATATAATTTCAAAAGAAGCAGTAGTGATTGATCCCAAGAATGTGTCTGCCATTGAAACATTGACCTTACCTAGAAACAAGAAGGAGATTCAAGCTTTTCTAGGCAAGATTCATTTTTTAAGGAGATTCATCCCAAATTATGCTGAGATTGTAAAAGATATATCTGACATGCTCCGAAAAGATCATGAAGTGAAATGGACTGTCTCTTCCAAGCATGCCTTTGATCAGATCAATAAAGCTATCTCTAAAGCTCCCACCTTGGCTAGCCCTGATTATACTAAACCATTCAGTATCTTTTCCTTTGCGTCATAAACAACCCTTGTTGTTGTTCTACTACAAAAGAATGAAGATTCCCATGACCAACCCATAGCCTTTTTCAGTAAGGTTATGAGAGATGTCGAGCTTACGTATGACATAATTGAGAAGCAAGCCTATGCCCTTATTCAAACCCTGAAATCATTCAGGATGTATGTCCTACATTCTCCTATTACTGCTGATGTTCCTAACAGTGCTGTGAAAATTGTTTTAACCCAACAAAACACTGATGGAAAGAGAGATAGATGGATCACTCAAATACTGGAGTTTGATCTAACTATAAAAACTATAAAGCTAATAAAAATCCGAGTATTAGCTAAGCTTCTAGTTGAATCCAACTGTAAAGTGCTCAGAATCAATTCTGTTTTAGAGATACAAGGGAAGAATCCATAAGAACCTTCTCAAAATTTAGATAAGAAAAACACACAAGAACCTTTTATCCTTGTAGAAGGGGAGAATCCACAAGAACCTTCCCTTCATCCTAAAAAGGAGAATCCACAAGAACCTTACCTTCATCCTGAAGAAAATAATCCACAAGAACCTTTACTTTCAGATCAGATCCCCCCTTTATACATTGATGACAAATTTTTGTTGTCAGATTGGTACCAAGACATTGTAAATTTCTTGAT
This sequence comes from Pinus tabuliformis, assembly GCA_031772625.1. Taxonomy (NCBI): domain Eukaryota; kingdom Viridiplantae; phylum Streptophyta; class Pinopsida; order Pinales; family Pinaceae; genus Pinus; species Pinus tabuliformis. The sequence continues at coordinate 181,102,711 of CM062816.1, read as the reverse complement.
CCACTTATGTCCAACATCATTCTCCAAAATCCAGTGTAAAACTCTCAAACTGAAAGCAGTCAAGTACTGTATCATAAATGCAAATTTGTACTGGAAAGACCCACAAAATATTTTGTTATTATGTTTAACAGAATAAAAAACTGAAGGAATCATTGACTAGTTTCATACGAGATTTTGTGGAGGAAATTATGCTTGGATAGCAACAGCATATAAGATATTAAGGGGAGGATTCTGTTGGCCAACATTGTTTTTACAAGTAGGAGAAAAGGTCAAAGGTTTTGTTCCTTGTCAAATATTTTCTGGTAAGAAAAAATTAGCAGCTCTTCAACTGGTTCCATCAATAGTCTCGTAACCTTTTAGCCAATGGGGATTAGATTTTATTGGAGAGATTCATCCCACTTCTAGTAATCAGCATAGATGGATCCTCACTGCAACAGACTACTTCACTAAATGGATGGAAGAAATTCTAATGAGAAATGCTACTAATTCAGTAGTAATCAAATTTATTGAAGAGAACATCTTATCTAGATTTGGTTTCCCAACTCAAATTGTCACTGATAATGTAGCAGCTTTTTCTAGTGTTAAAATAATTGAGTTTTGCCAAAAATATTAGATTCTATTACATCATTCAACTCCATATTACCCACAAGGTAATGGCCTTGCAGAATCATCCAATAAAAGTCTGGTAAAGGTAATCAAAAAGACTCTAGCAGATCATAAAAAGAGTTGGGACTCTCATTTAATTTATGCAGTATGGGCAAACAAAATTACTCCAAAGAGATCTACTAGAAAATCTCCTTTCCAGTTAGTTTATGGGAAAGATGCAATCTTCCCTACCAATTTGGCCTTCCCTGTTTTAAAATTCCTGCAGGATTCAGCAGATGAACCTAATGGTTTTCTAAGGAGAATAAATAAGATTATTGAACTAAATGAAAACAGAGATGAAGTTCAATACAAATTGAAAAAGTATCAGAATAAGATGAAGATTCTATTTGACAAAAGAGCCAGGGAAAGGGACTTCAAGGAAGGTGATCTAGTTCTAAGATGGCATACCAGGAGAGAAGAAAAGGGAAAACATGGCAAGTTTGACAACCTGTGGTTTGGAGCATTAGCAATTGCTAAAACAACACTTTTGTGCTACAATATCTTGAGGGGCTATATTCCACTTATCCTGTAAATGGAAGGTTTCTCAAACATTACATTCAGTACTAAGAAGTTGTAGGTTTTATTACTAACATTGTAAAAACTCCAGTTTCTTTTACTTTTCAAGCTGTTAGTGTGATTTTTTTACAACAAAAGACTCCATATCCCAAGGAGAAGGCACATGGATCTGCAAGTTCTCTACATTCTATAGGAGAAAGCAATCCCCAGTTGGAGCCAACGTTGTAGCATTTTTTGGTTTTGGTAAGTTAGAATCAATTAGTCAAAAAATGTTAAGCTAGGATATGGAAAAAAATAATACTAAATAAAAATGTTAGGAAATATTTTGATAAATATGTCCATATCAAAGAAAATGTTAGAATAGATGCCCTAAAGAATTAAGGCAAAAATAAAATTTTAGGTTAGAGAGAAAAGAAAAAAAGCAATAAACTATGAAAGTGTGCAAGTCCAAGTGCCACTACTTTTACTTTATTATGTAAAATAATGGTTGTGTGCAGCTTGGCATAAATGCCACAACCCATGATAGTCAAATAGTTTAATCTTGACTAGTTCATGCTTTAAATTTCATGTTTATAGTTAGAGAATAAAAATCTAGCCAAACTGATTAATCTTAGCAGATCAATAGTTAGGTAGAGAATAATAAGGAGCTCATCAGTTTAATCCGAGCCCTTGGATGTTATAAGGTTAGAATTAGATAGTTTGATTTTCAAAAGAAAAAGGAAAGAAAAGGGTTTGCTAGCCTAAATGCACCCAATTAAGTGAAGAAAAAATGTTGGGATAAGTAAAGGTTAGGTAGAAGAAAGGTTGCAAAGGTACAAAGTTAATTGAAGCATAAGCACATTTATCATGCTTAATCCAATGTTTCAGTGTGTAGGAGAAGTTATGAAGGTGAAAAGATATTCACAAGTTGATTTGGTTAACTTCCCCTCATTTCATTTCACCCCCCACTACATACTTACTAATTTCCTCATTATCCCATCATTTCCTAAGAAAATTCCCTTTTCCCTTCATTTTCACCTTTGCCCCTTGGGTTCACACATTTTCCTAGAAATTTACCCTTCAAACTCATTCCCCTACCTAAAAACCCCTTTTCCCTATTGTGAAACCCATTCCCCTTTGAAGAAATCACTTTCCCCTTGTAATTTTCCTATTTTTCCTATAAAACCCATAAAAAAACCCATAATACCCCTTATCCTAACTTTTATTCCCCCTCCACTTTATAAACTTAACTCTGCCATACTCCTAAAAAGCCCTTTTAACCTATAAAGACCCATATAGCCTAAGTTTTGTTTCACCTCGCATTACTTAACAAACCTCTGCAAATTACATTTTTCCTGATATAAGAACTCTTTTAACCCACCACCCTTGGTGTGGTTAAATAAACCCCACTTCCATTAAACTTGGTCCCACTCCATAAACCCGTGCATTATGTTTTTAACCCACTTATGTTTAAACCCTGCTTATTCATTAAAATAATTACAAATCCTTTGTAATTAACCTATGGGCCCTGCTAATCTCCGTCGACTGTCCTCCGTGCGATAGCTGTCAGATCATCCACTCCTAGATCCAATTACCCACAACAATATCGTGCACTCCCGGTCTCTTCGCTTTACCCGCTCGAGAGCATGTGAGATTTGTGGTTTTGCTTGGGCCCCTTGTGGTTATGTGGAAGTCCCACGTTAATGCGTGTGCCCTTGAAGAAAAACCACCCCACGGCCAAAAGTGGTGCGATGAGCCTCCGAAACCATTCCTCGCATACCATAAAACCATCCACTGTTCACTTAACCCTTCCATGCCAAATTTTAAAAGCTTCCCATTTAAACGCCAAAACCCTCACTTTCGCTCTTTTTACCCGTTTACACAGTGAGCCCCACATAAGCCTTCCTATGCCACCCTAGCCCTCTGCAACCCATTTTTACCTTTAATTACCATACAAACACTGCCAAGACTCCGTCCATAGACCTCTCAGCTCAAATAAAGTCATTTATCACCTCCCTCTCAGTGTGTGTTTTTCTTAATAATTGTTATATTTTGCAGGCGATCATATAAGACTTTTTTGTTCAAGATTTGCTCAAGAAATGAACTCAAAATCCTTTATACAGTTAAAATACAATTATCATTTATACAGAGCAGAAGTCATTTACACAGTAATGGTTAAAACAAAGGAGGCAGATAAAACATACAGTTAAAAGACAAACAAATGAAATATACAGAAATATGATCAATATCCAACTACCATATGCTGATACATGTAAAAAAATAAATGATTTACTGTTGAAATACACAGTAAAAACTTGAAATGTACAGAAAAAGTAAAAACCATAGTAAAAGATATTAACAAGTCAACAAGGTCAAAGAGTATCAGATGAAAGGTCATAAGTAAATATGACATCCAGCGTGAAGACCAAATAGCCGAGTAGCTTGAAGGGAAAAAGATCAAAGACCAAAGCCAACAAAACCTAAATAACAGGGACAACAAGTAATTCGATCGTTGTCTCTATCTTCTTGCATGAAGATATTTCATTTTCCTTGAATAAATCTATTTTTGTAAAAGCAGTTTAGGATATTTTCTTAGTTCTATTGTTGTATAAATAACTCTCCTTACGAGTTATTATGGGTTCATCATTAAACCAGGTTCATCATGAACCAGGTTCACCATTGAACCAGGTTGACCATTGAAAGAGAATTGCACTCTTGAAGAAAGGTTGCACTTTGATGAAGCATTTGTAAACATTTTATGTACTTAGATTTTCTGGGCCCTTAATACAAAGCAAAGGATTCTGAATTCAGTTTTACACAGTTTGTGTTTCCTGTAAGTTTTTCCAGTAACACTCATTATGTTTTTCTTCATATTCTTATGTCTTACAGATATAACTAGGTAGGAATAATTGTGTCTCAATCTATTCCTATAAGCTTCTGAACTGATAATCTATAAAGAGAATGGATTAATGGACTGTTTGTTTAATTAATTCCCTCTAAATAAATAAATCATCAGCATCTTGTTGTAAGCATAAGCATATTCTCTTGAACTTTCTGAATATCGGTAAGAGGTTTTCGTACTTATGATTATTTAATTTTCTATCTGAAAATTTCGATAATCATATTATTTTTTGTTTCTGCTCACCACTATTCAAGCTTTATCACTTTGTGAAATTCTTTAGCACCCGTTTGTTTTGGGATCAATATTATTCAAAAAGTTAGGCATTACAGTGTTACATTTGTTTCATTCATTGGTCCTCCAAATTAAAACAAAACCCCAAAACAATTATCTTAGATGCTCTGGCTTGATAACCATTATCAACTCAGAGGTACAACAGATTTGACTTCTGAGCGGTATATTTACGTTTGGATCTTCCTCGCGTGGCTCAGACCTCATCATCTACAGGTTCTAAGTCAGGGGAGGTGGTAGCGCAACTTTGTATCATATCCTAGCTATCATTGTTGGACAATCTTTTGTTTCATGATCAAATAGCATGCAATAATTGCACGACGGGCACGTTGGATTAGTGAAATCGCGAGCATAGTGTCCTGGCCCTCCACAATTGATCTGATATTCACCTTATGAGTGCCATCAGTTAAAGATTTATTAAACTAAAGGTATTACAGACTCATGTGCTGGGGTGTGTTATGTGTTATTGAAACAACGAATCGATCAGATTGCCAATACACAGACAATAAAATGGAGAGACGACAAAGAAATACAGTAAGCAACACAAAGACACAAACAATTTTAATAAGGAGTTCATCCTATTCTCTAGGGCTATGTCTCTAGTCTAGCTTCAGTGGTGGCCTTGTTTTATTTTGTCTTTCAGCAGAGAGATTACAATATAGGGACTCAATATGAGTTCTCCTGAAGTAGATTTTACTTGGCAGGGTGGCTCTTGGATTCCCCAAGCCACTTGGAGTACACAGACTCTTCTTCTTCCCACCAGCTCTGTGACCCTTGGTTTATAGTGGAAAGAGCCAAATGTGATGCTCAGTCCGGACAGATTCCTCTATGGGAAGGCTTGAATCTTCAAGCTCTCTAGTGCTCGACGCTGCCTGTGGTCAACTCGCCTCTCTGCCTCTTCTGCTTGGCTTTACTGTTCTCTGTGTTCAGTCCTCCTCTCAGGGTTCACTGTTCACTATCTCTCTTGGTTGCTTGGACTCTTCTCAATTCTGATTCCAAACTAACTCTGACTGATTCAACTGTCTCTGTTCATGGATTTAGCCATTCGATCCCTATGCCTGTGTCGATTCATCTTCTGCAGCTGCGCTTGGATTTCCCTGCATTCGGTGCCATCATGAACACTCAGGGAGTGGCCACTTGTCCTCCTCTAAATGGCACTAGGATGCTTCGTCAATTTTTTTCTTCAGTTATGTCGTGGATGCATTCTTCCTCCACCGTGGCAGTCAAACGAATTCCAAATCCCTTTAGGATGCATCTTAATTCCCTGTCGATTCTACTTCTTTCCATCAGGTGAAATCTCAGCTGTCCGATCTGGGCCTTCCAGATCCGACACTATATGCACGTTTCGTGCGGTTGACTTGCTCGACCGATAGCGCACGATCAATGTTGGTTCTCTCTCACCTCTTCCTGCCACGCATCGATCAGTGTATCGAATCGCTTCGCTCTCGCCCAAAACCTCTTACCGTTCAAGGGCGCCCCGATCAATATCGTTGTTTTTCCACAGTGCAGGTCCTGCCTTTGTACTTTAGCTCTTTTACCTTTTCTGCCCATGGTGCTCCGGTTCCCAACGCGACCGAGTGGTCGGGCTTCCTCCATTTTGGCCCTGTTCCCCTAGCTTAGCGCAATTGTGCATCAAAAACTTCTTCCTTTTCCCATTCTGGGGCTACTTTGGCCTCCTACGTGGTCTCCATGGGCCTAGGTCAGCATGCTTTGACCGAGGTCCTCGTCATTCCACGTCAGCTGCCATTGCCACTGGTTCAGGTTGTTTTTGATATTGTTTCGGATTTCCTTAGAGATTTGTTTGACTTGATTCAGTCATGGTTCTTGACAGTCTTTCTATGGATCCAATTCGAATCAAGGCCTCCCTACTAAAAAGCTTTTGGACCACCAAAATTTGGTTTTCAAGCATTAACTAAGTGAGGATATTGTTTCTTCACTTGTCCAATCTCAATCCACTTTGCGCTGCTCGGCTTTGAACCTTTGGTCCCAATCCTGAGGTACTCAACATCTCCCCTGCGCATTTTCCTCACCTTCCTGTCCATCACTTTGTCTTCCTGCAACTCATTGAGGTATTCAGGTAGTAGGTCATCAATAGAAGGCAATTGACTTTGCTCTTCAGGGTCCTCAATCATTTAAGGTTCAAACAATCTCAAACAATCTGCATTTTCCACTGAGTAGATGTGCATGTAAGCTGGTAGATCAAGGCGAAAAGCATTTTCACTGATTTTCTCAAGTATTCTAAAAGGTCCATACCTAATAGGCTTTAGCTTTTTACCTTCACCTTGCATCGTGTCCTTGCTGATATACAGCCAAACTTGGTCTCCAACTTGAAAACTATTCTCCATCCAATGCTTATCATGCCTAGCCTTGTACTTGGCCTGACTCTTTTCCAGTTGTTCCTATACTGGCTGATGGATCTCCTAGATCTGTTCAATAAACCTGGTTGCCTTGTCCACATCACTGTGTCCATCAACCATGGTGTCTTTACCAAAGACAAAATCCAAAGGAGACCTTGGGGTGAAACCAAAGCAGGTCTCAAAAGGAGATCTCTGTGTAGAAGAGTGTTTGGCTTTGTTGTAAGCATGCTGCATATAACACAAGTGTTCATCCCAAAGCTTAGGATGTTTACTGCAATATCCTCTCAGTAACTGGATCACAGTCTTGTTTACTACTTCTGTCTGGCTATCTGTTTGTGGATGAAAAGCTATGCTTCTCTTTAATTTCGTGTCCATCAGTTCCCACAGACTAGAACAAAACTTCCCCACAAATCGGGTGTCTCGATCAGATACAATGGAAGTGGGTAATCCAAAATGAACCCATACATGTTCAAAGAACAATTTTTCAGTCTGTTCAGTTGTGATTAGTTTACTACAAGGTATCAAAATACGCATTTTGTTGAACCTGTCCACAACAACATATAGATAATCATGACCTTTCCTAGATCTAGGCAGTCCTCCAACAAAATCCATGGAAACACTTTCCCAAGGGTGAGAAGGAACTGGTAATGGAGTGTACAAGCTTATTTTTCTATTGTTGGGATTGCTTTTAGCACACATGGCACACCCTCTTACATATCTAGAAACTGTCTCATTCATTTTCAGCCAATAGCAGAATCTTTGCAGCTGTACAACTATTTTACTTACCCCAAAGTGACCTAATATCAGAGAAGTGTGTGCTTCCCTAATTATCTTTACTCTCTCAGTTTGTGGAATGCATATTTTCCCACAATGGTATAAGAGTCAGTCCTTTATATGATAGTCTAATTCTTCTACTCTTTTGCCTTGACTCAAAGTTGCATATACATCTTTAAAGTCCATATCCTGAGCATATTGTTCTATGCAGCTTTCATGTAGCACAGAATTATGCTTAAGTATGGTAGATGCATTTATAATGGGTCTAGATAACATGTCTACAACCTTGTTATGTGTGCCCTTTTTATATCTGATGACTAAGTGAAACTGTTGTAGAAAACCCATCCATCTGTAGTGTCTTGATTGTTGCAACTTAGTTTGGGAGTGTAGATATTGAAGTGGCTGATGATCAGTATGTATTACTGTCTCTTTGCCCATTAAGAAATGTTTCCACTTTTTCACACTCTGAACTAATGCATACAATTCTTTATCATATGTAGGATAGTTAACTACTACAGGATTAAAAGTCTCATAATGATAACATATGGGTTTGTCGTACTGTATCAACACTGCTCCCATGGCATAGTCACTAGCATCAGTTTGGATCTCAAATGGTCTTTGTAAATCTGGCAGTGCTAGTACAGGTGTTGTACTTATTTTTCTTTCAAGGTGTCGAAGGCTTTCTAATCTTTGCCTCCCCACTGAAACACCTTATTCAATCTTGTGAAAGCATGTAAGGGAGCTACAATCGAGGAGAAGTTAGAAATGAACTTCCTCCAATATTGTGTTGCTCCTAAGAAGCTTCTTACTTCTATAGCAAACATGGGTTTAGGCTAGTTCACAATGACTGCCACTTTAGAGGGATCTATTTTCAATTCACCTCCCCCTACTATATGACCCAAGTAGTTTAGAGATGTTTTGCCAAATTCACATTTTGAGAGTTTAACATAAAGTTTTTCTCTTTTCAAAACATCTAATGTTTTCTTAACATGCTTTAAATGTTCTTCCCACATTTTACTAAAAATTAGAATGTCATCCAGATACACAATAACAAAATCATCAAGAAAAGGTCTGAGTACATCATTCATTAATCTCATGAAAGTAGCAGGAGAATTAGTTAAGCCACAAGGCATAACCAGCCATTCATACAATCCCTGCTTTGTTTTGAAAGTAACCTTCCATGCATCTTGCTCTGCAACTCTGACCTGATGGTATCCACTATGCAAATCTAGCTTGGTGAAATAAACAACTTCTTTCAATTGATCTAAAAGATCATCTATGTGAGGAAGGGGATAACGATTTTTTATCTTTATCTTATTCAGTGCTCGGTAATCAATGCACATTCTCCATGAGCCATCTTTCTTTCTCACCAAAATGATTGGTGACCCACATGGTGATGTGCTAGGCCTGATGAAGCTCTTCTTGAGCAACTCCTGCACCTGCTTCTTGATTTCAGCATTCTCTAAAGTAGACAACCTGTACATCCCAATGTTAGGCAATGGAACATCTTGCTGCAAAATAATATCATGTACTATTCCCTTTTTGGGTGGCAGACCTTTAGGTTCTTGAAACAAGACATCATACTCTAAAACAACCTTTTCTATATCAGCCTACTATTCAAAATTACAACGCTCAAATACATTGGTTTTATTAGGTTTCTTTTCCTTTACAACCATCAGTAGAGTTGTTTGCAAGAATTAATCATTCTTTTCATCTGTCCTGAGTTTATGAGAGTATAATTATTCTTGAGCTTATGAGCTCTTACAAAGTATTTGATTCCATCTTTAACCAGTAGATACTTGTTCTCAGCTCTATAGAAAATAGCCTTTCTATTATACAAGTAAGGACTTCCTAAAACAATTCCAAATATATCCAAAGGAATTATGTCTAACTCAACCTCATCTACAAACGCTGACCCAAAAGAAAACTTGAGTTTGCACTGTCTAGTCACTTGTAGTTGGGCTTTATCATTCAACCATCCTAATGGGTATGGTTTCTTGTGAGGTCTAGTTACTAATCCCAATTTCTTTACAATTGCTTCAGAAATCAAATTTACTTGAGGGCCACTATCAAACAAAGTATCAATCTTTTGATTTTTGGAAATAACTCGAATATGGAAAAGCTCATGTCTTTTTCTCTCATTTTCTTCATCAATAATAGATTGAGCAGAATTACTAGTAGATGCTTCAAAATTCTTACCTCTTATACCTGTGGCTGCTATAGTTGTTTCATCTCCTGAGTCTGACCCCAAATCTCTCTGAATAGTTGCAGTTGTCTTCTTCTTCTTGCCCTCGGACTTCTTAGGTCTCAGCTCTGGATGCAGAATCCAACAATGCTCATCATCATGCCCCTCCTTTTTACAGTGAGTGCATGAAGCTTTGACTTTTTGTGCAATGTTAGCCTTCCTTGCCTTCCATTTCTATTTTCTTTTCTCCTTGCTCTTGCTTACAGTGGGTTGGGATAGTCCCCCAACTTCTGGATTGCCATTCTTTCCTCTAGCTTCTAGATGAGTAGCTTGTACAAATACCTCATCTATACTAGTGGGATTAAACATGAGGATGGTATGCCTCATGTAGCTGTGTAGACCACCAATGTACTTCAAAAGAGTCTCTGGTGAGTCTAGTGAGATACCCAACGTCAATGCTCTCTTTCTGAACTCTTGAGTATACCCTTGTACGCTTTGCCCCTTCAACTGTCAAAGAGTTTTCGAACTCATCATGGCCTGCTGCATGTAAGCCAATGGATAGAACTGTTTTTTGATTGCAGAAACAAAGTCAATCCAGATAGAGATGGTCTTACCATGGCTTTTCATATCAGCTTGGGTTCTACCTTCCCACCAAACCAAAGCAGTGCCTCCTAGGCGTAGGCTTGCCAGCTAAATCTTACTATTGTTTGAGTTTATGTTCTGTACCCTACAATACACATCAATTTGTCTAATCCAATTGTCCAATTTTTCAGCATTTAGCTCTCCGTCATATATAGGAAAATCAAATTTAACATCTAGCTTAATCAAAGATGCTTTCTTATTATGTACAGGGCTATTAGGAGGTGTGAGAAAGTTTTCCTCTTTCCCCTTTCCTTTGGAGTTGTCATGGAAGTGAGACTCATCATCTTCTTTCTCTTGCTTAGAGCCTGATGCATCTTCCACCTTTTTCTTTCTAAAGTCTCTATACATTTCTTCAACCATGGACTTTATAGCTAGGAAACTCTCTATGAATTGAGGATCTGGCCCCATAGAACTTTCTTTTGACATGGTCTTTCGAGGATAGACTCTTCCAATTTTAGGATTAGTTTCCACCAACTCTCCTTCTCCTAATTTGAGCTTTGATCTTGTGAGCATTCACAGCTATACCAACACAAGCTTGTCTAACCTTACAACCCTAAGCTCTGATACCACTTGATCTGATATTCACCCTATGAGTGCCATCAGTTAAAGATTTATTAAACTAAAGGTATTACAGACTCATGTGCTGGTGTGTGTTATGTGTTATTGAAACAACGGATCGATTAGATTACCAATACACAGACAATAAAATGGAGAGACAGCAGAGAAATACAGTAAGTAACACAAATACAAAAACAATTTTAATAAGGAGTTCACCCTATTCTCCAGGGCTACGTCTCCAGTCTAGCTTCAATGGTGGCCTTGTTTTATTGTGTCTTTTTAGTAGAGAGATTGCAATACATGGACTCAATATGAGTTCTCCTGAAGCAGATTCTGCTTGGCAGGGTCGTTCTTGGATTCCCCAAGCCACTTGGAGTAGACAGACTCTTCTTCTTCCTACCACCTCTGTGACCCTTGGTTTACAGTGGAAAGACCCAAATGTGATGCTCAGTCTGGACAGATTCCTTTATGGGAAGGCTTGAATCTTCAAGCTCTCTGGTGCTCGACACTGCCTATGGTCAACTCGGCCCTCTGCCTCTTCTACTTGGCTTTACTGTTCTTTGTGTTCAATCCTCCTCTCAGGGTTCATTGTTCACTGTCTCTCTTGGTCACTTGGATTCTTCTCAATTTTGATTCCAAACTAACTCTAACTGATTCGACTGTCTCTGTTCATGGCTTTAGCCATTCGATCCCTATGCCTATTTGGTTCCTCTTCCACCTATGTCAATTCGCCTTCTACAGCTGCACTTGGAGTTCCCTGTGTTCGGCGTCATCATGAATGCTCAGGGAGTGGCCACTTGTCCTCCTCTAAATGGCGCCAGCATGCTTTGTTGGTTTGGTTCTTCAGTTACACCGTAGATGCATTCTTCCTCCACCATGGTAGTCAAACAGGTTCCAAAACCCTTTAGGACGTGGCTTAATTCCCTGTCGATTCCACTTATTTCCATTGGGTGTAATCTTAGCCATCTGATTTGGGCCTTCTAGATTTTATGCCATATGCGCGTTTCACGCGGTTGACTTGCTCGACTGATAGCACATGATCAACGGCAATTCTCTCTCACCTCTGCCTGCCACGCATCGATCGGTGTATGGAATCGCTCCACTCTTGTCCAAAACCTCTTACCATTCAAGGGCGCCCTGATCAATACCACCGTTTTCCAAAGTGCGGGTCCCGCCTTTGTACTTTAGCGCTTTTACCTTTTCCACCCGCGGTCCTTCGGTTCCCAACGCGACCGAGTGCTTGGGATTCCTCCATTTTGGCCTTGTTCACCTAGCTTAGCACAATTGTGCATCAAAAACTTCCTCCTTTTCCCATTCCGGGGCTCCCAGGGGCTACTTTGGTCTCCTGTGCGGTCTCCATGGGCCTCAGTTAGCACGCTTTGACCAAGGTCCTCATCGTTCCACATCAGCTACCATTGCCACTGGTTCAGGGTGTTTTTGATACTGTTTTGGATTTCCTTAGAGATTTGTTCGACCTTATTCAGTCATGGTTCTTGATAGTCTTTCTATGGAGCCAATTCGGAAAAAAAAATTGTAGCAAATAAACTATCCTTAACCTCTACCAGGTCCTCCTCTACCTCGTCCTCATCTGCACCGCTGAAATATTGTCCGCGCCATCCCTACATTCTGGTCAAGGAGTCACATTTTAGTCTAAACCTTGTAGGTGGGAGTTCTATCCATAATTAATTCATAGCTCCTACAAGTCTACTCATCATGTACTACCGACCTACAAAAGTTGCAGAACAACTGTTGCGGTGCTTACTCATACTTTTGTAGCAAGTGACAGATATCTATGGCATGTTTTCCAGCTACCTAACTGATAGTGCACCATAAAGCAAGCGCCGCACTAGGTCCTGCTTGAGCTTCCGGCCTTAAAGGCATTGGTCTGGACTACAAGGTAATTTTAAAAGACCGGGAAATGGTCTTTGTCATGACCATGATTCTTGCATTTCAAGCACCATACCTCCTCGCGTACCTCTGGTCGAACCATCCTGTCCTGCTTCAAGCTTTTCATCTCAAGGCATAGATTCTGCAGCTATGCGTAGATCTGTTGAACTCCTAGATTAGGATCTTGCATCAAAGTCTCATGTAGTCTCATGGAAATCTCCAAGGCCTCTGCCTGAGTTGTTATCTTTTGCTGTGACAATGCGCTCCTTAAGTGGGGTAGTAGCGAAGCCACAAACCACTCGCGATGTTGTCCATTTGTCAAATTCATATTGGCTTCGTGGATTTGACACTTCAATCTTTGATCCAATTCCCAAGGTGTCTCGCCTGGTCGCATCGCGATCTCTTTGAATCCCACAATCGACTGCGCTTCAGATTTAGGCCTACTAAATTCCCTATTTAGTGTTGCTTGGATGTCCGCTACTCTAGCATTCGGGTTATCGTTGGAGTACTTAATGTACCAGGTTAGCGCATGATCTTGCAGAGCACTAACTAGTGTCACTTTATTTATATGATCATCTGTAACACCTTGAGGTTTTTATATAGCCCTTACAATGAACCAGAATTGGTTTGGGTCCTCATTTCCAAAGCCTTTGAACAAAGGCAACTTCACTGTGTTTTCCATACTAAACCGCAGTGGAGGTGGAGGTGGTACGAGTGAAGTTGGAGGTGATGGCAGTGAAGATAGAGTGGTGTGGGTAGAGATTGTATTCGCGGGAATCCTTGTCTTATCAACTGAATAGCGCTTCACGGAGAAACCTTCAATATTCCTTCATCATCTCTTCATGGAGGTGAAATCAAGGGGCTATACTCCGGACCCTTATTTCCTTCATTTCTATAACTTTTTTTGCTTCATGTAGTCCCAAACATAAAGGTAGCTACATAACCCATTTTTCACACAACAGCTTTTTAATCCGAGTATTCAAAGATTTTACGTACATACCTCACGGTCCTTTGAAAAAGCGTCGCTCTGCCTCACTATAGATGACTGAGGTGTCGACTGCAAATTCAGTAACAAATCCTCCTATGATGCGATCGAGCCAATGATCAACAGCATGCGCGATCTTATCCTCTGATACTTCTGACCTTCACACTAGCTATGGGGTCCACACAATAGGACTGTCAAGTTTCCGCCTTCATTGGCTATCTGGTAGCTTCGCGATCAACTTGTATAGCTCAGTAGGAAAGGAGGTGAAAAACATTTCGTGGATCTCTGTATATGGGTATCGATCTAGCCACTGTTCTTTTGACAGTCGCAAGTTTCTATTTTCCTGTGCCGCGAACTGGTGAATCCTTCTATCCAGCCAGCCTTCGATTTCTTTCTTAGTTGGATTCCAGTGATACAACATCACACATCTCTTATGCAGATTCTAGTTCTGACAATGGAACCATTTGTTGGCTTGAGGGGCCCTGACCTAGGTTCAATGTTAGTTAGCCAAACAAATCCCTACATGTTGGCTTGAGGGGCCTGACCTAGGTTCAGAAGTGATTTAGCCAAACAAATCCCGAAACTACCAGCCCTTTCGGAAACAGTTCGCGGTGCGCGGACTGAGGTCTCACCTGAGGTAGTATGGGAGGGTGTTGGAACTAGGTTTTTGCACCCTAGGGATGTCTTGATGAAATATACGAAGTTCGCGAACCGAACCTGTGCGCTTGCACTACTCCGCACAACCGTCTGTCCTTCGCAACTTGTGCAACTACTTCCGCGCAGCTCTACAAAGAGCATGAAGAGGTGTTGTCTAGATCATTTATCCTTACTGTGCTATTATTATAGATCTTAACTTAATTATATGGGCCCAATATTCTCATTAATCATTCAACATTCATAACAAGTGCGCGCAATCATAAAACTACAAAGAGATGCATAAATATAACAGAAGCATAGACACACAATATTTCATAATCAACTTATCTTTTATTAATTCTTCATCCAAGTACAATCCCAACTCTGCCCTGTGAACTCAGCTGCAGGGGTCCGCGCACATAGCTGCGGACTCTACCAGGCCTCTGCGCACTTAGGTGTAGAGCCTCTTCCTACTACTACAACCCAAGACTCGGACTTACAGACTCAGAGCTAATTCATCCTCCCAAAAACATCTCCCTTATATCTTAGAGCTGCACTCTATTTATACAATCCCATGGTCTGTGGACCATCGGTAGGCTGACACATTTTACATTAAAATACATTTTCTTAGGGCAGACAACCCTAGACTCTTACGCTCCGCGCTCGCATTTCGCAGGGTCTTTACATTACACTTGACCAAAATTCGGGCTTCAAGCCCCAAAAACCTATTATAGGGGGATCCGCTGCCTAACTGGCCCCCAACACAATCATCGTGACTCGTCCCGAGTCACTCTACTAGTGTGTGATCTTTGTGCAAAGTCCATGCAGCAGGTCTTGCGCAGCTTGGGTGTTCACAGCACACTGTTCTGCCACCTGTTGTACTTGTTTCATGTGTATTTCTGAACTTTCGTGAGCAGGGTCACATTCCTGTCCAACCATATACAATTCCTGCATCTGTGCCAACTTCCCTTCAATGGTAGCTATGATTGTGAATGCTTCATTGATCCATGGCTGGATGCATGCTTTAAGCAGGGCTTCCTTTTGGTGTGCGGCATCTAATCAGTCCTTCAGTGCCCTTGCCTGCTGTAGTCTAGTGAGTCATTGAGTAAGGGAAACTGTCTGCACGGTGCCCCGAACATTGTCATACTCCTGCTGCAACTTGCGTGCCTTTGCCTCTAGGCATTATAGGTTCAAGTCTTCCTGTAGGTGCATAAGTATGGTTAGTGCTTGCTCCAACATCTTGGTGCACCCTTGTGTCGCCTAGCCAATTTGTTCCAACCCCATCTGGATAGCGCGGGCACACTACTCTCTGACTTCTGGGGGTGTGGAGGGCTACACCTTCAATCGCAGTTTAGCGATTTGCAGGTTCATCTCCAACTGAACCTTTGCCATTTCCTCCCGAGCCTCACGAACTCCAACCCCCAATCTATTGACCCGCTCTGCTGCTAGTAGTTCTGTTGGCACAACTAACTCTGGAACGCTCCTGCATGCATCCTCTACAGCTTGCTCCAATCTTCTAGCCTACGCAACCAACGCATCCCTCTGGATGCTGAGCTGGTCCATGTTGACTTTCTGCTCATTTAGGACCTGGATCGCTCAGCCTTCCCTGGCGCGGAGTTCGACAATGACCCCATCCTACAGCTAGTACAATATTTTGCACAGCAGGGCATCCAAGTTCAAGTTGATGCCTCTCATGCTGCTCATCGCAGCCTAGTCATCCTCACTTCCTGCTGCTAACATGCCTTCAGGCAAGATGAATGTTTTACTCATATGGGTGCGTAGTGTAGAATTTTGTAGAATTTTTCCTACAAATCAGCTAGCTTTGATACCATGTAGAACTTTTTCTACAAATCAGCTAGCTCTGATACCATGTAGAAATTTCCCACCTGTAGATCAACTTGGTAATGCAATGTACTAAATCAAAACACTTGATCTACTTCTACAAACAATGCGGAAGCTTAATCAACCATAAGCAACATCAATAAGAACACATATAACTGATATGGAGAAATCAAACACACATAACACAAAAGAATTTACCCAGGGAAAGCACCTGCCTAAAACCCCATCTCTGTATTATCATACAAGTGGAAATATAGTCTAGATTACACATAGCCTTAGCTCGGAAGCTATCCAGCTCTTAGTACAATCCCTCTACTGCTCATAGACAATCAAATGCTTCTCACAAACCTTCTCCTCTGGCCTCCAAACCTCCTATTTCCTTGTGCAGTTTCCTTGGGGTCCAATGCTGCCACCTGTGTGAATTGGCCTCTTCACACACTCACTAATCTAACTGCACAAACCTGAAGGAGATAAATCCTCATCATGGATGAGCTTCCTTTATAGGAAAAATATTCATCCAACTGATAGTACACTATCCCTTCTTTGATCTCAACTAGGTCTCTGTTTGAACTGCCATGCATCAGTTGTCCATGAGAGAATACTCAGTTATCTGAAAATAACAGTTGTCACATGCATGAAAGCATTAACAAACTGTATCTCATTAATTTAACAACTTGTTAAATTAATCTAACTAAACTTGACTAAGTTAAACTAAGTCAACTAATCCTCTCAATATAGAACTCATCCCTAATTCCTCAATCAGTGGAGCAAATCAAGGACACATTCCCCAATCAGTGGAGAAATTATTGCATGGTCTCACAAAGACTTCAAGTTTGATTTTCCTTAACTAATTAACTCATGGAGAATTAATTAATTAATATTCAAACTGCTGGTAAGACCAAATTCAAATTTTAATTCCTATTTTAGCCCAGGGACTGTCTAAAAATAGGAATCCAACTTGAACTGCTAAAAATAGAACTTCTAGTTTTAGCACTTCCATTTTTCATTCCCTGTTGCCCAATCCTGCACTGATGCCCAAACTGCTATTTTTAGCAGTGCTATTCTTAGCACTTCTATTTTTAGCAATTTATTGTTGTCAATTTTCAACACTCCCTCTTAATAAGAAAGGCTTCCTCTCGAACCCCATCTTGTACCTCTGGAATGTTCTGCATGCAACACATCTACCAAGTGTCGTTGCTCCAACAACTCTCGGAACAAAAAGAAAAAACTCCCAACTAACCACTCTGTTGGGCTAGAAACATACTCTGATGCTGAAGCTCTACCTGCTACTGACAAGTGCTCCCTCTCTGACCTCTGTGCTACTGCAACATCTCCACGCATCTCGCACTATTGCACCCTTCTCTGTGCTACCCTGCACTATGCAACACACTTGTGCCTCTTGCATTGCTGCAGCCTGCATGCTCTACGCTGTCTCGGGATTCCCTGCACTGTAGCTCTCTCTGCCGCTCAATCCGCATCTATCTCTACCAAATCAGTCAGTTCCTTCTACTCCACATTGGGGCTCCCGTAGTAAGGTTTCATCCAAGAGGTTGGGTACCTCAAGGATCCTGCCCCTTCTCCATGGGACGATCACTCCACATCACCCCACCTCCTACCTGGAGGTATGGCTGCATGTGATCCCTCTGCCCACCTGGATCAAAGTTTCCCCCTACTGGAGGTCTCTTCATGAGTAGATGTCTCTACTCGATCTCCTCTCAACTTCCCCTGTTGTGGCTTCTCCACAACCTCCTGAAGCTGCTGCACCAATCGTGGCTCCTCCACAATTGTCTGAGACTTCTTCTAGAGCTGCATGTTGAGAGGTAATATACTCTCTCTCTCAACCACCAATTCTCTAACCTTTGCCTTGCTCTTCAAGTCTTTGCATGCATCTTGTACCTCAAGTGCATATAGGTTCATGGCTAGCACACCAATATATTTCCACTTTCCCGCCATCACGAAATTTTCTAGGAAAAGAGCTGATTTTAAATCAACGATATCTCCCTCATCCGAACTCCGATTCAGCCGATTGTTTTTTTTTTTATTTTGGGTATTTTTCCACAAGGAATCCAAATCTACTATTTATTTCTGAAAATTTTGTACAAAAACTTTCAGATCTTCTCTACAAACTCTCGGCCCAAAACTCAAAACTTTGAAATTTCCTCTCAGTATATTGTTCTCTCCTTGATCACCTGTGCTCTGATACCATGTAGAATTTTGTAGAATTTTTCCTACAAATCAGATAGCTTTGATACCATGTAGAACTTTTTCTACAAATCAGCTAGCTCTGATACCATGTAGAAATTTCCCACCTATAGATCAACGTGGTAATGCAATGTACTAAAGCAAAACACTTAATCTACTTCCACAAACAATTTAGCGGAAGCTTAATCAACCATGAGCAACATCAATAAGAACACATATAACTAATATGGAGAAATCAAACACACATAACACAGAAGAATTTACCCAGGGAAAGCACCTATCTAGAACCCCATCTCTGTATTATCATACAAGTGGAAATATAATCCGGATTACACAAAGCCTTAGCTCGGAAGCTATCCAGCTCTTAGCGCAATCCCTCTGCTACTCATAGACAGTCAAAGGCTTCTCACAAACCTTCTCCTCTGGCCTCCAAGCCTCCTATTTCTTTTTGCAGTTTCCTTGGGGTCCAGTGCTGCCACCTGTGTGACTTGGCCTCTTCACACACTCACTAACCTCTGATCTAACTGCACAACCCTAAAGGAGATAAATCCTCATCATGGATGAGCTTCCTTTATAGGAAAAATATTCATCCAACTGATAGTACACTATCCCTTCTCTGATCTCAACTGGGTCTCTGTTTGAACTACCATGCATCAGTTGTCCATGAGAGAATACTTAGTTATCTAAAAATAACAGTTGTCACATGCATGCAAGCATTAACAACTGTATCTCATTAATTTAACAACTTGTTAAATTAATCTAACTGAACTTTACTAAGTTAAACTAAGTCAATTGTTCCTCTCAATATAGAACTCATCCTTAATTCCTCATCGGTGGAGCAAATCAAGGACACATTCCCCAATCAGTGGAGAAATTATTGCATGTTCTAACAAATACTTCAAGTTTGATTTTCCTTAACTAATTAACTCATGGAGAATTAATTAATTAATATTCAAACTACTGGTAAGACCAAATTCGAAGTTTACTTCCCATTTTAGCCCAAGGACTGTCTAAAAATAGGAATCCAACTTGAACTACTAAAAATAGAACTTCTGTTTTTAGCACTTCCATTTTTCATTCCCTGTTGCCCAATCCAACACTGATGCCCAAACTGCTATTTTTAGCAGTGCTATTCTTAGCACTTTTATTTTTAGCAATTTCTTGTTGTCAATTTCAACACGCAACGGTTGTTCAGCCTCAGCGGTTCATGTTGCGACATACTTGCCCATTGTGCTTGTTTGGGGCTGTTGTACCTGTAAACCTTGTAGCTATGCACTGAGCGCCCCCCAACACAGTGTTCTGCTCCATCCGCAATCCCTGGAGCGCGCCCTCCATGACTTCCCGAATCGTTTTGCTGATATCCAATAGATCACCTTCTGTGAGCATGATCGGGTTGTTGGATGTCTTTGTGGCTTTCCCTATCTTCCTGGGGACAGTTTTCTCTGGGTCGCACGGCTGATTGAGTTGTGTTGATGTTGTACTAGGGTCTACATGATCCTCCTCCTTGTCCCCTTCCACTTTGTGCTACCCCGAGGACATCTCCTGGCCTTCCTCGGCCTCTCTAGTATGCGCAGTTGTGGTCTCTACCGTCTGTGCTGCTACTGCTGCATCGGTTGTCTTCTGCCATGTGGTTGCTTCTTATTCCTAGCACTTCCTCTCAGTCATCTATGTGAGGTGCAGCTTGGTGTCCTTTCATTGCTGAGCTGTGACCTTCTCCATTTCCGCTAAGTTCGAGACACGCCACTCCGAAGGCCATGACTCCATCACTTCGAAGATCACATCATCTGTTGCAATGAACAGAAGCTTCACCCATTATCATACTGGGTCCTTGCATGACCGGATATACAGGTTATGCATATCCGCCTTGAATTCTGTCGCACTTTGCAGGCTGTTATGAACTGTAGGGGACAAGTGTGGTTTATGGTTGATCCAGGTTCGAATTCTCACTTCCACGAACACCCAGAACACCTTTATCTCGTGAATCATGTTCGTGTCTTTTGTAATCCATAGCGAGGTGTACCTCGCGGCTTCGGGCAGGTCACCCTCAGTAGTGGGAAATTGGTTGTCCATCGGCAGCTCCCTTGCAACCAACAGGATGGATAAGAGCAACCACGCATAGTGGAAAGTCTTACCTTACTCCTGGGCCTCCCTGCAATTCGTCAAGAATTCATCACATAGGAACTGTGCCCAGTTGAACTGGACCCCCTCTGCGCATTGCTTTGCCAACGCAATCACAGACACTGGTACTTCGTCGGTGCAGTATTTCCTCGTTAGCTTGCCGGCGAGCATATGGGTGGCTACGCACACCCCTTGGTCTTTAATACTTGCTATTGCGTACCCCCGCTTTCTCTTTTCTAGTTTATACTTGGCCTTCATAGCTTCTGCGAGGGCCAAGTCACTGCTTTTTCTTGCTATGGCCGTGGGGTCATTTCCTTTGATTGGCAGTCGAGAAATTTAGTGAATTAGATCAGCCGTGATGGGAATCATCTCCTCCAACCAGAGATACCCATCATGCACCAGGCACAGCAGCTGCCTGATGACAAAAATGGTGATGGGTGCACGGTGGTAGTGGGGTATCCATCGCAGATGGAGTAACCTAGCCTTCTCCACACCACACAACCATTTCTGCTTTATTAACTTCTCCGCAGCCAACTATGGGAACTTCTCGCTGTCCACGAGGTCCCAATCTTTGAACTTCATAGTAGGTACTCATCCCAATGGTGGACCTTCAAACCTTATATCATTGGGGAGGAGTGGGGTCTAGAGCACACTCTTCATGGCTTCCAGGTCCTTCGGTACCTTGGCTTTCCTCTTCCATAGGGGGATGTAAGGAGGTAACTTTATTGCGGAATGCTTTTGGGAGGCATCATTCACCTCATCATCTTGTGCCTCAATTTGGGTGATCAGGGCCTGCAAGTCTTCCTCCTCCTCCTCTGTTTCAATGGTGACAACTTTTCCCTTCTCTGCCATTGACAATTTGCCAAACCGTGGGTTTCTTAGGGATACACAAACTGGCCCCATCATTTTCTTATCTTTCTGTGGCCATGGCGTGTGTGGTGATTTTGGAAATTTGGCCGCAGTTGCCACCTCTCCAGGCTCCTCATGGGCCATACCAGGCTCCGCAGTAACTTCAGTGAATCACACTCTTGTTCTAGCAGTTGTCATTGTGTCTACACTTGAGGATGGTAAGAGTATGCAGTGCTCAATGCTCTGTACTTGCTCAATTCTCAAACAACCAAGTGTTGCCTTAGAGCTGGCCCTGGGGGTTTTATAGCATCCTTTGAATTTGAATTCAACCCTTCCCCCCACTTCTACATCATTAATGACTTCTTGGTGGCAGATCGTCCCAAATCTTGTTCTTAATTCGTGACTTAGTTGCCCATCGCCTGCTCCTTTTTTCCTTAAATTGGACCTCTTGTCATGAACAGTGACACCAACGGTCACCTCCCAACCTATCTATGTAGCAGCACAACCCCCTATGCACGGCCACGACCCTTGTGTCATCCTGATCCTACGCGCAACGTCCATCTTACGCATCTCCCATACAGACTCTTTTATAGTCCCGTGCTCTCTTTCAATTGCTTGGAGCGCTGAGACTATGCTCCCTACGGATAGTCAGGTGGTCACACCACTGGTGCGAGGCTTCAATTCACCTTCCTTAGTTACCCTAGTGCCAGTAATTGCTTCACGTTCGTCCTCTTGCAGTGCTCTCCCCTGTTTACTTTGTCTAGTAAGGTGCAGTCGCACCCATGGTAGCAGGGTCATAAATCCTTCTACTGCAGTAGTATGGCTGGCTATTCCTTGTCCCATCGTGCTTAGTTTCTCAGCGTAGCATACACGTGTGATTTCAATTTCCAGTTTGTTGATTTCTTCGTCCAATATCATTCTTTTCTTTCTCAGTGATAGCCAATCGTCGTCGAATTCATGAAGTTTCAAGTTCCCTCACCGAATGGCTTCCTGTAACTGCATAATTCCTTTACCCTGGCCCTCGCGTACTGTCCCAACTATGGGAGCTATTTTAAGGGGATCCTTCTCTGCTCTTATGGTTTCGTCTCCTCTTATTGATGTTGGGATCACTTCCGTGCTGCGGTGTTTGCTTATGGCCCTATAAGTCCATCGAACCACTCATACGCGTAGGTCCCAGTCAGTTTGTCTCGCCTGGTGAACTCTGTTTATGATTCTGCATAGCTTTTCGAATGCTCCAACATGGAATATTTGTGGTGCATGTTGCTTTTCCTACTGTCGCATCTCATTCTGATTCTTTATCCTTAGTCTGGGATGTGCTTTCACAACACACGTCTGCACCCATCGACACAGGTGGGTGTGCAAGCTGCTTCGTCCTAGCTACCTGGCTCTCGTTCACCGCTGGGGGCTTTCAAACCGTAAGCACATCTGCCTCCTACATTTGCACCAGTTTACAATGGTCATCTGATGTGTACTCCACCATCGTGTGGGTGTTGCGCGTAGCACCCATTCCAGTGCATTGTACCACTACTGTTCCAGTACTGCACTTTCAAATTTGTCCAGGAATTCATCCACCACTGTTACTCCATCATATGTTGGCAATTCCCTTGCCTCTTTCATCATGCAACGCAGTGATCTAATCATCATGTTGAAATTCATCGTTGTCACTTCGTGCAACCGATTTTTCCAGCGTTCTACTTCTTTGTCTAAATCTAAGGTACAGGAGCTGTCACGCTCCCACGAGATTCTCCCATTTGCAATTAGGTTCACCCAATCCTAGTCTCATGCCGTTATCTGGTATACAATCTAGCTCATCGCCAAGCACTTGTTTAATGTAACGTGCTCCCTCGGCTGGGTCTAGTGGAACTACTATGCATAGGGACTTTTTTTATCGAATATCATCTTCCGCTTCTTCAGGTTAATGACTCCATTCATATCAGTGGCCCAGTCTATTCGTAGCAACATGGGATAAGGATTGCTATCATCGACAATATCTATTACTTCAAAGTCCGTCTATGTGCTCGCACTTTCGATATCAACTGTTACCCCTTGCAACCTTCCCATGGGCAAAATCTTTTGTTGGTTTGCCATTCGTAATTAAATAGGGGACCACTACAATGCGGGCTTGCCCATATGTTCCCATGTCTACTTCGGTAATACATTCATGTCTAAGCCCAGGTCTAGGATTACCTGATCCATTTCATACATGCCAATCTGCGTTGTCAATCTCATTTCCCTCTCGGTGCACAATATATGCTTCCCCAATTTCCAGACTAAGCACGGTTCCCCTAATCTCGTGCACCTGGTGATAAACTCCTGTAGTCCCTTAACTACCTTATTGTCGCACAGGATTCTCATGCATGTCTCCAAAAAGGTAGTAAGCATAGAAGGATCCATCCCTGGCTCTGGTTGATCCTTACTACCTAAAGTGGAGGCCTCCGCGAAGCTCTTCTTAGCTTCCATGAACGTCTCCTTTGCACGTTCTAAGTCAAACTCAGGTTCCTTTGTAGGAGCCTTGTGAACCCATGTATCTTCCTCAGGCTACTTCCCCTTATCCTCCCCTGTGGTTGCATCGCTTCTGAGCATCATGTTCACAATTGGGTCTTCTTTGCATGGTTCAGACCTCATCATTTGGATATTCTGAGTCGGAGGAGGCTAGAGTATCCCTTTCTCGCGCATCTTTGCAATCAATGTAGGACAATCTATCATTTCATGATCAAACTAAGCACAATATGAATAGGATATTCTCGTTGGGTTGGTACAATTGCGAGCGTAGTGCCCTGGTCCTCCGCAATTGTAACAAATTACCTATCTGCGACCCCTTCCTAGCCCCATTCCTCCTCGTTCTCGACCTCACCCCTGAAATCCAACGCACGCCATCCCCGCAGCTAGGTCGAGGCCTCACGTTTCTATCTACATTCTATAGGCTACGATCTGAACCATCATTAACTCGTAGCTATGACAACTATGCTTGTCGTGGCCCACCGACCTACAGAAATTACAAAACAGTTGTTGGGGTGCCAGTGTATACTTCTGCAACAAATGAAAATTATCTGTCATGTGTTTTCCTCCTATCTGACAGATCACGCACCATAACACGGGTGTTGCACTCGGCCCTACCTCTACCTCCGGTCTAAATGGCATTGGCCCCCCTCCTACCAAGTAGTCCATGAATACTAGACAGTGGTCTTTGTCATGGCCCTGGCCTTTGCATTTTATGCACCACACTTCCCCGCACGCCTCTGGCCACGGTGCCCTATCCTGCTTCAAGCTCTACATTTCCAGGTAGAGATTCTGTAGTTGCATGTGGATTTGTTGAACTCCCAGCCTCAGATCCTATATCAATGTCTCATGCAACCTCATCTCCATTTCCAACGCTTCAGCTTGGGTAGCAAGTTTCTGTTGTGACAGTGTCATCCTCAGGTGTAGTGTCAGAGATGCTACAAACCATGTGTGATGTTTTGCATTTGTGAGCATCATATTAGGCTCGCAGATCGTACTCTTCAACCGCTGATCCAGATCCCAGGGGGTCTCACCTAGAAACATTGTGATCTCTTTAAACCCGATGATTGACTATGTCTCTAATTTCGGCCAGCTAAATTCTCTGCTCAACGCATTCTGGATCTCTACTATCCTACATTTGGGTGGTCATTAGAGTGCTTGATATACCATGTCAACGCGCACTCCTGCAACGTGCTCACCAATGTAGCTTTCTTAATGATATCGTCTGTAACCCCTTGCGCTTCCCACACTGCTCTTACCATGAACCAGAACTGGTCCAGATCCTCATTCCCTACTCCTCTGAATACGGGTAGCTTGATCGCACTCGCCATGCTGAACTATGGGGTTGGTGGAGGTGGAGTGGGTGGAGATGGAGGTGAAGGAGGTGAAGTGGGTGGTGGCGTGGGTGGAGGTGGTAACTGCGGAATGTGCTATTTTATCAAATTGACCGCACTTCTCGGAGATACCCAAGTGAGCTCCTCCTTGCTCTCTTGCGAAGGTGAAATTAAGGGACTATTTCCTAATTCCCCGCTACCTTTGTAGATCTTTCCGCTCCGCATCATTCCAAACATTAATGTATTTGCATAACCCACTTTTCACATAACAACATCTTAATCTAGGTATTCAAAGATTTAATGTACTTACCTCGTGGTCCCTTGAGAAAACGTGATTCTTCTTTGCTGTAGCTCGCAGTCGTGTCTATCGCAAACTCAGTGATAAATCCCCCTATTATCTGTCGAGCCAATGGTCCATAGCTCGCATGATCTTATTGTCTGATGCCTCTAGTCTACACACTAATTCCGAAGTCCACACTATCGATTGGTCTAGCTTATACCTTCCCTGGCTGTTGGCTAACCTCGCAATCCACTTATACAGTTCAGAAGGAAAGGACATGAAGAAGATCTCGTGGATTTCCATATATACATAGCGATCCAGCCACCTTTTCTCGGATACCTGCGGAGTTCTATTTTCCTGTGTCACGAACTCATGAATCTTCTTGTCCAACCACTCTTCAATTTCCTTCTTTCTTGGGTTCCAGTGGCACGACATCAGACATCCCTTAGGCAAATCCCAATCCTGACAATGGAACCATTTGTTGGCTTGTTGGGACCTAACCCAGGTTCAGAAGTGAATTAGCCAAACAAATCCTGAAACTACCAGCCCTTTCGGCAACAGTCCGAGGTGTGTGAACTGAGGTCTCACCTGGGAGGGTGCTGGAACCAGGTTCCACACACTAGGGATGTCTTGATGAAATCTAGGAAGTTCGCGAACTGAACCTACGCACTTGCGCTGCTCCGGGCAGCCGTCTATCCTTTATAACTTGTGCAACTACTTCTGCGCAGCTTTGTAAAGAGCATGAAGAGATGTTGTCTAGATCCTTTATCCTTACTGTGCTATTAATATAGATATTAACTTAATTGTATGGGCCCAATACTCTCATTAATCATTCAACATTCATAACAAGTGCGCGCAATCATAAAACTGTAAAGAGATGCATAAATATAACATAAGCATAGACACACAATATTTCAGTATCAACTTATATTTTATTAATTCTTCATCCAAGTACAATCCCAACTCCACCCTATGCACTCAGCTATAGGGGTCCGTGCACAAAACTACAGACTCTACCAAGCCTCTGTGCACTCAGCTGCAAAGCCTCTTCCTACTACTACAACCCAAGACTCAGACTTACAGACTCAGAGCTAATTCATCCTCCCAAAAACATCTCCCTTACATCTTATAGTCATGCTCTATTTATACGATCCCATGGTCCGCAGACCATGGGTAAGCTGACACACTTTATATTAAATTACATTAGCTTAGGGCGAACAACCCCAGACTCTTGCGCTCTGCACCCACATTTCGCGAGGTCTTTACATTACACTTGACCAAAATTCAAGCTTTAAGCCCCAAAATCTTCCTATCGGGGGATCCGATGCCCAACACTACACTACTGGCCCTTTTAGCATCAGCCCATGGGGCGCAGACTGAAGTCTCACCCGAAGCAGTATGGGGGAATGTTGGAATCAAGTTTCCGCACCCTTGAGATGGTTTTGATGTTGGTTTATTCCAACTAGACCTGCCTTCGCGTAGGTTGCTTAACCCTCTGTTCCACCCTTCAGTACCTTCGCGAAAGGGTATAATCCAACTTCCATGCAGCCCTAACCAAGGGTTGAAGTACTTTCATGCTGCTAGGGCAGCAGACTGCGACATCTCCCAAACTAGGCTACGTGTCTTACTTATCTTATTAACCAATCTTAGTTAGCTTCGCGTAAATAGATGTTCTTACTTGCGTTCACTTAACCAATACATTTACATACATTCGCGCGTCATATAAGAATTATAAGTGAAGTTCATACCCAATATAACAGATGCATACACAGGAAATAAAGACGCAGAAATTGCAGAATACTTCTCTTTATTGATAATTCTAAACGATTATAGACTCGACCCACCCTACGCACTCAACTACAGGGGTCCACCCACTCAACTGCAGACTTCTAGGCTTCTATGCACTCAACTGCAAAGCCTCTACCTACACTACAACCCGAACTTAGACTTCTGCTTAGAATTATCACTTTCTTACATGTTCGATCTTATTACCTTTAAACTACTTAGATCATAGCTCTATTTATATAATCCCATGGTCCACGGACCATGGGTAGATCTTTTACAACTGACATTATATTTCCAAAACAAGGGTGGAAAACCCTGTGACTCTTTAACATCTACGTGCTCTGTGACCACAAAATGCGGAGTATTTACACTTGGATTACAAAATTTGACCAAAATATGGGCTTTTAGCCCCAAAACTGCCCTTGGGAGATCCCGCGCCCAACACAAGTTGAAGGAAGAAGATGGAGGTAGGAAAAGTTATAAAGCTAGACTTGTGGTGAAAGGGTTTGCATAGAAAAAGGGTATAGACTTTGATGAGATATTTTCTCCTATTGTTAAAATGACTTCAATCAAAACTATTTTAAGTCTAGTAGCAGCTGAAGCTTTGCATCTTGAGCAGTTAGATGTAAAGACAACCCTTCTCCATGGGGATTTGGAGTAAGAGATATATATGCAGCAGCCACAAGGATATGAGGTAAAATGGAAGGAGAAACTAATGTGCAGGTTGAAGAAGAGCTTGTATGGCTTAAAATAGGCTCCAAGGCAGTGGTATCTAAAATTTGACAAGTTTATGTCTGAACAAGGTTATACTAGATGTCACTCTGATCATTGTGTTTATCTCAAAAGGAAAAATTATGGCAGCTATATTATATTGTTATTGTATGTAGATGACATGCTTGTTGCAGGTTCTAACATGCAAGAAATAAATGTGCTCAAAAGAAAATTGGCGAACTCATTTGCAATGAAGGATTTGGGTGCTGTAAAACAAATCCTTGGTATGAGAATAGCTAGAGACAGGAAGAATCGCAAATTAACAGTGTCTCAAAGTGAATACATAGAAAAGGTGTTGAAAAGGTTTAATATGCAGAATGCAAAACCAATTAGTATACCTTTGGCTAGAAATTTCAAATTAAGGAAGGAGGAGTGTCCCAAGACTCAGGAAGAAATGGCTCATATGTCTAAAGTTCCATATGCATCAGCAGAAGGAAGCTTAATGTATGAAATGGTCTACACAAGGCCTGGTATTGCACATGCAGAGGGAGTTGTAAACAAGTACATGACCAATCCTGGAAAAGAACATTGAATGGTGGTGAAGTGGATTCTCAGGTATTTGAGAGGTACCACAAATCAAGCATTATGCTTTGGTGGTTCAAACATTGCTCTATAGGGATATGTTGATGCAGATATGGTGGGTGATAGAGATAACAGGAAGAGCGCAAAAGGGTATTTGTTTGCTGTAGGTCAAAAATCTGCCAATTGGGTCTCAAAACTGCAAAGTGTTGTTGCACTCTCAACAACAAAAAGTAGAGTATGTTGCTCCTACAGAGGCTAGTAAAGAAATGATTTGGTTAAAAAGGTTTCTGGATTAATTAGGTAAGAAGCAGGAGTTGAGCAAGTTATACAATGATAGCCAGAGTGCCATACATCTTACAAAGAACTCTGCATTTCATTCCAAGACTAAACATATACAGCTCATGTACTATTTCATACGGTCAGTGTTGGAAGATGGACAGTTGAAGCTGGAAAAGATACACACTAGCCAGAATCCTGCAGATATGTTAACAAAAGTTGTAATCAGGGAGAAACTGAGAATCTGCTCAGTTTCAATTGGTCTTCAAGTATGATGAAAAGATGATAAATATCCAGGTCCAAAGTGGATGCATTGTCCAGCAAATGAAGTAGCGGTGGAGTTGCTATAATCAGTCTCCAAGTGGGAGATTGTTGGGTGTGGAGCCTAATTATCTTCTTTATTTAGAGGTATCACCACATTGGAACCTAGTTTGTAATGTGGTGGCAATGTTGCTTGTAAAATATACACTGCAGGGGGGTCCAGGTGTTTCGAGAATATTTAGTGTTTTTACAAATGCCTAACCCTCTAGATCTAGTAGCTGATATAGAAACAACAGTCAAAGCAATCTTAATTTTTCCTATAAACAACAGATAAGATAAGGGACAGAGAACCTACTTGTAACTTCTACTTTTTCCTTATCTCCCTTGACCGATTTCGCTGCTCCTTCCCGTACTTAAATCGCTTGAGAAGTACCTGCACAGCTTACAGAAACAAGAACCCGTCAAAGCATAATGATCTATTATTCATAAATAGCACAAAATCGAAAGCATGATATGCGCATGAATGAATTTAACATAAACACAAACATAACGGAAAAATATCGAAAGCTTTATTGATAATAGGAAAGATTACAACCAATGCGAGTTCGATCCAGCGTCATCCTTCCAATTCAATCCTTCTTCACCTCATGAAAAGCATAACATTCCAACAATATCACAATACTTGCACTCAATCCTAATCTCATACCACCAACATCTCCTTGCAACTCAGTATATTTCAGCCTCTAGATCTCTTAGATGAGTGATCTATTTATAGATGAGTGAAGGAAGTTGTGTCATCAATGATGATGATGAATGCCTTTCTATTTTTGGAAATTAGTTCCATGAAAGAGGGGATAGGATGATGTTTCCCAATTCTCTTTGTCATCCAAGGGCAAACTCAGAGGGACAGGTGGCACTTGAGAAACTTCTAGAGGCTTCCATTGGATGAGGAATCTTCAAACCCTCACAGAAATTTTCCCAAGTTTGTTCATCACAGGCTAAAGAGGGACTAAGTGCGATGCATAGCACTCAGTCAATGTAGCTTATGCAATGCATTGCAACCTGATAGAAGGCTTCCTGCGCTGATCTCTTTAGGGGCACTTTTTGGATGTTTTCTGTGAGGGAACTTTTTTGGGAGTAAGGCATTCTGATGACTAATTTCTTTAGGGCATGTGACAATTGTATTGGGGGTTGATGAGCCCTAATAATACCGACCTGTAAGTTGGGGTTGATATGCCCAAATGGATCTGTAACAGTTGCCCCCTAAAGCATAAGGTCATAAATATCTATGTCAGGTGAAATGCTTTATCATGAGGATAGGAGGTTTCGAAACGAAAGGTAACCTGCATCAATTAAAATACAACACATCATGATAATTTGATTTTTCTCATGAACTAGATGAGGGAGGCATTCCAATACTCAGCTTATAAAATTTCATTACATGTACATAAATCGGATATTCGTCTACAGATATAGACGTGTGATCCATGATTAAGATGACTATCTATGTAAGGCCTTTGTACATTTGATTTGGTACTCCTAAATATATCGCAGCCTGGATGGATGAAACTAGATCCGGGGTCTTCAATCTCATTCAATATTCACTCAATGTACAAGTCTAACCATGTGAATAGATGTTCTGATGTCAAACACGGAGAGACATTGTCTGATTACCAGCCAATATGTAAGTTGTTAACAGACACAAGAGGGATCACCAATAATAATGATGACCCTCAAGGTACTGCAGTACATTTTGCATGGTGTGAATAGATGATTTGATGTCGAACACCATACAAAGTCTTTCAGTCGAAGGCCATTGATTTCAACCTATCGCCGGAAGCGAGAAACTTGCCATTGATGTATGCAAGCTTCAAGGCACTGAAGGGGTGTTTCTAAGTCAACTTATTGGATGATGAGCTAATGTCGACAAGAAGTGACTCGTCGTAGGAGGGCCTTGATGTATCCCACATCTACAACACGAAATGAGGTAAATGATTTTTTAGATGAGAATCGACTGACAACACAAGGTTCAGGACTGGTGGTCATGAAAATGAAGGTTTATGGTATTTCAACAGATGAAGTTTTAACTGGATGACTTCTCTTGAACATATCGGTGACACTGAGATGAATTGGTAGCATTGACCCAAAATAAAAGTGATGGATGGTATGATAGACCAACGGTGTGATAACCATCAAACTGAATGACCCAACCCAACTAGTCACGGAGATGAAGTGGAAGTGTCATGTTTAAGAGCGACTCGCTACCACAAAGTTTTCTCGATTTTTCCCATTTTCCCCAGTCATTGCTGACCAGTACCTCTTTATTTTTAACAAGCTTAAGGAGGATAACATATGCTTGTTCTATAATTCACGCTTTGGGCAAACCCATCACTATTTGATGTTTTAACGAGTCTAGTGACGGTGAAACTCAACCTTGTCTAGATGGACAAGTTTGTCGCTATTTGATATTTTAACGAGTTTAACGACAAAGATAACTCAGTCCTTTTCATGTTTAGAGAGTTTGAAAAGGGACGAAAAGAAAACTCTATAAGTTCTTTTTCGTAAAATAATCCCTCAAGTCCAAAAAAGCATAAAATAATACAAGAGAGATGTCATTTCCAATCCTTTAACGAGCTGGAATGGACAAGCGCTCGACAATATTTTCTTATTTAGAGAGTCTGAAAAGAGTTTAAAGAGGACTCTATGGTTTCTTTTCATTTTTTATCAAAGCTCGAAAAGGAAACAAAAAGTTTGCTTTGTGGTCAAAGATGCTCAATTCGCCATTTAGTATATCGGATTCTACTTTCAGTTGTTCATCCTACTCAAAACTCCACCAAAGATGATTAAAAATACATGTTCATGGATAAAAATGAATAAAAAACCAACATTTACTTGATTTACATGTAAAATCAAATATAAAAACAAGTTTGGTAATTCATTTTTATTGTTTGATTTGGAGCTCTGGAGCAATTTTTTACCCCAAACTTCACCAGCTGATTGTGAAGGATTCTGTGGATCATTTCTCATGCCATCAGGACCAGGTAGGAGCTATCCCAGTGCTCTTTCATTCTATTCCATTCATTTTCAATTTTGAGCAAAAATTCTTAGTTTTTCAGGACCCCAGGGTTTCATCTTGCATTTTCTGGATCATCGCACCCTTTCCCTGTCGAAAGGTGCGATGCATTTCATGCACCTAAAAGGCATCATGCAATGCATAGCACTGACACTAAGGAGGGGGTGCGATGGGCACAAAAACTAAAACTAAACAGCTATTTTTCCCCAAATTTTAACTGATTTTTGCACAATTTGGATCCTAATTTGTCTAATGGTTGTGTTTTAGATATTCATTGGATCAAAATGGTCGTTACATGGAGAGAATGAGAACACAAGGAACAAGACATGATTGCCTTAAATGATTAAGGCATAGTTGATGCCTTAAGGAATTGTGGGCTGCTGAAATTCTTTCGCTTATCTAGCATGCGGCAACGAATTGAACTGCTACAGTATCTTGTTCATGCTTGGGATCCTACTGACCAGGTTTTTCACATTAGGGACAAATCGATCCCTTTTACCATCAAGGATGTTTACTTTCTGACGGGATTATCAAGGTGGAGTGCCCCCATTTCATTATCAGGATTCACCAAAGGAGGTGAATCAGTGAGAGATTATATTCATCAGTTCTGTCAGGAAGGATCTCAACCCAGCAGAGATGGAAAGATTCATATTCGAGATGTTATTGATCTACCTTTGAGAACAATCCTATTTACCCTTGCCAGACTGGCTGGCAGTGTGGCTTTTCATTTGGCAAACAAATCTTATATGCAGCGTGCTTTAGAGTGCTTGGAGCCAAAGGTATTCAACTGGTGCTAGGCAATTCTTCCATCTATGAGAGAACAACTGACCAAGGTGAAGACTAGGAAGACAAAAAAATTTGGTTATGGGTCTATCTTGATTTACTTCGCCTTGGAGAGAATCTCGGTTATGCAGCCACAACACATTTCTCTAGGAGTACCTTGACCTAGGGACCCACGGATGCAGAGGTGGGTAGATCTTATGGCTAGGCATGCTGGCCAGTCATTGATCTCATTTTCCTCTGCTTTCTTCGAGTGTTTGGACCATCAGGAGATGGCCTTTGCGGAATATCCATATGCAGGGATGGACTTCCGTGGTGATCTAGATCTGGTATTGCCAGTTGGGGTGCAGTGGAACACTATTGGTAAATTGATTCGACCACACTATTTTTCTTTTTGAAGTTTTTACTTTTTTTGTGTTTTTTGATTGTTACCAAGACTATATAAACTTGTATATGTATGCAGATGTTGGATCCATTCGACCTGTGGTACGCCTACGGGAGGTAGATGCATCAGTTCAGAGAGCTCTTGGGAGGGCAGTTCTTAGAGATTTGGACATAGCGGAAACCTTGGCTCAGCTATAGGATCACATAGAGGGTTTAACCCTCGGTATTCCGGATGTCTGGATTGAGGAGTTACCCATGAGATTGCAGTGCCATACCATTGGCGTACCGAGTCGTTGGATGAGACTCTTGCATATGATAACATAAGCTGTGACCTGTTATCATCAGCAACACTAGTCTATTAAGATATTTTATGCATTCATTTTTGAGTTTTTGGGTCAGATGACCGATTTTTCCTTGGACACAAACTATTTGTAAGAACTTATATACATCTACCTATTTGACTTTCAGACTCTTATTGTGGTTAAGTGGTGAAATCCTGTTCAAATGATGATGTGATTTGAAAATGCTTTCTTTACATATGTTGCAAATGTCTATTTAACACATAGTTTGCTAAAGAGTCAGTCAATGTGTTTAAATTTCTAGGAATATGTTGATATTGAATAAATTCAAAATGTCTTTCCAAAATTATAACTCTAAGGAACATGCGATGAATTGCTGGGTTTCAGACGGAATAGACGCTAGTAAGCTGTAGTATGACCAGTTGTGAATCTAGCCTAACAATGATTCGGCGTATGCCATGTGAAATGGCATCAGAGAGGAGTTCAATCAACGCACTATACTCAGCGATATTGTTTGTCGATCGACCAATACATATCCCTCTGAAAATCACTAACTTGCCGCTTGGAGCAAAAATGGCCCATGTTGCAGAAGATAAGTTCTGCATACTAAAACTAGCTCCATCGACATACCCAACAAATGGTTCCAAAAAGTTCGACATCTGCAACAAATGTGAAGTGGATTACCTAACCAAATCAAAACTCTAAAAGAAAACTAACACACAGAAATGCAATCAAAGCATATGTAAAGTGAGTTTTACTACATTTAATTAAGCATAGTAACGTTTAAGATACAACCCATTTCGAGGCTGCGACAATGGAATCCCATCATAATTGACTAACTTGTAGGCTCCTTTTGTCAACACATGTTTAACAATATAAGGGCCCATCCATAATGGTTCAAACTTCCTTGCTCCTAGTTTGTCAGAATCTTGATCGTAAATCAAGACCAAGTCACCTTCTGAGAAGACATGAGGCTTAACATTCTTGTCATATTGTGCCTTGATGCATTTCTTATGTGCTTCGTTAGCCAATGTCGCATCACGATGGGTTTCATCCAGATGGATTAATTCCAACAAACGTGCTTCTTCTTCAGAATTATTAGGTAGCAAGACAATTACGATTTTGAGGCATGAGAGTTCGCATTGGATTGGTAAGACTGCTTCCAAACCATACACCAACTGAAAAGGCGTAAATCTGGTCGCATTTCTCACCGACGTCTAATATGCCCACAAAGCTAAGTACAAGATTAAATGCCAATTCCTTTTATGGACTCCAACCATTCTTTGCAACATGCGCTTAAGGATTTTTTTGATTGCCTCAACTTGTCCGTTAGGTTGTGGGTAGTATGGAGTAGAACTATCATGTGACGGTCCTAATTTGGCAGTTAATTCGAGCATCATGTGATTGTGAAAATGAGAACCATAATCTGTAACTATGGCTTGTGGTACACCAAACCTAGAAACCACATGGTTAAAAAAAAAAATAGCAGTCGTTTCGCCATTGTTGTTCAATGTAGGCATCGCCTTGGCCCATTTGGTAAAATAGTCAACAGCGACTATAATATACCATGACCCCAACCGAGGTGGGGTTACATGTCATAAAATCAATGCCCCATTTTGTGAATGGGCCAATAGCAACGACTGGATGCAGTGGTGCAGGTGGTAATCTGGTTTTACGATCAAAAATCTGGCAAGCATGACAACTTCTGACAGCTAAAATGCAATGTTTGAATATGGATGGCCAGAAGTAACTTGATCGTAGAATTTTTTGTGTAGTTGTGTAACCAGATAAATTCCCCCCACAAGCACCTGAACGACATTCATTCAAAGATGTTTTGGCCTCCTCATGTGTAAGGCACCTACGTAAGATCATATCGACACCACGACGATAAAGTGTATCACCAATGATCAGATAATCTTTGGCTTGGTATCGAGTACGTCATTGTTCAGAGCGAGAGGTATTAGGCTGAAAATCTTGGGTTTGGAGATAGACCAGTATATCTCCATACCATGGATCACTTAACAAAATCAGAAAAAGAGACTCATCCAAGATTGATGCTTCTGATGTTAAATCATTGGAGGATGAGGGAAGATCATAGAGTAGCTCAACAAAGATGAGAGATTTCTTTGATTTAGATTTGATGAATTCTAAATCAAACTCCTACAAGATAACTATCCATTTAGAATATTTTCCCCCCAACAATTGACGTGACAAAATGTATGTCATAGGGTTGCAATCTGATACAATGGTAGTTTTGCGAAGGAGGATGTAATGACGAAATCTCTATACGGCTTGAACAGCTGCCAAGGCTAACTTTTCAACATATGAATATTTTCTTTCTGTATCATTGAGATTAAAACTCAAATAATAAATAGGATGTTCGGTTCCATTTTCCTCTTGAACTAGAACCATACCAATGGTTGTATCTACAGCAACGAGATACAGGTAAAAGTCTTTTTGATAGTTTGGGGCATACACTAATGATTCTCTAACCAGTGAATCTTTGAGAGCATCAAAAGAAGCTTGCACAACTTAGTCCCAATGGAAGGGTACCCCTTTCTTCAATAGACATGTATAACCTTTAGCTAGTTCAGCATAGTTTGGAATGAACCTCCTCAGAAAGTTTGCCTTCCCTTGAAGTCTCTGTATCTGTAACAAATTTGAAGGTGGAGGCATGTCAATAATTGCTTGAACTTTATTAGATCGAGTCGAATTCCATATTTTGAAACTACAAATTTGAGCAATCGACTAGAGCCAACACAAAAAACACATTTGTGTGGATTGAGTCTTATCTTGTAGTGTCAACATCGTAAAAATATTTCTCTCAAGTGTTGTGGATGATCAATCTGTTTTCACAAATGAGCGGGAAAATAATCAAGATAGGGTTGAACAATGTGTTTGATTTCATGGAAGGCATAATTCATTGCCCTCTGAAATGTAGCCCCTACATTCTTCAAACCAAAAGGTAGCTTTTGGTAAGTGAATGTGCCCTACGGACAAATAAAGGCAGTTTTTGATTGGTCCTATGCATGGATATTGATTTGATTGTAGCCAAAAATCCATCCATAAATGAAAATATTTCACATCCAGCACATTCGTCAATGATCTGGTCGATAAAGGGTGTAGGATAATTGTCCTTTGGACATGCTTGGTTTACATCCCTATAATCGATGCACACTCAAATTGTCCCTTGTTTTTTCATCATTGGAACAATATTAGATACCCAATCAGTAAGAGGTGTAGGGAAAATGAAGCCAGCATGCAAAAGTTTTTCAACCTCTGCTTTAATGGCAGCAGATTTCTTAGGATGAACCAGTCGAAGCCGCTATCATACTGGTTTGACATCAGGATACATTTTAATCTCATGTTCAACAATGCTTGAGTCGATGCCCGGCAACTCCTCATAAGACCATCCAAACACATCTCGAAATTCGCAAAAAAGAGCAGAGTAATTATCTAGTTCCAATGGAGAACAAGATTTTCCGACATGAATGTTTTCTACAGTGTTAGGCTTGGTCAAAATGTTTATAGAAATCATTTCTTCTATGTTAGACAAATTATGCTCAAAATCTATAGTATGTACAGAATTTGACAAGAAATCAATGATTGATGGGTGATAGAATTCATTTGAATAATCTTCATTGTGATCTCGAAGGTGGAAACGATGATGATAATCTTCCCATGGTGTCTCTCCTATCATCATTGATTGGATGATTCCTTCATCCGTAGAATGTATACATGAAAAAGGATTTGAAGAGGTACCATATTCTAATGACCTATCTACCCATGCAATTGTTGAGTGCGGATTAGGGTTTGTCGCACAAGCCCAAAATATTGATTGCTATGTCGATTCGATGGGGCTTGGCGGCATTACCTCACCATGACCATCACTTTCAAAGCGGTTGGAAATCTTCTTATAATCAGATGATGCAAAAGAAATCATGTTGCAGGTCTCCACTCTTGCCACTTCTGCGAAACCAGATGGTGACAGGAGGGTAAAAGTACCCATCAGGGAAGGATCTTTAAGGAGACCTACTCCAACATTCTGAAGTGATGGTGAGTTTCTATGTATCAATGGAATTCTTCCCATAGCCTATGAACTATTGGCAAAGAAGGCTAGCTGATCAATGACTATGATTCCACCTTTGAAGGGAAATGAAATCGTTCGAAAGTTTGTGGAAACAATAGCAGCCATACCATATACCCAAGCCCTTCCTAGTAAAATGTTGTAATCAAGGAGTCCATCAACTACCTCCACTTCAATGTTCACTGTTTTTCCCCCTAGTTCGATTTGCAGGTTACTTAAAATCCCATATGGAGTGTATGTTCTTCCATCGAATGCTTTCAATGTAGTTGGTGATCGCGACAAGGGCGGTGAACCAAGAGTTTTCCAGCAGCTCATGGACATAATGCAAGTAGATGCTCCCTCATCAATAATAGTTCAATGAACATTTTTGTTGAGAGCTTTTACTTGTATTAGGAAATATAATTGTGTCGTTAATTGTGCTGCATATCCCGCATGGTTAAAAACCACAAGATTTGAATCCATAGGATCTATTCCACCTATTGCAGACAATAAAGCTTGTTTTGGAAGGGACAGTTTTGCAACACCTCCAGTGTCGACATAGTGGAAGGGGATTGAGCTGGATCTTCCACTATATTATAGTTTTGAATTGCTTGAGCATGAGGATTGAATGTCGATTTGTGTACAACTCCCTTTGGTGGCTTTATCATCAATTCAAGTACAACTGGTGGAACAACTTCTAGTGAAGTTGAGGTCGAAGTACTAGGTTGATCAGTAGCCTGGTTATTCGACAACGATGGATTTCCATAATCTTTATTCCTTGTTGACACCAAAACATCATTTCGCGGATTTACGATAGATAACATGAGTACTTGGGATGTGGAAGCATTATCATTTGCAACCAAATGTGTTTCTGGGGTTGGAAACGGATCAATCAACACTATTGAGGTATTTGAAGTCTTTAAAAGTTTAGAGACCTCAGAGCGATGTGGACAATCTCTTGTATAATGCTCGTCATTACATATCAGACATGGATAACGAGGTTTCCTAGCCGCAGTAGGGGATTCAAATGATTTCTTAGGAGTGGAATTTTTCTGTTTCTTTTTGTTATTCTTTTTGTTTTTCTTACCTCCTGGTTGCTTTGGATTTTTGCCTTTGTCAGATGACACGGCATTAATCTCCGAGGCAAGTGCATTTTCTGATGTATTTGCAGGTTGATTGGAAATAGCAAGAGTTTGACCAGATGGTCCACTTGGCATCTGTGTGCTTGAAGAACCGATCATACCGTCGCCGGCATGAGAGTCCCTATTCGATTTTGGAGGTGGTGGAACAGTGAAGGCTGGTCTAGGTGCATCAGGAATTTTATCATAGAGCGTGCCAGATTGTGTGTAGATAAAATCTAGGTACTGGGCACGAGCGATAACTTGCTCTTCTGTGACAAATCCACATTTTGTCACATCCTCGGTGACAGATGGCAATAAGGACTTTATGAACCACTCAGCTAAAATCTGATCAGGAACATATGTCTTAACCATTCGACGACGCTGTCGCCACTCATGAATATGATCTGATATATGGGTGGAGGTAGTCTGTTTAAAGTTGGTTAAGAGTTCTGTTCTAGTTTCGTATCTGATAGGTAACTGGAAGTGGGTCAAAAAGGTGGTGGCTAAAATGGTGAAGTTATTGAAAGAAGCTCTTGGTAATTCAATATACCATTTAGCGGTTGGACCAGTAAGCATTCTTTGGAAAAGATGAAGTCTGATTGAATCATCATTCAAAGTATTGGATGAACACCATAGATGAAATGTCATAACATGATTCGATGGGTCTTCTCTAGGATTTCCATTCAACTTTAGAATATCAGATGGTAACTTATGTGGAATCACCAGCCACCAGGGTGCATATGCAATTGGATCATTAGTGAGCCGGTTTAAATCTGGTAATTCTAAATTTGCTACGAATGGAAACTGTCGATTCAAGTCAGGTTGAGCATACCCAGGATATGATGGAATTGCCTGTGCCATAGGTCTTTGCATACTAGCATAGGGCATTTGTATTTGGTAACCTTGGTAAGTTTGTTGGAAAAAACCAATATAAGGTGGTTGTTGATAACCAGATTGGAATTGTGGTTGTCCATAACCTGGAAAGCCTTGTTGCCCAAGTCCTTGGTAAGTTTGATATTGACCAAAACCGGTTTGAGCTTATGAACCAAGTCCAAACTAGGGTTGGGTCTATTAGAATTGGGGTTGTTGGAATTGCGGCAGCCATGGTTGTTGAACCAACTGTTGCTGCCTAGTAATGAAGGATTGACCAAGTTGTTGATCAACCATAGTATGGTAAGCCTGGGTCATTCCAGATAAAGGTATACTAACCTAAGGTTGTTGCTGGGCTCCAGAAACAAGTGGTTGTTCTATAACAACTTGAGAAACTTGAACCTCTTGACTTGAAACTTGTGGTTGCAAGGAAGAGGGATCAGTTTGTACCAGTTGAGATACAACAGACTGAGCTTGTGACTCTGGCACAGTAGTAACAACAGGTGTAGTAGGAATATTCGACACAGTCTGCATTGGTTGTGTTGGATACACAATTCTTGGTTGGGTTGGAATCACTGGTTTCCATTGACAAACTCTAGTTCCAGGTTCACTCGATTGTGTGAAATTACCGTATGGTTCTCCCCTGGAATAGGGAGGATATGGTGAATAAGCATATTGTTCTCCATACAACAGCAATCTAGTATTTCATGGATATACAGGTCTTTGATGACTAGACTGCCCAATCTGATACTGATGTGCAGGATAAAACTGTTGACTTCTCATTTGAGAAAATCAATAGAATTCCAGACAAGTTTATGGGTGTTGACCATGGTGTAGAAGTAACCCCTGAGTGGGTTCTAGACAATTATTGGTAACAAACCGGGACGGATGATTCACCATATAGGTGCGACTCAGGTGTAGAAGAAAACATCGAAGGTGTTACAACAGATAATTCTGTTGTAGTTGCATCAAAAGATACAGTCTTGGATGTTGACAGTTGTTCAACCATAGTTAACTGGCCCAAAAGTTGTCCTAAAGATTCGATGGTAACTTGCAAAGGAGCAGGATCAGATGAAGCAAAGTAATTAGGAGTATAAAGATAAATATTAATCCTATTTCCAAAATGAAACGGGTTTCCAGGTGTGGAATCCTCTATTATCTCTTCTATGGCAATCAAATCTGGTGGAAGAGGTTGACCGTCAAGTCCGTAAAAGATTTCTAGGGTTGATGAAAGTGTAGTTTCAACAGTCACTGATGTCAAAGGGGTAACAACTTCTGAATGTTGAAATTCGAAGTTCATATGTTTAGGTAAAGGAACAACAGTTTCAAAGGGAGGTTATTGAACAACTTTTGGTTCAGATGTAACTTCTAATTGAACTGGGATAGATTTTGGACCAACTCCTAATGGAGTTGTTTCAAGTTCAAAAATACTTTCTGGTTGAACAAATTCAAATTGAGTATCAACTTATTGTTGGACAACCTTGGTTGCTACTACGCTAGGATTATTGCCAACGTCCTCAGGTAACTGTGAAACTTCCTCTTTAGGAACAGATGTACCAGAAATAATTGGAGTAACTGGAGCCTCTGAAGCTATTGAAACAAATGTTTCAAACAACCTAGATGAAGAACTAGAAGTTCTTGATGTACTAGACTCAGTTAAACAAGACCGCTTTGTCTGAATTGGTGTCGCTTCGGGAGGCAAAGACAATTGACTCGCTGTTCTCTGTAAACGACGAGGTTTGGGTTGAGTTTCCTCCATGACTGCGGATTACTCTATCAACTTAAACTCAACTAAGGAATAAGGATGTTATTCATGGTCAATTAATTTTACGATGCTTGGAACACAACTTCGCTTTTTTAGTTTTAAAGAGTCGAGAAAAAGAAAAAGATGACTCTAGTTGCCTTCAATTTTTAATGAGCTTGAAAGGACAAGTGCTCAGATGATCATTTCAGTTTTAAAGAGTCGAAAAGGAATGAAAGTGACTACTCTAGTGACTCTACACAAGAGGGTTTACCAAACAAATCGCAAAACTGCAATATACACCTTGGTGATAAATGAAAGAGAAATTACCAAGGACTTTACGTATGGTAGTCAATCTTCTCGAATGTTGTGTTCAGTGCATTGCGATCGGTAAGGCGGTAGACTCGGCTTCCTAGGGATAAAGGATTTCAACCTATTGGGTTCTCCCACTATATACGCGATGTTACAGGGAGCATAATTCCATACTAGCACTTATCAGATCAAAGAGGAGGAATCACCCAACCTTCAGTGAAAACGATAGCCACAAGGTTTAAAGACGCTGGAACACGTCTCTAGCCTAGACCTCTAGATGTTCTTCATTAATTTAAAAAGCGTTGTTAGATTAATTGATGTTTATTTTAAGTTGATATTGCTTAGAAATTTGACTTTGAAGGTTCACTGCGAAATATGTTCTGAAATTCCTAAGAATGCAACTAGAATGATAAGCACTCTTTTCGTTGGATTCCAACAATGAAAATCCTAGCTATGAGGGATAGAGCATAGAAGTACTTTTTGAACAAACAGCAAAGAGCACAAACTAATGCAATTCCCTAAACCATTCCTTTTAGCACACAAATTGCAACTCTAAAATGCAAATGCATGTATTTCTTTTCAGTTTCTCTTAATGTGAATGATGCAATAAGAAAAACTAATGCATAAACGATTCAGAACTTTTTCATAAAAAATGGCGATTGCGACAATTTCTTTCAAAGAGGGAGGAAGACTTGTATGACACTTTCAATTTTGAAGAAATGAAGCTTTTCGACACTTTGAATGAAAATCAAATCAAATGCACAAAATAGATCGATCGACTATCTATGAAGGAGGATTTTACGACACTTCACTTTTTGAAGAAAATGACGATTTTACGACACTTTTCTATCAATACGACAATCGATCAAAACTACTTTTCGACAATGGATTGCAAATGAAAAAACAAATACATAAAAACATTCACCAATCCTAGTCTAAACAGGGCCAAATTAAAGAGATGAAGGCTGGTTTCAGAGATGAGACATCATTCATATTCAACAAGCAATTCAATCAAAGATGAAAATTGACAAAAACTTCAGCTCCTAGATGGGAAAACTGATCTTCAAGAGATCAGTGCAGGCTGTGGTGATAGACAGTGCGATGCATAGCACTGTATACATGCGGGAAGTGCAATGCATAGTAGGCATCAGTTAGAGACAGTGCGCTGATTACAGTGAGAGATTCTGAAGGTGTTTTTGGCTCAAATTTGATTCAATTTTCAGTGAATTTAGACTTGAATTCAATAAATGACAGTAAGTACAGTGTATTGGAATGTTCTAAGAGGCTACTTGGCTACTAAAAAGGGATAATGCTCCCCAGCGGAGTCGCTAATTTGTTTCGGGAATATTTAGTATTTCTACGAATGCCTAACCCTCTAGATCTAGTAGCTAATCTAGAAACAACAGTCAAAGCAATCTTAATTTTTCCTATAAACAACAAATAAGATAAGGGACAGAGAACCTACTTGTAACTTTCGCTTGTTCCTTGTCTCCCTTGACTGATTTCGCTACTCCTTCCCGTACTTAAATCACTTGAGAAATACTGGCACAGCTTACAGAAACAAGAACCTGTCAAAGCATAATGATCTATTATTCATAAATAGCACAGAATCGAAAGCATGATATACACATGAATGCATTTAACATAAACACAAACATAAGGGAAAAATCTCGAAAGCTTTATTGATAAGAGGAAAGATTACAACCAATGCGAGTTCGATCCAGCATCATCCTTCCAATTCAATCCTTCTTCACCTCATGAAAAGAATAACATTCTAACAATATCACAATACTTGCACTCAATCCTAATCTCATACCACTAGCATCTCCTTGCAACTCAGTATATTTCAGCCTCTAGATCTCTTAGATGAGTGATATATTTATAGATGAGTGAAGGAATTTGTGTCATGAATGATGATGATGAATGCCTTTCTACTTTTGGAAATTAGTTCCATGAAAGAGAGGATAAAATGATGTTTCCCAATTCTCTTTTTCATCCAAGGGCGAACTCAGAGGGACAGGTGGCACTTGAGAAACTTCTATAGGCTTCCATTGGATGAGGAATCTTCAAATCCTCATGGAAATTTGCCCAAGTTCGCTATTCGAAAACTAAAGAGGGACTAAGTGCAATGCATAGCACTCAGTCAGTGTAGCTCCTGCAATGCATTGCAACTTGATGGAAGGCTTCCTGCACTGATCTCTTTGGGGGCATTTTTTGGATGTTATTTGTGATGGAACTTCTTTGGGAGTAAGGCATTCTGATGACTAATTTCTTTA
The DNA here is from genome assembly GCA_031772625.1 of Pinus tabuliformis. Lineage (NCBI taxonomy): Eukaryota > Viridiplantae > Streptophyta > Pinopsida > Pinales > Pinaceae > Pinus > Pinus tabuliformis. The sequence continues at coordinate 181,058,696 of CM062816.1, read as the reverse complement.
GGGCATGTAACAACTGTATTGGGGGTTGATGAGCTCTAATAATACCGATCTATAAGTTGGGGTTGGTATGCCCAAATGGATCTGTAACACCAGGGGGAGGGGGTAGCTGCGACCTTTGGGAGCCCCCCCCCCCTGGAGGAGGGATCAGGGGTAGCGCTTCCAAAGATAATAATAGATGTAAAATTGCCTTGTAAATTGTCATAATTTCATAGTCAATCTGGGTCGTTCATTAGGCGAAGATCTGATGATAGAAGTTATGTTTAATTTAGGTTTTTTGCCCTAGAAGGAAACCCCTCACTATATATGAGGGAATTGTATTACATCTAAGTAGATCTATATTCTGAGCAAGAAGAGACAGGATATTGAGCAAGAGAGAAGAGGGAATTACAGTGAATCTATCGTAGGTTGTATCTCTTCAGTTTGTTGGATAATATAAAAGGAAGGACTGGTTGTTTCTCCATGGACATAGCCCAAATTGGGTGAACTACGTATATCTATGTCTCTCTTGTTTTATGTGTTTTCTATGTTTATATTTCTGCAATATTGTATATGTTCCATTGCTCTGTAATATATAATTTTCTAACATGTATCTCTTCATTTTGCTGGATAATATCAAAGGAAGGATTGGTTGTTTCTTTGTGGACATAGCCCGAATTGGGTGAACCACGTATATCTATGTCTCTCTTGTTTTATGCGTTTTCTGTGTTTATATTTCTGCAATATATTTTATGTGTTCCATTGCTCTATAATATATATTTTTCTAACAAACAGGAATCAAGAAAAGTTCCTATAATAACTTTTCTCCTCTTGAAAATGAAGTAGAATGTTTGATTTATAACAATTTTGGTCATGAAGAATCTGAATGCAGGAGAAAATTTCAGCCATCACTTCAAAAGGATAAAACATCATTAAATCCCAAGATATGGAGAAAGAATGAATCTCAATTAGAAAGATGTAGAATAGCTTTGTATGCAAAAGGACAAGAAAACCAGTGGTACATCGACAACAGATGCTCCAAACACATGACAAGTGATAAAGAGAAACTTCATTCATATAATGCTTTAGAAAAGGAAAATAATGTCTCATTTGGAAATGACACTCCAGTTCTCATTAAAGGTAAAGCTTCAGTCTTATTGAAAGAAAAGGTTAAAGCTAGAAATGTCATATATGTAGACGTAAAGCATAACCTGTTGAGTGTCAGTCAAATATGTGATCAAGGAAATGAAGTTGTGTTTCGATCAAACGGATGTGTGGTTCGTGAGCTTGATACAGGAAAGACTATTATCAAAGGAACAAAAACTCCAAACAAATTATACATACACAAAGGAGGACAACAACAATGTTATCTAATCAAAACAGATGAAAATTGGCTATGGCATAGAAGATTGGTACATCTAAGCTTTTCTCAAATAAGAAAAGGATGCATACTCAAGGCAATTCTTGATCTTCCAGATATCAACATCCCAAAAAATATCATATGCAAACCATGTCAAGTCGGTAAGCAAACCAGAGTTCACTTCACTGAAAAAGAAGGATCAACAAGTAAGCCTCTTGAACTCATCCACACTGATTTATGTGGACCAACAAGAAAAAAGTCACCTCGTGGAGAAGAATACTTTATTTTATTTATTGATGACTTTTCTAGGATGTGTTGGATAGGTTAGCTAAAGCATAAAGATGAAGCATTTGAAACGTTTAAAGCCTTCAAAGCTTTAGTTGAAAATGAATCAGATCGAAAAATAAAATGTCTTACATCTGATCGAGGGGGAGAATTCATATCAGACAAATTCTTTGACTTTTGTGAACAACATGGAATAAAGAGGCAATTCTCCATCGCAAGAACTCCTTAGCAAAATGGTGTGGTGGAAAGAATGAATAAAACAGTTCAACAAATGGCTCGATCAATGCTTGATGAATCTGGAACTTCTACATCCTTCTGGGGTGAAGCTAAATTTACTACCATGACTATTCTCAACAAAGAAAATGTTTGGATAAGTAGCAATCAAACTCCATATGAACTTTGGTATGGTAAGCCTCCTATTGTAAAACACTTTAGAGTGTTTGTAAGAAAATGTTTCATCAAAAGGACTGATGAAAAACTTGGTAAGTTCAAACCCAGAGCAGACGAAGGAATTCTTCTTGGTTATTCATCTAGAAGTAAAGGATACAAATGTTATAATAAAATAATTTAGAAAATTGTTGCAAGCATTGATGTTGTAATTGATGAAGCATGAAAAAATCCAAAACAAATGAAATCAATAGAGGAATATGACAGTGAGGAAGTTGGGGAATGCTTTCCCACATCAAATCAAAATGATATAGAAGAAGAAACCAATGAAGAACTAGAAGAAGATACAAAAGACATGGAAAAGAGTCCATCCAGGTATGTTCAAAAGAATCATCCAGAATCTCAAATTCTAGGAGAAAAGGGGGATGGTGTACAGACAAGAAGAACTCTTACAAGGACCTCAATCTATCTAGTATTACTATCCTCGACTGAACCTCGAAACGTAAATGAAGCCTGTAAATATGAATGTTGGGTCAAGGCCATGGATTAAGAACTTGACCAAATTGAAATGAATGATACTTGGGAGTTAGTTCCTAGACATCATGATAAAAATGTTATAGGAACTAAATGGATATTTAAGAACAAGCTGAATGAAAATGGAGAATTTATTAGAAACAAGGCCAGACTTGTTTGTAAAGGGTATGCTCAACAAGAAGTTATAGATTTTGAAGAAACTTTTGCACCTGTTACCAAACTTGAAGCCATAATGATGTTTCTTGCACTTTCTAGTTTTCGAAAATTCAAAGTATATCAAATGGATGTAAAATCAGCCTTCCTTAATGGAGATTTAGAAGAAGAAGTTTATATTAAACAGCCAGAAGGATTCATTCTTGGAAATGATGCAAAACTCGTATGCAAGCTTAAAAAATCTCTCTATGGTCTGAAATAAGCTCCAAGGGCTTGGTATTACTGCCTTGACAAATATCTACAACAACAAGGTTTCACAAAAGGTTTTGCAGATAGCAATTTATACACAAAGGTTGAAAATGATAAACTGCTAATTATTGTTGTTTATGTTGATGATATCATCTTTGGTAGCAATGAAGAATCCATGAGTCATAATTTTTCTTTAGTAATGCAACAATAATTTGAAATGTCCTTACTTGGTGAACTTACTTATTTTCTTGGCCTACAAGTACATCAAACAAAAGATGGTATCTTTCTTTCACAAACCAAATATCTCAAGAAGATCTTGAAGAAGTACAGAATGGAAGATTCTAAACCAGTATGTACTCCAGTGGTAACAGGATGCAGTATTAGTTCTAATGAGGAATCACTAGCAGTAAACCAACCAACTTACAGATCTATGATTGGAAGTTTTCTTTATCTAACAAGTACCAGACCTGATATCATGCATGCAGTAGGAATTGTTGGAAGGTTCCAAGAACATCCAGAGGAATCACATCCCCAGGCAGTCAAAAGAATTTTCAAATATCTTCAAGGAACTCAGGACTTTGGACTATGATATCCTAAAGATACAAACCTTACTCTTCATGCATATACAGATGTAGATTGGGCAGGAAATGTTGATGATCGAAAGAGCACTAGTGGAGGTGCATTCTATATGGGTTCTCGGTTAGTGTCATGGTTCAGAAAGAAACAAAATTCGATTGCCTTATCTACAACTGAAGCAGAATATGTGGCTGTTGCATCTTTCTGCACAAAACTACTTTGGATGATGCAAACATTGCAAGTCATTCAAATCACATGCACTCCACCCATCTCCATTCTATGTGATAATACAAGTGCCATCAATACTTTGAAAAATCTTGTCATGAACTCCAAGACCAAGCACATACCCATTAAGTACCATTTTCTACGAGAACAAGTGCTTGAACCAAAGGTTAAAATGGAGTATGTTCCCTCCAAAGAACAGGTTGCTGATATATTCACTAAACCACTTCCTAGATAAACATTTGAATATCTCAGACAAAAGCTAGGAGTAGTTGTTGCATCATCCTGTTGTTAAATCTAGTTTTCATAGGAAGGATGGGTTTTATGAAGTATAGTCACGTATACATGGAGGAGTGGTTTTTCTGATAGAAAAATAAGTGATATGGTTGCTCTATCTGATATTGATTATTACAGTCTAATAATGTTCTTTGTTCATTGATTTTTATCCTAATGACAAATATGCCTTAATGAATGACTTGTTGAAAATGCATAGGTAGCACGGATTGTTGGCATCGTTGAGGTCATCTATGGCTTCAGAGTCATGTAAAGATCTAGGGTGTGATATGATCATGGTATATATTTCAATGAGTCCTATTGGACATATGATGTAATTTGACTTTGCATGGGATGGATGATGTAATAATTGTTGTATTTCTGTCATGTATAAACTCCACAATGAGTCAAATATGGTGTATCCCCACTTGGTTGGGTGATTAATGTATGTATGAGTCATTGGTTATATGGAGGTCATACTCACTTAGTTGAATAGAGTCGAAACATATCTTTGCAGACTCGGCATGTACTCAAGGGGAGCATGGATAGCATAATGTATATCAAAGGGGGAGAATAACTTGGTCCACCCTTTGCCCTTGATGTCAAAGGGGGAGAGTATTTTGGTGTTGCTTGTAATCTCTAACAATAATCAACACCATCATGGTTTCCATAAAGTCCAAAGGGGGAGATTGTTAGCATTATGATACAAGTGTTGTCCTTGATGGCAACTCACTCACAGGTCAGTTTAGTTTTAATGAAAGGCATCCCACAGTGTAACAAATCCATTCAGATGTAACAGGGCATTGGTACAAAAGAACAGGAAGATGTAACTAAATTTTACTAATCAGAATGAAGAAGTTGAAGGTAAAGGATGGTGAAAAGAAGTATAAGATGTATACGCAAGTCCACTTAGCCAAAAAAATGTATACACACAGGTCCACAAAACAAAAAGAACGTATACGTATACACACACTCCCGTTAGAGGAAAAGTGCATACAGGTTGGAAAATCAAGGAATTTTAAGAGTAGAGAATACCAGGGGTCAATACCATGGTATTATCCCACAATATTGAGCAGAGTAATGACTATTTGATCCCGCCCAAGAATACCACAGGTCCTAAGTGGTTTTGGTACGGGGTATTGAGAAAGGCCTAAAACTATATAAGGAGGAGAAGATCATAAGGCCAGGTGTGCAAATGAAAAGGGTTTCTAAGGAATACTTCTATCTGAAGTATATTTTATGTTGCAGGGGCTATGTTGGTGATTTGATCTGAAATATTTTGTGCACCTTGAATTCAATGTTGGATCAGGATCATGAGACCTGAAATGACTTATCATTGAATGATCTGATATTAGTTGGGCCATATCTAATTGTGTACACCTATTTTATTCTTTGAATGTCATGATTTGGGTTTGTCTGAAGTCTGGAATAGTAGCAAAGTTATGAGTTAATATTTGCAAATCGGTACAATAGTTTGCTTTGGTGAAGTTGTTTATGCACTCCAGTTCGTCTCTTCCAAGTAGCGTATGCAAAAGAAAAGTATGTTGTTCAGGATGACTGATCTATTTGATCAGTACTGTTGTTTTATCGTTGTCTGTCAATGAACTCTTCTTAGATCTAAATGTAAAACTGGATGCATAAGGAGTTTGATATCTGATTGATTGATTATATAAGTGAGAAGGGTGATCTCTACTACTGCCTATGTAAGGCTCTGTAAATTGACAATAGATGTTCAGTATATTGTTGGTTGGTACAGACTTGATTCAAAAGTTTTATGTTCCAGTAGTTTGAAGGTATACATAGGTTTGATTGAAGGAAGTAGTGTATACACGCAGGTTGGGTTCAGTAAAGTAGCGTATAAATTCTGATGCATGATTTTTGAGGTTGCAACTGGTTATGAATGATGATGCAGGTTTCTGCATTCAGTACAGTGTTCTGGTGACAGTGATCTCATTGTTCAAATTAACTAATTGTTGGTTGATGCAGTTTGAGTTTCAAAGTTTCTGATGGGTCCAATATGAAAATTTGATGAAATGAGGCCTTCATGTGTATTGTTGTGTACCAGGAGCATCCAGTCTGAAAATTTATGAAACGTGGTCCCTGGAGGAAGAGAGAAGGTTGTAGCCTTCTATAGGCTGGCACCTACATACTAGTAAACACATTGGCTAGTACAAAAGCTAGGGGGTTGTAGCTCCCTTCCAAAAGAAGCTGGAAAACAAGAGAATCTTGTAGCCTTCTGCAGGTGTGTGCCTGCGTACTGATATGAGTCTGCACTAGTACAAGATTGTAAACATATTTTCTTATTATTAAAATAAGACAGAGACGACAGCAGCAGGTGGTTTTCACCCACATTGGGTTTCCACCTTAAATCTTGGTGTTCATGTGTGTTGCTTATGTGTGATGGTTTATTCTATTTTTACTGCACTATTTAATAAGTTACGGATGCACTTGTTATAGATAAACACATGATAAATTAACTAAATCACAAGTTCTCTGGGTATACGTTGGTTTCACTAATCACAGTAGCGTGTACACGTTAGTTCACTTCACAGAAGTAGCGTATATAAATCTATTTGGGAAATGAAAAATTATTGATCTGATAATAATGGTCCACCCCCCCTCTCAGTGTTATTTCCAACATTCCAGTGATTCTATAGAGTCCTTCAAATCTCGATCCTAATGTGAATGCATATTTCATAGGTGAATCGGCAGGCCCAGTTACAACTTTTCCTTTGATGAAGGCAACTGTCATCCCTTTATCTTCCAAAGTGAATACAGATACCATATTCTTCATTAATCCTGGTACATACATAACATCATGTAGCAGAACTGATTTCCTTGAATTCAACTAGAATTTGACGAACACAAATCTTTTCACAGGATGAGTGGAGTTGTCTCCAAGAATGATCTTTAGTTTAGTCTCCCTCTCTACCAAATTAGAGAGGAATTCCTTGTTGTTTCTGGTAAAATTAGTATCTTGTCAAACAACTAACCCTCTAGGTTCAGCAGCTACCCTAGAAACAACAGTTTAAAGTAATTCAATGATTTTTCCTATGTGTAATAAATAAGAGAAAGATAGTGGAACTTCCACTTAATCCCTTGCTTGATCTCTCTCTCTCCTTTGGCAGATCTTGCAACTCCTCCCCGTACTTAACACACTTGGAGAGTACCTGCACAAGTACAGCAACAAAGATCTGTCAAAGCATCGTGATATATTACAACATAAACATTATAGAATCAGATATATAATGAACAAAATGATAGCATTCACAATTGCAAAATCATATGGGAGAAAACTTGAAGAGCTTTATTAATAGAAAGGAGAATTACAACCCAGTTGTCTGATCCAGTGCCATCCTCCCAGCTTCAATCCTTATTCACCTCATGAAATGGCAAGATCACACCAACAAGAATACAATGTTCTCTCCTCAATTACAAACTATCAGCACTTACTTGCAATTCACAACATTCCATCCTCTTGATCTCTTGGATGGGAGATCCTTTTATAGATGTTTGCAAGGGTGTGAGTCATCCATGGGGTTTGATTAGTGTCATTCCACTTGTTACAACTAGTTCCATAAGAGAGGGGAATTGGAGATGGTTTCCTAATTCCCTTGGTCATCCTTGGGTGAATTCAGAGAGGCAAGTGGCACAGGAGAAGTTTCTAGAAGATTCCATGAGCAACCCACTAACAAATTGTCCTGGAAATTGGTCCATCCTCACCCATCGCACCCTATAGAAGGCCTAAACAGTATGCATCACACCTTGACAGTGTACCAGTCAGTATGCATCACATTTTATCAATGGAGAAGTCAGTATGGTCCAATTTAGGCTCTTTCTGGATGACTTCTGAAGTGGAGCTTTTGGGGAATGATGCACTCAAATGACTAAGTTCATTTAGGGTATGAAACAACTCTTTTAGGGGTTGATGAGCCCTAGTTCATTGACATGTAAGTTTGGGGTTCATGTGCCCAAATATGTCTATAACAGTTGCCCCCTAAAGCATGAAGTAGTAAATATTCATGTCGGTTGAAATGCTTTGTCATGAGGATCCGAAGTTTCAAATTGGAAGGTGACCTGCATAAGTTACAATACAATACATCATCATAATATGATTTTCATGATCTAGCTGAGGGAGGCACTCCCATGCTCAGCTTTATAAATTTTCATTTCATGTACATAGATCAGATAGTCGTCTATAGATACAGACTTGTGATTCTAAAGATATAGAGTCGTAATCCATGATTAGGATGACCATCTGGGTAGAGCCTTTGTACATTTGATGTTTTTGTATCTTTGAATATATCACAGCCCGGATCGATGAAACTAGATCTGGGGTCTTCAAAACTCATTCAATCTTCGCTCGATGTACAAGTCAAACCATGTGAAAAGATATCCTGAAGTCGAACATGGAAAGACATCACCTGATTACCAGCTAATGATGTGAGCTGTTAACAGACGTGAGAGGAATCACCTATAATGATAATGATCCTCAAGGTACTACAATACATTTCATGTGGTGTGAATACATGATCCGATGTCAAACACCACACAAAATCTTTCGGTCGAAGGCCATTGATGTCAACCTGTCGCCGAAAGTGAGAAACTTGCCATTGATGTAAACAAGCTTCAAAGCATTGAAAGGGTGTTTCTAAGTCAACTTCTTGGATAATGAGCTGATGTCGACAAGAAGCGACTCGTCATAGGAGGGCCTTGATGTATCCCACATCTACGACATGAAACGAAGCAAATGATTTCTGGAGGTGAAAATGAACTGACGACACAAGGTTTAGGAATGGCGGTCATGAAGAATGAAGGTTGGAGGTATTGCAGTGTATGAGACATTAACTGGATGATGACTTCTCAACTGAATGACTTCTCTTGAACATGTCGGCGACACTGAGATGAATTGGTAACGTTAACCCCAAAACATGGATGGTATGAAAGACCAATGGTATGATGACCGATGAACGGAATAACCCAGCCCAACTCAATCATGGAGATGAAGTGAAAGTGTCATGTTCAAGAGTGACTTGCTACCATAAATTCTTCATGTTTTTTCCCTTTTTCCCAGTCATTACTGACCAGTACCTATTTTTTTTGTCAAGCTTGAGGAGGATAATATATGCTTGTTCTACAATTCGCCCTTCAGGAAAACCCATCACTATTTGAGGTTTTAACAATTCTAGTGACAGTGAGACTCGGTCTTGTCTAGATGGACAAGTTTGTTGCTATTAATTTAATGAGTTTAACGACAAATATAACTCAGTCCTTTTCATGTTTAGAGAGTTTGAAAAGAGACGAAAAGAAAACTCCATAAGTTCTTTTTTCATAAAATAATCCCTCGGGTCCGAAAAAGGATAAAATAATACAAGAAAGATGTCATTTCCAATACTTTAACAAACTAGAAAAGACAAGCGCTCGACAATCTTTTCATATTTAGAGAGTCTAAAAAGATCTTAAAGAGGACTCCACTTTGAGGAACGAGTGGTTTCTAGGGTAGCAACTGGTTCCGGTGATGTTGGAACTTCTCAAAACATGTTGATTTATGTGAAGAGGCTGGCTAATAAGACCACTCATTGCAAATGTTCCTCAAAAAGGTTAAAACGACCAAGTGAAAGCATAGGATCGGCCAAAGAGATGGTGGTGATGAGATGAAAACAACCAAGGCTCAAAACGCTGATAGAATGGCAATCACAAGGGTTAAAAATTGAAAAGGGGTTCATTTTTAAACAAGCTTGAACCATGGGGAACTATGCTTGGATTCAGTTTCATGTTTACACAAGGTTGAAATGAACAAGCTATGCTTAGCTTTAGTTTCTTTTTTACACAAGCTTAAAATGAAAAAATATGCTTGAATTGGTTTGCATGCCTTCAGCTTGATGAAAGGGAGAGTCTCTTGTAACCAGATGGAAGTCACTACGATGAAGCAGGACAGTTATCCAACACCTCTTTGGCTTCATCCAGATAGACAAAGGTGAATGGTGTGATAGACCAATCACATAACCTACAGGGAAACTTATCTTGACCATTAGGTGCATGCCCCTCAAGCTTCATCACATTCACCTAAGTAGACTACTCATGGCTATCAAGTGGGTGGAATGAAGGTTCTTTTACGAGATCAAGTGAAAGACTCGACTGGGATTTTACGAGATCTAATCAGAGACTCGACTTTGAAATTGGGACCTTGTTTCATTTTTAAATGAGCTTGACACAAGATAAGGAATTCTGCTCACATCCTTGGTTTCATTTTTTAACGAGGTTGACACAAGACAAGGAATTTTCCTCATGCTCCTTGTTTCATTTTTAATGAGGTTGACAGAAGACAATGAACCATCCTTGTATTCCTTGTTTCATTTTTTAATGAGGTTGACACAGGGCAAGGAACTCTCCTCATATTCCTTGTTTCATTTATTTTTTTTAAATGAGGTTGACACAAGACAACGAACTATCCTCGTATTCCTTGTTCCATTTTTTAAACGAGGTTGACACAAGGCAATGAACTATCTTCAGAGACCCTTGGTTTCATTTTTTAACGAGGTTGACACAAGACAACAAACTATCCTCGGATTCCTTGTTTCATTTTTTCTTTTCTTTTAAACGAGGTTGACACAAGACAACGAACTACCCTCGAAGACCCTTAGTTTCATTTTTTAACGAGGTTGACACAAGACAAAGAACTATCCTCAGAGACCCTTGTTCAGAACTCATAAGTGGTCATGAAGGAGAGATTCGGTTCCAATGCCCCCAATACATAATGTACAACATCACTAAATTGATCATCAGTTGATGTAGGTATGGAACGGGTTGCCACATGATTAACTCATGGCGGGGATGATACCATTGGTAAAAATGGACCATTTAGGGACAATGGTTGACTAGGAGCTATATTTGGACCGGGAAATGAAATCTGGTCAACGGTGACAATTTTGCCTTCATGCAGGAAACAAATAACTCGAAAGAGTGTTGAAACAATAGCTCCCATGTTATAAACATAGTCACGCCCAAGAAGTAAATTGTAATCTAAAGGTCCTGGGACTACCATCACGTTCATATAAACGGTTTTTCCTCCCAAAGTGATAGGTAACTGAGGAAGGATCCTTAACAGTTGATTGGTTCCTTTGTTAAAGCCCAATAGATTCTGTGTAACAGGCACAAGCGATGGTGAACCGAGTGCTTGCAAAGCATTTGAGGAAAGGATACTCACTGATGCACCTTCGTCTATAATAGTGCCAGATACAATAATTTTACAAACTTGTACTATGATCTGGAAAGGCACATAAGAAGGAAGGCGGGATCCTACCAGTCGATTCCAATCAAAGGAAGTGACTAGACTACTTGGAGGGGGTACCATAGAAATGGGAGAATTAACCCCTTGAGTTATGAGAACTGGAGGATTTTCCTCCTGTCTTGATGGAATAGGCGGATTGCCCCCAAGCTCGTTAGAATCCGAAGTAACAAAAAGAACTTGAGCAGTATCATTTTCACTCTCTTCGAAAAGGTACGATTTGTTGAAGGTGAAATCAGGTCAACTTTTTCCTTGACCTGTTGATTTGGGTCAGGTATAGACTCATTGGATTCACTTTCAGAGAGAGTGGTTTTGACCGACGGTTGATTTTGGTTAGTCAGTTTATCAACTAGTGAAGGATTTAGGGAGAGTTTCCTGTAACTAGATGGAAGTCGCTGCGGTGAAGTAGGATGGTTATCCAACACTTTCTTGGCTTCATCCAGATAGGGACAAAGGTGAATGGGGTGATTCCTTCACATAACCTACATGGAAACTTGACCTTTCCCTTCTGTCCATGAACTTTACTATCACTAGTTGATGGCATGTTACCAACATGATCTACAAAGGTTGATGACACAGGATGGTGTGAATGGGAAGACCATTATTCCAAGATCCGAGGAATGTAAGGACAATTTCGATGAAGATGGTCTCCCGCACAAATTATGCATGGATATCGAACTTTGTGTGGCTTAATGTATGGTTTCTCATCAGTGGTTGCATTCAAAGCAATGACTACTTGGTTGTCTCTCTGCTAAATTTACTTCTTCTTCTTCTTCTTCCCTTTCTTCTTCTTCTTAGCCACGTGGTTACTAGTACCAATACTTTCATCAGGTGAAGAGGAAGAAGGGGAGGAAGAAACAACCGAGGAAGAAGGCAAAGGGTCAACTCTAGGATCAACTGGAGGTTGATTTTGTCCAGTTGGAGGTGTACTCGATTGCGGAGAAATCACGACATTTTGAACCAAAGAGGTTGAAAACAGCCATACTGGTAGGCCAATGGTAAATCCCAGAAGGGACAATGTAGCCATATAAGGAGCACCAATATTTCTGAAAGAAGGAAAAGGACTAGGATTTCCATCAAAAGGGATTCCTTGATCGGTGGACTCTAGATTTGTCACCATATGTTCCAACCTAAGATCAACTAAGGAAAAGGGATGTTATTCGCGATCAATAAATTTTAACAACACTTTAGACGCAACTTTGCTTTTTCAGTTTTAAAGAGTTGAAAAAAAACTAAAGATGACTCTAGTCGCCTTCGATTTTTAATGAGCCTGAAAGGACAAGTGCTCAGATGGACCTTTTCTTTTAAGGAGTTGAAAAGGAATGAAAGTGACTACTCTAGAGAATCTAGACAAAAAGGTTTACCAGACCAATCGTAAAACTGCAATATACACCTTGGTGATAAATTAAAGAGAAATTACCAAGGACTTATGTACAGTAGTCAATCTTCCCGAATGCTGTGTTCAGTGCATTGCGATCAATAAGGCGACAGACTCTGTTTCCTATGGATAAAGGATTGAAGCCTATTGTGGTCTCCCAATATATATGCGACGATACGGGGAGCACAAGTCCGTGCTAGCACTTGTTGTATCAAAGAGGAGGAATCACCCAACCTTCAATGAAAACGATAGCCACTAGTTTTAACGACACCAGAACATGTCTCTAGCCTAGACCTATAAATGTGTTGCGTTAAAATTCCAAAGCATTGTTAACTTAATTGAGGTTCATTTTAAGTTGATCTTGCTTAAAATTTTCCTTTGAAGTTTCACCATGTAATGATGATCTGAAATTCCTAAGATGCAATTTACAATGATAAACAATCTTTGTTTATTTGAGCAATGAAAATCCTAGCTACTAGGGAAAGAAGATAACAGTGATTTTAAGCAAAGAGCAAAGAGTGCACACTAGTGCATTTCCATAAATCATTTTTTCGCACACAAATCAAAAAAATGCTAAATGCAAATGCATGTATTTGTTTTCGCTCTTCTTAATGTGAAAGATGAAAAAAGGAAAACTAAATGTAGCAAAGATCTGAAATATTTCACTCAAAATGACATTTTCGACAGTTTTTTTTCACAAAGGGAAAGGAAGACTCAAAATGAAACTTTCAAGTTTGAAGAAAAATGCTTTCAACACTTTGAATGTAAACAAATCAAATAAAATACATGAAGAAAAGTTTAATTTCTTATCAAGGGAAGGAAGAATTTACGACACTCCTCTTTTCGACAAAAACCGACAATTACGACACTTTTTGTATCAAAGCGACAAATCGACTAAAACAACTTTTCGACAAAGGATTGTAAATGAGGAACAAATAAAAAAAAATTCAAATCCTAATGTAATTGAGGCTGATCTAAGTGATGCAAGTAAGCTTCAGTGAAGAGGCACTGTTCATAAGCAGAGAAATAACCAAACAAAACTGAAAACAAATCAAAAACCCTCAATTTCTAGATGGAAAAAGAGTTTAGTCAATCATCACACCTAGGCTTCACAGAAAATAATATGCATCGCACCTTCTACACTAGGGAGGTGGGATGCATATTGGAACACATTGGAATATAGTGTGATGGTCCAAGGAGCGCAACTGAAAAGGTTTTTGGCTCAAATCTGGAGCAGTTTTCAATGAAATCAAGCTTGGTTTTCATGAAAAATAATGAGAAAAGTATGATGGAATGTCTTGAGAGGTTACTAAGCTACCAAAAAGGGCATCCAGATGTGCTTGCAAGTCAAATTTTTAATTCATAAACTAAACTAGAGATTGACTGAAGCAGCATTCATCTATTATGAAATTGCAAAGCAAAAGTAGTTCGAAAACTACCTGGCTGGCTTTAGACTCTGTCTATAGTTTATCAAATTGAACACAAAACAAACAATAACAACAAAAAAAAATCTTTTCATTCCCCAGTGGAGTCGCCAATTTGTTTCTGGGAAATTAGTGTCTTGTCGAATTACTAACCCTCTAGGTTTGGCAGCTACCCTAGAAACAACAGTTTAAAGCAATTCAATGATTTTTCCTATGTGTAACAGATAAGAGAAAGATATTGGAACCAACCTGGAACTTCCGCTTAATCCCTTGCTTGATCTCTCTCTCTTTTGGCAGATCCTACAACTCCTCCCCATACTTAACACACTTGGAGAGTACCTGCACAAGTATAGCGACAAAGAACCGTCAAAGCATCATGATCTATTACAACATAAACATTACAGAATTAGATATATAATGAACAAAATGATAGCATTCACAATTGCACAATCATATGGGAGAAAACTTGAAGAGATTTATTAATAAAAGGGAGAATTACAACCCAGTTATCTAATCTAGTGCCATCCTCCCAGCTTCAATCCTTCTTCACCTCATGAAATGGCAAGATCACACCAACAAGAATACAATTCTCTCTCCTCAATTACAAACTATCAGCACTTACTTGCAATTCACAACATTCCAACCTCTTGATCTCTTGGATGGGAGATCCTTTTATAGATGTTTGCAAGGGTGTGAGTCATCCATGGGGTTTGATTAGTGTCATTCCACTTGTTACAATTGGTTCCATAAGAGAGGGGAATTGGAGATGGTTTCCTAATTCCCTTGGTCATCCTTGGGCGAATTCAAAGAGGCAAGTGACATAGGAGAAGTTTCTAGAAGATTCCATGAGCAACCAACTAACAAAATGTCCCAGAAATTGGTCCATCCTCACCCGTCGCACCCTATAGAAGGCCTAAACAGTATGCATCACACCTTGACAGTGTACCAGTTAGTATGCATCGCAGTTTATCAGTGGAGCAGTCAGTATGGTCCAATTTAGGCTCTTTCTGGATGATTTCTGAAGTGGAGCTTTTGGGGAATGATGCACTCAGATGAGTAAGTTCCTATAGGGTATGAAACAACTCTTTTAGGGGTTGATGACCCCTAGTTCATCAACATATAAGTTTGGGGTTGATGTGCCCAAATATGTCTATAACACTTGTAACCAGAGAAATGATGAGTGGCCCCACTATCAATCAACCAACTATCCCACGAATCTGGTGGAGAAGAACTAGTAAGAGGAGAAATAAGAATGTACTCATATTTATTTACAACATTACTTTCATACCTTGGAGCCATCAATTTCTTTTGAGGAGGACAATTTTATTCACTATCGCTTGAGGAGTCTCTTCTTCTTTCATATCTCCTATCATGGTTCTTCTTTTGATAGTCCTTTCTTTCTTTTTTATTGAAGTTTCCTCTAGTATTTTAGTGATGTCTTATGTTCCTTTCATGACAGTCACGAGCATAATGACGTGTCTTGTGACAATTGAAGCATTCAACATGAGATAATGATTTTTAATATCTTCCTTTTTAATTATGAGAAGTAGGCTTCCTTGATGGACCTCCTTTTTCCTTCTTCTTTTTGTCATAAGAGATATACGCAGCGGGAACTCCCTCTTCATGTTTTTGAATCCTTCCTATTGTAATAATTATTGACTCTTCTTGAATGAGACTTCCAACAATTTCATCAAATGTCGAAATGAAATTGTTGTTTCTAATTTTAGTAATGAAGATTTCCCAAATAGGAGGGATACCTCTAAGAGTCACAACTACTAGATCCCTGTCAGGCACATTTTCTCCAACTATTTTCAATTGATCTCTAAGGCAAGAGATCCTCATAATGTAGGATTGAACTATTTCCCCTTTGTTCATCTTAGTTTCCTTGAGTTGATATTTCAGATTGATGATCTCATTCAATTTTTTTACTTCATACATGTCGGCTATCTTGTCATACATATCTTTGGACTTTATTAAATTCCCTACATATGCAAGTAAATGATCTTGTAAGCCATCAGCTATAATTTTATTTTCTTTGGACTCACCTTTCTTGTACCTGTTCTTGAGGGAAGAGGAAGCATTTTCTGGAGGCTTGGGCATTATTTCTTGGATGTATTCCAACACATCATTGTTGTCAACTATGATCTCCAATCTGAATTTCCATGCTGCAAATTTTCATGCATCACGCAGCTTTACATGCTCCTTAAAGGTACAATATGACATCTTGACCCGGTACTCTGGTATCTGAAAGAGAGGGCTTCAATGCTTGTCTTGTTTTGGTATTGTTCTTCACCTCAGCTCTAATACCATGTTAAATTTTCTAATTGTTCTATGTTGTATCAATTACTTTAGCCCAATATATATTTTCATTAACAATGGATCAATTATTAGCAGTATAATCAATCATAAATGTAATTGAAGAAAGAACAATATATGCAGTGACAAAGAAGACAATAGAACAACCATAAGAGATAGCATATTGGTCCAACACAAGGGAAAAAAACCCCACTAGGGGAAACCCTTTCAAATCTTCTTCTTTAGTAAATCGTCCTCTTGAAAAGACAAAATTAATGCAGACATTATCTTGGTCATCTGAGTTGTCCAATGTGTAATTTGACCCTAGTTGCAAAAATTAAAAAATTTCACAGTTACAAAAGAAGAATGAAGGTTGACCCTTTTAGGAGGTGGTGGTTTTTGGAAAGAATTTCCCTTGGTTATCCCTACTCATATGAGGCATGAAAGAACAACTTTTATTTTTGAAATTTTCACTTTTTGTTTAAAGTAATAAGAGTGATGCAAAACAAAAAAATACAAGAAATTATTAAGCAGAAACAACACATACTTAGACACCTCCCCGACAATGTCACGAAAAAATGATGATCTCTGGTATTGCATCAAGAATGTTGCAACTCAAGGGCTTCTCAACTCAAATTATCAAGCCAGGGTTCGTACAAGCATAGAGGTGAAAATGTTATATGCATAATAGGTTAGGTTATACTCATGTCACCCTTAGTCATGAAATTAGATCAAGGTGTTCAAAGACCACTCCTCCAACTTACTACAGTGAAAAATTCTCATGAAAGCATAAATTAACATGATTCTAACTATAAAAGTGAGAATGCCATTCATTTAAACGTAAATGGTAATTGACATTGCATGAAAGGAAAAGGCTAGTCTATTTGCAAAAGTAAGTAATGCTACTCTATTGTCGCATTTAATTAGATCAATAACCTATTTGTATGCATCATTTATCTACTCACACTTGCTTGAAAATAGGGAATCCAATTTTTAACAAGCCTATTAGTAAAAATACTAATTCTAACTTTGTTTTTATATCTAATGGTTGCAGTGAGGAAAGGAGGTTGCAGTCATCTTAGAGTCTTCCTTAATCATTAAATCACAAGTTGGGGGACATTATTCAGCTTAACTATTCTATGATTAATGTAGGGAGAAAAACTAGTTGAAGAAAACACTGCTATAGGGTTGCTACATGAGGTGCTATAGGGGGGCCTGTATTGCTACAGGAGGCCCTGTTTTGCTACAGGAGAGGTTACGAGAGAGTTTAAATGATGGAAGTGGTGTCTTATAGGTGGATTAAGGTGTCTGAAGTTATACGATGATTAATGAAGGGTGTGGGAGCCCTTTATCCAAGCCTAGTAACCCTCCAAGGTCTATCTTGCACCAAAGTTGATGCCTACAGTGTCCTTAATTTTCCTTAATAGAGTGAATTCAAAGATAGAATTTGGAAGCAAGGTGAGGTGCCTAGAGGCAAGATGGAGAGGTCCAAGTGGATGTGAAAATATGTGCCTACCCCGGCAAGTTAGCAAAGTTCCTGCAACCATCCAACTACATACATCCAATCATCATTATTATAGTAAAGTAAATAATTATGGAAATCATGAGTTGAATTTTATTGAAGTATACTCTAACCAAAACACAACTTCAATTATCAAACAAATGTTGCTAAATCCTAAGTTGCGGAGATTAAAAATGCAAGATAATTACAATCTAGTACTTACCACTTTCCAAGAAATCATAAACATATATTTTTGAGTTGTTATTGTAGATCTTTCCAATCACTCTTCCCACAAGAGAGGTGATAGGAAGACCTACAATTACAATTTTTTATGATATAACATCTATTGAAACAAGAGAATGATTGAAATGATTTGAAACAAGAACAAGAAAGAAATACAAGAGAGGGACTAAATCCTATCGGTTGGTCCCAAATCCAAGGGTTTCAACCGTCCAAAACTAAATCAGATGCAGATCAATGGTAAACTTCTCATTAATAGGAAATAATAGTCACATACATCATGAAAAATAAGAATGACAATGTCAAGTACTTAGGCTCTTAGTAGCTACTCCTAGCTGCAACAAAAAATTGAATCCTAATGAGCATTTCAATTGGTTTACTTAGACAAAAACAATTCAGGGGAAACTTCCTTGAAAGGAGGAATGTTCCCCTCCAAAATCTCAAGATTTGCGGATCTGGTTCCCTTTATCCTTGTCTTGCACTTGGAATTCCTTGACTGCTAGTGAATTCAAGTTGTTGGAGAGGATTTTGTGATCTCAAGCTGAGTTAGGGAGTTAATGAGGTGGGAAATCTCCCTATATTCTCTATGGGTGTCTCCATCAAGCCCATGCATGGTAAATATCTCCAAAAATTCTTATTTGACCCGCATATTAATCACATTAGGCCATACAATATGGCAAACACCATTTAGTCTTTCCACTAAGCATATTATGGCTAAAAATGCAAATTAATGTGATAAAATGAGATTTTTAAGGGTTGGAGGATAACACAGTGAAATCCAAAAGATACCTATTGATGGTACCCATCAACAACTTTTGAAGTACCCATCAACAACTTTTGAAAAAGGTTTAGTAATTTCAAAAAGGGAAGGATACGGGGAACCAGTCATAGAAGGGGATTCTCGCCTTGTTATTGAAGCCCTTAAAAAACTCAATTAGGGATCCAATAGTGAAAATATTAGTCTCAGCTACAGACTAGGCCTATTACTCTAGGATATTGGTGCCCTCATCAATGGGTTATATTATATAATCTCATCCCATGTTAGAATAAAAGGTAACAGGGCACTGGATTTCCTAGCAAATTGGGGTTGACAAAACGTTGGTAGGTAATTGGATCAATAATGGCATAGTATAGAACATGACTGATGGGCCTCTAAATTAGACATAAATTAAGGCCTATGACCATCCTTCAGCACATTAAACCTCTCTTTTTGCATTAGATTATTTATTTTTAATTTTAATATATTCATTAGGAAGGTTTATGAATAATTGAATATTTGTGCCTAATATTATTTATTTTTGTGGAATATTATGAGAATATTGGGAAGATTATGAAGAGTTGTATGAGGAGATAATTTAGGGAATTGTTCCCTGCTACTGGAGGATCAATAATTAATAATAATTCAACAATATATCATGCAATTATGGCACAAATTGTGGAACTCCAGTGATTGAGAAAATCTAGGAATGTGTTCCACTAATCAAGGGAGTAGATCCACCAATCAATGGAGCAAATCCACTAATCAAGGGATTTTTGTGGGGAAAGCTTCCTCCATCCATGGAGAATGATTCTTAATCATTTTTTATAGCTACCAAGTCGAATTTTCCTCTAGGGAATGATTGATAAAATCTAGTAATGTGTTCCCTGCCATTTAATACAAATTCCTAGTATTGGGGACTATATTCACTAGTCAAGGGATTTTGGTGGGCAAAGCTTCCTCCATTCATGGGGAATTATTCCTAACCATTTTTTATAAGTGCCAAGTCGAATTTTCCTCTAGGGGTATATTTTCATGAGTTTTATTGTGGAGAGAGCTTATATTTTTGCAACTCCATTGTATTTTCTTATAGGGATGTAATTCTATTGATGAAAATAATGAAGATTGGTGTCATGTTCAGCTTCTAAATCTTATTCTCCTCCATAGTATCTGATTTTCCTTGGGCTTGGCCATCCCAGGAACCTCAAAGCCCTTTTGTATAATTTTCTTTCCTTCTTTTCATTGCTTATTCATATGCATCTCTAGTTTTTTTGTCTTTTTATTTCTACATTAGGATTAATTATTTCTTATTGTAGGATTGAGTTAAATGGTTGATTTAAGTTATTTTGCAGGATCACAAGAATTATTTCATACTTGGAAAATCTTTGGAAGTTCATAATAATCATTGAGTTTCTTGGATTAGTCTTTTCATTCCCAAATCTAGATTGTTGGACCTCCGTTTTAGCAAAGAACAGTAAATATCTTCTATTTTTTAGAGCATGCTAACAAGATTCAGTCGAATTGATTCCACTTGCATTAGATCACTAAAGCATTCTAGTTCATAACAAAATTACCCCATTGCATTTACACTTGATTTGGTTAGGTGTTTCTTAGATTCACTAGCTCACTAGTTCTCAAATTTCTAGATTTTCGACTAGTAATGCTTTTTTTTTTATTTGTTTTGCATGGGTTAACATAAGTCTTTTTGAGTGATTCCACTTGGAATAGGGACCTAAGATATCCTAGTTAATAAAAAAAATTGTCCGATCTAATTTGGACATGATTTGTTTGGTCATTAAACCCTCACCAATTTCATCATTTCACAAGGAAACTTCTCCAAGATTTTTGAACAAATCCATCCATCTCCCAACTTTGGTTTTGTGTTTTGAGTGATCCTAGACCATCTCCCACTCCAGTCCACCCATCACACACCTTTCCTAAGCCTCCCATCACCTCCAACACCTCACATTTTTCTCTCAACTGTATCCTGTAGGTTTCCTGTAATTCCTACAGGATCATCCTGTAGGTTTCTAGTACATCCTGTAGGTTGTTGGGCATGGAATCCCGCCAAGGCATGTTTTGGGGCTTAAATCCCAAGTTTTGACCAAATATTTTTGTAAAAGCTCCACGAATTGTGGGCGCGGAGCGTGAAATTATGATAGAGTCACAAGGTTGTCTGCCCTCATTTTGTAATGTAATGTCAGCTTAATAGACCTACCCATGGTCCGTGGACCATGGGATTGTATAAATAGAGCGAGGCTTTAAGTGTAGAGAAGAGAATATGAGCATGAGAAGTATAAGTGATTGAGTAAAAGTTTAAAGTGTGTCTTTGGGTCGTAGAGTAGGGGAAGGCTCTGCAACTAAGTGCGCATAGGCCTAGTAGTCCGCAACTGAGTGCGTGGACCCCTGCAGTTGAGTGTGCAGGGCAGGTCAAGTTTGTAACCATTGGAAGAATCAATAAAGAGAAGTTTACCATATTTTTGTGCATCTTTTCCTGTTTTAATATATGATTGGGTATAGTTTACAAGTATACTATTTATTTATTGCGCGAACTTATATGAATGTTTTTTATAAATAATTAACGTAAGACATCCAAGTACGCAGAGGTAATTAACTGGTATAGGAAGATAAGTAAGACCTTGGGTAATAGTAGGGAGTGCGGCTCTAGCAGCGCGGAAGCTCCACATCCCCTGGTTAGGGTTGTGCGAAGGCAGTGTATCAAGGCATGAGGAACAACGAAGTGCACGAAGTGACCTATGCACGGGGATAAATAGTGGGACCAGTTGAACCTCTCAAACATCTCAAGGGTGGGGAAACCTGGTTCTAGCACCCTCCCATACTACTTCGGGTGAGACCTTAGTCCGCGCTCTGCAGACTATTACCAAAAGGGCTAGTAGTACATGGATTTGTTTGGCTAATTAACTCTGAACTTGGGTCAGGCCCCAACAAGCCAACAAATGGTTGAGTTGGATCAAAGACTGAAGTGCACAATTTGCGTAGTGAACATGACGTTAACAGATGGGAAACACCACGAATGGTTTGTAGCATCGTTAAGGCCGCATCTATGGAACGCGTTGTCACAACAGAGGCTAATCACTTAGGCTGAGGCCTTGGATATCTCAATGAGATTTCACGAGACCCTGATACAAGATCCCAACCCGGGAGTTTAGCATATTCATGCGCAGTTGAAAAACTTGTGCCTTGAGATGTAGAGTTTGAAACAAGACATGAAAACTCGCCCAGAGATGCACGATGAGGTATGGTGCGTAAAATGCAAGGGCCAAGGGCACGATAAGGATCATTGCCCAGTGTTCATGAATTACCTTGCGGGAGGAGGTCACAGACAAATGCGTGGTACATCTAGTCAAACTAAATGGATAGCCTTTCACAGGCAAAGTGAATGGAAGCCGATTAAAGCCCTACATGGGTGGCCCAACAATCTGACTAGCCGGCAGAAGCACAGTCTTCACGCTCCAAGGATCCAGAAGAAGGCACGGGACTATAAACAAATGCAGGGGATACAGGCATAGATGCAGAGAAGCACTTCTGACACCTCGGTCTCGGAACAACACATGCAGCAGATCCAATAGGCAACAAGTCAGTGCATTGCCGACCTTGCAGCAGTTCGAGCAGAGTTGGAAGGACTCTGCGCGAAGATATCCGTGCCGACAAAGTGACTCGATGGTGATTCACAATGTTTATGTTGGGGGCTTGTTGGGCATGGAATCCCCCCAAGGCATGTTTTGGGGATTAAAGCCCAAGTTTTGACCAAATATTTTTGTAAAAGCTCCATAAATTGTGGGCCCGAAGCGCAAAATTATGATAGAGTCATAGGGTTTTCCACCCTCGTTTTGTAATGTAATGTCAGCTTAATAGACCTTCCCATGGTCTGCGGACCATCGTATTGTATAAATAGAGAGAGGCTCTAAGTGTAGAGAAGAGCATAAGAGCATGAGAAGTCTAAGTGATTGAGTAAAAGTGTAAAGTGTGTCTTTGGGTCGTAGAGTAGGGGAAGGCTCTGCAGTTGAGTGCGTAGAGGCGTAGTAGTCCGCAACTGAGTGCACGGACCCTTGCAGCTGAGTGCGCAGGGCAGGTCAAGTCTGTAACTATTGGAAGAATCAATAAAGAGAAGTTTACCATATTTCTGTGCATCTTTTCCTATTTTAATATATGATTGGTTATAGTTTGCAAGTATATTGTTTATTTGCTGCACAAACTTATACGAATGTTTTGTATAAATTATTATAACGTAAGAAATTCAAGTATGTGGAGATAATTAACTGGTATAGGAAGATAAGTAAGACCTTGGGTAATAGCAAAGAGCACGGCTCTAGCAGCACGGAAGCTCCAAAACCCATGGTTTGGGTTGCGCAAAGGCAGTGTATCAGGGCGTGAGGAACAGGTAAGTGCACAAAGTGACCTGCGCGTAGGGACAAACAGGAGGACCAGTCGAACCTCTCAGACATCTCAAGGGTGCGGAAACCTGGTTATAGCACCCTCCCATACTACTTCGGGTGAGACCTTAGTCTGTGTGCCATGAACTATTGTCGAAAGGGCCAGTAGTACAGGGATTTGTTTGGCTAATTAACTCTGAACCTGGGTCAGGCCCCAACAAGCCAACATAGGTTTTCCTGAAATGGCCTGTTTTGAGGCTAAATTGATGGAAAACCTCTAGGAAATCACCAAAATCCTCCCAAGGGTCTTCCACACCATCCAACCATCTCCTAACCCTTCCATCCAACCTCCAACATCCTTAATTCACCTGCCACATCACTAAAGTAAATTAGTTTGCATACTTGATTTTGCATGAAAAGACAAAAAGACAAAAACAATTTTATTTTATTCATTTACATGCATAGTGGTAGAAGGTTTGATTGTTTGAATCTACATGCTTAGGATAGTAGGATTGCATACATGTTAACTTAGCATTATTTTGAATCAAATCCTCTTAGGATTTAGTTAGAAAATGGTGTGTTTTAGCATTTGATTTCATTCTCTTTCCTTGTATTTTCTTTCTTGCAATAGGTTAAGGTTCCATTTCGAACATTTCATTTTCTTCAATTAGTTTAGGATTTGAATTTAGTACATTCACTCCATTACATTATGACAGCAAAGGAAGTACACATTGTATGTTGCACATATAGTGTCAATACCTCTTAAGTTTGTACGAACCCCTAGTTGATAATTAAAGTCAGTAGCCTTAGGAGTTGTAGCATTCTTGTTGCAATACCAAGGCTTATCAATGACAAAGGTTGGGATCAACTGCAACAAATCTTGATAAAATATTCCCATGATATCAACCTTCAAATCCAATATCTTAATTGGAGACCCTCAATCAGGGTGAGAGATGGTACAATGACCTTGGTGGGATTCAAGCCAAGGACAGTGTAATGATGAAGTGTAAGGAGAGGTTGATAAATGAAAACCATCACTAAAACATCCTGCATGAGAAAGGTGGTAGTGAACGTGGTAATATATCTTAGGAGGTGTGGGGGTAGAAGAACAACATTTTCTCTGTGGTTTCATTCCAAATCAGTCGTTTGTTCATCGACTGGGGTTAAGCACTCCCTCCTGGTTTCAAGAGCAGCAATGGGTGGGAAAGTCCTTAGCATTTGTGGCTTCCAGGTGGCTAGAAATTGGTGCAGGTATGATTCCTTTATTAACCCTAATCTCATTCTCTCAAGTCTGGTTATTTGTCTATGTTTGACCAGTATCATGGTTGTTTCTAAATTAAGGAGTTTGGAAATTCCGAAGGAATTATGGGTCATTTTTGAAGCTAGTATTTTGAATTGTGAAGTCAAACTTATGTGCTCTGCCCATCTCTCTGTGTTCTACATAATTCTTCTCTCCTTGATGGCTTTGCATTTAGAAATTAAGGTTGAACTTCTATATAATGTATTGGGACATGGGCTTACAAATGTCATCTACCTAATCATATATCAGCTGCTTCAAGTAGTTTGGGTTAACTGGGTAAAGGGTAACTCTATTTGGAAGACACCCATGTCTCCAAAGGGGTCTTGGGCTCTGAAGACAAATATTTACAACCTTTTGGGTTGTGGACGAGTTAAATTTGGGGAGGTTTTGTGGTTTTCTGAATCCACCGCTTATGTCTATTTTGTATTATTCTCTCTTATATTTTTAGGTTTCTTCCACTATCATCTAGGTATTTCTTCTGTGCCTCTCCGTCCCTCAATAGGTCAAGTATCTATTTGGTCGATTTTTTGGTTGGTAAATATTGGAATTCTTAGCAGTTCAGGTTCAATGTTCCTTTGTGTGGTTTGCATTAGGTTCAGTGGTCCTTTGTGTGATATGCATTTTAGTCTAATGGCACGTCCCACCTCTCACTATAGTAATTCTGATCAGGGTGGCCATGCTTAGGGCCACAATAGAGGTCATGGGTGTGGAGAAAGGGAGGCTCAACCTCTGCCAGCCAAGGTTAGAGGGTGTCATGGTATATTTGGAAAATATCAGGAAGCCACTTAGGTTTACCACTGTAACACCCCTCCCCCTGTCCGTTAGTTGATATCAAGTTCTGAAACAAAATTAAAAGAGCAAGCTAAAAACAATGATCTTGATATTTAAGAGTGGTTATCCTTAGTGCAGGATCTTGGTCATTCTCATGGAAGATACACCCAATTCCAGGAGTTGGTTTACTTATATTGTCTTATGAAGAATATCGTGGCCAAAGCAATTGGGTCCAGTCTAGCTAGGAAATCTAAACCAAATTATGATCTTTACGAAATTCACAGGGAATTTCAACTGATCAACTGTCAAATCCAAATATTAAATTTTTGTCTTAACCAGATTGAGAAGAACATCCATGGTATTCCATAGACAAAGCTATCAAACTCTAGTGCCAAAGATTTTTCAAATGAGTAATGTACTAGCTAGCATGGTTTTGTTTTTGTGAAAAATTTTAGTAGTGTTGTGGATGCCTTTTCATATGTTTAGTTTTTGTCTTAGATATCTAGATATTAGGAATATTAAGGATACCCAGACTTATATTGCATTGTTAAAAATCTGAAAACATTTAAATTTTGGGTGGCTTATCATGCATTTAGATGGCCAACAGATCCAGTTTATAAGTGGGTGGGTTGAGGCCATCTAAAAATTGTTGGTTGTGTATGTATACATGTCTGATTTTTGAAATGGAATAGAGAGGAATTCCAAGCTTACAAAAAAAAAAAAAAATTGTCAAAGTATTTTAAATTTTTTGAAATATAGAGGAAAGAGTGGGAGAGAAGGGTAAGAGAGAGAGAGAGGGACACAAAGATGGAGAGAAGGAGAGGAGGAGAGAGCCTACGAGAAAGAGAGGGAGCTCGAGAGATGGAGTTGTGGGAAAAGATAGGGAAGGAAGAAGTTTAAGACATACAGAGAGAGAAAGGTGGAGAGAGAGAGAGGGAGTGACAAGGGAGAGATGGAGAGAGAGTGTGTATGTTTGGGGTCTGAGTTAGAAAGACAAAGAAGGAGACATGGTGAGAAGGGGGAGAGATAATGAGAGAGGGTGGGAGATAGTCAATAGAGTTGCAGGATGAAGCTCAATATATATATATATATATATATATATATATATATATGGAGAGAGAGAGTTGGGGGGAGAGATAGATCGAGGTACGAGAGAAGGGAAGGGAGAGAGAACTTGGGAGGGAGGGAAAGAGAGAGATGGAGGAGGTAAGAATAAATACATATAGAGAGAGAGAGAAACGTGCAGAGAGAGAGAGAGGGGGAGTGGCAAGGGAGATGGAGAGAGAGGGAGAGAGGAGAGTAGGAGGGAAGAGAGATAGAAAGGAAGATAGAGGGAGAGGGAGAGGGAGAGAGATATAGATAGATATGGAGAAACAATGTGCATAGTTGTGGGGTGATCTATAGAGAGATTAAGAAGGAGAAACAGATGGAGATAAATATATAGATGGAAGGGGGAGAGAGGGAAGAAGAGAGATATAGAGAGAGGGAGGGAGAGATAGATAGATATGAAGAGAGAGAGCGTGTGTGTTTGGGGGGGTGAGATAGAGAGACAAAGAAGGAGAGATGGAGGAAAATATCGATATAGATGGAGGGGGGAGAGAAAGGGAAGAAAATTGCTTGCACTAGATGCATTGATTTTAGTGTACAGATGTTGATTTCTAATCTAATTTGATTTATTGAATTAGATGAATTGATTTCTATGTATATGTTGATTTATAATTCTATTTCATTGCTCACATTAGATGCATTAATTTCATTAAAGATGTTAATTTATAATCTTGTTTGGTTGAGCTTGCATTAGATACACTGATTTTAGTGTAGATGTTGATTCCTAGTCCTATTTTATTTCTAGCAGTAGATGGATTGGTATTAGTGTAGATATTGGTTTTTAATCCTATTTGATTGCTTGCAGTATTAGATGCATTGATTTCAATGTAGATGTTGATTTATAATCCTATTTGATTGGTTGCACTAGATGCACTGATTTTAGTGTAGACGTTGATTTCTCATCCTATTTTATTTCTTGCATTAGATGCATTGATTTTAGTGAAGATGTTGATTTCTTATTTGATGTAACATGATATATGGTGTGCATTAATTTCAAGATAATTAGTTTAAAATTGTGCATTGATTTCAATGTATGCACAAAAAAATGATTGGCAACGTGCATTATATGACTAAGCTTTTGTAGATAACCTCAAACCAAATAAAATTGAATACAACCTGTATTTGTAACTTTTACATCTCCACATCTCTTAAAAGTAAATATATAACTTATTTCAATAATATTTGAGTTTTTAAAAAATTAATAAAATTTATTTCCATCATAAGGAATAGATTGAATACTTGGATAACTACTTGTAAATTTAGGAAAGTTGATAACATTATATAAAATTATAGAAATGTTGGCATATATTGTTATTTGACCTATATATAAATTTCAATATGATTGACTTATATCATGTTATGACTAAGCTCTTGTAGATAATTTCAAAATAAATAATGTTGAATAAAACCTATTTGTTGTTTACATGACATCTTTTATTAAAATTGAATAAAACTTATTTCAATCCTATTTGTGTTTTTTAATTGAACCTTGAGATAAGAAATTTATTGAAATAATTAAAAACGTTGTCCATGTAATGGTATATGGGTGGGTCGCAAAAATTTTCATATATATATATATGGGTGACTTTAAAATTCAAATAATTTATTTATAAAATTCGATTGTAATAACATACACGTTGATTGCACTAAAAGACACTTTCTACAAGTCAATATGAAGAATGATTGGAATTCTTTCCATGTTCAATATTAAATTGATACATGATATATTTTAGTTCATTTTAAGTATCAAAGTGACTTGCATCATAACTTAAGATTGTACTTATTTTCTTATTGTATGAAACTGGAAATCAAAATTGTACATATATTTTACTAATAAAAGTTATGGTACATATAGAAAAATTATTAAATTAGCAAAATAATTTGTATAGATCCATAAACTTCAAAAATTGATGAGCATCCATAAACAAGATTAATACAAATCCATAAAATGAAATAATGAATACATGTATCAATAAACTATCCATATGAAAATATATACAAATTACAAATATCACATGAACATCAATAAATTGAAATAATAAGCATCCATAAACTAAAATAATGTACATCCATAAACTGTCCATGTATGGAAATATATACAAAGTTATTATTACACATGTTAATATGTCCTATGAAATGAGCTTGAAAATATATAAAAAAATGACACTCTAAGTACCACCAAAAATCCTATGTGAGTTCTGTCACTCAAAGTAAGTGTCCATAAGATGGTACTGCAATATAACACATTCAAATTCAAACTAATTAGATCATTGTTTGCACAAAATAAACAATATGAAAATAAATGATTTTGAACCACATTTTTATTTACGTATACATGAATCCACTAACCTTTGTCGAGTCCAAATGCAAGTCAAATAGGATGGGGGTTGGATCATGGATCTGGGTTTGGTGCTCCCCTACCTATGGCTCAATGATTGGGGATTGCATTGATGTAACCACATCATCAGTGCCTCTAAACCCAACATCCCACTCATGTCTCCACATAACAACGACATCAACAACACTCTACATATGGGCCTATGTACACAATGGCAAGGAAAAATTATAATTAGTCTACAAATTAATTAGCATATATGTGTAACTTAAAAAAAAAAAAAAAAATGTTGAAATCTTAGGAATAAAAAAGTTTACCTCAACTGTTGGTCCATGTGGTTGTACATAGTGACTCTCCTCCACATTAGTGAACATATGAGGTGGAGGTGGAGGAGAATCCATGGAAGCATTATTTGGTCGAGGATGGGATGGCTAATCAACTACCCCTCAGATGACCTCATAAGCTCATCCATGTAGTTGGGATGTCTCTACATGTTATCATGAAATTATTAATATAAATGCAATCTAATACAAGCTAGAAATTTTAATATAAATAATTATGCATAATTTGATAATAAGTGTCAAAATTTTCATATATATATATATATATATATATATATATATACCTGGTATGTGTCATGCAAGTTGTGCACACTCCAAGTCTCATGAATGGCATCACAATTCATACATGTATATTTCAAAAGTTGGTCAAAAAGTAAAGTCACGAGATATGAATCATCATATAAGGGCACTGGAGGGTCACGAAGTGATGGTGGTGGTATCTTAATCTCTCCATATAATGCAACACATGCACCAGCTAATGAAATTCGCATGTTGTCTGCAATAGTATCCTTGGTCTCACCATCGAGTTGCGACAACTCCTCTAGTTCTATAGGTAATACCAAGCTCTGAGACATTAGTGGCAAGAATCTCGAAGGTGGTGGTACATTGCCCAGGGTCACTCTAAACCCCCTCGTGCTCATAGGAACATCCCAAGTCAGCTCCATAATAATGAGATCAGGTATTAGTGTAATCCGACCTCATATGTAACACGAACTCTACATATAAATGCTTGGAAACATAAATGGCACCCTGGTCATGGTGTGGGAACTGACCCCAAGCTCCAATGAATCTATCATACACAAAAGGGTTTACATTAACATTCCTAAAATATTTTAGTGGAATCAGACCTCTATGTCTAGCGAGGATATCTCGACAAATGTCGAACAACTCCCCACGAATATCAATGTTTTTGGTGACCTCTTTCACCACCTCCAAAGAATCCGAGCCTCTAACCTCGTGCCTCCTAATCCTTTGTATGGGCTATAAATGTGGCCTTGTGGGCTCGACCTCTAGTATGTCTATATCAACGTATTGCTGCTATCTAGCATCAAAGCCAATGTAATATGAGTCAGTGAATTGGCATGGATCTTCTTTATCTCTGTTGTGATCAATGTATGACGGGTCGTAACATCCTCTAATATGATCTAAGTTGTAGCATTATCCCATGGAGGGATCGATGTTGCACTATGATCCTCAACTTTGGTCTGATGAAGGCTTGTAAATCATAAATATAATTTAACATATATATAATTAATAAACTAGAAGTATAATAACATATACATTAAATTGGTATTTGAGAATCACCGCTATTTGAAGTTTAGAATTGGTCTCGAGAATCGAAAATGGCCTCAGCTGTGCACGAGGGCGAGAACGACTTAGGACAGCATTCGGGAGGAGGAGGGCAGTTCAGTTCCAGCCCCAACGCTCCGAGCGGCAACCCTTCAGTGGGCCAAAAGCGAGGTCGCGAGGTCAAGCTCGGGGACGCTCCGGCCGACAAGAAATGGCCCGAATGGCCCGGGGAGACGGTGTTCAGGCTGATTGTTCAGGTGCAAAAGGTGGGGAGTATCATTGGGCAGAAAGGAGAGCTCGTGAAGAAAATGTGCGAAGAGACCAGGGCGCGCATAAAGATTCTCGAGGGTGTTGCAGGGACGAAGGATCGTGTGTTTGGAAATGGATCTGTGCGCTTTTGCCATGAACCAGAGCAGGAGATCTCAACATTCGCATGGTCTTTGTATGGATCTGGGGCAAACACTCGCTCTCCGAAACGCAGTCTTAGCTTCAGATCTGACAAAGATCTGCCAGATCCGATCATCCAGAAGGCAGAAAACCCCAGATCTGCTGCTAATCAATCAGATCGGGCTCTCATCAAGCAGATCGGCCAAGATCTTGCAAGTCTGCTCCCCCGGATGGGAAATAGCCACGGCAGATCTACTCTAGGAAGCTCAAGAAGCCCTAGCATGGGGTCAAGGCCCTTATCTGACTCCTTTCAGATACAAATTTCTCAGCCTTCAGGCAGAACCATCATGCAATGGGTTAGCCCTTCAGATCTGGTGCAGGAACTCAAACTGAATCTAGAGTGCAGAATGGGGATCCCATCAAGCCTTCTACGACTTCTCTTTCAAGGTAAATAACTTGAAGACCCTCTTCCCCTCTCTGCTTACAGCATTTCCAGGAACAGCTCTGTGGTGGTGACCCTTCGTTTGAGAGGAGGTGCAGCGGGACAGTCATCCTCTACTCGGCCTTTCTCATACAAAGACGCAGTTCACTCTGAGAACCCCAAACCCCCGGAAGCCCTTAAATCTAAGGCCTTCTTGGTTGACAAGATTGAAGAAGTTCCCTCTGTTGAACTCATACATGAAGATCTGGCTTCCCAGCTTCAAGAATTTGCAGAAAGAGCCATCATTTGCAGATTTAATGGATTATGGCCGCGATCTCAGGATCTCTATGCATGGATCCATGCAAACTGGACACATCATTGTAAGATCTTCTTTTGTTCGAAAGGTTACTTCATTGTTCTATTTGATAATAGTAAGCATTATGAAAAGGCCTTAGCAGAAGGCCCTTGGTTCATGGGAACTGCAGGGCTATTCTTGACTCCTTGGTTCCCAGATTTTGATCCAGCTACTGCAGTCATTACTAAGACACCGGTATGGATTCGGCTTCCAAACTTACCTGCCCACCTATGGAGTACTCGTGTCTTCAGAGCTACAGGAGACACCTTGGGCAACTTCATCAATGGAGATTTTTGGCGGGAATCCAAAGGTCTCTACTCATATGCAAGAATATGTGTGGAGTTAGACCTGAGCAAAGGTCTTCCAGAACAAATCAATCTCAAGATAAACGACTTTTCTGGACCCAGACACTGGATTACGAGAATACTGCTTTTCAGCGCCACCATTGCCACCAATCTGGGCATTTGCAGAATACATACCCATCTCGCCCGGCAAAAAAGAACAAGGCCAACGTCTCCAAGCCCAAGTCCAAACGATGGGCTCCTTGCTCTCCTCCTCCAGTCGTGGATTCTGATTCCTCCAGCTCTGAAGATGAAGATAGCGATGAAGAATTGAATCAGGCCCCTCATTTCGTGGCCCCTTCCACCGATGGTCTGGCGCCTTCCTCTGACTCAGCCATTGCTCAGAAACGTGTCCATTTGTCCTCCTCCTCGGATTCAGAAAAGGAGGGCTCCCCTGTGGAGGACCCCAATCTTCAAGTTGTAATCGCTCATCCACCCCAAAATGGTTGGGTTGAAGTTAAAAAAAGGAAAGGGAAAAAGCTTCGTGTTGAAGCCTCTACCCTTTCAGGGTAGTATTCAATGCTTCTTTAAGCTCCCAGTGAATTGTTGTAACTCCTTGCTTGCTTAACTCCTTCTCCAGAACCGAGGTTGATAGTCCTATCATTTCCGGTTGCCGATATCCTGCCTCTCTGGAATATATCCTCTTGTACAATATTTTTCTGCTTAATAGAATTAGTCTTAATCGAGAAAAAAAAAACATATACATTAAATTCAAACACATCAGTTGAAGACAATTTGAAAATTAAGGATAATTTCAAAACATAAACACATAAAGTTTAAAGAGGATTTTAAAATGCGGGAGGCGAATAAGGTCCACTATATGTAGCATGGTCATCAAAAAAGATAAAAACACTACCTTTGACACTCTGACTAGTGTCAAAGGCAAGATCTATGAGGGGAACATGAACTCTCGGTGAGATACATAATCTATCACGAGCCCAGCCACATATAACATAACCTCTCGTACTGCGATGGCCTGCAGTTAGGGTGTGTATATGGGATGCCTCAACATATTACATATAATGCATATAAACTAATCCAGGAAAAAAATGTTGACAAAAAATCCATTTCTAAGCTCAAGCAGAATAATCTAGCCTGAAGACCTAAACATGAGTCCATTTTTTGATAATTTATCAACCAAAGTATTGAGTTCCCTATAAATGCAATTGAAAGAAGTGATCAAATCTACCTTCACACTTTTTCTCATTTCTAAATAA
This sequence comes from Pinus tabuliformis, assembly GCA_031772625.1. Taxonomy (NCBI): domain Eukaryota; kingdom Viridiplantae; phylum Streptophyta; class Pinopsida; order Pinales; family Pinaceae; genus Pinus; species Pinus tabuliformis. The sequence goes on along the minus strand of CM062816.1, from coordinate 181,025,539 downwards.
TGCATTTTATTCATAGCGCATAAATATGTAAATATATATGTAAAAAATCGAAACAAACCTATTTACAAAACTTATAAAATGCCATGCCAATTAAATGCTACAATAGAATTTAAATTCTTAATGTTTGATTTGACACGACATGTACTATGTGTAAGCACATGAAAACAATGTTTCTTTTACAACACACTACATAATGAAACAATATGGTACAACTTAGAAAAGTGTCTAAATGTTTTTATTCACTAGACCCAATGTTATTTTCATAATGGATTTAATGTATTTATCAATGATGCATTGTTGAAACATAAACTTATATATGCAGTTATATAATTATATATAGTTATAGTTATATAGTTATATTTAAATAATTATATAGTTACATGCTATGTTTTATATATATATATATATATATATATATATATATATATAGATATATATATATATATAGATATATATATCTTATTAATTAAATAACAAAATTAACATAATAGTTAAGCATAATTATGAATTATGTAATGATGGGGCCAGCCCACGTGGTCCCGCCGTTCCAAAGCGGACGTGTAACACTCTTATGAACCGAACAGTATTACAATTGATTTGGTAATAAATATGGATTGATTTACAATCACCTTGGGTTACGGCATGTACTGTGATGGTCTATCGGGCGGACAACTGTCCCTCCTCGAGATCTTGGAAAGTTGCCTCGGCTTGGGTTTTACCCTGTTCGTGCCCTTTGGGTTGTCATTGTTACCCTAGTCGTTTAGCTCTGCAGTCTCTGGCGATTTTCTTTGTGACTGTTGTAATGTCCGCGGTGAGGTATGCGAACCCTGCCTGCTCGGTCGACTGTGTAGCAAGCATTTGGTTGCGGTTCTATTGTTCCAAGTCTGGGCCTGTATGTTTTCGACTGTCTGGTGTCGCTTTGGTAAGGTTCGAGCTACGGTACTGTTTATATATATGTTTCCTCTGTCGTTGTGGTGTTTTTCTTTCCGGCTTTGATGTTTGTCACGGTGCTTTTAGTCCACTGTCTGTTCGTTTCTCTCAAGAGTCCATGGTTATTCGAGAACTGTAAAGTTAATGGAACATTGGTTACAGTCCCGGTTCGTCAGCCTCCAAGTTCGATGGGTTGCGTGGCTTGCTCTGTTCGTCCCTCTGCTATCTTAGCTGGTAAGCTCCCGTTCTTTGCCAGACTTTGTTTTCACTGTTTGTTTTGAGACTAACAGCCCGGCTCCTCTATGAGCAGGGGTTCGTCCGTTTGAGGGGTTTGCTCTGCAGCTGCGGCTCACCTTCTGGTAATGTTTCTTGTTTACTCTCTCAGTAATCCCTTTCAGTTTCTAAGCTTCTTGGTTTTCTTCGATGGTTGGTAACTAACCCTTTCTCTATTCGTCCCTATGCAGGTAGGGCCGTTCATTGGGTCGAACGCGTTGGGCTTCCGACCAATCTGGATAGCATACGGGTAGAATTGTTCTTTACTTTGGCTATACTAGGTTGGATTCTTGTATGGACTGTTGGTTTGTTTGTTGGGTACTGTATTGGGTAACTTCTTACTACGGGCTTTTGAACATAACCCTGTCAGTCCCTATGCCTGTGAACTGGGTAGGGTTTGAAGCTACGTTGAACAATAATTTGTAATGCTGAGATGGACTTTTAATAATTATATTTATTCCGTGAATTTATGTGGAAAGAAAATCTTGAATCGCCCTTATGGTTTCGTTTGCATACCTTTGAAAATGTATTTGCCTGAGACACTGTAACTGCGTGGCCTGTGGCAGTTGGTGTCACCTTTCGGTTGTTTATTTGTCCTTCCGCTCGGTTCGAAGTCTGTCAAGAATATGTAATAGGTTTTGCAACATAAAAAATAAAATAGAAACACAGCATTGAATTGTACAATTTTTCTTTTGAGGACGCACGTAGGGACTGTTTGTGCACTGAAAACAAAAATGAATATATTTCTTTCTGTTCTTTTTCTTTTTCACTTTCGAACCCCTCTTGGGCTTGTTTTCCTCCGTTTTGTATCATTGTTCTCAAGCAGTTGGATAACTGCTGTTAGTTTTTCTGTTGTCAGTTACATCAGTTATTTCATATTTGAAATTTATTCATGACTAGCATGTTTCCCTTTGTTTGTATTTACAACAGTATATAACTGTTCGGCAACTAATGATTCTAACTAATACTACTATTCCTAATTAGAACTCGTTACATTATTCTAGGCATTTTAAACAGAAAACAAAAACAACAGATAATAAAAATAAATAAATAAAAAATAGACATGTCGTCCGTTCTGTGAACTGTGTTCTCCATCCTTCTCAGAAACCATGTCAACCTTCTATCCCCGCCCTGTTAACCAGATGCTCCTGCATCAGGCTCCCGGGGTAAAAGAATTTCATGGCTCCGTTCCATGAGTTCCTCCACCGAATAACCAGCCTTCTGTATCTGTGCCGCGTCGAGCCATGAGCTGTCCTCCATTGGACGGTCTCTCCACTTGACGAGGTAACGCAGATATTCCTTCCTGCGCGTCTTCTTGGCTACCTGGGTGCTGAGGATCCCTTCAATCTCATGGGTCCGGGCCGAAGGTAACTGTTTCTTCCAAGAACTGCCTCCAAATTTGGTGTCCCGTTCTGGCTGTACCGCACTATCATCCTCTGCTTGGGCATTATATGGGAACAGATCCGCCACATTAAAAATAGGTGATATGCCTATGTCCGGTGGCAGCTGAATCTCGTAAGCGTTGGCTGAAAACTTCCGTAGGATCTTGCATGGACCAATTTTCTTATATTTTAACTTATTATATGTGCCCTTAGGAAACCGTTCCCGGTGCAGATGCGCAAGGACCTCGTCTCCAACATTAAAATGCACCTCTCGTCGCTTTGAGTCTGCTTGCTGCTTGTATTTCTGTACGCTGTCCTGCAACCTTAGTTTGACTTTTTCATGAAGCTCGCTCATTGCTTCTGCAAAATCTTCCCCATCCGCGCTTCTCCATTCCAGCTTTCCCAAATCTCGCAGTTCATGTATTCCCCGAGGATGCATGCCATACAAAATCTGGAATGGGCTAAGTCCGGTGCTACGATTGGGTGAATCGTTATAAGCGAATTCTGCCTGGGCAAGAGCTCGATCCCATAATCGTGAATTTTCTCCAGTCAAACTCCGTAATAAATTCCCCAAGCTCCTGTTCACCACCTCCGTTTGTCCATCAGTCTGCGGATGATACGCAGAGCTGAAATTCAATTGCGTGCCCAACTTTTTCCACAGGGTGCGCCAAAAGTGCCCTGTGAACTTTACATCCCTGTCTGAAATGATAGTTCTGGGTAGGCCATGTAATCTAACAACTTCCGTGAAAAACAGGTGTGCCACGTACGTGGCGTCACTAGTTTTCCGGCAAGGAATAAAATGAGCCATTTTTGAAAATCTATCTACCACCACCATTACCGAATCATACCCCCGCTGTGTTCTAGGCAGTCCGAGAACAAAGTCAATGCTGACCGAGTCCCATGGCCTGCTTGGAACAGGTAGTGGTGTGTAAAGTCCAGTATTCTGACTGTGTCCTTTTGACAGTTGGCAGACTTTACACCTGTTTACAAATCTTTGTACATCCCTGCTCATTTTAGGCCAATAATAAAAATGTCCGAGTTGCTCCAAAGTTTTGTTGATGCCAAAATGTCCTGCTAATCCACCACTATACTTCTCCCGTACTATATTCTCCCTCATTGAACAGTCCAGGATACATAATTTCCCACCTCGGAACAATAATCCTTCCTGTAAATTATAGTCTAACCATGGGCTTGCGTTCCTCAATACGGGATTTTGGCAGGCTTCAAAAGCTTCCTTGAAATCTGTGTCCGTCTGATACAAATCTTTCAGATGTTCGAATCCCATCACCTGTATGCTACTTTCCTGTAAGAGCAAGGCTCTTCTGCTCAAAGCATCTGCCACTTTGTTGGCTTGCCCACTTATGTGTTTTAACACAAAAGTAAAACTCTGCAAGTATTCTACCCACTTGGCGTGCTTATGGTTTAACTTGTGCTGCTGCATTACATATTGTAATGCCGAATTATCAGAAAACAAAACGAACTCATTGCCCAGCAGGTAGTGTCTCCAATGTTTTAAAGCTTGGACCACTGCATAAAATTCCTTGTCATATGAGGAATATTTCTGCCGACTCTCATTTAGTTTTTCACTAAAAAATGCCACTGGTCTGTCTTCCTGACTGAGCACAGCGCCAATAGCTGTTCCACTTGCGTCACATCGAACCTGAAAAAGTTTATTAAAATCGGGCAGTCTCAAGATTGGCCTCTCCGTGATCTTCCGCTTCAAAAGCTGAAAACTGTCTTCTGCCGCCTTGGTCCAACAAAAAGGTTGACTCGCCTTTTTGATGGTCTCTAACATTGGTGCGCAGATTTCACTGAAATTTCTAATAAATTTCCGATAAAAACTTGCCAGTCCGTGAAAACTACGTACCTCAAATAAGCTCTTTGGTGACGGCCAATTTATAATTGCTGCAATCTTTTCTGGGTCCATCTTCAATTCATTTTCTGCAACTACAAACCCCAAATAGACCAGCTCCTTCTGCAGGAAAGTGCATTTCTTTAAGTTTATCAGCAGTTTGTTCTGCTGTAACTTCTCTAACACCTTTCGAACATGTTGAAGATGTTCTCCCTTCGTTCTGCTGAAAATCAAGATATCATCAAGATAAACTATCACGAACTTGCCAATAAATTCCTTTAACATCTCGTTCATCAATCTCATGAAGGTACTAGGAGCGTTGCTTAATCCAAATGGCATGACCAGCCATTCGTACAGTCCTTCATTGGTTTTAAACGTTGTCTTCCACTCATCTCCTTCCCTAATCCTGATCTGATGATAACCACTCTTCAGATCTATTTTTGTAAAATAAGCTGCCCCACTAAGACAGTCCATCATGTCGTCCATCCTGGGTAAGGGAAATCTGTATCGAATCGTGATTTTATTAATAGCCCGCGAATCTGTACACATTCGCCATTCTCCACCCTTCTTAGGTGCAAGTACTGTTGGTACTGCACAAGGGCTCAAACTTTCTCTGATCAGTCCCTTATCCAGCAACTCCTGCACTTGTTTGCGAATTTCTTCATTGTCTTTCGGACTCATCCTGTACGCTGCCTTGTTTGGCAAGCTTGCTCCCGGTATAAAGTCAATGTGATGGCTAATACTCCTCTTGGGAGGCAATTTATCAGGTAAATCATCAACCACAATGTCTTGGAATTCTTTCAATAGCTCCTGAATTTCTATAGGCAGTTCTGATTTTTCTGTGTTCAGCAACATCGGTTTTGTCCTCCTTACAATTGCATAATTGACCTCATTTTCCTCAATCTGCTTCACAAACTGTTTCCCTCCAATTAACAGTGCCTTTGTTCCACTTGGTTCCGCTGCATCCTCTTCCTTGATGGGTACAAGCGTATGTTTGATCCCATCTTTCACAAATTTATAACAATTTGTCTTCCCATCATGTGTCACCTTCCGATCATACTGCCACGGTCTCCCTAGCAGTATATGGCACACGTCCATTGGCATAATATCGTAGACCACCGTGTCGTGATATTTTCCAATGCGAAATTCAACCTCACACTATTCATCAACTAATAACTGGTGGCCTTTCTGTAGCCACGACACCTTGTAAGGTGTGGGGTGTTTAAGCCGCTTCAGTCCCAGCTTTTCCACCATTTTGGTGCGTTATCACCCAGGTTGTTCCCTTTGACTCCTGAGGGAATACGGTCGGGGTAACCACTAACCAAGCTTTGGATCACAGGTTCTAGCCAACCTGTAATCAGAGAGGGCTCTCTCTTTGACTGTTTAACTTTGTTCTTAAGAATCTTAGGCTAGATATGAGGTGAGGGTTTGGTTTGAAAATTTTGGTTGAATGATGTCTTTCAGCACTTACGGTGACATCTTCAGACAGTTTTAGACCATTGGGCAATGGAGTCTGTGGTTACAGGTTGTTTGAAGTGTTAAGTGGGATTGTTGAAATAGCAGGGCCATTTAAATATTTCATGAGACAAACTTGAAATTGTAATGATGAAGTATGTTTGACCAGTGGAAGGCAATTAAGAAATTTCCACTAAGTTGGTGATGTGAGAAAGAGATGTATTGACCAGGAGCAGGTTTGAATTCCTGAACAATAATCACTGTGAAAGGTATAGTTTGGAAGTGCAGCAATTAAGAATTACACTCTTATAACTATAACTGAGGAAAACATACATAATAGCGTAGATTGAGTTCAGGGTATTCTATGAATAAATCCTGAAACTATTCTTTTTCTTTGCCATTAAATTGTGAAACACAGAACATGAATGGATTATGAAGGAAATAACAAACAAAATGAACAGGTTAAAGAAACTTATTGTTCCATGAAATACGCAGGAATCCTGTAGCATTCAGCAAGCACACCAAAACACATCAGACAACACAGAACTTTGGAAATTCCATCAGCTTTGTTGTATTAAAACTCTGAACATTTACAGCATAGTATCTCCTGAAGAGAAAATCAACAACCCCTGCAAGCTTATGCGAGGGGGAATATATACAATCGGTTATACAAAAATATCTGAACCGCTGAGTCACTTGATAAATAAATGCGCTCACCAACTTTACAAAATAGCAGATAAGGAAGTTATTACTGCTCTAAATACAAAATGAATACTCTTTAATTCTGTCAGAAGTCTTTTTGACCTTTGGAGGCCACTGAGTCGGTTGAGTGTTCTGCATTAATGCTGAATGATGTGTCTTTATGGCTTTGTCATGCGGTAGCTTTCTCGGCCCTGTCATCTGTAGCTGTCAATATTGCTTTAGTGGCCGAATTGGTTTGCTGAGCTGGCTCAGTCCATTCTACTCCAGACATACTGAATGCATCAAATTTTTCTGAACATGATGACTTATATTTTTTGATGAAAAAACTTGATGAAAGCCTCTTGTTTACAGTAACAACTGTATCATTTTGGTCCACCATTCCTGTGTAGGCAGTTGATGTCTCAAAATTGCATCTAAGGTTTCATCTGCCTCTGTATATTTGTAGAAGTTTGGAGGCACTTCAAACAAATGTTTGATCTCATTCATAATAAAAAATAAGTTCTCTACTCTGTCATAGAGACTTTGCCTAGATGCTGGCCTTGTTTCCTCTGGGGTACTTGATCCTGCAGTGATCTGATTGGTAGCAAAAGTATTCACCCTTTTGGCATAATTCTCATGTGATAGTAGCCTCCCTGCGCTGTTCAGTAAGCCAGGAAGGCCTCTGCTTTGTAATGCTGCAAACTTATCCATGAATTTGTTTACTTCTGTTTGCATGTCCTGGCTTCTTCTATCCAATTTTTGTACCAGGCTTCTCAATGTGAGGACCCTCTTTATCAGCAGGATGGTTTCAGTTCTATTGGGGATCCCTATTGCTGCCAGCTGAGGACCTGTGCGGATTGAGAACGTTGATCATTCTATTGGCTATCTTAGGCATATTGCCTAGAGATGTTCTTGCTCTTTGGACTTCCCTGTGTGCTTTGCCTATGAGCTCCATTTGCTCATGAATAGTCTCTATATACTGCCATTGATCTGTTATTGATTGGCCAATGTTGGCCCATAAAACTGTCCTGACCTCAGCCACCACCTTGTCAAGGGTGAGCTCTTTCTCTAGCTCCTTTATCTTCTCCTTGAGAGCCTTTATTTCTCTTCCTTTTTCAGCTACATTTTGCTTAGACTTTTCATATTTTTCATTCAGCTTAGCTAAATTCTCCTTGGCTTCATTTAGTTCTGCCATTTGGGCTTCCAGGGCTTGAATCTCATTCATCAGCTTCTGCATGTCAAGGCTTGGAGCCTGCTCTGATGTTGGTGCTGGTGCTGATGTTGATGGAGCTGTCTCAACTGTTTGTACTGTGGGAGGAGTGACAATTTGAGGGGGTTCCTCAAGGTTGATTACTTGTGGAGGGGGCTGAACTGTTTGGCCTCCTTCTTTCTGCTGTAGGGCTGCCTGCAATGCAGCCTTTGTTTCTACCAATTTTCCCTCTGTCTGGACAAGTTGTTTATGCAGTGTTACCAGCAATGTTGATACATCCTGGTCCTTTCTTTGCTGGGCAACCCCCTCTGTTTGAGGGTGAAGAGTTGCTGGGATCTTTATCATCTTTCTTAGAGCCGCAATATCTGAATCTCTTATCTTTAGCAGCTCCTTTATAGCTTTAGGGTCCTTTGGGTCATGCCCAAGCTCTATGATTATATCCTCCAAAGACCTTATTCTGTTGTCTTTGGCCTGAGAGGATGCCTTCTCCAACTCTAGTTGGGCGGTTGTATTGTTCAGGCTATTTTCCAACCTATGTGCCAAGAAGGTCTTATCTGCAAGTGTAGAATACACCATCTCACCCATTTGCTTGTGAAGTTCTATTTGATCCATAGGGTGGATGTCTTTTGCAAGGACCTCAAGGTTGGTCCTTATATAGTCTGCAGCTGACTGTGGCTGCAGCATGGTTGGCATGAAATGACTCATGGTCATTTTCCCCTCATTTATGTCATAAGCTGACATAAGCCTCTGCTGATTTGTAGGGGCCATTTTCAGCAATTGATTATAGATCTGGAGCCTGAGTGGCTCATTTCTCTTTTTTATGTCAATAAATTGTTGCTTGATGCCTGTTTCGGCTCTCCTTTGCTGACTTGAGGAGCTGATCTCTCCTCCGATTATTCTTTCTTGTTCCTGCTGAAAGGAACTGGCAGATGCCTCCATGCTTGGTGGGCCCATGCCCAATGATTGTCCGATGGGCATCTCTTCTTCAGAAAAGGGATTCATCCTTTGCCTTTTCTCCCCTTGAGTTGTGGATGTGGTGAGGGGAGTCTCCTGCTCTCTATCCCTCTTTCGGTTTCTGTCTTCATTCTGAGGAGTTTGGAGCACCGAGGCCTCCACTGTCGTTTCCGGCCTAGGAGGCACAGTTTCTTGTGTCTGTTGCCCAGTGGATATTGGGGCCTCAACTGTTTGTTCTTGCTGCATTGGCTGCTCTTCTTTTTGCTGTTCTTTTTGCTGTTCTTCTGTATGAGGTGGTTGTTCCTACTCCATCTGCTTTTCTTTACCCTTGCTTGACACCTGATGAACAGTTCTAGCTGCTTGCTGTTGGGCTGTAGAAGACGAGGCAGCTGCTCCAAGTTGCCTTTGATAGGAAGAGGAAACCTGCCCACAAGTTTCCAAGTCAGCCTCTTTCTCAATGTTCTTTGCCTCTCTTTGTAGCATTTTCTCTCTAGTGATTGCCTCTTCTAGAGTGCCCTCTTTCCAACTTAGTAAATTGGCATATTTTTCAATGTGAGGCAATCTGATGTGAGCATAGCCACCCAGTTTATGTTTTACCCTCCTGAGAGAAATGAAATGATTAGGGTCATAAGGTACCCAGCGGAAACTGGTTTCTAATTGGAGGCTCTCTAGGATCATATCTGCTTCCTTCCATCCCTCCTCCCTTTTGTTGTAAAGAAATGGGCCTAGCTGGTTCCTGACCTTTAGTTGCACCTTCTTGTTTTTACTGTGGAAATGGACCAGGTCTGCATTTCCAAATTGCCTGAAATACTCCAAGGCAAAGAGTCTCATAGGGACATATCTTGGCAGCCTATAAGGGTCCAACTCACAGCCATATATTCTGATTACTGTATGGTGTTGGTAAAAGTACCAATCACCAATGCTGTAGGCCTTTGAGAGATGGAGTATTCTTTGCATCTCATCGGTCAACCTGGGAGGAGGCACACCAAATAACAAGATCATAGCTGGATGGATAAAAAGGTCTATGAATTCACAGTATGTGTATGGTGAACAGGAGGTGTGATGAAAAACTAAGGTCCAAAATACTACAGACCTTGGGTTTCCCTGGGCATCAAGTTTCTTGAGAGGAATAGGGAAACTGTCAGGTTGATAAAATAAGAACAAATGATAGATGTATGAGGTGTATCTGAACACCTTCTCCCTCTCTAGATTCATCAATTGCTCATGAATCTTATTGGCAATGTATGTAGCATAATCATAATGCACAGCAGGAGGCTTTCCAGGGGAAAATATGGACAGCATGGCCATAATAGTGTCATCAACATCCTCAATTCCCCTGTACCCCAGGACATAACTGATCAAGTCCACAAGCATTTTGCCCAAGTCATTGAGATATGGATTTCTAATAGGAGGTGTTCTCACAGCTTCAGAGCTTGGCTGAATAAATAACTGATTAATCTTGATGACCTGGGCACTGGACAGCTTGCCCCCCTTCTTTAATAAGTCCATCATAGAGAGAGGAGTTAGTGGCTTTGCAGTGTGAAAGTGCAGCATCTCATTTATGGCCTCAGGGGTGATATGGAACAAGACTGAACCTCTGGAACTGAGAACAGCTCTTTGACATGGATCATAGTTTTCATAGCATCTATGGATCAAGTCTGGAAGGACATTGACTTGAGGAAGGTTAAAAATGGGCAAATTGGAGTCCCAAATCCCTAAAATATTAGCTCCACTGAGGTGTTGAGCTTTTAACTCATTTAGCATATGAATGTTGAATTTGGAATTCATTGAAAATGTCTCTGTCATCTAATAATCTGTATCACCCAGGGCCTTCCACTCTAACTCTCTGTGTGGGGCATTCAGAGGTGGGATATTTAATGCTACTGGAGTTTCCATGGTTAATTAGGATTCTGAATTTGTACTAGGACTTGTTCTACCGGACAGAGCAACACAAAAGGGTATTCTGCAAGAGTGAGGCAATTTGCAAGGAAAGAACTGGGTAAATTGTGGTGAGAACAGTTTGAAATGCTCCAAACAGAGTTTGAATGAGCAAATGTTGGGACTAGTAACGCTCTTTTCCCGGTGAATTAGTGCAGCTCAGGTTTCAAGTCCACGAATGCGCGAACTAACTGTGAGTTTATGAGAACTTGGCTAAGTGCAGACTTTGCAGGTGAATTTCGACCCTACAACCCAAATGAATGCTGGTCGCCGGGGATTTGCTGGCAAACACACTGTTTTCCACTCTTTTTAAGCTAGCTTTGGTGAATTATGTAGGAAACCAGGTGCGAAGGGGAAACTTGAATAAATACCTGGTAAAGCTTTGGCAATGGTGACTAATGCAGGTGAATTTGCAGGCGCCCACGGTCTCCAAGTCGAAATTTGCAGGTTGGCGACGAAATGGTCGTAATATGCATGCAGAGCGGAGCAATAGTTCTTTTTCCAAAAATGACAAAGACTACGATTTTTGGCGAAAATATGGACTTTTTTGGGTTATTGGCGCTTTTTCTGGATGACGTCAGCATGACGTCATCAGGTGGGGTCGGGTACGGAAGGGTGACGTGGCGGCCTGTGAGTGGTCCACGGGGACTGGTGAGGTGGCGGACAGGTCGGAGCAGTGGCGGGCCGGGCGCTGACACGGTGCTGAGTGGTTATGACGTGGGCGTGACGTAGCGATGACGAGGACGTGACGGGATAGGTGGTAAACAATAAGCGGTAAGTGGTTTGCTCGGACCGCTCTGGATACGGTCGCGGTATTGTCAGAGGGTGGCCCGATGAGATTTGGGAGCGACGTGTGGCAATGGCCTGGAGTCACCCTCTGACAGTTTCTCGGGAGGTAACGTTCGGCCATCGGGACCGACCCGATATGGATGTGGGCCGTCGGATGGGAAAGCCCAGATCCGACGGTCGACGGGTCAATAAGGTGGCAGTACAATACGGCAGCGGGCGGGGCATATTTTATTGTTTTTCTGCAAATGCGCGCCCAGATGGAACCTTTAGACTTTGGCGGATTTTATGGGTTTTTCAATGCTTTTTTGTAAAAGTGCGCATTTGCAAATAAACTTTGGATAAAATGAAAAAATGGGTTTATTTGGTGTTTTATGTGTTGAAATGCGCATTACAGCAACCTTAGGATAAGGGGTAAAGGTGGGTTTTTACAAGGCCTTTTTGTAAGTAGAGTGGGTAAATGATTTCAAAGGTTTGTAAAGGGAAAAGGGGTGTAGCTTAGGTTATCAAACTGACCAGAGGTCAATTTAATCCCTGACTTTATACAACCACATGCAAGCAGACTTTATTCCTGCATGATTTTCCAATATTCAAGCATATGGCTATAATGCCAAGGGGGAGGGAATATGTACATATTTGGGATTTGTCTATAGGATTATCCTAATAATAGGGAAAAGGGATTATAGGGAGTTAAATAAATATGGAATTAGGAGTTAATATGAGTGGAAGAGGTGGATGAAGGGGGAAAGACACTAAGTTTTTATATGGAATCAACTTAGTTCAGGAAGTAGATCAAAATGAAAAGAATTTTACACAAGAAATGTGGTTTTTAAAGAAACAAGAATCAACAAAAGAGTTTGACTTCTTTCATGAACATAGGTAGTATTGGGATGTTAGCAATGAATGTGATGGGGGATAATCTGGAAGTTAGACATGCTTCATTGAGTTGCTGCAAAAACTGCTGAATAAGAGACCTGCACTGGCACCCTGTTTTTCCTTTGGTTGGGCCAGTGACATAAAGGAGATCATGCTTCTGCAACCCCATCTACCTACCCACTCTATTGCCTAGCATTTTTTGTTACTCCAAGGAGGGTGCACTTAGACTTGCAAACCCTTATGTGCCTTTTCTTTTCCTTTGGCTTTTTCTTTTGATTTTATATCTACAACTAACCTTATTACTTCCAAGGCCCCAGATTAAGCAGTTGGGAACCTTAATTCTCTACCTAACTACTAGCCTGCCAAGATTAAACAGTTTGGACAGGCTTCTTTCTCTATTCTAATGACAAGAAATTAAAACATGGCATGATCCAGATTAGGCTGTTGGACCATCCATCCAAAATTCATTCAACATCAAGCTATGTACACATATTGCATTCTCTTGGAAATATGGGATCTTTGCATCAGCAAAGCAGAGAATATTTGGAACTTTCTTTGCCAATCATGAAATATGAAACCTATTGGTATAGGTATCTAACAGTGGCTCCACATGGGGATGGTTTTATCATTTGAAAGACCAAGAACAGTAGGTCAGAATGCCTTGGCCCCTGACCTCTTTTTACCAAAACTTGGAGTTTTCCTCCTTGAAATCTCAAAATTGTGCCCTTTCCATCTTGGTAGATCTCTGAACTTATTTGTCTTCTGTTGATAACTTACAAAACTTGGGAAGCTGCCTTTTCTACATGTTAACAGAAAGTAATATATACACCCTATAATGTACAAGGGAAAGTCAAACTATATACATGGGAAGTAGTCAAAATAGTGCTTCAACATCCTGCCATTCACAGGACCTTCATCCAAGTCAGTTTCATCCAGATTTTTTAGGAAGTAAGTGTTGTTTCCTTGTACTGCTTGAATTACAAAAGGCCCCCTCCAAAGGGAGTCAAATTTGCCATGCTTTCCCTTGTCTTCTCTTCTTGAATCCCATTTAAGCACTTTGTCACCAATAGAGAAGTCTTCAGCTTTGGTTCTTCTATCAAAAGCTTTCTTTAACTTTTCTTGTAGAACTTGAACTATGCTATAAACTTGGTCTCTAGTTTGCTGTAAGAATATAATTTGATTTACTCTTCTTTGCATGTCATTTGGTTCAGCTTGACTTTCTTGAAGGAGTTTCATGGCAGGGGTCCCCAAGGATGAAGGGAATTTGGCTTCCATTCCATAAACCAATTCATATGGGCTGACCCCTATGGATCTCTTGGTTGTTAGCCTGTCTGCCCATAAGGCGTTTACAAGCTTCTTATGCCATTTTTTCTTATTCTCTTCCAATACTTTCTTGATGATGTTGATAAGACTTTTGTTAGAAGATTCAGCTAAACCATTTCCTTGAGGGTAGTATGTTGTAGAATGACCCAAATTGATATGGAATTTGTGACAAAAGTTCACCATCTTCTTGGATCTGAAAGCAGCAGCATTGTCTATTATAACCTTGTCAGGACAACCAAATCTAGAAAGGATATTGGTCTCAAGGAACTAAATTATAGTTGGATCATTTGCCTGCCTACATGGAACAGCTTCAATCCATTTAGTAAAGTAATCTGTGGCTGTTAGAATCCATCTATGTTGGCCTGAGGATGAAGGATGAATTTCCCCAATGAAGTCCAGGCCCCATTGCTGAAAGGGCTTCTCTGTTGCAATAGGCCTCAAAGGAAGGGGCAGTAATTTTCTCTTTCCCTCAAATACTTGACACTTGTGACATGAAGTGGTAAATTTTTTATTATCAGAGAACAGAGTAGGCCAATAGTAACCTGCTCTTAGTATCTTGTCCACAGTGGACTTCCAGTACAAATGTCCACCACAATCACCTGCATGAAATTCTTTCATAACATTATCAGTTTCATCCATATTCAAACAGTTCAGCAGTATACCTTCATGATTTTTCCATAGTAAATTACCATCTATAACACAGAATTTTGAAGCTTTCATTTTTAGAAATCTAGATTTGGTTCTGGACAATCCTGGGGGAGCACACAGGTTTTGCAATATATAACAGATATCAGAATACCACTGGGATTGTTCAAAGGCTGCATTGATCTTTGGAGTCGCCAGCTCCGGTTCACTGTCTAGTTGGTTAATGTCCAAGGCTTGAAAATTTGTTTCAGACATTAATTTAGCCAAACCTTGCCCTTTTATCAGTTTTGTAGGTCTTATCTCAATATCAAATTCTAAAATGTTGGCAATCCATTTTCCTCTTCTGCCTTCTAAGTTTTCTTGAGTGAGTATGTCTTTCACAATGGGACTTGGTACATAAGCTATAACATGGGAGTACAGGATGTAGATCCTGAAGTCTTTGATGGCTTTGACCAAAGCATAAGCTTGTTTTTCCATGATCTGATATTTCAGAGGTGCATCTCTAAGAGCTCTACTAAAGAAAGCAATAGGTTTCTCATTTCCTTGGTCATCTTTCTGCAATAAGACAGCAGCAATGGTATGCTGGGAGGCAAAAGAGAAAATGATAAACTCTTTGTCAAATTGAGGATTTGTTAAGACTGGAGTTTGGGTAAGGGCCAATTTGATGCCTTCAAAAGCTTGATTTGCTTCTACTGTCCACTTTACTTTTGAATCCTTTTTTAGCATGTTGTTTAGTAATCTGATTAATTCTGCTAAGTTTGGGATAAACCTCCTTAAAAAGTTGATCTTTCCCAAGAAGGCTTGTAATTCTTTGATGTTTCTTGGATTGGGCATTTGCAAGATGCCCTGTATTCTGTCTGGGTCAATTCTAATGCCATCCTTAGAAATAATGTGACCTAACAGCTTACCTTCTTCCAAACCAAATAGAGACTTCTTAGGATTTAAGGAAATCCCATATTTTCTACATGTTATGAATATCTGTCTCAAGTGTTTCAGATGTTCTTGGTCAGATTTTGAGAAAGGTGTGAGGTCATCTAAGTAAATGACAAGAAAGTCATGGATCTCTTTAGCAAAAGCAATGTCCATTGCTCTTTGAAATGTAGCTCCTGCATTTTTCAATCCAAAAGGCATTTTAACATATTTGAAAGTTCCCCATGGGGTTGTGAATGTTGTTTTATCTTGATCATCAGGGTGGACTAGGATCTGATTGAAGCCTGAGAATCCATCAAGTAATGATATTCTTGAAACCCCCACCACTCTTTGGAGAATGTGATCCATTTTAGGTAAGGGATAATTGTCTTTGAGGGATACTTGGTTTAAATTCCTTAGATCAACGCAAAGCCTAATCTCACCGGTTTTCTTTCTTGTGGGCACCAAATTTGAAATCCAGTCTGAGAACTTGATTAGGGCTATGATACCAGCTTTAAACATTTTTTGTACCTCTTTTTCAATTGAAGGGAGAAGCATAGGATTGATCCTTCTCAATTTTTGCTTGAATGGCTTTTGATTAGGCTTGAGAGGGATGGTGTGTTGGATAACAGAGGTGTCATAGGATTTCAAATCCTCATAACTCCATGCAAACACATCTTGGAACTCTTTAAAGAGGTCAATGTATTTAGGCTTCTGGTCAGGAGGTAAAGATGCAGACAATTTTATTATTTTGGGTTTTTCAGGAGTCCCAATGTTGCATTCTTCAATGGCAGCATTGAGGGGCTGCATTTTCGGTTTTCTAGGGACATCATTTGAGTCAAAAATGTCCTCCAATGGAGTTAGGCCTGTTGGCAGAAAGTTATCCTTTAGCTCTATGATTTCAGCCTCTGTACCAGCTATTTCATCCAAATGCAGTTGTTCAAGTTCTTGTATTTGTTGCTTGTCAAAGCTTGTTGAACAAAGCATTTGACTTGCTGTTTTGGGTGATATAGCTATTTGGTCCTGTTCACTCAATGGTTGCATGTCTTTCACAGAATCCACATCAATGTTCAAACCTGAAAATTCGTGCTGCAAGGTTAAGAAATTATTTATCTGTGTGTCATCCTCAAATACTTGCCAGTCTTTAACATTGTTTGGGACAGAAGGTCTGTGTTTTATCTCGGTTGTAAAACAATGGTTAGGTTCAAAAGGCAATTTGCACGTACTAGCAAATGTGGCTAAACTGTGTGCATGAAGATTGTGGGCTCTAGCTATTTTGGTTATCTGAAATTCAGTGAAGGTTTTAAGCATTTCAATAGCAGCAGACCTATATGACCTTAGTCTTTTGTCATTGGTGACAAAATTGCCTTTCACTTGTTGGATAATAAGGTCTGAATCTCCCATGATTGAAAGTTTTGTGGCCTCTAATGATTTTACCAGTTTGAGGCCTAGCAAAAGAGCCTCATATTCTGCCATATTGTTGGTACATCTGAAATTAAGCCTATAGGCCCGACATTGTGCATGATTGCTTTGTTTGTTATGAATCCACACTCCAGCTCCTGCCCCTAATTTGTTGACTGATCCATCAAACTCAAGAAACCATAAGATCTCCCGATTTAAGGGATTTTCAACATTCTTTCTATAACTTGGGATTATAAATTGGAGTTCTTGTCTTTCATCTGGTTTATCTTTTAGGACTGACTCATCAATTGGTTTCTCAATCTTGATTTCTTGGGGACTCGGTTGCTTACTCTCATGCATATTTTGTTCAAGTGTGACCGATTTACTATCACTCTCAGGGCTTGTATCATCATTGAACAGAATAAAGGAATCCATATCTGAATGGACGGCATAAATGGGGAAGTTTTGAGGCTTTTCCTCACTACTCACCATGTATTTCATAAGTGACTCTCTATATAGCCTCTTGGGTTGACCAAAGACTGAGATGGTGGTATATGACATGTCTAATTGCAGGGAACCTTGGAGTTTAGCCCCCCACGATCTTGATAACAGCATTCCATATTTGGGTGGGATATCAGCAACTACAACATCCATTAAGATTGTTTTATTTGGATACTGGACAAGGGATACACATAGATCTTTTATCAAACCTAAACACTTAACTTGGCTGGAGTCAAATGAAAATAGGTCCTTATATGGTCTTGTAATGTCTAGGTTAATTCTCTCCATTACTGATTTAGGCATAAGGTTATGAGAGGCGCCTGAATCAAACATTGCATTGTGTAATATTTTATCATGAACATGCAAGCTGACATAAAAAGGTAAGATCCCTATAACTGCTATCTTTCCATCAACCTCTGGACCGAAAAGTAGTTCTGGGGTATCATCCAACACATTGACATCATCTTCATTATGGGTAAGTTGAAGGGATTTTTTGATTTGTTGTTTGTAAATGTCATGCTTGGCTAGCTCTGAAAGAGGAATGGCTATCTTCAATTTGCCAATTTCAGCTTCTAAGTCAAAGGGTTTTTCAGATTGGACCTTGGTATTGTGGTTGACAACCCTTTCTTTGTTGTTCAAATTTTCTTCTTGGTTTTCACTCTGATCTTGAGGCTTGTCCTTTTTACTCATCTTTTGGGAAGTAATGCTTGGATTAGGCTGCAAGGGTGATGTAGCCATTGATTGTTGATTTGGGGAAGATGCTTCAGTTATTTCTTCAACTGTTACTTCCTTTGTAATTGAATCAGTTTTGTCAATTGGCTCTGTGACAATGGTTTTCTTAGGCAGTGGAGTGTCCTTTGTTTTCTCAGGCTGTGTCACATTTATAGTTCTGCTCCTTAGCTTGTATTGCTTATGAACTTCATAAACAGCTGTGTCATAGCCTTGTTTAAAGTTGAATGACTCACCTGACTTGGTTTGGAGCTGCTTAATGTCATCATCCTTATGATCTTCTTGACTCAGAAAAACTTGTTGATCATCATTCAGGCCCATTAGGTTAATGTGGGTGTCATCTATCTGTTCATTAGAAGTGGATGCTTCTGTATAATTTTCTTGGAACGGAGGTCTAATCTCTGGTTCAGAATTTGCTTTACCAACATTAGGATTTTGGTTTCTTCTGAAATTGGGATTCCTAATAGGATTATTCTGTGGTGCTTCCCATGATGACTTCCTCTCAACTGATTCTACTCTGTCACCTAATCTCTGCATACCAGTGATTATTGCATCCAGTTTTTGATCCCAGCCTGAAGGCTCTTCTTTAAAGGTAGTCTTTCTCTCAGTTCTTGTCCTATTTCTCTTGGCTATCAGGTTAGCTTCTACACTTACTGCTATATCTTGCATTTCAGCTAAAGTTTGGGGAGCCCTTTCCCTTAATTGATATGCCATATCTGAATCAAACCCATCAGGAAAGGTATATAGGGCCAGATCCGGTGGGGGTCTAAGATTTTGGGGAATAGCATTGTAGACATTGTTAAATCGAGCACAGTAGTCCAGGACAGTTTCTTGTGGACCTCTTTTAATTGTATTGTATTCGGATAAAATATGAAGTGGATCCTTTTTCTTCTCCCATCTGTTGATAAATGTTTGATAGAGGGCTTCAGGGTCAGCTATTGAGTTTGTTGTAAGTGACCTAAACCATGTTCTTACATCCCCTGTTAGGCTTTGCACAAAAATTTTCATCCTAACCCCATCATCATCTATTTCGTAGTTTTCAAAGTAGTCCTGCATTTTCTTAGTATGTTGAAGGGCTGGATAAGAGCCAGTACCATCAAAGTATGAGATCTTGCTTTGGTACTCTTGAGGCATAGGAGTTGGATTGGCCGGTAACTGCAATGGGGCATATCTATTAGCCATGTTTGGTGGGACAATAGGGAAAACAGGGACGAATGGGACAAGTGGAGGAAGTGGGATGAAAGAGGTGTGTGCAGTTGATGGAGTGGTTGAAAGGATACCTTGTGAAGTGGATGAAGAGCTAGGAGATTGTGGGCCGATTGTATGAGGATGTAGAGAAGCCTTAGCAGGGGTTGGAATGTCGGTTTGGAGACCCGCTTCAGAACTTGAATCTGATAAAGTCCCTTCTGATTTGTGTCTCTTGAGGATTCTTGCAATCAAGTTTGGATTTTGAAACTCAGGTGCTGGATCAGGATCTGGGTTTGATCTTGTGTAACGAGTTTTCTTCTTAGGAGCCAGCTTCTATAACTTTCTTTGTGAGAATTTCTAAGGAGGTAGTGATCTTTTGACAAGGACTGGTCAGTTATAGCACAACTATATGAAACCTAATACTGAATAAAGATTGACTGAGGCAGCTTTTATATACTCCTGCAAATGCAAAGCAGAGGCAGTTTCTAAGGCTATCTGGCTGTCACTCAGGCTTTATCTACAGCATTAAGAATCAGATAGGAGGTTGCAAAGTTCATCCAGGTCCCCAGCGGAGTCGCCATTTATGTTATCACCCAGGTTGTTCCCTTTGACTCCTGAGGGAATACGGCCGGGGTAACCACTAACCAAGCTTTGGATCACAGGTTCTAGCCAACCTGTAATCAGAGAGGGCTCTCTCTTTGACTGTTTAACTTTGTTCTTAAGAATCTTAGGCTAGATATGAGGTGAGGGTTTGGTTTGAAAATTTTGGTTGAATGATGTCTTTCAGCACTTACGGTGATATCTTCAGACAGTTTTAGACCATTGGGCAATGGAGTCTGTGGTTACAGGTTGTTTGAAGTGTTAAGTGGGATTGTTGAAATAGCAGGGCCATTTAAATATTTCATGAGACAAACTTGAAATTGTAATGATGAAGTATGTTTAACCAGTGGAAGGCAATTAAGAAATTTCCACTAAGTTGGTGATGTGAGAAAGAGATGTATTGACCAGGAGCAGGTTTGAATTCCTGAACAATAATCACTGTGAAAGGTATAGTTTGGAAGTGCAGCAATTAAGAATTACACTCTTATAACTATAACTGAGGAAAACATACATAATAGCGTAGATTGAGCTCAGGGTATTCTATGAATAAATCCTGAAACTATTCTTTTTCTTTGCCATTAAATTGTGAAACACAGAACATGAATGGATTATGAAGGAAATAACAAACAAAATGAACAGGTTAAAGAAACTTATTGTTCCATGAAATACGCAGGAATCCTGTAGCATTCAGCAAGCACACCAAAACACATCAGACAACACAGAACTTTGGAAATTCCATCAGCTTTGTTGTATTAAAACTCTGAACATTTACAGCATAGTATCTCCTGAAGAGAAAATCAACAACCCCTGCAAGCTTATGCGAGGGGAAATATATACAATCGGTTATACAAAAATATCTGAACTGCTGAGTCACTTGATAAATAAATGCGCTCACCAACTTTACAAAATAGCAGATAAGGAAGTTATTACTGCTCTAAATACAAAATGAATACTCTTTAATTCTGTCAGAAGTCTTTTTGACCTTTGGAGGCCACTGAGTCGGTTGAGTGTTCTGCATTAATGCTGAATGATGTGTCTTTATGGCTTTGTCATGCTGTAGCTTTCTCGGCCCTGTCATCTGTAGCTGTCAGTATTGCTTTAGTGGCCGAATTGGTTTGCTGAGCTGGCTCAGTCCATTCTTCTCCAGACATACTGAATGCATCAAATTTTTCTGAACATGATGACTTATATTTTTTGATGAAAAAACTTGATGAAAGCCTCTTGTTTACAGTAACAACTGTATCATTTTGGTCCACCATTCCTGTGTAGGCAGTTGATGTCTCAAAATTGCATCTAAGGTTTCATCTGCCTCTGTATATTTGTAGAAGTTTGGAGGCACTTCAAACAAATGTTTGATCTCATTCATAATAAAAAATAAGTTCTCTACTCTGTCATAGAGACTTTGCCCAGATGCTGGCCCTGTTTCCTCTAGGGTACTTGATCCTGCAGTGATCTGATTGGTAGCAAAAGTATTCACCCTTTTGGCATAATTCTCATGTGATAGTAGCCTCCCTGCGCTGTTCAGTAAGCCAGGAAGGCCTCTGCTTTGTAATGCTGCAAACTTATCCATGAATTTGTTTACTTCTGTTTGCATGTCCTGGCTTCTTCTATCCAATGTTTGTACCAGGCTTCTCAATGTGAGGACCCTCTTTATCAGCAGGATGGTTTCAGTTCTATTGGGGATCCCTATTGCTGCCAGCTGAGGACCTGTGCGGTTATTGAGAACGTTGATCATTCTATTGGCTATCTCAGGCATATTGCCTAGAGATGCTCTTGCTCTTTGGACTTCCCTGTGTGCTTTGCCTATGAGCTCCATTTGCTCATGAATAGTCTCTATATACTGCCATTGATCTGTTATTGATTGGCCAATGTTGGCCCATAAAACTGTCCTGACCTCAGCCACCACCTTGTCAAGGGTGAGCTCTTTCTCTAGCTCCTTTATCTTCTCCTTGAGATCCTTTATTTCTCTTCCTTTTTCAGCTACATTTTGCTTAGACTTGTCATATTTTTCATTCAGCTTAGCTAAATTCTCCTTGGCTTCATTTAGTTCTGCCATTTGGGCTTCCAGGGCTTGAATCTCATTCATCAGCTTCTGCATGTCAAGGCTTGGAGCCTGCTCTGATGTTGGTGTTGGTGCTGATGTTGATGGAGCTGTCTCAACTGTTTGTACTGTGGGAGGAGTGACAATTTGAGGGGGTTCCTCAAGGTTGATTACTTGTGGAGGGGGCTGAACTGTTTGGCCTCCTTCTTTCTGCTGTAGGGCTGCCTGCAATGCAGCCTCTGTTTCTACCAATTTTCCCTCTGTCTGGACAAGTTGTTTATGCAGTGTTACCAGCAATGTTGATACATCCTGGTCCTTTCTTTGCTGGGCAACCCCCTCTGTTTGAGGGTGAAGAGTTGCTGGGATCTTTATCATCTTTCTTAGAGCCGCAATATCTGAATCTCTTATCTTTAGCAGCTCCTTTATAGCTTTAGGGTCCTTTGGGTCATGCCCAAGCTCTATGATTATATCCTCCAAAGACCTTGTTCTGTTGTCTTTGGCCTGAGAGGATGCCTTCTCCAACTCTAGTTGGGCGGTTGTATTGTTCAGGCTATTTTCCAACCTATGTGCCAAGAAGGTCTTATCTGCAAGTGTGGAATACACCATCTCACCCGTTTGCTTGTGAAGTTCTATTTGATCCATAGGGTGGATGTCTTTTGCAAGGACCTCAAGGTTGGTCCTTATATAGTCTGCAGCTGACTGTGGCTGCAGCATGGTTGGCATGAAATGACTCATGGTCATTTTCCCCTCATTTATGTCATAAGCTGACATAAGCCTCTGCTGATTTGTAGGGGCCATTTTCAGCAATTGATTATAGATCTGGAGCCTGAGTGGCTCATTTCTCTTTTTTATGTCAATGAATTGTTGCTTGATGCCTGTTTCGGCTCTCCTTTGCTGACTTGAGGAGCTGATCTCTCCTCCGATTATTCTTTCTTGTTCCTGCTGAAAGGAACTGGCAGATGCCTCCATGCTTGGTGGGCCCATGCCCAATGATTGTCCGATGGGCATCTCTTCTTCAGAAAAGGGATTCATCCTTTGCCTTTTCTCCCCTTGAGTTGTGGATGTGGTGAGGGGAGTCTCCTGCTCTCTATCCCTCTTTCGGTTTCTGTCTTCATTCTGAGGAGTTTGGAGCACCGAGGCCTCCACTGTCGTTTCCTGCCTAGGAGGCACAGTTTCTTGAGTCTGTTGCCCAGTGGATATTGGGGCCTCAACTGTTTGTTCTTGCTGCATTGGCTGCTCTTCTTTTTGTTGTTCTTTTTGTTGTTCTTCTGTATGAGGTGGCTGTTCCTGCTCCATCTGCTTTTCTTTACCCTTGCTTGACACCTGATGAACAGTTCTAGCTGCTTGCTGCTGGGCTGTAGAAGACGAGGCCGTTGCTCCAAGTTGCCTTTGATAGGAAGAGGAAACCTGCCCACAAGTTTCCAAGTCAGCCTCTTTCTCAATGTTCTTTGCCTCTCTTTGTAGCATTTTCTCTCTAGTGATTGCCTCTTCTAGAGTGCCCTCTTTCCAACTTAGTAAATTGGCATATTTTTCAATGTGAGGCAATCTGATGTGAGCATAGCCACCCAGTTTATGTTTTACCCTCCTGAGAGAAATGAAATGATTAGGGTCATAAGGTACCCAGCGGAAACTGGTTTCTAATTGGAGGCTCTCTAGGATCATATCTGCTTCCTTCCATCCCTCCTCCCTTTTGTTGTAAAGAAATGGGCCTAGCTGGTTCCTAACCTTTAGTTGCACCTTCTTGTTTTTACTGTGGAAATGGACCAGGTCTGCATTTCCAAATTGCCTGAAATACTCCAAGGCAAAGAGTCTCATAGGGACATATCTTGGCAGCCTATAAGGGTCCAACTCACAGCCATATATTCTGATTACTGTATGGTGTTGGTAAAAGTACCAATCACCAATGCTGTAGGCCTTTGAGAGATGGAGTATTCTTTGCATCTCATCGGTCAACCTGGGAGGAGGGACACCAAATAACAAGGTCATAGCTGGATGGATAAAAAGGTCTATGAATTCACAGTATGTGTATGGTGAACAGGAGGTGTGATGAAAAACTGAGGTCCAAAATACTACAGACCTTGGGTTTCCCTGGGCATCAAGTTTCTTGAGAGGAATAGGGAAACTGTCAGGTTGATAAAATAAGAACAAATGATAGATGTATGAGGTGTATCTGAACACCTTCTCCCTCTCTAGATTCATCAGTTGCTCATGAATCTTATTGGCAATGTATGTAGCATAATCATAATGCACAGCAGGAGGCTTTCCAGGGGAAAATATGGACAGCATGGCCATAATAGTGTCATCAACATCCTCAATTCCCCTGTACCCCAGGACATAACTGATCAAGTCCACAAGAATTTTTCCCAAGTCATTAAGATATGGATTTCCACTAGGAGGTGTTCTCACAGCTTCAGAGCTTGGCTGAATAAATAACTGATTAATCTTGATGACCTGGGCACTGGACAGCTTGCCCCCCTTCTTTAATAAGTCCATCATAGAGAGAGGAGTTAGTGGCTTTGCAGTGTGAAAGTGCAGCATCTCATTTATGGCCTCAGGGGTGATATGGAACAAGACTGAACCTCTGGAACTGAGAACAGCTCTTTGACATGGATCATAGTTTTCACAGCATCTATGGATCAAGTCTGGAAGGACATTGACTTGAGGAAGGTTAAAAATGGGCAAATTGGAGTCCCAAATCCCTAAAATATCAGCTCCACTGAGGTGTTGAGCTTTTAACTCATTTAGCATATGAATGTTGAATTTGGAATTCATTGAAAATCTCTCTGTCATCTGATATTCTGTATCACCCAGGGCCTTCCACTCTAACTCTCTGTGTGGGGCATTCAGAGGTGGGATATTTAATGCTACTGGAGTTTCCATGGTTAATTAGGATTCTGAATTTGTACTAGGACTTGTTCTACCAGACAGAGCAACACAAAAGGGTATTCTGCAAGAGTGAGGCAATTTGCAAGGAAAGAACTGGGTAAATTGTGGTGAGAACAGTTTGAAATGCTCCGAACAGAGTTTGAATGAGCAAATGCTGGGACTAGAAACGCTATTTTCCCGGTGAATTAGTGCAGCTTAGGTTTCAAGTCCACGAATGCGCGAACTAACTGTGAGTTTATGAGAACTTGGCTAAGTGCAGACTTTGCAGGTGAATTTCGACCCTACAACCCAAATGAATGCTGGTCGCCGGGGATTTGCTGGCAAACACACTGTTTTCCACTCTTTTTAAGCTAGCTTTGGTGAATTATGCAGGAAACCAGGTGCGGAGGGGAAACTTGAATAAATACCTGGTAAAGGTTTGGCAATGGTGACTAATGCAGGTGAATTTGTAGGCGCCCACGGCCTCCAAGTCGAAATTTGCAGGTTGGCGGCGAAATGGTCGTAATATGCATGCAGAGCGGAGCAATAGTTCTTTTTCAAAAAATGACAAAGACTACGATTTTTGGCGAAAATATGGACTTTTTTGGGTTATTGGCGCTTTTTCTGGATGACGTCAGCATGACGTCATCAGGTGGGGTCGGGTATGGAAGGGTGACGTGGCGGCCTGTGAGTGGTCCACGGGGACTGGTGAGGTGGCAGACATGTCGGAGCAGTGGCGGGCCGGGCGCTGACACGGTGCTGAGTGGTTATGACGTGGGCGTGACGTAGCGATGACGAGGACGTGACGGGATAGGCGGTAAACAATAAGCGGTAAGTGGTTTGCTCGGACCGCTCTGGATACGGTCGCGGTATTGTCAGAGGGTGGCCCGATGAGATTTGGGAGCGACGTGTGGCAATGGCCTGACGTCACCCTCTGACAGTTTCTCGGGAGGTAACGTTCGGCCATCGGGACCAACCCGATATGGATGTGGGCCGTCGGATGGGAAAGCCCAGATCCGACGGTCGACGGGTCAATAAGGTGGCAGGACAATACGGCAGCGGGCGGGGCATATTTTATTGTTTTTCTGGAAATGCACGCCCAGACGGAACCTTTAGACTTTTGCGGATTTTATGGGTTTTTCAATGCTTTTTTGTAAAAGTGCGCATTTGCAAATAAACTTTGGATAAAACGGAAAAATGGGTTTATTTGGTGTTTTATGTGTTGAAATGCGCATTACAGCAACCTTAGTATAAGGGGTAAAGGTGGGTTTTTACAAGGCCTTTTTGTAAGTAGAGTGGGTAAATGATTTCAAAGGTTTGTAAAGGGAAAAGGGGTGTAGCTTAGGTTATCAAACTGACCAGAGGTCAATTTAATCCCTGACTTTATACAACCACATGCAAGCAGACTTTATTCCTGCATGATTTTCCAATATTCAAGCATATGGCTATAATGCCAAGGGGGAGGGAATATGTACATATTTGGGATTTGTCTATAGGATTATCCTAATAATAGGGAAAAGGGAGTATAGGGAGTTAAATAAATAGGGAATTAGGAGTTAATATGAGTGGAAGAGGTGGATGAAGGGGGAAAGACACTAAGTTTTTATATGGAATCAACTTAGTTTAGGAAGTAGATCAAAATGAAAAGAATTTTACACAAGAAATGTGGTTTTTAAAGAAACAAGAATCAACAAAAGAGTTTGACTTCTTTCATGAACATAGGTAGTATTGGGATGTTAGCAATGAATGTGATGGGGGATAATCTGGAAGTTAGACATGCTTCATTGAGTTGCTGCAAAAACTACTGAATAAGAGACCTGCACTGGCACCCTGTTTTTCCTTTGGTTGGGCCAGTGACATAAAGGAGATCATGCTTCTGCAACCCCATCTACCTACCCACTCTATTGCCTAGCATTTTTTGTTACTCCAAGGAGGGTGCACTTAGACTTGCAAACCCTTATGTGCCTTTTCTTTTCCTTTGGCTTTTTCTTTTGATTTTCTATCTACAACTAACCTTATTACTTCCAAGGCCCCAGATTAAGCAGTTGGGAACCTTAATTCTCTACCTAACTACTAGCCTGCCAAGATTAAACAGTTTGGACAGGCTTCCTTCTCTATTCTAATGACAAGAAATTAAAACATGGCATGATCCAGATTAGGCTGTTGGACCATCCATCCAAAATTCATTCAACATCAAGCTATGTACACATATTGCATTCTCTTGGAAATATGGGATCTTTGCATCACCAAAGCAGAGCATATTTGGAACTTGCTTTGCCAATCATGAAATATGAAACCTATTGGTATAGGTATCTAACACGGTGGCAACCAAATTGTCTGTACTTCCGCTGTCTATTATCAATTTACAGCACTTCCCAAGTGATTTGCAAACTGTTCGGAACAACGCCTTTCGCTGGGTCTGTTCAGCCACCTCCTTGGCTGGTTTCAACAGCACTTTGTTCAAAATTAAAGCTTCCCCTGTTTCTGCCATGTTTTCTACCTCCCGGGGTTGTGCTTCAGCTTCCTCAGGCTGCGCAACAAATGTTCCCCTCTGGCCAGCATGCTCAGCTTCCGGGCATTCGAAGGATCTGTGCCCCCACTTATGGCACCTGTAGCACTGGACATTGGTCCCTCTTCCGCAGCCATTTCCTCGTCCCCGCTGGTATGGCCGACCTCCTCTGGTGCTTTCTCCCTTCTCTGTTCTCCCTTAAGCTTTGGAACTGATGCCTTCTTCGCTGTTTGCGGCAGTTCTCCCTCTACCGTAGGACTGTCCTCGTCCTCTGCCATTTCCTCTCCCTCTCCTGTTGTTTTGTTTCCTGTTGATTTTTTCCTCCGCCTTTACAGCACTTTGAAAGGCTTCTTCAACACTTCGGGGAGAGAGAATGTTGATCTCGTCCAATATTTCCATCCTTAAGCCATTCACGTACCTCGTTGTTTTTTCGGGAGTATCCTCTGTATAACCAGCACGTAAATTTACACGATAAAACTCTTCTGTGTACTCTTGTACAGTCATACCTTTCTGCCTTAAATTATGTACTCGCCGATAAAGTTCAACCTGGTAGTCTTTAGACAAAAATCTACCCTTCAGTTTTGCCACCATCCTTGGCCATTTTCTTATCGGCAGTTTGTTCATTCGCCTTCTGTCCGCTTGGACACTATCCCACCATAGGGCAGCGTGTCCTTTTAGCTTGGTCGCAGCAAATCTAACTCTTTTGTCCTCACTGATCTCCTCATTTTCAAAATATTTGTCTAATTCACTTACCCAATCCAGCAAGACATCTGCGGACAGACTACCATCATAGTTAGGGATCTCCAGTTTGGGTTTGCTTCTGGCCAACAAAACTGATCGCAACAGCCTCAACTCTGGGGCTTCTTCCTCTGACCCATCTGTAACAGTTGCTACCTCATCTTCACTGTCATCCCCAAGTTCTGGGTCTCTTCGCCTACCCGCCTCTACTGCTTCCAAGCGAGCTGTAAGGATTCTCAGCTGTTCTCTCAATCCTTCATCTGCTCCTCTGCGTGCACCTCTCCCACGTCCTCGTCTTTGTACTTCCATCTTCCTCTACTTCCTCAAAATGCTGCTCTGATACCACTTGATGGGGCCAGCCCACGTGGTCCCGCCGTTCCAAAGCGGACGTGTAACACTCTTATGAACCGGACAGTATTACAATTGATTTGGTAATAAATATGGTTTGATTTACAATCACCTTGGGTTACGGCATGGGTACTGTGATGGTCTATCGGGCGGACAACTGTCCCTCCTCGAGATCTTGGAAAGTTGCCTCGGCTTGGGTTTTACCCTGTTCGCGCCCTTTGGGTTGTCATTGTTACCCTAGTCGTTTAGCTCTGCAGTCTCTGGCGATTTTCTTTGTGACTGTTGTAATGTCCGCGGTGACGTATGCGAACCCCGCCTGCTCGGTCGACTGTGTAGCAAGCGTTTGGTTGCGGTTCTGTTGTTCCAAGTCTGGGCTTGTATGTTTTCGACTGTCTGGTGTCGCTTTGGTAAGGTTCGAGCTACGGTACTGTTTATATATATGTTTCCTCTGTCGTTGTGGTGTTTTTCTTTCCGGCTTTGATGTTTGTCACGGTGCTTTTAGTTCACTGTCTGTTCGTTTCTCTCAAGAGTCCATGGTTATTCGAGAACTGTAAAGTTAATGGAACATTGGTTACAGTCCCGGTTCGTCAGCCTCCAAGTTCGATGGGTTGCGCGGCTTGCTCTGTTCGTCCCTCTGCTATCTTAGCTGGTAAGCTCCCGTTCTTTGCCAGACTTTGTTTTCACTGTTTGTTTTGAGACTAATAGCCCGGCTCCTCTGTGAGCAGGGGTTCGTCCGTTTGAGGGGTTTGCTCTGCAGCTGCGGCTCACCTTCAGGTAATGTTCCTTGTTTACTCTCTCAGTAATCCCTTTCAATTTCTCAGCTTCTTGGTTTTCTTCGATGGATGGTAACTGACCCTTTCTCTATTCGTCCCTATGCAGGTGGAGCCGTTCGTTGGGTCGAACGCTTTGGGCTTCCGGCCAATCTGGATAGCATACAGGTAGAATTGTTCTTTACTTTGGCTGTACTAGGTTGGATTCTTGTATGGACTGTTGGTTTGTTTGTTGGGTACTGTATTGGGTAACTTCTTACTGCGGGCTTTTGATCATAACCCTGTCAATCCCTATGCCTGTGAACTGGGTAGGGTTTGAAGCTACGTTGAACAATAATTTGTAATGCTGAGATGGACTTTTAATAATTATATTTATTCCGTGAATTTATGTGGAAAGAAAATCTTGAATCGCCCTTATGGTTTCGTTTGCATACCTTTGAAAATGTATTTGCCTGAGACACTGTAACTGCGTGGCCTGTGCCGGTTGGTGTCACCTTTCGTTTGTTTATTTGTCCTTCCGCTCGGTTCGAAGTCTGTCAAGAATATGTAATAGGTTTTGCAACATAAAAAATAAAATAGAAACACAGCATTGAATTGTACAGTTTTTCTTTTGAGGATGCACGTAGGGACTGTTTGTGCACTGAAAACAAAAATGAATATATTTCTTTCTGTTCTTTTTCTTTTTCACTTTCGAACCCCTCTTGGGCTTGTTTTCCTCCATTTTGTATCATTGTTCTCAAGCAGTTGGATAACTGCTGTTAGTTGTTCTGTTGTCAGTTACATCAGTTGTTTCATATTTGAAATTTATTCATGACTAGCATGATTCCCTTTGTTTGTATTTACAACAGTATATAACTGTTCGGCAACTAATGATTCTAACTAATACTATTGTTCCTAATTAGAACTCGTTACATTATTCTAGGCATTTTAAACAGAAAACAAAAACAACAGATAATAAAAATAAATAAATAAAAACAGACATGCCGTCCGTTCTGTGAGCTGTGTTCTCCGTCCTTCTCAGAAACCATGTCAACCTTCTATCCCCGCCCTGTTAACCAGATGCTCCTGCATCATGTAAGGTTATATAAGTGTATATATGTTACGTTAAATGTTATAATTATATATAGTTAAATATTATATAACTAAGTTCAATTTTTTGTTATATCTAGCGATATGATGTTTTATCTATATATATATATATATATATATATATATATATATATATATATATATATATAGATATATATATATATATATATATATATATATATATATATATATAACAATTTTTATTTGTTCTTGGATTTTTAAATTTAAAGTTTAATATTTTATTTTTAAAACTAGAATCATAGTATATTTATCATTAAAAAAATAAAAATAAAAATTAATTCAAATTTAAAATAATAAAATAAAATAAAATAAAAAAATTAGATAAATAAAGGTTTATCATGAGCAACCATATTCATTATGTCAATCTCAAGCTCCTAATTTACTTATTTATTGGTTATAGTTTCGTTGTTTTTGTTTTGGAGTTATTTTGGGGTATATTTTGGTGAAATTTGCTAGAAATTTAAAATGCATATTAAATAACAAAAAAATTATTATTCCACAAAATTTGTAAAAAAAAACTTTAAAACCTAAAATAATTAGAAAAAAAAAAAGAATGTTTTTACCATTCAAAATCGGAAAATATGCATTTAATAAACAAAACATTGCGAGTAAGAAACAAATATAAAACCTAAATTATAGTTTTTATTGTGGTTTCAAAGTGTTTTCTAGGATGTTTTGAAGGGTTTTTTTATGGTTTTCGTGGTTTTTGTATGGTTGTTTTTTTAATTAATTATTTTTCATAGTTTTTGTACATGGTTGTTTTTTTTAAATTAATTTGTTTAATTTTGTAAAAAAAAAAAAATTAATAAGAAAGACAAAAGATAGAATAGTTTATGCAACCAACTCATAGAATATAAGAAGAGATATATCAACGACTTCAAAATTAGCCTCTTCAAGGGAGAAACCTCCTTTACATTACACAAATAAACAATTATTGGATCACTCAAATGAAAAAAACTCCTTTCTGTATATAGTATTCTAAGGGGCCACAATATAATCAAAGTCGACATAACAATAATGATGTAAGGGCACAACAATAACAATAGTGGGCTTCTATCGGGCACAATAATAACAATATGGGGACTACATGGGCACAACAATAACAATAAGGGGGCTACGCTAACAATAAAAATGAGTGAATACACTAGTATTATAGGGACCTAATATGCTCCTCTCCTTCAAAAAAGTGTTGTCCTCAATGCTTGAGTAGGATGCTCCTGTATAAAATTTTCATCTTCCCATGTGGAATCTTCAGCGGGTAAGTTCTTCCACTTGATGAGATACTCTGAAATTGATCGATTTCGTAGCTATCGAGTTCTTATTTTCGTGACTTCTTCATGTTCCAATATGATTTTTCCTTCCCGTCAAGTTCTGTCAATATTGTTTGAACTGGGAGCTTGTCACCTGTAACCTTCTTTAAGCATGAAACATGGAAAGCTAGGTACACTCAGGAAGATGCAGGAAGCTCCAATTTGTATTCCATAGTACTAATGTTTTGCAACACCTTGTAAATACCATAATACTGTTGGCATTATGATTCAAGTGTTGTCCTTGATGGCAACTCACTCAGAGGTTGGTACAGGTGCTCAGAGGTTGGTACAGGTGATGGCAACTTAATCAGAAGACAGATCTTAGTACAGCATGCCAAGGAAGTTCATATACGCAGGTTCGTTAAGCCCAAGTCGCGTGTACACGCTAGTTGGATTCAGAAAAAGCGCGTGTATGTGGAAAAGTACCTTTGGTCCATGGTGGTTAGTCCTTGGAAGTTGTGCCTATGATTTCGGACCATTGTGTCTCGACGGGCGTGTCGATCCCTAGTTTTGAAGTTGATGGTATTGTGTTACTATGGTTTTGGCTCTTGGTATTGAGCAAGGCCTAAGGCTATATAAGGAGAAGAAGATCATTAGGCAAATCATCTTTCGACAAGGCTTGAATATCTAAGAGAGAAAGAGATCTGATATGCAGGTTCTGGGTTGCTTGATCTAAGCCAAGGAGAGATCACATCGGTTGATGGAAGACTAGATCTAAGGATAGATCGGGATCTAATGGTTTGAAATGCACTATCATGATATGGTTGATTATGCGTATTTCTAGATCTGCATATTGTCGCAATGTTATGTTCTGAGTCTAACTGATGTCTGGTACAGCTGCAAATTGAGAAAGTTTATTTTTAGATCTGTACGCAGGTTGGCTTCGGTAAAAGCGCGTGTATACGCGGGTTTTGCTCATTGAAGTAGCGTATATCTTTTGAAGCTTGATTTTGGGTTTACAGTGGGGTCTGACTGTTATTGCAGAGTTCTGTAGTCTGCTCTGTGTTCTGGTAACTGGTGATTGACAGGGTTCAGTGGTTCAGTGATTCAAAGTTTGGTTGTTTTATGCTTCAATGATCTGTTGTGAAAATTGAATGAATTGGGGTCCACAGATTGTAATGTTGTGCTTCAGGAATATCCAGTCTGAAAATGTATGAAAGGTGGTACCTGAAGGAAAGAAGATTGTAGGTCAGCACCTACGTACTAGTATCTTGGCTAGTACAAGAGCAAAGGGGGTTGGAGCTCCCTTCCAAGGAAGTTTGGAGAACGAGAGAAGGTTGTAGCCTTCTGCAGGTTGTAGCCTGCGTACTGGTATAAGGCTGCACCAGTACAAAAGATTGTAAACTGAAGTTTCATATTAAAGAAAGATAGAGACAACTTGCAGCAGGTGGTTTTCACCCACATTGGGTTTCCACCTTACATCTTGGTGTTCATGTGTGTGGCTTTTGATCTGTTCTGTTATAGTGCACCTGTTTACTATTAATGTGGTGAATAATGTCCTGATGAACTTAACTGAAGAATAAGCTAACTAAATTATGAGTTTTCTTCTTATACGCTGTTTTATTTAGTCATAGTAGCGTGTACACGCTGGTTCACCTAACTGAAGTAGCGTATATGTTTCTGAGCATTGAAAAAGTTTGATTGATCTGATAATACTGATTCACCCCACCTCTCAGTATTATTTCCAACAATTGGTATCAGAGGAGGTCCTTCAGAGAAGCTTGATCGCTTGAAGGTAGATCATTCATCATGAGCAACTACGAGAAAGAAGCATCAATCAGGCCACCGATTTTTGATGGGACAAATTTCAATTATTGGAAGGTAAGAGTTACTGCATATCTTCAATCTCTTGGTACAGAAGTTTGGAACATTGTAGAAACAGGCTATGCTTTTCCTTCAGCTACTCCTACAGATCCAGCTGAGAAAAAGCAGTATGAAACAAATGCAAAAGCAGTCAGTACTCTATTAGGAAGTATATCCCAAACAGAATTCATGAAGGTCATGCACTTCAAATCAGCAAAAGAGATATGGGACAAAATGATCACTAGCTATGAAGGAGATGAACAGGTAAAGCAAGCTAAACTTCAAACTCTCAGGATTCAATATGAGACTCTCAAGATGTATAATGATGAAAGTGTGGCTAATTATTTTCTTCGGGTAGATGAGATTGTTAATTGCATGAAAAATTTGGGTGAAGAAATAAAAGAGACTATAGTAGTTCAAAAGATTCTAAGATCATTATCCCCCAAGTTTGAATCTAAAGTATCTGCAATAGAAGAAAAGGAAA
Source organism: Pinus tabuliformis (assembly GCA_031772625.1). Lineage (NCBI taxonomy): Eukaryota > Viridiplantae > Streptophyta > Pinopsida > Pinales > Pinaceae > Pinus > Pinus tabuliformis. The sequence goes on along the minus strand of CM062816.1, from coordinate 180,991,928 downwards.
ATCTCCGTGTTCTCACTATGTCTCAGCTACATGGAATTCTAACTGCTTATGAAATGAGAAAGGGAGGTCCATCTGACAGAAGGGAAGCTGCTTTTAAGGCATCAGGAAAAGAAGATTACTATGAAGCAAGCCATGTTCCAGAAGAAGAGGAAGAAGAATCAAATTTTGTCAGAAATCTTCAAAGGGGTTCTGGAAGGTTCAGAGGTAAGCTACCTTTCAAATGCTTTGCTTGTGGAAGAGTAGGTCATTATGCTGCAAAATGTCCTTATAAGGATAAAGGAAAAGAACCTGCTAGATGGAACAAGAAACAAAGTGCAAATAAGAAAAGCTACTACACCCATGAAGATAGTGATGGCTTATCAAACAGTGATGAAGATGAACAAGGTAATAAATATAAGCTGTTAATGGCATTTGAAGATGATGATTATGAGGATGTTGTAGATGTGGATAATCTCTATAATGAAATTACTAGACTCAAGAGATGCATAGAAGAAAAGAGTGTGATCATTGATACTTTGCAATTTCAAATTGATGAAAAGGAAAAACATCTTGAAAAACTAGAAGGTGAAATTGTTGGTCTCAGAAAAGAAATTGAGAAAACAAAAGCTATTAATCTTAAGTTTGTCAAAGGATCTGAAACTTTGGATGAGATTATCAATGTGCAGCGGTCTCCTCTAAACAAGACAGGTTTGGGCTATAATGGAGAAACCTCTCAAGCATCCACCTCAAAAAGTTATCTTGATGCAGCAAGAAGAAATGAGCAGAAGAACAATGAAGATAATCAGGTAAAGCAGGGACGAATTACAAACAGAAACTATCAGGGACAATCCTTCTTAAGGGTGAACAAAAGCTACAACCAACCACAGGTAAAATCTCTCAGTTTGGCTCAAGAATAGATGAAAATAGAAATTACAATCAGTTGGCTGGTAGATTCAATAACCGCAGAAGCTTCTTCAATGGACAATGCTTTTCTTGCCATAACTTTGGTCACAAAGCAGCTCAATGTGTTGCATATAAAACAATCATGACTAGGGAAGCTCAAAAACAAAGAAGTATGACAGGGATTACAAAGAGGACCTATAACAACTTTTCGGTTCTTGAAAATGAAGTTGAATGTTCTATTTGCAATAATTTTGGTCATAAAGACTCTGAATGCAGGAGCAGGTTTCAGGAGAAAAAGGAACAAGCCACGAGCACCAAAAAATGGAGAATAAAGGAACCTCAGACAGAAAGATGTGGAATAGCTTTTTATGCAGAAGGACAGGAAAATCTATGGTACATTGACAGTGGATGTTCGAAACATATGACAGGTGATAAAGAAAAACTTGAATCTTATTCTACTTTAGAAAAGGGAAAGAAAGTTTCTTTTGGAAATGATACTCCTGCAACTATAAAAGGAAAAGGTATTGCTCCTTTGAAAGAAAAGGTCAAGGCTGGAAATGTTTTGTATGTTGATGGATTGAAGCATAATCTACTAAGTGTCAGCCAGATGTGTGATCAAAAAACCGAGGTTATTTTCAGATCGAATGGATGTCTTGTTCGTGATCTTGATACAGGTAAAACAGTTCTCAAAGGCAAAAGAACTCCAAATAATCTGTACATATTTGAAGAAGGACAACAACAATGCTATCTTAGCAAGGATGAAGAGCACTGGTTATGGCATCGAAGGTTGGGACATCTAAGCTTCTCACAAATAAGGAAAGCATGCAAATATCAGGCAGTTCGCGATCTTCCAGATATCAAAATTCCAGACAACACCATATGCAAATCTTGTCAGTTTGGAAAGCAAACCAGAACTAACTTTCCAGAGAAGGAAGGATCAGCTAGCTTGCCTCTTGAGCTAGTCCATACAGATGTATGTGGTCCATTTAGGAAAAGGACACCTCGAGGAGAAGAATATCTGATATTATTCATTGATGATTTCTCAAGGTTTGTTTGGTTAGGGCTTATGAAGCACAAAGATGAAGCATTCGAAAAATTCAAATCCTTCAAAGCATTGGCTGAAAATGAATCAGGACACAAAATTAAGTGCCTCAGATCTGACAGAGGTGGGGAGTTCACATCAAATGAATTTTTCGATTTCTGCGATGAACATGGGATAAGAAGAGAATTCTCTACAGCTAGAACTCCTCAGCAAAATGGGGTTGTGGAAAGAATGAACAGAACTATCCAACAAATGGCTCGTGCTATGCTCGATGAATCAGGTACTCCTGCAACCTTCTGGGGTGAAGCTGCACATGCTGCTGTTATTATTCTTAACAAAACAAATGTCCGAGTAAACAGCACTCAAACACCTCATGAGCTTTGGAGTGGTAAAACTCCTTCCGTGAAGCATTTCAAAATCTTTGGGAGCAAATGTTATATTAAGAATACTGATGAGCAACTTGGCAAACTTGAACCTAGAGCAGATGAGGGCATTCTTCTTGGTTATTCTCCACATAGCAAAGCATACAAGTGCTACAATAAAAGACTTGGCAGAATTGTTGACAGTATTGATATAGTGGTTGATGAGAAGGGATATATTCCTAGGCAAGTTCATCATGAAGACATTGAAGAAGATGAAGGTTACTCTCAAAGGCGAAATGATGAAGAAGAAGAACCTCAAGAAGAAGAAGAATCTCAAGAAGAACCAGAGGAGCAGACAAGAATAGAAGAGAAGACTCCATCCAGATATGTCCAAAAGAATCATCCAGAAACTCAGATTGTGGGGCAGAAAGAAGCAGGAGTACAAACAAGAAGGACACTTGCAGAAGCTTCAAGCTACTTGGCACTACTCTCCTCCACTGAACCACAAAATGTGAAAGAGGCATGCAAAGATGAATGTTGGGTCAAAGCAATGGATGAAGAACTTGAGCAAATCGAAAAGAACAACACTTGGGAATTAGTTCCTAGACCAAAAGATAAGAATGTAATAGGAACAAAATGGGTCTTCAAGAATAAATTAAATGAAAATGGAGAAGTAATTAGAAACAAGGCCAGACTTGTTTGTAAAGGGTATGCACAGCAAGAAGGAATAGATTTTGAAGAGACCTTTGCTCCTGTGGCAAGACTAGAGGCCATCCGAATGTTCCTTGCTCTCTCAAGCTTTCAAAACTTCAAGGTATTTCAAATGGACGTGAAATCAGCCTTCCTGAATGGAGACTTAGAAGAAGAAGTATATATTGAGCAGCCAGATGGCTTCATTCTTGGGAATGATCCAAACCTTGTATGCAGATTGAAAAAGGCACTCTATGGACTCAAACAAGCTCCAAGGGCTTGGTACTATCGGTTGGACAAATATCTTCACCAACAAGGCTTTTCAAAAGGATCAGCAGATAGCAATCTCTATATAAAAGTTGAAAATAACAAATTGCTAATTCTTGTTGTTTATGTAGATGATATTATTTTTGGCAGCAATGAAGAGACTATGAGTCAAAACTTTGCCTTGGTTATGCAGAAAGAATTCGAAATGTCACTTCTTGGAGAATTGACATATTTTCTTGGATTGCAAATCCAACAAAATGAAGGAGGTATCTTCTTGTCTCAAACCAAATACCTCAAGCAGATCTTGAAGAAGTATGGCATGGAAGAGTCAAAGCCAGTTTGTACACCCATGGTTACAGGATGCAGCCTCAGTGCTAATGATGAATCAGCAGCAGTTCACCAACCCACTTATAGATCCATGATTGGGAGTTTTCTTTATTTGACAGGTACTCGACCAGATATTACACATGCAGTAGGAATGGTTGGAAGATTTCAAGCCAACCCAAAGGAAACTCATCTTCAGGCAGTCAAAAGAATCTTCAAATATCTTCAAGGGACCCAAAACTATGGCTTATGGTATCCTAGAAATACAGATCTCACTCTTCATGCTTACACAGATGCAGATTGGGCTGGAAGTGTGGATGATAGGAAAAGCACAAGTGGTGGTGCTTTCTTCATGGGTTCCAGATTAGTATCTTGGTTCAGCAAAAAACAGAGTTCGATTGCCTTATCTACAGCTGAAGCAGAATATGTGGCTGCAGCATCTTGTTGCACACAACTTCTTTGGATGATGCAGACCTTGCAGGACTTTCAAATCACTTGCACTCCACCCGTCTCTATCTTATGTGATAATACAAGTGCAATCAGCATTTCAAAGAATCCAGTCATGCACTCAAAGACCAAGCACATACCAATCAAGTATCATTTTCTTCGGGAACAAGTGCTTGAGCAGAAGGTCAAGTTGGAGTATGTTCCTTCTAAGGAACAAGTTGCTGATATTCTCACAAAACCACTGCCCAGGGAAACTTTGAATATCTCAGACAAAAGCTGGGAGTAGTTGATGCTTCATCCTGCTGTTGAAGCTTGTCTGTTCTACAGAAAAGTTGGTATACGCAAGTTACGAAAGGTATATACGCGTATACACCGCGGATTTATGCTGAGAAAGTCGCGTGTATGGTGTACGCATGTTGCAGAGATTATATCCGCGTCCATACGCCTTTTCTTGGAGGAGAAATCGCGTATATGAAGTTCTGAACAGCAAGGGAAAACTCTGGAGTTCTGAACAACAGTGGGTATGTCAGAATTCTTCAGGCACGGTTTCAGGAGGTGCAGCAGGCACAGGTTCAGGGGGAGCAGCTTAAAAGTCTCATAAAGCATTGTTGGCATTCAGATGTTTTGGTTGTTGATTTCAAGAAAAGGAGCTCAGAAAGAAATCCTGGTTGCTGATCTAAAAAGATGTTTATAATATGCTGCTGATGATTTTCATAAGTCTTGGTCTAGATCTGTTGTCTCTATGTCATATATCTCTCTTGTGATATCTCTTTTATGGAGTCAAGGTCATGTAACGGCCTATGTTGGTTTCCCCACTATGCCTGGGATGAATGCTGTAATGTAATTGGTTGTTTCTAATATGTCCCCTCTTGGTAGGGAGTATGGATGTAAGTATTGAGTCTTTTGGTGATAGGAAAGTCCCTTATGGTGTATAAGTCTTGGTTCTTGTTGAAGAACATCTTTTGCAGATCTGGCCTACTGTCAGGGGGAGCATGAATCAGCACAGCCAAGCAGAGGTATCAGCATGTCCTCAGGGGGAGCACAGCCCTTTGCCCTTGATGTCAAAGGGGGAGAGTGACTTGGTGTGGTGGTTGCCATCAAGTCCAAAGGGGGAGATTGTTGGCATTATGATTCAAGTGTTGTCCTTGATGGCAACTCACTCAGAGGTTGGTACAGGTGCTCAGAGGTTGGTACAGGTGATGGCAACTTAATCAGAAGACAGATCTTAGTACAGCATGCCAAGGAAGTTCATATACGCAGGTTCGTTAAGCCCAAGTCGCGTGTACACGCTAGTTGGATTCAGAAAAAGCGCGTGTATGTGGAAAAGTACCTTTGGTCCATGGTGGTTAGTCCTTGGAAGTTGTGCCTATGATTTCGAACCATTGTGTCTCGACGGGCGTGTCGATCCCTAGTTTTGAAGTTGATGGTATTGTGTTACTATGGTTTTGGCTCTTGGTATTGAGCAAGGCCTAAGGCTATATAAGGAGAAGAAGATCATTAGGCAAATCATCTTTCGACAAGGTTTGAATATCTAAGAGAGAAAGAGATCTGATATGCAGGTTCTGGGTTGCTTGATCTAAGCCAAGGAGAGATCACATCGGTTGATGGAAGACTAGATCTAAGGATAGATCGGGATCTAATGGTTTGAAATGCACTATCATGATATGGTTGATTATGCGTATTTCTAGATCTGCATATTGTCGCAATGTTATGTTCTGAGTCTAACTGATGTCTGGTACAGCTGTAAATTGAGAAAGTTTATTTTTAGATCTGTACGCAGGTTGGCTTCGGTAAAAGCGCGTGTATACGCGGGTTTTGCTCATTGAAGTAGCGTATATCTTTTGAAGCTTGATTTTGGGTTTACAGTGGGGGTCTGACTGTTATTGCAGAGTTCTGTAGTCTGCTCTGTGTTCTGGTAACTGGTGATTGACAGGGTTCAGTGGTTCAGTGATTCAAAGTTTGGTTGTTTTATGCTTCAATGATCTGTTGTGAAAATTGAATGAATTGGGGTCCACAGATTGTAATGTTGTACTTCAGGAATATCCAGTCTGAAAATGTATGAAAGGTGGTACCTGAAGGAAAGAAGATTGTAGGTCAGCACCTACGTACTAGTATCTTGGCTAGTACAAGAGCAAAGGGGGTTGGAGCTCCCTTCCAAGGAAGTTTGGAGAACGAGAGAAGGTTGTAGCCTTCTGCAGGTTGTAGCCTGCGTACTGGTATAAGGCTGCACCAGTACAAAAGATTGTAAACTGAAGTTTCATATTAAAGAAAGATAGAGACAACTTGCAGCAGGTGGTTTTCACCCACATTGGGTTTCCACCTTACATCTTGGTGTTCATGTGTGTGGCTTTTGATCTGTTCTGTTATAGTGCACCTGTTTACTATTAATGTGGTGAATAATGTCCTGATGAACTTAACTGAAGAATAAGCTAACTAAATTATGAGTTTTCTTCTTATACGTTGTTTTATTTAGTCATAGTAGCGTGTACACGCTGGTTCACCTAACTGAAGTAGCGTATATGTTTCTGAGCATTGAAAAAGTTTGATTGATCTGATAATACTGATTCACCCCCCCTCTCAGTATTATTTCCAACAAATACTTTGGTGATAATTTATTATCCTTCTTAGCTTGCTTGAGGGACATTTGTTTGTTTGCTTGTAGCCGTAAAAATACCCAGTCACCTACATCAAAACCTCTTTTGCTATGATGTTGAACTGCATGTTGTTTCATTCTATTTTGCACCAAAGTGAGGTTGTCCTTTAAGAGTTGGAGAACTTGTTGTTGATGTTTGATGTGATCTTTCATTGCTTGAACCTTAGAATTTTCTCTTAAATATGATGTGATGGATGGTGGATGATACCCTGAACTAAGATCCAACTTAGTGAAGTAAATTTCTCCATGTAATTCATCAATGACAGGAATGGGAAATTAATCGTTAATACTGAGCTTGTTGAGCTCCCTATAATCCAAACACATGTGCCATGATCCATCCTTCTTATGGAGAACTTTGACTAGGTTGAATTATACCAGCCCCTAGAATTTCTGCAGCCATACGTTCAATTTCACTCTTTTGGGCATAGGGATATCTATAAGGCCTGATGTTTGGAGGAACACTTTCTAGAATCAAATGAACAGCATGATCATGATCACGAATAGGTGGGAGGCCTTTGGGAGTCTCAAATACCTTGGAATGGTTGTCCAAGACTTTTTGGAGATCTAGAGAAAAAGATGATTTCGATGTTTGAACCTCTAGTGAACATAATTATGCAATTATACCCCTTTGTTCTTTATTTAGAAGCTTTGTCATGCCATTAGAGTTGATTATTTTTCCTGGTTTCCCTACGATACCCCTTAATTCAACTTCCTTTCCTTCCCAAAAAAAAATTCAAGAAAAGTTCTTGAAAATTAAAAGTTGTCATACCCAAAGATTGTAACCATTGGACTCCTAGTACAACATCAACACCACCCATTGGAATGGAAAGCATTGGAGTATTCAATACATATTCTCCCTTTAATAGCTTGATATTATGACACTTTCTAGAGAAATTTATGGTTCCTCCATTTGCAACCATCACTTGACACTTTGGTGCTGGATATAGGAAGAAATTCAATTCCTTGGTTTTCTTACAATCAATTAAATTATGGGTACTACCTGAATAAATCAACACTATTACCTTTTTCTTCTTGATATGTCCTATTTTAAAAGTTTGAGGAGTGGTAATTCCTACCAATGCAATACAAGATATGGTTGGATTCATTTCTTCTTTCTCTGGGGTTGGTTCCTAGTGTATATCCTTGATCCAGGTGGCTCCAGACACATGCAGAAGTCCTAGAGTACTCAGAAAGGGTCAAAATTCCATGTGGTTAGATTGCTCCCAAAACAACACTAGATCAAAGTGCTCATCGCCCTGATTCCAACGGTGTGAATGACACTCGAATACAAGCTTGTATGGAGGAGATAGAGCTAGTCAAAGTTGCGGTCAAAGTTGGGCAGTGGGCCAAGTTTAAGAGTCCTAAAAATTCACCGCCAACCAGCATGGAAACTTAGCCCCTAAGAGTGGGAAAAATTGTTGCATCTTTAATTTGTCTAATATCCCTTATATTAGACAAAATCGAAAAAATGACCTATTATTAATAGATATATATATATATATATATATATATATATATATATATATATATATATATATATATATATATATATATATATATATATATATATATATATATATATATATATATATATATATATATATATAGATAGATAGATAGATATATAAATGGGTCGACGGGTCGTGACACCCACCAGCCCCAACCAAACATATATTACGTTATAACAATATATATATTGCGAAGGGCGGGCCACCTCTGGTGGATGCGGCGCACACCCAACCACCATACCCCTTTGACACTTGTTACATCGTGGGTGGTGAGGTTTGAACTTGCCCTGCCAGAACCACACCAAAACCAACGCCAAACAACGCCCACTTAAAACCCATATCAAACCATTACACAAAAATAACAACCGCACCATATTAAAACGCGACCCCTAAACGGTTGAAACAAATGCCTCAGATAGGAGGCAGAGGGTTCGACACCATGACCTCCACCCTCCTGAACACCCCCACCACCAACGTGCCACAATGACATTCTTGTTAAATCCGCTGCCCAATTTGTACTTAAACCCTCTTACACAGTGCGACCGGGGGGCGAAGAACGGAGGTGACGAACAGAGGAATGGAACTAGAACAAAACGAAGGCCAAATAGAACTACGCCAAGTTGGAACCATGCCCCCGAAGGAACCTTGACACACTATTCAATATAAGGAATATTCTTTTAATGTCAAAGATTCCTTGGGAGGTAATTTTTCTCAGTGTCAGAATGTAATCAAGTTTATAATCATTTTTCTTAGATTTTCATAGGGAATGCAATGGCAAGGTTGGATTCACCTTTTGAGCAAAGGATTTACAGATTCCCAACAGAGGATAATCTTCGAGAATATTGAGGGAATCTTCGAGATTCCTTGGAGGTTGAAATTTCTCAGATCTAGAATGCAGACAACTTTATACTCATTCTTCTAATAATTTTGCAAGGATCTCAATGGCAAGATTAGTTTTCTTATTTGATTTGTAGATCTCCAATCAACCCAGAGGAGGGAATATTTGGAGAATCACGGGGGAATCTAAAAGATTCTTACAGACCTAGATTTTTGCAGTGTCAGAATTCAAAAAATGGGTAGTCAATTTTACACGTCTCGACCACACAAATTCAGTGGCGCAGTTAGTTTTTAGAGCTTATCCTTCTATTTTTTAGCCATTTTCCATATTGGAGTGACTGTGTCTGATTTCAGAGTGTGGATAGTCGATTTTATGCCATTTGATGCCACGATTTTGATGGTGCATTCAGATCCAACAAATCAGTATTCCATTCTTCAGTCAGCATCATAGTTTAGGTATATGAAGTTTTGTTTTCATGTACTTCGTTGATCATTTGTTGTGAGATGTACTATGTTGTTTCGATTCCTGCTTGATGTATAATACGGGATCTCAGTGTCTATTTCATGTGAGATGTATTCATCATGGATTTTTATGTATGTTTTGATTGAGATCCATTTGTTTCCATTATGGTGGGATACTCATTGTCACCATGGGTGTTTTGGTTGAGATCCCTTTGATGCCATGATGGCGGGATACTCATTGTCACCATGTGTAAGATTATGTCATGCTGATAGGAGGTCTATTGTGAGTGATAGTTCTTGTAGTGGAATGTCTCGTGGAGAGAATTTGCCACTCATGTAGAGGGCACATGTCCTTGTATGACAGAAAACATAGTCCATGTACATCTTCACGATTTGCAGCACTGAATGAAGTGGACAACACCATCTTGACACCAGGCTTAGAGACGTAGTCCACATTGGACGAACTTCATTATCAATGTCTCTTGTTTATGATTTGTTGATCATCATTATGTTTCCATTTGTTTAAGCATGAATATGTGTTCATTTATGCTCTTATAAAATGAAATTCTAACTACATCACAGAAGCAAAAGATCTTTGTTAAATCCGGAAGATGAGTCAACTTGGATCAAGTTTGGTATCAGAGCGGTCTTCACGTGGATGCGAATTGCAAGTGTGAACAACGAAACATGCAGCAATGGAGGATGACAAATAGACGTATGAGACCATGCCCATAGTGTCCAAAAATATGGACATAATTTATGAAGCTCTAGAAGAAGAGATAGAGGAAGTAGCAATTGCAGCTTCAGTTGCAAGCCATGAAAGAGGCCCTAGAAGAGCTAAAGCACAACAACCAAAGTCTTCAAGCAAATAACGTTGAATTGAAGATGCTTCATTAGGGGATTTTTGAGGTCTAAAATGGGCCTCCTATGGAAATTATAAAATAATAGTGGAAATAATAAAATAAGATTAGATGACATCATCAAATTTTAGAAGGAAAAAAGAAAAAACTATTTTTTCAACTCGTATTTTCAACTTATCTCCCTATGGGTTTACTCAAATTTCAAGCAGAAACACTTGTTGGATGCATAATTTGATTCCTCATCTAAGGCATACCCATGTTGTGTACTTTCGATGGACCCTACTACACGAAAACTCATAAATACTTGAAAAAGGTGATTGCAATAACCTTTTTTCATGTATTTCTCATTTTTTGTGTAACAAGGTCCATCGAAAATATGCAACATGGGTACTCCTTGGATGAGGAATCAAATTATGCATTCAACAAGTGTTTCCAGTCAAAATTTGAGTAAACCCATAGGGAGATAAGTTGAAAATACGAGTTGAAAAAGTACTTTTATTATTTTCTTTTTTTTTAATCTTTTTACCTTTTTACTCCAAAAATGGTGAATCATCCCCCATGGTTGACATCATCATCTTGAATCCTATTGGTTCTTATAAATTTATTTTGGTTGTACAGTTTTCTTAGGATGCCCATTTTAGACCTCAAAAGTTCCCTAATGTTACGAGAAGAGAAAGAGGAGAAACAGAGGTTGCTACGACAACTACAAGCTAAGGACGAGGCCTTGGAAAAGATGTAGCGTGACCCAGTAAAAAGTAATTCTTCGACTTCATGTATGTGTCCTGATGATGATTTTGCTATTTTTGAAAATCATACCACAGGAATTGGCTCCAAACTGTTGAGGAAAATGGGGTATGAAGGAAAAGTCTTGGGCATTAATGGCCAAGGCACTATCAACCCCATCAAAGTAAAGGAATTACCCCATCAAGCTAGACTTGGTATGTCAGGAAGGAAGTTGGGGAATGTGCCAAGACAGCCAGTGAACCGCCAACAAAAGATGATGAGAAATCATCTTCAGTTCTTTCCAACTCAACAATGGAGGTGAAAGATGTTGATTCCCCTTCAGTTTCATCTTCACATAGTGTAATTTATGTTGGAAATGTGGAGATACCAATTACAGGGACAAACCTGGCACTCCTTACCAAGATGAGGTACAAGGAGGAAGAAGAACTTGGTGTTAATAGCCAAGGCATAACTCAGCCATTGGAGGTCATGCAAAGACCTCGATTTGCAGGCTTGGGATACACTGAAGGAGAATGCTCAAGGGTGTTAGATGCTTCTGAGACATTGTTGAAATCATCGAGGAAAGAGAATGATGGGAACACATCACCATCATCCCATGGTAGTGCCCATTGTAGGGAAAGAGTTGAGGCAAGCTCTCATCACCATAATTACACCAGAGACAACAAGGAAAGGTATAACAAGTCTCAATATTCAAATGTTCATTTCGATTACAATCATGTTGTTAATGATGGACATAAATCATGGCATCAAAAAACATGTACTTTTTTTGGTTTACATAACCATGTATTTGATGAGTGCTGGAAGACAATAGCAGCACGAAAAAGGATGAGGCATGAAAGACCCTCTCAACAACAAGCAAAGAAGAAGGTAAAGAAGATCTGGAGAAAGAAGACTTATTGCATTCATTGTCACAAAGGTGGCCATAAAAGAGCCATGTGTTGGAGGCTCCATCTAGAGTAGTGCCTTAAAGACAAAGCGTTGGTGCATGAACCAGTTGAAACAGTTGTTCGACTAGCGAATGTGCCATAAGGAGATGACCCATTCACCTTGATAAGTGAGAGATGGTTTTTCTAGGTGTCGTAGAATGTGATGGTATTATTTTTTCCAATCATGTGTTGCATTTTAAACTGTAAAAGTGTTGATGTGTTTTCCATCACTTGTTGCAGCAACAATGATGTCTGGCCTTATTTTGTGTTGCATTTTAAATTGTGAAAGTGATGATGTGTTTTCCATAACTTGTTAAAGCAATAATAGTGTTTGGACTTATTTTTGTAAATCATGTGTTGCAGTGATGATGTGTTTTCCATCACTTGTTGAAGCAATGATGATATTTGGCCTTGTTTTGATAGTTGGGGTATTGTTTCCATTTTGATGTAAACTTGACCACCGAGTATGTATTATAAACTCGTGGAAAGTATGGGATGCTTGGGTCATTAGTTGGTCATGGAAATTAAGCATGTAATTTGCAAAAACATTATACTATAGGTTTGTAGAGGTGGCAAGTATCGGTTCATCACCTATGGTTCCGAAGGACAAAAGTGAAGGAGAGGGAAGGGTGACTTATCAGACACTTGTAAGTGCAGACAAGGTACAAAGAAGTTGAAGATTATTTCTCGTGCTTTTGGAGGACCAAAAGCTCCTCAGTGGGGAGGATTGATCTAGGTGGCTCTAGACACATGCAGAAGTCCTAGAGGACTCAAAAAATGTCAAAATTCAAAGTGGTCATATTACTCCCAAAATAGCACCAAATCGAAGTGCTCGTCACCTTGATTAAAACAGTGTGAACAACACTCAAATCCGAGCTCGTATGGAGGAGATAGGGCCAGTCAAAGTTGTGGTCAAAGTTGGGCAGTGGGCTAGGTTTAAGTATCCTAGAAATTCACCATTAACTAGTGTCAAACTTAGCCCCCGAGAGCAAGCGAAATTGTTGCCTCTTTAATTTTTATAATATCCCTTATATTAGACCAAATCGAAAAAATGACCTATTATTAATAAAGATAAAAACAAAAATATGTAATGGGGTGGTGGGCCATGACCCATGCCACCCCCCTCCCAAACCATATATATATTAAAACAAATTTTAATTAAAAAAATGGGCCGATGAGCCGTGACCCACGCCAGCCCCAACCAAACATATATTATGTTATAACATTATATATATGGTGGAGGGCGGGCCACCCGGCGCACACCCAACCACCATACCCCTTTGACACTTGTTACATCGTGGGCAGTGGGGTTTGAACCCGCCCGCCCAAAATGGCTAGCCCACCGCTCAGGTGCCCACACCAACACTAATGCCAAACAAATCCCACTTAAAAACAATATTAAATTGTTACACAAAAATAACAACCGCACCATATTAAAACGTGCCCCCATAACAGTTGAAACAAATGCCTAAGATGGGAGGCATAGGGTTTGACACCATGACCTCCACCCTCCTAAACTCCCCCACCACCAACATGCCACAACGGAATTCTTGTTAAATCCATCAACCAGTTTGTACTCAAAACCTCATACACATTGCAACCAGGGGGGAGAAGAACGGAGGCGCCAAATGGAGGAACGAAACCAATATGAAATGGAGGCCGAATAGAACTACACCAAGGTGGAACCACGCCCCAAGCGGAACCATGATTTGCAAGCCAAAGGTAGAACCTTGACACACTTTTCGAGACAAAGAATATTCTTTTGATGCCAAAGATTCCTTGGGATGTAATTCTTCTCAGTGTCAAAATGTAATCAAGTTTATAGTATTTTTTCTCAGATTTTCATAGGGAATACAATGGCGAGGTCAGATTGACATTTTGAGCAATGGATTTGCATATTTCCAACCGAGGAGAATCTTCGAGAATATTGAGGGAATATTCAAGATTCCTTGGAGGCTGAAATTTCCCAAATATTGAATGCAGCCAACTTTATACTAATTCTTCTCAGAATTTTGCGAGGATCTCAATGGCGAGATCAGTTTTCTGATTTGAATTGGAGATCTTCAATCAACCCAGATGAGGGAATATTTGGAGAATCATGGAGGAATCTAAAAGATTCCTACAGGCCCAGATTTGTCGGTGTCAGAATTCAGAAAATGGTAGTCAATTTTACACCTCTCGATGACACAAATTTAGTGGTGCACGTAGTTTTTGCAGCTGAGCCTTCTATTTTTCGGCCTTTTTCCATATTGGAGTGACAGTGTCAGATTTCAGAGTGTGGATAATCGATTCTATGCCATTCAATGCCACGATTTCGATGGTGCATTTAGATCCAACAGCTGAGTATTCCATTCTTCATTCAGCATCAGAGTTGAGGTATATGAAGTGTTGTTTTCATGTACTTCATTGATCATTTGCTGTGAGATGTACTATGTTGTTTCGATTCCTACTTGATGTATGATGTGAAATCTCAATGTCTATTTCATGTGAGATGTATTCATCATGGATTGTTATGTATGTTTTGATTGAGATCCTTTTGTTGTGATGATGGAGGGATACTCATTATCACCATCGGTATTTTGGTTGAGATCCCTTTGATGCCATTATGGCAGGATACTCATTGTCACCATGTGTAAGATTATGTCATGCTGATAGGAGGTCTATTGTGAGTGATAATTCCTGTAGCAGAATGTCTCATGGAGAGAATTTACCACTCATGTAGAGGGAACATGTCCTTGTATGACAGAAAACATAGTCCATGTACATCTTCACCATTTCCAACACTAAATGAAGTGAAAAACACCATGTTGACACCGGGCCTGGAGACGTAATCAACACTGGATGAACTCCGTTTATCAATGTCTCTTGTTTATGATTTGTTGATCGTCATTATGTTTCCATTTGTTTAAGCATGAATATATGTTCATTTATGCTCTTATAAAATGTAATTATAACTACATCATAGAAGCAAAATATCTTGGTTAAATTTGGAAGTTGAGTCAACTCATACCAATCCTTTTCTTTTGACGTTTCGTGTTCCTGTTCTTGCTCCTCTTCAAAATCTATGTAAAATTAATTTCTTCCTAGCACACTTATGACCTTTAGAGTATTTTCTATCACAACTATAACAAAACCCTTTTGCTCTTTTTTCTTCCAATTGTTGTGGTTTCAACCTTGTATGTTGTGGAAGGCTAGGAGCAACAACACTTCCATGTTTATATTTGTGAGTGGTAGGCTTCCTTGTTGCCATAATTTTGATTTCAATTTTTCTTGCCAACCTAAATGCCTTCTCCAATGGATTAGGTTCCTAAAGGCAAACCTCATGTTGGATGTTATCCTTTAAATTCCTTATGAATACATCAATCATATGCTCCTATAGAATATCATTTATCCTTATATTCAATTTTTGGAAGTCCTCAATGTGCTCCACCATTGAACCCTTTTGTTTGAGATTTATCAATTTTCTAAAGAAGGTGTTTCTCTTTGTGTCCTCATAATGTGCTACCATTTCCTTCATAAAAATTGACCAAGTGACAATTTGTTTACGAGACCAAAGCCATCGATGCCATACAAACTGATTGGGTTCTAAATATAAAGCTCCAATGCATACATTTTGTGTGTTTTGCACATTATGGAGATAAGAATATTGCTCCATCTGTAGTATCCATGTTACGGAATCCTTGCCATCAAACTTCCTCATATCAATCTTTGGAATATGGTGGGTCTTCAATCAAATGTTATAGTCTATGAAATCATGACTAAGATTTCTTTTGTTCTCATCATGAGTTTCCTTTACTACCTTTTCACCATTAGGAAGCATTTCTTGTAGCAACTTTGTCAAAACTTCCTTCAAACCTCCCATGTCTTTCTTCAAATATTCCATGTTGCCTTTCAGTTTTGTTTCTATACCATCGATATTATCTTCCATGCCATTCTTCAAACCATCCATCTTAGCTTCTGTTACTTTTTGTGAGAGTGAAATTTGTTGCACTTGGTTTTGTAATTTTGATATATCATGTTGCATTTCTTCCTCTTCTTCATGTGTCATAGTAGAGGTTTCGGGTTACTTACTAGGTGTTTCCATTTTATTTCTTCGAGGAATTAATTAATGATAATTAATCTTCACTATTCCCTTTGAATCAATTCAAACTAATTTTTTAAACAAAACTTATGCAAATCTTAAAAACTACACACCTTTTCTCGCTTTGTAGGAGCTTAATATTGAATTTGTTGTATCTTTGTAATTTAATATCTCCAAGGTCTAAAATTTCATCCTATGTTATCCCTCTGAGTCTTCTTTCCAACCCCATAAGTCAGACCAATATTGGATTCTTCAAGAAAGAGTTACTCCAAATCTCCCACGATGACCTGATTATGGATTGGTTCAGTAGAGTGACGTTGTACGAAGTGCCACGTGTCACTATTTCAACCTTGAACCTTGAAATTTCTACACAAAAAATTAAAGTATGTGCAATTTCAACCAATTTTTATATAATTCAAATCAGATGCCTAAAATGAAAGTTATGACAATTTTCGCTAGGTCACCTATTTGAGACAGAATTATGGAGCATGCAAAAACCCTAAGTTCATCAAAACATATCTATGAAAATATAGCAAACCAAGATCTGAATTTTTACAAAATTTTCTCTGAGATTTCGGCTCCATGTGGTAAAAAGTCCAACTTTTGAAGCCTCGTAGAAAAAATTTATAGCGAAAATGCAAGATGACCTGTTTGAGGAATAGAAAACCTAGAATCCAAAGCTCTGATACCAAATGTTATGCAACCATCTCACAAAATAGAAGAAGAGATAGATCAACGACTTCAAAATTAGCCTCTTTGAGGGGGAAAATTCCTTTATATTACACAAATAAGCAATGCTTGGATCATTCAAATGACAAAACCTCCTTTCTATATATAGGAGTCTAAGGGATCGTAATATAATCAGAGCCGACATAACAATAACAATGTAAGGGAACAACAATAACAATAAGGAGGCTACACTGACAATAACGATGAGGGAATACACTAGTATTATAGGGAGCTAACAGAATACCTACCCTCGTTTGAGCCTCTGAGTTGTTGGCAGGGTAGTTGGCAAGATTTATTTGAACACTCCATGCTCCAATTTCTTTATCGAGTTCCAATACTCTCGGTCGAGCTACTGTCACACTCTTGGTCAAGTTCTTAGTTTACGCATGGTGTGTGTGTGCTAGATACTTATAAATTAAAAAAACGCTCAATTGAGCCATAATTCTCGTTTGAGCATTATAGCTCAATAAAGGGTTTGTTTTTAACCCTCAATCAAGACACATTTTTAGCGCCCAAGGAGCTCGATTGAGTGCTTAAAAAAGTCTCAATCAAGCCATTATTTTTTCCACCCAAATGCACCATATTTCGCCAAAAATTATAACCTAGCATCATGATTTCACCCACAAATTGTACCACCAAACCTCTACAAGAGGATTTCCTATTCCAGGTTGACCAAAGAATGAATCCATCTATGTGGGGGACCCTAGATTCATCATGCTTGCAAATTTTAACTAAGAAAATAAGATCAGTATCACTTGGGATCCAACTGAACATAGGGCTTTATGCCATGGAAAACCATGATAGTTCTAGAAGAGGATCTAGAGTGTTCCCAATTGCTATTTATTACTTTTATTTTGAACTCTGTCTCTAATACTAACTTTCATATTTCTAATGATTGCTCGTTTTCCTTCCTTTCTTGCCTCCTTTACCTTTTGGACCTCTTTTCTCAATTTAGCTTGGTCTTCTGGAATAAGATCCTAATTTATAAATATTCTCAACCCTTTTAGGTTTACGAAGTACATCAAATTTATGGACATTACAACTTACGATAACACGAATCAATCTATGTTTATGCTCGAGAACATAAATCTATTCCTTTTTAATATAATTTTGATTAATTAATATGGTTATATATGTTGGGATTATAGTAAATATTTTATATCGTTTATCAATTAATATTTATAATTAATATGTTTATAAAATGGTAGAAATATTGTGCCTAAAGGCGCTCTCCAGTCTAGCATGGGAGAAATGTTATAATGTAACATAATGTCCTATAAACATTTTGGCTTGGTCAAAATATAGGGTGATAGCATGGATTTGGTTTACACTTTTTGGCAAGAGAGGGCATGTTTAGATGGACAAGCTTTTATCAAGCCATTTTTAAGCACTTAATTGAGCCATTTTTAAGCACTCAATCGAGCTCCTCGAACGCTCAAAAAATAGCTCAATCGAGGGTAAAAATAAAAAAAACCCTTAATCGAGCTTTAGGGCTCGATCAAGCTCTAACACTCAATCGAGCCATTTTTTCTATTAAAATGCTCGCCCACAGTCTATACACACCATTTGCACATACCGTGGGGACAATTAAGAGCTCGACCAAGAGTATTTGAAACAACTTGACCAAGAGTATTGGAGCTCGATTGGGAAATTAGAGCATGGAGCGATCCAACCAACCTCGCCAACAACCCCGCCAATGTCCTAGAGGTTCAAATGAAGGTAGGTATTCTATCTTTATTTATTTATTTATTTATTTTTTGCAAAACTAAACAAATTTATTTGAAAAAAAAAACTCAACCATACAAAAACCATGAAAACACCGAAAACCATCAATAAAACCCTTCAAAACAACTTATAAAACCACAAACCAACCTAGAAAACCACAAAAAAACCATTATAAATAATTATAATAAAAACAACTTAGAAAACCATAAAAAAACAACCTAGAAAATGCTTCGAAACCACCAAAAAAAACTATAACTCAAGTTGTAAATTTTTTTCTTAGTTGCAATGGTAGCATGCTTTGTTTATTTATAAAAAATGCATATTTTCTATTTTTGAATGATAAAAACATTATTTTCTATTATTTTAGGTTTTAAAGTTTTTCTTTAAGAGTTTTGTGAAATAAAGTTTTAAAAAAAAATATTTTTTTATTTATTTTAAATGTATTTTAAATTTCAAACAAATTTGATCAAAAATATTCCCAAAAAATTCTAAAACAAAAATAACAAAACTATAACCAATAAATAAGTAAATTAAGATCTTGAGATTGACATGATGAGTATGATTGCTCATAATAAACTTCTATTTATCAAATAAGAAATTTTATTTTATTTAATTATTTTAAGTTTAAATTAATTATTATTTTGAATATTCTTTTTAGTTTTGAAAATAAAATAGTAATTTTAAAATTAAAATCTAAAAAGAAAACTTTGCATATATATATATATATATATATATATATATATATATATATATATATATATATATGTTGGAAATAATACTGAGAGGGGGGGTGAATCAGTGTTATCAGAAACAATTTTTCATTTTATGCTCAGAAACATATACGCTACTTCAGTTAAGTGAAACAGCGTGTACACGCTACTGTGTCTAAAGAAACCAGCGTATAACAAGAAAACTTATGATTCAGTAGCTTATCTTCAGTAATTGCATCAGGACATTATTAACCATGATAGTAAAACAGGTGCAGTATAACAGAACAGATCATCACACAGAAAACACACACATGAACACCATGATATAAGGTGGAAACCCAATGTGGGTGAAAACCACCTGCTGCAAGTCGTTTCTATCTTTCTTTAATATGAAACTTTAGTTTACAATCTTTTGTACTGGTGCAGCCTTATACCAGTACACAGGCTACAACCTGCTGAAGGCTTCAACCTTCTCTCGTTCACCAAACTTCCTTGGAAGGGAGCTCCAACCCCCTTTTCTCTTGTACTAGCTAAGATACTAGTACGTAGGTGCTGGCCTACAATCTTCTTTCCTTCAGGTACCACTTTTCATACATTTTCAGACTGGATATTCCTGAAGCACAACATTACAATCTGAAGACCGCAATTCATTCAACTTTCATAACAGATCATTGAAGCACAAAACAACCAATACTAGCATCATCAATCTTTGAATCACTGAACCACTGAAACCCTGTCAACACCAATCACCAGAACACAGAGCAGACTACAGAACTCTGCAATAGCAGTCAGACCCAACTGCAACCCCAAAAATCAAACTTCAAAAGATATACGCTACTTCAATGAGAGAAACCCGCGTATACACGCGCTTTTACCGAAGACAACCTACGTACAGATCTAAAAGTAAATTCTCTTAACTTGCAGCTGTACCAGACATCAGTTAGACCCAGAACATAACATTGCATCAGTATGCAGATCTAGAAATACGCATAATCAACCATATCATAATAGTGCATTTCAAACCATTAGATCCCGATCTGTCCCTAGATCTAGTCTTCCATCAACCGGTGTGATCTCTCCTCAGCTTAGATCAAGCAACCCAGAACCTGCATACCAGATCTCTTTCTTTTCAGATATTCAAGACTTTTCAAATTGTGCTTGCCTAATGATCTTCTTCTCCTTATATAGCCTTAGGCCTTGCTCAATACCAAGGGCCAAAACCATAGAAATCCAATACCATCAACTTCAAAACTAGGGATCAACACGTCTGTCGAGATACTTTGGTCCAAAGACATAGGCTCAAGTACCGAGGACTAACTACCACGGACCAAAGGGAAGCTTCTCGACATGTACGCCCTTTTCTGTTCATGAAGCTGCGTGCATACGCGACTTCGTATATAGCGAACCTGCGTATCCGCGACTTAGTATATAGCGTTCCTGTGTGTATACGCAACTTGGGCTTAATGAACCTGCGTATATGAAATTTCTCTTCATACTTGTAGTCTGGACTGAGATCTGTCATCAAAGAGAGTTGCCATCAAGGACAACACCTGTATCGTAGCGCCACACCTGTGCCAAAATGCCAACAATCTCCCCCTTTGGACTTGATGGCAACCCCAAGATCCTTAGAATCATTCTCCCCCTTTGTCATCAAGGGCAAAGGGTTGTGCTCCCCCTGAGTACATGCTGATATCTCTGCTTGGTTGTGCTGAAACATGCTCCCCCTGACTGTAGGCAATATCTGCAAAAGATGTTCTTCAAAAGAACCAAGACCTTCCTATCACCAAAAGACTCAATACATACATCCATACTCCAAGAGGGGATACATCAGAAAGTTACATATAACAACCAATTATATTACATCAGTCATCCCAGGCATAGTGGGGAAACCAACATAGGCCGTTACATGACCTTGACACCATAAAAGAGATAAAAGAGATACATGACATAGAGACAACAAATCTAGACCAAGACTTATGAAAGTCACAAGCAGGATCTGATAAACATCTTTTAGATCAGCAACCAAGATTTCCTTCTGAGCTCCTTCTCCTGAAACCAACAATAGTTGTGTACTAGAACCAAAAGCATCTAAATGCCAACAATGCTTTATGAGACTTTAAGTTGTTCCCCCTGAACCTGTGCCTGTTGTACCTCCTGAAACTGTGCCTGAAGAATTCTGGCATACCCATCTCAGACCTTCTCTAACCAGAGTCTGCCCTTGTTGTTCAGAACTTCATATACGCGACTTCTCCTCCATAAAACAGTGTATATACGCGGATATGCTTTCTACAACACGCGCACATCATACACGCGACTTTCCCAGCATAAATCGGCGTATATACGCGGATATCCCTTACGTAACTTGCGTATACCAACTTTTCTGTAGAACAGACAAGCTTCAACAGCAGGATGAAGCATCAACTACTCCCAGCTTTTGTCTGAGATATTCAAAAGTTTCCCTGGGCAGTGGTTTTGTGAGAATATCAGCAACTTGTTCCTTAGAAGGAACATACTCCAACTTGACCTTCTGCTCAAGCACTTGTTCCCGAAGAAAATGGTACTTGATTGGTATGTGCTTGGTCTTTGAGTGCATGACTGGATTCTTTGAAATGTTGATTGCACTTGTATTATCACATAAGATAGAGACTGGTGAAGTGCAAGTGATTTGAAAATCCTGCAAGGTCTGCATCATCCAAAGAAGTTGTGTGCAACAAGATGCCGCAGCCACATATTCTGCTTCAGCTGTAGATAAGGCAATCGAACTCTGTTTCTTGCTGAACCAAGATACTAATCTGGAGCCCATAAAGAATGCTCCACCACTTGTGCTCTTCCTGTCATCCACGCTTCCGGCCCAATCTGCATCTGTATAAGCATGAAGTGTGAGATCTGTATCTCTAGGATACCATAATCCATAATTTTGTGTCCCTTGAAGATATTTGAAAATTCTCTTCACTGCCTGAAGATGAGTCTCCTTTGGATTTGCCTGAAATCTTCCAACTATTTCGACTGCATGCATGATGTATGGTCGTGTACCTGTCAAATAAAGCAAACTCCCAATCATGGATCTATAAGTTGGTTGATGAACTGCTGCTGATTCATCATTTGCACTGAGGCTGCATCCTGTAACCATGGGTGTACATACTAGCTTTGAATCTTCCATGCCATACTTCTTCAAGATCTGCTTGAGGTACTTGGTTTGAGACAAGAAGATGCCTCCTTCACTTTGTTGGATTTGCAATCCAAGAAAGTATGTCAATTCTCCAAGTAGTGACATTTCGAATTCTTTCTGCATAACCAAGGCAAAGTTTTGACTCATAGTCTCTTCATTGCTGCCAAAGATAATATCATCTACATAAACAACAAGTATTAGCAATTTGTTATTTTCAACTTTTATATAGAGATTGCTATCTGCTGATCCTTTTGAGAAGCCTTGTTGGTGAAGATATTTGTCCAATCGATAGTACCAAGCCCTTGGAGCTTGTTTGAGACCATAGAGAGCCTTTTTCAATCTGCATACAAGGTTTGGATCATTCCCAAGAATGAAACCATCTCGCTGCTCAATATATACTTCTTCTTCTAAGTCTCCATTCAGAAAGGTTGATTTTACGTCCATTTGAAATACCTTGAAGTTTTGAAAGCTTGAGAGAGCAAGGAACATTCGGATGGCCTCAAGTCTTGCAACAGGAGCAAAGGTCTCTTCAAAATCTATTCCTTCTTGCTGTGCATACCCTTTACAAACAAGTCTGGCCTTGTTTCTAATTACTTCTCCATTTTCATTCAATTTATTTTTGAAGACCCATTTTGTCCCTATGACATTTTTATCTTTTGGTCTAGGAACCAATTCCCAAGTGTTGTTCTTTTCGATCTGCTCAAGTTCTTAATCCATTGCTTGACCCAGCATTCATCTTTGCATGCCTCTTTCACACTTTGTGGTTCAGTGGAAGAGAGTAATGCCAAATAGCTTGAAGCTTCTGCAATTCTTCTTCTTGTTTGTACTCCTGCTTCTTTCTGCCCCACAATCTGAGATTCTGGATGATTCTTTTGAACATATCTGGATGGAGTCTTTTCTTCTATTCTTGTCTGCTCCTCTGGTTCTTCTTGAGGTTCTTCTTCTTCTTGAGGTTCTTCTTCTTCAACATTTTGCCTTTGAGGGTAGCCTTCATCTTCTTCAATGTCTTCATGATGAACTTGCCTAGGAATATATCCCTTCTCATCAACCACTACATCAATGCTGTCAACAATTCTGCCAAGTCTTTTATTGTAGCACTTGTATGCTTTGCTATGTGGAGAATAACCAAGAAGAATGCCTTCATCTGCTCTTGGTTCAAGTTTGCCAAGTTGCTCATCAGTATTCTTAATATAACATTTGCTCCCAAAGATTTTGCAGTGCTTCACCGAAGGAGTCTCACCACTCCAGAGCTCATGAGGTGTTTGAGTGCTGTTTACTCGGACATTTGTTTTGTTAAGAATAATAACCGCAGCATGTGCAGCTTCACCCCAGAAAGTTGCAGGAGTACCTGATTCATCAAGCATAGCACGAGCCATTTGTTGGATTGTTCTGTTCATTCTTTCCACAACCCCATTTTGCTGAGGAGTTCTAGCTGTAGAGAATTCTCTTCTTATCCCATGTTCTTCACAGAAATCGAAAAATTCGTTTGAGGTAAACTCCCCACCTCTGTTAGATCTGAGGCACTTAATTTTGTGTCCTGATTCATTTTCAACCAAGGCTTTGAAGGATTTGAATTTTTCGAATGCTTCATCTTTGTGCTTCATAAGTCCTAACCAGACAAACCTGGAGAAATCGTCAATGAATAATATCAAATATTCTTCTCCTCGAGGTGTCCTTTTCCTAAATGGATCACATACATCTGTATGGACTAGCTCAAGAGGTATGCTGGCTGATCCTTCCTTCTCTGGAAAGTTAGTTCTGGTTTGCTTTCCAAACTGACAAGATTTGCATATAGTGTTGTTTGGAATTTTGATATCTGGAAGACCACGAGCTGCCTGATATTTGCATGCTTTCCTTATTTGTGAAAAGCTTAGATGCCCCAACCTCCGATGCCATAGCCAGTGTTCATCATCCTTGCTCAAATAGCATTGTTGTGGTCTTTCTTCAAATATGTATAGATTATTTGGAGTCCTTCTTCCTTTGATCACTGTTTTACCTGTATCAAGATCACGAACACAACATCCATTTGATCTAAATATTACCTTTGTTCCTTGATCGCACATCTGACTGACACTCAGAAGATTATGCTTCAATCCATCAACATACAAAACATTTCCAGCTTTGACCTTCTCTTTCAATGGAGCAGCACCTTTTCCTTTTATGGCTGCAGAGATATCATTTCCAAAAGAAACTTTCTTCCCCTTTTCTAATGCGGTATATGACTCAAGTTTTTCTTTGTCCCCTGTCATATGCTTCGAACATCCGCTGTCAATGTACCATAGACTTTCTTGACCTTCTGCATAAAAGGCTATCCCACATCTTTCTGGTTGTGGTTCCTTTATTCTCCATGTTCTGACATTTGAAGTTTGTTCCTTCTGAGTTGTCTTCCGGAACCTGCTCCTGCATTCAGAGTCTTCATGACCAAAGTTATTACAAATAGAGCATTCAATTTCATTTTCAAGAACCGAAAAGTTGTTATAAGTCCTTTTCATGGTTCCAATCATTCTCCCTTGCTTTTGAGCTTCTCTAGTCATGATTGTCTTGTAGGCAACACATTGAGCTGCTTTGTGACCGAAGTTATGGCAAGAAAAGCATTGTCCATTAAAGAAACTTCTGTGATAATCAGATCTATCATCCAACCGGTTGTAGCTTCTATTCACATTCATTCTTGGAGCAAATTGGGAAGATTTTACCTGTGGCTGATTGTAGCTTCTGTTTGTCCTTAAGGCAGTTTGTCCCCGAATTTCTTGATGGTCTTTATTTGTTCTTGAGGTAAACTGTCCTTGATTCACCTGATGACTTTTATTTGGCCTTTGCTCGCTTCTCCTTGCTGCATCAAGATAACTTTTAGAGGTAGAGGCTTGAGATGTTTCTCCATTATATCCCAGACCTGTCTTGATCAGAGGAGATCGCTACACATTGATAATCTCATCCAAGGTTTCAGATCCTTTAACAAATTTGAGATTAATTGCTTTTGTTTTCTCAATCTCCTTTCTAAGACAAACAATCTCACATTCCAATTTTTCAAGATGTTTTTCCTTTTCAGTCAGTTGACATTGTAGAGAATCAATAATAGCACTTTTCTCTTCTAAGCAAACTTTGAGATTATTCATTTCTTCATAAAAGCCATCTACATCTATAGCATCCATGTAGTCATCATCTTCAAAAGCCATTAAAAGTTTATATCTATTACCTTGTTCATCTTCGTCACTATTTGAAAGACCATCACTATCTTCATGAGTGTAATAGCTTTTCTTCTTTTCATTCTATTTCTTGTTCCATTTAACAGGTTCCTTTCCCTTGTCATTCTTATCTTTGTGAGGACATTTGGCAGCATAATGACCTACTCTTCCACAAGCAAAACATTTAAAAGGTAACTTACCTCTGAACCTTCCAGAACCCCTTTGAAGATTTCTGACAAAATTTGATTCTTCTTCTTCATCTTCTGGCATGTGACTTGCTTCATAATAATCTTCTTTGCCTGAAGCCTTGAAGGCAGCTTCTCTTCTGTCTGATGGACCTCCCTTTCTCATTTCATAAGCGGTTAGAATTCCGTGAAGCTGAGACATAGTAAGAATTTGCAGATTTTCCTTTTCTTCAATGGCAGACACTTTAGATTCAAATTTGGCCCCCCCTTTTTTTTTTTTTGAAAAGGAACAAAGAGATCATAGTTTACAGTTCATTATAAAAATAAATTAAAAAAGAGGATCTTCCGCTATGAGATCAACCTTCCGCTACGACATCAACAATGCCATAAGCTTGGGCTTCTGTTGCTGACATAAAAACATCTCTGTTCAGGTCCCGTTGAATTACCTCTCCGGGTTGGTCCGTTCTTTCTATATAACATCTGGGACAAAGATCTTAAAACCTTTTCAACCACAATAGCCTCTTTTATTTCTTCACCCAAGTTTTTCATGCAATTAACAATCTCATCTACTCTAAGGAAATAGTTAGCAACACTTTCATCATTATACATTCTGAGAGTCTCATACTTAATCCTGAGAGTTTGAAGTTTAGCACGCTTTACCTGTTCGTCTCCTTCATAGCTCGTGACAATTTTGTCCCATATTTATTTTGCAGACTTATAGTGCATTACCTTCATGAATTCTGATTGAGATATACATCCCAATAGAGTATTGACTGCTTTCGCATTTGTTTCATATTTCTTTTTCTCGTCTGCATCTGTAGGAGTAGCTGAAGGAAAAGTGTAGCCTGTATCTACGATGTCCCAGACTTCTGTACCAAGAGATTGAAGATAGGCAGTAACTCTTACTTTCTAATAATTGAAGTTTGTCCCATCAAAAACCGGTGGCTTGATTGATGCTTCTCTCTCGTAGTTTCTCATGATGAACGATCTACCTTCAAGCGATCAAGCTTTTCTGAAGGACCTGCTCTGATACCAATTGTTGGAAATAATACTGAGAGGGGGGGTGAATCAGTATTATCAGAAACAATTTTTCATTTTATGCTCAGAAACATATACGCTACTTCAGTTAAGTGAAACAGCGTGTACACGCTACTGTGTCTAAAGAAACCAGCGTATAACAAGAAAACTTATGATTCAGTAGCTTATCTTCAATAATTCCATCAGGACATTATTAACCATGATAGTAAAACAGGTGCAGTATAACAGAACAGATCATCACACAGAAAACACACACATGAACACCATGATATAAGGTGGAAACCCAATGTGGGTGAAAACCACCTGCTGCAAGTCGTCTCTATCTTTCTTTAATATGAAACTTCAGTTTACAATCTTTTGTACTGGTGCAGCCTTATACCAGTACGCAGGCTACAACCTGCTGAAGGCTTCAACCTTCTCTCGTTCACCAAACTTCCTTGGAAGGGAGCTCCAACCCCCTTTGCTCTTGTACTAGCTAAGATACTAGTACGTAGGTGCTGGCCTACAATCTTCTTTCCTTCAGGTACCACTTTTCATACATTTTCAGACTGGATATTCCTGAAGCACAACATTACAATCTGAAGACCGCAATTCATTCAACTTTCATAACAGATCATTGAAGCACAAAACAACCAATACTAGCATCATCAATCTTTGAATCACTGAACCACTGAAACCCTGTCAACACCAGTCACCAGAACACAGAGCAGACTACAGAACTCTGCAATAGCAATCAGACCCAACTGCAACCCCAAAAATCAAACTTCAAAAGATATACGCTACTTTAATGAGAGAAACCCGCGTATACACGCGCTTTTACCGAAGACAACCTGCGTACAGATCTAAAAGTAAATTCTCTTAACTTGCAGCTGTACCAGACATCAGTTAGACCCAGAACATAACATTGCGTCAGTATGCAGATCTAGAAATACGCATAATCAACCATATCATAATAGTGCATTTCAAACCATTAGATCTCGATCTGTCCCTAGATCTAGTCTTCCATCAACCGGTGTGATCTCTCCTCAGCTTAGATCAAGCAACCCAGAACCTGCATACCAGATCTCTTTCTTTTCAGATATTCAAGAATTTTCAAATTGTGCTTGCCTAATGATCTTCTTCTCCTTATATAGCCTTAGGCCTTGCTCAATACCAAGGGCCAAAACCATAGAAATCCAATACCATCAACTTCAAAACTAGGGATCAACACGTCTGTCGAGATACTTTGGTCCAAAGACATAGGCTCAAGTACCGAGGACTAACTACCACGGACCAAAGGGAAGCTTCTCGACATGTACGCCCTTTTCTGTTCATGAAGCTGTGTGCATACGCGACTTTGTATATAGCGAACCTGCGTATCCGCGACTTAGTATATAGCGTTCCTGCGTGTATACGCAACTTGGGCTTAATGAACCTGCGTATATGAAATTTCTCTTCATACTTGTAGTCTGGACTGAGATCTGTCATCAAAGAGAGTTGCCATCAAGGACAACACCTGTATCGTAGCGCCACACCTGTGCCAAAATGCCAACAATATATATAGATAACAAAACATTTAACGTAGTTGTATATAATATTTAACTATATATAATTATAACACAACATAACTTATATAACAAAACATAATTATATTTAACTATAACATCACATAGCTATATATTATAGTTCTATGTATAAAATATAACATAACATAACATAGTTTTATAACTATTTAATATAACATAAATATATATATATATATATAGTATATAACATGGTTCTATAATTATTTAGCTTAACAGAAAATTATTTAACATAACATATGTAACATATATATATATATATATATATATATAACATAATGTAAAATAACTATAACTATAGTTCATAACATAATCATATAACTATATATAATTTAACTATTATAACTACAACATCATATAACTATATATTATAGTTTTCTATATATATAACATAACATAATTCTATAACTATTTATCATAACATAAAGTTATTTAACATAACATATGTAATTCTGTGTGTGTTATGAACACATAAATATAACGATAGTTCATATAATGTGCACACATATATATAAAATCGTGTAACATGTATTGTGCATAACTATGACATAATATAACTATAAATATAACATTTAACATAGCATAACTATTTAAAATGTATATATATATATATATATATTTGTGTGTATGTTTCAATAATGCATCATTGAAAGATACGTTAAATACATCATGAAAAGTGCATTTGGTATAACATAACATAATTCTATAACTATTTATCATAACATAAAGTTATTTAACATAACATATGTAACTCTCTGTGTGTTATGAACACATAAACATAACTATAGTTCATATAACGCACACACATATATATAACATCGTGTGTCATGTATTGTGCATAACTATGACATAATATAACTATAAATATAACATTTAACATAGCATAACTGTTTAAAATGTATATATATATATATATATATATATATATATATATATATATATATATATGTTTCAATAATGCATCATTGAAAGATACAATAAATACATCATGAAAAGTGCATTTGGTTTAGTGAATAAAAACATTTTGACTCTTTTCTAATTTGTACGATATCGTTTCATTATGTAGTGTGTTATACAAGAAACATTGTCTTAATGTGCTTGCACCTAGTACATGTCATGTGTCAAATTCAAACACTACAAGAACTTAAAGTCTATTGGAGTATTTGGTTGGCATGAAATTTTATTAGTTTTGTAAATAGGTTTATTTCAATTTTTTACATATATATTTACATATTCATGCTCTATGAATAAAATGCATTATTTAGAAACAGGAAAATGTATGAAGGTAGATTTGATCACTTTTTCGATTTTGTTGACATGGAACTTAATACTTTGATTGATAAATTATCAAAAAATGGACTCTAAAGTTTAGGACTTTGGGCTAGAATATTATGCTTGAGTTTAGAAATGGTTTTTTTGTAAACAATCTTTATAAGTTAACATTTTTTTCTTGGATTACTTTATATGTATTATATGTAATAATTTAGTCAGAATTTTTTTCTTAGATTAGCTTTTATGTATTATATGTATTATATGTAATATTCAAAGACATCCCATAGATGCACCCCAACTGTGGGTCATCCCAGTGCAAGGGGATCTGTTATATGTGCTCGAGCTCATGATAAATCATGTAGCCCATCCAAAGTGTGTGTTCCACTCATAGATCCTACCTCTGACGCTAGTTGGAGTGTCAAATGCAATGTTTTTGTCTCTATTGATGATCATGCTACCTCTAATGGACCTTTATCACTTATTTTAGGTACACCTACTACATTTTTAAATCCTCTTTAAATTGTATGTGTTTATGTCTTCAAATTGTCTTTAATTTTTAAATTGTCTTCAACTAATGTGTTTGAATTGAATGTCTATGTTATTATGCTTATAGTTTGTTAATTATATATGTTAAATTATGTTTATGATTTGCAAACCCTCAGCAGGGTGAAGCTAAGGGTCAGAGTTCAACATTGATCCCTCTGTGGGACCATGCTAGAACTCATATCACATTGGAAGATGTTACTTTCCAGCATATGTGGATCACACGAGAGTTGTGTAACATCGTTGCCAATTCACCTACTGGTCGTAGTTTTTCTTTGATGATGGAAAGAATAAATAGGTTGATTGAGACATACCATAGGTCAGGCCCATAGAGCTACCTCCTACAACCCATTAGAGGATTACGATGCATGAGGTTAGAAGCCCACATACTTGGGAGGTGGTGAAAGAGGACACTAAGAACATTGATGTTTATGGGGAGTTGTTCAACACCCCTTCAGATCGCCCTCCTAGACATAAAGGTTTGATTCCACTAAAATATTTTAAGAATATTGATTCAGCCCCTTTTGTGTATGATCAATTCATTGGAGCTAGGGGCTAGTTCCACCACCAGGACCAGGTCACAATTTATTTTTCCAAGAATATATATGCAGAGTTGGTGTTACATGTGTGGCCAGATTACATTGATACTGGATCTCATTATTATGGACTCGTATTGGTATATACATATGAATATGAGGGGATTTATAGGAACCTTAGGCATGTACCACCAACTTTGAGATTCTTGACACTACCGTCTTGGAGCGTGGTATTATTGATAAAGCTAGAGGATTCGTCACAATTCAATGTTGAGACCAGGGAGGCTATTGCAGATAAAATGTAGACATCATTGGTCAGTGTTCATGATGCATTTGATGGAGAGATTAGGAGAACACCACCATCGCCTCGTCACCTGCCAGTTCCTTTATATGATGATTAATTTCTCATGATTTTACCTACTAACCAGCTTTTGACATATGCATGTATGTGTCATGATGTCATTTGTAACACTTGGATGGTGCACGACCCACGTGACACAGACCAAGTATATATATATATATATATATATATATATATATATATATATATATATATATATATATATATATATATATATATATGAAACTTTTGACTCTTATTGTCAAATTATGCATAATTATTTATATTAATAAGTTCATGATAACATGTAGTCATAACCCAACTACATGGATGTGCTTATGAGGTCATCTGAGGGGGTATTCGATCAACCAGACCTTCCTCTACCAAAGCATTTTTCCATGGATTCTCCTCCACCTCATAGCACTCATGTGGAGGAGAGTCACTATGTACAATCACATGGACCATCAATTGAGGTAAAAAAAATTATTCATAAGATTTAAACATTTTCCTTTTTTAAGTTACACATATTTGCTAATTAATTTTTAGGCTAATTGTAATTTATCCTTTCCATTGTGTACACAAGCCCATATGTACAATGTTGTTGATGTCATTATTATGTGGGCACATGATTGGGATGTTGGGTATAAAGGAATTGATGATATAGGTTCATCGATGCAGGCCCTAATCATTGAACCATAGGTAGGGGAGAACCAAACCCAGAGTCATCAAAACCCCATCCTATCTGACTTGCATTTGGACTCAACTGAGGTTAGTAGATTCATGTATATGTAATTAAAAATGTGGTTCAAAATAATTTATTTCTATTTTGTTTATTTTGTACAAATAATGATCTAATTAGTTTGAATTTGAATGTGTTATATTATAGTACCAACTCATGGACACTTACTTTACGTGAAAAAACTCACATAGGAGTTCTAGTGGTACTTCGAATAGATAGTTTGTATATTTTTAGACCCATTTCATAGGGCACATTCACATGTGATAAAAACTTTTTATATTTTCATACATGGATAGTTTATGGATGTAAATCAACATTATTTTAGTTGATGAATGCTTATTATTTCAGTTTATGGATGTAAATCAACATTATTTCAGCTAATCGATGCTTATTTTTTCAGTTTATGGATGTTCATGTGATATTTGTAATTTGTATATATTTTCATATGGATAGTTTATTGATACATTCACTATTTCAGTTTATGGATTTATATTGATCTTGTTTATGGATTTTCATTAATTTTTGAAGTTTATGGACGTATTAAAATTATTTCACTAATTTAAAAAAAATCTA
The DNA here is from genome assembly GCA_031772625.1 of Pinus tabuliformis. Lineage (NCBI taxonomy): Eukaryota > Viridiplantae > Streptophyta > Pinopsida > Pinales > Pinaceae > Pinus > Pinus tabuliformis. The sequence continues at coordinate 180,959,540 of CM062816.1, read as the reverse complement.
TATATCATAACTTTTATTACAAAACATAACAATTTTGATTTCCAGTTTCATAGACTAAGAAAATAAGTATAATCTTAAGTTATGATGCATGTCACTTTGATACTTAAAATGAACTAAAATATATTATGTATCAATTTAATATTGAACATGGAAAGAATTACAATCATGCTTCATATTGGCTTGTATAAAGTGTCTTTTAGTGCAAAAACATGTATGTTATTACAATTCAATTTTAAAAATAAATTATTTGAATTATAAAGTTCTATATATATATATATATATATATGAAAAATTTTGTGACCTACCCATATACCATTGCATGGACAACTTTTTTTAAATATTTAAATCAATTTCTTATCTCAAGGTTCAATTAAAAACACAAATAGGATTGAAATAAGTTTTATTCAATTTTAAAAGATGCTCATGTAAACAACAAATTATTCAGTTTTATTTATTTTGCAATTATCTACAAGAAATTAATCATAACATGATATAAGTCAATCTTATTGAGATTTATTATATAGGTCTAAAAAACTATATGACAACATTTCTATAATTTTATATATTGTTATCAACTTTCCTAAATTTACTTAGTTATCCAAGTATTTCAATCAATTCTTTATGATTGAAATATGTTTTATTCAATTTTAAAAAACTCAAATATGATTGAAATAAGTTATATTCAATTTTAAAATATGTGGAGATTTAAAAGTTACAAATATAAGTTTTATTCGATTTTATTTCGTTTGAGGTTATCTACAAAAGCTTAGTCATAATGCACATTGTCAATGATTTTTTGTGATTACACTGAAATCAATGCGCAATGTTAAACTAATTACCTTGAAATTAATGTACATCATACATCTAGTTACATCAAATCAAAAATCAACATCTTCATTGAAATCAATGCATCTAATGTTGCAATAAAAAAGGATTAGAAATCAACATAGACACTAAAATCAATGCATCTACTACAAACAATCAAATAGGATTAGAAATCAACATCTACACTAAAATCAATGCATCTAGTGCTAGCAATCAAATAAGATTGGGAATCAACATATACACTGAAATCAATGCATCTAATGCAAGCTCAATCAAACAAGATTAGAAATTAACATCTTTAATGAAATCAATGCATCTAATGCAAGCAATGAAATAGAATTAGAAATCAACATATACATAGAAATCAATGCATATAATGCAAAAAAAATCAAATAGGATTAAAAATCAACATCTGTACACTAAAATCAATGCATCTAGTGCAAGTATTTCTCTTCCCTTTCTCTCTCCCCTCCATCTATATTGATATATCCCTCCATTTCTCCATCTTTGTCTCTCTATCCCAACCCCACCAAAACACGCTCTCTCTCTCTCTCTCTCTCTCTCTCTCTCTCTTCATATGAATCTATCTCTCCCTCCCTCCCTCTATCTCTCTCTTCTTCCCTCTATTCCCCTTCCATCTATCTCTATCTCCCTTTGTCTCTCCTTCTTCATCTCTCTACATCACCCTGAAAACATACACATTGTTTCTCCATATCTATATGTATCTCCCTTCCCCTTCTCTCTCTCTTCCCCTTCTCTCTCTCTCTCTATCCCCCCCTTATCTCCCTCTATATCCCTTTATATATATCTTCCCTCATAATATCCTCTCTCCCTTTCTCTCCATCTTCCTTTTCACTCCCACTCTCCTTCTCTCCACCTTTATCTCTCTATAGGTCTTTATTATTACCTCCCTCTCCCTCCCCCTCCAACTCCATATCTCTCTCTTTGTCCCTCTCAAGTACTATTTATCTTCATATATATCCTACCTCCCATTGTCTCTCCCCTTCGTCACTCTCTCTCTCTCTCTCACTCTCTCTCTCTCTCTCTCTCTCTCTCTCTCTCTTTGTCCTGCAAATTTGTTGGCTATCTCCTTCCCTCTCTCATTCTCTCATCCCCTTCTCTCCATATATCCTTATTTGTATTTCTATATCACCTCAAAACAAACACACTCTCTCTCTCTATTATACAAAAAAATTACCTCCTCATCAACTCAGAGGAGAAAGACACATTGATTGAAGAAAAGACCTAAGTTACAGGCCTATTTTCCAAGGAAACACACCCCAGAAACAGACAAGTAGAGTTATAACCCTTTCCAGCTCCTAGCCAAAAGTGTTAATCCCTAGCTTAACACTCTAGTTTTCCTAAAGGGAAGCATTACTAGATATTTATGAGATTCCAGAGGTCAAAGTGCGAGTTGACTGACTGAAACTCCGCTTTTCACTCAAATGTCAACTCAAAAAGCAGGAAACACATGCCTCAGGCCTAACTAAGGACATTGTTATTCCTAACAAAGTCTCATAAGAAGGGAAAGAGAAATAAAGTGAGGCAACATCCAAGCTTTTGCCTCATTGGAACTCATGAAAGAATTGGAAAGGATGAGCCTCTCTCCATCTATAAATTGGAGGCTCAGTCGTTGTAACAAGGGTTGAATGGTTGTCAAAAGTTTGCAAGAGATTTAGTATTGTTATGCTTCCAAGAAGTTGAGAGAGACAGAGAGAAGCTAAAAGAATAGAGGAGGCCTAATCCAGCCAAGATAGCTGTAAAACTTCTTCTTCTATCTAATAATATAGATATGTTTCTATTTTGTCTACTTAATGGTGTTGATATTGTATTCCTTTACATGTTGATTCTATTATGTGATTAATAAGAAGCTTAGATGTATGTTAGCTTATATTCTCTTGTATATTGATGTTTTGACTATCAAAGTTTATATGTTGTAGATATTATGATTTGCCTTATTTATGTGCAGGTTTTGATCTAGGATTTGGTAGAGAGGTTTTCCACTTTTCCATATTGAGTTCTCCAGTAGGATTACACCAAAGGCTGAAGTAATATTTCTCCTTTCGGTTTGTCAATCATGGATTAATATGAATATAGGTGTGCTTCTTTGTGATAGTTGCAACTAATCAAGTAAACATTCTGCCTTGGGTCCTAGGAAGACCCGAGAGGTTATTTCATCCACAACCATCTGTGCATTAATCCCTATAGAAAAAATTGTGACTCCACTAGGGACTAATACTTAGTTCCCAGTTTTGATCTTTCCATTCCCAGATCTCTCTTTCTTTCCAGGCCTTCTTGTTCTTCTTGGTTCCCATTCTGACCACTCAGGATGCTTCCCAACCTCATCTGCTGTGCATAGCCTTTGATTAGACCCTGATTGACCCTTTATAAAGCCTCTGCCTCTATAACGCACCCCGTCTATGCAGTCCAATGAGATATAACACTCCCCAGGATCTTGGATAAAGTGTGATTCCAATTATTAATTCTTTGCTTTGTCTTCTGAGAAGTGTTAGTCAGTCATTACCTTGAGATACATCATGTTCTATGGATTCCTAGGTTGAGAGGTTGCTTGTAGTCTATTCTAGAGATCTGCAACTGTGCATTGTGTTTGGTTTCCTAATTCTATGATCATTTTTCTTTTTAGAATTATACCTTAACTGCATTTGTTTTTCAGGAAAAAGAAAATGAGAAAAATTATTTAAAATTTTTGTTTTAGCTGGTTTGATTTTGTGTATATATTGGGTTAGTTGTTAGAGAGAATTGAATGTCTGCACGTTGTGCATGTGTTTACTACATTTGGATGCATGGTACTAAATTGATGTATAGATAACCTCTCCTTGTAAGATCTCTTTTCATCAAACGAAAATCTGAAATCATTTTTCTTGCATGGTTTGTGTCAGAGTCACACTGAACTCCATACGTCAACACCCCTCCGAAGACTTTAATACAAGTTCACATAAAATCAACACTTAATAAAATTAATCAACAACTCTTTTTTGAGCTTACACACAGATTAGTCTAGGCTAGGATCTTGGGCTAGGTAGTGGTGAGTAAACTGCCCAAGATCACAAAACTGAGACTAGTGTCATTAAAGAGAGTAAAATCTTGTTGCACTCATATCATCTGAGACCAATCCCATTATGAAGGAGTTAAATACGAGACAAAATTGGAGTGTGAGAGAATGTAGCCCACCTTCTTTTTAATTTCCATTAGGTATTTTGTGTACTGGGGATCCCCTCGAGGATATCAAAGCTGATTCGGGGACTCAGGTATCCTTCCCACACAATGTACTATTTATGACCATTTCCCCCCTATAGTGTCTATGATTTGAGGTAACCTTAGTGGCTAGAATTTTTTAGGGACAAACATAAGGTGACTGGGGCGGTCTTCGCTGGTACCTAAACATATGAACCTACTCCGTCTTCAGTTTTGGGGAGGGTTCTCATCTTCACGAGAGTACTTGGCCCCTTAATCTAAGGTTCGAGTGAAGCTCAGGAGTAATTTTAACCGTACATTTCGACGGCTCTCTCTTTTAGCCATTGTGATACTAGGTTTCATCTCCAGTAAATAGTGGTTACCAGACAGAGTTATATCCTCTGGCTACTTACTAATTGACTTTTAGAGTATTTTTTTTTATTTTTAGGTGTTGGATTGTTATCACTGAGACTATAATGAATATCACCTTAAAGTTTTTGATAAAATATATTTGTCACCATGGCTACATACGGCCCTCATCATCAATCTAGGCAACAACAAGGTCTTCCTCCACTGACTCTAGAGGATCTGCCGAGCGTTGGTGATCCAAATTGTTCCTCTTCAGGAAATTAGTCTCCAGTGTCTAACATTGAATCGCATAACACTTCCCAAGAAACTATACTGCTTGAGGAATTCTTTAACGAAGGAGTTGTACCTCCTTACAATCATCCCCTCACTGATCCTCTTGGACCAGTGTTGATTCAGGTAGCACATGTACCTGTCATGTCTTCGTCAATACCCAAATCCAATATTCCCACGGTGACTAATGGGCCATGGTCCCTTGTGGACAATTTTTCTCCACCATCATTCCCCCTGCCTATGGTCAGTAATACAGAACTGATTGGTTACCCTGCTATTCAAACTATGCCTAGTCTGAGCAACCTAGTTATACCTACAATGAGTGGAATCCAATACATCTCAGTTTTTTCCCCTTTTGTTTCAACTCCTAGACCCCCGGTTATCACTCCCAGTAGCGTTTTTAGCACGGCTATCTTCAACAAAACTTTTGGTTGGAATCCATTGCTAAGTTCAAACCCCCAGGCTCAGATGCCAAGGGACAATGTTCCCAACATGCATATACCGGTAGGGGGCATTACTATTCCCCCTCCGCCTATAGGACAACCTGGTTCGTCATTGATCGACTTACTTCCTCAAAGTGGACACTATCCTAGTGTCAGTCATGTGCCTATGGCCAACTATATGGCTAGTGGGATCCCTCAACCCAGTCCTGCTCCATCCATTTGGGCACCCCCTCCTCAACCTCAATTGAGCCAAGGGGGCAATTTTTATCCTGGGGGAAACCAACCTTTTCCCCCCAACCTAATATCCCTTATGGATCGCCACCCTATATGACTGCTCCACCACAACAAGGAGGTTATTATCTGATGAATCCTATGTATCATATTGGGAACAACTTGATGGGAGGACCCATGGGTCCTTCAAGTCATTCTTCATCACCTTGGTCAGACTCGGGGGCACCTAACACTTTGCCTTTTTTGGAAACACTTGATATCCCCAATCTATATAAATTGACTAATGACCCCATCAATCATAACTTGAATTGGCCCCCAATCCTACACAAGATACTTGCCGACATTCTGAAATGTTATGGGAAACAAGGGGATGATTCAGCTACACATGTCACCACCTACCATTTATGGTGTGTATCAAACTCCATGGTTGATGAGAATATCTAGCTTAGACTCTTCTCTCGCAACCTTACTCGAAATGTTGATAAGTGGTACTTTGAGTTACCACGCACGTCATTCAATACCTTTGGTGCCCTAGCAATGGAATTTTTAAAGCACTTTCAGCTTCCTATCCACTATGAAACCAGAACAAAACTTATTACTACCTTGTGCCAAGACACCTCTACCCACATATTTGATCATATCCATGAATGGAGATGTAGGCGGAGGCTTATCAATTCCCCCATTCCAAATTACCTGTTAGCAGATTGGTTTTGCAAATCACTTCTTCCTCAAATTTCCAAGGACGTTGCCTTAGGTGGTGCGGTCACGAAAGACCAATCCATTCATCGTGCCAAAAATTTAGATTTGATTTACTCTTAGTCTGGCATGCTATACGATGTAATCCCCCATGCCCCTCAAACTTCCAATGCTCCCGCTACTCAGCAACCTAGTGCGCACGCTGATGGTCTCGTCGGTGCTACCTCTGGGGTTGTTGTAAAATAACTCAGCAGGAATGTTTCCCAGTTGTCTGTCGATACCACGCCTTCTACCAAATCGACTGCTCTTCCTACCATTGTGATAAATCTATTCAGTCTACATAAAAACCCAACAGCAAGAAGAAGAAGAATAAGAAAAATACCTCTCCTTCTGAAGAGTAGCCTGCTATGCAGAACAACCCCAAACAGAAATTTTCTTCCAAATCTGATAGTGGGAAAGAAAAAACTGTCAAGTTCCCTTGCAAAATCTGTGTGGAGGACCACATGACACAAAAATTTCCTCGTCTTTAAGAATGCACAAATCTTCTTACTCAAAAGGACATTGGCCTGACCTTGGCGGTCCTAAACAACCATTTCCCCACTTAATAGCAGCAACATCTTATTTCAAACCCACAGCAATCCCCATAAGGGGGAAATGACAATTCACATCCTCCTTCCTCTAGTGAAGGATCATCAATTGTTTACAACTTTGAAATGGTTTATCTTCAAATGCGAGCCAAAAATTATGGAACTCTTGTCACTAACATTCAAGACACTGTCTTGAGTTCAAATCCATCGCCGCCTAAAGATCTTCATATCGAAAGGCATGTGGTTGATATTGTGATCTGCCCCTCTAAGGGGACACTTCGTCACATGAAACAAAATACCTCTACATCTTATGCCCAGAACTATAGTTTTGTAGAGGATTTGGCACAAGCACCATCAGCCATGTCTACACTCGAAGTATTGCAAACTTGTCTAGAACAATGAAAAGCTCTGCTTTCGGCCATTGGTGGAGTTGATCCTCAAAATTCCATGCTAGCAAATTTTTGACATGGAGAAAAGTAAACCTTTCCTTTCCCACCAACTTGCATTTCAAGTGCAAGTTATATTGAAAGGAATATTTATCCATAGAATGGTCATTGATGAAGGCACTTTGACCTACATCATGTCCAATTCATGTTGGATCACCATGGGTTCTCCCACCCTCACTCCGCCATCTAATTCCCTTAAAGCATTCAATGGCCACAATTTCATCCCAAAATGATACCTTTCCATCTACCCCATCACTCTGAGTAGGAAAACGGTAACGGTGGATATTGAAGTCATATATCGCCATATCGACTATAATCTACTTTTGGGCCACAGTTGGACTTATGCCATGACTGCCATTGTTTCTTTGGTATTCTGACTCATCCTCTTTCCATTGGATGGGAAAATAGTCATAGTGGACTAGTTTTCCTTCTGTACCCTAGATTACTCCCCATTTCCTAGTGGCACCGTGCCCTTAGTGGGTGGCATACCTGACTCTTATGTCAATGTAGGTACCAGTATTTTGAAGGATTCCTCCTTGTTGGGTTGCTTTCCTCTCCCATCGCCCGAGGTTCCTCATAAAATTTCTATGGTCTCCACCATTCCTCATGGCCCAACTGATCCCTAGATCCACCTAGCCCCTTTAGACGTTGACTCTTATGGAGAACAAATGTCACTTTCACCAGCCGAATTGGCTTATCAAGCCATTCAATCTACATTTGATTTTTCTATTGCTTTGGTTATGACCAATGGTACCGCTTCCTCTCCCATCACATCCCCTTATAATGACCTCCTCAATGAAATCCTGCTTGTGGATCAAGTTATTCGAGAGATCTTGTCTTTCGAAGAGCGACCTTGGGAAACTTCTCATCGCCGCGCTTTGATATCTAATTTGGGTGCAACACCCATACAAATCCTACCTTTTGACCCACCTAAGATTATTCCCCCAATTTATACGATTGTCTAAATAATGGATTCGGAAGGGAACTTGGGAAATATTTCAAATACTATGCTCATCGATATCTCAGTCAAAACAGGCATCATGGAAAACATTCAGATTGGAGATGACTGCAATCCTGTTGACATTATGACTCAGGTTTGGTGCTATGGCATAGGTGTTGTCCTTGATGGCAACTCACTCTGGTAACAGATCTCAGTTCAGGCTATCAAAATGAAGGAAAAATATATATATGCAGGTTCATCGTGATCAAGCCGTGTATACACGCGGGTTAGACGTTCCAAAGACGCGTATGCATATACACACACTTTCATGCAAGGAAAAGCGCGTACATGTGGGAGAACTTATGGTTGGTCCATGGTATTTAGTCCTTGGTATTTGAACCTATGGTTTTGGACCATGGTATCTCGTTCGAAGTGTTGATCCCAAGTATTGGGTCCATAGTATTGATTTGTTATGGTTTTGGACCGTGGTATTGTGAAAGGCCTAAGATTATAAAAGAGGAAGGAGATCATTAAGCAAGGACACGATCTAAATCATTGAATATCTAAAAAAGTGCTAGACCTGGAATACTAGTGATTAAGGTTATGGTGCAGAGCTAGATCTGAACGAAGGAGGAACCTAAGTGCAAAGAAAAGGATAAGTTCTATTGATGGGTCAAAATCTTAAGGCTTGAGTAATAGTATCTTTGTATGATTTTGATCTGTTATATGTGGCGCACGCTTGATCTATAAATTTTATAATCTGGGTTAACTAATGTCTGAATATTTGAAGGAATGAATTATCTTTATAGATCTGTATGCAGGTTCATTGAAGCGAAGGCGTGTATACACGCTGGTTCTGTAAGTCAAAAGTGCATATACGCAGGTTGGTCTTAACACAGAAGCGTATGCACGCAGGTTTCTAAATACTGAAGTAGCGTATATGATCTGGGAGTGAAAGGAAAATAATTGACTTAATAATACTGATTCACCCCCCCTCTCAGTATTATTTCCAACAATTGGTATCAAAGCAGGTCCTTCAGAAGAAGCTTGATCGCTTGAAGGAAGATCTATCATCATGAGCAACTACGAGAGAGAAGCATCGATCAAGCAACCAATTTTTGATGGGACCAACTTCATCTATTGGAAGGTAAGAATCACAACCTACCTTCAATATCTTGGTACAGAAGTCTGGGATATCATAGATACAGGGTACACATTTCCGTCAGCAACTCCTACAGATCTGGCTGGGAAGAAGCAGTATGAAACAAATGTAAAGGCTGTCAATACTCTATTAGGGAGTCTATCTCAAATAGAATTCGTCAAGGTCATGCAGCTCAAAACCACAAAATAAATATGGGACAAGATCGTTCTGAGCTATGAAGGAGATGAACAGGTAAAACGAGCAAAACTTCAAACCCTCAGAATTCAGTATGAAAATCTCAGAATGCACAATGATGAAAGTGTGGCTAACTATTTCCTACGTATATATGAGATTGATAATTGTATGAAAAACTTGGTTGAAGAAATAAAAGAGGTTGTTTTGGTTGAAAAAGTTTTGATATCTTTGTCTTCTAAGTTTGAATCAAAAGTTTCTGCAATAGAAGAAAAACAGAATCTACAGAGCATTACCATGTCACAGCTACACGGAATTCTAACCACTTATGAAATGAGGAAAGGGGGACCATCAGACATAAGAGAAGCCCCATTCAAGGCCTCAGGAAAAGGAGATTCCTATGACTCAGGATATATGTCAGAAGAAGAGGAAGAATCAAATTTTGTCAAAAACCTTCAACGGAGTGCTGGAAGATTTAGAGGTAAGTTACCTTTCAAATGTTTTGCCTGTGGAAGAGTCGGTCACTATGTTGCCAAGTGTCCTCATAAAGATAAGCTTGACAAAGGGAAGGAACCAGTTAGATGGATCAAGAAACAGAATGTAAACAAGAAAAGCTATTACACTCATGAAGACAGTGATGGACTTTCAAATAGTGATGAAGATGAACAAGGTAATAATTATAGATTGTTAATGGCTTTTGAAGATGATGATTTCTTGGATGTTGTAGATGAAGAAGGTCTTTATGAAGAGATTTATAAACTCAAAATTTGTTTAGAAGAGAAAAATATGATTATTGATACTCTACAATTCCAACTGGCTGAAAGGGAAAAACATCATGAAAATTTAGAATGTGAAATTGTGGGACTTAGAAAAGAGATTGAGAAAACAAAAGCTCTTAATCTTAGATTTGTTAAAGGATCTGAAACTTTAGATGAGATTATCAAAGTGCAGCGTTCTCCACTAATCAAGACAGGTCTGGGATATAATGAAGAAGCATCTCAAGCACAGAAACCATCCACCTCCAAAAGTTATCTTGATGCAGCAAGGAGAAGTGAGCAAAGGCCCAATGGAGATCACCAGGTGAATCAGAGACAATTTACCTCAAGAATGAACAAAGACTACCAGGTAAATCAGGGGCAATCTACTTTAAGGATGAACAGAAACTATAATCAGCCACAGGTAAAACCTTCTCAATTTGCCTCAAGAGTGGATGTCAATAGAAACTACAATCATTTGGTTGGTAGATTTGATAATCACAGGAGTTTCTTCAATGTCCAATGTTTCTCTTGTCATAAATTTGGTCACAAAGTAGCTCAATGTGTTGTCTATAAGACAATCATGACTAGAGAAGCTCAAAAACAAATAAGTATGACTAGGATCATGAAAAGGACCTACAATAACTTTTCTGCTCTTGAAAATGAAATAGAATGTTGTATTTGTAACAACTTTGGTCATGAAGATTCTAAATGCAGGAGCAGGTTTCGGCAGACAACTCAGAAGGAACAAGCCTCAAGTGCCAAAACATGGAGAATGAAAGAACCACAACCAGAAAGATGTGGTATAGCCTTATATGCGGAAGGGCAGGAAAATCAATGATACATCGACAGTGGATGTTCGAAACATATGACAGGTGATAAAGAAAAACTTCAGTCATATAGTGCCTTAGAAAAGGAGAAGAAGGTCTCATTTGTAAATGACACCCCTGCACTCATAAAAAGTAAAGGTTCTGTTCTTTTAAAAGAAAAGGTCAAAGCGGGAAATGTTATGTATGTTGATGGCTTAAAGCATAATCTATTGAGTGTCAGTGAAATGTGTGATCAAGGAAATGAGGTGATATTTCGATCAAATGGATGTATTGTTCGTGAGCTTGATACAGGAGAAATAGCGATCAAAGGCATAAGGACTCCAAATAATCTCTACATTCTCAAGGGAGGACAACAACAATGCTATCTGAGCAAGAATGATGAACATTGGCTATGGCGCAGAAGATTGGGGCATCTAAGCTTCTCTCAGATAAGGAAAGCATGCAAATATCAGGCAGTTCATGGTCTTCCAGACATCAGAATTCCAGACAATACAATATGCAAATAATGTCAGTTTGGCAAGCAAACTAGAACTAACTTCCCTAAGAAGGAAGGATCAGCTAGAAGGCCACTTGAACTTGTCCATACTGATGTATGTGGTCCATCTAGGAAAAGATCACCTCAAGGAGAAGAATATTTTATATTATTCATTGACGATTTTTCAAGAATGTGTTGGATAGGACTTATGAAGCACAAAGACGAAGCCTTTGAAAAGTTCAAATCATTCAAAGACATGGTGGAGAACGAATCAGATCGTAGAATCAAATGCCTCAGGTCTGATCAAGGAGGAGAATTTACCTCAAATGAATTTTTCGATTTTTGTGAAGAACATGGAATAAGAAGGGAATTCTCTACAGCTAGGACTCCTCAGCAAAATGTAGTGGAAAGGATGAACAGAACGGTTCAACAAATGGCTCGTGCTATGCTTGATGAGTCTGGAACTCCTGCAACCTTCTGGGGTGAAGCCACATTTGCAGCAGTTACTATTCTCAACAAGACAAACGTCTAGGTAAACAACACTCAGACTCCTCACGAACTATGGTATGGTAAGACTCCCATGGTAAAATACTTCAAAAATTTTGGGAGCAAATGCTACATCAAAAATACTGATGAAAATCTTAGCAAGTTTGAACCTAGAGCAGATGAAGGCATTCTCCTTGGTTACTCTCCCCACAGCAAAGCATACAAGTGTTACAATAAAAGGCTTGGAAAAATTGTTGAAAGTATTGATGTAGTGGTTGATGAAGAAGAAAGCACTCCTAGGCAGGTAAGATCTGAAGACTTCGAAGATGATGAGGACTATCCATCAACATCAAATCAGATTCATGATGAAGAAGAAACCCATGAGGCACCAGAAGAACAGATAAGGATAGAAGAAAAGACTCCATCCAGGTACGTTCAGAAGAATCATCCAGAATCTCAAATTTTGGGGCAAAAAGAGGCAGGTATACAAACAAGAAGAACAATTGCAGAAGCTTCAAGCTATTTGGCATTGCTCTCCTCCACTGAACCACAAAATGTAAGAGAGGCATGCAAAGATGAATGTTGGGTCAAGGCAATGGATGAAGAACTTGAGCAGATTGGAAAGAATAACACTTGGGAGTTGGTTCCTAGACCTAAAGATAAGAATGTCATAGGGACAAAATGGATATTCAAAAACAAGTTGAATGGAAATGGGGAAGTTATTAGAAACAAAGCTAGACTTGATTGTAAAGGGTATGCTCAACAAGAAGGAATCGACTTTGAAGAAACTTTTGCTTCCGTTGCTAGACTTGAGGCCATCAGAATGTTCCTTGCTCTCTCTAGTTTTCGGAAGTTCAAAGTATTTCAAATGGACGTGAAATCTGCTTTTCTAAATGGAGACTTGGATGAAGAAGTGTATATTGAGCAACCAGATGGGTTTATCCTTGGAAATGATCCAAAGCTTGTATGCAGACTCAAAAAGGTTCTCCATGGCCTTAAACAAGCTCCAAGGGCTTGGTATTATCACTTGGATAAATACCTCCGTCAACAAGGTTTTATAAAAGGATCAACTAATAGCAATCTTTATATAAATTTTGACAATGATAAGTTGCTAATACTTGTTGTGTATGTTGATGATATCATCTTTGGTAGCAATGAAGAAGACATGAGTCAAAATTTTTCCTTAGTAATGTAGAAAGAGTTTGAAATTTCTATGCTTGGTGAGCTCACATATTTTCTTGGTTTACAAGTCCAACAAAACAAAGATGGCATCTTTCTATCATAAACCAAGTATCTCAATCAGATCTTGAAGAAATATGGGATGGAGGATTCGAAACCAGTATGTACCCCTATGGTAATAGGATGCAGCCTCAGCGCAAATGATGAATCAGCAGCAGTACATCAACCAACCTATAGATCCATGATTGGTAGTCTACTTTATCTAACAGGTACCCGACCAGACATTATGCATGCAGTGGGAATAGTTGGAAGATTTCAGGCAAATCCAAAGGAAACTCATCTTCAGGCAGTTAAGAGAATTTTCAAGTATCTTCAAGGAACTCAAAACTATGGCTTATGGTATCCTAGAGATACAGATCTCACACTTCATGCATATACAAATGCGGATTCGGCAAGAAGCGTGGATGACAAAAAAAGCACTAGTGGTGGTGCATTCTTCATGGGTCCTAGATTAGTATCTTGGTTCAGCAAGAAACAAAGTTCTATTGCTTTATCTATAGCTGAAGCAGAATATGTAGCTGCTGCATCTTGCTGCACACAGCTCCTTTGGATGATGCAAACATTGCAAGATCTCCAAATCACTTGTAATCCACCTTCTCCATTTTTTGTGATAATACAAGTGCTATCAGTATCTCAAAGAATCCTGGCATGCATTCAAAGACTAAGCACATACTGATCAAGTATCATTTTCTCTAGGAACAAGTGCTGGAACAAAAGGTCAAATTGGAGTATGTTCCCTCTAAGGAACAAGTTGCTGATATTCTCACCAAACCACTGCCTAGGGAAACTTTTGAATACCTCAGACAGAAGCTGGGAGTAGTTGATGCATCATCTTGCTATTGAAATCTGTCTGTTTCAGAGAAAAGTGGTTGTACGCGAGTTTCATGAGGAGGATCCGCATACATACGTAGGTTTATGTAGATATAGTCACGTATACGTTGGTTTGAATGAAATCAGTGGGGACAAACTCTGGTTGAAGAGAGTCTGATATGGGTCTAACAGAGACCATCTGGCATAGGTTCAGGGGGAGCAGATATACTTCTAATGATGCATTGTTGGCATTACATTAGAAATTCTTGGTTCGTGTACACAATTGTTTTTGGTTTCAGGTGGATCAGGTGCAGAAGGAGAACATGGTTGCTGATCTGAATAGTGATGCTACTGATATTTTTGATTTTCATAGTCTTGCTCTAAATTTTTCTTCTCTATGTCATGTATATCTTTTATTGTCAAGGTCATGTAACGGCCTATTTTGTTTTCCCCACTATGCCTGGGATGAATGATGTAATGTACTTGGTTGTCATATGTAATCTTCTAATGTATCCCCACTTGTTTGGGTGGATTATCCCCACTTGGTTGGGTGATGGATGTTATAGAGTCTTTTGGTGATAGGAAGGCCTTTTATGATGTATAAGTCATGGTTCTTCTTGAAGAACATCCTTTTGTAGATCTTGCCTACAGTTAGGGGGAGCATGGTCAGCACAGCAGAGTAGAGACTTTAGCATGTACTTAGGGGGAGCATAACCCTTTGCCCTTGATGACAAAGGGGGAGAATGACTTTGAGGATCTTGGGGTTGCCATCAAGTCCAAAGGGGGAGATTGTTGACATTATGACTCAGGTTTGGCGCTATGGCACAGGTGTTGTCCTTGATGGAAACTCACTCTGGTAACAAATCTTAGTTCAGGCTCTCAGAATGAAGGAAAAATATATATACACAGGTTCATCATGATCAAGCCACGTATACACGCGGGTTAGACGTTCCAAAGACGCGTATGCATATACACGCACTTTCATGCAAGGAAAAGCACGTACATGTGGGAGAACTTATGGTTGGTCCATGGTATTTAGTCCTTGGTATTTGAACCTATGGTTTTGGACCATGGCATCTCATTCGAAGTGTTGATCCCAGGTATTGGGTCCATAGTATTGATTTGTTATGGTTTTGGACCGTGGTATTGTGAAAGGCCTAAGATTATAAAAGAGGAAGGAGATCATTAGGCAAGGACACGATCTGAATCATTGAATATCTAAAAAAGTGCTCGATCTGGAATACTAGTGATTAAGGTTATGGTGCAGAGCTGGATCTAAATGAAGGAGGAACCTAAGCGCAAAGAAAAGGATAAGTTCTATTGATGGGTCAAAATCTTAAGGCTTGAGTAATAGTATCTTTGTATTATTTTGATATGTTATATGTGGCGCACGCTTGATCTATAAATCTGATAATCTGGGTTAACTAATGTCTGAATATTTGAAGGAGTGAATTATCTTTATAGATCTGTACATAGGTTCAGTGAAGCGAAGGCGCGTATACACGCTGGTTCTGTAAGTCAAAAGTGCGTATACGTAGGTTGGTCTTAACACAGAAGCGTATGCATGCAGGTTTCTAAATACTGAAGTAGCGTATATGATCTGGGAGTGAAAGGAAAATAATTGACTTAATAATACTGATTCACCCCCCCCTCTGAGTATTATTTCCAACAAATCCCAAGGAAATTACAAGCTTCACCTGTGTCTTCAAATAATTCTGTGATGTTTTCGCTCGATCTTATGAGTAAATTCTCGGCATAGATCCTTCTATTGTCGAGCATGAGATCAAGGTCTATGACAATGTCAGGCCTGTCTGGCAAAGACTTTGACCAGTCCTCACCTACAAAACCACAGCTATCAAGACTGAAGTTGAAAAATTGTTATGTGCTAGTTTTATTTATCCCGTTCCCTTGATGGAATGGATTTCCAATCCGGTTCTAGTAGGAAAAAATAAGGTACCATCCATGTCTATGTCGAATACTGCGATTTGAATGCACATGTCCAAAAAAAAATTATCTGACTCTATTCATTGACCAAATAATCGATGATTACGCTAGTTGTGAGTCCTTCTCCTTCATGGATGGCTTCTCTGGCTATAACCAAATTGCTATAAAACTTGTGTACTAGCACAAAACCGTCTTCATCTATCCTTGGGGAATATTTTCATATCAGAAGCTCCCATTCAACCTAAAGAATGCAGGTGAAACCTTTCAAAGGGCCATAGACTATGCATTTCAAGATATCAGACACATTGTTCAAGCTTACTTGGATGATCTTCTAGCTCATTCCAAGGAATGAGCCCCAAAACCTATCTCATCTTCGAGCAATATTTCTTTGGTGTAGGTTCTATAACATTTGTCGAAGTCTGCATAAGTGCGTATTCTTTGTCAATTCTAGATGCTTGCTTGGTTTAATTGTATCCAAGCATGGGATAAGGGTTGATCACGATAAGGTAAAGGTGATTACTCAATTTCCCACACCACAATCCATCTTATAACTCCAAAGCTTGTAAGGGAAGGCAAACTTCTTACACCACTTCATCGTGAATTACGCCAAATTAATGAAATCCTTTATCCACCTACTCTAGAAAGCAGTAGCATACTTGTGGGATGATCAAGCTCAACGATCTTTTGATGCCTTGAAAGAGGCACTCATATCTTTCCCACTACTCAGTCCTCTTGACTATTCGTGCAATTTTCTCTTATACCTGGAAACCTCACCATCCTCCATTGGCATGATGCTGGTCCAAACTCATGATGATCAAAGTGAGAATATGGTTTATTATCTCTTGAAAATCCTTGTGGGGCCCGAACTCTAATTTCACATGTGGAGAAACTATCCTTTGGGCAATCGATAAGTGGAAGTCATCAATGGCATCCTCAAAACCATTATCCGTCAGTTAGTAGGAAATCATAAAAAAATTTGGCATCGCGTGTTATATCCTTCTCTCTAGGCATAATGAACGCCAATCAAAACTACTACAGGCTTTACACCATTTCATCTTGCCTATGGCCTGGAAGTATTTCTTCCTATCGAGTGCCAGATTCCCTCCCTAAAATTAGTTGTTGAACTCATTCTCGGCACTACTACTAAAGAAGAGTGCTTACTGTCACTCAATAAGCTGGATGAGACTCGTTGAGATGCCGCATTGGCTCTAGAAGCCCATAAGTGTCGAGTCAAAGCCCAATATGAAAAACATGTCAAGCCTCGATCTTACCAAGAGGGTGAACTTGTTTTACTTTATGATCAGAAGCATGATCTCTTAGGGGCAAGAACCCTTTAACCATTATGGTTCGGTCCATATGTCATTGTTAAGGTCCTTTCAAAAGGTGTCGATGAACTTCAAGACTACGATGAAATTCCACTCACTGAGCCCTACAATAGGCTCTATCTGAAAAAGTATTATGCCTAGTGTTCTACTAGGAAATTCCTTTGTAATTTTATGTATAGAAGTTCTTCTTCTTTTCGTGTGTCTATACTTTTCAGCTTTTAATGGGTATTTGTCTCATACACGTCTCTTTTTGAACAGATGTCTTCGTCACCCTTACCATATGTCGGATATGTGGATGGTGCCAGTCATCACACATGGCACATTGCATCAGCTGCTTGGGTCCTTTATACACCTGAGTCGGAACTACTTAGTTCTGAGGGAGTTTTTCTTGGTTCTGCCACCAACAATATTGTTGAGTACATGTCTATGATCAAACTCCTTACTGAAGCCTCATCTCGGGACATCTCCAATCTAGTGGTCAGGTTAGACTCTCAGCTAGTTGTTATGCAATTGACTAATCACTATCACATTCGCAATCCAATATTGTTACATTACTTTTTAAGGGTAAGACTTTTGGAATGTCAATTTGAGTTTATACTTATGAACACATTCCTGGACAATCTAATGCATTAACTGATTTGTTGGCAAATTATGTATTGGATTGGCATCTGTCCCATTCTTTATAGTTACATGTATGAATGTAAAATTTTCATAGTTAAAAATTTACAAAAAAACAAAGCAAACACATACACCATTAAACCAAAAACTAAATGTCTATATATCTATATATATATAGATATATAGATATAGATTATGTCCAGTCTTTTTACATCAAAAATTCTCAAAACTTGGGTGTTTTAAGTACAAAAATGGCTATGCTAAGCCTCGCTCTGACACTAGATGGCCATACCCTACTTCTGTTGAGCCTACTACTCATGATAGCAAATGGATACTCTATTTAACCTCCTAAGAGGCACCAGAAACTACTTCAAAACACCCATTGTGTGTCGTTACATATGGACCGGTATCTGTCTCATGGGAAGAGGCGGCACACCCATTCTCAAACCATCGAGGTTCCTAGAAACCCACGCAGACTTTATGTGTCATCTCCCTCTTTGGTGGCCTCCACACCCTCTGTTGCTTCTCCAACCCCAGGTAGTTGATCACCTCACCTAGCATGGCAAGCATAGCCATAGGACGTACTAGTACCACATCTATGTCAATAAAGAGCTTCATGTCAAAACTTTTTCACCCATAAAACAAAAAAATTTCATAAACTTCCAAAGACAAAAAATACTTTTTTCCCTTTGATTGATCTTCTTATCTAGTGGTCCCCACTGAGTGTCGAGTGGCAATATCAGTTCCGAATCCCCTGAGTAGTTCATGTCAGCATACGGATAATCCTCAATCATCAGGATCTGGCCACTGAGCCACTCAAAGAAGTCATCCTCGAAAAAGTGTTTACTCGGTCCCCCTCTAGTGCAAGGTACTAGGGATGCCCATTGCTCTTGTCTAGGCTCCCTGGAACCAGCTATACCCAGACTCATACGTGGCCTCATAACATGCACTCTCTCTAGGATAAAGGACATGATCAAAGTTTCATACCCAAAATCCCTTTGGTCTCAGTTCTTACATGTTGTCAACCCTTATTTCCCCTGACAGAGGACTTCCTCACACCAGTTGAATACCTATGGCTATAAGCAGCTTAATGTTAGTAGCAATTGGGCCTTTGTAGCCACATGCTGGCTCTTAGACCATACCAAGCATATAATCATCCATAGAATAGACCTCATTGGTCTTATTCTCATCTGCTCTATATGAATCTTGTTTCTCACTAGTTGATTGCCTTCTCTACAATATGTTTGGACCAACTCCAAGGTGGTCCTGGTATCAACTCTCCCTCCTACCACATTTACTCGTGCACCTCTACATGATAAGCTAGTGAGGAAATATATATTGTCTCTATCAATCGAGATCTCATGATCCCCCATCCTGAATACACACTATCATTCATCCCACCGTTGGATGATCCAACTAAGGAGATCCTCCTGACTCTTCATTAGGTCAAGTCTAGCATATATACTTCAGCATCCAACACCTTCATAAATATGCCAAAAAAGATGGATCACTTAGTATTTGTAGTTACTCGACATCATGAGCTATTTCTCTCCATCGAATCATTTTGCAAGCTTAATTCCTACATAACAAAACCCTTGAATCAATCTTTAGCTAGAAAAACCCCCTAGGAAAACAAGAAATCCAAGTTTATATTGTGCTTGGTCCACTAACATGGCCCTCCAGTACCCACAGGGCATGCTAATGCCCCTCCCTTTCATGGGCAGGGCGTTTAATGCATCCCATAGCCTGGGCGACCACGTTAGCTAGCCAAACCACCTAGGGCTTATTCAAAATTGCAAAATTAATGAGCAAAAATGACTAAAATAAATATTTAAATGTAATATCAAGATGAAGCCATCTAATTGGAACTGATGGCATGTCAAATGGTCGCTTGGATTTCTCATAATATCTCAGGAAATTTCTTTTATTTTTCTCCTCAGAACACTCTCACAAAAATCAAACTATGAAAATGAGGGCTCATCACCCTTCTTATAGTCACTCTGGAGGTATGAATCACTCTATCTAGTCATTGAACTTGAAGTTTTTCATTCCTATATAATTTAAACATGCGCCATATTGATATGATGTCAAATTATACTTATGCTCTGATGATATTTTAGTGTCTTTATTCAGAGTTGACCAAGTTTTATATGGATGAGCACGTTCTTTTTTGGGACTTTTTCTTGCTCTTGAACTGAAAAATCCCCAAGCTACCTTCTTCGGGCTTGTAAAACTCCTACGAAGAAGATATGAGCACTTTCGTTTTGGGACCTTTTCTCGCTCTTGAACTCAAAAATCCCCGAGTTACCTTCTTCAGGCTCATAAAAATCCTACGAAGAAGATATGAGCAATTATTTTATCCTCTTTTCCCGCTCCTTAAAATAAAAAAAGACATATCGAGTTTTATTCATCTGAATCGTTAAAATTTTATGAAGATATATCGAGTTTTTCTTCGTCTAACTCGTTAAAATTTCACGAAGAATATCAAGTTCACTTTGTCTCCTTATACTCGTAACAAAATGAGGTAGACGTCTATTGAGCATAGGTTTATCACTTTATCCAGACTCAATGGACTAACTTACGAAAAAGGAATGGTGTCAGGTATACTATTAAATCTTTTTCACACTTGGTCATCAACCATGACAAAGATACCCCCTTGGATTTGTTCTTTACAATCTTTTTAGACTCTCTAAATATGACAAGACCACCGAGTTTACCCGTCTAGACTCATTAAACTTAATCAAATGGGGAAAACTTGGACAACACAGTGACTCGATATCTATATTTGGATGTATTCTTTGGCAGCAATCTATCCCTTGAACATGGCACTCCCTCAACAAACCTCTTATGTCAGCCTCTCACCAAACCTTACCATCCTATGAGTTTAGCCTTCATACTCTAATGTTATTGCATCCCTGTATCCTAACACTCTTTGGTGTTCATGAGTCTAGGTTGCCTGGTAACCTTGTTGTCGTGCCTTCTATTTTTTTATCCTCTGCTTCCTGTATCAACCATCCATCATATACTTCAAAATTTCCCTCCGTTTGTTTGACACATTGATCAAAAGTTATTTCCAAAAGAATCATTCTTGTCTTGTTTCGTGTCAACTGATGTGTCGTGGCGGAAAAAGTCGTTTGTGCGGACACAACTGACCTCCCTAGGAGTCTAAACTCTCTAGCGACAAACAAGACAAAATGGAGTGATCTTTCTCTAAATATACCTTTTAAAACATGAAAACTACAAGTGTTTAGGCTTACCTTATTCCAAAACGTTGTTGTTGTAGTCCGTCCTTGCCGATCCGGATGAGCTCCTCCTTCACATCAATTCCTGCAACCACAAACAATCAAACAATTACCAAGCACTTGCATTTCATATAATAAAACATATATTCAACATGCAGACCAAGGAACACATGAAATAACTCATTAACACAAGCTATTGAGAAAAATAAACCAGTTTGTATTAATAACGAAACAAAGAAACTCTTACAACCTGGCCTTGGTGTTGTGCAAGTTCCTCCCAGGGTCCATCAAGGGTTTTCCTCTACTTTGACAAAGCTCACCCACTTCCAAATAGAATCAAGCAAAGACAATCTCTCCTCACAAGGTTCTAAATGGGAGTCCTAATTCCTGCAGCATTTACCCAAAGAAAATGTATAGCTTCAACCTCTCCTCCCTCTGGCTCAATGCCTTTATTTATAGTGCTGTAAAGAGGTTATTCAGGTCCACCATCAATGGGATAATCCCCCTCTTTGGGTGGGATAGCTCCCTTATTGATGGGATAAGTTCCCCCTTAATAGAGATACATGAACCAACTGGAGGCGCATCCAATTCATCAAACCGACCTCTAGAAAGTTCTAGAAGTAACCACAAGTAACTTTTTTAAGATGAAACTCGCGCATTTTGCCTTTTACAGAAGGACGCACCTGTCCCTTAACATACAGAGCGTCCAAGGACGCACCTTTTGTGAACATGGTCAGCGTCCCCGCAGGTAAGGCTAGAGAGAACCTGCGACCCCAGAGATAAACATATTTTTGACAAGACTTTCTCTCTTCTTTGAGTTTGAGATGGATAGCAGAGGCATAAGACTTGCCTAAGAGGGTAGCATGACTGTTGATTTGAGCCATACTAACTGTAAGTGGTCATGGTGACATTTTTTAGTGTAACAGATTGCCCCCTAAAGTGCGAAGCCTGGAATAGATTTAGGGTTTTGTAATTCTAGGAAGGGTGAAGCGCTTTATCATTTCAAGGATTGTCTTGTGGATGGCCTGGTTGGAACCTGCAATTTTCAACACAAAATACATGTATAAGATTATATCATCACTGAGGTAGGCATTCCCATACTCAGATTCAAAACTTTAACTAATGGACTAACTACTCTGATACAGGAATGATCTTGCAGTACATCATTTTTATAAACTTTTGTAGACACAGTATGGACGCAGCCATCTGTTTATGATTAGTCTACATAGATAATGAATACAAAACTCCTCGCAGCCTGGATGGTAGAAACTAGATCCAGGGTCTTCACTTCTACTTCCCGAATTGGTACGATTCTAGCCATGTGATTAAATGATTCGATGTCGAACATGTTAGAAACCACTTGATTACCAGTCGATGATGCAAACTGTTAACAAGCGTGAGAGAAACCACCAGTAATGTCAATGGTTCTCAAAGTACCAACCACAACCCGTGAAATGTGAATAGATGTTTTGATGTCGAACACTTCACGGAATCCTTTGATCGAAAGTCAATGATGTAAACTGACGTCAAAGACGAGAAACCTGCCATTGATGCATGCAGACTTCAAGGTGCTGTCGATTCCTAAGTCATCTTTCTAGATAATGTGTCGATGTCGATAGAAAGCGACCCGTTGCAGGCAAGCCCGCAACACGAAATCATTGTTCAAGTTGAAGAAATGTTGCTGTAAGGACTGACTCAGGGATGGTCAAATGGATGACAAGTATTTTGCAGATGAAAGTTTTTGCTTGCAGACCTCTTGAACACATAACGACACGACAGATGGCTTGGTGACGAATAACTCAAAGTTAATCCCCGGAACCCGGTTAAAGACTTTCAAAGTGGTTTGATCAACTGTGAGGTAAAAGATTTCCCAACCCAGGTGAATGAAAAGTGTCGTGTTCAAGAGTGGTAATAAAGTTTCTTTTGAGACAAAAGGTAACAAACAGGTTCATTCTTCTCTCTTTTCCCCCACCATTTCTGGCAAGTACCTCTTTATTTTTAACAAGCTTGAGGAGGATAACATATGCTTGATTATAAGCTCATCCTTCGGACGAGTCCAACCTAGTTTAAATTCGAACCCTAGGAAGGAGTGGTTCGTTCCTGTTTGTAATTGAACAGGTCCTCTACTGTAAAAGTTTAACGAGCCCAGTATAGGAGAAACTCGGCGTTTTTCAATTTTAGAGAGTCTGAAAAAACTAAAGGAGACTCCACGTTGAACTTTTTCGTACATTTGTGTCCCTCAAGCCCGAAAAAGTATAAAATAATACCTGGGGGAACCGCTTGATCTTGCGACCAAGGAGTACTTTCATAATAGTGTCGTTGACCTGAAAAGTAAAAAGTGATCAAGGACACGTCGTTTTATTTCCTTATCGAGTTTGAAACGACAAAAACCCGACAATCTTTTCCTGATTTTGCGGTCAGAAAAGAGCTAAAAGGGGACCGTCTTTTAATTCCGTTTTAACGAGTGTAAAAGAAACGCTCGGCGATCTTTTCATGTTTTAGGAGTCAGAAAAGGGCTTAAAAGAGAACTCCAAGGTTTCACTTTTTCGTAAGTTTTAACGAGTTCGAAAAAATGATAAAAATGTACTCATATAGCCGACTTTCAATTTAATTTACGAGCAGGAAAAGACAGAAAGAACTCGGCATTTTCATTTGTTTTACGAGAATGAAAGATAGCAAAATAATCTCGGTATTTTCATGAGTTTAACGAGTCTTGAAAATAACTGAAATTGACTCGAAATAGGTTTCATTTTTACAAAAGCTTGAAACAGATAAAAACTATGCTTCAAAGTAGTTTCATTTTTACACAAGCTTGAAACAGAGAGAAAACTGTGCTTGATGCCCCCTAAGCATAATTGCTAGAGCGCATGCCCCCCCAGCTTCATTTCATTCAACTAAGTAGGATGAAATGAAGGTTCATGAACGAGATCGTTTGAAAGACTCGACCTAAAACTGTAAGAAAATTATGCAAAACTAACTAACCTAAATATTCAACTTAACATCTATGAGATCTAGTCAAACTCTCGACTCAATTAGAGGAGGATTTGTTTCATTTTTTAACGAGCTCGACACAGGAAAAGAACTATGCTCGGATTCGGTTTCATGTTTACGCAAGCTTGAAACGAAAAACTATGCTTGTTATAAGTTCACATGCCCCCAGCATAATGACGCAAATCAAGGTACATGCCCCCCAAGCTTCATTGCATTCAATGAGGTGGATGGAATGAAGCTTTACTTTCAAGATCTTGGAAAGACTTGTGGGAGCTGTTTCATTTTTTAACGAGGTTGACACAGGAACAAAACTATCCTCGCTTCTACTCTCTACAATCTACCTAACAAAAACTCTACTCTAAAAACCTTGATTCATTTTTTAACGAGCTTGACACAAGACATGGAACTATGCTCGAAAATCCTTGATTCATTTTTTAATGAGCTTGACACAAGACTATGCTCATAACTACGCTCTACAATCTACCTATTTAACCTACCCTTGTTTCATTTTTTAAAGAGATTGACACAAGACAAGGAACTATGCTCAAGAAGTTCACATGCCCCCAGCATAATGATGCAAAGCGAGGTACATGCCCCCCAGGCTTCATTGCATTCAACCGGCTGGATGAAATGAAGTTTTACTTTCAATATTTAACTTGAAAAGGGAGTTGTTTCATTTTTAAGGAGGTTGACACAAGAAAAGAACTATCCTCATACCTGATTCATTTTTTAACGAGGTTGACTCAGTAACAGGAACTATCCTCGTACCTGATTCATTTGTTAACGAGGGTGACTCAGTAACAGGAACTATCCTCAAACCTGATTCATTTTTTAATGAGGTTGACTCAGTAACAGGAACTATCCTCAAAATCCTACTTTCTACAATCTATCTACTTAACCTATCCTTGTTTCATTTTTTAACGAGCTTGACACAAGACAAGGAACTATGCTCAAAAAGTTCACATGCCCCTAGCATAATGATGCGAAATGAGGTACATGCCCCCCAGGCTTCATTGCATTCAACCGGCTGGATGAAATGAAGGTTTACTTTCAATATTTAACTTGAAAAGGGAGTTGTTTCATTTTTAAGGAGGTTGACACAAGAAAAGAACTATCCTCATACCTGATTCATTTTTTAACGAGGTTGACTCAGTAACAGGAACTTGCCTCGTACACACTGATTCATTTTTTAATGAGGTTGACTCAGTAAAAGGAGCTTTCCTCACACACACTGATTCATTTTTTAATGAGGTTGACACAGTAAAAGGAACTTTCCTCACACACACTGATTCATTTTTTAATGAGGTTGACACAGTAAAAGGAACTTTCCTCACACCCTACTTTCTACAATCTACCTACATATCCTAAAATCTAGCTGATTCATTTTTTAATGAGGTTGACTTAGTAAAAGAACTGTCCTCATGCTAGCCTATTTCATTTTTTAACGAGGTTGATACAGGAAAAAACTATCCTCGTACTCACTGATTCATTTTTTAACAAGGTTGACACAGTAAAAGGAACTTTCCTCACTGCAGCCTATTTCATTTTTTAACGAGGTTGATACAGGAAAAAACTATCCTCGTACTCCAGTTTCATTTTTTAACGAGGTTGAGACAGGAACAAACTATCCTCGCACACACTGATCATGGCTTCCAACTGGAAGAAAGACATGTCAATGGACACACCTTGATCATGGCTTCCAAGAGGTCTTCATCAGAAGGAAGAATAGTACTCTGGAAGGAACACATGTCAAGGGACTCAAAAGGGATAAGAACATCGTGTTCAAATAATCCCATAGAGTTTTCCATGTCAATTACTGGATCTAAATTAACAGTGAGAGGCTCACTTACATCGGTAACTGAAAACATGGGACCGGTTGCCACATAATTAACCCGTGGCAGGGTAGATACCACTTTAGAATCAGGAACATTTAGGGGTGTCATATTATTGGTAGTTGAAACAAGACTAGGGAACGAAAGCTGGTCTACAGTCACAATACTGCCATTGTGAGGGAAAGACATCACGCGAAAGAGTGTCGATACGACAGCTTTCATTGCATACACATAGTCTCGCCCAAGGAGTAAATTGAAATCCAAGGGACCTCGAACTACCATAAGATCAATACTGACAATTTTACCTTCCAAGGTAATAGAAAACTTAGGAAGGATCCCTAAAGGTTCACTAATGGTTCTGTTAAAGGCTTTCAGATTCTGCGTAATAGGCGCAAGCTGAGGGGAACCCAAAGCTTTCCAAACAGCTGAGGATAAAATACTAACAGAAGCACCCTCATCTACCTGAGTACGATGTATGTCCCTACCACCAGCCTTGACAATGATTTGGAAAGGGATGGAGGAAGGAAGACGAGGTTCTGTCAGTCTATTCCAATCAAAGGAAAAGACCTCAGTGCTTGGAGGGGGTTCTGTAGAAACAGGTGAAATGCCCCCCGGCATAGAAGAATCTGAAGTAACAAGAAGAACCTCAGCGGTATGAAATTTACTCTCGAAAGGGAGAGTGTGATCGACCGAATGTGAAATTGAATCGACCACTTGATCAACTAATGGATCGTCAACCTGAGTGACATGAGTTTCACTCTCTAATGGGAGAGTGTGATCGACTGTACTTGAATTTAAATCAATCACTCCGTCAGTTGACGGTAGGTTGGGAGAAAGTTTACGGTAACCAGTTGGGAATTCTTGCTGTGGAACAGTAAGGTTTTCCAACAATGTTGAGGCTTCATCCATGTGAGGGCAAATGTGAGTTTGATGACTCCCTTTGCATAATTTACAAGGAAACCTAACTTTACCCTTTTTCCCGGGAACCTGACTATCACTGGTTGATGGATCAACGGAAAGTTGATGAGATTTTTCTGACCATACTTCCAAGACCTTTGGAATACTAGGACAATTGACAAGGAAGTGGTCACCCTTACAAAGCCTGCAAGGGTATTTGGGTTTATGATGCATGTCGGAATTTTCCTCAACACAACTAACACTTACAGCCATGGTTGGTTGGTTGACTTCTTTCTTATCTTGCTTCTTCTTCTTCTTCTTCTTCTTCTTCCCTTTCTTCTTCTTCTTAGCCTCCTGGTTACTAGCATCAAGGCTTTTACCAGGCGAAGAGGAAGAAATGGAGGAAGAAAAATTAGGCGAAGAAGGTAAAGGGTCAACAGAAGGTTGGTGATGTTGAGATGGTGAACTCTGTTGAGGTGAAGCATCCGGTTGAGATGGAACAATTGGAGTATTTTGGGCCAACGAAGTTGAAAATAACCATATTGGTAAACCTATTGTAAATCCAGGTAATGACAAAGTAGCCATGTAAGGAGGACCAACATTTCCAAAGTAAGGAAAAGTACTAGGATTCTCATTAGGAGGGGTTCCTAGGTTGATAAATTCTGGAACATTTGCCATTATATTCAACTTCAGTGAATTTTATTAACAATTTATATCTAAAATTAACAATTCACAATTCACACCTAACAATTAAAATTCACAATTCACACCTATGGTCTCTAAAAGTAAAAACAAACAAATTAACACGCGCTATCAAATCTAGGAGTCAAACCATACACAAACAGTAGCCTTCCGGACCGAAAACACTAGTTGGTGATGAAGCCCAACATCGCCGAATTCAGTACAGAAGTGGTGGGTGGAACAGTTACCCCGGCAACCTGCTTAATGAATAGACTAGACCAAGTTCCTCCACTTTAACCGTCTTGAATGAAGTGAACCCCCCAGAAAATCCAAGTGAGTATAACCGACGTCTGCTCCAGGTACAGTGGGACCTTCCCTCCACCGTCACCTCGGTAGAACCCTAAAGATTATGGTCACTAAGGTCACCAACAGTAACAAATACACCTGGGGG
The DNA here is from genome assembly GCA_031772625.1 of Pinus tabuliformis. Lineage (NCBI taxonomy): Eukaryota > Viridiplantae > Streptophyta > Pinopsida > Pinales > Pinaceae > Pinus > Pinus tabuliformis. The sequence continues at coordinate 180,931,629 of CM062816.1, read as the reverse complement.
AACAGTCTAAACTCCGACAGCACGCAAGGGCAGAGTAGCAAGCTCAATCCCCTTACCGGCTCCTTGACAACAATCCAAGGTTTACCGATAAGTGACCCCTGGCTCCTCGACAATGGTTAATCCGAGGTTTACTGTTTGTAATACGTACTGTCTGGCGTCGTTCCCAACGAGGGGGGAATGATCCCCTCACTGGTTCGGACACGAGCTCGTGCTTCTCCTTTAAGAGGAGCTTTCCCAGAGTGCAATTGAAACAATTGGATTTAATCTACTCAAGATAAACTATCTGTTTGGTTTTGTAGTCTTGGAGAGTTAAGTACTCACCTACTCCAAGACACTAGCCTAAGCTATATTGGTGCTTCAGAGCCCTAGAAATGTAAAAATTACTAGATGAATTTTAATTAAGCGCTGTGTTATTAAGCCTGTTATTACTCAAATGGGTAAATGGAGATGAAACCAATGGTGTTATGACCCGACTCAACTGAATGCAATCGAATATGATAATGCAATCATTTCAATTCGATGAATCCTAACTAAAGTAAGGAGAGAGTTTCCATTCACTTCCAACAATGCAAAAAATTGATCACTAAGAGAAAATTTAACAAATTCTCTAATGCACTAATTTCATCAAGAAAAACTAATGCAAATCAATTCCAAACCAATTTTTTTATTTTTATTTTTGTGTAAATTCAAATCAAAGAAAGCTGATCTAAATCTACGATTGATTTTTCAGAATGTAAACTATGCAATGGTAATCTAAGCACAATTCACTTGAAAAGTATGCAAATGTAATCTATGCACATTTTTCATTCATATTCTGAAAGTGAGAATTCTAATTATGCAAATGTGATCTATGCAAGAGAATCCTCAAACACAAGATGATTCTAATGTAATCTAAGAACCAATCAAGTGCAAGTCGAGAAAATTGGGCGAGAGTTCCAAAGATCAAAAAATAAAAACACTCAAAGGCGATTAACACTCATACACAATTTAGCCCCCCCCGGCGAATGAGGGGGAAATTTTTTTGCAAAAACCAAAGCAAAAAGATGCAAAATTGTGAAAAGACTGAGAGAAACCTCCAAGTAATGACCAAAGGAAATCAAATCAAGAATTTCTCAAAAAAGAGACTCAAAACACCCAATTGATGAAAGCTAAAAGCAGGAATGCTAATGAAACAAGTTCAGGTGAAAATTTTTGACAGGGTACTAAAGGATCTGGGCAGAAAACACTAAGAAAAACCAAAATCTAAAAGCAATTAAAGCAAAAATGGATTTTTCCTAAATTTTTACAGGAAGACGCAGGAAACCCGTTAGAACAGGCGCGGGCCCGCTCTGTGCAAACGGCAACAGCGCGTCCAAAGACGCACTGTGCAGTACTCAGAGGGTGCGTCCTTCTGGAAAAGTTAAGAAAAACCAAATCTAACTAAATCTAAAGCTAAGCCACCCAAATACTAATTCTCACAGTCAAAAACCAGAAAATAAAAATGATTTTCTCAGAGCAAAGTTTACACAAAGGAAAAGACTTTCACATTAATGGATTCCCCAGTGGAGTCGCCAATTTGTCGTGGCGGAAAAAGTCGTTTGTGCGGACACAACTGACCTCCCTAGGAGTCTAAACTCTCTAGCGACAAACAAGACAAAATGGAGTGATCTTTCTCTAAATATACCTTTTAAAACATGAAAACTACAAGTGTTTAGGCTTACCTTATTCCAAAACGCTGTTGTTGTAGTCCGTCCTTGCCGATCCGGATGAGCTCCTCCTTCACATCAATTCCTGCAACCACAAACAATCAAACAATTACCAAGCACTTGCATTTCATATAATAAAACATATATTCAACATGCAGACCAAGGAACACATGAAATAACTCATTAACACAAGCTATTGAGAAAAATAAACCAGTTTGTATTAATAACGAAACAAAGAAACTCTTACAACCTGGCCTTGGTGTTGTGCAAGTTCCTCCCAGGGTCCATCAAGGGTTTTCCTCTACTTTGACAAAGCTCACCCACTTCCAAATAGAATCAAGCAAAGACAATCTCTCCTCACAAGGTTCTAAATGGGAGTCCTAATTCCTGCAGCATTTACCCAAAGAAAATGTATAGCTTCAACCTCTCCTCCCTCTGGCTCAATGCCTTTATTTATAGTGCTGTAAAGAGGTTATTCAGGTCCACCATCAATGGGATAATCCCCCTCTTTGGGTGGGATAGCTCCCTTATTGATGGGATAAGTTCCCCCTTAATAGAGATACATGAACCAACTGGAGGCGCATCCAATTCATCAAACCGACCTCTAGAAAGTTCTAGAAGTAACCACAAGTAACTTTTTTAAGATGAAACTCGCGCATTTTGCCTTTTACAGAAGGACGCACCTGTCCCTTAACATACAGAGCGTCCAAGGACGCACCTTTTGTGAACATGGTCAGCGTCCCCGCAGGTAAGGCTAGAGAGAACCTGCGACCCCAGAGATAAACATATTTTTGACAAGACTTTCTCTCTTCTTTGAGTTTGAGATGGATAGCAGAGGCATAAGACTTGCCTAAGAGGGTAGCATGACTGTTGATTTGAGCCATACTAACTGTAAGTGGTCATGGTGACATTTTTTAGTGTAACATGATGTAGGACACCTCATTGCCTTCCTTTTGATAGATCTCTTCCTATCAACTCCAACACTTTATCTAGGAAGCAAATCCAGAAACATATCAGTACCCTGGAACTTGCAGTCCTCAGTGGTAGGTTACCTTATGTTTGATTGGGGGTTTTCATCATTGGCTCCCAGTTGAAGGATTCTACGAGTGTTCGACGATAACATCCTTATCACACTTGCTAGATTGTATTGCGCATCTTGGAGACCATCATCCTTATCGGTGGCCATCCTCGCATCTGTTAACCATTTCATCATTGACTGGTAATCAGATGACTTCTCGCATGTTCAACTTCAACTCCTTTATTCACATGTGCAGAAATATGTTGTTCAAATAAGAGGTGACGAAGACCTTAGGTAGTGGCTCACATAACTTAGCCTTGTTTCCTCTCCCAATATGTGTATATTGTTTTCACAGACAACTCATTATATTTATCATATTATGGCATAGCTTCCACATTGTGCTTATTGGTGGACATTATAGTCATACCTCTTTTTGAGAAATCACTCTGACACAACTACTGAGCATGCGCATGCCTGAATCAGGACATTATCTTATATTTTTTACATATGTGTCTTGTTTCAGGTCTCCCGCAATCTCAAAGCTCCAGTCCTCTCTCTCTTCTACTACAATATTTATAAAGTATTTTGGTCATTGTCTTCATCTCTGACCTCACACTTTAGGGGGGATCTTCTATATATCAAAATGAACTCCTCATCAGCTCAGAGGAGAAAGACAATTGGTTGAAGAAAATACCAAAGTTACAGGCCTATTTTCCAAGGTAACACACCCTAGAAAAATACAAGGAAAGTTATAATTCTTTCAAGATCCTAGCCAAAAGTGTTAATCCCTAGGTTAACACTTTGTTTTTCCTAAAGGGCAATGTTACTAGATATTTATGAGATTATGAAGGTCAAATCACGATTTGACTGACTGACACTCCACTTTTCACCCAAATGTCAACTTGAAAAGAAGGAAACATCCACCTCGAGCCTAACTAAGGAAATTTTTATTCCTAACGGAGTCTCACGGGAAGGGAAAGAGCAATAAAGCAAGGAAACATCCAATCTTTTGCCTCATTGGAACTCATGAAAGAATTGGCAAGGATGAGCCTCTCTCCATCTATAAATTGGAGGCTCGGTCATTGTAACAAAGGTCGAATGGTTGTCGAAAGTTTGCAAGAGCTTTAGTATTGTTATGCTACCAAGAAGTTGAGAGAGAGAGAGAGTGGAGCTGAAAGACTAGAGGAGGCTTGATCTAGCCAATATGGTTGTAATCATTCTTCTTATATCTAATAATATAGATATGTTTATGTGTTTTCTACTTGATGTTGTCGATATTGTATTCCTTTACATGTTGATTCGATTTCATGATTAATAAGTAGCTTAGATGCATGCTAGCTTATATTCTCTTATATATTGATGTTTTGATTATCAAGGTTTATATGTTGTAGAGATTATGCTTTGTCTTGTTTATGTGCAGGTTTTGATCTAGGAGTTGGTAGAGAGGTCTTCTACTTCACCACATTGAGTTCTCTAGTAAGACCACACTAAAGGTTGAGGTAATCTTTCTCCTTTCATTTTTTCAATCATGGATTAATATGAATATATGTGTGCTTATTTGTGATAGTTGCAGCTAATATTAAATAGTTTGCCTTATGTCCTGGGAAGATCCAAGAGGATATTTCATCCATGAACACCCATGCATTAATCCCTATAGCACTCTCCATCTCTCCCTTGTCACTCCCTCTCTCTCTCTCCACCTTTCTCTCTCTATATGTCTTGAACTTCTTCCCTCCCTATCTTTTCCTCCAAATACATCTATCGAGCTCCATCTCTTTATCCTCCACTCTCTCCTCTTCTTCCTCTCTCCATCTTTGTGTCCCCCTCTCTCTATCTTACCCTTCTCTCCCTCTCTCTCTCCTCTATATTTCAAAAAATTTAAAATACTTTGAAAATTAAAATATTATGTTTAAATATTTTTTATTTTGATGTTGTACAACAATTTAAATTTTTTATATAATACATATTTAAAATGCAAGATTTCAAATGTGTGTTGTACATTCACCTGGAGGGAAAATGATAATTTTCCATGGGAATCTTATCTAACAAAATATTAATGTCCCATCTACCTCCATCAGAGATACCTAGAGCACTTCATGTCTTCCAATTGAAATTGTTTAGGTTTTATTTCTTTAAGTAGCTTTAGGTTATGATTACTTCGAGATTTTAAAAATATCATATTTTATTATTTTAGATTTATAAAAAAGTTAGGTTAAATAAAATTAACATATTGAGTCATCTTATATGAATATTTTTGTGTTAATTACTTTTTTGTTGATGCCTACAATGTATATCAACCACATTTATTAATGTGGTTTTGCTAGTAGATATTATAATATAACAAATTTTATATATTTTTTTGTTGGACAAATAAATTCTATTATATTAGCATGAAAATACAAAATATAAAATGAGTCTCAATGACACTCCCAGCTTCATTTTGTCTAGTCAATTTAATGTCTTAAATTGCTCTACATAAATTATCAATCCGGGTATCGTAAACTGATGAAGTGTGGTGCACCATATGTGCTTAGTTAACCTTTTTTCTTACTTCGTTGTTTTATATATTTTATTTTGTTTTGGGGTTTTTTTCTTGTTGATCTCCTAAAGTATCTAATGCAAATGGAAATCCTATTCTAAGGTCTTAAGAATACTTTTAAAGGTCAAGTATGGATGTAGATTTCAAGACAAGGTCTATGTCCCTAATGGTAACTTCCAAAACTTAGCACTTCAAAAGATCTTAAAACATGTTATTGATGGAACTAGTACTTAAACAAAAGTGTAAGTATGCAGCTACTTCAATCAGTTAAAAGATGAAATACTGATCATGAAATCACTGTCTCTGCTGTTTGTCTAAATACGGAAATAAAAGTTAAGCTATTGCACTCAAAGAAATCAAAAATTGCAAGGAAAGTAAAACTAAAATCAAATTACACATTCATAATTCGATCCCTCGCCAGTAGTCCCGCTATGGCTTTCAGAGGTAACCGTCAATGATATGAGCAATTTAATATCTAATTGCAGAAAAGTAAAACTAAAATCAGATCACATCAATTCATAGTTTGACCCCTCGCCAGTTAGTCTCGCTATGGCTTTCGGAGGTAATCATCAACAACTTGAGCAATCTGATATCTAATTGCAGAAAAGTAAACTTAAAATCAAATCACATCAATTCATAGTCTGACCCCTCGCCAGTTAGTTTCGCTATGGCTTTCGGAGGTAATCATCAACAACTTGAGCAATTTGATATCTAATTGCAGAAAAGTAAACTTAAAATCAAATCACATCAATTCATAGTCTGACCCCTCACCAGTTAGTCTCGCTATGGCTTTCGGAGGTAATCATCAATAACTTGAGCAATCTGATATCTAAACTAACTAACAAAGCAAATGAATAAGACTGAAATCAAAGCATAACTGAAATTGAAAAGCTAAAAGAAAACAAAGTCAGCAGAGAGGTAAATCTCATGTCACTATTTGATGCAAAAACATGTAAAGAAAAACTAATCTACAATCAACCGGTTGAACACACTTACATGAATTAAAATTACATGAATGGAAAATCTAATTTATCAAACTTGAAAGAAATCAAATAACATAATGAAATCAAAGCAAAATTACAAAATGAAATCTACTCTACCTTACATTCTAATATGCTCCATGACATCTACTTCACATCTCCTTCCATGTTGAGAACATCAAAGCTTTATTTAAATTCTTCAAAATTACAAAGTACAACAAAGCTCTCCAAAGCTTTCCAAAGCCATCTCACAAGCTAACAAGCTTAAGAACTAACAAGCTAAGACTCACAAGCTAAAAGACTAACAAATGAAGGAGAGAGCTCTCCTATTTATACAAAAAGATGAGAAGTCATCTCATTAATGAGAGTCCATGAATCTCTCCCTCTACCTCTAGAGTCCTAAACAAAATAGGAACTGATAAGACACATGTCTTCTTAGAGTTACAATATAATTAGGAGATGTGACACATATCCTCATGATCCCATGATTCTTTCCACTCAAATTCGAATTTGGCCTTAGAGTGCCACATAAGGGTCTTCTAGAAGCCTCCTTTCAACCTACACATATCAACAATCTCAACCCATTTGTTAGGTATAAGCATATGCACATTATTTTCTAATTTTTAACCACAAATTCACTTAAAAGGCGTAGAATTAATAAAGATTGGAAAAACATAAATGTGGCCCAATGATAATGAGAGTGGGATGAATGTGGTGACATAGTAGTGAAATGGAGGTGAAATGGAGGTGACATAATGGACATAATAGTGAAAGTGTAATGGAAATGAATGAAATTTTCAAGACTCAACATACCCCCCAACTTAAGCTATTGCATGTCCTCATGCAATATATATTACATTAACTCTTTTGATCATTGAGCTTTGGCTTAACTTTGCATGATATCATTTGATAACTTCATATGTTTGCAAAGTGTTTTACTTGAATTGCAACATGGTTGGTTCTTGTGTTACAACCAAAAAAAATTTGTTATTGTTGTTGCATTCTATTTTGATCTTTGAAATTTGCATAATGATATTTTGATTATTGTTGCAAATTATATCTTTATTAGATTGCATGATGGTTGGTTCTTGTGTGACAACCATGATTTTGTTTGTATCCAATTTATTTTTTAAGCACCTTTTTTTTTTGAAAAGCCATTGTATGCTCATAATAACAATGTAATAGTTAATATATGTTGGAAGTATGTGGGCTCCTAAGTATGATATGGACATGGAAAGATATGAAGATGAATGTATTCCCCCCCCCCAACTGATGGTATTGGCAATTTTATGAAATGAGGAAGAGAAATGTTTTTCCAACAATTATCATTCTAGCTTTTCGTGGAATTATATGGTCAAAAGTTAGAAAATGACGTACCTTAACTTACCCTTTGGAATGGATGAGTTGTATGTGTGGTGGCTGCAAAATTCTGATCATATTCTTCTTCAAGTGGTTGAACAAGAGGAGTCATGGATAAAGAGTTAAGATGACTTTTTATTGCTTCTACTAAAACTTGCTGAATCTGCTCCAAAATGCTGAAAATAATAGTCTTCATGTCTTCAAAACTCATTGGCACAATTCCTACTATGTGAAAAGATGTTCTGATGTCGAACATAGTAGGAAATTGTTGACTTAATGGCCATTAATGAATTCCACTAGTCAACACGAGAACTCTCACCATTGATGACAATGAGAGTCAAGATGCCCAAACAATTCTTGCTAAATGCGAATGATTTTGCCGATGTCGAGTCACCTAGAAGATCTGACGAACAAGGGACATTAATGTATTCCCATTGTTTGTCAGCATGAGGAATTGCCATTAAGGAATGCAAGCCTCAAGGTGTTTTTACAAAGAACTTAGACTCAAAGGACTATAGACTCAATAATTTGCATTGAAGTAGGGCTTATTTGCAAAATGAAAATGACAGGAAATGGAAGATGAAAATGGAAGATGGCAATGGAGAGTAGAAATGGCAATGGGCAATAAGCATGTGAATGAGCCTCTTGTTTTTATTTGTGGGTTATGAATGGACAAAAAGAGATGGAAAGTGTATGTGAATGTAAATGGAAAATATGGAGGAAAATGAGATGAATGGTTTATTATGAGGTATGGATATGATGGATGGATGTGATGGAGACAATAGTATCTTAAAGTTTTTCAAGTGTTTGGATCTGATTTTGCATCAGCATATTTCCTCTTTATTGCTGATCATCCTCTTATGAAACAAATTGGTCTGTTAGAGAGACACCATTCTCTTGTAGTCATTTGTCATTCCTCCTGGAACCTGCAAAAAAAACTAATACTTCTTCTGCAATGGAATGTAAGATTATCAAAGGAGAGAAGTGATCAATCTCTCTAGTTATGATATTTACACACAAGACTAAGAATTTGTATTAATGAAACAAGTTCTTAAAGGAAAAATCAAAAGAATTTATACCTTCTTTGGAATTTGTGCCCCAAGTTGAATGTTGCTTCTTTTTAGCAATTTATTTCATTATTTGCCATTTCAAACTCTAATCATGGATTTCTCATTATGTAGATCTTGTTGAGATCTTTCCAATGGTACTTAAATCATCAAAATCTGATTTTGTATGAGAAAGATAGGATGATTTGAACAATGAGGTTTTTCTGGCTGCGGAATTAGAGAATAGCTACGAAATTGGACTTTAGCTGCGGAATGTGCACAGTTTCTATAGCTAAAAATATTGAATAAAAAGTTAGCCATTCATCTTTCATCATCAGTCCAAAATTAATCAATACCTTCAGAAAAGTGAGCAAATAACTTATTCATTTCATTGATTCAAAATTATTATTTTTTTCTTGACATACAACGACTTAGTGTGGCGACTCAGTGTGGTGACTTAGTGATAACACACAACTTGACTTCCCTTTGACCGGGTTTTTTTTCATCGAATTGGACTCAAATGAATAGGACACCATCCATGTACTGACATTCCCCCAACTACCCATGTGGCTTATTTTGCTTGATGACACCTGCAACCTAGAGTTTAACAAAAATAGCTGCGGAAAGTTGAATCAGCTACGGAAAGTGGTTGAAACAATCAACCATCAGTTTACACATATTTTGGATACTTGAGTCGTGCATAGCTTTTTATCTCTTCCGCACTTTCTTGTGGAGTTTCTGCAACCTTAAAAGTGAGTGATTCATCTTTAAAACAGAGATTTTCAGTTGAAACAAAACCAACCAAAGTGATATTGATCCCTTCTCTAACTGAAAATGCCAATGTTACTACACAACAAGCCCCAGGCTTCCCATACAAACAGCAGATAAGTTCCGATAAATAATCAAGGATACCAAGGTTGTGCTTGATAATAACATCACTGTCTGGCCTGAGCAAGGACTGGACTATTTGTGCAGCTTCATGCTGCAACATTACGCTTTTTTGAATCCATGTATGCATTTTCAACTCTCTGTAATTCTCTACCAGAAAGATTTACTACATTAATTGTTCAATTTGAAGTGGTTTCATGACATTAGATGTGAATTGCGAGTGCGTATATGAATCACAGATTTTATTTTATTTTTTTATTTTTTTTTTAAAACTGTGCTGACAGATTTTATATCATCGCATGCCTTTTGATATTCATATAATACAAATCCTTTGAACATAGATTTATACTATTTGCGTGTGACATTTATAGTTTATACCATCAGCCAAAAGAGAGTCAAGGTGCTGAAGTCTTCCTATCCCATGACCAATGATCAAATTTAACCTCCACAAATCTCAAACATATTTTAGTTTCAAGATGCTCACATTTCAAAATCGTCAATAGAAACCTATCCGTGTGGTGAATTTAGGGTATATGACAGTCTTACTATGAAGAATATGTATGCACTCAGAGTTCAGACAAGGAAAAATATTGTGAAGGCACGACAGAGGCTAAAATTCAATTAAGCTGAAATGCCTTAACCAATCATCTAAACTTGAGAGAAGCTCAAATAGGATGGATAGGGAAGCCTATATTGTTGTTGATGTCCCAAACGATCTCACTATCGTACTGACTCTTTCAGCGAAATCACATATGCAATGTCCACTTGTGAGGTGATTCTCTTTCCTGGTACATGGAAAAGATTTGACACAGCGTTAACATATGCAGCATGCAACTGTCTGAAAAAAACTATCCACGGATTAGATATACCACGGCATCCACCTTGGGATCCTTAACAGCAACTTTGAATACATTACCATGTTGAATAATTTTCCACATCTTTGTAATCGGCTGTAAAGAGCCGTATACAACTAGTTCACGTAATGGAGTTAAATAGAGTCGTATTCAATTGAGATTGCTTGTTAACAGGTGTTAATGAGTTACAAACAAGTGGCATTAAGGGAAGAAGACGTGGTAGAGTAAGTGCCAGCACATAATCAAATTAGAATTCCCCTTTCTCAGGCACACCGAATTAAATCACAGCCTGTTCATTAATTAAAATTCCGTTTTTTTTTTCACGCGGCAGGCAAAAATGTGCTCCAAAGAACCGAGGATATCTCCCAAACCGCCATGATTTTCTAAAAACCGTTTCTGGGTTATCTAACTGACCCTACTTTCGAAAAAACCCATGTTCTATTTTTTTCAGATTCATCTCCGTTTGGCAAAATCGTTCTTTCAAAGTTTGACATTTTTCTCTGTTTACGTTTTTCCTGAGTTGTTGCATTCGGCCTGTAAAATCAATTTTAGGAAAAAAATGTTTTCAGATGCAATCAACAGCAAATGAATTAGTCAGTTTTAGGGAGAGGACGTCGTTAAAAATGTTTCCTATCATATTAGGCAAGTGCTGAGATCTATTCTAGCTGGAGCAGCTCAGAAGTTTGTTTCAAACGCTTGCTAAAGAAACAGTGGATTCAAATTTGATGCAAATCCGTGTGAGGTTGGAAAATACTTCAAGTTCTGATCTAAGGAGTAAAAAAAAACCATCCTGTTTTTTTTTTTTTATTGGTATTTGAGATAAGATCATGTGGCAAGCCAAGACCAAAGTCATAGTCATTTCCGTGCCTCCGTATGAAGTACCAATACAATACTGAGAGCAACATTATAACAAGCAGTGCAGCAGAAAAACCCAACCCAATTTTAGCACTAACAGATAATCCATGCTTTTTCAAAAAGTATGGACAATCTAGTAGAGATGGCACTCCATAAAGGTCGTGACTTTCTCATAAATGTTAGTAGGCATCTCCACATAGGTATGTTCTCAGTTGGGATGTTCTGGCTATATGAAGGATTTTCAGTGCTGATTACAAGAGTCGGGCAAGCAGCTAGAGGAGGCTTTTGCAGATTTTTTATTTTTTATTTATTTTTTATTTATTACTTTTTTTTTAATGTTTTTGCAGGTTCATTTTAAGGTCAAAACTTGAACAGGGATGCAGATTTTCTTGTTGAAGCCACAGTGAAAGCTAGGATTCAAGATAGCCATTGATTGTTTTTCTTTTTTCTCTTTGAAATTGTAAGTTTTTATAAGAAGGATTAATGATTTTCAATTTCAAGCAGCAAAGACTTCAAGGAAAACATGCTAAAAGCAGGACTTTGACTGAGGTCTTTGGCTTATTTTTTTATCAATCTGGGCTGGGCAATTAGAATAGGATCCATGTTAGGACAATTCTGGAGATGCTCATGTGGTCGGTTTCTTCATTGGACGCCTGTAACCTGCTAAACCTTGAAATCAGCTGCGGAATTCTCAACTAGCTGCGAAATCAAGCTACATTCCACAGCTAAGTCGCAAAACCTTATTAAAACAAGATACAGTGTTTTGAGGACCACTACAAACCATAACCAGTCAATCTTGGTCAGCTGAACCTATCAAAGCAGCTAGGTTTTATTTTATTTATTTTTTATTTGGTTTTTTTTTAATTATTATTATTGAATCAATTTAAATGATGAAGTTTATTTTGTCTCCCTTTCTTTATCTTTTTTCTTTTTTTAGATAACAATTCTTTTTCTGATCCTCCATAGCACACAAAGTGCAGGAGGAGAGCATACTCAAGAATTATTATTATTTTTTTACACAACAATCATTTTTCTGATCCTCCAGATCACACAAAGTGCAAGAGGAGAGCATACTCAATAATTATTAAAAAAAAATATTTATTTTTAGATGTAATAAATAAGATCTCCTAATTACACTTCCCCGGCAATGGTGCCAAAATGTCTAGTCAATTTAACGTCTTAAATTGCTCTACATAAATTATCAATCCGGGTATCGTAAACTGATGAAGTGTGGTGCACCATATGTGCTTAGTTAACCTTTTTCTTACTTCGTTGTTTTATAGATTTTATTTTGTTTTGGGGTTTTGTTCTTTTTTATCTCTTAAAGTATCTAATGCAAATGGAAATCCTATTCTAAGGTCTTAAGAATACTTTTAAAGGTCAAGTATGGATGTAGATTTCAAGACAAGGTCTATGTCCCTAATGGTAACTTCCAAAACTTAGCACTTCAAAAGATCTTAAAACATGTTATTGATGGAATTAGTACTTAAACAAAAGTGTAAGTATGCAGCTACTTCAATCAGGTAAAAGATGAAATACTGATCATGAAATCACTGTCTGCTATTTGTCTAAATACGGAAATAAAAGTTAAGCTATTGCACTCAAAGAAATCAAAAATTGCAAGGAAAGTAAAACTAAAATCAAATTACACATTCATAATTCGATCCCTCGCTAGTAGTCCCGCTATGTCTTTCGGAGGTAACTGTCAATGATATGAGCAATTTAATATCTAGTTACAGAAAAGTAAAACTAAAATGAAATCACATCAATTCATAGTCTGACCCCTCGCCAGTTAGTCTCGCTATGGCTTTCGGAGGTAATCATCAACAACTTGAGCAATCTGATATCTAATTGTAGAAAAGTAAACTTAAAATCAAATCACATCAATTCATAGTCTGACCCCTCGCTAGTTAGTCTCGCTATGGCTTTCGGAGGTAATCATCAACAACTTGAGCAATCTGATATCTAATTGCAGAAAAGTAAACTTAAAATCAAATCACATCAATTCATAGTCTGACCCCTCGCCAGTTAGTCTCGCTATGGCTTTCGGAGGTAATCATCAATAACTTGAGCAATCTGATATCTAAACTAACTAACAAAGCAAATGAATAAGACTGAAATCAAAGCATAACTGAAATTGAAAAGCTAAAAAAAAAACAAAGTCAGCAGAGAGGTAAATCTCATGTCACTATTTGATGCAAAAACATGTAAAGAAAAACTAATCTACAATCAACCGGTTGAACACACTTACATTAATTAAAATTGCATGAATGGAAAATCTAATTTATCAAACTTGAAAGAAATCAAATAACATAATGAAATCAAAGCAAAATTACAAAATGAAATCTACTCTACCTTACATTCTAATATTCTCCATGACATCTACTTCACATCTCCTTCCATGTTGAGAACATCAAAGCTTTATTCAAATTCTTCAAAATTACAAAGTACAGCAAAGCTCTCCAAAGCTTTCCAAAGCCATCTCACAAGCTAACAAGCTTAAGAACTAACAAGCTAAGACTCACAAGCTAAAAGACTAACAAATGAAGGAGAGAGATCTCCTATTTTTACAAAAAGATGAGAAGCCATCTCATTAATGAGAGTCCATGAATCTCTCCCTCTACTTCTAGAGTCCTAATCAAAATAGGAACTGATAAGACACATGTCTTCTTAGAGTTACAATATAATTAGGAGATGTGACACATATACTCATGATCCCATGATTCTTTCCACTCAAATTCGAATTTGGCCTTAGAGTGCCACATAAGGGTCTTCTAGAAGCCTCCTTTCAACCTACACATGTCAACAATCTCAACCCATTTGTTAGGTATAAGCATATGCACATAATTTTCTAATTTTTAACCACAAATTCACTTAAAAGGCTTAGAATTAATAAAGATTAGAAAAACATAAATGTGGCCCAATGATAATGAGAGTGAGATGAATGTGATGACATAGTAGTGAAATGGAGGTGATATAATGGACATAATAGTGAAAGTGTAATGGAAATGAATGAAATTTTCAAGACTCAACACATTCTGCCCAAATTTTTTAGCTACAAGAGCCAAAGTATAGTGCATAGGATTTTTCTTATGAGCCTTTATTTGCAAAGGGCTAGATAGCCATACATGCCAAAAGAGAGACAAAATAAGAAGACATCTTGTGGACGACATATTAGGGTGGTGGATGAGGAGGGAACATAGGAGGAGTTTCCATTAGGCAAGGATGCTCATGCATGTGGAAATATGTTAGGAAATTACATATTACATAGCAATGGAACGAATAAAATATTGCAAAAACACAAACACATAAAACAAGAGAGACACAGATATATGTTGTTCACCCAATTTGGGCTATGTCCATGGAGAAATAACTAGTCCTTCCTTTTATGTTATCCAAAAAAATAAAGAGATACAACCTACAGCAGATTTGTTGTAGTTTCCCCTTCACTCTCACACAGTCTCCTCTCTCTTTCTTTGTTATAAAACTAGCTCACAAAAAGATAGAAAAGATAGATCAACGCCTTAGAATTCAGCCTCTTTGAGGGGGCAACCTCCTTTACATTACACAAATGAATGAATCTTTGATGATTCAAATGACAAAACCTCCTTTCTATATATAGGAGTCTAAGGAGTCACAATATAACCTAACTGACCTAACAATAATAATATAAAGGCACAAAAATAACAATAGAGGGATTCTATGGGACACAGTAATAACAATATGGGTACAATAGGGGCACAACAATATTAATAAGGGATATAACTACAATAGTAATGGGGTAATCACTAGTATTATAGGGAACTAACATGCCCCTCTCCTTCAAAAAAGTGTTGTCCTCAACGCTTGAGTAGTCTTGGATGCTTCTGTATAAAATTATCATCCTCCCATGTGGAATCTTCAGTGGATAAGTTCTTCCACTTGATTAGATACTCCGAAATTGATTAATTTCATAGATGTCGAGTTCTTGTTTCTGTGACTGTTTCTGGTTCCAATATAATTTTTCCTTCCTCGTCAAGTTCTGGAAATATTGTTTGAACTAGGAGCTTGTCGCCTATAACCTTCTTTAAACATGAAACATGGAAAACTGGGTCCACTCAAGAAGCTGCAGGAAGCTCCAATTTATATGCCATAGTACCAATCTTTTGCAACACCTTGTATGGACCATAATACTTTGGTGATAATTTATTATCCTTCTTAGCTTGTTTGAGGGACATTTGTTTATATGGTTGTAGTCGTAGGAATACCCAATCACCTACATCAAAACTTCTTTCGTTGCAATATTGATCTGCCTGTTGTTTCATTCTATTCTGCGCCAACACAAGGTTATCCTTTAAGAGTTGGAGGACTTGTTGTTGATGCTCGATGTGATGTTCCACTGCTTGAACCTTATAATTTTCTCTTAAATATGATGTGATGGATGGTGGCTGATATCCATAAAGTGCCATAAATGGGGTCATTTTTGTTGTTGTATGGAAGGAAGTGTTATACCACCATTCAGCCAGAGGCAACCATTTGACCCATTGTGTCTGTTTATCAGATACAAAGAAACGAAGATATCATTCCAAACATTTGTTTACTATCTCAGTTTTCCCATCAGATTGAGGATGATAAGATGAGCTATGAGCTAACTGTGTACCGAGACAAGAAAATATTCTGTCCAAAAATTTCCAATGAAAATGGGATCTTTGTCACTTACAATAATCTTTGGGTTTCCACGTAGCTTTTGAAATGTTTCCATAAATGCAGTAGAAATTGTACTGGCTTTAAATGGATATGATAATGCACAAAAGTGTGCATAATTGGTAAGTCTGTCAACTACCACAGTGATGACACTCTTTTCCTCAGACTTGGGTAAACCTGTGATAAAATCCATTGAAACCTCCTCCCAACGTTGGCTTGGAATGGATAAAGGTTATAATAGACCCAGGGTCTTAATTGTTTCAACTTTATTTTGTTGGCAAACCAAACATTCTGCCACAAACTTTTGAATATCTGATTTAAGGCCATCCCAAAAAAATTCCTTCTTAACCCTGTGGTAAGTTTTTAAAAATCTTAAGTGTCCTCCTAAGGGAGAAGTGTGCAATTCCATAAGAATCTTTTGTTTGAGTTTGGAATTCTTACAGAGGTATAAGCGATCTTTGTACCATAATGAATCATTTTTCCAGCTAAATGTATCAGATATACTAGAATATTGTTGTAACTTTTGAATAAGTGCCCACACTTCTTCATCATTCTTCCACTCCTCCCTTGCTTCATTTATCCAATCTGGTTGGATAATAGAAATGGTGCACAACAATGCTTCCACATCCTCATCCTTTCTTGAGAATGCATCTGCCACCACATTTTGCTTCCCTTTTTTGTAGATGATTTCAAAGTCATAACCCAACATCTTTGTGACCCACTTTTGTTGCTCTTAAGAGGATAATCTTTGTTCTAAAAATTATTTAAGGCTATCATGATCTGGTTTTACCTTGAAGTGTCTTCCCATTAGGTAGGGTCACCATTTCCTAAGTGCATGTAGTATTGCCAACATTTCCTTCTCATAAATGGCTTTGTGTAAAAACTTTCCCTTGATTGGACGACTTTCAAAAGCAATGGGTCTTTCATCTTGCATTAAAACAGCACCAATTCCATTTCCTGAAGCATCACATTCCACAATAAAGGTTTTTGTGAAGTCCGGTGTAGCTAAGACCGGTGCTTGGCACATTGCCTCTTTAAGATGTTCAAAGGCCTTTGTTGCTTCTAGAGTCCATGAAAATGCATCTTTCTTCAATAATGTTGTTAGAGGTGCTGCTATTCTCCCGTAATTTTTGACAAACTTGCAATAATACCCTATCAACCCGATAAATCCTCGCAGATTCTTTATGGATGTGGGGATTTTCCATTCCTTAATGGCTTTAATTTTGCTAGGGTCTACCTTAACTCCTTCATGAGATATAATATGACCCAGATATTCCACCTCTTGTACTCCAAAGAAACATTTAGATCTTTTTTCATATAATTGTTTCTCCTCCAATAGTTGTAGCACCCTGTCAACATGTTCAACATGATCCTTCCAAGACTTGTTGTAGATTAGTATATCATCAAAAAATACTAACACAAATTTTCTAAGGAAGGGTTTGAAAATGGAATTCATCAAACCTTGAAATGTAGAAGGTGCATTGGTAAGGCCAAAAGGCATGACCAAAATTCATAATGACCCTCATGAGTTCTAAATGTTGTTTTCGGAATGTCTTCAATCTTCATTCTAATTTGATGAAATCCTGAACGAAGATCCAACTTGGTGAAGTAAATTGATCCATGCAATTCATCCAGTAATTCATCAATGATAGGAATGGAAAACTTATCTTTAATAGTGAGCTTGTTGAGCTCCCTATAATCTGAACACATGTGCCATGATCCATCCTTCTTATGCACTAATCCTATTGGAGTAGAGAAAGAACTTTGACTAGGTTGAATTATACCAGCCTCTAGCATTTTTGCAACCATACGTTCAATTTCACTCTTTTGGGCATAGGGATATCTGTACAGCCTGATGTTTGGAGGAACACTTCCTGGAATCAGATGAATAGCATGATCATGATCACGAATAGGTGGGAGACCTTTGGGAGTCTCAAATACCTTGGAATGATTGTCCAAGACTTTTTGGAGATCTGGAGAAATAGATGATTTCGATGTGGAAACATCTAGCGAACATAAATGTGCAATTACGCCTCTTTGTTCCTTTTTTAGAAGCTTTGTCATACCATTAGAGCTTATTATCTTTCCTGGTTTCCCTACAAAACCCCTTAATTCAAATTCCTTTCCTTCCGAAGAAAATTTCATGAAAAGTTCTTGAAAATTAAAATCTATTGTACCCAAGGATTGTAGCCATTGGACTCCTAGTACAACATCAACACCTCCCATTGGAATGGAAAGCATTGGGCTAGTCAATACATATTCTCCCATGGATAGCTTGATATTATGGCACTTTCCAGAGCAATTTATTGTTCCTCCATTTGCAACCATCACTTGACACTCTGGTGCTGGATATAGGAAGCAATTCAATTCTTTTGCTACCTTACAATGAATAAAATTGTGGGTACTTCCTGAATCAATCAACACTATTACCTTTTTCTTCTTGATTTGTCCTTCTATCTTGATGGTTTGAAGAGTGGTAATTCCCACCAATGCATTACAAGATATGGTCGGATTCATTTCTTCTTTATCTAGACTTTGTTCCTGGAGTATATCTTCTTCTTTTGACCTTTCTTGCTCCTTTTCTTCTTCCTCTTCACAATCTATGTAGAATAATTTCTTCTCAGCACACTTATGACCTTTAGTGTATTTGCTATCACAACTGTAACAAAGCCCTTTTTCTCTTTTTTCTTCCAATTGTTGTGGTGTCAACCTTATGGGTTGTGGAAGACTAGGGGTACAAATACTTCCATCTTTATAGTTGTGAGTGGTATGCTTTCTGGTTGCCATAATTTTGCTTTCCATTTTTCTTGCTAACCTGAATGCGTTCTCTAATGAATCAGGTTCCCAAAGGCGAACATCATGTTGGATATTATCCTTTAAAGTACCTATGAACACATCAATCCTATGCTCCTCTGGAATATTTTTTACCCTCATGTTCAATTTTTGGAACTCTTCAATGTGCCCCATTATTGAACCTTTTTGTTTGAGACTTATCAATTGGCTAAAAAAAGTGTTTCTTTTTGTATCCTCATAATGTGCTAACAATTCTTCCGTAAAAAGTTCCCAAGTGATAATTTGTTTACGAGAGCAAAGCCATTGATACCATACGAACTGATTTGGTTCCAAATATAAAGTTGCAATACATACCTTTTGTGTGTTTTGCACATTATTGAGATCGAAAAATTGCTTCATCTGTAATATCTATGTTGCGGGATCCTTGCCATCAAACTTCCTCATATCAATTTTTGGAATATGGTGGGTCTTCGATTCAACATTAGAGTCTATGAAATCATGATTAACATTTCTTTTGTTCGCATCATGAGTTTCCTTTACTACCCTTTCACCATTTGTAAGTATTTCTTGTAGAAAATTTGTCAAATTTGTCTTCAAATCTGCCATGTCTGTCTTCAAATATTTCTTCAAATCTACCATGTCTCTCTTCAAATCTATCTTCAAATCATCCATCTTAGCTTCCAAGCCATTCATCTTAGCTTCCACATCCTTTATCTTAGATTCCATGTCATTTATCTTAGATTCCACGCCATTTATCTTAGCTTCTGTTAGCTTTTGTGAGAGTGACAATTGTTGCACTTGGTCTTGTAATTTTGATATATCATGTAGCATTTCTTCCTCTTCTTCATGAGTCATGCTAGAGCTTTCAGGTTGCTTACTAGGTGTTTTCATTTTCTTTCCTCGGGGCATCAGTTACCGATAATAATGCTCTATTATGCCCTTTGAATTCTTTCAAAATAATTTTTCAAACCAAGCTTAAGCAAAAATTTAAAAAAATCTACACACTTTTTTTCACTTTGTAGGAGATTGATATTGCCTCTAATGTATCTTTGTAATTTCAGATCATCCAGTTCTGAAATTGCAACCTGTAGTAGCCCTCTATGTCCTCTTTCCAATGCCACCAGTCTGATCCAAATTGGATTCTCCAAGGAATAGTTATGTCAAATCTCCCACAGTGACCTGATTATAGACTAGTTCAGTAGAGCGAACTTGTATGACGTGCCATGTGTCCCTGTTTCGACCTTTGGCTCTGAAAAATATATAAAAGAAACTACAGTCCATCCTCTCTCTATAACTTCTTACGAAACTTCAATATGATGCTCAGAGAGAAAGTTATGATGATTTTCTCCAGGTCACCTGTTTGGAATGTAATTCAGGAGTCTACAAAAAGACCAACTTCCTCAGATCATATCTCCGTAAATATAGCACAAAAAGCTCTGAAATTCGAACCCAAGGTTTAGTATGATTTCATCTCAAATGGGTTTTTTTTCACTCCTGAAACATCACAGAAAAATGTTATAGCGAAAATGCCACAATGACCTATTTGGAGCAGCGAAACCCTAGAATCCAAAGCTCTGATACCAAATGTTATGAAACCAGCTCACAAAAAGATAGAAAAGATAGATCAACGCCTTAGAATTCCGCCTCTTCGAGGGGGAAACTTCCTTTACATTACACAAATGAATTATTCTTTGATGATTCAAATGGCAAAACCTCCTTTCTATATATAGGAGTCTAAGGAGTCACAATATAACCCAGCCGACCTAACAATAATAATATAAAGGCACAAAAATAACAATAGAGGGATTCTATGGGGCACAGTAATAACAATATGGGGACAATAGAGGCACAACAATATTAATAAGGGATATAACTACAATAGTAATGGGGTAATCACTAGTATTACAGGGACCTAACATTCTCACTCAAAATACATATATACACAATCACAATACAATTTCTTCATTTAAATCGAGGGGTTGCCTTCTAGGGCAAAAAATCCTAAATTAAACATAACTTCTACTGTCAGATCATCTACTAGCCCACAGACCCCCATGGGGGGGAAGGAGGGGGGGGGAGGACAAGTCCCCCCCCCTGCACCTCCCCACGTGGAGGGTGTCCTCCCCCCCCCTGCACCTCCCCACGTGGAGGGGTGTACAATCTTCCTTGGGTATACATCCGGTTGAAAACAAAGTCCTCTGAATCAAGAAGATAATCAAGATCCATGTGAGTTGGCCAGCTGCTCTAGAATCTATGTCTAACTATAATGGATGTTGTTCATATATTGATCCAGATGGATGTTGGTGGCCACCCACCTATCGCACTTGGACCCCCACCATTGTCTCTTTTCGTTTTTCAGTTTCCTTAATTGTAGCACAATTTACTATTTTTGGTAGTTTTTCAGGTCGTCAACTTCCAAAGCCATTTTGAGACCCTAAACAACATTTTTATGGAAAAATGGCTACACTGATTGCTATAGAAATCACATTATCAGTTGTAGTCCTTAGAGAGATCTTTCCAATGAGGTATCATATGCATCAAATGAAGATAATATGACCAAGTTTCGACCCCAGGAAGTTGGTTGCCCAACTAAAACCAACAGAGCCCATAACCTCTTGGTGTTACATCTCCTCATGTTAGGGTTTTGGTTGTTTAGAGTTTTCTCTTATTGTTCAATAATAAAAGGCCCTTAAGCCTCATTATAACTCAATACAGAGGCATGTAGTCACCACATCTCTTCTCAAAGATAAGCTACCATCGCCTGAGCTAGTCTTATTTCCATTCTATTTGTAAGCATATTTCAGTATTTGATATTAATGAAATGAAGTGTTATTTCTATTACATCTCTATATTTATGGTTATTTATGTAATTTGTTGCATTCCTGTTTAAATATGTATCAGTGGTATCAGAGCAGTCTACTCCTTCTCTGTTTTTCTTTTCTTGTCCCCAATGAGGTCGAGATATAAGGAGTTGGGGCTTGAACTGGTCAAACCTTTGCAAGACCAGCCTCGCAAATCTCAATGGCCTCCCATGGAAGATGAAAAGAAAGATGAGGGGGCAGGAGATCCTATAAAAATCTTGCTTGAAGAAACCCTCGAGCGATAAAGGAATGTGATGATGGACAACTTTTCCCATATCCTTCAGTGCCTACCCAGGGGCGACACATCTACTTCCAGTAGCTACTCTGGAAGCACCACACCCTTTAAGGTACAAGTTAACTTTGACATTCCCATATTTGAGGATCAGATAGATGTGGATGTTGTAGATAAATGTTTAAATATGTTAGAAGGATATTTTTATGTTCATGATTTTTCGACCTGGGAAAAGATCACTTTTGCACTTCTCAAAGTTTCCCCCACGTCAACGACTAGTGGGAAACCTACTATGAGCAGAAGGATGAAAGTATGACCTCACTGTTTTCAGCCACACCCACTTGGAATTTGTTAAAATTGGCAACTAGGGCCAAACTCCATGTGGGTCAGCTTATTTATGGCAGCTGATATTTTTATTGAATCCCTCTCATCGAGAGTTGTAGGATTGATCTAAAGATCATCCTATTCCGATAAGTATTTATGGAGATATGAATTTATTTTGATTATGGAATTATTATCAAGCCAACCAACATCTTATGTAGGATCGGAAACCCAATAGTCATTTCTATTCATCATCTACGTTTCAGTATAAATAGGAGAGGACTTGAAGTCATTTGATACACACTTCATGTGATCTCCTCTCCACGTCTTAGGTTTTTGGTGAAGGAAAGACACTAATGAAGAATGCCCTAGCTGCAGATGAAGTGCTAGTTACAGACAACATGATTCCCTCAACGTAATGCCCTAATTCGTGTCTATGGATACATCTATATGCTGACATAAAAGACCATATACACGCAAGAAATGACTATGTATATGCAGGAAATGGAGATACATATACACAGCAAATGGCAATATATATATACACAGTAATAGAGATATATACACATTGTAATACCACAGTAAGAGAAGATATTTACATGCTATAATAGGACATGTTATATGCAGTTCTAAGTGGATGTTATACACTGTACTTATATGGTGTTCATAGTGGATGTGACACGTTGTTCAAAGAGGATGTTATACGTTGTTCATAGAGACATGTTCACACAGTCATATAAGATATGTTCTCACAGTCATGGGAGATATGTTCACACAATCATTGTCATGAGAAACATGTTCACGCAGTTAGAAGAGACATGTTCATCCTCTGCTCATGGATTGACATATAGCTGATGTCATAATAAAAGTGATCACATATGTCATCTGCGGCTCAATATTATGACATGTTCATGTACTATGACTTGATGGGCAGTAATGTTGATGCATATAGCAGTCAATGGTATAATCTAAAATGGAATTGTGTCAGCATATTCATTAACATGGCATGGCATGGCATGGCATGGCCTAGAAGACCCGCTATGTATAATATGGCAGACAACATTCATGGGCATGAGCAACATAATGATGTATGAGATCATGAGAGCATAATGTATGGGCAGCATCATGAGCAACATAATGTATGGGCAGCATAATGAGCAACATGATAATATGATCATGGGCAACATAATTATGCATGATGATATGAGCATGAGCAGCATAATGGTGCATGATGATATGAGCATGGGATCCTTGATGATGAATAAGACCACGGAAGATGCAGTATGATGAGCAACATGAAGGTGAGAGCAGCTCAGTCATCAAGGTTCAACACATGTAACAATACCGCATGGTGTCACATGGTTATGTGTTGCAAATGAACAAGAGGCAGCACTATGATAGGTGAAGGAGTCACCTTAGAGAATCAGTGGAAGCAATATGTCTTCAACTGATCTCTACAGATATCAAAAGTCAAAGTGTTGACTTCTATTGTAAATGTACTACCTCTCTCACTTTCTCTATTGAAATTTGAAGAACATAAAAGAAGAATTGATCAAGGGTTTCCCCACATTGTGGGGTTTGTCCCTGGCTAGCGCCACATGTTGTGTCCTCTTGTCTTGGCTTGTCTTCTGCAATTTATATTTATGTTCTATCTGCAATTTACTTTAATGCTGATGTGATTGCTAATCTGGAAAAGATATTGGAAAATTAAAATAAATTGCTCTAGCATAGAACATACCTAAATTTAACATGGTATCAGAGCTGAGGTGAAGACAATGCCCTAGCAAGAGTGAAAGAGAAATCACCGAAGACAGTTGGGACGGGACAAAAGGATCAATGGGTCCCTCATCCCTCTTCAAATTCACTAAGGGTGAAGTAGAAGCAGAGTATATTATCAGTATGGCGCAGCAAAAGTTTCTGATAGCCTACCTAAAGATCACTTCACTGGGAAGTTCGGATCTAAGGGTAGAAGGAAAGGCGGATGCCTTGGTTGCAAGAAGTTCAGCCATTACGCAAAGGAGTGTCTGAATGGCAGAGACACATCTCTTGATGAAAATCATAAGAATGACAGGAAATGCAGGTCATCAAGGAAATGGTCGACTCTTCAAAGAAAGGAAGGAACCCCAGGTATGAAAAATCAATTGTTGTTTCTAATAAGATAAAGAAGTGTTATCTTGTATTGGCCCTCTCCTTCAAATTCTTTGAGAATCTGGCTTATTGATTGTAGTGCCTCGAGGCACTTCATCGGATAAATGGGTGCACTCTCTAATTTTGTAGAGATGGAAACAATCATGGAATTATACTTGGAGCCGATGCCACCTATCCTAGAAAGGGTGTAGGGAATGTTATCCCTCAATTGAATGAGGGTAACTCGATTCATGTACCTGATCGCAAGAAGAACCTGGTGTCCATTTCAGCAATGGAAGTCAAAGGTTACAAGATGGCATTCATCGATGGAAAGGAAATCCACTGGGGACCATGTCCATTGACACATAGCACCGAAGGTCTGTGAGTCATATGATAATAGGGATGCTTGAATATCAAAAAGATCATGAAAGTACATGTTTGAGATGTACCGAAGGAAAAATCTTACAAGGTGACCATTCCCCTCATGTAGCAGGTCCACAGGTTTGGAACAACCCGAGGGGTTTGAGATTGATGATCAGGAATCTCACGTATGTAGATGGAAGAAAGCCCTCTATGGCTTGAAGCAAAACTCCCTGGGTGTAGTATGAGAGGATTGATAGCTGTCTGATGAAGCTAAAATTCACTAGGAGTGAAACCGATCTAAACCATTACTCGAAGGTTGTGGACGATAGACCTCTCATACCGCCACCTATGTCTAACAAGTGTAGACCCTCTCATTTGTACGAGACAGAGGGAGTTGGATTTCGAATGTGGAAAGATAAATTGCAAGCCTGTGATTACCTCGAGGATCTTAACTTTCAGAAGTTATATGGTAGTGATGTTGAACCAGATTTTGGAAATGCCTCTGAGTTTCATAAACTCATTCGCGTTGATGTTCTTGGTGAACCTCCATTTGGACATATGTTTTGTAGTTAGTATGGTGAGCTCATATTTGGTTGAGCTTCACTGGATTGGTGCCTAGAATCTTCTGAGATATCTTCAGGGCACAATCTCTCATGGATTGAGATACACTGCCAAAAATATTTCAAACGCTGAGTGAGCAGGCAGTGTGGAGGATCATTAGAGCACTTCTCAATGTTGGTTCTCCTTGGGATCTACTTCGATATCCTCTCTAAGTAGGAAGTAGAATTCAATGGCTTTGAGAACCGCCGAGGCAAAGTATATTGTTGCTAGCATGGCTACTTGAGAGGCAGTCTGGTTATGAAATCTCTTCAGTGAGCTGTTTGGATACCACCATGTAGCAGGATGATTAGTTCTCCTGTGAGGTCTAGATGATGTGTTCTCCATGAAAATTATGTAGCAAGATGATTAGTTATCCTCTGAGGTCTGGATGATGTGTTCTCCATGATGATTATGTAACAGGATGATTAGCTCTCCTATGAGGTTTGGATGATGTGTTCTCCATGGCGATTGTGTAGTAGGATGATATGTTCTCCTGTGAGGACAAGATTGATTAGTTCTCCTATCAAGGCATCCTACCCATGCAGTCTGGGACTCATGGGAAGTACCTCTCATCTAATCAATGAGCAAGGAAATGAGGATAGGGACCATAGTAGTAGCGATGGATGCATCGTTGTATCTACCATACTCCCTATGCTAGGATGACCTTCATTGATCTGGGATCAATGATACTAGTCTGGGACCAGTTGTAGGAGTTGTACCTACTATGATGCTGACTTCGAGTTAGTTGAGACTGGTCTGGGACCAGTGGTACATATTCTAAGACTAACTTCGAGTCAGTGGAGGACTGGTCTGGGACCAATAAGAGTGGTACAGACTATGACACTGACTTCGGGTCGGTTGAGACTAGTCTGGGACTAGTGGTACACACTCTGAGACTGATGATACTAGTCTGGGACTAGTGGTAGGAGTGGTACCCACTATGACGTTGACTTTGGGTCGGTTGAGACTGGTCTAGGACCAGTGGTACGCACTCTGCGACTAACTTCGGGTCAGTGGAGAATGGTATGAGACATTCTCAATCAATTCTTCTTCTTCATGGTTCAGCAGAGCTAAGTAAAGTATAGCAGAGCAGAGCAAGTAGAGCCAACAGAGGTGAGTAGAGCAGAGCCAACAGAGCTGAGCAGAGTTGAGCAGAGCATAGCAAAGCCAACAGAGCTGAGCAGAGCAGTGCAGGGCACTGATGGCAAAGACAGTACAGTCAGACATATGGATCAGTGGACGGAGTTCTCCCTAGTTGAGAGGGAGTGTTAAAATTGGCAACTAGGGCAAAACTCCATGTGGGTCAACTTATTTATGGCAGCTGATATTTTTATTGGATCCCTCTCATCAAGAGGTGTAGGATTAATCTAAAGATCATCTAATTTTGATAAGTATTTATGGAGATATGAATTTATTTCGATTATGGAATTATTATCAAGCTGACCAGCATCTTATGTAGGCTCGGAAGCCCAATAGTCATGTCTAATCATCATCTACATACTTCATGTGATCTCCTCTCCACATCTTGGGTTTTTGGTGAAGGAGAGACACTAATGAAGAATGCCCTAGCTATAGATGAAGCCCTAGTTATAAACAACATGATGCCCTCAACGTAATTCCCTAATTCGTGTCTATGGAGACATCTATACGCTGACATAAAAGAACATATACACGCAGGCAATGACTATGTATAAGCAGGCAATGGAGATACATATACGCAGAAAATGGAAATATATATGTACACAGTAATAGAGATATATACACGTTGTAATACCACAGTAAGAGAAGATATTTACATGATGTAATAGGACATGTTATATGCAGTTCTAAATGGATGTTATACACTGTACTTATATGTTGTTCATAGTGGATGTGACATGCTGTTCAAAGTGGATCTTATATGCTGTTCATAGAGATATGTTCACACAGTCATATAAGATATGTTCTCGCATTCATGTGAGATATGTTCTTGCAGTCATGGGAGATATGTTCATGTAGTCATATAAGATATGTTCACACAATCATTGTCATGAGAAACATGTTCACGCAATTAGAAGAGACATGTTCATCCTCTGCTCATGGATTGACATATAGCTGCTGCCATAATAACAGTGATCACATATATCATCTGCGGCTCAATATTATGACCTGTTCAGGTACTATGACTTGATGGGCAGTAATGTTGATGCATATAGCAGTCAATGGTATAATCTATAATGGAATTATGTCAGCATATTCATTGCCATGGCATGGCATGGCATGGCCTGGAAGACCCACTATGTATAATATGGCAGACAACATTCATGGGCATGAGCAGCATAATGATGTATGAGATCATGAGTAGCATAATGTATGCTCAGCATCATGAGCAGCATAATGTATGGGCAGCATAATGAGCAACATGATGATATGAGCATGGGCAGCATAATTATGCATGATGATATGAGCATGGACAGCATAATGATGCATGATGATATCATCATGGGCAGCATAATGATGCATGATGATATGAGCATGGGCAGCATAATGATGCATGATGATATGAGCATGGGTAGCTTGATGATGAATAAGACCATGGAAGATGCAGCATGATGAGTAGCATGAAGATGAGAGCAGCTCAGTCATCAAGGTTCAAGAAATGTGATAGTACAACATAGTGTCACATGGTTATGTGTTGCAAATGAATGAGAGGTAGCACTATGATAGGTGAAGGAGTCACCTTAGAGAATCAGTTGAAGCAATATGTCTTCAACTGATCTCTGCAGATATCAAAAGTCAAAGTGTTGACTTCTAATGTAAATGTACTATCTCTCTCACTTTCTCTGCTGAACTTTGAAGAACATAAATGAAGAATTGATCAAGGGTTTCCCCACATTGTGCGGTTTGTCCCTCGCTAGCGCCACATGTTGTGTCCTCTTGTCTTGGCTTGTCTTCTGCGATTTATATTTATGTTCTATCTGCAATTTACTTTAATGTTGATGTGATTGATAATCTGGAAAAGATATTGGAAAATTAAAATAAATTGCTCTAGCATAGAACATACCTAAAGTTAACAGAATTCATTCCGGTATGCCATCAAGGAGCAGTACTACCCTGTCGGAAGCTATGAGGATAAATACATAAAGTGGACCACGTTGCAGCAGGGAAGGGACCAAGACATGCCAGATTTTACCAATATTTTTCATACCCTTTGCACAAAGTTGGGTATCAAGAATTTTGAGCGGAATTTGGTACTCAAATATCATGGTTGTCTACACCGGTACATCCAGGATGAGATGGAGTTCCTAGATATCTCTTCGCTTGGCATGGAATACCAATACATTGTCAAGATCGAGCAAAATTTTAAACAAAAGAAGCGAGATTTTGGATCTGCGAATCCAAATAACAAAGGAGAAAGCCAAGGCAGGATGACCCAAGAAAACCCGTCGAAGATGCAAGAAAATAACACCCCCACAAAGTCAAAGAAGGACACAGGAAAGTGGTGTGAGTTCCATAATATCCCCACTCACAATAGAAGTGAGTGTCAAGGAAAGCAGTAGTTGGTGGCCGAGTTGAAGGCTTTAGAATCATATGTATGTTCTGACCCTGAGTCAAAACTTGACAAGAGGAATGACAAAGGGAAGAAAATTATTGATGTGAAGCCCAAAGCCACTATTTCCACCGCCAAGGTCTAGAAGAATGAGCCCAAAGATCCAAAGGAGGGGGAGTGTATTTTCCACTCACAAATGTGGGTGAAGGGTTCGCCACTGCAATTCATTGTCAATAGTGGTAGCCAAAAGAACCTCATTTCAGCATAGGTCATGAACCAGTTGGGCCTACTGACCATACCACACCCACAATCGTACAACATTAGGTGGATTCACCAAGAACGAGATATCCGAGTCAACCAGTAGTGTCGTCTTCCCTACAACATCAAGCCCTTCATAGATGAGGTATTATGTGATGTTGCTCATCTCAACATTTGTGATGTATTATTAGGAAAACCATACTTGTGGAAGCGAAATGTTGTATTTGAGTCTAGACCTCACTCTGTGATTATTTCTTTAGGTAATACATTACACAAGAGACTGGAGGTAGCCCCACCTACCGCCACCTCTTTAATCTCTGCTAAGAAATGTAGTAAGATCATCTCGCAGACTAGGAAATTTATTTTCTTTCTGGTCCACTCTCAAAGTAAGGGGAAGATAGTAGCCACATCCATGGCCCCTGGGAAGGATTCCTCCACACAGCAGAAGTAGGTGGTTATGGTCATGAAAGAATATAGGGACATTTTCTCCTCACCCAAAGGGGTATCATTGCACTATTAGGTCAAGCATTCGTTCGATCTGACTCCCAGAGCACCTCTACCTAACAGGATGATATATGGTGGCTCCATTGTGGGAAATGCCAAGTACAAGAAGCGACATGATCAACATTGGGTGTCACGCAAGTTTCAGGTGGGCGATAAATTCTGGTTGCATTTGCAGAAAGAATGCCTTACAAGAGCCCATCAGAAGCTCAGACCACTCTAATATAGTCCTTACACCATTACCAAGGTTGTGGGAAACAATGCTTTGGAGCACAACATTCCCCCATTCCTTGGCTTGCACTGAATGTTCAATGTGGACCGCCCTTGACCATGCTTCCCACCATTACTGTACACATCATAGATTGTAGAACATCTCACCAGGGACCAAGTTCAACAGAAGTTTCCCCATTTCATTGAGGCACTCAACGCAATGGGGACCATTGCAACCTAAGGGGGGAGGAATGATCCAGGTGGATGTTAGTGGCCACCCACCTATCCCACTTGGACCCCCACCATTGTCTCTTTCAATTTTTCAGTTTCCTTAATTATAGCACAATTTACTATTTTTGGCATTTTTTCGGGTCTTGAACTTTTGGAGTTGTTTTGAGGTCCTAATTAACGTTTTTTTTGGCAAAATGACTATGGTGATTGTTATGGAAATTGCACCAAAAGTTGTATTCCTTGGAGATATATTTCCAATGAGGTATCATATGCGTCAAACGAAGATAATATGACCAAGTTACAACCCTGGGAAGTTGGTTGCCCAACTAACCCCAACGGGTCCATAAACTCTTGGTGTTACATCTCCTTGGGTTAGGGTTTTGGTTGTTTAGGGTTTTCTCTTATTGTTCAATAATAAAAAGGCCCTTGAGCCTCATTGTAACTCAGTTCAAAGGCATGTATTCACCACATCTCTTCTCAGAGATAAGCTAACATCGCCCGATCTAGTCTTATTTCCATTATGTTTGTAAGCATATTTTAGTAATTGATATTAATGAAATGAAGTTTTATTTCTGTTGCATCTCTATATTTACGGTTATATCTATAATTTGTTGTGTTCCTATTTAAATCTGGATTATATATGCCACTAACGCATTCCTATCCTCATATCTATGCTCCATGAGGATATCCAAGTTGGCCTAGATGCCCCTCAATTTCTTAGCTAGCGATACCAAAGTGACTAGAAGGTATACATGCTTCGAGGAGTGGCCCTATTCCTGGGAAACATCGCCCTCTCTCTCCATGCTCACAGAATGTTTGATAGATGAATTATATTTTCCTGCTCATTTTGCAACCTGGCCATGTTGGTTGCCACCTCAGCGAGATTGTCCCCTTTGTCAGGGCATACTTGCATACAAAATTATAACCCAAACTTGGACCATAATTTGGTCATCAACACCTTAGATGAAACCCACCACATGAAACCAACACATATGTAGTATACCTAAGTGGTATAGTATGGGGTACAGAGGGAGGTACCCAAGGGAATAATGTAATAATGGGATGGGCCATAGTTAATAAATAAAGCGGTTAACCCGCATCATGTAAGGGACCACAAGTAGTTAGAAATAATGTGATAATCCCATTGTATTAGATATATGGTATTGAGAGAACCATGGTAATGACCCATGGTATTGTATGTATGAATCATATATAGAGGCTAGAGACTCCCTATTGAGGGGTGTAAAGGAATATTGTATTAGCAAACATATGGCTTATGGAGTGTTCTCCTTCCTTAAGGAGTGATTGTATGGTGTTGCCCTACCTTAAGGGTTTGATATTAATAAAGATTTGAAGTTTATCTATTTCTCTCTTGTTATTTCTGGGTATATTTGCTTTATCATATATTTGCAAGTCAGATACCTAGGGGGGATAGTGTCGGGTACAGAGGGAGGTACCCAAGGGAATAATGTAATAATGGTATGGGCCATAGTTAATAAATAAAGTGTTTAACCGGCATCATGCAAGGGACCACAAGTAGCTAGAAATAATTTGATAAGCCCATGGTATTAGATATATGGTATTGAGAGACCCATGGTAATGACCCATGGTATTGTATGTATGAAGCCTATATAGAGGCTAGAGACTCCCCATTGAGATATGTCAAAGGAATATTGTATGGAAAGCATATGGTTTATGGAGTGTTATATTTTCTTAATGAGTGTTTGTATGGTGTTGCCCTACCTCAAGGGTTTTTTATTAATAAAGAGAAGCATTTCCATATTTTGTGTCTATAATTCTCTTGAGATTATTTATAGTTATTGGGTATATTGGCATCATTTCATACATTTACAGGATAGATCCATTACATTTGTTTTCCTTGTTGTTGATTCATTGCCATCGTGTTGGTTTTTTTCTTGTTGAGTGATGTGGGTGGTGATATGTTGAAGTTTTAACCAATGGTGTATCTTTCTTTAATTCACCACCTAATTGAGTCTGATTGGTATCTGATACATGTTGGGGTGCCTACTGTTGTTTCTTATCTTTCAGTATTACTTCAACCATGGATTCCTCATCTGATGTGCCAATACCTGCAACATCTTCTGCTTCAGCCTCCTTGGACTCTACCTGTTTATTGATGGAAATATCATGTAATGTAATTTTCTTCTTTTTATACCACAACTTTAGGAATTTCTTCTGCACATTAATATTGATAGTACCAACAGATTCTATCCAAGGGTATCCCAAAACAACATCGACATTAGCCATATCTGAAGCATAAAAATCAGAATGCAATACATACTTATCCATAGAAATATTCAAATCTTTATAAACTTGCACCTGCTCATTATTAACCTGTGTGTGCTCCATTTGTTTGGCTAGGATTTGCAATCTTTTAGCCAAATGAACATTGATAAAATTATGCTTTCTATTAGGATTGACAGACACAATTATCTTCTCTTTTTGAATACATCCATGAACCTGTAATAAGGAGATATCATTAGAAAATAACCTTTTCCTCATTTCATTCTCCTATTGTGTAGTATGAGACCATTTGTCCAAAAGGATTTTTTCAAATTCTTCATTTGAAAGTTTGGACAACTTCTTGTTGTCAAGTGAGCTCCACCATATGGCAATCTCATCTTTCAAGCCAAGCCATACTAAAAATTTCCAATTTTTCGGAAAGATTCCCTTAAGATCTTTTATGAATTCTTCAATAGTAGGACCATTATATTTCTCTGTAAAAAAATCCTTGCTAAAAGCCATGAAGAGGGTTTTGAAAAAAATTCACTTACTTGGCAAAAATTTAAAATGGCCACAATTTGGTCAATATTTCTTAGAATCCTTATTATAACCTTTTTTTTGAAATGGAACAACCATTCTCATCTTCCTATGTGATAGAAATCCCAATCTAGGCACTCTAGATTTCATATTTGCACTGCAATTGTCCCGTCGTCACAAAAAATTATGAAAAAAGAGCTGATTTTAAATCAGTGATATCTCCCTCATCCAGACTCCGATTCGACCGATTTATATTTTTAATTTGGGTAATTTTTCAAGAGGATCCCAGATATGCAATTATATTCTCAAAATTCACCACAAAAGTTGTAAAAACTTAATGGAGATCCAACATCCCCAAATTTTCGTCAGAAAAATTTCTACAACACAACTGATTTTTAAATGAACGATATCTCCCTCATCCAAACTCTGCTTCTGCCAATTTTATTTTTGAATTTGGGTGTTTTTTCGCAAAGAATCCAAATTTGCAATTTTTTTCTGCAAATTTTTCACCAGAAGTTTCAGATCTGATCTTCCAACTCGTCATCCCAAAAAATGCCTACAAAAATAAAAATTAAAAAAAAAGAATTCGCTTTGCCCAAGAAAGTGCTCTAAAACCACTTGTAATATAACTGAACTGCAAATATATGAGAATACAAATATACCTAGAAATAACAAAATAGGAATATATAAATTCTTCTCTTTATTGATCAAAACCCTTAAAGTAGGGCAACACCATACAACTACTCCTTAAGGAAGGAGAACACTCAATAAGCCATATGCTTTCCAATACAATATTCCTTGACACCCCTCAATGGGGAGTCTTTAGCCCCTATATATGATTCATACATACAATACCATGGGTCATTACCATGGTTCTCTCAATACCATATATCTAATACAATGGGCTTATCACATTATTGCTAACTACTTGTGGTCCCTTACATGATGTGGGTTAACCACTTTATTTATTAACTATGGCCCATCCTATTATTACATTATTCCGTTGGATACCTCTTTCTGTACCCCATAATATCCCCCTAGGTATACTACAACAAACATACCAGATCCTTGTCATCAAACTTTCTCATATCATTCTTTGGAATATGATGGGTCTTCAATCCAATGTTAGATTTTATGAAATCATGATTAACATTTCTAATGTTCTCATCATTAGTTTCATCTAATACCTTTTCGCCATTAGGAAGCATTTCTTGTAGCAACTTTGTCAAACCTTTCTTCAAACCTTCCATGTCTTCTTTTAAACCATTCTTCAAACCATCCATCTTAGCTTCCATTTCAATTTTGTTTACTCTTTGCGAGAGCGAAATTTGTTGCACTTGGTCTTGTAATTTTGATATATCATGTTGCATTTCTTCCTCTTCTTCATGTGTCATAGAAGCAATTTCTGGTTTCTTACTAGGTGTGTCCATTTTTTTGCTTCTAGGCATTTTGAAATCAAACAATGATATCTATGCTTCACTATGCCCTTTGAATCACTTCAAACTGATTTTCAAACAAAAGTTATACCAAATTTAAAAATTACACACCTTTTTCTTGTTTTGTAGGAGCTAGATATTTCCGCTATTATATCTCTGTAAATGTGAATATCCAAGGTCTTAAATTTTGTCCTATAGTATCCCTCTGAGTCTTATTTAAAATCCAAAAATTCAGACCAAGATTGAATTCTTCAAGAAAGAGTTATTCCCAATCTCCCATGATGGCCTGATTATAGACTGGTTTCATAGAGTGAAATTGTATGGAGTGCCACGAGCAACTGTTTCGAACTTTGGCTCTGAAAATGATACCCAAAAAAACATAGTTTGTCCTCTTTTTGTTACTTTCTACTAAATTCAAATCCAATGCTCAAAGAGAAATTTATGACAATTTTCCCTAGGTCACCTGTTTGAGATGCAATTTTGGAGCCTACAAAAGCCCTAACTTCCTCAGCTCATATCTCTGAAAATATAGTGAGACAAAATCTGAAATTTGTACACACTGTTCACCAAGATTTCAGCTCCATGTGGTTTCAATTTCAGCCTCTAAAGATTCATATAAAAATAGTTATAGTGAAAATTCCATGATGGCTTGTTTGAAGTAGTGAAACCCTAAAATCAAAAGCTTTGATACTAAATGTTATAAAACAAGCTCACAAATAGATAGATCAATGGCTTAAAAATTATCCTCTTAGAGGGTGAAACCTCATTTGAATTACATAAATGAACAATTCTTTGATGATTCAAATCAAAAAACCTCCTTTCTATATATAGGAGTCTAAGGGGTCACAATATAATCAAAGCCTACATAACAATAATAATGTAAGGGCACAATAATAACAATAGTGATCTTCTATGGGGCACAATAATAACAATATGGGGGCTACAAGGGCACAACAATAACAATAAAGGGGATACACTAACAATAACAATAAGGGTCTACACTAGTATTATAGGGACCTAACAATGCACAAAGATTAGCAGAGATTAGCACTACTCCTCGCGCCGATCGGAGCGACTGAGCTATGTTCCAGTCACGCTAGTCCTGTTATGGAAATTTTTTTAAATTAGAGCCAAATATTCCAGCTCTAGAAGCTCTATAACAGAAGTATGGTAAATGGTTTGGCCAGATGGGGTCGAGGATGACAATTTGGGCTCCTTTCCCCTATAATGATGGAACTACCTCAAGGGATAAGTCCTTCTCCCATGAGAAGAGGATCCATCTCCCATCCATATTTCCTATATAAACCTCCCTTCTTCCCAAGCACAAACTAGTGTGAGTGTTATAGTTGTAGAGTTTTGGTTGAGTGTTGAGTGTATTTTGGTTTGGAGTAGATAAGCAAGCTATTACTAGTTATAGTTATCTAGTTGTGTGAGGAGAGAAGTGCCTAAAGGAAAGAGCTTTAAAACTATTGTTGTTTGAAGCCATCGTGGAATGCTAGCAGAAGTGTGTGGGAACCTGATCTTGTCAGAGGAAGACTGCAACGTCAAGGCGAATGGTTGTAATCTCTCTTTGATATTAATATATGCAACTATCGATTGATTTCTTACATTTTTTTGTAATATTACATATTCATGTCTTAATGTTTCTTGACTTGTTAAGTAGGTTGAATTGCAATTTGTCTATTATCATTTTTGTGTGTTGCTGTTGTTTACTTGTTTCAGGAGCTTGAAGAAGGAAGCGAGATATTGCTAGAGCGAGCAAGAGAAGACATCATCAAGCAAGATAAGCAACCAAGAGGTAGGCCCTCCTAATTGATTCTAACCTAAGGAAACCTTCTATAGAATGTATCTGTTGTGGCTAGACCCATTATCGGGCTAGAGGAATTCTTTCGTGTCCACACTTATAATTTTACATCACCACAAATTGGCGACTCCGCTGGGGATCCCAATCCTTTTGTTTGTCTTGTATTTCATGATTTCATGAGAACTTTTCTAGTTTCACGTTTTCCCTTTGATTTTGTTTCTTTTCTCCTACTTACTAGTTTGAGTCTAAAATTCATAGTAGCAGATCTGGTCCCTGTTTCAAAAAAATATATTTTTTCCTTAGCTACCTCGATCAACGTGCTTAATCTGCTGACAGTCACGCCAACCAGCGTGAGTTACTAAGAAACAGTCGTGCCGACTAGCCTCTGGCACTTGTTGTCAGTTAGGCAGTCGCGCTGATGCCTGTAAGTGAAGATTAGGGCTTGACCCCAATCTTGGCCAATGTGTTCTTCTCTTATGATTTTGACCTCGTAAGCATTTTAGACCATTTTCTCCCTGACTAGAAAGCTTCATCTAGCTTGATTTGTGTGATTTCTTGGTTTAACCCACCCTTTGATGTGTTAAGTCTGGACATGTGTGAATTTCCTTTTTATTTTTCTTTGAATCCCTCGATCAATGCTATTTTTGGTCAAACAATCACATCGATCAGGCCATTAGCGCTAGTTGTAGTACTGGTCAGTCGTGTCGATCATGCCGATCGGTGCTACTTTTGGCCCAAAAGTCACTCTGGTCTCTGAGTTAAGAAAAATCGGAATTTCTTCCATTCCAGTGCCAATGTGTCTTGACCCTCACACTCTCTTCTTCCTCCCAGAAGTGACTAGGATGCTTTGTTTTCAATTGAATGAGTGAAAGAGTCTCGTTTGTTCTCTTATTCGAGTGTCTCTTTTCTCTTTCCAAGCATAGATTACATTGCTTAGTTTCTCAATTGAAGCATTTATGTGTTTGGTTTGTTCGATTTAGGGAAGAAGTTGCTTTTAGTTTCATTTATAATGCTTTGGATTTGATTGATGCTTGTTTGATCGGAATTGTGAAAATTTTCATTTAAAGTGCTTTATGTGCAAGATTCATTTTGCATTTTATGAAAAGGAGAACATCATTCTAGTTTAGTTAAGCAAAAATATTGCATTAGTAGCGTTATTGAAAAGCTAGAATTGCATCATCATAAGCATTGGAAATGAAATGAAACTTCTTTTGTTGTTAAGGGAAGATTAAGTGCATTTAGGAGATTTATTAGAGAAATATTTCATTCTTTGATTGTTGCATTGATTTTGTGTTCCCTATCTCTGAATTAGTGTTGACTCTCATCGAAGACAAAGATCTCTTTTCTCATATAGCTGCATATAGGAGTTTTTCAGATGAAAACGGTAGGACCTTGTAATTGAAACCTAATTCAAGATTAACCGTAAAAATTTGTTGAATTAACCTAAGGAATCATTGAAACTTAACGCTCACATTTAGAGGTCTAGGCTAGAGACGTGTTCCGACGTCTTTAAATCTAGTAGTTTTCATTCACTTCGGCATTAGATAGTGCTAGTATGGACTTGTGCTCCCCTTACTGTTGAGTATATAAAGGGATACCCCACTAGGTTTGCAATCCTTTATCCATAGGAAGCCGAGTCTGCCACCTTGTAAACATGATATATCGAACACAGCACTCGGGGAGATTGCCTGCCTGTACTTCTCGGTTTGAAGGGGACTATTCTGCAGTTCACGGTTACCTGGGAATCCTTTTGCCTAGATCATCTTGAGCATTAATTTTGGTCTTTTTGACTCTCTAAATTTAAAATATCATTGAGCACTAGTCCTTTCGAGCTCGTTAATTCCGAAAGTGACTAGTCACTTTTCGTCCTTTTCTCGGCTCTTAAAATATGAAAAGGCAAAGTTTTGTTTCAGTGTCTTAAAATTAATTGCCCACAAAATATTCCTAGTAAAAGTTA
Organism: Pinus tabuliformis; assembly: GCA_031772625.1. Classification (NCBI taxonomy): domain Eukaryota; kingdom Viridiplantae; phylum Streptophyta; class Pinopsida; order Pinales; family Pinaceae; genus Pinus; species Pinus tabuliformis. The sequence continues at coordinate 180,893,718 of CM062816.1, read as the reverse complement.
TCTTCCTTAGTAATTCTTTAGGGTCGATTCCAATGGCAACATTCCCAGAGTCCACCAGTCAAGGGTTCCCCTCGGATGGGAATCCTAGTCCTTTTCCTTCTTTTGGAAATGTTGGTGCTCCTTATATGGCGACATTGTCCCTTCTTGGGCTAACCATTGGTCTACCTGTCTGGTTGTTTTCGACCTCAGTGGTCCCGAGTGTCCCAACTCCTACCCCACCATCTCCTTCATTCGAATCACATCACGATGATTCTAAGGTTGACCCCTCACCTTCTTCCCACATTTCTTCACCCTCCTCTTCTACTTCACTTGGTGAAAGTTTGAAATCCAGTAACCGTGAGGCTAAGAAGAAGAAGAAGAAGACAAAGAAGAAGAAGTCAAATAAGCAAGAGGCCAACCATACAACTATTACTCCAAATGAACTTCCTGTTGACAAACCTTCCAATCCTCCACAGAAGACTAGATTCCCTTGCAAGCTATGTGAGGGTGACCATCTCCTTTGAGATTGTCCTGGCATTCCCAGAGTCTTAGAGGTATGGTCTCAAAACCTAAATCGACCATCCCCATCGACCTCTGGAGATCATGTCGATGTTGCACCCTCAATTAATGATGGTAAGAAGAAAGGGAAGATTAGATTCCCCAGTAAGTTATGTGAAGGAGAGAATCTTCTTCACCTTTGTCCTCTTATGAATAAATATTCCGAAGTTTTGGAAAACCTTACAGCTCCTCAACCCCAACTTCCTGTTGGTTATCAGAAGCTTTCTTCTGACCCCCTCTCGGTTGGTAAAGAGATTGACTTAGATTTGTATCTTGCCCGTACTACTCTTCCTGAGCCAAACTCTCTTTTGTTTGTTCCCGACCAACCATTGGTCGAAAAGAATGTCGACTTGGTTCCACCACTAGTTTCTCACTCTGTTCCAGAAGAGAGTGATGATCATACCACTCATGTTCTTATCATCTCCTCAGATTCTCATGAATCGAAGCATGAACCTCCCATCTCAATTGTTTAGTAGAGTCATTCTCCTATTCTTTTACATCATGGGGGAAATCATATGATACCCCCACCAAGTAGTTATGTCATCTCTTTCGATTGGGGTCCATTGACTGCTTTCTGCCTCCCATCTTATGTGCCTTTCTAGATCACAGTACAAGCCTATAATATGGTAGTACCTGGCACTATATTAGATGAAGCTGCGTTTGTTAGCATCATGTCTTCTACTACTTGGAAAGCTTTGGGTTCCCCACAGCTTGTGCCTGTCACCCAAAATTTGTTAGCTTTCAACGGAACCAGTCAACCCTTAGGGATCCTTCTGAAGTTCCCTATTACTTTGGGAGGAAAGACCGTCTATATAGACGTGATGGTATTCCAAGCTCCCTTAGATTTCAATCTTATCCTTGGACGTGACTATGTTTATGTCATGGGAGCTCTTGTTTCTTCACTTTTCCATGTGGTTTGTTTTCTGCATGAAGGGAGAATAATGACCATTGATCAATTGTCATTCACTGGTCACCAAGTGCCTCCTTTGCAAGCATCGTCCCCTATCAACTCTTGTTTGCAAGAAGAACCTTCTCCACCACAGGTTAATTATGTGGCTACCCATTCCGTCTCCACCTCTATTGATGATCACATAGATGGTATAGTAGATTATATACTGGGGGCATTGGAAACCGATCTGTCTTTAGTACCAAATGACATGTATTCCTCCTGGAGTTTGGTCCTTTTGTCTAGTGAAGACGTCTTAGGAGCCATGTTCTCGTATGGTCCATGAACAGATGTATGAGGATAGTTCCAGGTCTTGTGTCAACCTCGTAAAATGAAACAAAGGGTGTGAGAATAGTTCTTTGTCTTGTGTCAAGATCGTTAAAAAATGACACAAGGGTATCGAGGATAGTTCATTTACTGTATCAACCTCATTAAAAAATGAAGCACCTCCCTTTTCCAAATCGAGTCTTTGATTAAGATTTCATAAAATCCCAGTCGAGTCTTTCCAAGATATCGAAAGTGAACCTTCATTCCATTCACCTAGTTGAATGAAATGAAGCTTGGGGTTCATGTACCTCGAATTGAGTCATTATGCCAGGGGCATGAAAACTTATTTCAAGCACAGTTTTTCATTTCAAGCTTGTGTAAACATGAAACCAAATTCAAGAAAAATTCTCCATGGTTCAAGCTTGTGTAAAAATGAACGCATGCCCGATTTGCATCTCTTGATTGTCGTTTTTATCAGCTAATTTCTACTAGATGAGCCTTGCTTATTTCATTCCATCGCCACCATCTCTTTAGCCAATCATATGCTTTCACTTGGTTTTTTTCCTTTCCTAAGGGACCGCAGCAATGAGTGGTTTTATTAGCTAGCCTCTTAACCATTACATGTTTTTAGCAGTTCCACCATTGTTGGAACTGGTTGCTACCCTTTATACCACTCGTTGCTCCAGGACGAGTCACCTTTAAGCTCTTTTTTGACTCGTAAAAAATTAAAAGATTGCCAAGTATTTTTCCCTTCTGACTCGTTAAAGAGAATAAAATGTGGGGTCCGCTTTCAACTCTTTTCCAACCCTTTAAACATGAAAATATTGCCAAGCTCTTGTCGTTTTCAAACTCGTGAATGAATGTGAAACGTCGTGCACCCATTATAATTTTACCCATTTTTCGGGCTGGGAGGCACTATTTATAAAAAAGGTACTCCTTGATTGAAATGGTCAAGTGGTTCTCTCAAGTATTGTTTTCTACCTTTTCGAGCTCAAGAGACACAAATGTACAAAAAGGGACCATATGGAGTTTTCTTTTAAGTGTCTTTTTCAAACTCTCTAAACATGAAAAAGATACTAAGTTCCACCTTTGTTGGACTTGTTAAACTATTAAACAACATCAGATTTGTCACCATGACGAACATGAGCTTCTCCTTCCTAGGGCTCGTTAAACTTACTAGGTCAGATTCATCCAAAGGATGAACTTACAGTGCAAGCATATGTTATCCCCTTCGAGATTGTAATTAAAAAATAATTGGGGTACTTGCCAGAAATGGTGGGGGAAAATTTGGAAATCTATCAGTCGTGTCGGTAACTCACTCTTGAACATGACACTCTTTGCTTCGTGTCGGGTTGGTACATCCTCCTTTGTATCGTTGACCTTCCTGGGTTTTGGACCGTTCATTTTGCCTTCCACCTGATCTTTGCTACGTCATCATGACCACCGATCCTATGGATTCAAAGCTGCCAAACTTACAGTTGTGTCTCCGATATGTTCAAGAGTTGTCCTTCTATAGTTACACTTATCTCTGATTCTCTGCATCATCCAAAATCATTTTGAATCCTCTCATCTCACATCGATGATGTGGGATTCATTATCGCCCTCCTTCGACACGGTCACTTTCTGTCGACTTCGACTCATTATCCAGGAAGGTGACTGAGAGACTCCCTTCCAGTACCTTAGAGCTTGCATGCCCTAATGGCAAGTTCTTCGCACTCGAAGACAAGTTCACATCATTGGCTTTCGATCGAGTAATTTCATGGGTGTTCGACTTCAGTTCCTCTATTCACATTCCGTGAATTGTGCTGATATTACCTTGACGACCATTGTCATTATTGGTGGTTTCTCTTGTGCTTGTTAACAGTTTACATCATTGACTGGTAATCAAGTGACTTTCTAGCATGTTCGATGTCAACACATCTATTCTCATGCTAGGATCTGTACTTTGATCGGGTCATGTTGGAGCGCAAGACCCTGGACTCAGATCACAAAAATTCCAGTTTGCAAAGTGGTGTGACATGAGTATGATGATATGAATGTCTCTTTCAGATGGCTAGCTATGACCAGAGCATGAGTTATCATATGTGATCCTTCTCATTATTGGATGGCTACGACCATACCTTGGTTTCATTATGATCCTCCTTGACGAATGGTTGCGCCCATACCTGGATCTATTTACATGATCATTCTCTAGATGGCTACATCCATGCCATGATTCATGTATCATTTGGCAGAGATCTCAATCTATGTATATGTATTTGTACTTGCTTGCAAGTTTTCCGATGGCAGATTGGTTCCCCGCACTAATTTATAAAGCATTTCATCCCTCACTCTAGTTTGTCCTTCACGCTTTAGGGGGCATCTGTTACATAGCATTTTGACACTGTCCTAGTACTTCCTGTTCCTTGATCCTGGAGGACCCCTAGAGTGAACCCTACATGCTTTACCTTCATGAAGAAACTACCATTGTGTCCCTCTTCATGAGCAGATCATTTCCCTTTTGCACCATTTCCCTGAAACTTTTGCTTTGCCCAATTTACAAGATTGGCACTAATGGCCTTTGTCTCCCCCACGTCGATGTGCAAAGATTAGCACTACTCCTCGCACCAACTAGAGCAACTAAGTTTTGTTCCAGTCACATCGGTCATGTTGTGGAAAGTGTTTTAAATTAGAGCCGAAGCTTCCTGCTCTAGAAGCTTTGTAACGTAAGTCTGGTAAATGGTTTGGCCGGATGGGGTCGAGGATGATAGTTTGGGCTCCTTTCCCCTATAATTATGGAACTACCTCAAGGGATAAGTACTTATCCCATGAGAAAAGGATCCATCTCCCATCCATATTTCCTATATAAACCTCACTTCTTCCCAAGCACAAACTAGTGTGAGTGTTATAGTTGCAGAGTTTTGGTTGAGTGTTGAGTGTATTTTGGTTTGGAGTAGACAAGCAAGCTATTACTAGTTGTAGCTATCTAGTTGTGTGAGGTAGAAGTGTGTTTTCGTTTAGAGTGAAGCCTAAAGGGAAGATCTTTAAAACTATTTTTGTTTGAAGCCATCGTGGAATGCTAGCAAAAGTCTGTGGGAACCTGGTCTTGTCAGAGGAAGACTGCAACATCAAGATGAATGGTTGTAATCTCTCTTTGATATTAATATATGCAACTATCAATTTATTTCCTACATGTTTTTGTAATATTACATTCATGTCTTAATGTTTCTTGACTTGTTAAGTAGGTTGAATTGCAATTTGTCTATTATTATGTTTGTGTGTTGTTGTTTTTTACTTGTTTCAGGAGCTTAAAGAAGGAAGTGAGAGATTGTTGGAGCGATCAAGCGAGGACATCATCAAAAAAGATAAGTGACCAAAGGTAGGCCCTCTTGATTGATTCTAACCTAAGGAAATATTCCATAGAATGTATCTGTTGTGGCTAGATGCATTATCGGGATAGAGGAATTCATTCGTGTCCACACTTATAATTTTACTTCACCACAGGCCATCCAATGTTCTCTTCCTAGATTGTTCATGTACCTGCTTACAACTCCCACTACATGTGCAATATCACGCCTTGTGCAGACCATTGCATACATTAAGCCTCCAACTGTTGATGCATATGGAAATTTAGACATATAAGCCATTTCTTCCTGAGTCTTGGGACACACCTCCTTACTTAGTTTGAAATGGCTAGCCAAAGATATACTAACTGGTTTTTCATTTTGCATATTAAATCTTTTCAACACCTTTTCTATGTACTCACACTGACACAATGTTAATTTTCGATTCTTCCTATCTCTAGTTATTCTCATATTTTGAGCACATTTATTTCCTACATGTTAGAACCTACAACAAGCATGTCATCTACATACAATAACAATATAATATAGTTGCCATCATTTTGCATTTTGAGACAAACACAATGATCAAAGTGACATCTAGTATAACCTTGTTCAGACACAAACCTGTCAAATTTTAGATACCACTGCCTTGGAGTCTATTTTAAGCCATACAATCTCTTCTTCAACCTGCACACTAGTTTCTCCTTCCCTTTACCTCATATCCTTGTGGCTGCTGCATATATATATCTTCCTCCGAATACCCATGGAGAAAGGTTGTATCTACATCTAACTACTCAACATGCAAATCTTCAGCTGCTACTAAACTTAAAATGGTTCTGATTGAAGTCATTTCAACAACAGGAGAAAATATCTCATCGAAGTCTATACCCTTTTTCTGTGCAAACCCCTTCACCACAAGTCTAGATTTATACCTTTTTCTACCTCCATCGTCTTCCTTCAACCTTTAAACCCATTTATTCTACAATGTTGTTTTACTTGCAAACAAACCTGACTAAGTCCCAAGTCTGGTTATGTGCTAAGGATTCCATCTCTTCTTTCATGGCTTACTCCCACTTCTTCCTAGTTTCTACCTACACTACTTCTTCATAACATTCTGGTTCACCAGAATTAGTCAACAATACATAATATAATGAAGGAGAGTATCATTCAGGGGGTTTACTTATTATAGTAGATATTCTAACACCACTTTCAGGTGTTTGAGGTGCTTGTTCTTGTTCTAGTTGTTGTTGTTGTTCTAGTTGTTGATCATTGTGATTTTCAAGCACCATCACTTTTTCTGGGATCTCATCAAGCACTGTGTATTCTTTGTTTTCTTTTTCCTGTTTCTTTTCCTGCAACTGATCCTTAGACAAAACCTTTTCATTGAATATGACATCTATGCTTCTAATTATTTTATGTTTTTCATAATCATAAAAGCAATAACCAAAATCATTAACACCATATCCAATAAAGGTACATTTCTTTGATTTTGCCTCAAGCTTTGTTCTATTTTACTTATTAATGTGGACAAAGGCTTCACAACCAAAAGTCTTTAAAAATGAGTAGTTTACCTTTTTACATGTCCATGCCTCCTCTGGAATGCCACCATCCAAGGAACTTGAAGGCCCTCTGTTTATTATATAAATAGTAGTATCTACAACATCTACCCAAATTTGTAAAGGCAATCCTACATGCAATCTCATGCACCTTGCACACTCCATGATTTTTTTGTTCATCCTTTCTGACACACCATTTTCTTGTGGTGTCCTGGAACTGTCTTCTCTTTGCGAATTCCTTTCTCTGAACAATACCTATCAAACTCTTTGCTGCAATATTCACCTCCATTGTCTTATATGAGACACTTCAACCTTTTTCTTGTCTCATTTTCAACCAAGGCTTTCCATTTCTTGAAAGTATCAAATACATCAAATTTATTTCGAATATAATAAATTCAAGTATTTCTGGTTTCATCATCAATAAAAGTAACATAATAAAGAGAGTCGCTGAGAGATGATACCTGAGCAGGTCCCCATACATCTGTATGCACGAGCTCTAATTTTTCGCTCTTCTTTTCTTTCCCGACTCTGATGAATCTGACTCTCTTCTGTTTTCCATAAACACAATTCTCACAGAATTTTAAATCAACACGCTTCAAAACTGGCAACAAATTTCTTGAGTGAAGAATTTGCATCCCCTTCTCACTCATGTGCCTAAGCCTATGATGCCACAATGTCATATCTTCTCCTATAGAGGTTAAAGCATTAACAGAATTAGAAATACCATTGCATAAATACAATGTACCAACCTTTTCTCCTTTTGCTATTACCAAGGCTCCTTTAGCAACCTTCCAGGTTTTATCTATGAAAGTAGTTACACAGCCTTCACCTCCCAACTGCCCTGTTGAAATCAAATTTTTCTTCAGATCTGGAACATGCCTTAACTCCTTCAATAGCCATTCATTTCCATTCTATTTTTTTATGAAAAATGTACCCATTCCAATGATTTTACAGGGTTTATCATCACCCAATCGAACATGTCCAATATCTCTTTAAATATAATCATGAAAATGTTTCCTATCATGTGTGTCATGGAATGAGACCCCTGAATCTACCACCCAAGCATCAATAATATTTTCTAATGAAAGAATCAAAGCATCTTGCAACACATCACCTCTCATATTCGCTTCATGAATGTTTTCTTGTTGCGCATCTCCTTCTTTTCCCTTCCGAGACTTGCAGTCTTTCTTCAGGTGTCCTTTCATCCCGCATTTCCAACACACTATCCCCAATCTATACTTGGATTTGCCTTTCCTTGACTTACTGCGATATCCTGGGATTTTTCGTCTTTCCATTCTTATTCCCCTAGTCTCTACAATCAAAGCATTACCTAATGTCTCACCGGAGCTTTTCCGTCACATTTCCTCACTAAGGATTGCACCGACAACATCATCAAATTTTAAGGTACTATATCCAGAGATAGAGTTACTAACAGACATAACTAAACTATTCCAACTTTATGGCAATGAGCATAGAAATAATGGAGCACTAACTTCATCATCAAATGTTACCCTTGCAGAACTTAACTGACTGGTAATTGTATTAAATTCATTTAAATAATCAGCAACAGATCCACCTTCTAACATTTTCATATTAAATAAATGCTTCATAAGAAATACCTTATTTGAGGCCGATGGTTTTTCATATAGTTTGGTCAATTCCGACATTAAACCCTCTGTTGTCGTTTCCTTTGAAATATTAAACGCTACCGATGTCGCTAGGCATAGCCACATTGTTCCAAGTGCCTTTCTGTCGAGAATATCCCATTTTGTGTCTATCATACTCATCGACTTCTTTTCCTTTCTGCTCAATGGTTGGTACAGATCTTTCTGGTACAAATAATCTTCCATTTGCATCTTCCACTGATGGTAGTTTGGCTGTTAAATTTTTCGACCCTAAACCTACCATCTTTTGCCATTCCTCCCAGTCGAACCAGGGACCCTTCTCTCCTGTGATTTTATCAGCCAAATAGACCTTCGGCTCTGATACCAATTGTTAGGAAATTATATATTACAGAGTAATGGAAAAAATAAAATATATTGCAGAAATATAAACACACAAAACAAGAGAGACACAGATATATGTGGTTCACCCAATTTGGGCTACATCCACGGAGAAATAGCCAGTCCTTCCTTTTATATTATCTAGCAAACTAAAGAGATACAACCTACAGTAGATTTGTTGTAATTCCCTCTTCACTCTCACACAATATCCTCTCTCTTTCTCACTCACAATACAGATCTACATAGACACAATACAATTCCCTCATATATAGTGAGGGGTTGCCTTCTAGGGCAAAAAACCCTAAATTAAACATAACTTCTACTGTCAGATCTCCACCTAATGAATGGCCTAGATTGACTATGAATTTACAACAATTTTACATCTATTTTTAGCTTCGGGGGCACTGCCCCCAATCACTCACCAAGGGGGGGGGCCTCCCAAAGATCGTAGCCGGCCCCCCTCGACCCCCCTTGCAGTGCAAATATTACGGGCAGTGTTGCTACCACATTACGAAATGGGGTCCAATGCGGTGATGCTTCTGAATAAAGAATATAATTAGGCTCCACACCCAACACAAAATTCTTCAATGGTAAGTTTCACATGCCCATTTTCATTTGTTCTCTTCTTCTTCTTCTTCTTCTTCTTCTTCTTTTTTCAGTTTGGTTTTTACATTTTGTTGATCTCTAGCTATGTTTTTACAAATCTTCAAGGATCACTTTTTTCAGACCAGGAGGTAACTCCTCAAATGTAATCATCTTATTCATTCAGGTTGTTCATTATTATATACAAGAGGGAGTGACTGTTCAGTTCATCTCCCGATGACTCTCCATTTTCTCTATTATTTATTTACACTAATTATGGTTGTTCACCCAATCCCTATGATTAGGTGTCAACATTCCCCCCCCCCCTTAATCTCAAGGGATGTTGGTGAGGCCAAGCATCATTTTGAATCTTTCAAGTTTTTCTCTTCCAAGTGTTTTGGTGAAGATGTCTCCAATCTGCTCATTACTAGAACAATGGTGAAGATGGATTGTTTTGGCCTCAACATGATGTCGAATCAGATGATATTTTGTATTGTTGTGCTTCGTTCGATCATGGAACTTTGGGTTCTTGGCCAACTTTATTGGCAAGGTATTGTCAATCATGAGTGGAGTCGATTGTACTTGTTTTACCTGCAAAACTTCCAAAATTTTCCTGAGTCACACAATTTCTTTTGTTGCCTTGGCTGCTGCCACATATTCTATCTCTATTGTGGAATCTGATGGAACTGATTGTTTGCATGATCTCCAGGAGACATCTCCTGATCCAAGACTCATAGCATAACCTGAAGTAGATACCCCAGTTTCGTTGTCTCTGTCAAAGTCCGAATCAAAGTATCCAATCAAGCCGAAGTCACCCGCCTGTGTATACTTGATTCCAAAGTCTTGAGTTCCCTTCAAGTACTTCAGAACTCTTTTTGCAGTAGACCAATGTCCCTCACAAGGCTTTTGCATAAACCTGGAGAGGATTCCAACAGCAAATGAAATGTTTGGTCTGGTAGTAGTTAGGTAGTTGAGACTTCCTACAAGTTGTCTATACTTTTTAGCATCCTCAAATTCTTTTCCTTCAATGGATGTGAGCTTTAATTTTTGTTCCAAACCTGTTCAACAAATCTCCAATGTACTTCTTTTGAGAAAGGAATATGGACTTTGAATCTTGAGTTACTTCAATACCAATATAGTAATGAACATAGCCCAAATCAATCATTTCAAAACCTTTCCTCAATTCCTTCTTTATGGATGCAATGTAGTTCTCATTGTTCCTTGTCATCAAAAGATCATCTACATATACCATAATATGTACAACTATTTTTCCAACCTTCTTGACAAACAAAGTTACATCATCAAGATTATAATGTTTGAAATTGAGTTTCATAAGATGCTCAGTCAGTTTTTCATACCAGGGTCGTGGTGCTTGTTTGAGGCCATAAAAGGATTTCACAAGTTTGCATACTTTATGTTCATGTCCTTTTATAGCAAATCCTTTAGGCTGGGACATAAAAACATTCTCTTTTAGATCTCCATTCAAGAAAGCAGTTTTTACATCCATTTGATGGACTTTCCAACCGTTCTGAGCTGTTAGGGCAAAGAGTGTCTAGGTGGTAGCCCATTTTGCTATGGGGCTAAAAGTCTCCTCGTAATCGACCCCTTCCTTCTATGCAAAACCTTTTTCCACAAGCCTAGCTTTGTGCTTGTCAAGTGAGCCATCAACTTTATACTTGTTCTTGTAGACCCACTTGTAGCCAATTGGTTTGGTTCCAAATGGAGGATCAACCAGCTTCCAAGTGCCATTCTTTATCAAGGCATCATACTCCTTTTGCATTGCTTCTTCCCATTCATCATGAGAAGCATCTTCTTTGAAGGAAGTTGGTTCAAAATATGTAGACAAATTCAATTCACAATCATAAGAAACATCCATATCAACAGGTGAATAGAGTCATCCACATCACCTCCATTTTTCTGGGTTGAATTTCTAGTTCCTATCTTTCCAACCTCCTCAGGATGAACACTTTCAAGTGTCTTTGACAACCACTTTGGGGGACCTTTCTGAGATGGTCCAGGCTACTCCATTGATTGAGTTGGGACCAAATCAAGATTGAGTCTCCCAATTCTGTTAATCACATCACTCAAAGTATCATCCGTTGTTGGAGTTTCGTGTGGGGGAGAGAGTGCTTCGGAAGAAGACTCCACGGATTGATCTAGTATAGGAATCCCCCTTCAAGATGTGGAATATGATTATCAAATTCTTGAAATTATTTTTCATTTTTGAATCTATCCAAGTGATCAAGTTGTCGCTCAACAACATTGCCAGTTTTGGATGATTCAAGAAAGATTACATCTCTAGATACAACAAACTTTTTATTGACTTCATCATAGAGACAGTATGATTTGGAGGTGTTTGAATACCCCAGGAAGATACACTTACAACTTCTTGCACTAAGTTTGTTTCTATGTACCTTTGGTATCAAGGCATAACATGTGGAACTAAAGACCCTAAGATGCTTTACCGAAGGAATGTGCCCATACCACATTTCATAAGGATTCTTGTTTCTAATAGCATTAGATGGACATCTATTCTTTATATATACAGCACATAGAACTGCATCAGCCCAAAACATCATTTTTACATTTTTGAAAAACATCATGGAGTGCACCATATTTAATATTGTCCTATTCATTCTTTCAGCTACTCCGTTCTGTTGGGGATTATAAGGCACAATTGTTTGATGTTTGATCGCATATTGGCAAAGATAGTTTTCAAATTCATTTGAAGTGTATTCTTTTCCATTATCAGTGTGAATAGAGCCAATATGAGATTGTGCATCATTTTCAATCCATGTATGAAAGTTCTTGAATGTTTGAAAAGCATCAGATTTGTTCTTCAATAAATAAACCCAACACATTCTGGTCTATTCATCAATAAATGTCATCATATATTTATTTCCATTTGCAGAAGAAACAAGCATTGGACCACATAAATTTGAATGAATGAGTTCTAGTTTTCTATGTGCTCTGGAATGTGAATCATGAAAAGGCTATTTGCTATGCTTTCCTAGAATGCAAGCATCACATTGCTTAAGTTTCCTAAGAATTGTAGGCAAACCAGTAACACCATTTTTCTTCAACAAGTGGAGGTTGTCATAGTTCAAGTGTCCAAATCTAGCATGCCATAATAAAATTGATGGAAATGTACCTTCTTCATAATGAGAATTGTATGAGAAATTTTGTGCACGAGTAGAGGTACCCTGCAGCTTGAGAAGCCTTTCTTCTTCTATCCCCGTCATGACAAGTGAGTGATCTAATGCTTTTCTCACCTCAAGCTTGCCATCAAACATATGAATGGAGTGTCCTTGTTGGCGGATGTGGACCAAGGACAACAAGTTTCTCCTCAACTATGGGAGATATAAAACATGATGCAGAAGAAAGTCTAGATGACCAGGAAATTTAAGCCTAATTGTACCAAGCCCTGATGGCTTGAGTTTTGATTTGTTTGCAAAGTATACTGCTCCATCAACATTTTCATAAAATTCTTCGAAAAAATCTCTTCTAGAAGTCATGTGGCAAGTTGCTCATAAATCAAGCAACCAATCATTTTTCCAATAAGCAAGTGAAACATTAAATAAGTCTTCATTTACTCCAATATTACAATGTGCCACAATATAGTGAGCGGATTCAGGTGCTTTACCTTTCTCTTTGTCATTAGTTTTATCTTTGGGTTGGTTTCTTTCATGCTCAATTCTATCCCAAGGCAACTTGCATGTGGATGCATCATGTGATCCATCTCTTTTACAGCGTATGCAGTGCAAATCTGACTTTTTTCCTTGAGAGTGTCTACCCCCCATCTTGAATGATGCCTAAGCCTTGTTGTTCTTATTTTCCCAAATGGCGAATTCCTTGCCTGAGGTAGGTTGTTCTGGCTCTTTGTCTCTGTCTCCAACACACACTCCTTTCCACAGCTCATTGTAAATGAGAGTGTGTTTGATTTTCTGTGACCATTTTGGATAGTTCTCCTTCCCGGTGAGAACCACTCCCACAATAGATATCAATGAGTGCATTTTAAAAATGTACTATGTAAAAAAATCGTTCTTCTGCTAGTAAAAAAATGACACACGAGGTTGACATATGAGGTTGACGAAAATGAGGTGGTAGTCTGTAATTTGACTACTGGTTAACTTTGTAACCAATCAGCTGCGCTTAAATCCAGTTTTGTACGTGGATTTTCCCCCTGAGGGTCCCGCTTATCTGACCAATCACTGTCGGTCCCTCGTTGACTTCTCCTTTTATCAACCACTTCAATCCGCATCGTTGATCTCACTTCTCCAGATCCAACGGATATCACGTCGTCTGCTCACCAAATAACCCAGACGATCTCCACCGTCGATGTGACCTGTGTCATCGAACAGTTTTCGTGCAATCTTATAATGAAACCAAAAGGAATTAAAACCCCAGTTCATGACCTTATCACGTCCGAAATTTAAATTAACTCACATGCATCTTTCGACACAATCACCATCAAATCTGACCTATCTAATCAAACAGTTATTGCGTCACTCGCTCGCCAACTAGATTGGCCGATCTCCACCATCGATCAATCCCGCTTGATCCAACGGTTATCGCATAAGATCACGTGAAATATTGCACAATGCATAACAAATCAAGAGCGCGTGAGAAAAGTGGTTTTCTCGTGCTACGTGTCACCTACTAAGGTTAATCTCGTGAAATTTAGGAATACCATTTCCAACCTTTACGGCGTGTGAGATACTGCTTACCACTTGCCAAATACTACCCACATGCTTAATTCAAAAGACGCTTAAGAAAAGTTTTAGCGATTAAACTCAGTATTAACACTTAACACTAATTGACTGTGATTTATAAATAAAATGTATGAACAGAGAAAAATACCCAATTAGGGTCCAGAATGCCTATACACAGTCATAAGAGAATTTCATTCATCGCACCCATATTTAACACTATGAAACCAAGAGAGTGATACGTCAACTGCGCTTGTGGAGCAGTTGCCTCAGATAACCAGCCGAACGTTTGCAGCAGTGGCCAGAGAGGGGCAGTAGTTGCCAGAGAGGGGCAGCAGTTGTGAGAGAGGAGTTACAAAGCAAAGATGGAAGCCAAAAATGAAGCTGGCTCTGATACCATGTCAAACCAAGAGGTAACTCCTCAAATGTAATCGTATTATTCATTCAGGTTGTTCATTACTATATACAAGAGGGAGTGACTGTTCAGTTCATCTCCCAATGACTCTCCATTTTCTCTATTATTTATTTACACTAATTACAGTTGTTCACCCAATCCATATGATTAGGTGTCAACAACTTTGAATGCTTTGCACCCCTAATTTCTCATATTTGGAATTCACCCTCCTCATTTTTCTTTCTTTCAAGCTTTGGAAAAATAGTTACGATGACAATTGAATTGCAAATCGACTAAATTGGGGAGTCTCTGAACTTGTTGTTTTTTTCACAAGCCTTATTTTTACTAGAAATCATTACAATGATTCCACGCAGGCTTAGTTTCAGAAAAAGAAAATTTTCAAGGGGAGAAAATTCTTATTTGGTTTCAAATTCTATTGTAGCTACTATCTAGAGTTAGAAAATTATTTGAATAAAAGTCTAATTAATTAAAACTTTACAAGACAACTTAACGAGATCTCAACTTAAGAAAAACTTGTACTTTCAATCTTAATCAAAAGAAGAGGTTACATCTTTTGGATAAAATCAATATCTTTCACATAAACATTAAACAAAATGTTAGGAAATTATATATTACAAAGCAATGGAACACATAAATATATTGCAGAAATATAAACACAAAAAAACACATAAAACAAGAGAGACACAGATATACGTGGTTCACCCAATTTGGGCTATGTCCACGTAGAAACAGCCAATCCTTCCTTTTATATTATCCATCAAACTGAAGATATACAACCTACTGCAAATCCATTGTAATTCCCTCTTCGCTCTCACACAATCTCCTCTCTCTTTCTCACTCAGAATACAGATCTACACAGACGCAATACAATTCCCTCATATATAGCGAGGGGTTGCCTTCTATGGCAAAAAACCCTAAATTAAACATAACTTCTACCATCAGATCTCTGCCTAATGAATGGCCAATATTGACTACGAAATTACAACATTTTACAAGGCAATTTTACATCTATTTTCAGCTTTAGGGGCACTGCCCCCGATCCCCTGCCAAGGGGGGTTCCCAAAGATCGCAGTCACCCCCCCAGACCCCCCTTGCGGTACAAATATTACAGTTATGAACTGGGGTCCAATGCGGTGATAACTCTAAATAAAGAAGATAATCAAGCTCTACACCCAATGCAAAATTCTTCAATGGTAAGTTTCACATGCCCATTTTCATTTTTTTATTTTTTTTAGTTTGGTTTTTACTTTTTGCTGATCTTTAGCTATGTTTTTGCATATCTTCAAGGATCACTTTGAACACTTTTCACCCCTACTTTCTCATATTTGGAATTCACTCTCCTCATTTTTCTTTCTTTCAAGCTTTGGAAAAATAGTTACGATGACAATTGAATTGCAAATCAACTAAATTGGGGAGTCTTTGAACCTCTTGTTTATTTCACAAGCCTTATTTTTACTATAAATCCTTACAATGATTCCACGCAAGCTTAGTTTTGGAACAAGAAAATTTTCAAGGGGAGAAAATTCTTGTTTGGTTTCACATTCTATCATAGCTACTATCTAGAGTTAAAAAAATTATTTGAATAAAAGTCTAATTAATTAAAACTTTACAAGACAACTTAACAAGATATCAACTTAAGGAAAACTTGTATTTTGATCCTTATATTTGTTCTTTTGTTGAGACATTCTTCATAAATCATCTTGTTGAGTTTTTCTTTTGATTTCAGCTTTTTATTCAACTTTTTCTTTTGGTTTGCATCTTATTTCTTCTTTTTGGAAATTTTTAGAGTGTTGATTTCATATTTAACTCGAATTGGTTTTGGTGATATTACCAAAATTTATGTGGAAAACTCTTTCTTGCTCAACGTTGCTCGGCATGCATGGGAACGTTTTACTCTATCTATTTCATGAGTTTTCATTTACCTCAAAGGTACATATTTACCAAATTCTAAATTCCTCTTTCCTTAATTCTTTTCCCATGGAGGAACATTCATCTTTTCCAAGTGATAGAGTTCATATTTCCAAGGAAATAATTGGCTTGTGTCTAACTCAATGAATCTCGCCCATTCCCCCCACTTCACATAAAAGCTTCTAGATTGATAGTTGCAAGGAAAGATGAGGGAGTTAAATTTTGATGAGTAATATATCCATTACCTTTAAAATATCTTGTACCACCCTGCCTTGTTCACCCAATTGCAAAAAAACAATTCTCTTTTTTAAAGTTTATCATAAGGGTGGTAAAATAAGGTTGTTGGCTTAGCAGGTTTGTTATCCTCTAAAATTTCTTAAGCTGAGGAGGAGATCGAAAGAGGTAACCTCGAACCACTTTCAGCTCAGTAGCTAGCCCTACTAAACCAGAGAGGGATCTCTTAAGGGATTTGTCAATGAATATATGTAAAGAAATAGGTTTTAGGCTAGATATATAAGTCCGTTTTGAGTTATTGTAAATTTAGGGTTTTAATTTTGTTGGACTAGGGTTTAGAGCAGGTAATTAGGTATAGGCTTCAAGTATGTCGAGACAAGTATAAATAGGAGCTAGATATCAGTGTGTTATGGTGCAATTGGAGTGTTCATAAATGTAGTATAGATTTGTGAGCTTAAAAGAAATTAATGAGCATGTGAAAGCATGAATTCATTAGCTTTAGAAGAAAGGAAACACAAGTATGAATTCCACATAAACAAAGCTTAAATTCAAGATTCTTGTCTATATAACTGCAAGGAAATTCATAGGAAGAATATAAAGCATGTAAAGAGAGATGATTTATCCATTAGAAACTGATAGAAAGAGTAAACAAACACCATAGACTCACTGAACTAGAGTTCCTAAAATATAGCTGCAACTGCTCCTATATTAGCTGAAGAGAACATAAACATACAAGCCTTCTCCACAAAATTCCAACCCTTCTCTCTAAATGAGAAATGATACATATAGACTCAATTGAACCACTTCCCCACCTTCAGGAGTCGAATTCCTAGGTGGTGGAACTATTTCCAAGATTCTCTCAACCAACAGGTGAGAGTGAGAAGGTCAAATACAAACACTTCTTGTAGACTTTGTTTTGGATTTTTCTTCCTTAGTGAGGCCTAATAAACCATTAAAACAACCTATCATGTCTATCTATTCATTATTACATCATCTAACCTTGAACTAACTTCAATTACATCAAGAGTTTTGACTTTGACCAAGTCAAACTGAAAACTAGGAAATTTACACAATGAAATTTAAATGAAAAACAAAGAACTTTGTAGAAGCACAGCGTCAACTTTGAGCCCACTTTAATGTGCCTTCCTGGGGTCCAAATGAATATCTGAAAGAACGGTCAACTATATTTTCAAGTATAGTTTCCATAACACCTTGAAACCCATGGGAAGGCCTTCAAAAACTCATTCTCCCAAGGTGTCTTCAGAAGCGCAACGCCTGTCAAAAAGAGGGGCATAATGTTGATTCTTGATCCCTTTTTCTCCTTTTTCTCAAAATTTAAGCCCTCTCTGAGAAATATGATGAAATGGGTTTTGAGACAATTCCATGAGCTTTCCAAACTGCAAACCATTTGTCATTTGGATGCCTGAGGAAAAATCACAGCACCAAGGCACTGCGCTTCTGTGACTAGCCAATTTTCTGAATTAGGCACCAAAATAGCCAAAAAACCAAAAATGCTCAGAATTCCTTAAAAATTGGTCATGAGCTTAAAAATGGTGTATTTCAAGCCCTCATGTATTCTTTAGCAAGAATATCTAATTTATCCCTCTCATTTTTGTCCTTTCGGGTTTCCTTGAGCTTGTTTTCCAACTGTTTGAGCTTAACATTACATATCATGTTTCTAGTTTGATAGTGATGTGCCATGTGCCTAAGTAGTTGGTTATCTCTATTGGCTTTTTCAAGAATATTTTCCAAGTGGTCATTGACCTTATCTAACAAATACTCCCTGTCCTCATTGATCCCTAAGGTAATTATCTCCTCCATGTCTAGGTCTTCATCTAGCAAAATTTGCTCTTTCTCCTTTTTCAATGTCTTCGTGAGTCCCTTGGTTTTGGCCTCTTTTTCTTGCCTTTTTTTTTAGTTTCCTTAGGTTAACTAGCCTCCAATACTTCTTTGCCTTTGCCTAATTGCTGCAACAAATTATCTTACTCTTTCTCCATGATAATTTGCCTAGCTTTTAGCTGACTGTTTTCTTGTTCTAAGAATGAGATAACAAACCTTGCCCTTGCCATGTTGTCCATGAGTTCTCTGATCTGAGAATATTTCTCTTTGATAGTATGCTACATGTTTTAAGGCTCATTTTCTATTTCCAAATCCACCAACTCAAATTCATGCTCAATTAAGTCTTTATCATGTACTTGTGATCCCTGTTTTGCTAATGTAGAAGACTTGGCCCCTTTCTCAACATGAGAAGTAAACACAAGCCTCTCTCCTCTTTGATACACTCTAGTCACTTTAGGTCTAGGTGCTTTAGGAACCTCCATTGATTGGCTTGATGATCCTACCTCCATCTGTTGCGTTGGCATGTTTAGATGTTGAACTGAAACATTAGCCTCATGCCATTTCAAAGTTGTTTCCATGAAAGAATCCCATGTCATGTTTTTCTTTGCATGCTGGTGGAGAACTACAGTCTTTATCAAGCTATGATGAAAAAGACTAGGATAGTGTTCTTTTTTTTTCACCTGTACCTTCTCATGCATTTTGACCAGACTTATACACAGATAATTGCACATGTTGAGAGGTTTTTGAGTTGTGAAGTGCATTAGAAGCCGGATGTGATAGGCATACAATCTAGAAAACCTTCACTCACAAGTGAAAATTTTCATGACAACCTTCATTAATGGAGCATACTTCTCCAATAGATACCTAAATGGGATGATGTGTGTATGGGTCTCCCTATAGGGTGTTTTCAAGAAGGACCTATAATGTTCAAGATCCAAGTTCATGCCCTTAAACCAGTGTTCTCCATGAACAGTTATCCCTGTAGCAATTGAAATAGCCGCCACTGAAAATGTAAACTCAACCCCAGCTATGATCTCCCTTTCCACTTTCAAAGAAGTGGTGATCCAATCTGTCAACTGTTCATGAAAACCTACTTCACATACCCTTTTGCAAAACTCTAGACAATTTTCATCTTCAAAACACTACTTGATGAAGGGTTATGTGTTGATTTCATTGTAGTTGGTAGGCTCATATATGAGGATTTTGAATCCTTTATGTTGTTTTTTCCTCTGTGGTGAAGAATCTCCCTCCATGATGGTAGAAACCCTAGAAGCAGGAAAATGGAAAAAAACAGTGATGAATGAGTGAAAAGATGAAATGAAGGGTTTTGAGGAATGGAAATGATGGTGGGGAAATTTTTAGGAGACGAATAGGGACTGCAAGAAACTCATGGAACTTAAATGAAGTGAAATGAGGGAAAGGAATGCTTATGAGAAATTGAAAAACATAGCTTCTAGGGAATTTTCTCAATCTACTAGGTATGATTTAGGGTTTAGTTATAGGTAAGGTAATTTGATGATTTATATGTTGTTTAGTGAGTCAAAATGTATTTTAAACATGTATGTAGGCGTGAGTTGGAAGGTTTGCATGTTTATAATATCAAAACTAGACAAACCATCATTTACCCTAGCTTATAGCATGAAAATTTCAACTAAAACCCTAGATGAATAGATCTTGCATTTGAATTCATCTTGCTAAAGGAAAAACGTAAGCAAAGTGTTGTACTTACTTGTAGACAAGCTTAGATTAGCAAAAAACTAGATTGCAATCTTCAAATTTGAATTTGGGTGAATTTTGGAAGGTTTTGGGCCACTCCGGCACAAGCGCAATGTAGTGTTTGGAAGCGCAGCGCAATATCTAGAAGCATAGCGTCGGCCTCATAAGTGTAGCGCCTGCAATTTTAGACCAATTTTGCCTAGAAACCTATGTTTTTTTTGCCAATGGAGGGGAGTGCTCAATGAATAAAGGAAAATGAAATGAGTTGGAGACCTTTTGGGTTTTTATAGGCAAGTATGATTCCCTTTTGAAAAGAAATGGGCCCCACATACCTTTTCAAAAACCGATTTTTCACCTTTAAAACTGAGCCACTTTGGAGAGCTAAAACCTAAGTTTCTTTTTACCTTTTTAATAGTGATACTTCTTCTTTTGGAACCTTTGAGATTGAAATCATGAAGAACTTATGAAAATTCGTCAAACTTATGTCAAAGAGTTGCTTATCATGACTCTTTTAATGCTGTATTTACACATGATGATGATGGACGTTGAAACCCTAATAACTTAATGAAGACATAAGACAGAATGGAATGTTAATGATGATGACTGATATAATGAAAACATCCTTTTTATTATGATTCCTTCATCTAAGTGAGGTAGGCGACCAACGTGTGTGATTTTTCCAAAAGAATGAAGACATTCCTAGACAAACTATCTAATGACCAAATTTTACTCTAAAAACCTAGTGACATGATAAAATTTGACCTTGAGACTCATGACAGACTTGGTAAAATCATATTTGATCACTGGTGTGTTGTGGGGAAAAGTATCCGACTCGGATGACCCTATCCCTACTCTAAAGGTGACAGTCTTTAGCAACAACTGAAAGTAAAGCTTTGATATTTTCCTTTATGAAAGTACAGAGAGAAGGAAGAAAAGATTAACCAACCTGGTGTCTTTCGCTTAGTCGATCCTTATCCCCTCTCTTTGTCTCTTGTTCCCAGCTCCTTGCTCTCTTTGCCGGTCCAGCTACACACAGATCCTGCACAGAACAAGAGAGGAAGCTACAAGATACATGTACTCATAACTGATGCATGGATTAGAGTGAATCAAATATACAAGTAAATACAATACATCAATGCAATACAAGTATATAGGAGAACATGCAAAACTTTATTGATAGAAGTAACAGGGTTCTGAGAAGGTTACAACCATTGATGGCTCCAATCCAGCAGCACCTCCCCAGCAGCAAGAACTCTCCTCTTCACCTCTAGTAAAACAATCACCCAATAGCTCTAACTGTAAACCAACAGCACCTCCTTGCTTTACACAAAATTCCAGCCTCCTTAGACCTCATAGAAGAGCTCTATATATAGGAGAGAAGAAGAGAGGATGAGTCAGCTTGAGGCTGGCATAGAGCTGACTAGTGTCCTCTCCCTCTTCAGTTAATCTTCAGTTCTTGAGTCCACTTGGAGATCCTTGCTTACACATGGTGATCAAGTACCTCTTACTCATCACAGGGCGAATCTCATGAACCAAGTGTCAGTTTGGAAGCTTCCTGGGCAGTTGACACCTTGCAGAATGACTGTGCCACTTGGCCAATCTCGCCCAGCGCAGGTAGCCTTCATTAGATTTGACTTCCAGCGCAGGTACAAGGAGGAGCAGTTGCATTCCAGCGCAGATGCTCAGTGGAGCAGCTGACATGATCCACAATTAGCCTGTTTTGAAGTGTTTTCAGGTGGAGAACTGATTGGAAGTGTTGTTGTTTGATGACCTTGTTCTTTTAGGGGTAAGAACAACATGTTTAGGGACTGAGGATCCCTGTAATTATTGACATTTCATGCTCCATGCTGCGAGGCACAAAAATGTCTATAACATGGTGGCAGGCAGACAAGATTGACATTAACAGGGCCCAGACCCAGGTTCAGAGTTAGTTGTGTCAAACAAATCCCTAAACTATTGGCCATTTCGGCATCAATACGTGGAGCGCGGACTGATGTCTCACTCGAAGAAGTATGGGAGGATGATGGAACCAAGTTTTGCCACCTAGAGATGAGCATGATGTCATTTTATGCCCTGACTCTACCTTCACGCAGATCGATAAGCCCTTAACGGTTATCGATATAACTTCTTTAATCAGCCTCTAGACCTCCGCGAAGGTCTACGACTATCTTTTGCGAACCCTGAATTTGTGAATCCACTATTTGCATGCATCAAATATTACTTATAACCCAGTAATTACCCATATCAACTTAAGTGTTCAATAACTTCAACATACAACAAGATAATCTTCACGTAAACAATTAATAGTAACTATGTTCATATAATAGTATAAATCATGTAAAGTCGCACATCAATACATCATTATTTCACAAACCCATTATAACATAAGGCGAATTCATATAAACAGAAGTAAAGAGATAAACACAAGTATTTCTGCAACAATCTTCTTTATCAATACTTAGTTCTACTTACAAACTCAAGACTACCCTGCGCACTCAGTTGCAGGGGTCCATGCACTCAATGTTAGCAAATTATATATTACAGAGCAATGGAACACATAAAATATATTGCAGAAATATAAACACAGAAAATGCATAAAACAAGAGAGACACAGATATATGTGGTTCATCCAATTTGGGCTACATCCATGGGAAACAGTCTGTCCTTCATTTTATATTATCCAACAAACTGAAGAGTTACAACCTACAGCAGATGTGCTATAATTCCCTCTTTGCTCTCACACAATCTCCTCTCTCTTTCTCACTTAGAATACAAATCTACATAGACGCAATACAATTCTCTCATATATAGCGAGGGGTTGCCTTCTAGGAAAAAAACCCTAAATAAACATAACTTCTACCATCAGATCTCTGCCTAATGAACAAACCAGATTGACTACGAAATTACAACATTTTACAAGGCAATTTTACATCTATTTTTAGCTTCGGGGCGCTGCCCTCGATCCCCCACCAGAGGGGGCTCCCAAATATCACAGTCGCCCCCCCTGGACCCCCCTTTCATTGTAAATATTACGGGTGGCTTTGTTGCCACATTACGAACTGGGGTCTAATGTGGTAATACCTTTGAATAAAGAAGATAATCAGTCTCCACACCCAACAATCTCCCACTCGGAGATTGATTATAGCAACTCCACCGCTGCTTCATTTTTTGGACAATGACTCCACTTTAGACCTGGTTGTTTCTCATCTTCTTCATCATACTTGAAGACCAATTGAAACTGAGCATAATCTCGATTTCTCCCTGGTTACAACTTTTGTTAACATATCTGCAGGATTTTGGCTAATGTGTATCTTTCCCAGCTTCAATTTTCCATCTTCCAATGCTAACCGTATGAAATGGTACTTAAGCTGTATATGTTTAGTCTTGGAATGAAATGCAGAGTTCTTTGCAAGATGTATGGCACTCTGGTTGTCACTATATAACCTGCCCAACTACTGCTTCTTACCCAATTCATCCATAAACCTTTGTAACCAAATCGTTTCTTTACTAGCCTTTGTAGTAGCAACATTCTCTACTTCCATTGTTGAGAGTGCAACAACACTTTGCAGTTTTGAGACCCAACTGACAGCTGTTCCACCTACAGTAAACACATACCTTGTGGTGCTCCTCTTGTTATCTCTATCACCCGCCATATCTGCATCAACATATCCCTGTAGAGAAATGTTTGAACCACCAAAGCATAATGCTTGATTTGTGGTACCTCTCAAATACCTGAGAATCCACTTCATTGCCATCCAATTTTATTTTCCTGGATTGTTCATG
The DNA here is from genome assembly GCA_031772625.1 of Pinus tabuliformis. Lineage (NCBI taxonomy): Eukaryota > Viridiplantae > Streptophyta > Pinopsida > Pinales > Pinaceae > Pinus > Pinus tabuliformis. The sequence continues at coordinate 180,869,900 of CM062816.1, read as the reverse complement.
TACTTGCTTACAACTCCCACTAAATGTGCAATATCGGGCCTTGTGCAGACCATTGCATACATTAAGCTTCCAACTGTTGATGCATATGGAACTTTAGACATATAATCCATTTCTTCCTGAGTCTTAGGACACGTTTTCTTAGTTTGAAATGGCTAGCCAAAGGTATACTAACTGGTTTTGCATTCTACATATTAAACCTTTTCAACACCTTTTGTATGTACTCACTCTGAGACAATGTTAATTTGTGATTCTTCTTGTCTCTAGTTATTCTCATACCAAGGATTTGTTTTGCAGCACCCAAATCCTTCATTGCAAATGATTTTGCCAATTTTCTTTTGAGCACATTTATTTCATGCATGTTAGAACCTGCAACAAGCATGTCATCTACATACAATAACAATATAATATAGTTGCCATCATTTTTCCTTTTGAGATAAACAAAATGATCATAGTGACATCTAGTCTAACCTTGTTCAGACATAAACCTGTCAAATTTTAGATACCACTGCCTTGGAGCCTATTTTAAGTCATACAAGCTATTCTTCAACCTGCACACTAGTTTCTCCTTCCCTTTTACCTCATATCCTTGTGGTTGTTGCATATATATCTATTTCTCCAAATCCCCATGGAGAAAGGTTATCTTTACATCTAACTGCTCAAGATGCAAATCTTCAGCTACTACTAGACTTAAAATAGTACTGATTGAAGTCATTTTAACAATAGGAGAAAATATCTCATCAAAGTCTATACCCTTTTTCTGTGTAAACCCCTTCACCAAAAGTCTAGCTTTATACCTTTTTCTACCTCCATCTTCTTCCTTCAACCTGTAAACCCATTTATTCTTTAATGTTGTTTTACCTCCAAGCAAACTGACTAAGTCCCAAGTCTGGTTGTGTGATAAGGAGTCCATCTCTTCTTTCATGACTTGCTCCAACTTCTTCTTGGTTTCTACCTCCACTGCTTCTTCATAACTATCTGGTTCACCAGAATCAGTCAACAATACATAATATAATGAAGGAGAGTATCGTTCAGGGGGTCTACTTATCCTGGTAGATCTTCTAACACCACTTTCAGGTGTTTGAGGTGCTTGTTGTTGTTGTGGTTGTTGTTGTTGTTCTGGTTGTTGATCATTATGATTTTCAGGCACCATCACTTTTTCTGTGATCTCATCAAGCACTGTGTATTCTCTGTTTTCTTTTTCCTGTTTCTTTTCCTGCAGCTGATCCTTATACAAAAACTTTTCATTGAATATGACATCTCTGCTTCTAATGATTTTATGCTTTTCATAATCATAAAAGCGATAATAAAAATCATTAACACCATATCCAATAAAGGTACTTTTCTTATATTTTTCCTCAAGCTTTGTTCTATTTTCTTTATTAATGTGGACAAAGGCTTTACAACCAAAAGTCTTTAAAAAAGAATAGTTTACCTTTTTACCTGTCCATGCCTCCTCTAGAATACCACCATCCAAGGAACTTGAAGCCCATTTGTTTATTAGATAAACAGCAGTATCTACAGCATCTGCCAAAAATTGTAAAGGCAATCCTTCATGCAATCTCATGCACCTTGCACGTTCCATAATTGTCCTTGTTAGAAATTATATATTATGGAGCAATGGAACACATGAAATATTGCATAAATATAAACACAAAAAATGCATAAAACAAGAGAGACACATATATATGTGGCTCACCCAATTTGGGCTACGTCCATGGAGAAACAACCAGTCCTTCCGTTTATATTATCCAGCAAACTGAAGAGATACAATCTATAGCAAATCCACTGTAACACCCTCTTCGCTCTCAATCTCCTCTCTCTTTCTCACTCAGAATACAGATCTACATAGATGCAATACAATTCCCTCATATATAGTGAGGGGTTGCCTTTTAGGGCAAAAAACCCTAAATTAAACATAACTTCTACCGTTAGATCTCCGCCTAATGAACGACCCAAATTGACTAGAAATTACTATACTTTTACAAGGCAATTTTACATCTATTCTTAGCTTCAGGGGCATTGCCCCCGAAACCCCCCGCCAAGGGGGGGGCTCCCTAAAGGTCGCAGCTGCCCCCCCCTTGGACCCCCCCTGCAGCGAATATTTTACGGGCGGCGTTGCCGCCCCATTTCGCACTGGGGTCCAATGCGGCAATACCTTTGAATATATAAGATAATCAAGCTCCACACCCAAAAATCTCCCACTTGGAGACTGATTATAGCAACTCCACTGCTACTTCATTTGCTGGACAATGACTCCTCTTTGGACCTGGCTGTTTCTCATCTTCTTCATCATACTTGAAGACCAATTGAAATTGAGCATATTCTCAGTTTCTCCTTGGTTACAACTTTTGTTAGCATATTTGCAGGATTCTGGCTAGTGTGTATCTTTTCCAGCTTCAACTCTCCATCTTCCAACACTGATCGTATGAAATGGTACTTGAGCTGTATGTGTTTAGTCCTAGAATGAAATGTTGAGTTCTTTGCAAGATGAATGGCACTTTGGATATCACTGTATAACGTGCCCATATCATGCTCCTTACCCAATTCAACCATAAACCTTTGTAACCAAATCATTTCTTTACTAGCCTCTATAACAGCAACATACTCTACTTCTGTTGTTGAAAGTGCAACAACACTTTGGATTTTTGAAACCCAACTGACAGCTGTTCCACCTACAGTAAATACATATCCTGTACTGCTCCTCCTGTTATCTCTGTCACCTGCCATATCTGCATCAACATATCCCTGTAGAGAAATGTTTGAACCACCAAAGCATAATGCTTGATTTGTGGTACCTTTCAAATATCTAAGAATCCATTTCACTGCCATCCAATGTTCCTTTCCTAGATTGTTCATGTACCTGATTACAACTCCCACTACATGTGCAATATCAGGCCTTGTGTAGACCATTGCATACATTAAGCTTCCAACTGCTGATGCATATGGAACTTTAGACATATAATCCATGTCTTCTTGGGTCTTTGGGCACATTTCCTTACTAAGTTTAAAATGGCTAGCAAAACATGTACTGACTGGTTTTGCATTGTGCATATTAAATCTTTTCAACACCTTTTGTATGTACTCATTCTGAGACAACGTTAATTTGTGATTTTTTCTGTCTCTAGTTATTCTCATACCAAGGATTTGTTTTGTAGCTCCCAAATCCTTCATTGCAAATGAATTTGCCAATTTTCTTTTGAGCACATTTATTTCATGCATGTTAGACCCTACAACAAGCATGTCATCCACATACAATAACAATATAATATAGCTGCCATCATTTTTCTTTTTCAGATAAACACAATGATCAGAGTGACATCTAGTATAACCTTGTTCAGACATAAACTTGTCAAATTTGATATACCACTACCTTGGAGCCTGTTTTAATCCATACAAGCTCTTCTTCAACTTGCACACTAGTTTCTCCTTCCCTTTTACCTCATATCCTTGTGGCTGCTGCATATATATCTCTTCCTCCAAATCCCCATGGAGAAAGGTTGTCTTTACATCTAATTGCTCAAGATGCAAATCTTCAGCTGCTACTAGACTTAGAATAGTTCTGATTGAAGTCATTTTAACAACAAGAGAAAATATTTCATCAAAATCAATACCTTTCTTCTGTGCAAACCCCTTCACCACAAGTTTAGCTTTGTACCTCTGTTTTCCTCCATCTTCTTTCTTCAGCCTATAGACCCATTTATTCTGCAATGTAGTTTTACCTGCAGGAAACTTGACTAAGTCCCAAGTCTATTTATGCATTAAGGAGTCCATCTCTTCTTCCGTGGCTAGCTCCCACTTCTTCCTGCTTTCAACCTGCATTGCTTCTTCATAACATTCGGGTTCACCAGAATCAGTCAACAATAAATAATATAATGAAGGAGAGTATCGTTCAAGGGGTTTACTTATCCTGGTAGATCTTCTAACACCACTTTCAGCTGTTTGGGGTGCCTGTTGCTGTTGTGGTGGTTGTTGTTGTTGTGGTTGTTGATTATTATTATTTTCAGGCACCTTTACTTTTTCAGTGATCTCATCAAGAACTGTGTATTCCTTTTTTTCTTTTTCTTGTTTCTTTTCCTGCAACTGATTCTTATACAAAACCTTTTCATTGAATATTACATCTCTGCTCCTAATGATTTTTTGATTTTCATAATCATATAAGCGATAACCAAAATCATTAACACCATATCCAATAACGGTACATTTCTTTGATTTTACCTCAAGCTTTGTTCTATTTTCTTTATTAATATGGACAAAGGCCTCACAACCAAAAGGCTTTAAAAAGGAGTAGTTTACCTTTTTACCTGTCCATGCTTCCTCTGGAACACCACCATCCAAGGAACTTGAAGGCCCTCTGTTTATTAGATAAACAGCAATATCTACAGCATCTGCCCAAAATTGTAAAGGCAATCCTGCATGCAATCTCAAGCACCTTGCACGCTCCATGATTGTTCTGTTCATCCTTTCTGACACACCATTTTCTTGTGGTGTTCTTGGAACTATCTTCTCTCTGCAAATTCCATGCTCTGAACAGTACCTATCAAACTCATTGCTGCAATATTCACCTCCATTGTCTAATCTGAGACACTTCAATTTCTTTCCTGTCTCAATCTCAACCAAAGCTCTCCGTTTCTTGAAAGTATCAAATACATCAGATTTATTCTTAATACAATAAATCCAAGCTTTTCTAGTTGCATCATCAATAAAAGTAACATAATAATGAGAGCCACCAAGAGATGAAACATGAGCAAGTCCCCATACATCTGTGTGCACAAGCTCTAATTTTTCGCTCTTCTTTTCTTTCCCAACTCTGAGAAATATGACTCTCTTCTATTTTCCATAAATGTAATTCTCACAGAAGTCCAAGTCAACATTCTTCAAACTTGGCAAGAAATTCCTTGAGTGAAGTATCTTCATCCCCTTCTCACTCATGTGTCCAAGCTTATGATGCCATAACGCTGCATCTGCTCCTTTGGAAGTTAAAGCATTAACAGAGTTAGAAATACCATTGCATAAATACAATGTACCAACCTTTTTGCCTTTTGCTATTACCAGGGCTCCTTTGGTGACCTTCCAAGCTTTATTTGTGAAAGTTGTCACACAACCTTCACCGCCTAACTGCCTTGTTGAAATCATATTTTTATTTAGATCTGGAACATGCCTTACCTCCTTTAGTAGCCATTGGTTTCCATTCTGCTGTTTTACAAGAACCTTACCCATTCCAACAATTTTACAGGGTTTATCATCGCCCAAATGGACTTGTCCAAAATCTCCTTGAACATAGTCATGAAAATATTTCTTATCAGGTGTGGCATGGAATGAGGCCCCTGAATCTATCACCCATGAATCAGTAATAGTTTCGAAAGAAAGAATCAAAACATCTTGTAACACCTCACCTGTCACATTTTCTTCATGGTTGTTTTCTTGTTGTGCATCTCCTTCTTTCCCCTTCCGAGATCTACAGTCCTTCTCTAGGTGTCCTTTCTTTCTACATTTCCAACAGACTATCCCCAATCTGGACTTTAATCTGCCTTTCCTTGATTTACTGCGATATCCTGAGCTCTTTCCTCTTTCCATTTTTCTTCCCCTAGACTCTGCACTCAAATCATTACCCGATGTCTCACCAAAGCTTTTCTATTGCATTTCCTCGCAAAGGATAGCACCGAACATCATCAAAATTTAAAGTACTAGATCTAGAAACAGAGTTACTAATGGCCATTACTAAACCATTCCAACTTTCTAGTAATGAGCACAAGAATAACAGAGCTCTAACTTCATCATCAAAGTTTACCCCTACAAAACTTAACTGACTTCTAATAGTATTAAAATCATTTAAATGGTCTGCAATAGATCCACCTTTCGACATCTTCATATTAAATAAATGCTTCATAAGAAATACCTTATTTGAGGTCGAAGGTTTTTCATATAGTTTCGCCAACGCCTTAATCAAACCCTCCGTCGTTGTTTCCTTCGAAATGTTGAAGGCAACCGACGCTGTGAGACACAACCGTACTATTTTGAGTGCCTTTTTATCGAGAAGGTTCCATTCTTCATCTGTCATACCCGTTGGCATCTTTGTTTTTCTGCCCAATGGTAGGTATAGATCTTTCTAATACAGATAATCTTCCATCTGCATCTTCCACAGTGAGAAGTTTTGGCCGTTAAATTTCTCGACCCTAAACTTACCATCTTCCGCCATTGCTCCCACTCGAACGAGGAACCCTTCTTTCCTGCGAGTTTATCAGTGAAATAGACCTTCACCTCTGATACCAGTTGTTAGAAAATTATATATTACGGAGCAATGGAACACATAAAATATTGCAGAAATATAAACACAGAAAATGCATAAAACAAGAGAGACACAGATATACATGGTTCACCCAGTTTGGGCTACGTCCACGGAGAAACAACCAGTCCTTCCCTTTATATTATCCAGCAAACTGAAGAGATACAATCTACAGCAGATCCACTGTAACACCCTCTTCGCTCTCAATCTCCTCTCTCTTTCTCACTCGGAATACAAATCTACATAGACGCAATACAATTCCCTCATATATAGTGAGGGGTTGCCTTCTAGGGCAAAAAACTCTAAATTAAACATAACTTCTACAGTCAGATCTCCGCCTAATGAACGGCCCAGATTGACTAGAAATTACTATACTTTTACAACGAAATTTTACATCTACTCTTAGCTTCGGGAGTGTTGCCCCCGAAACCCTCGGCCAGGGGGGGGCTCCCCAAAGGTTGCAGCCGCCCTCCCTGGACCCCCCCTGCAGCGAATATTTTACAGGCGGCGTTGCCGCCCCATTTTGAACTGGGGTCCAATGTGGCAATACCTTTGAATACAGAAGATAATCAGGCTCCACACCCAACAATCCTATTCATCCTTTCTGACACACCATTTTCTTGTGGTGTTCATGGAACTATCTTCTCTCTGCAAATTCCATCCTTTGAATAGTACCTATCAAACTCTTTGCTGCAATATTCACCTCCATTGTCTGATCTGAGACACTTCAACCTTTTTCCTGTCTCATTTTCAACCAAAGCTTTCCATTTCTTGAAAGTATCAAACACATCAAATTTATTTCGAATACAATAAATACAATTTTTTCTAGTTTCATCATCAATAAAAGTAACATAATAACGAGAGCCACCAAGAGATGATACCTGAGCCAGTCCCCATACATTTGTATGCACAAGCTCTAATTTTTCACTCTTCTTTTCTTTCCCAACTCTGAGGACTCTGATTCTCTTTTGTTTTCCATAAACACAATTCTCACAAAATTTTAAATCAACATGCTTCAAACCTGGCAAAAAATTTCTTGAGTGTAGAATCTGCATCCCCTTCTCACTCATGTGCCCAAGCCTATGATGCCACAATGTCGTACCTTCTCCTGTAGAGGTTAAAGCATTAACAAAATTACAAATACCATTGCATAAATACAATGTACTAACCTTTTCTCCTTTTGTTATTACCAAGGATCCTTTAGTGACCTTCCAGGTTTTATCTGTAAATGCAGTCACATGGCCTTCACCTCCCAACTTTCCTATTTAAATTATATTTTTCTTTAGATCTGGAACATGCCTTACCTCCTTCAGTAACCATTGATTTCCATTCTGCAGTTTTATGAAAATTGTACCCATTCCAATGATTTTACAATGTTTATCATCACCCAATTGAACCTGTCCAAAATCTCCTTGAACATAATCATGAAAATGTTTCCTATTAGGTGTGGCATGGAATGAGGCCCCTAAATCTACCACCCATGAATCAATAATATTTTCTAATGAAATAATTAAAGCATCTTGCAACACATCACCTGTCACATTCAATTCATGATTTTTTTCTTGCTGCGCGTCTCCTTCTTTTCCCTTCTGAGACTTGCAGTCTTTCTTCAAGTGTCCTTTCTTCCCACATTTCCAACAAACTATCCCCGATTTGGACTTGGATCTACCTTTCCTTGACTTACTATGATATACTGGGCTCTTTCCTCTTTCCATTTTTCTTCCCCTAGTCTCTACAGTCAAAGCATTACTTGATGTCTCACTAGAGCTTTTCCTTCGCATTTCCTCACAAAGGATTGCACCAACAACATCATCAAACTTTAAAGTACTAGATCCAGAGATAGAGTTACTAATGGCCATAACTAAACCATTCCAAATTTCTGGCAATGAGCACAGAAATAACAGAGCCCTAACTTCATCATCAAAAGTTACCCCTACAGAACTTAATTCACTGGTAACTGTATTAAATTCATTTAAATGATCAACAATAGATCCACCTTCTAACATTTTCATATTAAATAAGAGCTTCATAAGAAATATCCTATTTGACGCCAAGGTTTTTTCATATAGTATGGCCAATGCCGACATTAAACCCTCTGTTGTCATTTCCTTTGAAATATTAAATGCTACCAACGCCGTTAGGCACAGTTGTATTGTTCCAAGTGCCTTTCTATCGAGAATATCCCATTCTGTGTCTTCCATACTCGTCGGATTCTTTGCCTTTCTACTCGATGGTTGGTATGGATCTTTCTGGTACAAATAATCTTCCATCTGCATCTTCCATAGCTCATAGTTTTGGTTGTTAAATTTTTCGACCCTAAACTTACCATCTTCTGCCATTGCTCCCACTCGAACCAAGAACCCTTCTCTCCTACGATTTTTTCAGCCAAATAGACCTTTGGCTCTGATACCAGTTGTCAGAAAAATATATATTACAGAGCAATGGAACACATAAAATATATTGTAGAAATATAAACATAGAAAATTCATAAAACAAGAGAGACACAGATATACGTGGTTCACCCAATTTGGGCTACATCCACAGGAAATAACCAGTCCTTCCTTTTATATTATCTAGCAAACCAAAGAGATACAACTTACAGCAGATCCGTTTTAATTCCCTCTTCTCTCTCACACAATCTCCTCTCTCTTTCTCACTCAGAATACAGATATACATAGACGCAATACAATTCGCTCTTATATAGCAAGGGGTTGCCTTCTAGGGAAAAAAACCCTAAATAAACATAACTTCTACCGTCAGATCTCTGCTTGATGAATGGCCCAAATTGACTACAAAATTACAACATTTTACAAGGCAATTTTACATCTATTTTTAGCTTTGGGGGCACTGCCCCCGATCCCCTGCCAGGGGGGGCTCCCAAAAATCGCAACCGCCCCCCTTGGACCCCCCTTGTAGCGCAAATATTACGAGCAGTGTTTCCGCCACATTACAACCCTTAGACTTCTCTTGGAAGGTGTTAAGGTTAAGAAAGAAGATGGTAGCCTTATCTATTCCATTCTTACTAAGTTGGGACCAGCCTACTCTATGTTTGTTTCCACCTTCCATTCTACTAGAGAAACCTTTATTTCTTAAGGACAAGACTACAAGTCCCCTTCTTTTTATGCCTTTTGTGCTTCTTTAATAAGAGAACAATAAAAGCTCTTATATCTTGGTCTTCTTAATCTTAGAAACTCTTCTAAGAAAGCCTTAGCCGCCTAGCAGCAACCAAATTCAAAGAATCCTAAGAATCGGTATCCTAAAAAGAATGGTCCTAAACCAAACAAGGGTCCTAAGCAATTTCAGTCTCAAAATGAAAAATCATTTCAACAAAATGATAAGGCAAATAAAAACAAAGAGAAGAAGACTAATAGGCATTTCCACTTTTGTAATCGAGATGGCCACTTAGAATCCAAATGCTTTAATAAGATGGAAGCCTTAGAAGCAGCAATGAAGAAGCATAACATCCATTTGGAGCACTCTTGAACTTCAACTTCATCTTCAGGACTAGCACTTTCTGCATGTGGTTGTCAAGCATCTTGGTCTGGTTATGCACTAAATGTATCTTCTTCTTCTCATTCTCATGAGTGGCTCATTGATTCTGAAGCTTCTTATCACATGGCCAAAAACAAAGCCATGTTTTCTTCTTTAAATGATTGTAACACCATATATATATATATATATATATATATATATTGGTGATGATAGATCTCTTAGTGGTGTAGGGACTGGAACTGTTTGTCTAGACAATGGTCAATTTAATGATGTATTATGTGTTCCAACCTTATCCTTCAACCTTCTATCTGTATATCATATAACTAATTCAGGTGAAGGTAAAATTGTTGAATTTTCACCTCACGTTGTTGTAATTAAGGACCTAAGAGATCCTAGACAGATTTTAGCTACTGTTATTGCTGATGATTCTACAAGGTTGTATAAGTTTAACAACTTTGGGTCATCAAATCTTCCCTTGGTATTTTTTACTCATGATGATGAGGTGAGCAAAATTTGGCATGAGCGATTTGGTCACTTAAACTATCGCTCCCTTCATAATCTATGTAAAAAAAATATGGTGACATGTCTTCCAATGGTATCTTGCAGAGATGGTGTTTGTTCTGGATGTGTACTCGAAAAACATCATCGAGATAGTTTTGAAAAACGTGCCTCTTGGCACGCCTCAGCCCCTTTACAGCTTGTGCATAGTGATTTATGTGGTCCACTTCCAATTGTTTCATTCTCTAGCTACAAGTATTTCTTAACTTTCATTAATGATTTCTCCAGACGCACTTGGGTATACTTCTTAAAACTCAAGAGTGAAGTATTTAACATGTTCTTGGCCTTTAAGGCCTTTGTTGAAAAAAAATCTGGACATCAAATTCTTAAGATAAGATCTGATAATGGCGGAGAATATGTTAACAACAAATTCATCAACTTTTGCACTAAGAATGGAATTCAAATGTAACATATTGTTCCATATACTCCACAACAAAATGGTGTAGCTGAAAGGAAGAATCGCACCTTAAAGGAAATGGCTAATTGTTTGCTTCAATCTAAAGGACTTAGTCTTAATTTTTGGGCAGAAGCAATTAACTGTGCAAATTACATAGTAAATCATACTCCTACTAAGGTTTTAAAGAATATCACTCCAGAAGAAGCATGGAGCTCAATTAAACCATATGTAAGTCACTTTCTTGTTTTTGGAAGTGAAGCATGGGCCCATATTCCAGATGAGAAACATAAAGCTTTAGAACGTAAGAGTGAAAAATGTGTTTTTGTTGGATATTCTGAAGATGTCAAAGGATATAGACTTATTCCACTTAAGTCCAAAAATGTTATCATTAGAAGAGATGTAAAGTTTGATAAAAATATATCGGCCTACGAGCCTATTTTGGCGAATGTGCCACCTCTCTCTATCCCTTCTACTTCTGAAAATATTTCTTCTTTAGATGATGATAGCGAGGATGAAAATCGTCCCCCACCTTCTCAGGATCCTCCTTCAACTCCTCAGCTTCCAAAATGGGTCCATGCTACTTGGGATGCAGCAGGTGCTCTTGCTGGTGATCCTACAGATCAACAACATACATGTTCTCAGTTCGATAGAGCCTTTTCTTTACTAGCTCAAGCTTCAGCGAATTATGATCTTGACACCTTTGCAAAAGCTTCAGGCCATCCAAATTGGGATGCAGCTATGAATGAAGAATATCGTTCATTATTGGAAAATGATACATGGGATCTTGTTCCTCTTCCAAAGGGATGAAAACTTGTTAGATGCAAATGGGTTTACAGAACTAAGTATGGACCAGATGGAAAAGTTGATAAACATAAAGCTCGTCTTGTTTCTAAGGGTTTTTCACAAGTTGAAGGCATTGACTATAATGAAACCTTCTCCCCTATTGCCAAAATGAACTCTATCCACCTTTTTCTTTCCCTTGCTGCCTCTTTCAAATGAGAAGTCCATCATATGGATGTTAAATTTGCCTTCTTGCATGGGGACTTGCATGAAGAAATCTATATGGAACAACCTATTGGCTTTATAAAAACAAACTCCAGCCTTGTATGTCAACTTAAGAAATCCCTTTATGGTCTCAAGAAAGCCCCTCGGGCTTGGTATGCCAAAATGGATAGCTTTCTTTTAGAAACTGAATTTTCTAGGTGTCATTCTAACAATATTGTCTACACCAAGAAAGTGGGCAACTCTCTTATCATTCTTGTTCTTTATTTTGATGATCTTATCCTTACTTGTAGTGATCCCAACCTTATAAACCACGTGAAGTCCAACCTTAAAAAGAAGTTTGAAATGACAGACTTAGGGCAATTGCATTATTTTCTTGGTCTTCAAGTCTTGCAATCCAAGGAAGGTATTTCCCTTTCCCAGTCCAAGTATGCCTGTGATCTTCTACGCCATTTTCGCATGGAAGACTGTAAGCCAACCCCTTCTCCCTTTCAGTCTGGAGCCAAACTTTTAGTCACTTGTACTTCCCCTGAAGTTGATGCTACCTTATACCATCAACTTGTAGGAAAACTTTTGTATCTGACCCATACTCATCCTGACCTTTCCTTTGTTGTTGGTCTTATTGCTCGGTTTATGCAAAACCCACATGAAAGTCATTGGAAAGTAGCTAAAAGAATACTCCGTTATGTTCAAGGTACAGTTTAGTTTGGGATTCATTACAGTGCAAAAGCATCTCCTCTATTGGTTGGTTTCACTGATTCTGATTGGGCTGGTGACCTTGATTATCGGAAGTCTACTACAAGTTATGTGTTCACTCTTGGTTCAGGACCTATTACATGGGCTTGCAAGAAACAAAGTGTCATTTATCTTTCTTCAAAAGAAGCAGAGTATCGTGGTGACTTAGAAGCTAGTAAGGAAGTCATGTGGCTTCATCAGATCCTGTCAAAGTTTGGCTTTCAACAGCAACATCCGACTAGACTTTGGTGTGATAATCAAAGTTTCATTCAACTATGCAAAGATCCAGTCCAACATCAGCGTAGCAAACACATTGAACTGCACATGCACTTCATCAGAAAGCTCATTCATGACCATGTTCTTGAAGTGCAATATTGTTCAACAGATGATCAAGTTGCAGACATATTTACAAAGGCTCTCACAGAGGTGAAGTTTACTAAACTTCAATTTATGGTTGGAGTTCAGGAAGTTGTCACTAAGGGGGGATAGGCCCTAATGCCTCCTTCCTTCTCCTATTGTGTCATATTTATACATCCTTCAATCCTATCCCAAGTTGTTCTTAAGGGGGGGTGTTAGGATATTCTAACACATAGGAAATAGTTAAGTATAACTTGGTCTAGTGTAGGGTTAGGTAAAGTGTGTTTCTTTACTATGTACTTTTGTAACTTACAATCCGAAAGTCATGATATGTTCTAGACATGAAGTGATCCAACGGTTCATTCTCTCCTCGGTATTACCGACACTTGAACCGTGGCTTAACACCTGATTGGTCCATGATCTCTATTTAAAGAGCATGGAGGGTCATTTGTAGGGTAACCGTTCATGGGAGAAGCTTATGTAAATTTTCATTATTTTATTCATAAAATTCCTGAAGTGGTCGCATTGGATCAGGCCGTGGACTGTTTCCCTCTTTAAGGGTTTTAACCATGTCAAGGATACTAGTGTATTGATCTGTCATCTATTTGCGAGCGGTGTCATTTGGTGTTCTGTCTAAGGAACTTATCCTGTAAATTCCTACACATTTTTTTTATCGAGGTGAACTTAGGGTCTTAAAAGTAGCCTCTTTAATCCTTCAAAACTTTTGAATTGAGATTTAGGGGTTAATTATTCCTTCTATAGTAACACTCCTTTGGACTTATATTTATTTCCTTTATTTTTATAAATAACCCCAAATTTCTCCCTTGCTAATACTTAATAACTTATAAAATCTTTTATACATATTTTTTTAAAACCTTTCAATATTTTATAGAATGGTCCCCTTTACTTCATGCATTTGATATAATTTCCCCTTTCCTTTTCTCAGCATATAACGACTATATACTTTTATAATTTGTTTAATAGAAGGAATTGTTGATCTGATAACTTGTTTGTTTTACCTCAAACCCTTATTTAACATATAATCAAATTTAAATCAAACAACTCCTTTTCCCAACAGTGTATCGTTATGTTTGTTTCAATATCTACCTTTTTTTACATTTTTTTTTAAATCAAGGTCATAGATTTTAAAACTTTTTCATGACATAAATCATGACAACACTCAATAAAAAATAGGGTCATCTTGATGATTCACAAGTGCATTGGCTCAATTGTGATTTCAGCACAAAACGGTACAGCGATTATGGTGTCAGAAAATTTCTTGGTGATTGGTCTTGGTCGCTTGGAGTTCATGCACAAGGCAGACTAGTCGATGGAGGCTAACAGTGGTTGTTTCCAGTCACTAGAATTTGTCAGGTGGTTGTGATGCTTGTTGAATAATATGGTGGTTGGGTCAGTTTCGACAGCAGTGGTGGTTGCAGGGAAAACAATGGTAGAGCGGGTGCAGCGGTGGGGGCTGCTGTGTCGGTGGGAGTCGTGGAAATTGTTGGAGGGACGCAGCAGTTGGCGATGGCAAAATTGTATGATGTGCGTTCAAGACTAGCTTAAATGGCAACCTGATGAGGCTCTATAATTCAATTGACTGGGTAAGATTTGATTTGTTGTCCAGGTTGTTCCGCTGGTAACAATTTTGACACCAAATTTTTATTTTTTAATAACAATTTGATATTGTCGTTGGATAATGGTTGTAGGTTATACTTCCAACAGGTTGCACTATTTGCACAGGATTGGATTGTAATTGGTGGTAGTCGTGGATCTGTAGAGACTGCTCGGAGACCGTGGTTATTTGATGAAAACTATGACAACATTGACAAATTGCAGCTCGTGGCTTGCTATTGGACAGCTGCCAAATAATTATTATTTTTTTAATCTTTTTCATATAATTCTTTATATATATAGTTTTTATATAATTTTTTTTTAATATTATTTCTTCTCACTTTTTTATTTTACTTTTTTAACCCGCTTTTTTTTAATATATATGATTTTTATAACTTTTTTTTACAATTTATTTTTTTCTTATTTTTTCCTTTTTATAATAAAAAAGTTAAATATAAATATTCTTTTTTTGTATTCGAATTTTATTTTTCTTTTTCCAATGGCCAAAGGCTTAAGGATGAAACCTGCGAAATGAATAAACTCCAAATTTGTAGCAAAACACTTGAACTATGACAACATGGTTGATGAACTTCGATGGCCAAAGACCGTTGGGTCAGAATGGCTTTGTGCAGCGGTTGAGCGGCCAAAGGATCGAATAGCTCTGATACCAAATGGAACGAACAAAGTTCGTTCTTCAAGTTAAATACTCCAAAAGACTTGGAATATGTAGATCTCCATTTAGGATACAAGAATGTATATTAAAATGTATGAATAAGAACAATGTTATTACAACTAAGGGTTTTGAATATATACCCATGAAGATACCCTTTCACAAATGATCATGTCCATAGGGACATGCATTTTCATTATTAACTACTAGTTAATTAATCATTACTTATAATTATTATTGTTTACATTATTTATATTATTTTTTATATATTTATACATAACAATATTTGGGCATGGAGAAGACCTTGTAGAGGTATTCTTACTTCCAAAAGTCTACTACAGCAACTACAACCAGCAGGGCTCAGCTCACGTTCAAATTCTCTTAACATGAAGTTTTATTTATGTGATTCAATGTGGAATTGAAGTGTTCACATGCTATTTTTAGTTCATTTCAGTTGAAGCATGTCATATTTGTAGGAGATGCTTTGAGTTTTTGTTGTTTGTGAGAGTTCTTTGTAGAAGAACATTACCTTGTAGGGGTGATAGCCATATATTTACCTGCAATCAATTTTTATGTACTTCTTTTGATATTGAAATATGAGTGATTTAGTCATGTTGACAAGCTCGAAGAAGTAGCCTAGGAGGGGTGAAGTCCGTCAAAAAACATTTTTTCTTGCTCTTCATTATGCCTGCATGGATTATGTGTTGTTATGTTCATTATGTTATGTTGGCTTGTTGGGGCCTGACCCAGGTTCAGAAATGATTTAGCAAAACAAATCCCGAAACTACTGGCCCTTTCGGCAACAGTCCACGGTGCGCGAACTGAGGTCTCACTCGAGGTAGTATGGGAGGGTGATGGAACCAGGTTTTCGCACCCTAGGGATGTCTTGATGACGTCTAGGAAGTTCACGAACCGAACCCGTGTGCTTGCGCTGCTCCGCGCAGCTATCTGTCCTTCGCAACTTGTGCAACTACTTCCGCGCAGCTCTGTAAAGAGCACGAAGAGGTGCTATCTAGATCCTTTATCCTTACTGTGCTATTATTATAGATCTTGACTTAATTTTGTGTACCCAATACTCTCATTAACCATTCAACATTCATAACAAGTGAATGAAATCATAAAACTGTAAAGAGATGCATAAATACAACAGAAGCATAAACACACAGTATTTCAGAATCAACTTGTCTTTTATTAATCCTTTGTTCAAGTACAATCCCAACTGCACCCTACGCACTCAGCTGCAGAGCCTCTTCCTACCACTATAACCCAAGACTCGAACTTACAGACTCAAAGCTAATTCATCATCCAAAAGAACATGCTATTTCTCCAAAACTAAGACTGCCTTTACACTTAGAGCCTCGCTCTATTTATACAATCCCATGGTCCACGAACCATGGGTAGGCCGACCTTACAACATATTAATTTATATTTTCAAGGGAGGACAACCCTTTGACTTGACCATTTACTTAGCGCTCCATGCCCGCATTTTGCGGGGTCTTTACATTACACTTGACCAAAATCCGGGCTTCCAGCCCCAAAAACCTGCTATGGGGGGATCCGCTACCCAACAGGCCCCCAACACAATCATCGTGACTCATCCTGAGTCACTCTGCTGGCGCGACGATCTTCACGCAAAGTCCATCCACCTGTGCCTGTGCTACGTGAAGATCCATAGCGCACTGCTCTGCCGTCCGCTAGATCTGTTATGCTCGCTCGGCCGAATGCTCAGTGTCAGGGTCAAATCCTTGTCTCAGGTCACACATCACTTTCATTTTCATGAGTTTTCCTTCAATTTTGGTCGTAATGAGGAAGGTCTCATCAATCCAAGGCTGGACGTGTGCTTCAAGTACTACCTCTTTTTGGCACGTTGCGTCCACTTGCTCCTTCAATGCCTTTTCATGTTGTAACCTCACGAGCCACTGAGTTAGGACCACTGTCTGCACTGTCCCGTGCACGCTACCATATTGTATTTGAAGCTCCAGCACCTCTATTTCCAACCACTGTATAATGGGATCCTCCTGTAAGGTTGTGAGGACCCAGAAAGTTTCTTCCAACAACATGGTGTAGCTCTGCACTGCCTGTTCAATTTCTTCCAACCCTTTTCATATATTGTCTGCACGCTGATCTCGACCTTCTAGGGGCGTGGAGAGCTGCGTTTTTAATCGTAGTTTAGTCATTTGTAGGTTGAGGTCTAGCTGGATCCTCGTAGCTTCCTCCTTTGCCTCGCGGAATCCAAGGGCCAATTTGTGGATCTGCATTCCTATTGGCAAATCTATCGCAATTTCCAGTTCTGGGACGCGATGACATGCTTCCTCTACAATCTGCTCCAACTGCTGGTTCTGAGCCACTGATTCATCATGTTGTAGGCTAAGTTGTTCAATGTTGATTCATTTTTCACTTAGCATTTGCACTACGCGTCCCTCCCTAGCATGGAGTTCTGTCATTGCTCCATCCTGTAGCTGGTATAAAATATCCTGCGGAAGGGCAGCCAAGTTTAGGCCGAGTCCCTTGATCCATCCTACCATGGCTCTATCCTCCATGTTGTCCGCTATCAGTGCTCCTTCTAGTAGCGCGACAGTGTTGGCCATTTTGGCCCGCAACAACTACTTTGTTGCCGATGCTCCCATGGCATCATAGACGGCTACCGTTCCTTCTTGTGGGAGTCGCACCTGAAGTCCCTGCAGTTGTGCCCTGAGTGCCCCCAACACATTCTGTTGCTCTGTCATTGCTTCTTGGAGCACCTCCCTAGTGACCTCGCGAACTGTGTCGCCAATGTCATATAGATCACCCTCTGTCAGTGTAATAGGCTCCCCATCCAATTTGGAAGCCTTGGTCTTCTTCCATGGCCCTGTTCGTTCCATCCCGCGTGACCGTTTCAATTGTGTAGAGGTGGTGCTTGGGTCCGCACCTTCTGCCATATCGTCTATCCCATGTCCTGTGGTCAGGTCCGGTCCTCCTTCCTCCTGTGTCATGGTGGCCCCAACTGCTGTTGTTTTTTCGACGGCCGTGGTCTGCTCTGTGGCAACCTTTGCTGCCTCGCGGGGAGCACTTACCTCCTCAACTAACTACTCGTTCCACTTCTGTTGTGCGAGTAGCTTGGTGGCATCCTTCTGTCTTTGTGACGCTGCCTCATCGTGCATTTCCAGATCCGGGGCATGCCATTGGGTGGCCATGAGTCGAGTACCGTGAAAATAGCATCGTCAATTGCAATGAATGGGAGTTTGGTCCAGTTCTGCTTCGGATCCTTCTGCGCCTTGATATACACATTGTGCATATCCGCCTTAAAGTCTGCAAAGCTCCACAAATTGTCATATACTGTGGGGGATAGGCGTGATCGTTTGTAGATCCACATCCCTACACACGCCTCCATGAGTATCCAGAAGATCTTGATCTCACGGATGCAGGTAGCATGCCTTGTCACCTAGAGTGATGTGTATTTCGCTGCCTCTAGAAAATCCTGGTCAAGGGGAGGAAACTGATTGTCCTCCGGCAATTCCCCTGCAGCCAACAAGATGGATAAGAGCAACCATGCGTAGTGGAAGGTCTTACCCTTCTCCTGAGTCTCCTTGCAGTTCATCAGGAACTCCTTGCAGAGGAACTGCGCCTAGTTGAACTATACCCCTCGACGCATTGTTCGGCTAGTGCAATGACCGTTGCTGGTACCTCATTGCCGCGGCATTTTCTCATCACTTTACTTGCCAACAGCTAAGTGGCTACATGCACCCCTTTGTCTTGAATTCTAGTAATCACATAGTCCCTCTGCTTCTTCTCTAACTTGTATTTCTTCTTAATGGCTTCTGCGAGAGCCAAGTCTCTGCTTTGGCCAGCTATTTCCGTGGGGTCCCTTCCCTTACAAGGAAGGTTTGAAATCCTATGAATCAGCTCCGCCATAACGGGAATCGGCTCCTCTAGCCACAAGCACCCCTCATGCACTAGGCAAAGCAGTTGCCTAATGACGAATATCATGATTAGTGCCTAGTGAATATGCGAAATCCATAGTAGGTGGAGTAGCCCAGCCTCCTCCACCCCGCACAGCCATTTCTGTGGCTACAGTGCTATAACTACCCCCTCCTTGCTTTGTTTCATGAGTTGGCTAGTCTCCAAATGTGCGAAATTTTCAATGTCCGTGAGGTCCCAATATTCAAATTTCATCGTTGGTACGCAGCCCAGGACTGAACCCTTAAATAGAATTCCATCTGGGAGGAGTGGGGTTTCGAGTGCGTTCTTAATGGTATCCACGTCCTTGGGTACTTTTGCTTTCCCTTTCCGTGGGGGGACATATTTGGGCAGTTTTGCTGCAGCGCGCACTGGCTGAATGTCTTCCTCCACTTCTTCATCTGGTTCAATCTCTTCTACAAAGGCCTGAAGATCCTCCTCCTCATCATCTGTCTCAATATTAACTGTCTTTCCCTTATCTTCCATAGTCAGTTTACCGAACCACAGATTTTGCGGAGACATACGGACCGGTCCTGCTACCTATGGATCCTTTTTGGGCCTCGGCATCCGAGGCGATTTAGGGATTTCTGGTGCATCCCCTATCAGTGGCATAGAGCTCTGTGTGGCTCCCTTGGTTGTTGACATCATTCTGATTAGGGAATCCTGTGTCTCCTTCGGCAATGTTTCAAACCATGGACTTGCTCTCATAGCCTCTAAATTCGTTAGGTTCATACCCAATTGATAGCGCAATAATTGAATTCTCAAAACGCCAAGGGTTGTTCGGTGGAGAGCCACCTATGATTTATAGGCCCTTTTGAATTCAAATTCAACCATTCCCCCCATATTTGGCTCATTAATGCAAGATTGGCGGTAGATAGTCCCAAGTCTAGTTCTGAATTTGTGTCTTAACTGCCCATCCTCTGCTCCTCCTTGCCTTAAATTGGACATCATGTCATGAACAGTGACACCAACGATCACTTCCCAGCCTACCTACGTGGCAGCGCAGCCCCTTGTGCGCATACGTGACCCGTGCATCATACTAATCCTGTGCGCAATATCCGTGTCACGGAACTCCCATACAAACTCTTTTATAGTCTCGTGCTCTCTTTCAACTGCTTGGAGTGTTGAGACTATGCTTCCTACGGATAGTCAGGTGGTCGCACCACTGGTGCGAGGCTTCAAGTCACCTTCCAACCCGGTCTACGGGCCTTCCTTAGTTACCCTTGTGCCAGTCAGCGCCTCGCATTCTTCCTTATGCGGTGTGCTTCCTTGGTTACTTTGTCTGATAAGGTGCGGTCGTAGCCATGGTAGTATAGCCAGAAATTCTCGGCGACAATCTTCTAGTGCGGTGGTAGGGTTGCCCATACGTTGTCTTGTCCTTCTGTCGATGCGTAATGCTTGCGCAATTTTGGTTTCCATTTTTCTGATATCCACGTCCATTAACATGTTGTTCTGCTTCAGTCGTACTAGATCTTCTTCAAGTTCACAAAGCTCAAGGTTCCCTCATAGAATGGCTTCTTGAATCTACATATGTTCGTCCTCACGCGACTGCGTAATCTCTTCGCTCTGGTCCTCGCACGTTGTCCCAATTATGCGAGTTATTGCGTCAGGATTCTTTTCCAATGCTACAGCCTAGACTCTTCTCGTCATCTTCGGAATCATTCCCGCACTCAGGTTCTTGTGCATGGCCCTATAGGCCCATCGGACCACTAGTATGCATAGGTCCCAATCAATTTGTTCCGCCTCGTAAACTATGTTCATGATTCTGCATAGCTTTTTGAATGCTCCGACGTGGAATATTTGTGGTGTGTGTCGCTTTTCCTACTGCCGCATTTGGTTCTGATTTTCGATCCTTAGTTTGGGATGTGCTTTCATATCACATGTCTGCACCCATCGACACAGGTGGGCGTGCAAGCTGCTTCGTCCTAGCTGCCCAACTCTTGTTCGATGCTAGGGGCTTCCAAATTGTAAACGCATCTGCCTCCTACATTCACGCCAGTTTACAATGGTCTTCCGATGTGTATTCCACCATCGTGCAGGTGTTGCACGCAGTGCCCATTCCATCGCACCATACTACTATTGTTCCGGTACTGCGCTTTCAAATTTGTCCAGGAATTCATCCACCGCTATCACCCCATCATATGTTGGCAGTTCCCTTGCCTCTTTCGTCACGCAATGCAGTGATCTAATCATCATATTACAATTCAGCATTGTCACTTCGTGCAACCGATTTTGCCAGCATTCTACTTCTTCATTTGAATCCGAGGTATAGGAACTGTCGCGCTCCCATGAGATTCTCCCATCTGTAGTCAGGTTCACCCAATCCTAGTCTCGCGCAGTTATTTGGTAAATAAAATCCATCTCATTCTCACTTTCATCGTCACGCACTGGTTCGGTGTAGCGCTCCTTCAGCTGGGTCTAGCGGGACTACTACACGTAGGGACTTTTTCTCGAAGATCATCTTCCACTTCTTCAGATTGATAACTCCATTCATATCGGTGGCCCAATCTATTCCTAGCAACGCGGGATAAGGATTGTTTTCATCAACAATCTCTATTACTTCAATGTATGTCTGTGTGCTCGCACCTTCGATATCAACTGTTACCCCTTGCAACCTCCCCATGGGAAAAATCTTCTATTGGTTCACCATTCATAATTGAATGGGGGACCATTATAACGTGGGCCTGCCCATGCATTCCCATGTCTACTTCAGTAATACATTCACGTCTGAACCCAAGTCTAGGATTACCTAATCCATTTCATATTCGACAATCTGTGTCATCAATCTCATTTCCCTCCTAGTGCGCAATGCATGCTTTCCCAGTTTCCAAACTATGCGCAGTTCCCCTGACCCTGTGCACCTGGTGGTCAACTCTTGTAGTCCCTTAACTACCTTATTGTCACACAGGAGTTTCATTCATGTCTCTAAAAAGGTAGTAAGCATAGAAGGATCCATTCCTGGCTCTGGTTGATCCTTACTACCTGAAGTAGAGGCCTCCGCGAAGCTCTTCTTAGCTTCCATAAATCTCCTTTGCGCATTCTAGGTCAAACTCAGGTTCCTTTGTAGGAGCTTTGCGAACCCATGTATCTTCCTCAGGATGTTTCCCCTTATCTTCCCCTGTGATCACACCACTTTTGAGCATCATGTTCACATTTGGGTCTTCTTCGCGTGGTTCATATCTCATCATTTGGATATTTTGAGTCGGAGGAGGCTGGAGTACCCCTTTCTCATACATCTGTGTGATCAACATAGGACAATCTACCATTTCATGATCAAACTGAGCACAGTATGAATAGGATACTCTCATTGGGTTGGTACAATCGCAGGTGTAGTGCCCTGGTCCTCCGCAATTGTAACAAATTAACTATCTGCGTCCCCTTCCTGCTCCCATTCCTCCTCGTCCTCGACCTCGCCCCTGAAATCCAACGCGCGGCATCCCCACGACTGGGTCGACGCCTCTCGTTTCTGTTTGCATTCTATAGGTTGGGGTTTGATCCATCAGTAACTCGTAGCTGCGAAAAGTACACTCGTCATGGCCCACCGATCTACAAAAATTACAAAACAGTTGTTGGGGTGCCGGTGTATACTTCTGCAACAAATGAAAGTTATCCGTCGTGTGTTTTCCTCCATTCTGACGGATCACGCACCATAGCGCGGGTGTCACACTTGGCCCTGCCTGTGCCTCTGGTCTCAATGACATTAGTCCCCCTCCTGCCAAGTTGTTCACAAATATTGGACAATGATCCTTGTCGTGGCCCTTGCCTTTTCATTTTATGCACCACACTTCCTCACGCACCTTTGGCTGCAGTGCCCTATCTTGTTTCAAGCTCTGTATTTCCAGGCAGAGATTTTGTAGTTGCGTGTGGATTTTTTGAACTCCCAACCCTAGATCTTGTATCGGTGTTTCATGCAACCTCATTGCCATTTCCAACGCTTTGGCCTAAGTTGAAAGCTTCTGTTGTGACAACGCCGTCCTCAGGTGTGGTGTCAAATATGCCACAAACCATGCGTGGTGTTGTGCATTCGTTATCGTCATATTAGCCTCACAGATCGTACTCTTCAATCACTGATCTAGATCTCAAGGGGTCTCACCTAGAAGCATCACGATCTCTTTAAATCTGATGATTGACTGTGTCTCTGATTTCAGCCAGCTAAATTCTCTGTTCAGTGCATTCTGGATCTCTGCTATTCCTACATTTGGGTGATCAATAGAGTGCTTGATATACCATGTCAACGTGTGATCCTACAGCACACTCCCTAATGTAGCCTTCTTAATGTTGTCATCCGTGACCCCTTACGCTTCCCACACTGCTCTTACCACGAACCAAAACTGGTCTGGATCCTCATTCCCTACTCCTTTGAATACGAGTAGCTTGATCATGTTTTCCATGCTGAATTGCGGGGTTAGTGGGGGTGGAGTGGGTGGAGATGGAGGTGAATGAGTGACGCGAGTGGTGGCATGAGTGGAGGTGGTAACTTTAGAATGCGCTGCCTTATCAAACTGACCTCACTTCTCAGAGAGACCTGAGCGAGCTCTTCCTCGCTCTCTCACGAAGGTGAAATCAAGGGACTATTTCCTACTTCCCCGCTACCTTTGTAGATCTTTCCGCTTCGCATCGTTCCAAACATTAATGTATTCGCATAACCCGCTTTTCACATAATAGCATATTAATCCAGGTATTGAATGATTTAATGTACTTACCTCATGGTCCCTTGAGGAAACGTCTTTCTACTTCACTATAGCTCACGGTCGTTTCTATCGCAAATTCAGTGATAAACCCCCCTATTATGCAGTCGAGCCAATGGTCCACAGCTTGCGCAATCTTATCTTCTGATGCCTTTAGTCTGTGCACTAATTCCGGAGTCCACACTATCAGTTGGTCGAGCTTTCACCTTCCCTGGTTGTTGGCTAATCTCGCGATCCACTCATATAGTTCAGAAGGAAAGGACACGAAGAAGATCTCATGGATTTCTGTATATATGTAGCGATCCAGCCACCTTTTCTCGGATACCTGCAGAGTCTTGTTTTCCTATGTCACGAACTCGTGAATCTTCTTATCCAACCACTCTTCAATTTCCTTCTTTGTTTGGTTCCAGTGGCATGACATCAGAAATCCCTTAGGCAGATCCTGGTCCCAACAACGGAACCATTTTTTGGCTTGTTGGGGCCTAACCTAGGTTCAGAAGTGATTTAGCCAAACAAATCCTGAAACTACCGGCCCTTTCAGCAACAGTCCACGGTGCGCAGATTGAGGTCTCACCCGAGGTAGTATGGGAGGGTGATGGAACCATGTTTCTGCACCCTAGGGATGTCTTGATGACATCTAGGAAGTTTTCGAACCGAACCCGTGCCCTTGCGCTGCTCCGCGCAACTGTTTGTCCTTCACAACTTGTGCAACTACTTTAGCGCAGCTCAGTAAAGAGCACGAAGAGGTGCTGTCTAGATCCTTTATCCTTACTGTGCTATTATTATAGATCTTGACTTAATTGTGTGTACCCAATACTCTCATTAACCATTCAACATTCATAACAAGTGCACGAAATCATAAAACTATAAAGAGATGCATAAATACAACAGAAGCATAAACACATAGTATTTCAGAATCAACTTATCTTTTATTAATCCTCTGTTCAAGTATAATCCCAACTCCACCCTGCGCACTTAGCTACAGGGATCCATGCACACACCTGCGGACTCTATCAGGCCTCATCACACTCAGATGTGGAGCCTCTTCCAACCACTACAACCCAAGACTTGGACTTACAAACTCAGAGCTAATTCATCATCCAAATGAACATGTTATTTCTCCAAAACTAAGACTGCCTTAACACTTAAAGCCTCGCTCTATTTATACAATCCCATGGTCCACAGACCATGGGTAGGCTGACCTTACAACATATTAATTTATATTTTTAAGGGCAAACAACGCTTTGACTTGACCATTTACTTCGCACTCCACGCCCGCATTTCGCGGGGTATTTACATTACACTTGACCAAAATATGGGCTTCCAGCCCCGAAAACCCACTATGGGGGGATCTTTTGCCCAACATGTTAAGCTACATATGAATACTAATTCATGACTTGAAGAGATATTGGAAACCTATTTGTTTCAAGACCCATTTTTACCTTGCAAAGCATTGACACGCTCCTAATTTTATTTTTAATTAATTTTGGAAAAGAGGAAGAAACCACCTAATCCAATTTTAGATCATTCATGAGGCTCTAAAAAGTGGATGGAGCATTACAGAGACCAAATGGCATGATCAGGAATTCATAATGGCCTTCATGAGTTCGGAAGGTTGTCTTGGTAATGTCAACTTCCTTCATGCGCATTTGGTGATAGCCCTAGCGGAGGTCTATCTTGGTAAAGAATTTAGCACCATGTAGTTCATCAAGTAGATCATCAACTACTGGAATAGGAAATGTGTCCTTGATAGTGATCTTGTTAAAGGACCTAAAGTCGAGACACATGTGTCTTTTTCCATCTTTCTTTAGAACCATGACCACTAGAGATGAATAAGGGTTTGTGCTAGGATGAATAACAGTATCTTCGAGGAGTTCCTTGATGATTTTTTCAATTCCATTCTTTTGTGAAAATGGACATCTATATGGGCAGACATTTTGTTGCTGGGCACCCAAGACCAAAGGGATGTTATGATCATGTTCACCTCTAGAGGGTGGGATCTCCTTAGGTTTGTCAAATACCTGCTAGTGGCAATCTAATACCTGTTGCGTATTTGGATGAATATGAGGCAGAGAGGATTCAATAGCCTGGATGGTGTTTGTTAGTGTCAGTATCTGCATACTTCCATCAGGGATCAAATCTGCCCTTTGGATTTTCATTTTAGGTGTCTCATACTAAATTTTTTTGGATCATTCCACTAGGTCATGTCAAAAGGGTCCACTGATGGTTGTCTTCTTCTCATAAAATCAAATTTTCCCTCATGAGGTACATTTGTTGACCCATCTCCATGTTGTATTCAGTTATGGTTTCAGTTATGTTATTTTTAGAGTCGAGACAGTTATGTTTCCATTAGGTCTTAGGGTTCATTTTCAAGGTCAAAAGCATAGTTTCAAGTGTAAATAAAGGGCAGCAAAGTTATAAGGATGACCAATAAACAAAGAGTGATTGCTAGTAAGTCATGGTTATTGAGAAAAGATCTTATTTCACTAATGTAAATTTCATCCCAAAAACATGTTTTTGAGATGAAAACAGAGTATTTTAGTTGATTTATATTTTTTGATGCAATTCAAGTCATTTCATGTAATAAGTGTTCCCAGTTGCCCCAATCATTTCTCCTTACTGCAAGAAAATGAAACCATTGAAAAAATTAGGATTGCCAAAGCATCATCCACCTATCAAGAGCACAAAAGGTTAGAAAGTAAAAAAGGAATTAAAGTGAGAATTTCAAAATGACAAAGAACTTTAGAAAGTGGGTATGCAAACTCATAAATTAAAGTCAATTCAAGTATAAAGCCTCTCAACGCACTCATGAAAGCCTCATTTGCACTCTATCACTCTCACAAATCCTTAGCAAAAGAAAATTGGTGATTTTTAGGTGAAATTGGGAAAAACAGAGCAAAAGGACGCATTCAGCAAGGTCGTTGTGCATTTAGCTTGGTCGCTGCGCTCCTGTAGTGGTCGCTGCGCGTTTTTCAAAATTTACAGTGTAATTTATAACTGTGTTGTGCTCCTGTAGATGTCACTGCGCCTTTGCCCTGGTTGATGCGTGTTCACCTGGAAGGAGACAAACATTCTAAAAACCCTTCCTCGCCACCAAGTTTCTAGGTTAATCATCATTCACTCCAGCAAATTAGGTTCGTGGAATAATTACTCACTCCTACCCTCCTTTGTTTTCCTACATAGGGTTTAAATTATTTGTTGTATTTCCTAAGATCTAACCCTAGACATTCATTCCCATCATCTCACAAGCACATTTCTTAATTTTCATCATTATTCCTCCCTCACTTAATGACTATTCCCTATCATCTCCCTCCTTCCACATATCCCTGTCTCCTCTTCATCATCTCTCCTCACATCATTCCACATTTCAAATACCCACAGTCCATTCTATCATTCCCCTAGGGTTTCAAAGGCAACGAATCATGGCAGAAGAAGAACACACAAGTCAGAGTGATGGAGAAAAACAACAGAGGAGGAAATATAAAAAAGGAGGTAAAATCATTAGATATGAACCAACCAATACTAGAGAGCTCATGGCATCTCCCATCACGGTCACAAGCTTTAAACATATGGGTTGTTTTGAGTTTTGTGAGAAGGTGGAAAGGACACAACATCATTCTAAATTGACCAGAAAGTTCATTTTCAACCTCCATGACAATCAAGCAACCTTGGAGGGTGTCACCTTTACCATATATTCTGCTATCATATCAGCTGCTACTGAGATCCCAGATGTTGGGGAAAAGTGGTTTAAACAGGAAAGTTTGGATTATTGCTATTATGAGCCATATCTTAGACCCAACCATAAGAATGAAAGGAGGATTTTTCCTTTCCCTTACCTCCTAGACGGATATGTTCCTATGATAAAAATCATCCTAAAGTACCTTACATGTGAGGGCAGGTTTTCTAGGCTCTATTCCTATCATATTCGGTTACTCGTCCATTTTACAAGAGTCAGAATGCTCAATCTGCCCTACTACCTTTACCGAGATATCAACAAGATTTCATACATTGCCCAAAGGAAAGATCATGATCATCAAATGCAAAGCATATTTCACCATTCTCTCATCAAAATGATAGTCCTACACCACCTTGATAAGCTTAACATTGCATGGGACACTTTCATATCCAATGAGGTTTTCACAGTCCCACCTATTAAGCCTGGCCAAGAGGCCCCTTCATCCTCTCATCCACCCACCTCCATTCCTCCACCTCAGCCTATACATAATTCATCTTCATCGCATGAGTCAGCCACACCATCACTTCCATCATCATCATTTCATCAGCCTATTCATTCACCTGGCAGAGATAAAGGAACAGAGCAGGAGCACATTGAACATGGTGAGAGCAACAAGCCCAAAAGGGTTGTTTTAGGTACCTTGGAACATACCTATCAGAGAGGGCATAGGCAAGTGTTTTCCCCACTAATTGTGAGAGGGGCCTTGCCTTCTTCATCGACAAAGCAGGTACAGAAGGGTAAGGAAAAATTTGTAGAGGCAAAGGTCCAGCAACAGGAGGAAGACCTCCATGAGATAGAGCATGAGTTTTAGTTAGTTGAGTTAGATGAACATGATGATAGTAAAAGCATATATATTGTCATCAAGGAGAAGAATGCACTCATAGGAGAGCTCAAATTCAACTTTCAAAGGGCCAAATGGATCATTTCCTACTATGAGCGAGAAAATAGGCAGTTTGAGGTAGAAAATGATCTCATGGAGATTCAACTCAGGAAGGAAAAGAGAGAGGCTAAAAAGGAAAAGGCCTTACTTGATGAGGCATATGGGTAGTATGGTGATCCACTTGATGAAAAGGTGCCAAGAAGAAGGCCAAGGACTAGAGGCCTAAAAAGAGCCTTGGAGCAGGAAAGGAAAGGGGAGGAAGAAATGGCCAATCAGCTCACCTTGAATGAGAAATTTGCCAAGATGGTAAATGAAAACCGAGAATATTGGCTTGAGAAAGTAAATGATCATCTGGAGAACCTCCCAGGCAAGGCCAAGAAGGATAATGATATTCAAAGAAGGATGGCAAAGCACTATGCTATGAGAGACAAAATTGCAAGAGCCAAGCTCAAAAGAGCTCATACAAAAATTGAGGCATTGACCAAGCAAGAGGAGAAAAAGAGGTTGGATATCCTTTCCGAGGCATCACTCCATGCCTCAAACATATAGCCATCTATCATCCCACCAATTTTGGCCATTTTTGAACAATTTAAGAAAGATGGGTTTTGCTTTGTTTTTTGAAGAAATTTTGGCACAGTCAGCATGGTCAAATGCGCAGCACCTAGGACGCTGCGCTTTTTTTGGGGCATCCAATGAGAAAATGGTCAACATTTTTGGATTCAGAATGATGAGGACATGCACCTTGTACTTTTTCTAAGAATTTGGAGCAAAACTAGTCATCCAAATGGGTCAAAAACTACCAAAAAATCACCTTTCTGCCTTTTTTTGGCTTGGTCGTTGCACGTTTGAGCAGTCTTGGGATATTGTAATTTTGGAGGGGTAAATGAAGCCCATTTTGAAAACCAAGGGAATTTTTGGAAACTAGACAAGATAATATTTCTAATGAGCTATCTTGGGCTAGATTTGGACATCGGGAAGGCAGTCAAAAGTCAGCTTGAAGAGGACAATGTGCATTTGACCAGGGTCGCTGCACATTTACTAGGGTCACTGCACATTTGACAGTTTTCCATAATTTTCGCTGTTTCATTCCAGATTGACTTTTATCCATGGGAAACTCAATTTTTACCTATTTAATTGATCTAGATGATGTAATTATCATTTTTTTTCTTTTACCTAGGGTAGATACATCAGTTATATGGCCTATGTGGCATGTAATGAATCAATCTGCAAGAGTGAGGGATGAGTCACTTTGACCACCCGACACTCCAGCTATCAATTTAGACTTTCTTGCAACTACTCCTCCACTCATGGATTCGACCCCTGAGCCTAGGATGAGTTGTTTATTGACCTATATTATGTATTTTGTTAGTCATTTTACAAGTTGGACTCAGCTGGATGCTTATGCTTTGAGTAGACATCATTTTGTATCAGTTTTAGTAGGAGATTAATGAAAAATTGCAGCTATTTCTTTGGGATCCTTGTCATATGATGTTCAGTTCAGTTTTCTCTATTGTGATCATATGTTAAAATGTTTTTTTACTTCACCAATCATTTCATTGCTTTTAAGTGGATGTTTTCAAGTTGATAGGCAGAACCCATAATATTTATGCTCTGTTCTGGGAAAATATTCACAGTTTATGTTTTCTTCAGTTTAATAAGGATCCATGTTGCTCACATGCTCTTTCTAGCTTCTCATATGTCTTGAATCACCTAACCTATCAAAACCCTAGAGTACTGAACCTTGTGCCTACCTTGCCCCATCGAACACCCCGCAATTTTGACCTAATTTTCTTGCCCTAACTGTCTGGCTCCTCCTGATCCAGCAAAACCCTTCAAAATAAAATGAAGCCTTGTGCTACTATACCTAGCCTAATATCATTTTCTTGATCCAGTCATCTTGGCTGATGATGAGTTTTAGAATTTAATAGGCTGAATTGGAAAGTTGTAAAGTAATATATTAAATTTCAAAATTAGACATATTGGCTTCCCAAAAGTACACCAAATCCAATCCAGATCCGAATCCTCCAACCATTGTCAGTGATCCTCATAAAATTGGGTGAAATCTAAGAAAGCTGTAGAGAAATCTAGTTAGGTTGGAGAACAATCAAGTGAGGTTTTCATTCCTTAAGTTAATTCACTCCCGAGAAGGTTAGACACTTTGCAAGACATTGAGTTTGATATTAATTTTGAGCAAAGTTTATTCCACAGCAAATATTTAAGTTGGATTGATGAGACAGTTGTTGATTCCTCTATATATCTTTACAACCTCGTTCAAGACTTGTTTTCACACAATAAATCAGGGTCACAACTTATTCATACTCTTGATCATTTGTAGAACCTCGCTTCAAACTTAAACACTTGGGTGCAAAATAAGACTCATAGGCCATCTGTTGATTCCGAAATACTTCCTTTGCATCTAATACTACTCAAAATATCTCTCACCCTCCGTCTTCCTCTTCACAGATTGTTCACACCACCCAAGCTATCGTTAATCCCCATTTGAGTATACCGAATATCCCAATCCTTGTCTTAAATCCACCACTTCCCCCACCTCCATTTATGGCTGCCCGATATGCACCCCTTGTTTTTCCTCAAAATCTTGGTGCCATGCCCCCTGATTATCAAACAAAAATACCTTTCTTCGATGGCACCCAAACCATTACAACTCAACAGTACGTAGACAAGATGAATGATTTCTTTGACCTCCATGAAGTTGAAATTGAAGATGTAATGATGAGGCTATTTGTACAAAGTTTTGGAGGAGAAGTTCAGAAATGGTTCAGAGCCCTACCAGCAGCTTCTATCACTACTCTACCCATTCTCCAGAGATAGTTTCTTGATCGGTGGGAGGTGAAGAAGAATCCCTTTCAGATTTTATCTGAATATGAGAACATCAAAAGAAATGTTGGTGAGAGTGTGCAATACTATTGTTTGAGATTTAATGCAGTGTACAATGTTATCCCTGTAAATATCAAACCACCAGAAGGATTGGCTTTCCTTAAGTTTCCATATGGATTTGATGTTGATATGGCATATCAGTTACGTGAACGTGATCCTACAACTCTAGAAGACGTGCAAAATAATGTTGTGAGCATAGAAGCAAACTTGCTAGCCAAAAGAGCAAGAATGAGATTAGAGAAAAGAGTGACCGTGAAGGAAGAAGCATGTTCTTCAGATGTGAAAATGGACACATTGATTCGAACAATGGAAAGGATGGTTGACTGGTTGTCCATCACAAACAGACCTGAAACGCAGATCCAAAATCCAAACTTTAGAGGGCAGCAGCAGCCCCAATTCTGAATCAAGCAAAGAGAGCAAAAAGCACCGGAACAACCAACGCAACAACAACAGCAAATCAAAACTCCCTTACAGCAGAATTATGTTCAAGGAGTGGAAGAAGAAGAGGAGGAAGATCTGGTAATTGAAACAAATCACTTCTTCACTGCAGATGGTATGCCTATATTTCTGACCGAAGATGAGGAGTATGCAGAAAGTTCCAACATTCTAAAGGATGAGGACTACATCTTAGCAAATGATGTTGTTTTGGAGGCTGAATCTGATGATTATCAGCGTGGTTACATGAATGCTTTGAGCGCACAACAGAGACAATATCCCTTGAGGAGCAAAGATGTACCGGTTAGTCCTATTCAGAAGAGGAAGGATGTTTAGTCAAAGAATGATCCCTCAAACAATCAAAAAATGGGAAAGGAGCTTGCTGATCAAAATCCCAGCAAGGTAAATCAGCCATCAACAAGTACAGCTGCAGAAGAGAAAGACAATCAGAAAAAGGATAGTGCAATGAAGCAGCAAATAGATAAGAGGAACATTGGTGTCAAAGAGGTAGAAAAAGTGTCATAGTTTAATTTAGAAAGTGAAATTGCTAAATTGAAAGTGTCCATTCCTTTTACTGAGCTTGTTAAGAATAGCAATTACAAAAATCATGTTTCTAGAATACTGCAAATTGATCCTTTGTCCGACATGGTGAATGTTGAGGATGATCATCCTGAACTTATTTTTGGTCCAACTATAGAAGGTTAGCTAGAAGATAGAGAAGTCCTACCCTTTTATTTGAGTCTTAGACTGCGTGAGTATATTCTTAGTAATGCTATGCTTGATTCTAGAGCTTCCCACAATTTGATGCCCAAGGTTATCATGGAAAAGTTGGGCCTAGATATCACCCAAAATTATCATGATTTGTATTCATTTGATTCTGATAGAGTTCACTGCATTGGTCTCATCAAAGATTTGGTGGTTTCCTTAGATCAAATCCCAGCCAAGAATGTCTTGATGGACGTGGTAGTAGCTGATATACCATCTTTATTTGGTATGATGTTGTCTAGATCGTGGGGAGCCAAACTCAAATGCACTTTACAACTTGACTTCTCTTATGCTACAATCCCTATTTTCAGTCAATTGAGGAAGTTATACCTGGAAAAGAAGATGAAATATATGATCACTAGTAAAGAGAAGCCCATAAATCATCCAATAAATGTTGTACATATAGATTTAGAGTCTTTTGTTTTGTACAATGATAGTGGATTGAATTATGTAGATATTCAGCTCATAGAAGTAGATGATGTACCAGAAATTTCAGAAAATTTTAGAGCAGTTCTTAATCAAGAAAAAGAAAAAATGGCAATTCCTTCTGAGCAGCCTCCACAGGAGCAGAAAGTCAGTGAAGAACAAAAAAATGAAGCAACCAACAAAGTTAAGATTGAAACAAAAGCAGAATTCCAACATTTGGAAGACAAAGATGGCCTTTGGAGCATGGACTTCGATGGTGCTTTGGGTAAAGACAGTGCAAGTATTGGAATTTGGATTTGAAGTCCTGTTTTTCAACCAGCAAAAGTTCCAAGTAGTGTTAGAGTGTGTTCTTATAAATTAGCTTTTGATTGCTCTAATAATGAAGCGGAGTACAAGTCATTGGTTATAGGTCTAAAGATTTTGAAGAAGTTGGGTGCGAAAAGGATTTCTGTTTATGGTGATTCAGAGCTAGTGATTAAACAAGTCAAAGGAGAATATCAAGCGAAGCATCCGTGGATGAGATCTTATAGGAACGCAGTCCTGGATATCTTGAAAATGTTTCCAGAATACACATTGACAGTGATGCCGAGAAGTCAAAACATCATTGCTGATTCACTTGCTACAACAGTGAGCAACCTGAAAATTCCAATGAATTATAGCAATAAATTTGAAATTCATGTCAAACATATACCTATTGTTCCTGATAATTTGAGATATTGGCAAGTTTTCTAGGATGACAATGAAATTAATTCCTTTTTGTAGAATGAAGGAAAGTTTAAGAATGCTTTCATTGATGATGTTAGTGATTCTGATGAACAAGATATTGCGGTAAATCAGATGGAGGTTTTACAACCGAAGGATAATGTTATTCCTAGAGGTCTTATACTTTTAGAGGAGTTGTTTGATCAAGATGATGTGGTGAGAAAACCAAACTTGGTTCCTACTAACAAAGGAGTTGAAGATGTAAACATTGGAACCGCGAACCACCACAAGATTTGTTAAGCTATAAAAAACATTATCTCCCGAATCAAAGGTTAAGTATGTTAAGTTGCTTTCTTAATTTTCTGATGTTTTTGCATGGGATTACTCAGATCCGAAAGTATATGACAAGAACATCATTCAGCATACCATTCCTATCAAGCCGAATCAAAAACCCTTTAGATAAGAGTTGAGGAGGATCAACCCAAAGCTGTTGCCATCCATCGAGAAAGAGGTAAATAAATTGTTTAAAATTGGTATCATTGTTCCAATTAGATTCTCTGATTGGGTTTCAAATTTGGTCCCGGTACGAAAAAATATTGGAGAGATAATGTTGTGCATTGATTTCCAGAACCTAAATAAGGTATCCTTGAAGGACAATTATCCTCTTCCTAAGATGGACCATATTTTGCAAAGAGTAGTTGGAGCATCACAGATGTCACTATTAGATGACTACTTAGGTTACAATTAGATTTTGGTGCACGAAAAAGACCAAGAAAAAAGTGCCTTCACAACACCATGGGGGACTTTTCAGTATGCCAAGATGCCATTTGAGCTTAAGAATTCCAGGGCCACTTTTCAGCGGGCCATGGATATAGCTTTCGCTAACGAGAAGGATGTTTTCTTAGTGGTTTACTTAGATGACTTGACAGTATTTTCTGGTTCTGATGATAAGCATTTACACCACCTGAGGATTGTTTTTCATAAATGCACGGAGTTCGGAACTTCTTTAAATCCAAAGAAGAGTCTTTTTTCCATGGAGGAAGGTAAGCTCCTCGATCATATAATTTTGAAATATGGTATTCGCATTGATCCTTCTAGGGTGGAGGCAATTCAACAAATAGACTTTTCGCGCAACAAAAAGGAGATTCAAGCCTTCAACGGTAAGATGAACTTCTTACACAGATTTATACCAAATTTGGCTAAACATTTGCGTGAGTTAACTAACATGCTGAAGAATGACAAGATTGTGAAATGGGCAGAAGATGCCATGAAATCCTTCAACTTGGTAAATCTTGCTTTAACCACAGCCCCTATTTTGATCAGTCCCAATTATACTCATGATTTTATTATATTTTCATTTGCATCTAAGCACACTTTGGCTGCGGTGTTGATGCAAAAGAAGAATCAGGTGGAGTAGCCCATTGCATTTTTCAGTCGAACTATAAGAGATGTTTCTCTGCACTATAACATCATTGAGAAATAAGCTTTGGCTCTTATAAAGACATTGAAGGATTTTTGAGTTTACATTCTGCATTCACATACTATAGCATATGTTCCCAACGCGGCTATCAAAGATGTTCTCATGCAAACAGATACAGAAGGAAGAAGAGGTAAGTGGATAGCAGCGATGTTAGAGTATGATCTTGAGATTAAGCCCAAGAAACTGATCAAAGGTCAAGGCTTGGAAAAACTCATGTTTGAGTCGAATCTTCATGCTCTAGACATAAATCTTATTGCAGCAATGTTGGATGACGAAGATGGTGGCACACTCATTCAGGTATCAGAGATTTTTCTCAAATCAACTTGGTATTCTGATATATTCAATGTTCTTCAGCATCTTTCTCCTCCTCCTGGAATGTCGAAAAGTAAAGGTAGATCACTAAAGCTGAAGTCTGCAAAATTCTGCATTTTAGATAGTGCTCTCTATTGGAAAGATCCGGGAGGGGTTCTTCTTAATTGTTTGGTGGAAAATGAAGCTCAGCAAGTAATGAATGATTTTCATAGAGGATATTGTGGGGATCACTTGTTTTGGAAAACAATAGCTAACAAAATCTTGACAACAAGGTATTATTGGCCATCTTTGTTTTCAAATTTGTATAAAACAGTCATGAGCTACCATGAATGTCAAGTTTTTTAGGGAAAAAGGAAGTTGCTTCCTCTTCCTTTGAAACCATTTGTGGTTAGTGCACTGTTCCAGCAGTGGGGGCTTGATTTCATAGGAGAAATTCATCCTACATCATCAGCATAGCACAGATGGATTTTGACAGCTACCGATTACTTCACCAAATGGATTGAAGCCATTTGAACAAGGCAAGCTACGGACATGGTAATCATTCAGTTTTTAGAGTCCAACATCTTGCCTCATTTTGGTTTCCCTCACAAGATTATTACAAATAATGCAGCAGCATTTAAGTCGAAGAGAATGGTTGATTTTTGCAACAAATACAACATCACATTGGGTCATTCCATAGCCTACTATCCGCAGGGCAATGGACTAGCTGAGCCTTCAAATAATTCCTTGGTAAACATTATTAAGAAGATGTTGGAGGCAAACAAAAAGAATTGGCATCGAAAGCTTGTTAATGCTTTGTGGGCTGACAGAGTGAGCGGCAAGAAATCAATAGGTATGTCTCCTTTAGAATTGGTTTATGGTACTGATACAGTGTTTCCCACATCCCTTGCAGTCCCGGTCATGAGAATATTGCAAGAAGATGGCAGTGAAGAAGATGATATTCAGTGCCAGATAAATCAAATGATTCACCTTCAACAAACAAGGGAAGAGGCTTCTCAAAACACTTTCAGACTGCAAGAGAAGATAAAGAAAATTTATGATGCAAAACCAAGGCAGAAAAGTTTCAGCTGGAAGATGTAGTGCTGCGGTGGGATGCACGAAATGAAGAAAAGGGAAAGCAGGGTAAGTTTGACAATATATGGAATGGACCTTATAAAATCTCAACCTATCGAGGACAGAATGCATTTTTATTAAAATAAATGGATGGTCAAGAATGCTCAGGAGGGCCAGTGAATGGTAGGCTCCTGAAACACTATTATTTCTGATGCATCTTGTTGAAGTTTTTTCATTGTCATTGTATATACCAGTTTGCTTTCCTTGCAAGTTTTGAAGTACAATGTCATTTGAGCTTGGGGCCTGAAGTGAAGGCTATAAAACTTAAATTCTTTGTGTGGTGTTTAGTTGGTTTTTGAGTTAGTCTAGAGTCAGTTGTGATTCACTTTTCAGTTTGTATCGAGACATTTTTCAAAAAAATTCAAAAAAAAAAATTAGTCTTTCATTTGTTTGACCGTATTGGCCCAATCAGCTAGGCACTTGGTCTACGGTGTTCTTGACACCTCCAAGGAGCTGTTATCCTCAATAAGGCCAATGTTAGTGTCAGTATCTACATACTTCCATCAGGGATCAAAGCTACTCTTTGAATTTTCATTTCAGGTGTCTCATACTAAATTTTTTTGGATCATTCCACTAGGTCATGTCAAAATGGTCCACTGATGGTTGTCTTCTTCTCATAAAATCAAATTTTCCCTCATGAGGTACATTTTCTGACCCATCTCCATGTTGTATTTAGTTATGGTTTCAGTTATGTTATTTTTAGAGTCGAAACAGTTATGTTTCCATTAGGTCTTAGGGTTCATTTTCAAGGTCAAAAGAATAGTTTCAATTGTAAATAAAGGGCAGCAAAGGTATGAGGATGACCAATAAACAAAGAGTGATTGTTATTAAGTCATGGTTATTGAACAAAGATCTTATTTCACTAATGTAATTTTCATCTCAAAAACATATTTTTGAGATGAAAACAGAGTATTTTAGTTGATTTATATTTTTAGATGTAATTCAAGTCATTTCATGTAATAAGTGTTCCCAGCTGCCCCAAGCATTTCTCCTTGCTGCAAGAAAATGAAACCATTGAAAAAATCAGGATTGCCAAAGCATCATCCACCTCTCAAGAGCAAAAAAGTTCAGAAAGTCAAAAAGGTATTAAAGTGAGAATTTGAAAATGACAAAGAACTTTAGAAAGTGGGTATGCAAACTCATAAATTAAAGTCAGTTCAAGTATAAAGCCTCTCAATGCACTCATGAAAGCCTCATTTGCAATCTACCACTCTCACAAATCCTTAGCAAAAGAAAATTGGCGATTTTTAGGTGAAATTGGGCAAAACAGAGCAAGAGGATGCATTTAGCAAGGTCATTGCGCGTTTAGCCTGGTCGTTGCACTCCTCTTTCGGTCACTGCGTGTTTGTCAAAATTTACAGTGTAATTTATAACTATGCTACGCTCCTGTATAGGTCATTGTGCGTTCGACCAGGTCGCTGTGCCTTTCCCCAGGTCACTGCGTGTTCACCTAAAAGGAGCCAAATGTTCTAAAAACCCTTCCTCACCACCAAGTTTCTAGGTTAATCATCATTCACTCCAGCAAATCAGGTTAGTGGAAGATTTACTCACTCCTAGCCTCCTTTCTTTTCCTACATAGGGTTTAAATTGTTAGTTGTATTTCCTAAGATCTAACCCTAGACATTCATTCCCATCATCTCACAAGCACATTTCTTAGTTTTCATCACAATTCCTCCCTCACTTAATGACTATTCCCTATCATCTCCGTCCTTCCACATATCCCCGTCTCCTCTTCATCATCTCTCCTCACATCATTCCACATTTTCAATACCCACATTCCATTCTATCATTCCCCTAAGGTTTTAAAGGCAACAAATCATGGTAGAAGAAGAACACACAAGTCAGAGTGATGGAGAAAAACAATAGAGGAGGAAATATAAAAAAGGAGGGAAAATCATTAGATATGAACCAACCAATACTAGAGAGCTCATGGCATCTCCCATCACAAGCTTTAAACATATGGGTTGTTTTGAGTTTTATGAGAAGGTGGAAATGACACAGCATCATTATGAATTGACCAGACAGTTCATTATCAACCTCCATGAAAATCAAGCAACCTTGGTGAGTGTCATATTTACCATATCTTCTGCTATCATATCGGCTGCTAGTGAGACCCCAGATGTTGGGGAAAAGTGGTTTAAACAGGCAGATTTGGATTATTGCTATTATTAGCCATATCTTAAACCTAACCATACGAATGAAAGGAGGATTTTTCCTTTCTCTTACCTCCTAGACAGATATGTTCCTATGATGAAAATCATCATGAAGTACTTTACATGTGAGGGGAGGTTTTCTAGGCTCTATTCCTATCATATTTGGTTACTCGTCCATTTTACAAGAGTCAGAATGCTCAATCTTCCCTACTATCTTTACCAGGATATCGACAAGATGTCATACATTGCCGGAAGGAAAGATCATGATCATCAAATGCAGAGCATATTTCACCATTCTCTCATCAAAATGATAGTCCTACACCACCTTGATCAGCTTAACATTGAATGGGACACTTTCATATCCAATGAGGTTTTCACAGTCCCACCTATTCAGCATGGCCAAGAGGCCCCTTCATCCTCTCATCCACCCACATCTATTCCTCCACCTCAACCTATACATCACTCATCTTCATCTCGTGAGTCAACGACACCATCACCTCGATCATCACCATTTCATCAGCCTATTCATTCACTTGGAAAAGATAAAGGAACTGAGCAGGAGCATATTGAGCATGGTGAGAGCAGTAAGCCCAAAAGGGTTGGTTTAGGTACCTTGGCATATACCTATCATAGAGGACATAGGCAAGTGTTTGCCCCACTAATTGTGGGAGTGGCCTTGCCTTCTTCATCAACAAAGCAGCTACAGAAGGGTAAGGAAAAAGTTGTAGAGGCAAAGGTCCAGCAGCAAGCGGAAGACCTCTGTGAGATAGAGCATGAGTCTCAGTTAGTTGAGTCAAATGAACATGATGATAGTAAAAGCACAGCTATTTTCATCAAGGAGAAGAATGCACTCATAGGAGAGCTCGAGGTCAACTTGCGAAGGTCCGAATGGATCATTTCCTACTATGAGCGGGAAAATAGGCAGTTTGAGGTAAAAAATGAGCTCATGGAGATTCAGCTCAGGAATGCAAAGAGAGAGGTTGAAAAGGCAAAGGCCTTACTTGATGAGGCATATGGGCAGTATGGTGAGCCACTTGATGAACAGGTGCCAAGAATAAGGCCAAGGACTAGAGGCCTAAAAAGAACCTTGGAGTAGGAAAGGAAAAGGGAGGAAGAAATGGCCAATCAGCTCACCTTGAATGAGAAATTTGCCAAGATGGTAAATGAAAACGAGAATATTGGCTTGAGAAGGTAAATTATCATCTGAAGAACCTCCTAGGTAAGGCCAAGAAGGAAAATGATATTCAAAGAAGGATGGCGAAGCACTATGCTATGAGAGACAAAATTGCAAGAGCCAAGCTCAAAAGAGCTCATGCAAAAATTGAGGCTTTAACCAAGCAAGAGGAGAAAAAGAGGTTGGATATCCTTGCCGAGGCATCACTCCATGCCTCAAACATATAGCCATCTGTCAGCCCACCAATTTTGGCCATTTTTGAACAATTTTAGAAAGATGTGTTTTGTTGTGTTTTTTGAAGAAATTTTGGCACAGTCAGCATGGTCAAACGTGCAGCACCTAGGACGTTGTGCTTTTGTTTTGGGCATTCAATGAGAAAATGGTTAGTATTTTTGGATTCAAAATGATGAGGACATATACCCTGTACTTTTTCTAATAATTTGGAGCAAAACTGGTCAGCCAAATGGGTCAAAAACTACCAAAAAATCACCTTTCTGCCTTTTTTTTGGCCTGGTTGTTGCACATTTCAGCAGTTTTGGGAGATTGCAATTTTGGAGGGGTAAATGAAGCCCATTTTAAAAACCAAGGGACATTTTGGAAACTAGACATGATACGATTTCCAATGATCTATCCTAGGCTAGATTTGGACATCGGGAAGGCGGTCAAAAGTCAGCTTGAAGAGGACGTTGCACGTTTGACCAGGGTCACTGCGCGTTTGACAGTTTTCCACAATTTTCACTGTTTCATTCCAAGTTGACTTTTATCTATGAGAAATTCAAGTTTCACCTATGCAATTTATCTAGATGATGTAATTATCATTTTTTTTGCTTTTACCTAGGGTAGATACATCAGTTAGATGGCCTATGTGGCATGTAATGAATCAGTTTGCTAGAGTGAGGGATGAGTCACTTTGACCACCCTACACTCCAGCTATCTGTTCATCCTTTCTTGCAACTGCTCCTCCACTCATGGATTCGACCCTTGAGCCTAGGATGAGTTGGTTTTTGGCCTATATTATGTATTTTCTTAGTCATTTTCCAGGTTGGACTCAGCTAGATGCTTATGCTTTGAGTAGACATCATTTTGTATCAATTTTAGCAGGAGATTAATGAAAAATTGCAGCTATTTCTTTGGGATCCATGTCGTATGATGTTCAGTTCATTTTTCTCTATTGTGATCATATGTTAAAATGTTTTTGTACTTCACCAATCATTTCATTGCTTTTAAGTGGATGTTTTCAAGTTAATAGGCAGAACCCATAAGATTTATGCTATGTTTTGGGAAAATATTCACAGTTTATTTTTTCTTCAGTTTAGGAAGAATCCATGTTGCTCACATGCTCTTTCTAGCTTCTCATCTGTCTCGAATCACCTCACCTATCAAAACCCTAGAGTTCTGAACCTTGTGCCTACCTTGCCCCATCGAACACCCTGCAATTTTGACCTAATTTCCTTGCCCTAACTGTCTAGCTCCTCTTGTTCTAGCAAAACCCTTCAAAATCAAATCAAACCTTGTGCTACTATACCTAGCCTAATATCATTTTCTTGATCCAGTCATCTAGGCTGAGATCCTTACAAAGAGATCCCTCTCCTGGCCTAGTAGGGCTAGCTACTTGGCTAAGCGTGGTTTGTGGTTACCTTGGCATTGCCTTCCTTCAGCCTGAGGTTCACTCTAGGTGATAACAGTGTTAAATTGGGCTACTACCCCATGATGGCACTTTTTTTAAATCTTCTCCATTCGATGCTTTCTTATGATAGTAGGAGCACCTGCCTAGAGTCCCTTCAATGTATGAGTGTGGCCGTTCTGGTTAATGCTCATATATATCTCCTGGAAATCCATTGTGATAGGGCCCAATGTGCAAATCCATTCTACACTAAGGACATTGCTGCAACCACCCATTTAAATGGTAAACATGTGCATTTTGAGGTGATAATCCCCCATCTAAAGCTTAATATTTTCACATTGTCCTTCACATTTCATGGTTCCCCCATCAACGACAAGGACTTTGAAATTAGATACCACCCGTATAAAACAATGAACAACTTCTTCTAGTCTCTTATGGACAAAGTTATGGGTTCTACCACTATCCATCAATACCATTATTGGTCGATGTTTAATCAAACCACAGATTTTGAGAGTCTGGGGTGAAGAAATTCCAGCCAAGGCATGTAGTAATATAACCGACTCATCTGGCATAGCTATGAGATCATTTTCTGGGTATGTTTGTGGTTCACTCGCTTCTTCCTTTGGCACTTTAGTGAATGGAGTTCATTCGCTAAGTTGTTTTTAGTAACATCAATTTAAATTAATTTTGGTTCCTTGCATTTATGTCCTGCGGAGTACTTGTAATCACGGTAGTAGCAGAGTCCTTGTCTCCTTCTTTCGGCTATTTCTATCGGCGACACCTTTTGAAACTTAAGTGTTTGGGTGGGGCCCATAGCCTTTGTGGGACATGCCTTTTCAATGAAATTTGGACGATTGGATTGGGCGTGTAAGGTGACTTCTACCTCTAAGGCCTTGCAGCATGCGTCCAACCAAGTAGTTGGGTGATGCATTCAAACATGGGCTTGGATGGATTCCTTTAGACCGATGATGAAACATTCTATTGGGAAGGGGTACCCTGGTTTAGTTTGGGGTTAGTTAACCCAAATTTTGTATACAATTTATGGAAGCAGAGTGCATAGATGAATAAGAGTCAAAGGGGCTTAGCCCCTTGTTTTAAGTAAAGTTGTGAGTCGGTTTTGAGATTCACCCATAGTCCGCAGACCATGGCATTGTATGGAAAAATCTATAAATAGTCGAGTCTTAGGAGAAGTTTTGATAGAGAATTGGGTTCATTCAAGAGTTTGTGAAGGAGTTAAGGTAGGAAGGCTTTGCTTCCTGCGCTTAGGTAGAGAAGGGAAGGCTCCGCGGCTGAGTGCATGGAGGCCTGGGTAGAGTCCACAGCTAAGTGTGCGGACCCCTACAGCTGTGTGCACAGGGTAGTTTGAATCTGTAATCAATGAATCAAAGATCAATAAAGATATTTTTCCAAAGAATTACTGAGTATTTCCTTATGTATCTATTTATGTTATATGCTGCCGAGGAATGACAACTTTTATGAAATAGTGATTGAATGCTATGAGAATTTATTGAATCTATCTTAATAATGTATGAAATGAATTCTTAGTTTCTTCCATGAAGTTTTAGATCATTTCCCTTATATTTTCTGACGAATAAAGTAGATTTAAACAAACTCCAATCTATGGTTACTTTTTGATGCACATAACTAGGTAAATCGACTATTAAGGGTCCGAAAGGACTGATCGTGG
Organism: Pinus tabuliformis; assembly: GCA_031772625.1. Taxonomy (NCBI): domain Eukaryota; kingdom Viridiplantae; phylum Streptophyta; class Pinopsida; order Pinales; family Pinaceae; genus Pinus; species Pinus tabuliformis. The sequence goes on along the minus strand of CM062816.1, from coordinate 180,826,783 downwards.
ACCTTCACGAAGGTCTGAACGCCGTCTCAACTGAGTTGTAGTGACGTACCCTATAATTTTATCGATCTACATGGGGGTAGATCCAAGGCGCTGGAGGACATAACACTAGTCTCTGGATGTAGAAACTTGGTTCTTGCATCCCCCCATTCTGCTTCAGGTGAGACTACAGCCTGCGCTACATGGGTTGTTGCTGAAAGTCGTTACATAGCATTTTGTCACTATCCTTGTACTCCCCGTTCCTCGATCCTAGAGGACCTCTACGGTGACCCTCATATGTTTCCCTTCCATGAAGAACATGTCCCTACATTCCTCTTCATTTGTAGAACATTTCCCTCCTTCATCATTTCCCAAGAATATTCCTTCAAGCTCAGTTTTCAAGACCGACACTAGTGCTTAGTTCTTCCCCTGTGCCGATTTGCAGAGTTTAAAACCATGACTAGCAACAAATGGCGCAAGTGAGCCCTTCGTCACTCATGCGGACCCTATTTTGGCAAGTTTTTAAAAATGGAGTCGAAGCTACTAGGTCTAGAAGCTTCGTGAACGAAAGTCTGGTAAATGGTTGGGCTGGATAGAGCCAAGGGAGTCTATTTGGGCTCCTTTCCCCTATAAATATGGAAAAAACCAAAGAGATAAGTCTTCTCCCATCATAAGAGGTGTTAGGGCCTAAATCTGCCTTGGGCTGAAGGAAGGAAAAATTTAGGGTAACCACAAACCATGCTCAGCCTCGTAGCTAGCCCTACGAGGATAGGAGAGGGCTCTCTCCAAGTCACGCTCAGTGAAAAACAAACGAATAGGGTCTGAGAGTGACTTAAAACGAATATTGATTTTAGGCTAGGTAAATAAATATGAAAGAGGTATTTTGATGAAAGACTGAGTTTTCTGGGATGTATGGGACCAAGGAACAGCATGAGCAGAGAATTTAACTCAAAGACGCAGATTATTTCATGAGGCAAGACAGGCAGAAAGTCTAGAAATTAGATTTGAAATAATATGAAGTGGAGAGATTGTTTAAGAGGGTGAAAAGGGAATAAATACATGAATCCTTTTCAACAGAAGAAAACATAGAACGTGAAAACTTTCCCAAGGCAGAGCAGTAAACTGAATTCTACCTTTTCTTACTTAGAAGCTTTCACTGGAAATGAATATGAATGAACTGTGAAACATAACGAAATACATATGAAACAGAAAGAAAATGCATTTGCTAAACTCACGCCACAGGAATCTCATGAACCAGAGCTGCAACCTTTCATTAATTCTCTGTCAAAATGTACAGTGAGTAACTGAGTTTCTCTCCCACCGTTTCCCAGAAACTCCAACCAACCATTTACAAATGGTTTTTCATACAATAAATAAGCTTCACTATCCAAAATTGGATCGACCCAAAGTTGGGGAGTTTTTTTTTTTAGATCATTACAAACTGGAAATGAAAACCCAACCATTAGTGACAGGTGCAACGTTACAAAAAAAAACAAAAATGTAGCGTAGATTTTTGGGTGACTGCTCGCCTTCCTTTTGCCACTTGGATAGAAGCAAACCTTTAATGAAAATGTATTTTAAACTTTGCCTTTGATGCCAGGAAAAATGTATTTTTAATGAATGGGCTCACTTGGAGAAAATTGCAAATCAAGTTCTCTCGGAGCGGAAGTGATTTTGGCCTTTGGGTCTCTGTGCGCCGTGCCGAAAGATGTATGCGTCGTGCCACTTTGGAGCGGGTTTTGAGGCAATTCACGAAGTCAAAATTGATCCCAAGTGTACTTTTTGGAAAGCCTTGCCTGTCTACTTTCCAACCCAAGTGGAATTTCTGAATTTGGATGCCATTTGCCCCTCAAAAACTACAATCTCCCAAGACTGCTTCCTGTGTGTCAAAATAGGGGCAGAGAGGTCATTTTTTGGGTGTTTTTGACCTCCTGAGGACCCAAAATTGGCCCAAACTTCTTGGCCATGCACCAACAGTCGTAATTTTCCATGGAAAATCCAAAAATATAAAATTTTTGTCATTTGGAGCTCCCTAGCGAAAGCGCGCGCCAGGTGGCACGGCGCACAGGGAGAAAAAACCTGTTTTTTGTGCAAAAAATTTCAAAATGCAAAAATGTGCTCCAAATTTCTTGAAATTTGGGCTGTACCTTCTCTATCACATGTCATGCTGGACCAAAGAAGCCTCGACCAAGATTCGGAGCCGATCTTGCTCTTTTTGCCTCTTTTGTCTTTTTGTCACCTTCCTCAATTTCGCCTTTAGGCTCCTGATTCTCGCTTTGGAGCTCATGTTTCGAGCCATGTAATGGTGAGTCATGCGCCTCAGCATTTCTTTTTCCCTATTAGCCTTCTCCAATAGCTGCTCCAAGTGAACGTTCACTTTCTCTAAAACATACTCCCGGTCCTCATCTCTTTGCTCCATAGGTCTACCTTGTGCTGCCATGATGTGTTGCCAGTTTTCCTTGATTAGTTGCAACTCTATCTCAGCTTGCCGATCCTCAAGTTGTTTGTTCCTCTGCTCCAAATATTTTATATTCCATTTGGCTCTCTCCAAGTCAAGGGATAAGGCTTGGATCTCTGTTCGCTGCTCCTGGATGATCAATTTAAGCTGTGCACTTTGCGGATCTGTATCTGTATTGTCATCATGAAGGAGAACGAAGTTGGTCTCTCGTTCACCTAATGGCCCCTCATCATGCATTGGCTCCTTACCTCTGTTCTGTACCTGTAGTGCTAATGTCGGAAGCGAGGCCCCTTCCACCCCGGGTGGAGATAACACTCGCTTTGCTGCTGCAAAAAAATGTCTAGCGCCCCTCTGATATGTGACGAATACCAGCACACTAGCGGTCTCATGGTGCTCATACTGATGAGAAGGTTCCCCTGTCTCAAATCTAGTCTCTGAAGGTCCGTGTGAAACTCAGAAGAAGTCACGGGAGATGAAATCATCCCAAGTGATACCCTGTAAATCAAGCTGATGCACCACCAAAATCTTGATGAGAGAAAAATGACAAATGCTGTTGAACTGCTGCTCAGGGGTCTTGTGTTTCACAAGGGCAGTCATCCTCTCTATGTTTCGGCATATGAAATATGGGATGTTCATCATGCGTACCCAGGTGAAATGCATGAGAAACCTGATGTGATAAGCATATAACCAGGAGAAACGGCCTTCAGAACTGAAATACTTCATAATTAACTTCATTAGAGGGGCATATTCATCTTTAAGATATCGGAAGGGAAACACCCTCTTAAGCTGCCTCAAGAAACTAGGTTTAACATATGGCTCATAATGTTGTCGGTCAACTTTTTGTCTCTTGTTCCATGGCTCTCCAATATTAGGCATGCCGGTAGCTAATGAAATAGAGTCCGGTGTAAGTGTGAAAGTAACACCGGCCAAAGTAACTTGAGCACCATGCAAATGTAGAACAAATAGGTGAGCCAACTCATGGTGAAATTGAACATTTGCAACCTTTTCACAAAACTCATAGCATGACTGAAACCGAAAACAAGAGACGGCAAAAGGGCAGGCCTGCAATTCTATGAGGGTAGTCGGTTCTTCTCTAACATGTCTGCCACTTTTGTGAGGCCTCCGGGGTGCACGTTCTTCCGTGGGTGAGTCACTATGAGTTTCCTCCTCATAGTCGGATGAATGATCAGATGACATAATTGATGCTATGAAAACTGCTTGGAGAAATGAATGTTGGTCGCAAGATTGTGTTGGACTGCTGTTGTGATATGTTTGAAATCTGTCACCAAGGGAGCAATGTAACAGGGACTGTTAGGGAGGGAAAATATGAAGGGATTAGGAGTATTAGGATAGATTTTATTTAGGGCAGTGTAGGAGGGTTTGGGAACTTTGCATAGGGTAGGGTTTGGGGGTTTTTAGATTGGGCAATGGGTGAAAGGGAATTGGGGATAAGGGTTTAGTAATTTTAGGAGATAGGGGGCAATGATATTCAAAGGGATATGGTATAAGGAAAAAAGGAATGAAGGAAAAAGGGACAGATGGGATGGAAGGGGAAACTTGGTGACAAAATGATGAATTTGCAACCCTTAACAGCAATTGACATAAGGATTTTTAGAGGTAGGGTTTGGAAATTTTGTTTCAATCATTTGGAACCATAAACCACCGTCACACAACACACAAAAATGCATGAACCACCGAGATGTAGACCCTACCTAGCACGTCCAAGAAATACAATGGCGATTTGGAGGATTTTCGGGCATTTTTTGAGTGTTAGATTGTATGCGCCGCGCCGCCCTTTCTATGCGCCATGCGCTACCGGTGCGCCGCACCCGTTCCAAATTACACAGGAGGATCGCGCCCAATGCTCTGCGCGAGCCCAGTGCGCCGCGCCACCTACTGTATGCACCAGGCCTGTCAAGACACCTCCAACCTCACCCAAAACGTGCGCTGGCTCACCAAATTCCTTTGAAATGCTTTCTCTCCGACCTTGGCATGTAAAATGACTTTGATTCTTATGAGAAAATCTATATAAAGACATGGAGTCATGGTTTTGATTTTTGTTTCTTCAAAACCCACTTTTGCAATGTTTCATTTTGGCACTTTTTCCACAACTTAATACAACTCTGTATTTCACATTCCCTTTTTGGATTTTTGACTAAAATGATGAAATTTTTGGCAATTTTTTGCAGGGGTAGCTGACATGGCATTTGGCAAAGGACGATCAGAACCAGATTTTGAAGTACTTCATGTTGGAGAACTTTACATATTTATCATAAACATTAATTTGACGATTTCCTCTTCAAAACAGAGTTTTGAAGAGGAATCACCCTTGAGCATTATGGATGATGAAAATCTGGAGATGAAACTTGTTGAACCTCCCTTTGGCCTGCTGGCATGTTTGGGTACTCGGAAAACACGACTTATGAAACCCTAGACCTATGACTGACATGATTTTTTGCCCATCAAAATACCACATATTGACTGTCATTTAATGAACTTTGATGAACAGACCTGAGCCACCAGGTACAAAGCATGAGGGGTAATGACTGAAAAGATCCTTTTGTTAGATTTTGGCATGCCCCTAGCGGAATGCAGCTGGGTGAGTGGAGCGAGACACCTAAAAATGAAATGTAGAAAGAGTTTTGATCTCCGATGGAGGACTGACAAGACCGACTCTAACATTGGCTCCAATGGGGGATGGTAGCTCCTCAGAGGTGCCAAGAACAGCAGATCTTTGGGAGAGCAGACAGTGCCTTCATCCATTGGGCTATGGAGTCATTATTTCGACAAACGACATGAAACTCTCGACTCATTTATTAACATGAAACTTGACTCAAACTGACTCAAATTTGGACTTAAACGGACTCAAAGACTGACTAGACAAACTCAAACCAAAACTGAAATAAAATGGTATTTACAATGACAATGGAAACAGCAAAAAACTTTTCAGAAATGGTACTGCTTGAGTAGCCGACCATTGATTGGCCCTCCTGGGCAATCTTCTCTGTTCATTTCCTTCAGAAGAAAGGCATTCTGCCCCCGATATGCTGCAATCTTGAAGGGACCTTTCCAGATATTCTCGAATTTACCGTGCTTACCCTTTTCCTCATTCCTTGCATCCCACTTCATCACCACATCATCCAACTGAAATTTGTCCACCTTTGCCTTTCTGTCATAAATTTTCTTAATCTTCTCCTGCAACTTGGATTTGTTTTGGAAAACTTCTTCTCTGGTCTGCTGCAAATGAATCATTTGATTCAATCTTCTCTGCATAGGATCATCTTCACTGCCGGCTTCCTGAAGAAGTTTGACTACCGAGGCGGTGAGAGAAGTAGGAAACAATGCATCAACTCCATACACAAGCTCAAAGGGGGACATACCAATGGATTTCTTCTGACTGACCCAATTTGCCCAAAGTGCATTGACCAACTTCTTATGCCAGCTATTCTTGTTGATTTCCAGCAGCTTCTTAATGATGTTGACTAAAGATTTGTTAGAAGACTCTGCCAATCCATTGCCTTGCGGATGATAGGCAGTTGAGTGACCCAAAATGATGTGATATTTATGACAAAACTCTACCATCCTTTTTTATTTGAAAGTTGTTGTGTTATCAGTGATTAAATTATTCGGGAAACCAAAGCGAGACAAGATGTTATTTTCGAGGAATGAAATAATTACCGCATATGTAGCTTTTATGGTGGGAATTGCTTCGATCCATTTCGTGAAATAATTTGTTGCCGTGAGAATCCATCGATGCTGACCGGAAGAAGCGGGATGAATTTCACCAATGAAATCCAACCTCCATTGCTGAAAAGGGGCACTCACCTCAATGGGCTTAAGGGGAAAAGGCTGTAATTTCTGCCTTCCTTCAAAAATCTGACATTTATGACAGCTCTTGACAACCTTATATACATCAGCAAACAATGTGGGCCAATAGTATCCCGCTCTCAGAACTTTATTTACTGTTGTTTTCCAAAAAAGGTGACCACCACAATCTCCTTCATGGAAGTCCTCCATGACCTGCTTTGCTTCTTCTTCCACCAAACAATTCAACAAAACGCCACCGGGATCTTTCCAATAAAGTGCAGAATTTAGAATGCAAAACTTGGCAGCCTTTTATTTGAGAGTTCTAGCTTTGTTTCTAGTCATGGCGGGTGGTGGTGACAGATTTTGAAGCACATATATGATATCTGAATACCACGGAGAAAGAGCAAACATTTCAGATACCTGAATTGACGAACCTTCCTCATTCTCATCGGACATAGCAGCAATCAGATTTATGTCTAAGGCGTGCAAGTTTGATTCGGCCATTAACTTTGCCAATCCCTGTCCTTTAACAAGATTTGTGGGCTTTATTTCCACATCATACTCCAACAAAGCTGCAATCCACTTGCCTCGTCTTCCTTCCGGATCTGTCTGCACTAAAACATCTTTGACAGCAGTGTTAGGAACATAAGCCAAAATATGAGAATGCAAAATGTATACCCGAAAATCTTTCAATGCTTTCACAAGTGCGAGGACTTTCTTCTCAATGATGTTGTACTTTAAGGTTGCATCTCTTATAGTTTGGCTGAAGAGCGCAATTGGTCTTTCGTGATCATCTCTTTTCTGCATCAACACCGCTGCCATAGTATGCTCCGAAGCGAATGAAAACAATATAAAATCCTGAGTGTATTCCGGGCTGATTAGAACTGGAGCTGAAGAAAGAGCCAATTTGACTAAATTGAAATATTTTACAGCCTCTATCGTCCACTTCACTTGGCTGTCCTTTTTAAGCATGTTTGTGATCTCTCTTAGGTGTTCAGCAAGATTAGGTACAAAGCGGCGTAAAAAATTCATTTTACCATTGAAAGATTGAATCTCCTTCTTATTCCGAGGCAAATCGATTTGTTGAATCGCTTGTACATGTGCTGGATCAATACGAATGCCATCTTTTGAGATAATGTGCCCAAGTAGTTTGCCCTCCTCCATGGCAAACAAGCTCTTTTTCGGATTCAGCGATAGACCATATTTTCTGCACTTTTGAAAAATAGTTTTCAGATGATACATGTGTTCTTCATCAGATTTGGAAAACATCGTCAGATCATCAAGGTATACAACCAAAAAGACATCCTTCTCATTTGCGAAAGCCAAGTCCATTGCCCGCTGAAATGTGGCACCTGCATTTTTCAAACCAAAAGGCATTTTAGCGTAATGAAAAGTTCCCCACGGAGTGGTGAACGCTGTCTTGTCTCGGTCATCTTCATGGACAGAAATTTGGTTATATCCAGAATAACCATCGAGTAGTGACATACGAGATGCTCCAACTACTTGCTGAAGTATATGATCCATTTTGGGCAGTGGATAGTTATCTTTCAATGAAACTTTATTTAGATTCCTAAAATCAATGCACAAGCGAATCTCACCTGTCTTCTTCCGTACGGGCACCAAATTAGAGATCCAGTCCGAAAATCTGATGGGAACAATGATTCCTAATTTGTACAACCTGTTTATCTCCTTTTCAATTGATGGCAACAGTTTTGGATTTAGCCTTCTCAACTTCTATCTGAAAGGTTTCTAATTAGGCTTAATGGGTATAGTGTGCTAAATTATATTGGTATCATATGTCTTTAAGTCAGAATAGTCCCAATCAAACACATTAGCAAATGAAGACAAAAAACTTATATATTTGGCTTTTATCTTCTGTGGCAATGCTTTAGACAGTTTTACCATTTTAGGATTAGCAGTTGTTCCGATATTGACCTCCTCAACACCCTTCTCTGTTGGCTGCAATGTTGGTTTGTGGGCTACGTCATCTTGATCAAAGAGTTCTTCTAAAGGTATCAAGCCTTTAGGAATAATGTTATCCTTTAGCTGCAACACGTCCATTTGATTGATATGCACCTCATCTTTACCATCATCATTTTCTACATCAATCGAGGTCTCTTTGAACTTACCTTTGTTTTGCAGAAAATCATCAATCTCCTCATCATCTTGGAAAACTTGCCAATATATCTGATTGTCGGGGACAGTCGGACGATGCTTGACATGGATTTCGAATTTATTACTGGATTTCATTGGAATCTTCGAACTACTGGCTGCCTTAGCAAGAGCATCAGCAATGTTGTTTTGAACACGAGGCACACATGTCAAGGTATATTCTGAAAATAATTTCAAGATGTCTAGGACTGCATTTTGGTAAGCCTGCATCCGAGGATGCTTTGCTTGATATTTGCCTCTAACCTGCTTAATCATCAATTCAGAGTCGCCATATACTGCCATCCTCTTAACATTCAGCTTTCTTAGAATTTTTAGGCCAGCAATCAGAGCTTCATACTCAGCCTCATTGTTTGAACAATCAAAAGCTAATTTGTAAGAGCATACCTGCACATTTCTAGGCACTTTGTTCGGGGAGGAGAAAGGACTGCGTACCCAAATACCAATTCCAGCACCATCATTTCCCACTGCATCGTCGAAATCCATGGTCCACAAACCTTCTTCCTCTTCTTCCAAGTGCTGAAATTCTGCTGGCTCTGTTTTCCCTGCTTGCTGTTCGTTACCTTCAGCTGATTTCTCAACGGTGTTCTGCTGTTCTCGTCCTTCTTTCTTCAAAACTTCTCTGAAATTTTCTGCTATTTCTAGAATACTTTCTGCTTCTATTAACTGACTATCAATATCATTAAAACTATCTGAATACAAAACAAAAGACTCTAGATCTGTATGTACATAATTAATCGGATGATTAATGGGTTTCTCCTTACTTGTAATCATGTATTTCATTTTTTGTTCCCGATACAATTTCCTCATTTGGCCAAACACAGGAATCGTTGCATAGGAGAAATCTAGTTGTAGTGTCCCTTTCAATTTTGTTGCCCAAGACCTGGAAAGAAGCATGCCGAACCTGGGAGGAATATCCGCTACAACAATATCCATCAAAACATTCTTCATTGGGATTTGATCCAGACTCACAACCAAGTCTTTGATGAGCCCGATACATCTTACTCTGCTGGAATCAAATGAATAGAGATCATGGTATTTCCGGGTGACGTCCAAACCTAGCTTATCCATGATAGCCTTGGGCATGAGATTGTGAGAAGCTCCAGAATCGAACATGGCATTATGTAACACAAAATCATGCAATCTTAAACTGATATAAAAAGGTGGCACATCACTATCTGGAGACTCACCATTCAATGCTGGCCCAAAAATCATTTCGGGTTGATCATCTTCGACATTCACCATATCAGACATTGGATCAAAATTCAAAATTTTAGACACTTGCCCTCTATAACTGTTGTTCCTCATTATTTCAGTCAAGGGAATGGATACCTTCAATTTAGAAATTTCATTCTCTAGACTAAAAGCGGAAGTCTTTTCTACCTCTTTGACTGGGACTTCTTTCTTTTCCTTTTCTCTCAATACAATTTGCTGATTTGATTTTTCTGTTGATGGTGATTTGCTGCTATCAGGATCAAGTGCCTCTTTGCCTTTCTTTTGTGCAACTGATGAATCATTCTTTGATGTTGAACCTTCCCTCCTCTTCTGAATTGGGTTAACCGGCACATCTTTGTTTCTAAGTGAATATTACCGCTGCTGAGTGTACAGAGCATTCATATAGCCTCTTTGATACTCATCTGATTCTTCTTCCAAAACGGTGTCACTTGTTGGAATGAAATCCACGTCTTTGTGTGCAGCTGAACTTTCTACATACTCCTCCTCTTCAGTAATGTAAATAGGCAAATCATCAGGAGTAAAGAAGTGGTTCTCTTCCCCTATTACCTTCCCTTCCTCATCAGACTCCGTTCCATGCACAAAATTTTTCTGCAGAGGTGGCTGTACTGGCAGCTGTGCTGTTTGATCTTGGGCTCGCTGATCTCTCTGCCTTATTCTATATTGTGGCTGCTGCTGGCCATGGAAGTTAGGATTTCTAACTTGTGGCTCAGGTTTGTTGAGTTTCACCCTTTCAAGCATCTACTCTACCTTCCTGAGTAATTGATCCATCGAGGAAGACTCTTCCTTTACTGTAACCTTCTTTTCTGCTTTTGCTCTAACCCTCTTGGTTAGCAGATTTGCTTCAATACTGACCGCGATCTTCTGCATGTCTTCCATTGTGGCCGTCTCTCTTTCTCTTAGTTGATAAGCCATGTCAGCATCAAAACCATCTTGAAAATTCATCATGGCTAGTCCCACAGGTGGCCTTATATGATCGGGAATTTCATTATAAACAAAATTGAATCTAATGCAGTAGTCTTGGACCGACTCACCAGCGTTTCGTTTGATTTGTTCATATTCAGCCAAAATTTGAAGGGGATTCTTTTTCACTTCCCAATGGTCTAAAAATTGTCTTTGTAGGTCGGCCAAGGTAGCGATACGTGCAACCGGAAAACCTCTGAACCATTTCCTAACTTCGCCCGCAAATGTTTGTACAAAGAGCCTCATTGTCAAATTTTCTGCATCGATTTCATGAAGGTCACAGAAATCTGCCATTCTGTCCACATGTTGCTGAGTGGTAATGCTGTTAGGAGCGCCATCAAACAAAGGGATTTTGCTTTGATAATCTGCGGGCATATCATCTAAAACTTGAGGCAGCACAAGAGGTGCAAAACGAGCAACCATCACTCTTGGTGGGTTTGGTCTTGGAGGTGTTGGAGGAGTGTGTGCAGTTTGTAGGGAATTAACAATTGGAGTTTGAAGCTGTGTCACAATATAATTATCAATTGACCAGTTAGCCCTTTCAGTTTCTAGGTCTACAAGAAACTGTGGATTGGGGACAATAGAGTCAACAGCCCCTTCGGATTTGGTCTTGAACAATGATAATTCAAACTGCTCATCAAAATAAAGCTCTTCAAGATACTCAAAAATGTCAGGACATGAATGGGATTTGAACACGAGAGTTATAGAGCTCTCTTGACGAAGAAGTCTTGGAATCAAATTGGGGTTTTCATAGATATGAGGAGGATCTGGATCTGGATTAGCTCTAGTATATCTTCTTAAAGCCAGCGTGCTATTTTCAAAAAATCAAAAGTACATGAACAACTTACTCAGCTTATCAAATCCTAAACTTATCATCCGGAAGCTTAGAATTATCAGAAGTAGGGGGTGTTTTTAGGTTAAGCCTGCCATTTACGCAACGAAGAAGACTAACAAACAAATAATTTTGTTCCCTAGTATGGTCGCCACTATGTTAGGGCCTAAATCTGCCTTAGGCTGAAGGAAGGAAAAATTCAGGGTAACCACAAACCACGCTCAGCCTCGTAGCTAGCCCTACGAGGACAGGAGAGGGCTCTCTCCGGGTCACGCTCAGTGAAAAACAAACGAATAGGGTCTAAGAGTGACTTAAAACGAATACTGATTTTAGGCTAGGTAAATAAATATGAAAGAGGTATTTTGATGAAAGACTGAGTTTTCGGGGATGTATGGGACCAAGGAATAGCATGAGCAGAGAATTTAACTCAAAGACGCAGATTATTTCGTGAGGCAAGACAGGCAGAAAGTCTAGCAATTAGATTTGAAATAATATGAAGTGTAGAGATTGTTTAAGAGGGTGAAAAGGGAATAAATACATGAATCCTTTTCAATATAAGAAAACATAGAACGTGAAAACTTTCCCAAGGCAGAGCAGTAAACTGAATTCTACCTTTTCTTACTTAGAAGCTTTCACTGGAAATGAATATGAATGAACTGTGAAACATAACGAAATACATATGAAACTGAAAGAAAATACATTTGCTAAACTCATGCCACAAGAATCTCATGAACCAGAGCTACAACCTTTCATTAATTCTCTGTCAAAATGTAAAATGAGTAACTGAGTTTCTCTCCCGTCGTTTCCCAGAAACTCCAACCAACCATTTACAAATGGTTTTTCATACAATAAATAAGCCTCACTATCCAAAATTGGATCGACCCAAAGTTGGGGAGTTTTTTTTTTTTTTTAGATCAGTACAAACTGGAAATGAAAAGCCAACCATTAGTGACAGGTGCAACGTTACAAAAAAAAACAAAAATGTAGTGTATATTTTTGGGTGACTACTCGCCTTCTTTTGCCACTTGGATAGAAGCCAGCCTTTAATGAAAATGACTTTTAAACTTGCCTTTGATGCCAGGAAAAATGTATTTTTAATGAACGGGCTCACTTGGAGAAAATTGCAAATCGAGTTCTCGCGGAGCGGAAGTGATTTTGGCCTTTGGGTCTCTGTGTGCCGCGCCGAAAGATGTATGCGTCGCGCCACTTTGGAGCGGGTTTTGAGGCACTTACTGAAGTCCAAATTGAGCCCAAGTGTGCTTTTTGGAAAGCCCTACCTGTCTACTTTCCAACCCAAGTAGAATTTCTGAATTTGGATGCCATTTTCCCCTCAAAAACTGCAATCTCCCAAGACTGCTTCCTGTGTGTCAAAATAGGGGCAGAGAGGTCATTTTTTGGGTGTTTTTGACCTCCTGAGGACCCAAAATTGGCCCAAACTTCTTGGCCATGCACCAGAAGTCGTAATTTTCCATGTAAAATACAAAAATATAAACTTTTTGTCATTTGGAGCTCCCTAACGAAAGCGCGCGCCAGGTGGCGCGGCGCACAGGGAGAAAAAACCTGTTTTTGTGCAAAAAATTTCAAAATGTGCTCCAAATTTCTTGAAATTTGGGCTGTACCTTCTCTATCACATGTCATGCTAGACCAAAGAAGCCTTGGCCAAGATTCGGAGCCGATCTTGCTCTTTTTGCCTCTTTTGTCTTTTTGTCACCTTCCTCAATTTCGCCTTTAAGCTCCTGATTCTCGCTTTGGAGCTCATGTTTCGGGCCATGTAATGGTGAGTCATGCGCCTCAACATTGCTTTTTCCCTATTAGCCTTCTCCAACATTTGCTCCAAGTGAACGTTCACTTTCTCTAAAACATACTCCCGGTCCTCATCTCTTTGCTCCATAGGTCTACCTTGTGCTGCCATGATGTGTTGCCAGTTTTCCTTCATCAGTTGCAACTCTATCTCAGCTTGCCGATCCTCAAGTTGTTTGTTCCTCTGCTCCAGATATTTCACATTCCATTTGGTTATCTCCAAGTCAAGGGATAAGGCTTGGATCTCTGTTTGCTGCTCCTGGATGATCTCTTTAAGTTGTGCACTTTGTGGATCCGTATCTGTATCGTCATCATGAAGGAGAATGAAGTCGGTCTCACGTTCACTTGATGGCCCCTCATTATGCATTGGCTCCTTACCTCTGTCCTGTACCTGTAGTTCTGATGTCAGAAGTGAGGCCCCTTCCACCTCGGGTGGAGATAACACTCGCTTTGCTGCTGCAAACAAATGTCTAGTGCCCCTCTGATATGTGACGAATACCGGCACACTAGCAGTCTCATGGTGCTCATACTGATGAGAAGGTTCACCTGTCTCAAATCTAGTCTCTGAAGGTCCCTGTTAAGCTCAGAAGAAGTCACAAGAGATGAAATCATCCCAAGTGATACCCTGTAAATCAAGCTGATGCACCACCAAAATCTTGATGAGAGAAAAATGACAAATGTTGTTGAACTGTTGCTCAGGGGTCATGTGTTGCACAAGGGCGGTCATCCTCTCTATGTTTCGGCATATGAAATATGGGATGTTCATCATGCGTACCCGGGTGAAATGCATGAGCAACCTGATGTGATAAGCATATAACTGGGAGAAACGGCATTCAGAACTGAAATACTTCATAATTAACTTCATTAGAGGGGCATATTCATCTTTAAGATATCGGAAGGGAAACACCCTCTTAAGCTGCCTCAAGAAACTAGGTTTAACATATGGCTCATAATGCTGTCGGTCAACTTTTTGTCTCTTGTTCCATGGCTCTCCAATATTAGGCATGCCGGTAGCTAATGAAATAGAGTCCTGTGTAAGTGTGAAAGTAACACCGGCCAAAGTAACTTAAGCACCATGCAAATGCAGAACAAATAGGCGAGCCAACTCATGGTGAAATTGAACATCTGCAACCTTTTCACAAAACTCATAGCATGACTGAAACCGAAAACAAGAGACGGCAAAAGGGCAGGCCTGCAATTCTATGAGGGTAGTCGGTTCTTCTCTAACATGTCTACCACTTTTGTGAGGCCTCCGGGGTGCATGTTCTTCCGTGGGTGAGTCACTATGAGTTTCCTCCTCATATTCGGATGAATGATCAGATGACATAATTGATGCTATGAAAACTGCTTGGAGAAATGAATGCTGGTCGCAAGACTGTGCTTGACTGCTGTTGTGATATGTTTGAAATATGTCACCAAGGGAGCAATGTAACAGGGACTGTTAGGGAGGGAAAATATGAAGGGATTAGGAGTATTAGGATAGATTTTATTTAGGGCGGTGTAGAGGGTTTGGGAACTTTGCATAGGGTAGGGTTTGGGGGTTTTTAGATTGGGCAATGGGTGAAAGGGAATTGGGGATAAGGGTTTAGTAATTTTAGGAGATAGGGGGCAATTATATTCAAAGGGATATGGTATAAGGAAAAAAGGAATGAAGGAAAAAGGGACAGATGGGATGGAAGGGGAGACTTGGTGACAAAATGATGAATTTGCAACCCTTAACAATAATTGACATAAGGATTTTTTAGAGGTAGGGTTTGGAAATTTTGTTTCAATCATTTGGAACCATAAACCACCATCACACAACACACAAAAATGCATGAACCACCGAGATGTAGACCCTACCTGGCATGTCCAAGCAATACAATGGCAATTTGGAGGATTTTCGGGCATTTTTTGAGTGTTAGACTATATGCGTCGAGCCGCCCTTTCTATGCACCACGCGCTACCAATGCACCACGCCCATTCCAAATTACACAGGAGGATCACGCCCAATGCGCCGTGCGGTCCCAATGCGTCATGCCACTTATTGTATGCACCGCGCTTGTCAAGACACCTCCAACCTCACCCAAAACGCGCGCTGGCTCACCAAATTCCTTTGGAATGCTTTCTCTCCAACTTTGGCATGTAAAATGACTTTGATTCTTATGAGAAAATCTATATAAAGACATGGAGTCATGGTTTTGATTTTTGTTTCTTCAAAACCCACTTTTTCAATGTTTCATTTTAGCACTTTTTCCACAACTTAATACAACTCTGTATTTCACATTCCCTTTTTGGATTTTTGACTAAAATGATGAAATTTTTGGCAATTTTTTGCAGGGGTAGCTGACATGGCATTTGGAAAAGGACGATCAGAACCAACTTTTGAAGTACTTCATGTTGGAGAACTTTACATATTTATCATAAACATTAATTTGACAATTTCCTCTTCAAAACAGAGTTTTGAAGAGGAATCACCCGTGAGCATTATGGATGATGAAAATCTGGAGATGAAACTTGTTGAACCTCCCTCTAGCCTGCTGGCGTGTTTGGGTACTCGGAAAACACGAGTTATGAAACCCTAGACCTATGACTGACATGATTTTTTGGCCATCAAAATACCACATATTGACTATCATTTAATGAACTTTGATGAACAGACCTGAGCCAACAGGTACAAAGCATGAGGGGTAATGACTGACAAGATCCTTCCGTCAAATTTTGGCATGCCCCTAGCGGAATGCAACTGGGTGAGTGGAGCGAGACACCTAAAAATGAAATTCAGAAAGAGTTTTGATCTCTGACGGAGGACTGACAAGACTGACTCCAACAAGAGGAACCATCTCCCCTCCATCAAAGCTATATAAACTTCTCCTTTTCCAAGCTGAACTAGTATTTTTTGGAGCTTGAATAACCAGCAGGATATCTATAGCTTTAGCCTTCTAGTTTATGTTTATGAAGGGAGAATAGTGTGTTTGGTTTGGTTTAGAAATAAAGGGAAGGAGCCTTAAACTTCCATTTTTGAGGCTAACCATGAGATGCTAGTAGTGGTGTTGGAACCCGGATACGTCGAAGGAGACCTGCAATGTCAAGGGTTTGGTTGTATCTCTTTCTGATTTTTATATCTATACAACTAATGGTTTATTTCCTACATTGAGTGTCATATTACATTTGATGGCTTAAGATTCCTTGACTTTTTAAGTAGATTTAATGTGATTGTATGCTATTACGTTTGTTTTTGTCTCTTGTGTATTTGTTCCAGGTATTTGAAAGAGAAGAATGAAAGGAATATGGAGCAAAGGAACGAGGTCATCATCAAGCGGATTAGCATTCTAAGAGGTAGGCCCTCTTATTTAATTCTAGTATAAGGAAGTTTTCATTAGGTTGTTCTGTTTGCATCTAGACCCACTCTAGGGCTAGAGGGATCACCTCTGTCCACAGAGGAGATTTACCTACACCACAAAAGGTCCAGTAATGTAGGGTTTTGTTGGTTGGCACAACTAACTCTAAACCTAGGTCAAGATCCCCTAAGCCAAAAAATGGTTCAGTTTCCAGGACGGAGACCTTCTTAAAAGAGATGTGTGATGTCGCATCATTGGAACCCAACCAAGAAAGAAATTGAAAAGTGCTTGGATCGGAAGATTCATGAGTTCGTGACCCAAGAAAATAGGACGCCTATCAAAGGAAGATTGGTTGAATATATATCTGTATACAGATATACGTGAAATCTTCTTCTGCATCTTCCCAATTTAAATGTACTAGTGGTTAGCTAAATTAACAGATAGTCAAGGAAGGTGGAAGCTCAATAGTCCCATAGTGTGGACTCCAGAATTAGTGCGACAACTAGAAGCCTCTGAAAACAAGATCGTGTGGGTTTTCGATCATTGGCTCGATCAAATTCTGGGAGGATTTTTTACAAAAATTGTAGTTGATACCTCAGTCAACTATAATGAAGCGAAGCGAAGATTCTTCAAAGGACCACGAGGTAGGTATTTAAGATCATTTAATACTTGGATTAAAATGTTATTATGCAAAAAATGGATAATGCCATTACCTTGATGTTCAGAGCTACACGAAGTGGAAGATTCTTTAGAAATTGCACAGGATCAGGACCAGAAGGTGCATTGGTAAAGCCAAAAGGCATGACCAAAAATTCATAATGACCCTCATGAGTTATAAATGTTTTTTTCTAGCTGACTGAATGGTGGTATAACACTTCCTTCCATACTGCAACAAAAATGACCCCATTTATGGAACTTTATGGATATCATCCACCATCCATCACATCATATTTAAGAGAAAATTCTAAGGTTCAAGTAGTGGAAGGTCAAATCAAGCATCAACAACAAGTTCTCAAACTCTTAAAGAATAACCACACTTTGGCGTGGAATAGAATGAAACAACAGGCAGATCAACATCGTAGCGAAAGAAGTTTTGATGTTGGTGACTGGGTATTCCTACGACTACAACCATATAAACAAATATCCCTCAAGCAAGCTATGAAGGATAATAAATTATCACCAAAGTATTATGGTCCATACAAGGTGTTGCAAAAGATTGGTACTATGGCATACAAATTGGAGCTTCCTGCAACTTCCTTAGTGCACCCAATTTTCCATGTTTCATATTTAAATAAGGTTATAGGTGACAAGCTCCCAGTTCAAACAATATTGCCAATACTTGATGAGGAAGGAAAAATCATATTGTAACTTGAAGGAGTCACAGAAACAAGAACTCGACAACTATGAAATCGATCAATTTCAGAGTATCTCATCAAGTGGAAGAACATACCCACTGAGGATTCCACATGGGAGGATGAGAATTTTATACAGAAGCATCTCAAACTACTCAAGCGTTGAGGACAACACTTTTTTTAAGGAGAGGGGCATGTTAGGTCCCTATAATACTAGTGATTCCCCCATTACTATTGTCATTTTATCCCTTATTGTTATTATTGTGCCCCTATTGTCCCCATATTGTTATTAATGTGCCCCATAGAAGCCCACTATTGTTATTATTGTGCCTTTATATTATTATTGTTATGTCAGCTTTGATTATATTGTGACCCCTTAGACTTCTATATATAGAAAGGAGGTTTAGTCATTTGTATCATCTAAGAATTGTTCATTTGTGTAATGTAAAGAAGGTTTCCCCCTTGAAGAGGTTGATTTTGAAGTCGTTGATCTATCTTTTCTATATTTTTGTGAGCTGGTTCATAACAGGAAGTCAGGACAAGATGCAAGAAATCGGTGTGCCAACAGAGGTTGATCCTTTTGTACTAACTACATTTTTGGAGACCTGCATGAAGATGTTGCATGATAGCAAGGTTGTGGAAGGACTATAGGAATTAATAAATAAATGCACTAGTAAAGAAAAGGCCCCTGATGAACATCGTGCGATCAGAAAGATTGGTAAGCATAAGGCACGAACAGGACGGAAGATGTGGCTAATAGCGTAGATAGTTGATTATGAAATGGACCAGGTCATCTTAGATTTAGGGTCCGATGCGAATTTTCTACCAAAATAGACATGGGAAAGGATGGGGAGACCTACGTTGTAGTGGTCCTTGAATCATCTTAGGATGGTGAATCAGCATAAAATCATCCCCATGGGACAGTTATATGGAGTAACAGTTGATATTGAAGGTGCCAGTGTAGTAGCAGACTTTGAAGTTATAGAAATTGCCGATGATAGTAATCCTTACCCCGCATTCCTAGGAATTAGTTAGGCTATTGATATGAATGGGGTCATTAATTCGAAGAAAAGGACAATGTTGTTTGAAAGAAAATTGATTCGAGTTATAGGGCCGTTGGATCCTACAGAAGGAGCATGCTATACTAAACCATTCTGCAACTATGAATAAAGTGACGACAAGCTGGATCAAATCTACAAGATAACAGTGCAAGATCAGGACTGGATCAATCCAATAGTAGATGGATGGATTGCATGGGACTGAGAGATTTCCTGCACCTCTAATTCAAATGAGGAATTAGAGCATTGGTGGAATCGCTTACATGAAGTTTCTACAATGTGATGTGTTTCATCGAAGGTAAGAAAGTTACCTTATTATGATGGTTTAACTGACGTAGATCTATTTTTAGATGACTTTGAGTGCGAAGTCCCTAAGGACCACCACTTTCAAGCATTAGAGTTGGCACTGCGCGCTACGCCTGCACGATGGTGGGGTACGCATAAGGATAGTTTTGTTGGATGGCGAGATTACAAAAGAATGATGAAGCTATGGTTTGGGCATGCTAATACTAGAATGACTGAGAAATATAATGGAAAGGATGATCCATGCGATCACCTGGAAAAATGGACTAAGGCATGGGGGACAAAACTGCAGCCAGAATGGGTACACATATTTTGTCATACCTTGGATACAATCCCCATGAACTGGTATCTTGAAACAGAGCTTTGCCATGGCACTACGGAATGGGATGTATTGAAGGAAGGTTTCTTATTGACTTTCAGATTTGAAGACAGATTTGCAAGCATCGATGAAGTATTGCAAGAGATTAAAGTGGTTATCTTCATAACATTGAAGGAACCTATGGAATGGACTCAATCGGATTGGAGCACCCAGTTGTGCCATGCATTGGAATGCTATAAAGTTCCCGCTAAAGAGGAGGAAGAAGACTCGAGGAATATCAATATTCCGGAGACAGAAGGGCATCGCAAAGTCGAAGGCCCACAAATAGAGAACCCGGACATCTCCACACCTTTGAAAACAAAGCAAGTAAACATTGGCACTGAATAAGAACCAAAGTTCGCAAATATTAGAGATTATTTGGACGACGCTACAGTAGATAAAGTTGTTGAACTACTCCGCAAATACCATGATCTCTTCCCCACTAGGTTTTCGGACTTAAAGGGAATAATTGGTGATTTGGGCATTATGAAAATCACATTGAAGCCGGATGCGAAGCCTATTAAACAGAGACCTTGTCGCCTTAACCCTAAGTATAAGGAAAAGGTTCGCCAAGAACTAGATAAAATGTTGGAGACAAGCATCATAGAACCTGTTGAAGAATCTGATTGGGTGAGCCCAATGGTGGTTCAAGAGAAGAAACAAAAGGGAAAAATAAGGATTTGCGTAGATCTGCAGAAGCTTAATGATGCATGTGTTCACGATCCATTTCCAACGCCATTTACAGATAAAGTGTTAGACAATGTTGGAGGGCAGGAGGCCTATTCCTTTACTGATAGGTTTTCTGGGTATCATCAGATCAAGATTGCCCTAGAAGATAGAAGCAAGACCACCTTCGCAACAGAGTGGGGTTGCTTTTAGTACATTATTATGCCATTTGGATTAAAGAACGTGCCTGCGATATTTTCCCACGTAGTCATAGTAGCGTTCAAGGAATTCATTCATAAGTTCCTGGAAGTGTACTTTGATGATTGGACAATGTTTGTCTTGACGAAGCACCATGCAATAAGTCTGCACCTTATGTTGGATACATGTCGTAGATACCAGATAGTGCTGGATTTAAAAAATGCATATTTTGTGTTCCTTTTGGGATCTTACTCGGTCATGTTGTGTGCAAGCAAGGATTGATGGTGGACCCTGCAATTGTTGTGGTAATTATGAACATTGAAGCCCCTAGGAGCGTCAATCAACTACGCGTGACGTTGGGACATATGGGATACTATAGAAAGTTTACCAAAGATTATGCTCAAATTACCGCACCCATGGAAAAACTGCTAATGAGGGATGCAACATTTTGTTGGGATGGAGAATGTCAGTGCAGTTTAGATGTGTTAAAATAAAATATGGTAATTGCACCAATCTTGGTATTTCTCGATTGGAAAAAGGAGTTTCATGTACATATGGATGCTTCTTGCATTGTGTTGCGTACAGTGCTAACACAGGCCAGTGAAGGAGAAATGGACCATCCTATAGCCTTTGCAAGTAGGAAGTTATCGAAGGCCAAGAAAAATTATTCAACAACTGAGTGCAAAGGGCTGGCCATGGTCTACGTGCTGCAAAAATTCAGGCATTATCTATTAGGAGGGCATTTCAAGATGTATACAAATCATTCTGCCTTAAAATACCTAGTCAACAAGCCTGTGTTGCGCGGGGTGGGGAGGGTGGGGGAATTTGCAGATGGTTGTTATTATTTTAGAAGTATGACTTTGAAGTCAATGTGAAGCTCGGGATGTTGAATGTTGGACCTGACCATCTGTCGCAAATTGAAATAGGTGAAGGACCCAGTAATTTATAGAAAGGGTTGCCAGATGCACAGCTCTTTGTGGTGCATGTAGTGGATGACCATTTTGCAGAAATTATTCACTTCTTAACTACAGGGACGGTGCCAGAAGGATGTACAAGTTAGCAGAAGATGGAATTAGTAGTGCATGTAGCCGACTTTTCAATCATTGCAGGACATTTGTACAAAATGGGTGTCGATGAAATATTGCGGAGATATGTGCCAAAATTTGAGCATGATAGAATTCTCACCGAAGCTCATGGGGGAGATGCGGGAGGCCATTATGCAGGCAAAGAAACTATGCAGAATATTTTACGCACAGTTTTATGGTGGCCAACATTGCATAAGGATTCCAAGGCATGCAATGCATGTCAAAGAACTTGTAGACTATTGCGAAGGGATGAGCTACCACTACATTCCCAGGTATCTTTGGAGGCATTTGAGAAGTGGGCGATTGATTTTATTGGGCTAATTCAATCTCCTGGAAAGAAAATGAGCATGCGCTACATTATCACTGCGATGGAATATCTAACGAGATGGGTGGAAGCACAGCCTGTAAAGGATTATACAGGGGCTACAACAACAAAATTCTTATTTGAATATGTCTTAACAAGGTTTGGATGCCCGAAAGTGTTGATGAGTGACTCGGGTACGCACTTTCTGAATGAAACGATCAGCACGTTGACTGATGAATTCTAGGTCTACCATCAGAAGAGTACACCATATCACTAGCAAGCAAATGAAACTGTTGAATCTTTTAACAAAATATTGGAGAACGCGCTGACAAAGATTTGTAACGCACATCGGAATGATTGGGATGTACATGTACTTGTAGTGCTATGGACTTATAGGACTACTTGTAAGAAGTTGATGGGACAAATGTCATTCGGATTAATATGGTCGAAGTCATAATTTCGATGAAATACATTGTGCCTAGTCTGTGCATAGCAGCTTTAACGGATATGGTGGATCACAAGGCCCTAGAAGAATGGCTCGTGCAGCTCATGGAGCTCGAAGAAAACCGATTTTTGGAAGGATTCCATCAACAAGTATAGAAGGAACACAAAAAAGCATGGCATGATTGCCATATCAAGCTTCGCACATTCAAGGTAAACGATTTTGTATTGTTATATGAGAGTAAGTTCACTAAATTTCCGGGTAAATTCTAGATGCATTAGTTAGGGCCATATATTGTCAAGGAAATTATAGATGGTGGTGAAATTCACCTCACGAAGCTGAATGGGGAACCCTTCCCAGGAAAAGTGAATGGGAGCAGGTTGAAGCTATATACGGGGGATCTTGCTCAATGACTGTATGGTAGAAGGACAGTCTTAGTGCTCTAGGAAGTTGCAAGGGAGTGCGAGACTATAAACTACACTACCTGGTTTGGAGAAAAAGGCAGTGACAAGGCTGCATAGAGATTGACGAGGATGCACCAGATCAAGCTGCGCTCAGGATGTTGCGCGAGAGGGAAAGGTACCGCGCATCCCAACAGGAACATGACTATTGGAGTTACTATTCATGATGAGACTGTCAGAAAGCGGTTAAGAGGAGTGGGAAGGCAGTAATTAAGGAAAAAATCTTTGAAGATCTGCCGCCAAAACAACATTTATTATCAGAATTTTCGGGGAATAGTCGGATTTGAATTCAAATCCCCCCATAAATTGGGCATACCAGTCCAACAAAGATCACTTTGCACCCTAAGACTTGCTAGTGCATTTTGTTGTCTATCGCATATGAGTCAAGCATTCTGGGAGTAATTTGTGTCGCGCCTCTCATTTGCAAACTATTTTGCAGAAGAACACGGATTATTCATTGAGAAAATGACTTCCACTAACCTCGTCGAAGCCCTTAGTTCGGAAGCAACTATGTCCAACACACCAGGACCAAAAGTGTCTAGTATGGAGGTTACACCTGTTGTGCCCACGGCGCCAAGGTCACCTAGGCCAAAACAAATTGTGGCTAAAGAAAAGCAACCTGCTATGAAAGAAAAGCAACCAGCCATGAAGGAAAAAAAAATAAGTCGGTGTCGGTGCGCCCGTCATCAAGGAAGCATACCAAGGCAAATCCAAAGTAGGAAAAAGACAAGCAACTAGAGAAAATCATGGATCTAGAGGGAGAGGAGTACCAAGGCATTGAAGAAGTCGATGTTGACGGTGTTGAGCCCCTCTCTATGTTGCCTGAGTACGTCCTTCCATGAAAGGGAAAAACTAAGGTAACCAAGGACCCTAATTCGGTAAAATTCAGGATATCCACTCCCCTGTTATTAGAGCAGGTCACATTTGAAGGCCCTAAGCTTGCCCGTATCCCACTGTTGAAATTGGAGGACTGGCACATCGTGGATCAGGACAAATTTTTGCATATGGAGATGCATAAGTATATGACAAATATCTTTTATGACGACACCGGAGTTACAAAGTTGGAACCCATGAAGTGGGTCCACGGGGTTGAGTAGTCGGGGCTATTGAATATGTTATTAGTACCGCACTATCACCTCTCCCCTATAGTTATGGTATGTTTGCACCAGCTCCTCGCACTGGTGCATGACAGGATTATGTCGCTAGGGAAGCCTATCCCAATAACAGATATGTTGATCCACAGGGTAACGAGATTATCCCACAAAGGAGCAGACCTTGCTAAGGAATTTGTAGGGAAATAAAGAGAAAGGAGCTAGCTGACAAAATGAAGGAGTATGGTCCTTTCAAGAAGTCACGAGGGTGCTCAATTTTGTCCATACAAGACTATGAAGTTCAGTACACTGCCCAAATCCTCGCAGGACAGATCATGAGAAAGTGTCGCGCAGATGAAGTTTAGGTGACCGTTATAGTGCGCGAAGGGAGTGCAGTATAATTGGTCAAGCTATCTCTGCCAAGAGTTCCTTGCAAACTGCCGAGAAGCCCAAGACGAAAGCAAGCCATTCCATTACGCTTGGCTTCTACTATCAATTGTGTTAGTTGATGGAGGTTCCTTGAGGATAGCCAATTTCCTCCACACAAGGAAGAATTGCCTGAGGCCGCCAGGTTCACCTCACTCTGAACCATAAAGGATGTCGTGCGTGTCACAAAAATGAAGATTTTATGGGTCCTAATGGAGATGGACCTTCGGATGTGATGGGCCTCTAAATTAGACATAAATTAAGGCCTATGCCTCTAATTTAAAACATAAATTAAGGCCTATGACCATCCTTAAGCACATTAAACCTCTCTTTTTGCATTAGATAATTTATTTTTAACTTTAATATATTCATTAGGAAGATTTATGAATAATTGAATATTTGTGCCTAATATTATTTATTTTTATGGAATATTATGATAATATTGGGTAGATTATGAAGAGTTGGAGGAAGAGATAATTTAGGAACTTGTTCCCTACTACTAGAGGATCAATAATAAATAATAAGTCAACAAGATATTATGGAATTATGGCACAAATTGTGGAACTCTAAGGATTGAGAAAATCTAGGAATGTGTTCCACTAATCAAGGGAGCAGATCCACCAATCAAGGGAGTAGATCCACTAATCAAGGGATTTCAGTGGGGAAAGCTTCCTCCATTCATGGGGAATGATTATTAATCATTTTTTATAAGTACCAAGTCGAATTTTCCTCTATGGAATGCTTGAGAAAATGTAGGAATGTGTTCCCTGCCATTTAATGCAAATTCCTAGTATTGGGGACTAGATCCACTAATCAAGGGATTTTGGTGGGGAAAGCTTCCTCCATTCATGGGGAATGATTCCTAATCATTTTGTATAAGTACCAAGTCGAATTTTCCTCTAGGGGGAGATTTTAATTAGTTTTATTATGGAGAGAGCTTGTATTTTTGCAGCTCCATTGTATTTTCTTGCAGTGATGTAATTCTATTGATGGAAATAAAGAAGATTGGTGTCATGTTCAGCTTCTAAATCTTGTTCTCCTCCATCAGTATCTGATTTTCCTTGGGCTTGGCCATCCCAATAGCCTCAGAGCCCTTTTGTATCATTTTCTTTCCTTCTTTTCATTGCTTATTCACATGCATCTCTAGTTTTTATTTCTTTCCATTTCTGCATTTAGTATTAATGATTTCTTGTTGTAGGATTGAGTTAAATGGTTGATTTAAGTTATTTTTCAGTATCACAAGCATTTTTTCATCCTTGGAAAATCTTTGGAAGTTCATAATAATCATTTAGTTTCTTGGATTAGTCTTCTCATTCCCAAATCTAGATTGTTGGACCTCCCTTTTAGCAAAGAACAATAAATTTCTGCTATTTTTTAGAGCATGCTAACGAGATTCAATCGAATTGATTCCACCTGCATTAGATCACAAAAAAAATCTAGTTCATAACAAAAATCACCCCATTGCATTTACACTTGATTTGGTTAGGAATTTTGTAGATTTACTAGCTCACTAGTTCTCAAATTTCTAGATTTTCGACTAGTAATGTTTTTTTTCTTTGCATGGGTTAACAGAGGTCTTTTTTAGTGATTCCACTTGGAATGGGGACCTAGGACATCCTAGTTAATACCAAAATTTTTCCCATCCAATTTGGATTTTATTTTCTTGGTCATTCGATGAATTATTGTAAATTTTTACATCTTGTAGGAAATCAGGGGATCCTATAGGAAATCACTGTAGCATCCTATAGGAAAGCCTGTTTTGAGGCTGAATTGAGGAAAAATCCTCTAGGAAGCTAGAAAATGGTCCCTACTTGTCTCCCAAGCCTTCTGACCATTCACCATCATCTCCAAGCCACCTGCCACATCACCAAAAGAGATTAGCTTTCACACTCTCACATGAAAAAGACAAAAAGAAAACAAATTTATTTTATTCATTTACATGCACAACAATAGAAGGTTTGATGATTTGAATATGCATGCTTAGGATAGTAGGATTGCATACATGTTAACTTAGCATTCTTTTGAAGCAAAGCCTCTTAGGAGCTAGTTAGAAAATTGTGTGTTTTAGCATTTGATTTCATTCTCTTTCCTTGTACTTTCTTTCTTGCAATAGGTTAAGGTTCCATTTCGAACATTTCATTTTCTTCAATTAGTTTAGGATTTGAATTCAGTACATACACTCCATTACATTATGACAACAAAGGAAGGACACATTGTATGCTGCACATATAGTGTCGATACCTCTAAAGTTTGTAGGAACACCGGGTTGATAATTAAAGTCAGTAGCCTTAAGAGTTGCAACATTCTTGTTGCAATATCAAGGCTCATCACATTTTAGCGCCATTGCCAGGGAGGTGTCAAAGTATGCATTGTTTTCTTCCCTAGTTGATTCATTTCTTTTCATTTTTTTCAAAAACAAATATTTTCATTAGGCATATTTAATTTCAAAAGTAGAAAATTTCCTTGCATTATAGTTTTCATTCAATCATAAAAACAAAAACAAAATCTCTCCAACACCAACCCACCCCCTCATTTGATCACGTGGTGCAGTAAGAGCCACATCACCATTCAATTTTGCATGTATAAGAAGAAGATGGCAAAGAATGTAGAAGAAATGGATGGAGATGATGATAATGAGGAATATCCTCTCGGCATTCCCCATTCAAGATACTAATATCAAGGTGCACATGAAGAACATCCCTCCATCTTTTCTTCCAAAATTTCATGGTTTAAGGTCAAAGGATCCGAAAACCTTTCTCTTTGAATTTGAGATTATTTGTAGATCTTATGGTTACTTATTAAAAACTCAAAAACTGAGATTGTTTCCAGCAACTTTGAGAGATAGAGCTCTTAAATGGTTCATGAGGTTAGAGACTAATTCAATTATATCATGGAATGATATGCAAAAGATATTTCTAGAAAAATATGAAGATCATGGTCTTAAAGAAGAAATATTTAGAATGAATCAAAGAGAAGATGAGAGCCTTGAGGATCTAATAGAGAGGTTCATGTATAATGTTAAGAGGGGAAAACTACATCATTTAGGATCCGACACACTAAAAACCCTCTTACTTAGAACAATTAGGGATGAGTGGATTGATCTCCTTAATCTCATGAGTAGAGGTGATGTATATCAATTATCATTTGAGGAAATGTGTGAAACATGAAAACACATATCAAGAGGAAAAGAAAGAGTAGGTAAATCAACATCAAGATCGGTAAGTCAAGCTAAACTTGGAAATTTGTTTGATGACTTTAAAATAGAAATTTTTAGCAATCTAACCGAACAAGTAGAAATGTTAAGAATAAAAAATGAGAAAAAAGAAGATGTTTGTGTTTTCCATGCAGAATCACATGATGTTAAATGTTGCTCTTCATTACCAAGGTTGAAGGAAGTTCACCAAGAGGACCATGGCAGCCTATTCAGCCTGATATGATGCAAGAGCCTAATTCACAATTTCAAGGTTATGCATATCCACCTCAAAGTAATTGGAGCACACCCTTTCCTTGGCAACATTGGCCATATCAACCCCAACCAATCTTGGCAACAGGCATTGTGGTGGGAATAATAATGTGATGAGGGTTTTGAGGGGTTAAACAAATCCCGATAAACATAGGAATGAAGGGCTTAAGCGAGGGATTGGTCAAAGGGCTTTACCCATTTGTGAATGAAAGATTGGTCCCTCCGTAGAGTTAAAATTACTGGGATGAAAAGGATCATTCAGAGAGATGATATATCAGACTTATGGGGGGCCATTTAAATTTGCTATCAGGGCATGTTTTAGTAGGGTGGTAGTTGTAGCCACAACAGACCCACAGAAACCAATCCAACACTTCAAACTCCTTGCCCTTTGGTCCTACTAAATTTTTGACCATCTTAGACCTCAGACGCTCCCATGCTATAGGCATGACAACGTCCAGAAACCCAAAGTCGCTCTCACAGGCTTATGTGCCTGTGTCTAGGGACCCAATTTGTTAGTTCTATGCCTGCGACCTTGGGATTTAAGCCACTTTTTCAGGCCCAGAGCCCAGGTCACTGCCCAGAATGGAGTGATAGCTTAAGATTAGTAAAAGTACAGGAAAACAATGATGCCAAAGTAATAAGTTGAACAAGACCTTAACCAGAACCCTACTAGCCATGACAAGTATTTCATCAAACATATCATCAACATGTAACCTACAGGTGTAAACAACAGAATTAAGTGTAGAGATCTCATACTTATCTGAGAATCATTATGAACCGTTTTTCCCTCATGTCATTTGTTTCATTATCATCTATTAGGCCATAGATACATTCTCCATTCATTTACAAGTAAAAACATGATGAGGGCCATACATAGTTGTTGTCATAAAACATACATATAACCAACATAATAGGGAAAGAAATATCATAAACATATCATGCATAAAATCCACATATACATCGATACATTTACACGTGAAAATCAAGGGAGTGAATTTCTTATTAATGAATACAATAAACCAACCAGAGATGGGACTACCATGTTCCACCCGACCATAGATTGGTTGAGCCAAGTCTCTCTTCATCCAATCACCCTTGTGCCATATTCTAAGCATGAATGTGGGACACATAGAACACACCAAAAAAACACCAACAAGCATGGATTCCACCGGAGTTCTCCACCTACACCGCAAGGAATTTGATTGCCTCCTAGTCTCTCAGGGTTTACCATAATCCACAGTCTGATACAGGGATCACTAAGCCCTACATCGATACACACTCTCCAGGCTTTACTGTACATCCCATCTCGGGACTACTAGGCCCAACAGAGAGAAATCCACCTCTTGGATTTACTGTATATCCCGTCATTCACTAGCAAGGATTCCTAGGCCCACTGAGGCACACAATCTAGCTTTACCGCAACCCACAGTCCGGTTCAGGGGTTACCAGCCCAGTGTATTTACCGTGATCCACAGTCCAGTTAAGGGACCACTAGGCCATGTGTTTGTCGGTTTAGGGATCCACCCCACTCAACTTTGAATCTATCCAGCCATCCCACATTAACCGAGTATGAGAAACCCATATCATAAAAGATATCAAGAAATGGCAAGGCTAGGTTGAAGATCATTGTTACACACGACAAAACCCATGCCATGATAGAAAAGAACCACATGAAATCCCATGCATGCTAAATATAGTAAGGTAAATACGCATGCAAGTTGATACTTGCAATGAAGTGTATTGTAGCTGCTTGCCCCTACCTTTCCCTACTTGATCTTTGCTTCCTCTTTCCTTCTTTTCCTTTCTTGCTCCAATGCCAAAGTTCTCCAAGAAACTTTTAGTGTCCAAGAGTGAGTGAGAGAGAGAATAATGAGAGAGGTCCAAAGCTAAACTAAAAAAAGGTTACCAACTGATCCTTAGAAGCCTTTTTATGAATGAGGCCTCTATTTTCTTTATTTTCCTTAATTTTCCTCCTCACATGCAGCTTGTGACCTTTCACCTCCTTTTTCTCCTAATAACCATTACTTTCATAAATAATTGTGCCAAAAATTCCATTTTTCCTTTCCAAAGCCTTAGCCATTGTCTTTTCCAAGTTCCTTAGCCATAAACAAACAAATGAACACCCCCTAGGATGTCTTTCCAACATTCAACTTGGAATAAGTGTACCATCAACCCTGGTTATTGTTTTTAACTTTTATTACATGGAATTTTCACCAGTGTTGTTACAAAGAAGATCAGAGATGACAAGCAGAATGGTGGATTACAGTTCACGTGACTCTCCTAATATATTCAATGAGTAGCATGGGGAAGAGTACTCTCCTGATATAGTAGACACACTGAGAAGTTTAAAGCCAAAAATTAGAAGTTGTAAGGTGGATAATGACAGGATAATTCAGTCACAGGAAAGACTTGCCATGGATTAGGAAAGCAAGCAGAGGTTAATGCAATGATCCTTCAAAGCATATCATATTTGCAAATATAGGGACAACCAAGAATCAATTATGGATAAGAGGAAATGACTAATGGAGCATATGGTAGTAGGTCTCATGGAGGACACAGATTGAACAGGGATGACATGGTCAGAGGTGGAAGATGGATGGATACACCTGAAAAAAGAGGTAGTGGTTATGGATTCTATTTTAGTTCTCGATTGGAGAGACATCATGGTCATCACCACTATCCTCCTTATAGGAGGAGTGAGAAGCAATACTTGCCATATGAGTTCAAGAAAGCCAAACCTCCTACCTTTGATGGAGAGTTGAAGAAATTAGAAGATGCAAAAGCATGGTTGATTGGGATGAAGAAGTTCTTCGAGTTGAGTGATTATTCAAAGAATATGAAAGCCAAGATATCTATCTTTAGTCTCAAGGGAAAAGCAGATATCTCGTGGGAAGATGTGCAATGTGTAAAAGGCATAAAGACAAAGGAGTTGAGTTGGCACAAGCTTAAAAGAATCTTCGGAAATAAATACTTGTCTGAGAGATATTACGATGAAAAGGATAAGGAGTTCTATGAGCTAAAGATGGGATCTGTGACAGACAAAGAGTACACGACCAATTTTCTAGAGCTATTGAGGTATGTACCACATCTTAAGGATGATAAGATGAAGATTCAAAGGTTCATCAGTGGATTGCCTTTAGCATTTAAAGATCAGATTGAGTATGATGAACCTTGCTCATTGGAGGAAGTCATTGGGAAGTCGAATCATTTTTATGAGTAGTCTAAGTGTAAGTCTGAGCCTAAGTGTGATTGGAAGGGGAATGAAAATACTAAAGTAAAGTGGGATAAGAAGCAAGGAAGACCTTAGGATGCAGGTAACAAGGAGAATGCAACGTCGTACAAGAAGTTCAATGTAGTTGGCAGAGGACATGGGTTTCTATCTAAAGAGTAGAACAAAAGTGATGGAAGGAAGCCTTTGCAGTGCTAGACTTGTGGTGGAGAGCATCGTAGGAGAGATTGTCCACAACATCAGGGTGACAAACCTCATATTTACAGTGCTCAAGAGGCACAAATAGTTGGGAATGTTGGTCAGAACATCCCTCAGATTTACGCAGCAATGGATAATAGGCAAGCTTATCATCTAGCATTTATTATCGAGATGGAAGGTAAGCTTTGTGACCTAGATCTGGCTATAGTTATATTTGTTCTGAACTAGTGGATAAGTGTGGATTGAATAAAGAAGTGCATGCAAAATCTTGGTTGGTGCAGTTGACTAAAGGAACCAAGATAAGCATTCATAGTTGGGTGAGAGCTTGTGCATTTGAGTTGAATGGTATCTCTTCTTCAACACATTTAAATGTGCTTCCTTTAGGTTCATACGATATGATTTTCGGCATTGATTGGTTGTACATTCATAGGACTAAGGTAGATTGCTATGATAAGGCTATTAAGTGTCTTGATGATGATGAAGAGAGGATAATTTTACAAGAAAGAAGAAGCCTACATTAGAGAGAATGGTTACAACTATGCAGGCAAAGTGTAGTTGTGGGAAAGGATGTGTATCATTTGTAGTTCATATTTCTAGTGACAAAGGGAAGAATGTTGATGATGTTGGAGTCTTGAATAGGTATCCAATTTTGCAATAGTTTCAAGATGTATTTTCAGTAGAGATTTCAGAGTTGCCTCCTCATAGGGAAGTGGACTTTTCTATTGAGTTGATGCTAGGAGAAACACCAACATCAAAGGCACCTTCTAAGATGAGCACTCCAGAGTTAGTGGAATTGAAGTTGCAACTTAAAGTAAATGCTTGATAAGGCATACATTAGGCCAAGTGTGTCGCCTTGGGGTGCACCAGTATTTTTTTTAAAGAATAAGGACGGTACTCTCAGATTGTGCATTAATTACAAGAAGTTGAACAAACTGACTATCAAGAACATATTTCCTTTGTAGTGGATCGATGATTTCTTTGATCAACTGAAGGGAGAAACAATGTTCTCAAAGATTGACTTGAGATCGAGATATCATAAAGTACGCATCAAAGAAGAGGACATTTACAAGACCACATTCCATATCAGGTACAGGAATTATGAGTTCATTGTGGTTCCTTTTGGTCTTACTAATGCTTGATCTGAAAATGGGGCACTAAAGGCTTCTTGTCAGCTTACAAAAACCTCTCCAACTTCCAAAGCTTAAATATTTCCAAGACCTTATGATTAACCAATTGCGGAATTAAAAAGCACTTGAAAATGGGTCTGCTTGTGTTTGTTTTTGGATTGTTCAAGTGCTTATGTTCATTTGCTTAAACTGATATGAAAAACACATAACAGTAAATAAAGCAGCAAATATAATGCAGCAATAAGCAATCACACATGACAATAATATAATATGGAGTTCACCCAAAACTCTGGGCTACGTCTCCTTGAGCTCTAGTCAACTCGACTAGGCCCTATGGGATTATCGCATAAGTTCTTTTACAAGCTCTACGCTCAACTCCATTGGATTACACAGAAACAATGGGCCTAGAACACCATCTTATCCCTAGCTCTGAAGCTTTCAAGCTTTCTAGCTCTGGCTTTGGCTCTAGCTCTGGCTCTGGCTCTGGCTCTAGCTTTGGCTCTTGGCTCTCTCAGCTTCTCTCCGCCTCTGCGTGCATCAATGGTTCGCTCGACCTCCAAGCACCCCTTAGCAACCTTCCAGCGACCTTCAGCAACAACTTTCAACAACTATGCTCTCCGAAACAAGAACTAGTCTACTTCGCTTGGCTCTATGGCCTTTGAGGAACCCTCGGCTTTGCGGCTTCCATCCGTTCCTCTGTCCCCAATCATGAGGAATCATTCCCTTTCGCCTCTGTGTCTCTCTGTGCTTCATAACGCACATGTGTGATGGCTGTTCCCAATGGAAATGGACCGGCAGGCACGGAGAACCCGGTCATTTGGCCTTCCTATGCAGAAATCCGAAAATGGCCAAATTTCCAATACACAGAGAATATGCACGGAAATATACTATCAGGCGCGAAATTTGGACTTCAAATATTATCGAATTGCCCCTATAAACCCTATCGGGTTTTCCTTCTATCGGCATATCGCAATCACTTAGGTGGGAGATCAAAACCTCAATATACGGGAAATACAAAGAAAATCCGAATAAACCGGATTTCAAATATTATGCATTTGCGCTTATAATTCCCATCGGGTCGGCGCTCTGATCGCATATCGCAATCGCAATGTGCATTGGCCCTGGTATCGAGGGTTCATCGATCGTCAATCGTCGATATCAGCGTATCACTATTGGCCCCCTCGCATCACTATCGCATTGGCCCAATGGATCGTGTCTCTGCTCCTGCGATTGCCCAATCGGTGATACCGCACATCGCTCATCGGCATATCACATCTGTAATAGCCCGGGGGTTCCGATATCGCATGAAGCCTTCCTCCGATTGTGATATGTCAGAGATAGCTAATCGGGGATCCTTAAGGATTGCTGCTCCACCCTTTAACATTGCGATGTGATATTTCTATAGAAAGCCTTAATTTCTCTTAAGTCCCATTTAATAAGAAAATGCCTCCTTTTTAAAGGAAAATGGGCAATCTTCTTTTTGCAATAACTTCTTCATCCGAAGTCCATTTTCATCCATTCAAATTGCGTTAGATTCAGATTGAAGAGATCTCTTCCATGAGACTATTTCCAGGAGCATCCTTCAACTTTCATTTTTGAGTGAAAAGTCATCTAGGATCATTTTCTGATCACGCCTTCCCACTAAAAATATTTTGCTCTCCAAAAGACTGATATACTGATCTGAATAGTAAATGAGAGTAACAACACCCTCTTCTTTCAACCTCCATACACTTGCCTTGCATAGTGCCTCTGAACCAAAGCCTTTGACCACTCTCCTTCCTGGATGTGCTGATCCTCTTGGGAAGAACTGTCTTCCTCCTTGACTTCATGCAGAACTCATGCTAAAATGGTCACAGAAGGTAGTTTGAACTTCTCTTCCTTGATCATTGATCGAAGGTGGCTCAAATAAATGTGAAGTTACATCTGCTTCACAAAAACTTTCATTTGTACCTGTTTGACATGCTGTCAACAACAACTGTTAACAACAACAGAAATACAGACAACAACTGGATGGCCTAAACTCCTGCTTCAACAAAAGAAACAGATTTTCACATCTTGTGAACATCTCCATGTCTTACATCTGCATACAAATGATGGACTAGATAACAAGCCCACAAAACATGCCTTTACAACAATTGACCCTTCAAGTCAAGCATGTAAAAAAAGACCTTTAGGACTCTTTTTCAAAAGATGAAACGCTTCATCATTATCTCCATCTTGGAGACCAAATAAACTTTTTCCAAGTCAATATTAACATTACATACATGCTTAAAAACAAAGCAATCAACCCTTCAAGTTAATTACACATACATGTTCAAAACAAGGAAATCATTAACATCCCTATGTTCATGCATATCAAGCTTATGCATGAATTTCATCCTTCAACTTTCGCTTAAGTACACTATAATTTCGAAGCTGACAGGAAATATAATGTTGCACCAATAAAGTGAGTCTCCTACTCAACTTTTCCATTCACCTTCTTGGTAAAATCCTGCAACTTGCATTCCATTAACAAAGAAATGCAAATGGAAAACCCCGTGTAACGATCGCGCGCGCTCCTCTCTGCGGCTAGGTCAAGCAGCGCTCTGAACCGACGCCGCCATGGGAGCTCCTGGGGGCGGAGAGGCTTCTCCCCCCCCGCCAACCTCTTCAGCAGATGCATTCCGGTAACTGCTGTCTCAGAAAGGAAGGAAACGACCCCCGCCTGAGGTTCCAACATTTATTAAAAAACTCGAAGAAATACCTGAAATCGATCTGCCAGAAGAACAGTCGATCAAAATTGCTCTCGCCTTAGCTGACAGAGGGCTGGTCGGGAAATTTATGGGTAGATGGCCTACAGCAAAATCAACAGATGAATGGGTCCAACGAAATTGGAGGCCCTTACTTTCAAACAGTGTGATCAGCTATCCTGTCGGTAGAGGTTTCTTCATCTTCGAATTCACTACCAAGGAGGATCGGGATCTGGTGTTCAGAAACGGTCCATATTTCATGGGGAATCAAGGCCTCTTCCTGAACAAATGGACCCCAGACTTCGACCCCTCAGTCGATGTTCCAAAAGAGGTCCCTGTTTGGGTCCGGCTCCCAAATCTGCCAATACATTGCTGGAGCTATCAATCCCTTCAAAAAATTGGAAACGGGCTGGGTCGATTCATAGACAAAGCAGATAACAGAGGTCAATACACCTGCGCAAGAATATGCGTGGAAGTCGACTTGGAAGCTGGTCTCCCGGAAGCCGTTAAGCTATCAGTTGGAGATTGGCACCACTACCAGAAACTGGACTACGAGCAACTGCCATTTAAGTGCAGAATCTGTCACGAGCATGGCCACTTCCAACGAAACTGCCCTAAAGCACCATCAAAGGACAAGGTGGAAGAAGAAGGATGGAAAGAGATAAAAAAAGGCAAAGCAGTCTCAAAGTCTGTTGATCATACAAAATCTGGAACAATGGGGGAAACCCAGCCCACCTCTCAGACCAACCCAATCACAAAAGAAGGCACCCCATCAGGTGAAAAGGCGCTTGTAACAGAGAGTCACGAAGAAACGGAAGATCAACCGAACAATCTGAAAAAAAAAACGAAGAAAGCCCAACCGCTCCTCCACCTACTGCAGATCAAAGGGGAAACGAAGGAGCAGAGGAACATATTAGCTTAGCTTCTGAATCGGGTGAAGAGTCAGAAGAAAGAGACACCGAATCAGATGGCTCTCAAATAACCCCTATCAAGTCGGCTAGGGGCCGGAAATCTAAGAAGAAACAGAGAGAGGAGAAAACTTATCTGGACGTCCTGCAAGGATCCCAGAAAACCCTCAAAGGAATGATGAACACAAGATCCGGACGAAAGCAGAGCAAGGCTCCAAAAGGAGCCACCTCCTTCCAAACCAGTAAATAATGAAGTACGTCTCCTGGAACTGCAGAGGGTTAGGCAGCAAACTGAAAGAAGAAGCCCTGAAAGATATTGTCAGGATCCATTCGCCTGAAATCCTTCTTATCCAGGAGACAAAGATGGAGGATAAACTTCTCCTCCAAACTAGCAAGACATTTTGGCGTAAAGGTCCCGGAAGCGCAGTAAGTGCCAAGGGCGCCTCTGGCGGACTTGCCTCCTTTTGGGACAGTTCCAAATATGAGTTGATTCAAGAAGAAAACTGTTCTCACTGGATCTTCACTCAGCTCCTTCACAAAGACTCTGGTCAGCAAGTAAGTATGTTCAATATTTACGCTCTGGTCCTTCCAACGGAGAAAAATCTTTGCTGGAACTCGATTCAGTCCTTTTTATGTTGGCATTATGATTCAAGTGTTGTCCTTGATGGCAACTCACTCAGAGGATGGTACAGGTGCTCAGAGGTTGGTACAGGTGATGGCAACTTAATCAGAAGACAGATCTTAGTACAGCATGCCAAGGAAGTTCATATACGCATGTTCGTTAAGCCCAAGTCGCGTGTACACGCTAGTTGGATTCAGAAAAAGCGCGTGTATGTGGAAAAGTATCTTTGGTCCATGATGGTTAGTCCTTGGAAGTTGTGCCTATGATTTCGGACCATTGTGTCTCGACGGGCGTGTCGATCCCTAGTTTTGAAGTTGATGGTATTGTGTTACTATGGTTTTGGCTCTTGGTATTGAGCTAGGCCTAAGACTATATAAGGAGAAGAAGATCATTAGGCAAAATCATCTTTCGACAAGGCTTGAATATCTAAGAGAGAAAGAGATCTGATATGCAGGTTCTGGGTTGCTTGATCTAAGCCAAGGAGAGATCACATCGGTTGATGGAAGACTAGATCTAAGGATAGATCGGGATCTAATGGTTTGAAATGCACTATCATGATATGGTTGATTATGCGTATTTCTAGATCTGCATATTGTCGCAATGTTATGTTCTGGGTCTAACTAATGTCTGGTACAGCTGCAAATTGAGAAAGTTTATTTTTAGATCTGTACGCAGGTTGGCTTCGGTAAAAGCGCGTGTATACGCGGGTTTTGCTCATTGAAGTAGCGTATATCCTTTGAAGCTTGATTTTGGGTTTACAGTGGGGTCTGACTGTTATTGCAGAGTTCTGTAGTCTGCTCTGTGTTCTGGTAACTGGTGATTGACAGGGTTCAGTGGTTCAGTGATTCAAAGTTTGGTTGTTTTATGCTTCAATGATCTATTGTGGAAATTGAATGAATTGTGGTCTTCAGATTGTAATGTTGTGCTTCAGGAATAT
The DNA here is from genome assembly GCA_031772625.1 of Pinus tabuliformis. Taxonomy (NCBI): domain Eukaryota; kingdom Viridiplantae; phylum Streptophyta; class Pinopsida; order Pinales; family Pinaceae; genus Pinus; species Pinus tabuliformis. The sequence goes on along the minus strand of CM062816.1, from coordinate 180,789,268 downwards.
CCAAGTCTGAAAATGTATGAAAAGTGATACCTGAAAGAAAGAAGATTGTAGGTCAGCACCTACGTACTAGTATCTTGGCTAGTACAAGAGCAAAGGGGGTTGGAGCTCCCTTCCAAGGAAGTTTGGAGAACGAGAGAAGGTTGTAGCCTTCTGCAGGTTGTAGCCTGCGTACTGGTATAAGGCTGCACCAGTACAAAAGATTGTAAACTGAAGTTTCATATTAAAGAAAGATAGAGACAACTTGCAGCAGGTGGTTTTCACCCACATTGGGTTTCCACCTTATATCTTGGTGTTCATGTGTGTGGCTTTTGATCTGTTCTGTTATACTGCACATGTTTACTGTTAATGTGGTGAATAATGTCCTGATGCACTTAACTGAAGAATAAGCTAACTAAATTGTGAGTTTTCTTCTTATACGCTGTTTTACTTAGTCACAGTAGCGTGTACACGCTGGTTCACTTAACTGAAGTAGCGTATATGTTTCTGAGCATTGAAAAAGTTTGATTGATCTGATAATACTGATTCACCCCCCCTCTCAGTATTATTTCCAACAATTGGTATCAGAGCAGGTCCTTCAGAGAAGCTTGATCGCTTGAAGGTAGATCATTCATCATGAGCAACTACGAGAAAGAAGCATCAATCAGGCCACCGGTTTTTGATGGAACAAATTTCAATTATTGGAAGGTAAGAGTTACTGCATATCTTCAATCTCTTGGTACAGAAGTTTGGAACATTGTAGAAACAGGCTATGCTTTTCCTTCAGCTACTCCTACAGATCCAGCTGAGAAAAAGGCATATGAAACAAATGCAAAAGCAGTCAGTACTCTATTAGGAAGTATATCCCAAACAGAATTCATGAAGGTCATGCACTTCAAATCAGCAAAAGAGATATGGGACAAAATGATCACTAGCTATGAAGGAGATGAACAGGTAAAGCAAGCTAAACTTCAAACTCTCAGGATTCAATATGAGACTCTCAAGATGTATAATGATGAAAGTGTGGCTAATTATTTTCTTCGGGTAGATGAGATTGTTAATTGTATGAAAAATTTGGGTGAAGAAATAAAAGAGACTATAGTAGTTCAAAAGATTCTAAGATCATTATCCCCCAAGTTTGAATCTAAAGTATCTGCAATAGAAGAAAAGGAAAATCTCAAAGTTCTCACTATGTCTCAGCTACATGGAATTCTAACTGCTTATGAAATGAGAAAGGGAGGTCCATCAGACAGAAGGGAAGCTGCTTTTAAGGCATCAGGAAAAGAAGATTACTATGAAGCAAGCCATGTTCCAGAAGAAGAGGAAGAAGAATCAAATTTTGTCAGAAATCTTCAAAGGGGTGCTGGAAGGTTCAGAGGTAAGCTACCTTTCAAATGCTTTGCTTGTGGAAGAGTAGGTCATTATGCTGCAAAATGTCCTTATAAGGATAAAGGAAAAGAACCTGCTAGATGGAACAAGAAACAAAGTGCAAATAAGAAAAGCTACTACACCCATGAAGATAGTGATGGCTTATCAAACAGTGATGAAGATGAACAAGGTAATAAATATAAGCTGTTAATGGCATTTGAAGATGATGATTATGAGGATGCTGTAGATGTGGATAATCTCTATAATGAAATTACTAGACTCAAGAGATGCATAGAAGAAAAGAGTGTGATCATTGATACTTTGCAATTTCAAATTGATGAAAAGGAAAAACATCTTGAAAAACTAGAAGGTGAAATTGTTGGTCTCAGAAAAGAAATTGAGAAAACAAAAGCTATTAATCTTAAGTTTGTCAAAGGATCTGAAACTTTGGATGAGATTATCAATGTGCAGCGGTCTCCTCTAAACAAGACAGGTTTGGGCTATAATGGAGAAACCTCTCAAGCATCCACCTCAAAAAGTTATCTTGATGCAGCAAGAAGAAATGAGCAGAAGAACAATGAAGATAATCAGGTAAAGCAGGGACGAATTACAAACAGAAACTATCAGGGACAATCCTTCTTAAGGGTGAACAAAAGCTACAACCAACCACAGGTAAAATCTTCTCAGTTTGGCACAAGAATAGATGAAAATAGAAATTACAATCAGTTGGCTGGTAGATTCAATAACCGCAGAAGCTTCTTCAATGGACAATGCTTTTCTTGCCATAACTTTGGTCACAAAGCAGCTCAATGTGTTGCATATAAAACAATCATGACTAGGGAAGCTCAAAAACAAAGAAGTATGACAGGGATTACAAAGAGGACCTATAACAACTTTTCGGTTCTTGAAAATGAAGTTGAATGTTCTATTTGCAATAATTTTGGTCATAAAGAATCTGAATGCAGGAGCAGGTTTCAGGAGAAAAAGGAACAAGCCACGAGCACCAAAAAATGGAGAATAAAGGAACCTCAGACAGAAAGATGTGGGATAGCTTTTTATGCAGAAGGACAGGAAAATCTATGGTACATTGACAGTGGATGTTCGAAACATATGACAGGTGATAAAGAAAAACTTGAATCTTATTCTACTTTAGAAAAGGGAAAGAAAGTTTCTTTTGGAAATGATACTCCTGCAACTATAAAAGGAAAAGGTATTGCTCCTTTGAAAGAAAAGGTCAAGGCTGGAAATGTTTTGTATGTTGATGGATTGAAGCATAATCTTCTAAGTGTCAGCCAGATGTGTGATCAAAAAACCGAGGTTATTTTCAGATCGAATGGATGTCTTGTTCGTGATCTTGATACAGGTAAAACAGTTCTCAAAGGCAAAAGAACTCCAAATAATCTGTACATATTTGAAGAAGGACAACAACAATGCTATCTTAGCAAGGATGAAGAGCACTGGTTATGGCATCGAAGGTTGGGACATCTAAGCTTCTCACAAATAAGAAAAGCATGCAAATATCAGGCAGTTCGCGATCTTCCAGATATCAAAATTCCAGACAACACCATATGCAAATCTTGTCAGTTTGGAAAGCAAACCAGAACTAACTTTCCAGAGAAGGAAGGATCAGCTAGCTTGCCTCTTGAGCTAGTCCATACAGATGTATGTGGTCCATTTAGGAAAAGGACACCTCGAGGAGAAGAATATCTGATATTATTCATTGATGATTTCTCAAGGTTTGTTTGGTTAGGGCTTATGAAGCACAAAGATGAAGCATTCGAAAAATTCAAATCCTTCAAAGCATTGGCTGAAAATGAATCAGGACACAAAATTAAGTGCCTCAGATCTGACAGAGGTGGGGAGTTCACATCAAATGAATTTTTCGATTTCTGCGATGAACATGGGATAAGAAGAGAATTCTCTACAGCTAGAACTCCTCAGCAAAATGGGGTTGTGGAAAGAATGAACAGAACTATCCAACAAATGGCTCGTGCTATGCTCGATGAATCAGGTACTCCTGCAACCTTCTGGGGTGAAGCTGCACATGCTGCTGTTATCATTCTTAACAAAACAAATGTCCGAGTAAACAGCACTCAAACACCTCATGAGCTTTGGAGTGGTAAAACTCCTTCCGTGAAGCATTTCAAAATCTTTGGGAGCAAATGTTATATTAAGAATACTGATGAGCAACTTGGCAAACTTGAACCTAGAGCAGATGAGGGCATTCTTCTTGGTTATTCTCCACATAGCAAAGCATACAAGTGCTACAATAAAAGACTTGGCAGAATTGTTGACAGTATTGATATAGTGGTTGATGAGAAGGGATATATTCCTAGGCAAGTTCATCATGAAGACATTGAAGAAGATGAAGGTTACTCTCAAAGGCGAAATGATGAAGAAGAAGAACCTCAAGAAGAAGAAGAATCTCAAGAAGAACCAGAGGAGCAGACAAGAATAGAAGAGAAGACTCCATCCAGATATGTCCAAAAGAATCATCCAGAAACTCAGATTGTGGGGCAGAAAGAAGCAGGAGTACAAACAAGAAGGACACTTGCAGAAGCTTCAAGCTACTTGGCACTACTCTCCTCCATTGAACCACAAAATGTGAAAGAGGCATGCAAAGATGAATGTTGGGTCAAAGCAATGGATGAAGAACTTGAGCAAATCGAAAAGAACAACACTTGGGAATTAGTTCCTAGACCAAAAGATAAGAATGTAATAGGAACAAAATGGGTCTTCAAGAATAAATTAAATGAAAATGGAGAAGTAATTAGAAACAAGGCCAGACTTGTTTGTAAAGGGTATGCACAGCAAGAAGGAATAGATTTTGAAGAGACCTTTGCTCCTGTGGCAAGACTAGAGGCCATCCGAATGTTCCTTGCTCTCTCAAGCTTTCAAAACTTCAAGGTATTTCAAATGGACGTGAAATCAGCCTTCCTGAATGGAGACTTAGAAGAAGAAGTATATATTGAGCAGCCAGATGGTTTCATTCTTGGGAATGATCCAAACCTTGTATGCAGATTGAAAAAGGCACTCTATGGACTCAAACAAGCTCCAAGGGCTTGGTACTATCGGTTGGACAAATATCTTCACCAACAAGGCTTTTCAAAAGGATCAGCAGATAGCAATCTCTATATAAAAGTTGAAAATAACAAATTGCTAATTCTTGTTGTTTATGTAGATGATATTATTTTTGGCAGCAATGAAGAGACTATGAGTCAAAACTTTGCCTTGGTTATGCAGAAAGAATTCGAAATGTCACTTCTTGGAGAATTGACATATTTTCTTGGATTGCAAATCCAACAAAATGAAGGAGGTATCTTCTTGTCTCAAACCAAATACCTCAAGCAGATCTTGAAGAAGTATGGCATGGAAGAGTCAAAGCCAGTATGTACACCCATGGTTACAGGATGCAGCCTCAGTGCAAATGATGAATCAGCAGCAGTTCACCAACCCACTTATAGATCCATGATTGGGAGTTTGCTTTATTTGACAGGTACTCGACCAGATATTACACATGCAGTAGGAATGGTTGGAAGATTTCAAGCCAACCCAAAGGAAACTCATCTTCAGGCAGTCAAAAGAATCTTCAAATATCTTCAAGGGACCCAAAACTATGGCTTATGGTATCCTAGAAATACAGATCTCACTCTTCATGCTTACACAGATGCAGATTGGGCTGGAAGTGTGGATGATAGGAAAAGCACAAGTGGAGGTGCTTTCTTCATGGGTTCCAGATTAGTATCTTGGTTCAGCAAGAAACAAAGTTCGATTGCCTTATCTACAGCTGAAGCAGAATATGTGGCTGCAGCATCTTGTTGCACACAACTTCTTTGGATGATGCAGACCTTGCAGGACTTTCAAATCACTTGCACTCCACCTGTCTCTATCTTATGTGATAATACAAGTGCAATCAGCATTTCAAAGAATCCAGTCATGCACTCAAAGACCAAGCACATACCAATCAAGTACCATTTTCTTCGGGAACAAGTGCTTGAGCAGAAGGTCAAGTTGGAGTATGTTCCTTCTAAGGAGCAAGTTGCTGATATTCTCACAAAACCACTGCCCAGGGAAACTTTTGAATATCTCAGACAAAAGCTGGGAGTAGTTGATGCTTCATCCTGTTGTTGAAGTTTGTTTGTTCTACAGAAAAGTTGGTATACGCAGGTTACGGAAGGGATATGCGCGTATACACGCGGATTCATGATGGGTAAGTCGCGTGTATGTTGGACGCTTGTTGCAGAAAGTATATCCGCGTACATACGCTGTTTTATACAGGAAAAATCGCGTATATGAAGTTCTGAACAGCAAGGGAAAACTCTGGAGTTCTGAACAGCAATGGGAATGTCAGAATTCTTCAGGCACAGTTTCAGGGAGTGCAACAGGCACAGGTCCAGGGGGAGCAGCTTAAAAGTCTCATAAAGCATTGTTGGCATTCAGATGTTTTGGTTGTTGGTTTCAGGAGAAGGAGCTCAGAAAGAAATCCTGGTTGCTGATCTAACAAGATGTTTATCAGATGCTGCTGGTGCCTTTCCTAAGTCTTGGTCTAGATCTGTTGTCTCTATATCTCTCTTGTCATATCTCTTTTATGGTGTCAAGGTCATGTAACGGCCTATGTTGGTTTCCCCACTATGCCTGGGATGAATGCTGTAATATAATTGGTTGTTTCTGATATGTCCCCTCTTGGTAGGGAGTATGGATGTATGTATTGAGTCTTTTGGTGATAGGACGGTCCCTTATGGTGTATAAGTCTTGGTTCTTGTTGAAGAACATCTTTTGCAGATCTGGCCTACTGTCAGGGGGAGCACGAGTCAGCACAGCCAAGCAGAGGTATCAGCATGTCCTCAGGGGGAGCACAGCCCTTTGCCCTTGATGTCAAAGGGGGAGAGTGACTTGGTGTGGTGGTTGCCATCAAGTCCAAAGGGGGAGATTGTTGGCATTATGATTCAAGTGTTGTCCTTGATGGCAACTCACTCAGAGGATGGTACAGGTGCTCAGAGGTTGGTACAGGTGATGGCAACTTAATCAGAAGACAGATCTTAGTACAGCATGCCAAGGAAGTTCATATACGCATGTTCGTTAAGCCCAAGTCGCGTGTACACGCTAGTTGGATTCAGAAAAAGCGCGTGTATGTGGAAAAGTATCTTTGGTCCATGGTGGTTAGTCCTTGGAAGTTGTGCCTATGATTTCGGACCATTGTGTCTCGACGGGCGTGTCGATCCCTAGTTTTGAAGTTGATGGTATTGTGTTACTATGGTTTTGGCTCTTGGTATTGAGCTAGGCCTAAGACTATATAAGGAGAAGAAGATCATTAGGCAAAATCATCTTTCGACAAGGCTTGAATATCTAAGAGAGAAAGAGATCTGATATGCAGGTTCTGGGTTGCTTGATCTAAGCCAAGGAGAGATCACATCGGTTGATGGAAGACTAGATCTAAGGATAGATCGGGATCTAATGGTTTGAAATGCACTATCATGATATGGTTGATTATGCGTATTTCTAGATCTGCATATTGTCGCAATGTTATGTTCTGGGTCTAACTAATGTCTGGTACAGCTGCAAATTGAGAAAGTTTATTTTTAGATCTGTACGCAGGTTGGCTTCGGTAAAAGCGCGTGTATACGCGGGTTTTGCTCATTGAAGTAGCGTATATCTTTTGAAGCTTGATTTTGGGTTTACAGTGGGGTCTGACTGTTATTGCAGAGTTCTGTAGTCTGCTCTGTGTTCTGGTAACTGGTGATTGACAGGGTTCAGTGGTTCAGTGATTCAAAGTTTGGTTGTTTTATGCTTCAATGATCTGTTGTGGAAATTGAATGAATTGTGGTCTTCAGATTGTAATGTTGTGCTTCAGGAATATCCAAGTCTGAAAATGTATGAAAAGTGATACCTGAAAGAAAGAAGATTGTAGGTCAGCACCTACGTACTAGTATCTTGGCTAGTACAAGAGCAAAGGGGGTTGGAGCTCCCTTCCAAGGAAGTTTGGAGAACGAGAGAAGGTTGTAGCCTTCTGCAGGTTGTAGCCTGCGTACTGGTATAAGGCTGCACCAGTACAAAAGATTGTAAACTGAAGTTTCATATTAAAGAAAGATAGAGACAACTTGCAGCAGGTGGTTTTCACCCACATTGGGTTTCCACCTTATATCTTGGTGTTCATGTGTGTGGCTTTTGATCTGTTCTGTTATACTGCACATGTTTACTGTTAATGTGGTGAATAATGTCCTGATGCACTTAACTGAAGAATAAGCTAACTAAATTGTGAGTTTTCTTCTTATACGCTGTTTTACTTAGTCACAGTAGCGTGTACACGCTGGTTCACTTAACTGAAGTAGCGTATATGTTTCTGAGCATTGAAAAAGTTTGATTGATCTGATAATACTGATTCACCCCCCCTCTCAGTATTATTTCCAACATTTTATTATTGCACAATCTAGAAAATATCATTATTGCAGGTGATCTGAATGTCACTCTAGCCACTGACGAGAAAAAGGGAGGTTCTCCAGTTCGGGACCCAGCTAGAGAATGGGTGGAAGACATAATGTTAGACTGGGATCTTGAAGATATCAAGCCCACTACAGGGAAATTCACCTGGTCTAACAAAAGACTAGGGCCTAATCATATAGCCGCTCGTCTGGACAGATTCCTTGTCCAATCCTCTTTTCTTACTTGTGGTCTTTCAGTCTCCTCTAAAATCCTTCCAAATTGCACATCTGATCACAAACCTATTAGCCTTGAGCTCTCCCTTGATGGAAACCTTGGGCCAATACCCTTTAGATTTAGTCCTATGTGGATCCAGCAAGAAGGGTTTCATGAAATGGTTTCAGAAGCTTGGAACAGGCAGATTTTGGGGTCCCCATTCTACGTATGGGAAGAAAAGTTGAGGGGCCTTAAAAGAAGACTCAAGGAGTGGGCCAAAACTCTGAAAACACCCGCTGCCAAGAGAAAAGAATCCTTAGAAAACCTTGCTGCCCACCAAACTGCAATGGAGAATTCTGTTGCTTCTCATAGTCTGATGCAAAGAGAAATTGAACTGCAAAAAATTCTCCATAGAGCCAGCAGAGATGAAGAGGAATATTGGAGGCAAAAATCCAGAAATCTATGGTTACAAGCCGGCGAAAAAAATACCAGTTTCTTCCATAAGCAAACCGAAGCCCGCAAGCAATTTAAAACTATTTCAGAAATTCGGTCCCAAGATGCCATGATCAAAGATCCTGAAGGCATCAAAAGAGCTGCCTTCATCTTTTACAAAGAGCTGTTCACGGCTCCAGATAACCCTCCTCTAGACCTCCAAGCCCATCCCTTCGACCTAATCCCTCATTGTGTTCAAGACTCTGTTAACTCTATGCTTACCGCTCCGATCAGCATGGAGGAGCTCAAGAAGGCATTGGACTGCATGGAGCCGGATAAAGCTCCTGGGCCAGACGGGTTCAATGCCAGATTTTATCAGACATGCTGGCCTATAATTAACAAAGATCTCTTAAGAATGGTCAGGAAATCACAATCATGTATCAAAATTGGAGGCAACACCAATTCGGCCTTCCTTGCCCTGATACCGAAGGAGAAAGGAGCCACTGACTTTGGCAGATTCCGGCCTATTTCACTATGTAATACAAGCTATAAGCTGATCACCAAATTAATAGCCAATCGTCTCAAGAACGTGCTGCCGGACATCATACCGGAAAACCAAGGTGGCTTCATCAAAGGGAGAAAGATTCTGGACAATATTGTGTTGGTGCAAGAAGCAGTTCATTCAAGTTGCCAGCGAAAAGAGAAAGGAATGGTGATAAAGCTCGATCTGGCTAACGCCTTTGACAGGGTGAGACATGATTTCCTCTATGCTGTTATGGAGAAACTGGGCTTCTCTTCAACCTTCATCAATTGGGTGAAAGCCTGCATTGCCTTCCCTTGGATAGCGCCTCTAGTAAATGGTCGGTCAACCAAGTTCTTCAATGCCTCAAGGGGTTTAAGACAAGGTTGCCCGCTCTCCCCGCTTCTCTACGCCATTCAAGCCTCGGTGCTCAGTTTTCAACTAAACTGCTGTCAACAAATCCAATCTCTGCCTGGACTCAGAATGGTTCCCAACATTAAAGATATTAACCATGCCCAATTCGCCGATGATACCCTTCTGCTTGGAGGAGCGAGCATAAATTCTGCAAGATCCTTTAAGAAGGAGCTGGATATCTACAAGGAGGTCTCGGGCAGCAAGATAAACTATCTAAAAAGCACCATCTACAGCTGGAACTGCTCGGTCAAGGATCTTGCTGATATAGCCAGGCTTCTAGAAATGAAAGGAATTCAGACCTGGGAGTTTTTCAAATACCTGGGGATCCCAATCTTCAAATCCATTCCTAAAGTGGCCCACTGGATGCCAATGCTTGACAAAATAAAACTCAGAATTCAAGCTTGGGGAGCCACCTGGCTGAACAATGCGGGGAAGATTATCCTGATGAAATCAGTGCTCACAAGTATGCCGCTTTACCATAACTCCATACTGCTTGCTCCTAAAACTTTCCTCAGTAAATTGGACAGTCTGCTGAGAAGATTCCTCTGGGAAGGGGGGAAAAACAATGAAAAAAGACTTCATTTAGTCAGACGGGATACTGTTAAAAAGCCAACTCTGGAAGGAGGCCTTCACTTAAGAGATCTGGGAGCCCAGAATCTCTCCCTGGGCTCCAAAATACTATGGAGCATTGTTGATGGGAAGACTAGCTGGAGCAAGAAAGTGTTGTGGAAAAAATATTTCAAGGGACAGCGGCTGAGATGCTTGGACCAGCCTCCAAAAACACGTAAAGGCTCTCCGATTTTCAAACTTTGCCTATCAGCTATGGAGCACTTCAGTCAAAATCTATACTGGATTCCAGGTAATGGAAAAAATATCAGAATTTGGGATGATCCAATCCTTGGTGATCAGTCATTAAACCAGGTAGACGGCCTGACAAACATTAAAATATGGCTACAGTCAAACAATCTGAACACCCTGTGGGACATCTCAACATGGACGGAGGATGCTGGAAGTCGGTGGGCTAGTTGGAATTTGGGAGAGGTTCCCCAACAGCTGCAGGTTGAAGCCAAGATTCTGTTAGACAAGCTTCAAGGGAAATCCCCAATTAAAGCATCAGCCAAAGACAAAAGAGGGTGGGGCTCCCTCTCAGGCAAATACACAGTTGCTGAAGGTTACAAAAGCAGGAAAGCGATCCCTAATGTTCCCCCTGATCCAGCTCAATGGAAATTCATCTGGGCCTTCCCCTCGCTGCCCAAAATCGACTTCTTCTGCTGGACGCTAGCCCACAACAGCATTCTCACTAGAGATATCTTGAGAAAACGTGGAATGGAAGGACCTTCCAGATGTCCACTATGTAGGTCCGAGGAAGAGTCCGCTAATCACCTGTTATTGCTATGCCCCGTTGCCCGTGTTGTTTGGAGGGGAGTCCTGAGAACAGGAGCTGACAAAGTCGAGATCCCTGGTAATATTAACACCCTGCTTCACAACTGGGCCGCCTTATCTCCATTTGATCTCTCAAAAAAAAGCCTCCTCAAAACAGCCTGGATGTGGATACCTAAATTTACTTGCTGGAAGCTGTGGTTGGAGAGGAACAATAGAATTTTCAGGGATGAGAAATGTACACCGGGCCAAATCATAACTAAAATCCAAGCTTTACTGGGAGAAACTCTGGGCACCAAACAGGCAATAAAAAATGAAGCTGATCTGGACAGCGAGGAGGAGATATGGCTCAAAGAACTGGTTCCACACTATGACACCAAGCCACTGTCCCTTGCAATCCCCCATGCGAATTGGGAAATCCGCCTGGAAGAACAGATGTTTATTAAATGGCGCTCTGTCCTGGAGGAACATTGCCTCTTCTTCGATGGGGCCTCTAAGGGCAACCCCGGGGCTGCGGGAGGAGGTGGGGTTCTTCTGAAACCGGATGGTTCCACTGAGCTCCGATATCAATGGGGACTGGGCATCGAATCCAATAACAGAGCTGAGGCTTTGGCTCTGTGGCAAGGGCTCAATCTAGCTCTCAAAAGGAACATCTTGAAGCTGTCAGTCTTTGGAGACTCCAGGCTAATCATTCAAGCACTGAATCTCAACACAATCCCCTCTCAGATCCTCTTAGCCTCCATTTTCAAGAAAATCAGGCTTATCCTACCTCTGTTCCAGAAAATAAATTTCTTTCACATTCTGAGGCATCTGAATGATCAAGCGGACCTTGAAGCCAACTTGGGCTCCATTCGAGACAGAAGATCCCTGTTAGTCAACTCCGACGAGGAAGACTGCATCATTCCTTAATCCACTGTATTCGATTTGCCCCCATTTAGTCCTCATCGCCTAGCTTTCAATATCAGTGGTCTCATTCTGTTCAGAAAGCCTGTTCCTATCTAAAAAGCAAAGACCGGGTAACAGGGTATTAATTTGACTAAAGTAGTCATTCAGATTTCAAGTCTTCCACCCAGAAACGAAATTAAAGATGAAGGCTCCATTTCAGACCATACTGATGGATTTCTACTATGGTTAGCGCCTCCCGCCGGTGCCCAGGTTCGGACGTAGAAGAGATATGTCGTTTTCGCTCAAGCCCCCTCATTTCAGTTGTGATGATTAAGGAACAGGGATGCAGAAGGACCGGTAGGAAGAAGGCTCAAGGAAAGGTTAACGCGGACTCTGTATTCATGAAGGACAGCCATCATTTCATGCCTGAGCAAGACCAAAAAGAGCTGGGCGTATCGCAACTCTGTCATCTGGCAATCCGAGGATTGATCTCACCTGGATCTGGTTCAATAGAGAGATACGCTGTTGTGCATTAGCACTGTCAATTCAGAATCTGTTGTAATGTTCAAGCACGCGGCAGCTGGTTTGCCGCCCTAATTCCAATAACCGTTACAGTCTAAAAAAAAAACAAAGAAATGCAAATAGATGCATAAAATCAAAAGACATGCAATCTTTAATTGGATAAGAACTCTAACCATTTCTTACCAATCCATTTCAAAGGTGCTACCTTTGTCTACACATCAACATCAACATGTGAATCATCCTGAAACACATCATTCATGGAATCTTCCTTTCCATTTCTGTCATTTTCTCCTTCAACCTTATTCAAGTTTCATGGAAGCATTGTTGGATTTAGAGTCCAACACTTTTCAGCAATGTGTCATTTCTTATGGCAGTAAGTGCAACACATGTGCATCCTCTTGACAGCATGATTTTTCTTGTCCAGTCGACCTTTGGCTTCTTGCTTCATTTCGTTCAAAAGTTTCCTGTATGTGGCCATTCTCTTCCAACATCTAGAAACAATATGGTTATCCAAACCACAAAAGGAACATGCAATTCTTTTCCCATACTTATATGGAAATTTACCATGCTAAATAGAATCAAAAGGAATATGGTTAGAACCAAATTTATACCTTTCTCTTTCACCTTTATTGCCTTCATGAGGAGGTGAACTAAATGAAGAAGTAGCTTCTTTTGGAACATCATCAATCTCTTCAAGGCTTTCAGAGTTTCCACAACTCTCTGGTTCAAGTGTATGCATATGAACACCTACATCCCGCAAATGATGTTTCAAGCTATTGCATTCTCCATGAATACAATCTTCACACTCTTGAGGTAGAAGACCTGAAATGAAACTCCTTCTTGGAACTGTTTCAATTGTCTTCATGGCAGCTTTGGAACTTTCTCCATAAGACTGTCCATAGCCAAGACCCAAATACTTAGGCCTTTCCTCAACCATTATTGGTTCAAAAATACCCTGTGCATGTTTACCCAAGCCTTTTCCTTCATAGCCCATCTTGGACATTAACTTGGAGCCTATGCCTCTGGTATGCTTTTCAAAAGAACCAACATAAACATTCTTAGATGAATTTGAAGACAAACAGGAATTGTTTACCTCTTCTTCAAGTTGATACTTGACCAAGGCTTCTTTGGCAACAAAGAGCTGTGTCTCCAACTCATGCATCCTTTTCAGGTTCATATTTGCACTATGAAGTTGCCTCTCCATTTCCCGTAATTTGTCAGAAAGCAACTGCTTCTCTTCCTCCACGGAATTCAACTGCTCTCTAAATATGCTGCTCTTCCTTCCATCCTCATACATTTCTCTCACCATATCCATCATGGTTGATGAGTCTTGCTTCATTTCTTCATCAAAGGCTCTTGTGAAGAAAGAATAATTTGAGGACTTCTTGTAGAAGTTGTCATTATCAGAATGAACAAAAGAACTTCAAACAAGATTAATAAAGAGCTTTATTTAAGCAACCTTTTGCAACAAACCTCTTGTGCTTCAAGGATTGCTTTGAGGTCCTTTGGGATAAGAAGAATGCCTTCAGCCCTTCTTCCTTCTTGTCCTCTCCTGGACTTAACTATCAGTAACTTTCTCTTCACCTCTGCAAACTCAAACAATAGTCAGTTTGCAAACAAGCATACAATCAACCTCTGACTGTTTAAACACCTTTCAAACAAGCAATCTTTGCTCTGTCAATCAAGCATTCTGATCTGATACCACTTTCTCTGGTATAACCAGCTTTGATATCACCTTCTTGAAGGTGGGGTTAATCAATCTCAGGCTTTGATACCACCTGATTTGAAAATGGGGCACTAAAGGCTTCTTGTCAGCTTACAAGAACCTCTCCCACTTCCAAAGCTTAAATATTTCCAAGACCTTATGATTAACCAATTGCAGAATTAAAAAGTGCTTGATAATGGGTGTCTGCTTGTGTTTGCTTTTGTATTGTTCAAGTGCTTATGTTCATTTGCTTAAACTGATATGAAAAACATATAATAGTAAATAAGGCAACAAATACAATGTAGAAATAATCAATCACACATGACAGCAATATAATATGGAGTTCACCCAAAACTCTTGGGCTATGTCTCCTCGAGCTCTAGTCAACTCGACTAGGCTCTCTGGCATTATGGCATAAGTTCTTTTACAAGCTCCACGCTCAACTCCATTGGATTACACAGAAACAATGGGCTTATAACACCATCTTATCCCTGGCTCTGAAGCTCTCAGGCTTTCTAGCTATGGCTCTTGGCTCTCTCAGCTTCTCTCGGTCTCTGCGTGCATCAATGGTTCGCTCGACCTCCAAGCGCCCCTTAGCAACCTTCCAGTGACCTTCAACAACAACTTTCAGCAACTATGCTCTCCGAAACAAGAACTAGTCTGCTTCACTTAGCTCTATGGCCTTTGAGGAACCCTCAGCTCTACGGCTTCCATTCGTTCCTCTGTCCCCAATCATGAGGAATCATTCCCTTTCGCCTTTGTGTCTCTCTGTGCTTCATAACGCACAGGTGTGATGGATGTTCCCAATGGAAATGGACCAGTGGGCATGGAGAACCCTATCATTTGGCCTTTCTGTGCAGAAATCCTAAAAATGTACAAATTGCCAATACACAGAGAATATGTGTGGAAATACACTATTGGGCGTGAAATCCGGACATCAAATATTATCAATTCGCCCCTATTCGGTCCGCCTTCTATCAGCATATCACAATCACTTAGGCAGGAGGTCAAAACCTCAATATACGGGAAATAGAAAGAAAATTCGAATAAACCGGATTTCAAATATTATGCATTCGTGCTTATAATTCCCATCGGGTCCACGTTCTGATTGCATATCACAATCGCAATGTGCATTGGCCATGGTATCGAGGGTTCGCTGATTGTCGATCATCGATATCAGCGTATCACTATCGGCCCTCTCACATCGACGCTATCTCATCGGCCCAATGGACTGTGTATTTACTCCTCCGATCGCCCGATCGGCGATATCGCACATCGCTCATCAGCATATCGCATCTGTAACGGCTCAGGGATTTCGATATCGCATGAAGCCTTCCTCCGATTGTGATATGTCGGAGATAGCTAATCGGGGATCCTTAACGACTGATGCCCCCCCCCCCCCCCCCCCCCGGCCTTTAACATTGTGATGCGATATTTCTATAGAAAGCCTTCATTTCTCTTAAGTCCCATTTAATAAGAAAATGCCTCCTTTTTAAAGGACAATGGGCAATCTTCTTTTTGCAATAACTTCTTCATCCAAAGTCCATTTTCACCCATTCAAATTGCGCTAGATTCAGATTGAAGATCTCTCCCATGAGACTATTTCCAAGAGCATCCTTCGACTTTCATTTTTGAGTGAAAAGTCATCTAGGATCATTTTCTGATCACGCCTTCCCACTAAAAATCTTTTGGTCTCCAAAAGACTGATATATTGATCTCAACAATAAATGAGAGTAACAACACCCTCTTCTTTCAGCCTCCATACACTTGCCTTACATAGTGCCTCTGAACCAAAGCCTTTGACCACTCTCCTTCCTGGATGTGCTGGTCCTCTTGGGAAGAATTGTCTTCCTCCTTGACTTCATGCAGAACTCCTGTTGAAATGGTCACAGAAGGTAGTTTGAACTTCTCTTCCTTGATCATTGATCCAAGGTGGCTTAAACAAATGTGAAGTTACATCTGCTTCACAAAGACTTTCATTTGTACCTGTTTGACATGCTGTCAACAACAACTGTTAACAACAACAGAAATACAGGCAACAACTGGCTGGCATAAACTCCTGCTTCAACAAAAGAAACAAATTTTCACATCTTGTGAACACCTCCATGTCATACATCTGCATACAAATGATGGACTAGATAACAAGCCCACAAAACATGCCTTTACAACAATTGACCCTTCAAGTCAAGCATGTAGAAAAAGACCTTTAGGACTCTTTTTCAAAAGATGAAACACTTCATCATTATCTCCATCTTGGAGACCAAATCAACTTTTTCCAAGTCAATATTAACATTACATGCATGTTTAAAAACAAAGCAATCAACCCTTCAAGTTAATTACACATACATGTTCAAAATAAGGAAATCATCAACATCCCTGTGTTCATGCATATCAAGCTTATGCATGCATTTCATCCTTCAACTTTTGATTAAGTACACTGTACTTTCGAAGTTGAAATGAAATATAATTTTGCAGCAATAAAGTGAGTCTCCTACTCAACTTTTCCATTCACCTTCTTGGTAAAATCCTGCAACTTGCATTCAATTAACAAAGAAATGCAAATAGATGCATCAAATCAAAAGACATGCAATCTCTAATTGGATAATAACTCTAACCATTTCTTTCCAATCCATTTCAAAGGTGCTACCTTTGTTTGCACATCAGCATCAACATGTGAATCATCCTGAAACATATCATTCATGGAATCTTCCTTTCCATTTCTGCCATTTTGTCCTTCCACCTTCTTCAAGTTTCGTGGAAGCATTGTTGGATTCAGAGTCCAACACTTTTCAGCAATGTGTCCTTGCTTATGGCAGTAAGTGCAACACATGTGCATCCTATTGATAGTATTGAGAATGCAACAAGATGATGGAGCTTAGTGGAAAGGAGTCGCCTTCACTAAGTGGGTCCGCAGGCAAATTATGGTGCAAAGTCTATTTTTAGACTATGTCTATTTTTAGACATATGGATCATGGTCTATGAGTTGCAGGATGTTGTTTATGGATGATTGGTCATGTTGGGAAAAATAGATGGACTTCTATTTCTGGTTCACAACGGTGTGATCAAAGTCTATTTTTAGACTGCCAGGCTAAAAATAGAAAAGTCAAATATTATTGTCTCATAATAATATTTGGACTATAAACTTTATCTTATCCTCTTTGAGCACTTCAGTTTGAGCTACAGATGTGGCACATGCAGCTGTCAGAAGGAAAAACGCTTTTCTTATGGGTCAGTTGAGCTATTGCATGCAGGACTTCAGTTAGAACTCAAGCAGTTGAGTTTGGTGGAGTTGGATGTGGAGTTGATGGAATTGTGTTCAGTTTCACTTGGTTAAACTAGTTGTACTTACTCTAACTGCAAATAGACTAATGATGAATTGTTTAACTCATAAAGCAACTAAAGAATACATCAGTTAACTTAGTTGCATGTCAGTGGATGTACAGTTCAGTGGAGACAGGTGTTAGAGGTTGAAATTGTTATCAGTTGTGACTATAGTTGCGCATGAGATCTTGCACAATCAGTGGGATTGAGTTATGCCAATGAAGACTACGTAATGAGGCCAATACAGAGCAATATAGCCTGTGCTCACGTGATTTCCAGAGTGAGTGATTCTCAAGCATTGTGCAGTGGAGGCAGGCAAAGCAGCGGAGAAGATTTGAACCTGTGACTTGTTCGGATCTGAGCTAGTTTTGTGTGTAACAGGTGGAGATAGTACTGAGTACTTGTGAGGAGTATTGTACTATGTATTGTTACATGTTCTCAATCATTAATATATAGATAGTGTGGGGTTTTCAGCTGTAAGCTTTCCCTAGGATACATACTGTGTTAATGTGTGCATGCGATTGATGTTTCATTGTTTTTGATGTTGCTAAATTGATGATCAACGTAGAGGAGATTATGTATTGTGCATGTATTCCGCAATAGTGTATAATCGGGATAATCTCTGTGAATAAGTCTCATATTATTCAAATTTTCTATATGGTATCAGAGCTGGTTGATTTGTAGAAAAAGTTCTACATGGTATCGGAGCTGTTGATCATCAGATCTATTATTCAGAAAGTGTTTACATTCTATTTCTTCAGGCAGAGTCTGTAATCGGGCCAGGTAGCCTCTGGATTCATCCTTCCTTTAGAAGGTGAGATATCCGGTAAAAGCCCATACAATCAATCTCTGCACGAGAAATACTTTGTTCTAACGAATCTTAGATCGGAGGCGGTTGAGTTTGGAACTGGTGGAATTCGAATTTGCAGCAGTGTTTTCTTGGTATCAACGTGGCAATGTCTTTCAACGAATTGCGATTGGAGTATGCTCTTGAGGGCAGCTCGAACTATAGTGCATGGAAGGATAGGGTGGAGGCAATGTTAGATGATAACGGGCTGAAGGATTTCATAGAGGCTGATGTCCCAAAGCCCATTGATGCTACGTAAGTTGATGCTTGGCAAAAGAAGACAGCAAAGTGTCGAAGGATTCCGTTGGAGGGCGTGAAGGATCACATTGTGTCCAGCCTGCATGGAAAGGCTTCTCCATACTTGATGTGGAAAGCGTTGACAGATCTGTTCCAAAGCAAGAGCGATCAGAGGAAGTTGGCACTCAAGGATAAACTCAGAAACATCAAATGCGAGGAGACAGTATGCCCAAGTATCTCACGAAGTTCACTCAGTGTCGGGATGAGCTGGGAAGTGTGGGGGTAACTGTCGATGATGAGGACTTGGTGAGCTTGGCTCTCCTTGGTCTTCCGAAGAGTTGTCATTCCTATCAGGACTCTGTCAATGGTCGGGAGAAATTGCCAGGATGGGAGAGACTTTGGTCAGATCTTGTGCAGGAGGAGATCAGGCGGAATACCAGGGACGGATCTTCATCAAAGGGAACTTATGAAGAAAATTACACTTTGGCTGCCAAAGCAAAGAAGGGGAAGAGCAAGAAAGCTTCTCAGTCTGGTGCGAAAGGCAAGAAGCAGGACATGTCCAAGGTGAAGTGTTTTCACCGTCACCAGCACAACACTTTGCTACTAATTGTCCACAGAAGAAGAAGAACAAGCAAGCTGCTGGATCTGCAGTAGGAGAGGCTCTAGCCTCACAGTTTGAGCTTGATTTTTCATTGATCGCATGCTTGGTTTCAATTTTGATGGGACCAGTGCGGTTCTTGGACAGTGGTGCATCTTTTCACATGACAGGAGATTGAGATTTGTTTTCTGATCTGGAGGACAAAGATCTTGGAGTGCACATCGAGATGGGGATGATGGTAGATACAGTGCGACCGGTATCGGTACCATTTCCTTTGAGAGGGAGTCTGGTAAACCCTTCGTATTGAAGGAAGTGATGCATGTTCCAGGATTGAAGAAGAATCTTATCTCTGTGGCAATGTTAGAAGACAAGGGATATGATGTTGTTTTCAGCGAGGGAAAGGCTTTCCTGCGCAGTAAGACAACTGGAGAAACCCAGAAGATAGGGGTTCGAGTGAGGAACCTCTATCAGTTGCATGTAGATGGATGCGCAGCAATGGCATGCAAGGCAGAAGGATTGGTGAGCCAGGATGATGGCGAGATGTGGCATGGGAGATTGGGTCACCTTCACCATGGAGCCTTGAAGATACTGCAGCAAATCACTACAGGGCTTCCTAAAGGCACTCTTGTGCAGTCAGATCAGTGCAAGGGGTGTACTTTGGGAAAGTTTGTGAAAGCCACCTTTCACGAGAAGGATAGTCGCGCCATGACGATCCTTGAGAGAATTCACACAGATGTGTGTGGACCTTTCTCAGTAGCTTCGACAGCAAAGCACAGGTATTATGTGATTTTTGTTAATGGTTTCTCTAGAAATTGTTGGATCTTCTTCATGCAGAAGAAGAGCGAGACATACTCAAAGTTCTGTGAGTTCAAAGCACTAGTCGAGAAGGAGTCGGGGAAGAAGGTGAAGGCTCTTAGGAGCGATAATGGTGGTGAATACATCTCTGGCGAGTTCAAGGATTTCTGCAGTGCAGAAGGGATTCGAAGAGAGCTCATAGCTCCCCATAACCCACAGCAGAATGGGGTTGTTGAGCGGAAGAACAGAATGATCGTGGGTGCTGCACAAGCGATGTTGCATGATCAGGGCCTACCCCTTCACTTGTGGGCAGAAGCATGCAATACAACAGTTTATGTGCAGAACCGTTGTCCTCACAGGATACTTGGCATGAGTACACCTGAGGAGGCTTATTCTGGTAAGAAGCCTGATCTTTCTCATTTGAGGATTTTTGGTGCTAATGTTTACATGCATGTGACGAAGGATGCCAGGAAGAAGTTGGAGCCAACTGCAGAGGTTGGGATATTTGTGGGGTACACTGATACGCCCCACAACTATCGTGTGTATTTTCCAGACAATGGTAAGACTATTGTGCGACGGGATATAAAATTTCAGGAGGAGAAAGCCATGAAGTGTTCGCTTGAGAGGGAGCCACACTTGCATGCAGATGAGGAGCTATTAGTTCCTAAGGATGAGCTTCAGGACGTGGATCAGCCACAGGATGAGGTTCATGGAGTGGAAGAGAACACTCATGCAGCGCCAACCATCAGAGGGCGAAAGCGTTTGACAGAAGCTGAGCGACTGGCTCAAGATGCAGAGAAAGTTGTAGGACCACCTACAGCCCAACGCAGGCAGAGACAGTCACCTGATCGGTACACTAGATACATGGATCTTGTGAGCAAATGTGTTGTGACTAAGCCATCCTCTTTCGAGGAAGCTGTGGAGGATCCCGCATGGGTAGACGCCATGGTGGAAGAGTATGATTCGATTGTCAGAAACAGTGCATGGGAGATTGTTCCTAGACCGGAAGGGAAATCAGTGGTGGGTTCGAGATGGATCTACAAAGTTAAGCAGGCAGCTGACGGGAGTGTGGAGAAGTACAAGGCAAGATTTGTTGCTCGAGGCTTTTCATAGATAGAGGGGATCGATTATGAGGAGACCTTTGCACCTGTCGCAAGGTATTCTTCCATATGGACGATTCTTGCTCTCTTAGCGCAGATGGGATGGCACATTCATCAGATGGATGTGAAGACTGCGTTCCTCAATGGAGTCATTGAGGAGGAGGTGTACATTAAGCAGCCCGAAGGTTTTGAGGTCTTCAGTAGCGAGTCGCATGTGTGCAGACTCAAGAGAGCGTTGTATGGGTTGAAACAAGCACCACGTGCTTGGTACACACGGATAGACAGTTATTTCACCGGACTTGGATTCTCCAAGAGTGAGGAGGATCCTAACCTATATCAGATTGTGGTGGAGGGTAAGTTGCTTATCATTGTACATTATGTAGATGATTTGATTCTAACGGGTGATGAGCTGTTGATACTTTCATGCAAGGATGATCTTGCTAAGGGGTTTGAGATGAAGGACTTTGGCCTCCTTCATTATTTCCTGGGATTGGAAATTTGGCAGCGCAGTGATGGACTATTTGTTTCTCAGGGTAAGTATGCTCGGGAGATACTGGAGAAGTTCAACATGCATGGATGCAAGCCTGTTGATACTCCTCTTCCTGGAGGTTGGAGGAAGGAGGATGCCACTTCGGCAGAAGAAGTGGATGCCACTGTTTATCGACAGTTGGTGGGGTCACTTATGTATCTGGTCAATACACGACCCGATATATGCTATGTTGTTAACCAGCTTTCACAAGCTATGGTTAAGCCAACCAAGCTCTTCTGGAAGGCAGGCAAGCATGTATTGTGTTATCTTAGAGGCACATCGGGATATGGTTTGTGGTACAGACAAGAGGATGAGGTGAAGCTATGTGGCTTCACGGATGTAGATTAGGTAGGGAGTCCAACGGACAGAAAGAGCACATCAGGAGGGGTCTTTAGTATCAGGTCGATAGCAGTTTCTTGGTACAGCAGGAAGCAGAGATCCATGGCACTCAGTTCAGCAGAGGCCGGGTATATGGCAGCAAGTTTGGCTGCATGCGAGGCTATATGGATGAGGAAGATCCTGGTCGGTTTGTTCGGTTCTCACTTGGAGCCTACTGTGATTTACTGTGATAACCAGAGTTGCATTAAACTCTCGACTAATCCTGTATTTTATGATAGATCTAAGCACATTGACATCAAGTATCATCATATCAGAGATTGTGTGCAGCGGAGAATCATGTTACTTTCATACATTCCAACGGAGGATTAGGATGCTGATATCTTGACGAAGGCGCTCACCAGGAGCAAATTCGAATACCACTGAGGCAGGATAGTGGTTGCTGATAATCCATATCTTGTTGAGAGGGAGTGTTGAGAATGCAACAAGATGATGGAGCTTAGTGGAAAGGAGTCGCCTTCACCAAGTGGGCCCGCAGGCAAATTATGGTGCAAAGTCTATTTTTAGACTATGTCTATTTTTAGACATATGGATCATGGTCTATGAGTTGCAGGATGTTGTTTATGGATGATTGGTCATGTTGGGAAAAATAGATGGACTTCTATTTTTGGTTCACAACGGTGTGATCAAAGTCTATTTTTAGACTGCCAGGCTAAAAATAGAAAAGTCAAATATTATTGTCTCATAATAATATTTGGACTATAAACTTTATCTTATCCTCTTGGAGCACTTCAGTTTGAGCTACAGATGTGGCACATGCAGCTGTCAGAAGGAAATACGCTTTTCTTGTGAGTCAGTTGAGCTATTGCACGTAGGACTTCAGTTAGAACTCAAGCAGTTGAGTTTCGTGGAGTTGGATGTGGAGTTGATGGAGTTGTGTTCAGTTTGACTTGGTTAAACTAGTTGTACTTAGTCTAACTACAAATAGACTAATGATGAGTTGTTTAACTCATAAAGCAACTAAAGAATACATCAGTTAACTTAGTTGCATGTCAGTGCATGTACAATTCAATGGAGACAGGTGTTAGAGGTTGACATTGCTATCAGTTGTGACTATAGTTGTGCATGAGATCTTGCACAATCAGTGGGATTGAGTTATGCCAATGAAGACTACACAATGAGGCCAATACAGAGCAATATAGCCTATGCTCACATGATTTCCAGAGTGAGTGATTCTCAAGCATTGTGCAGTGGAGGCAGGCAAAGCAGCAGAGAAGATTTGAACCTCTGACTTGTTCGGATCTGAGCTATTTTTGTGTGTAACAGGTGGAGATAGTATTGAGTACTTGTGAGGAGTATTGTACTATGTATTGTTACATGTTCTCAATCATTAATATACAGAGAGTGTGGGGTTTTCAGCTGTAAGCTTTCCTTTGAGATACATACTGTGTTAATGTGTGCATGCGATTGATGTTTCATTGTTTTTGATGCTGCTAAATTGATGATCAACGTAGAGGAGATTATGCATTGTGCGTGGATTTCACAATAGTGTATAATCGGGATAATCTCTGTGAATAAGTGTCATATTATTCAAAATTTCTACAGACAGCATGATTTTCTTTGTCCAATGGACCTTTGGCATCTTGCTTCCTTAACTTCAAAAGTTTCCTATATGTGGCCATGCTCTTCCAACATCTAGAAACAATATGGTTATCCAAACCACAAAAGGAACATGCAATTCTTTTCCCATACTTATATGGAAATTTACCATGCTGAAGAGAATCAAAAGGAATATGGTTAGAACTAGATTTATACCTTTCTCTTTCACCTTTATTGCCTTCATGAGGAGGTGAACTGAATGAAGAATTAGCTCCCTTTGGAACATCATCAATCTCTTCAAGGCTTTCAGAGTTTCCACAACTCTCTGGTTCAAGTGTATGCTTATGAACACCTGCAACCTACAAATGATGTTTCAAGCTATTGCATTCTCCATGAATACAATCTTCACACTCTTGAGGTAGAAGACCCGAAATGAAACTCCTTCTTGGAACTGTTTCAATTGTCTTCATGGCAACTTTGGAACTTTCTCCATAAGACTGTCCATAGCCAAGACCCAAATACTTAGGCCTTTCCTCAACCATTATTGGTTCAACAATACCCTGTGCATGTTTACCCAAGCCTTTTCCTTCATAGCCCATCTTGGACATTAACTTGGAACCTATGCCTCTGGTATGTTTTTCAAAAGAACCAACATAAACATTCTTAGAGGAATTTGAAGACAAACAGGAATTGTTTACCTCTTCTTCAAGCTGATACTTGACCAAGGCTTCTTTGGCAGCAAAGAGTTGTGTCTCCAACTCATGCATCCTTTTCAGGTTCATATTTGCAATATGAAGTTGCTCTCCATTTCCTACAATTTGTCAAAAAGTAACTGCTTCTCTTCCTCCATGGAATTCAACTGCTCTCTAAGTATGCTACTCTTCCTTCCATCCTCATACATTTCTCTCACCATATCCATCATGGTGGACAAGTCTTGCTTCATGTCTTCATCAAAGACTCTTATGAAGAAAGAAGAATTTGAGGACTCACTTGTAGAAGTTGTCATTATTAGAATGAACAAAATAACTTCAAACAAGATTAATAAAGAGCTTTATTCAAGAAACCTTTTGCAACAAACCTCTTGTGCTTCAAGGATTGCTTTGAGGTCCTTTGGGATAAGAAGAATGCCTTCAACCCTTCTTCCTTCTTGTCCTCTCCTAAACTTAGCTATTAGTAGCTTTCCCTTCACCCTTGCAAACTCAAGCAATAGTCAGTCTGCAAACAAGCATACAATCAACCTCTGACTATTTAAACACCTTTCAGACAAGCAATCTTTTCTCTGTCAATCAAGCATTCTAATCTGATACCACTTTCTCTCGTATAACCAACTTTGATATCACCTTCTAAAGGTGGGGCTAATCAATCTCAGGCTCTGATACCACCTGATCTGAAAATGGGGCACTGAAGACTTCTTGTCAGCTTACAAGAACCTCTCCCACTTCCAAAGCTTAAATATTTCCAAGACCTTATGATTAACCAATTGCAGAATTAAAAAGTGCTTGAAAATGGGTGTCTGCTTTTGTTTGTTTTTCGGATTGTTCAAGTGCTTATGTTCATTTGCTTCAACTGATATGAAAAACATATAACAGTAAATAAAGCAACAAATACAATGCAGCAATAAGCAATCACACATGACAACAATATAATATGGATTTCACCCAAAACTCTTGGGCTACGTCTCCTTGAGCTCTAGTCAACTCGACTAGGCTTTCTGGGATTATGGCATAAGTTCTTTTACAAGCTCCACACTCAACTCCATTGGACTACACGGAAACAATGGGCTTAGAACACCATCTTATACCTGGCTCTGAAGCTCTCATGCTTTCTGGCTCTCGGCTCTGGCTTTGGCTCTGGCTTTGGCTCTGGCTCTGGCTCTCGACTCTGGCTCTGGCTCTGGCTCTGGCTCTTGGCTCTCTCAACTTCTCCCGGACTCTGCGTGCATCAACAGTTCGCTCGACCTCCAAGCGCACCTTAGCAACCTTCCAACGACCTTCAGCAACAACTTTCAGCAGTTGTGCTCTCTGAAACAAGAACTAGTCTGCTTCACTTGGCTCTATGGCCTTTGAGGAACCCTCAGCTCTACGGCTTCCATCTATTCCTCTGTCCCCAATCATGAGGAATCATTCCCTTTCGCCTCTGTGGCTCTCTGTGCTTCATAACGCACAGGTGTGATGGTTGTTCCCAATGGAAATGGACTGGTGGGCACGGAGAACCTAGTCGTTTGGCCTTCCTGTGCAAAAATCCCGAAAATGGCCAAATTTCCAATACACAGAGAATATGCACGGAAATACACTATCGGGCACGAAATCCGGACTTCAAATATTATCGAATCGCCCCTATAAACCCTATCGGGTCCGCCTTCTATCAGCGTATCACAATCACTTAGGCGGGAGGTCAAAACCTGAATATATTGGAAATACAAAGAAAACCTGAATAAACCGGATTTCAAATATTATGCATTCACACTTATAATTCCCATCGGGTCCGCACTCTGATCACATCTCGCAATCGCAATGTGCATTGGCCCTGGTATCGTGGGTTCGCCGATCGCCGATATCGGTGTATCGCTATAGGCCCCTCGCATCGGCGCTATCGCATTGGCCCAATGGACCGTGTCTTTGCTCCTCCGATCGCCCGATCGGCGATATCGCACATCGCTCATCGACATATCGCATCTATAACGGCCTAGGGGTTCCGATATCGCATGAAGCCTTCCTCCGATTGCGATATATCGGAGATCGCTAATCGAGGATCCTTAAGGACTGCTTCTCCGCCCTTTAACATTGCAATGCGATATTTCTATAGAAAGCCTTCATTTCTCTTAAGTCCCATTTAATAAGAAAATGCCTCCTTTTTAAAGGACAATGGGGAATCTTCTTTTTGCAATAACTTCTTCATCCAATGTCCATTTTCACCCATTCAAATTGCATTAGATTCAGATTGAAGAGATCTCTGCCATGAGACTATTTCCAAGAGCATCCTTTGACTTTCATTTTTGAGTGAAAAGTCATCTAGGATCATTTTCTGATCATCCCTTCCCACTAAAAATCTTTTGGTCTCCAAAAGACCGATATATTGATATGAACAGTAAATGAGAGTAACAACACCCTCTTCTTTCAGCCTCCATACACTTGCCTTGCATAGTGCCTCTGAACCAAAGCCTTTGACCACTCTCCTTCCTGGATGTGGTGGTCCTCTTGGGAATTATTGTCTTCCTCCTTGACTTCACGCAGAACTCCTACTGAAATGGTCACAGAAGGTAGTTTTAACTTCTCTTCCTTGATCACTAATCCAAGGTGGCTCAAACAAATGTGAAGTTACATTTGCTTCACAAAAACTTTCATTTGTACCTGTTTGACATGCTGTCAACAACAACTGTTAACAACAACTGGATGGCCTAAACTCCTGCTTCAACAAAAGAAACAGATTTTCACATCTTGTGAACACCTCCATGTCTTACATCTGCATACAAATGATGGACTAGATAACAAGCCCACAAAACATGCCTTTACAACAATTGACCCTTCAAGTCAAGCATGTAGAAAAAGACCTTTAGGACTCTTTTTCAAAAGATGAAACACTTCATCATTATCTCCATCTTGGAGACCAAATCAACTTTTTCCAAGTCAATATTAACATTACATGCATGCTTAAAAACAAAGCAATCAACCCTTCAAGTTAATTACACATACATGTTCAAAACAAGGAAATCATCAACATCCCTGTGTTCATGCATATCAAGCTTATGCATGCATTTCATCCTTCAACTTTCGCTTAAGTACATTGTACTTTAGACGCTAAAATGAAATATAATGTTGCAACAATAAAGTGAGTCTCCTACTCAACTTTTCCATTCACCTTCTTGGTAAAATCCTGTAACTTGCATTTCATTAACAAAGAAATGCAAATAGATGCATCAAATCAAAAGACATGCAATCTTTAATTGGATAAGAACTCTAACCATTTCCTACCAATCCATTTCAAAGGTTCTACCTTTGTCTACACATCAACATGTGAATCATACTGAAACACATCATTCATGGAATCTTCCTTTCCATTTAGACCATTTTCTCCTTCCACCCTCTTCAAGTTTCATGGAAGCATTGTTGGATTCAGAGTCCAACACTTTTCAGTAATGTGTCCTTGCTTATGGCAGTGAGTGCAACACATGTGCATCCTCTTGACAACATGATTTGCCTTGTCCAATGGACCCTTGGCTTCTTGCTTCCTTCAAAAGTTTCCTATATGTGGCCATTCTCTTCCAACATCTAGAAACATTATGGTTATCCAAACCACAAAAGGAACATGCAATTCTTTTCCCATACTTATATGGAAACTTACCATACTGAACAGAATCAAAAGGAATATGGTTAGAACCAAATTTATACCTTTCTCTTTCACCTTTATTGCCTTCATGAGGAGGTGAACTGAATGAAGAAGTAGCTCCCTTTGGAACATCATCAATCTCTTCAAGGCTTTTAGAGTTCCCACAACTCTCTGGTTCAAGTGTATGCTTATGAACACCTGCATCCTACAAATGATGTTTCAGGCTATTACATTCTCCACAAATACAATCTTCACACTCTTGAGGTAGAAGACCTGAAATGAAACTCCTTCTTGGAACTATTTCAATTGTCTTCATGGCAGATTTGGAACTTTCTCCATAAAATTTTCCATAGCCAAGACCCAAATACTTAGGCCTTTCCTCAACCATTATTGGTTCAACAATACCGTGTGCATGTTTACCCAAGCCTTTGTCTTCAAATTCCTTTAAGAATGTTTACGTTGGTTCTTTTGAAAAACATACCAGAGGCATAGGTTCCAAGTTAATGTCCAAGATGGGCTTTCTTCAAGCTGGTACTTGACCAAGGCTTCTTTGGCAACAAAGAGCTGTGTCTCCAACTCGTGCATCCTTTTCAGGTTCATATTTGCAATATGAATTTGCCTCTCCATTTCCTGTAATTTGTCAGAAAGCAATTGCTTCTCTTCCTCCACGGAATTCAACTGCTCTCTAAGTATGTTGCTCTTCCTTCCATCCTCATACATTTCTCTCACCATATCCATCATCGTGGACAAGTCTTGCTCCGTGTCTTCGTCAAAGACTCTTGTGAAGAAGGAAGAGTTTGAGGACTCACTTGTAGAAGTTGTCATTATCAGAATGAACAAAAGAACTTCAAACAGGATTAATAAAGAGCTTTATTCAAGCAACCTTTTGCAACAAACCTCTTGTGCTTCAAGGATTGCTTTGAGGCCCTTTGGGATAAGAAGAATGCCTTCAGCCCTTCTTCCTTCTTGTCCTCTCCTGGACTTAGCTATCAGTAGATTTCCCTTCACCTTTGCAAACTCAACAATAGTCAATTTGCAAACAAGCATACAATCAACCTCTGACTGTTTAAACACCTTTCAGACAAGCAATCTTTGCTCTGTCAATCAAGAATTCTGATCTGATACCACTTGCTCTGGTATAACCAGCTTTGATATCACCTTCCTGAAGGTGGGGTTAATCAATCTCAGGCTCTGATACCACCTGATCTAAAAATGGGGCACTAAAGGCTTCTTGTCAGCTTACAAGAACCTCTCCCACTTCCAAAGCTTAAATATTTCCAAGACCTTATGATTAACCAATTGCGGAATTAAAAAGTGCTTGAAAATAGGTGTATGCTTGTGTTTGTTTTTGGACTATTCAAGTGCTTATGTTCATTTGCTTAAACTGATATGAAAAACATATAACAGTAAATAAAGCAGCAAATACAATGCAACAATAAGCAATCACACATGACAGTAATATAATATTGAGTTCACCCAAAACTCTTGGGCTACGTCTCCTTGAGCTCTAGTCAACTCGACTACGCTCTCTAGGATTATGGCATAAGTTCTTTTACAAGCTCCACACTCAACTCCATTGGATTATACAGAAATAATGGGCTTAGAACACCATCTTATCCTTGGCTCTGAAGCTCTCAGGCTTTCTGGCTCTCGCTCTGGCTCTGACTCTTGGCTCTCTGAGCTTCTCTTGGCCTTTGTGTGCATCAATGGTTTGCTCGACCTCCAAACGCCCCTTAGCAACCTTCCAGTGACCTTCAGCAACAACTTTCAGCAGTTGTGCTCTCTGAAACAAGAACTAGTCTGCTTCGCTTGGCTCTATGGCCTTAGAGGAACCCTCGGCTCTACGGCTTCCATCTGTTTCTCTATCCCCAATCATGAAGAATCATTCCCTTTCACCTCTGTGTCTCTCTATGCTTCATAACGCACATGTGTGATGGATGTTCCCAATGGAAATGGACCGGCACGCACGGAGAACCTGGTCGTTTGGCCTTCCTATGTAGAAATCCTGAAAATGGCCAAATTTTCAAAACACAGAGTATATGCATGGAAATACACTATTGGGCGCGAAATCCAGACTTCAAATATTATCGAATCGCCCCTATAAACCCTATCGGGTCCGCCTTCTATCGGCGTATCACAATCGCTTAGGCGGGAGGTCAAAACCTCAATATACGGGAAATACAAAGAAAATCTGAATAAACCAGATTTCAAATATTATGCATTTGCGCTTATAATTCCCATCGGGTCCGCGCTCTGATCGCATATCACAATCGCAATGTGCATTGGCCCTGGTATCGTGGGTTCGCCGATCACTGATCGCCGATATCGGTGTATCGCTATCGGCCCCCTTACATCGGCGCTATCGCATCGGCCCAATGGACCATGTCTCTGCTCCTCCGGTTGGCGATATCACACATCGCTCATCGGCATATCGCATCTGTAACGGCCCAGGGGTTCCGATATCACATGAACCCTTCCTCAGATTGCGATATGTCGGAGATCGCTAATCGGGGATCCTTAAGGACTGCTGCTCTGCCCTTTAACATTGTGATGAAATATTTCTATAGAAAGCCTTCATTTCTCTTAAGTCCCATTTAATAAGAAAATGCCTCCTTTTTAAAGGACAATGTGAAATCTTCTTTTTGCAATAACTTCTTCATCCGAAGTCCATTTTCGCCCATTCAAATTGTGTTAGATTCATATTGAAGAGATCTCTGCCATGAGACTACTTCCAGGATCATCCTTCGACTTTCATTTTTGAGTGAAAAGTCCTCTAGGATCATTTTCTGATCAATGCTCCAACTACTTTCATGTGTTTGATGAATAGTATGTTGTGTCCTTATCTAGACAAGTTTGTGATAATTTACATTGATGACATATTGGTATATTCTAAGAATGAGGAAGAGCATGCAGAGAATTGGCAACAATATAAAGATTACTAAGAAAACATTAGTTGTATGCAAAGCTTAGCAAGTGTTGTTTCTTTCAAACCAAAGTTCACTACTTGGGACATGTTGTTTCCAAGGAGGGTATAGCAATGGACCCGGAAAAGATTAAAGCTATCATGGAGTGGCCAACTCCTAGGAATGTGGATGAGGTTAGATCATTCATGGGATTAGCAGGTTATTACACGAGGTTCATCAAAAACTTCTCACAGATTACTTATCCTATTACATCTTTGCAGCAAAAAAGAAAGAAGTTTGAATGGATTGAGGAGTGCGCAGCTAGCTTTGAACAGTTGAAGCATTTGTTTACAATTGCTCTAGTCTTGAAGATTGCAGATCTTAATAAGGAGTTTGTGGTATGTACAGATGCTTGCAAGAGAGGACTTGGTGGAGCCCTAATGCAGGAAGGAAGGGTGATATGCTATGATTCAAGGAAACTGAATGAGCACAAGCAAAATTATGTGACTCATGTTCTTGAGTTGGAAACTATCATTCATGCGTTGAAAATGTGGAGGCATTATCTTATTGGCATGCAGTTTATTTCGATGAGTGATCACAATGGGTTGAGGTATCTATTTGACCAATCCAATCTGAATTCCAAGCAAGTTAGATGGTTGGCTACCCTCAGTGAGTTTGATTTCGAGATAAGATACACCAAGGTAAAAGAGAATAAGGTTGCAGATGCTCTCAGTAGGAGAGTGTAGGTGAATCACATTGCAACAATAAGTTCCTATGGGACATATTTGTTGGAGCGGATCTTGCAGGTAGGGCAACATGATGATAGGTACTAGCAGTTGAAGCATAGATTGCAACAACAAGGTGAAGGTGATAGGGATGCCGAGTATCACCTCACAACAGATGGCTTGGTCAGATTCAAGTACAAGATTTATGTGTCAGACAACAGTGAGCTCAAGAAGCTTATCTTGAGGGATTTCCATGTCAAGTCGTATTAAGGTCAACCAGGATATTAGAAGACGTTGACAATAGTTAAGAAGTTCTACCAATGGCTGAATTTGAAGAAAGATGTGGTTGATTTTGTTGCTAGATGTTTGGATCGTTAGAAGGTAAAAGAAGAGTGTAAGCATCCAGTTGGTCTACTACAGCCAATTCTGATTCCAAAGTGGAAATGGGAGGTCATTTCCATGGACTTAATTACAGGTTTGATGAGGACCTCGAGACAACGTGATTCCATCATGGTTGTGGTTGACAGGTTATGTAAGGTTCATTGTAGTTAAGTTTACAAATTTAGATAGTGAGGTTAACTCAAATATTCTGTAGAAAAACCTGTAAATTCACAAGCTCATGTAATCTACTAAAACAAGAGACAAGAACCTACTTATACTCTTTACAGCGGAAGCCCATAAACATCGAGCAAACAATAATCAATAGAGGAAGAGAATCAAAGGCACATAACACAATAAATATCTGGGGAAAGCCACAGCTCATAAACCCACTATCTATTTTGTATTAATCCGGAAAATCGAGATGAAATTACAATGCTTGTTCTCTCTAGAACAATCCCAACACTCAACAAATTCAATCTCCAACTCATAAGCAAGCTCAAGGCCAAATCTTAGCCAATTCACAAGCTCTCCAAGTCTCTATTCCAATGTGTAGTTCCTATGGAGAATAGGTTGTATTTAAAGGGAAATAAAGCCTCTAAAAATAGCACAATCCCTCAAGGATCAGTTCTTGATTGCATACACTATCATTGCAACTCAGAAAAATCTAAAACAAATAGTACATTATCCCTACACTCTAGTCTCAATTGGGTCTTTCTCAGAATCAACATGCATGAGTTTCTTATGGTGGAATCTTCAGTTAACTCGAGTAGCACTAATTAGGTCACTTGTGTCCCAACTGACTGTTTACTCACTATTAGTTCCTGAAACTGATTGGAACTAATTTAACTGGACTTAACTCAATAAATTGAGGTAACTAATCACAACTCATTATAACTCATCCTGAACTCTTATAAGTTAGGGAGAACATATGCGTCTTCTAAAAGACTTCCAATTCGGCTTTCCTAAATCAATTAAGTTAATTAAACTTAATTAATTATTTTCGAATTGCTATGAGAAAAGAATTCTATTTTAATTCACAGTTTAATTCAAGGACAAATTAAACTGGAATTTCTTGTTGCCATTTCTCACCATCTTCATATAGGAGACAGTGAGATTGCATGGTGTTACCAAGAAGATCATATCGGATAGAGATGCCAAGTTCACTGCCAGGTTTTGGAAGGAGTTGTTTGTAGGCTTAGGGACAGAGTTAGCTTTCAGTACAACTTATCATCCGCAGACAGATGGACAAACAAAGAGGGTCAACATGATCCTTGAGGACATGTTGAGGATGTACGTTATGCATCGAAAATAGAATTGAGAAGAGTATCTTCCACTAGTAGAGTTTGCATATAATAATGGGTATCAAGAATCCTTGAGGATGAGTCCATTTGAGGTTCTTTACGGATGGAGTTGTAATACTCCTATCAGTTGGAGTGATCCAGTGAGCAAGGTACTGATTGGACTTGACATGTTGGTAGAGATGGAATAAGAAATGCAGGTTATTAAGAGGAATTTGAAGGTATCACATGACATGCATAATAGTTATGCAAATCAACACAAATTATTTAAGAAGTTTTAGGTTGGGGAGCATGTGTACTTGCACATTAAGCCCAAGAGGAGCTCCTTGAGGATTGGATCATGTGCCAAGCTGGCACTTCAGTATTCTGGGCCTTTTGATATCCTTGAGAGGATTGTACCAGTGGCCTACCGACTTGCACTATCGCCAATAGTGAAAGTCCATGATGTTTTCCATGTTTCATTACTTAAGAGATATGTCCAGGATGTTGATCATGTGATTGACTAGTCTATATTACAGGTGGAACCAGAGGGAAAATTTCAGCCAAAACCACAATGCATAGTGCAATGGAAATAGCTCATGCTCCAGAACAGAGTAATTGAGTAAGTTAAAGTGCAGTGGAAGCACTTTGGGCCCGATGAAGCTACGTGGTAGATGGCTGATTAAATGCGAGATTTATTTCCTTCAATATTTTTTGGTTCAAGAAAATGCATTTTTGGTATATGTATATGTTTATGGATGTTGTTGTAAATATCACAATGAATTGTGTTATAAAGCTTCAATAAGCGGTATGTTTGTTTTGTTTTTTAGCATGATGTCATTGTAAATACTGCATCGAGTTGTGTTATAAAGCTCCATGGGTAGTATGTTTTATTTTTCAGCAGCTTGTTGGTCATATGTTGGGTTGTGTTATATTCTTTCCACGTAGTTAACAGGGGGTTTGAAGGGCACCCGTAACCCCACTTTATGGGGTCCGGGGCAGTGCCCCGGAAAATTTTGGTTTTGGACCCTATGTTAGGTTGGGTAGACCCACCTATGGTTTTGTGCATGATTTTCGCACATGTTTTTGGACGCGATGGTTTTCGGTCCATGGTATTGGACGCGATGGTTTTCGGTCCATGGTATTGGATGTGATGGTTTTCGGTCCATGGTATTGGATGCTTCGGCATGTATAAATATGTATTGTAACATTGAAAGGAACATAACGAAAAATCAAGCTGGTAGTCCCAGTTTTGGGATCCAGGGGAAAATCTCAGTGTATATGTGTTTTATGTGTTATGATCTCGCATTATTTATTTTCTGTGTTTTAGAATTAGTATGCAGGTAATTTCTATACAGGGTTAAAACCTACATTTGGTATCAGAGTTGTTCTGGCTTCAAGGGGACGCCTTTGTTGCTGAGGGGTTTCGCTCGAGCCTGTGGTAGACCCTGTTCAGTGGGAGATCTGCGAGATCAATTCTAGTGGTGAAAGAAGATGGCGAGCAATGGAAAGATAGAGATAGAGAAATTTAATGGTCAGAGTTTTGAGTTGTGGAAACTCAAGATGGAGGATCTGTTGGTGGATAAATATCAGTGGATCACGGTAGATCCAGGTACTAAACCAACAGGTGTGTTCGATGAAGAATGAAAGAAGTTGGATCGGAAGGCAAAAAGCACAATAAAATTGTGTGTCTTAGATTCAGTATTGCTGAATGTATCAGGGGAAGCTACAGCGAAGGCTTTGTGGGACAAGTTAGGGACTTTGTACCAATCTAAGTCTCTGGTGAATAAATTGTTCCTGCAAAAAAAGTTATATAACCTGAGGATGAAAGATGGAGACTCGGTGACAGAGCATCTGAATGCATTTAATACTGTGGTAAGTCAGTTATCATCTGTTGATATTAAAATTTCAGATGAAGATAAGTGCATCAGTTTGTTGTGTTCTCTACCAGATTCGTGGGATGGTCTGGTTATTGTAATAGGTAGCAATGCAACTGCCTTGCATTTTGATGAAATAGTCTCATCCTCGCTGACGAAGGAGATGAGATAGAAAAATATGGAGAGCCAAAATGGTGATGCCTTGTCAGTACGAGGGCGGACCCAGAACAGAAACAAAAATAAGTCATCGAGTGGGAGATCTAAATCTAAAGGGAAATCTAAATCTCCAGGAAAACCTATAAAGGTGGTGTGCTGGAAATGTGGAAAGGAAGGGCACTACAAAAGGGACTGTAAATCTAAAGCTCCTGACAAAGGAAAGGGATCTGATGAGGCTCCTTCTGCAGAGGCGAAAACCACCTCAAATGAAGGTGGGGATGTGTACTTGGCTTCTTCAAGTACACATGTAGATCACGAGGCATGGTTGATTGACTCAGGTGCATCCTTT
Organism: Pinus tabuliformis; assembly: GCA_031772625.1. Lineage (NCBI taxonomy): Eukaryota > Viridiplantae > Streptophyta > Pinopsida > Pinales > Pinaceae > Pinus > Pinus tabuliformis. The sequence continues at coordinate 180,754,077 of CM062816.1, read as the reverse complement.
CACTTCACTCCCCATAGAGAGTGTTTCTGTGAGTATGAGAAATATGATGGTGGTGATGTCTTCTTGGGGGATGATAGGAAGGCTAGAATCATTGGTCACGGAAAAGTAAAGTTGAAATTGCAAAGTGGAAGGGTTAGAACACTTCCAGGTGTTCTACATATTCCTGCATTAGCCAGAAATATAATTTTTGTTAGAAAGCTGGATAATGCAGGTGTAAAAATAGTGTTCGAGAAGGATACCTGCAAGATGGTTCGCGGAGCACTGGTATTGATGCGGGGAGTTCGGATTAGAACTCTGTACAAGCTGCAAGGTAGCACTGTTATTGATGGGTGCAATAGTTCTCTGGTTCCTGAAAGTGGAGTAGAAAATCTAGTGGTCTCTGGAGAGAAGACCATGTTGTGGCACCAAAGGCTTGGACATATTGGAGAGAAGGGCCTTCGTATACTTCATGGTAAAGGTATGGTAGAAGGTATGAGTAATAGCTCTCTCGATTTTGATTTTTGTGAAAATTGTGTATATGAGAAGCAAAATCGGGTGAGTTTCCCCTCTGGTAGTAAGAGGGCGAAACAGATATTAGAGCTTGTGCACAGTGATCTGTTTGGACCTGTGAAGGTTCCATCACTGGGAAAGTCTGTATACTATCTATCATTTATAGATGACTTCTCAAGGAATACATGGATATATTTCCTTAAGAAGAAATCTGAAGTCTTTGACAGGTTTAAAGAATTTAAGGCTCTCGTGGAAAATTAGACACAAAAGAAGATAAAGGTGTTGAGGATAGATAATGGTGGAGAGTTTTGCAGCAAGGAGTTTGAAGAATTCTATAAGAAGTGTGGTATATCATGGTAGAAAACTACTCCATATACAACTCAGCAAAATGGAGCTGCAGAAAGAATGAACAAGACGTTGATGGAAAGGGCAAGAAGCATGCTCAGTGGTGTCGGGTTAGGACAAGAATTCTAGGTAGAGGCGGTGGATACTGCATGTTACCTGGTCAACAGGTTACCTTCATTAGCGTTGGAGGATAAGACTCCACAAGAGGTATGGACTGGTAAGAAACCCTCTCTTTCACATCTGAGGGTATTTGGATGTGATGCATATGTACATGTTCCAAAGGAGAAACAAACCAAGTTGGATAGTAAATCTAAAAAGTGCATCTTTATTGGGTATAAGGATGGTTTAAAGGGTTATAAGCTTTGGAACCTAGTCACACGGAAGGTTGTGTACAGCTGAGATGTGGTGTTCAGAGAGGTGAAAGATGTTATTAAACATGAAGTCCAACGAAAGGAACCTGAGAAGATAGAGTTTGAGCTAAAGGAGGAAGAATCAGACTCTATAGCAGAGGAGGAATCAGAAGATGAAGAGCCACAAACTCCGGCTGTGAGAAGATCAGTTCGAGAAAGAAGGCAGCCTGAAAGGTATAGTCCATCTGCTTTCTGTTCAAATTTTTCTTTATCTATTACTAACGATGATCCCAGAACTGTGAAGGAAGCAATAGATTCAGAGGATGGAAAACTCTGGAAAGAAGCCATGGTTGATGAAATGGCATCTTTGCACAAAAATGAGGCTTGGGATCTGGTGGAGTTGCCAGCTGGAAGGAAACCCATTGGCAGCAAATGGGTGTTCAAAAAGAAGACAAATGCAGAAGGAAAAGTGGAGAAATACAAAGCTCGGTTGGTAGCAAAAGGTTATTCCTAGGTGTCGGGAATTGATTTTGGCGATATTTTTTCTCCTGTTGCCAAGGTAACTTCTATTATATTACTTTTATCTGTTGTTGCTGCTTTTGATTTTGAGGTACAATAGATGGATGTGAAGACAACATTTCTTCACGGGGATCTGGAAGAGGAAATCTACATGAAGCAACCTGAAGGCTTTGCAGCGAAGGGTAAGAAAGAACTGGTATGCAAGTTAAAGAAGTCTCTGTATGGGTTAAAACAGTCAACAAGGATGTGGTATCATAAATTTGATACGTTTATATAGGGACTTGGCTTCACTAGAAGCAAAGCAGATCACTGTGTGTATTTTAAATTAATTGGTGACCGTGTTATTTATCGAGTCTTGTATGTGGATGATATGTTGCTGGTTGGAAATGACAAAGAAATTATCCAGGATTTGAAGACCCAATTTTCCTCCAAATTCGACATGAAAGATCTTGGTGCTGCAAACTATATTTTGGGCATGGAAATTAAAAGAGATCGAGCAAAGAGGAAGCTCTGGTTAAACCAGAGGAAGTATGTCGAGACAATACTGCAGAGGTTTAATATACAAGATAGTAAACCGGTGAAGATTCCTATTCCTGTAGGTGTGAAGTTATCTGTTGAACAGTGTCCCAAGACATAAGAAGAGGAAGAGGACATGTCCCGTGTTCCATATGCAAGTGTAGTCGGTAGCTTGATGCATGCAATGCTCTGTACTAGACCAGAGATTTCACATGCAGTGGGAGTATTGAGAAGGTTTATGTCAAAACCAGGAAAGGAGCATTAGACAGCAGTGAAGCGGGTTTTCAGGTATTTGTGTGGCACTAGTGATTATGGTTTGTACTACCAAGGAAGACCAGGATTGGACAGAGTGTTGGATATTCATGGCTTTGTTGATGCATATTTGGCTGGAGATTTGGATCAGAGAAGATCTACAAGTGGGTATGTGTTTAACCTATTTGGAGGTGCAGTCAGTTGGATGAGTAAGAAACAATCTATAGTGGCACTATCAACTACAGAGGCAGAATACATGGCAGCCACTCATGCAAGCAAGGAAGCATTTTGGTTGTAGAGATTGTGTTCAAGTATGGGGTTAGTATAGGGAGCTATAAGGATAGATTGTGACAGCCAAAGTGCAATTTTCTTGGCAAAGAACTCTGCATATCATTCAAAGACAAAGCACATTGATGTTCAGTATCACTTTGTGAGAGATATGATAGAAGGCAAAATGGTGTTGCTGGTAAAGGTGGACACTTTGAAGAATATTTCAGATGAATTGACAAAATTTGTGAGCTCTGAGAAGTTCTCTTGGTGTAGAGAGACAATGGGCATTTCAGGGCTGGAAAAATGACTAAGATCTCTTGTGGCCCCCTGTGGAAAGAAAACAACAAGTGGGAGAATGTTGGGTTGTGTTATATTCTTTCCACATAGTTAACAGGGGGTTTGAAGGGTTTGGTTTTGGACCCTATTTAGGTTGGGCGGACCCACCTATGGTTTTGTGCATGATTTTCACACATGTTTTTTGGACGCGATGGTTTTCGGTCCATGGTATTGGACGCGATGGTTTTTGGTCCATGGTATTGGACATGATGGTTTTCGGTCCATGGTATTGGATGCTTTGGCATGTATAAATATGTATTGTAACATTGAAAGGAACATAATGAAAAATCAAGTTGGTAGTCCTAGTTTTGGGATCCAGGGGAAATCTCTGTGTATATGTGTTTTATGTGTTATGATCTCACATTATTTATTTTTTGTGTTTTAGAATTTGTATGCAGGTAATTTCTGTACAGGGTTAAAACCTACATCATATGTGTCATAGAACACTGAGGACGATGTTCCCCTAAGGGGGAGGGGTTTGTAACAACCCCTGGTTGATTTTCCATGTAAATAAAATAATACCAAGGTCATGGTACATGTATTCAAAGTTGAATGGTGGGCGAACACCATAGTAGGCATAAATTGTGGTTAATTAATGCCTATGGAAATTGGTAAAGAAAAAGAGGCAATAATTGACATTTAATTATGAAAAGTAATGGAAAATAGGAGAAAATGAAGGTGAAGAGACATATTTTCATTCTAAGGAAACTAGAGGGAAAATGAAGAAAAATGAAGAAAATAGAGGCCTCAACGATACAAATCCTTTTGAGGATCAATTCACAGCTTTTTCTAGTTTAACTTTTGTGAGTTCAGTTTTTGGATCTCTCGTTCATTCTCTCATCCTCTCACACTCTTGCACACTTAGAGAAATCTTGGAGCATTCTTGGAGTACTAGGTTATTCACTTGGATTGGAGAAAGAAGGCAAAAGAAAGCATGAAAGTGCAAGTAGACAGTGGGGTCAACAACTACAACTAGATTGCTTAGCAAGTAATAGGTTGCATGTGTGATTTCCTTACTAATTTTTGGATGCATGGTATATGCATGTGATTCTCTGGTTATGTGCTCTCGCTAGCATGGATATTTGCCTAGATTAACAGTGGTTTCAACCTTGCCTTGCCATTTCCTAGATAACCTTGGTGTTGTGGGTTTCTTCCACTTGTTTTTCTGATTGGTGCTTAGGTTCCTTATGGTTGTGGGTTGGAACAAACACTCTAGAAGCCCTGGAACAACTTGGGTTGAGTTACTAGTTCATGGAGTCGTTGGTGGGTTGAGTTCCTAGTTCCCGGAGTCATGGTTGGAACAAATGCTCTAGAGCCATGGAAGGCTGTGGGTTGAGTTACTAATTCTTGGAGCCCTCGAAAACTTGGGTAGAAACCGATCTGGTTGATGTTACTGATTTTCGGACTGTAGAGGTGGAATCACTGTGGTTGGGGGTGTTGAAGAATCAATGGAAATTAGGTGTAGTGCAATTCTTCTTAACTTGATAACAATTTGTGGAGTCTTTTTACTTTTCTTGTTAGCTTAATCTTCTTATTATTATTATTAATGTATGTGTGTGTACTTCATCGAATTGCTACCAAAAACATAAGAACAAGAACACAAGATGTTGGCTCTTTGCTAGGGCCAAAACCTCTCTTCTCTTGAGAGAAAACCCCTTTAGTAAGTTTCTCTTATTGAAGCTTCTTATTTATCAATTCCAAACCCTAGAACCTTGAATAGAATTTCCTCCAAGCACGAGTCAAGTCCTTTCACCTTTCTGCACTTTGTTCCCTGACACTCCTTCTTTCGACACTTCGTCCTCCTCCTTCCGGCACTTCGTTCTTCTTTCAACTGTTGGTAAACCTTGTTGCACTTTCTCTAGATAAGATTCTTCTATTCTATACTTAGAGATATCCTTCACTTATGTAGACACCTTCCTTCAAATGAGATCCTTCTTGAGATGTAGGTGTAGACTGAAGTGATTGTACAACAACCTAGATTCCCGCAGTTGTGGGAGGTTTACTTGATGTTGTATACCCTTCTCTCCTTCATTTGACTACCCTTCTTCTACGCTTGACTAGGAGGTCTTGTAGGCCTAGATTTAACCCCCAATAATGAGATATGGTTTACTGTTTGTTGTTGTTGTCATAACTGTAGAGACAACCTTCCTTTCCTCGCATGTGTGGTTGTAACTAGCCCTAGAACAGTGCGGTTTTCTTCCTCCTTTATTCGTTGCCTTGGAGACCCCTTTACTTGTCCTCTTATTACCCTTTTCTCAGCTTCCTTCCTTTGCTAATTTAAGAGGTGATTGCTTGACGTTATAGTGTACAACCTCTATATATAGAGGAATGTCCCTCCTTTTAGGGCAACTGTTGGACACCTAATCCTAAGTGGGTTAGTGTGGAAGTCGAATGGACAAAAGGAGTCCAAGAGACCTTGGGATCTGAAACCCAAGAGTCACATATTTGTACTATAAATGTATATCTGATGTTAACAAAAAATGTACTCACTGATTTATCTTTCACATCTGTCTTGTTGTCCATGTGAGTTTAACATGGTATCAGAGCGGACGATCTCCTGCCCTGCTCCATTTTGAGCCACCTGTTTCTGTGAGCCACCTGTTTCAGCGCTGCCATTCATCTGTTGTGAGCAGTCCTGGACCTCTGCCATATTCTTTTCAAGCGCTGCCTTATAATGCCTCTGTCATCAACGCCTCTGCCCTGAGCACTGCGCTGCTCTGTCCTGGGTTGCTCTGCCTCTGCCTGGGATATGCTAGTAATTGAATATCGCTGCTCTGTCCTGCGCTGCTCTGGGCCTGACACTGTATCTCTGCGCTTGTCAGCAAAAAAAACGCTTTTGCGCCACTGTGTAGTAACGCCTATTCTCTTTGGTTTTTTTGATACCATTGTGTGCATTATTCTTTGCATTTCTCTGTATCTCCCATCTCATGTCGGTGTCTGCAACGCAGTCGAAGATCTTAGGGTGAGACGGTGAGGAGAATTGAATTTGAAACCAGTGTTAAAGGAATGTTTAGTATGTCACAGTCTTCGCTGAAATCATCCGAATACGACTGCTGAGCCGCTGCAAATAGTCCATTATTGACCACAGTTCTGCTGCCCTGGAATTGAATTAAGCAGAAACAAAAGATAATAAAATCAGCCCTCGAGAATCGAGTAAGAGCCATCATAGCCATGGTCGCTGAACCGTAATGTGATGAAATGCCACTGGCTTTCTTTATAATACTCACACCTCGGCCACGGTTGCTGAGAATCTGAGACTTGCACGGTGTGAACGCGCATAAACAGCTCCACCGATTTTAACTGGAATCGACTCGTCGTCTGCTTTATGACCTGGATGGTCTGCAACGCAGTCGAAGATCTTAGGGTGAGACGGTGAGGAGAATTGAATTTGAAACCAGTGTTAAAGGAATGTTTAGTATGTCACAGTCGTGCTTGGGAAGCATATGTTTCTACTGCACCACAAACATGAGTCTGTAGACCCGCTAGTCTGGACATGAGAGTGAAATCACTCTTTCACCGATGAGCTTCAATGGAGAACAAGGTTTTCGAAAATAATGAGGTATTCATGTGCTATCAATTGATTTTAAAAGCTTATTGGGTATTTTCAATATCATTTTTTCAGATTGAGGATGTACATGAAATTCTGGGCATGAGAAATTGAGCTACAGGACCAAACTGAGGCTGAGTTTAAATCTGGAAGTTATCATTCCCATTGTGGTCATAGATTGTAAAAAAAAAAAAAGGGTGGCTCGAAATTCTTCTTAGAAGAGGCAGCTTGAGCATCTAGTCAAAGCGCTGAGTTCCATTCACTGCTGGAAAGGCTATCCTCACTTATTGGACTGCATACAGTTGGTTAGGCTGAGCGTATTATTTGTGGGGGACTCATTCTCTGTCAAACCATGGTCGTATTCTCCTCTCTGCTGATCGTAATGCTGCACACCTCTGTTATTGTGCGTAGATGCCAAGAAAATTGAGTTTTGGGGCCGTGAATGTTATTTGGACTAAGGATAAGTCTGTTGTTTATGACTGGACGTAGCTAGGACTTTATTAATACAAAGAAGAGACTTTTATGAGTGGGGACCACAAACTGTCAGATGCTGAATTAAGTAGAGGGCCCACGCTACCCATCTTTCACTGTTAAACGTACATGAAGAGATTTTCATATATCACATGGGTGTCTGCATCCCTTGCTGGGAGACGTGTGAGCTGCTGGTGTAATTTTTCACTGGAACCCCATTCGAACTGCTACAGGAAACCAGGAGGGGTCTCTGTATGTTGGGCTACATACTCACGAAATTCCTGAGCTGGTACACATGTTTCTAGGTTCGTACCAAGGCTGGAACAACGGTGTAAATGTCATCTTACAGTGAAGATAAATGCCTGGTCTACACTGATGAAGCAATATTTTGATTTAGTTATTGTACTGAGGGAACCTGTGTATTGTTTTCATAGCTGATATATGCGCTGTTTTTAAATACTGTTTTTTTGGCATCACGCTCTTGCATCCGCTTTCTGCTTTTATTGTGGATTCCTGAATGTTTACATGTTGGGGTTGGTTGTTGAAGATTCAATGAATGGTTGTTGAAGATTCAATGAAATTTTGTGAACTGGAGCCCAAGGGAAAGCATGTATTGATCGCTGCCATCTATTGTCCAAGAATACTGTTGTTCTGGTGCATTAACTCGATGACTGTGCTTGGTACCTTTTCAATATTGGATTCATAATTTCTGCATTGACTTCTTCTTATGAAGTGTGGAGTTCTCCTTATGATGTGCATGGAGGAAAGGATCACTGGTATTATTAATATGATTTATGCTCACTGGGTCTAAAGTTGATATCAAATTAAAAATTTTAAGTTCTTCCACAAGTATTTGTCCAGCATATAATATATTTACATGAACCAACAACAAGGAATGCACCACCTCTGTTGGATGTAGTTGTGATACCCTTCTGAGTGGAGTTTATTCTGACATTGTGGGACCACGAACACTGTACTGTTGACTAATATAAGCCAGAGGACCAGCACTGTACAGTTTGCTAAGTATTTGAACATGTAAGGAGGTCTATCACTGTTGTTTCAGCGTGCTAGAGACTCATTCCAATGCCTATGACCTGAGCAAGTGTTGGAGCAACATTCTGGGTCTAAAAGTCCTTGCTGGAATTTTACTCTCATTGCTTATCTTCATTGCCAGAAAGTGGCAAGATCAGAGAACTGTGTTATAATTGTTGAAGTTTTGATAGCCATCATTTAGTGAAGGAGTATTTGAAGGATCCAAGCAAGTTTGCAGTTGCTGCTGCCCCAGTTGTGGTATTAAAACTCATTATAGTATCTGTCCACATATATATGCATTGATTCATTTGCTGCACATTTATAAAGGATATTGCTGTGTACTGTGAGTGGGTATTACTTTTCTGCATTGAGTAATAGTTGTGATCAGTTTTTAAGGTGTAAATCTGACATTGAAGCAAAAATGGCTAGAACCAGTGAAGTATTACAGTTCCTTAAAACTCTGATATTATCTACTGTTGATGACACATTACAAATCAGCAAAGGATCTCTCTCAGAAATTCAGACATGTCTACAAAATGCACAGGAAAAGATCGATTTTTTGCAGCTTGAATCACAGCTACAGCAAGAAGAGCTACATCAAAATAGACACCATTCTGAACCTGTTTCTGTTCAGAACATTGAGACAACCACCCATCAGCAGCATGTTAATAATGGTACAGTTCATTCAAATAAAGCAGCAGTTGTATATGCAGATGCAGAAACTCAGTCTGCACTTCCCAAGCCCATCATCAGACCTTGGGAACAGCTTGTCCACAACAAGCACAGAACTGGTCTTGGATATGACAAGGAATTGTCTTTTCATATTCCAGACTATGCCAAGCCCATTCAGTTTTAGAGTGCTGGATTCATTCATGATAGTTCACCTGCTCCTCATGACAGTTCAGCTTCAGTTGTTTCAGACTATGCCCCTCTTCCACAGCAACAACAACAACAACAGATTGTGAAATGCCAACACTGTGACCGAGTTGGCCATTTGAAAGATCACTGTTTTGATCTTCATCCATGTAAGCACTGTCATAAAACCAGTCATTCTTCAAACAGATGCTTCAGAAACAAACGTTCTGCAAGAACAAAGATTCATCTTGGATGGATCGCTTCTTGGCAATGGGCATCAACAACCAAGAAGATATTCCAAACACATGTCAGAACTTGTTCTAGAATATTGAACAGTCTTGCAGTTGAGTTTTCTCCATCATCTCACCTTGTATCTGACAGGGGGGGAAATGATGGTCATCTACAAGCTTCAAAGCCACATCAAGCGAGCCTGAGCCACAACCTGCCACACCAGTTTCAGAGTTGTAGCCAGAGACAAAGATGCCTGAACATGCCTTCAGTTGGCAATCTGGGACACTTCCTCTAGCAGAAGACTCCAACTTCTTGCCAGTTTTGGAAGAGCTCCAGGAATCGCAGAGTTGTTGGTCATCCTTAAACCATCACAGATTAAGAACACTTCCTCTAGCAGAAGACTCCAGCTTCTTGCCAGTTTTGGAAGAGTTCCAGGAATTGCATTAAAGCATTCCAGATTTGTTGGTCATCCTTAAACCATCACAGATTAAGAACACTTCCTCTAGCAGAAGACTCCAGCTTCTTGCCAGTTTTGGAAGAGTTCCAGGAACTGCACTAAGCGTTAGTGTTGGTGGTCACCCTTAAACCACTGCCCTTTATACCAACATTTCATAGAGCACATTCAGCCTAGTGCTGCCATGCATTTTTTGCACATTTTGTATTACAGCTCTCTTCTTGGACTCATACATAACCCTTCGGATTAAGGGGGGGAATGTTGGACACCTAATCCTAAGTGGGTTAGTGTGGAAGTCGAATGGACAAAAGGAGTCCAAGAGACCTTGGGATCTGAAACCCAAGAGTCACATATTTGTACTATAAATGTATATCTGATGTTAATAAAAAATGTACTCACTGATTTATCTTTCACATCTGTCTTGATGTCCATGTGATTTTAACAGCAACTAACAGGCCGACTTGATATCTTTGCTTCAGATGGCTTCTTTGGAGGTGTCTTTGCTTTGGAGTAGACTTGAATTTGCTTGGAGGGTTATTCTTTGACTCTTATACAAACATATACAAGGAGTAACATGCCCTTAAGGTCTTCAACATTTTCTTTTGACCATTTGACTCACCTATAACACTTTAACATGTGCTAGACCTATTTAAATGAGCAAGAAACTCATTGACATATGTTATAAAAATAATATTTCTTTTCTTGAATAAATACAAATATCAAAAGTACATTTATGAAGACCGAACCTAGTTACATTTCCTTCAATACTCCCTCTTAACTAGGGAGGTATTCATACAACATTACAAGGTGTTTGGATATGTTTCAATCTTGAAGAATTCACATAAGAGACACTGGATTGGCAATCCATCTGTTATAACATCATAGTAACCAACTTTGTTTCCATAGCAAGGCCTTGACTGACAACTCCATCTCTCAATAGATCAGATCACAATGTTGGCAAGACCAATGAATTATCGACACCTTAGTCATTGTCTCTCAAGGTACATACCCACCGGGGTGTTCAATGAGTATGACCTTCTAGGACTATTCTTATCTTGGGTTCCCATCCCTTAAACAATATCGGTCCTATTTCCTACTCTTGTCTTGGATGCCCTACACATCCTCAAAGAGTATTGGATGCAAGATTATTACACAATCCTCCCATTGTTTCTTCCCAAGTGAAGACAAGAATGTTGTGTCTATCACTTCCTCTCAATTGAGGAAGACATGCCCAAGTATCCTCTGACAAGGTACTTGTCGAAGTTACTTTGTAATTGGGAACTTGTTATAACTCCCTCTTAGCTAGGGACATGTCCATTCATCAACAACTTCTTCTTCGTGGGTCCTCCAACTGCTTGATCTCCTTCCATCTTTTGATGTCACAAAGTCTTTGGTCGAACTTCTTCTTGGTAGGGCACCATCCATCAATAACTTTCCGTCCTGGCTTGTCATGGAATTGCTTCCTTCGTGGAAAGTGGCCTTCTTGTCATATATCAAGTTCTCTTGTCATCTGGCTATTCCTTATCATCTTGTCTATGCTTTGGACTACTCTTCACATGGATGCTTCTTTGTACTTGCTTGTTCCCAAGCTTTGATCCAGTAGCCCTTCATGACTTCTTCCTGATATTGTTTCAACATTAAATGGTACTTTTGTTGGATGGCTTCTTCATCATGACATCTTCGTAGGGCATAATCATTTATCTGCACCTTTCATATCTCCAAGGCCTTCATAGGTGTCAAGGGTCCTTTGATCTTTTCCTTTCTTAGTCAAATTTGTCCTGCCTTCTTTCGAGAGATGTCTTCAATTGATCTTTGTTAGATAGTGATTCTTTGTGATCATGGTGTTCTTCACATGCTTGATCTATTTCTTCACTTGCTTCTTCTTGGATAGATTAGTCAACCACCTTATGATCCTTGTGGGAGCACTTCTTCATTGCTTGCTGCTAATACTAGCCAACATTCCTTTTTCACTTGCTTCTTAGTCAACAATCTTATACTCCTTATGTGATTATTTATTTTTGTTGACCTTCCTTGCATTATAGTACATGCCTTTGAGCATGTCATTGGTGAAAGATATTCTTTCCTGCTTGATCATGTTATAGAACTATTCCCATGTCTCAATAATACAAATGATAATATGACTAAACTTTGATGCATACATACCTCATCTTGATTCTCCTTTGATCATCTTAGCTTCATTTGGTTGTCCTTGGTGTGGCCCTTCTTGCTTCATCTTAGATTTCCTACATATCATCCTTTTCTTGAATCCCATGAATGGGATTCCCAATGAGACATCTGCTTTTGTTTATGAATCTTCTTTTGAAGATTCCATCATAGGATATTGAAGACCCTTACCCTGCAAATGTTTCTTTCCTTTTGATGATGAAGGTCTTCTAAGATTCTTAATCATGATCATTTTTCTTTCACTATGGATGAGGTCCTATTGTAGGTATGCTCATTCTACATGAATATCTTGAGCTATATTTACCATGCTCCTATATTATAGAAGATATTTCTAACCATGCATTGTGTTCTCATTTATTAATGCTCTTTCTACATGAGTATTTATAACTCTATGTACTTCATGCTTCTAGATTCTAGAAGATCTTTCTAGCCATGCAATTTTGTTCTATTCCTACATGCTCCTATACTACTCAAAACTTTGAAAGAAGACTTTAAGTAAAGAAGTAGACTTAGTCATAGTAGAGACCTGAGGGATCTTCCTTCTTTTGCTTCTTGTCTTCTTCTTTCATTTCGTGAGTCACATGAGCTTCTTCCCTTTTTCTTTTATTGTTGTTGTCCTTCTTTAGTTTAGGACAATTCCTTTTATAGTGTCCATATTCTTGGCATCCATAGCATTGGATTTTGGACATATCTTTGTTGTTTGTTCTTCGTGGACCAAATTTGCCAAATTTTCCCTTTCTCTTGGCCATGGTAGCAAATGCTTGCTCCTTTGATCCCACATCTTCCTTTGCTCTAAGTATAGTTTCCTCTATCTTGCATAAAGACCATATTTCACTTAGTGGGGTGGATTCCTTATTTGCATATATGCTTGATGTGAAGTTGCCTGAATCCTCGGGTAGAGAATTGAGTACTACAATTGTCATTTCTCTATCATACATGACTTCCCCTAGCTCTTGAAGTTCATCCCTCATCTCAGAGATCTTCATGAAGTAGGGAGCTATTCCTTCCTTTGATATATTCATCTTGTACAATTCATTTCGTAGAGATATCACTTCTCCAGTGGTGGTTACCGAGAATAGCTCTACTAGTTTGTCATAGATTTCTTTTGATGTTTTAAGTTTGGAGACATAAGGAGTGAGAGAGTCTTTGATGGATTCTATTAGAATCCTTTGAGCTCTTGTCTCATCCTTATTGTACTTGGCTAAGGCTTGAGTTTGTACCTTAACATAAATAGTAACATTCATTCATGGAATATGACATAGGGGTGATTGTGTGAAAGAGAGATTTGATTTAGCCCAATCTATGTTCGGGTGGTATGTGGAAGTCCTTGACTTGGTTGTCATTTTCATATATTATATGAGATATTTCCTATTGTGATATATGAGCATTTGTATTGATTATGATGGTGATGTTATGGTTTATTTCCATGGTTTTTATGCTGGCTGGTTATTTGTTGGTTATTTGATGTATCCTATCTATGGCTCTTGACATGCTTTGATAAGTTATTGAATGGTTGAGGAATGCATGGAATAACAAGTGTGATTGCTACTAGATAGAGAGGGATTAGAGCCTTATTGGTGATTCTAATATGAAGACCGCCATTTTATGATGAGACATGCATTCATGACCTGTAGCTTACATGTTTTTCCATATGTTTGATGAAATGTCTAGTGTTTTCTAGATAGTCTAGGTCAATTTTTTGATTCAAGTTTGAATGTTTAGCACTGTTGTAATGTTAAATATGATTTTGGAAAGTTACAAGAAGTTATGGGTAGTGGTTTGGAGGCTAGCCTGGAAAAGCAGTGCAAATCTTGGGATTGCTAGCACAAAACAAGGGAAATTAGGCCATAACTGCATGGAAGCAGTCCTATGTGTGCGGTTGGAGGCCTATAACTGCACCCTTGCCTTGATATGCATTCAGTTGGGGTGTTAGATCAATGAAAAGGGGTTCTTGCTAAGGGATTGTTCACCTGGGGTGGTTGTTTAGCTCTTGAGTGATCTGTAGTCCCTATAGGATATTTGTAAGTGTCGGTGTGTAGGCCCCACTTCCATAATTGGAACTTGGAGGTCGGGTCATGTCATAGTGATGCTTGTCTCATGTTTACCATGACGAGCTTGTGAATTTTGGGTAAATATGGGAGGGGTGGTTACATAAGCCACTAGATAGGCCATCAAATTTCTACCATACCCTGGCATTTTGACAAACGAACTATCTTGAAGTCCATTTGCTAGGTCATACCTTTCAATATCACAGTTGGCCCACAAGAATTACATGGTATCTCTATCCTCAAACCTTCATTCATCAAGGTTATGGGTCATCCACAAACCCACGATTATGGGTCAACCACACAAAACCTTTGGCATCAAACTCCATTTCCTAAGTTGTACATTGTCTGTCTTGTGGTTTCCAACAAACACTACTAGGTATATCTATCCTAAAACCTTCATTCATCATGGTTATGAGTCATCCGGAAACCCACATTTATGGTTCAACAACACAAAACCCTTGTCTTCAACAACACTTGGTTTTGGGTTGTTGAAGAATCTAGGGCTAAGTAGTGTAGTGTGATTCTTCGTTACTTGATAACAATTGGTGGAGTCTTTTTACTTTTATTTTTAGCTTATTCTTCTTCTTCTTCTTATTAGTGCATATGTGTGTACTTCATCAAACTGCTACCAAAACATAAAAACAAGAACACAAGATGTTGGCTTTCTGCCATGGCCAAAACTTCTCTACTCTTGAGAGGAAAACCCTTTGGTGAATTTCTCTTATTGAAGCTTCTATTGATCAATGCCAAACCATAGACCCCTGACTAAGAGATCCTCCAAGCACAAGTTAAGACCTCACTCCTTTTTGCATCATATACCCTGACACTTCTTCCGAGACTTTGTTTCCCGACACTTCGTTCTTGTTTCAACTTGTTCGGAACCTTGTTGTACTTGCTCTAGAGAAGATTCCTTTAATGAGACCCTTTTCATATGTTGATTCTTTTCTCATCTTTACCAATAAATGAACTTGTAGGACTGCAATAGGAGGGCAGTTATGACAGCAAGGACAGGCTCTTTACCTTTGCATGTGTGATTGTTTTCTCCATGGTATAGACCTCCTCCTTCTTCGTTTGTGAGAGCACCTTCTACGCTTGAGTGAGGAGCCTTATAGGCCTGCTTAGATTGCCCAACCAAAGATATTATGTGACTATAAATATAGTGTTGTTGTGACTGTAGGAAGAGGTCTGTTTCTCGCACATGTGACTGTTTTCTACCCTAGAAAACAATATCTTCCTTGTATGTTGTACTAGAGGCTCCTTCTCTTGTCCTTTTATTACCCTTTTCACTTACTTCTGTTCTGCACTAATTTTAGAGATGAATTACACTTTCTTGGAGGGTAAAATGACTCTTATATATAGGAGTCTGCTTCTTCTTTTAGGTCGACTAGTCAGTTGCATTTAGGCCGACTAGTCAACTACATTTAGGCTGACTTGTCAACTGCGTTTAGGCCGACTTGAGGACTGCTTTTATGCTTTGGATTTCTTCTTTGAGGGATGTCGTTTCTTGGAGGATTCTTGTGACTTTGCTTGGAGGTATTCTCTTGACCATAATACATATACATATAAGGTATAACATGCCCTTAAGGTCTTCAACTTATTCTTTTGACTATTTGACTCACCTATAGCACTTTAAATAGTGCTAGACCTATTTCAATGAGCAAGAAACTCATTGACATATATTATAAAAATAATATTTATTTTCTTGAATAAATACAAATATCGAAAGTACATTTATGAAGAACAAACCTAGTTACACTTTCTTTCAACACTCCCTCTTAACTAGGGAGGTATTCATACAACATTACAAGGTGTTTGGCTATTAGCAATCTTGAAGAATTCACATAAGAGAAACCAGATTAGCAATCCATCTGTTATAGCATCATATCCATCAACATTGTCATAGTGCAAGGCCTTGACTAACAACTCCATCTCTTTACGAGACCATGAGCTACAATGACGACAAGACTAATGATTTATAGACACCTTCATCATTGTCTCTCAAGGTACATACCCACCCAAGTGTTCTTCGAGTATGACCTTCTAGGACTATTCTTATCTTGGGTTCCCAACCCTCAAAGAATATTGGTCTTCTTGCCTACTCTTATCTTGGATGCCCTACACATCCTTAAAGAGTACCACATGCCAGATGATTACCCAATCCTCCCATTCTTTCTTCCTGTGTGAAGACATGAATGTTGTGTCTAACTTGTGTCTACATTTCCATTCATGGCCTTCATCTAGACTTACGGCTATTAGTCCTTATCTAGTGCATGACCCATGAAATGGAAAACACAATTGTCACTCCTTTGTAATCAGGGATGATCCAAAACTCCCCCTCGATCAAAGACCTGTGAAAGCTCCCTCTTAAGTGGGAACTCTTTCCTTCATCAACAACTTCTTCTTCGTGGGTTCTTCAGTTGCTTCATCTCATTTCTTTCTTGATGTGATGAAGTCTTTGTTCGAACTTCTTCTAGGTAGGGCACCATCCATTCTTGGTTTGTCATGTCATTGCTTCGTGGAAAGTGACTATCAGGTTTTTCTTGTCATCTTGGCTACTCCTTTGTCATCTTGTCCATGCTTTAGAATACTCTTCTCATGGATGCTTCATTGTACTTGCTTGATTACATGTTTTGACCTAGTAGCCCATCATGACTTCATCCTGATATTGCTTCAACATTGCCTTTTCTTTTGTTGGATGGCTTCTTCGTCATGACATCTTTGTGGAGTAGAATTAGTTATCTGCACTTTTTACATCTCCAAGGCCTTCATAGATGTCAAGGGTCCTTTCTTCCTTTATCAGAGTTGTCTTGCCTTCTTTTGGGAGATATCTTTTAAGGCATTTTGTCAAATAGTGATTCTTGGTGATCATGGTGTTCTTCACATGCTTGATCTCTTTCTTCACTAGCTTCTTCTCAGATAGATAGGTCAACCATCTAATGCTTCTTTGTGACAACATTCTTTCATTGCTTGCTTTCTGGACTTGTCAACATTTCTTCTTGCTTCTTAGTCAACAATCTTATGCTCCTTATGTGAGCATATTTTTTTGTTGACCTTCATTCCATTGGTACATGCCTTCGAGAATATTCTTGTTGAAAGAGATTCTTTCATGCTTGATCATGTTATAAATTGTACCCTTGACTCAATAATATACAAATGAAAACATGACTTAAACTTTGATGCATACATACCTCATCTTGATTCTCCTTTGATCATCCTTTGGTGTGGCCCTTCTTGCTTCATCTTAGCTTGCCTGCATATCATTCTTTTCTTGAAACCCATGAATGGGATTCCCAATGAGACATCTGCTTTGGTCCATGAACCTTCTTTTGAAGATTCCATCATAGGATCTTAAAGCTCCTTGCCTTGCAAAAATTTCCTTTCTTTTGATGATGTAGGTCTTCTAAGATTCTTATCATGATCAATTTTCTTTCGTCATGTATGAGGTCTATACTAGGTATGCTTCTTCTACATGAATATCTTGAGCTATATCTGCCATGCTCCTATATTCTAGAAGATATTTTCACCCATGCATGATTTATTCTTATTCTAAATGCTACATCTTCATGAGTATCTAGAATTCTATGTACATCATGCTTCTAGATTCTAGAGGATGATTCTAGCCATGCAATTTTAATTTATTCGTACATGCTCCTATCCTACTCAAAATTTTGAAAGAGGTCTAGAAGTAAAGAGTTTGACCTAGTCATAGTAGAGATCCGAAGGATATTCCTTCTTTTGCTTCTTTCCTTCTTATTTCATCTATTAAGTCAAGTGAGCTTCTTCCCTCTTTATTTTGTTGTTGTTGTCCTTCTTAAGCTTAGGGCAATTCCTTTTGTAATGTCCATATTCTTGGCATCCAAAACATTGGATCTTGGACATGTCTTTGTTGTTTGTTCTTCGTGGAACAAACTTGCCAAATTTACCCTTTCTTTTGGCCTTGGTAGCAAATGCTTGCTCCTTTGATCCCACATGTTCTTTTGCCTTAAGTCTGGTTTCCTCTGTTCTGCATAGAGACCACATTTCACTGAGAGTGATTGCTTCCTTCTTGGCATATATGCTAGATGTGAAATTTCCCCACTCCTTAGGTAGAGTATTGAGTACTACAGTTGTCATCTCTCTGTTAGACATGACTTCCCCAAGCTCTTGAAGTTTATTTCTCATTTAAGAGATTTTCATGAAGTAGGGAGCTATTCCTTCCTTTGTTATCTTCATCTTGTATAATTCATTTCCCAATGATATAACTTCTTCGGTTGTGGATACCGAGAATAGATATACTAGCTTATCATAAATTTATTTTGATGTCTCAAACTTGGAGATATAAGGAATGAGAGAGTCTTGGATTGATTCTATCATAATCCTTTGAGATCTTGTGTCATCCTTATTATACTTGGCTAAGGCTTGAGTCTGTTCCTTAGCAGGAATAATGATATTCCCTTTAACATGCTCTAGGATTTCCTTCTCCTTGAGTAGTAGATCAATCCTCTTCTTCCATGTAAGAAAGTTATTGGTACCTACCAATTTATTGATGTCCTTGCAAAAAGACATTGATATATATTCAGAAGGGGACATGTACTTACTTGATAGATTTTGAGATGTAATGGATTTGCTTCCTCCTTGAAGGCTTGATGGCTTGTCTTCCCTGGATCTTGATGTTCTTCAAGTTGCCTTCTCTAAGTGGACTTGCTTGGTGATGAGGTTTGTTTAAAGAATTGTAGCTTGATGTAGGTCCTGCTTCAATATGCTCTTCTTTGTGGGTGCCTTTATGTAAGGCTCTTCTTCTAGCATTGTAGACCTCCTTGATGAATGATGGATTGTAGGCCCTTCTTGACCTTGAAGTGATTGAGACTTCTAGGCTTGATGCTTCAATCTTTTAGATGCTTCTCCTTGACGAGTGTTCTTGAGTTGCCCTCTCCTTGGTGTGTCACCTTAGCTCTGATACCATGTTGAAGAATCTAGGGTAAAGTAGTGTAGCGTGATTCTTCGTTACTTGATAATAATATTTGGAGTCTTTTTACTTTTCTTGTTAGATTCTTCTTCTTCTTCTTCTTATTAGTGCATATGTGTGTACTTCATCAAACTGCTACCAAAACATAAAAACAAGAACACAAGATGTTGGCTTTTTGCCAGGGCCAAAACCTCTCTACTCTTGAGAGGAAAACCCTTTAGCGAATTCTCTTATTGAAGCTTCTATTGATAAATTCCAAACCCTAGACCCCTGACTAAGAGATCCTCCAAGCACAAGTCAAGACCTCACTCTTTTCTGCATCATATACCCTTCAACACTTTGTTTCCCAGCACTTCATCCTCCTTCTTTCAGCACTTCATTCTTCTTTCAACGTGTCAGGAACCTTGTTGTACTTTCTCTAGAGAAGATGCCTTTAATGAGACCCTTTTCATATGTTGATTCTTTTCTCGTCTTCACCAATCAATGAACTTGTAGGACTGCAATAGGAGGGCTATTATGACAGCAGGGACAACCTCTTTACCTTCGCACGTGTGACTTTTTTCTCCATGGTGTAGACCTCCTCCTTCTTCATTTGTGAGAGCACCTTTTACGCTTGAGTGAGGGGCCTTATAGGAGTGCTTAGATTGCCCAACCAAAGATATTATGTGACTGTAAATATAGTGTTGTTGTGACTGTAGGAAGAGGTCTATTTCTCACATGTGTGACTATTTTCTACCCTAGAAAATAATCCCTTCAACTTCGGTCTAGTCTCTTCCTTGTACGCTGCACTAGAGGCTCCTTCTCTTGTCCTTTTATTACCCTTTTCACTTACTTCTGTTCTGCGCTGATTTCAGAGATGAATTATGCTTTCTTGGAGGGTGAAATGACTCTTATATATAGGAGTCTGCTCCTTCTTTTAGGTCGACTAGTCAACTATATTTAGGCTGACTTGTCAACTGCATTTAGGCTGACTTGAGGACTGCTTTTATGCTTCAGATTTCTTCTTTCAGGGATGTCGTTGCTTGGAGGATTCTTGTGACTTTGCTTGGAGGTATTCTCTTGACCATAATACATATACATATAAGGTATAACATGTCCTTAAGGTCTTCAACTTCTTCTTTTGACTATTTGACTAATCTATAACACTTTAAATAGTGATAGACCTATTTCAATGAGCAAGAAACTTAGTGACATATATTATAAAAATAATATTTCTTTTCTTGAATAAATACAAATATCAAAAGTACATTTATGAAGACCGAACCTAGTTACACTTTCCTTCAACATGGGTCATCCACAAACCCACGATTATGGGTCATCCACAAACCCACAGTTATGGGGCAACCACATCAAACCATTCTCTTCATTTGCTCATATTCAACAAAAGCTTCTTAGGAGGGAACTTAATGCAATGGGGACCGTTGCTTCCTAAGGGGGGAGGATGGATCCAAATGGAAAGCGATATCCACCCATGGTATTTACCCATGGTATTCACCCATGGTATTTATCCACGTTATTAAATAATGTAACTCAATGAGGCAACGAGAATACTATAAATAACGAGCCTCACCTTGCAAAAGGACATATGGGTCCTCCATAATGTAGTTGTAAAAGGGCCTTCTTCTTCATTTAATAAAATCATATGTTATATTCAGTGTGGGCATTTTTTTTTAAATGTTTTGGGATTTGTTGCTTGGTAGATATATATGTTCCTCCCCTCCTTTCTCAACCTTCATGGTTCCTGGATCTTAAGCCCCCAAGATTCGAATCATTGTGTGATGTAGTTTTCTGGATCAAATTATAATTCTCATTTGGAAGGAATTCAAGCCCAAAACATGCTAGGAGGGGTATAACCTTGCAGGTTGTTTTAGATCTTGGATGTTAGATAATTTGTTGGTTCGCCTTGCATATTAGCAAGATGTATATGCAGAGCCAAAAATTTTAGTATTTTTTAGGATAAGGAACTTTCTTCGGAATCATGTGCAGTTAAAGTTATCTCTCTTGCACTCAAACAATAATCCAAAGTAGAAAAATCCAAGGACGCCACATATTCCCAAATTGGACTTTGATTTTCCTTAGGGATATTTCGATTGGGTCAGTCAAGGTCACCTGCCTCAATGTGGAGTTAGAGTTGTTCTATATTTAAGCCATTCACATTTCATGTACTTCAGATATGCTCCAGGCAGAGGATCAAACAACAAGGCAAAGTTCATGGCCCTTTAGTTCATTTTGAAACTCACAAGAAAAAAAGATTTAAAAAGATACAAGTCATGGGTGACTCAAAATTGGTCATAGACTGTCTGGTGAGCAACATTGGCCTAGAGACTCTTTTGCGTAATATCCAACAGGTTCGTGGATCTTTTGAGTGGATCTCATATTGTCATATTCTCCATGAATTAAACGAAGAAGTGGATGCCTTGTCAAAGGAATCCCTCTCCTTGTCCACTAGTTGGGTCAACCTTTGTGAATTCAATGAAGGGGTTGAGGTGGAGCCTATGGAGAGTATTTTGTGATCAATTATTTTAGTTTATTTTGATGTATAGGCCTATCAATGGATCCTTTTTCTTGATGTAAGTAGAATAGTGGTTATTGAACACAAATTGGATAGATAGTTAAAAGTATAATACTTTTGTTTCTCAATAGATAGTGTGATGACTAGTATGTGTATATATATACATCATTTGAAAATAAATAAATAATTTTTGTTTGTTTGTCAAGTTGTTTGTGTCTTCCAGAGAAGACTACAGGCTTAACCTTTGGCTTGAGAAATCATGACCCAGGGGCATCTAAGCTGTCAAAATTACCTAGAGATTGCACCTGCCTTGCGTCACACCAACCCTTACATGACTAGATTTTTGCCCCCATAGTTTTGAACCAACGACCTTCACATCACATAGTGTCTTAATAGTACACCCCATCACTGTCTATTCTATGTCCAATAAACAATAAATAAATAAACATAAAACATAATTAAAAGAAATTATAACTATAAAGTAACTTAACAATACACCCCATTACTATCTATTCTATATCATGTAGGCAATAAATAAATAAATATAAAACAATATAATTAAAAGAAATTATAACTCATAAGATATCTCAATTGACGATCACAATATTATAAAATATTATATAAACCATAAAATTAAAATTCAAATCCATTTTAGGTGAAACTAAAAAACTTAACTTCGAATTTTTGCAAATGCAGTTAACACCATTTCCTTAATTTTATTATTTCCCTATGAAGCATGCTCCTTTATTTAACTTGGAATTTTTGCAAATGTAGTGAACACCATTTCCTTAATTTTATTATTTATCTATGAAGCATGCTACTCCCTAATTTCAACTCTTTGGGGTGCCTAAATTTTTAATTACTATTTATGTCACTCTTTTTGAAAATTTGATAAGATCTTTACACGTATGAAGGTCGATTTTTAACTCTGTCAACCATCATGAGATTTATCGCTTAGGGGGCATTTGGAAGGAAGCAAATGGGAAAATTGAACCATCTCTCACCGAAAGTAGATTTAAAGGATGTACTCCTGTGGAAGGAACCAAATACACTTGGAGATTATAACACACAAACGCTATTGGAGATTATAACACACAAATCGAGCCTTGCTTATAACAATATGTGGTCGTTGATTGCCACTTTTTGACATAAAACAGCGATTGAATTAAAGGGGTCGATTCCCGGGAGCAATTACCTTAATATCTCAACTGCATTAATATCTCTCACTGGAGAGCAGCAGCAACGACAGATAGCCCACGCTCACGAAGTAGTCCTCATCACTCCCTCGCGCAATTTCTGGTACTGAAAACGTGGCCGGTGGAATCCCCCTTAGGCGCCACAAGCTCTTCATGCCACCGAGGTAAGTTCTCTCCGCCAATTCAATTCATTCCAATCGTTAAATTCTCTCCCGAATAAAAAATCATTGGTTTGGTTATTTTTTTAATTCCTACATCTTCAAGGGCCGGAATCGGTGTTTGGGGGTGAAAAAATAATTTCCCTCTAAGGCCATTGCAAAACTTTGTTTATTAACTCAACATAACTGAAAATTAACGGAAGCATCAGGCCCCTCAAATTCTTCAATCTCAAGGCTTAAAGAACAATGTATTGAGTTTCAATGCAAGAATGGTTGGCTTTTTGGTTATTATTATCGTGTACCCAACTACAAAATACTTATGTATTTGACTCTTTACGGGAACTATTTTGTGTGCATACTCTTGTAATGATGTTATATTATAGAAATGCAATTTTTATGCGATAAGGGTGTCATCACTATTATTACTGACATAAGATTTAAGTTTGGATTTTTGCTTGTATAAATTTTCATCATAGTAAGCAAAATCTGCATCTTCAAACCCTCAAAAGCAATAAACCAAGAAAACTATTAAAACTGCTGGTTTTTATACTTGATCTACAAGCACATGACTAATTGAATATACAAACAGCAAACAGTGGAATCTGCACCTCTCAAAAACACACACCTCTCAAAAACAGATCCCTGTTTTCTTATTAACTTCGAAAAGAAAACAGTACAAAATAGGAGGCTGCTACAACTAAATACAAAATAGCCCATGTCTGTGGGTGCCCAAATTAGAAACGAGTGCCAACCAAAGAGGGATCCTTCCGGTCTTATCGGCCATTTCTTTTAGTTCCTTTTACATTTTCTTAAGTGGTCATGCTTGAGACAAAAACGATGATAACAAAGACATTAGGAGTGTTGGATTTCTCTGATTGGGGTAAGAAGATTCTCATTGTTTCTAATTGAAAAAGTAATGAGAGAATGGAACAAGCAGCACAAAAATGAGTAACAACCTCCAGGAGGTTGGTGTGATTCAATTTCACATTTTGGTTGTTTGGGTTTGATTGTGTCATATTTATATACTCTTTTTACATGGAATTTATCATTGGATGAACTGCATTGTTGTTATTGATCTCAAGAAAGAAAAAAACACTGTAAGGACAACTAGTTGGTGAATCATTAGTCATCTAAGTTTGGTTGTTTGCTTCATTATTGGTAAAAATTTGGGGTTTCTCTTCTGATATACTTGGCTTGAAGATGTCCTTCTACCTAGAGCATTTTTTGGAGCTGCGGGATGTCATCATCGTTCACCTCCCTTATATGGATATTGCATAGGCATTGGATGCACTCACTTAAAATTCCTTTGGTACAACTCTGGGTTGGCTCTCATCGACTCTGGATAGAGACGAATCACCATCTACCATGATTTCATAGGAACTACCAGGTGTGCCACCTTCAGGAGCTAGAGACGGAGACACACCTCATTTTTAGGCGTCCCCCATACTATGAGTTCAGAGGATGCTATCACTGCCTCTATAGGGACTTGGGGGATTCCCTCTCTACTTTCTTCTAGTACCAGGACCAGAGATGCTTAGCCCTCTTCATCAGGAAGAACTTTAGTTGCAGATTTCAGCTCTTGCATCCATGGTTTTAAAACATCGCTGGTCTAAACTGAAAATCGGTCAAACTGGCCGGTTAGCAACTGAGGATGGTCAAACCAGCCCAACAAGTTGGTTCGGGGATCAATTTGTATCGATTAGGTACCAAACTGACTTGGTTGAGTAAAGCGCAGAGTCGCAGACAACGAGTGGTGTGGGCCCACAAATTGGGGTTTTGGGTGGTTTCTAATGAAACCATGGGCAGTGTCCCTCCAATTTTTGGCCTCCTAAGAGAGCTTGGAGAGTTGTGCAACAGGCGCATGTTTGGAGTTTCTTTGTCATCTTGGAGGTGGTGTGGAGCTGTCTAGTCACTAGTGGAGTTGGCATCTTTGGGAGGAGGCTTTGTATGCTAAATATGCCTTTTTTTGTTTTCAATTTTATCACAGGTTTTGGATTTTACTTAGTTGCATTGTTTTTCCTATTTGCAGATCTATTTCCCTTCAGATCTGAAATGTCATCATCCACCATGGCCCCAAAAGCCAAAGATGCTACATGGGTTCACTATGATGTTGTCGAGGGAAAAGTGTTGTGCAAATATTGCAAGCGTCTAATGAGAGGGGGGCATTCATAGGTTGAAATAACATTTGGTTGGTATAAGAGGCCAAGTAACCCCATGTGATGCACTAGATGATGTAGGGCCTGTTAGGGCATAATACCTTGAAAATTTTGAGAAGTTTAAGGAGGCAAAGGATAGGGAAAAGGCTATACAAGTAGAAGTTTGATGAGTGGTAATGTTGATCAGTGATTTGTAGTAGCCCAATGGCCTAGTAGCTTTAGTTGTAGCATTGTTTTTGAAATCTAGAGCCTTATTGATTATGTATTTTGTTGATGATATGTATTGCACTTAGTGCCATTTTGATATATACACCCTGTTACCCACCAAAAGTGGGTGACCCCATAGGAGAAACTTTTCTCCTATGAATCATTAATGCTTTGTGAAGTTAAAATTATCTAATTGAAGTGAAATATTGATTCATCGCCCTCTCAGTATTTCGAACACTTCATTTCAAACTTCGAAGCAAGGTCCTCCTTGCACATACCTATGAGCTTCTCCAATCCCGTCAAGAAAAGACCATCAACATAAAGTGCCAAGATGAGTGACTCATCCTCAACAAGTACATTGTACAAGTTGGAGTCCACCTCACAATTGTTGAAGCCTGTTATTTGCTAAGTTATACCTAGCAGAATCTGAACACTCCATGGCCCAATGTATAGGGCACCCATCAAAATTTTTGGAATTTCAAAAGTCAAAAAGGCACCTATGTCTCTTTCTCTCTCCTCTCTCTACATTCTCTTTCTCTCAAATTTCGCAACCCTGCGGGGAATTGTATTAAATTTCGCTAGCATGATGAATTTTTGTAATAGGCTTAGGCGACTTGGGACCCGGTCATCAAGTGAGTCCACTCTAGAGTGTTTTTTTTCACTTAGCTAATTATTCTCGCTTTTCAGCGATGAATAACTAGCTGAGTTTTTTCACTCACATACCTCCAAAGCTGGAGTGCGGCTTGATGATTGGGCCTTGGGTCCGTCCTAATGCCTAGAGTCGATGTATATTACCATGCTAAGACATATATGAAGTGTCGCAGAATTTGACTAGGTTTTTTGTAGGATTTTTTAAATTATTAAATATTCCTGCATGATGGGATTTTTTAATTAATTTTTATGTAAAATTGTAAATAAGTGATCCTAGAAGATGTTGGGGCGTATAAGTACTTAAAATTCATGCTCTCCATCCCAACATTCTTCTAAGGTACACTTTGGAGGTCAAAAAGTCAATAACACCCCCTCAAAAACCACTTTTCCTATGTTAGTAGCAAAAGGGTAACAAAAAATAATAATTGATACATATTAATTATGCTCTCAAAGTCAAAAGGACAAGTCAAAAATGATGCGGAAAATCAAGATGAAGTCATGGATTAGCTAAAGGATAAGATGGATACCACATAAGACCACCATTGATTGACCATCCCATGGCACCAATTTACTAGTAGTTAAGAGGGCTGAATTGCCTTGTTAGTAGGCCGAGATCTCCTAGTATCCACACAGATTTCAAAGGGGCAATTAAGGTTGAGATACTTCAGTTGTTAGTGGATTGCGTCTCCACTCTAATCTCCACATTGCTCCACCTATTCACAACAAGTAAACACTTGAGTTATGTTGGCATCTCCCACCGTTCCCCACGCAGTCAGCTAGCATCCTAACAATAGTCCACGTAGCAGTCAAAGGTCTCTCATGTTAGCACTTTAGTTTAGCCCAGATATCGTGGAGTCAGCTCCCCCTCTACTCCACTCCTCTTCACTCATGTCATACTCAACAAAAGTGCACAGGATGAAGACTGATATGTTGCCACTGGAAAGAAGGAATGCACAAGCCATCTACAACACTACACAACTAATCCTTTAGCCACTTGGAACTCGACCTTGAATTGGGATTATTGTTAATTTGACAACTCAAGGACAAATTCCCTCTAGATAGCCTTCCTCTCTAGAAAATACCCTCTTTGCCCTTGGAAGAATTTAATTTGGTCAAGGAAAAATATATTTTTAATGTGAAAACCCACATGTGCACAAAATTTCAGGTCGGCCTAGAAGACAAATTGGGTCTCCTCCAACGCATATAAATAGGCCTAATGTCACATCCCTTTGAAGCATCACAACTCAAGCATCTTCTTCTCTCTCTTCTTTGGATTGGCTAGTATAGGTCTGAAGCAAGGTAACCAAGTTCACACGTGTGAAGGGAAAGAGGCATATATGAAATTTTGCGTTGACTTCCTTTTTGGGTGACTGTTGATCAAGTTTGACTTGTATAATTTCGATCTTTGGAGGCTGAGATTTTCTGTGGAGGAGTTGAGATTTTCTGGGCACTTTTGACTACTTCTAACCGTTGACTTTGACCTCTAAAATTTGGAATGACTGAAGAGTTCTTCTCTCTCCTTTGACCGAGTTGTTTGGGACTGTTATGATTGAAGTTTGACTAGCAAGGAAGGCCGAGTATGTTGACTGTTGACCGAACTCCTTTAAGGCAATTTGACTGATGACTTGTGGACTGGTTAGGGCATCTTTGACTGCTGTTGACTATGGCAGAATTGTAGACTTTGACTTGGTGACCAGGTTTGACTTTTATGCTCATCTATTGAATATTGGTTGGTTGATCTCTTGGATAGTCAAAGATTTGACTTTGACTCTTTTGTTGATGAATTGAATTATTGTATCTCTCTGCAGAACATTTGATGATAATCTAATAGAAGAAGAATTTGAAAGGGTTTCCCCCCTTGTGGGGTTTTCCCTTGGTCTTTGACCAAATCTTGTGTCTCTTGTTATTGCTCTTGATTGTCTTCTATTGTACATTACATTTACTGTTCTATCTACAATTGCTATTTAAGATTGGAAGGTTGAATTTGATTGCTAATTGAAGAAAAGATTGGGCTAAGTGATTGTAGTAGCATAGAACAGTGGAAAATTAACATGGAATCAGAGTTGAGGTGAAGACAAGCCCAAGGAATCAAGAAACAAGAGCAATCATCTATGGAAGAAGCTAAAAGAGCCTATTTGACTTGGTCAAGATGTCTACCTCTTACTTCAAGGACACTGAGAAGCTGGGTGATTCATCTAACTTTGTTGCTTGGAAGATCAGGTTGGAAGTCATACTAGATGACAATCATGTCTTGGAATATGTGGAAGGATAAGTACCCAATGTTGAAATTTGATGACTAAAAAGTTTCCTGCAATCCCAACCCTGTTTTAATTTCACCTTATCACTCCCATTCAGTTAAATGCCCTTTCCCATAAACATACATTCAACATATAGAATTCTGGAAATGAAATTTTCAGATTAAAACACATGGGACTGTCAACACATGTTGAAAATAAATATGGACATAAACAGACCAACAACACACATAAAAATACACACAGATTTTTGGTCAACTTAGACCCAGGGAAAACCCCTTCAATCTTCTCTGAGGAAAACCTGTTAGAGAGCTCTTCAAATTTATTTATCTTTCAAGTTCAGGAAAAATACATTTGCACACAAAACAAAACAACAAAATACAACTTATCTCTTTAGCCCAAAACTCGTTGAAAAATGTGCCCACTTTGCCTCGATTTCCGTGCCCACTTGAAGCTGGAAATATGTACTCTACGTATACAGACTGTACGGATTTCCATACCGCTGTACAAACTATATAGATTTTTTTTTTTACAAAAGCTTGTCTCGAATGGTGTGCAACTCACATTATGTTGTTTGTACTATGCCTTCTGCTGTCTTCTATGCCTTGATTTCCGTGCCCATCTTTGCCCAGAAATCACTCCTTCAGCTTGCTGCAACAAATTTCTCCTTCAGAACTTTTCTCCAGCGCTCAGCCTCCTTGCTCAAATCTGCTCATGAAGAAATGAATTCAGTCTCTCTTTTCTTTTACCCCTTTTGTTTCCCTAAATGACTTTTGGGCAACCCTAAGATCTAATGGCTCAGATTCATTTAGATCAAGGGATGAGAATAAATGTGCATTTAATTCTCACTTTCTATTTTTTAACTCACCCGTTAAATAAAGTACCCACATGGTACTTTATGTCTAAAGTCACTTTTCACTTTATAATTTAACGTTGACTTTACCACTTATAAAGTCATTTTCACTTTATAAAGTCACACTTAGGAAAAGAATTATTTTGGACACTTTTCCCTAGGTAGAGACTAAACCATTGGAAACCACTTGTCCAAGGTACGTTAAAAATCAACAATCCCTCTTACCGAGGAAAGTGTTTCTCACCACACCCATCTTGTCCCTGAAATGGACATGCTTGCCTCTTGGCAAGGACTTCGTGAGAACATTGCACCTGCTCATATGTTGATATATACTCCAAATTCACTGCCCCCTTCTGAACATAGTCTCTGATGAAATGATATCTGATGTCAATGTGTTTTGACCTATCATGAAACATTGGATTCTCCGTGAGTTTAATGCAACTCTGATTATCACAGTGAATAATCATCGGTCTCAACTCTTGATCAAATAGGCCATACAACAACTTGCGAAGCCAAATGTCCTCACAACTAGCTTGGCTAGCAGCCATATGCTCAGCCTCAGAAGAGCTCAAAGCAACTGACTTTTTCTTTCGACTAAACCACAGCACAATTGCCGAACCCAATCCGAAGCAACACCCTGAAGTGCTTTTCCTGTCAGAAGCACAACCTGCCCAATCTGCATCTGTGTAACTTGCCAACCTCACTCCATCTCCCCGCCTACAGTCCAGACCATAATTAACAGTCCCCTGCACGTAGCGAAGAATCTGCTTTGCAGCTACCTAGTGCACCCTCCTGGGCTCAACCATGAACTAGCTAAGTGTGTTCACTACAAAGCATATATCTAGCCTAGTGTTGACCAGATACATCAAGGACCCAATAAGTTGCCTATACAATGTGGGATCCACCAAACTAGAATATGAAGCATGAAGCTTCTTCCAATTGGTGATCATAGGTGTAGACATGTGTCTACTATCTGCCACGTGAAATTTGCTCAACACATCCACAACATACTGCCCCTGCCCTAGAAAGATATGCCCCTCCTCCTACCACACCTCAAGCCCCAAAAAGTAATGCATCAGTCCAATGTCCTTCATCTCAAACTCCATAGCAAGATCCTCCTTGCAATCACTAATCAGTCTCTTTGCCCTAGTAATGAACAAGTCATCAACATACAATACAAGAATGAGTGGATCATCCCCTTCAACAATGTAGTGTAGGTTTGGGTCTGCATCACTCTTCGTGAAAACTATCTGCTGCAAGTAAGTATCAATCCTCAAATACCAAGCTCTTGGAGCTTGCTTAAGTCCGTAGAGTGCTCGCCTCAACCGATATACATGGGTCTCCCGACCAAGTACCTCAAAGCCCTGTGGCTGCTCAACATACACCTCCTCCTCTATAACTCCGTTCAGAAATGTGGTCTTCATATCCATTTGATGGATCTGCCAACCCATTTCTGCAGTAATAGAAATAAGGGACCGGATAGAAGTGTACTGAGCTACGGGAGCGAAGGTCTCTTCATAGTCAACTCCCTCTATCTGTGAGAACCCTCTAGCCACAAACCTCACCTTGAACTTCTCAATGCTACCATCTGCAACATGCTTGATCTTGTAGAGCCACCTAGAAGTCACAACTGACTTGCCCTCAGGCCTAGGCACCAATTCCCGCACATTGTTCTTAATGATAGAGGCATACTCCTCCACCATAGCCTCTCTCCATAACTCCTAGCTGGCAACCTCCTCATAGTTAGTAGGATCAGAGTCAACAATGCTGGTAGCCTTGGCTACATAACTGCAAAATCGCTCAGGTGGCACACTCTCCCTGTTCACCCTCTTTCGAGGAGCAACAGACTCCACTTCCTTCAAGGTGTCTTGAAGCCACTTGGGCCTCCTCTTCCCCGAAGAAGCTTCCCCCTAGGGAACCTCATCCTCTGCCCCCCAGTTTGGTGAACCTGAAGGTTTGCAACTAACCCTGGTGTGCTTGTACCAACACCTATCCTTAAAGAACCTGTATTGGCACCTGTGCCTGTGTCAGCTGAAGTGCCATGTGAACTCTGTACCAGTGGAATCCCTAAAGAAGTGCTCGGTGAACTTGCCACTGGTGCCCCAGATGTCACTGACACTGAAGTACCTCCTGTACTAGTCGATCCAGAACCCTGAGGTCCTGCTTCCTGTACCTGACCTCGCTATTGAGGAGAAGTCTGTGACTCTCTCCCATCATACTCCCGTGATCTCTGATAGGCCCTCTTCTCCTCGAACTTCACATCCCTCCTAATCACCACTCTCCGTTTAGAAGGAATGAAGATCCGATAGGCCTTCGAAGTCTCGTTGTAACCCATAAAGATACCCTTCTCTGTCATGGGTTCCAGCTTCGTCCTCTGCTCCTTGGGGATATAAGAATACGTGAGACATCCAAAGATACGAAGATGACCCACATGAGGCTTCTCTCCAGTGAAAGCCTCCTGTGGAGTCATATGCCCCCATACTCTGTGAGGACTCTTGTTCTGAAGATGAACAACAGTATTTTAGGCCTCAGCCCACAAAAATAAAGCAACCCTTGATCATGAATCATCGCTCTAGCAACCCCAACAATAGCTATGTTCTTCCTTTCAGACACCTCATTCTGCTGGGGGTCGTAAGGAATCATGAACTCTCTCCTAATGCCCTCTTGTGCACAGAAGTTAGAAAACCCACCATTGGTGTACTCACCACCATTGTCTGACCTCAAGACCGGAATCTTCCTACCTGTTTGCTTTTCCACAAGAGATTTGAACTCTTTAAAGCGACTGAAGACCTCACTCTTGGTCTTTAGGAAATATATCCAAGTCCTCCTAGAGTAGTCATCAATGAATATAACATATTACTCATAACCACCCAAAGACACATGAGACATACAACCACTAACATCAGTATGAATCAAGTCTAGTATACCTGTAGATCTGCTGTTGCTCGCTGGGAATGGTAATTTGGTGTACTTTCCCAAAGCACACCCTCTGCAGACCTCATAATGCTCGACACTGAAATTAGGAACTCCAATAGTGATCTCCCTCAGTACTCTCAAAGCTCCATGATGCATATGCGCCATCCTCCGGTGCCATAACTTGCACAATTCTCTACTGTTGGTGGTTGTTAGTTTTTGGTATGTTCTATGCTAGAGCAATTTATTTAAATTTTCACAGTTAGCAATCACATCAGCATTACGATAAACTGCAGATAGAACATAAATATAATATGCAGAAGACAACCCAAGACAAGAGGACACAAGATATGGCGCGAGCCAGGGACAAACCCCACAATGTGTGGGGAAACCCTTTGATCAATTCTTCTTTTATCTTCAAAGTTCAGCAGAGAAAGAGAGAGAGAGAGATAGTACATTTACAATAGAAGTCAACACTTTGACTTTTGATATCTGCATGAGATCAGTTGAAGACATATTGCTTCAACTGATTCTTCAAGGTGACTGATTCACCTTTCATAGTGTTGCAGCTCGTACTCATGTTGCACCCGTCATTGTGCTACACTTGGTCACTGAGCTGCTCCCATCAAACACTATGTTGTTCCTTACTAACATGCCCATCATCATTCATCATCATCATGCTGTTGGGATCATCATCCTTGCAGCACCTCAAAGATCATCACTACTGCATCAAGAACTTCATTACGCAAGGTTCTTGAGAGCATCATTGCTGCACCATGACTTCTCCTTGAGATTATTACAGAGATGATCTCTGCATCTATGAAGATCACGACTGTACATTATTGTAGGATGAGATCATTGTGAGATCATGATCCTATACACTGCTCCTAGCCAAAGCTGACTCTCCTTGACTTGATGATTATTGCTTCTTTCATCATGCTGAGACTGTAATGATCATACTACTTATGATCCTTATCATCTTGACTGCCTTTGAGATACTTATTCATATCAAGAATACTAGATCTGAATACTGTGATGATTATTGACACTGTATGTCTCCTTTTACAGGTATGCTGAGAAGCTCTTGATCAATACTGAAACCTGCTTCATCATTGTGGTTATGCCAAGACAATAACATATACATATGTGAGACTGAGATGACACCCAACGTAATCCTCATTAATCCTCATTAAGCCGAGACAATGTGCAAAAGAGTAGATCTGCTTTAGGTAATCTGAGTTACTGTTGTTCATCACATCTAAACTGCCACAGGAAAACCACCGAGATCTATATGCCGAGACTGATCCTTGTCATGCGAGATCAGATGCCGAGACTGCTCTTTGTCATGCGATGCATCTATCTGTATTGTCGAGATTGCCATCATGAGGATTAGATCTATGCCGAGATTGTATCCTTGTCATGCGAGATCAGATGCCGAGACTGCTCTTAGTCATGCGATGTATCTATCTGTATTCATTAACCAGCGTAATTGAACAGTGATTGATTCATTAACCAGACCAGCGTAATTGAACAGTGATTGATTCATTAACCAGACCAGCGTAATTGAACAGTGATTGATTCATTAACCAGACCAGCGTAATTGAACAACGTATCTATGGATTCATTGACCAGCGTAATTCATTACAGCGTTGAATCCACTGCGGCTACCCTTCACGTATTGCTTGTGGACTTATGACTGTGTTATGAATCCCATTCCTTACTGCGGCTAGGGTTTGACTGTGTTAGGATTACAGTAGCGTTTGGGCTTCCATATTTAAGCGTATATGAGCTTCTTCATGACTGAGTGTAACAGGTCTCATAATGTGTGTTAGGATGGCTCCCTGTCTCCTTTGCGTGAACAAGATTATGTTGTAGAAACGTTTAGGAAACCTTCTTGACTTGCATAGATGAGCGCTGCTGATTGACCTGCAGTTAGGGTGTGGCTAGATCAGCCCCTAGGACAGCGTAATCTTCTCTAGATTTCTCTGTCCACAAAACCCAAACAAGTGGAGAGAGATCACTAGAGATGTGTGTTCCAAATGACATCAAATCTTCTTATATTTATACTAAAATGAGGGTGATGAATAGACACGTCGGTTGGGCTTCTAGAGCCTTCATAATAGCTGGTCGGCTTGATAATAATTACATAAACAAAATAAATTCATATCTCCATAAATACTTATCGGAATCGGATGATCTTTGGATCAATCCTACACCTCTCGACGAGGGGGATCCAATAAAAATATCAGCTGCCAGAAATAAGCTAACCCACATGGAGTTTGGCCCTAGTTGCCAATTTAACACTCCCTCTCAACTAGGGAGAACTCCATCCGTTGATCCATATGTACGACTGTACTATCTCTGCCATCAGTGCCCTGCACTGCTCTGCTCATCTTTGCTCAGCTCTGTTGGCTCTGCTCTACTCTACTCAGCGCTGCTGGTTCTGCTAGCTCTACTCTGCTGGCTCTGCTCTGCTCAGCTCTACTGGCTCTGCTCTGCTCAGCTCAGCTCTGCTGGCTCGGCTCTGCTCTGCTCATCTCCGCTGAACTATGAAGAAGAAGAATTGATCGAGAATGAGTCATATCATTCTCCACTGACCTGAAGTCAGTCTCAGAGTGCATACCACTAGTCCCAGACCAGTCTCAACTGACCCAAAGTCAGCTTCATAGTAAGTACCACTCCTACCACTGGTCCTAGACCAGTATCGCAGTCTCAGAGAGTGTACCACTGGTCCCAGACCAGTCTCAACCGACCCGAAGTCAGCGTCATAGTATGTACCACTCTCACTGGTCCCAGACCAGTACTGCACTGACACGAAGTCAGTCTCGGAGTATGTACCACTGGTCCCAAACCAGTCTCAGCCGACCCGAATTCAGCGTCATAGCATGTACAACTCCTACCACTGGTCCCAGACCAGTGTCATTGATCCAGATCAATGGAGGACATCCTAGCGTAGGGAGTACGGTAGATACAACGATGCGTCCATCGGTACTACTATGGTCCCTAACTTCATTTCCCTGCTCATTGATCAGATGAGAGGTACTTCCCATGAGTCCCAGACTGCATGGGTAGGATGCCTCGACAGGAGAACTTAATCAATCCTGTCCTCACAGGAGAACACATCAATCCTGCTACAATCGCCATGGAGAACACATCAATCCAGGCTGCCATGGAGAACACATCAATCCAGGCCTCACAGGAGAACACATCAATCCTGCTACAATCGCCATGGAGAACACATCAATCCAGGCCTCACAGGAGAACTAATCATCCTGCTACACAAGAGAGCGAATCATCTTGTCCCACAAGAGAGTGAATCATCTTGTCCCACAAGAGAGCGAATCATCTTGTTTCAGTGCGCACCACCAGGGGAGGGTGAGTCACCCTGTGGTCGTATGTTGCTCCAATAGAATTGCAAGCCCCCCAAAGCTCCTAGAGCTCAATGTATGCAGCATGCATGACCCTTTTACAAAGGTCTCTCGACGACTCCAAGTCGTTCGGGAAAATCACAAATTTGATCTTTCCTCAGGGCTCTGTCCTGTACATCATCTCAGTGTGATGGAGCCTCCTTGATCATCGACTTACCATATCCCAGATAAGGCAGTAATTGATGTCTATCTGCTGGAGCAATTGTCAAATACGGGATTCCTCAATAATCGAATCCCATCTCTGGTTGTCACAGAGATTCACAGTGGTATTCATCATGTGTACAAACAGCTCACTGAAGAGCTTCAGCAACCAGACTGCCTCACAGAAGGCCATACTATCAGCAGTGTATTCTGCCTTGGTGATGCTCAGAGTCACCGACTTTTGCTTCCTGCTCATCCAGGATATCAAGGCAGATTCCAAACAGCACTGAGAAGTGCTCTAGTGATCCTCCATACTTCCTGCCCACTCATCATTCGAATAATCATGTGGTTTCATATTTCCGGCAGTGTATCTCAATTCATGAGAGATTGTGCCTTGAAGATATCTTAGAAGATTCTTGGCACCAATCTAGTGAGCTCAACCAAATATGAGCTCACCATGCTAACTGCAACACAGATGTCCGGACGGAGGTTCTCCAAGAACATCAACGCGAATGAGTTTATGAAACTCAGAGGCATTTCCCAAATCTGGTCCGACATCATTATCATATAACTTCTGAAAGTTAACATCCTCGAGGCAGTCACAAGCTTGCAGCTTATCTTCTCACATTCAGAATCCAACTCCCTCTGTCTTCTATAAATGAGAGGGTCTGCACCTGTCAGACATAGGTGCCAGTACGAGAGGTTTATCATCCACAACCTTCGAGTAATGGTTTGGATCGGTTTCACTCCTAGTGAATCTCAGCTGCATTAGACAGCTATCAATCCTCTCATACTATGCCCGAGGTGTTTTCCTTCAAGCCATAGAGGGCTTTCTTCCACCTGTATACATGAGATTCCTTGATCATGATTCTCAAACTCCTCGGGTTGTTCCAAACCTGTGAACCTGCTGCATGAGGGGAATGGTCCCCTTATAATATTTTCCTTTGGTACTTTTCAGATATGTAACTTCATGCTTCTTTTTGAATTCAGGCATCCTAGTCACCATAGACCTCCGGTGCTGAGTCAATGGACATGGTCCCCAGTGGACTTCCTGCAACTTGATACAACCCTGAACTCAAAAACATCTTTAAAAGATCTATGTTCAAACACGTACCTTTCTATCGATAAGTGCCACCCTGCAACCTTTGACTCCCATTTCCGAGATGGACATCAAGTTCGATCAGGTACATAAAAGAGATTTTGGGGTTCCTTGCTTTCGTGGAAGAGTCAACCATTTCCTTGATGACCTGCATTTACTAGTCATTCTTTTTGATCATTGAAGATGTCCCAGGAATGATTGTTATCTTCATCAAGAGATGTGTCTCTGCCATTCGGACACTCCTTTGCATAACGGCCGAACTTATTTCAACAAGGCATCCGCCTTTCCTTCCACCCTTAGATCCGAACTTCCCAATGAAGTGATTCTAAGATGGACCATCAGAATCTTCCGCTGCGCCATTCTGATAACATTCTCTTCTTTGACTTCACCCTAGGTGAATTATGAGGAACCCATTGATCCTTCTGTCTTGTCCCAACTGTCTTTGGTGATTGCTCTTTCACTCCTGCTTGGGCATTGTCTTCACCTCAGCTCTGATACCATGTTAGTTTTTGGTATGTTCTATGCTAGAGCAATTTATTTAAATTTTCACAGTTAGCAATCACATCAGCATTACGATAAACTGCAGATAGAACATAAATATAATATGCAGAAGACAAGCCAAGACAAGAGGACACAAGATATGGCGCGAGCCAGGGACAAACCCCCCAATGTGTGGGGAAACCCTTTGATCAATTCTTCTTTTATCTTCAAAGTTCAGCAGAGAAAGAGAGAGAGAGATAGTACATTTACAATAGAAGTCAACACTTTGACTTTTGATATCTGCATGAGATCAGTTGAAGACATATTGCTTCAACTGATTCTTCAAGGTGACTGATTCACCTTTCATAGTGTTGCAGCTCGTACTCATGTTGCACCCGTCATTGTGCTACACTTGGTCACTGAGCTGCTCCCATCAAACACTATGTTGTTCCTTACTAACATGCCCATCATCATTCATCATCATCATGCTGTTGGGATCATCATCCTTGCAGCACCTCAAAGATCATCACTACTGCATCAAGAACTTCATTACGCAAGGTTCTTGAGAGCATCATTGCTGCACCATGACTTCTCCTTGAGATTATTACAGAGATGATCTCTGCATCTATGAAGATCACGACTGTACATTATTGTAGGATGAGATCATTGTGAGATCATGATCCTATACACTGCTCCTAGCCAAAGCTGACTCTCCTTGACTTGATGATTATTGCTTCTTTCATCATGCTGAGACTGTAATGATCATACTACTTATGATCCTTATCATCTTGACTGCCTTTGAGATACTTATTCATATCAAGAATACTAGATCTGAATACTGTGATGATTATTGACACTGTATGTCTCCTTTTACAGGTATGCCGAGAAGCTCTTGATCAATACTGAAACCTGCTTCATCATTGTGGTTATGCCAAGACAATAACATATACATATGTGAGACTGAGATGACACCCAACGTAATCCTCATTAATCCTCATTAAGCCGAGACAATGTGCAAAAGAGTAGATCTGCTTTAGGTAATCTGAGTTACTGTTGTTCATCACATCTAAACTGCCACAGGAAAACCACCGAGATCTATATGCCGAGACTGATCCTTGTCATGCGAGATCAGATGCCGAGACTGCTCTTTGTCATGCGATGCATCTATCTGTATTGTCGAGATTGCCATCATGAGGATTAGATCTATGCCGAGATTGTATCCTTGTCATGCGAGATCAGATGCCGAGACTGCTCTTAGTCATGCGATGTATCTATCTGTATTCATTGACCAGCGTAATTGAACAGTGATTGATTCATTAACCAGATCAGCGTAATTGAACAGTGATTGATTCATTAACCAGACCAGCGTAATTGAACAGTGATTGATTCATTAACCAGAC
Organism: Pinus tabuliformis; assembly: GCA_031772625.1. Lineage (NCBI taxonomy): Eukaryota > Viridiplantae > Streptophyta > Pinopsida > Pinales > Pinaceae > Pinus > Pinus tabuliformis. Next base: position 180,715,784 of record CM062816.1, on the reverse strand, counting down.
CAGCGTAATTGAACAGTGATTGATTCATTAACCAGACCAGCGTAATTGAACAGTGATTGATTCATTAACCAGACCAGCGTAATTGAATAGCGTATCTATGGATTCATTGACCAACGTAATTCATTACAGCGTTGAATCCACTGCGGCTACCCTTCACGTATTGCTTGTGGACTTATGACTGTGTTATGAATTCCATTCCTTACTGCGGCTAGGGTTTGACTGTGTTAGGATTACAGTAGCGTTTGGGCTTCCATATTTAAGCGTATATGAGCTTCTTCATGACTGAGTGTAACAGGTCTCATAATGTGTGTTAGGATGGCTCCCTGTCTCCTTTGCGTGAACAAGATTATGTTGTAGAAACGTTTAGGAAACCTTCTTGACTTGCATAGATGAGGGCTGCTGATTGACCTGCAGTTAGGGTGTGGCTAGATCAGCCCCTAGGACAGCGTAATCTCCTCTAGATTTCTCTGTCCACAAAACCCAAACAAGTGGAGAGAGATCACTAGAGATGTGTGTTCCAAATGACATCAAATCTTCTTATATTTATACTAAAATGAGGGTGATGAATAGACACGTCGGTTGGGCTTCTAGAGCCTTCATAATAGATGGTCAGCTTGATAATAATTACATAAACAAAATAAATTCATATCTCCATAAATACTTATCGGAATCGGATGATCTTTGGATCAATCCTACACCTCTCGACGAGGGGGATCCAATAAAAATATCAACTGCCAGAAATAAGCTAACCCACATGGAGTTTGGCCCTAGTTGCCAATTTAACAGTGGTACTAGTGTGAGTGCTACCAGATGTGCTACTCACCAATGCCCCTGCCGACTGAAAACTGAACTTGTATAGTTTCCCAGAGCGGACTCCAATCACTTTGGCCGAAGTGATGGAAGCTCCCCTGGGATGTGTCAATACCTTCCCTCCTGAGAAAGTGATGTCAAACCCCTTCTCCTCCATAACAGACACTAAAATCAAGTTCTTCTTCGTCCCCGAAACATACAAAACATCCATGACCTTCAAAGGAAGCAAAGACCCCCTCTCAAAGGTCATAGTCCCCACACCAACAACTCTCACAGTGTGGTCATCTCCTAGTACAATCTCAATATCCTCAGATCAATGGCAAGTCTTTGTCCAGAGTATCCCGGGCAGAGCAGCATTGCCAAATTGGGATGAGATGTGGGCAGCTCTAAAACAAGAGGAGTTGAGGAGAGACTTAGTCAAGGTCAAACTTGACGAAAGCAGTAGTAGCAGTGGGTTGAAGCCCAAGGAGGAGGATGATAATGCAACCCTTGCATCGAAGGGACAACAGGAGCAACAAAGATGTAAGAAGGACGTCTCGAAGATCAAGTGTTTCAGGTGTGGTGATATGGGTCTACGCTACTCAGTGTCCTCTCAAGAAGAAGGACAAGGATGAGAAACACGATTCGAAGGTTGCGCTCGCGAAGATTGAAGAGTAGGAGTTCACCATGACAGTCGAGATACCTCCAGGAGGGAGGTGGGATGATTTGGAGCTGTAGTTTGAAAGAGCTACAGATGGGCATGATCCTTGAGGAGTCCAACTCTCGGAACAATACCTTGCTACGGGAACCTAGATCAGGAGTAGCAAGATGGACTAGTGACGGATGGTGCCAAGGAGTGTCGGGGAGACAGTTGCAGTGGCTAGGAGCGCCAAAGTCTGAGCAGCGTGTTGATTTGGGGTAGCATCGGATGTGCTCTAGCCTTGGAAATTGGTGGAGCGGCTAAAGCACATGAGATCTCCAAGACCCAAAAATGGTTTGGGTAGATTCTAAACGGTTTGGGAGATGTTAAAATAATTAATATTTTTAATGGAGTTCCTAATTCTAAACTTAGGAAAAAATAAAATATTAATGGGTATTAATCTAAAACTGGGTTAGAAGGTTCCAAAAGTCATGGATCAAGCCAAATCTAATCTTAGCCTTTGATTAGAGATTTAATCTCGGCCGTTGAAGGATCAATAGGAAAAGTATAAGAAGAGGCTTGAGGGTCAGTTGGAAAACACACTGAGGGAGACCAGTGAGTTCGATTTCTGGAGCAGGGTTAGCTGAGAAATTCGAACTAGTGGTTTGGAGAGCAGCAGGAGGCAGCAAGTACGGAATAGAGAGTCGGGAACAACACCAGGGGAACAACGTAGAGGTTGGAGAGGCAGACACAGACACAAAGGCAACTGTTAAATTATGGTATGTTCTATGCTTAGAGCAGTTTATTTATTTTTCTTCTTATTAGCCACAGATTAGCAATCACATATACATTAACTTTTAAGTAAAGTGCAGATAGAACATTAAATGATCAACAGAAAACAAGCCAAGACAAGAGACACAAGATGTGGCAGCTAGCTAGGGACAAACCCCAATGTGGGGAAACCCTTTGATCAAATCTTCTTTTATCTTCAATAGTTCAGCAGAGAGAAATAGTACAAAATCTGAATTCTGTAATTTTATATCAGCAACAGCAAACCCTAGATCAACAAAGTCAAACTTGGTCAAACTAGCTGAAATTGACCTCTAGAATACTTGGTCAATTTCTGGTCAACTTGTCCTCGAACATCTTGAAGAAACAACCCTTGAACAGCCCCAAAAGTTCAGTGAATTTGCAGATTTCAGAAGTCAACTTGCAGCCCTAAACTAGGGCAGTGAATACCAATCAAACCAGAGGTCAGATCACCTCGATTTTTGTGCCAAAAATTGCGGCCTGCCTAGGAGAGGCAACCACACCCAATCTGTACTTCTAGAAGGTCAACGCTTGGTCAACGTTGGTCAAAGAGATGACCTGCTGCCCTAGCGTCCTTCTTTCTGTGTCTTCCTTGCCCTAGGACGTCTTCCTTTCAGCCACATGTGAGAGAGAGAGAGAGAGAAGATGAGTGAATTGAATTATCCAAATGAGGAGAATGCTCCTTGTATTTATATGCAAATGTTGAGGTTGAATAGACATGACTGTTGGGCTTCTGAGCCTACATAAGTTTGCTGGCCGACCTTGACAATTTGTCCATAATCAAAATAAATTCATATCTCCATAAATACTTATCAGAATCGGATGATCTTTAGATCAATCCTACACCTCTTGATGAGAGGAATCTAGGAAAAATATCAGAAGTCATAAATAAGGTGATCCACATGGAGTTTGGCCTTAGTTGCCAATTTTAACACTCCCTCTCAACTAGGGAGAACTTCATTTGCAATCCGTCAGACCGTCGCTGCTATCCATCCATCAAATGCACTGTCCTATACAGCTTGACCCCACTCTGCTATGCTTTGCTTTGCTCTGCTCTGCTCTACTCGAACTATGAAGAAGAAGAAATGATCGAGGATGTATCATACCATCCTCCACTGGCCCGAAGTCAGTCTTAGAGTGTGAACCACTCTCACTGATCCCAGATCAATGGATGTCATCCTAGCATAGGGAGTACGGTAGATACAACGATGCGTCCATCGATAGTACTACTATGGTCCCTATCCTCATTTCCTTGCTAATTGATCAGATGAGAGGTACTTCCCATGAGTCCCAGACTACATGGGTAGGATGCCTTGACAGGAGAACTAATCATCCTGTCCACAGGAGAACGGATCATCCTATCGAGTGGATGCCACGGAGAACTAATCATCCTGGCCTATAGGAGAACTAATCATCCTGCTCCACAGTCGCCACGGAGAACGAGTCATCCTGGCCCACAGGAGAACTAATCATTCTGTTCCACAGTCGCCACGGGGTGTCACAGGGGAAGGTTGAACCTTTACCTTGTACATAGTGCACCACCAGGGGATGGTGAGTTGCCTTGTGGTCACATGTTGCTCCAAGAAGTACCCCGCGCCCCCCTGGAGCTCCCAGAGCTCAATACATCACACTCGACCCTCATAAGAGGGTCTCTGAACGACACTACGTCGTTCTCGGAAAGTTAGGAATTTGACCTTTCCTAAGGGCTTTGTCAAAATGTCGGCGACCTGTTCATCTGTACCGATATGTTGGAGCCTTATTGCTCCTTGCTACACCATATCTCGAATATAGTGGTACCTGATATCGATATGCTTGGAGCGATCATGAAATACGAGATTCTCTGATAAACGGATCTCGCTCTGGTTGTCACACAGAATCACGGTGGTATCCAATGTAAATCCAAACAGCTCACTGAAGAGCTTTCGCAACCAGACTGCCTCACAGGAGGCCATGCTAGCAGCAATGTACTCTGCCTCAGCGGTGCTCAAAGCCACCGACTTCTGCTTCCTGCTCATCCAGGATATCGAGGCAGATCCCAAAGAGAAACAACACCTGGAAGTGCTCTTTCGGTCCACCACACTGCCTGCCCAATCAGCATTAGTATTCCCAAGTAGTCTCATATCTCCGATAGTGTATCTTAACCCATGAGTGATTGTGCCACGAAGATATCTCAACATATTCTTGGCACCAATCCAATGTGAGTGGTGAGGCTCAACCATATGTTGACTCAATGTATTGACTGCAAAGCATATATCCAGACGAGAGTTCACCAAGAACATTAATGCTCCAATGAGTTGACGATACTCGGTAGCATTTCGTAAAACAGGTCTGGCAGCACTACCGCTTAACTTCTTGAAGTCAAGCTCCATCGGGGCAGTTACGGGCTTGCAATCCACCATGCCGAATCTCTCCAATATCTTCACCACATATTTTCCTTGGGATAGGAAAATCTCCCCTGGTTTCTGCCAGACTTCCAGCCCTAGGAAATAGTGCATAAGTCCTAGGTCTTTCATCTTGAACTCAGAAGCCAGCTCCCTCTTACATTCGTGAATGAGAGGGTCTGCACCTGTTAGAAAGAGGTTGTCAACATATCGCACCAGTATGAGAGGCTTGTCGTCTATAACCTTAAAGTAAAGGTTAGGGTCGGCTTCACTCCTAGTGAATTCCAGTTTTATCAAGTAGCTATCGATCCTCTCATACCATGCTCGGGGTGCTTGCTTTAGCCCATAGAGGGCCTTCTTCAACCTACACACATGAGATTCTCGATCATAAATCTCAAATCCTTCGGGTTGCTCAACATAGACCTCCTCTTTGATCGAACCATGTAAGAACTCAGTCTTAACCAATGTTGTAGGAAGCGTCCCCCCCCCAACGGTTCTAAGGCCCGAAGCGCGTCCTGTGCGAATGCGTCCCCGGAAGCGTGCTTCCAAAATTCGGAAGCGCACTTCCGCCTGTTTTGGACGCTTCCTGGACGTTTCCGCCTGTTTTGGATGCTTCCGCTTGTTTGGGATGTTTGTTTCAAGTATAAATGCAATATATATATATATATATATAGCAGATGCTTCCGCAGACGCTTCGCTTCCTAGATTTTTGGAAAATGACGCTTCCGCGTCCCTGCTTCCAAAAAATGTCCCCACTTCGTCCCCGCTTCGTGCAACATTGGTCTTGACATCCATCTGATGTAGGTTCCATCTTTGCGAAGCAACAAAGGCTATGCTCGAGCGGATGGTGGTATATCGGGCAACAGGTGCAAATATCTCGTCATAGTCTATACCTTCCTTCTGGGAGAAGCCACGAGCGACAAAATGAGCCTTCTACTTTTCCGTACTTCCATCAACTGCATGCTTTATCTTGTAAAGCCATTTTGAAGTGACAACTGCTTTGTCCTGGGGTTTGGGGACCACATCCCAAACATTGTTTTTCATAATGGACTCATATTCCTCGGTCATAGCATCCTTCCATACTTTATGCTTGACGGCATCTGTGAATGACGAAGGCTCATTTTGGATGATTGTGCTCATGATGGTCAGGTATCCATGATACCTGTTCGGCTTCTTACTTTCACGGAAGGTTCCTCGGGGTGCAATGTGTCCTTCGGCACCATCAAGTGTCCCCCTAAGCCATGAAGGCCTCTTCCTAGAAGAGGAAGGCTCTTGCGGAGGAAGATCAATAGGATCCATAGGTCCTTCCACATCAGACATCATCTCATTTTCCTTTTCCTTCGGTTCTCCGGTGTCATCGTCTTTAAATCCCCTTAAAGTAGGAAGATTGTCTACTTTGCTAAGAGCCATATCTTCGTCAAAGGTGACATCATGACTAATCTCGACTTCCCTTTGACCAGCTACACAGATTCTATAGCCCTTAGTATTTTTGCTATAGCCCACAAAGATTCCCTTCTTTCCAGATGCACCCAATTTATTCCTTTTCTCTTTCGGCACATGAAAATATACAGGGCTTCCAAAAATTCTAAAATGAGATACGTCAGGTTTCTTACTGGTGAACATTTCTTCGGGAGTCTTGGAACCCAATGCTTGATGAGGGCATCGGTTTTGTACATATACGGCGGTATTTGCAGCTTCGGCCCATAGAAACTTCGGAAGTCTTTGATCATGGAGCATAGCACAGACAACTTCCACAATTGTACGATTCTTCCTTTCCGCCACACCATTCTGCTTAGGAGTATATGGTGTAGCAGTCTCCCTCTTAATGCTAGCCTCTTTACAAAAGTCAAGAAACTCATTGGATTCATATTCAGTCCCATTATCAGTCCTTAAGGTCTTGATCTTCTTTTCGGTTTGATTCCCGATCAAGGCTTTGAAGTGTCGAAACCAGGAAAACACTTCATCCTTCTTTTTCAAGAAGTATATTCAAGTCTTGCGAGAATAATCATCTGTAAAAGTGAGGTAATATAAATATCCTCCCAAGGAGTTCACAGGCATCATACCGGATATGTCTGAGTGAACCAACTGCAATATATCGGAGGTCTTGCTTTGGCTTGAGGGGAATGGTCCCCTTTTGAGCTTTCCTTCGGCACATCCTGGACATACACCTTCTTGCTCTAATCTGAACTCGGGCATCTCGATCACCATTTTTCTTACATCGGGTAGAGCTTTATAATGAAGGTGAGCAAACCTCCGATGCCATAGTTTGGACTGAAGAGATGTGTCACAAGACATGACACCCAGTGGACTTCCTCCGACCTGATATAATGAATCAACTCGAAACCCAAGAGTAAAAGCATCTTTAAGGTTCTTTTTCCATACACGTACCTTGCCATCACTGAAAGCCACCTTGTAGCCTTTGTTTTCCATTGCCGAAATGGACACCAGGTTCTTTTTGAGATCAGGTACATATAATACATCTTGTAAGTGAATGGTATTACCTTGATTCAATTGAAGAGTGACATTTCCTACGCCTTTCACAGGATATTTTGAATTATCTCCAAGAATAATTTCCAGGTTGGTTTCCTTCTCTATCAGATTATAGAGAGCTTCTTTGTAACCAGTGAAGTGCCTTGAGGCACGACTATCAATAAGCCAATTTCCCAGCGAGTCCGGGGGAGCAGTAGTAGATAGAGCTGCTGGTAGATAATATTCATCTTGCTTATTGTTAACAATGTTAGATTCATACATGGAATTTCTTGCCTTCTTGAATGGTTGTCCTCTTTCTTGATTTCCGACACTTCTTTTACCTCTACCATTTGACCTGCCATTCCTTTGATTGCCTTGAGAGGGATTTTGATCATTGTCCCAGTGTGAGTCCTTTTTATCAGGGCACTCCCTTGTATAGTGACCCATTTTATTGCAATTGTAACATCGTCCTTTTCTTCTACTCTTTGGTCCAGCCTTTCCTTTGACTTTAGCCCTGGAATTGTTTCTTCTTTTAGTATGAGAAGAAAAGGCAGAGGGATGACCTTTAAGTATGGGCATTTCTTGCTCTTCCATCATCGTTTCTTCTTGAATGCATCTGGCCATTAATTCCTCAAATCCAGGAATTACATTATTGTTGAGAAGAGTAGTCCTGAATATATACCATTTAGATGGTAGTCCTCCAAGAGTTGTGAGTGTCATTTCCCAGTCTATCATAGATTTCCTTGGAGGTGTTCAGCTCGGAAACATAGGCCACCAAGCGCTTGTCGATAGAGTCCTGGATGATCTTCCTTGCTTTGACTTCTCCCTTGGTCCATTTGTTCCTAGCAGCAGCGGATGCATTTGATGGAGGCTCAACAATCCTGCCTCTCACATGGTCCAACACTTTCTGCTCTTCTAATGTTAGATCGAGAGACATCTTCCATCCGTGATAGTCAGACTTCTCACGGAGTTTGTCTTCAGTAGGGAAGTGTGTTGAGGACCCCATGATTTCTTTAAGATAGCCTTGCCAACCTTCTCTTCGGTGATTGCTCTTGCTCTTGCTTGGGCTTTGTCTTCACCTCAGCTCCGATACCATGTTAAATTATGGTATGTTCTATGCTTAGAGCAGTTTACTTATTTTTCTTCTTATTAGCCACAAATTAGCAATCACATATACATTAAGTAAAGTGCAGATAGAACATTAAATGATCAACAGAAAACAAGCCAAGACAAGAGATATAAGATGTGGCGGCTAGCCAGAGACAAACCCCAATGCGGGGAAACCCTTTGATCAAATCTTCTTTTATCTTCAATAGCTCAACAAAGAGAAATAATACAAAATCTGAATTCTGTCATTTTATATCAGTAGCAGCAAACCCTAGATCAGCGAAGTCAAACTTGGTCAAACTAGCTGAAATTGACCTCTAAAATACTTGGTCAATTTCCGGTCAACTTGTCCTCGAACAGCCTGAAGAAACAACTTTTGAACAACCCCAAAAATTCAGTGAATTTGCAGATTTCAGAAGTCAACTTGCAGCCCTAAACTAGGGCAGTCAATACCGGTCAAACCAGAGGTCAGATCACCTCGATTTTCGTGCCAAAAATTGGGGCATGCCTAGGAGAGGCAACCACACCCAATCCGCACTTCTGGAAGGTCAACGCTGGTCAAAGAGATGACCTGCTGCCCTATCGTCCTTCTTTCTGCGTCTTCCTTGCCTTAGGACGTCTTCCTTTCAGCCACAAGTGTGAGAGAGAGAGGCGCCTTTTATGCGTAGGAGAGAGAGAGAGAGAAGATGAGTGAATTGAATTGTCCAAATGAGGAGAATGCTCCTTGTATTTATATGCAAATGTTGAGGTTGAATAGACATCATTGTTGCGCTTCTGAGCCTGCATAAGTTTGCTGGCCGACCTTGACAATTTGTCCATAATCAAAATAAATTCATATCTCCATAAATACTTATCGGAATTGGATGATCTTTAGATCAATCTTACACCTCTCGATGAGAGGAATCTAGGAAAAATATCAGAAGCCATAAATAAGGTGATCCACATGGAGTTTGGCCCTAGTTGCCAATTTTAACAGCGACAGATTGCGTAGTCATTGGAGGGCCTGCGTGGGTGATGCAGAGAGGCCTAGTGCTGACGCAGAGAGACGGGGGCTGATGCAGAGGGTCTGGGAGCTACGTAGAGGTTAGCCAGGCTGACACTGAGACTGGGAGAAGTGCTGAAGAGGTTTCTCTTTGTTGGGTAAGCTAGTTTGGCACCCAGTTGTACTGAAGAATTGCTAAATAATAAAATCCTCCTTTGCTGCACTAGTTTTCCCACATTGGGTTTCTCCGGGGACTGATTGTCCAAAATATTTGTGTCGATGTGTTAATGTTTGTGCATGTGTTTGTTTCTGTATTATGATGTGATATCTGCAACAGAATCTATTTTAATGTTTACTGAAGGATTTTCATAAATAACTTATTGGGAAATAAGTAGGTAAAATAAATCAGTTGTTGCAGTGATAGAATTTTCACATGGTATCAGAGCAAGTAATTAGAGACAGGAAGGGAAAATCAATTATGGGTCGAGACCATGATGCAGAGGCATCTACGTCAGGAGACTCGCACAGATTTTTAGAAAATTTCACAAGAGAAAGTGATTTCGATTTCTCTATGTTGGCTTCCAGGTTGGAAGAAGAAGTGGCTTGTGTGACTAGCTTTGCATCATCAGAGGTATGGTATATAGACAGTGGGGCCTCTTGGCATATGACGGGAATCCGGGAATGTTTCTTAGATTATCGGGAGGAGAAGATGAACTTTCATATCACCATGGGGAACAAGGCAAAATGTACTCCAGTAGGGAGGGGTACCATAGTTTTTCAAACAGAAACGGGAGAGCGGTTTCGTGCTACCAATGTGCTGCATGTACCAGGATTGGGGATGAACTTATTTTTCGTGTCGCAACTTCAAGGCAAAGGCTATGACGTTTTCTTCATCAAGGAGAAAGTATACGGCAAACACTCGAGCTGGAAAAAGAAAGTGCAAATTGGGATCAAAAGTAATAGGTTGTACAGACTACAACTAGAATCACCAATGGCACTAATAGGCAGTCATGGAGACAAGGATTTGAACGAACTATGGCACAGAAGAATGGGACATTTGCACCATGGGGCTCTGAGAATTCTTAGGAGCACTGTAACAGGAGTTTCGGATCTTAGTACGGAACGAGATGATGTATGCAAAGGATGTGCTCTAGGAAGGTATGCCAAAGCAATATTTCCTAGAAGTAAAAACAGGGCCAAGAGTGTACTAGGATTGATACACTCAGATATTTGCGGACCCATGTCCATTAAAGCTCTTAGTGGTGCCGAGTACTTCCTTACCTTCATTGATGACCACTCAAGGAAAACTTGGATTTATTTTCTGAAAACCAAGGACGAGGTTTTCTGTCGATTCAAAGAGTTCAAGGCTCTGGTGGAGAATCTGACTAGGAAGAAAATAAAAGTTTTGCGCTTAGATAATGGTGGAGAGTATGTCGATAAGGACTTCACTGATTTTTGCGCTAAGGAGGGCATCAGAAGAGAGTGGACATCTCCTTACAATCTGGAGGGACATCTCCTTACAATCTGGAGCAGAAAGGAGTAGCAGAAAGAAAGAACATGACCATTGTAGAAGCAGCTAGGGCCATGATGTATGATCAGGATATGCCAAAATTCTTATGGGCAGAAGAATGCAACACAACAGTCTATGTTCATAATAGAACTCCTCATTGGGCATTGGGCATTGGGCAAGATTACTCCAAAGTAAGTTTTCATAGGGAAGATGCTTGAAGTTAGTCATTTTAGGATATTTGGGAGCTTAGCATATTGCCGCATACCCGAAAAAAGAGGAAGAAGCTGGATTAAACTGCAGAGAAAGGATATCTAGTGGGATATAGAGAGAACAATAAGGCATACAGAATCTATCTTCCAGGGAGCAGGAAGGTAGTAGTTCGACGAGATGTGAAGTTCATGGAGGATAGGGCTTTCAGAAAATCTAGAGAAATGCCTTCTGAGGAGCAGTCAAGAGAGGAATCGTTGGTCAAACCTCTTCAACCAACGGAATAAAAGAATTCTTCCTCAGGTTAGGAATAATCACAGGATGAGGAGGAGCTAATAGAAGCACCTGCTGGCAGAGGAAGAACGAGCAGGGAACTTCGTCAAATTCTGCGAGATGCAAATGACTTCATCAGTGCGCCAAGGAACAATAAGAGGGAGCGAAAACAACCAGAGAGATAGTAGGCATTAGTAGCTCAAGATAGGGAGCTTGCGAACTTTCACGAGGCAACTCAACATCAGGTTTGGCTGGATGCGATGGTAGAGGAGTACAACTCCATAATGGTAAATGATGTCTGGGAGGTAGTGCTAAGGCCTCAAGACAGATCAGTGGTAGGTTCGAGATGGATCTACAAGATCAAATACGCTGCAGATGACAGTGTTGAGAAATACAAAGCCAGGTTTGTGGCTAAGGGGTATGCTTAGAAGGAAGGAATTGACTACGAAGAGACCTTCGCTCCGGTAGCTAGGTATACATCTATTAGAACCGTGATATCTCTTGCAACACAGATGGGGTGGGAGATCCATCAGATGGATGTCAAAACGACATTTTTGAATGGAGTGATAGAAGAAGAGGTATACATTGAACAACCAGAAGGCTTTGAGACACATGAGAAGAAGTCTCATGTATGCAGATTGAAGAAAGGCTTGTATGGGCTGAATCAGGGACCTAGAGCATGGTATGGCTGAATTGATGACTACTTGCAGAAAATGGGACTTGTCAAGCGTGACGCAAATCCAAATCTCTACTATCTGGTTGTAGAGAATGAGCCTCTAATCTTAGTATTATATGTGGATGATTTCCTCTTGATAGGATCATCCAGGCTCATCAGGGACTGCAAGCATTATTTCTTGGGTTTGGAAGTTTGGCAGCAAAAGGGGGAGATCTTCCTTGGGCAAGGGAGCTATGCTACAGAAATCCTGAAGAGATTCAGGATGGAGGATTGTAGACCCATGGCTACTCCAATGATCACCAACTGGAAGAAGATTGATACATCAGAAGACAAGGATGTTGATCCCACTTTATACAGGCAGCTCATAGGGTCCCTGATGTATCTAGTCAATTGTAATGACCAAAAGTCGTATACGCAACGTAAATATTAAAATATTTCATAGACAAATACATCCATTGTAGGCAGTAAATGTAAATTGTATATTATATAAAAAATTGATGTAGCATGAGTACAAATGACAATGAGGGTCCTGTATATATAGCCAGGTAAGTACCCTTTCATGAACAAGCATGTCTCTAAGACATGCCTTTTCATTATTAACTAACTAACCATTAGTTAATTTACTTATTATTTATTATTATATTTATATTACTATGATTATTATTTATTATCTATTTTTATTTATTTTTACATAATTTATGTTCATAATATTGCCTTCTCCTTCAAAAAGCTTTGTTCTCAAAGCTTGTTGAAGAAAGGCTTGATCTCTTTTTTGCTACGAATATCTTCTGCTTGATATCATTTTCGGCTACGAATGCCTTCTTGTCTCGGAACAATCATCTTTGTCGATACAAGTTGATATGAGCCTTGGAGTGATATATATAATTGTCTTACTGAGAATGGATCAGACTATCCTGGATTAACCTTTTATGGAATCTTCTGATTACTGAAATTTTGTAACAAATTGCTATCAATAGACTGAATTGAGTTCACTTTAGTATTCTTTGTAACATAAGTTTGTTGTTTATGTTTTGAGTGATGCATATTTGTAGATTGATTAAGGTGTCTAGTCTTGTGATTCGGATGTAGATAAGGAGTTTTTCTTGTTTGAACTTCCTTTAATGTTTTTATGACAGTTTCTTGATTGCCACCAGGCATTGTTGTTGTTGACTTAACTATTGAATCTTTATTTGGGGTGTCCTCTGTTTGAATGACAACATCTGAGTACGTTTTTACTTCAATAAGGTTTGGATTTGCTTGAACTGCGAGATTAGTGGTCTTGATCTTGGTTTCTTGAGTTTGGACTGCTACATTTGGAGATTTTGATCCTTCCTTTGCGACAAGTTCTTTGAACCTATTCGTTAATGACTTCTTATCGTCCTTAAGTTTTTTACTTTGTTTGAGCAGATTTTGATTATGATTTTTGAAACGTAAGCATTCCTCATTCTCTGAGTCAACTTAATTTTGGACTCCACGCTTCTCTTCTTTTAAACACTTGATTTGTTCTACTAATGTTTGGTTAAGGCTCTTTAAACGTAATTTTTCTTCTTCTTGTTCTAATAAACGCTCCTTGAGTTCCTTCTTTGATGCTTTAGCTTTCTTGACTTGTTCGAGTAGCTTTTCTTGGTGATCTCTTAGGCGCGAAATTTCTTTGTCTCTGCTGCAAATGACTTCTTCAAGCTCTTTTTGCTTCTTTGATATAGTTTTTTCGTTATCTTGAAACATCAAATCTGAGATATCCTTAAGGTCTTCTAATGAAGATTTTATTGATTTTGATTTACTTGTTATGTCTCGAAACATGACCATCTTCCCTTTATAAGGAAACGTCAAAACTTGTTTCTTTATGTTTAACATGAATGTACCCAAATCCTTAAACCAGGGTTGACCGAGTATGATGTCAGTGTTTCTATCCGTCCTTACAACATGAAATTGAGATATGTAGTCATAATGACCTATTGTCACTTGTAGATCACTAATTTTATACTCGTTTTGGTCAAAAATATTTTTCTTTACACCAATGCTTAGCTTTGGAACTAATAGTTGATTTGCCAAGTTGATGTTGATATAAGTTTTATCATTGTTTGGGTTGATGGCGACATTAACTTCTCTTCCTTGGATATTTTCTTTTAATGTAATTACTCTATGATCTGTAACTGAAAGACCATTATAGGAAAACCCTTCTTCCTTCATCATTTTAGAATTGAGCCCCATCATTTTTTTTTCAATGATTGATTCCATTTGTTTTGTTGTGATGACTTAAGGTATTATATTTAAAATTCCTTTGGACTTTGTACTTCAAGTCTCCTTTAAAAGTGTCTTTTTATTATATATATATATATAATTCTTCAAAACTCTTTTAATCCAATTTCCTATTATCCTCAATATTTCAAAACTCTTTTGTATTCTTTTTATATAATTCTACTTACATTTTTTTCTTTCTTCCTTTTGTAATTTAAAAAGAATATTTAAATATTGTTTCAACTGGCTTCTTTTAAATATGTTATTGTCTTTATATATATTTTCAATAATTTTATGACGTGAACTTTTCTTTAAATACCCCTTTATAATATAATACTTCTCCTTATATATATTATATTTATAATATTTTTTCTTTTTCTTTTTGAAAAGTTACAACCCTAGTGAAACATGGCTATTCACCTTTGGCGTATATTATAAAATATATGTTCACTTACTTTTGACTCGGTTAATGTTCTCCACGTAAAAAGTAAAACTTAACATTCACATAAAGAGATTTTGTATTCTTTTTTTTTCTTTTACTTTTAAAATACCACAGGAAATTACCATTGGTTTCTAAAACCACGGGCTTGAAAACCACTTAATGAAGAATCAAAATAATATTATCTACTCTTCCTTCTCTTACTTATTGTTTTAAATATATTTGGAAAGATTCTCTCCTATTTTTATCATGCACTTTTTATCAATAATGTAGAACCTTTTTTTATCTATTTTTTTTTTTTTTTTGTAATCTTTATATGTACTTATTTTATTTTATTTTTTCCTTTTTCTTTTTTTAAAAAAAATTGATTTTTTTTTTTTTAATCTTTGTTTTTTGACTTTTTATTTTCTCTCCATATATATATATTAATTTTATTATTGAATGGCCAAATGCTTGATAGCGAAATGGAGAAACTCCAAATTCTTGTAACTCCAAATTCTTGTAGCGAAACGCTTCAACGAAAACAATGTTGATGAATTTGACAGTCAAAGACCTAGATCAGGGAACACGAATCAGTGCAGCGGTTGAGCAACCAGAAGAGAACACAAATCTGTGCAGCGGTTGATAGACCAGAGGATCGAACAGCGCTGATACCAATGTAACGACCAAAAGTCGTATACGCAACGTAAATATTAAAATACTTCGTAGACAAATACATCCATTGTAGGACAGTAAATGTAAATTGTATATTATATAAAACATTGATGTAGGATGAGTACAAATGACAATGAGGGTCCTGTACAGTGTATATATAGCCAGGTAAGTATCCTTTCACGAACAAGCATGTCTCTAAGACATGCCTTTTCGTTATTAACTAACTAACCATTAGTTAATTTACTTATTATTATATTTATATTATTATGATTATTATTTATTATCTATTTTTATTTATTTTTACATAATTTATGTTCATAACATCAATACCAGACCAGACATTTTCTACGTTGTCAACACCCTCAGTCAGATCATGGTGGAGCCGAAGAGGGCGCACTAGGCAGCAGCCAAACATGTTCTCAGATATTTACAGGGAACAGTCGATTATGGACTCTTGTACACCAGGAGTAAGGATATTAGATTGAGTGGATTTACTGATGTAGATTGGGTAGGAAGTTTAGTGGATCGGAAAAGTACCTCTGGGTACTGTTTCAACATTGGATTAGGAATGACCTCCTGGTGCAGTAGGAAACAAAAATCCGTGGCTTTGAGCTCAGCAAAGGCAAAATATATTGCTGCAAGCACAGCTTCGTGCGAGGCCTTATGGCTCAGAAAAATGTTTGTGAACCTATTCAGAAGAAAGATGGAGGTGACCGGGATCATGTGTGATAATCAAAATTGCATCAAGCTCTATGAGAATCCAGTGTTTCACGGTCGGTCAAAGCATATTGATATCCGGTGTCACTTTGTCAGAGATTGTGTCCAACGAGGAGCTATACAGTTGAGCTACACTCCTACAGGAGAACAGGTGGCAGACATCTTTACCAAGGCCCTTGGAAGAACCAAGTTTGATTATTTCAGGGAGAAGATGGGGATGATAAAGAATCCATTTTAGTAGTAGAAATGGGTATGATGTTGCAGTGCAGTAGCATGATGCAACATGATGAGAAGGAGTTTGTAGTGCAGATGTAGTGTTGGGAAGAAGGACCAACAGTAGCACGGATGCAGAGGGAGTTATAGTGCAGATGCAGTGTTGGGAAGATGGACCAACAACAACACGGATGCAGAGGGAGCTGCAATACAGATGTAGCAGTGGAAGTGATAGAGCCATGGGCAGCAATACAGGATGCAACAGTGCAGAGGATGATGGACAGGGAGGCTTAGCATCAGCACAGGTATCGATGCCGTATGATTAGAGTAATGCTCAATGTGGAATATTACTAGAGCACGATTCTCGCTAAGAGGGAGCGTTGATTTGGGGTAGCATCGGATGTGCTCTAGCCTTGAAAATTGGTGGAGAGGCTAAAGCACATGAGATCTCCAAGACCCATAAATGGTTTGGGAGATATTAAACTAATTAATATTTTTAATGGAGTTCCTAAGTCTAAACTTAGGAAAAAATAAAATACTAATGGGTATTAATCTAAAACTGGGTTAGAAGGTTCCAAAAGTCATGGATCAAGCCAAATCTAATCTTAGCCTTTGATTAGAGATTTAATCTCGGCTGTTGAAGGACCAACAGGAAAAGTATAAGAAGAGGCTTGAGGGTTAGTTGGAGAACACACTAAGGGAGACCAGTGAGTTCGATTTCTGGAGCGGGGTTAGCTGAGAAATTCGAACTAGTGGTTTGGAGAGCAGCAAGAGGCAGAAAGTACAAAACAAAGAGTCGGGAACAACACCAGGGGAACAACGTAGAGGTTGGAGAGGCAGACGCAAAGGCAACAGACTGCGTAGTCACTGGAGGGCTTGCGTGGGTGATGCAGAGAGGCCCAGTGCTGACACAGAGAGGCAGGGGCTGACGCAGATGGTCTGGGAGCTACGTAGAGGTTAGCCAGGCTGACGCTGAGACTGGGAGAAGTGTTGAAGAATTTTCTCTCTGTTGGGTAAGCCAGTTTGGCACCCAGTTGTACTGAAGAATTGCTGAATAATAAAATCCTCCCTTGCTACATCGGTTTTCCCACATTGGGTTTTTCCGGGGATTGATTGTCCAAAATATTTGTGTTGATGTGTTAATTTTTGTGCATGTCTTTGTTTTTGTATTATGATGTGATATTTGCAACAGAATTTATTTTAATGTTTATTGAAGGATTTTCATAAATAACTTATTGGGAAATAAGTAGGTAAAATAAATCAGTTGTTGCAGTGATAGAATTTTCACACAGTGCAGAGCAGAGTTGACAACAGTGCAGATGGCACAGAGCAGAGGTCAGTAGCAACGCAGTATGTTCAAAGGATCAGTGCAGAGACTAGTAGCAATTAGGTTCCAGCATTCACATGGTATCATAGTGAACACAGTTAGTTTAGTAATTTTGGATGTTTTTTCGTTGCTAACAACAAAAGTTTGCAGTGTAGTAGCAGATGGCAGTGGCAGTGTCAAAGGTAACAGTACAGTTACAACAGTAGCGCAGTAGTTGGTGGACAACATGTCAGACAACAATGACACAGAGGATGATGCTTCAAAGTCAGAGCAGTGTTGAAATTTCTAAGTCTGACACATTAGAAATCCCTATTGCATTATCTGATTTATTATCTCCTATTTGTTCTTTCCATTAACAAGTTATGTATAAATATAAATATTGAAATAAACACAAATGCAGCCTTAACACATATATAGATCAACAACTGAAATAATTGAGACAATCACACAAGGGACACTGTTATTTTTGGACAATCGTCCCTGAAAAAACCCAATGTGGGAAAACCGGTGTAGCAGATATGAGGGTTTTATTATTATGCAGTTTCTGAATACAACTAGGGTGCCAGAAATGGCTCACCCAACAAAAAATGTCCTCGACAGAAGTACTTCTCCTCGGAGATAGATATTCCGGCTGATCAGCAGCTGAATGATTGATCCCATAGCAACTTCGACAGTTACGTAGCTAGACAGCGAAAGCTGTTCCAAGCTTCTCTCTGGAACTACGTCACCCTCTAGGGACTGCGTCACCCTCTACAGCTCTGCGTCTGCCTCTCAGCTCCTATTCCGCCCCACAAAAATTCTTCAGCGTCGACCCTACAACCCAGCGTCAACATTGCTAGCCTCTGCTGCTTCTGTGTCAACCTCTTGGCCCTCTGCGTCAGCCTCTTGGCTCTCTGCGTCTTCTGCGCTGGCTTCCTCAGCCTTTGCGTTAGTCCTGGTTGCCTTTGCGTCAACCTTCCTAGGCTCTGCGCTGTCTCTCCGACACTTTATCTGCCTCTCTGATACGTATTCTCAACCTTCTGCTGAACTTCCCCTCGTTGCAACAGATCACTAACTCAATTTCTCAGCGAACCCTGCCCTAGAAAATTGAATTCTTGATCAAGTTGGTGTGTCTCCAACTAACCCTCAAGCCTCCTCTTATACTTTTCCTGTTGACGATTCAACAATCGAGATTAAGTCCCTAATCAACAACTAAGATTAGATTTGGCTTGATCCTCATTATTTAGAACATTCTCACCCATATTATATTAATGCACATTAATATTTTAATTTTCCTAAGCTTAGACTTAGGAACCCCGTTAAAAATATTAATTATTTTAATATCTCTTCATCCGGGTGGAATTTTCCCAAACGATTTCTGGGCCTTGGAGATCTCATGTGCCTTAGCCTTGGCCTCTCCACCAATTTTCATGGTTAGAGCACATCCGATGCTACCACAAATCAACACTCCCTCTTAGTGAGGAATGTGCTCTAGTAATGCTCCACTAAAACATCAAACTGGTCCTCCGCATCGGTACCTGTGCTGATGCTTGGCCTGTTGCCTCACATCCTCTGCACTGCTGCTCCCTGTACTGCTGCCCATGACACTGCCACTGCCACTGCTACATCTGTACTGCATCTCCTTCTCAACATGTTGCCCATGCTGCCCCTAGCACTGCCATTGCTAACTACTGCACTGCAACTCAGTGACCGAGAAGTAAGTAATTGACTTCTCCCAAACATTGACATCCCAGTCAGTCTGGAAGCCCCGTGATGCTGAAGCTTCCTCTGCTGCTATCTTGTGCCTCTTGCACTGCTGCGACCTCTGCTGCGCTGCCTTAGATTTTTGCACTCAAGCACTACTGCTTCCTCCACACTTTGCTCCACCCGACACTTGTCATCATGCTACTGTCATTAAGCGCTGCAGTAGCTGGATATGATCCAAGAGTTTGAGCACCTCAAGGATCCTGCCCCTAGTATGTAGTCCTCTTGACTACAACTCGATATCACCCCACCTCTTCTCTAGAGGCGCATGAGCACTCATGGCACAATCATCAGTCTTAACCTCTTTCTCTTCTTAGCTGGAGCTGCCTTTGAATCAAAAGCCTCTCCCTTGTTTTTCTTCCTAGGAAACTGGGATGCATAATGTCCCAACTCCCCATAATGGAAGCACTTGACCTTGGAGATGTCCTTCTTCTTCCTTTTCCCTTGCTGTCTCGCAGATGCTAGAGCCGCATCCTCCTCCTCCTCTTTCTTGATTCAACCTTCCTTGCCACTACTCCCCGCCTTGGTCATCCTCCTGATATCTTCCTAGCGAAGAGCTGCCCACATTTTTTCTCAACTGGGAAGAGTAGCCCTGACCAAAATACTTTGGACAAATGTCTTCCACTCCTCGGAGATTGCATTTAGGGCAATCCTGACCATAAACTTTGGATCCGGTGTAGACCCCACGGAAATAAGCTGGTCGCGAATCTCCTGCAACCTGAAAAGGAATTGATCTATTTGCTCTCCCTTCTGCATCTGATATGACCGCAAGTGATTCTCCAATAGCATCTTCCTCTGCACGGAAGAGCCCTGGTATAAGGTGGTCAATGCCTCCCACATTTCCCTTGCTGTGTTCTTCTCAACAATATGTGGTATGACATGATCTTTGACCCCATCTAGGATCAAGCATTTTGCCTTCGCCTCGGCCTCCTCATACTTTTCATTAGCATTTGGGTCAATTGGGAAAACTACGGTTTTCAAGGCGAAGTCTATCCAGGATTGCTAGGATCTTGGCCTTCCAAATGACAAAGTTGGAAGCCTCGTCCAACCTATCTTGATCCCTTAATCTGTTCATTGCCATTTCAGCTCCTCTTCTGGACTCCCTCTAAGTCTTGATTTCCCTCCTGGAAATCCTCTGGCCAATTGTCGAACTACTCCTCTCCAATCCTCCTTTATCGCTGCAACACAGATCTGGATTCCTTGGCTAGAAATTTGTCAAGGTACTGATTCCCTCTACCTTGGCTCTGTCTCCTTAGACATTGTTCTGCTTCGATAGAAACAACGTCCCATCAGCTCTTCAAATCACAATCTGCCCACAGCGCCCCAAGTTCCAGCAACTGAAGAAACTGAGCCCTTTAGGCTTTGCGCAATCTCGACAAAGGCTGAATCTACTCCTCCTGGCCATAGCGTCGATCCTACCTGGCTGAGAAAGATATCTAGGCACTGTGTAGGTTTGATCTGCCCCTCTGCCTCTGTGATGACCCTCCTCCTAGCTCGAAACGCTGATACAGGCTCTGCGTCACTTCTTCTCTAGTTGCTTCTGCTCTGGAACAACGCTGTCTCTCGGGACAGATGCTACAGCTGCAAATTTCAAATTTTTGGTGGTGCCTTCAGTCCTCCTGTGATCTGCAATCCTTTGATACCATGTTGAAATTTCTAAGTCTGACACACTAGAAATCCCCACTGCATTATCTGGTTTATTATCTCCTACTTATTCTTTCCATTAACAAGTTATTTATAAATATAAATACCGAAATAAACACAATTGCAACCTTAATATATATACAGATCAACAACTGAAATCACTGAGACAATCACACAAGGGACACTGTTATTTTTGGACAATCGTCCCTGGAAAAACCCAATGCGGGAAAACCGGTGCAGCATATATGAGGGTTTTATTATTATGCAGTTTTTGAATACAACTAGGGTGCCAAAAATGGCTCACCCAATAGAGAATGTCCTCGGCAGAAGTACCTCTTCTCGGAGACAAATATTCCAGATTATCAGCAGCCAGATGATTGATCCCATAGCAACTTCGACAGTTCCTTAGCTGGACAGCAAAAGCTACTCCAAGCTTCTCTTTGGAACTGCGTCACCCTCCAGGGACTGTGTCACCCTCTACAACTCTGTGTCTGCCTCTCAGCTCCTAGTCTGCCCCACGAAAATTCTTCAGCGCTACCCCTACAACCAAGCGTTAGCTCTGCTAGCCTTTGCTGCTTCTGCGTCATCCTCTTGACCCTCTGCATCAGCCTCTTGGCTCTCTGCGTCTTCTGCGTTGGCCTCCTTAGCCTCTGCGTCAACCTTACTAGGCTTTGCGTTGTCTCTCTGACACTTTCTTTGCCTCTCTGATATGTATTATCGGCGTTCTGCCGAACTGCCCCTCGCTGCAACATATATCTTTGATAAGATGGTTGGGTTGTATGTGTTATGAATATAATTCCTATAAAAATAATAAATCAATGTAAGCAATAATAATCATGATAAGGTTAACTAAATAATCATTAGTAATGAAAAGATATGTCTTAAAGACATGACCATTCATTGAAGAGGCACCTGCCTAGGTATATAACCAAGCCTCATTTTTTACCATTCACAATCTCACATCAATTCTTTATATAATATTCAATATATAGTTACTTGTCCTACAATGGATGTTTATGTCTTCGAAGTATTCGAAGATTATTGCTGCGTATATGAACTTTGTTAGTTGCATTGGTATCAGAGCATTCCTTTGAGTATACAAACCTTATTCGTTATAGTATGAGGTCAACAATTTGAATCATATCCTCTCCTTGAAGAATCAACTCAAGGACATCAAGATGAAAAAGGGGGAATCTGTGCAATCCTATATCATGAGGATATCCCAAATAAGGGATCAATTGCAGATTGCTGGTAAGCCTATATCTGACCAAGAATTGGTGTTGGTAACTCTTCAACGTCTTCCTCTAATTTGGGAAACCTTTATTACCACTATAAGCAACAATGACAAGTTGCCAACATTTGATGAGCTCGTTGGTCAATGTACTCAAGAAGAATCTAGGACGATCTCCAGAGAGAGGATTCAAAAGCATGAAGAAGGAGATCCCTCTGCCTTTGTTGCTCGAGATAAGAAGGGAAAAGGAAGAGGAAGACCATCTGCTTCAAGAAATCCCGCCCTTGAATCAAAGGATTCTAATAGAAGATTAAGGAATATTGAATTCTACAATTGTCACAAGCATGGTCATTATGCTCGAGATTGTTCAAATAAGAGAGATGCTCCAATATCCAACTATAACAACAATCGTGGCCTAAACAACAACCGGTTCAATGATAGAAGAAGAGGAGATGATAGAAGAAGAAGAGATGCTCTTGATGATTGTGAAGAAGGCCATCGTCCTCAAAAGAGATCAAGGAACTCCAGGTATGAAAATAATGTAGCTGCCACTTAATCTGAATATATTCTTATTTCTAGCTCCTCCAGAGTCTTATGATAGCTAGTTGGTAGATAGTGGGGCTTCTAGACATTTCTCTGGGAATCAGGAAGTCCTCTCAAATTTGGTTGAGAGGGAGACAAATCTAAAGATAATCCTTGGAGATAACTTCACTCACCCTGTGAAGGGATTTGGCTCTGTTAAATTTCATTTGGACTCTGAGGAATCCATTCTTCTTTACGATTTTATGTATGTTCCGGGATTAAAGAAGAACTTGGTATCTATATCTGCCTTGGAAGACAAAGGGATGAGAGTTGCCTTCATAAGAGGAAAGGTCCTCACCTGGCCTATGGAATCTCACATGAGGGATGCTTTCACCTTGGGATCTAGAATTGAAGGACTCTATAGAGTCAATGGAAGACCTTTGCGAGCTATGGTCCACGATATCAATCATCAAAGTGAGTTATGGCACCGAAGGTTGGCACATCTACATTATGAAGCCTTGCCTAAAGTAAGAAAGTTGGTTTCTGGGATGCCTGATGTTCAATCTAGTCATGATGGTGTATGTCTGGGGTGTGCTAGTGGAAAGAAGACAAGGGGACCATTCCCCTCTAGCAAAAGCAAGACTAATGATATTCTACAACTCATCCACTTTGACCTATGTGGACCCATGCCTGTGCACTCCCTTGGTGGCTACCTCTATTATATTATCTTTATTGATGACTTCTCCAGGAAAACATGGATATTCTATTTGAAGCATAAGGACGAAGCATTTGACATGTTCAAGGACTTCAAGGCATTGATAGAGAATCAAATAGGGAAGAGAATCAAAGTTTTCAGGTCTAACAATGGTGGAGAATATACCTCAAATGAGTTCGTTGACTTTTGCAAGGAGGCTGGAATCAAGAAAGAGACTATTGTACCATATAATCTCGAGCAGAATGGTGTGGCTGAAAGAAAGAACAAGTCTATCATGGAAGTTGCCCGAGCCATGTTGCATGATCAAAAGTTGTTGAAGTTCCTTTGGGGAGAAGCCACAAATACAATGGTCTATGTTCAAAATAGGGTTCCTCATCAAGCCCTGGGTAACAAAACTCTCGAAGAAGTGTTTACAGGTGTGAAGCCCGATATTGGTCATTTGAGGATATTTCGCTGCCCCGTGTACTTTCATGTGCTAAAGGACAAGAGGAACAAGCTGGAAGCCACCAAAAAGAAAGGTATGTTTGTTGGATATTATGAAAATTCTAAAGCCTTTAGAATATATATATATCTGATCAAAGGAAAATTGAGTTTAGCAGGGATGTAACTTTTGATGAAGATGCTACCCTTTGACTGTTGACTTGTGGACCCGTTAGGGCATCTTTGACTGTTGTTGACTGTGGCAGAATTGCAAATTTTAACTTGTTGACCAAATTTGACTTTGAGGCTCATCTACTGGATATTGGTTGGTTGATCTCTTGGATAGTCAAAGAATTGACTTTGACTCTTTTGTTGATGAATTGAATTATTGTATCTCTCTCTTGAACATTTGATGACAATCTAATAAAAGAAGAATTTGAGAGGTTTTCCCACTTGTGGGGTTTGTGTCTCTTGTTATTGCTCTTCATTGTTTTCTATTGTACATTGCATTTACTATTCTATCTATAATTGCTATTTATCATTGGAAGATTGAATTTTGATTGCTATTTGAAGAAAATATTGGGCTAAGTGATTGTAATAGCATAGAATAGTGGAAAATTAACAATTATCAATAACATGACACTTGTTTTCTCTATCTTGTATTAGGATCTTCTCCAATTGTTGTATAAAACAACCATTGGGGCTCTCATTTGCCTAGGGTTAGAAGCTTATTGGTTGGCTAAACTATGCTAAATTGTTTTCTCATTTGGTGATCAATAATACAAAAGACTTTGGAGGTCATTTGCATTGAGTTTGTGGAGTTATTCTTGGCATTTGGGAGGTAACTTCTTGTGTTTTTCGAATGGTTCTTATATGCTTATGTCTATGATATTGTTATTTGCTTAAATTTAGCTTTGGTATCCTAGCCCATAGGGGCATTGTTGCCTAGGGGGAAGAGCTCAATTATTTGGGTCTCCTCTTAGCCATTGGTCAGATCTTAGGCTTGGTTGTGGTTTATGTGTTCTTGGTTGAAAAATAAGTCAAACCTTACCATCATATGAGCAAGGTCTTAAAGGTTACTGATTTTTGTGTTACAAGTTTTGGGTTTAGCATGTGCAGCTTGCTTAACAAGCTTGGGGATTGGTGAAGTTTTTGGCTAAACCTTCCGTTTCCAGGAGAGCTAAGGAGCATCAAACTCAAGTTGACAAAGGCCATCCAGGGATTTCAAAAGATCAACCAAAGAGGCTTTGAAATGTTGAAATTGTGATTGAAGATAGAATTTCTTATCATGGTAATTACTTGTGATTATTTAGTATGTATATTTCAATTAGTTTTTACTTCATTCATTAAATCATCAAGCAATTACACAAATAAAATGCACAATAGGACATGAGACACAAGAAATTAGGCTCCAAGCTAGGGCAAAACCCCACAAGGGAAAAACCCAACAATCCTTTCTTTATAGCTTCTTCATCAAGAAGAGAAATCCAAGTCAAAACAAATTGGTGATCCAAGTGCCAAGTCAGCCCTCCACCAAGCAACAATTCACATGAAGTTTGCAACAAATTTGTCCACTAGATGCCATGATTTTGTCCACTGAAGAGTCCACATACAATGCAAAATATTTGTCCACAACAGAAGCCTGAATTTCATCCTTTATTTTGACCTAAGAACCATAGAGATTATGCCACAGAGCCTTCGCATGCACAATGCCTTATATGCCACATAAATCTCGTTCATGTACTTCAGGAGTCTCGAATGTGGGTGTCTCAGAACTTCGGATATGTATGCCTCAAAACTCAGATATGTATGTCTCAGATCTCAGACTGCTCTGTCATAGAAATCTTGGTTATATATGCCTCAAGATTATACGCTATAGGTCCAAACTTGTCGAAATATGTAACCAGGTTTGGTCTTCATAATGACATATGTAATCATGATTTTATGTATTTAATGTTGAAATTTCCAAGTCTGACACATCAGAAATCCCTACTGCATTATCTGGTTTATTATGCCTCAAGATTATACGCTATAGGTCCAAACTTGTCGAAATATGTAACCAGGTTTGGTCTTCATAATGACATATGTAATCATGATTTTATGTATTTAATGTTGAAATTTCCAAGTCTGACACATCAGAAATCCCTACTGCATTATCTGGTTTATTATCTCCTACTTGTTCTTTTCATTAACAAGTTATTTATAAATATAGATACCGAAATAAACACAAATGCAACCTTAACACATATACAGATCAACAACTGAAATCACTGAGACAACCACACAAGGGACACCGTTATTTTTGGACAAATGTCCCCGGTAAAACCCAATGCGGGAAAACCGGTGCAACAGATATGAGGGTTTTATTATTATGCAGATTTCTAAATACAACTAGGGTGCCAAAAATGTCTCACCCTTCAGAGAATTTCCTTGGCAGAAGTACCTCTCCTCGGAGACAAATATTCCGGCTGATCAGTAATCGAATGATTGATCCCACAGCAACTTCGACAGTTCCTTAGCTGGACAGTGAAAGTTGTGCCAAGCTTCTCTCTGGAACTGCATCACCCTCTAGGGACCGCGTCACCCTTTTTTGCTCTGCATCTGCCTCTCAGCTCCCAGTTTTCCCTACGAATATCCCTCAGCGCTGCCTCTTCAGCCCAGCGTCAGCTCTGCTAGCCTCTGCGCAGCTTTTGTTGCCTCTGCATCAGCCTCTTGGCCTTCTGTATCAGCCTCTTGGCTCTTTGCGTCTTCTGCGCTGGCCCACTCAACCTCTGCGTCAGTCCTGGCTGCCTCTGTGTCAGCCTTCCAAGGCTGTGCGCTGCCTCTTCGACACTTTCTCTGCCTCTTTGATATGTATTCTCGGCCTTCTGCTGAACTGCACCTTGCTTCAACAGATCGTTGGTTCGATTCTCTCAGCAAACCTCGCCCTAGAAAATCGAACTGACTGATCAACTTGGTGTGTCTCCAACTGACCCTCAAGCCTCCTCTTATACTTTTCTTGTTGACAATTCAACGGATGAGATTAAGTCCCTAATCAACCACTAAGATTAGATTTGGATTGATCCTCGTTATTTAGAACTTTCTCACCTATATTATATTAATACACATTAATATTTTAATTTTCCTAAGTTTAGACTTAGGGTCTTATTAAAAATATTAATTATTTTAATATCTCTCCATCCGGGTGGAATCTCCCCAAACGATTTTTGAGTCTATGAGATCTTATGTGCCTTAGCCTCTCCCCCAATTTTCATGGCTAGAGCACATCTAATGCTACCAAAAATCAACATTTAATGAAAAGATAAAAATTAAATTTATTATTGTGAGTCTTGAGGCATGGGTTTCATGCTCAAGAGAATTTATTTTATAGGTCAAGCACCTAATGAGTGCTTCTAGGTTTGTCATGAAGTCATTGTCATGTATTGAAGACCCATTTGGGCATGTTACATATTTTAAAAGAAAATTTATTGAGTCAAAAGACCCTCTAAGACCTCATCATGGCACAAAGATCAAGTCGGCCTACATGAAGAGACAAGTCGGCCTAAAGGAGCAATTCGACCCATTGAGAAGCCTATATAAAGAAAAATTTGTTAGAAAATCAGAAAGGCAAAATGGTTTTCTTATACTTGATAATTACTTGTGATGTTCTTGATTTCTTATTAGATTTCCTTTATATCTTCTTTACTTTTAGCTCATCAAGCAGTTACCAAAGCAATAGCACATAAATCAATGGACACTGGATATAGGCACACAACCAGGGCAAAACCCCTCTCTATGGGAAAACTTGGTCAATAATTCTTCCTTCAATAGTTTTCCTGAGATAATCCAAGACTCTAGACCTTGACACAAACTTTCCTCCTCACCAAATCAACCTTCTTCTTCCTTTGCAGATGATCCTATTTGACTGACAGCAGTAGCAACACTATGCAACACTTTCTTGGGCCCAGTAACTTTGATCTTGCTTTGGAGACTTCGATCTTGACTTTAATGAACTTCAATCTTGGTCCAATACAACTTCGTGAGGCAACAACACCCAACAACAACAACTTCGACCTATACTTGTTCTAGCAACAACAACATGCAGCAACTGGCAGCAACATCAACAAGAGAACTTTGATCTTCCAATCTAGGGCACGAAGGAGAGAGAGAGATGCACCAAAATTTCGATTTTCCTTTCTTCTTTCACCTTGACCAAACACGCACTTCTTTAGCCCTCTTCCTTCACTTCACGCTTTTTTTGGCTTCCAGAGAGATATCAAACTTGCTTGAGATGTCCTCCTTCAAATGAATTCGAAGTGCTTCTTTTATAGTCTTTAGGTGAGGTCGAATAACCCTCTTTGAGACTGACTTGATCATCTTAAGGCCAACTTGGTGTGGAGGCAACATATTTCATTTGACTCAATACTAAACCCTTTTACATGATTCAAAAGCCCAAGAAGGGTCTCTTTAAAAGTACAATGACTCTATTAACTCAAAATAAATCCTAGAAGTCCTCAATGGGGACTTTGACCTAAAACATGATGACCCAAGCATGAAGCCCATGCTTTAATAAGTTATAATAATAATAAAAAAAATTATTTTCTTTAATGATGACTCAAATACATTAATGAAGACCGAACTTAGTTACATTTTCCAACACGCCCTCTTAACTAGGGAGTTATTCATAGTATACAAGTACAAGGAAGATCTCAACTATATGAACCATGAGGAATTTTTAGGCACCACAATGCCATGGATTAGATTCCTGACCAGGGCAATCTATCCATTGGTCTCTCAACAGTTTAGGCACCACAATGCCAGGGACTAGATTCTTGACCAGGGCAATCTATCCAAGTGGGACTAAGATGGGCTCAAGCTTTTAGCCTCTCTAGGTACCATTAGGCTTACTTACTACCCATCAACCCAAGGATCCAGGTGTGTATTGGAGGTCAAAGCTCTATGACCAACACCAACCTCCCAACTTTGGGATCTAGACATTAACACAAGGTGCCGACCAGATGTCCTCCCAGGCAATGCTTCACTCACAAAGCCTCAACACTCCTTGATCCAGTAGATCAAGGACAATAAATCTCTCTCTGATGAAACTGATCGGTAACCAACATGCTATCAAAACCTTCGAGAGATTTACCTGTACAGACACAACCCCAATCAAGAATATACTTTCACGTGTTCATAAACAAACACAAACCTTCGGGGTCTTTCAGACAAGTGATGTTGCTTCTCAACATAGTAGGACTATCAATCGAATCTTTGACAAAAGATTCCTCAATCATACACTTTACTTTCCTACTTCACATGCAACAACATATCCTTCAAAATGCATTCTCCAATCAAAACTATGCTATGCCCTCCCTCTCAACAAGGGATATTTCCTCTATCCAGGCTCCCTCTTAATCTTAGGGAGTTTTCTTCTATCTAGGCTCCCTCTTAATCTTAGGGAGTTTTCTTCTATCTAGGCTCCCTCTTAACCTAGGGAGATCAACTTTTTCGTATTGGAGAATCTTTCATGGCTTCCATCTTTCTTATCAGAGTCATTCATATATCATGCTTATCACATCAACTTTACTTGCGATCATCTTCACTATCTTGAAGATGATGTACCTACACAACTTAGATAGCAAGTACAACCAAAACTATAGAAGCATGAAGTTAGCCATATCAAAATCTTATAATAATGGAAGCATTATACTTTACAAACATAATTAGCAAGAGACTATACTTCAACTTCTTGCTCAAATTTTGTTACAAACCATAAATCACATCAACAAATCAAAATATTAAACTCATCTAGGGTTTCAATATTCTTTCGACGATATGACAAGTTCTTTCATATAACAAACCCTAGAAAAATTCAAACAAGTAATATGTCTAACAACTATCAGAATTCATATGTTAGACTCCTCACTAGGATTCATACAATAGC
Source organism: Pinus tabuliformis (assembly GCA_031772625.1). Classification (NCBI taxonomy): domain Eukaryota; kingdom Viridiplantae; phylum Streptophyta; class Pinopsida; order Pinales; family Pinaceae; genus Pinus; species Pinus tabuliformis. The sequence continues at coordinate 180,686,154 of CM062816.1, read as the reverse complement.
TTCAACAATCAAAACCGATCATAGCTTAATCAACAACATAACTAGGGTTTGATGTACACCCTAGATTTCTCATCAACAATCACTATATAGAGTCATAGATTCCAGATTGTCATATCACACATCTAGAGAATTTAACTACTACTAGGGTTTCGCTGCAAAACCCTAGATTTCCCAAACAACATCATCCTAGAATATCAAACTCAGACAAGGGCTTATATTAAACCCTATGATTTATGACCATCAATAATTAGGTCAACACACATATGTAGGAATTCATTATCATGTATAAGCAATAGCATATCATATGTCAGATAACATTACTAGGGTTTCAACCAAATGGACACATATACACCTAGGGTTTCATTCCTAAGATCTTATTCTAAAGACATAACAAGGGTTTTGCTTATAGGCCCAACCAAACCCTAAAGATTTAGGGTTTCATAACATAGCAAAACCAACCCTACTATACCAAAATTTCAAAGGTTTGGGATGTTAGACAACATAATTCAACTCTAACAAGTTAGGTTTTCATGATCATACCAACACCCCAAACATGACATCATCATAAAAAACTTCAAATAACATTTCCAAAAACACTAAGCAGGCTAGGGTTTCACACATGTTCATACCCTTAAGTTAGGGTTTTCCAAAGAACCTTTGTAGGGTTCTATATAATCAATAAAGAATATGAGGAGGGTAGATTTATCAAATGATGAGTCACCCAAAACAAGAATCATTATGATTCAATATAGCTAGACATAACGATGTTAGTAATAGATTATCAAATGAATAAACCTTTATAATGAAGAGATCAATGTTTTGTAGTTTAAGGCATACCTTTGTTCCTTGACAAACCTTGTCTTGGGAGGCCCTCTTCTATACTCCTTGAGGATTTAGCAGATGTTTTCCTAATCAAGACAATAGAGGTAGAATGGTGATTAGTATTTAATATAACCAAAACTTAAATAAGTACATGAAACCAAAAACTGAAAAGAAATGAGATACTTATCTTTGGGAGATGTTGAGGGCTCCCTCCAAAGCTTGAGGGATACCTATAAACTTATAAAAACAACAAAAATGTCTTTTACAAAAACATGTTAAAACCTATAAATACTAAACATCAAAAATACAAAATAGAATATCTAAGACTAAAAGCAAATGACTTAGTGGTGCAAGTCCCTTATGTCAAATTCTTTGGGTTTGGCTTTCTTTAGGGCTTCTTCTTCAACAATATTATCTTGATCTCTTTCTCTCTCCTTATTCTTTGGATTGTTGGGACAGTCACTCCTGTAGTGACCCTTCTTATGACATTGGTAACATTCTACCTTGGACATGTCTACCTTCCTTTTCGGTCCTTTCGATTTCTTGAAGTTTCCTTTGTGATGAGCAGTGTAGGCATTTGAAACTTCTTTAGGGTTGGCAACTAATGAGATCCTTAATTCTTCTTGGCTGCAAGCAGTCCATAGTTCTTCAAAAGTGGGAGCTACCTTCCAACTGTTAAGTCCTGCAGCAAATGCACCCCAAGAAGGTGGCAACCCTAATAGAGCAGTGATCACAAGTTCTTTGTCTGGAACAACTTCATCAATGGCCAAAAGATCATCTCTGATTCTTGTTATTCTCACAAAGGAGGGCAATGTGTCTTCTTTAGTCATCTTTGTGGTCCTTAGTTCATTCTTCAAGCTTGCTACTTGACCAATGTTCTTAATAGTGAATAACTTTGACAAGGCCTCATACATTTCTTGAGCATGGTCAATGTTGGCTATGTATGGGACAAGGTTGTCCTTTATTCCTTCTACCATTAGAGTCATGGCCACTAATTCTAATTCTCTGAACTTCACTTTATCAACATCACTGGAGTCTTCTGTAGGCTTCTTTACTTTTCCTCTGACCAAGTCTAGTACCTTGTTCTTTTCAAGAATGAGGTCAATCCTCTTCTTCCAAGACTTGTAGTTTGAGGCTCCTTCAAGTTTGTTCTCTCCCTTGATTGAGTTAGACATTGTCCTTGAAGATAGTAGACTTCTTCCCTTGAATAATCCTTTTGAATGATTCTTTGATCAAGTACTTGAGACTGCCTTTTTCTTCTTTCTTCACCAAAGCTCTGATACCATGTTAGAAAATCAGAAAGGCAAAAAGATTTTCTTATACTTGATAATTACTTGTGATGTTCTTGATTTCTTATTAGATTTCCTTTATATCTTATTTCCTTTTAGTTCATCAAGCAATTACCAAAGCAATAACACATAAATCAATGGACACCAGATATAGGCACATAACCAGGGCAAAACCCCTCTCTAGGTGTTAAAATTGGCAACTAGGGAAAAAATTCATGTGGGTCATCTTATTCATGGCTGATAATATTTTTATTAGATTCCTCTCGTCGAGAGGTGTAGGATTGATATAGAGATCATCCGATTCCGATAAGTATTCATGGAGATATAAATTTATTTTGATTATGGAATTATTATCAAGTCGATCTACAACTCATGTAGGCTCAGAAGCCCAACAGTCGCATCTATTCAAACATCAACATTGTGTATAAATATAGGAGGACTTTTCCTCATTTGGACTCACTCATCTCATCACATCTCTCTCTATCTACTGCGCAGAAAAGAGTCTCTTCTCTACTGCGCAGAAAAGGGTCTCTCCCTCACACATGTGAATCTGGAAGCTGTTAAAACTGAAGCTGCAACTGCAGAAGTAAAGATTGACCTACGTGGACTAAATGATCTCTTCATCTAAATTGCGCTATAGGTTCATCTGAACCTCCTCTGAAAGCTGCAACTTTTGGTGGTGGAATCAAATCAATTCGATGGACGGTTTGCAAGATATCGACTGCCCTAGTTTGAAGTCGGAAGATGCCGAAACAGAAGCTGCAACTGTAGAAGTAAAGTTTGACCTGTGTGGACTAGAAGATCTCCTCATCTGAACTACGCTGTAGGTTCATCTGAACCTCCTTTGGAAGCCGCAACTTTTGGTGGTGGAATCAAGCCGATCCGACGGTCGGTTTGTGAGATATCGTCTGTCCTAGTTTGATGATGAAGCCTGCTAATGATGATGTTGCTGATCTAGGGTTTGCTACTGCTAATATGAATCAGATTTATTGTACTATTTCTCTCTGCTGAATTATTGAAGATAAAAGAAGATTTGATCAAAGGGTTTCCCCACACATTGTGGGGTTTGTCCCTGGCTAGCCGCCACATCTTGTGTCTCTTGTCTTGGCTTGTTTTCTGTCGATCGTTTAATGTTCTATCTGCACTTTACTTTATGTACATGTGATTGCTAATCTGTGGAATATAATAAGAAAAAGAAGTAAATTGTTATAAGCATAGAACATACCATAACTTAACATGGGATCGGAGCTGAGGTGAAGACAAAGCCCGAGCAAGAGCAAGAGCAATCACCGAAGAGAAGATAGGCAAGGCTATCCTAAAAGAACTATGGGGTCCTCAACACTCTTTCCTGTCAAAGACAAGCTCCGTGAGAACGCTGACTATCACGGATGGAAGATGTCTATCGATCTAACCCTAGAAGATCAAGGAGTGCTGGACCATGTAAGAGGCAATATTGTTGAGCATCTATCAAATGCATCCGTTGCTGCCTGGAACAAATGGAAAAACGGAGGAGTCAAAACAAAGAAGATCATCGGGGACTCTATCAACAAGCACTTGGTGGCCTACATCTCTGATCTGAATACCTCCAAGGAAATCTATGATAGACTGGTGAGTTTATTTAAAGTTAATGATGCAAATCAAGTTTTGTTTCTTAGAAATAAGTTGAGGGAAATCAAGAAGGGTAAAGATGAGAGTATCCAAGCATACTTCTTAAAATCACCGAGATCAAGAATGATCTCCTATCTGTTGGGGAGACTATTACTGATGAGGAAATGGCACTCACGACTCTTGGAGGATTACCATCCGAATGGTACGTGTTCAGGACTACTCTTTTGAACAATCATGTAATTATTGGTTTCAAGGAATTAATGGCTAGATGCATTCAAGAAGAAACAAGGGTAGAAGAGCAAGAAATTCCATTGCCTAAAGGTCCTCCTGCTTCTTTTTCTTTTCATGCTAAGAAAAGAAATAATTCTGGGTCTAAATCGAAAGGAAAGGCTGGACCTAAGGGCAGAAGAAAAGGACGATGTTTCATTTGCAATAAAGTAGGTCACTATGCAAGGGAATGTCCTGATAGAAAGGACTCTCACCGTGACGATGATCAAAATCCTTCTTACGATAATCGAAGGAATGGAAAATTCAACAGCAAAGATAAAAGGAATGCTAGAAATCAAGGAAGAGGGCAACCATTCAAGAAGGCTAGAAATTCCACATATGAATCTAACACTGTTGACAATAAACAGGCTAAATATTATCTACTAGTTGCTCTATCTACCTCCGCTCCTTTGGACTCAATGGGAATTTGGCTCATTGATAGTGGTGCCTCAAGACACTTCACTGGTTACAAAGAAGTACTCCATAATCTGGTAGAGAAAGAAACTAACCTGGAAATTGTCCTTGGAGATGACATGAAATACCCCGTGAAAGGTGTAGGCAATGTTTCTCTCAAATTGAATCAAGGTAATACGATTCACTTACAAGATGTATTATATGTACTTGATATCAAAAAGAACCTGGTGTCCATTTCGGCAATGGAAGACAAAGGCTACAAGGTAACCTTTAGCGATGGCAAGGTATGTGTATCGAAAAATAATGTTAAATTTGCTTTCACTCTTGGGTTTTGAGTTGATTCTTTATATCAGGTCGATGGAAGTCCACTAGGTGTCATGTCTTGTGACACAACTCTTTAGTCCGAACTTTGGCATCAAATGTTTGCCCACCTTCATTACAAAGCTCTACCCGATGTAAGACAGATGGTAACAGGGATGCCCGAATTCCAAGTAGAAAAAGGTGGTGTATGTTCGGGATGTGCCGAAGGAAAGCTCAAAAGGGGACCATTACCTCAAGCCTAAGCAAGACCTCCGATATATTATAGTTGGTTCACTCAGGCATATCTGAGGTTGGCATTAAGAGGGAGACTACTACACCACATACTCCAGAGCAGAATGGTGTGGCACCGTACGATTCTGGAAGCTGTTTCTATGGGTAGATGATGTAACAATGCCTGATGTGGAAGAACCAATGGATCTTATTTATCCACCTGAGCCTTCCTCTTCCAGGAAGAGGCCTTCATGGCTTAGGGGGATACTTGATGATGCTGAAAGACATGCTGCACCCCGAGGAACCTTCCGTGAAAGTAAGAAACCCAACAGGTATTAGGGATACCTGACCAGTATGAGCACAATCATACAAAATGAGCTTTCATCATTCTCAGATGCCGTCAAGCATCAAGTATGGAAGGATGCTATGATCATTATGGAGAATGATGTCTGGGAAGTAGTTCCCAGACCCCAGGACAAGACAATTGTTACTTCAAAATGGCTTTACAAGATAAAACTACAGCAGATGGAAGTACGGAATAATATAAGGCTCGTTTTGTTGCTCGTGGTTTCTCCCAGAAGGAAGGTATAGACTATGATGTGATATTTGCACCTGTTGCTAGATATACGACCATCCGCTCGATCATAGCCCTTGCGACTTCACAAGGATGGAACCTACATCAGATGGATGTCAAGACCGCGTTCTTGCACGGTTCGATCAAAGAAGAGGTCTACGTGGAGCAACCCGAAGAATTTGAGATTTATGATAAAAAATCTCATGTATGTAGGTTGAAGAAGGCTCTTTATGGGTTGAAGCAAGTGCCCCGAGCATGGTATGAGAGGATCAATAGCTACTTGATGAAGCTAGGATTCACTAGGAGTGAAGCCGATCCTAACCTTTACTTTAAGGTTGAAGATGACAAGCCTCTCATACTGGTACTATATGTGGATGACCTCTTTCTAACAGGTGCAGACCCTTTCATTCACAAATGTAAGAGGGAGTTGGCTTCTGAATTTGAAATGAAGAACCTAGGACTTGAAGTGTGGTAGAAGCCAAGGGAAATTTTCCTATCTCAAGGGAAATATGTGGTGAAGATTCTGAAAAGATTTGGTATGGTGAACTGCAAGCCTGTCGAGGATCTACCTCGAGAGTTTCAAAAACTCATTCGCGTTGATGTTCATGGTGAACCTCCGTCTGAACATATGTTTTGTAGTTAGCATTGTGAGCTCATATTTGTTTGAGCCTCACTATACTGGTGCCAAGAATCTTCTGAGATGTCTTCAGGACACAATCTCTCATGGATTGAGATACACTACCGGAAATATGAAATTGCATGATTATTCGAATGCTGATTAGGCAGGTAGTGTGGAGGATCACTGGAGCACTTTTTAGTGTTGTTTTTCTTTGGATTATGCTTCGATATAATGGATGAGCAGGAAGCAGAAGTCAGTTGCCATAAGCACTGCCGAGATCATATACATATCTACGAGTATGATCTTGTTTGAAGCTGTCTGGTTGGGGAAGCTCTTCAGTGAGCTGTTTGAACACATACCACTATGATTCTCTGTTACAACCAGAGGTGGGATTCGATTATTGAGGAATCCCGCATTCGTCGATTGCTCCAGCATATAGACATCATCTGGGATATAGTAAGCCGATGAGCAAGGAGGCTCCATTGCATTAAGATGATGTACAGGTCGATACACCTTGTCAAAGCCCCGAGGAAAGATCTAATCTGTGATTTTCCCAAACAACTTGAAGTCATCAAGAAACCCTTGTACAAGGGTCCTGCATGTTGCATACATTGAGCTCTGGGAGCTCTAAGGGCTTGCGGTTCTTACTGGAGCAACATACGACCACAGGGTGACTCACCCTCCCCTGGTGGTGTGCACTGGAACAAGATGATTCGCTCTCTTGTGGGACAAGATGATTCGCTCTCTTGTGGAACAGGATGATTCGCTCTCTTGTGTAGCAGGATGATTAGTTCTCCTGTGAGGCCTGGATTGATGTGTTCTCCATGGCGATTGTAGTAGGATTGATGTGTTCTCCTGTGAGGCCTGGATTGATGTGTTTTCCATGGCGATTGTAGCAGGATTGATGTGTTCTCCTGTGAGGCCTGGATTGATGTGTTCTCCATGGCGGCCTGGATTGATGTGTTCTCCATGGTGATTGTAGCAGGATTGATGTGTTCTCCGATTAGTTCTCCTATCGAGGCATCCTACCCATGCAGTCTGGGACTCATGGGAAATACCTCTCATTTGATCAATGAGCAGGGAAATGAAGTTAGGGACCATAGTAGTACCGATGGACGCATCGCTATATCTACCGTACTCCCTACGCTAGGATGACCTCCATTGATCTGGGATCAATGATACTGGTCTGGGACCAGTGGTAGGAGTTGTACTATACTATGACACTGACTTCGGGTCGGTTGAGACTGGTCTGGGACCAGTGGTACATACTCTGAGACTAACTTCGTGTCAGTGCAGTACTGGTTTGGGACCGGTGAGAGTGGTACATACTATGACGCTGACTTTGGGTCAGTTGAGACTGGGCTAGGACTAGTGGTACACTCTCTGAGACTGCGATACTGGTCTGGGACCAGTGGTAGGAGTGGTACCTACTATGACGCTGACTTCGGGTCGGTTGAGACTGGTCTGGGACCAGTGGTACGCACTCTGAGACTGACTTTGAGTCAGTGGAGGATGATATTGGTCTGGGACCAGTGGAGTTGTACTCACTATGACGTTGACTTCGGGTTGGTTGAGACTGGTCTGGGACCAGTGGTACATACTCTGAGACTGAATTTGAGTCAGTATGATACATCCTTGATCATTTCTTCTTCTTCACAATTCAGACAAAAGCAGAGCAGAACAGAGCAGAACAATACAGATCAGTACAGGGTAGAACAAGACAAAGAAGAACAGGCAGAATAGAGCAGAGCAGGGCAAGGGACAGGCTGTACAGGGCAGTGCATTTGATGGATGAATAGTAACGACCGATAGACAAATTGCAGATGAAGTTCTCTCTACATGAGAGGGAGTGTTAAAATTGGCAACTAGGGCAAAACTTCATGTGGGTCATCTTATTCATGGCTGATAATATTTTTATTAGATTCCTCTCGTCGAGAGGTGTAGGATTGATATAGAGATCATCCAATTCTGATAAGTATTCATGGAGATATGAATTTATTTTGATTATGGAATTATTATCAAGCCGACCTACAACTCATGTAGGCTCAGAAGCCAAACAGTGGCATCTATTCAAACACCAACATTGTGTATAAATATAGGAGGACTTTTCCTCATTTGGACTCACTCATCTCATCACATCTCTCTCTCTCTCTACTGCGCAGAAAAGAGTCTCTTCTCTACTGCGCAGAAAAGGGTCTCTCCCTCACACATGTGAAGCCGAAAGTTGCTAAAACTGAAGCTGCAACTGTAGAAGTAAAGATTGACCTATGTGGACTAGAAGATCTCCTCATCTAAACTGCATTGTAGGTTCATCTGAACCTCCTCTGAAAGCTGCAACTTTTGGTGGTGGAATCAAGTCAATCTGACAGATGGTTTGCAAGATATCGACTACCTTAGTTTGAGGTCGGAAGATGCCGAAACTGAAGCTGAAACTGCAGAAGTAAAGTTTGACCTGTGTGGACTAGAAGATCTCCTCATCTGAACTATGCTGTAGGTTCATCTGAACCTCTTTTGGAAGCCGCAACTTTTGGTGGTGGAATCAAGTCGATCCGACGGTCGGTTTGTGAGATATCGTCTGCCCTAGTTTGATGATGAAGCCGCTAATGATGATGTTGCTGATCTAGGGTTTGCTACTGCTGATATGAATAAGATTATTGTACTATTTCTATCTGCTGAATTATTGAAGATAAAAGAATATTTGATCAAAGGGTTTCCCCACACATTGTGGGGTTTGTCCCTGGCTAGCCGCCACATCTTGTGTCTCTTGTCTTGGCTTGTTTTTTGTCGATCGTTTAATGTTCTATCTGCACTTTACTTTATGTACATGTGATTGCTAATCTGTGGAATATAATAAGAAAAAGAAGTAAACTGTTATAAGCATAGAACATACCATAAGTTAACACTAGGGGAAAACCCAGTCAGTAATTCTTCCTTCAATAGTTTTCCTGAGATAATCCAAGACTCTAGACCTTGACACAAACTTTCCTCCACACCAAGTCAACCTTCTTCTTCCTTTGCAGATGATCCTATTTGACTGACAGGAGCAGTGGCAATAGCAACACTATGCAACACTTTCTTGGACCTAGTAACTTCGACCTTGCTTTGGAGACTTCGATCTTGGCTGAAAGACTTTGATCTTGACTTAGGAACTTCGATCTTGGCCCAATACAACTTCCTGAGGCAACAACACCCAACAACAACAACTTCGACCTATACTTGTTCTAGCAATAGCAACATGCAGCAAATGGCAGCGAAATCAACAAGAGAACTTTGATCTTCCAATCTAGGGCACGAAGGAGAGAGAAAGATGCACCAAAATTTCGATTTTCCTTTCTTCTTTCACCTTGACCAAACTCGTACTTCTTTAGCCCTCTTCCTTCACTTCACACTTTTTCCGGCTTCCAGAGAGATAGAGAACTTGCTTGAGATGTCTTCCTCCAAATGAATTCAAACTGATTCTTTTATAACCTTTAGGTGAGGTTGAATAGCCCTCCTTGAGGCCGACTTGATCATCTTAAGGCCGACTTGGTGTGGAGGCAACATATTTCATTTTTGACTCAATACTAACCTTTTTACATGATTCAAAAGCCCAAGAAGGGTCTCTTTAAAAGTACAATGACTCTATTAGCTCAGAATAAATCCTAAAAGTCCTCAATGGGGACTTTGACCTAAAACATGATGACCCAAGCATGAAACCCATGCTTTAATAAGTCATAATAATAATAATAAATTATTTTCTTTAATGATGACTCAAATACATTAATAAAGACCGAACTTAGTTATATTTTCCAACAATATTCGACCTGATTTGGAACGCACTCTTCACTCTCACAAGTTCGATCACAAGGAAAAGAAGAGGTGCGAAAAAGAAGAGGATGAAGGAAGAAGAAGAAATCGAGTCTTGGGATTGTTTTTGTGCTACATCTCTCCTCACATGCAATGAAATTAGGGTTCATGCCGCTGCAGTAAAGTTGAGTTGCAAAAGTGAAGCTAGGTAATCAAGAAGAACTATCTTGGAAGCCAAATTCTCTAGCAGATAGAATCCACCCAAGCCCAGAAGAGAGGAGTAGAAATACACCATTGTTTTTCTCACGAGTAAGGGTTAGGGTTTCTGCAGAAGAAGTTGTTGGTTATGTCGAAGTTACTGAAGACGCTGCTGGGTAGGTCGAAGTTGTTGAAGACGATGCTGGGTAGGTCAAAGTTGCAGAAGAAGCTGTTGGGTAGGTCGAAGTTGCAGAAGAAGCTACTGGAAGTCAGGTTTGCAGAAGTTGCTAGAAGCAAGGTTTGACTTGGTCTTAGAGGGTCTTGGTCAAGGGTCAAAGGTCTTGGAATTTGTCAATTAAAGGCCTATAAGAAGAGAGAGAATTCTGGTGTGTTTTCCTCTCAGTTGGAGAGGTTTTGGCCCTAGATGATTGCCTACATCTTGTGTCCTATTGTCTCATTGATTTTACTGTCTGGTAGCTGTTTGATGATAGAGAATGCTAATGATAATCAAGTGAAAGAATAAGCTTATCAAGTTAAGTAAAAATATATCACAAGCAGTTATCAAAGTTCGAGAAAGCATATAAAATTTGTTGCCCTTAGATTTCTCAACAAAACTTGTCTTCCTCAAAAACCTTTTTATTCTGCCTCAGACCTCCAAATTCTTGACCACAGATGAACGCTGAATTACCTGTCGAAAGATGGAGAATAGGTGCCAATTTATAGTTGTTTTTGTTGGATAAGTAACTAGGTTCGGTCTTCATAATTATCTTTGTACTTGTATCAAGAGCAAAAAGAAGAAAATGAATATTATTTTTCAAGCATGGGTTTCATACTCAAATTGTTTTGTTATCTAGGTCAAGCATGTTCTTCATGCTCCTAGGGTTTAATGAGTCAAAAGACTCTGTGTTAGATGTAAAAGACCCATTTGGGCATTTTGTAATAAGAAAGAAAAAATAATTTTAAATACTAGAAAGTCAATTTTGTGTCCCAATACCAAGTCAACCCAGCCAGAGAAAGTCGGCCTAGGAGAGGCCTATTCGACCCCTTAAGTGTTAGTTTTTGTAGCATTGAATGTGTTCTAGCCACAAAACTTTGGAGAGGCTAGAATGGATGAGTTCTCCAAAACCCAGAAATCGTTTATGGAAATTCCACCCAAAAGGGTCTCAATTAGATTATTAACCTTTTTTTTTAATTATTTCCTAAGTCTAAATTTAGGGAATATGGTTAATTAATCAATATTAATTGAGATGTGGTGAGAATCATCTAGAAACTCACACGGATCGATAGGGAATTAATCTCGGCCATTGATTATGTTTTAATCTTGGCCGTTGGTGCTCCAACAAAAGACTATAAGAAGTCAATGGGTAGATGGAGAACATATTAGTGTAGATACTCTATTGCCCAGGCAGATCAATTTTCTCAGTGGCTGAAGTTCAGCAAGAGAAGATAGAGCCAGAGGGTGAGTTGCAGGGGAGAGAGAGGGCATCAACAGTAGTCTGAGAGTGCAGGATAAATTCTGGAAGGGCCAGCGTGAGAGAGGATGCAGTTCATCAGGGCACTGCATAGAGGATGACACAGTGAGACCAGCGTGAGGGCAGAGGGTCCGTTTCGGGGTCAGAAAATCACTATGGAGAGTGAGAAATTTAATGCTAAATTTCTCTCAGTGTTTCTTTCTCTATTTTTGTTGTTTGATATTTTGTACATGAATTACTACTGAAAAATAATAAAGAAACCCTCCTCTGCTGCACCGGTTTTCCCAAGTTGGGTTTTTTCGGGGACGATTGCCCAAAAATAACCGTGTCAATGTGCTTATATGTGTGCTAGCATTTCTCTAAATTTCCTTGCATTTATTTTTCCAGAGTATTTTATTTGTGAAGGCTACAGTGTATTTATTTCAATATTTGCTGTAAGAAACTGCAAATAATTTGTTTACCTTATTTAACAAATAACAGAGATAATATCAGTTACTGCAGTAGGATTCTAGACTTAGGACTTTTCACATGGTATCAAAGCGCATATTGTACGTCGGAGAGCTCAGCGCAAAAGGAAGGAGGCAGTTCAAATCTCTATAGAAGCAGCAGTTCGAAACCCTCTAAGGCAGTGCAGTCCCTTGGGCCAAGAGGGTCAGTTTTTGAGGAAATTTATTTCTCTGAGAGAGTCGACAGAGAAACTAAATTTTCCAGATCGAAGATTTCCACAGGCAGAGGGAGTAGCAACAGTTTTCCTTCTAGAGCAGATTTCTAGCTAGGACGCAACATTTTGCAGTAGCAAAATCAACGTTGAGGAGGAAAGGAGAAATAGCACAAAAAAGCAATGGATAGAATCAACAATCAGGAAGCGTCAGAGTTGTCTTCCAAATTGGAAGATGAATTTGCGTTCTTGTTAGGTTTAACATCATCTGGTATCTGGTACATTGATAGTGGAGCTTCATCTCATATGACGGGAGTTAGAGAATATTTCTCTAGCTATCAGGGGGAGCATATGGACTTCTAGATCACTATGGGGAACAAAACTAAATGTACTCTAGTAAGGAGAGGTACCATAGAGTTTCAAACTGAAACAAGAACCGACACCAGTGCTACTAATGTACTGCATGTTCTAGGATTATGTATGAACCTAATTTTAGTGTCCCAGTTGTAGGACAAGGGGTACGATGTACACTTTGTGCAAAAGAAAGTGTATGTCAAACACTCTAGCTGGAAGAAGGTGAGACAGATTGGAGCTAGAAGCAACAGGTTATACAAGTTACAAATTGATTCTCCAATGGCACTGATAGGCAAGAACAATAGCAGCGGGAAGGAGCTGAACGAACTATGGCACAGGAGGATGGGACATTTACACCATGGAGCACTTAGGATGCTTAGAGAAACTGTGACGGGTGTTCCAGTTCTCAGTACTGAGCACGACGACGTTTGTAGAGGCTGCGTACTTGGGAAGTACGCTAAGGCAACATTTCCCAGAAGTGATAACAGAGCAAAAGGTGTGTTGGGATTGATACACTCAAATATTTGTGGCCCTATGTCCACCAAAGCTATTAGTGGAAGTGAATATTTTGTCACATTTATTGATGACCATTCCAGGAAGACCTAGATCTATTTTCTAAAGACCAAGGATGAGGTCTTTGATCGATTCAGAGAGTTCAAGGCACTCGTAGAGAACACGACAGGGAAAAAGATCCAGGTGTTGCGTTCAGATAATGGTGGAGAATACATTGATAAAGACTTCACAAGTTTTTGTGCACAGGAGGGCATCAAAAGAGAATGGACAACTCCATACAACCCTCAATAGAATGGAGTAGTGGAGCGGAAGAACAAAACAATAGTTGGGGCTGCAAAGGCTATGTTATATGACCAGGATTTGCCTAGATTTCTATGGGCTGAGGCATGTAACACAACAGTGTACATTCAAAACAGAACACCTCATAGAGCATTGGGGAAGAAAATGCCAGAAGGAGTCTTCACAGGGAAGAAGCCTGAAATAAGTCATTTGAGGATCTTTGGGAGTGTGGCCTACTGTCACATCCCAGATGAAAAATGAAGTAAGTTAGATCAGACTGCAGAGAAGGGGTTTCTCGTAGGATATAGCGAAACCTCAAAGGCATACATGATCTACATTCCTAGTAGTAGGAAGATTGTAGTAAGGCGAGATGCAAAGTTCATGGAAGATAGAGCTTTTAGAAAATCTTGAGAGATGCTTGCAGGAGATTAGTCAGTAGAGGTTCCATTAGTCCAGCAACAGGGACAACAAGTTGGACAAGTAGGAGGACAGTCGCAGGGGTCAAGCACAGTGACCAGTACCAACATCTCCTCAGGAGTAGGAGATCCAGGAAGTTCTCAGCAGACGGAGCAGCAGGAACAGGAGGAGGAATTGACTGAACCTCCCACCACTAGTGGTAGAGCCAGTAGGGAAGTGCGTCAGACCTTGAGAGACGCAGAGGAGTTTGTCGGAGCTCCCAGGACAGACAAAAGACAACGCAGGCAACCTGACAAATATCAAGCCTTGGTAGCTCAGGTTGCAGAACCTTCCAGTTTTCAGGAAGCCGCTCAACATCAGGTGTGGGTGGATGCCATGGTAGAAGAATACAACTCTATCATGACAAATGATGTTTGGGAGGTAGTGCCTTATCCAGAAGACAAATCAGTTGTAGGTTCCAAATGTAAAAATTTCTCATTTCCCACCCCGGTTTTCAGTTTCACCTTATTTATCCAAAATAGTTAAATGCCCTTTCCCATATCCATACATTTAACAACTGAAAAATAAATTTTGCTGAAAACACAAATTCTGGAAATTTTACAGAATGCTGGAAAATGCAGAAATATAAAAATTAGCACATATAAACAGCCATTCAACACATTTAAACACAGAAATTTTTGGTCAAGGTAACCCTGGAAAAACCCCCTACAACTCTTGGGGAAAACCAGTTCGAGAGCTCCTTATTTCTGAAAAATGCTTTTTACAGTGAGAAATATTCAGCAAAAAATCAGCAAGTAAACTTTTACAACTTATCTCGTTTTCCGTGCCTCACAGCCAATTGGAAAAACTTGCAAACAGCAAAATCTGAACAGCAATAAACGCTGTACGTCCTCGATTTCTGTGCCAATTTTCAGCCTTAAATTCTGCTGTACGGCCTGCCTAGAAAATCGTGCAAGCTACCAGAAATTCTGCTGTACGATTTCCTCTATTTCTGTGCCGAAAACTGCTGTACGGCCTCCTTGAAAATCTGCTGTACGGTCTCCTTGAAAATCGTGCCAGAAAACTCAGATTTCTGCTCGATTTCTGTGCAAACTGCTGTACGGCTTCCTTGAAAATCGTGCCCAAAAATCTGCCTTTCACTGTATGCTAACTCAACTGTACGGACTTGCTGGAATGCTGCCTTGGAATGTGTGCCAAGCTGCTGCCTCCTTCTCCTCTCTGTCCAGAAATCTCCCTTGCTCTCTTGCTCTCCTTCTCCCAATCTGCTCATGAAAGAATGAATGACCTTTTCCTCCTTTAATCTAACCCTAAGTGACTTTTGGGTGATCCCTAAATCCAATGGCTGAAATAGATTGAGATCTAGGGCTGAGATTAAATGCTCATTTAAATCTCACTTTCTATTTTTTAATTCACCCCACTTTAATAAAGACCCACTTAGTCATTTATTTTCAAAGTCACTTTTCCTTTCTAATTTTACATTGACTTTATTAAAGTCACTTTAAAATTAGACTTTAGTAACTTTATCACTTAAAGTCACTTTTAAATTAGATTTGACTTTATAAAAATTATAAAGTCACTTTAGGAGAAAAATTAAATTCTTTTGGACACTTTTCCCTAGGCCAAAGATCAAAGCCTTAGGGAACCACCTGTCCTCCGGTACCAAATTTCAACACTCTCTCTTACCGAGGAAGGTGTTCCTCACCACATCCATCTTGTCTCTAAAGTAGACATGCTTGCCCCGTGGTAAGGCTTTGGTAAGAATATCTGCAACCTGCTCATCAGTGGGAATATACTCAAGCTTCACAGCGCCCTTCTGAACACAGTCTCTGATGAAATGATATTTGATCCCGATATGCTTTGAGCTGTCATGAAATACTGGATTCTCCGTGAGTTTAATGCAACTCTGATTATCACAGTAAATCACTGAAGGTCTCAACGGCTGACCAAATAAGCCAAACAACATCTTGCGAAGCCAGATGGCCTCACAACTAGCTAGACTGGCTGCCATATACTCTGCTTCCGCTGAACTCAATGCTACTGATTGCTGCTTTCGGCTGAACCATGAAACTACTGCCGAACCGAACCCAAAACAACACCCTGAAGTGCTCTTCCTATCAGAAGCACAACCTGCCCAATCAGAATCAGTATAACCTGCCAATCTCACTCCATCCCCCTGCCTGTAGTCCAGACCATAATCCACTGTCCCTTGCAAGTACCGCAAAATGTGTTTTGCAGCCACCCAGTGAACCTTCCTAGGCTCACACATAAACTGACTCATCGTGTTGACTGAAAAACAAATATCTGGTCTAGTGTTGACCAAATACATCAAGGAACCAATCAGCTGCCTGTACAATGTGGGATCCACCAACTCGGAATCCAAAGCATGAAGCTTCTTCCAGTTGGTGATCATCGGTGTCGACATGGGCTTACCATCCTCCATGTGGAATCTCCCAAGGATGTCCACAATATACTTCCCTTGCCCGAGGAAGAAATGCCCCTCCTCCTGCCACACCTGCAAACCCAAAAAGTAATTTATCAAGCCGATGTCCTTCATCTCAAACTCCGCCGCAAGATCTCTCTTGCAGTGCTCTATGAGTCACTCTGCACCTGTAATGACCAAGTCATCCACATACAGCACCAGAATGAGAGGCTCCTCACCAATCACAATAAAGTAAAGGTTCGGATCTGCCTCACTCTTTGTGAAACCCATCCCCTGCAAGTATGTATCTATCCTGGAGTACCAAGCTTTGGGAGCTTGCTTCAGGCCATAAAGGGCCTTCTTCAGTCTGTGCACATGGGACTCCTTTCCATGCACCTTAAAGCCCTGTGGCTGCTTAATGTACACCTCCTCTTGTATGAAGCCATTGAGAAATGCAGTCTTCACATCCATCTGGTGGATCTTCCAACCCATCTCTGCTGCTATCGATATAATGGAGCGGATCGAAGTATATCGAGCTACGGGAGCGAAGGTCTCCTCATAATCAACTCCCTCTACTTGGGAGAACCCTCTAGCCACAAACCTTGCTTTGAATTTCTCAATGCTGCCATCTACAACATGCTTTACCTTGTAAAGCCATCTGGAAGTAACCACGGATTTGCCCTCAGGCCTCGACACTACCTCCCAAACATCATTCTTCATGATAGAAGAATACTCTCCTGCATGGCCTCTCTCCAGACCTGCTGGCTAGCTGCCTCCTCATAGCTAGAAGGCTCAGAGTCAAGGACGCTGGTAACCATTGCCATATAGCTACAAAACCTCTCAGGTGGTCTACTCTCTCTGACCGACCTCTTAGGCTCAGCAACAGATGTGGCATCTCTCAAGGTGTCCTGAAGCCACTTGGGCTTCCTCTTCCCTGAGCGCACTTCTCCCATTGGAGAATGAAACTCCTCCTCCTCATCATCATCAAGAGCCTGAACTCCTGACTGTCTGTCTGTTGTCCTCCTGCCTGCACCTGAACCTGTAGAAGCTGAGGTACCGTGTGAACTGTCCATCAGTGGAATCCCTAGTGAACTGCTCTGTGAACTGCTCTGCATGCTGCCTGGAGCACCACCCCTCTGGCTCGACGAGCCACTGCTCACTGACGGACCTGACATCCTCATAGATGTACCTCCAGATCCTCCTGATCCCTGCCCACTGGATCCCTGCGACTGACTCAACTGCTGCTGAGGGTCTGGCTGATCCAGATACTCTAACTCCCATGACCTTCTAAAGGCCCTGTCCTCCTCGAACTTCACATCCCTCCTGGCAGCAGCTTTCCTCTGTGCAGGAATGTAAATCCGAAAGGCCTTTGAGGTCTCACTGTAGCCCACAAAGATACCTTTCTCTGCGGTGGGCTCTAGTTTGGTCCTCTTCTCCTTAGGTATGTAGGAGTATGTAATGCATCCAAAGATACGAAGATGACCAATATCAGGCTTTTTCCCAGAAAAAGCGTCCTTCGGAGTCATGTGCCCCAAGGAACGATGCGGACTCCTGTTCTGCAAATAAACAGCTGTGTTGCAGGCCTCTGCCCACAAGAACAATGGCAACCCCTGATCATGTAACATGGCTTTGGCAGCCCCTACGATGGATCTGTTCTTCCTCTTCGCAACCCCGTTCTGCTGGGGGTTGTAAGGAACAGTGAACTCCCTCCTAATGCCTGCCTCCGCACAATAGTCAACAAACTCTCCAAGGGTGTACTCTCCCCCATTGTCCGACCTCAGGGACTTGATCTTCCGACCTGTCTGTGTCTCCACAAGAGCTCTAAACTCCTGAAATCGCTTGAAGACCTCACTCTTGGTCTTCAAGAAATAAATTCAGGTCCTCCTGGAGTGATCATCAATGAATAAAACATAGTACTCATATCCACTCAAGGAAACATGAGACATCCGACCGCTCACATCAGAAGTATCCCAGTCGCTCTGCTGTCACTGCTAGGAAAAGGGTATTTGGCAAACTTGCCCATCGCACATCCTCTGCAAGTATCAAAGTGATCAATACTGAAATCTGGCACACTTGTAGTGATCTCCCGCAAGGTCCTCAAGGCTCCATGATACATATGTCCCATCCTGCGGTGCCAAATCTCACACAGCTCAGAACTGCTAGCTCTGCTGTCGGTACTACTGCTCATGCCAAAAGGGACTGGAATGCAAACTTGTACACCTTTGCATGGCGTACACCTATCACTCTAGCTAAATCAGCTGGAGTGCCCCTGGGATACATCAACACCTGTCCTCCCCTGAACAGTACCTCATATCCTCTGTCCTCCAAAGCGGAGATGGATATGAGGTTCTTCCTCATCCTTGGCACATAAAGAACATCTGTCACCTTCAAGGGAGGTTTAGACTCCCTCTCAAATGTTAGTGTCTCCACCCCGACTGCTCTAACAACTCTGTCATCACCGAGTACTACCTCTATATCAGTGCCACTCTCTGAAAGCTCTGAGAAGTACTCATGGACTCCTGTCATGTGACGTGAAGCCCCATTGTCCACATACCAGATACCCAAAGATGCTCCGCTAATCAAGGGAAAAGCATGCTCCCTCTGAACCTGTGTGGCAGGTGATCTTGCACTAGAGGACTTACACGCAGTGAACGCAAACTCCCGGTCAAAACGATTTGCAAAGTCCTCAACCTCTGCTGAAGCTGCCATGCTCTGGTTCTTCCCCTTCTTCTTCTTCTTCTCCGGACACACAACTGCATAGTGTCCCATCTTTTGACAATTCCAACACTTCACTTTGGAATAGTCCTTCTGTGTGTTATCCTGTTTACCTTTACCTTTGCCTTTGCCCCCACCATTGCTTGTGGAAGCCTGCTTCTTCCCTTTGCCTTTCTTGCCTCCTGCCAACAGTGCTACATCCTCATCCTGCTCAACTGGCTTGGCTGCCCCAAGCTGACCTTTCCTGATCTCTGTCTGAATGCAATCATCCCAAAACTTCTCCCATGTGGGAAGGGTCTCACGTGCACAAAACCCATCAGCAAAGTTCATCCATGAACGGGGGAGGCCATTCACTGCAATTCGCACCAACTCAGTGGGTGGAATGACCTCTCCAACTGCGGCCAACTCATCTCTGACATTAGTAATATTTGTGAGATATCCAGCTGCACTATCATTACCCATCTTAATAGTCTTCAGCTTCTCCTTCAGGACCATTTTCCGGTTCTCATTGGTACTCTGGTAGAGATTGGACAATGCTGTCCACATCTCATGGGCATTTCTCTTTCCTCTCACATGAGGAATGCAATGGTCTTTGACTCCATCTAGAATCAGTTTCTTACCCTTGTTGTTCTTTTTATTATACTCAGCCAACTGAGTAGCATCAGTAGGCACAACAACAGGGTTCTGTGTGGTATGCACCATGATGTTCCAAACTTCTGCCTCCTCAAAGCTACTCTGCATTCTCTCATTCCAAACACTGTAATTTGTATGCCCATCCAGCCTATCCTCCACCCTCAATCCCAATGACATCTTGCTGTCCTAAAACTGAAAAATAGCACTGCTGTAGTAAAGATAAAACTGCTGTTTGTGAAAAATCAGCTTGCTGGAATTTTCTGAGTAAAAAATCAGCAGGCTGTAATTTTCCTCCTTGCTGTCCCAAACTGCACTTCAACACTCAAGCTCTGATACCATGTAAAAATTTCTCATTTCCCACCCCGGTTTTCAGTTTCACCTTATTTCTCCAAAATAGTTAAATGCCCTTTCCCATATCCATACATTTAACAACTGAAAAATAAATTTTGTTGAAAACACAAATTCTGGAAATTTTACAGAATGCTGGAAAATGCAGAAATATAAAAATCAGCACATATAAACAGCCATTCAACACATTTAAACACAGTGATTTTTGGTCAAGGTGACCCTGGAAAACCCCCCTACAACTCTTGGGGAAAACCAGTTCGAGAGCTCCTTATTTCTGAAAAATTCTTTTTACAGTGAGAAATATTTAGCAAAAAATCAGCAAGTAAACTTTTACAACTTATCTCGTTTCCCGTGCCTCACAGCCAACTGGGAAAACTTGCAAACAACAAAATTTGAACAACAATAAATGCTGTACGTCCTCCTCGATTTCTGTGCCAATTTTCAGCCTTAAATTCTACTGTACGACCTGCCTAGAAAATCGTGCAAGCTACCAGAAATTCTGCTGTACGATTTCCTTGATTTCTGTGTCGAAAACTGCTGTACGGCCTCCTTGAAAATCTGTTGTACGGCCTCCTTGAAAATCGTGTCAGCGAACTCAAATTTCTGCTCCTCGACTTCTGTGCAAACTGCTGTACAGCCTCCTTGAAAATCGTGCCCAAAAATCTGCCTTTCACTGTATGCTAACTCAACTGTATGGACTAGCTGGAATGCTGCATTGGAATGTGTGCCAAGCTGCTGCCTCCTTCTCCTCCCTATCCAGAAATCTCCCTTGCTCTCTTGCTCTTCTTCTTCCAATCTGCTCATAAAAGAATGAATGACCTTTTCCTCTTTTTCCTCCTTTAATCTAACCCTAAGTGACTTTTGGGTGATCCCTAAATCCAATGGCTGAAATAGATTGAGATCTAGGGCTGAGATTAAATGGTCATTTAAATCTCACTTTCTATTTTTTAATTCACCCCACTTTAATAAAGACCCACTTAGTCATTTATTTCCAAAGTCACTTTTTCTTTCTAATTTTAAGTTGACTTTATTAAAGTCACTTTAAAATTAGACTTTAGTAACTTTATCACTTAAAATCACTTTTAAATTAGATTTGACTTTATAAAAATTATAAAGTCACTTTAGGAGAAAAATTAAATTCTTTTGGACACTTTTCCCTAGGCCAAAGATCAAAGCCTTAGGGAACCACTTGTCCTCCTGTACCAAATTTCAACACCAAATGGATCTACAAGATCAAGTACGTTGTATATGGCAGTGTGGAGAAGTACAAGGCTAGATTCGTGGCAAAGGGTATGCACAGAAGGAAGGAATAGACTATGAGGAGACCTTCTCCCCAGTTGCCAGACATACCTCTATCAGATCCGTCATATCCTTAACAGCACAAATGGGATGGGAAATTTACCAGATGGACATCAAGACAACATTCTTGAACGGGATGATAGAAGAAGAGGTATACATAGAGCAACCTGAAGGCTTCGAAACTCATGGGAGACACACTCATGTATGCAGATTGAAGAAATCCCTATATGGGCTCAAGCAAGCACCCAAGGCGTGGTATGGTCGGATTGCTAGTTACTTACAGCGGTTGGGATTCATCAAGGGTGATGTAGATCCCAATCTCTACTATTTGATGGTGGAGAATGAGCCTCTCATTCTGGTTTTATATGTAGATGATATGTCTTGGACAGGATAATTAAGGCTTATAAAGGACTGCAAAAAGAACCTTGCAGTAGAATTCGACATGAAGGATATGGGATTGATGCACTATTTTCTAAGATTGGAAGTATGGCAGAGGAATGGGGAGATCTTCCTTGGGCAAGGGAGATATGCTACAAAAATTCTGAAGAGATTCAGAATGCAAGACTGTAGACCCATGGCAACACCAATGATTACCAACTAGAAGAAGATAGATGCATCATGGGACAAGGAAGTCGACCCCACCTTGTACAGACAGCTAATTGGGTCACTCATGTATTTGGTCAACACTAGGCTAGACATTTGCTTCGTTGTCAATACCCTTAGCCAGTTCATGGTGGAACCAAAGAGGGTACATTGGGCAACAACTAGGCACATTCTCAGGTATGTGCGTGGAATAGTCAGGATTGGGTTGAAATATACTCGAGGAGATGATGTCAGGTTGAGTGGATTCACAGATGCAGATTGGGCAGGTAGTTCAGTGGACAAGAAAAGTACCTCCGGGTACTGCTTTAGCGTTGGATCAGGGATGATCTCTTGGTGCAACAGGAAGCAGAATTCAATAGCACTGATCTCAACAAAAGCATAATATATAGTGGCCATCACGGCTACGTGCGAAGCCATATGGCTTAGGAAATTGCTGGTGAGTTTGTTTAGGAAGAAAATGGGAGCGACCAATATTTACTGTGATAATCAGAGTTGCATAAAACTCTTTGAGAATCCAATATTTCATGATAGGTCGAAGCACATTGATGTCATTTCATCAGAGATTGTGTTCAACGTGGGGCAGTCCAGCTGCAGTATGTCCCCACAGGCGATCAGGTAGTAGACATACTCACAAAAGCTCTAGGGAGAGCTAAGTTCATCTAGTTCAGAGAACAGATGGGTATGGTGGAGAATCTGTTTCAATAGATTCTCAGCAGCAATAGTTGAGAGGGAGTTGCAATGCAAATGCAGTAGTTGACAATAGTTCAACAGGGTTAGCAACAGCTTAGATGCAACACATATCAGAGTTGCACAGTAGTTGGTGGGCAGCAACAACCAGACATCAACAACGTGACAGGAGATGATGCAGAGACAGGGTGTTGCTACAGGGGGTAGCAGCACTAGAACACTTTCCTTGCTAAGAGGGAGTGTTAGTTTTTGTAGCATCGAATGTGTTCTAGCCATGAAACTTTGTGGAGAGGCTATAATGAATGAGTTCTCCAAAACCCAGAAATCGTTTCTGGAAATTCCACCCAGAAGTGTCTCAATTAGATTATTAACCAATTTTTTTTAATTATTTCCTAAGTCTAAACTTAGGGAATATGGTTAATTAATCAGTGTTAATTGAAATGTGGTGAGAATCATCTAGAAACTCACACGGATTGACAGGGAATTAATCTGGGCCATTGATTATGTTTTAATCTTGGCCGTTGGTGCTCCAACATAAGATTATAAGAAGAAGTTGATGGATAGATGGAGAACACACCAGTGTAGATACTTAGTTGCCCAAGCAGATCGATTTTCTCAGTGGCTGAAGTTCAACAAGAGAAGATAGAGCCAGAGGGCGAGTTGCAGGGGAGAGAGAGAGGGCATCAACAGTAGCCCAAGGGTGCAGGATAAATTCTGGAAGGGCTAGTGTGAGAGAGGACATAGTTCATCAGGGCACTGCGCAAAGGATGACGTAGTGAGACCAGTGTGAGGGCAGGGGGTCCATCTAGGGTCAGAAAATCGTTGTGGAGAGTGAGAAATTTAATGCTAAATTTCTCTCAATGTTTCTTTCTCTATTTTTGCTGTCCGATATCTTGTACATGAATTACTGTTGAAGAATAATAAAGAAACCCTCATCTGCTGCACCGGTTTTCCCAAGTTGGGTTTTTTCTGGGGACGATTGTCCAAAAATAATTGTGTCAATGTGCTTATATGGGTGCTAGCATTTCTCTAAATTTCCTTGCATTTATTTTTCCACAGTATTTAATTTGTGAAGGCTGCAGTGTATTTATTTCGATATTTGCCGTAAGAAACTGCAAATAATTTGTTTACCTTATTTAACAAATAACAAAGATAATATCAGTTACTGCAGTAGGATTTCAGAGTTAGGAATTTTCACATTGAGAAGGGTATATATTGGAAGAGACTTCGACCTATTTGACATATTCATTCAAGCATTTGATCTCTGCACCAAGAAAAGAAGAAAGAGTAGTGAAAGACGAGGAAGAAGGAGAAAACCCAAGGAAGAAGAAGAAGATCTGAATTTTTGACTCGTTTGCTCACACGTGCGGAGGATCTAGGGTTTTTATGTGAATTGCAAGGCTGAGGATTGTAGATTAGAATTGCAGACCTGAAGTAGAGGGCCGAGACTTTGAGTTGAAGCAGAATTTGTGAAGTTTGACCATCTTTGACTTGGTAAATTTTGACTTGTTTGAGGAAGGCTTTTGGAGGGCCGACTTGACACTTGGAGAAGGTCTTGTTCTTTGGGTCTTGGAGGTCTCACTTTGATCTGATTCTATAAGAAGATGATTGTTCGAGTTTTTCCCAATTGTGGGGTTTTTCCCTGGCTTGGAGCCTATATTTTGTGTTCTTTGTGTTCTTGTGATCTTTATGCATTTTATGTTTTGATAATTGCTTGATGAAGAATAAATAATAAAGTAATAAGAGTCCAACAATTATCACAAGTAATTATCAAGTAAGGAGATCCTTCAATTACCCTGATTTTCCAACATGGTATCAGAGCTAAGGTTGGTAGAAGGAGGCCAGAAGATCACAGGTTGTTGGCATTATGAAAAGAAAGAAAGTCTACTACAAGAAGGATCTGAAGTCTGATACAAGTCTGACTGTGGGTTGATTCGAATTTCCTCTGAAGTCATATAAAAGTCTCTGTTCTTAAATTTTGGGAATAACAAGTAATTTGAGCATGTGATCCAAGGTGCTTCAGTATGATAAGAATTGATATGAGTATAAATAAACAGGGGTATGACTGATCCAAGTTTCTTGGCACATATGCGAAGGCTAGACAGGGGTACAAATCATCTCACAAGACATGATAATATGCGAACTATAGGAGAAACATAAGGTTTGTGGCAACTCCGAATTGAAGGTATAGACCTGAGATCTAAAGTCCTTTGAACAGTCCAATGTATAGACTCTATGTTCAGTCTAAAGTCCTCTGCAATCCGGTACGAAGATCTTGTAGTATCATCCAAAGTTTCTTATGGTAAATAGTTCAGTCTAAAGTCAGATCTGAAGATTCTGTGATGTAATATTTCGAATTTTGTTCTTGTGATGACAAACAAGGAGAAGTGACAAATTAAGGTTAATGCAAACATCCTCTTAAGGCATGATGCGAATTATGACTGTGATACAATGTTACTCACACTTTGATGCAAATTCAAAATGAGATCTAAATTGTTTTCTCTTAGCAAGACTATGCCAGTGATCTGTGGGTTACCTCCATTGAGAAATTAAGTAATGCGCATAATACGAATTATTTCTGAGGTTGAGATGTAGTCCATGTGGAGACCAAGCTTGAAGATTGAGATGGGCTGTTAAGGAGGCCGTAATCTGATCCATCCTAGTGCAACTTCTCAAGAAGACCACTAACTAAGGTGATCAATTCTCAAATAGCAAAGCTGGAGTAAAGGAAGGATCTCTGTTGTTGATCTAGCCAAGATTATGAAAGACTTGTCTAAATGTTGAGGCAACCTCTTAGTATTGGGCAACAAAGTCCTGTTGGAGAAGAGGCCTAAAAACTGTCCCAAATTTATCTCTGTTCTAAGCAATCATAATGGCAGAGATATCCCAACTGTAATAGAAGGACCAAAGGTCCTAGTTGAATGCTACAGGAGGGCTAAGAGGCAGTTATGATTGTGGATTGGAGACCTGTAAAACCTTGGGAAACAACAAAAGGTAAGAGGGTCTGTTGGCCATGAATGAGTGTTGCTATAAGTTGAGGCTAGGGTTACCACAGGTCTACAATATGACCGAAGTTTGAAAGAAAACCAAGGGATAAAAAGGATTTGTGGTAAGGCAACGAATAAGAGACAGATCTGGGCCTGGGCAGAAGGATATTTGGCCGAAGTCTAGTGGGCTGGTTTTGAGCAGAAGAAGGAAGATTACCCACAGTCAAGAAGGAATGAGACTTCTGTGTAATTCTAGGTTGAAAGAAGGGCCTGTTTTGGAGGTCGAGTTGCCTAGTAGGCCTTCCAAAACAAGGTCACATCTCTCTGTGGCAACTGCACAAGAAGAGGGTCCTTTGGTGAGGATTTTCTGTTGTGTTTTGTAGGTACAAGGAAGCCCTAGACAGGGCCGAATGGTGCAGACTCAGATCTGAGGTTGTTTAGAAGGCAGACTTGAAGAAGCTCTATGTACAGTGAGCGCAAGAGTTGGTTCACTTGTGTGGCCAGATTTGTGAAAACCCTAAGGACAATGAAGCAGTGGACATTCACTATCAAGTGGGTTGTGCTTGGAAGACCTTATGATAGTAATCTTGGAGCAACTAAGTCACTATTGAAAGGCAGTTTGATTGGTGCCCTAAGAACTATCAATTTGAAGCACCATAGGATAGTTAGAGGGTTGTGTATAGAAATCCTAAGGACAGTCATCTAAGAGGCAGTTAGAGGACTGACAAGAAGGTTTATTTGAAGACCCTGAGAGTTGGCTATTTTGGAAAGACAAGAATAACAACTAGAGGGAAAAATTGTTTGAGTCTTATGGAGCTGCGTTGATTGATAGAGACTGATTGGAAAGGTCAGCCAAGTTGTGTTCAAGGTTGACTGAACAATAGATTGGCTAACCTTGTACTGTGATAATCAGTCAGTTGAAGGAACTGTGTGATGGACTATCTTCAAGGCAGGAATAGTTTTGGACACAATACAAGATGCAGTATATGAAGACCTCAAGTGCAGGATCATAGATTGTTAGGAGGCAGAATTGGAGCCCTAGTTCAAGAAGTTGCAAGATGAGCAATAAGAGGGCTGGTTGAGGAAGCTACAAACAGGTAGCTAATGTAAGGGAAGTATGAGTACTTCTGACACAAGCTGAGGCTTGTTGATGCACTCTCCCTGTTTGAGAGGGAGTGAGCATGGATTTCTCCTCTTAGGTTGAGAGGGAGTGAGCATGGATTTCTCCTCTTAGGTTGAGAGGGAGTAAGGTTGGACACTGGTTCTCCTTGTGTCAGGTACTGTGACGGATTAGGATTGATATCCTAAGTCAAGTACATGGACATGGATAAGGAGAATGGTGGATTGGATAAGCATCTTGGACAAACATTCTTGAGTCATGTACTGTGATGGATTAGGATGGAGATCCTAAGTCAAGTACATGGACTTGGATAAAGAATGATTCAGTGGATAGAGATTTCCTTGAGAGAAATGGTTCGGTGGAGGACATACTCCGAGTATCCTAGGTGGAGTATGTACCTCAGAGAGGCGGTATGGTGTCCCATGGAATGCCTCCCAGTATTGTGCTTTGAACTTGTGGAGAGATAGAGTGTACTTGTCAAGGCGTTGGTAATGTGATAAAGCTGGCTATGATTATACTATCATCATTGATGCTTATCAATCCGTTTCCCTTCTTATGTGAATATTTCAACTTGAGATAGCCCTATTGAGTCATTATGAATACCTCCCTAGTTAAGAGGGAGTGTTGGAAAAATAACTAGGTTTGGTCTTCATAATTATCTTCGTACTTGTATCAAAAGCAAAAAGAAGAAAAATAATATTATTTTTCAAGCATGGGTTTCATGCTCAAATTGTTTTGTTATCTAGGTCAAGAATGTTCTTCATGCTCCTAGGGTTTAATGAGTCAAAAGAGTCTTTGTCATATGTAAAAGACCCATTTGGGCATTTTGTAACTAAGAAAGAAAAAATTATTTTTATACTAGGAAGTTAATTTTGATTTGTTATCTAGCTCAAGAATGTTCTTCATGCTCCTAGGGTTTAATGAGTCAAAAGAGTCTTTGTCATATGTAAAAGACCCATTTGGGCATCTTGTAACTAAGAAAGAAAAAATAATTTTTTATACTAGAAAGTTAATTTTGTTTCACAAGACCAAGTTGGCCTGGTTAGAGAAAGTCAACCTAGGAGAGGCCTATTCGACCCCTTGAGAAGGGTATATATTGGAAGAGACTTCGACCTATTTGACATATTTGAAAGATAAGGAAGAAGGAGAAAACGCAAGGAAGAAGAGGATCCAAATTTTTGACTGGGTTGCTCACACGTGCGAAGGATCTAGGATTTTTGTGCGAGTTGTAGGGCTGAGGATTGCAGGTCCGAATTGCAAACATGAAGTAGAGGGCCGAGACCTTGAGTTGAAGCAGAATTTGTGGAGTTTGACCATCCTTTGACTTGTTTGAGGAAGCTTTTTGGAGGGTTGACTAGGAGAGGCCTATTCGACCCCTTGAGAAGGGTATATATTGGAAGAGACTTCGACCTATTTGACATATTTGAAAGATAAGGAAGAAGGAGAAAATGCAAGGAAGAAGAAGAGGATCCAAATTTTTGACTGGGTTGCTCACACGTGCGAAGGATTTAGGATTTTTGTGCGAGTTGTAGGGTTGAGGATTGCAAGTTCGAATTGCAAACCTGAAGTAAAGGGCCGAGACCTTGAGTTGAAGCAAAATTTTTGGAGTTTTACCATCCTTTGACTTGTTTGAGGAAGCTATTTGGAGGGTTGACCTTGGTGCTTGGAGAAGGTCTTGGTATTTGGGCCTTGGAGGTCTCACTTTGATCTGATTCTATAATAAGAGGATTGTTTGGGTTTTCCCCAATTGTGGGGTTTTGCCCTGGCTTGGTGCCTATATCTTGTGTTCTTTGTGTTCTTGTGATATTTGTGCATTTTATGTTTCAGTAATTGCTTGATGAAGAATAAATAATAAAGTAATGAGAGGCCAACAAATATCACAGGTAATTATCAAGTAAGGAGAATCTTCAATCACTACGATTTTCCAATAGTTTCCACATGTGAAGAGGCATTACCTTTGGGCAAGCTGACATGAACTCTAGGAGGGCCGACTTGGCAACATGGAGGAATAAATGATGCTTACAAAATTCAAAATTTTCTTTCTTTTATAGGGTCACAAAGAACATGCCTTTTTGACTTTTCTTTTGACCAAAATAAAGCATGAAGAACATGCTTGATAACAAAAATAAAAATAATAATTTTCCTTTTTTTTGTTTTTACAAGAAATACATATTAATATAAATACAATAATTATGAAGACCGAACCTAGTTACAATTTCAACACTCCCTCTTAACTAGCGAGGTATTCATAATGACTTATCAAGATACTCTCAAGTTGAGAACTTCTATAGGAAAGGATCCAGATTGATAAGCATTAAAAATGATTTGCATCATCATAGCCAACATTGACAAAATAGCAAGGCCTTGACTAACAAGCTCCATCTCTCCACTAGATCAGAGCATAATGTTGGGAGGCATAAATTTGGTCACCACCACCTCTCAGGCACATGCCCCATCCGGATGTTCACTAGGTATGTCCTCACAGGACTATTTCCTATTTCATTGTCACAATATTTGACACCAAGAAATATCGGTCCTTGGGACTATTCTTATCTTGGATCAATGTACTTGACTTACAGTGGTTAGTCATGGTCAAAGAACAAATCCTCAAAGAATATCGTCCCAGATGCTTATCCAATCCACCATTCTCCTTACCAGTGCCTTTACTAGGCTTACCACTGTTAGCCTTGGCCATAGTACATGACACATGGAGAATATGGTGTCCACCCTCACTCCCTCTCAAACAGGGAGAAATAACCACAAGACTAAGCTTGTCTCATCAATGCATCGACTACTTGTTCTTCTGTGGAGATCTTGTTATAGTTTCTCATCATCTATCTGCATCATACTCTTGAATCATAAAGCACTTCGACCTTTCTAGTTTTCTGACAATCTTCACGCAACTTTGAATCCAACATGTCATCAAGTAGTTCATTAGGATATTTTATGGAGCCAAACTTCTTCTCAACTGATTGTACCGTCTGCCACATCTATTGTCATAGAATTCAGCTTCACGCTTTTCCAAGAAATCATATCAACTCCTAATCATCAGTGGTGTCTCTATCAACATTAGTACTGTTAATCCAAACAATGCGTTCCCGAATTGAATCGATCAAATGTCGGTACAATAATATTAAAACTCTTCAATTTCTTGCTAAAGGGTATTGCTCTATATTTGTCGTCTTCTCTTTTGATCACAAGCTTTTCTGAGTTTTCCGCCAAACTTCAAGTATCATTGTATCCAACCAAGATCTTTTAGCTCCTTCTTTCCCGCCGAGGTAAGTGAACTTCTTCCCTTTTATGCTGCCATCTAATCGACTTCTTTGATGCATACTTCAAATTGCTCCCTCCTTCTTAATCTTCATGCTTTGCCACGTTCTTCCAATTCTTCCATCTGCTAGTCAAGCTTAGATAGATTTTGTTTTGCCCGGCAACCTTTATTAGAAGACTGTGAAAGAACAAAAAAGACGAAGTACAAAGATAATAGAAATAATGGTAATCAAGGAGATGTAGAGTACTTATCTTTTGAAGAAGGTCAACTCCCTCTTAATCTTGGACCTATTCACCAATCTTGTTCCCACATCAATATGATATCATTCTCGTCATTCAAGAGCTAGGCTTTCTTTTTACAAGGAAAATGATTAGTTAGAGTTTTTGTTCCTAGGGTTTTCTAACTCAAACCTTGGCTAGGGTTCACAAACCCTAGATTCTCCAAAGCTTTCAAGACCTGCTATTCAAAAATTGCAAGATCTACAAACATACTAGAGAGTTAGTTGCAAAACCCTAGTGATACTATAGACATGCCATCTATATATGATTTCGTTTCTTGATTATAAATACCTAGTCCTCATATACAAGAAGAGACTTCAAATCGTAGTATTCAAAACTGAAATCAGTGACTGGACCGGTCCACCTATCAAACCAGGTTTCAAATCGGAACTCGTCAAATCGGGACTGGTTAGATCTTAATGAACCAGTGTTTAAAAAATACATGAGATAATTATTTTTTAATGAAAAAAACTATTTTGAACATTTAAAACCATGATTCCAAACCAATAGAGACAAAATATGCAAAGTTTGCTCATCTATATACCATGTAAAGGTGAATATATCAAAATGACACCGATTGCAATACATATCAACAATAAAATACATAATCATTGAGGCTCTAAATGGCCTCTAGCGTCCAAAAACAATGCTACAAGCTATGGGGTCACTGGCCTACTACAAGTCCACATATCAATGATCAACATAATCACTCCTCATCATGATCAAACTCGTCACCACTATAGATCCACAAGCACACACTGTAGATTTATTACTAAAGTGTCAACTCGATTCTTCACCAAGCAACAATTGCTCTCATAAATTCTGTCTCAGGCTTGTCTACAAGAAGTCAATGAAAGGTTCCTCTAAGAAGCTCACATACTGTAGAGCCACAGTCTTATAAGAATTTCGTATACCATAATTTCAGAGAGGCTCAGATAAATGTTGCCATTGTAAGTTCATATGCAATAGTGAGTTGTCACAATGATCTCTTGTCACACCAATTACCATAGACCATTGTATTCTAGCTCAGAGTGCAGACTTCAATTCATAAAGTATCACTGTCTCGGGCTTCCAGTATGGTTGTGGACCTCTGTTCACAACATATCACCACAATCTAAATTTCCTAGAACAGATGCAGACCTTTTGTAAGCAATTAGGATTTCTTGTATGTATAAGATATATGATTCGTCCTTCAGAAATTTGTACCAAGCCACATGAATTTCGTATCAACATGTGCCTCTGTTCACATATATAAAAAAAAAACTTCAGGGTTCTCTTTTCTAGCCCTTAACGATTTTGGTGCTTCC
This sequence comes from Pinus tabuliformis, assembly GCA_031772625.1. NCBI lineage: Eukaryota > Viridiplantae > Streptophyta > Pinopsida > Pinales > Pinaceae > Pinus > Pinus tabuliformis. Next base: position 180,654,686 of record CM062816.1, on the reverse strand, counting down.
CTTGATGAGCTTCACTGACTTACAGGCCTGGAACAAACCTTCTAACCTTCCTTAGAAGATTGCTCTTTGATCTTACTCGCTCTGAAACCATGTTGAAATTCTGATAGAAGATAGAATTTCTTATCATGGTAATTACTTGTGATTATATATGTATGTATTTTCCAATTAGTTTTTACTTCATTCATTAAATCATCAAGCAATTACGCAAATACAATGCACAAAAGGACGAGAGACATAATGTTAAAATTGGAAACTAGGCCAAACTCCATATGGGTCACCTTATTTATGGTAGCTGATATTTTTCTTGGATTCCTCTCTCCGAGAGGTGTAGGATTGATCTAAAGATCATTTGATTCCGACATGTATATATAGATTTATAAATTTATTTGTATTATTGACAAATTGTCAAGGTTGGCCAGCAAGCAAAACATGCATTTCCACCCCCAACGCAACCTCAACGTTGCATATAAAAGGAGGATACCTAAACTCATTATTCCATCATCTCATCTTCACTCATCTATCTCTCCTCACTTGATTGGGTATGCAGATTGGGGCAACATCTCTCACACGTGCGAAGGAAGGAGACAAATTTTTGTTTAGGGTTGTGTTGACCAGGTTTGACCGAAGTTGTAGGGAGACTATTTTGGACAACATTGACCTCTCCTTGACTATGGATTGGGTGAGATTGCTTCTACTTGGCAGGCCGCAGATTTGGGCATGCAAATTGAGGTGATATGACCTCTAGTTTGACCAGCGTTGACTGCCCTAGTTGCTGGCTACTTTTGTTGACCAACATTTGATTGATTTTTTAGATTGTTTTGGGCTGTTTCATTCTGCTGTTGGAGGCCGAGTTGACTGAGCTTTGACCGAGTTGATTTGGAGGTCAAATCTGACCTGTTTGACCAGCGTTGACTTTGTTGGTTAGGGTTTGCTGTTGCTGTCATAAAATATCAGATTTGTATATTTGTACTATCTCTCTCTCTGCTGAACTATTGAAGAATATAAGAAGAATTGATCAAGGGTTCCCCACATTGGGGTTTGTCCTTGGCTGGTGCCACATCTTATGTCCTCTTGTCTTGGCTTGTCTTCTCCTGTTTATGTTTATGTTCTATATGCATTTTACTATCACGCTGATGTGATTGCTAAACTGGATATTGATATTGGGCTAATTAAGAAATTGAAGTAAATTGCTCTTAAGCATAGAACATACCAAAAATTAACATGGTATCAGAGTTGAGGTGAAGACAAAGCCCAAGCAAGAGTGAAAGAGCAATCACCGAAGACAGTTGGACAAGGTCAAAGGCTCAATGGGTTCCTCATCCCACTTCCTCGCTAAAGACAAGCTCCGTGAAAAGTCTAACTATCATGGATGGAAGATGTCTCTTGATCTGAGATTGGAAGAACAAGAAGTGTTGGACTATGTGGGGTAAAATCCCTAAGCCTCCTTCAAATGCCCCAGCTGCTACAAAGAAAAAGTACAAGAAGGATGAAGTCAAAGCGAAGAAGATTATCAGAGATTCCATTGACAAGTGTCTGGTGGCCTTCATCTCTGATCTAAACACCTCCAAGGAAATCTGTGATAGGTTGGTCAGCATGTTCAAGGTTAGTGATGCAAATCAAATTTTATTTCTCAAAAATAAATTGAAGGACATTAAGAAGGGCAAGGACGAGGATATTCAATCCTACTTCTTAAGGATCATTGAGATCAAGAATGATGTACTTTTGATTAGAGAGGTCATTCCTGATAAGGAACTTACTATCACTACCCTTATAGGATTCCCACCCGAGTGGTATATATTTAGAACCACTATTCTCAATAATGATCGAATTCTGGGATTTGAAGAATTGATGTCGAAATGCATTCAAGAAGAGACAAGAATGGTGGAGCAAGAAATGCCTTCAAATAGAGGCAACCCCACTGCTTTCTTCGCTCATGCCAAAAGGAGAAATAATGCAGGGTCTAAAGGTCATTTCAATGGAAGGCTTGGATCTAAGGGTGGAAGGAAGGGAAGGTGCTTTGTTTGCAATAAGTTTGGCCACTATGCAAGAGAGTGTCCAAATAGAAGGGACACAACGCATGATGATGATCACAATCACTCCAGGGGAAACTTCAACAACATCAATCAAAGGAATGGTAGGTTCAATGGCAAAGGAAAAAGGAATGCGGGACGTCAAGGAAATGGTCAACCCTCCAAGAAAGCAAGGAACTCTAGGTATGAAGAATCAAATGTTGTGAACAATAAGCAAAAAGAATATTATCTTATATTGGCCCTCTCCACTACCTCTCCTCCGGACTCTTTGGGGAATTGACTAATTGATAGTCGTGCTTCAAGGCACTTCACCAGGTACAAGGAAGCTATCTCTAATCTGAGAGAGAAGGAGACAAACTTGGAGATTATTCTTGGAGACGATGCCACCTATCTCGTGAAGGGAGTAGGGAATGTTACCCTTCAATTGAATCAGGGTAACACGATACTTGGTGTCTATTTCGGCAATGGAAGACAAAGTATACCAGGTGGCATTCATCGATGGAAAGGTACATTTTTGGAAAAGGAATTTTAAAGATGCTTTTACTCTTGGGTTCTAGGTGGACACTTTGTATCAAGTTGGAGGAATTCCATTGGGAGCCATGTCTTGCGACACATCTCTACAATCTGAACTATGGTACCAGAGGTTTGCCCATCTTCATTATAAGGCTTTTTTCGATGTGAGACAGATGGTGACAGGTATGCCCAGGGTCAAAGTAGAGCATGAAGGTATATGTTCGGGATGTGCGGAAGGAAAACTTACAAGGGGACCATTCCCCTCAAGCTAAGTAGCAGGAAACGCTGGGCAGGGGTCCGTTTCCGTACGGAAACGAAACGGAAACGGGTTTCCCCGTACCGTACGGCGTGGAAACGAGTTTCCGTCCGTACGGGCGCATTTCCCGAGATGGAAACGCGCCCGTACGGACGGAAACTCGTTTCCACGCCGTACGGGCCCCGTTTCCTGTAAAAAAGCACTTGTTTTTTAAAAAAAAAATTTCCTAATTAGTTTAGGGTTTAGCTTAGGGTTTCTAATCACTTCTAGAAAGCGTTTCTAAAGTTATAAAAGAGCTGTGCCTCTCATTCTCTCATCACACTATTCAGCAAGGAGTTTCTCTTGGAGATTGGCAGTTGTTTCAGTAACTGGTGTTTTGAGCATTGAGCAAAGTAGATTTCAGCAGCGGGAGAAAGAGATTTCAGCAGCAAGAGAAGGAGATTTCAGCAAGAGATTTCTGTAGCAGCAGATTTGGCTCAGCTACAGCCATATTTATCTTCTCTTTTCTGGCATTTCCGGGTAGTTTCAACCACAGAAAATTAATTTGGGTAAGCCACATTCATTTTGTTAGTTTTTTCTTACTATTTCTTCAAATTTTCTAGGGTTTATGCAGCTAAATTGCTGAAAAACGTTTTTTATTTATAGATTTGTTTTTTAAATTTATTTTTGCAGCAGATTTGGCTCAGCTACAGCCATATTTCTCCTCTTTTCTGGCATTTTAGGGTAGATTCAGCCACAGATAATTCATTTGGGTAAGCCACATTTATTTCTTAGTTTTTTCCTTACTATTTCTTTAATTTTTCTAGGGTTTATACAGCCAAAAATATGAAAAACGTTTTTATAAATTTATTATTTACAGATTTGTTTTTTTGATTTATTTTTGCAGCAATGGCTTCCAGCCAAAGTGCAGCTGCAACTTCAAACCCTAGGGCCAACCCAAGGGCTGAATATTATCCTCTTTGGAGGCATGTGGTGAAGCTTCAAAAATGTGGAGGTGGTGGCTCATGGGAATGGCGATGCACTCTTTGCAATATTACGTACAAGGGCTCCTACCCAAGAGTGAAGGCGCATCTGTTGCATGGAGGAGGACAGGGGATTGTGGGTTGCACAAAAACAGCAGATCCGTTGGTAAGGAGGGCATATCAAAGAGAGCAAGATGAGGCGGATGGTACTAAGAGGAGGCATGATGAGCATACTCAGGCTACATCTAACGTTGAGCCAAGGATTGTAGTTGAAGCAAGAAAGAGGAGAGGTGGTCTGGGTCACAGTCAAGAACATGAACAAGCAGCACCCAAACATACCAGAGGCTCAGGGGCATCCCAATCAGTTCAGGATAGCAGAATTGCTAGATTGGTGAATGTGCAAGCAAGAGAAGAAGCTGATTCCAGAGTTGCCAGGTGCATTTATGCATGTGGTATCCCATTCAATGTTGTTCGCTCTCCTTACTGGCAAGATATGTTGAGGGCAGTTAACAAAGCTCCTCAAGGGTACAAGGGGCCCAACTATGAGAAAGTCAGAACCCAGCTTCTCAAAAATGAGAAGGAACTTGTGGAGGACGTTTTAGCTCCAATTCGTTCTTCCTGGAGTAGCTCTGGGGTTACCATAGTCTCAGATGGTTGGACAGATATGAGGCGCAGACCATTGATAAATATCATTGCCACTTCCCCCAAAGGAGCAATGTTTATCAAGGCAGAAGACTGCTCAGGAGAGGTGAAAGATGCACAGTTCATTGCTGATATTATTATAAAAGCTATTGAACAAATAGGGGCTAACAGGGTGGTGCAAGTTATCACGGATAATGCACCAGTTTGCAAAGCTGCAGGTTTGATTATTGAGGGGAGGTATGACAACATATTTTGGACACCATGCATTGTCCATAATCTGAATCTGATCTTAGAGGAGATCGACAACAAAGTTTCCTGGATAAAGGAAGTCACAGGGATGCAAGGGAGATTATCAAATTCATCACCAACCACCACCAGTCTCAGGCCATATTTCGAGAGTACTCCAAATTGGAGTTGTTAAAAGTTGCTGAGACAAGATATGCCTCAAACTTCGTGATGTTGCGCCGCCTTGTTGAGGTTAAGCATGCATTAGTTTCTATGGTGGTGAGTCAACTGTGGATTGAGTGGAGACAAGCAGATTCAGAGCGGGGATCTATGGTGCGTAGATTGTGCCTTGATGAGGATTGGTGGAGCAAGGTAGATTTCTTGCTAAAGTTCACAACCCCTGCATTTGAGCTTCTCCGGAGTGCTGACACTGACCAACCTTTCTTGGGAGAGGTATATGATGGCATGGATTCCATGGTTGAGAAAACTATGGAAATCATTTCGCAGGAGTCTCCACAACTTCTGTTTGTTGATGATCATTTTGCTGGTTTGATCAAGAAAATCATTGTTGACCGGTGGAACAATTTCAATACACCATTGCACACTTTAGCACATGCTTTGAACCCCAAATTTTATGATGAGGAGCTTATTGCTAAAAGCAATGGGAAGAGGAAGGCACCCCATAAGGATAGAGAGGTGGCTACTGGGGTGAAAAAAGCACTAATGAGAATGTTTCCTTCTCACCTACATAGGGAGGTAAAGGAGGAATTTGCCAGTTTTGCTGCAGGAATAGATGATTATGCAGATATATCAGCTTTGGAGGAGAGAAGCACCATGAATCCAGTTAGGTGGTGGATTTGTCATGGAGCAAATGGTGTACATTTGCAAAGCCTTGCCATTCGTATTCTTTCACAAGTGGCAAGCTCTTCATCAGCAGAAAGGAATTGGAGCACTTATGGTTTTATTCATTCTGTGAAGCGCAATAGGTTGGGCTCACAGAAAGCAGAGGATCTTGTTTATGTGCACTCCAACCTTCGCCTTGCATCTCGTAGGGGTCCAGAATACAACAGTGGTCCTTCTAAAGAATGGGATGTGGATGCAGAAAATCCTGATTTGGATCTCTCTCTTGCTGCCCTGAATATTGAGGAGGATTCTGGAAGTGGAATTGGTGCATCAACTTCTTCAGCACCACCATCCACTGTTGAGCATTCTGCTGCTTCTATTTTTGATGAGGATTGTTATGATGAGGATTAGTCTTTTGTGACTTGTCTCTATAGTTCTTGCAGCCTTATAGTCTTTATTGTACTTGCAGCCTCATATACTAATATAAATAAAGGCTGATTTTGGATTTTCCAGTTCCTATATTTTTATTTTCATTATGTGATGACTCATGAGTAAATGTGATCATTGTGATGTAAATTTAATCTTAATGTTAAAATGTTTAAGTAAATGTATCATTAATGCTTTATGATTGCAGTCTTGCACATATATATATTAATAATTTTTAAATGTATATATATATATATATATATATATATATTATTATATATATTCGCGTTTCCCCGTTTCCAAAATTCGGGGAGGTCGCGTTTCGTTTCGCTTCCGCGTTTCGTGTCGCTTCCCCGTTTCCCCGTTTCGTGCAACTTAGCCCTCAAGTAATAGCAAGACCACTGATATATTGCAGTTGATCCACTCCGACATATCTAGTATGATGCCCGTAAACTCATTGGGAGGATACTTATATTATCTCACTTTTACGGATGACTATTCTCGCAAGACTTGGATCTACTTCTTGAAAAGGAAGGATGAAGTGTTCACCTCGTTCCATCACTTCAAAGCCATGATTGAAAATCAATCCGAGAAGAGAATCAAGATATTGAGCACTGATAATGGGACTGAGTACGAATCAAATGAATTCCATGACTATTATAGAGAAGTTGGCATTAAGAGGGATACCACAACACCATACACTCCCAAGCAGAATGGTGTGGCTGAAAGGAAGAATCGTACTATTATGGAAGTTGTTCGTGCCATGCTTCATGATCAAAGGCTTTTGAAGTTTCTATGGGCCGAAGCTGCGAATACCGCCGTATATGTTCAAAACCGATGCCCTCATCAAGCATTGGACTCCAAGACTCCCGAAGAAATGTTCACTGGTAAGAAACCTGATGTCTCTCATTTTAGAATTTTTGGAAGTCCCGTATACTTTCATGTGCCGAAAGAGAAAAGAAGCAAATTGGGTGCATCTGGAAAGAAAGGAATCTTTGTGGGCTATAGCGAAAATTCTAAGGGCTATAGAATTTATGTGGCTGGTCAAAGGGAAGTTGAGATAAGTCATGATGTCACCTTTGACGAAGATATGGCTCTTAGCAAGATCAACAACCTTCCTATCCCAAGGAAGGACAAAGAAGCAGACACTGGAAGACAGGGTGAAAAAGAGGACGAGACGATGCCAAATGTTGATGAACCTATGGATCCTATTGATCCTCCTCCCCAAGAGCCCTCCTCCTCCAAGAGGAGACCCTCATGGCTTAGGGAGACTCTTGAAGATGCTGAGAGACATATTGCACCGAGGGGGACTTTCCGTGAGAGCAAGAAGCCGAACAGGTATCAAGGATACTTGACCGCCATGAGCACTATCATTCAAAATGAACCTTCATCATTTGAAGAAGCCGTGAAGCAACAAGTTTGGAAGGATGCTATGAATGAAGAGTACGAGTCTATTATGAAGAATGATGTCTGGGATGTGGTCCCTAGACCCCAGGACAAATCGGTTGTCACCTCTAAGTGGCTCTACAAAATCAAGCATGGAGCTGATGGAAGTGTTGAAAAGTTCAAGGCTCGCTTTGTTGCTCGAGGCTTCTCTCAAAAGGAAGGTGTAGATTACGATGAGATATTTGCACTTGTTGCCTGATACACCACCATCCGCTCGATCATAGCCCTTGTTGCCTCGCAAGGATGGAACCTACATCAGATGGATGTCAAGACTGCTTTCTTGCATGGTTCGATCAAAGAGGAAGTCTATGTGGAACAACCCAAGGGGTTTGAGGTTCATGACTGAGAATCTCATGTATGCAGGTTGAAGAAGGCTCTCTATGGCTTGAAGCAAGCACCCCGAGCTTGGTATGAGAGGATTGATAGCTATCTGATGAAGCTAAGATTCACTAGGAGTGAAGCCGATCCAAACCTTTACTTTAAGGTTGAAGATGATAAACCTCTCATACTGGTACTTTATGTGGATGACCTCTTTCTGACAAGTGCAGACCCTCTCATTCACAAATGTAAGAGGGAGTTGGCTTCTGAATTTGAGATGAAGGACCTAGGACTGATGCACTACTTCCTAGGGTTGGAGGTCTGGCAAAAGCCAGGAGAAATTTTCCTATCTCAAGGAAAATATGTTGTGAAGATATTGGAAAGATTTGGGATGGTGGACTGCAAACCTGTGACTACCCCAATGGAACTTAACTTCAAGAAGTTATGTGGTAGTGTTGCCGAACCTATATTGGGAAATTCTTCTGAGTATCGTCAACTCATAGGAGCACTGATGTTCTTGGTGAACTCCCATCCGGATATATGTTTTGTAGTTAATACGTTGAGCCAATATATGGTTGAGCCTCATCACACACATTGGATTGGTGCCAAGAATCTTCTGAGATATCTTTGGGGCACAATCACTCATGGACTGAGATACACTGCTGGAGATGTGAGGCTGCATGGTTATTCTGATGCTGATTGGGCCAACAGTATGGTGGATCGCAAGAGCACTTCTGGGTGTTGTTTCTCTTTGGGTTCTGCTTCGATATCCTGGATGAGCAGGAAGAAGAAGTCGATTGCTTTGAGCACCACTGAGGCCGAATAAATAGCTGCGAGTATGGCCTCCAGTGAAGCTGCTTGGTTGAGGAAGCTCTTCAGTGAACTGTTTGGACATGTGCTGGATACCACCGTGATCCTTTGCGATAACCAGAGTGGGATCCGATTATTAGAGAATCCCGTATTTCATGATCGCTCCAAGCACATCGATATCAGGTACCACTTTATCTAGGATATGGTATAACGAGGAGCAATAAGGCTCCATCACATTGGGACTGATGAGCAGGTCGCTGACATTCTGACAAAGCCCCTGGGAAAGGTCAAATTTTTGACTTTTCGAGAATGACTAGGAGTCGTGGAGAGACCCTCTTATGAGGGTCCTGTATGATATGGACATTGAGCTCTGGGAGCTTCGGGGGGCTTGGGGTACTTCTTGGAGCGATGAGCAACCATAGGGTGAGTGGTTCAGCCTTCCCCTAGTGGTTTGTTGTGTACAGGGTGAGTGGTTTAGCCTTCCCCTGTGATACCCCGTGGTGACATGTAGGCAAGATGAGTGGTTCATCCTTCTCCTGTTGAGACATCCTACCCATGCAGTCTGGGACTTATGGGAAGTACCTCTCATTCGGCCAATGAGTAGGGAAATGAGGATAGGGACCATAGTACTAGTGTACTACCATACTCCTTATGCTAGGATGATATTGATCTGGGATCAATTGGAACTGACTTTGGGTCAGTAAGAGTGGTATGAGACACTCTTATATCTGGGACTGACTTCGGGTCAGTAGAGAATGGTATGATACATTCTCGATCACTTCTTCTTCTTCATAGTTTAGCAGAGCAGTGCATTGATGGCAGAGATAGCATCGACTGGCTGATGGATTAGCAGATGGAGTTCTCCCTAGTTGAGAGGGAGTGTTAAAATTGGCAACTAGGGCCAAACTCCATATGGGTCACCTTAATTATGGCAGTTGATATTTTCCTTGGATTCCTCTCTCTGAGAGGTGTAGGATTGATCTAAAGATCATTTGATTTCGACATGTATATATGGAGATATGAATTTATTTGTATTATTGACAAATTATCAAGGTCGGCCAACAAGCAAAACAGGCATTTTCACCCCCAGCTCAACTTCAACGTTGCATATAAAAGGAGGAGACCTAAACTCATTATTCCATCATCTCATCTTCACTCATCTATCTCTCCTCACTTGATTGGGTACACAGATTGGGGTAGCATCTCTCACACGTGCTAAGGAAGGAGACAAATTTTTGTTTAGGGCTGCGTTGACTAGGTTTGACCGAAGCTGCAGGGAGACTATTTTGGACAACGTTGACCAGCGTTGACCTCTCCTTGACTGCGGATTGGGTGAGGCTGCTTCTCCTTGGCAGGGCACAGATTTGGGCATGCAAATTGAGGTGATCTGACCTCTGGTTTGACTAGCGTTGACTACCCTAGTTGCTCGCTGTAGGTTGACTTTTGTTGACCACCGTTTGACTGATTTTTCGAACTGTTTTGCGCTATTTCGTCCTGCTATTGGAGGCCGAGTTGTTTGAGATTTGACCGAGTTGATTTTGAGGTCAAATCTTACCTGTTTGACCAATGTTGACTTTGTTGGTTAGGGTTTGTTGTTGCTGTCATAAAATATCAGATTTGTATATTTGTACTATCTCTCTCTTTCTGCTGAACTATTAAAGAATATAAGAATTGATCAAGGGTTTCCCCACGTTGGGGTTTGTCCCTCGCTGGTGCCACATCTTGTGTCCTCTTGTCTTGGCTTCTTTTCTACTGTTTATGTGTATGTTCTATTTGCATTTTACTATCATGCTGATGTGATTGCTTAACTGGATATTGATATTGGGCTACTTAAGAAATTGAAGTAAATTTCTCTTAAGCATAGAACATACCAAAAATTAACACACAAGAAATTAGGCTCCAAGCCAGGGCAAAATGCCACAAGGGAGAACACCCAACAATCCTTTCTTTACAACTTCTTCATCAACAAGAGAAATCCAAGTCAAAACAAACCAGTGATCCAAGTGCCAAGTCAACCCTTGACCAAGCAACAATTCGCATGAAGTCTGCAATAGATCTGTCCACTAGATGCCATGATTCTGTCCACTAAAGAGTCCACAAAACTGTCCATACAATGCCAAATATTTATTCACAACAAAAGCTTGAATTTCATCCTTTATTTTGGCCTAATGACCACATAGATGATGCCACAAAGCCTCCGCATGTATAGTTACTTATATGCCATTGAGATCTCGTTCATGTACTTCAGGAGTCTCGGATGTAGGTGCCTCAGAACTTCGGATATGTATGCCTCACAACTCAAATATGTATGCCTCAAAGCTTGGATTGTTCTGTCACATAAATCTCGGTTATATGTGCCTTGGGATTATATGCTATAGGTTCGAACTTGCCTTCCTCAGAAACCTTTTTATTCTGCCTTAGACCTCCAAATTCTTCACCACAGATGAACGCCGAATTACTTTGCCAAAAGATGGAGAATAGGTGCCATTTTATAGTTGTTTCCACATGTGAAGAGTCACGGCCTTTGGGTAGGCTAACATGAACCCTAGGAGGGCTGACTTGGCAACATGGTGGAATAAATGACACTTACAAAATTCAAAATTTTCTTTCTTTTTGTAAGATCATGAAGAACATGCCCCTTTGACCTTTCTTTTGACCAAAATAAAGCATGAAGACCGAGCCTAGTTACAAATTCAACATGAAAAACGGACCACCTCCTTCCTTCCATCTCCTCAAATTACTATTCTTTTGGTGACTTTATTTATGTGCATATAAGCTGAATCTGAGCACCTAGGCTAAATATTATACTGATGTTCCGACAATGGTCTATTTACCCAAAGGGAAGCCAAGTTTTCTTGGTTTCCTGCCGAGCAAATTAGAGTAGAATCATCTCCCTAAAATTTGGTTAATTAGATATAATATATGTCAATTTTGTTGGAAAATTGACAGTGACAACTATTAATCGTATTTTTCCTTAACCTTGATATATGCTTGTGAATCTTATTTATCTTCTTTAGTTAGATCTTTTCATCAAACAATATCAAGAACAATAATACAAGAGAGGACACAAATATTAGGCTCTCAACCAAGGCAAAAGCCCTCCCAGGGAAAACCCGGAAGCTCGTCTCTTCTTAAAATCTGCTTCAAATGAGATACAAAGACCCAAATCCTAGATCAGTCCTTCTCCAAGTACCAAGTCAACCCTTCTTCAAGTCCTTCCTTGGTTTTGCATCAAACAACTTCAATACTGCAACTTCGACATGCGAACTTCACTACTGCAACTCGTCCTTCAGCTTCGACAATAGTTATCAGAACTAGATCGGTCGTCGAACCGATAGACCCTTCAGACTGGGAACCGATCAGAACCATATGAAAATTGGTAAAAAAACCAGACCAAAAAACTGGTTGAGCAAAAATACATAAAACATTCAAATTTTAAAGAAAAACATATATATTCATGTGCATCCTTATAAATTCAAACCATTTATACACAAATATGAAAACGTTCTCATTTATATAGCAAGAGTGCATAATATGATAATACCAAAATAACAATTAGTGCAATACATGTCTGAAACAAAATACATCAAGATACAGACTCTAAATGGCCTTTGATACATCAAACTACAATACTATTAGTACTAAATTACTAATCAGAATCAACATCCTCAGCCTCCCCCTCATCTTCATCCTCAGAATTAGCAGTAGCAGACTGAGGATCTATAGTGGGATTTTGACTTGATTCCCCTGGCCCTGAAGGTGGAGCTGGAAGTGGGTCCAAGTCCATCCAAAAAAGATCTTCATTGTCAAATGTTGGTTCTGGGGTCTCCACAACCCACTCTGATGATGGATCAAAATCATCCAAAGTTATGTTGCTTGATTCAGGTGTCTTGTTTAGCAATTGGTTTTGCCTCAACTTGAGGTTGTACTGAACATAAACCATGTCATTTAACCATTTTTTCTCCAAATGGTTCCTATTCTTGGTGTGTATTTGCTCAAAAACACTCCAATTCTATTCACACCTTGAAGCCCCAATTAAGAAAAATATTAAAAAGATAAAAAAAATAATAAGAAAATCGCTTGAATGGGCCCCACGCATGAGTTGTTAGGAGACTGCACCGAACTAGATGGTTTGGTAATGGTTCGTCAAAAATGTTCGATTTGGTGGCCGAACCGATACCAAACTGGCTGGTTCTGTAACAAAACCGTCCGGTTCCATAAAAAAATCAACCGGTTTGGTACTGAATCGGCCATTTTCTGTCTCTTGCATCGGTCTGAATTGGTTTAGGCTTGAAAATGGCCAGACCAATCGATCCAAACTGGTTCGGTCTGGTCCCGATAACACTGGGCTTCAACCCTACAATTTCGGTCTTTTAGCTTCTTTGGAAACCCTAATCCAATGTTCCTCTAAGACCTTCCTAAAGCAAGACCAATGTTGCGAACATCTCGATAACATCCCGATTTTATCTCGAAATCATGATTTTTTGGCCTAGTCGTTATTTTCCAATTTTTAAAGATATTTTTATGGAATCTTAATTTTGCCGATGTTTTCCGATTTTTTACCGATATTTTCCAGATTTTTATAATTTTTTGGTTTTCTGGACCCTTGTCAATTTTATCGCGATGCCGATGTTCGCAACATTGAGCAAGACAACTCTCCCAAAGTCAACGAGGTCAATACAAGGTTTCCTCCCTTCTAGCGACAAGATTCTGCACTTCGTCCTACTGCAACTTGGGCCTCCTTTCGCAGCACCAAAAACCCTTGAATTTCGCATGTGTGAGAGAGATAGAGCCCAAAACAGAGATTTTTCGTCCTTCTTCCTTCTCCTCGACCTTCGTTCTTCTTCTTCTTGCTTCCTAGCTTCATATCGAACTCTTTCTTGATAAAACGAACTTGTGAAGTGAGTGTGTCCCAAATGAGGTTGAACTGCTTCTTTATATAGCCTTCTCAAGGGGTTGAATTCCCTCCTTTAGGCCAACTTGATGTTCCCAGGGTCGACTTGTACTGTGGAGCTTCCAAGACTTTCTAGACTATAAAATAATTCTTTCTACAAATATATTCTTGCCCTGAAGGGTCTTATAAACATGATGTTGACTCCTTTGACTCGAGACAATAAATCTTAAGACCTAACAAACCCTAGAAGCACAAAGAACATGCTTTTACCTAGAAGACCATCAATAATGAGCATAAAACCCATTGCTTTAATAAAAATAACTTTCTTTCCTTTTCTTGATTGTTGCATAGGATACATATTCAAATGAGTACAACAATTATGACGGTCGAAACTAGTTACATTTCTCAACACTGACTCTTACATAGGGAGGTATTCATAATTGTACAACCAATACAACATCATGTCTCAAACTGAAGAGTTCTCAAGAAGAGTCAGATTGATAAGCCACACTGTAAGCATCATTATCATGACCAACACTGTCCCTGAGGCCTAACTGGACAAGCTCTTCTTTAATCAAAAGCATTATGTTGGGAGGCTTTACGTGTGATACCGCACTACCTTTACAAGGTACATGCCCCATCCAAATGTCTACAAGGTATGTATTTTTAGGACTATTCTTATCTTGGATCTCCAATCCTGAGTCCTCAAAGAATATCGATCCTCTTTGACCACTCTTCTCTTAGATACTTGTCACATCCTCAAAGTGTGTCAATCACTTTTCTTTCTTGGATGCTATATCCTCAAGGAAACCGTAGATGCTTATCCAATCCTTCACCATTCTCTCTTCATCACCTGAAGAGGAGAATGCACATGTGATGTCCAACATCACTCCTTCTCAAACCGAGAAGACATCCCTCTTCTCCTTTAGTCTTGGGAATAAAACCTTGCTCCTATACAAGGAGACTCCTTTGCTCCCTCTCAAAGTCAGAGGAGATCTAGACTTCCTTTCTATTTGGGAAGTCATCATCACAAGCCTTACAACTTGTCTTCATAAGAGTATCAACTACTAGTTCTCCATAGCTGCCTGACTCCCTCTTTCTGCTGCATCATCGAGCTTTCTTTCTTTCAAGGTATCACGGAGCCACCTTGTCTCTTAAATCCTGTGATAGATTCCAGGTCAATCTTTTTGCTCATCACTTTCTTCTTCGATATGAAGGCATTACATTGAGCCTTTCCAAACTTCTTCTTGAAAGTGATCTTCCTTTGACCTTCAAATTATCTTCTCTTACTACTACCTTTTAATCCCAATATGTCCATATATTGACTTCATAGTTGCTAGGTACCAGATATCAAGCTTACATCAATATCCTTCAGCCATAAAGTTGAACTTGCCTACTGCCATCATATATGCCTGTAGCATCTTCCAGGTAGCAAAATAATATGTTAACCAGATAACCAACAATAATGAAAATCAGACTTAACTCATCATGATGACCTTCTCATTCCATCAACATCCTCATCGACCATCTCCACTTGAAACTTCCTTCATGCGTCAGAGCGCCCAAGGCTCGAACTTGGTTACCATGTTACAACTTTTCTTCCGAAGAATCTACTAGATGTTAATCATTTATATATATTCTAGAGAAAGTCTTAAATTCTTTACACATCCTTAAGTCAAACCTTATTCTTTTCAAGTATCATATATCCATATACCTAAGCATATTTTATGCCCAACCTTCTTTTCACAAGATTCTACACATATGAATCTTATCCAAAGTTTTATATCCAACATGCATTTCTATGCTTTCGTCCCATCATCTAGCTATTTATATATCTCACAAAGAGCCGGCATCTTGACCCATTGCATTCCTTCATCCCTTTACCAGTAATGATTCCACATTACATGGAATGTCTACTAACCTTGTCATGATACTTTTCCAAAAGACCTTCCAAAATGATGGTCTTTCCTGAATCATGATGATTCAACTAAGCAGGATGACAACTTCTAACATAATGTTAGACAATACATGGATGAACATTATGCAAAAATGGTCTATCTATCCATCTATCTAGATGATCTCTACAAAGAAACTTAACCATGTAAATTCTAGACATGCTATTATCATATGCTTCTTTCTATGATGCCATGCAAAACATACTTATCCTAAAAGAAAGATTAGTCGTCATAAAGAACCTGACAGTCAGTGAACCTTCTTTAGTAGTAAATATCTTTTACTTCTTCCTTCTTTGCCTTCTTCGAAGATGCCTTCGAAATAGATCTTCTTCTAGAGAGAGAGATCAACATTCTTCTTGAAGTTTTCCTTTAAGATTTTCCTTAGATGCGAGCTTGATGTGGACTTGATCTCCTTGTAGAGACCCTCCTTCTAGGTTTTTCAATGAGTCTTCAATCCTTCTCGAAGTCTTCTTCTTCAGTCCTTTCTTGAGAGTTTCCTTTTCCTTTCCCCTTGACAAGTAACTCCTTTTAGTGTCCTTTCAACTGCCTTCCTTGTTCACGTTAACTCTGATACCATGTTGGAAAATTGATAGCAGCAACTATTAATCTTATTTTTCCTTAACCTTGATATTTGCTCGTGAATCTTATTTATCTTCTTTATGTTCTTTAGTTAGATTTTTTCATCAAACAATATCAAGAACAATAATAACAAGAGAGGACACAAATATTAGGCTCTTAGCCAGGGCAAAACCCCTCCAAGGGGAAAACTTGAAAACTCTTTTCTTCTTAGAATCTGCTTCAAATGAGATACAAAGACCCAAACCCTAGATCAATCCTTTTGCCATGTACCAAGTCAACCCTTATTCAAGTCCTTCCTTGATATCACATCAACCAGCTTCAATACTGCAACTTTGACCTACCAACTTCACTACTACAACTCGTCTTGCAGCTTCGACCCTACAATTTTGTTCTTGCAGCTTCTTTGGAAACCCTAATCCAACCTTCCTCTGAGACCTTCCTAGAGCAAGACAACTCTCCCAAGGTCAACGAGGTCAATACAGGGTTTACTCCCTTCCAACTACAAGATTCTGCACTTCGTCTTACTGCAACTTGGACTTGCAACTTCGGCCTCCTTCTGAGCACCAAAAACCTTAGAATTTTGCACGTGTGAGAGAGATAGAGCCCAAACAGAGATTTTTCGTCCTTCTTCCTTCTCCCAGACCTTTGCTCTGCTTCTTCTTGCTTCCTAGCTTCAAATCAAACTCTTTCTTGATAGAACGAACTTGTGAAGTGAGTGTGTCCCAAATGAGGTCTAACTACTTCTTTATATGGCCTTCTCAAGGGGTTGAATTCCCTCCCATGGTTGTGGGGGAGCGCCCCCCCTCTCGAACCTGCTCCCAAAGCGTGCTCCCTTCAGGAGAGGATCAGGAGCGACCTAGGGAGCGCACTCCCGAAATTTGCTGCAGGGAGTGAATTTCCGGAATGTACTCCCTAAAAAAAATTTCACTCCCTTGTTTTTTTTGCAAATTTTTTTAAGCAAACATGTCCCAAATGCAATTTTTTTTCAAAGAAACAAGAATTTTTGAGTGGAACAACTTAATGAGCAAGCCTATGGCCCTACTATTGATATGCAATTCATGGAAATGTTAAATTCTTAAAGTAAAAGGATGAAAATGAAAGATAAAGGAGAATGTCACTTTACTTAAATTTTTAACATTACCATGAAATGACTCAGGATGTTTGAGAGTGGTTCCAACCTCATTTGATTTCATATGGAGAAAGTAGAATTTTAGATCTCACTCAAAATCCAATAGATTTATCTATTTTTCAGGATTTCAGGATTGGGGGGATTGCAATGTTTCCATTGGATTTTGTCATGTACTAAGATATAGAAGTCGTCAAGAGCACCAATCCCTCTATGTACCTTGATGTTAATGACATTGGTTGTCGAAATCCTCTATCATGACCCTACTAAAAATGTACCCATCACTCAAACAAAATCATGACTTGACATGCTACATTTTTTCTATCTTATATTAATGCTTAGAGGGTGATATTAATGCAAAGATCCCAAGATAAGCAATGATTTTGACGATATGTAGGTATTTGTTGTAGCATATTTTTTTTGGATGATGTTTGTTGATGTATATTTGGTTCAGAGATGGATTGCACTAGATGCTATTTTGGTTATGTGCACCCTTACATGCTATATAAATAAAAAATTGTAACTTGTGGACCTGTGGTGACGAAGATTGTAGCTATTAGATGATTGATGCTATATGATTTAATCCATGTTTTTATGCTTTTTATAACTAATTCATCATTCTACATGCTTTCTTAGAAATTACACATTTCTCGTGGCGGCAAGAGGCCTAAGCATTAGCAATAGATAATAGATTTACTTGTCTTTTCTAGTTTCTAGTAGTTTTTATAACTGTTCAGTGTTCACTCTTTCATATTTATTATGATATTTTTTGTAAACAATAATGACAATTTAAGTTTGAAGTTTGAGGTTGGAAATTATAACTCATTGGTAATGAATTATGAATATGATGCTTCGTGAAAGTTGAAACTTTTCATTTTATGTTAGATATTCTTTGTTATCGTTTGGTTACTTGGTAATGGTAATGGTAATGGTTACAAGTGCAAGTTACAACTTTAGTGATCAATGATGATAAATGTTATATATCGAATTTTGAAAGCTTGAAACTTTAATATTCATGAATCATGAGACTCAATATGTTGTATGTTACTAACTTGTGGACGTGGTTGATGAGGATTATAACTTCTAGATGATTGATGTTATATGGTTCAATCCATGTTTTTATGTTTTTTTTTATATCTACTTCATCATTCTACATTCTTTTGTTGACATATATGCATCAAAATATATAAAAATTCGCTCGCGATTCGCTCCTAAACTGGGAGCTTTTGAAAATGTTGCTCCCCGCTCCCGCTCCCAAGTAACTTTGTTCCCTCCTTTAGGCCGACTTGATGTTCCTAGGGCTGACTTGTACTTTGGAGCTTCCAGGACTTTCTAGACTAAAAAATAATTCTTTTTACAAATATATTTTTGCCCAGAAGGGTCTTATAAACTCCTTTGACTTAAGACAATAAATCCTAAGACCTAACAAATCCTAGAAGCACAGAGAACATGCTTTTACCTAAAAGACCATCAATAGTGAGCATGAAACTGTTGAAGAATGTAACTAGTGCCAGTGTTCATAAATGTATTTTTCAAAAAGAAAAAAAATTATATAAAAGAAAAATATTTTTGAAGCACGGGTTTCATGCTCTTTTATTTATTTTCTAGGTCATATCCTCCATTGAAGGCTTCTAAGTTTTGTCATGAGTCAAAAGAGTCTTTGTCACATTTATTAGACCCTTATTGGGCTTTTGTATCATGTAAAGAAATTTATTTTTGAGTCAAAATAATCATTTTGTCCCTCCTCACCAAGTCGGCCCTGTCCTAGAGAAGTCAGCCCTATTGGAGGCAATTCGACCCTATGGAAGTAGTGTAAATAGAGGCAACTCAACTCACTTGCAACCACACTCACACAAGTTCGATCTAAAAAGAGAAAGAGGATGAAAAAGAGAGTGAAGTGCAGGAGAAAAAGACCTAATCCAAGAAAGAAGGAAAATTGAAGTTTTTGGGCATCTTTCTCAAACTGAGAAGTTTGCTAGGGTTTTTGGATTGAATCTGGGGGTCAAAATTCTAGATTGAAGCTGCATTTGAAGAAGCTGACACTTGGAAACTTTGGCTAAGATCATGTACTTGAAGGAAGGGTTGACTTGGTGATTGCAGGAGGTATTTGTCTAGGTCTAAAGGGTCTTGGATTGTCTCATCTTGATCTGAATCTACTAGTGGAAGAGTTGGATTGGGTTTTCCTCTAGACAGGGGTTTCCCCTAACATCTTGTGTCTCTTGTTCTTGTGATCTTCATATACATTTAATTTGGTAATTGCTTGATGAAAGACAACATAATAAAGAAGTAAAAGAAGCCAACATAAATCACAAGTAATTATCAAGAAATGAGCAATCAAATCCTAATACCTACATGCATTGATTTCTCAACATAGTTTCAGAGCTAAGGCGAAAGAAGGGCTAGTTGAAGATCAGTTTGTTGGCTATCAATTGAAGGAAGGAAAAACAATCTTGGAAGAAAAGATCATTCTCTGAATGGCAAGTTATTTGAAGATGGGACTCAATCTCATAAAAATTGCAGGAAGCTGGGTTGGAAGGATCATCTTTAATCTATCTAGGAGAGTCAAGAGTGAAGGATTCTTGGCTGCACTTACAGGTACACTTGATGATGACAATGCATGGATTGTTGATAGTGGAGCCTCAATACACATGATTGTAGGTTTTAACCCCATACAGAAATTACTTGCATACGAATTCTAAAACAAAGAAAATAAGCAATGCGAGAGCATAACACATAAAACATATATATACAGAGATTTTCCCCTGAATCCCAAAACCGGGACTACCAGCTTGATTTTTCATTATGTTCCTTTCAATGTTACAATACATATATATACATGCCGAAGCATCCAATACCATGGACTGAAAACCATTGCGCCCAAAATCATGTGCGAAAACCATGCACAAAACCGTAGGTAGGTCCGCCCACCTAATATAGGGTCCAAATTTTTTTTCCCCTGGGTGCTGCCCTAGACCCCATAGAAGGGGGCTAACCGCCCCCCTCAAACTTCCTGTGACCCCCCCGCTGTGCAATTGGCGCAACAAAGGGGATGCTCTGCCCCCACTCTACCCCCCCGCTTAACTAGGGAAGCTAGTCGTGGAAAGAATATAACACAACCCAACAATGACAAGAGAAAGTGGACAACTTCATACTCTATCAAAAGAATCATTATCACATGAAGTGGAGCAAAGCTACACTTCAACAACATCCTCTATCTCTTGGGTTTGAAAAAGAATTTACTTTCCATTTCTTGTTTAGAAGATAAAGGAGATAGAGTTGCTTTTGTAGATGGTAAAGTTTTGGTTTGTGGAAAATATTCTACTTTTGAAAAGGCAAGGGTTATTGGCATTCGTGAAGGAAGATTATATAGAGTTATAATTCCATCTCCTCAAGTCCTTGTTCATATGGAAATTAGTTCCATCGAACTTTGGCATAAAAGATATG
Organism: Pinus tabuliformis; assembly: GCA_031772625.1. Classification (NCBI taxonomy): domain Eukaryota; kingdom Viridiplantae; phylum Streptophyta; class Pinopsida; order Pinales; family Pinaceae; genus Pinus; species Pinus tabuliformis. The sequence continues at coordinate 180,634,217 of CM062816.1, read as the reverse complement.
GACATTCACTATAAGATAATACCCTCTCTAAGTCAAATGGTGAAGGGCATCCCCAACATCAAGGAGGACTATGAAGGAGTATGCAAGGGATGTGCCTTGGGAAAGAATACTAAGAAACCCTTTACAAGCAGTGATACAAGATCTAAGAAGATATTAGATCTCATTCATTTTGATGTATGTGGGCCCATGTCTAATATGTTGAGAAATTTGGCGCAGCTATGTTAGGGGTAATTTCATTTTGATTTCTCTTAACTTTGATAGTTTCTTGTGACATTATTTTAGATTCTTCTTCTACTTATTATTAATTAGTTATTTTTCATCAAACAACTACCAAAAAAAATGAAGATCAACAATGACAAGTGGACACCAAATGTAGGTACTCAGCTAGGGCAAAACCCCTATAAAGGGGAAAACCCAGTCAAACTCTTCCACTAGTAGATTTAGATCAAATTTGAGACAACCAAGACTCAAGACCAAGACAAATGACCTTCTTCACTCCACCAAGTCAATTCTCCATAAATAAGTAAAACATCATGCTAATTTGAGTTTCGATCCCTCTCATCTTTTTTCTGTAGATTTTGGTCTCCTTGCACAACTCTGTAATACTTTAGAAAAATCACATGTGTGGCAGAGAACAATGAAGTTCGAATCTTTGCTATCTTTCCTTTCTTCTTGTCATTGAATAAGGTCTCTTCATTCAAGTTTCACACTTAATTCTATCTTCGAATTTCAGATCAAAAAATGTCATGTGAGTATGTGCTCCACAATAGGTCGAAAGCTTCTCCTTATATAGTAGTTCAATGCTCCATCACAAGGCTGACTAGAAGATTGAAGAAACTGACTTGGTGGAGGAGATAGTTTTGACACAAAATTTTTCTTCTTTGACATACGTATCCTATGAAGGGTCTTTTACATTATAACTTTGACTCAATATAAAAATCCTAGAGCACTCAATGGGTGCTTTGACCTATTGACCATTGACCCAAGCATGAAACTCATGCTTTAATAAGTCAATTTATTTTTACAATACAATTTCTTTTTCCTTCTTTTGACAAATATATTACATCATGACTCAAATACAATTATGAAGACCGACACTAGTTACATTCTTCAACACTCCCTCGCAACTAGGGTGGTATTCATAATTACATATGGAAGATCTCAAAATGATATGTTCTATGAAGAACCACAACACACGCAGTGCCACAGATTAGATACTTGACCAAGGTATCTAACCAGGTGGGACTAAGGTGTGTTCCAAGCTTCAACCACTCTAGGTACCATCAAGCTTCAACTCTAATACCAACGCATGCGTATCCAAGGTCAGAGCTCCAAGACCAATGTCATCCTCTCTACTTCGGGATCTAGACATCATCGCAGGCTGACCAAATGTCCTCCCAAGCATTTTGTCACCCTAAGATGCTTCATCTCTTCTTATCAACTAAACCAGATATATCCACTGGTCCATGCATGCTTCAAAATGTTCAATCTTCTTATGGAGAGATCCTGCACAATTACAACCCCAATTAGTAATAAACTTTATCTATATATATATATATATATATAAGTTAACTCAAACCTCCGGGGTTCTCAAATATACTGATGTTGCTTAGGTCATCATCATATTATTCAAACACATCTTCATTGGAAGATTTCTTCTTTAACTTCTACAACAACACCAAACTCAGCTTTAACACTTCTTCTAGAACATCCAAGTCTTGTTTACAACTTTGCCACTCACGAATATCTATCTGTAATGCTTCAACCATGATCTTTATTCTTTCTTCAAGGTATTTATTGTAGTTGCCACATTATGCCCTCCCTCTCAACTAGGGAGATATACACTTTCTTTCATCCAAGCTCCCTCTCAACTTAGGGAGATCAACAACTTCATTCTTACAGGTTCTTTATCATATCATAGAGAAACTTCAACCTTTCAAAGCTTCATTTCTTCAGGAACATCATTCTTTCTTATGGCAACAAGGTTATCTAGTCATCATTCTTATAGCTCCCTTTATCCATCATGCTCATCATTATTATCAAGTCATCTTCAATTATGAACATCTTCAACATCTTGAAGATTATGTACTTGCAAATCTTCAACAACAAGTATAACCATGTACGTCTATACAGAAGCATGAAGTCAACTATATCAAAATCATATTATTACAATGGAAGCATCAAAACAATCAAACTTTAGACATCAAAACTTAAACTTAATTAGGTTCATAATAAGACTTGCACCTTGTATATCGTACACTTCAACAATTTTTCTAGGGTTTATGTCACAAACCCTAGATTCCACATCGAGACTTAATGCCTTAGATATTAGCAACTCAATTAAGTTAGCAGGCATTTTACATTTGGGGCCTCAATATTATGCCCTAGAATGTCAAACTCTACTAGGGTTTTATCACAAACCCTATATTTTATGAACAATCAAGTTAGTGAATGCACTTTATATCCAAGGTTACATTATCATGCTCTAGAATCTCATGTCAATATCTACTAGGGTTTTTGATGTAAATCCAAGATACAAATATCAAGACATCAAAGTTAGATATACAACAATTTTGATTAAGCTAGGGTTTTGATCATACAAAAGAACATATACCTAGGGTTTCATTCCTAGGACCTTTAACTATCACAAGGGTTTTGTTCATAAACCCTAATTCACCAAACCCTAAAAATCTAGGGTTTAATTATATGTTTTAAATATCAATAGAAAACCCTAAAAGACTATGGTTTTACCATTACCAAAACCCTAAACATCAAGAGAGTAGGATTTCATCATGAGATCCAAATTTCATCAACAAACTTTAAGAAGACTAGAGTTTCATCATTAGCATGCCCTAAGCATTGAAAGGCTAGGGTTTACAGTAAACCCTAAAGGCTAGGGCTTCACCAAAACAAAATGGCAAGAGATAGTGTGATTAGGGTAGATTCAGTCTAGTGATTAATCACCCTAACAAGAATCTTTAAGATTCAAAACCCTAGACATGAGAGAGTTAGTAATATAGAGTAAATTCCAAAAAAATAATCGTACCTTTTTATGTAAGGAAGACTAGCTATAAATCATGTGATCTTTGAACATACATTGAGTTGCTCCTTATACAAACCTTGTACAGTCTTCTTATTGAAGTACTCCCTCCGTAACTAAGCTTCTTAGTAGATGGAGGCTTCTTCTTGAAGAACTCCTTTGTACCTATAACATTAGCTTGAAAAGTACTACCAAAAATACAAGTACAATAATGTGATGATTATCTATAATTTTTCAGTTTTAGAGAATTCCTAAGGATTTAGACATTATTCAATTCCATTCTTGTAAAGGATTGCTATATACTTTACAAACCCTAGACATGTAAGGAAAGGAGACTACATCATGTTATGTAAATTCATATAAGCAACATTTCTATATAAATGAACGTGCTATTACATACCTTTGTCTACTATGATGTTTCATTGAACTTGCAACCTGAAAAACATATTGTTAGATAATTAATTTACAAAGAATAATATTATTACTTACTTGAGAGATGCTTCCTTCAAGCTGCTTCTTCTAATGATACTGCTTCAAGAACAAAATACAATGTGCTACTACTCTTCTGCTTTAGGCCTTCAAGATAGGTCTTGCAACTTCCTACCACTGAAGATGATAAATCACCTTTATAAGATAGATTGCAAAACTTGTTTTGAGATATTATCCTTCTGGTTAGGGCTTTTCTTAAGACACTGATATACACAACTTTTTCATCCTCTACACCAATGTACAGGACTTAGATTTCTTTTAAAGTTGACTTCCCTTTAGGTGACTGTTCAGGCTCAGGCTGTATATATGAATGCTATAGGACTGCTAGCTTTAGCTTCAGCTGTCTCGGCCTCTATATCACTATTAGAGTGGAGACTGAAATTCAGTCTTGGATCTTTTATATGCACAGAACTTTGTAATAGGTATCTCAACTCCCTTTTAAATTTGTCTTAACCTTGGATAAGACCACAGTGCTCAGAACTCTGAGAAATCGCAGAATTCAGACCTTAATTTCAGATCATGACAAATGTGCCTAGGACTTCGTTTTTTTTCTCCAATGTTCTCGGCATTGGGAGAACTATTTTTCTTACTTATTTAGACCTCTTAAACACTTGAAACTCCTTAAATGAACGGTCTAATTTGAGACACTTCCCTGGCTTGACAATGCTTTGAAATGGAGTTCGGTCACCCATACATGTGCACAGAATTCTGAGGTTTAGATCTCTGAGGAAACACAAAGAATTCAAATCACTTCAAGGGTGAATTCAGACCTCATCGATCATGTCCAGAACTACATTCCTTTTGTTAAGATACTCAGCCTTGTATAGGCTATTGTGTTGGAAAATGTAACTAGGTTCAGTCTACATTAAATGTATTTGAGTCATCATGTAATGTACTTGTAAAAAAAATAAAGAAAATAATGATTATTTTATTATTATTATGACTTATTAATGCATGGGTTTCATGCTTCGGTCATCTTGTTTTAGGTCAAAATCCCCATTAAGGTCTTCTAGGATTTATTTTGAGTTAATAGAGTCATTGTACTTTTAAAGAACCCTTCTTGAGCTTTTGAATCATGTAAAAAGGTTGAGTATTGAGTCAAATATGAATTATGTTGTCTCCACACCAACTCAGCCTTAAGATTATCAAGTTGGCCTCATAAAGGGCTATTCGACCTCACCAAAGGACTATAAATGAAGTAGTTCGAATTTCATTTGAAGCATTCACTCAACAAGCAAGTTCGATATCTCTTGAAGCTAGGAAAATTTGCGAAATAGAGGAAGGAAGGCAATAGTAGTGCGAGTTTGGTCTAAGTGAAGGAAAGAAGGAAAATAGAAGTTTTGGTTCATCTTTCTCTCTCTTGTGCCCTAGTTTGGAAGATTGAAGTTCTCTAGTTGATGCCGTAACCAGTTGCTGCATGTTGCTGCTGCCATAGGTCGAAGTTGCTAGTGCTGGATGGTGCTACCTCAAGAAGTTGTATTGGGCCAAGATCAAAGTTTCTAAGTAAGGATTGAAGTCTTTCAGTGAAGATCGATGTCTCTAAGGCAAAGTTGAAGTTGCTGGGTCGAAGAAAGTGCTACTATTGCTGTTGCTGTTGTCAGGTTAAGTAAAGGAAGAAGAAGGCTGACTTGGTGTGGAGGAAAGTTTGTGTCAAGGTCTAGAGTCTTGGAATATCTCAGGAAAACTATTGAAAGAAGAATTACTGACTGGGTTTTCCCTGGCTGTGAGCCTACATCTGGTGTCCATTGTTTTATGTGTTATTGCTTTGGTAATTGCTTGATGAACTAAAAGAAAGAAGATATAAATAAACCTAATAAGAAGTCAGGAACATCACAAGTAATTATAAAGTATAAGAAAATCTTTTTGCCTTTCTGATTTTCTAACATGGTTTCAGAGCTTTGGTAAAGAAAGAAGCTAAAGGTAGTCTCAAGCACTTGATCAAGGAATCATTCAAAAGGATTATTTCAAGGAAGAAGTATACTATATTCAAGGAAGATGTCTAACACAATCAAGGGAGAAAATAATCTTGAAGGAGCCTCAAACTACAAATCTTGGAAGAAGAGGATCGACCTCATCCTTGAAAAGAACAAGGTACTAGACTTGGTGAAAGGAAAAGTAAAGAAGCCTACAAAAGACTCCAGTGATGCTAATAAAGCAAAGCTCAGAGATTTGGAATTAGTAGCTATGAGCCTAATGGTAGAAGGATTAAAAGACAAACTTGTCCCATTCATAGCCAACATTGACCATGCTCAAGAAATGTACGAGGCTCTGTCAAAGTTGTTCACCATTAAGAACATCGGTCAAGTAGCAAGTCTGAAGAATGAACTAAGGACCACAATGATGACTAAAGAAGATACAGTGGCCTCCTTGTTTCTGAAGATAGCAAGAATTAGAGATGATCTTTTGGCCATTGATGAAATTGTTGTAGACAAGGAACTTGTGATCACTGCTATTCTAGGATTGCCACTAACTTGGGGTGCATTTGCTGCATGACTCAACAGTGGGAAGGAAGCTCCCACTTTTGAAGAACTAATAATTTCATTAGTTTCCAACCTTGAAGGAGTGTCAAATGCCTATGATGCTCAACATAGAGGAAACTTCAAGAGAGGACCAAAGAGGAAGGTTGACATGTCCAAAGTAGAATGCTATCAATGCCATAAGAATGGTCACTATAGGAGTGACTATCTTGACAATCCAAGAAACAAGAAGAGAGAAAGAGATCAAGCCAATGTTGCTGAAGAAGAAGACCTAAAGAAAGCCAAACCCGAAGAATCTGATATAAGGGACTTGCACTACTACTAAGTCCTTTGCTTCTAGTCTTAGATATTCTATTTTTGCATTTTTGATGTTTAGAATTTATAGGTTTTAACATGTTTTTGGAAAAGACATTTTTCTTTTGTTTATAGGTATCCCTCAAGCTTTGGAGGGAGCCCCAAATATCTTCCAAAGATAAGTATCTTATTTCCTTTCAATTTTTGGTTTTATACTTATTTAAGTTTTGATTATGTTAAATACTAATCACCATTCTCCCTCTATTGTTTTGATTAGGAAGACATCTGCTATATCCTCAAGGAGTATGGAAGAGGACCTCCCAAGACAAGGTTTGTCAAGTAACAAAGGTATACCTCAAAACTACAAACTCTTCATAATAAATGTTCATTCATTTGACAATCTATTACTAACATCGTTATGTCTAGCTGTATTGAATCTTAATGATTCTTGGTTTGGGTGATTCATCACTTGATTACTCTACCCCCTCATCATATTCTTAATTGATCTTATAAAACCCTAGACAGGTTCTCTAGAAAACCCTAACCTAAGGGTATGCTAATGTTAATGTATGAAACCCTAATATTGCTTAGGATTATTGTGAAATGCTATTTGAAGTTTCAATGATGATGTCATGCTTGGGGTTTTGGTATGATCATGAAAACCCTAACTTGTTAGGGTTGAATGATGGTGTTTGAAATCCTGAACCTTTGAAATTATGATATAATAGAATTTTCTTTCTTATATTATGAAACCTTAGATCTTTAGAGTTTGGTTGGGCCTATAAGCAAATTCCTTGTTAGGTATTTAAATTCCTAGGAGTGAAACCCTAGCTTGGTCTAGGTCGAATATGTTGCTTATCATGTGATATGCTTATGCATGATGAATTCCTAGATATATGTGTTGACCTAATTATTAATGGTCATAAGTCTTCGGTTTTAATATAAGTCCTTGTCTAAGATTGATATTCTAGGATGATGTTGAAATGAGAAAGTCTAGGGTTTATAGCTAACCCTAGTGGATGCTAGTCATGTTGTTGATTGAAGCTATATTTGGTTCTTGGTTGTCTATGATATCTAGGGTTTGTATGAAATCCTAGTAGGAAGTCTAACATATGAATTCTGAAAGTTGTTATATACTTTGTAGATCTATATTTGTTTGAATTGTTTCTAGGGTTTGCAAATATGCTGTAGTAAGGTAGGTCATACCATTGGTAGAAACATTGAAACCCTAGATATAATGAAAGGCAATGATAAAGTAGTCTAGGGTTTATGACAAAATTCCTAGCAATATGTTGAAGAGCATGTATCTCCTGTTTATCCGATATATAAAAGGTTGAAATGCTTCTGTGATTCTGGTATGACTAACTTCACGCTTCTATAGATTTGGTTGTACTTGCTATCTAAGTTGTGCAGGTACATAATCTTCAAAATGGTGAAGACAATCACAAGTAAAGTTGATGTGATAGATGATAATGATGATAACTCTGATAAGATGGATGGAAGCCACTAAAGAATCTCTGATGCCGAAAAGAAGAAGAGATCTCCCTGAGATTAAGAGGGAGCCTAGATAGAGAAACTCTCCCTGGTTGAGAGGGAGAGCATAGTTTTGATTGGAGAATGAAGTTTGAAGGATATGTCGCTATATGAAAAGAAAAGTATCAAAGATGCAGTTGATAGGTCTATCGTGTTTGAGAAGCAACATCAAGAAAACCTCGAAGGTATGTGTTTATGTGAAAGTATATTATTGATTGGGGTTGTGTTTGTACAGGTAAATCTCTCGAAGGTTTTCATAGCATGCTGCTTATCAATCAGTTTGATTGGGAGAGATTGGTTATCCTTGATCTGCTGGATCAAGGAGTGTTGAGGCTTTGTGAGTGAAGCATTACTTGGGAGGACATTTGGCTGACACTTTATGTTGATGTCTAGGTCCCGAAGTAGGAAAGGTGGTGTTGGTTATAGAGCTTTGTTTTGGATACACACTTGGATCCCTGGGTTGATGGTTAGCAAGTAACCCTAATGGTTCCTATAGAGGATGAAAGCTCGAGTCCATCTTAGTCCCACCTGGATAGATTACCTTGGTCAGGAATCTAGTCGATGGCATTGTGGTGCTTAAAATGTTGAGAGACCAATGGATAGATTGCCTTGGTCAGGAATCTAGTCCATGGCCTTGCGGTGCCTAAAGTTCTTCATGGTTCATATAGTTGAGATCTTCCTTGTACTTATATATAATGAATACCTCCCTAGTTAAGAGGGAGTGTTGGAAAATGTAACTAGGTTTGGTCTTCTTTAAATGTATTTGAGTCATCATGTAATGTACTTGTCAAAAGAATAAAGAAAATTATTATTATTATTATTATTGTGATTTATTAAAGCATGGGTTTCATGCTTGGGTCATCTTGTTTTAGGTCAAAGTCCCCATTGAGGACTTCTAAGATTTATTCTGAGTTAATAGAGTGATTGTACTCTTAAAGAGACCCTTCTTGGGCTTTTGAATCATGTAAAAAGGTTAAGTATTGAGTCAAATATGAATTATATTGTCTCCACACCAATTCGGCCTTAAGATGATCAAGTCGGCCTCATAAATGGCTATTCGACCTCACCAAAGGACTATAAATGAAGCAGTTCGAATTTCATTTGAAGCATTCACTCAACAAGAAAGTTCGATATCTCTTGAAGTTGGGAAAAAGTGCGAAATAGAGGAAGGCAGGAAAAATTAGTGTAAGTTTGGTCTAAGTGAAGGAAAGAAGGAAGATTGAAGTTTTGGTTCATCTTTCTCTCTCTCTCGTGCCCTAGTTTGGAAGATCGAAGTTCTCTAGTTGATGTCGTAGCTAGTTGCTGCCATAGTTTGAAGTTTTTGGTGCTAGATGCTGCTACCTCAAGAAGTTGTATTGGGCCAAGATCGAAGTTTCTAAGTAAGGATCGAAGTCTTTCAGTGAAGATCGAAGTCTCTAAGGCAAAGTCAAAGTTGTTGGGTTGAAGAAAGTGTTGCTACTGTTGTTGTCATTGTCAGGTCATGTAAAGGAAGAAGAAGGTTGAATCGATGTGGAGGAAAGTTTGTGTCAAGGTCTAGAGTCTTGGAATATCTCATGAAAACTATTGAAGGAAGAATTACTAACTGGGTTTTCCCCTAGAGAGGGGTTTTTCCCTGGCTGTGAGCCTACATCCGGTGTCCATTGTTTTACATTCTATTGCTTTGGTAATTGCTTGATGAACTAAAAGAAAGAAGATATAAAGAAACCTAATAAGAAGTCAAGAACATCACAAGTAATTATCAAGTATAAGAAAATGTTTTTGCCTTTCTGATTTTCTAACATATTGGACTAGCCCTTCAGTCCTCTAAAATAGGGTTTATATGCCCTCCAAAAATCCTCGCTCTTCATACACAAGACTACGGCCTGGTCACTGTGATTACGGCTTGCAAAAGTGCCCAAAATTGTAAACTCCTCCTTCTAGGAGCTCGGTCCTAGAGATTTATGTTTTCCTTGATGTTGTGAAGCCTATAGTGACCTTCTTCCTGCCCTTATACAAGCGAACCTTGCTCTGATACCATGTTGAGAAATTTGGGCTAGCTAGGTTAGGGCTAATTTCATTTTGATTTCTCTTAACTTTGATAGTTGTTTGTGACATTATTTTAGATTCTTCTTCTCCTTATTATTATTATGTTATTTTTCATCAAACAACAACAAAAACATGAAGATCATCAATGACAACTGGACACCAGATGTAGGCACTTAGCCAGGGAAGAACCCCTATAAAGGGGAAAACCTAGTCAAACTCTTCCACTAGTAGAAAAATATCAAACTTGAGACAACTAGGACTCAAGACCAAGACAAATGACCTTCTTCACTCCACCAAGTCAGTGCTCCATAAATAAGTAAAACATTATGCTAATTTGAGTTTCGATCCCTCTCATCTTTCTTCTACAGATTTCAATCTCCTAGCACAACTGTGTAATACTTCAGAAAAATCACACCTGGCACAGAACAATGAAGTTCAGATCTTCGCTATTTTTCCTTTGTTCTTGTCATTGAATAGGATCTCTTCCTTCAAGTTTCACACTTCATTCTATCTTCGAATTTCAGATCAAGAAATGTCATGTGAGTATGTGCTCCACAATAGGTCGAAATCTTTTCCTTATATAGCAGTTCAATGCTCCATCAAAAGGCCGACTTGATAAATGATTGAGGCTGACTAGAAGATTGAAGAAACTGACTTGGTGGAGGAGATAATTTTGACACAATTTTTTTTTCTTCGACATAGTGTTAGTTTTTCTTAGGGATGATTTGTTCTTTGCTTTGATAATTGCATATACATATAATTTTCATCATTAACATATTCATTCACCCCTTAATATCATCACATCATATGCAATTATGTAGAAAGAACAACATCATCAACAATGCAGTGTAAAAGATACATTAGAAGAAAGCACACACATAGAGACACCAGGATTGCTCGGAGACCAGGGAAAAATCCCACAAGGGGGAAAACCCAGAATTCAATTCAATTCATCTTATTCTATTAGATTTCATCAATCATTCAGTTGAGATACAAAGTACATTCATGGGAAATATATATTTACAATAGACCATCTAGGTCAGTTCACAACTTTGTTTGTGAACTGACATTCGATAAACCAAGAATGCTATAATCATAGAAACACTGTCATCATCATGTTAGGGCAAAATCATGATCTTGTACATAACAATACTATTATCATGAAGATTGGTCGTTATCAAAGTATTGGATCTCTGTCAAGTTGTATTGACTTTAGGGTTTCATTTGAGGTTTCCACATATGTCTCAAAATTATACACATAAAGACATACATTGCCATAATACTGTTGATCCATACTGTGTGTTGATTTCACATCGATATATGGATATGATGTCAAATGCTCTGCAAACTATGCTATACCAAAACTGATACATGATGCCAGAATTGCTGAGCATATTACTGAGCCGAGATGCCAATCCGATCAATACAATTATTTGAGATATATTACTGTGCTAGGACTAACTATACTATGGTAGTGACATGACCAATCATAATACCATATTGATGTTGTAACAATGCCGTGACATATGGACAACAGTAATGAACATTGATGCCATACGTAACATAGTGATGTGAATCATATCAATATAAAAGTGCCGGATCATTTGACTTTATAAAAATGCTAAACCAAAATCCTTGCGAGATAATAGACCTCTAGTTGTGCATATGCGAGATAGTCACGAGGGAGGGATTAGATCTGCCACAAAGATGCTAAGTGAGATATATAGTGTGAACCATAGTCCTGTAGAGTATGCGAGTTATAGTCACGAGGTAAGCGAGCCATAGACCTATAACAGATGCGAGCTATAGTCCTATAGCAATGTGAGCTATAGACTGTAACAAATGCAAGCTATAGTCCCGAGGTAAGCGAGCCATATACCTATAACAAATGCAAGCTATAGTCCTGAAGTAAGCGAGCTGTAGACCTGTAACAAATGCGAGCTAAGGTAAGCGAGCCATAGACCTGTAACAAATGCGAGCTATAGTCCCAAGGTAAGCGAGCCATAATCCTTACAAAAAACATAGTCCATCTGAGCCATCTGAAGTTCCTTGGTTAGAGATCAACATAACAAGGTTTATATAGTTGATTTCATGTATGAAGGGTCACCACTTTTGAGAGGGCCGACATGAATCCCTTTTGAGCCGACCTATATAAAGTTCAAAATTTTAAAATTATTTTTCCCTCCAAAATATTGAAGCCAACTTGATGAAACACAATTCCTTTAATTATGTACAATTATATTTTGTAATTAATATGGGCTAAGGAATTTCTCTATGGAATTTTTTTCCCAATGCTGCCCTAATTTCAACACATAGGGATTCCATGAAGGGCCTTTTACATTATAACTTTGACTTTGACTTAATATAAAAATCCTAGAGAAGTCAATGGGTGCTTTGACCTATTGACCATTGACCCAAGCATGAAATCCATGCCTTAAAAAGTCAATTTCTTTTTACAAGAAAATTTCTTTTTCCATTTTTTGACAAATATATTACATCATGACTCAAATACAATTATGAAGACCGACACTAGTTACATTCTTCAACATAATAAATCTCTTGGAGGCCACCAATATTATGCGACCTTCATTGATGATCACTCTAGAAAGACATGGCTCTATTTTCTCAAGACAAAGGATGAAGTATTTGAGAAGTTCAAGGAATTTAGATCCGAAGTTGAGACCCTAACCAGAAGAAAGATAAAAACTCTGAGATCTGACAATGGAGGTGAATACACTTCAAAAGAACTTATAGCATATTGTAAAGAAGTAGGCATTAAGAGGGAGCTCATTGTTCCCTACAACCCCGAACAAAATGGAGTAGCAGAAAGGAAGAATAGAACCATTGAAGAATGCATAAAGACTGTGATATTTGATTAGGACCTACCAAAATTTATATGGGAGCAAGAAACCATGACAGTAGTATATACATACAAAATAGAAGTCCTCATAGAATCCTTGACAATATGACACCAAAAGAAGCATTTTCGGGGAAGAAGCCAAGTGTAGACCAACTCCGAATCTTTGGATGTTCTGCATACATTCATGTTCCAAAAGACAAGCAAAATAAATTACTCTAAAAGTATAAAAGGTATCTTTGTTGGTTATAGCCTTTCATCAAAGGCTTATAGAATCTACATCAAAGAAGATAGACGAATTGAAGTTAGCAGAGATGTTATATTTGATGAAAATCATGCCTAAAAGAAATCCAAGGATATACCAATCGAATCCGATGAAGAATATGTACCACTATTTGAAGAAGAAGAACAACATGACAAGTCACCCACAAACCTAGAGGAAGAAGGTCCAAGTGAACCTATCCAACCTATAATCATTCCCGAAACAAAGAAGAGGCCAAATTGGTTAAAAGCTACACTTGAAGATGTTGAAGGACATGGAGCAACAAAAGGAACTTTCAGAGAAAGCAAAAGACCGAAAAGATACTTAGGATATGCAACATACATGACGAAGTTAATCGAAGCATAACCAACTACCTTTGAAGAAGCTGCTCATCAAGAAGAATGGAAGAAAGCAATGCAAGAAGAATATCAATCTATCATGAAGAATGGGGTTTGGGAAATCGTTCCTAGACCTAGTGACAAATCTGTTGTCACTTCCAAATGGATTTACAAAATCAAACATGTCGTTGATGGAAGCATAGACAAATACAAAGCAAGATTTGTTGCAAGGGGTTTCTCTCAAAAGGAAGGAATAGATTATGAAGAAACCTTTGCTCCCACTGCCAGGTACACTACTATTAGATCTTTGGTTTTGCTAGTTGCAACTATGGGATGGAATATACATCAAATGGATGTTAAAACAACCTTTCTAAATGGAACCATTGATGAAGAAGTATATATTGAACAACTAGAAGGCTTTGAGATAAATAGTAGGGATACTCATGTTTGTAGACTAAAGAAAGCTCTATATGGCTTGAAGCAAGCTCCTAGGGCTTGGTACGCAAGAATGGATGCCTATCTTTTAAGGATTGGCTTTGTCAAAAGTTCTGCTGATGCAAACCTCTACATCAAGATAGTGAAGAATGAACCAGTTATTATACTTTTATATGTGGATGATTTATTTATTATAGGTGTGGAGCGCAAAATTCTAGAATGCAAGAAAATGTTGGTAACAAAATTTGAAATGAAAGATCTGGGACTCATGCATTACTACTTGGGCTTGGAAGTTTGGCAGAAACCCAGTGAGATATCTTGGTTAAGGAAAGTACATAATCAAGTTGTTACAAAAGTTTGGTATGATGGATTCCAAGTCTATGACTACTCCCATGGTCATTATTCTAAAGAGGTTGAGAAGCTTCGACTCTAGTCTCGTCGATCCTACAAGCTATCGTAAGTTGGTGGGCTCTTTAATGTACTTGGTGAATACCAAACCTGACATATGCTTTGCTGTAAATGTTCTTAGTCAATTTTAGTTGGAGCCTTGTCATGACCATTGGATAACTGCCAAGCATATCTTGAGATACCTATGTGGAACAATTCATCACTGCCTGAAGTATGATGGAAAGGAAGTTAAATTAATAGGTTTTACTGATTCCGATTGGGGTGGCAGTGAGATTGATGGAAGAAGCACTACCGATGGCTATTTCAATTTGGGATCTGCAATGATTTCATGGATGAGTAGAAAACAAGATCCTGTTACTTTAAGTAGTGTTGAAGCTAAATATGTTGCTGCATCTGAAGTAGGAAAAGAAACAGTTTGGTTAAGAAAACTCTTGTCAGATTTGTTTAGAAAGCCACTAGATCCTATAGTAATAAATTGTGATAATCAGAGCAGGATCAAGATGTCTGAAGACCTCGAGTTTCATGCCAGGATGAAGCATATCAATAACAAGTACCACTACATTAAAAGTTTGGTGCAGGATTGGGTCGTAAAGCTACAGTATATTCTGACAGATGAACAAGTAGCTGGCGTGTTGACAAATCTCTTCCAAATAAGAAGTTCGAATATTTTAGAAGTATGCTTGGATTGGTTGATATTACAGATGTAGTAGATAGGGAGAGATGAAGCATCTTGTGGCAACAAGATGCTTGCGAGGACATCTATCCGACTTGTGATCATGTCTAGATCCCGAAGTGAGGAGGGTGGCATTGGTCTTCGAGCTCCAACCTTGGATACGCACCTAGATCCTTGGGTTGGTGTTAGAGCTAAATCCTAATGGTACCTAGAGAGGTTGAAGCTTGGAACACACCTTAGTCCCACCTGGTTAGATACCCTAGTCAAGTATCTAATCTGTAGCACTACGTGCGTTGTAACTCTTCATAGAGCATATCATTTTGAGATCTTCCATGTACTCCTGCATCTATTTAATTATGAATACCTCTCTAGTTAAGAGGAGTGTTGAAGAATGTAACTAGTGTCGATCTTCATAATTGTATTTGTCAAAAATAAAAAATTATTGTAAAAGAAAAATATTTTTGAAGCGTGGGTTTCATGCTCTTTTATTTATTTTCTAGGTCATAGCCTCCATTGAAGGCTTCTAGGTTTTGTCACGAGTCAAAAGAGTCATTGTCACATTTATTAGACCCTTCTTAGGCTTTTGTATCATGTAAAGAAATTTATTTTTGAGTCAAAATAATCATTTTTCCCCTCCTCACCAAGTCGGCCCTGTCCTGGAGAAGTCAGACCTATTGGAGGCAATTCAACTCTATGGAAGCAGTGTAAATAGAGGCAATTCCACTCACTTGGAAGCACACACACAAGTTCGATCTAAAAAGAGAAAGAGGACGGAAAAGAGAGCGAAGTGCAGAAGAAGAAGACCTAATCCAAGAAACAAGGAAAATCGAAGCTTTCAGGCATCTCTCTCACACGTGCAAAGTTTGCTAGGGTTTTTGGACTGAAGTTGGGGGCCAAAATTTTTGAATTAATTGTAGGTTCAAATTTCTAAAGCTGGGGGTCGAAATTATGGATTGAAGTTGCATTTGAGGAAGCTGACACTAGGAAACTTTTGCTGAGATCATGTACTTGAAGGGAGGTTTGACTTTGTGTTCGGAGGAGGTCTTTGTCTAGGTCTAAAGGGGTCATGGATTGTCCCATCTTGATTTGAAAATACTGGTGGAAGAGTTGGACAGGGTTTTCCCCTAGATAGGAGTTTTGCCCTAGCTGAGTGCCTACATCTTGTGTCTCTTATTCTTGCGATCTTCATATACATTTAATTTGGTAATTGCTTGATAAAAGACAACATAGTAAAGAAGTAAAAGAACCCAACATAAATCACAAGTAATTATGAAGAAAAGAGGAATCAAACCCTAATACCTACATGCATTGATTTCTCAATAGAAACCCATGCTTTAATAATAATAACTTTTCTTTTCTTTTCTTGTTTGTTACATAGGATACATATTGAAATGAGTACAACAATTATGATGACCGAAACTAGTTACATTTCTCAACAAATTTTTAGGGTTGATTTTCAAGCTTTCATCTAGTGATTTACTAACTTACTCATTCGCTGTCTTTTGTGCAGAGATTTCGAGGCATTGGGACCACCGTTGAGGGATGGTTGCTGAGGCAACCCACTGATTTTTGTTGAGTGATTCTTTTGCAAACCTTTTGGGTAGCAATAGACAGTCTTTGGGACTGCCTTTTGGGGCAGACCTCATTTGTCTTTTAAGCAGAATCTCAACGTTGCCTTTTGGTCAGAGCTTAACTACCTTTTAAGCAAAGTTCCATTCACACAGTTTTCGAGAAGGGGCAGCTTTCGGATAGACCTTGATTGTCTCTTTCCACTGATGCTTTGGGCTAGATTTCAAAGAAGGAAAGGAGCGCTAAAAATTGAATTTTTGTATCTAAACACCTCCATTATTGTAACCTTATCCTCTTTGATATTTACCTATTCATTGGGAAATCTTCAAGGAAACTCTCTTTTAAAATATTTGTAATAGGCTCTCTTTTGATTATAAGGAAGCCTTGATTTTTTCTTGAGTACTTCTAATCATTTGCTCAAACTTCATTGTAACTTTTGGGGCTAAGAATTTATCTCACTTGTAAGAAGATTTGGAAGGAGTATCATTCACCTTTTGAGGAAGGTACTTGTAAACTCTTTCCAACGACCATCACTAGCCCTCATCTCAAAAGAGGGATCTAATTTTAATAAAAGACAAACTTTCTTTTTGGGACCTTGGGGATCTTCCCCTTGGCATCCCTTTTTCCCAATTAGGGAATGTGTCCCTTGTGTGATGCTTGAGTGTTTAATTTATTGCTTTGATTTGATTGAGTGGTTTAGAGTTATAATCATTTCCTTTAACTTGCTTTTCATGCATTTAGCTTCTCTATTTAAAATGTATTTCTAGTCTCTCTAACTTATCATTTCATTTTACATGTTATTTAATCTAATGTGTTGGATGATACTGGTTAACATAGCTCACTATTTACATTGTGCCTTAATTGCAATTGCCAATCACATGCCATTTGTAGTTTGACCTTTTCTCACAATACTCTTGCAATCTCACTGGTTTAATTTGTTATAGATCCCATTAGTTATCTTTACTTTCAAGTGTCATTTACTTTGCAAAACATTTCTTTCATAGCAATTTGGCAATTGTGGCACTAACAAATCTACTTCCAACTTAAGTTGGTTGAAGTAGACAATAGGGACCCTCCAACCCCTATTGACTCCTCTCTGAGACTCGGGCCTGGGTGAAGGTGAGGTCTGGGAAAGCAGAGTTATTTTGTAACCTGTTTTAGAACATAGGACTAACTTAAAATTCACTAAGATAACTTCATCACCACTACAAAGCAGTATGGCATCTAGATTCATGTTTTGCTAGTGTTATTTATCTTGAGAAGTTTTTTCTATTTTCAAGTTGATGAGCATTCACTTCATTTTAAGCATTCTTTAAGTTGTTATACTTGTTGAAGCTGTCATTTGCTACTTTGCTACTTTGCTGTTATAAGTTGTTATACTTTGTTGCTTCTTGCCCGTTGATGGTCTTTTTACAGGGCATCAAAACACACATTTTGCTGAACCTGTCAACTACCACGAACAGATAGTCATGTCCCTTCCTGGTTGTTGGTAAACCTCCTGTTGTCGCACGGGTTGTCACAACAACGCTCAGACCGGGGGCTGTCACTCTGATCCCCGATCTCTCGTTTAAGCCTGTCTCCCACGGCTAAGGGGGGTAGACCCTATGGGAAAATGAATGACCAACTGTGAAACAGTGGGGTTGGGAGACACGAGAGAAAACAAGCACTTATCTGATTTAGAAGTTAATGGACCAATGCCTTGTGGAGTTAATGATTAAATGTTGCAGAAATATGAACCATGTAAAACAAACATTTATCATCAAATAACCCAAGCAATGATTAACTTTTATCAAATGCGAGAAAATGCTTAATGGCTTAATGATACTCCAACAATTTAAAATTTCGAAAGATAAAGTTCGATACACAACCACGTAAAATGCTAACCAGAGATCACATTCATGTAGTTAATCTTCATATGAACATTAAAGTATGTCAAACATTAATTCCCACATCAACATTTTAGCCTCAGCAGAAAAGATGAAACCTAAGAAATTCCCAAGCCAAGACTGAAATTGGCAAAAAAAATAAAATTCCCAAAATATTTTTATATTTTTCAGATAAAACAAAATTTTAAAACTAAATGAAACTTTTAAATCAAAAAATCAAAATAATATTAAAATCTAAACTAAATTAAAAGAAACCCTTTTTAAATTTTTTTTTATCTTTTATTTGATTTTTGATAAATAAAATTAAATAAAACTATAGAAAAATAAAACCTGAATTAAAATCTAAACTTCAACTTTTCTTCATAAAAGGAAAGAGATTTGAAATTTATTTATTTATTTTTATTTACTTCTAACAAAATTAAATGTAAACTAAATTAAAACAAGATCTAAACTATAAGAAAAGAAATTTTTTTATGCTTTTCAAAGTTTTATAATTTTTAGGAATTTTTTATTGTTATATTTTTAAAACAAAACTTAAAGTTAAAATCTAAACTAAAACTAAAGTAACAAAGCTTGAATAAAATCTAAATAAAACAAAATAAAACAAAAATCAAACTATTCGCAAACTAAGGCCTAATCGAATGAACTAACCTAAGCTAAAACCATGAAATTATACAATGGAATAGCAATAACCCTAACCAAGCATTAAATGGAAACATAAGAAAAATCGAAGTGTATGCGTTTATTTTTGCAGGTTAGGAGTTTGACGGCGGAAAGGAATAGCAGGCCTCCTGATGAATAGCAGTCGATGGAGGGTTTAGCTTTTGCAAGCTGGAGAATGTACACAGCGAGGAGCACGCAGAGGTTATGGCAGCTTGATGGGTTCGAAGCAGAGATGAACGGATCTGAGGTGGCTGCGTAAGGGTGCTCGATGACAGGAAAAACAGTTGCGGATAGCTGCGATGAGAAGTTACGTAGACCTGGCAGGGAGCAGCGTGGGAATGACAACGGTTTGGATGGCTGCGTGATGGATTAGGAAATGCGTGGAAGGAAAGGCTGTTACTGCGGGCAGAGAAAGGCATAATATGGTGAGCAGCGAAGGGTAAAAGAGATCCACGCAGATTTGGACGTCCAGATTACACGAAGACTTGCGTGGACAGAGAGAAGGACGAGGCTGTTGGAAGGAAGCACGCAGGCAATGAAGTATTAAAGGTTTCGAAGGCCACCGATGAGAGGAGTATGCGACTATAGGGATGAGATGGAGTAGGACTGCGTGAGGCAGCTTGGAGAAAGTTAGGTGAGCGAAGAGAGAAGAATGGGACACGCTGTTTAAACAATGGAATGGCAAATGAGGTATGAAGCTGCGATGGGAGATTTGAGAGCACCACGTGAAGAAGGGAAGGGAGTACGCAGGTGGAAGTGGTAGCATAAAGGGGGAAGGAGCTTGCGTATGGAGTGGAAAAAACAACACGCTGGCAGAGGAGGATGTGAGGAGCTGATGAGGGCTGCACAGTTTGCCCTTTTTTAAAAAAAAAATTTCAAAATCCTCCTGTAATACAATAAATCCCTGAGCAACACTAGATAGCTGATCAAACCCTCAAAACTTTTCAGAAAAAACCCTGCAAATTCTCCAGCAAACTTTAAATTGCCCTATATTCAGATTTGTCTTTTGAAAACCCCGATTTTTTTTTTTAAGATCTGCACCTGCAACCTGCAATGGCAAAAACAGAACACCGGGAAGTGAAATGTGCCAAAAATAAACTGAAAACCCTAAAACCAGCTAAACAATTTACAGTATTTACAGATTTTCGACTCTTTATCAGCCAGATTTGTCAATAATCCACAGTAATATTTTCAGAATCTAAGTCTAATGTGAGATACTTCAGAAAACCTTGCATGCATTCATAAAAAATTTCAGATGATAAGCCTGGAATTAAAACTAGCTGGGCTCTTTCAGAAAATGCAATCCGGGAGTTGGCTGGTTCAGCCGAGAACTTCCCCTAACGCCCGGTAAACTCAAAACTAAGATTTCCTGCACAGCTTAAAATCAACCATTAACATAGAGGGAAAAAACGATTGTGAAATCCAGATCAAATGGAGATACCTGCCATTATATTTCAGGATCTAAACTATCATTCAAACCCTAGAGATCAGACAAGATACATGTGCCTGAATCAATCTTCATCAAGCTAAAATCAATAGCTGAAAATAAAATTATGCAGAAAAATGAAACATCTTACAGCGTTTTGAGAAGAGTAACACCAGCAAGATTTCAACCCCAAAGTCTTTCTTTATTGCACAAAAAAATGACTACAAGAGAGCTTTCTTTAGCACCAGACTCTCAGATCTAATCTGATCTCAAATGACCCCTAGCACCCTATTTAAAGGAAAAATTTCAACAGCTAGTTCGAGTGATCAATGTCAAACTAATCTCGACCGTCGATGAGGATCAAGATTTCTTTTAATCTCATCCGTTGAATTTTTAAATGCATTTTAATATATTAAAAAATTAAAATTCTGCATTTATTTACTCAAAAATTTAACTTATTATTATTTTATTATTTTTTAATTTTTTAATTATTTATTTATTTATTTTTTAATTTTATTTTATTTTATTTTTTAATTTTATTTTTTAATTATTATTTATTTTTTAATTTTACTATTATTTTTAAATTTTTATTTTTTTTTTTAAATTTTTATTTTTGGATCCTCGAACTTAGCCTTTGGAAAAATCACCTAGGACCTAGGACTTAGGACTTATGAGGGGATTAAAACATTTTCTAACCCTCAAGACACTTTACATCATGACTTTTACAATTTTACATCTCAAAGGGGAAAACCCATTTGACATAGACCCTCATAGACCACCCAATTCTGCGACCAAATATAATCTAACAGATCAACACACTAGGATTCCTCTAAGATTCTAATGACAAAATTCATTCCGGCTTTGGGGTTAGGCTGAAGCAAAACTCTGCCGATCATGGATCGGTGAGACAAAAAACCTTCCGGAACGTAGATTATCACTAGAAAATTAGGTCCACCTAGGCAATTTACATACATGACTCAACTCTGCTAAGATTATTTACAATTTACACATGCAGACTGGGTTTACAAAACAATATGATCGGGCTGATGATGATAGTCGGATGTCATGGACATATCGATCAAGCGCTATCCCTTTTTGCGAAAAAGGGGGTGCACTGCTATGCGTAGTTGACACGCAACGGTCAACACCTCCCACAAGGTCCATGGGAATGCTTTCCCAAGGACGAGTAGGTACAGCTAAGGGATGATATAGACCCTGTTTCCTGTTGCTAGGCTTGCTGGTAGAACAAAGCATGCATCCTCTTATGAACCTAGCTACTTGCTCTTGCGACTTAGGCCAATACACATACCTCTACAAGTTAGCCACAGTCTTCCCTACACCAAAGTGCCCTGCAACCTTGGAGGTGTGAGCCTCTCTAATTACCTGCAGTCTCTCAACTTTAGGAACACATAGCTTATCCAACGTGTAGAGTAACCCATCTTGGAGATGGTAGTCAATGGTGTTGTTGCCATTGTGCACATGACTCTGAGTCTGCAACTGCTGATACACCTCCTTGAAGTACTCATCCTTTGAATATGCCTCTCTATATGCATCACGGGTGAATGGTTCCATGTGCATAAGAGTCTCCAAAGCTGTGATCTTTGATGTGGATGGCCTTGAAAGCATGTCGGCCAACTTGTTTTTGCTGCCCTTCTTATACTTGATCACGAAATGAAATTGCTTTAAAAACCCCATCCACTTGTAATGCATGGTCTGCTATAGCTTACTTTGGGCCTACAAGTACTGTAACAGCTGTTGATCTGTGTGGATTACTATCTTCTTTTACATCACATAATGCTTCCACTTCTTCAAAGCTTGCACCATGGCATAGAGCTCCTTGTCGTAGGTAGGGTAGTTAAGAACCGCCCTATGAAATACTTTAGTATGGTATAAAATGGGCCTTCCTCCGCATCAAGACGACTCCCATAGCATACCCACTCGCATTCATCTCCACTTCAAAAGGGCGCTGCAAGTTTGGTAATGCCAGAACTGGTGCTTCACTGATCTTCTTCTTTAGCTCCTCAAAAGCCTTTTGCTGACCTTTTCTCCACTAGAAACTCTTGCCACTTGTTCTTATGGCGTGGAGCGGTGCTACTACCATTGAAAACGAGGCTATGAATTTCCTTAGGTATTGTGCTGCCCCAATGAAACTCCTGACCTCAAAAACTTTAGTAGGCACCAACCTTTTCGTGATGGCCTCCATCTTGAAAGGATCTATCTTAACTTCTCCTCCACGGATCACATACCCTAAATACACCAAGGATTGTTGCGCAAACTCACACTTCTTGAGATTTGCTAGCAGTTGGTGCTTCTTCAATGTTTCCAGCACTTGCGTCAAATGTGAAATATGCTCCTCCCTAAGTAGCAGGAAACGCTGGGCAGGGGTCCGTTTCCATACGGAAACGAAACGGAAACGGGTTTCCCCGTACCGTACGGCGTGGAAACGAGTTTCCATCCGTACGGGCGCGTTTCCCGAGATGGAAACGCGCCCGTACGGACGGAAACTCGTTTCCACGCCGTACGGGCCCCGTTTCCTGTAAAAAAGCACTTGTTTTTTAAAAAAAAAAATTTCCTAATTAGTTTAGGGTTTAGCTTACGGTTTCTAATCACTTCTAGAAAGCGTTTCTAAAGTTATAAAAGAGCTGTGCCTCTCATTCTCTCATCACACTATTCAGCAAGGAGTTTCTCTTGGAGATTGGCAGTTGTTTCAGTAGCTAGTGTTTTGAGCATTGAGCAAAGTAGATTTCAGCAGCGAGAGAAAGAGATTTCAGCAGCAAGAGAAGGAGATTTCAGCAAGAGATTTCTGTAGCAGCAGATTTGGCTCAGCTACAGCCATATTTATCTTCTCTTTTCTGGCATTTCCGGGTAGTTTCAACCACAGAAAATTAATTTGGGTAAGCCACATTCATTTTGTTAGTTTTTTCTTACTATTTCTTCAAATTTTCTAGGGTTTATGCAGCTAAATTGCTGAAAAACGTTTTTTATTTATAGATTTGTTTTTTAAATTTATTTTTGCAGCAGATTTGGCTCAGCTACAGCCATATTTCTCCTCTTTTCTGGCATTTTAGGGTAGATTCAGCCACAGATAATTCATTTGGGTAAGCCACATTTATTTCTTAGTTTTTTCCTTACTATTTCTTTAATTTTTCTAGGGTTTATACAGCCAAAAATATGAAAAACGTTTTTATAAATTTATTATTTACAGATTTGTTTTTTTGATTTATTTTTGCAGCAATGGCTTCCAGCCAAAGTGCAGCTGCAACTTCAAACCCTAGGGCCAACCCAAGGGCTGAATATTATCCTCTTTGGAGGCATGTGATGAAGCTTCAAAAATGTGGAGGTGGTGGCTCATGGGAATGGCGATGCACTCTTTGCAATATTACGTACAAGGGCTCCTACCCAAGAGTGAAGGCGCATCTGTTGCATGGAGGAGGACAGGGGATTGTGGGTTGCACAAAAACAGCAGATCCGTTGGTAAGGAGGGCATATCAAAGAGAGCAAGATGAGGCGGATGGTACTAAGAGGAGGCATGATGAGCATACTCAGGCTACATCTAACGTTGAGCCAAGGATTGTAGTTGAAGCAAGAAAGAGGAGAGGTGGTCTGGGTCACAGTCAAGAACATGAACAAGCAGCACCCAAACATACCAGAGGCTCAGGGGCATCCCAATCAGTTCAGGATAGCAGAATTGCTAGATTGGTGAATGTGCAAGCAAGAGAAGAAGCTGATTCCAGAGTTGCCAGGTGCATTTATGCATGTGGTATCCCATTCAATGTTGTTCGCTCTCCTTACTGGCAAGATATGTTGAGGGCAGTTAACAAAGCTCCTCAAGGGTACAAGGGGCCCAACTATGAGAAAGTCAGAACCCAGCTTCTCAAAAATGAGAAGGAACTTGTGGAGGACGTTTTAGCTCCAATTCGTTCTTCCTGGAGTAGCTCTGGGGTTACCATAGTCTCAGATGGTTGGACAGATATGAGGCGCAGACCATTGATAAATATCATTGCCACTTCCCCCAAAGGAGCAATGTTTATCAAGGCAGAAGACTGCTCAGGAGAGGTGAAAGATGCACAGTTCATTGCTGATATTATTATAAAAGCTATTGAACAAATAGGGGCTAACAGGGTGGTGCAAGTTATCACGGATAATGCACCAGTTTGCAAAGCTGCAGGTTTGATTATTGAGGGGAGGTATGACAACATATTTTGGACACCATGCATTGTCCATAATCTGAATCTGATCTTAGAGGAGATCGACAACAAAGTTTCCTGGATAAAGGAAGTCACAGGGGATGCAAGGGAGATTATCAAATTCATCACCAACCACCACCAGTCTCAGGCCATATTTCGAGAGTACTCCAAATTGGAGTTGTTAAAAGTTGCTGAGACAAGATATGCCTCAAACTTCGTGATGTTGCGCCGCCTTGTTGAGGTTAAGCATGCATTAGTTTCTATGGTGGTGAGTCAACTGTGGATTGAGTGGAGACAAGCAGATTCAGAGCGGGGATCTATGGTGCGTAGATTGTGCCTTGATGAGGATTGGTGGAGCAAGGTAGATTTCTTGCTAAAGTTCACAACCCCTGCATTTGAGCTTCTCCGGAGCGCTGACACTGACCAACCTTTCTTGGGAGAGGTATATGATGGCATGGATTCCATGGTTGAGAAAACTATGGAAATCATTTCGCAGGAGTCTCCACAACTTCTGTTTGTTGATGATCATTTTGCTGGTTTGATCAAGAAAATCATTGTTGACCGGTGGAACAATTTCAATACACCATTGCACACTTTAGCACATGCTTTGAACCCCAAATTTTATGATGAGGAGCTTATTGCTAAAAGCAATGGGAAGAGGAAGGCACCCCATAAGGATAGAGAGGTGGCTACTGGGGTGAAAAAAGCACTAATGAGAATGTTTCCTTCTCACCTACATAGGGAGGTAAAGGAGGAATTTGCCAGTTTTGCTGCAGGAATAGATGATTATGCAGATATATCAGCTTTGGAGGAGAGAAGCACCATGAATCCAGTTAGGTGGTGGATTTGTCATGGAGCAAATGGTGTACATTTGCAAAGCCTTGCCATTCGTATTCTTTCACAAGTGGCAAGCTCTTCATCAGCAGAAAGGAATTGGAGCACTTATGGTTTTATTCATTCTGTGAAGCGCAATAGGTTGGGCTCACAGAAAGCAGAGGATCTTGTTTATGTGCACTCCAACCTTCGCCTTGCATCTCGTAGGGGTCCAGAATACAACAGTGGTCCTTCTAAAGAATGGGATGTGGATGCAGAAAATCCTGATTTGGATCTCTCTCTTGCTGCCCTGAATATTGAGGAGGATTCTGGAAGTGGAATTGGTGCATCATCTTCTTCAGCACCACCATCCACTGTTGAGCATTCTGCTGCTTCTATTTTTGATGAGGATTGTTATGATGAGGATTAGTCTTTTGTGACTTGTCTCTATAGTTCTTGCAGCCTTATAGTCTTTATTGTACTTGCAGCCTCATATACTAATATAAATAAAGGCTGATTTTGGATTTTCCAGTTCCTATATTTTTATTTTCATTATGTGATGACTCATGAGTAAATGTGATCATTGTGATGTAAATTTAATCTTAATGTTAAAATGTTTAAGTAAATGTATCATTAATGCTTTATGATTGCAGTCTTGCACATATATATATTAATAATTTTTAAATGTTTTTAATATATATATATATATATTATTATATATATTCGCGTTTCCCCGTTTCCAAAATTCGGGGAGGTCGCGTTTCGTTTCGCTTCCGCGTTTCGTGTCGCTTCCCCGTTTCCCCGTTTCGTGCAACTTAGGCTCCTCCCATGTAGCACTATATACGAGTATATCATCCAAATAGACAATAACAAATGAATCTCTAAAAGGGCGCAGTACATCATTCATTAATCTCATAAATGTAGTTGGTGCATAACATAGGCCAAATGGCATGCCTAACCACTCATACAAACCTTGTCTAGTTTTGAAGGTGGTTTTCCATGTATCTTTTTCTTTGACTCGAACCTGGTGATATCCAGACTTCAAGTCCAACTTGGTGAAGTACTTTGCTTGCTGCAACTGATCTAGCAGATCATCTATCTTGGGCAGGTGGTATCTTATTCTTGAGCGTGATTTTATTCAACGCCCTATAATTTATACACATCTGCCAAGTCCCATCCTTCTTTGGCACAATGATGATGGTTGACCCACATGGTGATGTACTCGGTCTAATGATACCCTGTTTCAGTAGTTCCTGCAATTACTTCTTCACCTCACTTGCTTCTATAACAGATTGCCTGTGCAACCCAATATTTGGCAAGGAGTCCGACAATAGCTAGATCTCGTGCTCCACTGCCCTCTTAGGTGGTAGTCCTTTGGCTCTTGGAACACATCCCTGTATGCCTGTAACAATGCCTCCAATTGTTGTTTCTGTTTCTTAGTACATCCCTCCAGGGATGCCTTGCCTCTCATTGACTCGTCTTCAGACTGAATTTCTCTTAAAAACAATAAAACATACTTCTTGTTGTAACTGAACAATTTGTTGGCTTGGTTGGCTCTTACCAATGAAATTTTCGACTTGCCTTTGTGCACACTGATGATGAAGGATTTTCCATCCTTGACGAATCGGTACTGGTTGGCTCTCCTCATGAATATTTCACTTGCATGTACATGTATGGACTCCCAAACACGACTCCACATACCTCAAGGGAAACCACATCTAGATCTACTTTATCAATAAAATCAATACTGATAGCAAATCTAATTTTACACTGTTTTATTACCTTCAGCTCTGCATCCTTATTTACCCATCCCAGTGGATACGGGTTTGGATGGTCTCAAACTTCCAACCCCAACTTCTTTACCAGCTCTGCTACAATTAGATTCACCTATGATCCCTAGTCAAACAGAGCATCAATCTTCGTCTTCTTGACTTGTAACTTGATATGAAAGAGTTTGGTCATTTCTTTCTCTTCCTGGCGCTGAAGGCTACTCGGATTCACCTCCTTTTGCATAGATGTACAGACGATCTTCTCATCCATGTTTGAGCTACTTTCAACTTGGTTGCTCGAATTCGCAACCATGAGATTCTTCTTCTTGTTATTAGGGTTTAGCTCTGGATACAACTGTTGAAGAATCTAGGGCAATTAGAGTTAATGTGATTCTTCTTTAGCATGCTAACTATTTGTGTGGTATTTTAACTTTTTCTTATTAGCACAATCTTCTCTTGATATTGTGTATTTCTTACTTCATCGAACAGTTACCAAAATACAAGAGACAAGAACACAAGATGTTGGGTTTCTGCCAGGCCAAAACCTCTCCCTCTTAGAGAGGAAAAACCGCTCAAAATTCTTCTTATAGAGATTCCAATTGACGAATACCAAGACCCTTGACAAAAGTGTTTGAATCAAGATTACCTCCAAGATACTTGTCACTATCCCTTGCAGTCTTCGGCCTTCAAGTTACAGACTTCTATCTTCGCACTGTGTTGCTTCAGAACTCTTCCTTCGCACTGTTATATCACTGTGTTACTTCAGACCTCAGTCTCTTTTTTTTCTTCGTTGTCTAGGTACAATCCTCAACTTCTAGTATTCTCTTCTTCCTCGGCTTCTACAGTTCAACGATGAGAGTATCACTATACTATTGTGACACTATCTTATAGCAATCTTCAAACCTTCGCTGAGATGACAGAGATAGGACAAACTTCACCCGAAAACTTCTTAAGACATGTATCACCTTCTTGCTTCTTGTAATGCGTTCTTCCTTCTTCGCTGTATTGATCAGAGAAGTCCGAGATTCCTTGATGATTGTGAGGTGAAGTCACTCCATATATATAGTGACTAGCGTTATCATATTAGGCCGACATATGAATCTAGAACTAGGCCGACATTACCTTGAGGAGATCATTGTCTATATTTTAGCCGACTGCAAGAGGGATAGTGACAATCGTTTTGGAGCGTAGACTTTGACTTTGACTTCTAGAATATTTATGACAAGACAATAAATCCTAAAGACATCAAGAAGAAGTCTTTGACCTATGGTAAACACATCTTGCTCATGAAACCCATGATGCAAGGAATAATAAATTCATTTGATTCTTCTTTACATAAAATTATAATTACAAGTCATAATGAAAACCGAACCTAGTTACATTTTCTTCAACAACAACTTCCAACACTTATCTCTGTATGGCCATCAATGTTGCAGTGGTTGTTAGGATCTTTGCACTGGTGTGCTGTGGTTGTCGTCTCTTTATCTTTTCACCCTTTTTGCTTCTTCTTCCCCTCCTTAGAAGCTTCTTGTTGCTCCTTCTGCTTCAATCCACTTGATTGTGCTCTTTTCATGCATATGTTCTCTAGGAACTATGCCTATGCACAAGCCTCGTCCATCGATTTGGGCTTGAACAACATCACTTGCTCACACAGATGGCGGTGTATACCCCCCAAATACTTGAGGAGTACATCTGGGTTCTTTGGAGAGATTCCCAACATTATAGCCATCTTCCTGAATTCCGTGGTGTACTCTTGCATGCTTTGGCTCGACTTTTGTCTGAAGTAATGCCACTGGATCCACTGGTCCACATACCCAATGGGATAAAACTGTGACCTAATGAGGGTTTTGAAATCCTCCCACTTAGTCACTGGAGATTCTCCCTCCAACCTCATGTTTTCCGCTATGTCACAGGGTTCGGCGAACCCGAAGGTTCAGGTTCGAAATTCGGTGAACTTGAAAAAAATTTGAAATTCGTTCAGGTTTGCTGAACCTGAAATTCGAACCTAAAGTCGAACCTGAACGAACTCGAACTTGAACGAACTACAATGAACCTGAACGAACTTCAACGAACCTGAACGCGAATTTAAACGAATTTGTTAAGGTTCGATTTAGGGTTCGCTGGTTTTTTTTATTAGGCACGTGATTATCTTTGCACACAGTTAATTATATGTTCACAACATTCTGATTTGTGTTCCATATGTTTTTAGATCAGTGCTAAAATGTATTATGTAACTTGTAAGTCCACCGTTAGGTCCGGGTTAATATTTGTTAAAATGTAGTTTTTCCTTTTACACGTGTCTTGGGATACCATTGGTTGATGGGATGAGTCTGAATCATGTGGTTGGAGTTGACTTGGGAACAAGGTTTGTTTTAGGGTTGTTACAGGCTACAACCTATTCTGAAAACGGATGGCTACAGCCTATTCTAAAAATGGATTTCATAAGTATGTCAGCGTTTATGATAGCACTAGGGTACAGTCGTGTAGCAGTCAGAAAGGCATAGCTTCTGGTAGTTTCTAATCCTATTTTGGGCAGTATCTTAACAAAATTATATGGCAGTCTGACACCTGATTTGAAAATCTATTTGAGGTGTTGATTTTAACAGGTTGTGGCAGCCTGGAGGGTGTCAATATAATAGTAGTCTAGCAGTAATTTCTTTCAAGTTTTCATGTAGTCTTCATGCCTTCATGATGACAGTGAAATGCTTTATGCTTGACTAGAGTGGAGGGTGCATTCCTCCAAAGTTATATTCACCCTTCACTTACCTATTTTAGGCATTGGCATCCTGTTAGATTTGGCAGAAATATGGCAACCAACTGACAGAGCTGATCCGCAATTATTATGACCGCATTCTACCAGTTAGTGAGTCATTAGACAAGTTACTCTACCTTTTCTAGGCAGCAATAAAGGGTCACCTTTCATCCTTTTGTGGGCAACACTTTCACCTACTACAGTGGCATATCCTATGTTTGCTCCTAGGTTTATGCAATAGCATCTTCCCTCACTTCTGTAATAATATCGCTGATAGTGTTTTTCTCATACCTTGTGTGTCAATTTGGCCTGTGGTTGATATCTATGTAATGTTGCAAGCCATCTGGTTTTGAATTTTCTATTATTTTGTCATATATCTATATATATATATTGAAAAATATGTATAGTCGAACTTAATGCCGAACCTCATTCGAACTTGATCGGAAAATTCGAATTCGAATCGAACTTAATCGTTGTCGAACTTGAATTCGAACTCGACAGTGTTACTTGGGAGCGGGAGCGGGAGCGGGGAGCGGGAGCGGAAGCGGGAGCGGGAGCGACCATTTTCAGAAGCTCCCGGTTTGGGAGCGAATCCCGGAGCGATTTTTTAAAAATATATATATTTTTTATATTTTTTAATTTTTGATACATATATGTCAACAAAAACATGTAGAATGATGAAATAGACATAAAAAACATAAAAAAACATAAATTGATCATTGAACCATATCACATCAATCATCTAGAAATTATAATCGTCATCAACCTTAGTAAAATAATAAATTAAAATAACATTCAATTCAATAACATTTATCATCATTGATCACCAAAGTAACAAGTTGTACTTGTAAGCCAAGTTTAACCATTACAAGAAGTAATATCGAAGATATTTCTAAGTCCTAACTTCTAACTGTTAACATGATATGAAATGTTAAAAATTTATAAAATGAAACATGAATAATGAGATGAAATGAAACAACTTTAGTCTTTCACAAAGCATCATATTCATAATTCACAATCATTACCAATGAGTTATAATTGCCAAGGCCCAACTTCAAACTTCAAATTTTCATTGTCACAGTGATATAATGTTTACAAAAAATATCATAATGTCATAATGATATGAAAGAGTCAAGAGTCAAGAGTCAAGGACTCAAAACTCAACACTGAACAGTTATGAAAACTAAAGTGACAATTCTAATAGAAACTAAAAAAGACAAGTAAACTGTAAATCTACAAGTGGCCCTTGCCACGAGAGTCTCCAGGAGTATAAGTAGGTCTTGGCGGTCTTCTAGGAGTCTCCCTCCCAGACCGACGACCAGAACTCGAGCCTCCACGCGAGGGTGTCGATGGAGGTGGCGACAGCAATGGAACAAGACTCGGGCCCCGAGAACTGCTACTGGATGGTGGAGGTGGCATGGCTGCTGCAGCTGCTTCAGCTTCATCCCGTACAAGCTCATCTTCTAGTTCTTCCATATGTACAATGCCATCCTCTAAATTGTCGTCCTCAGGGTGACTGTCCCAAATTTTATATGTGGGATCTTCATTGGCCCGATCACAGTAATGGCTCAACAACCTCAAATTGTAGTGCACATAAACCAAGCTTTCTGCTCGGTTTTCGTTGAGCCTGTTTCTTTTCACATTATGTATATAACTGTAGGTGCTCCAACACCTCTCTGCAGAAGAAGAATTTACAACCTGTGCAAGAACTTTCAATGCCAATTTTCGCAAAAGTCCGTCGCCGCCATATGTTTCCCACCATGTGAGAGAATCAAATTTATCTTTGTCGTCCATTGCATGGAAGTTACCATACAAACCACTGCCAGTGAAGTATCTGCCTATTTCAAGGCGCACAGCTGCACATTCCTCCCTGTCAGGCACCAACTTTTCTAATGCATCCAGATATCCTTTAGTTACCTCTCGATCTAAATGGGGTTTGGTCCTAACACCACCCCCTGCTGCAGGTTTGCCCAACCAAGAATCTGAGTAGTATTTTGGCGTAAGGATATACGCCAAGCAATGTAGTGGAAGGTTAAGCTTTTTCCACCGTTCACACACACAATCGTGAATCAGATTGTACAAGTCGGGATCTCTGTTATTAACAATGTCTTTTATTTCCCCCAACATGGTATCCATTTGCTCATACACCTCGCCAATCACCGGTTTGTCTGTATCTGCAAACCGAATCATGTTATAAATTGGCTTGGTGAAATCCAATACCTGTCTCACAGCTGTCCAAAACTGCCCATCAAGAGCGGCCTCCTCCACCGTATCAAAACCTGCAATGTCAGCTACATTTGTAGCCCTTTCCTTTAACACCTGCCAATTTGGACTTGATACCATGCTAGCTAAACCCTCTCTTACCTTCAAAAGGCGCCTGAAGGTGAGGTAATAGCTACCAAATCTAGTCCTCGCAATCTTCAGCAACTCCAATCTCGAGTGACTGCGGAAAAGGCCATGGGTATTGCTATGATTTGTAATAAATTTTATCATTTTTTTTCCTCTCTTGTACAAATCCCCAATCCATTGGTATTGTTCATTTTTGTTTTTGACAATATCATGCAACAGAAGGTTCAATGTGTGAACCAAACATCCAGACCAAAATATGTTCGGGTATCTATCCTCAATAATTGCTCCCGCTGCCTTACAATTAGGAGCATTATCAGTGATGACTTGGATGACATTGTATGGGCCAATACGCTCAATTGTTTCAAGCAATGCTTCTGCAATGTTGATAGCGGTCTTGAACTTGTCTGAGTAATCATGTGCAGCTAGAAAAATGGGACCACTTCGGGACACAGCAAGAACACTTATCAATGGCTTGCCTTTTACATTTGTCCATCCATCAGATACAATGGACACCCCATTGTCAGTCCAAGAACTTGTCATTTTATTCAAAGAATGTGATATTTTTGCTTTTTCATGATCAAGGCCAACTGTTCTTGCCTTGTCATACCCAGGGCTCTTGTATCCTTTAGGGGCATCATTTATGGCAGAAACCATTTCGTGCCAATAAGGTGAGCGTAGAACATTGAATGGTATCCCATTTGCATAGAGGAACCTGTAAATTTTTGAATCCACATCATTCCTACACCCCTCATCAAGGAAATCTGATATGCTTCTACGGCGTAAAGATGATGACCCTGAGCCTCCATGTCCATATCCACTGCCTTGGGAGGATGCTGAAGGAGTTCTTTGTGAGCTTGGTTCAAAGAAACCCTTGATCTTTTTGCTTTGTATTGGGCGTCCTCCTCTTCCTTTATGTATTTGGCTCTATCAACTGTTGACACCCCGTTGCAAGTTCTGATTCCTATTTGTTTCTCTCCATCCCATGCCCTTTTCCCGCAAAGGTGTCTTCTCAAACGGGTGTATGAGCCTGTGAAATCAGTGTTGCAATGGGGGCAATGAAATTTAGTGGTTCCACCCCCTCTCCCTGTTTCAGGCCTCTGAACATATTTCCACAATGGAGTTTGGTCTTGTTTAGTTTTTTCACCCTCATGTTCACCCTCCACATCCTCCTCACTGGGGTTTTCACCTATTTGACTTCCTCCGGCTTCTTCATCCACCTCTTCAGGGTCAGGCCCCCTCCGTTTCCTACTCTCCACCACCATAATAACCAGAAAGGGGACCAGGAAGAGGAAAATGCCAATAAAAATGCTCAGGTCCATCGTGTTTGATGTTTGTAGGGTTTGAGTCTTGAATCTGCAAATTAATTTAGTTTATTGGGATTAATTCATTTAATTTATTAATTTAATTTAAATTAATGATCTTTAAACTCAAACAGGTAAATGAAACTAACCAAATTAACTACCTAACCAGCTAAACTAACTAAATGATTAAGTTACATACCTCTGCAAGCTTGCTCCTCGCTCCTTGGCACTTGCTCCTCGCTCCTCAGCTCTGGCTCCTTGCTCCTCAGCTCTTGCTCCAGCTCTCAATCTCTTGCTCAAGCTCTCAATCACTTGCTCAACAAAGTTGTAATGACAAGTTTTTGGCCCATTGGGCTTATAAAACAAAAAAAATTAGCTAAATTTTTTTAATTTTTCGGGTCCGGCGGAATTTTTTTCCGCCGAACCGCTCCCGGCCGGTTAAAAATCGCTCCCGGAGCGTTTTTTAATGCTCGGGAGCGATTAGGGAGCGATCGGGGAGCGATCGCTCCCGGGCATTAAAAAACGCTCCGGGAGCTCGGGAGCGATCGCTCCCTAAAACGCTCCCTATCAAAGCAGGGAGCGTAAATTTTTTTAAGGGAGCGCGCTCCTGAAAATCGCTCCCGTCCGGGAGCGATTTTGGGAGCGCGCTCCCGACCCGCTCCCGAGCCGCTCCCGCCCGGAGCGCGCTTCGGGAGCGGGTTCGAGGGGGGGGGGGCGCTCCCCCGCAACACTGGAACTCGAACCATGTGACATAGGTTTTCCGTGTGGCTCTCCCACCAAGTCAGTGCATGGCCCTCTAATTTCAGCCGCACGAATGAGATCTTTTGCCCTTCCTTGATCTGATGGACGCTGAAATAAACTTCTAGTTGCTGCAGTCGGTGGTTCAGCTTCAGAGCGTCAATCTGGCCATGGTACTACTTGATATCGACTTTTGCTTCCATTTTAAATAGGGACTGTGATTCATTCACGACACTCGAATTGGGTTGATTTTTTTCGAGTTCTTTCTTCGACTAGTTCTCTATTTCTCCCCGATCTTCTGATCCCCCGTTTTGATTTGTCCTTTGCATTCGAACCCCCATCTTCTCCAAATATCCCCTACTTGCTATTCAAGGCTGCCATGAGGAGGCTTACATTGCGGTTGATATCTGTGACTTGTTGTTCCAGTAGCGTAAACCTAACGTCTATAGGATCACGAGGGTTGTTTATAGATTCGTCGACCATGATTAGGGTTTTACGATTTTCTCTGTCTGGAAAATAAGGCTGCAGGTACAAAGAAGTAATGCCTGTGGGTCGTGGGCTACTACAGTGCACAAATCCTCTGTGTGTGCTCTACCTACTATCTCTCCTGGCTATCTTTGCTCAACTATGGAACAAAACGCTCTCGAAAGAATGGAATGCCTCTTCCTCCTAGTGGCCCTGTTATAATACAACTCGATAGCCTCCTAGTGGTTAATTTTGACCCATGTTGCTTGGGAGCGGGAGCGGGAGTGGGGAGCGGGAGTGACCATTTTCAGAAGCTCCCGGTTTGGGAGCGAATCCGAGAGCGATTTTTTAAAAATATATATATATATTTTATATTTTTTAATTTTTGATACAAATATGTCAACAAAAACATGTAGAATGATGAATTAGACATAAAAAACATAAAAAAACATAGATTGATCATTGAACCATATCACATCAATCATCTAGAAATTATAATCGTCATCAACCATGTCCACAAGTTAGTAAAATACATATTACAACTGCAACATATTGAGTCTCATGAATCATGATTCATCAAATTCAATCTTAAAGTTTCAACTTCAAGCTTTCAAAATTGAAAATTCAATAACATTTATCATCATTGATCACCAAAGTTGTACTTGTAAGCTAAGTTTAACCATTACAAGAAGTAATATCTAAGATATTTCTAAGTCCTAACTTCTAACTATTAACATGATATGAAATGTTATAAATTTATAAAATGAAACATGAATAATGAAATGAAATGAAACAACTTTAGTCTTTCACGAAGCATCATATTCATAATTCACAATCATCACCAATGAGTTATAATTGCCAAGGCCCAGCTTCAAACTTCAAATTTTCATTGTCACAGTGATATATTGCTTACAAAAAATATCATTATGATATGAAAGAGTCAAGAGTCAAGAGTCAAGGACTCAAAACTCAATAGTTATGAAAACTAAAGTCTAATAGAAACTAAAAAAGACAAGTAAACTGTAAATCTACATGTGGCCCTTGCCACGAGAGTCTCCAGGAGTATAAGCAGGTCGTGGTGGTCTTCTAGGAGTCTCCCGCACAGACGGACGACCAGAACTAGAACCTCCACGTGAGGGTGTAGACGGAGGTGGCGACAGCAAAGGAACAAGACTCGGACCTCGAGCACTGCTACTGGATGGTGGAGGTGGAGGTGGAGGTGGCATGGCTGCTGTAGCTGCTTCATCTTCATCCCTTACAAGTTCCTCTTCCAGTTCTTCAATATGCACAATGCCATCCTCCAAATTGTGATCCTCTGGGTGATTTTCCCAAATTTTATATGTGGGATCCTCATAAGCCCGATCACAGTAATGACTCAACAACCTCAAGTTGTAGTGCACATAAACCAAGCTTTCTGCTCGGTTTTCATTGAGTCTGTTTCTTTTCACATTATGTATGTAGCTGTAGGTGCTCCAACACTTCTCTGCAGAAGAAGTATTTACAACCTGTGAAAGAACTTTTTTTGCCAATTTTGGCAAAAGTCCATGCCCGCCATATGTTTCCCACCATGTGAGAGTATGAAATCTATCTCTGTCGTCCATTGCATGGAAGTTACCATACAAACCAGTGCCACTGAAGTATCTGCCTATTTCAAAGCGCACAGCAGCACATTCCTCCCTGTTAGGTACCAACTTTTCTAATGCTTCCAAATATCCTTTAGTTACCTCTGGATTTAAATGGGGTTTGGTCCTAACCCCACCCCCTGCTGCAGGTTGGCCCAACCAAGATGTAGAGTAGTATTTTGGCGTAAGGATATACGCCAAGCAATGTAGTGGAAGATTAAGCCTATTCCACCGTTCACACACACAATCATGAATCAGTTTGTACAAGTTGGGATCTCTATTATGAACAATATCTTTTATTTCCCCCAACATGGTATCCATTTGCTCATACACCTCGCCAATCACTGGTTTGTCTGTATCTGCAAACCGAATCATGTGATAAATTGGCTTGGTGAAATCCAATACCTGCCTCACACTTGTCCAAAATTGCCCATCAAGAGCGGCCTCCTCCACCATTTCAAAACCCCCCATGTCAGCTACATTTGTAGCCCTTTCCTTTAATACCTGCCAATGTGGACTTGATACCATGCTAGCTAATGCCTCTCTTACCTTCAAAAGGCGCCTGAAGGTGAGGTAATAGCTACCAAATCTGGTCTTCGCAATCTTCAACAACTCCAATCTCGAGTGACTGCGGAAAAGGTTATGGGTATTGCTATGATTTGTAATAAATTTTATCATTTGTTTGCCTTTCTTGTACAAATCACCAATCCATTGGTATTGTTCATTTTTGTTCTTGACAATATCATGCAACAGAAGGTTCAATGTGTGAACCAAACATCCAGACCAAAATATGTTGGGGTATTTATCCTCAATAATTGCTCCCGCTGCCTTACAATTAGGAGCATTATCAGTGATGACTTGGATGACATTGTATGGGCCAATACGCTCAATTGTTTCAAGTAATGCTTCTGCAATGTTGATGGCGGTCTTGAACTTGTCTGAGTAATCATGTGCAGTTAGAAAGATGGGACCACTAACAGACACAACAAGAACACTTATCAATGGCTTGCCTTTTACATTTGTCCATCCATCAGATACAATGGACACCCCATGGTCAGTCCAAGAACTTGTCATTTTATTCAAAGAATGTGATATTTTTGCTTTTTCATGATCAAGGCCAACGGTTCTTGCCTTGTCATACCCAGGGCTCTTGTATCCTTTAGGGGCATCATTTATTGCAGAAACCATTTCGTGCCAATAAAATGAGCGAAGAACATTGAATGGTATCCCACATGCATAGAGAAACCTGTAAACCTTTGAATCCACATCATTCCTACACCCCTCATCAAGGAAATCTGATATGGTTCTATGCCTTAAAGATGATGACCCTGTGCCTCCGTATCCACTGCTTTGGGAGGATGCTGAAGGAGTTCTTTGTGATTGTGAGCTTGGTTCAAAGAAACCCCTTGATTTTTTTGATCTGTATTGGGCTTCCTCCTCTTCCCTTATGTATTTGGCTCTATCCACTGCTGACACCGTTGTACAAGTTTTGATTCCTATTTGTTTGTCTCCATCCCATGGCCTTTTCCCGCAGAGGTGTCTTCTAGCACGGGTGTATGAACCTGTGTAATCAGTGTTGCAATGGGGGCAATGAAATTTAGTGGTTCCACCCTCTCTTCCTGTTTCAGCCCTGTTAACATATTTCCACAATGGAGTTTGGTCTTGTTTAGTTTTTTGAGGGTCATGTTCACCCTCCTCCAGCTCCTCCTCACCGGGGTTTTCACCAATTTGACTTTCTCCAGCTTCTTCATCCCCCTCTTCAGTTTGGCCCCTCCGTTTCCTACTCTCCAGCACCATAATAACCATAAAAGGGACCAGGAAGAGGAAAATGCCGAGAAATATAGCCAGGTCCATGGTGTTTGATGTTTGTAGGGTTTTGATTCTTGAATCTGCAAATTAATTCAATTTATTAGGATTAATTAATTTAATTTATTAATTTAATTTAAATTCATGATTTTTAAACTCAATAAACTAAATTAAATTAACTAAATTACTACCTAACTAAATTAAACTAACTAAATTACTAAGTTACTTACCTCTGCAGGCTTGCTCCTCGCTCCTCAGCACTTGCTCCTCGCTCCTTTGCTCTTGCTGTTGCTCCAAGCTCTTGCTCAATGATGTGATAATGAATTTTTTTAGGCCATTGGGCTTTTAAAACCAAAAAAAAATTTTAAAATTCGATTTTTTTTTGGCGTCCGCGGAAATTTTTTCTGCCGGATCGCTCCTTGCGCCCGTCGAAACGCTCCTGGAGCGATTTTTTAATGCCCGGGAGCGATCGCTCCCCCATCGCTCCCGGGCGTTAAAAATCGCTCCGGGAGCGACGGAGCGATCGCTCCCTGCAATGCTCCCGAAAATGGTAGTGAGCGCAAATTTTTTTTCGGGAGCGCGCCCCCGAAAATCGCTCCCGTCCGGGAGCGATTTTGGGAGCGCGCTCCCGAGCCGCTCCGGAGCCACTCCCGCCCAGAGCGCGATTCGGGAGCGGGTTCGGGGGGGGGAGGGGAGCGATTTTCGGGAGCGCGCTCCCGAGCCGCTCCCTCCCAGAGCGCAATTCTGGAGCGGGTTCGGGGGGGGGGGGTGTCACACCCCTACACCTGCGGTGATCTTCCAACTGCTTGTAGCGAGGTGCGGCACCACCAAACGCTTTCTTTTTAACAATATTAACATTTATGGGCTACGCCTACTCCAACATAAACTTACTTTAACTTATGTTCCCTTGCAACCAAGTAAAGAGTTATCCTTTATACTTTAACAAAGAACATTCTCAATCATTAACCATGTACAATAAACCGAGAACAATACACAAGTATAAAGGGAGGGGCAACTCCCGGTAAAGTCTGCCCAACAATATATTATAACAGCTTCTTCAATTTTACAATACAAGTGTGCTTGACAAACTTCAAGCCGACACTTAGAATAATTTTACAACAAGCATAGAACAGCCTTATACATCATCATATGCACTCTTGCACAAAGAAGAATGCCCACCCGGGCCACCTATCTTACTTTGTCAAGTCCTGCACATAATCTGCACCTCGGCACACTTGCCTCGCCCAAACCGGCACTTAGAACCCAGATCTGCACTCACAACCGAACCTTCATACCTCAACCTGCAAGTCACTTCCTCCTCGCACTTGGATTAGACTGCGCATGAGGTATGCGTATCTACCTCCAAATCTGCGTAAGTACTTTACCCCTTGAGCGTATGAAAGAGCAAGCGAAGATGCTTGTTGAAATGAGCTCCCAAGCTCATACATATATACCATGTTCATCGTAGGTTTACATGGGGGTGTCAGCCTCATGGCCGACCCCACAAGCCACTATGATACATGCTCATACGTCTTATTAACATGTCGGCCTTTATATTCTTAATATCGCATATAAATGTGCTCGCTCACACTTAGTCGCATTAAGTGTTGCACATGTATTGTCGCTTTTAACGTCGCATTGCTGTCGTAAGTTCATCGCACAAACGTCGCAAGGAGACCGCACACCGTCGCACAATCGTCGTTTGGCGCGCCCGCCCGCGTGCCCGCCCACGCCCGTGCACAATCGCCCGCCCACGCCCGTGCATGATCGCCCGCCCGGCGCCCGTCGCACCCGCAACCGGAGGTCCTTACATTCTCCTCCACCTGAAATCGTTGTCGTCCTCGACAACATACCATCATCCATGATATGGTCTCCTCCACATAAGGCAAACATCACTGCAACATATGTAGAACCACTGTCATCTGCACTATGTTGTCCATGTGTGTGTCTCCTCCAAAGTGAAGAGATCATCTCATCAAACCGACTCTTGATGTGCCCCATTCAGGTCCATGAAGCTCTCTTCATCATCTGCAATGTGCCATCCTCAAGTCTTCATTCTTATCAACTCTTGATGTGCCCCATTCAGGTCCATGAAGTCCTCTTCATCATCTGCAATGTGCCATCCTCAAGTCTCCATGTCACACTAGCAAGTCCTCCTGCATAACATTCCTGCCCTAGCACCTTGTTTGGATGTCCCTTGACATCTCTACAAGTGCTTCCACACAATGTCCTTGCATAGGTCTCTACCATGCTTCATTTTATCAAGTCTCCAACCTGATGTCCATGACTAAGCTGCCCATGTAGTCCAACCAAGTAGACACATCACAACATCTGGCCATCTCATCCAAGTCTTCAAACTTCGGTTTAGTGAACTCGATCACCCAACCATCTCATCATCATGCCATGAGTCCCTTCACCATAGCTCCTCCACCAAAGTGTCCATCAAGACTTGCTCTTGGTCTCGGCCATGACAAGTCCACCCAAAACATCACAAGTGTGTGCCCTCCTCAACCTGTCCATGAGTCATGCCGGGCACTTAGCCAAAGTGGCTAAAGCATGACCCAATCTTCCATAACGATCATCAAGTTCCACCCTTGTCCCGGGTCCTTGCACCTTCCATCACAAGGTCACAAGTAACCTCAACAAGCCCTGCAACAGTTGACAATCCTTGTTCCTCCATACAAGGTTCCATCATAGTCATCCATGGTAAGATGTCCCCTTGTCTTGGCAAACTGACTTTGTCCTTTCCTGCACACGGTCCATCTCCCAAATGCCCAAATGAAACACAAGTATCATTACTTACTTCATCATCATGAAGCTCCTCCTCATTCAACCATGTTGACAGATTGCACGATCCTGGTTCAACTTGATCAGCCTCAAGTTCATCCTCCATCATGTCTTCATCATCATGAAGTTCCATGTGAGTGTCCTCATCACTCCATGCTGACAAACTGCACGATTCTGGTTCAACTTGATCATCTTCAAGTTCATCCTCTATCGTAGTCATGTCTGCAACATCTTCCTTTATCATGGCTTCCTCTTCTTTTAACTTCTTTGCCTTGCCCAAGAAAATAAAGAGTCTCCTTTCACGTTCATCCAAACTTGCCATGTCTTATTGTCCACTGTTACGAGCAACCTTGCTCACCAGCTCCAACCGAGCTCTGATACCAACTGTCACGCCCCTACACCTGCGGTGATCTTCCAACCGCTTGTAGCGAGGTGCGACACCACCGAACGCTTTCTTTTTAACAATACTAACGTTTATGGGCTACGCCTACTCCAACATAAACTTACTTTAACTTATGTTCCCTTGCAACCAAGTAAAGAGTTATCCTTTATACTTTAACAAAGAACATTCTCAATCATTAACCATGTACAATAAACCGAGAACAATACACAAGTATAAAGGGAGGGGCAACTCCCGGTAAAGTCTGCCCAACAATATATTATAACAGCTTCTTCAATTTTACAATACAAGTGTGCTTGACAAACTTCAAGCCGACACTTAGAATAATTTTACAACAGGCATAGAACAGCCTTATACATCATCATATGCACTCTTGTACAAAGAAGAATGCCCACCCGGGCCACCTATCTTACTTTGTCAAGTCCTGCACATAATCTGCACCTCGGCACACTTGCCTCGCCCAAGCCGGCACTTAGAACCCAGATCTGCACTCACAACCGAACCTTCATACCTCAACCTGCAAGTCACTTCCTCCTCGCACTTGGATTAGACTACGCATGAGGTATGCGTATCTACCTCCAAATCTGCGTAAGTACTTTACCCCTTGAGCGTATGAAAGAGCAAGCGAAGATGCTTGTTGAAATGAGCTCGCAAGCTCATACATATATACCATGTTCATCGTAGGTTTACATGGGGGTGTCAGCCCCATGGCCGACCCCAAAAGCCACTATGATACATGCTCATACGTCTTATTAACATGTCGGCCTTTATACTTAATATCGCATATAAATGTGCTCGCTCACACTTAGTCGCATTAAGTGTTGCACATGTATTGTCGCTTTTAACGTCACATTGCTGTCGTAAGTTCATCGCACAAACGTTGCAAGGAGACTGCACACCGTCGCACAATCGCGCGCGCGCCCGCCCACGCCCGTGCACGATCGCCCGCCCGGCGCCCGTCGCACCCGCAACCGGAGGTCCTTACAGGGGGGGGGGGGCGCTCCCTCGCAACTATGATTTTGACTACATCAACTCTTAACTAGAGTTACAATATAGAAACTTCTAGAGTCTTTTACATCAAAAACACGTGGCTAGCCCCTTTTCCATGAATATGGGGGGTTGACGCGGCATCCTCCTGAACTATAGGTGTGAAAACAGGAAGGTCAACCTTTGAGTGGCATAACTTTTGCATATAGACTCCGATTGACGTGCTTCTTGCACCATTGGAAAGATCTCCGTGTGTAAAATAACATGAAAATGTGCGGTGCTAAAGTGGCAAAGTTTTACCCCCAAAAAACACCGTTTGATGCCTCAAAACGTTCTCGGAAGGTTTTAGACCTCATTTCGCGAAACTGTGTCCCGCCGGTAAAAACGGTCCTGTGAGATGATTCCTCCACTTTTTCCGCTCCAAATGCATCGAGATGGATGAGAAACAATATAATGATCCAATCTGGATCACCATGTACCCTACTTGTTGAAAAGTGTAACTAGGTTCGGTTTTCATAATGACATGTAATTATGATTTTATGTAATGAGATGTAAAGAAGAAAAATAAGTTTATTGTATTGTTAGCTTCATGGGTTTCATGCGCAAGAAATTTTATTTTTGAGTCAAGACTCCCATTGAGAGTCTTTAGGAATTATTTGTCATCTAGTCATAAAATGATAGAGTCGTTGTCATGTAATGAAGTCATGTTACACTTTGTATAGAGTCAAACTTGTCCATGTAAAGTATCCTCCAAGACCTTGTCACTTATCCTCTTCAAGTTGGCCTACAACGATGGAAGAACATGCTAGAAGAAGCCAACCTCAATACTTGTCATCATGTCGGCCTAAGGTTCATGAATTGATGTGTATAAGTAGCCTCAATTGGCCTCACGTGAAGGCAAGTAACTCGACAAGCATTTGGTGAAGAAGTGCGAAGAAGAAGGGCTACAAAGAAGAAGTGCGAAGAAGAAGGGCTACAAAGAGAAGTGCGAAGAAGTGATAAGGAGAGTTTCTTTTGGGCAAGCGAAGAAGAAGGTTTCTTTTGGGCAAGCGAAGAGGAGGATTCTTCTGGGGCATCGAACAAGAGATTCTTCTGGGGCAATGAAGAGGAGGTTTCTTTTGGGGCAGCGAAGGGGTTTCTTCTGGGGCAACGAAGAAAGGATTCTTCTGGATACTTGTTTTGGGTAACCGAGATAGATATTTAGAGACCGAGATTCTCTAGAGGAAGCCAGTGAGATCATAGAGACCAAGTTTCTCTAGGAGAAGTCGAGAAGAAGTAGTGTAAAGAATAGAGTCTGAGTTTCTCTAGAAGGAGTCGAGAAGAGCAGTTCAAGATCAAGAAGAAAGTCAAGAATAGGTAGCAACAGAGCATCAAGGTTCTTGGGAGGATACTAGAGTCAAGGGTCTTTGTCATGGTTTTGGTACTCATCAATTGAAGATCTAGAAAAAGAATTTTGATCAGGTTTTCCTCTCAAGAGGTGAGAGGTTTTGGCCTTGGCCGACAAACTTACATACTGTGTCACTTGTCTTTTATTGTGCATATTGGTAATTGTCTCGATGAAAAAACTCAATAATAACATAACGAAAAAAAGACTATAAACTAAGAAATAAAAGTATATCACAAGCAATTATCAAGTAGAGAAATCTTTTAACTATTCTTGCCCTAGATTTCTGAACAATACTCACGTGGTAAAACCAGGGCCCATCCCTTATTACAAGATCCCCGAGATTGAGAAACTGTCCCTTATTCTCCCCTTCTCAAGAGGTCCATATCCTTAAAAGGCCTAATCACAAGCAAAGTAAGAAATGGAAGCCCAAAAAGTAATATAAGGTTGGGGATGTTGTCTTGGTGGATAAAAACCATATACCTTTCAAGATTCATGGGAAGGTCAAAAAATATTATTATTACTTTGCCAAACTTAACGACGAACTTTGGCCACAACCGGTCAAATTGAGTCGTATCACCCCTTTTTTTGACACTTGTCATTGTATCATATGCATGTTAGGGTAGAATGCATTGCATGCTGATTTTCTCATTAGAATTGACATCATATGATATTATCATGATAGATTAGCTGCATTTAGACTAAAAAAATTGCATTTAGAATAAATTTTATTTCCTATTGGTTTTATGGCCTAATATTAAGCATGGGTGATCATAAGACACCACAAAAGCATGCTGCCCCGTGTCCTTGGTCTTTGATATGTGCAGGTAACATGTACGCGGTCCCTAGAGATTGTTGGTGTTCTCATGACCTCCCTGTTCGAGTATGTTCGTGCACTCTTCTGAGAGATCATGTCCCTGTTGGAGCCAGATGTTAACCCACCATCCGTGGGTGGTATCCATAGGAGAAACTTTTTCTCTTATGTGGTCCTCAAGCGGTAGCTAACAACCCCCTGCAGCCACCAAATAGCCCGATGTGCCACTATCTCCACCACCTACCTAAGGGGAATCCCTAAAGGGAAAATGTTAGGCCAAGGGCAACAAATGGAGTCTTAGCCCACTATCACCTTAGCTAAGGCTCCCCTCTATTTACGAGCTTTCACTGATGGGAGGAGGCCCAATATGTGT
Source organism: Pinus tabuliformis (assembly GCA_031772625.1). Taxonomy (NCBI): domain Eukaryota; kingdom Viridiplantae; phylum Streptophyta; class Pinopsida; order Pinales; family Pinaceae; genus Pinus; species Pinus tabuliformis. Next base: position 180,589,295 of record CM062816.1, on the reverse strand, counting down.
GGAGTCACTAGTGAAGGATAAGTCAATGGATATGAGTGACCCGAATAATCCTTTACTAGAATTTGAAGGATGAAGATTGCTTGCTTTGTAAGCAAGGTACTAGGTAATCTAGGGAAAGGTATAGAGGATTTGAGGGTTAGGTTTATGGGATAAACTTGTGAAGGGGTTTCCCCTAAAATCCTTGTTAGAATTGGTATCCCAGATGGTTCTTGAAAAATGGTCTTTCAAAGGAGTGGGATCACACGGGGCCAAGTGGACCCAGTCTAGGGTATGAGGAAGGAATGCAGCAACCAATGGTATTCTTACTGTAGACAGGGTGGAGAAGAGGATCAAAGAAAACATAATTGCTCAAGGATGTTGGTTTGACCATGGGAAGTGCTAGCCTTGGGGATGGTAGGGCAAGTTTGGGTCCCGTAGCTAGGGCTTGCTTTCCTTCCAATTCCACCGTTGTAATGTCTTCAAATTTGGAGGAGGGCTAGAGGAAAGGCCAACACAGGAGACCCTAGGAGATCGAATTTTTTTAGTGGCTAGCTTGTCAGGAAATTGATTCCCTAGGCACCCCAATGTGGCTAGACTTGGGAGAAGGTGAAAGAATAAGAGTTTTGGTGACCACCCTTGGTAGATCAATGCCTTAATCCTTGGGAGAATGGAGTCTATGTTGATTATGTGTAAGATTTCTTGGTTCCCAGTCAAGGAGGCCTCAAAATTACTTCACAAACCCTCTAGGTCAAGTGAAAGCAATCTTGCAGCTTTTATACTTCAAATGCACAAGAGGAATGGCTTGTCAAGGTCAAATTTTACCCCTAGGAGATTTCGCTCATACTACATGGCCCATACAATGGAGAGAACATTATAATAGAGACAATTCCACAATATTAAGCAATAATTTGCATGCAACAATTAGCCCTAAAACAACGAAAATCCCAATCCAACATATATGACAAAAGTAACAAGAATAACATCAAAATTTTGTACTTACATGCAATAGAGTATATCCAACCATTCACAAATGACAATAGAGAAGCTCCAAGAGAAGATAGACCAATAACCATACATCAAAATTCATCCATAAATGCTCCAATTCATCCTCCAGAAAAAGTGTGAAATTCTCTAAAGAAGAGAGAGATCCAATCCAAAGTGATGATGAGAAATGATCTCACCTCACTTGTATTTATACACATCTAAGGAGTTCGAATTAGCCTCCTTGGCCTACATAAACCCCAAAAATAAAATAATGTGCTAATAATACAACCTTTTGGTGACAAGCCCACCAAACTAGCTCAAAAATGAAAAAGTTAGCCTCTCAAGAGGTCAAATAATAATTTATGCATGTTGTAGCGTCCTCTAAGAGGCCTAATGAGGTCCATGGGTGCCACAATGAAGAATAGAACCCTCAAAAGTAGTGTACAAGGGGTTGATCCCTTGTAGTAACCTGTGGTGCTCCAAATGACATGTGGGGGCACAAGAGTGTCCTCATGGTTCTCCAAATAAATCGAAGATGCCTGTAGGTCGCCTGCAAGGACTAGGATGATAATGTAGGCGATGCCACATCATCGTACAAGTCTTGGATCATATTCCAAGTGTATGGTGTAGATCTAGGGCCAGTTGGGGATGATGGATCAAGTGCATCTTCCTTGTCCAATAAGTGAACCACAAACAATCTTTGAATGGCTGTGGGGATCCATGAAGTGCAATCTGCTGCTGTGGAGGCCGATGGCTCTCAACGCTCACCCTATATGTGCCAATGTAGCCCTCTGGAGGATTAAAACCCCGTATAGGGAGACCAAACCCCAAATGGAAACCATCTGCAATTCTACATAAGATCCAATGCATCCCCTAGCCTTCTAGTACAACAAGTCATTAAAGAAACCGAGTAAATGAGCTTACCTAATCATGGACCACAGGTGGGGACTTCATAATTGCTTGCCCTTCCACAATGGGCTTCAGGATGTGCCAATGCCTCTTAAACTCCTAATGGGGTTAACCAAGTGCCCTATTAGGTGGTTTCTGCTTCTAAAGGGGATAATATAGTCAAGGTATCTCCGTCAATAGGTGGTGGCATGTGGCAGATAGGTGAATGAAGTAAGGAATGAGAAGGGGCAACCTTGGGTCACATGCTAGGGTATAAGATTAGCCAATAAGAGGGAAGCCCACACTTGGGGTTTATAACGTGTAGGAGGGAGCAATTGTGGTACATGAGGTGCCCCGACCTTGATTTTTCCACCCTTATTTATATGCCTTTTGCCTTTTTATGATTTTCTTTGATTAACTGCTCGGGGCTCAAGGGGTTAGAACATGATGTATAAGATATAGCAGTGAATTCCCCTCTTTAAAGTGGGACGTTTCATCACCCACCAGGGGTTGGGACAATCATGGGTTCCTATATGATGAAAAAGGCTCATAGAACCTATTGGAACCAGTGTTATCGAAATTGACCCGGTTCTGGCAAAACTGACCGGTCTGACCAGTTTGGAGGCAAAACCGATCTGAATCGGCCCTCCGAACCAAAAATGACTGGTTTGGTACAGAACCAGTTCTGCTAGCCTGCGGGCTCCACGGCTAGGCAGGCCAAAAAATATTTTTTTTTTTGGTTTATTATTATTATTATTATTCTTCCTAATTTCTAAATCTAATCTAGTCCCCCCAAAGCTATTTAAACACCCCCACCCCCTCTATTCTACTCACACTATTCATTCAAGTCTCTTGCATTTCTTGAGCTAAGTTCGGTGAGGAGAATTTGGAGAGTTTTTTGCAAATTTAGGTTGTGAGCGGAATTGGAGTGTGTTTGAGCATATACACACTAAGAAGAGGAACCGTTTGGAGCAAAAGCGGTTGAATGACATGGTTTTTGTTCAGTGCAACCTTAGGTTGAGGCGCAATCAATTGTTGAATAAAACCCCTGAAACAAACAACATTGTCGTGGGTGACTTTGATCCAACATCAGAATGGGTTGTGTAGAGTCAACCAACAACATTTGACAATGAAGACCTTTCTTGGTTGGACTTGGACCCGCCTCCACAGGATGTAGTGGCAGATATATCAGAAGCACCAGTATCAACTTCCGGGCTAGGGGAATCAAGCCGTAATCCCATTGCAGACTTGGATGCTACTCATTCTTTAGATGAGGATGAGGAGGAGGAGGAGGAGGAGGATGATGATGATTCTGATGATGATTGATGATTTGATCATTGATTTGCTATAGTTGTAGCTTGTGGCAATGTAAGATGTAGTATAATACTATGATCTAGCATGTTATTTTGGACTATAAAGGCCTTTTAGAGCCTGCTCCATGATGTTTGTAACATTTTTGGTTCAACGATGTTTTGCACTAAGTGCTATTTTGGTTATATGCACTATTACTTGCTATATAAATGAGAACTTTTGCTTATTTGTGTATAAATGGTTTGGATTCATATGGATGTAAATGAATATATCTGTCTTTTCTTTAAAATATGAATATTTTATGTGTTTTGGGTAAATTGTTTTTTTTTTGGTTGGTTTGCTGGTTTTTTTCCAGTTTCGGTCCGGTTCCGACCGGTCCCCAGTCCACAAGGTTTTTCGGTTCGATGACCGGTTCGGTTCCAATAACATTGGTTTGAACCAGGGTGATGACCATGATGATGGGGTAGAGCTCATGTATTGGCTTTTGCCCACATGCTAAATGTTTTTGTCCTGACCATTGTTTGCATTTTGTGGTACTTTCCCTGTTGAATGTGGCCATATATGCTTTTAACTTTCTTTTTAGCTGCATTAACCTTTGGGCTTCATTCCAAGCCATGGCCCAAGGTGTGGGCAAGGGGAAGGGGCGAGCTGACCCTATGTGGACCCGATGGAGAAATGTGAACCTAGGTGGGAGAAATGATGGATGGGGTAATAATGGATGGAAAGAGGGTAATATAAGTGGATAAGGGAGTGGGACCACGCAACCAAAATCAAGGTTTCCAGTGAAATACCATTCTTGGAACCAAATGGTCAATAAATGAGATCCCATGGGACTAGAAACCAAGGTTAATTCTTAAAAGGGGTCTAGGAGACAGAAGCACAGACCTAGCCCATTCTTTCCACCGAATCCCCCCATTAATCCATACCAGAAGTGTCCATGATAAGCGAACTAAAATACTCAATCTCCAAATGACAAGGCATACCTTTAGATTTAGGAGGCCCACCTTCAAACATACGATCATGGCAGAGGGGTGAGGGACCACATGGTTGGCTCAGGTGGTGAAGAAATGGCACAATGAGCTCGTTGGTGGCTACAAGGGGTTGCCGACTAAGGACCATCTTGGAGAAAAATTTCGCCTAGGGATATTACCCACAAAATGGTGGGTAACAAGACCAAAGAACGAAAATCCAAGTAATAAAGGATTCTTCTATTTCTTTGTTCTTACTGGTACTGTTGCAGATAGTGAAGACTTGTGGCTAGTAAATAGTGGTGCCTCAAGGCACATGACGAGAGATCGAGACAACCTCACAAGTTTGATGGAAAGAAGATTATCACAAAAAGTGGAACTTGGAGACAACCACAATTATGCAATCAAAGGCATTAGAAAGACATCCATTGAGCTAGAATTAGGCGATAACATTCATCTCAACAACATATTATATGTGCCAGGTTTGAAGAAGAATTTGGTTTCTATTTCATGCTTGGAAGATAAAGGAGATAGAGTAGCTTTTGTTGATGGCAAAGTTCTTGTTTGGCCCAAAGGCTCTAGTATTGATTCTGCTAGAGTAATTGGAGTTCGTGAAGGAAGGTTGTATAGACTTTTGAAACAACCTACTCAAGCACTTGTACATAATTATATTAATCCATGTGAGCTTTGGCATAGAAGATATGCTCACCTTCACTATAAAGCTTTGCCAACCTTAAAGCAAATGGTTTCAAGTGTTCCAAATTTGTAGGAAGAGCATGAAGGAGTATGTAAAGGATGTGTGCTTGGGAAGAATGTTAAGAAGCCTTTTCCAAGTAGCTAAAGTAGATCCAAGGAAGTTTCAGACTTAATCCATTCTGATGTATGTGGTCCTATGCTAGTGAAGTCTCTTGGAGCCTCTTTATATTATGTAACATTCATTGATGATTTCTCTTGCAAAACGTGGATCTACTTCATGAAGACGAAAGATGAAGTCTTTGACAAGTTCCAGGAATTCAAAGTTGAAGTCAAAAATTTGAAGGAAAAGAAGATCAAACTCTTGAGATTTGATAATGGAGCAGAATATGCCTCCAAGGAGCTCATTGCCTTTTGCAAAGACGTTGGGATTAAGACTGAGTTGATAGTCCCTTATAATCTGCAACAAAATGGAGTTGTTGAAAGAAAGAATAGAACCATTGAAGAATTTGTCAAGGCAATGATGCATGACCAAGACCTGCCTATGTTTCTATGGAGTGAAGCATCGATGACCGCTATCTACATTCAAAATAGAAGTCCTCATTGAATCTTGGAAGACAAGACTCTTGAAGAAGCATTCACCAGACAAAACCCCTAGGTTATTCATTTAAGAATATTTGGTTGTCTTGTTTATATTCATGTTCCTAAGGATAAGAGAAAGAAGTTAGAACCTTCAAGAAAGAAAGGAATATTTGTTGGTTATAGTGAATCATCAAAGGCATATAGAATATATATTCCAGGACAAAAACAAGTTGAAGTTAGCAGGGATGTGACCTTTGATGAGAATGTGGCTTATTGGAAGTCTAAAGAAGTGGACACTGATGAAGACGAGGAACATGAAACTTCTTAGGAAGAAGGATCTGGTCCATCAAGTCCTTCTGAACATCCCATTGATCATCAAGAAGAGCTAGAAGGGCCAAGCGAACCAGTGGACCTAGTTGTTCCTGAAATCAAGAAAAGGCCAACTTGGTTGAGATCCACTTTGCAGGAAGCCGAAGGACATGCAACACCACGTGGCACCTTTAGGGAAAGCAAAAGGCCAAAGAGGTCTTTTGGTTATGTAGTGTTGATGACTAATCTTACTGATGTTGAACCTTCTACCTTTGAAGAAGCCACTAAACAATAAGTTTGGAAGGATGCAATATTGGAAGAATTCCAATCGATTATGAAGCATGATGTATGGGAAATCATGCCTAGACCTGAAGGAAAATCAGTGGTATCCTCCAAATGGGTATACAAGATCAAGCATGCAGTGGATGGCAGCATTGACAAATACAAGGTGAGATTTGTGGCTATAGGTTTCTCCCAGAAAGAGGGAGAAGACTATGATGAGACTTTTGCTCCGGTTACCAGGTACACTACTATTAGATCCATTATTTCTATTGCTTCTTTTATGGGTTGGAACTTACATCAAATGGATGTAAAGACTAATTTTCTTAATGGCGTGATTGAAGAAGAAGTGTACTTAGAGCAACCTCAAGGTTTTGAGGTCCATGGTAGAGAGTCTCACGTATGCAGGTTGAAGAAAGCCTTGTATGGACTTAAGTAAGCACCAAGAGCCTGGTATACACGAATTGACAATTATTTGATGAGACTTGGTTTCTCCAAAAGCGATGTTGATCCAAACCTGTACTTCAAGGTTGAGAAGAATGAACCTGTGATCCTATTGTTGTATGTTGATGACCTATTTCTAACAGGTATGGAGCATCTGATTATTTAGTGTAAGAGGGAGCTAGCTTCCGAATTTGATATGAAGGATCTTGGATTAATGCACTATCATTTGGGGCTAGCAGTATGGGAAAAGCCCGACAAAATCTTTCTTGGACAAGGAAAATATATTATCAAGATCCTACAGAAGTTTGGTACGATGGATTGCAAGTATGCTGACTACCATGGTTAGAAATCTGAGAAAGCTATGAGATTCTGAGTCTGATTTGATAGATCTTTTAATGTACTGAAAGCTGATTGGCTCGCTGATGTATCTGGTTAATACTAGGCTGAACATTTGCTTTGCAGTGAACACGTTGAGCCAATTCCAGGTGGAACCTAGACATGATCATTGGATTGCAGCAAAGCACATACTGAGATACTTGCATGGTACGGTTGACTTTGGTTTGAGATGTCTCAAATGGCAATATTCAAGTGCAGGGTTATACAAATGCAGATTGTTGAAGAATATAACTAGTGTCGGTCTTCATAATCTTACTTGAGTCATGATGTAATATGTTTAAAGAAATTATTATTATTATTAATTTGACTTATTAAAGCATGGGTTTCATGCTTGGGTCAAAAGTCAATAGGTCAAAGCACCCATTGAGTGCTCTAGGATTTTGTTGAGTCAAAGTCAAATTTAATTATGTAAACCCTTCTTGGGATCATTGTATTAAAGAAAGGAAATTATTTGAGTCATGTTAACTCCTCCATCATTAAGTCGGCCTCCATCTCTTCGAATTTGGATTAAATTTCAAGTCGGCTTCTCCTACTAAGTCATGTCGGCTCATTATACTAGCGGAAACCACTCTTATACCCAATGAAGTCGACCCAAAGGTGGAGCAGTCAGAAAAAATCGTATGAACTACAGGTAGCGAAATTACAGAGATACAGTTAGCAAAATTATAGAGATATAGTCAGCAAAATTACAGGCAGTAAAATTATAGAGATACAGTCAGCAGAATTACAGTCAGCAAAGTTTTGAATATATACAGGACAACGAAGTATTGGAGCATGACATAAATTCAGGACCAAAATTCTCCACAATTACAGAGGTCGAAATTTTCTATCAGTACAGGGCCAGATTTAAATTGCAGGATCAAAGTTTCTTCCTATAATTGCAGAAGCCAAAAGTTGGTTAAAGAAGGACCGAAACTTTTATTCTTGAAGATCAGTATTGAAAGAAGATTACTTCAACTGATAGGCTGACTTGATGGATGGAGAGAGGTTTAGGTCAAGAGTCTTGGTTGTCTCATTGTGATTTGAATCTACTGAAGGAAGAGTTCTTGACTGGGTTTTCCCCTACCTAGGGGTTTTGCCTTGGCTGAGTGCCTACATCCTGTGTCCCTTGTGATTTTTATTGTTTGGCATTTATCTTGATGAAAAGAAAAATATAAATAAGTAAAAGAAGAACTAACAAGCAAATAAAAATATTCACAAGTAAATGTCAAAATCTAAGAGAAATATAATGCCCTAGATTTCTCAACATGGTATCAGAGCTAAGGACATCAGTATGAGGGCAACTAAAAGGTCACAAGGACTTTAAGACAAGGGAGAAAAGCTACCAGAGGATAGTAGAACAAATTCTGGGCACATTGATAAGCCCTAATTCCAGTGACTAGGCTACAGACCTGAATTAAGGAGGACAAAGAAATTTCATGAATATAACAACTCTGTTTTTAAAGGACCAAAGTGCTAGATCGATTGTCCATTCAAGGTTGAGTCCCTTGAAAGAAAAAGCAGTCCTGGGCATAGATTCTATGATCTGAAATCACCATTGAAGTCTGAACACTGTGTCACTTCAGGGTTCTGAAAATTGCAGAAGTCTGTACATACTTAAGGGTAACTAAAAGTAGTGCTTGAAGCCAGCGAAGTAATGGGTATAGGCTGAAGTTACTGCTACTACAAGAAGAAGCTGAGAACATGTACTATATACAGTAGAAATAAGGCAGTCCTGTAACTTATATACATATATACACAAAGAACCGAAAAGTGGAAGTAAGGCCGACCTTGGAAGCACAGTCATCCTGAGCACATGTATACAACTCAAATTCTGGACAGTTAGAACAACTTTTGAAGCCTCCTCAATGGTTGTCAACAATTGTTCTGAAGCAAAGAAACACAGTAGTGGTTATCATTTGAAGGTCATCCTTTGAAGAAGTTACTGACATCTAGGAGAAGTTGTAACAATGATTAGCATCTCTAAGCCATAAGAAGGAATAGTCTCCCAGATAGAAAATCTCTTTGATTGTCCTATAGCAATAAGTGAGAAAAGGAGCAACAACATATTATCTCTGAAGTTCTAAAGCAAGAAAAGCAAACTACAATAGAAAATCCTATCAGGAGTTGGGTAGAGCAAGGAATCCCTGTTTGAAATCTTCACTCTTGAAGAGCAAGTTAGAAGAGCATGGCATCCAATAGCAGGCCTTATAGCAGATCTTATAGCACCTTCTATGATCATGGAAAACAAAGGTACATTATTATGAGGTATGTATAATATATTTAAGAACCTAACTTGAGATGCTTTAGGATTAGCTGCTTATATGATTCTAAGGTTCGAAAGTTGTTGATATTGGTATTAATATCTAAGACTGTAAATCCTAGATGGCACATGAAAACCTTAGTCATATAGAAACCCTAACCCTAATCTCTCATTACTCTTGACTTCTAGGGTTTGTAGGTAATATAGGATGTAGGATAAACCCTAGTATTGATTGAAAAAGAGGATAACTTGATTCTTACTAAATCTAGGGTTTATAATTGGAAACCCTAGGATTCCATCCTCCATTGTTCTATGGAAACCCTAGATTGTCAAATTAATATCATGCTTTTAGTATCACATATTTGGCTTGGTTGTAGTTATTGCTGGTATAAAGATTATGGCTAAATTCAGAAGCACTTCAAGGTTTGCTAAATAAACAATTCAAGGTATGTCTTAAACTACAAGTTTTGTCACAAAGTTCTCTTCATAGAAAAAGGTATGTTCATTCTCTTTTAAAATTTGCTTTACATTACTAACAATCGTTATGTCTAGGGTTTTGAATCTTAAAGATTCTTGTTAGGGTGATTAATCATTAGATTGAATCTACCCTCATTATATTATCATTATTGTGGAACCCTAAAAGGGTTCACTGTAAAACCCTAACCTAAGGGTATGTCAATATTTATGAAACCCTAGTCTACTTAGGGTTATTGATGAAGTCTAGAAATCCTATTCTTTTTGTGTTTAGGGTTTTGGTATTGTTATGATGGAAACTCTAGTCCTTTAGGGTTTGCTGGTAATGTTTATGCTATGTATTGAAGCCCTAGATCTTTAGGGTTTGGTAAATTAAGGTTTATAAGCAAGACCCTTGTATTAGCTAAGATGAGGTCCTAGGAATGAAACCCTAGGTGTATATCTGTCTGCATGGTCAAAACCCTAGCCTAAATGAAATTGTTGTTTGTGTCATTGGGTTTACCTAGTAGATGGTATTATGAAATGCAAAGGCACGATTATGAAATCCTAGATATGTATATGCGAATATACTAACCTAATTGTTGATACTCATGGTTTGTGAATTATAGAAAACCTAGTAGAAGATTGATATTCTAGGATATAATGATATTGCTTCCGATATGATTTAATTTTGATGATAAAATCTAGGGTTTGCAACAAACCCTAATAGAGTCTAACATGTATAGTAGAATTGTTATTTGATTGAATCGCTGATATCTAAGGCTTTGTATTTCGAAGGTGAAATATAGGGTTTTCAAGAGTAGAACCTATCATATATCTCTGAATTTGAGGCCCTAGATATAATAAATCAGATTTCTTGATTAAGTTACTTTATGTTGTAGTCTAGGGTTTGTGACAAAACCCTAGCAAGTAGTTGAGTTTGTAACTTTTGATTATAAACCTAACCAGGTTTAGGTATTTGATGTCTAAAATCTAGATGCTTCCATTATATTGACATGATTTTGTTATAGTTAACTTCATGCATCTGTATGGTTATATTTGGTTGCACTTGCTATCAAAGTTTTGCAGGTACATAATCTTCAAGATAATGAAGATGTCCATATAAGCATGATGAAGGAAGTTATATATCAAGATAACCTTGATGTCGTAAGAAGAAATGAAGCCATGAAAAGTTCTTTGATGTCATAGAAAAAGGAAGTGGTTGACCTCCCTAAAGTTAAGAGGGAGCCTGGATAGAAGAAAGGGTATATCTCCCTAGTTGAGAGGGAGGGCATATTATGACAGTGGATACCTTGAAGAAGAAATTGAATAATGAATGAAAGTACTACAATGTATTGAGGATGTCTTGGTGCTACTAAAGAAATGAAAGAAGAAAAGCTTCCGACCAATTGCATATAAATAAATTGATATAAGTGGCATCAAGACGATTAAGGACCTCGAAGGTTTGTGTTTACTCGTATGTATATTTGAAAGTTTATTACTGATTGGGGTTGTGTTTGTAGTATGTACAAGTAAAATCTCTCCATAAGAAGGTTGAACACTCTGGATAGAAAAAAGGGTATATCTCCCCAGTTGAGAGGGAGGGCATATTATGAGAATGGATACCTTGAAGAAGAAATTGAATAATGAATGAAAGTACTACAATGTATTGAGGATGTCGTGGTGCTACTAAAGAAAGAGAAGAAAAGTTTCCGACCAATTGCATATAAATAAATTGATATAAGTGGCATCAAGATGATTGAGGACCCCGAAGGTTTTTGTTTACTTGTATGTATATTTGGAAGTTTATTACTAATTGGGGTTGTGTTTGTACAAGTAAAATCTCTCCATAAGAAGGTTGAGCAACCATGCTTGGACAAATGGATATATCTAGTTTGATAGGGAGAGTTGAAGCATCTAATGGTGGATGCTTGGGAGGACATATGGCTGGCCTATGTGTTGATGTCTAGATCTCGAAGAGGGAGGGCGGCATTGGTCTTGGAGCTTTGACCTTGGATATGCACCTAGATCCCTGGGTTGATAGTTAGTGAGTAAGCCTGATGGTACCTAGACTGGTTGAAAGCTTGAGTCCATCTTAATCCCACCTAGATAGATTACCCTGGTCAGGTATCTAATCCGCAACACTGAGTGTGGTAGAACTCTTCATAGTTCATTTAAAAAATAATAAAAAGTTAAAAGTGATATAGGAGATGAGTGTAAACATTTAAATATTGGCTCCATTGATAAGAAAAAGTTAAAAGTAAAAAGCAAAATGTTAAAAGTAATAAATGAAAAATTAAAAGTAATATAAACCCTGGTATTGTGGATGAGTGTTAAAATATTGGCTCAATTAATAATAAAAAGTTAAAAGTAATAAAAATAATAAAATTCAATTTGTTATATTTTGATCTTGTTATTAACTTGTGAATAGACTTTGTTACAATACCATGGGCCAATACAATGACTTATCAATACCACATGCCCAAAAACTATACCTTATTTCACAATCAAAATATTTTATAACAATATGACAAGTTTTTTAACCATGTATATTCACCCCCACTTTTCCGTGGATATTATTAACTTGTAAATAGGCTTTGTTACAATACCATGGGCTAATACTAGCTTATCAATACCACATGGCCAAAAAATAACTTATTATACAATCAAAATGTTTTATTACAATATGACAAGATTCTTAACCATGGATATTGACCCCCCACTTTATCATGGATATTATTAATTTGTAAATAGGATTTGTTACAATACTGTGGGCCAATACCATGGCTTATCAATACCACGTTTCCAAAAAAACATAACTTATTTCACAATCAAAATATTTTATAATAATATGACAAGATTCTTAACTATGGATATTCACTCCGACCTTCCATTGATATTATGAACTTGTGAATAGACTTTGTTACAATACCATGGGCCAATACCATGGCTTATCAATACCACATGCCCAAAAATCATAACTTATTTCATAATCAAAATATTTTATAAAAATATAACAAGATTCTTAACCATGGATATTCATCCCCACTTTACCATGGATATTATTAACTTGTAAATAGTCTTTGTTACAATACCATGGGCCAATACCATGGTTTATCAACACCACATGCCCAAAAACCATAAGTTATTTCACAATCAAAATATTTTATAAATATTTTAATTTAATTTAATTTTATAACATTTTTAAAATTAAATCTAAAAGTAAAATTGTTATAATTACTTTTGAGATATATCTAAATCCTCCATCCTCTCGACTATTAAAAATATTCTCATGGAAATTAAATCAATGTTTTAATAAAACAAAAAATGAGAATACTTTTATATATAAAGATGTGAAATTTATATAATATAAATAATATTACTGAGAAATAGCATAGATCCATCTTAACTAAGGATCCAAGCCATGAGAGAAAGCAAAGTGACTAACAATAATAGAGGAAATATAGTGGATGATACTTTTAAGTTTTTCATTATTTCATTTTCTTTGACATGATTGATCCAAAATATAAGTTTAATATTTTACCACCATTTGAGTTTTCTAATTTAGATACTTTCTTAAACACAATACAATGAGATCAAATTTAAGAGAGAGAGAGAGTGATGGGGAGAGAGAGGGGGAGGGAGGTGGAAGAGAGAGAGAGAGAGGAGAGGAGAGAGAGGAGGGAGGGAGAGATAGAGATGGAGTTGGAGAGGAGGAAAGGGAGGAAAGAACAGAGACATGGAGAGATAGAAGTGGAGAGTGAGATGGGGTGACAAGGGAGAGATGGAGAGACAGTGAGGGAGAGAGGAGAGGAGAGGAGAGAGATAGGTGTGAAAATTCCTAAACCACAATCCCTACTGCAGCAACTGATGATATTTCTCCTACTTGTTAGATTAACATGAACAAGTTATTTGCAGTTTCTTACGACAAATATTGAAATACATACGCTACAACCTTCACTTAATTAATTTATATGTGGAAACAAGAGATTGAGCAAGAAAGGAAATACAATACAATAACACTGTTATTTTTCGACAATTGTCCCCCGAAAAACCCAGTGTGGGAAAACTGATGCAACAGATCTGAAGGTTTTATTATTATGCAGTAGTAAATCTGAGTACAATTCTTGGATGCTCAACTAGTAATCTGGTATAGAGAGAAACTGGACAAAACGAATGGTGTAGTGCTCTCACCCTGTCACTGGGAGAATCTGAATCTGATCATGCTGAACTGGAGCCTCTGCGCAAAACTGCGTAAGCCCTACGCAGTCCCTGCATCATCCCTGTTGGGTATCATGTTGCTCCTTCTCTGGAACCTCTGCTGGCTGGAAAATCCAAATCTCTGCCTCCTGGTCTCACACCCCGGCTCCCATCTTCTGAAACTCGATTTCCTTAGCAAGAATTTGATCTCCCTCTAAGGCCTGCACTGCCACTGCATCAACTCTACGTGGGCCAGTGTCTGCCTCTCTCTAGACATCGTTCTGTCCTCTTTGCCTCATACTCTCTGGTCCAGGAAAACTTCCTTCTTCCAGATTCTCACTGCCCCTCATTGCAAAAGCTCACTTCGAATCTCTCTTCGGCAGTTGCTTTGCTTCAGAAATTCAATCTTTTGAACTCTCTCGGTGTGTCCTCCAAGTGCCCATCAAGTCTTCTTTAATAATCCTTTCATTGATCAATCAACGACCCAGATTAGATTCTAATCAATGGCTAAGATCATATTGACTTGATCTCCGCCTTCTTCTAGAAGCTACACCCACAGTTTAGATTAATACCCATTAATTATTTTAATTTTCTAAGTTTAGACTTAGGGACCCATTAAAAATAATTAATTATTTTAATAAAACTGCCTCCTTCCCAAAACGATTTCTAAGTATTGGAGAATGCATGTGTCTAAGCCTCCTTGCAAAATTTGAGACTTAGAGCACATCTGATGCTACCAGAAATCAACACTCCCTCTTAGCAAGGAATGTGCTCTAGCAATGCCTCCCACTGAAGCATCACCCTGACTTCATAACATCGTCCTCTGCGCTGCTGATGTCTAACATGCTGTCCACCAACTACTGCGCTGCTGTTGCAACTGTATTGTCGCTGACACAACCACTATCAACACGGTATCTGTACTACAACTCCCTCTCAAGTCTTGTATCTGTATTGCTGCTAGTATTGCGGCTTGCCACTGCCAACTGCCACTACACTGCAAATTGTTGTTGCTACTCCATCAGTAATGGAAAAACATCCCAAATTACTGAACTAACTGTGTTCAGTATGATACCATGTGAATGTTGAAGCCTGACTGTTGTTAGTCTCTGCATTGACCCTCCGAATCTACTGCGCTACTGCTGACCTCTGCACTGTTGCCAACTCTGCTCTGTGTTGTTCAGTCTCTGACGCTCCTAGCCACTGCAACTGTCTCTCTCACACTCCTCGGCACCATCCAACAGTAGTCCATCCTGCTACTTCTGATCTGGGCTCCTGTAGCAAGGAAATG
The DNA here is from genome assembly GCA_031772625.1 of Pinus tabuliformis. NCBI lineage: Eukaryota > Viridiplantae > Streptophyta > Pinopsida > Pinales > Pinaceae > Pinus > Pinus tabuliformis. The sequence continues at coordinate 180,574,279 of CM062816.1, read as the reverse complement.
ATCCTAGAGGTGGGCTCCTCAAGGATCTTTCCCATCTGTAGCTCCTTCGAACTACAGCTCCAAATCAGCCCACCTCCTTCCTGGAGGTATCTCAGCTGTCATGGCGAACTCCTCCTCCTCGATCTTCGCGGGTGCAGCCTTTGGATCGTGCTTCTCATCTTTCTTCTGACGATTTTCTGTCTAGCAAACTCCCTGCAGAAAAATCTACGTCCCACTAGCTTCTTCTCACACTAAGGCTTCAGCGCTGCTCCCTCTGCCCCGACAAACTTTCGAACTAGGATTCCTTCCTCTATGTCGACTCACTCAGAGAGAGAATGCCTCGAAAATCAGCCCTTCAGCTAGGATTGCCCAAACCCTCTAGGGTTTCGAACTGCTGCCTTCTGCAGCTTTTTCGATCTCCCTTTTCTGCTCAGTGTTGGGTTCTCTGGCACTGCTCTTCTTGTTCCACCTGTACCTTTGATACCATGTGAAAATTCCTAAACCGGAATCCCTACTGCAGCAATTGAGGATATTTCTCCTACTTGTTAGATTAACATGAACAAGTTATTTGCAGTTTCCTACGACAAATATTGAAATACATACACTGCAACGTTCACTTAATTAATTTATATGCGGAAACAAGAGACTGAGCAAGAAAAAAAATACAACACAATAACATCGTTATTTTTGGACAAATGTCCCCGGAAACACCCAGTGTAGGAAACTGGTGCAACAAATTTCAGGGTTTTATTATTATGCAGTAGAAAATTTGAATATAATTCTTGGATGCTCAACTAGCAATCTGATACAAAGAGAAACTGGACAAAATGAATGGTGAAGTGCTCTCACCCTATCACTAGGAGAATCTGAGTTTTATCATGCTGAACTGGAGCCTCTGCGCAGTACTGCATAATCCTCACGCGGTCCCTGCGTCACCCCTGCTGGGTATCACGTTGCTTCTTCTTCAGAACCTCTGCTAGCTTGAAAATCCAAATCTCTGCCTCCTGGTCTCACACCCCACTTCCCGGCTTCTGAAACTTGATTTCTTGAGTAGGAATTCGATCTCTCTCTAAGGCTTGGGTTTCCACTGCGTTAGCTCTGTGTGGGCCAGTGTCTGCCTCTCTCTGGACGTCATTCTGTCCTCTCTACCTCGTACTCTCTGGCCCAGGAAAACTTCCTTCTTCCGGATACTCACTGCCCCTCACTGCAAAAGCTCACCCGAATCTCTCTTCGGTCGCTGCTTTGCTTCATAAATTCGATCTTTTGAACTCTCTAAGTGTGTCCTCCAAGTGCCCGTCAAGCCTTCTCTTATAATCCTCTCGTTGATCAATCAACAACCCAAATTAGATCCTAATCAATGGACATGATCATATTGACTTGATCTCCGCCTTCTTCTAGAAGTTACACCCACAGTTTAGATTAATACCCATTAATTATTTTAATTTCCTAAGTTTAGACTTAGGGACCCATAAAAAATAATTAACTATTTTAATAAAATTGCCTCCGGGTGGAATTTCCCAAAATGATTTATGGGTATTGGAGAATGCATGTTTTTAAGTCTCCCTGCAAAATTTGAGACTTAGAGCACATCCAATGCTACCAGAAATCACCAATAGGGAGAGAAGGGGAAGAGAAAGAGAGGGAGACACAGAGATGGAGAGGAGAGATAGATGGAGATAGTTACAAAGTTAGAGGGAAGAGAGAGATAGAGAGTGATGGGGGGGGGGGGGGGAGACAGAGGGGGGTGGGAGAGGGAGAGAGAGGACTGAAGAGAGAGAATGAGAGAGAGAGGGAGGGAAGAAGAAACACATAGAGGGAGAAAGGTGGAGAGAGAGAGGGAGTGAAAAGGGAGAGATCGAGAGAGAGTAAGTGAGAGGAGAGAGGAAGGGAAGAGTGAGAGGAGGGGAGAGAGAAAGAGAGAGTGAGAGGAATATGGAGGGAGAGAGAGATAGATAGATATGGAGAGAGAGTGTGTATGTTTGGGGGGTGAGATAGAGAGAGGTAATAAGAAAAAGACACATAGATACAAATATAGATATTATATAGTATTATATAACTAGCCTAGATCCATCTTAACTCAGGATCTATCGAGCGCCGAGAGGGATCAAATCTCTTGAGGTGCAAACCTTTCCTCAAGTTTTGTGCTAAAAAAAGAGGCTTGTGCCTCGAGAGATTTGATCCCTCTCAGTGTTTGATAGATACAGGGTTAAGATGGATCTAGGCAGGTTATTACTAATTTGGCTTATTAAAGCATGGGCTTAATTTGACCCATTGAATGCTCTAGGATTTTGTTGAGTCAAAGTCAAATTTAATTATGTGAACCTTGGGATCATTGTATTAAAGAAAGGAAATTATTTGAGTCATGTTAACTCCTCCCTCATTAAGTCGGCCTCCAACTCTTCGAATTTGGATTAAATTTTAAGTTGGCTTCTCCTACTAAGTCATGTCAGCTCATTATATTAGCGGAAACCAATATACCCCAGTGAAGTCGACCCAAACGTGGAGCAGTAAGAAAAATTCGTATAACTACAGTTAGCGAAATTACAGAGATACAATCGGCAAAATTACAGATATACAATCAGCAAAATTATAGAGATACAGTTAGCAGAATTACAGAGATACATTCAGCAAAATTATTGTTAGCGAAGTTTTGAATATATACAGGGCATTGAAGAATTGGAGCATGAAATAAATTCAGGACCAAAATTCTCCACAATTAAATTTTCTATCAGTACAAGGCCAGATTTAAATTGCAAGATCAAATTTTCTTCCTATAATTGCAGAAGCCAAAAGTTGGTTAAAGAAGGACTGAAACTTTTATACTTGAAGATAAATATTGAAAGAAGATTACTTCAACTGATAGGTTGACTTGATGGATGGGGAGAGGTTTAGGTCAAGAGTCTTGGTTATCTCATTGTGATTTGAATTTTACTGAAGGAAGAGTTCTTGACTAGGTTTTCCCCTACCTATGGGTTTTTCCCTGGCTGAGTGCCTACATCCTGTGTCCCTTGTGATTTTTATTGTTTGGCATTTATCTTGATGAAAAGAAAAATATGAATAAGTAAAAGAACTAACAAGCAAATAAAAATATTCACAAGTAAATGTTAAAATCTAAGAGAAATATAATGCCTTTGATTTCTCAACACAAATTGGACAAGGAGTGCATTTGGACGCTGCTTCACTTTGGGCTCCACTATGATTTTGTGGATGAGTGGAAGCAGACATTTGTCGTACTCAATGTTGTCAAGGAAAAATATATTGCAACTAGCTTGGCGAGTTGTGAAGCAATGTGGCTTCGGAAATTACTCGCGGGAGTGTTTGATCATGTGCTTGAGCCGACCATGATATATTGTGATAATCAAAGTTGTGTGAAGCTGACAGAGAATCCAGTGTTCCATGACAAGTCGAAGCACATTGAGATCAAGTACCACTTCATCCGTGACATAGTGCAAAAGGGAGTAGTGAAGCTCTAGTATGTCTCCACTAATGAGCAAATTGCAGATATTCAGATAAATCCTATAATGTGTGAAGTTTGTATATATTTCAGAGACAAACTTGGAATTGTGGAGAATACATCTCTCATTGAGAGGTAGTGATAATGAGATAGTATCGTGGACTGACAGTCTCATTGAGTAAAGTATTGTGACCTACATTAGGGAGATCATCCTTGAGTCAAGTATTTTGACCTACATTAGGGAGATCATCCTTGAGTCAAGTATTGTGACCTGCATTAGGGAGATCATCCCTGTGTCAAGTATTTTGACCCAAATTAGGGAGAATGGTCCAGGGAACTGATATTCTTCCTGTGTCATGTATGACCCGAATTAGGAAAAATGGTCCTGGAGCATCAGGGTCATTTAGCATTGGGCCCCAAATCACTGTAATTAGAGTATGGCCTTTGGTGATTCACCAGGTGTTAAGACGTTGACCCGAATTATGGTGGACCAAGACTAGTCCAGATGCCATGTGTTGAGTATTGACCCGAATTATGGCAATTAGTTGATGCTAAATGTTGTACCATGTGTCTGAAGTACCAACCTGTATTATGGTGAAGAGATACCATGGGTTTGAGGTACTGACCCGAATGATGATACCGTGATGATGTTGTTAAGTTACCATGTATCAAAGTTATTTGACCCGATTATGCTAAATGGTTGATGCTATTGGATTACCATGTGTCACAATTGTGACCCGATTATGGTGATGATTTGTTATAACCTTTTCTTAGAGAAGTTTGTTCACAATGAAAAACATTTGTCTAGTTGTTATGAATACCTTCCTAGCTAAGAGGGTGTTGAATTTTTGTAGCTATGGTCGTTCTTCATAATTATATTTTTGTCTTTCTAATGAAAAATAATTTGTAAGACATGTTCTTCATGTCATTTTGTTTTTTTAGCCCTTAAAAGAAATTGTATATGACATGTTCTTCATGTTGGATTTAAAGAGAAATTTTCGAAATTTGAAATTTGAATTTTTGGCTCCAAGTTAGTTAAGTTGGACCTCCTTAAAGTCAAATCGGCCTATTGAAAAGAGACACCCATTTTGGATAGATAAACCACTATATAAAAGCATTCAACCTCCTCCACAAAGGCACCATTTGACCATCACACAAGAAGAAAAGTTTTGGGCATCCAAGCGAAGGACACGAGGAAGAAGGATGAAAAGAAGAAGGACAAAAATATCTCTCTAGCTCGCATTTCTCTCTCTCTAAGATTTTGCACGTGTGACTCTTTCTGGGCAATAGTTTCTGGATAGGTTGAATTTCAGCGTAGGCCGAAATTTTGGATAGATCCAAGAAGGCCGAAATTCTGAAGGGTAGAAGTTTGACTTGACTTGAGGGCTGGAGACTAGGTTTGACCATAGCTTGTTGATCTTGTTGATGTCATAGTTGACTAGCTGCATTAGATGTATCTCTTGTTGAACTGAAGAATTTCTCTAAGGAAAAGGTTGTTGGGTTTTTCCCCCAAGTGGGTTTTCCCAGGGTAAATCTTGTGTTCTCTTTTGTGCATTGTGATCTCTATTGTATTTATGGCTTATGGTTGAATTTCTTAAGAGTAATTGCTTAATGATAAACTGGAATTGTTAAAAGAAGATCTATATTATTCGAAGTAATTATCGGTAGTTCATAAATATTGTGCTTGTATCTGTTGCACTTGAAAAATCAACAAGTTCTAGTCCCACATATATTTTTCCAATGTCTCATAAGTCTATGAACATTGGATTTATGATTAAATGTAGGAATTTAAAAAAAATTAAATTAACTAACAATTCATGCAAAACCCACCCTCAGATGTCTAACTAAATCAATATCTATAAACAAATTGCCTCACTTATATTAGGGATGATTAGGTGAGTAACCCTATCAGGGGATTCCCTCCCCAGTGGGGAATGGCATGTCCCAGGTTAGACCATCAATCCATAGGTGTGTGTGTGTGTGTGATAATGATGGTCATGGAGTGAGAGAGACTTCAAAGAAAGTGCCATAGCCATGAGACCAACTAATGGGGGTCCAACATCTTGAGTGTTATGATGTAAGGAGGGAGTAATCATGGTTTCATGAGTTATCCCTTTCTTTGGCTTTCCTTTTCCACCCCTCTGATGCACCTTTAATTTAATGATTTGCCTTTATTTGGTACATAGTTTAGGAGCCCAAGTTTTCTTTATGTTTTTCCAATACCTGTTTAAGATGTAGCGGTTTCTCGCTCATCGGGGTTGGGACATTCAAGAATTCCTTTATTTGAGTTGAAGAAATGAATGCTTGAGGAATATGGTGATGGATAATGAGGGGTGGAGTTCATGCTAGGATTTTGCCTGTTGCTGCCTCGCTTGCACACCTAGGCTAGTGTGGGGAAAGTCCTCAACCCCACAAGGTGTGACTTATTGGCAACCTAAGAGAACGGGTTGTCACCTATTCCCAACTCTCTCTGTTAAAGCTCTCTCCTAGTCAAAGCTAAGGGGGGTGGTCTTGAAATGAAGGTTAGATGAAAATGCGAGTTTTCAAGAAGACTAAGGTTAGTGGGACTGCTTCAAGATATGAGCAAACTTATGAATATATGAGCAATATAAAGATGTATATTCAACAACATTCAAGAGATAAGCATGTAAACCAATGCCTTGTAAATAATTACTCAAATGAATTAGTAAAATGCTTGCTCAAAATAGATATTCAAAGTGAAATGACAAGTAGTCCTGCAAAATAGAACAATGTTAGATGAAAAATATCACTTGCAAGATATAAATTTGCACCTATAAAGAGATGCTAAAGTAAAGATAATATCATTCATGATCAAAAGCACATGTAATAGCAATTTGAAGGAAAATATCTTGCAAATGAAATTCAATAGATCAAAGTATTGCTTGCAAAATATAAGTAATTATTGCACTTGCTAGATAAAATACCCAACAACAAGAGATAGTAACATTACTAGGCAATGAGGCCATCCATTATGCATTTACATGAAATAAATAAACTTGCAAGTAAACTTCAAAGTGCACTTAAAGCAAATAGATTAGAATGATATGCAAACTAGCAGGAGTTTGAAAAATGGCGAATAGGGTTTCGTTGCTTCAGAGATCTCAGAACTTGGGCGCCGCATTCATCTTTGAAGACTCTACAATCGTATTTTGGCCAGGGTTTGAGTTTTGTTGGCTCGATGAAAGAGTCAACACTTTCGATCTGGCGCTGGAATATGCTGGTGGGGTTATTCTTGATAGGGGGTTATTCGCCAGGTATGTGGCCCTGGTTGGGGTGGCCTCGACAGAGAGCGGCAATGGAAATGGTGCTGCGGTTAAGATGCAGATGCCCTCTTCTCAGGATCCCCATATGACTGTGGAGGCCCCTCATTGGGCTGGGCGTAAGGCTGTTCATGAACACCCTACAAGCTTTCAAGCCCATTTAAAGACTGGTGTAGAGAAAGTAAAGATCTATGATAGGACCGAGGAGGCCGAAGCAGTGGTGTATTTGCTGGAGGCCCTTTTGGGCACCTCGGTGGTATTCCTCTTTGGGATGGTAGCTGCGGAACCTCACTCCCAGAGTTGGAAGGGACCTGCACGTTCCAGTCTCCACGATTTTGTCGAGCGAAAGGGATTCTGCAGGGGTTATGGCATGGGCGTCTTGCCTGTCCGCGGTGCTTTCCCCTGCAAGGCAGCTAACAGTCACCCATTGTACTTGGGGAGTTTAGTTTACTGCGGGAAGATGACCATGGGTAACGTGCTGCCCTTGAGATCTATGCTGGTGGAAGCCTTTGTCTGCAATGCGGTACAGAATGGCGGCCAGTGGGGCGTCAGCCATACTGATATTGCCCCTCGGAGCCATGCGAACATCAAAGAGGAGATTGCAGAATCCACAATGAGGAAAACAGCACCACCAATAGAATTTCGCACAACAGAGCAACTGGAACAACTGTGATGGGACCAGATCTTGACCCCCCAGATGGAAACAGATTCGGAAACGCTGGTAAGCCCCCTTCCTTTCCAAGTTTTTATAAAAACCCCATATGGGAGGACACATCTGGCCTGGATACAGATAAACGAATCAGTAACACATTTGAAGAATAGCATTTATCAGCACACTAGTTATCCAACAGGATCACAGGTGTTAATCTATAGAGGCAGAGTTCTTCAAGACAACAAAACCCTTAAGGAATACAAAATACTACCTGAGACTACCATCACTCTCAACCTACCTTTGAGGGGAGGTGGGGCAGACCACCACAAAGCAATTCCCACAGGCAAGGGCAAAGGTAGCAGCTCAGCAAAAACACCAGAAACACATCAAAAGCAAAAAAATACAGGGGTATCCTTCAAAGACATTCTTGAAGGAAACAAGCCAGCCACTAACTCTACAAAACAAGCCGGCACAGCAGCCACACCTTACATTGTGGAGCAACTGAGCTACATCCCAGAGATAAACATGGATATACCAGAAACAGCCGAGAACTATTCTTCATTCGAAAAACAAGCAGCAATTTGCAGATTCAATTGTTTCTGGCCCAAGCCTTACAACCTTTTCCTTTGGGTTTTAAGGAATTGGACCAATACATGTGACATTCGGCTCTGTTCCAAAGGCTTCTTCAGTGTAAAATTTAGTACAGCAGAAGAAAGGGACAACATTATGAACACTGGACCATGGTTCATGGGATCTGTTATCACCCCAAGAAACTCACCTAGGTTGCATATTGGTGATGCTCGGGAACATTACAAATTCAACCAAATATAGTTGGATAAATGGTGGATGAATGGAACAAATGCTGCATATTCAAGCCAGATAACCACTTCTACTATGATTGACCCCAGACATGGGTGAACACCCCCAGACTACAAGGCTTTTAACCACCTATTACTCACAGTTTGAGGATAAGGTGATAATGGAGAAGATTGACCACGCCAGCAGATGCACAGGACCCTGTGATGGCCGGCTGCAACCAGTTAAGAGGTCTGTAAATCTAGTTTCTAATGCACAGACAGGATGACAGCTCTCTATGCATTAAACCAGTGTTGATAATATCGGTATCGGGAAAATATCGGCGAGGGTCCGGAAAATATCTTATCGGAAATATCGGCGAAAATATCGGCAAATATCGGCAAGCATAAAAAATGCATAATATATTCATTTTTTTTCAGATTTCTAAACATATAAAGCAATAACAACATGAAATAAACACATTGGCACATAAATATGAAGAAAACACTGATATATATGATGTCAAATAGAAATGATACATCAAACTTCAAAGGCGATACCAAATCCTGCTGATCCCTGATAGTGATAAATTGATAATTGTCCAATCAAGGACTCAAACAAAAATTAAAATAACATCACATATCCTACTGATCCCTGATAGTGATAATTGTCCAATCAAGGACTCAAACAAAACAACATCACATATATAAAAGTTTAAAAGTATTTCATCATCATCAGTTATAAACTTATATGTAGCAAAAGTTGCAAAACAAATAAAACTAGCAGCTATCTATCTGAGACCATTGGCCTCTCCCTAGCAGCTTTCTTTCTGTCTTGTTCAACAATTGCTTCACGAGCTTTTTGTATAACCTCTGCACTAGAAACCATACAAGGCATCACATCTGGTGCATCATATGCAGAGAGTTTAGCCAGATGGTATTTCAATCGTGTAATCCCTCCTGACATCTTGGTCCCACACAAGTTGCATGATATAAGTGCCTGATTTGCCCCACCAACAGCCTCCCCATACTCCCAAAATGGGTCCAAAGCTTTTGGCATATTTGACATTTGTACTTGTAGTGAACTAATTCAAACCTAGGGCACAAAAAAAACAAAAAATTGGCATTAAATGAGTATAACTATACAGTGCCCAACAAACACTCAAGAAACTATTTTAATTTTTAAAGCAACATCTTCATGTTCAGAATTTAAACAACAAAAGCAAGCATAAAAAATGCATACTATATTCATTTTTTTCAGATTTTTAAACATATAAAGCAATAACAACATGAAATAAAGTTAATAAACACATTGGCACATAAATATGAAGAAAACACTGATATATATGATGTCAAATAGAAATGATATATCAAAGGCGATACCAAATCGTGCTAATCCCTGATAATTGTCCATTCAAGGACTCAAATGTGGAGAACCAATACAAAATAACATCACATATAATAATAAAAGTATCTCATCATCATGAGTTACATGTAGCATAACAAATAAAACTAGCAGCTATCTATCTACTGCCCTCTCCCCTTTTACGGGAAAACATGATGGGCTGTTTGTCAGGCCTGCCCCTAGTAGTAGAAGGCCCTGACACTGCCTCTGCACCTAATGTCAAATAATGAGTGATAGGCATGGAGCTATGCTCTCCTATATCTATAGCAGATGGTGTTGATGCTGATGCTCCCGCAGTGTCCTCCTCCAGCTCCTCCTGCTCCTCCTCTAAGTGCTGCTGCTCCTCTGACTCCGAGTCCTCCTCTTGCTGCCCCTGCTCTAATGGATCATCTGCCACTGGCTCCTCCAACCATGAAGGTGACTCCTCCAATATGGGCTCCTGAGACTCCACCCTCCACGGAGACAATACATCAATATTGTCTAAGGAAATGGCATCTGGATCCATTGGTGATTCTATTTGCCTCACTCGAAGTCGGATGTTGTAATGCACATACACCAAATCGTTGAGGCGTGCGAACTCCAACCTGTAAGAGTGTCAAAAAAAGTAATGAGTCTTGACTCTTGACTCTTGAGTCTTGACACTTGAAGGTCATAAATTAAAAATTAAAAATTACAATAAGTGTAATTGCTCAACTGAAGGCTTGAGTTCAAAGTTATACCTGTTGCGCTTTTTGGCGTGTATTTTCTCAAATACACTCCAATTGCGCTCACACCCTGAAGAGCTACATGTTTGACTCAAGATTCGCATAGCCAAATTTTGCAAATTTGGTACCCTTGCACCATAGCTTCGCCACCAAAGATCTACAACAAAATAATGAAATAAAAAATTCAAAAACTTAAAAGTTAAAACATAATTAAATTCAAATTTATAATTTCTAATGAGTGATGACTTGTCACTTACGTGGCATGAAGAGGGCCCTTTCCTTAATGGCATTATCAAAGCCAAATAGGCCAACACAATCCTGATAATTATGTATCTCGCGGTTGATTTTGAGACGAACCTCAGAATCAGGTACCATCCTCTCAATACAGGAATGGAGCCCTTCAATCACCTCGCCATCAAAACGAAAATTGCATTTGTATGCAAATGCAGGGTTGAGGAAGAGTGCTGCTGCATGAATGGGTCGATGAAGCATCCCTGTCCACCGACTATCGATCACATCCCATAACATCATCTGCCTATTAAGGCCAGCAGAACCCTTGTCTGCATAATAGGAACGAATGGCCTCCTTGGCCCTATCCATGGCCTCATACAAATAAGGCATTGCAGGCTTCTCTCCATCCACCAATCTAAGAACCTTTACTATAGGTTCGCTAACTGCACATGCTTCTTCTACTCCACGCCAAAATGTCTCAGAGTACACCATTTTTTCAATGGCTTTCCCATCAGGTCTCCTGCTGTATCTACAACCACGCCAATCATTAGAGACAAACATTTGCTTCAACTCGTACTGACATCGAAGCAAAGACTGAAGAGTAATAAAGGTTGTGGCAAAACGTGTGATGGCAGGACGCCGCAACTCCTTGTTTCCTGTGAACCTCCTCATAAGGCTAAGAACAATAGCATGGTTATAAATAAACTTGGGGATGCTCCTAGCCATATGAACTGCCTCCTTGATGAAGGAGAGTTTCCCCATATCCTCAAGCAACAAATCAAGACAATGCGCTGCACATGGAGTCCAGAACAATGTGGGATGCCTCTCCATAAGCATTCTGCCGGCAGACACATAATTAGCTGCATTGTCTGTTACGACTTGCACCACATTCTGCACACCAATCTCCTGAATGAACCCATCTAACAACTCACATATCGTTGCTGCATCTTTGATATGTTCTGATGCATCCAACGATTTAATAAACATGGTACCTTTAGGACAATGTACCAAGAAATTTAGAAGGGTCCTACCCTTCCTATCTGTCCAACCATCAGACATCACTGTGCATCCAGTGACTTCCCATGTCTGTTTCAACTCCGCCAATCTAGAGTTGATGTCCTCTTTTTCTGCTTGAAGAATTGGCCCCCGCAACTCCTCATATGTGGCACTTTTGTACCCTGGGCCCACAACAGCAATAGCATCACACATTGGTTGCCAAAATGGATTGGTTTTTGTGATGCTGAGAGGTAAGTCGCTCCAATAAATACACCTCCCCATGACTCTATCTGCTTCTTCCTTCTCCTTTTTTTTGACAACCGATTTTATGCCAGGTTGTGCTCCAGCTCCTGTTCGTGGAACAAAAAATGATGACCTCGCATTCACACTAGCATGTGATGGTGTGCCAGTTGTGGAGCCCCTCCCACTAGCGCCAGTAGGGCCACTACCCTGAACATCAAAATCATGAGAAGATATCCCAAAGGATCTACCTGCACGTTCAGCTTTGTTTCTTTCCACCTCTTCCTTCTTTCTGTCCTTTTCTTCAATTGCCTCAAGAGCTTTTCGTATAAGCTCCGGACTAGAAACTCTACAAATGCCAACATCATGTCCAGGGAGTCTAGCAAGATGGTATTTCAGTCGTGTAACCCCACCTGTCATCTTGTCCCCACACAATTTGCATGAAAGATATGCACGATTTGTCCCACCATCAGGGATCCCATACTCCCAAAATGGGTCCAAGTTTTTTGGCATATTTGTATTTTGTAGTGGGCTAACTCAAAAGGAAACCTACAGCACCAAAAATTTTTTGGAATTAGTAACTTAATAACTTAATAAGTAATACGAATTTACGAAATTCCATGGGTGCAGGTCTAAACTTTAACAAAGTTCTACAATCTGCAATCTTCACACAAAGGACCCTAGTCAAGCTATGTAGAAAAGAGTCAAGACTCAAAAGACATTAAAATCATAAAATATAAATGTATTCAATAACAGCGTTAGAGGACTGCGATTTGGCTGCTACAGGCAGTGTAAAGTTATAGTCATATACAGAATTCTATACTCTATAAATCAAATTATCAATGACATGGCAGTAGAAGAAAGTTGGACCATCATTTGTTAAAACTTAAAACTTAAAAGATAAGTGTTTAATCTCTGTTCCCCATTTCTTGAATATTTGTCTTAGCTTGAAAGTTGTCCTGTAAAATACTACTTCAAGTTGAGTTTAGAGTAGCATGTCACTTTGTTAAATGTTTTACTTACTTTCTGCATCTTTCTTTATTTAGGAGCTGTCCTCTGTGCTGCCACTATCTATTGACACATGTACTCAGCAGTCCTGACTCCTATTGACCTACTTTTCTGCTCATTTGTTGGACATTAATGAACTTATCTCTCCTCAAAGTTGATTGACCACGTAGATCATTCTTAGTCATGATCTTATCCAGTGCTCTGCAATCAATGTGTATTCTGCATCTGTCATTCTTCTTTGGTGACGATGCAAGGATGATCCACATGGAGATACATTGGGGCAACCATTTTAATTTTGAAAATGCATCATATATTTAATCTTAAATCAATATAGATGTTCTCATTCTAGAGCCAGAGGAATAAAACAGCAGACATAAAATTATTACAAATGTTGCAATGTCTTCAGTAAGATGGGAATGAATGAATTCACCAAACCATCATCATGACAGTAACAAATTTATCATTTAACATAATGATATCTGAGTTTTCCTTGGCACCATTCATTCCTTGGATACCCATTGAGAGACCCATGTCTGCTATACTGAAATTTACATTGCAATACGTTACAATTTCCTCAACAAATTGCCAAAGAAAATCATGATCAGAACCTTGTAGATCGAGCCCCCCAATACCAAAATCCACTAACTGAAGATGATTAGGTGTGGCATGGGCTTAACTCTCTTCCTCAAATCTTCATTTTGTTTGGCTTCATACTCAGAATTCTCTGTTTCCTCAGCTATCCCAAGTTCCTAAAATATTAAGGGTGCCACTCGAAGGGTTGCAAAAGTATGACAATGCAGTTGTTGATCTGGCATTTGCATATGGATATCAACTTTATCTCCAGGATCAAAACATACAAGGCCTCATTATCAGGTACATTTCCTACACATTGTATGCCATAAAATGACATGCGACATCTCTCCTGTTCTACCAAAGCCCATACAATAATCAAGAAACTATCTAGACAAACAAAAGGAACTTTGCCTGCAGTGTGTGATTACAACATTGAACAATAAAATCTAATAGCACATTCTCTGCTGCCAACCATACGTGGTCCTCCACCTCAGATGTTACTTTTATCTTGTCCACATATAAGAAAGGAGAATTCACAGTCACAATCACATATGCCTTTGCAACTGGATTATATGCTATATCAGATCCATGAAGGGTTTACTTGGGGGATGCATATTATATGGCTGAACGCTCAATGGGTCCAACCCTCCGCAGCCAAAGTATTAACGGTTGGGGAATTAGGAAATAGGAATACGTATTACGCATACCTGGAAAGTTGAAGTTTGAACCCTCCGCAGCCAAAACCGCAGCCACTGATCGAACGTCGTAGCGTCTCCAGGCTCCAGCGAAGACGAAAGTTCGAGAATCGAAACAGAAATGGCTCATTTACCCTAAACCCCAATTTATAAAGGCTGCCGGCGATAAATATGCTCGTCGCGCGATATTTTCAAAAAAATCGCCGAAATTTCGTAAATCTCGCGATAAATTCAAAACGAGAAAATATCGCGCGAAATTACAGCCGAAATTTCGTTTTATTGAAAATCTCGCGATATTTACGATTTTCGCCGAAATATCGGCGATATTATCAACACTGCATTAAACAACAGAAACCTGCATACATGTTCAATGATACATGCTAAATCCTAACATAGAGGTGGGATGACAGCCCCTCTGATGCTAAACATTCACTGCACATGAACAAATGCAAAACAGGCACAGCCTGGAACAAGAAAGAGAAGTGGAAAGTGAGCAATAAACAACAAAAAAAGCTTGTATTAGCTGGAAATGAAGACCAGACGCTGCAGGTTACAAAGTAGTTACAGTCTCCAGAAGTTGAACCTTACAACAGAGTCACCTTCATCTAACACTCATCCAATCGATTACATCTCTCTTCTAGGTATATATGGTGTTACATTACAAAATATCTCTGCTAACCTATGCATGAAGGGATCATAATGGATCACCAACCGCTCTAACTGCTTGGTATGGGTCTCTGCTATAGCGTGACTGTGTCAGTAAACAAAATTGATCCTTTCTGATATTCTGTTGTCCTTCATGAGCAGGTGGAATGTCGGCTGAAAGAAACCCATCACTGATAAATGTATTTAACTGCTCGAGGCTCGTCCTCTTCTTCTTGGCCATTCTGTTTGTTGAAAGCGGTGGTTGAAAAATAACTGCGCTGAGTGGTAAACGCTGGCCGCCTTCGGGAGCACAGGATAGGCTATGGACACAGGCAGCATGGAGGAAGATCCATCGTTGAATATCGTGGATCGACGGCGGAGAGCGCTTTGCAATGGCTACCGGGAGGAAACGGGAACAACGAAACTGAGCCGTTGGATGAAACAGACGGATGACAGATATAGCTCAGCGGGAGGAAACAGGTGGAAGTGGGATCAACGATTATCGTTGGATAAAATGAATGATCGGCGGATGAAGGGATACACTATCGGGACGCGCAAAAGGCAGAAAGACTGAGTTACACGCAAATACACTGTCGGAGGCGGAAAAGCGGACTTGAAATTTTATACAAGGGAGCAGCAAGTTGAATCGGGTCTGGAACCTGATATCGCATCGGCGGAGTGGAGTGGTTTACGTTAACAACAAGCCCTGACCCTGCGACTTGCGATCGCCGATGAATATCGCATCGGCAGTTCGGAAGCGGGCGCGAACAGACATGGGCCGTTAGATCACGGGCAGCCGGATCCGACGGCTAACGCAATATCGCATCGGGAAGACAAGGGGAGCGGAAGCCTTTTTACAGATGCGATCGCCGATAGTGACGAGACTGCGGACCCGATAAAAGAATTAGCCACAGCTTAAAGTCATGTCGCGTCCGAAGGGGCAATCGGTGATTATTAAGGACACGGCTTATGAGAGACTTGCGGAAAGTTGCGATTGCGATGAAGGAAAAGGGGCTTAAGAAGAGTGCGCGGTCACACGGTCACGGTCATATGACCGTTTGAACTTGGTGCCTAGGGCTAAGGAAATATGGGTCTTTAGTGGATTTCGGGGGTTGTACACGGGAAATGAGGAGGCTTTAAGAGGAAAACAAAGATGGCAGGGCTATGGGATAAGAGAAGATGAAGGAAAATGGAGAAAAAGACTGCTGCGATCTCCCGCTCTGAGCGTAAACACATGGCCGATCTGAACATTGGTCCTCCAAATACTGAAGTTTGGAGCAGAGCTAACAGGATCCACAAGTCTCTTCATGACTCCATGGTTCCTAGATTTTGATCCAAATACAATGGTTGTATCTCGGCTGCCGGTCTGGGTTCGTCTACACAACCTTCCTCTTCACTTTTGGAGCCCACAAGTTCTGTCTACTATAGGAAACACCATTGGAAGATTCATTAAAATGGATTCAGAAAGAACAGAGGAAAGAATATATACATTTGCTCGTATATGTGTGGAAGTCGACCTCAGCAAAGGGTTGCCAGATCAAATACAACTCAAGTATAAACAGGGATGCTGGACACAAATATTAGACTATGAAAATACTGCATTCAGATGCAGAATTTGCCGCCAAACAGGGCATCTTCAAAACACATGCCCAGAAGCCAAAAAAGATACGCGTAGGAAGAAGAAAGTAGGAAAACAACCCAAAGGATGGCAATTCTCTCCACTAGAACCTGAAGATGACCCTGTTGAGGAAGAAGAAACGGAAAAGGAACACCACACTCCCCAAGAGAACAATCAGATGCACAAGCAGCCAGAATCTGTGGAATCTGAGCCACATGATAAGATGGACTCTTTGCCGGAGAAGATAACAGATACAATGGATACTAGTGGAGCCAAAAGACTCCATTCTTCAGACCACTCCGATTTAGACAAGGATTACCCTCGCCCAGACGAGGACACCTCACTAGTTCTGTTTTCATCCTTGCCGTCTCAAGGGGAATGGCGAAAGGTTGAGAAGAAAAAGGGGAGAAAATTATGATAATTTTCTCCCCACTTGTACATTATTTTTTCCAGTTTTTTCATTTTGGTTTTTCCTTTGAACAACAGTCTTGCCCTGCTTATGGATATGCGCTTGTGCATCTACAAAATGTAATTTTGTTATCTCTAATAAAATTACGAATTTTCCTAGGGGAAAAAAAGATATGCAAACTAGCTAAGGTGGGATGCAATTATCTTGGTTAATTTTAATCTATATGACTATTCTAGATGTAACCTTTCTTTCGACTGTTTTGAAACAAGTCACTAATGTGAGTTGTAGAGGGACACCCAGGGAAAGACAACTGAGGTTGTTTTAACGATCCCTTCCCTGGGATATCCAACACACCCGATGCCTCTAATGCTGCAGAAACTGTGGCTCTAATGACTGTAAGGTCACCGTGTTAACCACGAAAGAGGATCTATGTCCCTCAAGTTGATGAAAGAAAGGGGTACCTAAAAGTCTTTCAACCAAGCTTATGCTTGGAGGTGAATAATTTAGACATGCAAGTTAGTGCTAAGGTTGCCTAAATGAGATGCATGTGGATGCTATTGTTCCAAAGAGAGAAAAATTGCTCAAGCGTCCAATGGGAACAATAAATGGAAATTATCATCAACTCACAAGCTTTGTAAAAGCAAATTGCATGTAAATATAAGTTTCACAAGTGGCCCCAAATTTGCAAGTTTGCTCCAAGTAAATGAAAAATGCTTCAAAAGATGTATCAATGAGCATTATAACTAAGATAACATTAAGCACAAGTTGACATGAAAATAGTG
This sequence comes from Pinus tabuliformis, assembly GCA_031772625.1. Classification (NCBI taxonomy): domain Eukaryota; kingdom Viridiplantae; phylum Streptophyta; class Pinopsida; order Pinales; family Pinaceae; genus Pinus; species Pinus tabuliformis. Next base: position 180,556,813 of record CM062816.1, on the reverse strand, counting down.
AAGCATGTATCAATAAATCACATGAAGCAAATGCTAAGTGAATGAAAATAGACCCATCAAATAGAGCCAAAAGTGAAACGCTTGCTTGAGATATTTGTAGTAAATAAAATGAGTTTCCCAAAAGATTTGAAAATGTTGTGGCTTAAACAACCATGAAAGTAAATTTGCCCAACATAAAAGATCTGGCAAATGGTATAGCAAACTTGACTGCAAAGTTGAGGAATTGTGAGTGCTATGTGTCGAAATTATGAGTTAAACCATGCATAAGTTAAATTAGATTAACAAGAGCAAAGCATGCAAGTAAGTTAGAAGTTATTAAAAGAATCAATCCACCCAAAAGAAAAGTCCTCTTTCTAAATAAGGAGGCGGGATGCCATGGGAAAATTCCCAAGCTCCCACAAGAAAAATGAACTTTTTATTAGGTGTGTTACAAGAGAAATGAGAGTCTCTCTCTAGGCCTCAAAGAACCTCAAGGAAGTCTTTACAATAAGATACTTTAACTATAGACTTTCCTTGATGAGAACTCAACACAAATGAGGCCTAAGAAAGCCTTTTGAAATCTGAAAATTACATACAAATTTCAGACTTGAAATGAGGAGGAAATAACATGAAAAAAGGAGAGATTAAGCCTCTCCTAAGGCCCATGACCTAGGGAGAAAAAGATGCAGCCCTCTAAAGAACGCTTCCTAGCCAAGGATGGGCCTCAAAAGGGCTCACAACCTTGCTACAAAGTTGCCCAACAAATGCAAGGGGTCTTGCAAAGGATGAATTAGTAGTTTTCAGAAGAGTCCCTCCTCCAACTTGAAGCCAAAGTGAACTTGAGTTGTTGCTTAAAAGACTGCAAAACAAATTAAGAAATTAGTGGAGAGAGAATGAAAGGAAAAACAAATAATAATACACAACTAGTATACAAGAACTAAACCAAGCTATGGAAGTGAAACTCCATACTTGTCTAGTCTAGGAAAATGCTCTAATTAGCTCATATAATCATTGAAAGCTCTAGATTTAGATGAAATGAAATATGGAATTTAAATTATAAGAGATTCAAGTAGAGTATAGGAAAAGTGGACCTCTCATCTTTGTTTCTCTTTGAATGAAGCTCTTAAGGTTGAGATCAATGGGTCTTTCGTATCTTGAATCCGGGAGTGAGTTGATCTATGTGAGACTTCTCCCACGCCCAAAAGAATCCTTCACACAATTCCAAAAGATTTTCTACACACTTGGAAACAAATATTAGCGTACATAAAGGAAATAGAGAAATACAATGGGTAAAAGAAACTAAAGATTCCTCCAAAAATCAATTAGTATTTTTCACTCCTAGAATACTACTCTAAATCAAAGATACGTGCAAGATAGCTTGCACATATAAATCAAGTCTTTGTATTATTAGCAAAAACAAGCATACAAATTGGTAGAGTTTTCTCAAGCCCAATAGCTCATGACGTGAATACACAATGAAAGCCAAAGGTTCATTTAAATAGAATTATGGGAGCAAATCCCAATGTAGAATGCATTAACAAGTGGCACCAGGAGCAAATTCGAATTTGCTAAGTGACTGGATGCTAGTTGTAGGTGTCATTGCATTTTTCCCTGTGCTGGCATTGCAGATCTCCATGGAGAAGGTGTGTAACAAGTGGCTGATATCCCAGGCAGTGTATATCCTCTTCTAGCCAAGCGTAGACCTTTTTTGTGTAGCCAAGTGTGAAATTTGTGGACATGAATGGGAGCAATAGCCCTCTAAATTAGTCATCAACCAAATACAATGATCTTGTGCCCAACGTGTACCAAATCTGTCCATACGTGGAGCTGTCCCCTTGACTAGCAGCACAAATATCTTCTCTGGATGAGCATATAGTTGTCGGGCTAAGTGTAAATCTAGTAGCTGCCACATGCGTGAAGGCTAGAGTAGATGGGACACAAAAGTCCCTTAAACTTTGCTAAGTAATCTTCACCCAAATCAGATATGTGGGTTTCCTCCTTAGACTAGGCCTGCGTATCTGCTTTTTCCCTACCTGCGTGGAGTTTTAATTTTGCATGTGTTTTATCAAACTTATGCATACACCATGGAGAGGGAGGTGGGGTCCATTCCCCACTCACTTTATTAAAGCTTAAACTTTATAATATGCCTTGCACTTTATTTCAACTTAAACATTGGCCATACGTATTTCATAACTTTAACGTTGGACCATTTTGACTGCTTTTAACTTGCTTTTTTGTTTGACTTTGTAATTGAGTTGTGGCTTGCTTGGTGGGCCTCACATGGTTGCCACATCAATTTTGATCTTCATTGAATTTGCCTTGTCAAATTTTGACTTATTTTGACTTTTGAAAATTTATAATTATTGATTTTTGTTGAATTTTTTCGTCAATTTGTCACTGACATAAGTAAAATTGGCTTTTGAGGGACTAAAAGTTGTTTTTTGACCCTCAAAGAGGATACAAGGATATTTTTGGGCCTCTGAGGATGAATTTCGAGTAGTTACATGCCCTAGACATTTCCGAAGACCAATTATTTACATCATTACATAGAAAATAATTAAAAGATCCCGTTTTGCAGGGAGCTTTTAATTATTAAAAAATCCTAGTTAGACCTAGTCAAATTCCGCGAAATTTCTTGAGTGATGTAGCATGGTAATATACAATGACTCTAGACAGTAGCACTCACCCAAGGCCTTGCCATTAAGCCGCACTTCGACTTTGGGGTTATTTCTTGGAGGAAAAAACTCGATTAATTATTATGTGCTAGAAAGTATCGATAATTAACCAAGTAAAAAAAACCTCCCAGAGTAAACTCACTTGATGACAATGTCCCAAGCTACCTAGCCTTGTTACATGACTCAATTCATCACACTAGCATCACTTTACAACATCCCTGTAGAGCTTGCGGACTCTGAGTACAATATAGAAGAAGATGAGAAGACGTAGATAGAGTTAAAAAACTCTGATGATATATGAACTCTGATGGTACATGAAGCCTTTGACATATCCTCAGGCATGGAGTCTTCAAAAACAAAAAAAATCAGGTGCAACTTCAATGGTTAACATTGCCCACACGCTCAATATTGTTCCAACCATCTTTTGCATTTTACATTTTCTTTCATTGTGGCATTATATGCTTTTAACTTTGTTTCCGTTGTATCAACCTCTGGGTCCAAGTTTCAGGGCCCTGACTCAAGGGTGTGGATATAGGGTGTCAATCCCAATGACCAATGACTACGAACCCTAAGAATGGAAAGTGGTAAGTATGGATTACCTTAGACATGCTATATCAATCAAAACCTCCCTAGTAGTGCCCTTCTTAAACCCTAAGGCCTTAGAGGAGGTCCCACTAGACTAGAATCAAAGACTAACCTCCCAAGTGAAGTGTGGGAACAAGGATACAATCGAGATCGATCAATCATCCAAGTTTCCCTGTGATCCATATCAATATGCCCATAGTATTAAATGAAAGCACATGATTGCAAGAATGGTTAAAGTTGTTGGAAAATGTAACTAGGTTCGGTCTTCATTAATGTATTTGAGTCATCATGTAATGTACTTGTTAAAAGAATAAAGAAGAGAATTTTTATTATTAGTGTTATGACTTATTAAAGCATGGGTTTCATACTTGGGTCATCATGTTTTAGGTCAAAGTCCCCATTGAGGACTTCTAAGATTTATTCTGAGTCAATAGAGTCATAGTACTTTTAAAGAGACCCTTCTTGGGCTTTTGAATCATGTAAAAAGGTTAAGTATTGAGTCAAATATGAATTATGTTACGTCCACATCAAATTGGCTGTAAGATGATCAAGTCGGCCTCAAAGAAGGCACCTAAGGACTATAAATGAAGCAATTCAAATTCCATTTAGAGGACAATTCAACTCAAGCAAGTTCGATATCTCTTGAAGCGGGGAAAAAGTAAGCAATGGAGGAAAGAAGGAAAACGGAGTGCGAGTTTGGTCTAGGAGAAGGAAGGAAGGGAAAGCAAAGTTTTGGTGCATCTATCTCTCTCTCTCGTGCCCTGGTTTGGAAGATCAAAGTTCTCTTGTTGATGTCGTAGCCATTTGCTACATGTTGATGCTGCTATAGGTCGAATTTGTTGTTGTTGGATGTTGCTGCCTCAGGATGTTATATTGGGCCAAGATCAAAGTTTCTAAGTGAAGATCGAAGTCTCCAAAGCAAGGTCGAAGTTGTTGGGTTGAAGAAAGTGTTGTTGCTGCCAAGTCAAGTAGGATCATCTGCAAGAGAAGAAGAAGGTTGACTTGGTGTGGAGGAAAGTTTGTGTCAAGGTCTAGAGTCCTGGAATATCTTAGGAAAACTATTGAAGGAAGAATTGTTGACTGGGTTTTCCCCTAGAGAGGGGTTTTGCCCTAATAGTGAGCCTATATCTGATGTCCATTGATTTATGTGTTATTGCTTTGGTAATTGCTTGATGAACTAAAAGAAAGAAGATATAAAGAAACCTAATAAGAAATCAAGAACATCAAAAGTAATTATCAAGTAAAAGAAAATCTTTCTGCCTTTCTGATTTTCTAACATGGTATTAGAGCTTTGGTGAAGAAAGAAGCTAAAGGCAGTCTCAAGCACTTGATCAAGGGATCATTCAAAAGGATTATTTCAAGGAAAAAGTCTACTATATTCAAGGAAGATGTCTAACATAATGAAGCGAGAGAACAAACTTGAAGGAGCCTCAAACTACAGATCTTGGAAGAAGAGGATTGACCTCATCCTCGAAAAGAACAAGGTACTAGACTTGGCTAAAGGAAAAGTAAAGAAGCCTACAGAAGATTCCATTGATAATGATAAAGTAAAGTTCAGAGATTTGGAATTAGTGGCCATGAACCTAATGGTAGAAGGAATAAAGGACAACCTTGTCTCATTCATAGCCAACATTGACCATGCTTAAGAAATGTATGAGGCTTTGTCAAAGTTATTCACTATTAAGAACATTGGTCAAGTAGCAAGCCTGAAGAATGAACTAAGGACCACAAAGATGAATAAAGAAGATATAGCTACCTCCTTCTTTGTGAAGATAGCAAGAATCAAAGATGATCTTTTGGCCATTGATGAAATTGTTCCAAACAAAGAACTTGTGTTCACTGCTATACTAGGATTGCCACCTACTTGGGGTGCATTTGTTGCAAGACTCAACAGTTGGAAGGAAGCTCCCACTTTGAAGAACTATGGATTGCTTGCAATTAAGAAGAATTAAGGATCTCATTAGTTGTCAACACGGAGGAAACTTCAAGAAATCAAAAGGACCAAAGAGGAAGATAGACATGTCCAAAGTAGAATGCTATCAATGTCACAAGAAAGGTCACTACAGGAGTGACTGTCTCGACAATCCAAGAAGCAAGAAGAGAGAAGAGATCAAGCTAATGTTGTTGAAGAAGAAGACCTAAAGAAAGCCAAATTCGAAGAATCTGATATAAGGGACTAGCACTGCTAAGTCCTTTTCTTCTAGTTTTAGATATTATATTTTGTATTTTTGATGTTTAGAATTTATAGGTTTTAACATGTTTTTGGAAAATACATTTTTCTTTTGTTTTATAAGTTTATAGGTATCCCTCAAGCTTTGGAGGGAGCCCCCAACATCTCCCAAAGATAAGTATCTCATTTCCTTTCAATTTCTAGTTTCATATTCTTATTTAAGTTTTGATTATGTTAAATACTAATCACCATTCTCCCTCTATTGTCTTAATTAGGAAACCATCTGCTATATCCTCAAGGAATAAGGAAGAAGGTTCCCCAAGACAAGGTTTGTCAAGGAACAAAGGTATGCCTTAAACTACAAAACATTGATTTCTTTGTAATAAATGTTTATCCATTTGATAATCTATTACTAACATCGTTGTGTCTAGCTGTATTGAATCTTATTAATTATTGTTTTGGGTGATTCATCACTTGATAAATCTACCCCCCTCGTATTCTTAAATTGATCTTATAGAACCCTAGAAAGGTTCTCTGAAAAACCCTAACCTAAGGGTATGCTAATGTTAATGTTTGGAACCCTAGTCTGCTTAGGGTTATTGGGAAATTGCTATTATGTTGATGTCATGTTTGGGGTTTTGGTATGATCATGAAAACCCTAACTTGTTAGGGTTGAAATGATGTCTGAAATCCCGAACCTTTGAAGTTTTGGTAAAGTAGGGTTTGCTATGTTTTGAATTGAAACCCTAGATCCTTAGGGTTTGGTTGGGTCTATAAGCAAAACCTCTGATATGTAATGTAAAATCCTAGGAATGAAACCCTAAGTATGTGTTCATTTGGTTGAAACCCTAGCTTGGTCTAGGTCGGTATATGTCTAATTGTTGCTTGACATATGTTATGCTAATGATTGATTATGAATTCCTAGATGTATGTGTTGACCTAATAATTATTGTTGGTCGTAAGTCTTAGGGTTTAATCTAAGCCCTTGTATGAGTTTGATGTTCTAGGATGATGTTGTTTGGTAAATCTAGGGTTTTGCAGCGAAACCCTAGTAATAGTTAAATTCCCTAGTATGTGTGATATGACAATCCATCTATATAGTGATTGCTGAGAATTTAGGGTTTACATCAAATCCTAGTATATACTAGTCATGATGTTGATTAAGCTATGATTGGTTTTAGGAGCTCATGTATAAAATCTAGGGTTTACATGAAATCCTAGTAGGAAGTCTATCATATGAAATTTGAAAATTGTTAGATACATTAACCTGATTTGATTCTAGGGTTTGCTATACAAAAGATCATGTCATGTCATTAAAATAATATTGAAACCCTAGATATAATGAGTTTGATAACTTGATGAGCTATGAATGTGATTTAGGGTTTGTAACAAAACCTAACAAAACCTGGGCAAGAAGTTGAAATATTGAAGTATAGTTTCTCGCTGATTATATTTGTAAAATGTTTTCGTTATTATAAAATTTTGTTATGGCTAACTTCATGCTTCTATAGTTTTGGTTGTACTTGCTATCTAAGTTGTGCAGGTACATAGTGAAGATGTTTGTAATGTAAAAATGAAAAGCATGATATGAACAGTGATGGTAATGATAACTTTGATGAGATGAATGGAAGCCATGAAAGATTCTCCGATGTCGTATAGAAGAAGCTCATCTACCTAGGTTAAGAGGGAGCCCGGATAAAAGGAATATCCTTGATATTAAGAGGGAGCCTGGATAGAGGAAATCTCCTTGGTTGAGAGGGAGAGCATAGTCTTGATTGGAGAATGAATTTTGAAGGATATGTTGCTACATGTAAAGTAGAAAAGGAAAAGATTCGGTTGATAGCCTACCGTGTTGAGAAGCAACATCAGGAAAACCCCGAAGGTTTGTGTTTATTTATGAATATGTGAAAGTATATTATTGATTGGGGTTGTGTTTATACAAGTGAACCTCTCGAAGGATTTGATAGCATGCTAGTTACCGATCAGTTTGGTCAGAAGATATTTGTTGTCCTTGATCTGCTAGATCAAGGAGTGTTGAGGCTTTGTGAGTGAAGCATTGCCTGGGAGGACATCTGGCCAACACTTTGTGTTGATGTCTAGGTCCCGAAGTTGGAAAGGTGGTGTTGGTTATAGAGCTCTGATTTTGGATACACACCTGGATTCCTGGGTTGATGGTTAGCAAGTAAGCCTGATGGTACCTATAGAGGTTGAAAGCTCAAGTCCATCTTAGTCCCACTTGGATAGATTGCCCTGGTCAGGAATCTAGTCCATGGCATTGCGGTGCCTAAAATTCTTCATGGTTCATATAGTTGAGATCTTCCTTGTACTTGTTTATGATGAATACCTCCCTAGTTAAGAGGGGGTGTTGGAAAATGTAACTAGGTTCGGTCTTCATTAATGTATTTGAGTCATCATGTAATGTACTTGTCAAAAAAATAAAGAAAATGATTTTTATTATTATTGTTATGAATTATTAAAACATGGGTGTCATGCTTGGGTCATCATGTTTTAGGTCAAAGTACTCATTGACGACTTCTATGATTTATTCTGAGTCAACAGAGTCATTGTACTTCGAAAGAGACCCTTCTTGGGCTTTTGAATCATGTAAAAAGGTTAAATATTGAGTCAAATATGATTTATGTTACCTCCAAATGAAGTTGGCCTTAAGATGATCAAGTCGACCTCAAAGAAGGCTATTCGACCTCACCTAAGGACTATCAATGAAGTAGTTCGAATTCCATTTGGAGGGCAATTCAACTCAAGCAAGTTCAATAGCTCTTGAAGTTGGGAAAAAGTGCGAAGTGGAGGAAAGAAGGCAAAATGAATGCGAGTTTGGTCTAGGAGAAGGAAGGAAGGAAAATCAAAGTTTTGGTGCATCTCTCTCTCTCTCTCTCTCTCTGTTGTGCCTTGGTTTGGAAGATCGAAGTTCACTTGTTGATGTTGTAGCCAGTTGCTGCATGTTGATGCTGCTATAGGTCGAAGTTGCTGTTGTTGGATGTTGCTACCTTAGGAAGTTATATTGGGCCAAGATCGAAGTCTCCAAAGTAAGGTCGAAGTTGTTGGGTTGAAGAAAGAGTTACTTTTGCTGCCAGATCAAGTAGGATCATCTGCAAGTGAAGAAGAAGGTTGACTTGGTGTGGAGGAAAGTTTGTGTCAAGGTCTAAAGTCTTGGAATATCTCAGGAAAACTATTGAAGGAAGAGCTACTGACTGGGTTTTCCCTTAGATAGGGGCTTCCCCCTCGCTATGAGCCTATATCTGATGTCCATTGATTTATGTGCTATTGCTTTGGTAATTGCTTGATAAACTAAAAGAAAGAAGATATAAACAAACCTAATAAGAAATCAAGAACATCACAAGTAATTATCAAGTAAAAGAAAATCTTTTTGATTTTCTAACAAAAGTACGTACCAAGAAATGACCCACCTTCCTTCAAGAAGAATGTCAACTGGTAGAGAGATTTGACTGGAGCAATGGGTATAGAACTTTGTCATAGTGTTTTGTGCTAACCATCATGGGGCTACTAGATGGCTGGTTGTAAAATGAAGAGAACAAATTTCTCCTATGGGTTACCCATTAATGTGGGTAACAATCCTCACTTTCTCTTTGTTGCATCAAGGTCATCAAAATTTGATTGTTGGAATAGCTCTTATCGGGGGTTTCTTCACCAAGGATAAGATCTCTCCTAATTCCATAGTTGATCCATTTGCTAGAGGCATTCCAAGAGAGAACGTAATGACCAAAAGTCGTATACGCAGCGGAAATCTTTAAAATACTTCAAAGACATAAATGTCCATTGTAAGACATGTAACTGTATATTGATTATTGTATATTGAATTGATGTAAGATATGAGATGATTACAAATGAGAATGAGGGCCTGCTTATATACCCTAGGCAAGTGCCCTTTCATGAATGGTCATGTCTCTAAGACATGCCTCTTCATTACTAACTAACTAACCATTAGTTAATTAATTATTATTTATTATATTTATATTTATTATTTTTATATGAATTATATTCATAACATTGCCTCTCTCTTCAAGAAGCTTTGTCCTCAAATCTTACTGAGAATATCTTCTCGTCTCTAAACTTTCATCTTCGTTGATACAAGATGATATGATGCTCTGAGTGATAGACAAAATTGTCATACTGAGAACGGATTAGACCATCCTAGATTAATCTTCTATGGAATCTTCTGATCTCTGGAAATTTGTGATGAATAGTTATCGTAGGACTGGATTCTACAAACTTCAGTATTCTTGGGAACATAAATTTGTTGTTTATGTTCTGAGTGATACTGGTATGTAGATTGATTGGAAAGTCTGCTCTTGTGATTTGGATGTCGATAAATAGTTCTTCTGGTTGGACTTTCCCTTATCATGTTAGTGGATGTTTCCCTGATTTCCTTCAGGCGTTGTTGTTGTTGAGTTGACTAATGAATCATCATTTGGAATGTCTATCGTTTGAACTGCAACTTTTGCGTGTGTCTTCACTTCAGTAGGTTTATCCTCTGCTTGAGTTACGATTTTCACTGGATCGGTATTTGTTTCTTTATCTTCAACTTGGACTAAAACGATTGGATACTTCGATACTACTTCTTGAAGTTGTTCTAACTTGTCATTTAGTGATTTTTTGTCACTTTTAAGCTTCTTTATTTGCATAAGTAAGACTTGGTTATGATTCCTTAGATGTGAAAGTTCGTCATTTTCTAAATCATTGACTTTGTCCTTAGAATCTTTCTCTTTATCTTTTAAATTTTTTATTTTCTCTAATAATTTTTAATTAAGGATTTTTAGGCACAATTTTTTTTTTTTGTTCCTAATAGATTCTCCTTTAGTTCCTTATCAAAACTTTCATTTTCTTGTTTTAGTCTTTGTTTCTTAACCTTGGAATTTTTTATCTGTGTAGTAATTTCTCATTGTGGTCCCTTGGATGCCAAATTTCTTCGTTGCTTTTTTGTTGATTTTTCATGAAACCGATCTTCGATGTTTTTATATTTCTTTTTTGATGCTTCGTTCTTTTGTTGAAGTTTTGTGATTTCTTCCTTTAATTTTATTATTTGCATCTGTTCATTATCAATATGCTCTTTGGTACTAAATAATCTTCCACACGCTAGACATTTTAAATTGCATTTTTCATGAATATAAGTGTATCCAATAATGTCTAGACAAAATGGACATTTAGTCCAAAATAGCGATTGTTGTGTGGAACTCATCTTTTCTTCCTTCATACTTATTCATCTTCTTTTTTCAAGCGTTGTCTCCACTTATTTTATTTCTTTTGTTTTATTTATAATATTTTTTTTTATATACATATATTTTTTATATTCTCAACAATTGTAGTTGTTGTTTTCTTTTTTTTTAAACTCTCTTCTTTTTTATAATTCTTTTTTAACTTTCTTTTTATTTTAACTTTATTTTGCTTTATGTTTTTTATAATTTTTTTTTTTCTATATATATTTATAATTTTTCTTTTTTCTTTTTGAAAAGTTACAGCCCTAGTGAAACGTGGCTATTCACCTCTTTGGGGTATAATATATAATATATGTCTTCTTATGTGCCTTTGACTCTGTTAATTTTCTCCACGTAAATGTAAAACTTACCATTCACATAAAGATATTAATTCCTTTCGTTCTTCTTTTACCTTGAAAATACCATGGGAAATTACCATGGGTTGCTAAGACCACAAGCTTGTAAACTACTTAATGAAGAATCAAGATAATCTTATCTACTCTTCCTTCTCGTAAGTATAGTTCTAAAGATATTTGGAAAGATTCCCTTTTGACTTTATCATGCACTTTTTATCAATAATGTAGAAGCTTTTTATATATACGAATGTTCTCCTTCAAAATTTACATCAGACTATTTTTTTTGTTAATAGTATATTTTTTATATGATTTTTTCTTTAAATCTTTTTTTTTTTTAATTTTTATATTTACTTTTTATTTCTTTGACTATCTTTTTTTTCTTTTTGTTTTTGTTTAATTGCCAAAGCCTTGAATGACGAAACTGACAAAACAGAGAAACTCCAACTTTGTGTAGCAAAACGCTTCAATTGTGACGACAACAAGGTTGACGGATGATTAATGGCCAAAGGCTATATTAGATTGGTTCTCTTCAGTGGTTGAGTGTCCAGAGGATCGAACAGCTTTGATACCAATGTGACGACCAAAAGTTGTATATGCAGCGGAAATCTTAAAATACTTCAAAGACATAAATGTCCATTGTAAGACATGTAACTGTATATTGATTATTGTATATTGAGTTGATGTAAGATATGAGATGATTACAAATGAGAATGAGGGCCTGCTTATATACCCTAGGCAGTTGCCCTTTCATGAATGGTCATATCTCTAAGACATGCCTCTTCATTACTAACTAACTAACCATTAGTTAATTAATTATTAATTATTATATTTATATTTATATTTATTATTTTTATCTGAATTATATTCATAATAGAGAATCACTCCTAGTTTTTTTTGCACACCAATACATCATCTTTCGACTCCAAACTCACATCTTAGTCCAAAAATACAAAGGCTAATTTAGAAGAGGTTGTGATTGTAATTTGACACTGGAAGAGGTAATTTGCAAGGCAAACGTAAGCCTCACCTCACCTCCACCTATTTAGAAATCTAAAATGTATTTGGATACTTAGCTAGACTCCATCACCCAAAAAGTAATATCAAGCACCGGTCTACTAGTGTTGGAAATATTTAGTGTAGGGAAACCTCCCTTGGCTTTGTAGGAGTTAGCCTAAAGAGTGGGGATGCATGACAAGGTGACAGTGGACACTTGTTCTGTGTGGTGCCAACTTAGTGTCTTGTAAGGACCTTTTAGCTAGACCTGCTAATATGGGCTGTAAAAGTACCCACGAAACAATGGTGTTGATCTTATGATGCGAGTTGCTTGTGTATTGGATTATCTTTTCTCTCTATGATGTGCTGATTATTCTTCCCGTATTTAATGTTAATTACACTTTAATAATAATGTCCAATACCATTTTTTAACAATATTGTACCCCATGTTGGCATTAGGGATAATGAGGCTGAGGTGGCTTGAGCATTTAAGACTCAAGAATCTAATGAATTGCCGCTTTGTTTTTTTTCAAAGGGATGGTTAGGAGATTTCTATTAAAAAGAAAATGGTTTTTGGGCCATAACCTTTACATATTTTGTCCAGCTCCACTATAATGTCCAAAACATGAGAAGCCTATGCTTATGACGTTTCTTGCCTACAATTCTGAATAGATGCCTATTATATACTTTGTAGTGAACTCCTAGATACAGACAAAACTTATATAACATCAGAAACTAAGACACAGAAGAAACTGTCAAAAACTAGCCTTCTTAGCCAGACACTTCTTCAAAATTGGGGCACATTGATTAGTCTTGCTGCTTTGGATCTTGAACTCTCTTCCCTTTTTTCCTTGCTGCGTTTTCACTGGCTTCGGCCTCTGCTGGTGCTAGCTGAAATCCTGTGACAAACATGTCTTCCATCTCCACCAATTTGCAGTGAATGGCTGCCATTTTAGTCCTAAATTCACTCTGCAGACGGTCAATTTCAATCTGCAATAATTCAAGCTTGGAATTGGTTAACAACTGGAGGGATTTCTGAGCTTTCTCTTTAGCCTCATTTCACTGGTTGAAGGGGTTCAGCATGCCTTCGATTGCCTCTAGAACCCTGTCCATAATCTGGTTGACGTCGACATTTTCAATGTTACGAGAAAAGGAACCAACATTCTCCATGGGGAACTTGCACAACGTGAACATTTGCTTACAGATGCTGGCTCTAATTGCCACTGCTTCTCTAGAACAGATCCCTGCTTGATTCGGAGGCCTGTGGGTGAAATATAAACTTCTCCATCAAATATAATCCTGGAGGGTTTTGTTGTCGAGATTGTCGTATACATCATGACCTCTGATCCCCTTGCTTCTCACAATTGAATGCAGGACTGGTTCATCCATGTTTGTTATGCTTCAAAATTCTTGCTGGAGATGCAATTTGATACGGAGGAAGTGAGGAAATAGCTCCAGTGTGATGCAAATTGAATGAAAACTCCTCGACCAATTAAAAATTCGAAGTCCAACACAAGGCAATGAACACACAGGGCGTTTGAGAGCTGACTTCGCATGCCATCTGTGGATGCAAGATCGGCAGGAGTACTGGAGGGGTGGTGTCCGAGGCCGGGCAGTAAATGACAGCCGCTAGACCATATGGGCCGTCGCCTCTGTAGCCTTTATACTCCAAAAATATGCTTGCTCTTCAGACTCCTCGAATATTAACATTTTTAATTGCTCATTAATGCAAATAATTGTTCCTTTTTTGCTGTTAGGAAGAGTCATGGCAATGGGGAATTTAATATAAATCTATTATTCAATTCTATAATCCCTTGGTCCAATCTTGTTCTTTTATTAGCTAAAGCATCCACTTTATCATGTTCAAACTGCTGAAGTTGTAGGAGAATCCGAAGCACAATGGGAGAGAGGCTGCAATTGTGCCGGCTAGCCTCCCAAACTCTCCAGGTTACTATCAATGTATCACCAAATATCATAGTTTTCTGGATCTTCTTTCCGATGGCTAGCTCTAAACCTTTTCAAAAAGCAAGGAACTCCTTGATTGTTGGTTGCCACCCGAAGTCCCCAGGCATATTGTATCTCGATTTTTTCATCGGGGCAAAGGATCACCCCTCCCACTCCTGCCACCCCTAATAAATTGCAGCTTTGTTAACCACCTGCAAGCCATTAAATTATAACTGCTTAATTAATTTGTATCTTTTGTTCCCTTTTTCTATATAGTACTTGTGTGTTGTCACTCTATTTGTTATGATGTGATGGGAATTACAGTGTGAACTGTTTAGATGTTGTGCTCTGCTGTTATATAATCCCTGTGCTTGGTGTCTTACAATGTAATGATTTTCTGTGAATAAAATTTTTCCATATCTTTGGAAAATGCCACCTGCTAACTATCATACGGGAGTCACTTTGCTGCTAACTATTGGGTGTCAGTTGCTTTGCTGTTGGATGGAGTTTATTGTTGCATTACTGCATTGAAGTGAATTATTCTATGACTCACGTTTCCTCTCAGTTCTAGTTTTTATAACCTCGAAGGATAAGTTGTTTTGAGCTGGTAATGCTGATTCATATAAGTATGATCAGGACATTGAGATATGCATATTAATATGAAGCATTATGTTAGCTACTATTGGAATATCATGGTGAATATGTAGATTTTCTTTGTCCTTGAATGCATCTAGTATTTGCTGCTAGGCATTTTGACATCAGTTTATTGTTCTCTGAACAATGAATTATCTGACCTCGGGTTCTTCCAGTGCCATGGAACAGTACTCATCTCACAACTTGGAACAGAACTCATCTCCAAACTTGGAACGAGGCTTATCTCAGAAACTGCCTCCTGGGGTAATTGAGATCTCAGCACATATGGAGTCACTGAATATAGGAGAAGACAATGAAGGAGGTCACAGTGGCTGTCATGAAGTAAGATTGGACCTTACTGATGATTTAATTCACATGGTATGTATGCATATGGTGTAGTTCTCATACCTGTTTACTTATTTTAACCTTTCTAAACTTGTTTAGAATTTACCTTTGTGGTGAGTGGTGACATAACTACCTGAGTTCGTTAGCTGTTCTGTTTCTCAAAATAACCATTCAGGGGATGCTTTTTTCTATATTATATAACTGATTTTAAAATATCACAAAATGTTTTTTTTGGGAATTTTTTCTGGGGTGGTTCTTTTTGGTATGCTAATTCTTACTTTCTATGTAACTAAATTCAAAAATATTTTCACAGGTCTTCTCTTTTCTGGACCATAAAACACTGTGTAAAGCCGGTCTAGCATGCAGGCAGTGGCATGCTGCTAGTGTTCATGAAGACTTCTGGAGATGTTTGAATTTTGAGAATTGCCAAATTACTGCACAGCAAGGTACTTGCTAATTACATCAGTGATCTATAAGTCACTTGCTACTGGAAAGAGATCAATGTTACCAAATGCATGCATAACTTATTTTTTGTTTTATGTTTCTAGATTTTAATGATTATTTACTTTTGTAGCTGGACAGTTGCTCTAATGTGTCGCAGGTATCCAAGAGCTGTACAACTGCATCTTCCAGGTTTTCTTTTGGATAATCCTAGCCGTGAAACATTGCGTTCTGTTCGTGAATCATTGTGTACTCTTAGGTAAGGTTGTTCAGTGTAAGTTGTAATCCTCACACTCTTCATATATTCAGTGTGATTGAAGATATCCTGGACCACTGGTGCCTATTTCAGCTCACATTATTCCTTCTTGTGCAGGAATCTCCGGCTGTTAACTATAGATCATGGGACTTTAAGTGATGCTTTTTTCAACTTAGTGGCCAGGTGTCCTATGTTGAACCGGTTGATAATCACTGAAGCTGTTTCAGGCAGAGGTGGTACTCGAGACATACGCATCCGTCATGAATCTCTGCGTCATCTCGAGGTTATTCGATGTCATATACTTCGAATCTTTGTCAGGTATATTTGAGATCAGATTTGTAGGCATTTATCCAGAAGCTATGAGAATAATGTAAAATGAAATATAACATGAATGATGTGCAGGTGTCCTCTCCTGGAAACATTGTCGCTTAAGCGGTCAGACATTTCATCTGCTATATTGTCATGTCCTCTTCTTCAAGAGCTTGATGTAGCTTCATGCCACAAACTTTCAGATCCAGGAGTTTGTATTGCAGCTATATCATGCCCATTATTACAGTCCTTGTGTATTTCCAATTGCTCTTATGTTAGTGATGATACGCTTAGAGAAATTGCAGTTGCTTGTACAGATCTCCGTTTTCTGGATGCATCCTACTGCTCAAATATTTCTCTGGAGGTTGCCTTTTGATTCCCATCAATAGGCAAATTTACAAAGGATATGTAGGCACTTAATTATAAATTTTCCTTTAAATTTTTCTGTATGCTGTTTTACTAAAACATCACTCATTTATTCTCAAGGCTGTGAGAATGCCAAGGCTTGTTGATCTGAGGCTCCATAATTGCGAGGGAATCAATGCCACATCAATAGCTTCTTTATCTGAGTGTGTTTTTCTTGAGGTGGGTTTTTATTTTTTGTAACCAGTGTTGGACAATTTATAATTCTAATTTGCATATGTTTTTTAATATTTTCTTGGTTTTTATGCAGGCACTTCAACTTGATTTCTGCTGGTTGCTAACTTCTGTCACACTGGATCTTCCAAGGCTTCGGCACATAAGTCTTGTCAATTGCCGCAAGTAAGTACATTATGTGTCTAATCTATATGCATTTTGAAATATTTTTGTATTTATTCCATTCATTTCCTATGAACTTTTGCTTGCAGGATTGTTGAATTGAACTTATCTAGTCCAGCTCTGGTATCTATAAATGTCACAAGTTGTCCAATTCTTAATCGAGTTGCTATTACATCAACTGCACTTGAGGTTTGCTGGAGAGATGGACTTCTGAGCTTATTGCAAGCTATTTTATGTTTTATTTTGTTTCTTATTTGCAATTAACAAAATTGTGATTTTACTGGCATATGCAGAAATTGGTTCTCCAGAAGCAGCAGAGTTTGACAACTATAATGTTACAATGCCTTTGTTTGTCTGAAGTTGATTTGACAGGGTGTGAATCATTGAATGACTCAATTTGTGAGGTTTTTAGGGATGGTGGTGGCTGTCCGATGCTCAATACCCTTATTCTTGATAGTTGTGAGGTATGTTTGGTTTTTGAGGTATGCCTTAGGCTTTTTGTAGATGCGACCTTTGCTATGTGCCCTTCCTAGTTTGTTACTTCATCATTTGTTTTCTCCTTGGATTTATGCAGTTAGCATATGTGAGAGTTCACAAAGGAAATGTAAGGTAGTCATTTAAAATCTAGGTTTACAGAATTCTAGGATTCTCTTCTGAAATTGATGAATAGCTGTGATTTTCTTAATTTTGAAAATCAATGAATGAATTTAGATCATTCCTTAAGAATCGACAGTGAGTAATACAATATTTTGAACTTAGTACTTTTGTGCACGGAGCTTTTAGCAAAGTAATTCTCCATAGAGGACTGGAATTTTCAGTTAGGCTGGCCCAAGGAAATGGGATTTGATGTAACAGATTTTTTGCAAAGTTCTTCAATACCGTGCAATCTTTGTAATGCACAATGATTAAAGTTATTCTCCATAGGGGACTGGAATTTTCAGATAGGCTGGCCCAAGGAAATGGGAATTGATGTAACAGATTTTTCGCGAAGTTCTTCAATACCATGCAATCTTTGTAATGCACAATGACTTATAGTTCACTAATAAAGATTTCTCTGTTTGTTATATCTTTTTGTAGAGCCTCACAAACGTGAACTTAAATAGCATATCATTGCGCACTCTCTCTCTTACTGGTTGCCTTGGACTGACTAACCTTCAACTAGCATGTCCAAGACTGCAGAAAGTCCATCTAGATGGCTGTGATCACCTGGAGAGAGCCTCATTTTCCCCTGTAAGTGTTTTCTGTGTGTTTCCTACATTCTATCAATATGCTGCTTTGTATGCTTTGCTTGCCAGTGCCCATCGATTAATAATATACCCTTTGAAATAACCTTAGTTTGTTCTTTTTTCGAAGAAGTATTCTTCATGTGTTATCATGCTCATCTGTTTTGAAGGCTTTAAATGAATTATGTAGTAAAGCATCTACTCATTGCAGGTTGGGCTTTGCTCACTTAACTTAGGAATATGTGCCCATCTGACTGAACTTGAAATTAGAGCTCCTCAAATGACAGCATTGGAGCTGAAAGGATGTGGTGTTCTGTCTCAAGCAAATATCGACTGTCCACAGTTGCACTCACTTGATGCCTCTTTCTGCAGGTTGGTTATCTTAAAAATTGTTTATGGTTGTGCTCCTTTTAACCACATATATGTCTTTTGTTAATGATGAAGTTCCCATTTACAATTTTTTTTGGATATTGTAGCTTACTTAACAATGATTGCTTGGCTGCTGCAACTGCTGCATGCCCTTCCATCGAGTTATTGGTTTTGATGTCGTGCACTTCAATTGGGCCAGAGGGGCTGTTGGCCCTACAGAGACTCTCCAAGTTGACACTTTTAGATATGTCTTATACATACTTGACAAATTTGCAGCCTATCATTGATTCTTGTTCCCAATTAAAGGTACCTTCAGAGACTTAATACTCTAGATTTCTTTTATACCTGACAATTTGCCACCTATCATAAATGGTATTTTTGATAGAAAACCTAAGTGCCTTTTTCTCCCTTGTATAAAAATCAGGTTTTGAAGCTTCAGGCTTGCAAATATCTTGAGAATACAGCATTGATTCCACTCCACAAAGGAAGAGCACTTCCAAACCTCTGTGAGTTGGATTTATCCTATGGCACTCTTAGCCAGTCTGCAATTGAAGAGCTTTTGACATGGTGCCAACATCTCACCCATCTGAGTTTGAATGGCTGTGTAAATATGCATAACTTTGATTGGAGATTTGGGGCTGGCAATTCTTACAGCGATTCAGAATCACATAAGAAACAAAATAAGTATGATTTGAGGGATGACAAAATCAATGTGAAAGGAAACCCAAATCAATCACTTCAACATCTTAATTGTGTAGGCTGTGCTAACATTAAAAAGGTTATAATTCCTGCCTCAGCTCAGTGTGTGAACCTGTCTTCTTTGAACTTGTCTCTTTCTGCCAATATCCAGGAAGTGAATTTGGCCTGTTTAAATCTAGCAACACTGAAATTAAGGTGAGTTTTATTATATTCTAACCTTAGATTTACTTAAGTTTCAAATGTACTTGAAGAGGTTTCATTTCTGGGAGACAAAACAATGGCTCATGAATGAATTTTTGCTTCAGCAACTGCATTGCTTTGGAGATACTCCAGCTAGATTGCCCTCGCTTGACCAGCCTGTTGCTTCAAGTATGTGCTTTTTGCCAAAGATGTAGTTTCATTCAATTATTTAATGTCTTGTCATTGCTGAAGATCATTTTTGAATCTTTATAGTTGTGTCACATATTTGTATCATACTGCACCTTTCTTTATCCAGGCATGTGGGATTGAAGAACAAGAATTAGAATGTACAGTTCAGTCATGTAACTTGCTTGAAACTCTTGATGTCCGCTTTTGCCCAAAGGTGAGTACTTTGATCTTTGATGCTCAGAAATTTGCATTTATTTGGATGGCTGTTGATGCAATCACTATTTTGAAAGGACAATCTCTTTTTGGTGTTGTTATTAGTAACAGTTTCTCTTGTGTGCAAAAGATATCCTCAACAAGCATTGCCAAGTTGCGTTTGATATCTCCTGATTTGAAACGGATTTACAGCAGTTTTTGAATATGGTACCTGGGCCTGCACATTTGATGGAAAGGCTTATTAATTGTTGAGTTTCACTTGGTTTGGATATAAGCAGCAGATGTAGCAAGTCATCACCATAACATGCTATTTTAACTTTAAATTCAGTCTTGGTGTCTGAGTTGGAGTTTTTTTGTCTGGGCATCTATGAATTGTGTACATAGGAATGGCAGAATTTTGGTGTGCTAAGACTGCCTGTTCCATTGTTCCGGAATTATTTTTCAGAAGTCATTACAGTTTGTTTCTTCCAAAGTCTTTATATTCATATTTTATGATGTCAGTAGGCTTGGCATTGTTGAGATGTGCCTTGAGTTGTTGAGATCTACAGCAGTCAGTGAAACTTGAAAGTATCAGATTGTTTCCGTTGCAGAATTTTATCTGTGATCATCATATCTATATATAATTTTTGTGGCTCAATGCAGATTAATATGTAAAAGATACCACTTATCGAGTTTAATCTCTTTTTGCTATCTCATTGTTCTTGTCCAACTTCTTGTGGAGAACCATGTAAAGAAAATTTGTAGTAGCATTTTTTGAAGATTGTGTCAGCGGCTTATTTAAATTTTATATACTGTTGAGGAGTAGAGATAGCTTATTTTGCGTCAATTATAATTTTCATGATTCTTATTTTTTTTTTTAAATGTTTCTCTTTATATACCAAGTACCCTTCTCAACTTCTACACCTTTTAAAATGTTTCTCCGTATATCAAATTAGACATTGTTCTGCATTTATCTTGTTTTGAATTTCAATAATTTATTCCTCTGCCACTGATCACTGATACAGTATGGATGTTTCGTTGTTTTGAAGACCTTAAACTTCAATGTTCTCTTGAATACTGATGTGTATGTATAGTTAGATTGAAGACGACCAAACTGGAGCACAGAAAAAGATTTCCCTATGAATGTTTTACTGCTCAAACTTGTAATCTTCATTGATAACATCGGCTACTGCCTTTACTAGTGCTTTTAAATCTGGTGGCTTCAGATCTAGCGTGATGTTTAGGTCTGACACTGACCTTGGTTGTTGCCAAGACACAGGAGTTGGAGTGTTCATCTAAGCATCCATGAATTGTTTACATAGGAATGGCAGAATTTTGGATGTGCTCGGACTGCCTATCCCATTGTACAGGGATTATTTTTTACAAGTCATTATAGCCTGTTTGTTACAAAGTCATTGTATTCATATTTCATGATATCTGTGTGCCTTTTAGTTATCAAGATATGCTTTGGGTTGTTGAGATGTACAGCTGCTGGTGAAATTATTAGGTAGTTTCAGTTGCAGAATTTTATTTCTGATCTTCATATCCACATATGTGTTTGTGAGATCAAGGCAGCCTATTAGGTAAAATGTACTACTTGTTATGCTTCATCTCTTATGCTATTTCATTATTCTTCTCTAAGATCCATCTGTATACCCTGGTCTTGTTGTGGAGAACCAGTAGCATTTTTTGAAGACTCTGTCAGTGGTTTGTTTAAGCACTGTTTGTAATCGGCACTACGTCAGTGAAACCCAACAGAAGCATAAGTTTAATTCAGAGATAGAGAAGTGACTCTCTCTCTCTCTCATATCCACACACACACACACACATGTAAAAGTCACATGACACGTCCCCCCTGTGTTTCGAATCCTTTGTGTCAGACATGACACGTGTGTCCGACACGAGTTTGACTTGTGTTGGATGTGAGTTCTACTAGTGTCCCAAAATTTAGACGTGTGCCCTGTGAAAAAAAGGTATTGAAATCGATTTATTGTGTCATTCTCACGCAATTAAGTCACTATGTTGGATCTCTTAAAAGTTTTGGAGTGCAACTCAGGGAAATTAAGCAATGTTAGAAGGGATTACAAGTGTTGGGAAGTAGATTTGTCCAGGCCCTACAAATGCTATTAATGGTGATGTTAAGTAAAAGTGCCATTATCCTTTGTCTTTCATTTTCATCATTTAACATTGCCATTAATTGACTCAGAATGTTTGAGAGTGGTTTCAATCTTATGGGATTTTATATGGAAAAAGTAGAATTTTAGATCCAACTCAAAATCCAACAGACTTAATAGTTTTCAGGATTCCAGGATTGGGGGGATTACAACGTTTCCATTGGAGTTCGTCATGTATGAGGGTATGGAACTAGCATTTAATTAAGAGGACCAAGTCTTCTATATACCTTGATGTTGGTGGCATTGATTGTTGAACTCCTTTGTCGTGACCTTAGTTAAAATGCACTCATCTCTCAAACAAAATCTCAATTTGACATGTTAAGTTTTTTCTATCTTATTTTAATGCTTAGAGGGTGATATTGATGCTAAGGTCCCAATCTAAGCAATGATTTTGATGATATCGTACTAGTTATTTGTTGTTGCATTGATTTTTTTGGACTATACAGGCCATTTATGGCCTCTTTGTTGATGTATTTTGTTGGAAACACTGAGAGGGGGGTGAATTAATATTTCTTTTCAATTGTTATTTTTACCAGTTAGATCACTTATATTTAGAACACAAAATGAACAATAAGAATAAATGATTTTATTAATTTCTTCTTTATAATAAATCAAGTACAATATATGTAGGGCTCCAACCCTAGATGAAGACATCGATCTTCAATTCCCCAGGCTCCAACCTGTAATGTACCAAGCACCGACTTGGACTTTCCAAGCCACCAAGCTTGTCAATTTTGAAGCACCAACCTCAAGGGCTCCAACCTTGTATCTAGTTTAGGCTCCGACCTAGTTTCTTGAGGACTTCAATCCTCTAGGGCTCCAACCCTATCTTCCAAGGCACCAACCTTGTCCCTTCAAGGCTCCAACCTCTTGGGCTCCAACCCTTAGCTTGACTTTGTCAAGATATGTTTGGTTATACTTCATGGCTCCCAATGTCTTCTTCAAGGAGCCCTGTCAATCTTTGCTTAGTCTTCACTTTATGTAGGTTTTAACCCCGTACATAAATTACCTGCATACGAATTGTAAAACACAGAAAATAAACAATGCGAGAGCATAACACATAAAACACATATACACAGAGATTTTCCCCTGGATCTCAAAACCGGTGTTACCAGCTAGATTTTTCATTATTTTCCTTTCAATGTTACAATACATATTCATACATGCCGAAGCATCCAATACCATGGACCGAAAACCATCGCGTCCAAAACCATGGACCAAAAACCATCGTGTTCAAAAAACCATGTGCGAAAATCATGCACAAAATCATAGGTGGGTCCGTCCAACCTAACATAGGGTCCAAAACCAAAATTTTCCGAGGCAGCGCGGGGTTACAGGTACCCCTCAAACCCTCTGTGACCTCCCCCCCTCTAATCCCCGGGTAACTACGTGGGCTAGTCATGGAAATAATATAACACAACCCAACATTCTCCCACTTGTTTTCTTTCCATAGGGGCCACAAGAGAGCTTAGTCATTTATCCAACCTTGCAACGCCCATTGTTTCTCTACACCAAGAGAACTTCTTAGAGCTCACAGATTTTGTCAATGCATCTGCAGTATTCTTCAAAGTGTCCACCTTTACCAACAACACATTTTTGTCTTCTATCATATCCCTCACAAAGTGATACTGAACATCAATGTGCTTTGTCTTTGAATGATATACAGGGTTCTTTGCCAAGAAAATTGCACTTTGGTTGTCACAGTCTATCCTTATAGTTTCCTGTACTAACTCCATACTTGAACACAATCTCTCCAACCAAACTGCTTCCTTGCTTGCATGAGTGGCTGCCATGTATTCTGCCTCTGTAGTTGATAGTGCCACTACAGATTGTTTCTTACTCATCCAACTGATTGCACCTCCAAATAGGTTAAACACATACCCACTTGTAGATCTTCTCTGATCCAGATCTCCAGCTTAGCCTGCATCAACAAAGCCATGAATATCCAACACTCTGTCCAATCCTGGTCTTCCTTGGTAGTACAAACCATAATCACTAGTGCCACGCAAATACCTGAAAACCCGCTTCACTGCTATCCAATGCTCCTTCCCTGGTTTTGACATAAACCTGCTTAATACTTCCACTGCATGTGTAATGTTTGGTCTAGTGCAGACCATTGTATACATTAGGCTACCGACTGCACTTGTATATGGAACACGGGACATGTCCTCTTCCTCTTCTTGTGTCTTGGGACACTGTCCAACACAACCTCACACCTATAGGAATAGGAACCTTCACCGGTTTACTATCCTGCATATTAAACCTCTGCAATATTTTCTCGACATACTTCCTCTGGTTTAACCAGAGCTTCATCTTTGTCTGATCTCTTTTAATTTCCATGACCAAGATATAGTTTGCAGCACCAAGATCTTTCATGTCGAATTTGGAGGACAAATGGGTCTTCAAATCCTGGATAATTTCTTTGTCATTTCCAACCAGCAACATATCATCCACATACAAGACCATATAAATAACACGGTCACCAATTAATTTAAAATACACACAGTGATCTGCTTTGCTTTTGGTGAAGTCAAGTCCCCGTATAAATGTATCAAATTTCTGATACCACATCCTTGGTGATTGTTTCAACCCATACAGAGACTTCTTTAACTTACATACCAGTTCTTTCTTACTCTTCACCGCAAAGCCTTTAGGTTGCTTCATGTAGATTTCCTCTTCCAGATCCCCGTGAAGAAATGTTGTCTTCACATCCATCTGTTCTACTTCAAAATCAAAAGCAACAACAACAGATAAAAGTAATTTAATAGAATTTACCTTGGCAACAAGAGAAAAAATATCACCAAAATCAATTCCCGGACACCTGGGAATAACCTTTTGCTACCAACCGAGCTTTGTATTTCTCCACTTTTCCTTCTGCATTTGTCTTTTTTTTGAACACCCATTTGCTGCCAATGGGTTTCCTTCCAGCTGGCAACTCTACCAGATCCCAAGCCTCATTTTTGTGCAAAGATACCATTTCATCAACCATGGCCTCTTTCCAGAGTTTTCCATCCTCTGAATCTACTGCTTTTTTCACAATTCTAAGATCATCATCATTAATAAATAAAGAAAAATTTGAACAGAAAGCAGATGGACTATACCTTTATGGCTGCCTTCTTTTTCGAACTGATCTTTTCACACCCGGAGTTTGTGGCTTTTCATCTTTTGATTCCTCCTCTGTTGTAGATTTTGATTCTTCCTCCTTTACCTCAAACTCTATCTTCTCAGGTTCCTTTGATTGGACTTCATGTTTAATAACATCTTTCACCTCTTTGAACACCACATCTTGGCTGTACACAACCTTCCTTGTTACTGGGTTTTAAAACTTATAACCCTTTAAACCATCCTTATACCCAATAAAGATGCACTTCTCAGATTTACTATCCAACTTGGTTCGTTTCTCCTTTGGAACATGTACATATGCATCACATCCAAATACCCTCAGATGTGAAAGAGAGGGTTTCTTATTAGTCCATACCTCTTGTGGAGTTTTATCCTCCAACGTTGATGAAGGTGATCTGTTGACTAGGTAATATGCGGTATCCACCGCCTCTGCCTAGAATTCTTGTCCTAACTCAGCACCACTGAGCATGCTTCTTGCCCTTTCCATCAAAGTCTTGTTCATTCTTTCTGCAACTCCATTTTGCTGAGGTGTATATGGAGTAGTCTTTTGCCGTGCTATACCACACTTCTTACAAAATTCTTCAAATTTCTTACTGCAAAACTCTCCACCGTTATCTGTCCTCAGCACCTTTATTTTCTTCTCTGTCTGGTTTTCCACCAGAGCCTTAAATTCTTTAAACTTGTTAAAAACTTCATATTTCTTCTTAAGGAAATATATCCATGTATTTCTTGAGAAGTCATCTATAAATGATACATAGTACACAGACTTACCCAGTGATGGAACCTTCACAGGTCCAAACACATCACTGTGCACAAGCTCTAATATCTGTTTTGCCCTCTTATCACCAGAGGGGAAACTCACCCGATTCTGCTTCCGATATACACAATTTTCACATAAATCAAAATCCAGAGAGTTATTACTCATACCTTCTACCATACCTTTACCATGAAGTATTCGAAGGCCCTTCTCTCCAATATGTCCAAGCCTTTGATGCCACAACATGGTATTCTCTCCAGAGACCATTAGATTTTCAGCTCCACTTTCAGGAATCACTGAACTGTTGCACCTATCAACAACAGTGCTACCTTGCAGCTTGTACAGAGTTCTAATCTGAACTCCCTGCATCAATACCAGTGCTCCTTGAACCATCTTGCAGGTATCCTTCTCGAACACTGTTTTTACACCTGCATCATCCAGCTTGCTACCAGAAATCAGGTTTCTGGCTAATGCAGGAATATGCAGAACACACGGAAATGTTCTAACCCTTCCACCTTGTAGCTTCAACTTTTCTTTTCCACGACCAATGATTCTAGCCTTCCTGTCATCCCCCAAGAAGACATCACCACCATCATATTTCTCATACTCACAGAACCACTCTCTATGGGGAGTGAAGTGAAATGATGCACGAGTCAATCAACCATGCCTCATGATCTACATGTGTACTTGAAGAAGCTAAGTACACATCCCCACCTTCACCTGAGGTGGTTTTCGCCTCTGCAGAAGCAGCATCATCAGATCCCTTTCCTTTATCAGGAGCTTTAGATTTACAATCCCTTTTGTAGTGCCCTTCCTTTCAGCGTTTCTAGCACACCACCTTTATAGGTTTTCCTAGAGACTTAGATCTCCCTCTAGATTTAGATCTCCCGCTCGATGACTTATTTTTGTTTCTGTTCTGGGATCGTCCTCGTACAGACAAGGCATCACCATTCTGGCTCTCCATATTTTTCTGTCTCATCTTCTTTGTCAGCAAGGATGAGACTATTTTATCAAACTGTAAGGCAGTTGCATTGCTACCTATTACAATAACCAGACTATCCCACGAATCTGGTAGAGAACACAACACACTGATGCACTTATCTTCATCTGAAATTTTAATATCAACAGATGCTAACCGACTTACCACAGTATTAAATGCGTTCAGAGGCTCTGTCACCGAGTCTCCATCTTTCATCCTCAGGTTATACAGCTTTTTCTGCAGGAACAGTTTATTCACCAGAGACTTAAATTGGTACAAAGTCCCTAACTTGTCCCACAAAGCCTTTGCTGTAGTTTCCCCTGATACATTCAACAATACTGAATCTGAGACACACAATCGTATTGTGCTCTTTTCTTTCTGATCCAACGTCTTCCATTCTTCATTGGACACTCTCGTTGGTTTAGTACCCGAATCTACCGCGATCCACTGATCTTTATCCACCAACAAATCCTCCATCTTGAGTTTCCACAATTCAAAACTTTGACCATTAAATTTCTCGATCTCTATCTTTCCACTGCTCGCCATCTTATTTCACCACCAAAATCGATCTCGCAGATCTCCCACTGAACAGGGTCTACCACAGGCCCGAATGAAACCCCTCAGCAACAAAGGCATCTCTTTGAAGCCAAAATAGCTCCGATACCAAATGTAGGTTTTAACCATGTACAGAAATTACTTTCATACGAATTATAAAACACAGAAAATAAACAATGCGAGAGCATAACACATAAAACACATATACACAGAGATTTTCCCCTGGATCCCAAAATCGGGACTACCAGCTTGATTTTTCATTATTTTCCTTTCAATGTTACAATACATATTTATACATGCCGAATCATCCAATACCATGGACTGAAAACCATTGCGTCCAAAACCATGGACCGAAAACCATCACGTTCAAAAAACCATGTGCCAAAATCATGCACAAAATCATAGGTGGGTCCGCCCAACCTAACATAAGGTCCAAAACCAAAATTTTCCAGAGCGCTGCCTCGGACCCCATAGAGTGGGGTTATGGGTACCCCTCAAACCCCCTATGATGTCCCCCCCTCTAACCCCCGGGTAACTACGTGGGCTAGTTGTGGAAAGAATATAACACAACCCAACACTTTAGTCCCCACATCACATCATCAATGACAACCTTGATCTCTTAAAATGTGTCACCACTCTTCTTCATCACGCCCAAACAATTTCTTCCAAGATACCTCATGATGAATTCAACACATCATGATCTCAAGGGTGCGTCCAAGATTAGCTTCTACAAGTCTTCCAATAAGTTTTTTAAAATCCTTCAAGGTGTCTTTAATATGCTACCCCAAGAATTTGTTGAAGAAAATGTAACTAGGTTCGATATTTATACATGTAATTTTGATCTTTGTACTTGTAAAGAAAAGAAATATTATCTTTGAGAATTATAAGAATGAGTTTCTTGCTCATTCCATAGGTCTAGGAAAATCAAAGAGTCAAAGAGCTCTTCTTGAGCATTCATGAAATGTATATGAGTCAACGTAAAGTCAAGAACAACCCTCCAACGCCAGCACAATCCTTTTGAAAACAAGCAAGCAAAATGATGAAAAGAACAGTTAAGTCGGCCAGCAAAATTAACATAAGAATAGACACGTCAGTTCAAATGAAGTGACACAACAATTCATTAATTCATGCTGGCTTGCATGCATGGACATACACCTATAAATAGGTAGCTGGGGTCACCGCAAAAGAACATAGAAGTATCTCACATCTCTCTGAAGAAACTCAGATGGGTATAGGTCCGGATTTCACATATTTTAAGGAGCACAATCTCAGATAAGCATAATATAGATACCACCTCCGACTCACTTGAAATCTCGCTAAGAGGTCTCAGTCTCCTTGTTATAGGCCTCAGTGCATCACTAAAGCAGTATACCCCTCAGTGAAAAAGAGATGATATGAATTTCGGTGTCATAATAAGTTCAATCACAAGTATACACCCTCGGCAAGAAGGATCCCTATCAAACTCTGTCTCGGCCTTCATATATCATAAGCACAGTCATGATTTTGATGATCATCATCTCACTGCCTCGGAATATACATGGTAAAGAAGATCGATATGATCTCTGTTGTAATGCAGCAGCCATGAAGCTCATAGCTATGATGAGTGTCTCAGTGGAAGTACAGGGATATTCTCAGTGATGTTGCAACAATAATGTATGTCTTCATGGTGCAGTGAAGATGATGATTTCAGCAGTATGAAGAAGAGGATTGGTGGCTTGGTCTTGGAGTGGCTCAGTTAGTCAAGGGTCAGGGTCTTGGTGTTCGTCAATTGGAATCTCTATAAGAAGCATTGAGTTTTCCTCTCCAAGAGGGAGAGGTTTTGGCCTTGGTAGAATGTCAACTTATTGTGATCATGTCTCTTTGTTATGGTAGCTATCTAATGATTAAAGAAGAAACACTAATGATTAACAAGCTAAGCATTAATAGTTATCATGTAAAGACGAATCTCATTAACTCCATGCTCTAGATTCTTCAACATGGTATCAGAGGTATGGTTGTAGTCTAAGGAAGGGCATAAAAGAGACACTTAAGGATCAGCTTCAAGAAGGACATCAAAACACGTTGAAGGAATTGAAAGATCAATCTTCAAAAAGAAGTATACAACAACAAGACAATTCAAGATCAATCTAAGTTAAAGTGAAGTCTCAATGCTAGTACTCAAAAGTTAGATCACTCTGAATCTTCAGATGGTACAAACAGGTACAAGACCTCGGTGATGAAGTTCTCCTCTATCAGTCTCAATGAGCACAACAAAGTATGATATCTCAACATTCTTATGATTACAATACAGTCATTGTCTCGACCTCCTCATAATCGCAGTCCTCATCATGCGAAATGATGTCACCACATAATATATTATTAGCATGCTCATGATGGAGAGATACTAACAAGTCTTGGTATCTCTGTCTTGGTAATCTCTTGGCATAAGAATGATGGTTTCAAAGATCCTATAGCACCACTTAGTTTTGATGGAAAGAATCATGGTAATCCCAGAGTAGTGAACAGTCTCATACACAGTCTCGAATAAGAAACTAAGCAATACTATAGTAATATATATATTCTCCACAAAACCATGACAAGTAAGATCTCGATGATAAACACACTTACATTCTTGGTCAAGGAGCAGTCATGATCCTAACATAGGATATGATCTCAGTAAAAACTATGAAGAGACTCTCATGATCTCGATAGATCAAAAGGCAGATCTCCAATACACATCTCAATAAAATCACAGTGATGAATTCGGTGACAAGTTTGGGCTCACAACAAGGTGCACAATCCGAATGAACAACACTCATAAGACATCACTGTCTCGGTGCAGTGTTACAACGATATACTTGTCACAATTCTGAATCTTGTAGCATGATGCTCGGATCAGAGCATGAACTTGTTGATGCTAAAGTATAATAAGGTCCACTTGTGGGATGGCAGTATCACAAGCATGTCAACAATGTGTTTAGTATAGGAGTAAAAAATCATGATGCCAGAAGGTCTCCAAAGGAGTTTTGGTAAAAGGATACTAGTGGTTCATGATGGTAAAAGGATAGTCATAGTCCTCATGAAAAAGGTCCTTACATAAAATAAGGAGGATTGTCATAATCCTCGTAGAAAAGAGAAATCATTGATGTCTATGGAAAGGTCTTTGAAGGTCAAATAATGCTTGAATGTATCAAGAGACTCATAAGAATCATATGAAATCACTCAAAGGTCCTCACATGCTAAAAGAGGAGACATAAAGAGAGATATATGAAATTCTAGAAGATATACTCTCTGAAATTATAGTAAAGAAGGTCACATCACTTAGACCAACACAAAAGCTTGGTCCTCAAGCAAAGCAAGAAAGAATAAGTATAGCTAAGATTCAATGCTATAGAAAGATTTTGGAAGCTCATATCACTGAAAGATGGAGGAAGCTGAAGAAAAGGGCCAAGGAAAGAGGGAGTAACAAATCTCTCCTATGAGTAAGATAGTATCCCTCACAAAAAGGGTCCTATCATAAGCTCCTAAATCTTGTGCTATAAGATATGACAATGATAATAAGATGCATCATGGCATCATGGAAGCATTAGAAACAAGAGCTCGTGATATCACCATGGGAATCATGAAAGACAAAATCCATGGCAGACAAACATGTATGATATAGCTCTTGGGAACCTCAGTGGACATTGAAGGAAGGGAAGAAGTCATCTAAGACAAGGCTCATCATACATCAAGTCAAAAAGGAAACATCTGCCAGTTGGGGATATACAAGATCCTCAAAAATTCTCTAATGGAATCCTCATCGAAGAGTTCACTAATCTAGAAAGGAAGCAAGTGTTTCAACGGGAACTCCAACTTATGGAATCCATGAGATGATGATGTGATGACATAAAGCAGATCAAGGGATTGAAGATCTCTTCAATCAAGGAAGCTGTTGGAAGAAGCCTCGATGACTTGAAGGTAAAATAAGGTACGTATTCTTGTGTTTAGATGACATGTCATATGGTTGCAGGTAACATGGATCATTGCTTCTATCTTAAGAAGCATGATCAAGAGAGAGAATATCTCCTCCTCTGAAAGGACGCAGGAAGGCATAAGTCGCACTAGATGAAATCAACATAATATGTCCTCATTTGAAGTATGAGGTGGTTGACTACAATGAAGACCCTTGACAATGGATATCTTTGGGAGATGTGTGAACATGTATGCAGGACACTGATAGATGTCATGATGAAGAGCCATCTCGTAAGGTATGATTTGATGTAATATGATGTTTTGATTTTGTGAATAATGTCTGGATAATGTAGGGCTACTCGAGCAAGAGTTGTAAATACAAGTACAACTAGCATTCATGTGATGGATGGAAGAAGCATGGTGAGAAAGTAGTCATATAACAAAAGTTCCAAATATGAAGAAGGCCACTTTCCTTGAAGAAAGGATTGACATAACGAACTAAGGAGGAAAGTGATCAATGGTTGTTGCCCTACAAGGAAGAAGCTCAACTAACTTTCGTCACATCAAGGAGAAAAGATGAACAAGCCGCTGAAGGACCCACGAAGAAGAAGTTGTTGATGTATGGAAGAGTCCCTAGCTAAAAGGGAGCTCTAACTAGTCCCTGATCAAGAGGGAGCTTGGATTAGATCACCCCTGATTACAAAGGAGTGATAGTTGTGTTTTTCTATTTCATATGTCATGCACTAGACCATGGCTAACAACCGTAAGTCTAGGTGAAGGCCATGAATGGAAATGTAGACACAACATTCTTTTCTTCACCTGGGAAGAAAGAATGGAGGATTGGGCAATCATTTGGCATTTGATGCTCTTTAAGGATGTGTAGGGCATTTAAGATAAGAATAGGCAAGAGGACTGATATTCTTTGAGGGTTGGGAACCTAAGATAAGAATAGTCCTAGAAGGTCATACACAATGAACACTCGGGTGGGTATGTACCATGAGAGACAATGATGAAGGTGTTTATAGTCATTGGTCTCACCAGCATTGTAGCTCATGGTCTCGTGAAAAGATGGAGTTGTTTGTCAAGGCCTCGCACTATGACAATGTTGGATGATATGATGCTATACAAATGGGTTACCAATCTGATTCTTCTTATGATAAATTCTTCAAATTGAGAATAACCAAGTACCATTATAAATACCTCCCTAGTTAAGAGGGAGTGTTGAAGAAAATGTAACTAGGTTCGGTATTTATACATGTAATTTTGATCTTTGTACTTGTAAAGAAAAGAAATATTATTTTTTAGAATTATAAGAATGAGTTTCTTGCTCATTCCATAGGTCTAGGAAAGTCAAAGAGTCAAAGAGCTCTTCTTGAGCATTTATGAAATGTATATGAGTCAACCTAAAGTCAAGAACAACCCTCTAAGACCAGTGCAATCCTCTTGAAAACAAGCAAGCAAAACGATGAAAAGAACAATCAAGTCGGACAACAAAATTGACATAAAGAATAGACACATTGGCTCAAATGAAGTGACACAACAATTCATTAATTCATGTTGGTTTGCATGCATGGACATACACCTATAAATAGGCAGTTGGGGTCACCGCAAAAGAACATAGAAATATCTCGCATCTCTCTGAAGAAACTCGGATGGGTATAGGTTTGGACTATATTTTAAGGAGCACTCTCTCGGATAAGCACAATAGAGATACCACCTTGGACTCACTTGAAATCTCGCTAAGAAGTCTCAGTGTCCTCCTTGTTACAGGCCTTGGTGCATTACTAAAGCAGTATGCTCTGTGAAAAAGAGATTATATGAATTTCAGTGTCATAATAAGTGCAGTCACAAGTATACACTCTCGGCAAGAAGGATCCCTATCGAAATTTGTCTCGACCTTCATATATCATAAGCACAGTGACGATTTTGATGATCATTGTCTCAATGTCTTGGAATATACATGATAAATAAGATCAATGTGATCTTTGTTGTAATGCAACAGCCATGAAGCTCATAGCTATGATGAGTCTCTCGGTGGAAGTACAAGGATATTATCAGTGGTGTTGCAGCAGTAATGTATGTCTCCATGGTGCAGTGAAGATGATGATTTCAACAGTATGAAGAAGTGGATTAGGGGCTTGGTCTTGGAGCGGCTTAGTTAGTCAAGGGTCATGGTCTTGGTGCTTGTTAATTGGAATCTTTAGAAGAATAATTTTATGCAGGTTTTCCTCTCTAAAAGGGAGAGGTTTTGGCCCTGGCAGAGTGCCAACTTATTGTGTTCATGTCTCTTTGTTATAGTAGCTATTTAATTATTAAAGAAGACACACTAATGATTAACAAGCTAAGCATTAATAGTTATTATGTAAAGAAGAATCTTAGTAACTCCATGCCCGAGATTCTTCAACAGAATTCTCCAAGAATATCTTCAATAACTATTTCAGAGAGACAATGTTCCAATGCTCAAAGGTTGTCCTTAGAACTGCACAACAAATCTTCAAGGCTCCAAGATACTTCTCCCAAGATGTTCTTCTAAACTCTCTTCAAAGGTTCCCTCAAGGTATAGACTTCAAGATACTTCAATTTTGCTTTAATAGGGCTGCTTCGTAGTGCTCTTAGGATGTCTTCAACAACTGCTTCAAGGTGACTTCAACAAGTTTCTAGGCTTGCTAAAAAATATATGGTGGAGTATGCTTCTCAGTAAATGCCTGAACTCCCTTAAGTGTCATCTATCCAAAATACTAGAAGTTTGTTGATGCCTTCAAAAATTGTTCCAAAATTCTGCTCCAAAGGTGTCACAAAGGATAGCCCAAACTTGGTTTCAAAGAGGTCTGAAGTATATTAGTCTTGTGATTCGAGCTCACAGTTCAAGCCTCTAATTCAGAACTTTCAATAAGGTTTATCCACCAAGTCTGAAGTTTAAATGCCACCACAAATCTGCAATACAAGTGTGCTTACCATAGGTTTGTTGTCCAGTGTCCGAGCCTTTATTTCTAGCCTCAATTTGCTGACAGTCTAAAGGTAATCCGAGCTACAAACTAATGTGACTATCCTTGAATTTCAACTTCTCCAAAGGTCTAAGTCTCTTGTAGGCAGTCTTGAGCCCTCCACAGAGTGAAGTGCAGATCAACCGAGCTCCTATAGTCCACACTTATCACAGGCCTGAGGTCTGGAAATTATCCACAGTCACTAATCCGAGTTTGAGCTTCTCCAACAAGTAGTTGTCCTCCAAAACTGGTCCGAGGTTTGCACTAGTCTATTGACCACAGGTCTGAAATCTGTTGTATGATTTTCTCCTACAGATGTGTCTACATTCCGAGGTCACATGTGGTTTTCAATGGTGTAGAACCGAGCACACTTCTTATCGCAAGTCTAAGACAGCTACAAGTCTGAGTTGTACAAATGATTAGTTCAGATTTTAACCCAAGCAAATATTTCTCCAAAAAATCCTCGGTCTTCTTTCGGTCTCTATATTCTCACTCTAAATTCCTGTGATCTTCACCGAAAATGTTCTCTGAAATGATCATTGATTTGATGGCTAGAATGATGAGTTCAGATGTCAATATATATTGCTTTGACCTCCAATGAAGAGACGTGTCTTCAAGTAGGTCGACTCATAAATAAATATATTTTTCATAGCTTAAAAATTTATTATCCCATCAACCATTGGGAGTTTTGAGGCAAATAAAGGCTCATTAGAAAGAGGAAAAAGTCCTCTTTCAGAGGGTATAGAAACCATTTTAGAAGGATGCCTCTATGGTGGTAAAAACTATTTTTCATTGTGATTGTCATTAAATTTTTGCGCATAATTTGTTTGGGACAGCATGGTTTCTCCATTGTTATTATGAGTGTCATCATGAGTGTATCTAATAATGTCATCATGAGTGTATCCAACAATGTTATCCATATGTCATAGTGCAACATCAATTTTCCATTAGGAGAGCTCAAAAACAGTCTTCCAACCATGTTATCAAGACCTCATCAACTACAGCCCTCCATATGTCATCAAGGACTTGTATATTAGATACATCATTTGCAAGGTTTAGATCATCAATCAAGGCACATGATTGACACTTGGAAACATCATAGTTAGTTCAAGGGCTTCATTAGTGGCTTGAAATCTTCATTGATGGCATCCTTATCAAACAAGAGTTTGTTCAACATATACCTTATGACATCATCATCTGGAACCAGGCATCTATTGTCTTCAAACTTATCATTACATTCTAGGGTTTCATGATGACCATTAGGCATCTCAAGAATATTTTCCATCTGGCCAATGCCATATTGACATCAATGACAACCTTCATTAACAATCTCCCCCTTTTTTTTGTATTCACGCTTCTGTGATCCATAATGAATTAAGCAAAGTCTTTCAATAGAAATCACATAGGAAAAATTTTTGGTCGACACGTTTCGAACCAACAAGTGTGGTTCATCATCAGGACTAGATGAAGAGGCAGACCATGGCAAAGACTTAAATAGAGAGCAATGTAGAGACATAATTTCAAATAACGGCTATATTTGAAAAATAATATTTAAATTATGATATTAATTTATTAATATATTAAAAACAAATATTATTTAGTAACGACTTTATTAAACGGCTAGTTTTTGAAAAAAAATATTTAAATAATAATACTATTTCATTAATTTATTAAAAATATTAATAGGTAACAACTATATTAAACGACTAATTTTTGAAAAATAATATTTAAATTAATTTATTAAAACCAAATATTACTAGTTTTCGAAAAATAATATTTAAATAATGATATTAGTTTATTAATTTATTAAAAATATAAATATGTAACAACGATATTAAACGGCTAGTTTTTGCAAAATAATATTTGAATTAATTTATTAAAACCAAATATTACTAGTTTTTGAAAAATAATATTTAAATTGTGATATTAGTTTATTATATTATTAAAAAAAATATTAATAAGTAAATGCTATATTAAACAACTAGTTTCTGGGAAAAAAATAAAAAATAAATAAATAATGGAAAAATAAATATAAAAAACAAAAATATAGATTGGAAGGGAGAGGAGCGATGGAGGTTGAACGCGGTCTTAGGGTTTCAGGAAAACAGCTCTCCGCAGACGCAGGCCCTAATGAGTTGCTTCGCTGTGGAGCAAGCAGAACACTGACGGCAGGACCCTCAGGCATCGTTGCATTCCTATGTCCCTGGGCGGAATCGTTAGATGGAAAAGATCAACAAGATCCGAACCAATACGAACAGAAGCCGGAACGATTTGCCTCAGTCTGGACGTGGTTTCGCCTGGAAGCGTTCTCCTACGCATGCGCCTTGCATAACACTGGCAGATCTGCCTGCGTGAATGGGAAGCCGAGGCATATGAAGGACCCCACATCCCTATTGGGCATGCCGTGGAGCCGATCTGTTGAGATAGGGCCGTTTTTCATGGTTGAGGATACAGTATGGGTTGGGAGCATGGAGTTTCCTTGGTACCTTGGGGCTCTTTTGCACACTATATTGCAGATCTGGGCATTCAACATCTTGATGCATCGCTCAAACAGAGGGTTCGGAGACTACCAACATCCAGATCCGCAAAGCGTGCTGCTGGACAAGGGAAAAGCGGAATGGCTGGGAAATAATATGTGTGCGGGAGCCCAACAGACTGGGGACGGCCAGATCTGGGGCTCTCTTATGAACGTCATCGCTAGAAGAGCTGGATCTGCAGCAACCGGCACCGAATCTGCGAAAATTGCCTTAGATCAACCGTCGGGTAGAGACGGCCTTCCCTCTCCCACAGTGGGAAGACATGTGAACCTCAGATCTACTATACTTTCGCCAGATCTGGCTCTTAACCCAATGAATCAGGGTCTACACACCAAGAATGCAGATCTGCTCCAGATTTTCATTAGATCTATTGAAGGCAAACACATTTGTATCAGACTCAGTAAGGGGATGAACGTACACGAGTTAAAGATGCGGATCCAGGAACACCTTGGATCCCCAGCACAATATCAAAATCTTATATATTCTGGGTATAGTTTACAGGACAGCCAAACATTCCAACACTATGGCATTACCAATGACTCAACCATCATTCTAAATCTGCGACTGCGTGGTGGAAGCAGCGGAACCAGCTCAAAAAACACCAGCTCTTTTCGGGATGCAGTAAGAGGGAAAAAAACAGACAACAAAACAGTACCACCATCAGAGCTGCCAGGACCCTACATCGTTGAACAAAAACCAGAATCACCAACTCTACAAGTAACTATGCCAGAGGTAAATAGCATATATACAGATTTATCTAATACTGCAGTTATTTGTAGATTCAACGGCTTCTGGCCTAAATCTGATGCCCTGCATCAATGGATCTACTCAACATGGTCACCTAACTGTGAAATTTACCTCTGCCCTAAAGGGTTTTTCATAGTTAGATTTAATACAGAACAGGAAAGAGACAACATAATCAACCAGGGCCCTTGGTTCTGGGGCAGTGCCGGTCTCTTCATTACCCCCTGGTTCTCGGATTTCGATGCAGCTACAATGATAGTCTCAAAAATGCCTGTATGGGTGAGGCTACATGGACTCCCACTACACTTCTAGCACCAAAAAGTGTTAATCGCCATAGGGAACTCTTTGGGGAAATTCCTAAAGATGGACGAAGAAAGAACTATCAGAGGAATTTTCACTTTCGCCAGAATTTGTGTAGAAGTGGATTTGAGCGAGGGTCTACCTGATCATATCACGCTGAACTACAACAATACACAATGGATACAGCAGCTGGACTACGAAAACACAGCATTTCGATGCAGGAGTTGTATGCAGACAGGGCATCTACAATACAACTGTCCATTGGCTCGAAAGGACCCCAGGAGAAATAAGAAAACACATAAAAATCCCAAAGGCTGGCAACACACAGAACCATTAGAAGATGAGGACTTAGATGAGGATCCCACAGGGAACCAGGCGGAACCAGCCCCTCAAATGGAACAAAAACAAACCCCGGCAGCGAATACCCCATCTACTCATATGGGACTGATCATCACAGTGTAAAAATCTTAACTTACAGCCCAAGGATTATCAATACCAAATATTTCACTGACAAACTTAATATGATCTTTGTTTAAGATGACATACCTTTATTAACAGCGGAAGAATTAATGGCTGCCATCTTCTGTCTTCTGTCTTCTGTCTTCTTCTCAGAATTCGGTTTCTCTCCTCTTGCCCTCACTTCCTTTATGTGCTTCTTGATGGAGAAGAATGCAACTCTTGTGTGTGGGAGAGAGAGGACCCAATTCTTTATATATATCATTTAACTCTTAATCTGGTACGTCCATCATATACCAACTCAACGCTTTAATGCTTTAATTATAGCATGATTTATTTATGACTTAATTAATTGGGTCACATTCAGATTTAGAAACTGCAGATTTCTAACACACAGATCCACATCAGGAGTTACAAATGGAAACAAGTGGTATAAAGAGAACCCACAGTTCAGAGGGCTCAAAATTAGACAAAGAGCTTCAAATGATCACAATGGAAAACCAACTAGCAATCATCACACCCACTGCTGACTCAGGAGGATGGCGTCGGGTGGAGAAGAAGAAGGGAAGGAAAGTATAAGCTCGCTGGAACACATTATTTACTTTTTACTATTACTCTGTGTTTACCTGTATTTACATGTATAGTTCTTCTGCTACCTAGTGTTATTGTCTCTGTTTCGCTGCCTTCCATTGCAGGATCAGCCATATGCATATGCCTCGGCATCTACAAAATGTAATTTTTTCAATTATGAATAAAATTACGATTTTTTCCTAGGTGAAAAAAAAAACAAAAATATACACAAGTAAAAAAAATATATATAAATAAATAAATAAATAAATAAAAATAGAAAAACACACACGCACACGCGTGTATATATATATATATATATATATATATATATATATATATATATATTCAAAGAAAAGTAATCAATAAATAAAATTGGGTCAACAATAAAATATGGGGCTCAGGCCCATTAAACAAATAAAAAATACTACAAGGAGTTAAGAACGAATAGGATGATAAAATACATAAAAAAACATGAAAGATCAAGAAAATAAACTCTAATGAAGAATAAATCAACAACAAATACTATAAAAGGAACGCCAATACCTACATAGTTAAACAAACAAACAAAATAAATCCCAAAAAAAGCCTAAAAAACTAGGAGGACAGAATTAGTAAGATGTAGGAAATAATGATATCATTTCATTAATTTATTAGAAATATTAATAGATAACGACTATATTAAACGGCTAGTTTTTGAAAAATAATATTTAAATTAATTTATTAAAACCAAATATTATTAGTTTTCCAAAAATAATATTTAAATAATGATATTAGTTTATTAATTATTAAAAATATTATGTAATGACTATATTAAACGGCTAGTTTTTGAAAAATAATATTTGAATTAATTTATTAAAACCAAATATTGCTTGTTTTTTAAAAATAATATTTAAATTGTGATATTAGTTTATTACTTTATTAAAAAAATATATTAATAAGTAACTGCTATATTAAAAAGCTCATTTCTGAAAAAATAAAAAATAAAAAATAAATAAATTGAGTCAAAAGTCAAGATCCTAATTGAGACAAGATCATTTGATAAATAATTAATGGAAATTAAATAAACTAAATTAAAAATAATTAAAGGAAAACAATGTAGAGACTCTTCCCTTGTTCCTTTGTTCGCTTAGATTAAGCACCCTCTTAATAATTTTAATGGCTGTCATATTTTTCTTAATGCTAGCATGGCATTGGTTCGTTTGGAGATTGGCAGGGTGAGAAAGGTTTTGGATTTCATTTTTTGTAATTTGTTGTCTCTCCATTTGGAACCTTCAAATGAGATCTCTACTCCCCTTTGGTCAAGGATTGAGGCGTGCTCGGCTCTGAAATCCACTCGTTTGGAGGAAATATTGAAAGTAAAGCAGTCCAAGAAGTTCAGTAAGCTCTCAGAGAAATTCATCTCGCAACCTAATGAGTCTAGTTGCTTTCGTGGTCCTTCCAGAAGCATAATTAATTCTAATCAAATCTTTGCTCTCCGATCTTGGGTTGACGATGTTTCTCACCCTTCCGCCATCGAAGGTGACGCTGGAACAATCTCGTATTCACTGGGTCAGATTCCCTCAGGTTCGTTGTTCGTTAATTCTT
The DNA here is from genome assembly GCA_031772625.1 of Pinus tabuliformis. NCBI lineage: Eukaryota > Viridiplantae > Streptophyta > Pinopsida > Pinales > Pinaceae > Pinus > Pinus tabuliformis. Next base: position 180,516,589 of record CM062816.1, on the reverse strand, counting down.
CTTTGGTTTCTGTTGGTTTCGAAAATAGTGGAAGTGGTTTTATTAATAATAATATTCAATTGAATAATAATAATAATAATATTCACTGGTTTACTAGTAATAATAATAATAGTGACTGTATTTTCACCTTAGATAGGGATAATAATATTAGGAATAGCGATAATGATTTATGTTTGGATAATAATAATAATAATAATTTGTATCATAATAATATCATCGGGCTTAATAATAATAATAATAATATTAATGAGGTTAGTGACTCTGTTTTCAATTTTGATAATTGTAATAATAATAAGATTGGTAATAAGACTTTAGGTTTGGATAATATTGTTTGTTCTAATTTTCTTTTCTCTTCTAGTAATAGGGTTGTCAATCTCTCTAGTTTTTCTTTTGATCCCCCTGTCTTTAGTCTTTTGGAGAAAGGTTTAAATTTTGCTCTTACTCCTAGAAAGATCCTGGTTGATGATATCATGTGTGACATTGAATTTGGTATTAGAGACTTACTAGACATCGCTAAAGACATCATTCATCAAGACTGTGCAGTTGTCCTTAGAAAGGCAAAGCCCCCCAAGAACAAAATCAGCAAACCTAAGTTTGATGCTCTTAAATTGTTAAACAATAATAAGAATATTGTTATTCTCAAAGCCGACAAAGGTGGTGTTGTGATTATTCTTGATAAAGATGATTACCATCGGAAGATGTTGGACCACCTCCATAATAGTGGGAGCTATAGGAAACTCAACAAGGATCCCTTGAAAAAGATTTCCAAAAGTGTAGCTCTTGCTATAAAGGCTAGTAGCTCGGTCAGCTCGTTCAATCATGAGCTTATTGAAAGTTGCCCTTTTACCCCCAGAATCTATGGTCTGCCAAAGATTCATAAGGAAGGGGCTCCTTTGAGACCCATTGTCAACATGATAGGAGGGCCAACTTATCTTCTTGCTAAATATTTAGCCTAGAAGCTTAAGCCCCTTGTTGGCCATACAGAATCCTTCGTCAAGGACTCTGCATCGTTTGTTAATGAGTTAAAGAGTTTCAAGCTTGATCCAGATGACAAGCTTGTGAGCTTCGATGTGGTCTCCCTCTACACTAATATCCCTATCAACGAGGCCATCAAAGTCATCAAGCGCATCACAGATCCTGATACGACTTATTTAGTTGGTATTTGTCTTACTTCTACTTTCTTTTCATTCGATGGGGAATTCTATGAGCAAACTTGCGGTGTCGCCATGGGTTCCCCCCTCTCCCCTGTGGTAGCTAATCTATTCATGGAGGATTTTGAATCAAAGGCCTTAGCTTCTTCTTGTCTTCTACCTAAGATGTGGAAGAGGTTTGTGGATGAAACTTATGTCATCTGGTCCCATGGTAAAGAAAAGTTGGAACTGTTTTTCCTCCATGTTAACAATCAATCTAGTTCTATAAAGTTCACCATGGATTTTGAATGTAATGGTAGTCTGCCCTTCCTTGACGTCCTCCTCTCAAGGAATGATAATTGCTCTTTCTCTCATCAGGTATTTCGTAAGAAAACTCATACAGAACAATATCTTCATGCTAATTCTCATCATTTCCCAGCTCAAAAGCTTGGTGTTCTCAACACCTTAGCGACTAGAGCTTTAAGAGTTTCTGATGAGAACCATCTCAATGAAGAGAAAGCACATCTCCCAAGTGTTTTCTTTAATAATGGGTATAGTAGACACTAATGTACTAAGGCTTTCCTCAAAGCTGAAAAAGGTCATAGTGCTAAGAAAGATACCAAGGTTCATTTTCTGGTGTTCATCTTCCTTTTATCCAAGGGACCACTGACAAGATTGTGAGGATCATAAGGAAGCATAAGGTGGCTTCAACCTTTAGGCCTTTAAAGACCATCGAGAGCTCCCTTAGATCTGTAAAAGACCCAGTGGGCCCCAAGAATATGAAGGGTGTTTACATTATCCCATGCTCTTGTGGGACTCTCTACATTGGTGAGACTGGTCGCTCGATTAATCAAAAGATTCGTGAGCATGCTGCTGACATCAAGCATGGCAAGACCCACTCCTTTGCTTTGGCGAAACATGCAGATAAATCTAAGCATCACATCTGCATTAAGGAGGCCCAAGTCTCTGCATTGAGGAGGCCCAAGTCTTTGCTAGGGTTAGTCATTCCCATCATCGTAATTGAGAGATGCCCTAGAAATTGAAAAAAGACTCAATAATTTGAATAAAGATGATGGTTGGAATATTAGTAGAAGTTGGGTCCCTGTTCCGTCCTCCTAGTTTTTTAGGCTTCTTTTTGGGATTTATTTTGTTTGTTTGTTTATCTATATAGGTATTGACATCCTTTTTATAGTATTTGTTGTTGATTTATTCTTCAATAGAGTTTATTTTCTTAATCCTTCGTGTTTTTTTATATATTTTATCATCCTATTCGTTCTTAACTCCTTTTAGTGTTTTTTTATTTGTTTAATGGGCCTGAGCCCTATATTTTATTGTTGACCCCGTTTTATTTATTGATTAATTTTCTTTGGATATATATATATATATATATATATATTATTTATTTATTTCCAGAAACTAGTTGTTCAATATAGCAGTTACTTATTAATATTTTTTTAATAAAGTAATAAACTAATATCACAATTTAAATATTATTTTTCAAAAACTAGCCGTTACATATTAATATTTTTAATAGATTAATAGACTAATATCATTATTTAAATGTTATTTTTCGAAAACTAGCAATATTTGGTTTTAATAAATTAATTTAAATATTATTTTTCAATAACTAGTCGTTTAATATAGTCGTTACCTATTAATATTTTTAATAAATTAATGAAATAATATCATTATTTAAATATTTTTTTCAAAAATCAGCCGTTTAATATAGTCGTTACTAAATAATATTTTTTTTAATATATTAATAAATTAATACCATAATTTAAATATTATTGTTCAAATATAGTCATTACTTGAAATCATGTCTCTACATTGCTCTCTATTTAAGCTTTTGTCATGGTCTACCTCTTCATTTGGCCTTGATGATGAACCACACTTCTTGGTGTTGGAAATACTGAGAGAGGGGGCAGGGGGGGTGTGTGAATAAATATTTCTTTTCAATTGTTATTTTTTCCAGTCAAAACATTTATATTTAGAACACAAAATGAACAACAGGAATAAATGCTCTTATTAATATAATCTTTACAATAAAATAGATACAATATATATAAGGTTCCAATATGTTGCCAAGCTCCAACTTGGACTTTTTGTGAGGCTCCAAGCTTCAGGGCACCAACCTTGGATTTAGACGCACACCCTCTAAGGACACCAATCCTTCCAATTCTGAGGCACCGACCTTGGATTTAGGAGCACCAACTCCAAGGACTCCAATCCTTCTACTTCTGAGGCACTAACCCCAAGGGCTCCAACCCAATTCTGTTAGTTTACAGCTTCACTGTAGTCTCCATGCTACAGCATCAATGACAACCAGTCTTCATATGAAGGAGTCTTTACAACTCTTCATACTGTCCACACAGAGTCTGCAAAAAGTTATCTCATGATGATATCAAATAGCCATCATGATCTCCAATAATGTCTCCACACAACTTCAGTGTGTCTACAATTAACTGCACTAAGCTCTGCACAAGAATCAACTCTCAGTTTCAGGCCTCTGTTCTCACTGTCACTGTAAATGCTTCAGGCGTGACTGCTTCTCACTATTCTAGCTATCTCTTACTTCCTAGAAAACAAATTCACATACGCTTCAATGCTGGTGCTGGTTACTGTTCCCTTCAAGCTATGTTAGATGAAACTTTATTTATCCCTTCACAAAATTGTTCTTCAGGTTGCGTTATGTACCTGATTAACCCAACACTGGTCTGAGCTTTTCAAAGGTGAATCCAATCAACAGAGTTGCTCGTCCTTCGGCTTCCTCCTGTCCTGCTGGACCTTCGGCTTCCTCCTGTCCTGTTGGACCTTCGGCTTCCTCCTGTCCTGCTGGACCTACCGCTTCTTCCTTTCTTCCAGTTCGCCAACTTATTTTTTTAACCTTCCTTGTTCTCTGTTATAGAAGCCTGATACACCTGACCTTTGGCTTCCTCCTTGCTCGCTTGAGCTTCGGCTTCCTCAACGCTCGCTCGACCTTCTGGCTTCCCTCCTCCGGTCGCTTTAGCTTCCTCTGCGCTCGTTCGACCATCTACGCTCGCTTGATACTTCAGCTTCTCGATCCATGGCTTCGTCTGTCTATATGAGTGTTCCAATACTCACAAGACACGTTAATTCAGACGAGAGGTCGAATTACAATAGTGTTGCATATTAAAAAATATCAGAGAGGCTCTTTTTTTCTTTAATAATATTCATACAATAGACTTCATTATTTACGGAGGATTTCATAGGAGAGGTTGTACCAACAGGGAGGTCCCACATGCCACGTCACTATCTCAATCGCAATCGCAAGTTCTGGAGGTTCTTTACAAGTCGTGCCCAAAATGTAGCTGATGGCCGATTGCCCCTACTGGATTGCGATATTATATTAACTCCACAACTCTTGTCGCAATCGGCAGATTTGCACATAACATAATCGATTTCCCTTCTGCTGACGGAGCAGATGCGATATGATATTAAGCAGTAGTTAATATACCTGTAACCGTATGTATATATCGCAATCGCAGTTTATAGTGTGCCATCCCTTCATAACTTGTGATACATACCTTCCGACATAGTGGACACGATGTAACATTAGGGCGTGTTATAATAGTGGTGCAGTCGGGTACACGTTATTATCGCAGGAGGTTGGTGTTATGTCTTGTTGATGCCCCGAAAATCGTTGTATCAACATTGGGGGATAACCACCCGGTTTGGACCTTAATACAACTCCTTTTCCGTTTGGAATGGTGGCTCCGACTGGATATAATGGGACCAGTTTCCCAATAATGAATAAAAGGGGATGGATGAGTGATTGGTTTTCTAATAAATGATAATAAGTGAATGACTTAATCTAACGACGAAAACATAAATGACTATTCTATCCCGGGAGGCTTCTATTCTTTTAAGTGCAACGCTTGATGATCTCTGTTCATCGATAGGCATATAGATGACTCTACACAATAAACATAGACATTCATTCACTTAATGATTGCTTTGTTCAAATAGTTGAACAAAGTGATTAACAAAACATTGTTACACTTATCTTTTTTATATTACCGATACATGTATGATAAAAGAAAAGCATGATGTAAACATCCAGTAGTGGAAATTATAAAGAATGCTGTTAAAAACACACGCATAAATCCGATAATAGCAAGAACGATCAAACAACAATTCACATAAAAAGAATGAACTCAGTCATAGATAGTAGTACCATATGAGCTGCAAATCATTCCCAACATCAATCGCTATTTGAATTCCTTCTTCCGACTCAGAAATGCTTTTAAATAAAGGCAGTAGTGCACATCCACATAAAAGCTTCGTTATCAAAATTGGAATAATTGGCCCAGTCTTTATAAAAAAATATGCCTGAAGTACAGTAGTGCAACTTCAGGTTTAAGTCATATACAAAAACTTACGACCCTTTCCAATGCATTGAAAGGGTCTATAAATACTTGATTAAAACTAACTAACTATGAAATTAAAATGCTATTTAATTGGTACAACTTGATTTGGAGTATCTTCCTCATAGCAATCTAGCAGTCGGCAGCATGATTCATCACTTTGGCTGTTTGCCTTTTGATCTGAGTTGGCATATTGCTAGCATTGGTTCCACTTCTGAAGGGCGACTGAGACGAGAATTGAGTTGAGCAGCATAGGTGGCATCTTGTATATCGGGAATGATACACCCGATTGCATCTGTTAGGCACTTGAGGGCGGCTCTCTGGCTGTATGGTTTTACTAGGAACAACCAATAGGTGTCCCAAGTCAAACTGTTAATACCTGCGATCAATCTCCCATTCTTTTCCAGCTCTTGATAACATGACTGCTCCAATGTTTTAGCCGATAGTAATTTACCTGGGGTACATTGAGAGATCATGTTAGATAAGTAGAGAGTATCATTAATCAATTCAACCAAATTACTTGTGGTTAATTTGCATCTGGAAACTGCTCTCTCTGCCTTCATTAACTGGGACTGCCATTCCATAAATAGGATCTCTTTATGGGATTCTAAGATTTTTGGCAAATTAGCTGCCTGTCCCTCATCAGTGTCCTGCCAATCAAGAAAATTGGTCAAGGTCTCATCGGCCTACTCCAAGTCTGTTCTAGCATCAACTGATTTATCGATTATTGATGTTGTTATGTCACATAGGGGTTCTGCTTGAGCGATTTTCTAACATAGTAGTCTTATTTGTGTTACCAATGCTTTGTTAATCTGTAGTGCTTCTGCTCTGAACTTGGCAAGCTACGGAAGATTCTTGGACTTTTCTATTTGGCCTGATAATTGAGCAATTTGCTCATCTTTCGACTTCACCATCTGTTCATTCACTGCTTTCAATTTTGCCAATGCTTCCGACAGCTCTTTCTGCTTTTGAATTGCACTTGAATCAATCCTTTGTTTCTCTTCCTGCAATTGTTTATTCAATTGATTATTTATTTGTTGCTGCGTAGACAACTGCTGTTCGAGTTGTTCTGCTTTCTGCTGTGCCTCTGATAACTGTGCTTGTAGCAAGGTGATTGCTTGGTCCTTTTCTCTTAACAGATTAGTCACTTCTGATGCCTTGTCCATGGTGGCTGTCGAATAGGCTCCAGCATATTGGGACAATTTTGTTAGGTCATCAGAAGGATCAAACTCCTCTTTCCAAACCACATTGGCTGTCACTGTTTGTTCAGGGAATAGGGAAGGTTGATCAATCCTTCTCCTTTTCCGTTGTCGCTTTACTACAGCCCTGTGCTTTGGGCTGTAAAAGACATCCAATGGAGGTATATCCTCCACTTGCAAAACGATTTGATCCGAAGGATCTTTGGGAATTATCTCTATTTCTGTAGAAGGGGGTAGGCCGCTGGTTCCACTTGGAACCTCTTTTGATGCTGTATCCTATGTATAAGCCACTTTAGATGTATCGGCTTCCTTTGATCTTTCAAGATTGCTTATGATTGAATCGAATTGCTGCCATTCCTGGAGCAACTTCGGGTCAATCTGGGCATCGACATTCACGTTCGTGCTGCTCTGCTCCTGCTCTTTCCTCTATATTTCCTCCTGCTCTTTCCTCTGCACTTCCTCCCGCTCTTTCCTCTGCACTTCCTCCTGCTCTTTTGTTTGGATTTCTCTAGCAATTTCTGATGTAGCAGGAGGTTCATTGGTAAGTCGTTGTTCAGGCTCGCTTGACTGTGTCATCGGAGCCATTGCTAACAGATCTAGAGGCAGAGTTTGCAACCTTTGCTCTCTAAGTGTGTTAAATTCAACTAACCCGTTGTCATGATATCTCATTCTGGCTAGTGCTTGAACCTGAAATAGCGACTCGGCTGAGGAGAACAGGTCATCAAACTCATCATCTTTATGTTCAAATTTAGTGAGTTTTGCCTGTTCAAGTGCATTGTAGGCGACTTTGTTTGGATCAAATCACCTGTTAGGAAGAGTGGCGAGATTCAGTGTATTAACCTTATCTGCTTCTTTCTCTGCATGTTTATAGTCATGCAGGGTGTAAACGCCACAGCTTAGAGGAAAAGGAGGCCAAACCTGCTTCTTCTTATTCCTTAGAGTTTGTGTGACTCCTTCGGATGTAAGCTGATATGCTACCTCTCGAGCCAAACTGTCGAGCCAACAGTTTGTCGGGTGTATACAAAGGGAGGACATGAGGCTTGGCATGACTGCCGAAAACTCTTACATAGGTGAATTTTTCTTCTCTAAACCATCTCCCTATGGCTGTCAAGTCAATCTCTGCTTGTGAGGAAATCTTAGGAGCAGGTTTGTTAAAAATGGCATAGTGAATGGGTAACATAAATCCATTGCAAACTTGATATAGGTGGTGTTTATAGTGGGCTTTCCACAACTTCTGGTGGTATATATGAATGGGCATGGGGTCCTGTGGAGTCCATCTCCACCCCAGCACAGGAAATTCAGAATTAAAACAGAGGGTATCTAAGATGTAGGCACTATAGTAAAATGGAGGAATGAACCTTTCAGTAACGCGGGATTTGTTTATGAATTCAAGAACCGCTGTTGCTAACTTATCAGACAATATATTTCCCCAATCTATTATTTCACTATTGCATGCTGCTTCCATTAAAGGTACCATTTCTATAGTGAAATTTGAGGAATCATGCAACCCCCAAATCCTACACATCATTACTTCGGCATAACAATAAGGAGAACACAAGGAATCGACAAAGTACTTACCCGAAGACTCATGCTTGTGTTTCGCTGGGTTTTGCCTCCAATCACGTATAGGTTCTGATTCAATGTCATTTTCATTTCTGAACTTCTCCAGAAATGCTTTGTTGTACTTCTTCTCTGGTGCAGGAAAATGGTACATTTGCCTCAAATCATCGGGTTGAAACGAGCCGAACACTCTCCCGTCGATGGTGCAAAATGTTCTGTTTGTGATTGGGATTTCTTCAATTGCCCATCTTACCACATCTGTATATGGGAGGATTTGCTCTCGGGTTACTATCCGATGAAGGTAAGAGTCGGCTAAACCCTTTAGAGTAGCATCAGACTTCTGGGTCGGGTCTGCTGTGGCTTGCACTGTTGTTACCTCAGGCTCTTTGGCCTCAATCAGATTGTAGATGCTCAGCTAAGTAGTTTTACCGAGTCCTAGACATGTAGTGTCCGAGATCAGTCCCTTTTTGCTTGGTCCTGGATCGGCAATGTGTTGTCCTGTTACTGCGGAAGCTGAAGCTGTTCCAGTTTTCTTAGATTTCTTCCCCATTTGGCTTGAATTTGCTGCTTCGGAGGAGCTCTGCACAGGAGAGAAAATGAACGTAATGCGGAGAATTGGTGGTGCAAATCAAATATGAACGAGATATATTAATCAATGAATAATGGAGGATTAACTTAAAGTGGCCGCTAATGCAATCTCTGAAGAGATTTTGGCCTTATTGTTTCATTAAATGGTCGTTTAAACCTGTCAATCCTTTAAATGCTCATCATATCGTTTATTGGCCGAATAATTCATTTAAGCGTGGCTTTGATGTTTTGGTGGTTGAGCGTAAGTGAATCACTATCGGGAAGAGAAAGGCCTTTAATACTAAATAACCATAATATATCCCGCCTTATGAATCTTTTTTGAAATCTGCGCCTAGCTTTATCGCAATCGGTGATCGGGGGAATGCTTAAGTTGTTATATTGGTGTCCTTTCGGAATCCCCGATCGCCGATAGCGATATCGCCAATTCGCATCGGGAGTTTTTAAACGAGGGCTTTAGATGCATGCATGCTACATTCCCCGATCGCCGATAGCGATATCGCATCGGAGCAAAGAGAGGGGCCTTTTGTTATGATCACTTGCCTTCCCGATATCCGATAGTCATTTGTGCATTGTCGCATCGGGGAAAACCAATGGGTCTTATGTTATGCATCCTTTGTTATTGCGATATGCGATCTTGCGATCGCTTTATCGCAATAATAAAGGATTATTCATTTTTTATTATAAGACCGATTAAGTGATTTATCAAAAAGGTTTATAATGTTTTATTTCTTTTCGGACCTTTTGAATAATGATAAGTTGATACCAATTTAATCTAAAAGGGACCCATTTCATATTATAGTTTTGAAAGTAAAATTTTATGAAATGGGGGGTTGTTGTACAGCACAACAATTGGCGATTCGCTAGGAGAAACAGTTATCTCTGAGAAATATTGAAATACTTAAACTTTCTTTAAATAGGAATCTTATCAAAGAGGAAAATTCTAATATAACTAGGTATATATACATTCCGAATAAAATAAAAGCTATTTTTGCTAATTTCTTCTCTTGTTGAAATTAGATACATTCTAAGTTTTAAATTGGCCTTTATTGGTTGATAATGATAAAACAGAAAACCTTTCCAACTCAGCCTTTTTAATTAACTCCTTTGTCATAGGTAGAGCCTCTGCTGCCAACAAACGTTCATAGTTTCGACAGGGATACCTTTTAACCATTTTATTGTCCATTATCCCATCCATTTCAGAGTGTGATTAAAAGAATGAATTCAAAACATGCTTTCATATTTTGTATCTCTTTTTGCTTTTCTATTATTTTGTAAGATAAAAAGCCATTGTCCTAGTTTGGTGGCCAGCTGATTGACAATGCCATTCACTGGTAGTAATCTAACCGAACAATCTGGCTCGTAATGAGACCCCTTGTCTTATGATTCTAAGCCATTACCCTGTTTTGGTATGCAGTGTTGGTAATGTCGGTTAAACTATTTCCCGATGATCATGGTAAGCAGGCTTGTAATAAGACCCCTTATCTTTTATATCAAATATTTTAGAATTACACTCTGAGTAATCATAAACTTTGATGAATGGGATGGACAATTTTCTCCTTAAGAGTGAATGGATGACAGGGTAAGAGTTGAAGATGCTGAAGTTGAATTAATTTCTGTTTTGATATTGATAACCTTTTTGTGACCAATTTGAAAACCATAAAATGATTTACAATACTTCTAAATCTTGAGAAGTTTTCACAAAAATTGAAATGGGGTTTCAGAATGTGAATATACCTAATTTCCTAGAAATTGTCCCTTTTGTTTAAGGCTTCTATTATTTAAAAGTAAATATCAAAACTACTTCTTTGAGCAACTCTTCAATACAGCAAAGACCAATGGAAAATGCCTTATAACTTTATTTCCTAATGGTCCTACAAACTACAAATTCTACTGAACTAAAAAGGGAGAAGGGGTTACCTCCTCAATTGAAGAATTTCTTTAAGATGAGGCCATTAACAGGAAGAGAATCTCTCTTACTTGATAAATCTTGTAATATGAATGTCGAATGGCCTATCTTCTCGCAGATCTGAAATGGTCCAAGCCACATTTTCTGGAACTTGGTGTGTTTTCCTTTATCCTCATGGGCTTTATCCCATTTCAGAACTAGATCACCAACTTGCAACTGTTTTGAACTGGATGAAGTTGAATCAAAGGATGAATTGATAATTTGCTGATGTTTTGCATGAGTAGTTTTGGCCTTTTCTCTTTCTTCCTCTAATTTTAAGATTTGATCATGTCTAAGTTGAATAGAAGAAGAGGGGCTTTCTTCAATAAACTGAACTAGGGCTAGAGAAGGAAGGACAAGATTCGTTGATAGCACTGCGTCTTTTCCATATATAAGATTGAATGGAGAAGAACCTATAGAAGCCTTCTGTGTTATCCTATCAGCCCAAAGTGCGAATATTAAAGATTTGTGCCAGTTTTTATGATTCTGTTCGATAGTTCGCTTAATAATTTTAACTAGATTTTCATTGGTAGATTCTGCTAAACCATTACCCTGGGGATAGTAATTTGCAGAATATTTCAATTTAAACCCTCTTTTAATAGCGAAATCAAACATAGCATTTCCAGAAAAATAAGATGCATTATCGAAAACAAGAGCATTTGGGACACCAAACCTGGTAATGATGAATTGATCTATGAATTCCATAATTGCCTCAGAATTTGTTGTCTTTAAAGGAATTGCTTCAACCCACTTAGTAAAATAATCAGTGGCAGTAAGGATATACTTACACTGTTTGGACGAATGTGGAGTGATTTCTCCAATGATGTCCAATCCCCATTGCTCAAATGGTTGTTCAATGTTGACTGGTTGCAAAGGGAAAGCTGGCTTTCTTTGTCTTCCACTAGAAGTTTGACAACTTCGACATTTCCTTACATATTCATGAGCATCTCTGAACAGGGTGGGCCAATAGTATCCAGCACGAATGATTTTGTGGGTTGTTGTATCAGCTCCAAAATGTCCTCCCGCTGGTCCATCATGTAGTTCCTGCAAAACCTTTTGTGCTTCAGGTTTTTCTAGGCATCTTAATAAAATTGAATCATAATTTTGCCTAAAAAGTACATCATCAATAATTGTGAAGTTTTTTGCTTTTAATCTAATGGCCCTTTTGTTTTTATAAGACAGGTTAGGAGGTGCATATCCATTTTTCAAATAAAAGATCAAATCTGCATATTGTGATTTAGAATCAGTAATACTTATCTGGTTGATTTCTTTGATATGTTCTGTATCACCTGGTTGTTGAATGTTGGATGCTCCTGCTAATAACCTGCAAAAACCTTGGCCTCTAACAATCTTTGTTGGCTTGATTTCCAAGTCATATTCTTGAAGTGTTGTAACCCAGTTTGCCCTTTTTTCACCTAATTCCCTTTGGATTAGTAATTGCCTTACTGCAGGAAAAGGAACTATAACTTTTGTATGGGCTTTTAAAAGGAAGGGTCTGTAATGTTTGACAGCTTTATACACAGCAAAGGCTTGTTTTTCTACTTCGGAATAATTCAGTTCAGCACCCTGCAGGTTTGAACTATAAAATGAAATCGGTGCTTCCAAGTTGTGATCATTAATCTAAGTGAGTACTGCTGCATAAGATGAATCGGATGCGATAGTATACAATGTGAAATGATTAGAAAAATTAGGAGTATTTAAGGCGGGGGCATTGATTATTGATTGTTTGATCAAATCAAATGCTTCCTTTTTTGTTGATCCCCATCTAAACACTGAATTTTTCTTAATCATAGTTTGTAGTGGTAAAATGATGTGAGAAAAGTCCGGAACAAATCTCTTGACAAAATTAATTTGGCCTAAAAATGATTGCATGGATTTTTTATTATGAGGAAAAGGAATTTCAGAGATTTCTTTAATCCTATCCAGATCAATATAAATACCATCTTTGGAAACAATAAAGCCTAAGAGCTTTCCTTGATTAAGAGCGAAGAATGATTTTTTGGGATTGAGTGAAATACCATACCTTCTGCAGCATTCAAAGATTTGATTTAAATCATGCAAATGATTGGATCTCTTCTTAGAAAATACAGTAATATCATCTAAATAGACAACTACTGTTTTGTTGATCAATCCTTTGAAAGCTATATCCATCGCTCTTTGGAACGTGGCTCCTGCATTAATAAGTCCGAAAGGCATTTTCTGATAAGTTCCCCATTTCGTTCTGAAGGTAGTTTTGAGTCTGTCATTAGGATGGACCAAAACTTGGTTATACCCTGAAAAACCATCTAAAAAGGACACTAACTCAGAACCTGCTACTGAATGGAGTATCTGCTCCATAGTAGGTAATGGGAAATTATCTTTTTGGCTTGCCTTATTCAGATTTCTGAAACCTATACAAATCCTAATGTCGCCATTTTTCTTCCTAACAGGCACCATATTAGAGACCCAGTTTGAGTGCCGAACGGGAAAAATAATCTTAGCTTTCAAGAGTTTATTGAGTTCTGATTTTATTTGACTCTCTAAGTTCGGATGTATTTTCCTCAACTTTTGTTGAACTGGTTTTTGTTCAGAAAGCATTGGAATGGTATGCTGGATGATAGATGCATCATATGTTTTTAAATCGTCATATTTCCAAGCGAAGACATGTTTATTTTTTCTTAATAATCTAATGAATGCTATCTTTTCTTCCACAGAAAGTCCTAATCCCAAATTAATGTTTTGAGGATTCTGCTCAGTGCCAAGATTTATCAATTCAAATCTTAAGGTGGAACTTTGGAGCTTTGTATTGGTCACTGGTTTAAACCTGTCTTTAATATCGTAAAGATCCTCAAGCTTAACCACAGGCTTTGGTATTGAGTTTTCCTCGTGCTTTTCTTTCATCTGAAGATCATGCTCGCTTTCCTCAATGATCTGATCATCGTAGGACTTTTCGGAAGTAAAAAATTGTAAGATGTCTTCATCGTGATTGAACACTCTCCAATTAGTGACATTGTCAGGAATTGATGGTCTAAAAATTAACTCTACTGAAAATCTATTTGGGCTATAATCTTCGGAAGGTAGGAGTTTAGAAGCAACATTGGCTAGCAAGTCAGCTGCTGAATTTTGAGACCTAGGGATGGAAGAAATATTGAATGCTAAAAATTGAGAGGTGAGTTCTTGTACTAGCGACTGATAATGTTTGAGGTGGCTAGAAAGACAATGAATCGTATTTCTCACCTGTTTAATAATAATTTCTGAATTACCAAACACTTTCAAATATTGAACCTTGAGGCCAATCGCTTTGTATAGTCCTTGGACTAAGGCTTCATACTCAGCTGTATTATTTGTGCATTCAAACTCCAACCTACAGGACATCATCATTTTTTCTCCCTGAGGGCTAACCAAAATACATCCTGCTCCCGAGCCTTCGTTAGACTTAGACCCAGCAAAATATAGTGACCAAAATAAAGAATTATCAACAATTTTATTTACAGTTTCCTCAGTATTGTTAAAACATCTTGACCTATCTGTTTGTGAATAATTTTCGATATGAGATGTAAAATTGTTTATTGAGAAAGGAGATGGTTGGGTTGTGAAGTTGCCAAAGAATGATTCAGATGAATAATTTCCCAAGATATTGTTATTAAATGCTATTGGTTGATTTTCCTGTTCAAATTTTGTAACAGTGTGGGTCATGTGTTTTTCCCGATTGATTTTTATTTGATTTGGCTTTCCCTTGTAGGGTAGCCACATGTGGGACCAATCGGTAGAGATATACCCATGGAGCTTCTCAGACCAATCCCTACTCAAGATTAAACCATAAAATTCAAGTATATCGGCGATTAAGATATCAATTCTTTGAACTACTCGTGGATCAGCCGATAACCTGATAGTTACAGAATTAATTTCTCCTAAAACCTGGACCTTGGTTCTATCTAACTGCACAATGTGAATTGCGGACTTTTGGGGCTCAATGTTCAGTTTGGAACAAACCGAAGCTGGCATTATATTTGAGGATGCCCCTGAGTCAATCAAACAATTGTGTAGATTTCGATTATAAATCTCATAGGTTAAGAGGAAAGGAGGAGTATGGGAATTTGATCTGTCTCCAATCAGAATCGTATCAGTAGCTTCAATCCTGCTAGAAGGTGGTTGACCTGAATCATTTGCAGCTTTAGCACTGGGAAGAGGTGAAGAAGGAACAACATTCAATTCCTTGAGAAGCAATTTCTGCTGATGTTTTAGTTTGCTAAGTTCAAACATGGTAATGTTTGCCTTAGTCTTCTTCATATCATCAACAATATTGTAATCCATTGAATCGGATACTACCAACGTTTTAGATGTTGAAGGTATATTTGAGGATGAAGGTTGGTTTTGCGGAACTGTTGCAGCTGGCTTCTTTGTGGATACCTTTTCCTTTGTAGTAGTAGCACCTGCACTTCTTTTCTTTGAACCTGCCTGGACGGGTTCAGGGGCACCTTTACTCCTAGTAGTGACAGGAAAAGCTTCTTGTTCATTTTCTGTATCGGAGTTAGGCAGTATGAAATCCCACATTCCATGGCATTCAACAACTTCCTCTTCTTCATCAGTTGGTGAAATTGTTTCCTCTTCTTCTTCTTCTTCAGGATCTGAATCTGCATTAGATATAACATTTGGTGGTTTTGATTCGGTTTTCTTGAAATTTCTAAAGGGCCTTTTTGTTGAGGTTTCTGCTACTTGTTTTTTGATTTCAACCATTTCATTCGACAATGTCTTGAGGACTTTTTGCAGACCCTCCATATCATATGGATATTTAGGGGTTTTCTTCTTTGAACCATCTTTAAAAGAAAGTTTTTTGGATTTTCTATCTTCAAGAGCAGCTTTCTTTTCTAGAGCATTAATAAGTTTCTCCACAGCAAATGCTTCTTTCATGTTTTCAGCTAAAGTTGGTTTTCCGGCCCTGTCTACGAAAATAGCTATATTGTCAGGTAGGGCAGTTATATACCATTCGCTTCTGATTTTCTCACTTGGTTTGGAGGCCGTTGGGATTTTATTCAAGAGTTTATTGAATCGCGCATTGAATTCTTTAATTGGTTCCCTATGCTCTATCCTAAGATTGGAGAGATCATTGATTAATGTGGCTAAAGATCTATCATCACCATACTTAGTGAGAAACTGTTCCTGGAAAGTGGTCCAACTGGTAATGGATCCAGAAGGCAGGGAAAAATACCAGGATCTCGCTGATCCTTGCAAAGTATAAGGGAAAAGCCTAACGACAACATCTTCCTCTGTTACTCCTTTCAAATTAACTGATAACATGAAGTTATTAATATGTTCCTCAGCTTGTATTCCATCATCTGGGTTAAACTTGGGTAGCCATTTTTCAGGAGCATCAGGTAATGCATGTAATGGTGCAGGCATATTGACCGCACCAGGTCTATTCCATGGATTTGCCATTGAAACACCAGTAGTGGATGAGATGGCTGATGAAATTCCAGATGTTTGGGAAGGACTTGATATTGAGGATTGAGCCGGTTGGGATGTTGAAGTTCCTAATCCCTGATGAACAACAATGTGTAATGAGGGAGTGGATGGTTGACTTCGCACTGGGGAAGATGAGATGGAGGATGTGGATGAAAATGCTTCACTGTCAGATCCTTCAGTGTTCTTCTTTGCCATTTTTCTTTTAGGTAAGGGCAACTCAGTGGGTTCAATACCGAGCTTTCCGCTCTGAAGTCTAGTGAGAGGATGAGGTAGATTGAATTGCGAAGTCTCACTGCTTTGAGATACTTCAGATTTCTGCAGTGATATCGAGAAGCCTTGAAGTTTATGGATGAGTAACTGAACTTCAGGGGACTCAGGACTTAATCGTTCTGGAGTGTTATGGGTTTGAGCAGTGGTAGGTGATTCCTCTTCTTCTTGCTTGGATACTGGAGAACTAGCATGCAATTGGGAAGTACGAGGTGATGTGGAGGGAGATTTACTCTCAGAATGGTTTGTAGATTTGGATTTGCTCGCCATTCATAATTCGGGCCCTCCTTCTAGCGCCAAAAATGTTGATGCACCGAAAATCGTTGTATCAACATTGGGGGATAACCACCCGGTCCGGACCTTAATACAGCTCCTTTACCGTTTGGAATGGTGGCTCCGACTGGATATAATGGGACCAGTTTCCCAATAATGAATAAAAGGGGATGGATGAGTGATTGGTTTTCTAATAAATGATAATGAGTGAATGACTTAATCTAACAGCGAAAACATAAATGACTATTCTATCCCGGGAGGCTTCTATTCTTTTAAGTGCAACGCTTGATGATCTCTGTTCATCGATAGGCATATAGATGACTCTACACAATAAACATAGACATTCATTCACTTAATGATTGCTTTGTTCAAATAGTTGAACAAAGTGATTAACAAAACATTGTTACACTTATCTTTTTTATATTACCGATACATGTATGATAAAAGAAAAGCATGCTGTAAACATCTAGTAGTGGAAATTATAAAGAATGCTGTTAAAAACACACACACATATCCGATAATAGCAAGAGCGATCAAACAACAATTCACATAAAAAGAATGAACTCAGTCATAGATAGTAGTACCATATGAGCTGCAAATCATTTCCAACATCAATCGTTATTTGAATTCCTTCTTCTGACTTAGAAATACTTTTAAATAAAGGCAGTAGTGCACATCCACATAAAAGCTTCGTTATCAAAATTGGAATAATTGGCCCAGTCTTTATAAAAAAATATGCCTGAAGTACAGTAGTGCAACTTCAGGTTTAAGTCATATACAAAAACTTATGACCCTTTCCAATGCATTGAAAGGGTCTATAAATACTTGATTAAAACTAACTAACTATGAAATTAAAATGCTATTTAATTGGTACAACTTGATTTGGAGTATCTTCCTCATAGCAATCTGGCAGTCGGCAGCATGATTCATCACTTTGGCTGTTTGCCTTTTGACCTGAGTTGGCATATTGCTAGCATTGGTTCCACTTCTGGAGGGCGGCTGAGACGAGAATTGAGTTGAGCAGCATAGGTGGCATCTTGTATATCGGGAATGATACACTCGATTGCATCTGTTAGGCACTTGAGGGCGGCTCTCTGGCTGTATGGTTTTACTAGGAACAACCAATAGGTGTCCCAAGTCAAACTGTTAATACCTGCGATCAATCTCCCATTCTTTTCCAGCTCTTGATAACATGACTGCTCCAATGTTTTAGCCGATAGTAATTTACCTGGGGTACATTGAGAGATCATGTTAGATAAGTAGAGACTATCATTAATCAATTCAACCAAATTACTTGTGGTTAATTTTCATCTGGAAACTGCTCTCTCTGCCTTCATTAACTGGGACTGCCATTCCATAAATAGGATATCTTTATGGGATTCTAAGAGTTTTGGCAAATTAGCTGCCTGTCCCTCATCAGTGTCCTGCCAATCAAGAAAATTGGTCAATGTCTCATCGGCCTGTTCCAAGTCTGTTCTAGCATCAACTGATTTATCGATTATTGATGTTGTTATGTCACATAGGGGTTCTGATTGAGCGATTTTTTGACATAGTAGTCTTTTTTGTGTTACCAATGCTTTGTTAATCTGTAGTGCTTCTGCTCTGAACTCGGCAGGCTGCGGAAGATTCTTGGACTTTTCTATTTGGCCTGATAATTGAGCAATTTGCTCATCTTTCGACTTCACCATCTGTTCATTCACTGCTTTCAATTTTGCCAACACTTCCGATAGCTCTTTCTGCTTTTGAATTGCACTTGAATCAATCCTGTGTTTCTCTTCTTGCAATTGTTTATTCAATTGATTGTTTATTTGTTGCTGTGTAGACAACTGCTGTTCGAGTTGTTCTGCTTTCTGTTGTGCCTCCGATAACTGTGCCTGTAGCGAGGTGATTGCTTGGTCCTTTTCTCTTAACAGATTAGTCACTTCTGATGCCTTGTCCATGGTGGCCGCCGAATAGGCTCCAGCATATTGGGACAATTTTGTTAGGTCATCAGAAGGATCAAACTCCTCTTTCCAAACCACATTGGCTGTCACTGTTTGTTTAGGGAATAGGGAAGGTTGATCAATCCTTCTCCTTTTCCGATGTCGCTTTACTACAGCCCTGTGCTTTGGGCTGTAAAATACATCCAATGGAGGTATATCCTCCACTTGCAAAACGATCTGATCCGAAGGATCTTTGGGAATTATCTCTATTTCTGTAGAAGGGGGTAGGCCGCTGGTTCCATTTGGAACCTCTTTTGATGCTGTATCCTGTGTATAAGCTGCTTTAGATGTATCATCTTCCTTTGAGCTTTCAAGATTTCTTATGATTGAATCGAATTGCTGCCATTCCTGGAGCAACTTCGGGTCAATCTGGGCATCGACATTCACGTCCGTGCTGCTCTGCTCCTGCTCTTTCCTCTATATTTCCTCCTTCTCTTTCCTTTGCA
The DNA here is from genome assembly GCA_031772625.1 of Pinus tabuliformis. Lineage (NCBI taxonomy): Eukaryota > Viridiplantae > Streptophyta > Pinopsida > Pinales > Pinaceae > Pinus > Pinus tabuliformis. Next base: position 180,497,369 of record CM062816.1, on the reverse strand, counting down.
CTTCCTCCTGCTCTTTCCTCTGCACTTCCTCCTGCTCTTTTGTTTGGATTTCTCCAACAATTTCTGATGTAGCAGGAGGTTCATTGGTAAGTCACTGTTTAGGCTCGCTTGACTGTGTCATCGGAGCCGTTGCTAACAGATCTAGAGGCAGAGTTTGCAACCTCTGCTCTCTAAGTCTGTTAAATTCAACTAACCCGTCGTCATGATATCTCATTCTGGCTAGTGCTTGAACCTGAAATAGCGACTCGGCTGAAGAGAACAGGTCATCAAACTCATCATCTTTATGTTCAAATTTAGTGAGTTTTGCCTGTTCAAGTGCATTTTAGGCGACTTTGTTTAGATCAAATCGCCTGTTAGGAAGAGTGGCGAGATTCAGTGTATTAACCTTATCTGCTTCTTTCTCTGCATGTTTATAGTAATGCAAGGTGTAAACGCCACACCTTAGAGGAAAAGGAGGCCAAACTTGCTTCTTCTTATTCCTTAGAGTCTGTGTGACTCCTTCGGATGTAAGCTGATATGCTACCTCTCGAGCCAACAGTTTGTCGGGTGTATACAAAGGGAGGACATGAGGCTTGGCATGACTGTCGAAAACTCTTACATAGGTGAATTTTTCTTCTCCGAACCATCTCCCTATGGCTGTCAAGTCAATCTCTGCTTGTGAGGAAATCTTAGGAGCAGGTTTGTCAAAAATGGCATAGTGAATGGGTAACATAAATCCATTGCAAACTTGATATAGGTGGTGTTTATAGTGGGCTTTCCACAACTTCTGGTGGTATATATGAATGGGCATGGGGTCCTGTGGAGTCCATCTCCACCCCAGCACAGGAAATTCGGAATTAAAACAGAGGGTATCCAAGATGTAGGCACTATAGTAAAATGGAGGAATGAACCTTTCAGTAACGTGGGATTTGTTTCTGAATTCAAGAACCGTTGTTGCTAACTTATCAGACAGTATATTTCCCCAATCCATTATTTCACTATTGCATGCTGCTTCCATTAAAGGTACCATTTCTATAGTGAAATTTGAGGAATCATGCAACCCCCAAATCCTACACATCATTACTCCGACATAACAATAAGGAGAACACAAGGAATCGACAGAGTACTTACCCGAAGACTCATGCTTGTGTTTCGCTGGGTTTTGCCTCCAATCCCGTATAGGTTCTGATTCAATGTCATTTTCATTTCTGAACTTCTCCAGAAATGCTTTGTTGTACTTCTTCTCTGGTGCAGGAAAATGGTACATTTGCCTCAAATCATCGGGTTGAAACGAGCCGAACACTCTCCCGTCGATGGTGCAAAATGTTCTGTTTGTGATTGGGATTTCTTCAATTGCCCATCTTACCACATCTGTATATGGGAGGATTTGCTCTCGGGCTGCTATCCGATGAAGGTAAGAGTCGGCTAAATCCTTTAGAGTAGCATCAGACTTCCGGGTCGGGTCTGCTGTGGCTTGCACTGTTGTTACCTCAGGCTCTTCAGCCTCAATCAGATTGTAGATGCTCAGCCAAGTAGTTTTACCGAGTCCTAGACATGTAGTGTCTGAGATTAGTCCCTTTTTGCTTGGTCCTGGATCGGCAATGTGTTGTCCTGTTACTGCGGAAGCTGAAGCTGTTCCAGTTTTCTTAGATTTCTTCCCCATTTGGCTTGAATTTGCTGCTTCGAAGGAGCTCTGCACAGGAGAGAAAATGAATGTAATGCGGAGAATTGGTGGCGAAAACCAAATATGAACGAGATATATTAATCAATGAATAATGGAGGATTAACTTAAGGTGGCTGCGAATACAATCTCTGAAGAGATTTTGGCCTTACTGTTCCATTAAATGGTCGTTTAAACCTGTCAATCCTTTAAATGCTCATCATATCGTTTATTGGCCGAATAATTCATTTAAGCGTGGCTTTGATGTTTTGGCGGTTGAGCGTAAGTGAATCACTATCGGGAAGAGAAAGGCCTTTAATACTAAATAACCATAATATATCCCGGCCTTATCAATCTTTTTTGAAATCTGCACCTAGCTTTATCGCAATCGGTGATCAGGGGAATGCTTAAGTTGTTATATTGGTGTCCTTTCGGAATCCCCGATCGCCGATAGCGATATCGCCAATTCGCATCGGGGGTTTTTAAACAAGGGCTTTAGATGCATATATGCTACATTCCCCGATCGCCGATAGCGATATCGTATCGGAGCAAAGAGAGGGGCCTTTCATTATGATCACTTGCCTTCCCGATATCCGATAGTCATTTGTGCATTGTCGCATCGGGGAAAACCAATGGGTCTTATGTTATGCATCCTTTGTTATTGCGATAAAGCGATCGCAAGTATTTATCAAAAATGTTTATAATGTTTTATTTCTTTTCGGACCTTTTGAATAATGATAAGTTGATACCAATTTAATCTAAAAGGGACCCATTTCATATTATAGTTTTGAAAGTAAAAATTTTATGAAATGGGGGGTTGTTGTACAGCACAACATGTCAACAACAAGATATTGGTTAATTTCTAACCAATCGGAAGTCTTCAGCCACACTCTATTCGTGGCTTACTTTGCACGGAGGATCCCACTTTTCAACTCCTACCTTCAGCCCCACATTGACTTTTCACTTTTTAATCAGCTCCTCGTTCCGCACCGTCGATCTCTTCTATATTAGATTCGACAATCAACACTCGGTCCGATCAACACAATCCATCGAAAGCTTGCTGCGCCGTAGATCTCTTCTCCCCAGATCTAACGGTCCCGACTTAACCCAATCAACCCAAAAACCACTTGTTGATCCTTCGTCGTCGATCAATCTGTGCTAGATCCAACGACCTACATGCATTTCGGGTGAGCCACTTGCAAGGGAAATAACCACCCGAAAAAGGTGGTTTTCTCTCTCCACCCGAGTGCTACGTGTCGCTCGGTTAATGGAATCGGGGGAGCTCCTCTAAATACCACTTACTGCCTAGCGTCCACCCGATATCCACTACCACTATTACAAACCCGCTTTTTGGAATATAACCACGTGCAGTAATCAATCACTTAAATAAAGTGCTTAATCGTTTAACCACGAGATTAACACTTAACACAAGATAATCATGATTTGTGAATAAAAGCGTTAAGCACTGAGATTTATGTTTTTCAGTGGGAATATAAAGAAATACCCGGTTAACTATTGAACGCGGATACACAGAGTAACGAGAGTCCACACCAGGCACGATAATGATACACACTTGAATCAAATTCATTAATTTAACATTTGTTACAGATTCTTGCCCTCTCGGCTCAAATATAGCAATAAATTGACCTTTGTCTCAAACCCCCTCTAACACTCAACCTCTCGCTTTTCACTCAAAACCTAATCATCTCAGATCCCTTGACTTTGCGCTCTTCTCTGGTCTGATATGGCTCTTCTGTTAACTCCTCTAATACTCTGTAATACTCATGGTTTGGCTGGCTTGGCTTTCCTCTGGCTTCTCCTCATGGCTTTGCTCCTTGGCTTCTTGCTTCTGTTTCTTCACGGATCTGCTCTGCTTCTCCTTGGCTTCATATCATCATTTAGTATCCTAGAATATTTCCATATTGACATACTCCTGTTGCTTCATGGATCTGCTCTACTTTGCTTCACATCGTTGTTTACTATCTAGAGTATTGCCATATTGACATTAATGACAACCTAGATTAACAATTGGTTCGAAACGTGTCAGCCAAAAATTTCTCTTATGTAATTCTACTGAAAGACTTTTCTTAAATCCCCCCCTTTGTCATTGATGGCAATATTCTTGCATTTCAACATTCTCTCCCCCTTTGACATCAATGGAAAGCGGGGTGCCCAAGTACTCCCCCTGTCAAGCTGCTTCTTCTCATCATATTTTCTTCATTAATAGTAGTTCTTCATAGGTATGTTACTCCCCCCTGACTTTATGCATGGTCTCCCTTTTGACAAAGTCTCATCATCAAACACTTGGGATATCACATCTTGATGTCTTCATCAAATCAACAACATGTGTTGTTGGCTAGAGTGTCCAGACACTTTCAGATCCAATTTGCTTCTTTCTCCATATTTGTGTAAATTTCTTTTATGGCTTGGTTGTCATGGTTCTAACTTGTGTAGGGACCCAAGTCAAGTTACAATCACAGGCCATATGTCCAATGTTATGGAAATTGAAGCACTCCATCTTATTTATGAATGAGTAATCATGACTTCTTCTTGCAAAATTGTTTATAGGAGATTGACGGGGACCATTATATTTGTCTTCGTGATATGCCCTACAATCTTTTGCCATGTGTCCAAAGTTTGTATAAGAATAGAAATAACCGAGAAATATACTTAGGTACCTGGAAGATGAAGATTTCCTTGATGTACTTTTGTAGTCTTTTTGCCATGGGATTCTTTGATGATATTTATTGACTTTTGTATTATTGACACCATCTGCAAGTCTCCTTGGAGTAGGATTTCTTCCATAGTTTTCTTGACTCTTCTCCTTGCTTTTGTTGGAACTGGGAGCATCAACATTTCTTTTTTACTTCCTCACATCCTTGTAGTTTGAAGCATTAGGGTTTGCATCATTCTTTCTTGAGGGTTCACCTACCTAGCCGAGACCTGATTTATCAAGGGGAGACCTTTGATGACTTAAGATGTCATCTAGGGTTTGAGAACTCTTCAAGTTCATATTCAGCTAGTCAACTTCATTTTTAAGAAAGACAATTTCTTCCTTCATTTTCTTGCATTCTTCATCCTTCTTTGATAGAATGATCTCCATTTCTTCCTTCATCTGGGTTGCTTCACATGATTGGGCCTTAAGAGAAGTGATTTATGATCTTAACTTGATGATGTCATCATCTTTTTCTTCTAGTTGGCATGTCATGGTGTTTCTCTCCTTTTCTACTTCATCAACTTGTCCTTCTATGAATGCCAAAGCTTCCATCACCTTCTCAGCTCCTTGTGCTTGTTTCCTTGCTTCTTCTAGTTGAGATCTAAGGTAGGAGACTTCTTCTTTATATTGACCAATCTTCGCTTCAAGTTTGTTTAAATTCTTGAGTCTTTGTTCAAGGTGGCTTGACAAAATTTCTTCCTTTTTCTTTGCCTTACCCAATTGATTTGTCATGGATATGACTTCTTCATGATGCTTTCTCTTGTTTTGATGAAATTCCCCCTTAAGCTTGGTGAGATCCTCATCTCTTTCTTGTACTTGAAGTTTGAAAAGGTCAAATTCCTTCATTGTCTTGTCATGGTCACCATCTTGCACCTTTTTCTTAAGCTCTTCATTTACCTTTTTCAAATTGTTAATCTCTTCTATGGCGGCTATAAGTTTAGTCAAGAGATATTCTTCAAAATCTTCTTTATCTTCTTCATCTTCTAGGTCTTCTTTAGCCTTGATGTCATCACTCTTATTTTTAACTTCCTTGATGGGTTCTGGATTTCCTTCTTGCTTTCCATCGTCTTCTTGATAGTGGTCATGATCAACGTTCCTTTTGAGTGAAGGTCATGTAGTTTGTCCCATATACCCTTTGCTAACGAACATTTTTCCAAATTGGCCTTTATAGAATATGGTAGCCCATTCAAGATTTCCTTCATCGCTTTTGCATCGTACTCCTTGGATTCTCCATTCATCATGTTATTAGTAATCACTAATTCCCATACTTCAACGCCTTGAGCCATTAAGAAATTTCTCATTCTTACCTTCCATACATCTATGTTTCCATTGAACAATGGAACCTTCCCAATTTGATTGTCTTCAGTTTTCATGGTGGAGAAAGAGACATCTTTAGGAGGATTGGAGGCTTTCTTCTTTGGCTTTGCCATTTGTGTTCTAAGGATTTACCTTCAAGTTGTTAGGCTTTGAGAGAAGGTACTAACTCTGAAACCAATAGTTTGAAATACTGAGAGGGGGGTGAATCAATATTTATTTTCAATTGTTGTTTTTATCAGTTAGATCACTTATATTTAGAACACAAAATGAACAATAAGAATAAATGCTTTTATTAATTTCTTTTTTATAATAAATAAAGTACAATATATGTAGGGCTCCAACTCTAGATGAAGACATCTATCTTAAATTCCCCAAGCTCCAACCTGTAATGTGCCAAGCACTGGCTTTGACTTTCCAAGGCACCGACCTTGTCAATTTTGAGGCACCAACCTCAAGGGCTCCAAACCTATATTTGGTTCAAGCTCCGACCTGGTTTCTTAAGGACTTCGATCCTCTAGGGCTCCAACCCTATCTTCCAAGGCACTAACCTTATCTCTACAAGGCTCCAACCCTTAGCTTAACTTTGTCAAGATATGTTTGGTTATACTTCACGGCTCCCAATGTCTTCTTCAACAAGCCTTGTCAATCTTCGCTTAGTCTTCACTCTAGTCTCCACATCACATCATCCATGACAACCTTGATCTCTTAAAAGGTGTCATCATTGTTTTTCATCATACCCAAGCAATTTCTCCAAGTTACCTCATGATGAATTCAACGCATCATGATCTCAAGGGTGCCTCCAAGATCAACTTCTACAAGTCTTCCAAGAAGTCTTTTAAAATCCCTCAAGGTGTCTTCAATATGCTACCCCAAGAATTCTCCAAGAATTTCTTCAATAATTGTTTCAGAGAGACAACGTTCCAATGCTCAAAGGTTGCCCTTAGAACTGCATAACAAATCTTCAAGGCTCCAAGATACTTCTCCCAAGATGTTCTTCTAAACTCTCTTCAAATGTGCCCTCGAGGTATAGACTTTGTAGAGCTAATTTAATTACTTAAATTCCTTAACATAAATTATCAATCAGGGGGTCTATGGACTTGTGAGGCACACATGCACCATATGTGCTAGAGATCGGTTTCCAATTTCGAAAGATAAATCTTAATCTATTACATGAAAAAGGACAATTGACATATGAATAAATCTATTATAGAAAGCAACAAAAAACACCACATACTTCCGGAAGTAAAAATCATTTGCAAGAATTGAAAGCAAACATTTGCATAAATGAAATAACTAATCTAAGCACTTTTGCAAAAATTGAAATCATTAATCTAAAGCACACTTTGCAAAAATTAAAACACACTTGCATGAATTGAAATGCTATGCTAGAACAAACTTATCTTATTACATCCTCACGTTACATCTCCTTCCATGATTCCAGACTTCTCGAATATTACAAGTTTCACATTATAAATTCTTCCTCTTTTTCCCCCTTCGAAAGAAGAATGTTATCTTATTTATGCAAAAATTAAACAACTACCTCATTAATGGTGATCCACCATTCTCTCCTTAAATCCATAAAAGTCTCAACCAATTAGACACATATCCATGATTTTTCTCCATGAGATATGTTTGACTCCTATTCCAACTCTCCTTCCAATCTTGAAGAGAATTCGAAATTGAACCTTGGAGGCCACATAAGAGTGTCTTGGAAGCTTCCAAATCACCTACACATGTCACCAAACTCATTCCACCTTTAGGTATAAGTAAATACATGTTATTTTTCTAACTTTTAATCATAAATTCACTTTAAATACTTGAAACTAATAACTTTGAAAAATACAAATATGAACCCATATGGTAATGAAAATGCAAGCTAATGTAATGAAAAAGTGATGAATTGAGGAAATAAAGTGGGAATGAAGGTGAAAGTGTATGACATTGTGAAGACATTTTGAAGGCTCAACATTCCCCCCAACTGAATTTATTGCATGTCCTCATGCAATCTATTGCATTGATCACGATTTGATCTTTTGAATTGTCTTTGATTTTATATGAACTTTGGCTGATGTTGATTCTTCTTTCTAATTTGCATACTCTTTTGATAACTTTGTTCCTTTTGCAAAGTGTCCTTTTGAAACACATTTGATTGCAACATATTACGTTGGTTGGTTCTTGTGTGGCAACCAAATTTCTTGTGTAACAATACTTTTCTCATTTTCGTGGTGCATAAAAAAGACTTTTGAAATCTTTTAATCAGCGATCTAATGTGCTCATTTTCAAAACATATAACTTTTTGAATCATAATGCAATAGTAGTTGTTTGGAAAAGTATGTTGTTTACACTGACATGTGATATAAAAAAGGTGATGAAATATGAATGTGATATGAGGTATGAACATGAATTGGTATCCCCTCACCCCAACTAAAGGTATTTTTAGTTTTTATGAAATGAGAAAGGGAATATGATGAAGCATTTTCCAAAAATTATAATTTCAGTATTAAAGGAATTATATGATAAAAATCTAGGAAATAACATACCTTTACTTACCTAAGAAGTGGACAAATTGTGCATATGTAGAAAAGTTGTGGTTGTCGTTGGATCATGGAATAGAATGTAGAATTTCTTCTACTTCTTGGTTGCATAAATGGTGGATGAAGTCATGAAAGTGGAATCTTTATTTTTGTTGTTAAATATGTTGTATCCACTACAAAATGTTGAAGTGATATAGTCTTCACCTGCTACAAAACTCGATGGTACAATTCTAGTCATGCAAATATATGTGTTGTTGTTGAGCATGAAGAGAAGTCAATGGATTATCGGCCATTAATGAATGTCGTTAATCAATGCGAGGAAAACTCACCATTAATGTCAATGAGTGCCAAGGTACCTATGTACATCTTGCAAAGTGTGAATAGATGAGCTGATGTTGAGCCACTTGCAAGATCCAACGATCAAGGGACATTGATATATTCCCATGATTGTTAGCGAGAGAACTTGTCATTAAGGCATACAAGCCCCAAGGTGTTGATAAAGACTCTAGCCTTGAACCTACATATTGTGTTGATGTCGATAACCTAAGATTTTGTTAAAATTTAAGTACCAGAGGACAAGTGGTTCCCTAAGGCTTTGATCTTTGGCCTAGGGAAAAGTGTCCATATTTATTTGTACTTTTCTCCTAAAATGACTTTATAAGTGGTAAAGTTACATTCTAATTTAAAGGTGATTTTATTAAAGTCAATAAAGAATTAGAAAGTGAAAAAGTGACTATGGAAATAAAAGGCTAAGTGGGTCTTTATTTAAGTGGGTGAGTTAAAAACAGAAAGTGAGAATTAAATGCACACTTATTCTCATCCCTGGATCTAAATGAATCTCAGCCATTAGATCTTAGGGTAACCCAAAAGGTCATGTAGAAAGTAAAAGGAGAGGAGAAGATAGAAAGATCAATTCATTCTTTCATGAGCATTTGAGAGAAAGAGAATAGAGAGTAAGGAGAAAATTTCTGAGAATGAGGAAGTGAAGGAGAGCAGCAAGAAGACATTTCAGCAAATTTGGGCAGCAACATTTATTGGCACACATCCCAAGGAAAAACCGTACAGCATGAGAAAGGCATAAAAATCGAGGAAGAGGGACAACAACAAGGGCATGAATTTCGAGGCAGGTTTGGGCACGATTTTTGAGGCAGTCGTATTGTTGAAATCCATACAGTCCATACAACATCTTGGGGCACGATTTTCAACGCAGGTCGTACAACATTTAATGTTGTTTTATTCTTGGAAATTTTTTTGTTTTGGTTGTTCGTTGATTGGCACGATTTTCGAGGTGGAGTTCAAGCATGGAAATCGAGATAAATTGTAATTTGTGGTTGCTGGAACTTTTACTGTGTATTTCAATTTCTCTGTAAAAGTATTTTTAGAAATAAATAAAAGCTCTCAAACTAGTTTTCTCCAAGAGTTATAGGGGGTTTTCCGAGGTTCACATTGACCAAAAATCACTGTGTTATTTTCTGTGTGTGGCTGTCATAATTTTGTTGTGTTTTATTTCTGCAATTTTAGCAGTTATGAAACCTCTAAATTTGTGTTTTCAAAAAATATTGTCATTTCCAGATTTTAGAATTTTTATCATGCTTGGATTTAAGACTAAATGCACTTTATAATTTTTATCATGCTTGGATTTAAAACTAAATGCATGGAGTGATAAGGAAAACTAATAACCGGGTTGGGGGTTGAAATTTCTTCATGGTATCAGAGCTTGGCTGGCTGAAAAGTGCAGTTTGGGACAACAAAGTGAAAATTACAGCAAGTTGATTTTTACACAGAAAACATAAACCTTTAGCACATATTTGAAAATTTCAGTTTGGTAGGAAAATGAAACATGTCTTTGGGTTTGAGAGTTGAAGACAAGTTGGATGGGAAGAACAACTACAGTGCATGGAAGGAGAGAATCCAGAGCATCTTTGAGGAAGCAGGAGTCTGGGGCATTATGGTAAATACCACACATAACCCAATAGTAGTACCTGCTGACCTTGTACAGTTGGCAGAGTTTAACAAAAAAATGCTACGACAAAAAGATTGATTCTGGAAGGAATCAAAGATCATATCATTCCTCGTGTGAGAGGAAAGACTTATGCACATGAGATGTGGACAACCTTGACCAGTCTTTATCAGAGCTCAAATGAAAACATAAAAATGGTCCTAAAGGAGAAATTGAAAGCCATTAAAATGGCTAAGACTGACAGTGCTACATCATACCTCACAAAGATCACTTCGGTGAGAGATGAGTTGGTAGTCGTAGGTGAGATCATTGCACCCACTGAGTTGGTGAGGATTGCTTTGAATGGTCTTCCCAAGATTTGGAAGAATTTTGTGGATGGCATTGTTGCACGGGAAAACCTTCTCGATTGGGAGAGGTGTGGGATTATTCCATTCAGAATGAGATCAGAAAGAACCATATTGGGGTAGCCAAACAGGTGGAGGAGGATGACAATGTGGCATTGCTAGAAAGAGGCAAAAAGGGCAGAGCAAAGAAGCAATCTTCCAATAGTGGAGGAAAAGGCAAAGGTAAAGGCAAGTAGCAGAACAAGGAGAGGGACTATTCCAAAGTCAAATGTTGGAATTGTCAAAAGTTAGGACACTATGTTGTTGTGTGTCTGGAGAAGAAGAACAAGAAAGGGAGAGACAAACCCATGGTAGCTTCTGCAGAGATAGAGAGCTTCTCAGAGAGCTTTGAACAGGAGTTTGGGTTCATAGCTTATGAGGCCAGTAGTGTAAGATCACTTGCCATATAGGTTCAAAGGGAGTGTGCACTCCCGGCTACTAGCAGAGCATCTTCTAGCATTTGGTATGTTGACAGTGGCGCTTCTCACCACATGACATGAGTCAGAGAGTACTTCTCAGAGATTTCAAAGGATGATACTGAAATGGAGATAGTACTTGGTGATGACAACATTGTTAGAGCAGTCAGTGTGGGGACATTGCCATTTGATAGGGGACCCAAACCTCCCTTGAAAGTGTGAGATGTTATATATGTGTCTAGAATGAAGAAGAACCTAATATCCGTCTCAGCACTTAAGGATAGAGGATATGAGGTGTTGTTCAGGAGATGATGGGTGCTTATATATCCTAGGGGAACTACAGCTTCTTCAACTAGAGTGATTGGTGTGCAATATGCCAAGGTGTACAAGTTCTCATTCCAGTCCCTGATGGCATTGAGTAGCAGCACCCGAGACAGGACTGACAACAGATCTAGCAGTTCAGAGTTGTGTGAGATTTGGGACTGTGAGATGGGGCACATGTATCATGGGGCCTTGAGTACATTGTGGGAAATCACCACTGGTGTGCCAGATTTCAGTTCTGATCACCTTGATGTATGCAAAGGATATGCTATGGGGAAGTTTTCCAGATCCCCTTTTCACAGCAATGACAACAGAGCGACCAGGATCCTTGACTTGATTCATACCAATGTGAGTGGTCAGATGTATCATGTATCCTTGAGTGGCTATGAGTACCATGTTTTATTCATTGATGACCACTCCAAGAAGACCTGGATTTATTTCTTGAAGACCAATAGTGAGGTCTTCAAGCAATTTTAAGAGTTCAAAGCTCTTGTGGAGACCCAGACAAGTAGGAAGATCAAGGTCATCAGGTCGGACAATGGAGGGGAGTATATCCTTGTTGTTGATTTTTGTGCTGAGACAAGCATTAGGAGGGAGTTCACAGTTCCTTACAACCCCCAGTATAATGGGGTTGCAGAGAGGAAGAATAGATCCATTGTAGGGGATGCCAAAGCCATGCTTCATGATTAGGGGTTACCTTTATTTTTATGGGCAGAGGCTTGCAACACTGTTGTGTACTTACAGAACAGGAGTCCACATCATGCCTTGGGGAATTTAACTCTAGAGGAGGGTTTTTCTAGGAAGAAACATGATGTTGGGCACTTTCTTATCTTTGGGTGCCTTACATATTCCTATGTCCCTAAGGAGAACAGGACCAAGCTAGAGCCCACTGCAGACAAGGGAATATTTGTGGGTTATAGCAAGACCTCGAAAGCTTATCAGATTTATATTCCTACGTAGAGGAAAGTGGTTGTCAGGCGGGATGTGAAGTTTTAGGAGGAGAGAGCTTTCAGGAGGTCATGGGAGTTAGAGTATACAGAGTCACCAGACCCTCAGGAGAAGCTGAGTCAGTCACATGGATCCAGTGGTCAGGGATTAGGAGGTACATTGATTACAGTGTCAGGTCCATCAGTAAGCAATGACTCTCAGAGTCAAGTGGGTGGTTCTTCGGACAGCATGCAGGGCATTCTACAGAGAAGTTCACAGGGTAGTCCACTAATGGATAGTTCGCACAGTACTTTAGCATGTACAGGCACAGATTCATGCATGAGGTCAATTGGAAGGGCTTCAGGAGTTCAAGCTTCTGATGATGATGAGGATTCTTTCACTCCGGTAAGAGAAGTATGCTCAGGGAAGAGGAAGCCAAAGTGGCTTCAAGATACCTCGCGCGAGGCCACATCAGTTGTTGGGCCAAAGAGATAGGTTAGAGAGAGTAAACCACCTGAGCAGTTTTGTAGTTACATGGCATTGGTAACAAGCATTGTTGACTCCGAGCCTTCTAGTTATGAGGAGGCAGCCAGCCAGCAGGTCTAGAGAGAGGCCATGATGGAGGAGTATTCTTCTATTATGAAGAACGATGTTTAGGAGGTAGTGCCGAGGCGTGAAGGTAAATCAGTTGTTACTTCCAAATGGCTCTACAAGATAAAGCATGTTGTAAATGGCAGCATCGAAAATTTCAAGGCTCGATTTGTGGCGAGAGGCTTCTTACAGGTAGAGGGAGTTAACTATGAGGAGACCTTCGCTCCCATAGCTCGGTATACATCTATTTTCTCCATCATATCGATTTCAACAGAGATGGGTTGGAAGATCCACCAGATGGATGTGAAGACCGCATTTCTCAATGGCTTCATTCAGGAGGAGGTTTATATTGAGCAGCCGCATGGCTTTGAGGTGCATGGGAAGGAGTCCCATGTATGCAGATTTGAAAAGGCACTCTATGGCCTGAAGCAAGCTCCTAGAGCTTGGTACTTGAGGATTGATACATACTTGCAGTAGTTGGGTTTCACAAAGAGTGAGGCTGGTCCGAACCTAGACTTCATTGTGGTGGGTGAGGAGCCTCTCATTCTGGTGTTGTATGTTGATGACTTGATCATCACTGGTGCAAAGAGACTCATTGAGGGCTGCAAGAGAGATCTTACTTCAGAGTTTGAGATGAAGGATATCATCTTGATGCATTATTTTCCGGGATTAGAGGTGTGGAAGGAGGAGGGGCATGTCTTCATGCGACAAGGGAAGTACATTGTGGATATTCTTAGCATATTTCACATAGAGGACTGCAAAACCATGTCTACACCTATGATCACTAACTGGAAGAGGCTTCACGCTTCTGATTCCGAGTTGGTGGATACTGCTCTATATAGACATTTGATTGGTAAATTGCTGTATTTGGTCAACACTCGACCAGATATATGTTTTGCAGTTAACACTATGAGTCAGTTCATGTGTGAGCCCAAGAGAGTGCACTGGGTGGTTGAAAAACACATTCTTCGTCACTTGCAGGGGACTGTGGATTTTGGTCTGGATTATAGACAGGGTGATGGAGTGAGACTAGCAAGGTACACGGATTTAGATTGGGTAGGTTTTTCTTTAGATAGGAAGAGTACTTTCGGATGTTGTTTTGGGTTGGGTTTGATAGTTGTGTCATGGATCGGCTGGAAACAACAATCAGTTGCATTGAGCTCAACTAAGGTAGAGTATATGGTTGCTAGTTTGGCTAGTTGTGAGGCCATATGGCTTTGCAAGATGTTGTTTGGTCTATTTGGTTAGGCATTGAACCTTCAGTGATTTATTGTGATAATCGGAGTTGCATAAAACTCACCAAGAATCCAGTTTTTCATGATAGGTCAAAGCATATTGAGATTGAGTATCACTTCATTAGAGACTATGTCCAAAAGGGAGTTGTCAAGCTTGAGTACATTTCCACAAATGAGCAGGTAGCGGACATTTTCACCAAAGCCTTACCACGGGGCAAGGATGTTTACTTCAGAGACAAGATGGGAGTGGTGAGGAACACTTTCCTCGGTAAGAGGGAGTGTTAAAATTTGGGTACCAAAGGACAAGTGGTTCCCTAAGGCTTTGATCTTTGGCCTAGGGAAAAGTGTCCAAATTTATTTGTACTTTTCTCCTAAAGTGACTTTATAAGTGGTAAAGTCAATTTAATTAGAAAGTGACTTTATAAGTGGTAAAGTTACATTCTAATTTAAAGGTGACTTTATTAAAATCAATAAAGAATTAGAAAGTGAAAAGGTGACTATGGAAATAAAAGGCTAAGTGGGTCTTTACTTAAGTGGGTGAGTTAAAAATAGAAAGTGAGAATTAAATGCACATTTATTCTCATCCCTAGATCTAATTGAATCTCAACCATTAAATATTAGGGTAACCCAAAAGGTCATTTAGAGAGTAAAAGGAGAAGAGAAGAGAAAAAGATCAATTCATTCTTTCATGAGAATTTGAGAGAAAGAGAAGAGAGAGTAAGGAGAAAATTTTCGAGCAGAGAGGAAGTGAAGGAGAGCAGCAAGAAGTTATTTCAACAAATCTGGGCAGCGGCATTTATTGGCACACATCCCAAGGCAAAACCATACAGCAAGAGAAAGGCACAAAAATCGAGGAAGAGGGACAACAATAAGGGCACGAATTCCGAAGAAGATTTGGGCATGATTTTCAAGGCAGTCGTACTGCTGAAATCCGTACGGTTCGTACAGTCCGTACAACAGGTTCCAGGCACGATTTTCAAGGTAGTCCGTACAGCATTTAATGTTGTTTTATTGCTGGAAAAAATTCTATTTTGGCTGTTTGCTGATTGGCATGATTTTCGAGGTGGAGTTCAAGCACGGAAATCGAGATAAGTTGTAATTTGTGGTTGCTGGAATTTTTCACTGTTTATTTCAGTTTCTTTGTAAAATCATTTTCAGAAATAAAAAATAATTCTCAAACTAGTTTTCCCCAAGAGTTGTAGGGGGTTTTTCTAAGGTCACATTGACCAAAATTCATTGTGTTATTTTCTGTGTGTGGCTGTCATAATTTTGCTGTGCTTTATTTTTGCAATTTTAGCAGTTGTGAAATCTCTAAATTTGTGTTTTCAGAAAATATTGTCATTTCCAGATTTTAGAATTTTTATCATGCTTGGATTTAAAACTAAAATGCATGGAGTGATAAGGAAAACTGATAACCGGAGTGGGGATTGAAATTTCTTTAGACTTATTAGAAGGGAGGCCTTAATGAATCCTCCATCATCTAACACAAGCATAAAACAATAATTTTGAAGGACTATTGATGAAAATTTTTTGCAGTGGATCAAGGTTTATTTGACAAAATGAAAAAGGGAAATGGAATGAATCAGCTTTATAGAGGAGCTGAATGGTTTTATTATTGGGTTACAGGTTAATGAAAATGAGGTAGGAAAGTATAATGACTATGAAGGAAAATGAGATGAAGATTTTATTGACTGAATGAGTAGGAATGCGATGGTAAAACTGGTATCTAAGAGGCTTTCAAATGGTGTGATGGATCTGATTTGACATTCTTTATCCAAAATCATGTGCTCATGCTTGGATATCTCATCTTTGATGTTACTCTGATCATGTTCTTTTTGAAAGAAATGTGGTCTTTGAGAGACATTGTTTTGCTTATGGTCATCTATTTTATCTTCCTGGAACCTGCAAAAGCTTAGTACTTTTTCTGCAATGAAATGTAAGATTATCAAAAGAGAAAGGTGATCAATCTCTCTATTTATGACATTTACACAAAAAACTGAGAATTGGTACTAATAAAACAAATTCATGAAAGATAATCAAATGAATTTTTACCTGTTTCGAAACTAGTGCCTTCGTTTACCTGTCATGTCTTGTTAGCAATTTCTTCATTCTTTTACTATTTCAAATTCTGATGAAATCTTTCTCATTGTGTATATCTCATCGATATCTTTCTGTCGACGTTTGAATTGTCGAAAACTGATGTCGTATGAAAAGGTTATGCTTATTTGAAATTTTTGTGAAACAGTGAAAATAGTCATGTGTAAATGTGACATGGCAACATGATGCTGATGTGAAAGATGAAGTGGACAAATGATATGGCATGTTGATCATGAATTTCTGATTATAATGCATTGTTGACAAATATTTCATTGAGTTAAATACAAAGTTGCATAATTGTTTTTCAGTTGCAGAATGTGCACAGTTTCTGTAGCTAAAATTTTGAACAGACAATTAAGTACACACAGCTATGTATTTTTTTGTTGGAAATACTTGGGGGGGTGAATCAGTGTTCCTTAGAAATTAGCACTTTTAAATCTTTTCAGATCATTAGTTAATCTTCAATTATTATTAATGAATATGCAGTAATAACAGTAAATAAAAGAACATAGTAGACACAAACATTTTAGGTGGAAAACCCCCTCCGGGACAAAAACCACCGAAAGTTTTTCTAATCAATTCTTTAATATTCAGCCCCAACTAAAATGAAAGCAAAAACCTACTAGAATTCTAGAAAAGCATTCTTCTCCAGCTCCCACTGGAAGGATGCCCCAACTCCCTAGTTTCTTCAGTAGTCAACTAAATGGATGCCCCAACATCCTAGACCAACCTACCACCCTGAAGTGTTCACAAGATCCAACCTGTAGGCGATTTCATGCACCAACCAAGCACCTCCCTGCTACCCTATAATGACTAAAATGAGACAAGAGTGTGGATTCTCGTACCAGGGACAATGATCCACGATACAATATGATTTACAATGATTTTGACCGAACACCCAATCACACTATGACCTACAACCCAACCATGACATCATCCCAACAGAGACTCTTATACCTCCCAATAATGCCTTTTCGACTATAGGCAAATTGACTCTTTTACAATAATGACTCTTCCAATGATGACACTTTTACAAATGACTCTTTTACAACTTTACAATGATGACTCTTGGCCTTGACACTTCTTCACAATATACAGAGGGTCGTCATGTCTTCAAAGGATGTCCCACTGCAATGCTTCCTTTGATTTAATACTTATGCTCTTGAATTATTTCTTGAAGTTGTACTCGGATATTCTTCTACCTGCATGCAAAATTTTCCCGACAAAACCAATCCCAAAACAAAACAAAATACCCTTCAACTTACCTTTGCCTGCAAAACACATGTAAGTGCATAATAATGAATAAATGCAAATTAAAAGTACCATGTGTACCTGAAGTGTGCTTGTCACTTTTGTTGTTGACTTGTTTCAACAGTAGACAAATACTCCCACTCTTGATATAGGCTTGGACTCTATGCAAGATTGTATCCAAAACTGACCTAAAGATATATACAATAAAAATTGACGACAAACCCTAGACTTATGATGGACCAAGTTCTAAGTACAACAACAGACACCATTCTATCAACTATGATAAGACAAGTAACATGAACTTACAACATCATTTAGATTTAGCAGACTTGGTGCAGCATCAAGAATATGTAGCATCAAATGTGTAGTATAAAGAATAGGACATCTGAAATGTGGTATCAAAACTAACTGTGACATATAGAGACATAGAGATATAACCGAGACCCTGTATGTAATTACATTGTCCTGCAAAAAAATATGTTAGAGATGATACTCATATTTCAAATATAAACACTAATCATACATACCTTGTTGTAGGAGACTTACCCTTGACTGTTGATGTGTGGTCCTTACTGCAGTGACCCTTGAATGCATGCTTTTTCTTGCCTTCTAGGAGCTAGATATTGAATCTGTTGTATCTATGTAATTTTGGATCTCCAGGTTCTACAATTTCGTCTTGTGGTAGTACTCTGAGTCCTATTTCCAACCCCATAGGTCTAATCAAGATTGGATTCTTCAAGAAATAGTTATGCCCAATCTCCCATGATGACCTAATTATAGATTGGTTCAATAGAGAAAACTTGTACGAAGTGCCACATGTCATTGTTGCAACCTTCAGCCTTGAAAATGGTACTCAACAAACTACAGTTGATCCTCTTTCTATGACTATTTATGAAATTTGAATCCAAAGCTCAGAGAGAAAGTTATGACGATTTTCCCAACATCACCTGTTTGACATGGAATGCGGGAGCCTGCAAAACCCTAACTTCCTCAGATCATATCTCCGAAAATATAGTGAACCAAGATCTGAAATTCAGTCATGAGGTTCATCAATATTTCAGCTCAAATGATTTTAATTTCAACTTCTAAAGCTTCACAGGAAAAAAAGTTATAGCGAAAATTCCACGATGGCCTGTTTGAAGCCACAAAATCCCTACTAAAGGAGGATATGAGGGTCATTATTTATATGAATGTCTTGAGTTGAGAGGGTCCTCAACAAGTGAATGTTGGAGGTATTTTAGGCGCAAAAAAAACATTATTAATTATTGACTATCCAATGACCATAACCAATTATGACTTCCATGCCACAACCCCATAGCCCACTAACTATGGTTACTAACTTCAAACATGAATATCTCTCAAACCGTGAAGAATCACTTGGCATGCCATATATCAACGGAAACATCTCGATGATTATAATCCATATAAAAGATGCTTGACTCAAAATAGAGTAATTTGTCAATTCAAAATTCCCATTCAAGATCGGGGTAGCCCCTGGTGCTGCTTGGGTTGACATCAATTACAACCACTGATCAACAATCTCCCCCTTTGGCATTGATGGCAACACAAGTACTCCCCCTGCGATCACGACACCTCTTTCTACTGCCTTCTCTCCCCCTTTGTCATCAATGGAAAAGGGTAAGTCCCCCTAACAAACAGCCATCCTGTGGACCTGTACACACCTCCACTCCCCCTTTCTACTCGAGAAGATAAGAGAAAGAGTCTAATGCAAACTTGGGAGAATCCCAAAATTTTGGCGAAGATACTCAAATGTTTCACGAGGCAATGGTTTGGTAAAGATGTCAGCAATTTGTTCCTTTGCGCCAACATATTCAAGCTTGATATTCTTTTCGGCAACCTGCTCTCTAACGAAATGATATTTAATTGGAATGTGCTTTGTTTTGGAATACATCACAGGTTTCTTGGAGATATTGATGCCATTGGTGTTATCGCAAAATATGGGAATAGGATCATCGAACTTGACTTGAAGATCTTGCAAAGTTTGCTTCATCCAAAGAACTTGAGTACAACAAGCTGTTATCGCGACATATTCTGCTTTTGTTGTGGATAACGAGATTGAAGATTGTTTTTACTTAACCATGAAACAAGACAACCAACTAGATAGAATGTTGCTCCACTGGTACTCTTATGATCATCAACACTTCCTGCCCAATTTGCATTTGTATAAGTTTAGGTGACCAGATCATTTCCTTTGGGATACCATAGACCATATTCCATTGTGCCCTTAAGATACCGAAGAATTCTTTTGACGGCAATAATATGAGATTCTTTTGGTGCTGCTTGGAATCTTCCTAATTGTCCAACTACCTACATCACATCAAAATGAGAGGCTGTCACATATAAGAGACTACCAATCATGGATCTATACAACCTTTGGTCCACATCGTTTGATAGATTTTTTAAGCTTAACTTGCAACATGTTACCATGGGGGTAAGGACTCGCTTGCAATATTCCATCTGGAATTCCTTGAGCATTTCTTTGATGTACTTGATTTGATATATGAATATTCCTTTATCCTATTGAGAAATCTAAAGCCCTAAAAAGTATTTTAGCTCACCAATCATAGACATTTCAAACTCACTTTGCATTTTTGTGGCAAAGTCTTTACTTAATCTGTCATCATTGCTTCCAAAGATTATATCATCCACATATACTTCGATAATTGTTAGGTTATCTCGATCCACTTTCACATAAAGATTGTTGTCAGCGCTTCCTTTCTTGAATCCCTGTTGATGTAGATATCTGTCAAGATGAGCATACCAAGCCCTAGGAGCTTGCTTGAGACCATATAGAGCCTTCTTTAATCTGCAGACGTAGTCTTCTTCGTCAGAGAGCAGAAAACCTTCGAATTGTTCAATGTAAACTTCCTCCTCCAATTCACCATTTAGAAAAGTTAACTTAACATCCATTTGGTAGACCTTGATTTTTCTCGAGCAAGCATAAGCGAGAAACATCCTGATAGCTTCCATTCTAGCAACGAGAACAAATGTTTCTTCAAAATCGATTCTTTCAGCCATGCATATCCTTTGTAGACTAATCTTGCCTTGTTCCTAGTAACCTGTAATCCTTCAATTATTTTTCTCCCCCTGAACCTGTAATGAAATTGCCATCTTGTTCAAACAACCTTCTTGTCAATCATAGACTTGTTCCATATACTGCTGCATAGACGACTCCTCTACAAACATTAAGGAGTCAACAAGCCAAATTGTTCAAAATAGTGAGTCACCTAACGGGCCATCTTGACTTGAGTCATTATCTGAAGCAATTTCTAATTCCTCATGACCTTTTGCTTTTACAAATCTTGAAAACATAACTGTTGAAACCTTGTTATCTGCTTTGTCTTCCTATACATGTTTCCTTTTCGAGACCTTATTATTCCTGCAATCTCGAGCCATGTGCCCATAGTTATGACACTTGAAGCATTCAATGTTTTCCATAGGTGATTCCATCTGATATTTGCAACTGCGAGCGCTATGGCCATAGTTATGGCATTTGAAACATTCAATGTTTGGCCCATCTAGCACATATTCTCTTCTGACAAAATCATCGTGGAACCTGTTTCGTGATCTTGCAAACTTGCTTCTAGGGTTTTGCAGATAATGATTGTACCTGTCAAAAACTTCACAATCCCTATCCATATGTCCATAGTTAGCACATAAAAATAAATAACCATTAAATAAACGAACGTACCTGGAAGATTTTTCATTCTTCTTTGGAGGCAGTATTGTAGTTTGTTATGGTCCTTTGTTCTTGATTGCTTTGGTCTTGCTCTTTGGAGTTGAAACATTCTTCTTTGGCTTTTCACTTTGATCAAATTCATTCTTAGAATCATCCTGCGAAGATGTGGATCTTGTACCTTCATCAATTGGAGCTTTACCATATTTAATTGCCTTCATTTTTTCTTCTTCATCTATCTTATCTTGTAAGTATTATTTTTGTGATCCCTTGAGTTTGTTGATCTCATCACTGGTTGCATCAAGTTCTTCTTGCTTTTGAGCAAGATATTCTTGAAACCATCTTTTCAAGATCTTCCTTCTTTTCTCTACCTCCTCAACCTGTAGCTTGAGAAGAGTGATCTTCTATACTTCTCTGTTGAGAACATGTATTTTTTCCTTTTGCTTCTCATTTTCAATAATAAGCCTGCTTATTTCTACTAAAGATGTTTCTAATTCCTTTTACTTTTGGTCAACTATGGATATTTATCTTTGATCAGATTCCTTCCTTTCAATTTATGCTCCCTGTATCTGTTATGTGATCCTGCTAATATCTGCAAACGATGTGTCGAGTTCTTGTTGCTTCTGTTGGAATTCTCTCTTGAGCTCTCGTGTCGTTGTATTCTTGATTTCTTCCAATTGAGTTCTAAGACTACTAATCATCTTCTCAAACTCTTCATTTTCTTTGATGAGTTTTTTTGTTGTCTTCAATTCTGCTTCCAAAAGTCTTGTCTTTTCCTTTTGACTTTTGAGTCCCTTTATCACCTTGATCACTTGATTTTGAAACTCTATTTTACTCATTCCTCCCATTTCTTCATCATAATCAGAAGGATCTGAATTTTCAATAACATCTTGACCTAATTGCTTTGTTGAATAGAGATTATGAAGTTTTTCCCAAAGAACTTTAGCTGTTGAACATTGACCAACTTTTGTTTTCACAAAATTTGGCAAAACATTCAAAATTACATTCATGGCCTTTGAATTGTACCTTTTAGCTTCATCGGTAGATGTGTCTCCAAAAACAATTGATTCCCATACTCTATGTGCCTGCAAATGCACTTCCATCCTGGATTCCCATATCTAGCAATCATCTGCTTCAAAATCAGGGGTTGGTACACAATACTCACTTTCTTCATATTTGGTTGTTCCTGTACCTTCCTTTGAAATTCTTGTAACTTGCTTCTTTGACTTTCCCATCTCTATGCTCTGAAAACTGACTTCTATCGGTTCAGCTATTACTGAAGGAATCAAGCTCTGATACCAATTGTTGGAAACACTGAGAGGGGGGCTGAATCAGTATTCCTTAACAATTAGCACTTTTAAATATTTTCAGAGCATTAGTTAATATTCAATTATTATTAATGTTTATGCAATAATAACGGTAAATAAAAGAACATAGTAGACACAAGAATTTTAGGTGGAAAACCCCCTCTGGGTCAAAAACCACCGAATGCTTTTCTAATAAATTCTTTCATCTTCAACCCCAACTAAAATGAAAGCAACAAATTCCTAGAATTCTAGAAATCATTCTTCTCCAGGTCCCACTAGAAGGACGCCCCAACGCCCTGGTTTCTTTAGTAGTCAACTGAATGGATGCCCCAACATCCTAGACCAACCTACCACCCAGAAGTGTTCACAGACTCCAACATGTAGGCGACTTCATGCACCAATCTATCACCTCCCTGCCACCCTATAATGACTTAAATGAGACAAGAGTGTGGATTCTCGTACCAGGGACAATGATCCACGATACAATATGGTTTACAATGATTTTGACCAAACACCCAATCACACTATGACCTGCAACCTAACCATGACATCATCCCAACAGATACTCCTATATGTCCCAATAATTCCTTTTCGACTCTAGGCAGATTGACTCTTTTACAATAATGACTCTTCCAATGATGACACTTTTACAAATGACTATTTTACAACTTTACAATGATGACTCTTGGCCTTAACACTTATTCACAATATATAGATGGTTGTCATGTCTTCAAAGGATGTCCTGCTACAATGCTTCCTTTGATTTGATAATTCTGCTCTTGAATTCTTGCTTCAAGTTGTACTTGAATCTTCTTCTACCTGCATGCAAAATTTTCCCGATGAAACCAATCCCAAAACAAAACAAAATACCCTTCAACTTACCTCTGCCTACAAAACACATGTAAGTGCATAATAATGAATAAATACAAATTAAAATTACAATGTGTAGCTGAAGTGTGCTTGTCACTTTTTTTGTTGACTTGTTGCAGCAGTAGACAAAGACTCCCACTCTTGATATAGGCCTAGACTCTATGCAAGACTATATCCAAAACTGACCTAAAGATATATACAATAAAAACTGATGACAGACCCTACACTTGTGATGGACCAAGTTCTAAGTACAACAACAAACACCATTCTATCAACTATGACAAGACAAGTAACATGAACTTACAACATCATATATATTTAGCAGACTTGGTGTAGCATCAAATGTGTAGTATCAAGAATAGGACATCCGAAATGTGGTATCAAAACTAATTGTGACATATAGAGACATAGATATATAACCGAGACCTTATATGTACTTACGTTGTCTTGCAAAAACATATGTCAGAGATGATACTCATATTTCAAATGTAAACACTAATCATACATACCTCGTTGTAGGAGACTTACCCTTGACTATTGATGTGTGGTCCTTACTGTAGTGATCCTTGAATGCATGCTTTTTCTTGCCTTCTAGGAGCTTGATATTGAATCTATTGTATATATGTAATTTCGGATCTCCAGGGTCTAAAATTTTGTCCTGTGGTAGCCCTCTGAGTCCTCTTTCCAACCCCATAGGTTTGATTAATATTGGATTCTTCAAGAAAGAGCTATGCCCAATCTCCCACGATGATCTGATTATAGACAAGTTCACTAGAGCGAACTTGTACAAAGTGCCACATGTCACTGTTGCGACCTTCAGCCTGAAAACACTACTAAACAAAATATTGTCTATCCTCTTTCTGTGAATCCAATGCTTAGAGAGAAAGTTATGATGATTTTCCCAACATCACCTGTTTGACATGGAATTTGGGAGCCTGCAAAACCCTAACTTCCTTAGATCATATCTCCGAAAATATAGCGAACCAAGATCTAAAATTCGGACACGATGTTCATCAAGATTTCGGCTCAAATGGGTTTTAATTTTAGCTTCTGAAGCTTCACAGAAAAATAATAATTAAAATAAATAAATAAATAAAAATTATAGTGAAAATTTCACAATGACTTGTTTGAAGCCACAAAATCCCTATTAGAGGAGGATATGAGGGTCATTATTTATATGAATGTCTTGAGCTGAGAGGGTCCTCAACAAGTGAACATTGGAGGGATTTTAGGAGAAAAAAAAAAAACATTATTAACTATTGACTATTCAATGACCACAACCAATTATGAGTGACATGCCACAACCCCATACGGTTTTAGCCCACTAATTGGGGTTACTAACTTCAAACGTGAATATCTCTCAAACCATGAAGAATGACTTGGCATGCCATATATCAATGGAAACATCTCAACGAGTAGAATCAATCTAGAAGATCTTTTAATAAAAATAGAGTAAGTTGTCAAGTCAAAATTCCCATGCAAGATCAGGGTAGCGCCTGGTGCTGCTTGGGTTGACATCAATGACAACCACTGCTCAACATTTTGTTGTGAACAAATAATTAGTCCAAAATTTAAATTAAGTAGTATCTCTTCTAGAAAAAATAGCAATTACCCTACTTGCTTTATTGATTATTTGTTGGAAAATAAAAAAGAGCAATTTTTTATTAAAAATGCAAGGAATTTTCGATCTTCTTATTTACTTGTAAACTTACAATGATTTAACAATGGCAAAGAGATTTGTTTGTTTTTCCATTGCTTCATGTATAGTTGCTCTATTGGGTCCTGTTATACTGGATCACCCACTAACAATGAGTGAGACTCTCCATGAATCTTTGTTTCAGAAGTATCATATTGTTGCATACCTTCATTCAAAGTCAATGCAACTGCAAGCTTTTCTCTAAATAAGTCATGTCTTTGTGGGCAAATGGCTTGCAATATTATATTTCTTCCCTTTATTGGATTGCCTTTGAAACACACTCAGAATTGTTCAAATTTCCCAATTACTTCCTCTGAGATTTTAATTTTTTATTAGTCTGCCTTATATGATTTGCAAGCAGGCAATGGACGTGAAGGAGATGACTTTGTTCTACTTTAATCTCGTTATCAACTGCCCAATGCACTCTATGAAAGTATTGTTGTCTACTTGGAAATGCTCGATGTCGATGTTGATGCCATCAAGATGGTAGTCGCTTATTATATCTGAGAGCGAGGAGACAGTGTTTTCTATGCAGGAAGACACCTATGATGGCTTGAACTCCACGGGTTGCCTGTGTATGGAGTCCCCGCCTACATTGAGGGCGACCTTCACATTTGTGTTGGGGATTTATGGCTTGCATGTCTTGGGGGGTAATATTGTCGGTGTCCCAGTAGATATTGAAGTTTTTTTTGTGGGAACAGGGGATCTAGAATCTGTGGTGTAGCTAATGACGAAAAATGAAATGAAACTCCATGACTGGATTTATGGGGACGTCTCAGAATGTCACATTTTTTAATAGCGTCTGAACATCATCAATAGGAGGGGAATGGTAAGGAGTGAATGTCTGATCCGGATTTAAACAGGAATGCAACAAATTACAGAGATAACCATAAACACAGAGATGTAGTGGAAATAATACTTCATTTCATTAATGTAAAATACTAAAATATGCTTACAAACAGAAATGAAAATAAACCAGCTAGGGCAATGGTAGCTTATCTCTGAGAAGAGATGTGGTGGCTACATGCCTCGGAACTGTGTTACAATGAGGCTCTAAGGCCTATTTATTGTTGAGAAACAATGGAAAACCCTTAACATCCCAAAACCTAACCCTAGAAGATGAAACACCAAATTGTGGGCCCTGTTTGGGTAAATTGGTACATCAATTTCCCAGGGTCGTAACTTTGGCACCCGATCTCCGTTTGACACGTACAATAGCTTGTTAGAAAGATCTATCTGAGGACTATAACTTTGGGAAGAGAAAAATTGGTCCATCGACCCATATTGCTCCCAGATTTCCCAAAAAACATCGTTTAGGGCCCCAAAACGGCGTCGGAAGTTCAGGACCCGAAAAACTGCTAAAAATAGTAAATTGTGCTACAATTACGGAAACTGAAAAAATGAAAGAGACAGTTGTGGGGGTCCAAGTGTGATAGCTGGGTGGCCACCAACATCCACCTAGATCATTCCTCCCCCCTTAGGAAGCAATGGTCCCCATTGCGTTGAGTTCCTCCATCTGCTGAACTTGGTCCCTGGTGAGTTTTTCTGCAATCTCGGATGTGTCCTGTAATGGTGGGAAGCATGGTCGAGGGTGGTACACATTGAACCCTTGGTGCAGGTGAAGGAATGGAGGAATGTTGTGCTCCAAAGCATTATTTCCCACAGCCTTATTAATGGTGTAAGGACCATGTTGGCGTGGTCGGAGCCTCTGATGGGCTCTTGTAAGGTGTTCTTTCTGCAGATGCAACCAGACTTTGTTGCCCACCTAAAGCTTGTATGGTACCCCTATGGGTGAGGAGAAGTTGGTCCTATGTTCTGTCATGACCGTATTCCTTTGCTGCTGCTTCTACGTAGAGGAACCCTTCACGGGGGTCATGGATGTGGTGACAATCTTCCCCTTACTTTGGGAGCAAATCAGATAGAAAATGAATTTCCTAATCTGGGAGATGAGCTTGCTACCTTTCTTAGTAGAGATCAAAGAGGTGACGGTAGGTGGGGCTACCTCCGGTATCCTATATAATGAATTATCCAAAGAAATAATGACAGTGCGAGTCCTTGACCCATACACAGCATGTCGCCTCCACAAGTATGGTTGGCCTAATAATACATCACAAACATCCAGAGGTGTAACATCACACAATACCTTGTCTGTGAAGGGCTTGATGTTGTAGGGAAGGCGGCACTAGCAAACTTTGAGATCTCGTCCTTCATGAAGCCACCTGATACTGTATGGCTGCGGGTGTGGTGTAGTCGGTAGGCCTAACTGCTGCATGACCTCTGCTGAAATGAGGTTCTTTTGGCAGCCACTATCAACAATGAATTGCAGCGGTGAACCCTTCACCCACATCTGTGAGTGGAAAAGACGTTCCCCCTCCTTTGGATCTTCGAACCCATTCTTCTGTATCTTGGCAGTGGCAACAGTGACGCTGGGCTCCGCATCAATGATCTGCTTCCCTTTGCCATTCCCCTTGTCGGGTTCTAACTCAGGGTCAGAACATGCATCTGATTCTGAAGCCTTCAACTTAGCCACCAACAACTGCTTGGTCCAACACTCACTTGTGTTATGAGTGGGACTCTTGTGGAACTCACACCACTTTCATGTGTCCTTCTTCGACTTCTTGGTGTTGTTCTTTTCTTACGGCTTTGACGGGTTGTCTTGGGTCACCCGCCTTGGCTTTGTCCTTTGGTCTTCGAATTTGCAGATCCAAAGTCTCGCTTCTTCTATTTGAACTTTTGCTCAATTTTGACAGCGTATCGGTACGCTGTGCTGAGCGAGGAGATGTTTAGGAACTCCATCTCTTCCTGGAAGTATCTATGTAGGTAGTCACGGTATTTGAGTACCAAATGCAGCTCAGATTCCTTGATACCCAACTGCGTGCGAAGGGTATGAAAAATGTTTGTGAACTCCGGCACATCTTGGTCCCTTCCCAATCGCATTGTGGTCCATTTGATGTATTTGTCCTCATAGCTTTTGACAGGGTAGTATTGCTCCTTGACAGCATCCCGAAATGAATCCCAAGTGGGTGCGGCTGAAAATAGTGAGCTCGTACTTTCATTCTTCTGCTCGCATTAGGTTTCCCACCGGTCCTTGACATGGGGGGCTACTTTGAGAAGAGCGAAAACAATCTTTTCCCGACTCGAAAATTCATGAATGGAAAAATACCCATCTAGCATATTTAACCATTTATCTATGGCATCTGCGTCTATTTGACCCTCGAAGATGGGGATTTCAAATTAACTTGTACCTTAAACGGTGTGGCGTTTCCAGAGTAGCTGTTGGAAGCTGATGCGTGGCCTCTGGGTAGTCACTGAAGGATCTGCGCAAAGCTATCCATCATCATGTTCCTTTGCTGCTCGAGGGCTTCTTCGAGCAAGATTTTGATAGAATCTCCTGCCCCCTCGTCTTTCTTTTCATCTGCCATGGGAGGCCATTAGGATTTGCGAGGCTGGTCTTGCAAAGGTTCGACTAGTTCAAGCCTTAACTCCTTATATCCCAACTTCGTTGGGGACATGCAAAGAAAAACAGAGAAAAAGCAGACCGCTTTGATACCACTAATCTGGATTTAAACAGGAACGCAAAAAATTACAGAGATAACCATAAACACAGAGATGTAGCGGAAATAATACTTCATTTCGTTAATGTAAAATACTGAAATATGCTTACAAACAGAAATGGAAATAAACCAGCTAGGGCGATGGTAGCTTATCTCTGAGAAGAGATGTGGTGGCTACATGCCTCGGAACTGTGTTACAATGAGGCTCAAAGGCATATTTATTGTTGAGAAATAATGGAAAACCCTTAACATCCCAAAACCTAACCCTAGAAGATGAAATGCCAAATTGTGGGCCCCGTTTGGGTAAATTGGTACATCAATTTCCCTGGGTCGTAACTTTGGCACCCGATCTCCGTTTGACGCATACAATAGCTCGTTAGAAAGATCTATCCGAGGACTATAACTTTGGGAAGAGAAACATCAATCCATGAACCCATGTTGGTCCATGGACCCATGTTGCTCCCAGATTTCACAAAAAACATCATTTAGGGCCCCAAAACGGCTCCGAATGATCTGGATTTAAACAGGAACGCAACAAATTACAGGATAACCATATACACAAAGATGCAGCGGAAATAATACTTCATTTCATTAATGGAAAATACTGAAATATGCTTACAACCAAAAATGGAAATAAACCAGCTAGGGCGATGGTAGCTTATCTCTGAGAAGAGATGTGATGGCTACATGCCTCTCAACTGTGTTACAATGAGGCTCGAAGGCCTATTTATTGTTGAGAAACAATGGAAAACCCTTAACATTCCAAAACCTAACCCTAGGAGATGAAACGCCAAACTGTGGGCCCCGTTTGGGGTAAATTGGTACATCAACTTCCCGGGGTCGTAACTTTGCCATATGATCTCCGTTTGACGCATACAATAGCTCGTTAGAAAGATCTATCCGAGCACTACCATTGTTGGAACGGGCAACATCGGTCCATTCCATGGACCATGTTGCCCTCGGATTCCCCAAAAAACGTCGTTTAGGGCCTCAAAACGGCTCCGGAAGTTCAGGACCCGAAAAACTGCTAAAAATAGTAAGTTGTGCTACAATTAAGGAAACTGAAAATGCTGAGAAGGACAATGGTGGGGGTCCAAGTGGACTTGGCAGGTGGCCACCAATATCCACCTGGATCACCGAAAGTTCAGGACCTAAAAAACTGCTAAAAATAGTAAATTGTGCTACAATTACGGAAACTGAAAAACTGAAAGAGATAGTTGTGGGGGTCCAAGTGTGATAGGTGGGTGGCCACCAACATCCACCTGTATCAATGTCAAACTCAGGCCTTTTCCTCCTTTGTACTCAAGAAATTTGTTGAGGGGCAATGCTTGAACTCATCAAATTAAAATGAAAACAAATCTAAATCATTATTCAAGCATGTCCTGAAGTGGTGTAGTTCCTCCGAGGAATGGAATCGTACCATCCTTCCTCCTATCAATAAAATATATATCAAATTCAAGAATCTAGTCGAATTTTGTCCATCAAATGCAAATGAAAGTGAAAAATTACAATTTATATTTAAATGAAAATCAAGTGAAGATTGGCACTCATTTCAATTCCATCACGTTCAGGTTCAAAGGTCCAAGTGGTAGCACGAATTTGGCCTTTTGTGAGGTGTTTCACTGGTGCTACTTTGGGCCCTTCAAAGTTGTAGCAAGCATATCTAATTCGCTGAAGATTGACAATGCGCCAATGTAATCATTGAATAGATGGCCATTCGCACCAGCTTTCACAAAATTGACAAGATCATTTTTCCAAGCGAGGTACTGAATCATCAATCACTTGTATATTTTCTTGGATTTGATCTTTTGGTAATCATCACAGACTTTGCTTCTTCCTTGGCATGCATTTTCTCTTGGTTTTGGTTGCCTTACAATGTTTCCTACTCCCAAAGTTTAAACACGTGCTTGCATTTGGTGTACTGAGATTCTCGTTCTCCTCCAAGCACCAAATGGAATTATAAATTTCCATCAGATTCTGAGCCCTTGCACCTCTGCGCAGATCCCCACTCAACTCAGAATCGTTCAAGGAGATTGAATCCCAAACTCCATGCCTCCATTGCCGACTTCTCAATCTGGGTTAGGGTCCTCGTCTGATTCATCTGTAGAGAACTTTCCATTAGTCGGATCGAGTGCTTGTGAGGCCTCATGGGGGTTGGCAGTCAGCATTAGGACAATCGGGTCCTGTCAAGGGCCGCCATCATCGGATCATATAGCTCTACAAAAAGAATTCAAATTAGAAAATGACCATCCATCCATTCAATCTCGTAGTTCATTCGTTACTTGGTTTGATACTGCTCCCGCCCTATAGAAAATTCTAGGCCCATATCACCCTGAAAATGAAAGGCCAGTTTGAGAAAATCCATATGTGGTTTACCAATTAGGGAAGGTGACGAAGTAACCAATTGATCCACCACTAGCACCCATAGCAGTTGATCTTGTTGTTGATTTCGTTCTGTCCGCTAAGAAAAGGTAGTTCGAGGGTTGCCCACACGAAAATTGAAATAGGTGATTTATTGAAAACCCATAAGAGTTAGGATAAATACACACTTTCTCTTATTATACTCAACACTTATTGATAGATTTTTGGTTTCGGTAAAATATCAGGATTTAGCTCTATTCTGCTCTGCTTCCTCAATGCTTAATTCAGGAAGGGAAGTGTTCTACATATTACTAATATAAGAAAATAAGAGATAGGATCCATATTGACTATTCAATGATTATGTCTCCTTCTATGTTTCATAAGCAATCCTTCTAGTGATGTTCAACTGTTGTGCTATCCCCCTCCGCCCTCGTTGTCTAAAGAATATAACCTGACCTCCTAATGGCGATGCAAGCTAATAAACTCCAAATGTAAGTAATCTGAGTTGGGTTTGTTGGTCTAGAGCGAAGAATATAAAGCGTACATCCAAAATACGGGGTGTAGCCCACCCCTGTGTGTTTGTGTCTCAAGTATATTGACTAAGCTTGTGTACAGAAAGAAAACACTGGTTAGAATGATGGTTAGAACCATCCCTACTTTTTTATCCTTATCTCTATCACTATCTCTATGTGTTGGAGTACCTCAGACGAATATAGAGGGATCTAAGTAGGAAATAAATCGCCTCTTCAATCTTCGTATAAAGATCGATGAAACACGAATGGATTTAAGATATCAGAGAAGAGTGAGATGGATAATGGTGGGAGAGAGGGAGAAAGGTATAATGTGAGAATGTGGGGTACGATAGCTTTGGAGTGTTGGGGTCGTGAAAGTTCTATTTCCAGATCGAGAATAGATGGCAAGGGAACTGAATGTAATGATTCATTGACAGAAGGTGCGAGCCTTATCCTGAGAACAACTGAATACAATAAAAATCTCATGGCTTGCGCTATTGCAAACCCTCCATCATAAGGCCCAAGATGACCTCCATAGCCATGGAATGGATCTTCTTCGTTAAAGCATGGAAAGAAGGTGCTAAATTATTATTCGCTTCCCCTCAGCAACTGCATCAAGGACATAAACAAATTTAAAGTTTCCAAGTAGAAACCAGGAAAAGATTGATGGGTGAGTAAAAAAGAAATGGTTGCAAGTGACAATTATGGTAAAAACCAATTGCATGTTCAAGATTGAATACACTTGCTTCAGGAAATACCATCGCATTGCATTGTATTCTAGGTTGAGACCGGGATAAAGGACTCCAGAAGGGAAATACCCAGGATCCTTAAATAATAATAAGGGTCATTTGAGAGATTTCTAGATGCGCCAGTGGAGATGGCACGTCAACTCCAGAATGATACTAATTGGGCATGGGCCTAGTGGAAGGCAGGATTGGTTCTCTATCCATCACCCCCTACTATTATAATAAAGGCCAACCACCTAACTCATTTATTTGTAATCGATGGCCACCTGATTCTTGGCGTGATCTCTGCGATCTGAAATTTAGCATAGATCCCAATTTTCATGGAATTTCAGGATTTTT
Organism: Pinus tabuliformis; assembly: GCA_031772625.1. Classification (NCBI taxonomy): domain Eukaryota; kingdom Viridiplantae; phylum Streptophyta; class Pinopsida; order Pinales; family Pinaceae; genus Pinus; species Pinus tabuliformis. The sequence goes on along the minus strand of CM062816.1, from coordinate 180,464,900 downwards.
AGAACTCTTTCAATAGCTAGGATCTTGCATTCAATCCCATGAAAGCATTATTCCCTGCAAATTATTAGAAAATTGTGGCTCGTACAACACCACCGAAAACTAAAAAAGTTTGAAAACTTAAAAAACAAATTGTTGACGTTGATTTATTATATTTTTAATTCTCTCCTAAGAAAATATATTTATCTATTTTTTAAGTTAGACATATATATTCAGAATCTAGTAAACTAATTAGAATTCTATGGCACCAAAATGATTTCTATGAAAAATTAGAAAATGAAATTGCATTGTGCAAAAATGAAAACTAAAATTATATGAAAAATGAAATTGAAAAACAAAATTAAAAACTTGAAGCGAATCAGAAATTCTAAAAAAAAAGAATTCAAAATCAAAGGTTGATTCCTATGTGCACCTCCCCGGCAATGGCGCCAAAATGTAGAGGTAATTTAATTGCTTAAATTCCTTAACATAAATTATCAACCCGGGGATTCGTGGACTTGCGAGGCACACGTGCACCATATGTGCTAGAGATCGGTTTCCAATTTCGAAAGAGAAATATTAATCTATTAAATGAAAAATGACAATTGACATAGAAATAAATCTATTCTAGAAAGCAATAAATCACACCACATACTTCCGGAAGTAAAAATCATTTGCGAGAATTGAAAGCACACATTTGCAGAAATGAAATAACTAATCTAAGCACTTTTGCAGAAATTGAAATCATTAATCTAAAGCACACTTTGTGAAAATTAAAACACACTTGCATGAATTGAAATGCTATGCTAAAACAAACTTATCTTATTACATCCTCACGTTACATCTCCTTCCATGATTCCAAACTTCTCCAATATTACAAGTTTCACATTACAAATTCTTCCTCTTTCCCCCCTTTGAAAGGAGAATGTTCTCTTATTTATACAAAAATTAAACAACTACCTCATTAATGGTGATCCACCATTCTCTCCTTAAATCCATAAAAGTCTCAACCAATTAGACACATATCCATGATTTTTCTCCATGAGATATGCTTGAATCCTATTCCAACTCTCCTTCAAATATTGAAGAGAATTGGAAATTGAACCTTGGAGGCCACAGAAGAGTGTTTTGGAAGCTTCCAAATCACCTGCACATGTAACCAAACTCATTCCACCTTTAGGTATAAGTAAATACATGTTATTTTTCTAACTTTTAATCATAAATTCACTTTAAATAATTGAAACTAATAACTTTGGAAAATACAAATATGAATCCATATGGTAATGATAATGGAGGCTAATGTAATGAAAAGGTGATGAAATGAGGCAATAAAGTGGGAATGAAGGTGAAAGTATATGACATTGTGAAGACATTTTGGAGGCTCAACAGACTTCAAGATACTTCAATTTTGCTTTAATAGGGTTGCTTCATAGTTCTCTTAGGATGTCTTCAACCTACTTCAAGATGACTTCAACAAGTTTCTAGGCCTTCTCAAAAATATATGGTGGAGTATGCTTCTTAGTAGATGCCCAAAATCCCTTAAGCGTCACATATCCAAAATACTAGAAGTTTGTTGCTACCTTCAAAAACTGTTCCAAAATTCTGCTCCAAATGTGTCACAAAGGATAGCCCAAACTTGGTTTCAAAGAGGTCTGAAGTATATTAGTCTTGTGATTTGAGCTCACGGTTCAAGCCTCTAATTCAAAACTTTCAATAAGGTTTATCCACCAAGTCTGAAGTTTAAATGCCACCACAAATCTGCAATACAAGTTTGCTTACCACAAGTTTGTTGTCCACTCTCCGAACCTTTATTTCTAGCCTCAATTTGTTGATAGTCTAAAGGTGATCCAAGATACAAAAGCACCGAGCTACAAACTAATTTGACTACCCTTGAATTTCAGCTTCTCCAAAGGTCTGAGCCTCTTGTAGACAGTCCTAAGCCCTCCATAAAGTGAAGTGCAAATCAACCGAGATCGTATATTCCACACTTATCGCAGGCCTGAGGTCTGGAAATTATCCACAGTCACTAATCTGAGTTTGAGCTTCTCCAACAGGTAGTTGTCCTCTAAAACTAGTATGAGGTTTTCACTAGTTTATTGACCACAGGTATGAAATCCATTGTTTAAGTTTCTCCTACAAATGGGTATGTAATCCGAGGTCATGGGTGGCTGTCAAGTGTGCAAAACTAAGCACACTTCTTATCACAGGTCTGAGACAGCTACAAGTCCAAGTTGTATAAATGATTAATTTATATTTTAACTCAAGCAAATATTTCTTCAAAAAATCCTCCTTGGTCTCCTTGTTGTCTCTATCTTCTCACTCTGAATTCTAGTGATCTTCACCAAAAATGTTCTCTGAAATGATCACTAAATTGATGGCTAGAATGATGAGTTTAGGCGTCAATATATACTAGTTTGGCCTCCAATGAAGAGACATGTCTCTTCAAGTAGGCCGACATGAGTAGGCCAAGTTATAAGTAGACTCATAAATAAATACATTTTTCATAGCTTAAAAATGCATTATCTCATCAACCATTGGGAGTTTTGGGGAAAGTAAAGGCTCATTAGAAAGAGAAAAAAGTCTTCTTTGTAGAAATCATTTTGGAAGGATGATTCTAAGGTGGTAAAAAACTATTTTTCATTGTGATTTTCTTTAATTTTTTGTGCATAAATTGTTTGGTACAACATGGCTTCTCCATGGCTTCTCCATTGTTATTATGAGTGTCATCATGAGTGTATCCAATAATTTCATCAAGAGTGTATCAAACATGAGTGTATCCAATAATGTCATCATGAGTGTATCTAGCAATGTTATCCATATGTCATAGTGCAGCATCAATTTTCCATTAGGAGAGCTCAAAAATAGTCTTCCAACCATGTTATCAAGACCTCATCAAGTGTAGTCCTCCATATGTCATCAAGGGCTTGTATATTAGATACTTCATTGGCACTTAAGGTCTAGATCATCAATCAAGGCACATGATTGACACTTGGAAACATTATAGTTAGTTCAAGGACTTCATTAGTGAGTTGATATATGAATAGCTTGATATCTTCATTGATGGCATCCTTATCAAACAAGAGTTGTTCAACATATACATTATGACATCATCATCTGGAACCAAGGATTTATTTTCTTCAAACTTACAATCACAATCTATGGTTTCATGATGATCATTAGGAATCTGAAGAATATTTTCCATCTTGGCCAATCCCATATTGACATCGATGACAACCTTTATTAACATATTTTTGGTTTAGAGATGGATTGCATTTGGACTCAATGTTATTTTGGTTATATGCATTAGTTGTGTAATTGAGTTTGTATAATAATCATGTAAATGTTTTATATATTTCATATTTTATTTTTAATTCACTACTTTTTTGTATTTTTTAAAATATATTATATTTTGAAATATATAATATATAGTGTGTCCTTTGTGTCATGTTTCAAGGGATCATTGTGTCATGTGTAGAATACTAGTATTTTTGTGTCCTCATGTCAGGTGATATATATATATATATTGATCAACTTCAGTGATTGTTGCAAGACAATAAATATACATCACTCTAAACAAGAATAATCATATTTTTAACTCTATTTGCATTACATATACATTTAATTTCTCGTCAACACATAGTAATGTTGAAAAGTGCAACTAGGTTCGATCTTCATAATGACATGTAATTATGATTCTATATAATGAGATGTAAATAAGAAAAATAAATTTATTGTATTGCTTGCTTCATGGGTTTCATGAGCAAGAGATTTTATTTTGAAGTCAAGGCTCCCATTGAGAAGGAATTATTTGTCATCTATTCATAAAATGATAGATTCATTGTCATGTAATGAAGTCATGTTACACTTTGTATATAGTCAAACTTGTCCATGTAAAGTATCCTCCAAAACCTCGTCACTTATCCTCTTCAAGTCGACCTACAACGATGGAAGAACATGCTAGAAGAAGTCAGCCTAACCTCTAGTGATCATTTCAACCTAAAGGACATGTGTTGAGGTGTATAAATAGCCACACTTGGCCTCACTTAGAGGCAAGTAACTCGTCAATCATTCGGTGAAGAAATACGAACAAGAAGGCTACTAAACAGAAGTTTGAAGAAGTGAGGAGGAGGATTCTTCTGGGCAAGCAAATAACGATTCTTTTGGGTCAGCAAAGGAGATATTCTTTTGGCTCAGCAAAGTAAAGTTTCTTCTGGGATAGCGAAGGAAGGATTATTCTAGGGCAGTGAAGAAATGATTCTTATGGAGTACTTATTCTGGGTAACCAAGATAGGTATCTAAAGACCGAGATTCTCTAGAGGAAGCCAGTAAGATCATAGAGACCGAGTTTCTCTAAAAGGAGCCGCGGAGAGCAGTTTGAGATCAAGAAGTGTTACAGGGAAAAGTGTCTATATAGAACTGCTCTATCCCACTAAGGTGTGACAGCTGCCTTAGAAACAAACAGAGTAAAGCTACTTTCGTTTTTCCTTTATGAATTATAGATAGAGAGGAACAGAAAGACCAACCTCTGTCTTGCGCTAATCTCCTGATTTGATTCCTCTCTTCCTTGATAGTCTTTCGCTACTTGTTCCCTTGCACGCCCAGCTTCACAAAGTACCTGTAAGATCACAGTAGCATAACACTATACAAAGACATGGATCTATAATCATAAACAATCTAGGATCAGATGTAAATTGACCATACAAATGCAACAAATATCAATGACACAAGAATATGGAGGAAAACTTGAATAGCTTTTATTGATAAACAAGAAAGAGCTAAGAGGAGTTACAACCAGTTGTTCTGACCCAGCATCAACCTCTCAGCAAGGAAGCCCCTCTTCACCTCATACAAAGCTTAGATCACCCAACAATCTGATGTTTGTCTCAAGAAACCAACAGCAATTCCTTACAATATGCAAAATTCCAGCCTCTGGATCTCTGGGATGAGGGATCCATATATAGATATATGTAATGGAGATGAGGCAACTTATGATTTGATTAGTGTCTTCCCTCTGATAGTTCTTGCTTCCACTTGGAGATTGATGATCTCTTACTCATCCTTGGTCGAATTCAGAGAAGCAAGTGTCACAGGAGAAGTTTCTGGAAGCTTCCATTGCCTCTCCACCTCGCGGAATGACACTGCCATTTGTCATTTCTCGCCAATCGTACCCCATAGAAGGGATTTTTGAAATGCAACACACCCACACAGTGTAATTAGGTGAGATGCAACACACTTGGCCAGTGGAGCAGCTGAAATGATCCTGTTTTGACCAATTCTGAGCAGTTTTTCATGGAGAACTTCTGGGAGAAGCTATAATCTGTTGACCTTGTTCCTTTAAGGGTTAGAACAACACTTTTAGGGACTTAGGAGCCCTTGGTTTATGGACATTTCATGCTTGGGGTGGTAGTGCCCAAAAATGTCTATAACAGTTGCCCCCTAAAGCATGAGGTCGTTAATCTTTTGATGTCGGGTGAAATGCTTTATTATGAGGATCTGAAGTTCTTTCAAGCTGGGAGGAGACCTGTAATAAGATACAATACAATACATTATCTTCATAATATTTTCATGATCTAGCTGAGGCGAGCATTCCCATGCTCAGCTTTATAAATTCATATTTATGTACATAGGACAGACAATCGTCTGAGTGAAGACTGATGATTCTGATAGAGCCATCATCCCTTTGATTGGATGATTATCTGTGCAGCAATGATGTACATTTGATGTCTTTATTTTCTTGAATATATATCGCAGCCCGGATGGATGAAACTAGATCCGGGGTCTTCAATCTCGTTCGATCTTCACTCGAAGTACAAGTCGATCCATGTGAGAAATGTTCTGAAGTCGAACATGGAAAGACATCGCTTGATTACCAGCCAATGATGTAAGTTGTTAACAAGCGCGAGAGGAATCACCGATAATGATAATGACCCTCAAGGTACTGCAGTACAATTCATGTGGTGTGAATAAAGGACTTGGTGTCGAACACCACGCAAAATCTTTCGGTCGAAGGTCATTGATGTAAACCTGTCGCCAGAAGTGAGAAACTTGCCATTGAGGCATGAAAGCTTCAAAGTACTGAATGGGGTGTTCCTAGATCGACTTCTTGGATAATGAGCTGATGTCGACAAGAAGCGATCCGTCACAGGAGGGCCTTAATGAATCCCACATCAATGACACGGAATGGAGCAAATGATTTTAATGGAGGTGAAAACGATCTGGTGATATAAGGTTCAGGGTGGCGGTCATGAAAGAATGGAGTTTAAATGTATGGTAGTGGGTGAGACACAGGTGAATTCTCTGAATGACTTCTCTTGAACATATCGGCAACACTGACGTGATGGATTTGTAGCATTAACCCCAAATGTGGATGGTATGATGGGACCATGGTGATGTGACCGGTGAATGAAACAACCCAACCCGACTTGGATGCGGAGTGAAAGTGTCATGTTCAAAAGCGACTTGCTACCAACAAAGTTTCTTCAAGTTTTCTTCCCAATTTTCCCCAATCATTGCTGACCAGTACCTCTTTATTTTTGTCAAGCTTGAGGAGGATAACATATGCTTGTTCTATAATTTTCCCTTCGGGCAAACCCATCGCTATGTTTTAACGAGTCTAGCGATAGTGAAACTCGTTCTCGTCTATAGACAAGTTTGTCGCTATTAAAATTTTAACGAGTTTAACGACAAAGATAACTCGGTCCTTTTCAATTTTAGAGAGTCTGAAAAGGAACGTAAAGGAAACTCCAAAATTCCTTTTTCGTCATCTAATCCCTTAAGTCCGAAAAAGTATAAAACAATACAGAAGAGATGAATTTTCGATACTTTTAACGAGCCGAACAAAACAAGCGCTTGATCTTTTTGTGTAATAATCTCTCAGGTCAAAAAAGATTAAAATTTAGAGGAGAGATAGCACTTCCGGTCCCTTTAACGAGCTAGAGAGGTCAATGGCTCGGCAATCTTTTCATATTTTATGAGTCAGTTGAAAAGAGCTTAAAGGAGACTCGCCTTTTGAGGAACGAGTGATAAAATGGGTAGTAGCTGATTCCAGGTAAGGTTTGGAATTTTCCAATCACGGCAGTGTTACAAAGATGGCTAGTGAGATCACTCTTCGCAGCTGTTCCTCAAAAGGGGTAAACAATCAAATGGAGGTGAATGATCGGCCAATACAGAGTGGAGGTGATGATGAGAACACAACCAAGGCTTTTAAAGGCTGAAGTACTACATTCACGATGGTTATTTACCGGGAAATAGGTTCATTTTTTATTGAGCTTAAACGCTGGGGGAAACATTTGCTCATTACTTATGTTTATTTTTTAACGAGCATGAAGTCCGCGTTAAAACTGCTCGATGCGCTTTTATTTTTTAACGAGCTTGAACCCTGCAGTAAGACTGCTCGTGATAAGTTTACATGCCCCCAACATAATAACGCAAATCGAGGTGCATGCCCCCCAAGCTTCATTGCATTCAACTCGGTGGTTGGAATGAAGGTTTACCTTTGAGATTTGGAAAGGGGATTTGTTTCATTTTTTAATGAGGTTGACACAGTAAAAGAACTATCCTCATGACTCCTTGTTTCATTTTTTAACGAGGTCGACACGAGATAAGAACCATCCTCGAAATCCACCGTATTTACAGTATTTGACAAAAAATCAAAAACTGAAGGATGATTAAGGTCATTGGAGTAATCTTTGTTGTAATCCGAGAGATGGGAACGATGGTGGTGATCTTCCCACGGTCCCTCTCCTAACATCATTGACTAATTGATTCCTTTGTCTGTAGAATGTACATGCGACCAAGGATCTAAAGAGGTACCATATTCCTTAGACCTATCTATCCAAACACTTGATGAGCATTGATTTGTGTTTGCCCCCCAAGCCAAGAAAATTGATTGCTACAATATTTCTAAAATGGCGATGATCCATGCTGACAAAATGTTTAGGAATCTTCCGAATCCATTAGATATAGAAGATTTCATATTGCATGTTTCCACTGTGGCCACTTCCGCTAGATTACTCGGAGGCGGTAGGGAAAAAGTACCCATTAAGGCAGGGTCTTTTAGGAGGCCTACTCCAATATTTTGAAGCGAATGATTGCTTTCATGGATCATTGGGATGCTTCCCATAACTTGTGAACTGTTGGGGAGAAATGTTTGTTGGTCGACGATTGTAGTTCCTCCTTGGAAGGGAAATGCAATCTTCCTGAAGTAGGTCGACACAACTGCGGCCATGGCATATATCCAGGACCTTCCCAGTAGGATGTTGTAATCGAGGTTTCCGTCGATTACTTCAACATCAATTTCTACTGTTTTGCCCCCTAGTTCAACTTGCAAGTTACTTAAAATCCCGTATGGAGTGTATGATCGCCCATTAAATGCTTTTAACATTGTTGATGATTGCGACAAGGATGGTGAGCCTAAATTTTTCCAGCAACTCATCGACATAATACATGTAGATGCCCCCTCATCAATAATTGTTCGATGAACAATTTTGTCGAGGGCTTTCACTTGAATAAGGAAAGCTAGTTGAGCTGGTAACTGAGGGTCATATCCTTTATGATCAAAAGCCACAAGATTGGAATCCATTGGGCTAATCCCACCTATTGCTGATACTAAAGCTTGCTTTTGGGAGGAGCAATTTTGCGGTACCTCAAGTGTCGACATAGCAGACGATGATTGGGCCAGGTCCTCTATTATATTATAATTCTGTGCTACTTTTGCACGAGGATTAAATGTCGATTTGTGTACTACTCCCTTTGGTGACTTTATCATTGGTTCAGGAATGATGGGTGGCACAGCTTCGGTCAAAGTTGTTGTCGAACTACTAGGTTGTTCTTTATCCTTGTTGTTCGACAGCTGTGGATTCCCATAATCTTTGTTCCTCGTTGATATCAAAGCATCATTTTGCTGTTTTGAAACCGACAACATTAACACTTGAGACGGGGAAGCCTTTCCACTTTCAACCAAATTTGTTCCTGGATTTGGAACGGATCAGTAAACACTGCGGAGGTTTTTGAATTCTTGAAGAATTTCTTAAGCTCAGCTCTGTGTGGACAATTTGCGGTCCAATGATCCTCATCGCATATAAAGCATGGATTTTTTGGTTTCCTATCTCTAGGAGGGTTTGCAGAAGATTTTTCAGGTGATAATTCTTCCTGTTTCTTCTTCTTCCCTTTGCCTTTCTTCTTGCCCCCTGGTTGATTGGTTTCTTTGCCTTTATCTGTTGATACAGCATTTACTTCCGAGGCAAGAAGTTCATCTTTTGCATTTTGACCTGAAATCTTATGGGCCTTTTTGGATGTAGCCTTTGTCGATTTCGTGTCTGTTGCGTCAATCACGCCATCGCCGGCATGAGAGTCATTGTTTTATTTAGGAGGAGGAGGAACTGAGAATTCCGGTCTATGGGCGTCAGGTATTTTATCCTAGAGCGTGTCGGACTGAGTGTAAATCAAGTCCTGATATTGTGCACGAGCGATAACTTGCTCTTCTGTTACGACTCCCCCCTTTGCCACATCTTCCGTGATGGAAGGTAGTAATGACTTGATAAACCATTCAGCTAAGAGCTGATCGGGAACATACGTTTTTACCATTCTACGACGACGTCGCCACTCATGTATATGATTAGATATGTGAGTGGCCATTGTCTGTTTGAAGTTGGTAAGGAGTTCCGTTCCCGTTTCGTACCTTATCGGTACTTGAAAATGGGTTAAAAAGGTTGTGGCTAGGGTACTGAAGTTGTCGAACGAAGCTCTAGGCAATTCGATGTACCATTTTGCCACTGGACCAGTTAACGTCCTCTGAAAAAGGCGAAGCCTTATCGAATCATCATTTAGGGTGTTTGATGAACACCACAGATGAAAGGTCATCACATGATTCGACGGATCTTCACCCGGATTTCCATTAAATTTAGGAATATCTGATGGAAGTTTATGCGTAATCGCTGGCCACCAAGGGGCGTAAGTGATTGGATCGTTTGTTAACCGATTTAAATCAGGTAACTCTAAAGTTGCCACAAAGGGTAACTGTTGATTCAAGTTAGGTGAAGCATACCCAGGATAAGATGGGATTGCCTGAGCAGTTGGTCTTTGCATACCGGCATAATGCATTTGATGCTGGTAACTTTGGTAAGGTTGGTGGGCATGACCATTGTAAAATGGTTGATTTTGACCGTTTTGAATATACGGTTGTCCACTATTTGCAAAGATTTTTTGCTCAGAACCTTAGTATACTTGTTGGAATTGCGGTTGTTGGTATTGTACTAGCCATGGTTGTGAAGCCATGTGTTGTTGCCCGATACTAACAGTTTGACCAAGATGAGGGGTAATCGTACCCGTCTGAACCTGTGTCATTCCACCAATTGGCGATTGTGGTTGAGTCGCAGGTTCAAGGTGCTGTTGCATTACAACCTGAGAAACCTGAGGTTGGCATACAACAGGTAGCGCTTGAACTTGCGACACCGTCACAATAGCTGGTGTAGTCGGTATATTTGACATAGGTAAGCATCGTTGCATCGAGTATACAACCCTTGGTTGTTGAGGTAGTATTGGTACCCAACCGCTAGAAGTAATTCCAACATAACCTGAATTTTGTTGTGAACTGCCGTATGGTTGTCCCCCCGGAGGGGATAACGAAAGGGTATACTGCCCCCCATATAGTGGTAATCCAGAACTCAAGGGAATGGTTTGCCCTTGAGGGCCGAACTGCCTAAATTGACCTCCAAATGGATCAATTTGTTGAGACTCAACATAAGAGTTTCCGGATATTATTCCAGATGAACAAACAGGAACAGACCATACTGTCGAAATGGCCCCTGAGTGGGCTCCTTCTAGCAATTGAGAGCTAGTTGGGACAGATGGTATACCGGCGAACATCGTTGGAGTGATAGCAAGGGGTTTTGCCGTCGCTGTGTCAGACGACACAGTCCTTGACGTCGACGGTTGTTCAGACATTTCTAGTCTATCCAAAAGATTACCTAGCGATTCTACAGGAGCTTCCACTGGCGGTAGACTAACTTCTGATGAAGAAGGATACAGAGTGATCCCGACCCCAAATTGCGATGGAGTACTAGTTAGAGGATCTTCCACAATCTCTTCTATGGCAATCAGACCAGGTGGAAGGGGTAGACCGTCAGGTCCGTAGAATATTTCTGGTGCCGAAGAAGGTATGGAATCGGCAGCGACAGATGTTTGAAGAGCAAGACTCTCCTAACCGGTTGTAAATGGCACTGGTTCGGTAACACAAGTGTTTACCCTCAGACTAGGATCAGTACTACTGTCCTTCTGTGGCTGCTGAACTTCTTCTGTAGACGCAGGGATTCCAGAAATGTTTGGAGTAACCGGAGTCTCTGATGTTGTTGGAACACTTGTTCTAACTTTAACAGGAGATTTGGAACCGGTTAAACAAGTTCGCTTTGTCCGTACTAGCTTCGATTCTGGAGACAAAGACGGTTGACTCGTAAGCCTCCGCGAACGACGGGGTTTCAATTGACTTTCTTCCACGATTGCAGATTACTCGATCAACTAAAAATAAAGGGGAATTATGTTTTCGAATTAAATGAATTTTAGATGCTTTGACACAACTTGTTTTTTCAATTTTTAAGAGTCGAGAAAAAACAAAAGATGACTCTAGTCTCCTTCGATTTTTAATGAGCCTGAAGTGACAAGTGCTCAGATGGACATTTTCCGTTAAAGAGTCAGAAAAGGAACGAAAGGGACTGCTCTGGAAATCTAAGTAGAGGGATTACCAAATCAATCGCAAAACTGTAGAATACTTTTTACGGTACGGCAGTCAATCTTCCCGAATGCTGTGTTCAGTGCATTGCGATCGATAGGGCGGCAGACACGGCTTCCTATGGATAAAGGATTAAGCCTATTGGGGTCTCCCAAAATATACTCGACGGTACGTGGGAGCACAAGTCCGTACTGGCACTTATCGTCTCAAAGTGGAGGAATCACCCAACCATCAGTGAGAACAACAGTTACCAGGCTTTACGACGTCAGAATACGTCTCTAGCCTAGATTTCTAAATGTTGTGCGTTAAGTTCCAAAGCATTGTTAGATTCATTGAATTTATTTTATAGTTGATCTTGTTTATGAAGTTTGCCTTTCAGGTTCACCGCGATATGTATATGTAATTCCTAAAATGCAATCTAAGATGATAAACAAACTTTTTATCTTCTTTGTGCAATGAAAATCCTAGCTACTATGGAAAGAAAGACAGAATCTTTTCACAAAGAGCAAAGAGCACACTCTAAATGCACTTTCCTAAATCAAACCAATCAGACTGTCTAGATGCAAATGCACATGGATGTAATTGTTTTCAACTTTCTTAGTATATGAATGATAAGAAGAAAGTTGATGCACAAATCTGAATTTATTTTCAAGCGACAAATATCAACAAGTTTCTTTTCGAAATCAAAAAATGGAGACGATCACAACACCTTACGATTTTGAAATGAATACTTGTTTTTTACACTAGAAAAATTACAAATTCAGACCAAAAACAATAGTAACAGGATAATCGACTATCAACAGCAATCAAACTCTTTCCTACGATTGAAATCGACACTTGCGACAGTTTCAAATCAAAGGACGACAGTACGATTATGCTACTTTTGCAAAGGAGAACTGAAAATGACTCAACAAACACACAAAAACATTTACAGTTCTTTTGTACAAAGGAGGCGGAATAACAGCAAGGAAAAGGGGTTTCAAACAGACATATACTGATCACAGGTAGTAAAATTCAGGAATAGAACTGGAAAGAATGAATCACAGAAACCAAAACTGCACAAAGCCTAGTCTGATCAGCGCACCTGTAACACAGGGAATTTGAAATGCAGCGCACTTTCTCCACTCGGGAAGTGCGCTAAAGTTCAGATCTGAACAGTACCTGCGCTGGGCCAGAAACGAGACTCTGTTTGGGTTCCGGGTCATAGTTTGCAGTCCAGTTCATGGGTTTTGGCCGAGCAAAAGGTAATCAGTAATGCAACAATCAGGGGTAGATCTAAGGAGGATCTAAGAGCTATCACAAGGGCAATCAGAGAGTTTGTGAATTAGTTGTTTAAATCATAAACAGATCCTGTAGATGGACTGAAGTAGCACTTATCTACTTTGCATTTGCTATGGCAAATGTAGTTCGAATGCTACCTGTAAGTTTATGAAATAGACAACAAGGAAGATAAACAAACAAACTAATTCATCCCCAGCGGAGTCGCCATTTTGTTACAGGGAAAAGTGTCTATATAGAACTGCTCTATCCCACTAAGGTGTGACAGCTGCCTTAGAAACAAACAGAGTAAAGCTACTTTCGTTTTTCCTTTATGAATTATAGATAGAGAGGAACAGAAAGACCAACCTCTGTCTTGCGCTAATCTCCTGATTTGATTCCTCTCTTCCTTGATAGTCTTTCGCTACTTGTTCCCTTGCACGCCCAGCTTCACAAAGTACCTGTAAGATCACAGTAGCATAACACTATACAAAGACATGGATCTATAATCATAAACAATCTAGGATCAGATGTAAATTGACCATACAAATGCAACAAATATCAATGACAAAAGAATATGGAGGAAAACTTGAATAGCTTTTATTGATAAACAAGAAAGAGCCAAGAGGAGTTACAACCAGTTGTTCTGACCCAGCATCAACCTCTCAGCAAGGAAGCCCCTCTTCACCTCATACAAAGCTTAGATCACCCAACAATCTGATGTTTGTCTAAAGAAACCAACAACAATTCCTTACAATATGCAAAATTCCAGCCTCTGGATCTCTGGGATGAGGGATCCAAATATAGATATTTGTAATGGAGATGAGTCAGCTTATGATTTGATTAGTGTCTTCCCTCTGATAGTTCTTGCTTCCACTTGGAGATTGATGATCTCTTACTCATCCTTGGTCAAATTCAGAGAGGCAAGTGTCACAGGAGAAGTTTATGGAAGCTTCCATTGCCTCTCCACCTCGCGGAATGACACTGCCATTTGTCATTTCTTGCCCATCGCACCCCACAGAAGGGATTTTTGAAATGCAACGCACCCACACAGTGTACTTAGGTGAGATGCAACGCACTTGGCCAGTGGAGCAGCTGAAATGATCTTGTTTTGACCAATTCTGAGCAGTTTTTCATGGAGAACTTCTGGGAGAAGCTGTAATCTATTGACCTTGTTCCTTTAGGGGTTAGAAAAACACTTTTAGGGACTTAGGAGCCCTTGGTTTATGGACATTTCATGCTTGGGGTGGTAGTGCCCAAAAATGTCTATAACAAGAAGAAAGTCAAGAAAGGGAAGAAGCAGAGCATCAAGGTTAGTGACAAGGTTCTTGGGAGGATACTAGAGTCAAGGGTCTTTGTCATGGTCTTGGTACTCATCAATTGAACATCTAGAAGAAGAATTTTGATCGGGTTTTCCTCTCAAGAGGTGAGAGGTTTTAGCCCTAGATGACAAGCCTACATACTATGTCACTTGTATTTTATTGTGCATGTTGATAATTGTCCTAATGAAAAGAACACAATAATAAGATAACAAAGAAAAGACTATAAGCTAAGAATTAAAAGTATATCACAAGAAATTATCAAGTAGCAAAATCTTTTAACTATTTGATGAGCCCCAAAAATGTACAATTATTTGGGCTCATTCAACCTCCTAATTTGGCTTAGTCCACCATTCTCATTTGTTTATTGCATGTTTTTGATTATTTTTATGTTAATAGAGTGAATTTGGTTAGTCATTATGCCAACAAGTCTAATGGGTGCTTTGTGTAGCCTTGTTGGTCAACTTGGAGACAAAATGGAAGGTCTTAATGTGCACTTGGCAGCCAAATTCGTGGGAGAACAAGCTAGAGGATTTGTAGGAAGGTGTCCCCCTCATTTATGGGCCCTTACCTCGAATTCTCCACCATCAGCTCGGAGTTCAAGGGCCACCGAATCAATCAGCTCAAGGGCAGCCAAGCAAGTCAAGTTGGACTGCTGTTAACTCCAAGTCTTGGGCAGCCAAGTCCCTAACTTTTAGGAGGACTGTTGGGTCCTCAAATTGTATAAATAAGAAGGCTTGGGGCCTCATTTTGGTTAGCTAGTGGGTAGTCATTTTGTGTAGCTAGTTAGTCAATTTGGGGATAGCTAGTTAGTCAATTTGGTTAGTCATGTTGTAGCTCGGTTTTTGCTCCTTGTAAGCCAGTTTTGGCATGTCATTAGATTCATGATTATTCAATAAAGACAGGCAGCTTTTGATCCAAATCTGAGTTTTAAGAGAGCAATATACCTCTTCCTCCTTGTAATGTTATTTCTTTTTCCTTGCAGCACTTTATTTCCTCTGTTTTGTCATGCATTTAGAATTTCCAGCCTGCTGATTTGATTTGTTTTATGTGATTGAAGTAGGATTAGTTTATGCTTTAAGTGTTTTTAGTTGTTTGCAAGCTGCAACATAGTTACCTTAATCATAGATCCATCCATGCACTCTGATCTTAAGCATTACTTCTACATTTCACTTCCATGCATGAGTTTCATTTCTTGGTTTTCCATTGTTGTTCATAGGTTTCATGGCACAGCTATCATAGGTTAATGAACTTCTCGTTTTGGGTGCATAAGTCATTTGTTTCATTTACGCTCTTCCTTATCAGTCCACGTCCAGCCTCTTCTTCTTCTTGATCTCTCCTCCATCCACCCAATCAGCCTATTTCCAACTCATTTACCCTCCAAACCTCTCATTTCCCACATAGCTCCATCTCCTTCAACTTTCGTTGACATAGCCCTTTATCTCCCAACCTACTCCCTACACTCATTTCCCATCCTATTCCTCCACTTCTGAGCCATCACCAGCCTTATTCCTACCTTACACATCTCCCTCTACCATTCCATCACTCCATCATCTCCCAAAACCTCCACGGCCAATCATCCTGTAGAATTGCACAGAACATCCTGTAGAAGACCTACAGGACTATCCTGTAGAAAACAGAGTATCCTGTAGGATCCTCCACAACCGTCCTGTAGGAGGCCACTCTCTCGGTTGCTGAGCATCTGAATGCGAGGAACCTCTGTGGATGGATGCTAAGGATCCCTAGGGACCTCTCCTAGCCTCCCCAACCTGTCCCACGCTTTCCTTCCTTCTCCATCCCATCTGCACAACCAAACCCTAGTTAGCACAAGATCACCATCATTCCACACACTTAAAGGAAAAATACAAAAACATAACTTTCATGATGCAAGTAGTTTAGATCCATGCATTTTCATTTATTAGAGGTAGTGACAGCATTGGTAGAAGTTGCATTTACATTCCTTGCATTGTAGAGGTCAGACTAGTTAAATTAGGGTTTCCTAGGTTTACATGCTTTGATTTGCTTTCAGTTCATTTTTGTCAAGTAAAGTAGCTTTCCTTTGAGATTAGCTTTCGTCCATCAATTAGCAAGCTTCTTCTGAGAGCCTATAGAAGTTGGCTTGAGCCCTAGCGGACTTGTGCCAGCTGACCAAGTGACAGCTGCGACAAAGAGCTAGTACTTGTGCATATAGCACCGCCGCTTCCAAGTTTGTACGAACTACCGGGTTGATAAAATTAAGAGACAGGAAGCCCCAGGAGTTGTAGCATTATTGCTACAATACTGGAGCTCACCATCTTTTTGGCGCCGTTGCCGGGGAAGCGGCAGAGTATTGGTGATTGTTGCTACTCTTCTATTTTCTACTACAACCTTCTTCTAAGTAGTTTATTTCATTTCCATTATGCAATTTCATTTATGCAAAAGTAGATTAGCCTTTCTTGCTTTCCTAGATTAGCATTTCCTGCTTTCATAGATTAGCATTTCCTGCTTTATAGATTAGTATCTCCTGCTTTCATAGATTAGCATTTCCTGCTTTCCTAGAATAACCTTTCAATTCCGCATTTCAATTCTGCAAGCGTAGATTAGCATTTCAATTCCGCAAGCGTAGACTAGCATTTCATTCTTGCAATTTCATTTGAGAAAAATAGATTAGTCCTTTCCTACTTTCATTTCAATTTCGCAAGATAGTTAGTTGCAGTTCAATCTATTTCATGCCTTGTAGGAGTAGAGGTAAGTTAGAAAAATGATTGCACAACACCCCCACTGCTTCACACAGACAACATTCTTCTTCGCTGGCTGTGATGAAAGAACCCCTGGGTGGACATCAAGACATATCTGAAGAACCTCTAGGGGAGAAGAAGAAGAAAACATTCCTTTGGAGCAAATGGCTACAAGTAGAGATGTTGGGAGCAACATCTTGTCCAAAGATGAATTTGAGAATCAGATCAAAGATTTCAAGAGTGATGTGAGGCAGTTTCTTGCCATGCAACTAGATACCTTGCCGATCCAAAAGAAGCAAGAGGAAGCCAAGAGGGCTTTGGTCATTTTTTGTCCTAGGTGCCTTAAAAAGCATCCTAGGAACGAATGTCCAAGGCACTCCCTAGAAGTGTGTTTTGTATGTGAAGAATACCATCCTACAGATCAGTGCCCTTCCTTACCCAGAATCAAAGCTACCTATCAAAGAGCCAAGGGAGCCACTGAATCACTCTGTTATATGAACCAAAGGAGGCCACATGGACCCATACCCTACCAGCAAGAACTACCAGGGACACCCGAGACCTATTATGACCCTTATCAAGCCACCTTCATGCCCTCTTGGGATCCCCCTGCTCATCCTTCCTGGTCTACACCTCCTCCTTGGTCATATTCTCCTTGTTCCTTCACAGATCCATATTATGCCCAACCAGTTGCTCATTCATTTCACTCTTATGCTCAGCCACAACCTCAGTGGAATGCACCTTATCAGGAGTGGAGGCCCCAGTACAACTCTCATCCCGCTCATTTTCCTCCACCACCTGCTCATCCACAACCATCGCCTCCTCCTCCACCAAGGCAACCCCAAATGCCTACCCAACCACCATGCCATCCATCTCCATCTCAAACTCACACCTCCACTCATCTACCCGTACCATTTCAAAAGCCATGCAATGGAGTAGCTCAACCTAATTGCAAATCTGAGGCACAGCATATCCAAACAACTCCTTTTGAGCTCAATGATGTTCACCAAAGCTCAAGGAGAGTGTTGCAAAAGAGAGAATCTAGTGACAATATTGAAGGACCAAAAGCAAAAGAAGATTCCAAAGAGAAGATCCAAGAACCATGGGTTGCACTTGATGAAGAAAAGAGATCTAAATCAGAGATCGAGAGAGATCCCTCATGGTTACCATCAAATATTCCATGTACTCAAGAGGAAGGTCAACAAAAAGAGGAAGATCAGAAGGTCATGATAGAAGGTGACATGAAGAATGATCCAAATCAGCAAGATGACCAAAGATATCAAAGTTATATTGAGATATGGTTTCAGAAGGTCACTAAGTTGCAGCAGTACTCTCCTCCTCAGTTATGTTTTGTACTTTCAAAGTCAGATCATGTTGTCTCTGAAAGTTGGATAGTTGTCAAAGCATGCATTCCGAGCCTTTACATCATCTTGTCTCTAATCTCGATGTGCACTTGGCTCCATTGGAAGTATTCTTATACTTGAGAATGATTTTGTTTTTCAAGTAGGGTAGGGTAGAAAAAAAAAGAAAAAAAAAGAAATGAAAAAATGAAAATAAGAGAAAAATAAAAATCTAAGGTGAAAACCCCCTCGGAGGCACCTTAGATTGGCTCATTGATTGAAAACCTCCATGAGGCGGTCAATGGGTTGGAAAGAAAAGAAAATAAAAAAGAAAAAGATCTTTGGGTGAAAACCTCCCTTGGAGGCGCCCAAGGCAGGCAATTAGGGTGAAAACCTCCATGAGGCGCCCTAGTTGTTTTTCAAAAAAAAAAAGAGAAAAAGAAAAAGGAAAAATAAAGCTAATCTCCATTGAATAAGTTCATGTTGCAGCAATGACATTGCAGGTTAAAGGAGGACGTTTCATGATAGGAGGAGCACTCAAATCAAAGACAAAGGAGTTTTTGTGCCTTCTACAGGAAGTTTCGTATCTTCTACAGGAAGCTTACAAAAAAGCCAAATTGATCTCCAAAGAGGACCTGAAGGCTTGAAATATGTCCATGAGGCCTACACTCATCTATGTTTCCACTCCTCACCCCTTTTCCATCATTCGTTTCATGTCATTATGCTTCTTTCCTCCAAACTGTGTTTTCTACAGGATGCTCTATATTTCTACAGGAAACATCCTGTAGAACCTTTGGACGAGCCAAATCCAATTTCAAAAGTGAATCTGATGGTGGGAGTCTATTGGTTAGGCCTGCAAGCACTTGTGTGTCCATCCCTTGCCTTCATCCATCATTTTTTCACCTCCTTGTGCTTCTCATTGTGCTTCTACAGGATCTTCCTGTAGAAATTGTGGGAAACTAGGCATGCATTTCAAAAAGTGGTTTGGCGAGCATGGTAGCTTCCTCAAGTGTTCAGAAGCCCTCATGCCATCTTCCAACTCCTCCTCCATCATCTCCATACCTGCATCACAACCAAAATTCATTTTGTCATACCATGCAAACACATGCAAAATGCCTTGAAGCCAAAAACACATAGAGCAGAATTTGTTTTTGCCATAACTTGAGAACCATGCATCCATTTGACAAACCATTTTATGGGGGATTGTACAATGTCGATGACAACATGCCTGAGCAGTTTCATGCAATTCCGGTGCACGGTTTCCAAGAAATCAGCCTCTATCACCATCAGCCACTTTTGCATTTTCTCCATAACCGTGCATCCGTTTCAAAACCTGTTTCATGGGGAGATGCACATGGATGATAGTAGCCTACCCAAGCAATTTCAGCCAATTCCGATGCACGGTTTATGAGAAATCGAGCTCTGAAATCTTCAGCCATTTTCCAATTTTCTCGAAATCCGTGCATCCATTGATCACGAATTTGATATGGGAGATGCATAATGATGGTAGTAACATGCTCACCAAGTTTCAGATCAAACCGATCTACCGTTTGGGAGAAATGGCAAAAAGAAGTCTAGTTTTGTGACCATGCAGCAGCAGCAGCTTGAACAGGCAGAGTTGAACGTGGAATTGATTACATGCACTCAGATCCGGCCAGAGGACACCTGCACATGAAAAAAGCAATCAAGGATTAGCAGCCAAGCCATATGCAATCAAGAAAACTAAGCATGCAGCAGCAAAATCAGAGAAGGCAGCAGCAAAGAGCTCACGGCAGCCATTCCACTTCGAGGTATGTGACAAACTCATTCCTCTATTGCATAAATTTAATTCGAAAACTGCATGAATTAATGGAATGGTGGGATTAAGCCACGAATTAGTGAGGTTCAGCTGATTGTCGTCCCTAAGAACTTAGCCGGCAGTCACGCAGCATGGTCATTCACGTGAAGTTCAAAGACAAAACACAGTCAATTGGGGACATTCTAAACTCTAGTGCAACTAATGGAATTGAATACAAGCAGAGGACAACTAGTTAACAACAGCAGTTCATAACATCACTTCAGTTCAAAAAAAGCCGACGTGCATGTTTTTGCCACCACATCACCACAAATCACGCAGCATACGTGTATGGTCATTCATGAAAAATTTGAGAAACGCAGTTAATGGAAGATTTGTGGAACTTTAGTGCACAGGGCTTCAATTGATTAACAAATAGAAGGAGACATACAGTTAATAAATAGAACTGCAGTCTGCATGTGGCCACGTACACCTGGCCACTTCACTCCCTCACCAAGAATCATGCAGCAATGTAAAATGCTCGGTTGAACCTCACACCACCTGCTGTCCATTTGCACTTGACTGAAGTATGCATCCTCCGATTCCAAAAATGATGAACTAGTCATCCTCCACTAGTTTCTACCTGTTTTCAAAATTATCCCACGTATCAAGCTCGCTCAAAGGCCGAATCACATCCTACAGGTTTTCTACAGGATGTCGTCTACAGGAAAGGCAGAAAACAGCCCTGCAGAAAGAAAACATGAGGAGCTTCTGTGGGTTGATGCTTCTGTTGGCTGACCACGGGATTTTTTAGAAAAGTTCAAGCTCAAAACGAGGAGAAAGGAGGAATATGCTGAAGGCCGCATTCTTGTTTCCATGCATTTCCTTTTGCATTTTCTTTATTCTCAATGCACTGCTATGGAAAAAAATCAGTTGGTATAGTTCCTTTCGAGACTATGTTTGCCTCAGTCCTTTTATGGTTTGGAATTGTATCCATTGGATTGTTCTTCAGATTAACTTCAATATGGCTGCATCAGTCCTACTGTATACTTGGGCTCCTGTTCATTATCTTTGTGATCCTTATGGTTACATGTGCAGAAATCACTGTTGTCTTGTGCTACGTTGAAATGTGCAGCGAAGATTACAACCGGTGGTGGAGATCTTATTTGACTGCAGGCTCCTCAACATTTTACTTGTTTCTCTATGCCACATTCTATTTCTTCACCAAGCTGGAGATGACAAAACTTGTTTCTAGAATTTCATATTTTGGCTACATGCCCATCATGTCATACTCATTTTTTGTTCTGACCGGTATAATAGAATTCTATGCATGCCTTTGGTTTGTGCGGACAATATACTTGTCAGTGAAGATTGACTGAGGCTCTGCATGCAGCTACCATTTTTCAGAGGGGCCATTTAAATTTCAAGGTTTGGACATAATTTGATCATGGTTCAGCCTTCTACAGGAATATACTTGTGCACTCATAACAAGGCTGAATACTCAGTAAGAAAAGCAGCAGACAGTGAGGAAGAAGAGCAGAAAGGGGGAGGAGATGAAGGTTGCCACAGCAAAGCTGAAAGGAGAAGGAACCCCCAACCAAGCAGACCAAAACAGTTGAAACGATTTCTACAGGAAGACAGAGTCTGTTTCTACAGGAAGACAGAACAGTTTCTACAGGAAAGTTTGAAAAGAGGGAAGCCAAAGGAGAAATCGGCCAAGATGCTAGCCAAGGACGTCACCAAGGCCATCAAAGACAAGGGGAGAGATTTGGTTGCTCAGAGGATGAGCAACACTTTCAGTAGGGGGGTGATGATGAGCCCCAAAAATGTACAATTATTTGGGCTCATTCAACCTCCTAATTTGGCTTAGTCCACCATTCTCATTTGTTTATTGCATGTTTTTGATTATTTTTATGTTAATAGAGTGAATTTGGTTAGTCATTATGCCAACAAGTCTAATGGGTGCTTTGTGTAGCCTTGTTGGTCAACTTGGAGACAAAATGGAAGGTCTTAATGTGCACTTGGCAGCCAAATTCGTGGGAGAACAAGCTAGAGGATTTGTAGGAAGGTGTCCCCCTCATTTATGGGCCCTTACCTCGAATTCTCCACCATCAGCTCGGAGTTCAAGGGCCACCGAATCAATCAGCTCAAGGGCAGCCAAGCAAGTCAAGTTGGACTACTGTTAACTCCAAGTCTTGGGCAGCCAAGTCCCTAACTTTTAGGAGGACTGTTGGGTCCTCAAATTGTATAAATAAGAAGGCTTGGGGCCTCATTTTGGTTAGCTAGTGGGTAGTCATTTTGTGTAGCTAGTTAGTCAATTTGGGAATAGCTAGTTAGTCAATTTGGTTAGTCATGTTGTAGCTCGGTTTTTGCTCCTTGTAAGCCAGTTTTGGCATGTCATTAGATTCATGATTATTCAATAAAGACAGGCAGCTTTTGATCCAAATCTGAGTTTTAAGAGAGCAATAGACCTCTTCCTCCTTGTAATGTTATTTCTTTTTCCTTGCAGCACTTTATTTCCTCTGTTTTGTCATGCATTTAGAATTTCCAGCCTGCTGATTTGATTTGTTTTATGTGATTGAAGTAGGATTAGTTTATGCTTTAAGTGTTTTTAGTTGTTTGCAAGCTGCAACATAGTTACCTTAATCATAGATCCATCCATGCACTCTGATCTTAAGCATTACTTCTACATTTCACTTCCATGCATGAGTTTCATTTCTTGGTTTTCCATTGTTGTTCATAGGTTTCATGGCACAGCTATCATAGGTTAATGAACTTCTCGTTTTGGGTGCATAAGTCATTTGTTTCATTTACGCTCTTCCTTATCAGTTCACGTCCAGCCTCTTCTTCTTCTTGATCTCTCCTCCATCCACCCAATCAGCCTATTTCCAACTCATTTACCCTCCAAACCTCTCATTTCCCACATAGCTCCATCTCCTTCAACTTTCGTTGACATAGCCCTTTATCTCCCAACCTACTCCCTACACTCATTTCCCATCCTATTCCTCCACTTCTGAGCCATCACCAGCCTTATTCCTACCTTACACATCTCCCTCTACCATTCCATCACTCCATCATCTCCCAAAACCTCCACGGTCAATCATCCTGTAGAATTGCACAGAACATCCTGTAGAAGACCTACAGGACTATCCTGTAGAAAACAGAGTATCCTGTAGGATCCTCCACAACCGTCCTGTAGGAGGCCACTCTCTCGGTTGCTGAGCATCTGAATGCGAGGAACCTCTGTGGATGGATGCTAAGGATCCCTAGGGACCTCTCCTAGCCTCCCCAACCTGTCCCACGCTTTCCTTCCTTCTCCATCCCATCTGCACAACCAAACCCTAGTTAGCACAAGATCACCATCATTCCACACACTTAAAGGAAAAATACAAAAACATAACTTTCATGATGCAAGTAGTTTAGATCCATGCATTTTCATTTATTAGAGGTAGTGACAGCATTGGTAGAAGTTGCATTTACATTCCTTGCATTGTAGAGGTCAGACTAGTTAAATTAGGGTTTCCTAGGTTTACATGCTTTGATTTGCTTTCAGTTCATTTTTGTCAAGTAAAGTAGCTTTCCTTTGAGATTAGCTTTCGTCCATCAATTAGCAAGCTTCTTCTGAGAGCCTATAGAAGTTGGCTTGAGCCCTAGCAGACTTGTGCCAGCTGACCAAGTGACAGCTGCGACAAAGAGCTAGTACTTGTGCATATAGCACCGCCGCTTCCAAGTTTGTACGAACTACCGGGTTGATAAAATTAAGAGACAGGAAGCCCCAGGAGTTGTAGCATTATTGCTACAATACTGGAGCTCACCACTATTCATGCCCTAGATTTCTCAACATGGAATCGAAGCTAAGGTGCCAAAGTCAAAGGAAGGGAATTTAATCAAAGAGACACTCAAGGATCAGGTTTCAAAAAAGGTATCTAAGCAAGTCAAAGGTTATCAAAGAAAAAGGTCAAGATCTACATTGAAGAATAAAACCCTAAATCGAAGAAGCAGTCTAAAACAACAAAAAAATTTGGATCCTCTAGTCATCATCAAGTTATCTACAAGGCAAGGTAGCTTGAAGGACTTTAAAGATGAAGATCACATCATCTTGGAGAAAGTCAAAACCCTAGAAGCAATTCTGATCTACACTCATTCACTACCAAAGTAGTTGAAGTATCTTGAAAGCAAGAAGACATTATCATCATCTTGAAAGCTATGAGGCAAGTTCCCTCGCATTGAAGCAAGGATCCTATCCTTTCCCTTGAAGAAGATCATCCAAGGAAGCATAAAATAAATCCTCATCAATCACCATCATCAAAAGGACCTAGATTAAAAGGCGTTGTCTTCTTTATTGAAGAAAGGATTTTTCATTTGGAAGTAGATCATCCAAAAGGGAGCACTATTACATCTTCTTCAACCATCATCAAAGTGGTAAAGATGAAGATTTCCTCTTCACTTGTCAAGTAAGTATCTTTCGTTCTTTAATAAAATTTGGTAAAATGACTTCCTGTTTGCAAGGAGATCTATAAGTTGGTTGGGTCATCGAAATTCCTTGCATGAAAAAGGAGGATAGGCATAGTCCTTGAAGAAAGTGAATTAACTGAACATATCAATGAAAAAGGTCTCCTCTAAATTCATGGAAAGGGATTCTTATGAAAGGACCCCTCATATAGCAGTATTGGAGACATCAAAGAGATGTATATGATAATCTCATAAGAATATTCTTTGAAGATGTGACAAAGAAGGTCACATTACTTAGATCTGATCTACAAAAAACTAAAGGTATCAAAGAATGAATGGATATCTTCATAAGATCTCAACTGCGAGATCTGGGAGAGATGATAAGAAGATAATCATCATTGTTCTAAATTCACTAACTGATGAACAAGGTAATAAATGTCCATGGGGATGAGAAAGTTACCTCATTCGACAACTTATGGTTTCTATGCAAGATAGAAGAATACAAGTTGAGGGAAAAAGTGTTGAAGGTTAATGGACTCAAACATTTGTAGGAAGGAAAGGGAAGTTTGGAAAATTTTCTCCTCAGAAAAGAAAGAAGAGCATAGTTGAAATTCTATGCTATGGATGGAAAAATTATGGACATTACAGGAAATATTATCCTAAAGAGACAATATCAAAAGAAGAAGAGAAGAAACCCATATCACTGAGGAAGTGGAGGAAGCTGAAGAGAAGAAATCCAAGAAAGGAGGAAGTAAGAGATCTCTACTATGACTGAGATAGTCTCCCTCACAAAAGGTCTTGACATAGCTTCTAAATCTTATGTTATGGGATATGGTTATAATAAATAATAAGGTGCATCATGAAAGCATGGAAGCATTGGAAACAAGAGCTCGTGAAATCACCATAGGAAACATGAAGGATGTCTAGAACAAAATCATGAAAGTCAAATATGAAGGATATAGCTCTTGGGAACCTCATTGAAAACTTAAGGAAAGAAAGAAGTCATCCAACATGTTTTCACTCACTGCTTTATAAAGTTATCAGTTGCCCAGAGTGTAGAAAACAAGTGAAGTTTGAATCCATTTCCCAAGACACGGAAGCTCTCAAAGCTCAGTCAGACCCTCTCCATTGCAGTGCTCATGATAAGCTTTCCAACGGCATATGGAAGTCCAAAAATGGACTTCTAGATCAAAATTTAGAGAAGTTTGAAGATGGGGGTTTTGTTGCCTTGAAATGAAAGAGAAAGAGGATGTTGGAGGGCCTCGGGCACAACAAATCCCGCAATCTCGCATATCAGCCATATCCAATCTCGCATTCCCACGATATCGCAGTCCCACAGTCCCACGATATCGCAATCCCACATCCTGTAAGTCCCGCAGTACCAAGATCACGCAGTACCGCGATTCGTAGTACTGTGATCCTGCAGTCCTACAATCTCGCAGTCCCACGGTATCATAGTAAATCCGCATATCGTCGATCGACATGGCGGTGAGGTTCTAACTTTAAGAACCTTGTGATATCATCGATTTGCGATACAATGTTTAATCGCCAGGGAAAGGCCTAAATCATTTAACAAAGGAAATGCATGCAAAACCAAGGTCGGGTGGGTCGTTTTCTCTCTCCTCTAAGGGACCACATGGCACAATCACATTGGCTCATATGTATGACATGGTAGCTGAGGTCATCAATGACGTGGCAGTGTGGAAGTGACTTGCCAATACAGAGGACACATGGCATTAAAATTTAGCATTTTCAGGGGTCCTATAGGGGCATTTCCGGGTGACACATGGCAGCGATGGTGTCACCCCCCCCCCCCCCGTAGATCGGCAATTGGTGATCGCACACAACAAAGTTCATTCTTCCACCGAAGTTCCTTCAGGGCCCACGATTGAGATATGGGGGAACTCCCCGGACTCGATATTTTATACACTGGAGTTATAGGGATGTCGGGTTTGTCCCTTTCAAAAGCCTCACGCTCATTCAACACTCTATCCGACAGATCGGCGATCGCAAGTGTCAAGAGAAAAAGGCTAAAGGTAACGTGTTATCAAGCGTCAGGATGTGGGATTCCAAGTAACAAAGGAAAAAGGCCCCCAAGACAGGAGCCTAAAGGCCTTAGCGCCCGAGGGCTAAGGCCCCAGTCATATGATAAGAAAAGTGGAAAGGGGTTAAACTAAAGGGGGTTGAGGGGGATCATAGCCTGCGGATTCGTAATATTTCAAAGGCGACAGTAGATCAGTATAGGGGAGGACTCAAGAAGACTTAATGGCTCAACATGGAGCCTCACTCCTTTACACACCAAAGGACTTTCGAGACAGGTACTTGCAGCGACCCACTCCCTATTCCACAAAATTGGTCATCCATGCAGTAAAGGCAGAAAAGAGAGGAACCGCTAAACAGTAGAGGGGTGCACGATGACAGGGAAGTGGAATGACCATAGGCCATTCACAAAGTTATCAGAAGGGACACTTCCTCCATCATCCTCCAGTTTTATTTTTAGTTTTGCAATTTCCATTTATTTCAAGAAGGGATCGAATCCCAATTGTAATCGTTTAGGGAAACAACGCCTTACATAGGCCGAGACAGCTATTCTAGTAGGATAGCTGGAGCTCTGGCTAAGAAAATTTTGTAACTGTAACCCAAGCTCCCCCTCTTCTTATAAATAGGGGGAAGAAAAACTTATGAGGGGCTCCGGAATTTCTCACCCGAGGGGTCTGAACTCTGTGATACCAATTTGGCTCATAAATCTATAAGAGAATGACTTGTATTTCAGACTGTATTACTTTACACAGGTAGATCTTTCAGACTAAGCAAATAAATGGTGGTGATTCCCCCTTCTAAGTATTACAGTATGTTATCCTCATGTTTAATTCCATTATGTTCATATTCTTCTCTGCATTCATGCTATAATAGCTGCTAGAAATGATTTCATGCTTCCTTGCATATCCATGTGTGTTGATTTATTAATGCATATGCCTGAATTAAGGGTTGAAATTATATCTTTAAACTACTCTATATGAATCATAGCACCCATCCTCTCTTTATTCCATTATCTCTGCTTGTAACTCAAACAAGTGTAGAATTTCCCATTGCTTGCAGCTCTATGTGTTCACTATAGAATTCTGGATGTTTTGGGCTCTATATGATGAGTTATGCTTTCTCCTAATCCTCTCTCATTTACTCAACAAAGCCTATTAAGTTGTAATCCCCTTTGAAGTAATCGGCTTCCGTTGTTTTGTGTGATACTTCTAGGAACTGTGTGTGAGGAAGTACTTGAAATACAAAACTCATACCTTTGGAGGAATGAACCAATCCCCCTTATTATCTTTCATTATGTGACAATTGGAGTGTTGCAAACCCCTCACATATAACCTTTCATGCACTCCTATATTTAAGATGTCCTATGCACTGGTCTACAATCAACCTAGAGGTTGTCTCTAGGAGGTTGTCTCTAGGAGGCTTTCTATCTCCTCTGCAGCACTTGTACCACAGGGTGCTATATTTAGCTACAACATATTTTTGGCGACATTTTCGGGGAATGGATTAGAATACATTTCCCTGGGTGCGAAAAAATTTTATATTTCCTCTGTTAGGTGAGCAAGGGAAGTGTGGGTTGAAGATCTCTCACCTTGGTGACTCCACTTTCAATTTTATGGTAAACATCCTGGCGACTCCACTGTCCATATCTCCATTTGATCATCCTAGCTTTCAAGCAGCCCCATACTCACTATGATGCTACGCAGACGAAAACTTTCCATCCCTTTAAATCTGATATCACTCTTCTAGGAAGGTTTTTGAGATGGCCCTTCTTACATTCGTGGCCAACAAATTTTCCCCACTAGATTTTCCTCCCATTGCTGGTGATCCCAATCATGTCCCTTCGTTTCAGGAATGGTATACCTGTTTGCCTAGATTCAGTGGGAGTACAGATAGAAGGCCTGACCAGCACCTCAAATAATTTCATGAATGCATGGAACAACAAAATATTTTTCTTGAAGATGTACAAATGAAGTTGTTCATGTATTCTTTAGAGGAGGATGCTAGAGTCTGGTACAAAACCATACCTCATGGCATCATATCTTCCTTAAGAAGTTTTCATACAGCATTCAATCGCTATTACAAAAGACTATATCCACCGAATGCTCTATTTGAAGATTGTTGTGCATATTTTAATGATGAAGACATTCCTGAGGTTGATGACCCTACTAAAGAGGTTTGTGGAGCTCCACTCCAAGAAAACATCCTCTCGCATCAAGAAGCATCACCCAATGAGCAAGAAAGAGGAGAAGGGAATGTCATCGAGCTGCCAACAAAGTTTGATTCAGCCGAATGCAATGTTTCTCCTTCTTATGACATATATGAATTTGATGGAGAGTCAAGTGATGTCGAGCCACAATGCTCCCAGTCATGGGAAGTTGCGTAGGAGGAGGAAGCCCACCAGGAAGTCACTAAAGAGGCTCTAGTCCATGATGCACATCTTTCACCTGGAGAGCATGATCAAGAACCTCCTCCTATTTTTTATTCTTATTATTCAGAGGAGGACGAGATGGTCGTGGAGGTTTAGAAGGAGTTGTTTACCTGCAAGTGGTGACAAAGCTCCCAACAACAAGTTTCTCAAGAAGAGGCCAAAGTTGAAATACCACGCAGAGTCTACTTCTGCCTGTTGCAGAAAGTTTCCTGCTAAGAATTCTCAACATATTCTCCAATATATGACTCTTACAGTTCAGACAATGAAGAATCTATTGTAGATTTCCAAGAGGGTTGGCCCATTGAAGAATGGGTAAGTAAAGGTAAACAACAAGTTTTTCTTGAAAAAGCTAAAGTTGAGGAGTTGGATAGTGTTTGTGGTTGCCCTGGCCAAGAGGATATTGGTCAGCAGACTGCTCATGAAAAGGAGGCAGCTACAAATTTTCCTTGTTCATTCCATGACCCTGTAGCTGAGTACATGGGCATATTCTTTGATCAGCAGCAGAGGTTGTGTCTAGAGCATGCATCAAGCTTTTCATTTGCAGACTTTTTATGGTGCATTCCTGCTTTAATTTTTAAATTTCAGCAGCATGAAGGCATAAGGCCCAGTACTCTAATGTTGGTTTGGCTCCATTGGAGGGTTGAACTCACCTAGGTGAATTAATCTCTAGTGCATAAGTAGGAATGTACATAAATAAGCTCACCAACTAAGCATTTTCTTTTTAGTTGTTAGAATTTTTATTTCTACATTTTTAGATTGATGAGGAAAGTCCCATGGAGGTTTTTCTGGTTACAAAGTTCATATATTTCTGACACCATGCCCAATGGTGAAGGATATTGGTCTGCAGGTTGTCAGCACCTTGCCAAGAAGGCACTACCCCAGTTGGAGCCAGCGTTGTCACTCACTGCTTTATAAAGTTATTAGTTGCATAGAGTGTAGAAAATCAGTGAAGATTTAATCCATTTCCCAAGACACAAAATCTCTCAAAGCTTAGTTGGACCCTCTCCATTGCATAGTTCTCATGATAATCTTTCCAACGGTATATGGAAGTCCAAAAATGGACTTCTATATCAGAAGTTAGAGCAATTTGAAGATGGGGGTTATGTTTCCTTGAAATGAAAGAGAAAGAGCACATTGGAGGGCCCCGGGCATAGAAAATCCCACATTCCCGCAATCCCACATATCAGTCATATCGCATCCCACATTCCCGCGATATTGCAGTCCCACAATCCCACAATATCGCAATCCCGTATCCTGTAGGTCCCACGATACCCGATCCGCTGTCCCGCAATCCCATAGTACCGCGATCCCACAGTACCGTGATCCTGCAGTTCTGCAGTCTCGTAGTCCCGTGATCTCGTAGTCCCGCAATCTTGCAGTATCACTGTAAATCTCGCATATCGACGATTGGCGTGGCAGTGAGGTTCTAACTTTAAGAACCTTGTGATATCGTTGATTTGTGATACAATGTTAAATCACTAGGGAAAGGCCTAAATCAATTAACAAAGGAAATGCATGCAAAACCAAAGTCAGGCGAGTCATTTTCTCTCTCCTCTAAGGGACCACGTGGCACAATCCCATTGGCCCGTATGTATGACATGGCAGCTGACATCATCAATGATGTGGCAGTAAAGAGTAACGTGCGAGTACGGAGGACACATGGCATTCAAATTCGACATTTTCATGGGCCCTATAGGGGCATTTCCAAGTGACACATGTCACCACTCATAGGGTGACACGTGGCAGTGATGACATCACCCCCCCAGATCGGAAATTTCCAATCGCACATAGCAAAGTTCATTCTTCTGCTAAATTTCCTTCCTGGCCTGAGATTGCGATATGCGTTAATTCCCCGGACGCAATATTTTATACACTGGAGTTATAGGGATGTTGAGTCCGTCCCTTTCAAAAGCCTCACGCTCATTCAACACTTTATGCCGCAGATCGGTGATCATACGTGTCAAGGGGAAAAGGCTAAAGGTAAAGTGCTATCAAGCATCGGGATGTGGGATTCCAAGTAACAAAGGAAAAAGGTCCCCGAGATGGGAGCCTAAAGGCCTTAGTGCCCAAGGGATAAGCCCCTGGTCATAGCCCCCGATCATATGATAAGAAAAGAGGAAAGGGGCTAAACTAAAGGGGGCTGAGGGGGATCATAGCTCACGGATTCGTAATATTTAAAGGGAAAAAGCCTCAATTACAATGAAGCGCCAATAGTACAATACAGGTCATTAAAGGCGTATGGTTTGGCAGCTGAAGCAGTGAATGAAGTATGGCGTGGAAGTAGATTAGTATGGGGGGGTGGCTTGGGAAGACTTAATGGCTTAGCATGGAGCCTCACTCCTCTACACAGAAAAGGACCGCCGAGACAGGCACTTGCAATGACCCACTACCTATTCCACAGAACTGGTCGTCCACGCAATAAAGGCATAAATAATAAGAACTAGCTAAATAGCAGAGGGGTGCACGATGATGGGGAAGTAGCATGAACAAAGGTCATTCATAGGGATAGCAGAAGGGACACTTCCTCCATCATCCTCCAATTTTCTTTTTAGTTGTACAATTTCCATTTATTTCCAACAAGGGATCGAATCCCAATTGTAGTCGTTTTGGGCAACAACGCCTTACATAGGCCAAGACAGCTAGTCTAGCAAGACAGCTCAAGATTTGGCTAAGGAATTTTTGTAACAGTAACCCAAGCTCCCATCTTCTTATAAATAGGGGGAAGAAACACAGATGAGGGGTTCCAGAATTTCTCACCCGAGGGGTCTGAACTCTGTGATACCAATTTGGCTCATAAATATGTAAGAGAATGACTTGTATTTTGGACTGTATTACTTTACATAAGCAGATCTTTCAAACTAAACAAAGAAATGGTTGTGATTCCCCCTTCTAAGTATTATAGTATGTTATTCTCCTATTTAATTCCATTATATTCATATTCTTCTCTGCATTCATGCTATAATAGCTGCTAGAAATGATTTCATGATTCCTTGCAGATCCATGCGTGTTGATTTATTAATGCATATGCCTGAATGGAGGGCCTAAATTATATCTTTAAACTGCTCTATATGAATCATAGCACCCATCCTCTCTTCAGTCCATTATCTTTGCTTGTAACTCAAACAAGTGTAGAATTTACCATTGTTTTCAGCTCTATGTGTTCACTATAGAATTCTAGATGTTTTGGGTTCTATATGATGAGTTATGCTTTCTCCTAATCCTCTCTCATTTACTCAACAAAGCCTATTAAGTTGTAATCCCCTTTGTAGTAATCAGCCTCTGTTGTTCTGTGTGATACTTCTGGAAACTGTGTGTGAGGAAGTACCTGAAATACAAAAATCATACCTTTGGAGGAATGAACTATTAAACACATACATGGCAGCAACAGAATATTAATGATAAGCATGAGAGTCTATCTATTATTAACAAATAACATGCATTTATAGTACATTCATATGACCTCTGGTTTCGTATTCCGAGGTCTCTTGGACTTCCTTAGTCTATTTAGCTTCCACACTAACCCTTAGAGGATTAGGTGTCCAACATTCCCCCCCTTAATCCGAAGGGTTATGTATGAGTCCAAGAAGAGAGTTTTAATAGAAAACGTACAAAAATGCATGGCAGCACTAGGCTGAATGTGCTCTCTGAAATGTTGGTATAAGGGAGGTGGTTTAAGGATGACCACCAACACTGGAATGCTTAGTGTAGTTCCCAGAACTCTTCCAAGTCTGGCATGAAGCTTAGGTCTTCTGCTATAGGAAGTGCTCCTGATGTTTTGAAGAGGGAAACCTTCAACCATGAAATGGAGGTCTCACCCCGCATAAAAGGGAGAACCTCAACCTGAAAAGGGAGTTCTCAACCTATGATGGTTTAAGGATGACCAACAACTCTGGAATGCTTAATGCAATTCCTGGAACTCTTCCAAAACTGGCAAGAAGTTGAAGTCTTATGCTAGAGGAAGTGTCCCAAATTCTTTGAAGAGGTATCACCGACTAAAGGCATGCTTAGGGGCATATTTGTCTGTGGCTACAACTCTGAATCTAGTATGGCAGGTTGTGGCTCAGGCTCGCTTGATGTGGCTTTGAAGCTTGTATATGACCATCATTTCCCCCCTGTCAGATACAAGGTGAGATGATAGAGAAAATTCAACTGTAAGACTGTTCAATACTCTAGAACAAGTTCTGACATATGACTGGAATATCTTATTGGTTGTTGATGCCCATTGCCAAGAAGTGATCCATCCAAGATGAATCTTTTTTCTTGCAGGAGGTTTGTTTCTGAAGCATTTGTTTGAAGAATTATTGGTTTTATGTCAGTGCTTACATGGATGAAGATCAAAACAGTGATCTTTCATATGGCCAACTCAGTCACAGTGTTGGCATCTGCCATTCTGTTGTGATTGTTGTGGAAGAGGAGCAAGAACATGTGAAGATGAACTATCATGAAGATCCAACACTCTGAAACTGGATGGGCTTTGAGTAATCTAGAATATGAAAGGAAACCTCCTTATCATATCCAAGACTTGTTTTGTGCTTGTTGCTGACAAGCTCTTCCCAAGGTCTGATGATGGGCTTGCGAAGTGCAAACTGAACTTCTACATCTGCATGTAACTCTGTTGCTTTATTGGGTATTGGATCTGAATCAACTGTAACATTATTGTCTTGCTATTTATGGGAGTCTTTTTCAATCTTCTGAACAGAAAAAGGTTTAGAATGATGACTCCACTGCTGTAATTCTTCCTGCTGTAGTTTAGATGCAAGCTGCAAAAAAGCAATGTTTTCTTGTGCATGTTGTAGACGGGTCCGAATTTTTGAGAGAGAGTCTTTGTTGATTCTGAATGTGTTGTCAGTCGCTAAGTGTATCATAGTATTGAGGAATTATAATACTTCACCAATTAGAACCATTTCACAACAAATGTACCAATATTACAACCAATACAAATGTCTTCTCTCCTCCACAAAATACTTCTTTTATATAAAGTGTAGAGAATACACTAACAATGGTTCTATTTATTTATAGAGACAACTCTATAAACAATATTGGTGCAATCATATAGCTTTTCCAATACATAGTAGAGGCATATTTGACCCACAACACTAGTACACCAGCACTCAGTAGCAATAAATATGACTCCAAAATTAGTGTTTAACGCACATACCACAGTTTGCAACTACACAACGCAAAGAATGGCACCTACACAATGCAGAAAGATGCACATACATTCCTAAACACTCACACTGTATATAAACACATTTACTCTGCATCCCATCTCGCAAATATATTGTAGCTCCAATGCACATATAACACTAGCCTTCAATCAACTTGACAATATGCGTTCAAAATCTAGTGTTTTATCCAACGGACGAGTGTACAAACTTCAATGCTTCAATAGAGAATTAATGCACAGTTGAGGAGATATTCTACATTCCAGTTTAGAGGTAACAGAGCTACTGCTTAACAACTCTAATGTATCAGATTATTTAACAACTCTAATGCATTATCAAGTCTAGTCATTTTCTTCATTATCAAACTTACACTTTAAAGAAACTGATCACAACTATTAACCAATAAGGAAGAAGCAACAGTCACTCACAATTCAATGTTATTGCAATATCCTCTATTCTAGAAAGTTGCATAATAGTTCTTACTGCTTTTGTGCTCTTACATCAATAACCTACCTCTACCTTTGTTCAACTAGATGGAAGTTGACTTTGTAATATCCTTCTTAGCCAAAGATAGAATCAACCAGAACAATTTGATGTCCTCGTTCAAGATATTCCTCCTGTACCGACTGGAATAACACGCAAAGAACAAGTGGACTCTTTCTTCAGGAGGTTGTACCCGAAAACTTATGAAGGATTTGTGATTGCCACTGACATAGCAGAGGTATTTGAAATTGCAAACAATCTTATCCTTCTCATTGATGTTCTTTCTAACAGTTTTCAGAGAGGCCAGAAATTATTGTTCTATTGTGTAGTGTATGGTTGAATGAAATAGACTTTTGTACATTAGTGAAGGGGTCCACAGAATGTTCGGTCGAGTCTGGCTCTGTTCGAGGACCCGAATCATTCTTGGTCAAATAAACTCCACGGAAGCCCACACTTAAACCTTACCTTTCTTCCATTCCACAAACCTTTGCACATATATCGATGCTCTCCTTAGCGCATTAAATCTTCATCGTCGATCACTTTCCTCAATCCGATAGTTATCGCACAATAACTCGCACCAACTAGCCTTAACCTTCAATTTTAGTTATTATGCTAAAATAGCAAAATTATTTAAATTACCCAGTATATGGAAAACCTTCAAATTTTCCATGGAACCAAAAGGAATTAAAACCCCAGTTCATAATCTTATTGCGTCTGAAATTTAAATTAACTCACATGCATCTTCTGACGTGATCACCGTCAGATCTGACCTGTCTAATCAAACGTTATCGCGTCACCTGCTCGCCAACTAGCTTGGCCAATCTCCACCGTCGATCAATCCCACTTGATCCAACGGCTATCGCATAATCTCGCGTGAAATCTTGCACGATGCATAACAAGTCGAGAGCACGTGAGAAAAGTGGTTTTCCTGTGCTACATGTCAACCCCTCAGGTTAATCGCATGAATTTGCAAAATACCATTTACAGCTTTTAGGGTGCACGAGATACTGCTTATCGCCTATGAAGACCGCTCCATTATTCTACACGTTTTCCACCCTTCTGTCGACACGTGCCTTGATGTGATCTGTCCATTTCTTAACTTAATCTCCTACGATAAGATCTTCGTTGCTCATCTTCCATTAACCCTATCCATTGATCCGACTGATCCAACAGTTACTGTGTACTGTCACTTGATTAGTTGGACCTCGAGCTAGAAGGATTTCCAACCTCCAAAAAAGTATCAATTTTGCCTGTTCATCTTCTTGGCCCACTTAAGGGTTTCGGTCTTGGCTTCGACCTTCTTGGGAAGTCACCTATGGACGAGAAAGTCGCAGTCCATAGATCCTCTAATTTGATAGCAAGGACAACGTTCATATAACTAGACGGTGTATATACTAATATGATTCAAGGCAACTACAGTCACTATGTACAATCATTGTGTACATGCCAACACAATTTCACTGATAATTTCACTGACACAAAGGAGGTATTATGGTGAGGAGTCAAGAGTATTAACACGAAAGGAGAGGTGTTAATCAAGAAACAGTCATGGTAATGCAGTATTATGAGCACAGTGATACCGCATGACAATCACTCCATGTCAAGCAACACAATGTTCATCCAAAAGGCAGTCAACACATTACCATTCAACACAGAATACAATTCAATGCAGAATATGTATCAAATATGTATGGCCACAATACATACTTACTTCACTCATGGCACTCACCACAGTCATCTCAGTCTTCCATACAACACAGGCTTTAAAGGTTGTTCGATTTTCTATCAAACGTAGAGCGTTTAGGTGCAGAGTCTAGGCGGGTGTGTTTTTGCTATTTGAGGTAGTGGATAGAGAATCCAACACAAATCTAGCTGAGAGAGGTCAGACGGACAGTGTGAAGCATGAAATAGGCATGCACACAATAATGGGAGTTCTATCTGCAGGAATGCAGAACTAACATGCACAAAGAGGCCACAACACAAGTGGCTCAAATTGGAGCAGGGCAGGAGTACCCCCACTCTGATACCATGTTAAACACATACATGGCGGCAACAGAATATTAAAGATAAGCATGAGAGTCTATCTATTATTAACAAATTATATACATTTATAGTACATTCATATGACCTTTGGTTTCGTATTCCAAGGTCTCTTGGACTTCCTTAGACTATTTAGCTTCCACACCAACCCTTAGAGGATTAGTTGTCCAACATGAACCAAGCCCCTTATTATCTTTCATTACGTGACAATTGGAGTGCTGAAAAACTTTCATGAACTCCTCTATTTAAGATGTCCTAGGCACTGGTCTACAATCAACCCAGAGGTTGTCTCTAGGAGGCTTTCTATCTCCCCTATAGCACTTGTGCCACACGGTGCTAGATTTAGCTACAACACAAGACAAGGCTCATCATACATCAAGTCAAAAGGGAAACATCTATTAAATAAGGATATGCGATATCCTCAAGGTTCTCTAATGGAATCCTCATTGAAGGATTTGTCGATCTAGACTGGAAGCAAGTGTTTCATCAGGATCTCCAACTTGTGGAATTCATGGGATGATGGTATGATGACATAAGAGGTTAAACAAATCAAGGGGTTGAAGATATTTTCAATCAAGGAAGCTACTGAAAGAAGCCTAGATGACCTAAAGGAAAGATGGGGTATGTATGCTTACATAGGATTTTATGAAAGTCATGTCATATGGTTGTAGATAATATGGATCACTATTTCCATCTTGGGAAATAAGATCAAAATAAGAAAGGATATCCTCCTCTGAAAGATTGCAGAAAAGCATAAGTCGCACTAGATGAAATCAACATAATATGTTCTCATATGAATCATAAGGACGCTGACTACAATTAAGGAAATCTGATTGGAAGCTCCTGGGAATGAAGTGTGTGAAAAGAAAGAAAGAGATCGTAAAATATGCAACAAAGATAGAAGTCATTCAACATTCGAGACCAAGAAGGGTTGACTAGAATATCTCCCAGAAGATATGAAGACTCTGATAGGAGTCGAAGAAAAAAAGATGGAGACCCTTGACAATGAATATCTTTAGGAGATGTGTCAATCTGTATGCAGGATGCTGATACCTACAGAAATATGTCATGATGAAAGACCATCACAAAGGTAAGTTTGATTTAAGTGTTCATCTATTCATTTTGAACTAATATATAGATGAGCTTATGTATGATTGCCAAAGGAAAATTTGTGAATGACTTCCAAGAAGACCATATTGAAGGATGTAAAATCCTTCTAGAAAATATGAGATAGAGAAAGTAGCATGACATGAAGCAAAGCCAAATGGAAAAATTGTTGGATCACTATCTGATAAGATGAGTACATGACTAACTCATGGATGAAAGTGATGGATGGTTTGTGCCCTATGAACAAGTCCCAAAAGATGAAGACTCCATGATGAAGAATAAATTCATGACATCAAAGGAAGGAGCTCTTGAAGCAGTTGGTTGTTCCATGATATCCATATGAGGAGTTGTTGTAGGTCCCTAGTTAAAAGGGAGCGTGAAAAGAAGTTTCTTACTTGGAAGAAACTTGGAAATTCCTAAGCTAAGAGGGAGCTCAGGTAAATTCCTTTTGTAGGAATGAGTACATTCCTTTATTGGAATATGTCATTCTGGTCTTCAACTGGGAAGATAGAATGGAGGATTGGGTAATCATTTGGCATTTGATACTCTTTGTGGGTGAGATACGACATCCAATAGAAGAGTTGTTGTGGAGGACCAATATTCTTTGAGGGTTGGGGAGTCCAAGATAAGGATAGTCCTCATGGAACATGCCCTGAATACTCAGGTAGGGGATGTTCCGAGAGAGACAATGATAAGAGTGTCTATAAATATTTGGTCTCGCCAGCATTGAGCTCAGATCTTGTGGAGAGATGGAGTTATTAGTTAAGGCCTTTCTATGAAACAATGTTGGTTGATATGATGCTATACAAATGAGTTACCAATCTAAATTCTTCTTATGAGAAATTATTCATATTGAGAAAGTCCAAGTACCATTACGAATACCTCACCAGTTAAGAGGGAGTGTTGAAAAGTGTAGCTAGGTTCGGTCTTTATAATGACATGTAATTATGATTCTATGTAATGAGACGTAAATAAGAAAAATAAATTTATTTTATTGCTTGCTTCAAGGGTTTCATGAGCAAGAGAATTTATTTTGAAGTCAAGACTCCCATTGAGAGTCTTTAGGAATTATTTTTCATCTAGTCATAAAATGATAGAGTCATTGTCATGTAATGAAGTAATGTTACATTTTGTCTAGAGTCAACTTGTATATGTAAAGTATCCTCCAAAACCTTGTCACTTATCCTCTTCAAGTCAGCCTACAGTGATGGAAGAACATGCTAGAAAAAGTCAACCGAACCTCGAGTGATCATGTCAGCCTAAAGGACATGTGTTGAGGTGCATAAATAACCACACTCGGCCTCACTTAGAGGCAAGTAACTCGTCAAGCATTCAGAGAAGAAGTGTGAAGAATAAGGCCACTAAATAGAAGTGTGAAAAAGTGAGAAGGAGGATTCTTCTGGGCAAGCAAAGGAGAGATTCTTTTGGGTCATCGAAGTAAAGTTTCTTCTGGGATAGTGAAGGAAGGATTCTTCTGGGGCAGCGAAGAAAGGATACTTCTAGGGCAGCGAAGAAGGGATTCTTCTGGAGCACTTATTTTGGGTAACCGAGATAGAGATCTAGAGACCGAGATACTCTATAGGAAGCCAGTAAGATCATAGAGACTAAGTTTCTCTATAGGAAAGCCGAGAAGAAGCAGTGTGAAGGATAGAGACCGAGTTTCTCAAGAAGGATTCGAGGAGAGAAACTCGAGATCAAGAAGAAAGTCGAGAAAGGGAAGATGCAGAGCATCAAGGTTAGTGACAACGTTCTTGGGAGGGTACTAGAATCAAGGGTGTTTGTTATGGTCTTGGTACTCATCAATTGAAGATCTAGAAGAAGAATTTTGACCGGGTTTTCCTCTCAAGAGGTGAGAGGTTTTAGCCTTGGATGACAAGCCTACATACTATGTCACTTGTCTTTTATTGTGCATGTTGATAATTCTCTTGATGAAAAGAATACAATAATAACATAGCGAAATATTTTAACTATTGATGCCTTAGATTTCTCAACATGGAATCAGAGCTAAGGTGCTAAAGTCAAAGGAAGGGCATCTAATCAAAGAGACACTCAAGGATCAAGTTTCAAAAAAAGGCATCTAAGCAAGTCGAAGGTTATCAAAGCAAAAGAACAAGATCTACATCGAACAATAAAACCCTAAATCAAAGAGGTATTCTACAACAACAAAAGTTTTTGGATCCTCTAGTCATCATCAAGTTATCTACAAGGAAAGGTAGCTCAAAGGAATTTAAAGATGAAGATCACATCATCTTGGAGAAAGTCAAAACCCTAGAAGCAATTCTTATCTACACTCATTCACTACCAAAGTAGTTGAAGTATCTTGAAAGAAAGAAGACATTATCATCATCTTCAAAGCTATGAGGCAAGTTCCCTCTCATTGAAGCAAGGATCCTGTCCTTGCCCTTGAAGAAAATCATCCAAGGAAGCATTAAAGAAATCCTCATCAATCACCATCATCAAAAGGAGCTAGATCAAAAGGCATTGTCTTCTTTATTAAAGAAAGGTTTTTTCATTTGGAAGAAGATCATCTAAAAGGGAGCACTAATACATCTTCCTCAACCATCATCAAAGTGGTCAAGATGAAGATTTCATCTTCATTTTTCAAGTAAGTATCTTTCATTCTTTAATCAAATTTGGTAAAATGACTTCGTGTTTTCAAGGAGATATATATGATGGTTAGGTCATCGAAATTCCTTGCATGAAAAAGGAGGATAGACATATTCCTTGAAGAAAGTGAAGTCATTGAACACATTAATGAAAAAGGTCTCCTCTCAATTCATGGAAATGGATTCTTATGAAAGGACCCCTCATATAGCAATATTGGGGACATCAAAGAGATGTATATGATAAGAGCGTAAGAATATTCTCTGAAGATGGGATAAATAAGGTCACGTGACTTAGATCATATCTATACAAAATTGAAGGTATCAAAGAATGAATGGATATCTTCACAAGATCTCAACTATGAGATCTGGGAGAGATGATAAGAAGATAATCATCATTGTTCTAAATGCACTAACTAATGAACAAGGTAACAAATGTCCATGGGGATAAGAAAGTCACCTCATTCGACAACTTTTGTTCCTATGCAAGATAGAAGAAGACAAGTTGAGGGAAAAAGTGTTGAAGGTTAACAGACTCAAATGTTTTCTGGAAGGAAAGGGAAGTTTGGAAAATTTGATCCTTAGAAAATAAAGAAGAGCATAACTGAGATTCAATGCTATGAAAGGAAAAGTTATGGAAATTACAATAAATATTGTCATAAAGAGACAATATCAAAATAAGAAGAGAAGAAGCCCATATCACCGAAGAAGTGGAGAAAGTCGAAGAGAAGAAGTCCAAGAAAGGAGGAAGTAAGAGATCTCTACTATGACTGAGATAGTCTCCCTCACAAAAGGTCTTGACATAGCTTATAAATATTATTTTATGGGATATGGCTATAAGAAATATTAATATGCATCATGGCATCATGGAAGCATTAGAAACAAGAGCTCATGACATCACCATAGGAAACATGAAGGATGTCTAGAAAATAATCATGGCAGTCAAATATGAAGGATATAGCTCTTGGGAACCTCATTGCAAACTTAAGGAATAAAATAATCCATCCAGGACAAGGCTCATCATACATCAAGTCAAAAGGGAAACATCTATTGAATAAGGATATGCGAGATCCTCAAGATTCTCTGATGGAATCCTCATTGAAGGATTCACCCATCTAGAGTGGAAGCAAGTGTTTCATCAAGAACTCCAACTTGTGGAATTCATGGGATGATGATATGATGACATAAGGGATGAATCATATCAAGGGGTTGAATATCTTTTCAATCAAGGAAGCTACTGAAAGAAGTCTAGATGACCTAAAAGAAATATGAGCTATGTATGCTTACATAGGATTTTATGAAAGTCATGTCATATGGTTGCAAATAATATGGAACACTATTTCCATCTTGGGAAATGTGATCAAAAGATTATCTGAAAATCACTCGTGAGTAATCTCAATTAATTAAATTAATGAATGAAGGTATTACAGACTCATGTGTTGGTGTGTGTTTCTATGCTATCTTAGGCAACAGATCGATAAGATTGCAAAATACACAGACACTGGAAAACAGTAAGAGAAACACAGCAAGAAAAACAGAACACAACAAAATTTAATAAGGAGTTCACCCAATCCTCCTGGGCTACATCTTCGGTCCAGCTTTCAATGGTGGCCTTCTTTTATTGTGTCTTTGAACAGAGTTTTTACAATGAGGAGCTCGAATTGAGTCTCCTGGAACAGATGATGCTTGGTAGGGTGGTTCTTGGATTCCCCAAGCCACTAGAGTGCACAGGCTCCCCCTTACTAAGTCCCAACCTCAACTGGTCTTGATGGGATGAGTCCAATTTGGTACTCAGTTCCCGACAGATAACCTTTCCAGGATTGCTTAAACCTCTCAAGCCTGGTTTTGTCTACTCGATGTTGCCTTAGCTCTGCAGGTTAGCTTGACTCTTTGTTCTCTGCTTCTGTCTCTCTGTTTTCATTGTCTCCTTCTCGACTATCCTCTCTTTTCACTGTCTTCTCGCTTCACTCTTTTTTCTTTCGTTCTTTGTTTTTTCATGGCTTAAAGCCAAACTGTATCATGACTGCTCGCTTCCTCTTCCGCCTCTTCGGATTGCCTGTTGTTGTTCGCTTGGATTTCCCTACCTCTGTGTCATCTCCATTGTGTAACGTCTCACAGGGAAGTGGCCACTTGTCCTCTTACGAACTGCGCCAGCTCTTTCCTCAAACGGTTCGGTATTTTGGTTACTCTATGTAATGATTCATCTGCCAACTCAGTGGTCAAATCGGACTTCAATCTTTTATATGTCATAACTTAATTCTCTGCCACATCCGGTCATACATCGGGTGCATTCTCCGCCGTTAGATCTGGAGCCTCTAGATCCTACAGTGTTCGCTCTTATCGCGCAGTTGACTTGCTCGGACGTTAGCCCGCGATGAGAGGCGGTTTTCTCTCTCATCCGTTGGACACGCGTCGTTCGTTGTATGGCATTGCTGGGTCTCCTGACAATTTCACTTACCGCCCAAAACGCCTCCGATATTCTGCCGGTTTTAGAGTGTGGGACCTGCCTGTCATTTCAGCACTTTTCCCACTGTTTTTGGCTTTCCCTTGTGACCGAGCGCTCAGGGCCAATCCATTTCGAGGGATTTTTCCCAGCGATGCATGATTATCACAAAAGTGCTAATCGTGCATCAGAAATGGCCTCC
Source organism: Pinus tabuliformis (assembly GCA_031772625.1). Lineage (NCBI taxonomy): Eukaryota > Viridiplantae > Streptophyta > Pinopsida > Pinales > Pinaceae > Pinus > Pinus tabuliformis. The sequence continues at coordinate 180,421,832 of CM062816.1, read as the reverse complement.
GTTTTCTGATCTAGATTTCCCAATTGCCAGTTTTGTGCCATTGCGTGGTCTCCATGGGCATTGGTCAGCGCGCTTTGACCGAGGTCCTCATCGTTCCTTGCTGGCTACAAACTGCCATTGTCTAGAGGTCCTTCTTGATAGCTCTTGTTCACAAGTTTTTTTGAAGTCTGTAATGATTTGATACAGTCATTGAACTCGGAGAATATTTCATGGATCCAATTCAGATCACGGCCTTCCCACTGAAAAAGCTTTTTGACCACCAAAAGTTGGTTTTCAAGCATTGACTAAGTGAGGATACAATTGTCTCACTTGTCCAATCTCTATCCATCTTGCACTGCTTGGCTTTGAACCCTTGAGCCCAACTCTGAGGTACTCAACATCTCCCCTACGCGTCGTCCTCACCTTCTTGTCCAGAACTGTATCTTCCTGTAATTCATTAAGATATTCAGGTAACAAGTCATCAATAGAAGGCAATTGACTCTGCTCTTTGGGATCCTCAATTAATGAAGGTTCAAATAGTCTCAAGTTGTCTGCGTTTACGACTGAGTAGATGTGCATGTAAGCTGGTAAATCAAGGCGAAAAGCATTCTCACCAATTTTCTCAAGTATCTTGAAAAGTCCATACCTGATAGTTTTTAGCCTTTTACCTTCACCTTGCATTCTATCTTTGCTGATATATAACCAAAATTGATCACCAACTTGGAAACTATGCTCCATCCGATGCTTTTCATGCCTTGCCTTATATTTGGCTTGGCTCTTTTCCAGCTGTTCCTGTACTACCTGGTGGATCTCTTGGATTTGTTCAATGAACCTAGTTGCCTTGTTCACATCATTGTGTCCATCAGTTGTTGTGTCCTTACCAAAGACAAAATCCAAAGGAGACCTTGGTGTGAAACCAAAACAGGTCTCAAAAGGAGATCTATGTGTAGAAGAATGTTTTGCTCGGTTGTAAGCATGTTGCACATAACACAAGTGTTCATCCCAAAGCTTAGGATGCTTACTGCAATATCCTCTGAGCAACTGGATCACTGTCCTGTTGACTACTTCTATCTGGCCATCGGTTTGTGGATGGAAAGTTGTGCTTTTCTTCAGTTTGGTGTCCATTAGTTCCCACAAACTCGACCAAAACTTCCCCACAAATCGGGTGTCTCAATCAGATACAATGGAAGTGGGTAATCCAAAATGAACCCATACATGTTGAAAGAACAGTTTTGCAGTTTGTTCAGCTGTAATCTGTTTGCTACAAGGTATCAAAATACACATTTTGCTGAACCTATCCACAACAACATACAGATAATCATGACCTTTCCTAGATTTAGGCAGTCCTCCAACAAAATCCATAGAAACACTTTCCCAAGGATGAGAAGGAACTGGCAATGGAGTGTACAAGCCTAGTTTTCTATTGCTAGGCTTGCTTTTAGCACACATAGTACACCCTCTTACATATCTAGAAACTGTCTTGTTCATTTTCGGCCAATAACAAAGTCTTCGCATCTGTGCGACTGTTTTACTTACCCCAAAGTGACCTGATATTAGAGAAGTGTATGCTTCTCAAATTATCTTTACTCTTTCAGTTTGTGGAATGCATAGCTTCCCACAATGATATAGGAGTCGATCCTTTACATGATAGTCCAATTCTTCTATTCGTTTGCCTTGACTTAAAGTTGCATATACATCTTTGAAATCCATATCTTGAGCATATTGTTCAATGTAGCTCTCATGTAACACAAAATTATGCTTAAGTATAGTAGATACATTTATAATGGGTCTCGATAATATGTCTGCAACTTTATTGTGTATGCCCTTTTTATATCTGATGACTAAATGAAATTGTTGTAGAAAACCCATCCATCTATAGTGTCTTGATTGTTGCAACTTAGTTTGGGAGTGTAGATATTGAAGTGGTTGATGATCAGTATGTATTACTGTCTCGTTGCCCATTAAGTAACGTTTCCACTTTTTCACACTCTGTACTAATGCATACAATTCTTTATCATATGTAGGATAGTTAACTACTGCAGAATTAAAAGTCTCAAAATGATAACATATGGGTTTACTGTGCTGTGTCAACACTACTCCCATGGCATAGCCACTGGCATCTGTTTGGATCTCAAATGGTCTTTAAAGATCAGGCAGTGCTAGTACTAGTGTTATACTAATCTTTTCTTTCAAGGTGTCGAAGGCTTTCTGTTGTTTGCCTCCCCACTGAAACACCTTGTTCAATCTTGTCAAAGCATGTAAGGGAGTTGCAATTACGGAAAACTTAGAAATGAACTTTCTCCAATATTGTGTTGCTCCTAAGAAGCTCCTAACTTTTGTAGCAGATTTGGGTTTAGGCCAATTCACAATGACTGCCACCTTAGAGGGATCTATCTTCAATTCACCATCCCCTACTATATGTCCCAAATAATTCAAAGATGTTTTGTCAAATTCACATTTTGAGAGTTTAACATAAAGTTTTTCTCTTTTCAAAACATTTAGTGTCTGCTTAACATGATTTAAATGTTCTTCCCATGTTTTGCTAAATATTAGAATGTCATCTAGATACACAATAACAAAATCATCAAGAAAAGATTTGAGTACATAATTCATTATTCTCATGAAAGTAGCAGGAGCATTAGTTAAGCCAAAAGGCATAACCAGCCACTCATACAATCCCTGCTTTGTTTTGAAAGCAGTCTTCCATGCATCTTGTTCTGCAACTCTGACCTGATGATATCCACTATGCAAGTCTAATTTGGAAAAATAAATAGCTTCTTTCAATTGATCTAAGATATCATCTATGCGAGGAAGGGGATAACAATTTTTTATTGTTATCTTATTCAGTGCTTGGTAATCAATGCACATTCTCCACGATCCATCTTTGTTTGTCACCAAAACGATTGGAGATCCACATGGTGATGTGCTAGGTCTGATGAACCCCTTCTCGAGCAACTCCTGCACCTGCTTCTTGATTTCAGCATTCTCTAAAGCGGACAACCTGTACATTCCAATGTTAGGCAATGGAGCATCTTGCTGCAAATTAATTTCATGCACTATTTCCTTTTTGGGTGGCAGACCTTTAGGTTCTTGAAACAAGATATCATATTTTGAAACAACTTTTTCTAAATCAGCTTGTTGTTTAGCATCACAGCCCTCAAATACATTGGTTTTATCAGGTTTCTTTTCCTTTACAACCATCAGTAAGAATTGTTTGCATGAATTTATCATTCGTTTCATCTGCCCTGAGTTTATGAGAGTATAATTATTCTTGAGCTTATGAGCTCTTACAAAGTATTCGATTCCATCTTTAACGAGTAGATACTTGTTCTCAGCTCTATAGAAAATAGCTTTTCTGTCATACAAGTAAGGACTTCCTAAAACAATTCCACATATATCCAAAGGAATTATGTCTAACTCAACCTCATCTACAAATGCTGACCCAAAAGAAAACTTGAGTTTGCATTGTCTAGTCACTTGTAGTTGTGATTTATCATTTAACCATCCTAATGGGTATGTTTTCTTGTGAGGTGTGGTCAGTAATCCCAACTTCTTTACAATTGCTTCAGAAATTAAATTTACTTGTGAGCCACTATCAAACAAAGTATCAATCTTTTGATATTTGGACATAACTCGAATATGGAAAAGCTCATGCCTTTTTCTCTCATTTTCTTCATCAATAGTAGATTGTGCATAATTACTAGTAGATGCTTCAGAGTTCTTACCTTTTATACCTGTGGCTGCAATAGTTGTTTCATCTCCTAAGTCTGACCCCAAATCTTTCTAAATAGCTGCAGCAGTCTTCTTCTTCTTGCCCTCGAACTTCTTAGGCCTCAGCTCCGAATGCAGAATCCAACAGTGCTCATCATCATGCCCATCCTTCTTACAGTGAGTGCATGAAGACTTGCTCTTTTGTGCAGTGTTAGCCTTCCTTGCTTTCCATTTCTGTTTTCTTTTCTCCTTATTTTTTGTTGCAGTGGGTTGGAATGATCCCCCAACTTCTGGATTTCCATTCTTTCCTCTAGCTTCTAGATGAGTAGCTTGTACATATACCTCATCTATACTAGTGGGATTAAACATGAGGATAGTGTGCCTCATGTAGCTGTGTAGACCACCGATGTACTTCAACAAAGTCTCAAGTGAGTCTAATGAGATTCCTAGAATCAATGCTCTCTTCCTAAATTCTTGGGTGTATCCTTGTACACTTTGCCCTTTCAACTGTCGAAGAGTTTGCCAGCTCATCATGGCTTGTTGCATGTAGGCCAATGGATAGAACTGCTTTTTGATTGCAGAAACAAATTCACTCCAGACAGAAATAGTCTTACCATGTCTCTTCATGTCAGCTTGGGTCCTGCCTTCCCACCAAACCAAGGCAGTGCCTCCAAGGCATAGGCTTGCCAGCTGAATCTTTCTCTTATCTGAATCGATACTCTACACTCTACAATAAACATCAATTTGTATGATCCAATTGTCCAGCTTTTCTGCATTCAACTCTCCATCATATATAGGTAAACAAAATTTAACATCTAGCTTAATCAAATATGCCTTCTTTTTATGTTCAGGGCTATTAGGAGGTGTGAGAAAGCTTTCTTCTTTCCCTTTGACTTTTGAGTGGTCATGGAGGAAAGACTCTTCTTCTCTTTTGTCTTGTTTAGACCCTGATGAGTCTTCATCCTTATGTTTTCTAAAGTCCTTATACATTTCCTCTACCATGGACCTTATGTCTAGGAAACTATGAATTGAGGATCTAGCCCCACAGAACCTTCTTCTGACATGGTCTTTTGAGGATAGACTCTCCCAATTTCAGGATTAGTTTCGAACAACTCTCCTTCTCCTAATTTTAGCTTTGACCTAGTTAGCATTCAACAACTAAATCTAGCACAAGCTTGTCTAACCTTAACAGCCTAGAGCTCTGATACCACTTGATCTGAAAATCACTCGTGAGTGATCTCAATTAATTAAATTAATGAATGAAGGTATTACAGACTCATGTACTGGTGTGTGTGTCTATGTTATCTTAGGCAACGGATCGATAAGATTGCAAAATACATAGACACTAGAAAATAGTAAGAGAAACACAGCAAGAAAAAGACAACACAACAAAATTTAATAAGGAGTTCACCCAATCCTCCTAGGCTACGTCTCCGGTCCAGCTTTCAGTGGTGGCCTTCTTTTATTGTGTCTTTGAATAGAGTTTTTACAATGAGGAGCTTGAATTGAGTCTCCTAGAATAGATGATGCTCAGTAGGCTGGTTCTTAAATTCCCCAAGCCACTAGAGTGCACAGACTCCCCCTTACTAAGTCTCAATCTCAACTGGTCTTGATGGGATGAGTCCAATTTGGTACTCAATTCTCGAAAGATATCCTCTCTGGGATTGCTTGAACCTCTCACGCCTGGTTCTGTCTTCTCAATGCTGCCTTAGCTTTGTAGGTCAGCTCGACTCTCTGTTCTCTGCTTCTGTCTCTCTGTTTTCATTGTCTCCTTCTCGACTGTCTTCTCTTTTCACTGTCTTCTCGCTTCACTCTTTTTTTCTTTCATTCTCTGTCTATTCATGGCTTAAATCCAATCTGTATCATGATTGCTCGCTTCCTCTTCTGCCTCTTTGGATCACCTGCTGTTGTTCGCTTGGAGTTCCCTACCTCTGCATCATCGCCACTGTGTAACGTCTCACAGGGAAGTGGCCACTTGTCCTCTTACAAACTGCCCCAGCTCTTTCCTCAAATAGTTCGGTATTTCAGTTACTCTGTGTAATGATTCATCCACCAACTCAGCGGTCAAATCAGACTTCAATCTTTTATATGCTGCAGCTTAATTCTCTGCCAAATCTGGTCATACATCGGGTGCAATATCCGCCGTTAGATCTGGAGCCCCCAGATCCTACGATGTTCGCTCTTATTGCGCGGTTGACTTGCTCAGACATTAGCCCGCGATGAGAGGCAGTTTTCTCTCTCATCCGCCACACATGGGTCGTTCGCTGTATGGCATCGCTGGGTCTCTTGAAAATTCTGCTTACCGCCCAAAACGCCTTCGATATTGCATCGGTTTTGGAGCGCGAGACCCGCCTGTCATTTCAGCGCTTTTCCCATGTGTTATAGACATTTTTGTGCCTTACAGCTCTAAGCATGAAATGTCCATAAACCAAGGGATCCTAAGTCCCTAAAAGTGTTGTTCCGACCCCTAGAGGAACAAGGTCAACAAATTACAGCTTCTCCCAGAAGTTCTCCACCAGAAACTGCTCAGAATCAGTCAAATCAGGATCATTTCAGCTGCTCCACTAGCTAGCTGCGTTGCATAGCACCCAAGTACACTAGCTAGGTGCGTTGAAACGCACCTAAATGCACTACCAGGGTGCGTTGAGCGGGAAATGACAAATGGCAGTGTCATTCCGCGAGGTGGACAGACAATGGAAGCTTCCAGAATCTTCCCCAATGACACTTGCCTCACTGAGTTTGACCAAGGATGAGTAAGAGGCTCTCAGTCTCCAAGTGGAAGCAAGAACTGACAGAGAGAAGCCACTAGTCAGATCATAAGCTGACTCATCCTCTTTGCATACATCTATATATGGATCCCCCATCCCAGAGATCCAGAAGCTGGAATTTTGTACATTGCAGAGAATTGTTGTTGGTTTTGAGATAGATATCAGAGTATTGGGTGATTTATGCTTTGTTGGAGGTGAAGAGGGGATTCCTTTGCTGGGAGGTTGATGCTGGATCAGGAATCATTGGTTGTAACTCCTCCTGGACCTTCTTGTTATATCAACAAAACTATTTGAGTTTCTCCTACATGCTTGTGTTTCATTTATGTTTGTTACATTTGTATGTTTAGCTTAAATCTGATCCTAAGCTATTTATGAATATAAATCCATGTCTTTGTGTAGTTTTCTTCTTCTGTGATCTTACAGGAACTTGGTGAAGCTGGGCAAGTAAGGGAGCAGGTAGCCGGAAGCTGTCAAAGAGGAGAGAGATTGGATCAAAGGACTAGCGCAAGACACAAGTTGGTTCATCCTATTCCTCTTCGTTTATAGTTCATAAAGAAGAATACAAAAGTAGTTTTTCCTGTTTGTTTCTAAGGTACTGTCACACCTTAGTGGGATAGGGTCGTTCTGAGTAGACACTTTTCCCGTTAACAAAATGGCGACTCCGCTGGGGATCGTGTCTAATTAGTTTGTTTGTGTTTCTCTTGTTGTTTGTTTCATAAACATAGAAGTAGCAATCGAACTGCATTTTCCATTAACAAAGACAAAGTAGACATCTGCTACTTCAATCCATTCACTGGATTTGTTTATGATTTGAACAGCTGATTCACAAATGATCTGATTACCCTTTGTGATAGCTCTTAGACCTCCTTTAAATCCACCCTCTGATTGTGCATTTCTGACTGCTTTTACTCGACCAAAAACCATAGATTAAACTGCAAACCGTGACCCAGAACTCGGATAGAATTCTCGTTTCTGCCCCAGCGCAGGCTCTGTGAAGAGATTCTGCATTTCAACACAGTTCCCGAGAGGGCTACCTGTGCTGCAATCTAGTTTCTCTGTGTAACAGGTGCGCTGATCAGCCTAGCCCTGTGCAGCTGAGGTTCTTTGCTTCATTTTTTCAGTTTTGCCTCTGATTTTTGCAGCCTGTGATCAGTGTGTGTCTATTTAAAAACCCCTTTTCTTTGCCTTAATTCCACCTCCTTTGTACAAAAATACTGTAGATGTTCTTTGTGTGTTTGTTACATCATTTACAGTTTTCCATTGAAAAAGTAGAATAGTCATACTGTCGTCCTTTGATTTAGATCTGTCGTAAGTGTCGATTTTGATCTTAGGAGAAAGTTTATTTACTGTTGACAGTCGATTATGCTTTTACTTTTGCCTTTGGTTTGAATTTGTCACTTTCTAGTGTCGAAACGAGTGTTTATTTCAAAATCATAAAGTGTCGTAATCATCTCTACCTTTTGATTTCGAAAAGAAGCTTGTTTGTGTTTGTCACTTGAAAGAAAATTCAGATTTGTACATGAACTTTATTTTTAGGCATCAATATTAAGAAAGTGAAAACAAATACATGCATATGTGCATTTTCATATTGATAGTCTGCTTGGCTTGATTTAGGAAAAGTGCATTTACAGTGTGCTCTTTGCTCTTTGAGAAAAGATTGTGTCTTTTTTTTCCCCTTGTAGCTAGGATTTTCATTGCTGAAAAGAGATAAAAGTTTGCTTATCATCTTTAGATTGCATTTTAGGAATTACATCTACATCTCGTGGTGATCCCAAAAGGAAAACTTCTAAGAATGATCAACTTAAAATAAATTGAATGAATCTAACAATGCTTTGGAACTTAACGCACAACATTTAGAGTTCTAGGCTAGAGACGTATTCCGGCGTCGTAAAGCCTGGTAACTGTTGTCCTCACTGATGGTTGGGTGATTCCTCCACTTTGAGACGATAAGTGCCAGTACGGACTTGTGCTCCCACGTACCGTCGAGTATATATTGGGAGACCCCTATAGGCTTAAAACCTTTTATCCATAGGAAGCCGTGTCGGCCGCCCTACTGATCGCAATGCACCGAACACAGCATTCGGGAAGATTGATTGTCGTACCGTAAAAAGTATTCTGCAGTTTTGCGATTGGTTTGGTACTCCCTCTACCTAGATCTCCAGAGCAGTCCCTTTCGTTCCTTTTCAGACTCCTTAACGGAAAAGTTCCATCTGAGCACTTGTCACTTCAGGCTCATTAAAAATCGAAGGAGACTAGAGTCATCTTTTGTTTTTTCTCGACTCTTAAAAATTGAAAAAACAAGTTGTGTCAAAAGCGTCTAAAATTCATTTAATTCGGAAACATACTTCCCCTTTTTATTTTAGTTGATCGAGTAATCCGCAATCGTGGAAGAAAGCCAATTGAAACCCCGTCGTTCGCGGAGGCTTACAAGTCAACCGTCTTTGTCTCCGGAATCGAAACCAGTATGGACAAAGCGAACTCGTTTAACCAGTTCAAAATCTCCTATTAAAGTTAGAACAACTGTTCCAACGACATCCGAGATTCCGGTTACTCCAAACATTTCTGGAATCCCTGCCTCTACAGAAGAAGTTCAACAGCCACAGAGGGACAGTGATACTGATCCTAGTCTGAGAGTAAACACTTGTGTTACTGAACCAGTTCCATCTACAACCGGTTCGGAGAGTCTTGCTCTTCAAACATCTGTCGCTGTCGATTCCACCCCTTCTTCGGCACCAGAAATATTTTACGGACCTGACGGTCTTCCCCTTCCACCTGGTCTGATTGCAATTGAAGAAATTGTAGAAGATCCTCAAACAAGTACTCCAACGCACTTTGGAGTCGGGGTCACTCTATATCTTTCTTCATCAGAAGGTAGTCTACCACCAGCGGAAGTTCCTGTAGAATCGCTAGGTAATCTTTTGGATAGACTCCAAATGTCTGAACAACCATCAACATCTAGGACTGTGTCGTCTGACACAACAACAGTAGAACTCCCTGCCGTCACTCCGACAATGTTCGCCGGCATACCATCTGTCCCAACTAGCTCGCAACCACTAGAAGGAGCCCACTTAGGGGCTATTTCGACAGTCTGGTCCGTTCCTGTTTGTTCATCCGGAATAATATCCGGAAACTCTTATGTTGAGTCTCAACAAATTGATCCATTTGGAGGTCAATTTGGGCAGTCTGGTCCCCAAGGGCAAACAATCCCCTTGAGTTCTGGATTACCACCGTATGGGGGGCAGTATGCCCTTTCATTATCCCCTCCGGGAGGATATCCATACGGGAGTTCACAACAATATTCAGGTTATACTGGAATTACCTCAAGTGGTTGGGTACCTATACTACCTCAACAACCAAGGGTTGTGTATTCGATGCAACAATGTGTACCTATGTCGAATATCCCGACTACACCAGCTATTGTGACGGTGTCACAAGTTCAAACGCTGCCTGTTGTATGCCAACCTCATATTTCTCAGGTTGTAATGCAACAGCCCCTTGACCCTGTGACTCAACCACAATCGCCAACTAGTGGGGCGACACAGGTCCAGACGGGTACAATTACCCCACACCTTGGTCCAACGGTTAGTATAGCGCAACAGCACATGGCTTCTCAACCATGGCTGGTGCAATACCAACAACCACAATTCCAACAAGTATACCAAGGTTCTGAGCAGCAAATCTTTGCGAACAGTGGACAGCCGTACATTCAAAACGGTCAAAATCAACCATTTTACAATGGTCATGTCCACCAACCTTATCAGTCATACCAGCATCAAATGCATTATGCAGGTATGCAAAGACCAACTGCTCAGGCGATCCCATCGTATCCTGGGTATGCTTCACCTAACCTGAATCAACAGTTACCATTCGTGGCAACTTTAGAGTTACCTTATTTAAACCAGTTAACAAACGATCCAATTGCTTACGCCCCTTGGTGGCCAGCGATTCCACATAAACTTCCATCAGATATTACTAAATTTAATGGAAATCCGGGTGAAGATTCATCGAATCACGTGATGACATTTCATCTATGGTGTTCATCAAACACCCTAAATGATGATTCGATAAGACTTCGCCTCTTTCAGAGGACGTTAACGGGTCCGACGGAAAAATGGTACATTGAATTGCCTAGAGCTTCTTTCGACAACTTTAGTACCTTAGCCACAACCTTTTTAAGCCATTTTCAATTACCAATAAGGTATGAAACGGGAACAGAACTCCTTACCAACTTCAAACAGACAACGGCCACTCACATATCTGATCATATACATGAGTGGCGACGTCGTCGTAGGATGGTAAAAACGTACGTTCCCGATCAGCTATTAGCTGAATGGTTTATCAAGTCATTACTACCTTCCATCACGGAAGATGTGGCAAAGGGGGGAGTCGTAACAGAAGAGCAAGTTATCGCTCGTGCGCAATATCTGGACTTGATCTATACTCAGTCCGGCATGCTCTACGACAAAATACCTGACGCCCCTAGACCGGAATTCTCAATTCCTCCTCCTCCTAAATCAAACAATGACTCTCACGCCGGCGATGGCGTGATTGGCACAACAGACATGAAATCGACAAAGGCTACATCCAAGAAGGCCCGTAAGATTTCAGATCAAAATGCAAAAGACGAACTTCTTGCTTCGGAAGTAAATGTCGTATCGACAGATAAGGGCAAAGAAACCAAACAACCAGGAAGCAAGAAGAAAGGCAAAGGGAAGAAGAAGAAACAGGAAGAATCATCACCTGAAAAATATTCTTCTAACCCTCCTGGAAATAGGAAACCAAAAAATCCATGCTATATATGTGATGAGGATCATTGGACCGCAGATTGTCCACACAGAGCTGAGCTTAAGAAATTCTTTAAAAGTTCAAAAACCTCAGCAGTGTTAACTGATCCGTTTCCAAATCCAGGAGCAAATCTGGTTGAAAGTGGAAATGCTTCCCCGTCTCAAGTGCTAATGTTGTCAATTTCGAAACAGCAGAATGATGCTTTGATTTCGACAAGGAACAAAGATTACGGGAATCCGCAGCTGTCGAATAACAAGGATAAAGATCAACCAAGTAGTTCGACAACAACTTCAACAGAAGTTGTACCACCCACCATTCCTGAATTGACAATAAAACCGCCGAAGGGAGTAGTACACAAGTCGACATTTAATCCTCGTGCTAGAGCAGCGCAACATTATAACATAGTGGAAGATTTGGCCCAATCGCCATCCGCTATATCGACTCTTGAAGTACTACAAAATTGCCCATCCCAAAGGCAGGCTTTATTATCGGCCATTGGTGGGATTGATCCAAAGGATTCCAATCTTGTATCCTTCGACCACAAAGGATACGATCATCAGTTAACGACTCAACTAGCTTTCCTTGTTCAAGTGAAAGCCCTCAACAAAACTGTTCATCGAACAATAATTGATGAGGGGGCATCTACATGTATCATGTCGATGAGTTGCTGGAAAACTTTAGGATCTCCAACCTTGTCGCGGTCAGCGATGACATTAAAAGCATTCGACGGAAGGACATATACCCCATATGGTATCCTAAATAACTTGAAAGTTGAACTAGGGGGAAAAACGGTAGAAATAGATGTTGAAGTCATCGATGGGAATCTTGATTACAACATCCTACTAGGAAGACCATGGATATATGCCATGGCAGCTGTTGTGTCGACCTATTTTAGAAAGATTGCATTCCCCTTTCAAGGAGGAATTACAATCATCGATCAACAAAACTTCCTCCCCAATGGTTCTAAAGTTACAGGAAGCATTCCCATGATCCATGGAAGCCCCCATTCGCTTCAGAGTATCGGAGTAGGCCTACTAAAAGATCTTATACTAATGGGAACTTTCGCTCTTCCACCTCCAATCAATCTGGTGGAAGTAGCATCAATAGGAACCTGCAACATGATATCTTCCGCAAAGATCTCAGAAAACGATATCAACATGGATCATGCAATGGTTTTGCCCCCAAGCCCAATAGAAATATTATAGCAATCAATGTTTCTAGCATGGGAGGCACACCCAAATCAACGCTCATCAAGCGTTTGGATAGATAGGTCTAGAGAATATGGTACTCCTTCAGATCCTTGGTCGCAAGTGCATGGCACCGACGAAGGAATTCTCCAAACTATGGTAATTGAAGGAGCACCATGGAATGATTCCCACCATCGTTCCCTTCTTCCGAATTTTGAAGAAGAGACTCAAAATGACCTTTATCATCCCTCAGTCTTTGATTTTCTTTCAAATACTGTAAATACGGTGTATTCCGAGTGAAACTTATCCAACATTGAAGAGACTATAGCCATAAATATCTCGACCAAAACAGATGTTGTAGAGAATATTTATGTTGGCAAATGTTGTTCTCCTTCAGAACTGGAAATATATAACGCTCTTTTTCGCGAATTCAGAGATGTCTTTGCTTGGTCATACAGTGAAATGCCAGGCATCGACTCGAGTATCATTGAACACGAAATTAAGATGTATCCAGATGTCAAACCAGTACGACAACAGCTAAGGCAGGTGCACCCCAAGAAAGCCGCTGCCATTAAGGCAGAAGTTGAAAAACTTCTCCATGCTGGTTTCATCTACCCGGTTCCTCTAACCGATTGGGTATCAAATATTGTCCCTGTTATGAAGAAACAAGGGACAATTAGAGTGTACGTCGATTATAGAGATGTAAATCAAGCTTGTCCAAAAGACAACTACCCTACACCCTTCATCGACCAGATAATTGATGAATGCGCCGGATGCGAAATCTTTTCATTCATGGATGGATTTTCCGGGTATAATCAAATAAATATCCGCCCACAGGACCAGTCAAAGACTGCATTCATTTGTCCGTGGGGCACATTCGCATATCGAAAATTACCCTTTGGTTTAAAGAACGCAGGGGCGACGTTTCAGAGGGCAATGAATTATGCCTTCCATGACATCAAAAACATCATTCAACCATACCTCGACGACCTTCCGGCTCATTCGTGAAAGCGGACTGATCATCCGCAGCATTTAAGAGTGATATTTCTACGTTGCCGACACTACAAGATATGACTCAATCCGCACAAATGTGTATTTTGCGTCAGTTATGGTCGTTTACTTGGCTTTGTAGTCTCCAAGGATGGAATTCGTCTCGACCCGTGTAAGGTCCAGGCAATCATAAATTTGCCTCCACCTTCAAATTTGCTTCAGATTCAGAAACTCCAAGGGAAAGCTAGATTTCCTTGTAAACTGTTCGAAGGCAATCATGCCGTCCACCGTTGTCCCTTCTTAGACGAAGCGAAAAGAGTTTTGGATGATCGTCCGGTTTCGCCGTTACGACTTCCTCCTGGATATAAAAAACTCTTGCCGAGTCCGTCGCTAGTTGAGAATCCAGCTGGCCCACTCAAGTGGTCGGATGAAGCGCCTATCATTGAAGATAAACCATCTGAATCCATACCAGACGAAAGTCAAAAGGTCGAGGCGGCAGTTGACCCGGTCTTGCCTTCAGAGGTTTTATCTTCGAATGATACAGTCACTGAAGAGAACAAGGATGACACCATCCAAATTCTCTTCATCAACACAGACTCCGACGAACATGGGGGCAATCTACCCATTCCCTTACCGCAGGAGGGAAGTTGGTCAGAGCCATACCCGGCCGTCTACTCGGTCCCACCTCCAAGCAACCTAGTTGTCTCCTTCGATTGGAATCAACTAGGCAGACCCCATTTACCAGCAAAGCATACCATTCCGAATTATCGTTCAAATATATAGAATGGTCATGGCTGGTACCATCATAGATGAGGGGGCTTCTGTGAGTATCGTTTCCTCTACTGCTTGGAAAGCGCTTGGTTCTCCATCGCTTTTGCCTGAGATGAGAAATCTGACAGGCTTTGATAAAGGAACCAGTCGACCTTTAGGGATCCTTCCCAATGTGCCCATAACATTGAGAAGGAAGACAGTTCAAATGAACGTAATGGTTGTTCAAGGACCCTTGGATTATAACCTACTCCTTGGACGAGACTATATTTATTGCATGGGAGCCATCGTCTCCTCACTCTTTAGAGTAATGTGTTTTCTGCACGAAGGAAGAGTGGTCAAGCTCGTGGACCAGCTTTCATTTCCCGGATCACGCATAGCAAATAGTCATATACCATCCCTAAATGGTCTCTTCACACAAGAAATGTCTCAATCTCCAGTCCGTCCTCCCGATGAGCGCGAGTAATTCGGAGGGATATGACTGAAACCCAGGGGGCATGCATCCTGGTCTGCTTCGGCAGGAAAACTTCGAGTATAGGGTAGGTTTCCACGGGAGAATATGACTAGTCTGTACCCCATCCGTCGGTGGAAGAGGGGTTATTCTAGAATAAGATTCTCTTGTCAAAGTTATGTGAGTTGGCGGGCATCGTCACTCACCTTTGTTGATTTTGAGCAACATCGCCAAAGAAGTGTTTTGTTTGCACCGCGAATAGAACAATCTTTGGGTAACCTGTAAGAGGTAGGCCTTTCCTGATAGAACAAATGTTTTGTCTGCAAATTGAGGGGTAACCTTGAAACCATATTTTATACCTGGGGGCATGCAAACCTTTTGGAGTGTAAGCAAAGAGCGATTATTTATCTGTTTTTTGGATTAGTCGTTTCCTAACTTACATAAAGAAAGGATGTGGGGCAACACTCGAAAGATTGTCGAATTTTATATGAGACATTCTTATCATATGACTGGATTAATCGAGCAGTTTTAGCACATAGTTCAAGCTCATTAAAAAATAAACATAAGACATGAGCAAATGTTTCCACCCGTGTTTAAGCTCGTTAAAAAATGAATTATTCCCCCAGTAAATAACCACCGTGAATGAAGCATTTCAGCCATTAAAGCCTTGGTCATGTTTGCACCGTCACCTCCACTTTTCCATTGGCCGATCATTCACCTCCATTTGATTGTTTACCCATTTTGAGGAACAGCTGCGAAGAGTGATTTCACTAGCCATCCTTGTGACACTGCCGTGATTGGAAAATTCCAAACCTTACCTGGAATCAGCTGCTACCCATTTTATCACTCGTTCCTCAAAGGACGAGTATTCTTTAAGCTCTTTTCAATTGACTCGTAAAATATGAAAAGATTGCCGAGTTTTGGCCTTCCAGCTCGTTAAAGCGACCGGAAGTGCTATCCCTCCTCTAGATTTTAATCTTTTTGGACCTGAGGGATTATTGCACAAAAAGATCGAGCGCTTGTTTCGTTCGGCTCGTTAAAACTATCGAAAATTCATCCCTTCTGTATTGTTTTATACTTTTTCGGACTTAAGGGATTAGATGACGAAAAAGGAATTTTGGAGTTACCTTTACGTACCTTTTCAGACTCTCTAAAAATGAAAAGGACCGAGTTATCTTTGTCATTAAACTCGTTAAAAAGATTAATAGCGACAAACTTGTCTTTAGACGAGAACGAGTTTCACTATCGCTAGGCTCATTAAAACATAGCGATGGGTTTGCCCGAAGAGCAAATTATAGAACAAGCATATGTTATCCTCCTCAAGCTTGACAAAAATAAAGAGGTAGTGGTCAGCAATGACTGGGGAAAAATTGGGAAGAAACTCAAAGAATCTTTATTGGTAGCAAGTCGCTCTTGAACATGACACTTCCACTCCATGCCTGAGTCGGGTTGGGTTGTTTCATTCACCGGTCACATCACCATGGTCACGCCATACCATCCACATTTGGGGTAAATTCTACCAATCCATCACATAAGTGTCGCCGACATGTTCAAGAGAAGTCATCCAGAGAAGTCACCCGTGTCCCATCCACTACCATACATTATACTTCATTCTTTCATGACCGCCATCCTGAACCATATATCATTAGATCGTTTTCACCTCCATCAAAATCATTTGCTCCGTTCCGTTTCATTGATGTGGGATTCATTAAGGCCCTCCTTTGACGGATCGCTTCTTGTCGACATCAGCTCATTATCCAAGAAGTTGATCTAGGAACACCCCCTTCAGTACTTTGAAGCTTGCATGCCTCAATGGCAAGTTTCTCACTTCCGGCGACAGGTATACATCAATGACCTTCGACCGAAAGATTTTGCGTGGTTTTCGACGCCAAGTCCTTTATTCACACCACGTGAATTGTACTGCAGTACCTTGAGGGTCATCATCATTATCGGTGATTCCTCTCGCGCTTGTTAACAGTTTACATCATTGACTGGTAATCAAGCAATGTCTTTCCATGTTCGACTTCAAAACATTTCTCACATGGATCGACTTGTACTTCGAGTGAAGATCGGACGAGATTGAAGACCCCGGATCTAGTTTCATCCATCCGGGCTGCGATATATATTCAGGAGAATAAATACATTGAAATGTACAGCATTGCAGCACAGATAATCATCCTACCAAAAGGATGATGGCTCTATTAGAATCATCAGTCTACCATCAGACGATTGTCTGTCCTATGTACATGAAAATGAATTTATAAAGCTGAGCATGGGAATGCCCGCCTCAGCTAGATCATGAAAACAGTATGAAGATAATGTATTGTATTGTATCTTATTACAGGTCTCCTCCCAGCATTGAAAGAACTTCGGATCCTCCTAATAAAGCATTTCACTCGATAAATGGCCTCATACTTTAGGGCGCAACTGTTATAGACATTTTTGTGCCTTGCAGCTCTAAGCATGAAATGTCCATAAACCAAGGGATCCTAAGTCCCTAAAAGTGTTGTTCCAACCCCTAGAGGAACAAGGTCAACAAATTATAGCTTCTCCCAGAAGTTCTCCACCAGAAACTACTCAGAATCAGTCAAATCAGGATCATTTCAGCTGCTCCACTAGCTATCTGCGTTGCATAGCACCCAAGTACACTAGCTAGGTGCATTGCAACGCACCTAAATGCACTACCAGGGTGCGTTGAGCGGGAAGTGACAAATGGCAGTGTCATTCCGCGAGGTGGACAGATAATGGAAGCTTCCAGAATCTTCCCCAATGACACTTGCCTCACTGAGTTCGACCAAGGATGAGTAAGAGGCTCTCAGTCTCCAAGTGGAAGCAAGAACTGACAGAGAGAAGCCACTAGTCAGATCATAAGCTGACTCATCCTCTTTGCATACATCTATATATGGATCCCTCATCACAGAGATCCAGAGGCTGGAATTTTGTACATTGCAGAGAATTGCTGTTGGTTTTGAGATAGATATCAGAGTATTAGGTGATTTATGCTTTGTTGGAGGTGAAGAGGGGATTCCTTTGCTGGGAGGTTGATGCTGGATCAGGAATCATCGGTTGTAACTCGTCCTGGACCTTCTTGTTATATCAATAAAACTATTTGAGTTTCTCCTACATGCTTGTGTTTCATTTATGTTTGTTACATTTGTATGTTTAGCTTAAATCTGATCCTAAGCTATTTATGAATATAAATCCATGTCTTTGTGTAGTTTTCTTCTTCTGTGATCTTACAGGAACTTGGTGAAGCTGGGCAAGTAAGGGAGCAGGTAGCCGGAAGCTGTCAAAGAGGAGAGAGATTGGATCAAAGGACTAGCGCAAGACACAGGTTGGTTCATCCTATTCCTCTTCGTTTATAGTTCATAAAGAAGAATACAAAAGTAGTTTTTCCTGTTTGTTTCTAAGGTACTGTCACACCTTAGTGGGATAGGGTCGTTCTGAGTAGACACTTTTCCCGTTAACACCATGGTTTTCGACTTTCCCTTGTGACCGAGCGCTCGGGGCCAATCCATTTCGAGGGGTTTTGCCCAGCGATGCGCGATTATCGCTTTTTCTCTAATTGCGCATTAGAAATGGCCTCTGTTTTCTGATCTGGATTTCCCAATTGCCAGTTTTGTGTCACTGCGCGGTCTCCATGGGCCTCCGTCAGCGCTCTTTGACCGAGGTCCTCGTCGTTCCTTGCTTGCTACAAACTGCCATTGTCTAGAGGTCCTTCCTAATAGCTCTTGTTCACAAGTTTTTTTGAAGTCTGTCATGATTTGATACAGTCATCGAACTCTGAGAATTTTTCATGGATCCAATTCGGATCAAAAGAAGAAAGGATCTCCTCCTCTGAAAGATTTCAGAAAATCATAAGTCGCAGTAGATGAAATCAACATAATATGTTCTCATATGAATCATGAGGAAGCTGACTACAATTAAGGAATTCTGATTGGAAGCTCATGGGAATAAAGTGTGTGAATAGAAAGGAAGATACCGTAAAATATGCAACAAATATAGAAGGAATTCAACATCCGAGACCAAGAAGAGTATACTAGAATATCTCCCAGAAAGATATGAAGGCTCTGATAGGAGTAGGAAAAAAAATAGAGACCCTCGATAATGAATATATTTAGGAGATGTGTCAATCTGCATGCAGGATGCTGATACCTACGAAAATATGTCATGATGAAAGACCATCACAAAGGTAATTTTGATTTAAGTGTTCATTTCTTATTTTTGAACTAATATCTGGATGAAATTATGTAGGACTGCCAAAGGGGAAATCTGTGAATGATTTCCAAGAGGACCATATTGAAGGATGTAAGATCCTTTCGGGAAATATGACATAGAGAAAGCAGCATGACATGAAGCAAAGCGAGATGGAAAAACTAATGGATCACTTTCTGATAAAATGAGGACATGACTAACTCATGGATGAAATTTATGGATGGTTTGTGCCCTATGAAGAAGTCCCAAAATATGAAGACTCCATGACAAAGAATAAATTCATGACATCAAAGGAAGGAGCTCTTCAAGTTGCTCGTTGTTCCATGATCTCCACATGAGGAGCTGTTGTAGGTCCCTAGTTAAGAGGAAGCCTAACAAGAATTTTCTTACTTGAAAGAAACTTGAAAATTCCTAAGCCAAGAGGGAGATTAGGTACATTCCTTTTGTAGGAATGAATACATTCCTTTATTGGAACAAAGAAGAAACCACACAAAACATAGTGTGGGTCCAGCTTCACCTGAGAAGAAGGTTGTAGTTGAGATTCACATCTACAACTTCTACTTCTAATTCAACAGTCTTTCCCTCTAATGTAATCGACAAGTTCATGAGAATATCGTATGGACGTGAGCCTCTGCCATCAAAGGCCTCCAAAGTATTTGGGGACTGGTTAAGAGAAGGAGATTTGATGACCTTCCAACATGAAACAGACATGATGCAGGTAGAAGCACCTTCATCAATAACAATTTGATGGATCGTATTTCCTTTAATAAGAACTTATATTAGAAAAGCAATCTGATGAGGAAGACAAGGCAAGTGGTTTTCAAGATCGAAGGTAATGAAACTCGAATCAAAAGGATCAATAGCAACTATAGCATACAATAGTGACCTCTGTTGCGTTGGACAGGATTGAAGAACCTCCAAAGCAGACATCGCTAAAGGTGTTTGAGCTAAATCCTCAACAATATTGTAATGTTGCACAGCTCTAGCATTCAGATTAAAAGATGATTTCCGAAGAACACCTTTGGGAGGTGGTCATATTACGGATTCACTGTTAGGGCGCTCAATATGGAGCAGACCAGAACTGGATGGAGTAGAAGTAGAAGGGATATCAGTGACTTCTTTCTCCACTATCTGCTTATGCGTGGTTTGATAGTCCTTTGTTCGAGTAGCAATCGAGATAGGTGATGAACCTTGCATCATGAAAACTTGGGAACCTGAGGAAGTAGAGGATTGCGGTTGGTCTACCAACTGCATCTGTTGAGATGGAAAAGGTTCTTTTAAGACAGTTGGAGTCCCTTTCAACAAGCGGTTAACTTCATAACGTCGGGGACAATCCTTGGTGTAATGATCTTCCTCACATATGAGGCAAGGATATTTCAACTTTCTTTTAGAAGCATCATCAACAGATGATTTAGGAGGGTCCTGTTTTGGGGCATCGGCTTTGGCTTTACCTTTGCCCTTTTTCTTACCTTTAGAGGCCTTATCTGCTGCAATAGACTGAACAGCATGTACCTCAGAGGTTTTACCAAGACTGGATGAATTCTTCGAAGGATTATTGGAACCAGTGTTTGAAACAGATTTTTGCTTCAAAGAAGCTTTCGTGGAAGTCTGACACATGAAACTAATCACACCATCCATAGGTGGTACATCAGGATAATTTGATGTTGTTAGATCTGAATATGGTCTCGGAGCATCAGGAAACATCTCATACAACGTGCCAAATTGCAAATAGACTAAGTCTAGATACTGGGCATGGATGATAGCTTTCTCTTCAATAACACATCAACCCATAGTTATATCCTCAGCAATATTGAGAATGAATGATTTTTTGAACCATTTAGTCAACAACTCATCAGCAATCTCAAATTTGATGAGGCACCACCGACGTCTCCATTCATGGATATGATCAGAAATGTGGGTCGCGGTGTCTTGCTTAAGGGATGTGAGAAAATGAGTGTCAGTTTCATACCAAACCGGAAATTGGAAGTGGGTGAGAAAGGCCATAGCTAGAGAGTTGAAGTCAGCATAGGTACCTTGAGGTAACTTGATATACCATTTTTTGACAGCACCTGTGAGGGTTCTCTGAAAGAGGCGAAGATGGATAGAATCATCAACATACAAATTGGAGGAGCACCATAGGTGATATGTCATCACATGGGCTTGTAGGTCCTCCTTAGCCTTTCCCTCGAATTTGGGACAATCACTTGGAATTTTAGTTGGAACTGGAGGCCAATAAGGCAAATGAAGAATGGGATCATTCATGAGCCTTGAGACATCGGGCAGCTCCAACGTAGCCAAGAAAGGCAATTGCATGTTAAACGGCATATAGGGCCTTTGAGGAGACCCAAACTACGGATTCCAACCTTACTGGTAAGGATTTTTCCCCCATAGTGGAGGATTTTGTCCATACGGGACCTAATTTTGTCCCCACTGAGGGTTACCTTGACCATAAGGTGGATTTGGTCCAGGGTAGGTTTGATATTGACC
This sequence comes from Pinus tabuliformis, assembly GCA_031772625.1. NCBI lineage: Eukaryota > Viridiplantae > Streptophyta > Pinopsida > Pinales > Pinaceae > Pinus > Pinus tabuliformis. The sequence goes on along the minus strand of CM062816.1, from coordinate 180,400,491 downwards.
CACCATAGGTCGTTGATAAGCATTGTACGTAGCATATGGGTTATAAGGTTGTTGAACCTGTTGACCCTGGACAAAAGGAGATTACCCCTGTTGTTGCAGGGGTTGACCTTGGGCTTGCAAAGGCTAACCTTTTTGATACACAAATAAAGCTTGTTGCTGCCAAGGTTGACCTTGTTGCTGCAAAGGTTGAATTTTCTGCTGTAAAGGTTGACCTTATTGCTGCAAAGGTTGGCCTTGCAAGGACAAAGGTTGAGTAGACTGCTAAAAAAACTGAGTTTGCGGCTGCAAAGGCTATTGCAATTGCGACAAAGGTTTCCTCTGTTGTTGTGACAGTTGTCCTTGTTGTTGCAATTATTGCCCTTTCTGCTGCAAAGATTTCCCTTGTTGTTGCAAAGGTTGTCCTTGCTATTGCAAAGGTTGTCCTTATTGTTGCAAGGTTAGTTGGACAGTTCCTTGGGATATACCCTACGGGTATTGATAATTCCTGAATTGAATCTAACCATATCCACCAGGAATAGCGGATTGACCAGGATGGACATAAGCTCTTGCTTAAGGAATGTAATATGGATTAGCCAAGGCTTGCGAACCATATGGGACATAAGCCTAGTGGAGTGGAATCTGAGCCATATAAGGCTGCTAATATTGGAAGTTACCTAACCTGGATGGACCAATAGGGTTAGGAATACTACCATAATAAGGTTGATTAACTCCCACCATGTGATTTTGTAATCCACTCACATTGGTTTCACCTGACACAAGAGGAGTATTCAGATCTTGCCCCCCAGGTGATGGCATATTCTGTCCACTTAATGGAGGGGTAGAAGAACTAACCGAAGCCTAACCTAAAATAGTTAGTTGTACCAAAAGGCTCAGTTGAAACAACGAGACAAGCTGCGACGGAATTGTAGGTTGAACAGGAACTGAGGTGACAACAGTTTGTACAGAAGTTCGAGAGGTCGTGTTTAGAATGAACGAATCAGATGTAGGCATAGCATTGGAAGACTAAAGGTGGTTTTGATACAATGACGAAGCACTAGGAGTACCTGAAACTAAGTAATCTAAGGTGGTATAACCATGTGGCAACATGGGTCCACTAGTTTCAAGAAAGGTGAGAGACGGGACTAGTTTCATATCCTTGCTCATCATCGACATGAGGAGTATGGGTAGTGGAAACTTCCGAATGACCCAGAGAAGAGGTTGGGATTTCATCTTCTAACTCCATAGATGGAAACCACTGGTGATGAGGAACCCAACATATACGAGGAGATAACCACACAGGAATACCAAGCCAATTGTAAGGACTGTAAGGACGCTGAGGAGATATCACAACATAATCGAATAACAGATTCGACGAATAGACAACAAGCCTCTGCGGACTCTCAAGGGTCTGAATACGATTATCAAAGGTATCCAGATCAGATTCTTGAGGTGACCAAGAATCTGATGGAGGTGGACGAGAAGACAGAGGTTGGATACTTGAAATAATCCCAAGCTCAAAACCTTGACCTTCAAGTGACTAAGGAAGCTTCGGATGAACTCCTTGGGAGGACCCTTCAGTATTGGATAATGAAGGGGAACTATGAGATGAACTCAATGGTTCAACCATGATGACTTCCTCTCAAAAGCAAAAAGGAAAGGAGATTCGTTTATGGATTTTTAACAATCTTGAAATTAACAGGGAATTACTCAAAATTGGTCCAAGAAGTAACTGCTTGGGTTTGACATGTTTATCGTGGGCAGTTATTTTTAGAAACAAAAACTTTTCCTTTTCATCTTTTAAGATTTGAGAAAAGGACAAAAAGATGACTCTATTTGCTTTCGATGGTTTAGCGAGCTTGAAACGACAAGTTTCTCAATGATCTTTTCAAATTTAAAGAGTCATAAAAGATAAAAATGACTACTCAGGTGAATCTAGGTAAAAGGAGTACCAAGTATCCGTGAACTCCAATATACACCTCAGTAAATAAATTTACCAAGGACTTAACATACGTGCAGGAAATCTCCCCGAATGTTGTGTTCGGTGTATCACGTTTACAGGGCGGCAGACTCGGCTTCCTATGGATAAAGGTTTTCAACCTATAGGGGTCTCCCTTTATATACGTGATGGTACGAGGAGCACAAGTCCGTGCTAGCGTTGTTTAATGCCGAAGCGAATGACAATTGCTAAGTTTTATAGGCGCCAGAACACATCTCTAGCCTAGACCACTAAGTATGAACATTAATGTTTCAAAGGCTCCTTAGATTAATTGATAGATTTTAAAGTTGATCTTGGAAATTATGTTTCAATTTCAAGGCCTTAATGATGTTACCTGCTCCTAAAATGCAATTAGATGATGAAATGAAATCCTTCAATTCGATGAAAGTTATCTATGCAGGGAAGAAGATCACTCAAATCATGCATCAAACCAAATGCAAAAGTGCATTCATGAAATATTCAAATGCTAAATGCAAAATATGAAATCTAATATTTCATATGATAAGAAAATGCAATGCCAAAACAAACCTTAAAGCAAAACTGCCTTAAGATATAAGGATGATTTTTCTCTTTTTCACTTAAATGCAATCAATGTAATCTAGTGAAAAAGTAAGAGGGAATGCAAGCAAGCCAAAAAATATGAAAATCTCTTTCACATTAATGATTTGAATGCAACCAAAAATGCTTCAAAAACTTATGAAAAAATAAACCCTTTCACTTTCATTTTTCGAAACACAAAACTCAAAGCAAACTTTTCTTTCGATTCAAATGAGACAATATATTTGTAATATATTGTTTTTCAAATGGAGCTTAAGTGAATTTCACACTATCTAATAATGAAAACAACTTAAGACACAAGAACCAAAAGTGATCTGCAAAAGATTTCCAAACACACAAAAGACTCTTTAACACGGGTAATTGATCTTTGATGAGAAGACCAACGAGCAGATGAAGGATGGCCTAGAAGACCTAGAAACCCTAAATGGCTAAACAAACTTCCAACATACTCAAACCAAGTTAAAAGGCGATTGCAATCATACAATAAGAGAGTCAACTAATATCACACTGGTAAATCATTGGGAGAAGGCAAAAAGAATTGAAACAAGAAGACAAACCCTAAATTTCTTTAACTTCTGCAATCATCACACCTGTTAAGAGAAAAACAATGATCATCGCTACTGTAATCAACAAACCTGCGATATCATTGCGACTGTTAGGGCTAAAAATGCGATGGGCAAGAAAAGCAAAGAAAAAACACAAAATCTTCAAGAACACCTCAAATCAACAACCTTCAAGCATCTACCAAAAAGTGAGACTGACTACAGACAAGCAATGAAGTCTAAGAATGAATGGTTGATCAAACTCGTCAAAAGACAAGGTGAAGAAAGGGAAGGAAAGGATCATAGGCTCCCCAGTGGAGTCACCATTTTGTTGACAAGGTTAATCCTCTTTGTGGACAGAGACGATCCCTCTAGCCCAATGAGTGGGTCTAGCAACTGAAGTGACAATCAACTAGACATATTCCTAGGTTATAATTGAAAATTAGAACAAAAGAGATGACCTACCTCATTCTGATGCTATTTTGATTTCCTTTGTTGAGGGCCTCGAACCGCTTGCATCACGGATTTGTTCCTACTTCTCTCAGTGTTTATGTACCTGCACAAGTGATCAAGAGACAACAAAGCATGCCAAAACAAGTAGCAAATCCAATAACGACCTACTTAACTGATCAAGGAATGTCAAGATAAATAATACATGAACATATATATTTTGGGAAGATGAACCAACAATTGTATATTATTAGGAAATAAAGGGAAGCTTACAACCAAAGCCTTGATTTTGAAAGGCTCTCCTTGAGTGGTAATCCAATTCTAATCGAAGAACTCTCCAAGCACTCCTTCTCCAAGTTTAATGAATAGCCTCTAGGCACAAGCTTAGGATACGGGTGCAAATAGACATAGACCAACCATTTGGGAATGGGAGAGGAGGAATTTATAGGTTGGAAGAGGGAGTTAGGACTTCTCCAAAAGTAGGATTAGGCCCATATCTCAAGGAGGTATCTCATAGGGATAATACCAAGAGGCCAATATGAGAGCATTCGAACTCATCTATGCGAAACAACCTCTAGCTCGCCGCTCTGGAAGCTTCTAGATCACAAAGCTTCTCATCTCCTTTGGGAAAATTACCTTTTTGGGATCATCGTGGGTATGCAAGGGAACAGAGAGATGCCATCATTGGCTAAGTACAGTGCAACAGGCGACCATTGTGGTTTTAAGCCTCATAAGAGCAATGATCCTTATTTTAGGGTTTTAAAAGCTATTTCTTCAGGGAAAGCTAAAGGCATTTTCCAAACAAAGTCTTAGGAGGGATTTGAGCTGTATACATGGATGAGATATTGTATAATAGTCATGTTTCGAGCACTTTGGGGTATGTCACAGGGAAGTGTAGGATGCGTGACAAAATACTATGTAACAACCAGCTGCTAGAATAGGGTGTCATCTGACTGACTACATCACCATGTGGGTCACCCATCATCATTGTGCCAATGAAGGATGGGACTTGGCAAATGTGTATAGATTACAGGACGTTGAATAAATCATGCTCAAGAACAGATACCACCTGCCCGGGATAGACAATCTGCTAAATCAGTTGCAGCAATCAAAGTATTTCACCAAGCTGGACTTGAAGTCTGTATATCACTAGGTTCGAGTAAAAAAAAAGGATACATGGAAGACCTCCTTCAAAACCAAGCAAGGTTTGTATGAGTGGTTAGTTATTCCATTTGGCCTATGTAATGCACCAGCTACGTTTATGGGATTAATGAATGATATACTGCGCACTTCTATAGATTCATTTGTTATTGTCTATCTGGATGATATACTAGTATATAGTGCTACCTAGGAGGAGCATATTTCACATTTGACACAGGTGTTGGAAATGTTGAAAATAGTAAGAAATGATAAAAGTAGAATCCAGAAATTCCAATTTTAATTTGTTCTTGAATTAAAATTGTGAATTAAAATCGAATTTAGTCTCACTAGCTACTTGGTGTAGGTTTTAACCCCGTACATAAATTACCTACATACCATGCCGAAGCATCCAATACCATGGATCAAAAACCATCGCATCCAAAACCATGTGCGAAAAACATGCACAAAATCATAGGTAGGTCCGCCCAACCTAACATAGGGTCCAAAACCAAAAAATTTCGAGGTGCTACCTCGGACCCCATAGAGTGGGGTTACCTGTACCCCTCAAACCCCCTATGACTCCCCTCACTACGCAATTAGCACAACGAAGGGGGGGCTCTGCCCCCCCTCTAACCCCCCGATTAACTACATGGGCTAGTCGTGGAAAGAATATAACACAACCCAACATTCTCCCACTTGTTGTTTTCTTTCCACAGGGGGCCACAAGAGAGCTTAGTCATTTATCTAGCCCTGCAATGCCCATTGTTTCTCTACACCAAGAGAACTTCTCAGAGCTCACAGATTTTGTCAATGCATCTGCAGTATTCTTCAAAGTGTCCACCTTTACCAGCAACACCTTTTTGTCTTCTATCATATCCCTCACAAAGTGATACTGAACATCAATGTGCTTTGTCTTTGAATGATATGCAGGGTTCTTTGCCAAGAAAATTGCACTTTGGCTGTCACGGTCTATCCTTATAGTTCCCTGTACTAACCCCATATTTGAACACAATCTCTGCAACCAAACTGCTTCCTTGCTTGCATGAGTGGCTACCATGTATTCTATCTCAGTAGTTGATAGTGCCACTACAGATTGTTTCTTACTCAACCAACTAACTGCACCTCCAAATAGGTTAAACACATACCCACTTGTAGATATTCTCTGATCCAAGTCACCAGCCCAATCTGCATCAACAAATCCACGAATATCCAACACTCTGTCCAATCCTGGTCTTCCTTGGTAGCACAAACCATAATCACTAGTGCCATGAAAATACCTGAAAACTCGCTTCACTGTTGTCCAGTGCTCCTTCCCTGGTTTTGACATAAACCTACTCAATACTCCCACTGAATGTGCAATTTCTGGTCTAGTACAAACCATCGCATACATCAGGCTACCGACTGCACTTGCATATGGAACACGGGACATGTCCTCTTCCTCTTCTTGTGTCTTGGGACACTGTTCAGGAGATAAGTTTACACCTACAGGAATAGGAACCTTCACCGGTTTACTATCCTGCATATTAAACCTCTAGAATATTGTCTCGACATACTTCCTCTAGTTTAACCAGAGCTTCCTCTTTGTCCAATCACTTTTAATTTCCATGCCCAAAATATAGTTTTCAGCACCAAGATCTTTCATGTCGAATTTGGAGGACAAATGGGTCTTCAAATCCTGGATAATTTCTTTGTCATTTACAACCAGCAACATATCATCCACATACAAGACCAGATAAGTAACACAGTCGCCAATTAATTTAAAATACACACAGTGATCTGCTTTGCTTCTGGTGAAGCCAAGTCGCCGTATAAATGTATCAAATTTCTGATACCACATCCTTGGTGATTGTTTTAACCCATACAGAGACTTCTTTAACTTGCATACCAGTTCTTTCTTACCCTTCACCGCAAAGCCTTTAGGTTGCTTCATGTAGATCTCCTCTTCCGGATCCCTGTGAAGAAAAGTTGTCTTCACATCCATCTGTTCTACCTCAAAATAAAAAGCAGCAGCAGCAACAGATAACAGTAATCTGATAGAAGTTACCTTGGCAACAGGAGAAAAAATATCACCGAATCAATTCCCGACACCTAGGAATAACCTTTTTCTACCAACCAAGCTTTGTATTTCTCCACCTTTCCTTCTACATTTTTCTTCTTCTTGAACACCCATTTGTTGCCAATGGGTTTCCTTCCAACTGGAAACTCCACCAGATCCCAAGCCTCATTTTTGTGCAAAGATGCCATTTCATCAACAATGGCCTCTTTCCAGAGTTTTCCATCCTCTGAATCTACTGCTTCCTTCACAGTTTTGGGATCATCATCAGTAATAGATAAAGCAAAATTTGAACAGAAAGCAGATGGACTATACCTTTCTGGCCGCCTTCTTTCTCGAACTGATCTTCTCACACCCGGAGTTTGTGGCTCTTCATCTTCTGATTCCTCCTCTACTATAGAGTCTTATTCTTCCTCCTTTAGTTCAAACTCTATCTTCTCAGGTTCCTTTGGTTGGACTTCATGTTTAATAACATCTTTCACCTCTTTGAACACCACATCTCGGCTGTAGACAACCTTCCTTGTTACTGGGTTCCAAAGCTTATAACCCCTTAAACCATCCTTATACCCAATAAAGATGCACTTTTCAGATTTACTATCCAACTTGGTTCTTTTCTCCTTTGGAACATGTACATATGCATCACATCCAAATACCCTCAAATGTGAAAGAGAGCGTTTCTTACCAGTCCATACCTCTTATGGAGTCTCATCCTCCAACGCTGATGAAGGTGATCTATTGACCAGGTAACATGTTGTCTCCACCGCCTCTGCCCAGAATTCTTGTCCTAACCCAGCACCACTGAGCATGCTTCTTGCCCTTTCCATTAACGTCTTGTTCATTCTTTCTGCAACTCCATTTTGCTGAGGTGTATATGGAGTAGTCTTCTGTCGTACTATACCACACTTCTTACAGAATTCTTCGAATTCCTTACTAAAAAACTCTCCACCGTTATCTGTCCTCAGCACCGTTATCTTCTTCTCTATCTGGTTTTCCATCAGAGCCTTAAATTCTTTAAACTTGTCAAAGACTTCATATTTCTTCTTAAGGAAATATATCCATGTATTCCTTGAGAAATCATCTATAAATGATACATAGTACGTAGACTTACCCAGTGATGAACCTTCACAGGGCCAAACACATCATTGTGCACAAGCTTTAATATCTGTTTCGCCCTCTTACCACCATAGGGGAAACTCACCCGATTCTGCTTCCCATATACACAATTTTCATAAAAATCAAAATCCAAAGAGTTATTACTCATACCTTCTACCATACCTTTACCATGAAGTATTCGAAGGCCCTTCTGATCCGGATCTTGGGGGGAGACCCCCAAGATCTAAAAGATTGAAATGGATCTTGGGAGAAGAGACCCCCAAGATCTGAAAACTTGAATTGCCAGAAGAAAAATAAGAGGAGAATGCCCCATAAACAAAACCACAAAGAAACTTTTATTTAAAATAGTAATGGAAATAAACAAGCTAGGGCGATGGTAGCTTATCTCTGAGAAGAGATGTGGTCACTACATGCCTCTGAAATGTAATGGCTACATTGTGGCGGACAATCTGTCCTTTTACAAAATGTGACTTGTTACTTATAGTTTTTTTCAGTTACAATACCACGGGTCAATTCCATGGGTGAGTGAATACCATGGGTGGATTTTACAATACCACGGGCAGATGCCATTTACAATACCATGGGTAAATTCCATGGGTGGATTTGACAATACCATGGGCAGATGCCATTTACAATACCATGGGTAAATTCCATGGGTCGATGAATAATATGGGTGGATGAGTACCATGGGTTAATGCCATTTTCCATTCGGATCATTCCTCCCTCCTTAAGAAGCAATGGTCCCCATTGCGTAAAGTTCCCTCCTGCAAAGCCTTTGTTGAATATGAAGAGCCACTGAAGATAAGGGTTTTATGTGGTTAACCCATAACCATGATGAACAAAGATCCGAGGATAGAGATACCCTGTAATGCTTGTGACCAACTGTGATTCTGACAGTGTGCGGCCTAGCAAATGGACTTTGATGAAGAGTGGGTTTGTGGATGACCCATAACCGTGATGTTGGTTGCTGATGAAATAGCAGGTGCCTACATAGCCTGGGGTGGGAGGGTACGTCTCCAAATAACCCAAGCCGAATGCCGCTATGTTGAAACTGATGAATGTGAAGTAGGTGCCTACTAAAGTGGGGTGGGAGGGCACGTCTCCAATGGAAACCCACTCCGAATGCTGCTCAAGAATTAAAATGGACATAACTCGGCCAATATAGCTCAGAATATTTATTATAACCTGTTTTTAGAAGCAAAAGGATCATTTTGCATCTTCCCATGAGTTGGAAATCCTTATTTGGACACTGTAAGATCTCAGATTCGCGCTGCAACAGTTCCGCCGTCACAAAAATTCTGATAAAATAGCTGATTTTAAATCAGCGATATCTTCCACATCCAAACTCCGATTCGACCCATTTTTTTTTTTGAAATTGGGTGATTTTTCGAGAGGAATCCAGATCTGGTATTTTTTTTTGTAAATTTTGTACCAAATATTTCATATCTGATCTGCAAACGTGCCGCCCAAAAAAATTCTTGCAAAAAATTGAGAAGAGAAAAATTCTTCCTGCTAGACCCAAGAAAGTGCTATGTGGAGGTTGTAGCACATGCCTGAAATTTGTTGAATATTGCTGCAAAATTTGAAACTGAAATATGCATCAAACCCTCATTCCCATGGAATCATAACCTGCTCTGATACCACTGATTCGGATCTTGGGGGGAGACCCCCAAGATCTAAAAGATTGAAATGGATCTTGGGAGAAGAGACCCCCAAGATCTGAAAACTTGAATTGCCAGAAGAAAAATAAGAGGAGAATGCCATAAACAAAAACAAAAAAACTTTTATTTAAAATAGTAATGGAAATAAACAAGCTAGGGCGATGGTAGCTTATCTCTGAGAAGAGATGTGGTCGCTACATGCCTCTGAACTGTAATGGCTACATTGTGGCGGAAAATCTGTCCTTTTACAAAATGTGACTTGTTACTTATAGTTTTTTTCAGTTACAATACCACGGGTCAATTCCATGGGTGAGTGAATACCATGGGTGGATTTTACAATACCACAGGCAGATGCCATTTATAATACCATGGGTAAATTCCATGGGTGAATGAATACCATGGGTGGATTTTACAATACCATGGGCAGATGCCATTTACAATACCATGGGTAAATTCCATGGGTCGATGAATAATATGGGTGGATGAGTACCATGGTTTGATGCCGTTTTCCATTCGGATCACCTTCTCTCCAATATGTCCAAGCCTTTGATGCCACAGCATGGTCTTCTCTCCAGAGACCACTAGATTTTCTGGTCCACTTTCAGGAACCACGAAATTGTTGCACCCATCAACAATAGTGCTACCTTGCAGCTTGTACAGAGTTCCAATTCGAACTCCCTGCATCGATACCAGTGCCCCCCGAACCATCTTGCAGGTAACCTTCTCGAACACTATTTTTACACCTACATCATCCAGCTTGCTGACAGAAATCAGATTTCTGGCTAATGCAAGAATATGTAGAACACCCGGAAGTGTTCTAACCCTTCCACCTTGCAACTTCAACTTTACTTTTCCGATACCAACGATTCTAGCCTTCGTGTCATCCCCCAAGAAGACATCACCACCATCATATTTCTCATACTCGCAGAACCCCTCTCTATGGGGAGTGAAATGAAAGGATGCACCTAAGTCAATCAACCATGCGTCATGATCTACATGTGTACTTGAAGAAGCCAAGTACACATCCCCACATTCATCTGAGGTGGTTTTCGCCTCTGCAGAAGTAGCATCATCAGATCCCTTTCCTTTATCAGGAGCTTTAGATTTACAGTCCCTTTTGTAGTGCCCTTCCTTTCCGCATTTCCAGCACACCACCTTTATAGGTTTTCCTGGAGATTTAGATCTCCCTCTAGATTTAGATCTCCCACTCGATGACTTATTTTTATTTCTGTTCTGGGACCATCCTCGTATAGACAAGGCATCACCGTCTCATCTCCTCCGTCAGCAAGGATGAGACTATTTCATCAAACTGCAAGGCAGATGCATTGCTACGTATTGCAATAACCAGACTATCCCACGAATCTGGTAGAGAACACAACAAACTGATGCACTTATCTTCATCTGAAATTTTAATATCAACAGATGCTAACTGACTTACCACAGTATTAAATGTGTTCAGATGCTCTGTCACTGAGTCCCCATATTTCATCCTCAGGTTATACAGCTTTTTTCACAAGAACAGTTTATTCACCAGAGACTTAGATTGGTACAAAGTCCCTAACTTGTCCCACAAAGCCTTCGCCGTAGCTTCCCCTGATACATTTAGCAATACTGAATCTGAGACACACAATCGTATTGTGCTCTTTACCTTCCGATCCAACTTCTTCCATTCTTCATCGGACACTCCTGTTGGTTTAGCACCTGCATCTACCACGATCCACTCATCTTTATCCACCAACAGATCCTCCATCCTGAATTTCCACAACTCAAAGCTCTGACCATTAAATTTCTTGATCTCTATCTTTCCACTGCTCTCCATCTTCTTTCAACACCAGAATCGATCTCACAGATCTCCCACTGAATAGGGTCTACCACAAACCCGAGTGAACCCCCTCAACAACAAAGGTGTCCCCTTGAAGCCAAAACAGCTCTGATACCAAATGTAGGTTTTAACCCCGTACAGAAATTACCTGCATACGAATTCTAAAACACAGAAAATAAACAATGTGAAAGCATAACACATAAAACACATATACACATATATTTTCCCCTGGATCCCAAAACCAGGACTACCAACTTTATTTTTCATTATGTTCCTTTCAATGTTACAATACATATTTATACATGCCAAAGCATCCAATACCATGGACTAAAAACCATCGCGTCCAAAACCATGTATGAAAAACATGCACAAAACCATAGGTAGGTCCACCCAACCTAACATAGGGTCCAAAACCAAAATTTTCCCAGGCGCTGCCCCGGACCCCATAGAGTTGGGTTACCTATACCCCTCAAACCCTTTGTGACTCCCCTCGCTACGCAATCGACACAATGAAGGGGGGGCTCTGCCCGCCCTCTAACCCCCTAGTTAACTACATGGCCTAGTTGTGGAAAGAATATAACACAACCCAACACTTGGAGATAATTAATTAATTCATTATGGATTAATTATTTGGAGAAATTCAAGTTAGAAGTATTTCTGGAGTCATGCAACATTTATCCCTTAAATTAAGGAGATTATCCTTTAATTAAGTAGATAAGATTGAGTTATATTTGAGTTTTGATTAGTTATCTCAGTTTATTGAGTTAAGTCCAGTTAAATTAGTTCCAAACTGCTTGAGGAACTAATTGTGAGTAATCAGTCAGTTGATGCATGCATGCACTCAACCAGTGTACTCCAGAAAACTGAAGGTTCCCTCATCATAAACTCATGCATGTCTATTCTGAGAAAGACCCAATTGAGCTAAATGTCGAGGACAATGTACTATCAGTTGCATGTTTTCTCCTATAAAGGAAACTCATGCATGCAGTCAAGGTAAGGTTCCTTGAGGATTGTGTAGTTCTGACAGTGTATTAGAGCAATCTGTGAGAGCAGTGTTCTATTGGGTGAAGGAGATCATCGCAGAGGAACTGCGCAATGAAATAGGAGCTTGGAGGGCAGAGGAGAAGGCTTGTGAGAAGCCTGGTTTGCCTGTGAGCATCCAGGAGGATTGTACTAAGAGTTGGCTAGCTGTGAGAGCTAAGGCTTTGTATAATTCTGATGTATTTCCACCTTGTATGATAATATAGATAGTGGGGTTTTTAGCTGAGGCTTTCCCTTGAGTATTTTCCATGTTTCATGTGTATTGATTCTTCTTCTTCTGGCTATATGTGTTCAGCTTTGATTCAACTCAATCTTTAAGCTTCCGCAAGTTTGATAGTAGAAGTAGATTATAGTATTTTGCTTTGATATATTGCATTATCGAGTTAATCTACAGTTAGATTTTCTACATAGATCTCAGAGGTAGATTTGTAGAGAATTTGCAGGAAATTCTACATGGTATTGGAGCTAGCTTATCTATAGAGAAATTTCTACATGGTATCGAAGCTAGCTGATCTATAGAGAAATTTCTACATGGTATCGGAGCTAGCTGATCTATAGAGAAATTTCTACATGGTATCAGACCCAAGTTTATCGAAGTTGTGAATAGTTTACGGAGAAGAGAATTCGAAGTTTGAAGTTCAGGGTTGCAAGTGCAAATCGAATTCATATCATACTTCAATTGAGATGGGACATTATGCGACTAATTTCCCATCGAAGAAGTCCAAGAAGGGATCCTCAGAAGGATCGGAAAGTGAGGCATTAGCCTCTCAGTTCGAAATGGACTTTACTCTCATCGCATGCATGGTGTCATCGATAATGGGTTGTATCTAGTATCTTGACAGTGGAGCCTTATTCCACATGACCGGCGATAAAAGTTTATTCAATGCCTTGGAGGAGAAAGACCTCAAGATGCGCATAGAGATGGGTGACGACGAAAGGTATAGTGTTTCAGGAGTGGGCACGGTTACTTTTCAGAGGGAGCATGGAGCTCCTATCACCTTGACAGATGTGAAGTATGTGCCTGGACTGAAGAAGAACTTGGTGTTGGTCGTAATGTTGGAGGACAAAGGCTATGATGTTGTCTTTAGTAAGGGAAAGGTTTTCCTTAGACACATCACCATGAGACAGGTGAAACAAATCGGTTCACGAGTTAAGAACCTGTATGCTCTTGAGGTTCAAGATGCATGCAAAGCCTTAAGGAGCAAGGCAAATGTTAGAAACTTGGTGGTTGAGAGGGAGATTAAATTACCTCTCAACATGCAGTCCTAGAAGAAGTCTCAGACAATTATGGAGGAGCCACAATTGGAGAAGCAGAGAGGAGACTGAGTGAAGAGTTCCACTCATGTAGATATGTCCATTAGGGGGAATTTCGATCCAAGTGGGCAGAGGGATCACATGCAGCCATACCTCCAGGTATGAGGTGGGGCGATGTGAAGTGATAGTCCTAAGAAGGCTGAAATTGGGTAGGGTCCATTGAGAAGTTTTATCTCATGGATCGTACCTTGCTATGGGAGCCTAAAGTACATAGTAGCGGGAGGAATCAATGGGATTGATGCAGTCATAGATCAAAGTGACATAGGTTAGGGAAGTCATATACTGAAGAGCACAGAGAAGGATTGACAACAGTGTAGAAAGGCAGAGTCAGCTGAAGCGCAAAGTTTTCAGTTGACAGAGGCAATAGTAGTTAGAGACTTTGATGACAGATGCATCATACTGATTCAGGTTGGATGTTTTTTGGTTTCTGAAGTCGCTGGAGCAACAATACTAGAGAGAAGTGTTGCATGCATAACATTCCAAAGGTTCACGATCGGGATCAAGTTGAATTCGTTTCTTGTTGAGAGAGAGTGTTGAAAATAGCAACAAGAAATGATAACCAGAAATTCCAATTTTAATTTGTCCTTGAATTAAAATTGAATTTAGTCTCACTAGCTGCTTGGAAATAATTAATTAATTCATTATGGATTAATTAGTTGGAGAAATTCAAGTTAGAAGTCTTTCTGAAGTCATGCAACAGTTATCCCTTAAATTAAGGATATTATCCCTTAATTAAGGAGATAAGATTGAGTTATATTTGAGTTGTAATTAGTTAGCTCATTTTACTGAGTTAATTCCAGTTAAATTAGTTCCAAACTGTTTGAGGAACTAATTGTGAGTTATCAGTCAGTTGATGCATGCATGCACTCAACCAGTGTAATCCAGATAACTGAAGATTCCCTCATTAGAAACTCGTGCATGTCTATTTTGAGAAAGACCCAGTTGAGCTAAATTTCAAGGACAGTGTACTATCAGTTGCATGTTTTCTCCTATAAAGGAAACTCATGCATGCAGTCAAGGTAAGGTTACTTAAGGATTGCGCAGTTCTGATAGTGTGTTAGAGCAGTGTTCCACTGGGTGAAGGAGATCATCCTAGAGGAACTACGCAAGGAAATAGGAGCTTGGAGGGCAGAGGAGAAGGCTTGTGAGAAGCCAGGTTTGAATGTGAGCTTCTAGGAGGATTATACTGAGAGCTGGCTAGATGTGAGAGCAAAGGCTTTGTATAATTCTGATGTATTTCCACCTTGTATGATAATACAGATAGTGGGGTTTTTAGCTGAGGCTTTGCCCTGATTATTTTCCATGTTTCATGTGTATTGATTCTTCTTCTTCTGGTTATATGTGTTTAGCTCTGATTCAGCTCGATCTTTAAGCTTCCGCAAGTTTGATAGTAGAAGTAGATTATAGTATTTTGCTTTGGTATATTGCATTATCGAGTTAATCTACAGTTAGATTTTCTACATAGATCTCAGAGGTAGATTTGTAGAGAATTTGCAGGAAATTCTACAGGAAACAATGAAGAATCACTAGCTACTAGCAAATCTGAAGAAGTGTGAGTTTGCAAAACAGTCTTTGGTGTATCTGGAATATGTGATCGGTGGAGGAGAGTTGAAGATAGATCATTCCAAGGTGAATGCCACCATGAAATTGTCAGTGCCTATTAATTTTTCTGAGGTCATTAGTTTCATTGGGGCAACACAGTACATGAGGAAATTCATAGCCTGATCTTCAGTGGTAGCAACACCACTCCACACCATAATAGCAAGTGGAAAGAGTTTCTAGTGGGGAAAATGTCATCAGAAGGATTTCGAGGAGCTAATGAAGAAGATCAGTCAAGCACCAATTCTATTATTACCAAAATTGCAGCAACCCTTTGAAGTGGATACAGATGCAATGGGTATGCTATGGGAGTTGTCTTTATGCAAGGAAGAAGGCCCGTTTGCTACCATTTTGAAGTATTTCATGGGGAAATTCTTAACTACCCTACCTATGATAAAGAGCTCTATGCCATGGTGAAAGTTGTGAAGAAGTGAAGGCACTATATGATGGGAAAGGAGACAGTAATCCACACAGATCACTAGCTGTTACAGTACTTGTAGGCCCAGAGTAAGCTGCAGTAGACCAAGTATTACAAGTGGATGGGGCTTTTATAGAAGTTTGGTGATAAAGTATAATAAGGGTGCACAAACAAGTTGTCTGATGTGCTTTCAAGGCCACCCACATAAAATATTACAACTTTGGGGACTCTTGTGCACATGGAACAATTCACCCATGATGCATACATAGAGGCTAATTCAAAATATGAGGACTTTAAGGAGGTGTATCAACAGTTGCAGAGTTAGAGTCATGTACACAATGTTGGCTTGTTAGGTCCTGACCTAGGTTCGGAGTTAATTATCCAAACAAATCCCTTTACTATTGGCCCTTTCAGCAATAGTCCGTGGAGCGCGGACTGAGGTATCACCCGAAGTAGTATGGCGGGGTGCTCGAACCAGGTTTCCGCACCCTTGAGATGTCTGAGGGGTTGATTTGGTCCAACTGCTAGTCCTTGCATGCAGGTGGCTTTGTGCACTTCCCTGGCCTTCGCGCCGTGATAGATTCACCTTCGCATAGCCCTAACCAGGGGCTGTGGGGCTTCCGCACTGCTGGAGCAGCGTTCTGCACTATTTTCCTAAATCACACCCGAGATATTACTTGCCTTCTTACACTAGTTATTTATCTTCACGTAAGTAGAAGCCTTGTGTTATATTTATTTATACAATACATACATATAAGTTCGCGCAATAAATAAACAGTAAACTTGAAAATTATACCCAATAATACATAAAGCAGGAAAAGATACACAGAAATATGGTAAACTTCTCTTTATTAATTCTTCCCATGGTTACAGACTTGACCTGCCCTGCGCACTCAGCTGCAAGGGTCTGCGCACTCAACTGTGGACTACTAGGCCTCTGCGCACACAGCTACAGAGCCTTCTCCTACTCTACGACCCAAGACACACTTTACACTTTGACTCAAGCTCTTAGACTCATCATGCTTCTTTTCTATCCCTTCATTCCCTTCGCTATCTTCTACACTTAGAGCCTTGCTCTATTTATACAATCCCATGGTCTGCGGACCATGGGTGGATCTTTCAAGCCGACATTACATTACAAAAACAAGGGCGGACAACCCTGTGACTCTATTATGACTTCGCGCTCCGCACCCACAAATCGCGGAGTCTTTACAATGGAATTGGTCAAAACTTGGGCTTTAAGCCCCAAAACATGCCTTGGGGGGATTCCACACCCAACAAGCCCCCAACACAAACATCATGACTTGCCCTCGAGTCACTCTTTCGGTGCGGAGATCTTTGCACAGAGTCCCTCCAACTCTGCTCGAACCGCTGCAAGGTCAGCAGCTCACTGAGCAGCTTCCTGTTGAATCTCCTATACCCACTATTTCAAGACCGCGGTGTCAGAACTACTTCCCTGGACCTGTTCCCGTGTCACCTACATTTTTTTATAGTCTCGCGCCTTCATCCAACTACTTGGAGCGCGAAGACTGTGCTTCTGCCGACTAGTCAGATATTCGGGCCACCCCTGTAGGGCTTCAATCGACTGCCATTCACTTTACCTTGGAAAGGTTCTCCGTTTAGCTTTACCAGCTATATCGCGCCTCCGTCTGTGACCTCCTTAACAACATATGGTCCCAGCCAATGCATCCTAAACTTTCCCAGGAATTTATCAAACTTACTGTCATATAGTAATACTAAATCATTTACCTTGAAGGTGTGCAACTTAATATGGCGATCGTGCCAGGCCTTCTCACACTGCTTTTGTACCTATTGATTGAAGCCAGCCAAGAACCATTCCTCTTCAAGTTCTTCTAACTGCGCGAGCCTCTCTTCCAAGGCTTCGTGGTTCGTCATAACTGTGAGCGTTTCTATGCGCAGACTAGGCACAATATACTCCATTGGCATGACATCTTCCATGCAATAAACCAACTGAAAAGGTGTTTGTCCCGTTAGTTTCTTGCACGTTGTCGTATAAGCCCATAGAACTGCAGGTACACACAGCTCCCAATCACTCCATTGCGCGTTGCATACTTTGGTCGGCACAGTCTCCAGTATTTTGTTGAATGCTTCTACTGTCCCATTGGCTTGTGGGTGATACGGTGTGTTTTTCTGATGAGACACCTAAAACTCTTCTGTTACCGCACTGATTGTTTCGTTTAGGAAATGTGTACCGCAATCTCTCATCAAGATTTTCAGACATCCAAATCGAGTCAATACATGTTCGAACAAAAAATTCGCAGTCGTGGCGGCCGTGCAGTCTTTGACCGGCTACGTTTCTACCCAATGAGTTAGGTACTCTGTCGCGGTGATAATGTATCTCGCACCTGTCTTTCCCTGAGGTTTGATAGGTCCTACAAAGTTGATTGCCCACTTTTCGAAGGGTTGCAATGTCATTTGTGGATTCAAAGGCATCTCTTCCCTCCGCGATGGTTTACCTATTCTTTGACATATATCACAGGCCTTACGGTTTTTTTTTGAATCTTGATGAAGGGTTGGCCACCACAACCCTACGCAGAGAATATTTTTCGCGGTCGCTCGCCCTGCCTAGTGTCCTCTTGTAGTGCCCCCATGCGCTTCCGCAAGGATCTAACTTCGTTCAAATTCAGGTACATACCTTAGCAGTATCTTGTCATTACCCATCTTATATAGGTGGCCCACAATGACAGAAAAGTTAGCCGCGCACACCACCTGTTCCTTCTTCTACTGGACGGAGTATTCTTTCGGCGCAATCCCCATTGTTAGAAAGTGGATTATATCTTCAAATTGTCTGTCCGCTACATGCACAGCAAAGAGTTGTGTGTCAGGTAATCCTTCCTCCAAATTAGTAGGTTCCTCTCCCGTCTCAATTCGCGACAAGTGATCTGGTCTTGTGTTCAAGCGTCTAGGCTTCACAACAACCACATAATCATATTCTTGGAACAATAAGAGCCACCTGCATATGCGCCCCCCCAACACAGGCTTATTGACCAAGTATTTTAGCGCGGAATGGTCTGTATACATCTTGAAGTGTCCCCCTAGCAAATAGTGGTGGTCTTTTTGGAGTGTGTACACCATAGCCAACCCCTCGCGTTCACTTGTGGAATAGTTCTTTTCTGCTTTAGACAACCTGTGACTTGCAAACGCAATAGGTTGACCCAAGCCCTCTTCACCCTCCTATGTTAGTACTACTCCCAGTGTTATACACGACACGTCAACATGTACATGAAACTCCACATCCCATTTTGGGAAGACCAGGATTGGCGCGGAGGCCAATTTCTCTTTTAGTACATCCAGGCTCTTCATGCAATCATCATTCCACCAGAACGTGACATCCTTTTTCAACAGTTTCTCCATTGGCACGGTGATCTAGGCATAGCTTTTGATGAACTTCCTGTAGTACCCGGTATGTCCCAGGGTAGTGCGTAGCTATTTGACACTTTGCGGTGCTTCCAAATTCAGAATTACCGCAATCTTCGCAGGGTCTACCATTAGTCCCTGTTTGCAGACGACATGTCCCAACAGGTTTCTAAAGGGAACGAGAAACGTACACTTCTTGAGGTTCAGCACGATTTGGTGTCGTCGGCAAGTATCCAGCATCAAGCGTAAGCTCGCTACATGGTGCTTAACTGATCCAAATATAGTCCAATCATCCAGATAGACCTCCAGGAATTTGTGGATATATTCTTTGAAGGCTGCAACAACTATGCGCGAAAAGATGGTTGGCACATTCTTCAACCCAAACAACATAACGGTGTATTGAAAGCAGCCCTTCTTAGTCGCGAAGGTGGTCTTGCTCCTGTCTTCCGGCGCGATTTTGATCTGGTGGTGCCCTGAGAACCCATCAGTAAAAGAATATGCTTCTTGCTCGTTGACATTTTCCAATACTTCATCTGTGAACGGAGTTGGGAATGGGTCATGCACACATGCGCCATTCAATTTCCTGAGGTCCACGCATATTCTTATCTCTCACTTTTGCTTCTTTTCCTGCACTACCATAGGGCTTACCCAGTTGCATTCATCCACTGGCTCAATGATTCCAGCTGCGAGCATTTTGTCTAGTTCTACGCGGACCTTTTCCTTGTACTTTGGATTCAAGCGGTAAGGCCTTTGCTTAACTGGCTTTGCGTCAGGTTTTAAGGTGATATTCATCATCCCTAAATCGCCAATGATTCTCTTTAAGTTCGTGATCTTGGTCAGGAATAAGTCCTGGTACTAACAAAGTAACTCAGTGACCTTATCCACCGTCGCGTCATCCCAGTAGTCATCGAGCGTTGCATACTTAGGTTCAGCCTCCATACCAATGTTTACCTGCTTTGTTTTTACTAACGCGGTTATGTCAGGGTCCTCAACCAATGGCCCTTGAACCCCATGATAGCCTTCAGTTTCTGGAATGTTAACTTTTCACAGATCTTCGTTGTCTTTTTTAGTATTCACGTTGTAACATTCCAGTGCGCAGCTCAGATGGGTTTCCCATTCAGGCTGAATCACTTCTAATGGCTCCCGGGGTATGCTTTTACGGCTTGTAACGCATCATCCATGTTATCCCACCAACAATCCTCAAATGTGAAAGTTAA
This sequence comes from Pinus tabuliformis, assembly GCA_031772625.1. Lineage (NCBI taxonomy): Eukaryota > Viridiplantae > Streptophyta > Pinopsida > Pinales > Pinaceae > Pinus > Pinus tabuliformis. The sequence continues at coordinate 180,380,210 of CM062816.1, read as the reverse complement.
TAGGAATCCTTCGAGCAAGATATCCCATTCACTTGTTCCATGGCAAAGCTCCGTCTCTATATACCAGTTCATGGGTATAATATCCAGGGTATGACAGAATAGGTGCACCCACTCAGGTCGTGGCTCTTCCCCGTAGACCTTCGTCCATTTTGCGAGGCGCACGCGTGGATCATCCCGTCCTTCATACTTGTGTTTTAATCGCATCTGAGGCTTCCCAAACTGTATGCGCATCATCCTCCTACATTTGCACTAATCCTCAAAACTTCTTTCGTGCGTACCCCACCACCTTGCGGGCGTAGCATGCAGTACCCATTTCAAAGCTTCAAAACATTGATGTTCCTGTACCTCTCTTTCAAATCTGTTCAAGAAGTCATCCACCTCACTTAACCCATCATACATAGGCAGATCCCTTACCTCCATCGATACGCAGCGCAACGATCTCGTCATCATGTTGCAGTTCAACGTGGTTACCTTGTGTAACCAGTTCTACCATCATTCTATCTCCTTGTCAGAATCCAATATGCAGGAGCTTTCACACTCCCATGAGATTCGTCCATCTGCAGTTGGATTCACCCAGTCTTGTTCTCACGCGGTTATCTTGTAGATGCAGTCCAAATCGTCGTCCTTGTCGTAGTTGCGCACTGGCTCTGTGTAGCGCAATCCTTGTATAGGGTCTAAAGGTACAACTACGTGCAGAGACTTTTTCTCAAAAATCATCTTGTGCTTCTTCAAATTTATCACCCCATTCATGTCAGTGACCTAATCTATTCCTAATAGCGTGGGGTAGGGATTGATGTCATCAACAATCTCTATCACTTCGAAATTTGCTAGCGTGCTTGCTCCTTCGATATCCATTGTGATTCCCTGCAATCTTCCCATAGGTAGAATCTTTTGTTGGTTCGCCATTCGCAGTTGGATAGGAGACCATTGTAGTGTAGGCCTTCCCATGTGCTCCTATGTCTTCTTCGGCAAAATGTTCGCGTCCGATCCTAAATCCAGAATCACTTGGTCCATCTCATATTCTCCAATCTGCGCGGTCAATCTCATTTCCCTTCCCGTCCGCGTCATGTGCTTTCCGAGCTTCTGGACTACACACGGTTCTCCTGGTGCGATCCCAGTGCATCTATTTATGAGTTCCTGTAGCCCCTTTGCAGCGTTGTTTTCGCGCAGCAACTTCATGCATGTTTCCAGGAACATTGTAAGCATCAATGGGTCCATTTCCTGCTCCGTTTTGTCTTTGCTTCCTGAAGTGGAGGCATCAGCGAAGCTCTTCCTGGCTTCCATGAAGGTTTCCTTAGCGCACTCCAAATCAAACATTGTTTCTTTCGTCAGAACCTTACGAACCCAAGTACTCTCTTCAGGTTGTTTACCTTTGTCATCCCCTGTCATAATTCCACTTCGAAGCACAATATTCACATTAGGGTCTTCCTCGCGCAACTCAAACCTCATCATTTGCAGGTTCTACGTTGGGGGAGGTTGGAGTGCTCCTTTATCGTGCAACCTCACTATCAGTGTGGGACAATCCTCCATCTCATGATCAAATAATGTACAATACAAGCATGATGGCCGCATTAGATTCATACAATCGTGGGAATAATGTCCTGGCCCTCCATAATTGTAACATATTAGCTGTCTACGACCTCTTCCACACCCTCCTCCACCTCGGTCTCGTCCGCACCCCTGAAATCTAGTTCGCGCCATCCCTGCATTCTGGTCAAGGGGCCATGCTTCAGCCTGAACTTTGTAGGTAGGAGTCTGATCCATCATCAGCTCATAACTTCTACAGGTGCACTCATCATGCCCCACTAATCTACAGAAATTACAGAACAACTGCCATGAATTCTGGGTGTACTTCTACAATAAATGGCAGTTATTTGTAGCATGCTTTCCTCCTATTTGACAAATCGCGCACCACAATGCAGGTGTTGCACTAGGTCCTGCTTGTTCCTCCGGTCTCAATAGCATTTGTCCTCCTCCCGCGAGGTAATTCGCGAACACCAGGCAGTGTTCCTTGTCATGTCCCTGACCCTTGCACTTTACACACCATACCTCATCGCGCACTTCTGGGCGAGCTGTCCTGTCTTGTTTCAAACTCAACATCTCAAGGCACAAGATTTTCAACTATGCATGATTCTGCTGAACTCCCGGGTTGGGATCCTGTATCGGGGTCTCATGTAGTCTCATCACGATCTCCAAGGACTTGGCCTGATTTGTTAGCCTCTGTTGTGACAGCACGTTCCTTAAATGCGGCGTTAACGACGCTACAAATTATTTGCGGTGTTGTCCATTCGTAAGCGTCATGTTAGCTTTGTGAATTGTGCATTTTAGTCTCTGATCCAACTCCCAAGGGGTCTCGCCTAGTAGCATTGTGATTTCCTTGAACCCAATGATCAACTACGCCTCTAACTTCGGCCTGCTAAATTCTTTGTTTAGCATAGTTTGGATATCCGCGACCCCCACATTCGGATTGTCATTGGAATGCTTATGTACCAGGTCAGTGCACAATCCTACAGAGCGCTGACCAACGTTGCTTTCTTCATATTGTAATCTGTGACTCACTGCGCTTCCCATAAAGCTTTTATTACGAACTAAAACTGGTCCAGATCTTCATTTCCTACTCCCTTGAACACTGGCAGCTTTATTGTGCTCGCCGTATTGACTCGCGGTGGTGGCGGAGGTGGTATGGGTGAAGATGGGGGTGAAGATGGTGAAACTGGCAGTGGTGTGGGTGGGGGTGGTATGCGTGGAATCCTCTGCCTTATCAAATTGATCGCACTTCTTGGTGAGACCTTCGCGAGCTCTTCCTCGTCCCCTCGTGGAGGTGAAATCAAGGGGCTAGCTTCTAGTTCCGTACTACCTTCATTTCTGTAGATTCTCCCACTTCGCATAGCCCTAAACCTCAATTTATTCGCATAACCTGCTTTTCACACAGTGGAATTTTAATCCAAGTTTTCAAAGATTTAATGTAATTACCTCACGGTCCTTTGGGGAAGCATCATTTTGCCTTGCTATAGCTTACTGAAGTATCTACCACGAACTTGGTGATGAATCCTCCTATAATTCGATCGAGCCAATGATCAACAGCGCGTGTGATCTTATCCTCCGATGCTTCCAATTTGCGCACCAATTCTGGGGTCCACACAATAGGTATGTCGAGCTTGCACCTTCCTTGGCTATCTGCTAGCTTTGCGATCCACTCTTATAGCTCAGTAGGGAAAGATGCGAAGAAAATTTTGTGGATTTCCATGTATAAGTAGTAGTCTAACCAGTCTTCTTTTGTAGTCGCAGATTCGTGTTCTCCTGTGTCGTGAACTCGTGAATCTTCCTATCCAACCAATCTTCAATTCATTTCTTTGTTGGATTCCAGTGATACGACATCAGACATCTCTATGCAGATCCCGGTCCCGGAAACGGAACCATTTGTTGGCTTGTTGGGGCCTGACCCAAGTTCGGAGTTAATTAGCCAAACAAATCCCTATACTACTGGCCCTTTCGGCAATAGTCCGTGGAGCGCAGACTGAGGTCTCACCCGAAGTAGTATGGGGGGTGCTGGAACCAGGTTTCCGCACCCTTGAGATGTTTGACGGGTTGATTTGGTCCAACTTCTAGTCCCTGCACATAGGTGGCTTCGCGCACTTCCCTAGCCTTCTTGCCCTGATAGATTCGCCTTCTCGTAGCCATAACCAGGGGCTGTGGGGCTTTTGCGCAGCTGGAGCAGCGTTCTACACTATTTCCCTAAATCACACTCGAGATCTCACTTGCCTTCTTACACCAATTAGTTATCTTCGCGTAAGTAGAAGCCTTGTGTTATATTTATTTATATAGTACATACATATAAGTTTGCGCAGCAAATAAACAGGAAACTTGCAAATTATACCTAAAAATACATAAAGCAGGAAAAGATACACAGAAATATGGTAAACTTCTCTTTATTAATTCTTCCCATGGTTACAGACTCGACCTACCCTACGCACTCAGCTGCAAGGGTCCGCGCACTCAACTGCGGACTACTAGGCCTCTGCGCACACAGCTGCAAAGCCTTCTCATACTTTACGACCCAAGACACACTTTACACTTTGACTCAAGCTCTTAGACTCATCATGCTTCCTTTTTATTCCTTCATTCCCTTCGCTATCTTCTACACTTAGAGCCTCGCTCTATTTATACAATCCCACGATCCACAGACCATGGGTGGATCTTTCAAGCTGACATTACATTACAAAAACAAGGGCAGACAACCCTGTGACTCTATTATGACTTTGTGCTCCACGCCCACAAATTGCGGAGTCTTTACAATGGACTTGGTCAAAACTTGGGCTTTAAGACCCAAAACATGCCTTGGGGGGATTCCATGCCCAACACACAATGGCGACAACATGTTGACTACCATCTCCAGGATGGGTTACTCTACATGTTGGATAAGATTTGTGTTCCTAAAGGTGAGCATTTATAGCTTATTAGAGAGGCTCACACCTCCAAGGTTTCAGGGTACTTTGGTGTAGTGAAGATCATGGCTAACTTGCAAAGGTATGTATATTAGCCCAAGGTGAAAGAGCAGGTAGATAGGTTCATAAGAGGGTGCATGATTTGTTATACCATCAAGCCTAGCAATAGAAAACAGGGTTTGTATCATCCCTTACCTATACCTAATCGTCCTTGGGAAAGCATTTCCATGGAATTTGTGGGAGGTTTACCAACAACTAGGAAGGGACATGACTACATGTTAGTGGTAGTTGACAGATTCAGCAAGATGTGTGTTTTGATGCCCTATAAAAATACCATTAGTGGACAAGAAGCAGCAAACTTGTTCTTTAGAAAGGTCTGGGTGCACTTTGGGATACCAAGGAGCATCATTTATGACAGGGACACAAGATTTCTCAGTGCATTATGGACTACATTGTGGCAGAAGATGGACACAAAGTTGAAGAGATCTACAACATTCCATCCACAGATATATGGGAAGATAAAAGTAGTCGACATGACTTTGGTGCAGCTTCTGAGGGGACACAACCAAAAGTATCTAAAGATGTGGGATGAAAATATGGTATATATATAACATTCTTATAGCACAGCAGTACACACTTCTACAAGAAATTCCCCATTTGAGACTTGTTTTGGATATTTTCCAACTTCACCTTTGGATATTGCATATGGGCAGCAAGGAGGAGTGAGGGAAGATGTTATAGGAGATGCTTTGAGGGCTAAAAAATGTATAGAGAAGATCATTCATAACCATCTACAGGTACAGGAAACACTACAGAAGTCGTAGGAGAAGTATAAGGTCAGGCATGATCAGCACAGAACAAAGAAATCATTCAAGATGGGAGACAGAGTATGGTTATAGTTGAACAAGGAGAGGTTGCAAGGGCCTGGTATGAAAATCAAGGCTCTAAGGTATGGTCTCTTTGAGATACTAGAAAAGGTGGATGATAATTCTTATTGACTCAATTTACCACCATATATGTGCATTTACTCACTTGTGAATGTAAAGAATTTGAAACTATATGAGCCTTCCATGCTAGATCAGGAAGAGGAACATGTCCTACCTTTTGTGGAGGATTTGACACCAGACGCTCAGCTAGAGTTGATAGAAGATACATTTTTGTAGAAGAGGTCCATAACTACAATACAAGGGTAGCATTACCTTTGGCAAATTGGGTTGAAGGGACAACTTCCAGGAAAAGCTAAATGGTACACGAGAGAGAAGGTGGAGGAAAAAATTCCTCACCTAATTCATTAAAAGCTTTTGGAGAACAAAAGCCTCCCAAAATGGGGAGGTGTGATCCGAATTTGATCATTATATTGTTTTTAATCCATATCAATGCATTTGGAGTGGAAAAAGTGGAGGAATCAGCTCACATGACCGTTTTTACCAGTGATATCCAATTTGGTGAAACAAGGTCTAAAACCTTCCGGGAGCGTTTTGAGCATCAAAAGACGTTTTTGGGGGGTAAAGCTTTGTCGTTCTTATGCAACTAGCTCATGACATAGATGAAGAGATAGATCAACGAATTAAAATTTAGCCTTTTCGAGGAGGAAACCTCCTTAACATTACACAAATGAACAATTCTTGGACGATTCAAATGACAAAACCTCCTTTCTATATATAGGAGTCTAAGGGGTCACAATATAATCAAAGTCAACATAACAATAATAATGTAAGGGCACAACAATAACAATAGTGGGCTTCTATGGGGCTCAATAATAACAATATGGGGACTACGTGGGAACAACAATAACAATAAGGGGGCTACACTGACAATAAAAATGAGGGAATACACTAGTATTATGGGGACCTAACATGCCCCTCTCCTTAAAAAAAGTGTTGTCCTCAATGCTCGAGTAGTCCTGGATGCTTCTGTATAAAATTATCATCCTCCCATGTGGAATATTTTGTGGGTAAGTCCTTCCACATGATGAGATACTCTAAAATTGATTGATTTCATAGCTGTCGAGTTCTTGTTTCCATGACTCCTTCAGGTTCCAATATTATTTTTCCATCCTTGTCAAGTTCTGGCAATATTGTTTGAATTGGGAGATTGTCACCTATAACTTTCTTTAAACATGAAACATGGAAAACTGGGTGCACTTGGGAAGATGCAGGAAGCTCCAATTTATATTTCATAGTACCAGTCCTTTGCAACACCTTGTAAGGACCATAATAATTTGGTGATAATTTATTTTCCTTCTTAGCTTGTTTAAGGGGAATTTGTTTGTATGTTTTTAGCTGTAAAAATACCCAGTCACCTACATCAAAACTTCTTTCTTTGCGATGTTGATTTTCCTGTTGTTTCATTCTATTCTGTGCCAAAGTGAGGTTATCCTTTAAGAGTTGGAGAACTTGTTGTTGATGTTGTGATCTTCCACTGCTTGAACCTTAGAATGATTGTCCAAGACTTTTTTGAGAGATGGAGAAAAAGATGATTTCGATGTTTGAACCTCTAGTGAACATAATTGTGCAATTACGCCCTGTTGTTCTTTCTTTAGAAGCTTTTTCATGCCATTAGAGTTGATTATCTTTCTTGGTTTCCCTATGATACCCCTTAATTCAACTTCCTTTCCTTCCCAAAACAAAATCAAGAAAAGTTCTTGAAAATTAAAAGCTATTGTACCCAAAGATTGTAACCATTGGACTCCTAGTACAACATCGGCACCGTCCATTGGAATGGAAAGAATTGGACTATTCAATACATATTCTCCCATGGATAGCTTGATATTATGGCACTTTCCAGATAAATTTATGGTTCCTCCATTTGCAACCATAACTTGACACTCTGGTGTTGGATATAGGAAGCAATTCAATTCCTCGTCTCTCTTACAATGAATAAAGTTATGGGTACTACCCGAATAAATCAACACTATTACCTTTTTCTTCTTGATACGTCCTTCTATATTGAGAGTTTGAGGAGTGGTAATTCTTGTCAATGCATTACAAGATATGGTCGGATTCATTTATTCTTTCTCTCAGGTTGGTTAGTGGTGTATATCCTCTTCTTTTGATGTTTCGTGTTCCTTTTCTTCCTCCTCTTCCCAATCTATGTAAATTCATTTCTTCTCAGCACACTTATGACCTTTAGTGTATTTTATATCACAACTGTAACAAATCCCTTTTGCTATTTTTTCTTCTAATTTTTGTGGCGTCAACCTTGTAGGTTGTGGAAGGCTAGGAGAAACAACACTTCCATATTTATAGTTGTGAGTGGTTGGGTTCTTTGTTGCCATAATTTTTCATTCAATTTTTCTTGCCAAACTGAATGCCTTCTCTAATGAATCATGTTCCCAAAGGTGAACCTCATGTTGGATGTTATCCTTTAAATTCCTATAAATACATCAATCCTATGCTCCTCTAGAAGATCATTTACCCTGATATTTAATTTTTGGAAGTCCTCAATGTGCTCTTCCATCGAACCATTTTGTTTGAGATTTATCAATTAGCTAAAGAAGGTGTTTCTCTTTGTATCATCATAATGTGCTATCATTTCCTTCGTAAAAATTGACCAAGTGAAAATTTGTTTACAAAAGAAAAGTCATCCATATCATACAAACTGATTGGGTTGCAAATATAAAGTTGCAATGTGTACCTTTTGTGTGTTTTACACGTTATGGAGATTGAAATATTGCTCCATATTTAGTATCCATGTTACGGAATCCTTGCCATCAAAATTCCTCATATCGATCTTTGGAATGTAGTGGGTCTTGAATCCAATGTTAGAGTCTATGAAATCATGATTAACATTTATTTTGTTCTCATCATGAGTTCCCTCTACTGCCTTTTCACCATCCGGAAGCATTTCTTGTAGCAAATTTGTCAAATATTTCTTCAAATATTCCATGTCGCCTTTAAGTTTTGCTTCTATACCATTGATCTTAGCTTCTATGCCATTCTTTAAACCAGCCATCTTAGCTTACTTTTGTGAGAGCGAAATTTATTACACTTGGTCTTGTAATTTTGATATATCATGTTGCATTTCTTCCTCTTCTTCATGTGTCATAGTAGAGATTTCGGGTTTCTTACTAGTTGTTTCCATTTTATTTTTTTGGGTTATCAATTAATGATAATTATACTTCACTATGCCCTTTGACTCACTTCAAACTAATTTCTCGAACAAAACTTATGTAAATTTTTAAAAACTACACACATTTTTTCACTTTGTAGGAGCTCGATATTGAATCTATTGTATCTCTATAATTTCAAATCTCCAAGGTCTGAACTTTCACTTTTTGGTACCCTGCTGAGTCCTCTTTCCAACCCCACAAGTAAGACCAATATTGGATTCTTCAGGAAAGAGTTATGCCCGATCTCCCACGATGGTCGGATTATAGAATTTTTTCAGTAGAGAAAACTTGTACGAAGTTCCATGTGTCACTGTTTCAACCTTCAGCCCTGAAATTGATACCCAAAAAACTATAGTCCGTCCTCTTTCTATCACTTCTTACGAAATTCAAATATGATGCTCAGAGAGAAAGTTATGACGATTTTCCCTAGGTCACCTGTTTGAGATGGAATTCAAGAGCCGGTGAAAACCCTAACTTCCTCAGCTCATATATCCAAAAATGTAGTGAGAAAAGATGTGAAATTCAAACAAAAAGTTCATAAATATTTAGGCTCCACAGGATTTTAATTTCAGCTTCTAAAGCTTCATAGAAAAATCGTTATAGCGAAAATTCCACAATGACCTGTTTAAAGCAGCGAAACCCTAAAATCCAAAGCTCTGATACCAAATGTTATGCAACCAGCTCACAAAATAGAAGAAGAGATAGATCAACGACTTCAAAATTAGCCTCTTTGATGGGGCAACCACTTTTACGTTACACAAATTAATAATTCTTGGATGATTCAAATGACAAAACCTCATTTCTATATATAGGAGTCTAAGGGGTCACAATATAATCAGAGCTGACACAACAATAATAATGTAAGGACACAAAAATAACAATAGTGGGATTCTATGGGATACAATAATAACAATATGGGGACTACATGTGCACAATAATAACAATAGTGGGCTTCTATGGGGCACAATAATAACAATATGGGGACTACATGGGCACAACAATAAAAATAAGGGGGCCACACTAACAATAACAATGAGGGAATACACTAGTATTATAGGGACCTAACAACCACTTTAGCATTGCACCTTTTCATGTTATTCTACACATAGATACCTTTCCAATGACGCAAGAAGCGCATCAATTAGAGTCCATATGTAAAAGTTATGCCACTCAGAAGTTGACCTTCATGTTTTCACACATATAGTTTGGGAGGATGCCGTGTCAGCCCCCATTATTCATGGAAAAGGGGCTAGCCACATGTTTATGATGTAAAATACTCTAGAAGAGTCTATGTTGTAACTCCAGTTAAGAGTTGATGTAGTCAAAATTAACCACTAGTAGGTTTTCGGGTTGTGTTATAACCAGGCCACTAGGAGGAAGAGGCATTCCATTCTTTCGAGATAATTTTGTTCCATAACTGAGCAAAGATAGCCAAGAGAGATAGGAGGTAGAGCACACAAAGATGATATGTGCACTATAGTAGCCCACAGACCACATACATTATTTGTTTATACCTGCAGCGATATTTCCAAACAGAGAAAGAGAGCGAAGCGACCTCACCTTCTAGCTGGTTTTTCTCCTGAAAGGGTTTCCCAGAGAGCATATCTTGTGTCTTATGTGTGTGTGATCTTAAATTTTCTGCTTAATTTACTTTTACATTCATGCACTAATTACAGTAAAATATATAGATCTACAAATTAAATAAAATTGTAATAGTGTAGAATCTCATATTTTTAATATAATATTATCATATCTATTGTGACGAACTGGCTAGTGGAATATCCATGGAAGTTTACGGATCATTTGGTATCATAGCGGGTTTCTTTGGGTATTTTGTGGAGATTTCAAGGATCTAGATCAGCGGGCCTAAAAATTGTAAAACCCTAATCATGGGCGACAAATTTGTAAACGAACCTCATGATCCTGCATAGGTGAGGTTTTCGCGGCTTGAACAACAAGTTGCAGATATAAAACACAATGCAAACCTCCTCATGGTGGCCCTGAGCAATAAGCTGGGGATATTTGGATAAGATGGGGGTTCGAATGCAGAGGACAAATCAGAAGGGGGATCGGGAGATTGGGAAGACACAAAGAACTAGTTGAAGAAAGAACTTGGAAAAGATCAACCCAGTTCGAGTGCCATGAATCAATCCTAGTTTAAGTGGAAGAAAAAGTCGATATCAATTCATGCCATGATGAGATCAACGCTTTGAAGCTGAACTATTAGTTGTAGCAATTGGAAGTTTATTTCGGTGTCCATCAAATCAACGAAGGGAAAAATATATCATTCACGCGGTTGAAATTGGAGGGCCATGCACTAACTTGGTGGGATAGCCACATGAAAACCCTGAGGTTGGAGGGAGAACCTCCAGTGACTAAGTGGGAGGATTTCAAAACCCTCATTGAGTCACATTTTTATCCCAATGGGTATCTAGTGGATCTGGTGGCATTACTTCAGGCAAAAGTCGGGCCAAAGCATGCAATAGTACACCAAAAAATTCAAAAAGATGGTTATAGTGTTGGGTATCTCTCCAAAGAACCCAAATGTACTCCTCAAGTATTTGAGGGGTCTGCACCACCATCTGCGTGAGCAAGTGATTTTTTTCAAGCCCAAATCGATGGAAAAGACTTATGTACAAGCACAGTACCTGAATAAAATAAGCTTGAAAAGAGCGTAATCAAGTGGATCGAAGCAGAAGGAGCAACAGGAAGCTTCTAAGGATTGGAAGAAGAAGAAGAAAGGGGGAAAAGACAAAAACACAGAAACCACAACACACCAGTGAAAATATCCTAGCAACCACTGCAACATTGATGGCCATATAGAGGAGAAGTGTTGGAAGTTACATCTAGAGATAAACCCAAATAACAAGAAGAAAGATAATAAGAAGAAGAATCTCATGGCCATTGATTCGAGTAATCAAGTTGAACGTAGCTTGGACGTGGATGAGAATATCGTTTGTACATCAGTGCAGAAGGAGGTGAATCTAAGTAACCTTAAGCAACAGGATGAGAAATAAATGACCAAAATCTTCCATATAAAGATATAGGTCAAGAAGACAAATATTGATGCTTCGTTTGACTCATGATCGCGGGCGAATCTCATTACATAAGAGCTGGTTAAGAAGTTGGGGCTGGAAGTTTGTGATCATCCAAACCCATATCCACTGGGATGGGTAAATAATAATGCAGAGCTGAAGGTAAAAAAATAGTGCAAAATTAGATTTGCTATCAATGTTTATTTGATTGATGAATTAGATATGGATGTGTTTCCCCTTGATGTATGTGGAGTCGAGTTTCAGAGTCCATACATGTACATGCGTGATGCAATATTCATGATGATAGCTAAAAATTATAGGCTCATCAATAATGGAATATTGTTCATCATCAACTCCCACAAAGGCAAGTCGAAAATTTCATTCGTAAATTCCAACCAAGCCAAGAAATTCATCAATTCCAACAAGAAGTACAATTTATTGTTTTTAAGAGAAAGTCAGTCTAAAGAGGAGTCAATAAGAGGTAAGGCATCCCTAAAGGGGTGTAGTAAGAAACATAAAAAAAAAAATGGAGTAGTTGTTATAGCCATACAAGGATGTGTTCTGAGAGCCTAAAGGGTTACCACCTATGAGAGAAGTGGAGCACGAGATCCAGCTATTTCTAGACTCCCCATTGCTAAATATTGGACTGTACAAGAAGTCTGTTATAGAAGAAAGTGAGGTGAAGACACAGTTGCAGTAGTTGTTGGAACATGGGGTCATTCGACTGAGTACATCACCATGTGGGTCACCCATCATCATTGTGCCAAAGAAGGATGGGACTTGATGGATGTGTATAGATTACAGGGCGTTGAATAAAATCATGCTCAAGAAAAAATACCCGCTACCCAGAATAGATGATATGTTAGATCAATTGCAACAAGAAAAGTTTTCACCAAGTTGGACTTGAAGTCTGGATATCATTAGGTTTGACTCAAAGAACAAGATACATGGAAGATTGCCTTCAAAACTAGGGAAGGTTTGTATGAGTGGTTAGTTATGCCAATTGTCTTATGTAATGCACCAACTACATTTATGGGATTAATGAATGATACACTGCACCCTTTTATAGATTCCTTTGTTATTGTCTATATGGATGATATACTAGTATATAGTGCTACCTGGGAGGAGCATATCTTGCATTTGACGTAGTTGCTGGAAAAATTGAATAAGCACTAACTACTAGCAAATCTCAAGAAGTGTGAGTTTGCGCAACAGTCTTTGGTGTATCTGGGGTATGTGATTGGTGGAGGAGAGTTGAAGATAGATCCTTCCAAGATGGAGGCCATCATGAAATGGCCAGTGCCTATTAATGTTTCTGAGGTCAGGAGTTTCATTGGGGCATAATAGTACCTGAGGAAGTTCATAGCCTCATTTTCAGCGGTAGCAGCACCGCTCTACGCCATAAAAGCAAGTGCCAAGAGTTTCTAGTGGGGAAAAGGTCATCAGAAGGCTTTGGAGGAGCTAAAGAAGAAGATAAGTCAAGCACCAGTTCTGTAGTTACCAAACTTGCAACAGCCCTTTGAAGTGAAGACAGATGTGAGTGGGTATGTTACGGGAGTTGTCTTGATGCAAAGAGGAAGGCCTGTTTGCTACCATTCTAAAGTATTTCATGGGGCAGTTTGTAACTACCGTACCTATGATAAGGAGCTCTATGCTATGGTGAAAGTTGTGAAGAAGTGGAAGCCCTATTTTATGGGAAAGGGGACAGTAATCTAGATAGATCACCAATTGTTACAGCACTTGCAGACCCAGAGTAAGCTACAGCAAACCAGACATTACAAGTGGATGAGGTTTTTACAACAGTTTCATTTGGTGATAAAGTATAAGAAGGGAAGCACAAACAACTTGTCCAATTTTCTTTCAAGGTCACCCACATCAAAGATTTAGCTTTTGGGACTCTTATGCACATGGGGCCATTCACCCATGATGCATACATAACGGAACAGGGAAAATTTTAAGAACCCCCCCTAAATTTATAAATATAATAAATGGGTTAATCTCCATGGTATATAGGAAAAATGGAAGGCTGAACTCATTACTCTGAGACATCTCCTCTATTTTGCTTTATCCAAAAACTGTCGGCAACTTCAAATTTTTAGGGACTCAAAGATTGTGATTGATTGGGCAAATAACAAAACTATCTGTCATGCATTTTCTTTGAAACATATCTTGGAAGAAATTGTTTTTCTCAAAACACATTTTGACCAGATCACTGTTTCTCATATCTACAGGGAAAGAAATTCACTTGCTGACCGGCTCTCGAAAGAAGCGGCGGATCGACCTCTAGGCGATTGGTTGATCGAGGAATACAAGCCGGATGGGATGCACAGATTTTATCATCGACAATATATCGATGGCCTCCTACAGGGGGGAAATGCCCCCACCTAATTTTGATATGCTATTATTCTCACTGTATCTAACAGCCACAGTACAGTTTCGACCTTTTTCTATGCTATGATATACATTGTACATAATAGCACAGTACAGAACTTGCTTCTGTATAGTGGATACACTCTACAGTTTCGGTTTCAATTTTGGTTTTTTTGCTGGGACATAGTTTTTTCTCTGAGAGATACAGAACCATCGTATCTCTGTTGGGACTTATTATGATGTAATTTTGTTATTTTCCTGAGCAGTGGTATAACCACACTACAGCATATGCCAATGGCATCAACAGCATGTAATTTCTTTTTTAATAGAAATTATGAATTCTATTTCTTCGGAAAAAAAATAATATAATATGTATATATAATTTTTTGGCGAATCTCTCACCAGGCATGGCGAATATTTTACTCAATTATAAAATCTTGTAAGATCTTGGCGAGTCTTTCACTAAATAATAAAACTCTGTAAAGTCCTAGTGAATCTTAGCATAGGCTACATGCTGGTTTAATTCCCCCATTTAAATAGGCTACATTCCAGGTGAATACCATGGGTCAATACCATGTGCCATTTTGGTGAATACCATGGGTCAATACCCTGTGCCATTTTTGTTTTTATTAATTCTAATATTAGGGTTAATAATGGTTTTTTGCATGGTATTAATAACAATCTAGTCCATGGTATTTGTCCCATAGTATTTTGGCCGTAGGTTTCACCTAAATATAACCCATTTTTTGAGTGTTCGTAAATATAAGGTGACTTATGGAGTAAATATAAAAAAAATGTTTTATTTTTTTACCATACCTCTCGTTTATTTATATTTTTATTAATTTACCATACCTCTTTTACAAATATGGTATTTGGCCCATAGGATTCACTTAAATAAAACCTCTTTCTTGAGCCTTCATAAATAGAATGAGGGTTATGGACTAAATATAAAAAGAGGTTTTATTTATTTACGATACGTCTAGTTTATTTATATTTTTATTTATTTACCATACCTTTTGAGTAAGTATAAAAAGACGTTTTATTTATTTACCATACCTCCACTTTACTTATATTTTTATTTTTTTACATCCTTACATGTATATAAGGTGACTTATGGAGTAAATATAAAAAACGTTTTATTTATTTACCATACCTCCACTTTACTTATATTTTTATTTGTTTACACCCTTACATGTATATAAGGTGACTTACGGAGTAAATATAAAAAATGTTTTATTTATTTACCATACCTCTCATTTATTTATATTTTTATTAATTTACCATACTTCTTTTATAAATATGGTATTTTGCCCATAGGATTCACTTAAATAAAACCTATTCTTGAAAATGGGCGAATGGATTCAGTTAAATAAAACCTATTCTTGAAAATGGGCGAATGGAAGGTTGTAAGTCCTAATTTCAAGGGCTAAATTTACCTTTTTTACCCTCTCCCTTAAAATAAGGTGGGCTATTTGAGGTGATTTGTAAAAATGTACTATGATACAAAATATTCGCCCACTAAAAATTTAAAACCCCTTAATTTCGCCAAAGGGCGAACATTCGCCCCTAAAATTATCCTTGTAGCGGAATATTCAGAAGAAGAGGACTTCAAGAAGGTGTATCAGCTGTTGCAGAGTCTGAGTCATGTGCACGATGGCAATAACATGGATTACTCTACAGGCTAGATAAGTTATGTGTTCCTAAAGGTGAGCGTTTGTAGCTTATTAGAGAGGCTCACACCTCCAAGGTTGTAGGGAACTTTGATGTAGGGAAGACCGTGGCTAACTTGCAGAGGTATGTTTATTAGCCCAAGATGCAAGAGCAAGTAGCCAGGTTCATAAGAGGATGCATGCTTTGTTGTACTAGCAAGCCTAGCAACGAGGAACAAGGTTTGTATCATCCCTTACCTGTACCTACTCGTCCTTGGGAAATAATTTCCATGGACTTTGTGGGAGGTTTACCAACAATCGAGAAGGGACATGACTACCTATTTGTGGTAGTTGACAGGTTCAATAAGATGTGTATTGTGATGCCATATAAAAATACCATCTGCGAACAAGAAGTAGAAAACTTGTTCTTTGGACAGGTCTGGATGGACTTTGGGATACCAAGGAGCATCATTTCAAATAGGGACACAAGATTTCTTAGTGCATTCTAGACTACATTGTGAGAGAATATGGACACAAAGTTGAAGATATCTACAACATTCCATCCACAGAAAGATGGGCAGATAGAAGTAGTCAACAGGACTTCGGTACAGCTTCAGAGGGGATACAACCAGAAGAATCTGAAGACCTAGGATGAAAATTTGCTATATATACAACATTCTTATAATGAGGCAATCCACACTTCTATTGGAAATTCCCCATTTGAGACTTGTTTTGGATATTTTCCACCTTCACCTCTAGATATTGCATATGGGCAGCAAGGAGGAGTGAGGGAAGATCTTACAAGAGATGCTTCTAGGGATAAAAAATTTATAGAGAAGATTAGGTATATCCATCTACATGTACATGAAACACTACATAAGGCATAGGAGAAGTATAAGGCCAGGCATGATCAGCACAAAACAAAGAAATCATTCAAGGTGGGAGACATAGTATGGCTACATTTGAACAAAGAGAGGTTGCAGGGGCCTGGTAAGAAAATCAAGGCTCTAAGTTATGGTCCCTTTAAGATACTAGAAAAGGTGGGTGATAATGCCTATCGACTCAGTTTACCACCACATATGAGCATTTACTCAGTTGTGAATGTAGAGAATTTGAAACTCTATATGCCTTCCATGATAGATCAGGAAGAGGAACAAGTCCTACCTTCTATGGAGGATTTGGCACCAAACGCTCAAGCAGAGTTGACAAAAAATACAATTTTGTAGAAGACGTCTAGAACTACAAGACAAGGGTAGCATGACCTTTGGTAGATTGGGTTAAAGGGACAAATTCCATGCAAAGCTAAATGGTACACCAGAGAGAAAGTGGAGGAAAATTTTCCTTACCTCATTCAGTAAAAGATTTTGGGGAGAAAAATCCTCCCAAAATGGGAAGGTGTGATTCAAATTGGATAATTATATTGTTTTTCATCCATATCTATTCATTTGGAGTGGAAAAAGTGGAGGAATCAAATCACGGGACCATTTTTTGTCAACGAGGCCAAGTTTGGCGAAACGGGGTCTGAAATCTTCTGGGAGTGTTTTGAGGCATCAAACGAAGTTTTTTGGGGATAAAACTTTGCCGCTTTAGCATCGCACCTTTTTCATGCTATTCTACACATAGAGGCCCTTACAACGACGCAAGAAGTGCGTCAATTGGAGTCGTTATGCAAAAGTTGTGCCACTCAGAGGTTGACCTTCTTATTTCACACCTATAGTTCGAGAGGATGTCATGTCAGCCCCCATTATTCATGGAAAATGGGCTAGCCACATGTTTATGATGTAAAATACTCTAGAAGAGTCTATTTTGTAACTCTATTTAAGAGTTTATGTAGTAAAACGTAACCACTAGTAGGCTATCAGCTTTTGTTATAATTGGGCCACTAGGAGGAAGAGGCATTCCATTCTTTCGAGAGAATTTTGTTCCATAGCTGAGAAAAGATAGCCAGGAGAGATAGGAGGTAGAGCACATAGATAGGATTCGTGCACTGTAGTACCCCATGGGCAACAAACATTACTTCTTTGTACCTGCATCCATATTTCTAGATAGAGAAAGAGAGCGAAGCAGCCTGACCTTCCAGTTGGGTTTTCTCTTGAAAGGGTTTCTGAGAGAGCATCTCTTGTGTCCTATGTGTGTGTGAGCTTATTTTTTCATTCTCCACTTTTCTGCTTGATTTACTTTTACGTGCATGCACTAATCATAGTAAAATATGCAGACTTAGAAATTAAATAAAATTGTAATAGTGTATAATCTTAGATTTTTAATATAATATTATCAGATATGTTGTGACGAAATGTCTAGAGGAATGTCCACGACAATTTACAGATCAAATAGAATCATGGGAGACAAAGACCCCTACCCAACACTAATCAGGATAGACTGGGCATTTGAAAATTATGCTATAATCGACTTGAAAAAGGAACTGATGAATTTTGAGGTAGAAGGGGTTAGGATGATTTAGCCTCTAGACCCATATCAGGGACCGAGATTCACAGAACCAACAGATGAAAAAGAAGTGTCAGGGGTGTTAGATCAACTCTACAAACTAATAACGGGAAGAAGGGAGGACTACATTAATCTAACAGCTGAAGAGTCTATCAGTTGGCAGAGCATTCAGAGTTCATAGGTTGGCTCAAATGTCGCTTGGGATGATTGACATTAGAGTGGATATGAGATCAACACTAGAAGTTGCGCCACAATTTGTCGGGTCAATTGGATTGGCACTAAGGTAAGGGACTTCCCTATATTTAATGGTATAGACGTAGTAAATTCATTCCTCAACAAGATTGATGCCACTATTATTGAAGAACATAAAGTATCGTTACTAAATGTCACATTACAAGCGACACCAGAAATATGGTGGGGAGTTCACCACAACTACCTCTAGGAATGTTAGAAGATCAAAATGGACATGGAAGTAAGTTTCAGACAAGCAAGGGAGTACCCTCAAGATTTTTCCAAGTACATGGGGGTTCGGACCCTCAACAACATTTGAAAAATTGTAAGGACAAATGGAAATGGGAAGGAGTTCCAAAGGAGTTGTGGGTGCATGGTTTTATACACACCTTGGAAACTTTTCCAAAATCTTGGTATGTACAAGAAGAAATAAGGAGACAAACAGGGGACTGGGATAGTTTGGTTGATCAGTTTGTTAGCAACTGTTATTTCTCAAACAATGGCAGGAGGCTGAATAAGGCATTGCAGGCTATCAAGTAGATTCTGCTCACAATGGGTCAACTAATGGATGGGTGCATAGACCAGAGAACCTTAGAGCATATCTATGAGTCAGGGTATCCTGAAGTAATGGCCTATCGAAAGGTGGACAAAGAGCCGGATGAGGATGATTTGGAGGAATTACGACATCTGTCATTCCACGAAACTGAAGGGGAAAGGGATATCAAGGATGGACCTATAACTGATGCGCCACACTTACTCCCACTAAAGTTGTGGAAGCATAAAATGAGGACTGATGAAAAACCAAAGCTAGCGTAAATTGGAGATTATTGGGATGCACAAACTACAAAAGATATTTTTGACCTCTTGAGAGAATATGAAGATTTTTTCCCTCCATCAGTTGTGGAATTGAAAGGGATCAAGGGAGATGAAAATTGTGCTAAAACCATATGCAAAGCAAGTAAAGTACTGACCTTACAGATTGAACCCAAGAGTCAAAGAGAAAGTGAGGAAACAACTAGACAAGATGCTAGTATAAGGGATTGTATTTCTGGTGGATGAGGCAAAATTAGTAAGTCTAATTGTAATACAAAGCAAGAAATATGCTACAAATATATGGGTTGTGTGGACTATCGTATCTTGAACGATGCTTATGTGCATGACATGTTTCCTACACCATTTAGTGATGAAGTTCTAGATAATGTAGTGGGGAATGAAGCTTACTCCTTTACAGACGGATTCTCTGGCTATCACCAAGTCAAGATCGTCGAGGAGGATAAGAATAGAACTACATTCACTACAGAATGGGGATCCTATGCCTATCATGTTATGCCATTTAGTCTCAAGAATGCACCCGCAATGTTCTCGAGAATTGTAATTGCAACCTTTAGAGATTATATCCATAGGTTCCTAGATGTCTACGTGGATGATTGGACGATCTATAGTCTATTGAAGAAACACTCCAATCTGCTTGGGATCATGTTTAATCGATGTAGATAGCTACATATATCACTGAATTTGAAGAAATGCATATTTACAGTCATTTTGGCATGCTTTTGGGCCACATAGTGTTCAAAGAAGGATTATGTGTAAATCCTACTAAGGTTGCGATGATAGTGAATATGGACCCACCCACAAGTGTAAAACAACTCAAATCCACTTTGGGACATACCGGATACTACAAGAGATTTATCCGCAACTATGCCTTGATTACTGCACCGATGGAGAAATTGTTGAGGAAGGTTGAATGATTTATGTGGTCAGAGGAGTGTCAGGATATACTCGACATATTGAAAGAAAAGCTAGTAAGTGCAATGATTGTGCTCTACCTCGACTGGAACACACAATTCCATGTCTATATTGATGCATCAGGCATTTCTCTAGGGGGTTTTCTAGCTCAGCCAGGGAAGGGAGCCTCGACCACCCAATTTTCTTTTCCAACAGGAAGTTATCCACAACAGAAAAGAACTATCCCACGACTGAGTGAGAGGCACTGGTGATGGTATATTCATTTCAAAAATTCAGACATTATTTGCTGGGAGGCCCGTTTAAGTTTTTTACTAGCCTTTCAACTTTGAAATACATAGTGAACAAGCTTGTGCTTGAAGGAATAATTTGCAGGTGGTTGTTGTTATTCCAGGAATTCACTTTTGAGGTAATCATTAAGCTTGGCCGATTGAATGTGGGACCTAATCACCTCTCACAGCTGGAATCAGGAGAAAGTGGAGGATCCTTAGATAATCAGTTACCAGATGCAAATATGTTCTGGATTGAAGCAGTACCAGATTACCTAGAAGATATTGATCATTTTAGCTATAGGAAAATGTCCATACGAGTACACAGTTACACAAAGGAGATATATGGTCGTCCGAGCGGCTGATTATCAATTGATTGTTGATCCACAATATTTTACTTATAGATGCATCAGAATTACATGAAACAGAGCTTATAAACCATGCCACTGGTACTTTTTGAAGATCCACCTGGATCAATCCTCCCCACTAAGAGCTTTTGGACCGCCAAAAGCCTTTTCAATCAATTGGAAAGTGAGGAAATTGCTCCCTCACTTTCTCTTTCTCCATCCATCGAGCTTTACTCAGATGCATTCGTTTGAAGCCAACTTGAATGTACTCCACATCTCCCCATCATGAAGTTCTAGTTTTCCTGTCAAGAATGATATCTTTTGGCAACTTGTATAGATACTCTGGTGCAAAATCGTCCACTGTAGGAATCTGTTCAACCTCTTCGATATCCATAATTAATGAAGGTTCATAAAGCTTCTGGTTTTCAACATTCACTACTAAGTACATTTGCATATAAGCGGGCAAGTCAAGATGAAATCATTGTCTGCAATCTTTACCAATATGGTGAAGGGACCATATTGAATGGGTATCATTTTTTTCTCGTCTCCCTTCATTCTATCCTTGTTGATGTGGAGACATACTTTGTCCCCAACTTGAAACTTATGGTCAACTTGGTGCTTATCATGTCAAGCTTTATATCGAGCCTAGCTCTTCTCTAACTGCTCTTGTACTACCTAATGAATCACCTATATCTGCTGAATAAAATTTTGTGCTTTGTCCCTATCATCTCGTCCATTGCCATATTCATCTTTCCCAAAGAGCATGTCTAAGGGATCCCTTGGTAGGTAACCAAAACATGTCTTGAACGATGAGCTCTGTGTGTATGAATTTGTTGCTCGATTCACATAAGGAAATTGTTCATCCCGCAACTTGGGATGTTGGGATGTTTTCCACAATAGCCTCATAACAAGTGTACCACGGTGTGGTTGACGACCTCTGTCTTCCCATCATTCTGTGGATGAAGTGTCGTGCTTCTTTTCAACTTGGTGTCCATCATTCTCCACAAGCTGGTCTAAAAATATCCAAGAAAGTGAGAGTCTCGATCTGACACAATAGATATGGGCAACCCAAAATGGACCCAAACATGCTAAAATAAAATATAAGAAGTCTGCTCAGCAGTAACCTTTTTTACAAGGCATTAAAATACACATTTTACTAAAACGATCCATGACGACATACAAATAGTCGTGACCTTTCCTAGACATAGGCAAACCACCTACAAAATCCATGGATACACTTTCCCATGGTTGACTCGGAATAGGGAGTGGTGTGTAGAGCCCAAGTTTTCTATTAAAGGGATTTGAAACCGAACACAACATACAACCCTTTACAAAGCGAGTCATAATGTTTTTCATATGAGGCCAAAAACAAAATCTCTGTAAATCACATAAATTTTTTTCAACCCCAAAATGACCAAACATAAGAGAGGTATGAGCCTCCTGGATTACATGTACCCTTTCCTCAATGAGTATGCACAGTTTTCCAAGGTGACACAATACTTTTCCTTGCAAGTAATAATTGTCCATCTGCAATCCACGAGTCAATTTTGCATAAATCTCTTTAAAATCATCATCATTAGCATATTGTTCAGCATAACTTTCTAACAATAAAGAAACATTTGCAAAACTACAGATGCAAAAATAGGAGGGCGAGAAAGCATATCTGCTACTTTGTTGCGGGTGCCCTTCTTGTATTTTATTACCAAATGAAACTATTGGAGGAATCCCATCCATCTGAAATGACGGGCTTGTTGAAGCTTGGTCTATGACTAAAGGTAATACAAGGGTTGATGATCTATATTGATGATGGTCTCCTTTCCGATCAGGTAGTGTTTCCACTTCTTTACACTTTGAACCAAGGCATAAAACTCCCTATCGTACGTGGGATAATTCACAACAACCTGGGAGAAAGTATTTGAATGGTAACATACAAGCTTCTTTTGCTGCATCAATACAGTGCCCATGGAATATCCGCTGGCATCGGTTTCAATCTCAGAAGGTTGTTGAAGCTTTCGTAAGGCTAGCATTGGTGTTGTGTTGATATTCTCTTTCAATGCGTCAAAGGATTTCTGTTGCTTTCCTCCCCACTTAAAGGCATGCTTCACACTTATCAATGTGTGTAAGGGGTTGCGATAACAGAGAAGTTCGCAATGAACCTTCTCCAATACTGTATTGTGCCCAAAAATCTTCATACCTCTATAACATTTGTGGGCTCAGACCACTTCATAATCACATCTACTTTATAGGGATCTATTTTCAATTTCCCATTACCGATTATGTGACCTAAATAAACCAGAGAGGTCTTCCAAAACTCACACTTTGACAACTTTACGAATTAACCTAACCTAAAAACATGTCGGCCACCATCATTCCCATTCTCTACTTATACATCCTGTTGAGATCTAGCTTACACATCTTTTTTATCTATCCTGATGATGAGCCACAATGGATGGCTCAAAACGTTGATTTAAACAATCATGGATGTGATAATCCTAGAAGAAGAAAACATTACACAAGAAATGAATCGCAGAAGCCTCAGAACAATAACTTTACATACAGTTTTTGTTTTGTTTTGTTTTGTTTTTTTAACATCAAGAACTTTCTTCACATGACATATATATTCATCCCATGTCATACTATACACAAGAATTAACCAAGAACTTTTAACATCAAGAACCTTTTTTTTTTTTAATCAAAACATCAAGCACTTTTTTTTTTTTTTCAAAACATCAAGAAATTTCTTCACATGACATACATATTCATCCCATGTACTACTATACACAAAAATATCATCCAAATATACAAGCACAAAATTATCAAGGAAAGGTATAAACAAATCATTCATTACCCTCATAAACGTGGCCGGAGCATTGCATAGTCTGAATGGCATCACCATTTTTTTTTATTTTTTATTTTTTTTCCCAGAATATCAAGCACTTTCTTCACATGACATACATATTCATCCCATGTCCTACTATACACAAAAATATCATCCAGATATACAAGCACAAAATTATCAAGGAAAGGTATAAACAGATCATTCATTACCCTCATAAACGTGGCCGGAGCATTGCACAGTCTGAATGGCATCACCATCCATTCGAACAATCCCTATTTGGTTTTGAAAGCAGTCTTCCAAACATCTTGTTCTACAACTCTAACTTGGTGATATCCAATATGCAAATCCAGTTTTGTAAAGTAGACAACATTTTTCAACTGATCTAATAATTCATTAATGCGAGGGAGAGGGTATCGATTCTTCACCGTAATTTTGTTTAGCGCCCTGTAGTCTACGCACATTCTCCATGTGTCATCTTTCTTTGGCACCAACACGATCAGTGAGCCGCATGGAGAAGAACTCAGTCTGATGACCCCTTGATTTAGCAACTCCTACACCTATTTCTTGATCTCCTCCATCTCGATAGAAGCCATCCTGTACATGCCAATATTCGGTAAAGGAGCATCCTATTGTAAATGGATCTCATGTTGGATTTCCCATTTTAGGGGCAATCCTCTCAGTTCCTGAAACAATCCATCATAGTTAGAAATAATTTCAAACAATTCTTTCTTATGATCAGCATCATAACCTTTGAAAGTGTCAACCGTCTCGACCTCTTTCGATCTCACTACCATGAGCATGGACCCTTTACTGGAATTAATCAATCATTTAATCTATCCTGCACTGCCAAGGCTAGCACTAACTTTCATACGATAAGCTCTGACTATATATTCCACCCCATCCTTTGTGAGGTGGTATTTATTTTCGTGCCAAAAGAAAACTTTCTTTTTGTCATATAGATACGGACTTCCCAATATAATTCCACATATGTCCAAAGGCACAACATCTAACTCTACCTCATCAACTAATTTGGAAGAAATAACAAATCTGGCCCTACACTACTTGGTTACTTGTAATTTTGTTTTATCTCCTACCCAACCAAGCAGGTATGGACTTAGATGATGCTTAGTTTCGAGGCCTAACTTTTTCACTAAGGACTCTGAGATTAAATTTTCTTGGGAACTTGAATCGAACAGAGTTTCCACCTTTGTGTGTTTTATAATAACCCGATTTGGAATAGTTCAATTCTCTTTCACTCATTACTTACATGCTCATTCAAATAACTAGTGCTTGCAATCGAATCAAAACTATTATTAACAGAAGGAGTACCTTTTGCGCCAATGGTTGTGATCAATGTCTCATCGTCGGAATATGATCCAAGGTCTTGCTGCGTTGTTGCCACTATTTTCTGCTTGCCCTTTCTATTGAATCTCTTTAGTCTTAGCTCTAGGTGTAGCTTCCAACAGTGGTCCTCGTCATGACCTTCTCTCTTGCAATGCATGCAAGATGGTGTTTCTCTGTCCTCTTTCTTGGCTGCAACAGTTTTCTTAGCCTCTCCCTTGCCTTTCTTCTGGAATTTTCCATGCTAAGGGTTGACCAATGTTTTCTTGGCTTGATCATCTCTACCATTCTTGCCTCGGCTTTCAAGATGAATCTCCTTTCCGTTGGTCGCATCAATCATAGTAGGCTCGAACAATAACAGTGAGTGTCTTATGTAACTATGTAGTGCACCAACATACTCAGTTATAGTCTCGGGCGAATCTAATGAGATGCCCAAATTCAATGCTTGTTTCCGAAATTCTTCAGTGAAGCTTTGCACATTTTGGCCCTTACCTTACCTTAGATATTTCCATTCCATTAGTGCTTTTTTTGTATAACCCAAAGGGTAAAATTGGCCTTTCAATGCATAAATAAAACTGGACCAAGAGGAAAGAAGGTTACCAACTTTTTGCTGCCTTTCTGCAACTTTCTCTCCCACCAAACGAGAGAAGTGCCACTTAGCTGAAGAGATTCTAACTGGACCTTTGCCTCATCTTCTTTGATGTGCTAGATCTGGTAGTAGACCTTTATCTATCTTATCCAATTCCATTGTATATGGGTAGGTCAAACTTTACATCTAGCTTGAAGAATGGTTTCTTAGATGTATGTTTGAATTGCAATTAGAGTGATGAGAACTATCACTTGAAGAAGGAGAGGGACGAGGCTCTTCTCCACCACCTTCATGATTTGTTGATCTATTATCATCAGTGCCTTCCTTCTTGTGCCCAAGTGCCTTCTCATACTCTGAAAACAACTTGTCCACTTTCTCTGCCATATTGTAGAATACCTTGCGGAAATTTTTTTCCTCTTCCCAACAAGCTTCTTCATTTACCATGTTTCTTCTTTGTTGTGCACGTCCTGCTTCAGGATCAAAGGACTTAAGTATTCCTTCTTGTTTTCGCAGCTTGCTCTAAGTTAACATATATTCATGCAATTCACATCAACAAAGACTTGCTCTGATACTAAACTTGATCCACGATCTGTTACTTATAGATGCATCAGAATTACATGAAATAGAGCTTATAAACCATGGAACTTAAAAGCACATAAAACAATGTGAAAATAACACGATAAGCAAGGAACCATGACACAAAGATTTGATTACAGAGTTCGTCCAATTTGGACTATGTCTTCGGGCCCTACTCAATAGCAGGAATGCCTTCTTTCATTAAGTGGCATAAAAAGAGATAGAAGTACAAGCAACATTCACCTACAATCCTTATACCTCCAAGATGGAAGATGGAAGAAGAATGGAGAGACCAGCCTATCCTAACACCCAATTCAGATAATCGGGCTTTCTGCACCCTCTCGGAACCTCCCTGCTGCTCAAGGTGAGGTTCTGGCCCCTGCTACCAGGTCGGGTTACTGTTTCGTACAATTATGAACTATCATCCAGTATCCCCCTTTTTCCTGTGTTGTTAGTCCAATATATATACTTGGTGGCTAACCCCTCATTTCTCGGGAAGTTCCAAACGAATGACAAACCTTAATAGGTGGGCATTTCCAACAGATATTCCAAGGCCGCAAATAGTACGCAGGTAATGAAACCTGTTTGAACATAGGAAAATCACTTTAACATTGTTTCCACATGAATCAACGTATTCATGGTGGCTTTATCAGCGCTGATAACCCATCGACGCAGAGATCACAAATCACAATCGGTGTTTTCCACTGGCGTACAGACCCCATCCTTTACAATAGGCACCCTGCGATAACAATGGACCTAACGGCTTATTAAACACAGTTTATACTATATTGGGCCTCATCCCAAATCGCAATCGGCGTAGAACCGGGGTTGGCACTCCATACTATTGCTCCCCTTCTGCGAACTGCAATTGCGATATATTGCATCGCAACTGGACTATGTCGGGGACCGATTCGTAAACACTTGATCTCCTCTGATCCGCAATATGCAATATCGTAATCACAATCGGGATCCTACCGGGGCCGCTTCAGAAACACTTTGCCTTTTGCGATTGCGATATGTAATTATCACATCACAACTTTTCTTTCCTAGGGCCGATTTGAAACCGCTAACCTCTGCCTTCTACAATAAGCGAAATGCGGGACCAATGGTGGCCTACCACTTGGCGCTTCCCCATTCGCTGAAGTTTTGCCACGTCATCTCCTCCTGCCACCTATCCAAGTCAAACATAAACTTTGACTTGCTCTAACTTCTTCATACGAGATCAGATTTGAGTTCGTTCGCATTGGAATTAGGATGATGAGCACTTCGATCCGATGCTAAGTTTATAGAGTTTCTGCCACTTTGAGTTTTTAAGCCTTTTACCATGCCACTGGTACTTTTTGAAGATCCACCTGGATCAATTTCAGGGAAACTGTATAAATTGGGTCTTGATCACGTGTTGCACAGATGTTTCCTTCACCATGAAAGATACGACGTGCTATGCGAATGTAATTCAAGAGTCGTTGGTTGCCACGTTGGAGGAAAAACTACCGCAAGGAAAGTGTTGGAGGCAGGACTATGGTGGCCGACGGTTTTCAAAGATGCGAAAGAATATGATAGAGGTTGCGATGTTTTCCAAAGGGTTAGAAGGCCATCACACCAAGATGAACTCCCATTGCAACTGGTACATGCACTGCAGATATTTGAGAAATGGGCAGTCGACTTCATAGGGCCTATCAATCCATCAGCGCGTCACTCTCATGCCAGGTATATAATCACCACAACAAAGTACCTTGCCAGATGGGTTGAAGCAGCATCGGTAAAGGATTGTAATGCAGATACTGCTGCCAGGTTCATATTTGAGAATATCATATCTAGATTCAGGTACCCGACGAGTCTCACCAATGATAAGGGGACCCAATTCATAAATGAAACAATTTCCTACTTACTTCAAAATTTCATGATACAACACCACAAAAGTGGCCCATACCACCCTCAGGCCAATGGTACCATAAAAGCCTTCAACAAGATATTGGAGAAGGGTTTGACCAAGATATGCTCAACCAACTGGGATGATTAGGGCGAGAGGGTGCCAGTGACCCTATAGGCATACCGCAAAACTGTTAAGCAGCTACACAAGCATACACCTTTCTAACTTATGTATGGCCGAGAAGTTGTGGTGTCGGTTGAATTTGTTGTTCCCAGCCTTTTCATTTCCTAAGACCCTCATATGACAGAAGAGGAAACAATTCAAAATCATCTAGATGAACTCTCGGAGCTCGATGAGGTAATATTTATGGCAGATTTCCACCAAATGGTTGTTATAGATCTAACCCCGAAATATATGACAATAGAAATAAACCTAAGAATAACAAGATCTGAATATAGATAGAAATGCTTCTTTATTGATCAAACCCTTAAGGTAGGCAACACCATACATTCACTCCTTAAGGAAGGAGAACACTCCACAAGCCATATGCATGTTCATACAATTTTCCTTGACATCTCTCAATGTGGAGTCTCTAGCCTCTATATAGGCCTCATACATACAATACTATGGGTCATTACCATGGTTCCCTCAATACCATCTATCTAATACCATGGGCCCATAACATTATTACTAACTACTTTTGGTCCCTTACATGATACGGGTTAACCACCTTATTTATTACTATGGCCCATCCCATTATTACATTATTCCCTTGGGTACCTCCCTTTGTACCCCATATAGGTATATAACATTCCACCCCCCTTAACATGTTTCGTCCCCAAAACATGGGAAGAACACAAATAATAAGATCTACTCAAAAGAGTAGTCCACTGGTACTATGCACGTGCATCTAGCCATCCAAGAGAAAGGTGAACCCTCAATCTCGCTAGTGCCTCGCTCGCTTGAGATGGAAGTTGACCTTGGCAGCTCTTCTGTGTTGATGTGTAGTAGGTGGATCTTCGCTCCTCTCTATCTGTCATGCGGGGGTTGTTGTCCTTGTGGCTAATTGGTTGCCATCTTGTTGGTTGTTTTCTTGCGGGGTGATGTGGGTGATGATATGTTGAAGTTTTAACCCACGGTGTCTTTTTCTTTAATTCACCCCTTACTAGAGTCTGACTGTTATCTGGTGCATGTTGTGGTGCTTGCTGTGGTGTCTTATCTTCCAATATCACTTCAACCACTGAGCCCTCATCTAATGTGTCAGCATTTGTAACCTTTTCTGCTTCAGCCTCTATTTGTGTTTGATTGTCGATCATCAAAAGCTCATCATTTGATGTGTAAGTTTCATTAGAGCTTTCTGCTTCTGCCTCCATAGTCTCTGCTTAGGTCTTAATGGAAATATCCTGCAATGTAATTTTCTTCTTTTTATACCAGAGCTTCAGGAATTTCTTCTGCATATTAATATTGATAGTACCCATGGATTCCATCCAATGATATCCCAAAACAACATCCATGTTATCCATATCTAAAGTATAAAAATCATCATGCAACACATACTTATCCATAGAAAGCTTCAAATCCTTATAAACTTAAACATCCTCATCATCAACCCGTGTGTTTTCAATGTGTTTGGCTGGAACTTGCAATTTTTTTGCCAAATTAACATTGATAAAATTATGCTTGCAACTAGGATTTATAAACACAACGATTTTCTCCTTCTAAATCAATCCATGAACCTGCAATAAGGAGACACCCGTAGAAAATAACGCCTTACGTGTCTCATTCTCATTTTTTCTAGCCCGAGACCATTTGTCTGAAATGACTCTTTCAAATTTTGCATCTGAAAGTTTGGTCAACTACTTGTTGTCAATTGAGAACCACCATTTGATAGCCTCATTGTGGAAACCAATCCACACTAAATTCTTCCAATCTTTCCCATATATGATCTTTCTTTGTTCTATGACTTCTTCAATAGTAGAACCATTATCTTTCCCTGTAAAATATAACATCTCCATGAAGAGGGTTTGAGAAAAATTCACTTGGCGAAAATTTGAAATGGCCACAATTATGTCAGTATTGCTCAAAATATCTATTATGACCTATTTTCGGAAATGGAACAACCATTTTGCATCTTCCCATGTGGTAGAAATCCCGATCTAGGCACTGGAATTTCAGATCCGTGCTGCAACTCTCCCGCCGTCACCAAAAATTATGAAAAAAAGAGTTGATTTTAAATCAGCGATACCTCCCTCCTATGGACTCCGATTCGACTGATTTTTTTTTTGAAATCAGGTATTTTTTCACAAAGAATCGAGATCTGCAATTAGATTTTGCAGATTTTACAACAAAACATACAGATCTGCGCCGCAAACTCGCTGCCCGAAAAAATGTTTGCAACACCACTGATTTTTAGATCAACGATATCTTCTTCATCCAGACTCCGGTTCGGCCGATTTTTTTTTTGAAATTGTGTATTTTTTCACAAAGAATTCAGATTTGCAAGTAAATTTTGTAGATTTTTCCCCAAAACATACAGATCTGATCTGAAAACTCGCCGCTCCCAAAAGTTCCTGCAAAAAATAAAAAATTCTCCACTTTTTCCCAAGAAAGTGCTCTGATACCACTTGTTATAGATCTAACCCAGAAATATATGACAATAGAAATAAACCCAAGAATAACAAGATCTGAATATAGATAGAAATGCTTCTTTATTGATCAAACCCTTAAGGTAGGGCAACACCATACATTCACTCCTTAAGGAAGGAGAACACTCCACAAGCCATATGCCTGTTCATACAATATTCCTTGACATCTCTCAATGTGGAGTCTCTAGCCTCTATATAGGCCTCATACATACAATACCATG
Source organism: Pinus tabuliformis (assembly GCA_031772625.1). Lineage (NCBI taxonomy): Eukaryota > Viridiplantae > Streptophyta > Pinopsida > Pinales > Pinaceae > Pinus > Pinus tabuliformis. Next base: position 180,349,484 of record CM062816.1, on the reverse strand, counting down.
GGTCATTACCATGGTTCCCTCAATACCATCTATCTAATACCATGGGCCCATAACATTATTACTAACTACTTGTGGTCCCTTACATGATACGGGTTAACCACCTTATTTATTACTATGGCCCATCCCATTATTACATTATTCCCTTGAGTACCTCCCTTTATACCCCATATAGGTATATAACATTCCACCCCCCTTAACATGTTTTGTCCCCAAAACATGGGAAGAACACAAATAATAAGATCTACTCAAAATAGTAGTCCACTGGTACTATGCACGTGCATCTAGCCATCCAAGAGAAAGGTGAACCCTCAATCTCGCTGGTGCCTCACTCGCTTGAGATGGAAGTTGACCTTGGCAGCTCTTCTGTGTTGATGTGTAGTAGGTAGATCTTCGCTCGTCTCTATCTGTCATGCGGGGGTTGTTGTCCTTGTGGCTAATTGGTTGCCATCTTGTTGGTTGTTTTCTTGCGGAGTGATGTGGGTGATGATATGTTGAAGTTTTAACCCACGGTGTCTTTTTCTTTAATTCACCCCTTACTAGAGTCTGACTGTTATCTGGTGCATGTTGTGGTGCTTGCTGTGGTGTCTTATCTTCCAATATTACTTCAACCACTGAGCCCTCATCTGATGTGTCCGCACCTGTAACCTTTTCTCCTTCAGCCTCTGTTTGTGTTTGATTGTTGATCATCAAAAGCTCATCATTTGATGTGTAAGTTTCATTAGAGCTTTCTACTTCTGCCTCCATAGTCTCTGCTTGGGTCTTAATGAAAATATCCTACAATGTAATTTTCTTCTTTTTATACCAGAGCTTCAAGAATTTCTTCTACATATTAATATTGATAGTACCCATGGATTCCATCCAAGGATATCCCAAAACAACATCCATGTTATCCATATCTAAAGTATAAAAATCATAATGCAACACATACTTATCCATAGAAAGCTTCAAATCCTTATAAACTTAAACATCCTCATCATCACCCTGTGTGTTTTCAATATGTTTGGCTGGAACTTGTAATTTTTTTGCCAAATTAACATTGATAAAATTATGCTTGCAACTAGGATTTATAAACACAATGATCTTCTCCTTCTGAATCAATCCATGAACCTGCAATAAGGAGACAACCGTAGAAAATAACGCCTTACATGTCTCATTCTCCTTTTTTCTAGCTCGAGACCATTTGTCTAAAATGACTCTTTCAAATTTTGTATCTAAAAGTTTGGTCAACTACTTGTTGTCAATTGAGAACCACCATTTGGTAGCCTCATCGTGGAAACCAATCCACACTAAATTCTTCCAATCTTTCCCATATATGATCTTTCTTTGTTTTATGACTTCTTCAATAGTAGGACCATTATCTTTCCCTGTAAAATATAGCATCTCCATGAAGAAGGTTTGAGAAAAATTCACTTACTTGGCGAAAATTTGAAATGGCCACAATTATGTCAGTATTGCTCAAAATATCTATTATGGCCTATTTTCGGAAATGGAGCAACCATTCTGCATCTTCCCATGTGGTAGAAATCTCTATCTAGGCACTGGAATTTCAGATCCGCGCTGCAACTCTCCCGCCGTCACCAAAAATTCTATAATAAAAAAAAAAAAAGAATGAAGAAGAAGAAGAAAGAAAGAAAAAGAGTTGATTTTAAATTAGCTATACCTCCCTCCTCTGGACTCCGATTCGACTGATTTTTTTTTTTTTAAATCGGATATTTTTTCACAAAGAATCCAGATGTGTAATTAGATTTTGCAGATTTTGCCCCAAAACATACAGATCTACGCCACAAACTCGCTGCCCCGAAAAAATATTTGCAACACCACTGATTTTTAGATCAGCGATATCTCTTTCATCCAGACTCCGATTCGGCCGATTTTTTTTTTGAAATTGGGTATTTTTTCACAAAGAATCCAGATCTGCAAGTAGATTTTATAGATTTTTCCCCAAAACATACAGATCTGATCTGCAAACTCGCCGCTCTCGAAATTTCCTGCAAAAAATAAAAAATTCTCCACTTTTGCCCAAGAAAGTGCTCTGATACCACTTGTTATAGATCTAACCCAGAAATATATGACAATAGAAATAAACCCAAGAATAACAAGATCTAAATATAGATAGAAATGTTTCTTTATTGATCAAACCCTTAAGGTAGGGCAACACCATACATTCACTCCTTAAGGAAGGAGAACACTCCACAAGCCATATGCTTGTTCATACAATATTCCTTGACATCTCTCAATGTGAAGTCTCTAGCCTCTATATAGGCCTCATACATACAATACCATGGGTCATTACCATGGTTCCCTCAATACCATCTATCTAATACCATGGGCCCATAACATTATTACTAACTACTTGTGGTCCCTTACATGATACGGGTTAACCACCTTATTTATTACTATGGCCCATCCCATTATTACATTATTCCCTTGGGTACCTCCCTTTGTACCCCATATAGGTATATAACATTCCACCCCCCTTAACATGTTTCTTCCCCAAAACATGGGAAGAACACAAATAATAAGATCTACTCAAAAGAGTAGTCCACTGGTACTATGCACGTGCATCTAGCCATCCAAGAGAAAGGTGAACCTCAATCTCGCTAGTGCCTCGCTCGCTTGAGATGGAAGTTGACCTTGGCAGCTCTTCTGTGTTGATGTGTAGTAGGTGGATCTTCGCTCCTCTCTATCTGTCATGCGGGGGTTGTTGTCCTTGTGGCTAATTGGTTGCCATCTTGTTGGTTGTTTTCTTGCGGGGTGATGTGGGTGATGATATGTTGAATTTTTAACCCACGGTGTCTTTTTCTTTAATTCACCTCTTACTAGAGCCTGACTGTTATCTGGTGCATATTGTGGTGCTTGTTGTGGTGTCTTATCTTCCAATATTACTTCAACCACTGAGCCCTCATCTGATGTGTCAGCACCTGTAACCTTTTCTGCTTCAGCCTCTGTTTGTGTTTAATTGTCGATCATCAAAAGCTCATCATTTGATGTGTAAGTTTCGTTAGAGCTTTTTGCTTCTGCCTCCATAGTCTCTGCTTGGGTCTTAATGAAAATATCCTGCAATGTAATTTTCTTCTTTTTATACCAGAGCTTCAGGAATTTCTTCTGCATATTAATATTGATAGTACCCATGGATTCCATCCAAGGATATCCCATAACAACATCCATGTTATCCATATCTAAAGTATAAAAATCATCATGCAACACATACTTATCCATAGAAAGCTTCAAATCCTTATAAACTTAAACATCCTCATCATCAACCTGTGTGTTTTCAATGTGTTTGGCTGGAACTTGCAATTTTTTTGCCAAATTAACATTGATAAAATTATGTTTGCAACTAGGATTTATAAACACAACGATCTTCTCCTTCTGAATCAATCCATGAACCTGCAATAAGGATACACCCGTAGAAAATAACGCCGTCACCAAAAATTCCGCGCTGCAACTCTCCCACCGTCACCAAAAATTCTTAAAAAAAGAGTTGATTTTAAATCAGCAATACCTCCCTCCTCTAGACTCTGATTCGACTGTTTTTTTTTTGAAATCGGGTATTTTTTCACAAAGAATCCAGATCTGCAATTATATTTTGCAGATTTTGCCCCAAAACATACAGATCTGCGCCGCAAACTCGCTACCCTGAAAAAATGTTTGCAACACCACTGATTTTTAGATCAGCGATATCTCCTTCATCCAGACTCCGATTCGGCCGATTTTTTTTTTTTGAAATTGGATACTTTTTCACAAAGAATCCAGATCTGCAAGTAGATTTTGTAGATTTTTCCCCAAAACATACAGATCTGATCTGCAAACTCGCCGCTCCTGAAAGTTCCTGCAAAAAATAAAAAATTCTCCACTTTTTCCCAAGAAAGTGCTCTGATACCACTTGTTATAGATCTAACCCAGAAATATATGACAATAGAAATAAACCCAAGATAAACAAGATCTGAATATAGATAGAAATGCTTCTTTATTGATCAAACCCTTAAGGTAGGGCAACACCATACATTCACTCCTTAAGGTAGGAGAACACTCCACAAGCCATATGCATGTTCATACAATATTCCTTAACATCTCTCAATGTGGAGTCTCTAGCCTCTATATAGGCCTCATACATACAATACCATGGGTCATTACCATGGTTCCCTCAATACCATCTATCTAATACCATGGGCCCATAACATTATTACTTACTACTTGTGGTCCCTTACATGATACGGGTTAACAACCTTATTTATTACTATGGCCCATCCCATTATTACATTATTCCCTTGGGTACCTCCCTTTTTACCCCATATTATCCCCCCTAGGTATATAACAATGGTCAAGAAGCAAAGGCAGAAGGCATAGCATGACCGACATATTAAGAGGAAATCATTCACAGTCAGTGGGTGTGTTCTGATATATGACAGCAAGTTGTTGAAGTTTCCAGAAAAGCTACAATGCATTGGTTAGGACCATTTGTTATTGCGGAAGTAAGGGAGTCTAGAGCAGTCAAGCTTGCGCAACTGGACGAGTTATTGCTACCAGGATGGGTGAATGGTGCACACCTGAAACCCTTCCACATATAAAATAATGTTACTCAGAATTAATTGGATCTCTGAAAGGAGACCATAGGTAGGAATAGGTAAGATTTGGTATGAGTCATTTAGTTGCGCCATCACTAGTCGCGTCAATCATTTTTTTCTCTCGTCAGTCAGTCCTTTATGTTTCCAAATAAAAATTCCACCAAATCAGTCCTATTTGCAGATGTTATTCCACCACACCACAACTAATTGTGACTGGGGGGAGGGGAGTCACACGTGTTAAGCATCCTTTTTGTAATAATTAGACAATAATTCTGGTGTCAGCCCGGTTTCCCGTTAAATATTTCCCATTATAGCAATAATTAATTCCTAAACGTATTTCATCTTGATAACATAATTACCCATCAACTCCACCTTTCCTTTTTCAAAATTGTGTCATCCAAGTCAGGTCTAGCTCAGTTGACGGTAGGATTAACACGATTGAGTATACACAGGGAAAGTTGTCATAGTAATTAGTTAGGAGGTCTCGTCAAAAACATTGTGTCGATTAGGTCTACTTAATTTGCATGGCAATGCCGAATTATTCATAGTATGAAGCCAAGGTGGTAGAGTCACTTCGCTTGCAGCCTGGTTCTAAGTTCTGTCGTTCTAATATTAGATACCAACCCCCTGTGATTTTTGTTTATCAGCGTCGCTCCAATTGGAGTAAGGGAGCCACTTTATGGCAAGTATGACAAGGCTATGCTAGTCGACAACAATCTTTTGGACTCCTTCCAATTTCCGGCCATGAAAAGTGATGTCTACACAGAATCAGTCACAAAGGAAGATGGGAGTGCAACAATCAAAGTCAAGACTAACTTTAGAGGAATCCAATGGTCCACCTTATTAAATTTGAGGAGTTTTCATATGTTTGGAACAACTCTGGAAGTGATGCAATGCACAAAGTTACTGGTCATCAGAATGCATGGAGGATCGTTCTGGTGGGACAAAGAATACCCAATTCGTGGAGTAGACTGTTAGGTCCCTATACTACTAGTGCAACCTCTTATTGTTATTAGTGCAACCCCCTTATTGTATTATTGTGCCCATGTAGTCCTCATGTTGTTATTATTGTGCCTCATAAAATCCCACTATTGTTATTGTTGTACTCCTACAATATTATTGTTATGTAGGCTCTGATTATAATTATTTTTTCTACTAAGGTTCAGACTCTGAAATTAAAACCCATTTGAGTCGAAATATTGATGAAACTTGGGCCCTAATTTCATATCTTGTTTCGTTATAGTTTCAAAGATATGATCCAAGGAAGTTAGGGTTTTTTGCAGGCTCCCGTTTTACATCCCAAACAGGTGACCTTTGGAAAATTATTATAACTTTCTCTCTGAGCATCGAATTGAAATTTCGTAAGAAGTTACAGAAAGAGGACGGACTGTAGTTTTTTGTATGTTGATTTCAGGTCTGAAGGTCGAAACGTGAGATGTGGAAGGTCGTACAAGTTCACTCTACTGAACAAGTCTATAATCAGGTCATTGTAGGAGATTTGGTACAACTCTTTATTGAAGAATCCAATATTGATCAGACTGGTGGGGTTAGAAAGAGGACTCAGAGGGCTACCACAGGCAGAAATTGTAGAACTTGAAGATCTGAAATTACAAAGTTACAGTTGTTTAAATATCGAGCTCCTAAAAGAAAGAAAAATAATGACTCGAATCAAGAAAATAGAAACACCTAGTAAGAAAAATTGGATGGATGATTTGAAGAATGTGAACGAAGCTAATATAAATAGTTTTATATGTGCCATGGAAGCTAATATTGATGGGATGGAAGCAGATTTGGAGAAAGACATGGAAGATTTGAAGAAAGACATGGGAAGTTTGAAGGAATGTGGACAAAGCTACTACAAGAAATACCTCCTAATGATGAAAAGGTAGTAGAGGAAACTCATGATGAGAAAAAAAAAATGTTAATCATGATTTCATAGAATCTAACATTGGATTGAAGACCCACCATATTCCAAAGATCAATATGAGGAAGTTTTATGGAAAGGATCCCATAACATGCATACTACAAATGGAGAAATATTTTGATCTACATGATGTGCAACTATTACAAAAGGTACATATTGCATCTTTATATTTAGAGCTGAATCAATTTTTATGGTATAAAGGGATTTTTTCTCGTAAACCACTTGTCACCTGGTCAATTTTCACGGAGGAAATGATGGCACATTATGAGGATATAAAGAGAAACACCTTATTTAGCCAATTGATAAATCTCAAACAAAAGTGTTCAATGGCCGAGCACATTGACGACTTCCAAAAATTGAATATAAGAGTAAATGATATTCCAGAGAAGCAGAGGATTTATGTCTTCATAGGGACTTTAAAGGATAACATTCAACATAAGGTTCATCTTTGGGAACCTGATTCATTTGAGAAGGCATTCAGGTTGGCAAGAAAAATTGAAAGAAAACTTATGGCAACAAGAGATCCTACTATTATTGCTCAGGTTGTTCCCTAGAATTGTAAGAAAGGAAATACGGCCGAGGTAACCACAGACCAATCTTTTATATACAGATTCTAGCCAATCTGCATCCAGAGAGGGCTCTCTCTTTATAATTTAGCTTTGTTTTGAGGTATGTTAGGCTAGTTATGAAGTACAAGGGTTTTGTTTTGAGTTTGATTGGAGGGATGGAGATTCAATAGAACAGTGAGGTACAATTGAAGAGTTTCAGTCCATTGGGCATGATGGAGTCAAAGGAGGATAGCTTCCTAGATTAGGTTTCTTATCAGAGGAGGTATCGCAAAGCAAGGTACTCAAATATGGAACAATTTATATGCTGGAATCAGATGGAATGGAGTAAATGGGTGAAGGGCAATCAAGAATCCTTCATCCTTTTAATAGAGGGAAAATGGCTGACTACTGTTAAGGAGCAATTAAGAATTCCTTAGCAAATATTCAAGATGAAAGAATCAGGGGAAACAGGAGCAACTAAGAATTCACTGTTTATTCTAATTCTGAAGAAAACATTGATAATAACAAAGACTGAACACGGAGTGCAATCAAGCAAGTTCTGAGTTATTCTTTCTCTCTATTATTTGGATCATGAAACATAGATGATAAAACATAGAAACTGTAAAACACAAGTTAGAAGGGACTTATTGATCCATAAGATGATTCAAGAATTCTATAAAATGGTCCTCAGCATCAATTCCTCATTCAATAAGCCAAAAAAAAAATGGTTCCAACAGCCCTTTTATTCCAAAATTTTGTATTACAGCAAAGTCTGAGAATGCTTCCCAATCAACCAACCCCAAATACTTCGTCTGGGGGGGGGGGGTATTTATACAAAAAACATCAAAAGATCTTACATAATATCTGATAGAAATAATATATGAGGATCATTAATGCGTTTTACAAAGATAGAGACAGACCGTCTCGAAAACAGGGGAACAATAAATTGATGCAATAAATTGATGTTGTGCTGGTTGTTCCGTCTTTATGAGATGTACTGGAGGTAGGTGCTGCAAGTCGGTTCACGACCATCTTCTACTGATACTCTGTGCTGGTTATTCTGCCTTGGCCGGACTTTCTTTGACCCTGATGTGATGCGCTTTGACCCGCATGAGTGTGATTCACTCCTGTTCTTTGCATTATAGTAGATGGTCGAAAATTTTCAATTGATCAAAGATAAGTTTATAGGATCTCCAACATACTTTGCCACCACTTTGGTCCTGGTAATTTATGTCTCTGAAGATTCCTTAAAGTTTCGTCAGTCTCTGTGTATCTGAAGAAATTAGGTGGGATGGTGAACAGATGCTTCACCTTGTGCTCTATGTAGAATAAATTTTCTAGGTTGTCGTATAGGGCTTCACCAAATGGAAGTGCCTTCTCTCCTAAAGTACTTGATGATGTATTAACTTGATCAACAGCATATGTATTCAATTTATGTACATAGTCCTTGTGTTTCATCAGACGATCATTATTTCCCAAAGGACTTGGCAAACATTTTTGATGTAGGACTGTAAACTTTTCTGTGAAAGAATTAATCTCTACCTGCATGTCCTGGCATCTTCTGTCCAAATTTTGCATTAGAGTTCTCATGGTTAGAACTCTCTTGATGTCTAGAATGGTGCCTGTTCTGTCTCTAATTTCCAGTGCTTCCAGTTCTTCACTGGTCTTGGTGTTCAAAAAATGTATTAGCCGGTTAGCTTGCTCAGGCATCTGTCCCAATAAGGCTCTTATTTTCTGAATTTCCACTTGGGCCACTCTTATCAAGTCAATCTACTCATAAAAGGTTTGGATAGACCTCCACACATCATTAAGGGATTGAGTGGTGTTGGTCTACAAAATTCCCCTAATTTCTGCTAGAGGTTTATGCAGAGAGAGATCCTTTTCTAATGCTCTTAGCTTGCTCTCCAATGTTTTGATCTCCCTTGTTTTCTCTGCCACATTCATGTTGGACTTATCATAACTCTGTTCAACTTTTGCCAATTTTTCTTTGACTTGCTTCAGCTCTGACACTTGGAGTTTTAATTCCTCCATGGCTTTTATTAATGCTCTGTGCTCATACCTGTACTGTTGCCTGGTGTTTCTCCTGTTGATGTTGCTCCTGTGATGACCTCTGTTGTTGATGCTGGAACAGTGGGAGGTAATGCTGTTATAAGTGTGGAGGGGGCAATAGTGACTGTTAGGGCTACTTAAGGTGGCTGGGAGGTCGACTCTCCCTGATTTTCTTGTAGAGCTTTCTCCAATGCCTACTCTGTCTCACTCAATCTCTCATTCAGTATCATGAGCAGGTCCATCATGTCCTCTTCATATTTTTGTTGTACAACTTCTATGGTTTGTGGATGCATACAAGGAAGCATTTTAAGTTGTTTTCTAAGGGCAGCAATGTCCTCTTCTTTCTTCTTCATTAGTGTCTTTATGCCTTTGGCATCTTTGGGATCATGTCCCAGTTCAATGATGATTTCTTTCAAGGATTTGATCATGTTGTCCTTTGCTAGAGAAGAAGCTTTCTCTAAACCCAACTGAGCAGAGGTATTATTCAAGGAGTTTTGCAATTTATGAGCTAACATAGCTTTGTCAGCTAGCGTGGAGTATACCATCTCTCCAGAGTGTTTATGAAGCTCGATCTGGTCTATTGGTTGAATGTCCTTGGCCAAGACCTCCAGATTTGTCCTGATGTAATCAGCTGCTGATTGTGGTTGCTGCTGTTGGGTCCCTATAATACTAGTGATTACCCCATTACTATTGTAGTTGTACCCCTTATTAATATTGTTGTGCCCCTATTATCCCCATATTGTTATTACTGTGCCCCATAGAATCCCTCTATTGTTATTTTTGTGGCTTTATATTATTATTGTTAGGTCAGCTGGGTTATATTGTGACTCCTTAGACTCCTATTTATAGAAAGGAGGTTTTGTCATTTGAATCATCCAAGAATTGTTCATTTATGTAATGTAAAGGAGGTTGCCCCCTCGAAGAGGCTGAATTCTAAGGCGTTGATCTATCTTTTCTATCTTTTTCTTGAGCTGGTTTCATAACATTTGGTATCAGAGCTTTGGATTCTAGGGTTTCGCTGCTCCAAACAGGTCATCGTGGCATGTTCGCTATAACTTTTTTTCTGCAACGTTTCAAAATTTGCAAAGAAAACCCATTTGAGAAGAAATTGCGCTGAACCTCGGGTCTGAATTTCAAAGTTGTTCGCGCTATATTTGCAGAGATATGATCTGAGGAAGTTGGTCTTTTTGCAGACTCCTGATTTACATTCCAAACAGGTGACCTGGGGAAAAGCATCATAACTTTCTCTCTGGGGATCGGATTGAAATTTCGTAAAAAGGTATAGAAAGAGGACAGACTGTAGTTTCTTGTATGCATTTTTTAGATCCAAAGGTCAAAACAGTGACTCGTGGAACGTCGTACAAATTCGCTCTATTGAACTAGTCTATAATCAAGTCACTGTGGGAGATTTCGTATAACTCTTCCTTGGAGAATCCAATTTGGGTCAGAATTGTGGCATTGGAAAGAGGACACAGAGGGCTACTGCAGGTCACAAATTCAGATCTAGATGATTGGAAAGTACAGAGATACATCAGAGGCAATATCGAGCTCCTACAAAGTGAAAAAAGGTGTGTAGATTTTCTTAAATTTTTGCTTAAGCTTGGTTTGAAAATTTATTTTGAAGGAATTCAAAGGGCATAGTAGAGCATTATTATCGGTAACTGATGCCCCGAGGAAAGAAAATGCAAAAACCTAGTAAGAAACCTGAAAGCTCTAGCATGACTCATGAAGAAGAGGAAGAAATGCAACATGATATATCAAAATTACAAGACCAAGTGCAACAATTGTCTCTTGCACAAAAATGAACAAAATCTAAGATGGATGGTTTAAAGAAAGGCGTAGAAGCTAAGATGGATTGTTTAAAGAAAGGTGTAGAAGCTAAGATGAATGACGTGGAAGCTAAGATGGATGATTTGAAGATATATTTGAAGACAGACATGGAAGAATTGAAGATAAATATGAATAAGTTGCTACAAGAAAGGGTCACTAATGGTGAAAGGGTAGTAAAGGAAACTCATGATGAGAACAAAAGAAATGTTAATCATGATTCCATAGACTCTAATGTTGGATCAAAGACCCACCATATTTCAAAAATCGATATGAGGAAGTTTGATGGCAAGGATCCCGCAACATGGATATTATAGATGGAGCAATTTTTCGATCTCAATAATGTACAAAACACACAAAAGGTACGTATTGCAACTTTATATTTGGAACCAAATCAGTTTGTATGGTATCAATGGCTTTGCTCTCGTAAACAATTTATCACTTGGGCAATTTTTATGGAAGAATTGATAGCACATTATGAGGATACAAAAAGCAACACTTTTTTTAGCCAATTGATAAGTCTCAAACAAAAGGGTTCAATAATGGAGCACATTGAGGAGTTCCAAAAATTGAACATAAGGGTAAAAGATATTCCAGAGGAGCATAGGATTGATGTGTTCATAGGGTCTTTAAAGGATAATATCCAACATGATGTTCGCCTTTGGGAACCTGATTCATTAGAGAAGGCATTCAGGTTAGCAAGAAAAATGGAAGCAAAATTATGGCAACCAGGAAGCATACCACTCACAACTATAAAGACGGAAGTGTTGTTGCCACTAGTCTTCCACAACCTATAAGGTTGACACCACAACAATTGGAAGAAAAAATAGCAAAAGGGCTTTGTTACAGTTGTGATAGCAAATACACTAAAGGTCATAAGTGTGCTGAGAAGAAATTATTCTACATAGATTGTGAAGAGGAAGAAGAAAAGGAGCAAGAAAGGTCAAAAGAAGAGGATATACTCCAGGAACAAAGCCTAGATAAAGAAGAAATGAATCCGACCATATCTTGTAATGCATTGGCGGGAATTACCACTCCTCAAACCATCAAGATAGAAGGACAAATCAAGAAGAAAAAGGTAATAGTGTTGATTGATTCAGGAAGTACCCACAATTTTATTCATTGTAAGGTAGCAAGAGAATTGAATTGCTTCTTATATCCAGCACCAGAGTGTCAAGTGATGGTTGCAAATGGAGGAACAATAAATTGTTCGGGAAAGTGCCATAATATCAAGCTATCCATGGGAGAATATGTATTGACTAGCCCAATGCTTTCCATTCCAATGGGAGCTGTTGATGTTGTACTAGGAGCCCAATGGCTACAATCCTTGGGTACAATAGCTTTTAATTTTCAAGAACTTTTCATGAAATTTTCTGTGGAAGGAAAGGAAGTTGAATTAAGTGGTATTGCAGGGAGACCGGGAAAGATAATCAGCTCTAACGGTATGACACAGCTTCTAAAAAAGGAACAAAGAGGTGTAATTGCACAATTATGTTCGCTAGATGTGTCCACAGTGGAATCATCTATTTCTCCAGATCTTCAAAAAGTCTTAGACAATCATTCCAAGGTATTTGAGACTCCCAAAGGTCTCCCACCTATTCGTGATCATGATCATGTTATTCATCTAATTCCAGGAAGTGTTCCTCCAAACATCAGGCCGTACAGATATCCCTATGCCCAAAAGAGTGAAATTGAACGTATGGTTGCAGAAATGCTAGAGGCTGGTATAATTCAACCAAGTCAAAGTTCTTTCTCTGCTCCAGTCATATTGGTGCACAAGAAGGATGGATCATGGCACATGTGTCCGGATTATAGGGAGCTCAACAAGCTCACTATTAAAGATAAGTTTCCCATTCCTGTCATTGATGAATTACTGGATGAATTGCATGGATCAATTTACTTCACCAAGTTGGATCTTCGTTCAGGATATCATCAAATCAGAATGAAGATTGAAGACATTCCGAAAACAACATTTAGAACTCATGAGGGTCATTATGAATTTTTGGTCATGCCTTTTGGCCTTACCAATGCACCTTCAACATTTCAAGGTTTGATGAATTCAATTTTCAAACCATTCCTTAGAAAATTTGTGTTAGTATTTTTTGATGATATACTAATCTACAGCAAGTCTTGAAAGGATCATGTTGAACATGTTGACAGGGTGCTACAACTATTGGAGGAGAAACAATTATATGCAAAAAGATACAAATGTTTCTTTGGAGTACAAGAGGTGGAATATCTGGGTCATATTGTATCTCATGAAGGAGTTAAGGTAGACCCTAGCAAAATTAAAGCCATTAAGGAATGGAAAATTCCCACATCCATAAAGCATCTGTGAGGATTTCTCGGGTTGACAGCGCATTATCGCAAGTTTGTTAAGAATTATGGGAGAATAGTGGTGGGCTCCAGTATTGTAGCAATAATGCTACAACTCCTGGGGCTTCCTATCTCTAATTTTATCAACCCGGTAGTTCGTACAAACTTGGAAGCGACGGTGCTGTATGCACAAGTACTAGCTCTTGTCGTAGCTGTCACTTGGTCAGCTGGCACAAGTCCGCTAGGGCTCAAGCAAACTTCTATATGCTCTCAGAAGAAGCTTTCTAAATGATGGACGAAGGCTATTTCAAAGGAAATTAATCTACTTTGCAAAAATGAACTGAAAGCCAACCAAAACATGGAAACCCTAGTAAACCCTAATCTAACTAGTTTAACCTCTATGATGCAATAGTGAGAGTGCAAATGTCTAAAAATGATGCCATTACTTCTGGTGATGTGAAATGCATGAACTCAAACTACCTCCATTGAAAATAACATTGTTTTTGTGTTTTTGCTTAAGTGGATGGAGTGATTATGATTTCGTTTCTTATTAGGGTTTGGCTGTGTAGAGGTGGTGCGAAGGGAGAGAAAGCTTAGGAAAGGTCAGGAGGGCTAGGAGAGGTCCCAGGGGGTCCCTAGCATCAGTCCACAGAAGTCCACAACGTTCAGGTGCTCGGCAATCGAGTTTGCAGGCTCCTATAGGATGTCTGCAGGGGATCCTACAGGAAACTCAGGGATTCTACAGGAAGTCTGCTAGCTTCTACAGGATGTTCCACCGTGGGAGTTTTGGGTGATGGTGAGGTGATGGAGCGGTATGGGTGGATATGTAAGATAGAGATGGAGCTTGTGATGGCTCAGGAGTAGAGAAAGAAGATGGAGAAAGAGTGCACGAAGTGGTTGGTGGATAGAAGGATGGGATCAACGAAAGGTCAAGGAAATGGAGCTACGTGGGCAATGGAAGAGTTGGAAGGTAAACGAACTGAATAGAGGTCGAGTAGGTGGCTTTAGGTGTGGGTAAGAAGAAGAAGAAGGAAATGGAATGATACTGAGCAGTGTAAATAAAACAAATTACTTATGTCTTGCACCAAAAACGAGAATCCATTAACATGTGCTACCTGTGCTATTTAACCAATGAACAGCAATGTAAATCGTGAAGAGAAGTCGTGCATGGAGTTAGAATGAAGAAGTATGGCTCTATAGCAAAATGCATGGAAAGATCTACGATTGCAACGACTGTGTGGCAGCTTGCATGAAAGCATAAGACTGCGTTTTTGGTGGTTGGTACAGCTCAGACCCCCAATCTCTAGACAGAGATGGCAGCTGGTGCAATATCAACCTTTTTTGAGCTCTAATGAATTACAATCCTCCTACTCTAATCTCAGCAACTGAAAGCACTTGAACTGTAAATGAATCCTACTCAATCACATACAAGAAATCAAATCAGCAGACTGTAAATTCTAAGTGCATATCAAAATAGAGGAAATAAAGTGCTGCAAGGAAACAAGTAACAATACAACGAAGAGGAGGTCTATTGCTCTCAGGTTGGGCCCTAACCTGAGAGCTATAGCTCCCTTAAAAGCTCAGAATTAGATCCAAATCTGCTTGCCTTTATTCATAATCAAAAGTCTAATGTCATGCCAAAACTGGCTTACAAAAACAAACACCGAGCTGTAGCTCGTGCTCAGAAAGTACAATAATCGTTCCAAGGTTCAAAAAGCTCCTATCAAAGGCTACGGCCTTCATATTTATACGCAATGAAGATCAAGCTGGCTTCCTCCATTCGTGGAGCTTGGCTGTCCAACTGAAAGTCAAACTGCTGATCCTGTAGAATCTGTTGGCTGCCTCTAAGCTCGGTGGGGAGAGCTGTTGGAGCTCGGAGTTAAGGTGAAAATTACGAGGGAGGTTATTTAAGGCTGTAGACAACCTCCCTATAAACTTGCAATGCCACCTTTGCTGTCTCCTTCTGTGTGGTCTTTTGCTCTCTTTAATGCCAAAAACCTGAAATCATCATGTATTAGCCACATAGATATAATGCCTGCCCTTCTTCCTACAAATAACATAAATATACTAAGAAATGAATGCATAAGTGATAAAAGATGAATGGTTGAGCAAAGTAAGTAGGCCAAATGAGCCCAAATTGTACCAAAAATTGGGGCTCATCATCACCCCCCAGCTAAAATATTTGCTCATCCTTGAGCAACTTTGCTCCAGCTCCTTGTCCTCGGCCGAGAACTAGGGCCAGGCACATGCTCTTCCTTTCCTGTTCTTGGTGGCCCTGCCTCTTCTGCCCCTAGCGGTGACGAGGGTGGTGCTTCTTCCCTCTTTCCTGTTTCCTTGAGCCGTGCTTCGGAAGCCGGTTGGCCTATCCTTCGTGTCCAGGAAGTTATTTTTGGGCTTCCCCTCTCGGGGGTGGCCGATGTTTTAGAAGGGAATCTTTCACTGGGTGAAGTAGGGACACCCCCTGAAATGGTTTGGCTGCTGGGTGGAGGCTGCGGCTTGCCCGTTTTTATTCTCTTACTTCTCCTAGCTTCAAAAGGTAGAGGGATCCCCCTCTCTCTCTTCTCCTTTGGCTTTGGAGGTGTACTGAGGGTGGCCAGGCAGCTGCTGCCTCCTTTTCGAGAATGCCAGCCTTGTCTTTCTTGCGTTTTGCTTTCTCAGGGCTCCCTGTAGAGGGCCCCTTCCTTTCTGATTTCGAGCTTCCTGTAGAAGACCCTGCTTTACCCACTTTCGGGCCTTCGGTAGAAGACCCTTTCTGTACCAATTTTGGGCTTCCTGTAGAAGACCCTGCTTTAGCCAATTTCGGGCTGCCTGTAGAAGCCCCTGTTTTGGTAATTTTCGGGCTTCCTATAGAAGCCCCTTTTTCAATGATTTTCGGGCTTCCTGTAGAAGACCCTTTCTCTGTTTTCGGGCTTCCTGTAGAAGCCTGTTTCTGCTTTCCTGTAGACACAGGTGTCGCCACCTTGGCTTGCTTTGCTGCATGGGTTTTGCTTTTTGGTTTGGTTGCGGGTGCTGATGAGGTGCTTGGGCTGATGTGGACCTTCTCAGCTTTGTCTGTTCTGCTCTGCAACCTCTTTTCTCTTGCTAACAAGATGGGTGTGTCACCTTTTTCTTTGTCATCCCTTTCCTCATGCTTCTTCTTTTGTTCTTTCTTCTACACTGTGGTCGGGGTCTTCTGGCCTGTTTCCTTCTTTTCCTCGGCCACTGATTCTTTTTCCTCACTGCTGGAGGAACCTGTTTCTTCAATCAACATCCTTATGTCTCCATCTCTTGTCAAATTCCTGAATGATGCCCATGAGAGGGGAACCTTATATGAATGGAGCGCATCCTCCACAAGAAGTTTGATCAACCCATGGTGGGCTACCTGATCTGGTATACCTTCTTTTAACTTTGTGGCACACTCAATTAGAGACTGTAGCAGGAAATAAGGAATGCTCATTTTCTGTTCTACAGGAAGATCAATCTGGTGCCTCAATTCAGCGAGCAACCGAAAGTGATACGCGTACACGATGCTAAAATGGCCTTCACAGGTGATATACTTCATAATTTGCAGGCTAACTTCATTCCATGGTGGCAGCAAACTGGTTCTACGCACCCCATTTTTGTCCTCCAAGAATTCTTCCTCAGGTGGAAAGAATTCTTTCTTGGCCTGCTGGCTCAACTTCCTTTCTTCTTTATCCCATGGCAAACCCATTGGAAGTTCAGTGATTCGACTGATATATTGCGGGGTGAGCTTGAGGCTTAGGCCTCTGAAGTTCACTGTGGCCAGTGTCTTGGATTTCGGCCTCAGAGCCTGCAAAAATTCTTCTGCCACTTCATCGTCGTAACCCTGCAATTTGTCACAAAAAGATATCCATTGAACCCGTGTGAAGAGCTCCACCACCTCCTGGTTTTCCCTTAACTTGGTTGAATCAGTGGGTTCTCGTCTAATAAATCCACCCGGCATGATGAAACAGTTTCTTTAACCAGAGGTGGTGATTGTGGAAGAAATTTGGTTTACTGAGACAGAGCGTAGAATGTCATGCACATAATCCACAAAACTTATCCCTGAGGAACTTAACACAGTTTAATTACCCTGACATCCTGTAGAATGACAGTATAGGCACAGCAGACAACAATTTCACCATTTTTCTATGACCAGACTGTGGACGACAATTCTGCCACCTTTAAAAACCAGTTGCATGAAGAGTTCAGGGTTACCTCTTTAATTTGCCACCTTTTTACGTGAGGCACCCGCCTTCCTGTAGAAACTGCGTTCCGGTAGGATGACAGCGTTCCTGTAGAATGACAGTGTTCCTGTAGAATGCAGCGCGCAATTTTCGGGCAAGACTGCAGTCGGTCCGCGCCTTGGGTGTGCTTCACAATCGTTCTGATAGCCAAAGGCTCGGCGTATCAAACTGCAGAAAGATCAGGATAGACACTCGAGTTCAAAACGGTGGTTGATAAATGCATGAGTGCAATCTAGCCGATTAGATTTTGAATCAGCGGAATTCGTGGCGCGGGGGTGAGCTGTCCCCGCCGGACCGTTGGGCGACGTCATCCCATCATTCAACTGCGCGTTCACTTGCTGCCGCATCAATTCCCGCAGATCTGCCGCCGCCTCTTCTGTTAAACTCGTTTTTTTTCGACGGGATTGCTCTCACGTGCGTGCTGCCCATTCTTTTTGTCATGGTCGCCACCCAAACATCCAACTAGACCATTAACTGGCCGACGTGGCCGGCCAAATGGCCATACGGTCGCTCAACCCATTCACCTTTATACTTTGCAATCAAATCAAAGTAAAATTCATGCAATCTGAGGGAAGGAAGGGTCGAGACACTTACCTGCGCGGCTGCACACGATGTTTCGGTTTTGTGGACGCTGATGAGTGGATTTACCTGCTGCTGGCGAACTTACACAGGCCCGGATGTCCATGTTTACAGGCTACCGACAATGGATTGGATGCTTTGGTTGCATGCGCCCGCGTTTCATTGCATATGGCCTGCGCTGTGAATGGTATCCACTCTAGCAGGCTTAACTGTTACAGGACTCCCACGGGATGTCTTGTAACAGTTCTTCCTCCTTGGGTGCATGCTGCACGACGAAGGATCTGGCCTCACGATCACGCTCCCGGAGCTTCTCGATGACTGGAATGAATATGGTGTGAGATCTCCAGCGTTTTTTTCATTTAAAATTTGCTTTTTCTTGAGAACTCATCGATCTGCTTTGCTGGTGCAGGTACTTTGTTGCATGTCGACAAGGATGGTGGAACAAGATAACAGCAATGTGCAAGGGTGACAACAGTGGCTTGCATGCGTCCAAACCGATCCTTAGCCGTTAGATCTCCTCATGAAATGAATTCTGGGCCGCTCTGAGCTTCTACAGGAAGTTTCCTGTAGAAATACAGAGCTTCCTGTAGAAAGGTTGTGTTTCCTGTAGAGAGTCTGCATCTTCCTGTAGAAAATCTGCATCTTCCTGTAGAAAATCTGCATCTTCCTGTAGAAAATCTGCGTCTTCCTGTAGAAGACTCAAGCTGTAATAAAATTGCACATACCTTGGAGAAAATGAGTATTCTTGGAGGAGGTGCTGGTGAGGTGTCCTGACTGCATGATGAGGACCCTTGGCTTTGAGTTGAGAGGATTCCTCTCCTCCATAGAACACCTGCATGTAACTTTACATAATGAATCTGCTGACCTTGTTTTCTTCTTTTGTTTTTTTTTCTCTTTTTTTTCTTTTTTTTCTTCTTTTTTGAAAGATAACAGGGGCGCCTCATTGAGGTTTTCACCCTTGCCATCTGCCTTAAGCGCCTCAAAGAGGTTTTCACTCAAGGATCTTTTCCAATCTCTTTTTTTTTTTTTTTTTTTGAAAGACAATAGGGGCACCTCAAATGAGGTTTTCACCCCTACCACCTGCCTTGGGCGCCTCAGAGAGGTTTTCACCGAAGGATCTTTATTATTTTTTATTTTTATTTTTTTTAGATTCTTCAGGATATGCCCAAAGCAGAGGCAGAACCCTTCTCTATGACTAACACTGATTTCTCCATAGTATTGATGAACTCTTGTCTTGAGAGAGGCTTCCTGTAGATCTTCAATCTATGCCCATTGACAAGCATGGGGATGGCTTCCTCATCAATGGTCCGAATAAGAACAGATCCATTGTCATGACATTTTTCCACTGAATATGGCCCTAGCCATCTGGTTCTCAGCTTTCCCTTGAAATCTTTGTATCTGGAGTCATACAACAAAGCCCAATCTCCAGGCTGGAATTGCTTGTCATGGAGATGTTGGTCATGCCACACCTTTCTCTGAAGTTGAACCACTTCTGAGTGAAGGAGGGCCTGCATTCGGTGCTCATCCATTCCATTCAGCTGCAATAACCTTTCTTGTTGTGCATGGCTGAGATCTAGATCTAGCTGAGCTGCCATCCTCAAAGTGTTGTATTCAAACTCGATGGACAGCAAAGCTTTCTTCCCATAGACCAGCTCATAAGGTGTGAAGCCGGTGGTGGTCTTCCAAGTGGTGTTGTAAGCCCATGTGGCTTCAACCAGGCGATCTGCCCAGTCCTTTCTGCTGTTGCTCACCACTTTAGTCAAGATCCCTTCTAATGCTCTATTGGTGACTTCCACCTGCCCATTTGCTTGAGGGTGATAGGGGGTGGAAGTCCTATGCTTGATCTTGTGATGAGCTAGTAGATCTTCAACCAGGTTGGAGGTGAACTGGCTCCCTTGATCGGTGACCAGCTCTCTTGGATAGCCAAACTTATAGAAGATGTTTCCTCTTAGGAACTCGGCCACCTTTTCTTCTGTTGCTGCTTTGATTGCTTTGGTCTCTGCCCACTTTGTCAGGTAGTCAGTGCACACAATGATGTAAGACCTTTGCCTCGAAGGAGGGTTGATTGGGCCCACAAAGTCCATACCCCACTTCTCAAATGGCTCAAGAGTCACCTGAGGTTGGAGAGGCATCTCATCCCTTTGGGTCGGTTTCCACATTCTTTGGCATTGGTCACACTGGCTGACATATCTTCTGACATCTTGATGAAGTGTGGGCCAATAGTAGCCTGCCTGCAGGATCTTGAAGGCAGTTCTTTTTGCTGCAAAATGTCCTCCACAAGGCCCATCATGACAGGTGAGGAGGATATCAAAGACTTCCTCCTCCCTTACACAACGCCTTAAGATCTGATCGGGGCCAAGCTTGAACAGATTGCCCCCGATCCAAGTAAATGAGGCACTTTTTCTGATGATTCTGCTCTTCTCTCTTGAAGATAGGTGTGGAGGGAACTGTGCTGAAACAAGGTAGTTTGCTATATCAGCAAACCATGGAGAGAGTGTTGAGATAGCAAACAGATGTTCATCAGGCATCTGGTCATCCACCGTTCCATCCTCATCTACAGACAAATCCAATCTAGATAAAAAGTCAGCAACAACATTTTCTTTACCTGGTTTGTCAACAATGGTCAAATCAAACTGCTGCAATAAAAGTAACCATCTAATAATACGAGCATTCACATCTGGTTTATTCATTAAATATCTAATTGCAGCATGGTCTGTATGCACAAAGGTTTGATAGCCAGTAATATAATGTCGGAACTTGTTCAGTGCATGGACCACAGCCAAGAATTCCTTCTCGGTTACAGTGTAATTCAGCTCAGCTTTGGACAAGTTTTTGCTAACAAAGTAAATGGCATATGGAAGTTTTTGCTCAACTTGTCCTAAAGCTGCACCTATGGCTTTGTTCGAGGCATCAGTGTGGATGTGGAAAGGTAGGGCCCAGTTTGGACCTCTCAGGATTGGGGCTGACACCAACTTGTCCTTCAATTCATTCAAAGCCCTCTGACAATCGTCAGTCCATTTAAACTCCACATCTTTTGCCAACAGGCCAAACAATGGCGAGGCTAGCTTGCTGAAGTCTTTAATGAATCTCCGGTAATATCCTGCTAATCCCAAGAAACTCCGAACATCCCTTACCTTTTGAGGGGGTGGAACCTTCTTGATGAGAGCAATTTTGTTAGGATCCACCTGTAACCCCTGGCAAGAAATGGTATGGCCTAACACGGTCCCTTCAGTCATCAGGAATTCACATTTTTCAGGACTAAGGGACAGGTTCATCTCAATGCATTTGGTTAGGACTTTTCCCAGATTGGACAATGCTTCCTGGAAGTTGGCCCCATAAGGAGTAAAGTCATCCATATAGATTTCCACTGCATCATGGACCAGCTCCGAGAAGATGCTTAAGACAGCTCTCTGGAAGGTAGCAGGAGCATTGCATAGCCCAAAGGGAAGAACTCGGTAGGCAAAGGTACCCCAAGGGCAAGTGAAGGTGGTCTTATCTTGGTCTTCCGGGCTGATTTGAATCTGGTTGTACCCGCTAAACCCATCCAGGAAAGAGAAGAACTTCTTTCCTGCCAGTCCATCCAACACTTGATCTATGAAAGGTAGAGGGAAATGGTCTTTCTTGGTAGCTTTGTTTAGTTCTCGGTAGTCCACACAGATTCTCCACTTCCCATTTTTCTTGGGAACCAACACCAGAGGGGACACCCATTCACTATCTGAGATGGGGTAAATGAATCCGGCATCCAACAGTTTTTGCAGTTCTTCCTTGACAATGTCCTTAAGGGCTGGATTCATTCTCCTCTGAGGTTGCCTAACCGGTTTACAACCCTCTTTGATGTATATGTGATGGGTACAGACCGAGGGATGGACTCCTTTCATCTCCTTATAGCTCCAAGCAAAAGCATCTAGGTGACTGGCCAACAGGTTACACAGCTCCTTTTCTTGGGAAGAAGATAGGGAGGAGCTGATCTTTAACGTTCTCTCAGGGCCGAACTCCACATTCTTGACTCTGGGAATGACAGGGTTGGTTGTACAAAGATCCGCTAGGGTGCTGGCTTGGGCATCCTCCACCAATTTCTCTAAGGATAGTGCACTGGAAGGTGGATTCTGGATCAGGGTCTCAATCAAGTCATCCTCGGTTGGGGGGTCTCTTCTGGTGGTATCTAGGGTGCACAGAGGTGCTGAGTACACCTCGTCTTCCTCTCCTTCCTCCAACCAGAGTGGTAAGTCATGCTCTAAGGAGGGTTGGGCAGGAGGGTATAGGACTAGCTGCTTGGACATAGGACCATTTTTTATGGTCATATTTCTTGCTCGGCAACTTATGTAAGCATCTGCAGTGGCTAACCAAGGCCTTCCCAAAATGACAGGATATCCAGTAAGCTTTGCCTTGGGTTGCAGAACCAAGAAATCTGCAGGGTATTCCCAAGAGTCGATAGAGACCAAGACATCCTCCACAATCCCTTCGGGAGTCACCGTGGAGCGATCTGCTAATTGCAATACTGTCGAGGTCTTCCTCAAGGAACCCTGAAGATTGAGTTTGAGCATGGTATCCCTGGTCATCACATTAATGGCAGCCCCCAGATCAATCAAGGTGTGTGGTATGATGGTGCCATTGATGTGGACATCTACTACAGGACTTCCAGGATCTAGGTACTTTGGGCAGATGACTTGTCCTAACATAAGGTCAGACAGTTGTCCTATGACATTGATGGTTGAAGCATCTTTCTTCCGCCTGCCTGGGTGTTTGAAACACTTTTCCTTAACCAGTTTGTTGTATATTGGCACATCCTTGATGGCTTGGAGAAGTGGTATTTTTACACACAATTGCTTGAGCTCACCCAGAAGCTCATCCTCCTCTGGGTTGGGTTGTGTGGTGGCTGTTAGTCTCGCAGGAAAGGGTGTAATAGCCTTTGGTTCACTTTCCTGTTTATCTTCCTCATCCTCTGGGGGAGGAGGTTGGCGATCTGGAAGAGTCTTGCCAGATCGAAGATTGATCTCCTGGATCTCCACAGCATAGGTAGGGCATGATGTTTCCCCAGCGTATACCTGCTGGGCCTGTCTATTGTTGGGGTTCGGGTTCGGTTGAGCAGGTATTTGGGGTTGCCTTGGAGGAGCAGGAGGTAATGGTTGAGGTTGAACTGGTGGTGGAGGCAAAATGGCAGGAGGAGTGTTGTATTGGGGCCTCCACCCCGACTGAGGTGCATTCCACTGAGGCTGTGGCTGGGCATGTGAATGATATGAATGAGAAGTAGGTTGAGTAGGGTACTGAGGTGGATAATACCATGGAGGAGGCATAGACCAGGAAGGATGAGCAGGGGGACCCCAGGAAGGCATAGGAGTCGATTGGTTGGGGTTGTAATAAGCTTGAGGTGCCCCTTGCATCCCCTGCTGGTAAGTTCTAGGTCCTTGTGGCCTCCTTTGGTTGAGGTAATAGAGAGGTTCAGTGGGAGCTTCTGTCCCTTGGTACATGGCTTTAAATCTAGGTAAGGTTGGACATTGGTTCGTGGGATGGTCCTCCTCACAAACGAAACACACTTCAACCGAATGCAATGGGCATTTGTTCTTAGGGTTTCTCCTTGTGCACCTAAGGAAGAAGATAGCCAAGGCTCTCTCAGCTTCTTCTTTCTTCTGCTGGATCCCGAATGTGTCCAGCTGCATGGCAATGGTCTGTCTCACCTCACTCTTAAGATCTTCTAATTGATTTGCAAGCTCATGTTTGGAGAAAGGGACACTAGTTGAGAGGAGGTTTCCTCTACCTCGTTTCCGAGCTGCCCTGGAGTGGTTTCTAAACACAGTCTTGATGTCCTCGTAAGGCAGTTGGTAAATGTCCCCCCCAGCTAACATGTGAAGGGTATCTAAGAGGTCTTCAGGGACTCCTCAGAGCAGGACCAACTTGAGGGATTCAGGGTCAAGTGTGCACCTGGCCCGCTTATAGCTAAGTTGGAACCTCTCCTCATAATCCTCTAAGGACTCATCATTTCCCATGGTCATCCGAAAGATTTCTCCCTTGGTTTCCTTAGACCTACAGTAATCTCTGTACTTGGTATTGAAAGCTTGCTGCATCTGAGCCCAAGTGGTGATACTATTCCCAGGTAAGCCCATGAACCAGCGTAATGTTGCATCCTTAAGAGTTGAAGGGAAGAGTTTCAGCTTTTGCTCATCTTCAGTATAGTCATAGGTTCTACAAAGGACAGCAAACTCAAACAGGAAGGTATCAGGATCTTCAGTAGTCAGTCCATGGAAGTGAGGTAAGGCGGAGGGGCTAATGTTCTTCATTTTCATCTCTCCATTGGTCTCTCGGATGGGGAAGGCACCTTCTATTCTCTCATCTTCTCTTCTATTGTCAGCCATAGTTTCAGATGGGATGGTTTCTAATTCTTCTTCTGCTATAGGATCTTCGTATATCTCAGGAGGTTCACCTATAGGTTCTTCTGGATCACTGTCACCGAAGAAGAGAGAAGGGTGACTCAGTGATGTGGTGGGGGTGTTGGGTAGGAATTTGCCTGATTTATCTCGGTTTCTACGAGGCATGAAATGGAAAAGACTTTCTTTTTTCTTTGATTGCTTTTGCTTTTTTCTGTGGTACCTGCAAAACTGAAACAGATTGATCTACAACTAACTAAAAAGATGCAGAATTAACTGAAAGCAGGAAGGAACTAATCTACTTTGCTCAAATGAAATTGCAAGAATGGAAATGCTAGTCTACGCTTGCAGAATTGAAACACTAATCTATGAAAGCAGGAAATGCTAATCTATGAAAGCAGGAAATGTCTATGCTACTTTTGCAAAATGGATATGAAATAAACTACGTAGCAGAAGGCAAGAGTAAGAAAATAGAAGAAAAGCAACAATTACTAATACTCTGACGCTTCCCCGGCAACGGCGCCAAAAAGATGGTGGGCTCCAGTATTGTAGCAATAATGCTACAACTCCTGGGGCTTCCTATCTCTAATTTTATCAACCCGGTAGTTCGTACAAACTTGGAAGCGACGATGATGTATGCACAAGTACTAGCTCTTGTCGCAGCTGTCACTTGGTCAGCTAGCACAAGTCCGCTAGGGCTCAAGCCAACTTCTATATGCTCTCAGAAGAAGCTTTCTAAATGATGGATGAAGGCTATTTTAAAGGAAATTAATCTACTTTGCAAAAATGAACTGAAAGCCAACCAAAACATGGAAACCCTAGTAAACCCTAATCTGACTAGTTTAACCTCTATGATGCAATAGTGAGAGTGCAAATGTCTAAAAATGATGCCATTACTTCTGGTGATGTGAAATGCATGAACTCAAACTACCTCCATTGAAAAGAACATTGTTTTTGTGTTTTTGCTTAAGTGGATGGAGTGATTATGATTTCGTTTCTTATTAGGGTTTGGCTGTGCATAGGTGGTGCGAAGGGAGAGAAAGCTTAGGAAAGGTCAGGAGGGCTAGGAGAGGTCCCAGGGGGTCCCTAGCATCAGTCCACAGAAGTCCACAACGTTCAGGTGCTCGGCAACCGAGTTTGCAGGCTCCTACAGGATGTCTGCAGGGGATCCTACAGGAAACTCAGGGATTCTACAGGAATTTTGCTAGCTTCTACAGGATGTTCCACCGTGGGAGTTTTGGGTGATGGTGAGGTGATGGAGCGGTATGGGTGGATATGTAAGATAGAGATGGAGCTTGTGATGGCTCAAGAGCAGAGAAAGAAGATGGAGAAAGAGTGCACGAAGTGGTTGGTGGATAGAAGGATGGGATCAACGAAAGGT
The DNA here is from genome assembly GCA_031772625.1 of Pinus tabuliformis. Classification (NCBI taxonomy): domain Eukaryota; kingdom Viridiplantae; phylum Streptophyta; class Pinopsida; order Pinales; family Pinaceae; genus Pinus; species Pinus tabuliformis. The sequence continues at coordinate 180,323,704 of CM062816.1, read as the reverse complement.
CAAGGAAATGGAGCTAAGTGGGCAATGGAAGAGTTGGAAGGTAAACGAACTGAACAGAGGTCGAGTAGGTGGCTTTAGGCATGGGTAAGAAGAAGAAGAAGGAAATGGAATGATACTGAGCAGTGTAAATAAAACAAATTGCTTATGTCTTGCACCAAAAACGAGAATCCATTAACCTGTGCTACCTGTGCTATTTAACCAATGAACAACAATGTAAATCGTGAAGAGAAGTCGTGCATGGAGTTAGAATGAAGAAGTATGGCCCTAGAGCAAAATGCATGGAAAGATTTACGATTGCAACGACTGTGTGGCAGCTTGCATGAAAGCATAAGACTGCGTTTTTGGTGGTTGGTACAGCTCAGACCCCCAATCTCTAGACAGAGATGGCAGCTAGTGCAATATCAACCTTTTTTGAGCTCTAATGAATTACAATCCTCCTACTCTAATCTCAGCAACTGAAAGCACTTGAACTGTAAATGAATCCTACTCAATCACATACAAGAAATCAAATCAGCAGACTGTAAATTCTAAGTGCATATCAAAACAGAGGAAATAAAGTGCTGCAAGGAAACAAGTAACAATACAACGAAGAGGAGGTCTATTGCTCTCAGGTTGGGCCCTAACCTGAGAGCTATAGCTCCCTTAAAAGCTCAAAATTAGATCCAAATCTGCTTTCCTTTATTCATAATCAAAAGTCTAATGTCATGCCAAAACTGGCTTACAAAAACAAACACCGAGCTGTAGCTCGTGCTCAGAAAGTACAATAATCGTTCCAAGGTTCAAAAAGCTCCTATCAAAGGCTACGGCCTTCATATTTATATGCAATGAAGATCAAGCTGGCTTCCTCCATTCGTGGAGCTTGGCTGTCCAACTGAAAGTCAAACTGTTGATCCTGTAGAATCTGTTGGTTGCCTCTAAGCTCGGTGGGGAGAGCTGTTGGAGCTCGGAGTTAAGGTGAAAATTACGAGGGAGGTTATTTAAGGCTGTAGACAACCTCCCTATAAACTTGCAATGCCACCTTTGTTGTCTCCTTGTCTCCTTCTGCGTGGTCTTTTGCTCTCTTTAATGCCAAAAACCTGAAATCATCATGTATTAGCCACATAGATATAATGCCTGCCCTTCTTCCTACAAATAACACAAATATACTAAGAAATGAATGCATAAGTGATAAAAGATGAATGGTTGAGCAAAGTAAGTAGGCCAAATGAGCCCAAATTGTACCAAAAATTGGGGCTCATCAAATAGCAGCACCTCTAACAACATTATTGAAGAAAGATGCATTTTCATGGACTCCAGAAGCAACAAAGGCATTCGAACATCTTAAAGAGGCAATGTGCCAAGCACCGGTCTTAGCTACACCGGACTTCACAAAAACCTTTATTGTGGAATGTGATGCTTCAGGAAATGGAATTGGTGTTGTTTTAATGCAAGATGAAAGACCCACTGCTTTTGAAAGTCGTCCAATCAAGGGAAAGTTTTTACACAAAGCTATTTATGAGAAGGAAATGTTGGCAATACTCCATGCACTTAAGAAATGGTGACCCTACCTAATGGGAAGACACTTCCAGGTAAAAACGGATCATGATAGCCTTAAATACTTTTTAGAACAAAGATTATCCTCTGAAGAGCAACAAAAGTGGGTCACAAAGATGTTGGGTTATGACTTTGAAATCATCTACAAAAAGGGAAGCAAAATGTGGTGTTAGATGCACTCTCAAGAAAGGATGAGGATGTGGAAGCATTGTTGTGCGCCATTTCTATTATCCAACCAGATTGGATAAACAAAGCAAGGGAGGAATGGAAGAATGACGAAGAAGTGTGGGCACTTATTCGAAAGTTACAACAAGATTCCAGTATGTCTGATACATTTAGCTGGCAAAATGATTAGTTATGGTACAAAGATCGCTTATACCTCTGTAAGAATTCCCAGCTAAAACAAAAGATTCTTATGGAATTGCACACTTCTCCCTTAGGAGGGCACTCAGGATTTTTAAAAACTTACCACAGGGTTAAGAAGGAATTTTTTTGGGATGGCCTTAAATCAGATATTCAAAAGTTTGTGGCGGAATGTTTGGTCTGCCAACAAAATAAAGTTGAAACAATTAAGACACCGGGTCTATTACAACCTTTATCCATTCCAAGCCAACGTTGGGAGGAGGTTTCAATGGATTTTATCACAGGTTTACCCAAGTCTGAGGGAAAGAGTGTCATCATGGTGGTAGTTGACAGACTTACCAAGTATGCACACTTTTGTGCATTATCACATCCATTTAAAGCTAGTACAGTTTCTACTGCATTTATGGAAACAATTCAAAAGCTACATGGAAACCCAAAGATTATTGTAAGTGACAGAGATCCCATTTTCACTGGAAATTTTTGGACAGAATTATTTTCTTGTCTTGGTACTCTTTTTTTTCTGGAGAAAGAAAATTCACAATTTCTATTAATGATGCCCGAAGGCATATGCTGTAATGTGGCAGACCGCCACTGTTCAAAAATAAAAAAGCAGAAATGTTCCCATAAGGATACAGTAATAGGTGCTGAGACCATCATGATATAGGAGTGCGCCTGAAACATATGAGTTCATACTAACATATCCTGTGATATATACAATGCATAAACAAAAGATAGTGCTCATCAAAATGCTGGTAGTTGAGGCCATTGCTTCACTGAAGTGGCCCATCTATATATGGCCTGTGGAAGTATCTGTATCATCCACTCGCCTAGAGGACGATTCACCGCTTCTTTCGAAAGCCGGTCAGCAGTTTCATTTCTTTCCTCAGGGCAGATGATGCTTCCTTCGCAGTCTTGGAACGGGTACGTGGTGGTGCTGGAGTAGACGCAGCCTTCTTTCTACTATTAGTCTTCTTAGTGTCTCCTTGCTCCGCAACCGTTGGGGTCTCGCTATGAATCAAGTCACCATCTCCTTGTTTAGTGTCGCCTTTATTTTGCTCAACAGATGGCTGTTGTTTTGTTCCTCTAGAATTTTCCGAAGTCACCCCCGAGAGGAGAGGGCAGTCCTTATACAGATGGCCCACTTTGTGGCATCTTCTACATCGAAAAGGGACTCCTTCATAATCTAGCAGTTGTTTGCGCGAAAAATGTCTGCAATGCAGTGTGATTTTTTCCTCCAGCCCAGCCCTTGTGTCATGATGAACTAGAATTCTAGCCATGGTCATAATTCCAGATTGCTCATAGGATTTTTCGTGTTCGAGATAGGTGCCCAGTGCGTCTCCTATGCATTTGAACACTTGGGGAGTCCAGAATTGCATGGGAAATCCCGGTAGTCTGACCCATATAGGCCCAGCGCCCATCTGTTCTCACTCGGATCAAAAAGGGGATCCCATCGTTTCAGAAGTACAGGCACTAACTCGATATGCCAGAATTGGGATAGGATCCGTTGTGTGTATTCCGCTCTATGAAAGTGCAGAGCAAACCATCCCCTTGCTAAAACCCTGATCACCGGTAATTCCTTTAGCAAAGTTCCCCAAATCTCCTCTATCCATTACCTTAATCTTTCCACAGAGTAGGTTCGGCCACGTACCTGGCCAACTAGAACCTTTCACGCAGTATCAATAGCATCCGCCATTTGAACGTCCTCCCCGAACGTCAAGTTGATATCAAAGTCGATAGCCCTTAGGCACCTACCTTTTTTCTGCTTTTCTGAACGCCTACCGATGGGGTAATCCTTGAGTAGCTTGCAGCACGGGTCCAATGTGCTATGCTGAGTAGACCCAACCAGACGAGCAGGAAGAAGCGGAGAGCTGAAGCATCCCGAAACAGATGGGGGAGCGGGGATTCAAACTGCAGGAACCGGGATGAAAGGTAGAACGAGTGGGACATTGCAGATCAGGGGGCCCAACTGGGGTCAAGGAAATGGAAGAAGAGTTTGAGGGCAGTGTGGTTGGCGTGGGCGAGAGTAGGGTTTGCTGTGCGGGGCGCAGAAGAGTAGAGTCGAAGGATGGAGATGTCTGCAGGCAGAAGCCTAGCAAATGAAGCATGGCTGGTGAAAGAGGAGGGCATTCAAGGACCGGAAGGTCCACCAAGTTGACATCCGGATGGTGCTTTTTCCCAGAGTGCGGCGGGTGGAGCGGTGTATGAACAGCAATTGTCGAGCTCGCCTACTCTTTGCCCCAAGGATCCATGGTCGGTCGATTATTGTATGCCCAAATATCCTAATCTGGCATGGGGTCCTCCTCGTAGTCCACAAGATCCTCCTCCACCATAGCAACCCGACAAAATAGCTTGCCCTAACCACCGACCAGGGGACCGATAGCAAGTGGCTGTAGGAAAATCGATGCGTGGAAAAAACCTTCTTGTCTTGGTACTCAGTTAGCTCATAGCTCATCTTATCATCCTCAATCTGATGGGCAAACTGAGATAGTAAACAAATGTTTGGAAGGATATCTTCGTTGCTTTGTATCTGATAAATAGACACAATGGGTCAAATGGTTTCCTCTGGCTGAATGGTGGTATAACACTTCCTTCCATACAGCAACAAAAATGACCCCATTTATGGCACTTTATGGGTATCAGCCACCATCCATCACATCATATTTAAGAGAAAATTCTAAGGTTCAAGCAGTGGAACATCACATTGAACATCAACAACAAGTCCTCCAACTCTTAAAGGATAACCTCGTGTTGGCACAGAATAGAATGAAACAACAGGTAGTTCAACATTGTAGCGAAAGAATTTTTGATGTAGGTGATTGGGTATTCCTACGGCTACAACCATATAAGAAAATGTCCCTCAAGCAAGCTAAGAAGGATAATAAATTATCACCAAAGTATTATGGTCCATACAAGGTGTTGCAAAAGATTGGTACTATAGCATACAAATTGGAGCTTCCTGCAGCTTCTCGATTGCACCCAGTTTTCCATGTTTCATGTTTAAACAAGGTTATAGGCGACAAGCTCCCAGTTCAAACAATATTGTAAGAACTTGACGAGGAAGGAAAAATTATATTGGAACCGGAAGCAGTCACAGAAACAAGAACTCGACAACTACGAAATCGATCAATTTCGGAGTATCTTATCAAGTGGAAGAACTTATCCGCTGAAGATTCCACATGGAAGGATGAGAATTTTATACAGAAGCATCCATAACTTCTCAAGCGTTGAGGACAACACTTTTTTGAAGGAGAGGGGCATGTTGGGTCCCTATAATACTAGTGATTACCCCATTACTATTGTAGTTGTACCCCTTATTAATATTGTTGTGCCCCTATTATCCCCATATTGTTATTATTGTGCCCCATAGAATCCCTCTATTGTTATTTTTGTGGCTTTATATTATTATTGTTAGGTCGGCTGGGTTATATTGTGACTCCTTAGACTCCTATATATAGAAATGAGGTTTTGTCATTTGAATCATCCAAGAATTGTTCATTTATGTAATGTAAAGGAGGTTGCCCCCTCGAAGAGGCTGAATTCTAAGGCGTTGATTATCTTTTCTTTCTTTTTCTTGAGCTGGTTTCATAACAGCTGCACCTTGGGCCTGAAATAGCTCATGATCATTTTTCCCTCCTTAATGTCATAGGCAGGAATCAATCTTTGCTACTTTGTGGGGGCCATCTTAAGATATTGGTTATAAATTTGAAGCCTTAGTGGATCGTTCCTAGCCTTTATCTCTTTGAATGTTCTTTTGATTTCAGAGGTCTGCTTACTTGGTGGCCTAGTGGATGAAACTTCCACACTATGTTGTCTTTCTAGCTTCTACCTATGTGAGCTAGTTGATGTCTCTATCACTGGGGAGGTCTGTTGGCTGGTTACCCTCTCACCTCTTAGACTTTCTATTGTTTCTTCAATGATTTCCTCTTCAGATAGAGGATTCAGTCTTTGCCTTTTTGCACCCAGCTGTTTTCCAGGTCCACTGATGGGTGTGGCCTCTTCTCTGTCTCTTTTCTTGCCTTTCTCCTCATTTAGAGGAGTCTGTAATGCAGGAATCTCAGCTGCTTTAGTCTGAACTGGAGGAATTTGCCCCTGCTGATCAGTCATTACTTGCTGCTCCATGCCTGCCACTTCCTTGCCCTTAGAAGACCCTGTAACTTGTGTACTGGTTTCTTGTACCAGCTGCTGTGAAGTTCCAGCAGAGGATGTACCCACTCCGGTTTGCTGAGGTAGTTTGAAAGATACCTGTCCAAAAGAGTCCAAGTCAAGGGTCTTTTCAATATCTTTCATAGCTTTTTCCATTTTTTCTTGTTCAGTAATCTCTTCTATTAATGTACCCTCTACCCACTCATCCTAATTAGCAAATTGCTCTATTTCAGGGATCCTATGATGTTTATAGGCTGACAGCCTATTTCTTACTTTTCTATCACTTATAAAGCTATTTGGGTCATATGGCACCCACCAAAAACTTTTCTTCAATTTAAGGTCTTCCCCTAATATCTTATCAGCATCTTCCCATGCCTCCCTCTTGTTAATGATAAAAGGGCCTAACTGGTTTCTTATTCTCAGCTGAGCCTTTTTCTTTACATTGCAAAAGTGAGTTAAATCTGCATTGATAAGTTGCCTGAAATACTCCAGTGCAAATAGTCTCATGGGCACATATTTGGGCAGCTTATAAGGGCACAGTTCACAGCCATATATTCTGATTTCAGTATGATTCTGGTAGAGGTACCAGTCACCTATTCTGTAGTTTTTGGAGAGCTGTAAAATCTTCTTTATATCACCAGAGAGCTTAGGGGGAGGAGCTCCTATCAATAAAGTGGAGGTTGGATGTACAAACAAGTCAATGAATTCACAGTAGCTATAAGGGGATTCACAAACATTGTGGAAGACCGAGGTCCAAAAGATCACAGACCTCCGTTCTCCTTTGGAATCCAATTTCCTGATGGGAAATGAAAAACTATCTGGCTGATAATATAGCAGAAGGTGATATATGAATGAAGTGTACTTGAAGACTCCTTCTCTGTCTAGATTTATGAATTGCTCATTGATTTTATTGTCAATGAAAGAGGCATAATCATATTTGACAGCAGGGGGCTGTCCTGGAATAAACATTGACAACATAACAAAGATGGTCTCATCAACAAATTCACTGGTTTTGAAACCCAAGATAAAGGATATCATGTCAAGAATAAGCTTACCTATTTCAGTGAACCAGGAATGCACATAGGGAGGTGGGCCTTGGGGCTGGCAATCTGGTTTCATAAATAATTTAGCAATCCGGGTTATTTCTAAAGTCAGGAATTGAGAGCCTTGCTCAAGCAAAAATCCCATGGAAAGAGGAGCAAGGGGCTGAGCTGGATGGAAGTGTAACATCTCATTGATAGATTCAGCAGTTATGTAAAAGAGAATAGTTTGGGATGGGGTCATAACTGCTTTACTGACAAGGTCATAGTTTGCACAGCAATGGTGAAAAATATCTAGGAACACATTGACTGAGGGAAGGTAATACCTCGAGAGATTAGATTCCCATATTCCAAAGATATCAGAGTTGCTCAGATGACTATTCCTAATTCGGCAAAATGCCTGGAGATGGTTCATATCACCAGATAACTCTTTTATTTGAAAATCTTTGTCAGCCAAGGGCAACCAATCCAGGTCTTTGTGAGGTGCATTGAGGGGCGCGACATTAAGGGCTACGGGAGCTTCCATTTTTGGTTTTTGTATCTTTAAACTAGAGGTCGGGCTTCTGTAGGGAAAGGGGTAAAATAGCAGTGGTTCTGGTGTCCTAGTATGGCAACTGTGGACTGTTTTTAGCTTGAATTTGGCTCTTTTAGGTAAAATTCAAAGAGGAAAACTGAAATTACAGGTTCGGGAAGTGAAAATGAGGTAAATACCTGTATTTTAAAGGTGAACAGGGCAATTGCAGATTGACCGACGAGCTGCGGAGCAGGATGCTGGACTTTGTTTGGCCGGGTGGCAAACTGTATGCTCAAGCAATGGACTGGACGTAATTTGCATGGAAGTAGTTCGCAGAGAGAAATGGGAAAAAATGACATTTTCTTGACTTTTTAACAAAATTTGGCTTTCGCGGCGCTTTTTGGCGCTTTTTGGTCGAATGACGTCATCGGGAGGTGACATCTTGTCGTGACGCGGGGGTACGGGATGGTGACTCGGTAGTGATGTCAGCATGAGGGCTAGTAGGGGAGGCGGTAAGTGGTTTTGGCCCGCAACACTTATGATCTGAAATGGTTTTGGGCAGAGAGGCAGCGAGCACGGCGGGAGTGCGCCACGCGTCCACGGTACGGGTGCGATACCGCTAACTCCCCGGGCGGTAAACTTCGGCGGTGGAGGGCCTTGCGATACGATCGTGGGCCGTTGGATGAGTGGGCCCAGATCTGACGGTCGATGGCATGTCGGAGATGGCTCAAGGTTACGGTGCGGGGCCCATTCAATATTTTAAATTTTTATAACGCATCATGGTCATTTACCATTGGTTTGCGAGGTTGCGGGCTTGGTTATTAATTAACCAAAAGTTAATTAATCCCATGGTTGCGCATGAAGGGCTATTATAAGGTTTCAAGTAAACCTTTAATCCCCACTTTCATAATAATATGGTTTATATTTAAACCTGGGCGGGGTATGTAGAATATAGGGGTTTTTTAGTATATTGACAATATATGGGGAAGGGGAATTTATACAGGGAATTATTAAGTAATGTTAAGAGTTAATGTGAAAGATATGTTGAAAAAGAGCGCTAAGTTATGGAGTTTAAAAACTTAGGCTTACGGAGACAAGTTTATATGTGATTTTGCACAATCTCCTAAGTAACCAGGGTTTTACTTAGGCCTTATATGAAATGAGATGGAGTAATTTTGGGGATATTGAGCAGATCTCAATATCTCCGGGGGGAATTAGCAAACGATTTGGAGAAAGGATGGAGGGGAGTTAGTCATGCTTCTGCCATAGTACCTGTGATAGAAGTAAGATTTAATCATTCTGCAAGACAAAACTTATCACAATTTTCTTTCTGCAACATCAAAACTACCTACCCAGCCTATAGTATCTAACATTTTTTCTTCTTTTGCCATTGGGTGCACTTGAACTAGCAAACCCTGATTTTCTTCTTTTCTTTTCACTGCAATCCTATCTAGATCTATCCTTATCACATCCAAGGGCTCAGGTTTGCCAGTTGAGCTCCTTTGCTTCTCTACCTATCTATTTATCTGCCAAGATTGAACAGTTTGGATAGATTTTATTCTCTATCACTAAAACAAGTAAATTCAGACATGAACTAGCCAAGATAGAGCTATTTTGGCCATTCATCAAATAGTGGCATAAGCCAACAAGCTGCTCATGAAACTTTATTTACAGAACATGAAATAGTAGTGGCATTTGGATGAACACACTTTCCTGGTCCTTTCATTTGGGGTTCATTTCTTTCATTTTTCTTTTGACCATTTATCTTTTCACCCTTTGATTTTTCTTTTAGGGTATACCCTCTTTACATTTTTTAAATTTTTTTTGATCTTTCACAATATGGAAATCTGTACGTCAGGGAAAGGATGAACATATTTGCAGAGCTGATCAAGTCAATCATGAAATATGACACCTATTGGTATAGGAGCATAACGTTGGCTCCACTTGGGGATGGCTTTTCTTGGTGAAAAGTCAAGAACAGCAGGTCAGATGGCCTTATGTACAATTCTTGTTGCATTCTAAAACCTTCTTTTGCTGTGAGTAAACAAAACTGTACAAAAGGATTATGTAAAATATACACATCGCTCATGAGCTGATTCAAACAATTGCACCTCTGTTTTGGATAGTTTGTCTGAATGTTTGTTCTTATGTTTTCAGCTCCCAAGTCTTCTTCTACAACTTCTGATAAACTAAAAATGAGGCAAAACATAAAAGTGGTAAAATTCCCTGAATGTCCCTCAAAATTTTCTACACATTCCTTCCTATTCTTATTGCTGTAATAAACTGCAGAAACTGAACTTCACTATGTACAAGTCAGAGTCCTGATATATCAACAAACTGGATCAAAATAGTGTTTCAGCATCCGACCATTAACTGGTCCTTCTTCTGCTTCTGTACCATCCAGGCTTTTCAAAAAGTAGGTATTGTTTCCCTGTGAGGCCTGAATAATAAAAGATCCCTTCCATAGGAATTCAAACTTCCCATGTTTTCCTTTATCTTCTCTTCTGGAATCCCATTGCAAAACTTTGCTTCCTATGAAAAAATCTTCTGCCTTGGTCCTTTTATCAAATATCTTCTTGAGTTTTTCTTGTAGCACTTGAGATCTTTGATATACCTCTTCTCTGGTCTGTTGCAAATGGATAGTCTGATTAATCCTTCTCTGAATGTCATTTGGCTGTACCTGAGCTTCTTGCAGTAATTTCATTACAAGTACCCCTAGAGATGAAGGAAATACAGCCTCCATACCATAGACAAGCTCATAGGGACTAGTTCCAATGGATCTCTTGGTAGTTAATCTGTCTGCCCATAATGCATTGATAAGTTTCTTATGCCAGTTTTTCTTGTTTTCTTCCAATACTTTCTTAATAATATTGATCAAGCTTTTATTGGAGGACTCAGCTAGACCATTACCTTGAGGGTAATAGGCTGTGGAGTGGCTTAAGGTGATGTGGTACTTATGACAGAAACTTATCATTTTCTTGGATTTGAAAGCAACAGCATTATCAGTTATAATCTTTTCAGGACAGCCAAATCTGGACAGAATGTTGGTTTCTAAGAATTGTATGATCACTGAACCATTGGCTTGTCTACAAGGGATGGCTTCTATCCATTTGGTGAAATAGTATGTGGCAGTGAAGATCCATTTATGTTGGCCAGAAGAGGGTGGGTGAATTTCCCCAATAAAATCTAAACCCCATTGTTGAAATGGTCTTTCAATGGAAATTGGTTTAAGGGGCAGAGGTAAAAGTTTCCTCTTTCCTTCAAAAATTTGACATTTATGGCAAGTAGTGACAAACTTTTTGACATTAGCAAACAAGGTTGGCCAGTAAAATCCAGCCCTTAGGATTTTATCAGCAGTTGATTTCCAGTACAAATGTCCACCACAGTCCCTTGTATGAAATTCTTTCAGTACCTTATCAGCTTCATCTTTTATTAGACAATTTAATAGAACACCTTCATGATTTTTCCAAAAGAGAGCACCATATAAAATACAAAACTTTGAAGCTTTCATTTTTATAAACCTTTTCTTTGTTCTCGATAACCCTGGAGGAGCCTACGGATTTAATAATACATAACATATATCAGCATACCAAGGTGATTCTGGGAAGGCCTGGCTGATTTGTGGAGTCACCATCTCCTGTTCATTATCCAGTTCATTGATATCTAGGGCTTGGCAATTAGTTTCAGTCATCAGTTTAGCCAATCCCTGTCCTTTTATCAGCTTTCTAGGTTTTATTTCAGTATCATATTCTAATATAGTAGCAATCCATTTACCTCTCTTGCCTTCAATCCCTTCTTGGGTTAGGATATCTTTGACAACAACATTTGGTACATAGGCTATTATATGGGAGTATAATATGTAGACTCTGAAGTCTTTGATGGCTTTCACAAGTGCGTAAGCCTGTTTTTCCATGATTGGGTATTTTAGAGGTGCATCCCTGAGCTCTTTACTAAAAAAGGCTATGGGTTTTTCACATCCTTGATCATCTTTCTGTAGTAAAACAACAGCAATAGTGTGTTCTGATGCAAACGAGAAGATTATGAAGTCTCTATCAAACTTTGGGCTTGTAAGGACTGGTGTTTTGGTCAAGGCCATTTTGATTTCTTCAAATGCTTGTTTAGCCTCTACTGTCCATTTAACCTTGGAATCCTTCTTCAGCATATTATTCAGCAATCTGATTAGCTCGGCCAAATTGGGTATGAATCTTCTTAAAAAGTTAATTTTCCCTAGGAAAGCTTGAAGTTCTTTGACATTTCTGGGATGGGGTATTTGTAAAATGGCTTCTATTCTGTCAGGATCGATTTTGATGCCATCTTTGGAGATTATGTGACCTAACAGTTTGCCTTCCTCTAGACCGAATAATGACTTCTTTGGATTTAGTGATATACCATATTTTCTGCATGTTAAAAACACCTGTCTCAAATGATCTAAATGTTGTTGATCTGATTTGGAAAACACAGTGAGATCATCTAGGTATATGACTAGGAAATCATGAATTTCTTTAGCAAAAGCTATGTCCATTGCACGTTGGAAGGTTTCCCCTGCATTCTTGAGTCCAAATGGCATTTTCACATATTTGAAAGTTCCCCATGGGGTTGTAAAAGCAGTTTTTTCCTGATCGTCAGGGTGAACTAAAATCTGGTTGAAGCCTGAGAACCCATCCAGCAGTAAAATTCTAAAGGCACCTACTACCCTTTGTAAAATGTGGTCCATCTTAGGTAAGCGGTAATGGTCTTTTAAAGAGACTTTATTTACATTCCTTAAATCCATACACAATCTGATTTCTCATGTTTTCTTCCTAGTGGGCACTAAATTAGACACCCATTCTGAAAATCTGATAGGTGCAATTATCCCAGCTTCATACATTCTTTTGACTTCTTTTTCAATTAAAGGGAGTAGGACAGGGTTGACCCTTCTGAGTTTTTGTTTGAATGGTTTTTTATTTTCTTTAAGCGGTATTGTGTGTTGGATTACAGAAGTATCATAAGATTTGAGATCTTCATACCTCCATGCAAAAACATCCTGGAATTTCTTGAACAGTTCAACATATTTAAGCTTTTGGTCAAGAGGCAAAGTTTTGGATAGTTTTATCATTTTAGGATTTTCTTCAGTTCCTATGTTACAATCCTCAATGTCTGCGTTTAGAGGCTGCATTTTGGGTTTCTTTGGAATATCATTAGGATCGAAAAAGTCTTCCAAAGGAGTTAATCCTGTGGGCAAATAGTTGTCTTTTACATCAATAACTTCAGATTCTCCTCCGATAGTCTCATCAATGTCTATTTCTTTAAGCCCTTGCAACTCTTTGCTGGTAAATTTTGTTGGATGTAGTATTTGTGTTGCAGTTTCTGCTGAAATGTGTGTTTCAATTTTGTCTATTTGATCAACCTCTCCAATAGTGCCCGTGTCCATATTAGTGTTACAAAACTCTTCCTTTAGGGTCAAGAAATTGTTAATCTGAGTATCATTGTCAAACACTTGCCAATTTTTTACATTGTCAGGTACAGTTGGCCTATGTTTAATCTCAGCTGTAAACTGATGATTGGGTTCAAATGGCAGTTTACAAGTGCTGGCAAATGTTGCCAAACTGTGAGCATGCAAATTATGTTTCCTTGGAATTTTGGCAAGCTGAGTTTCCAGAAAGGTATTGAGTATTTCAATTGCTGCTCCTCTGTAAGATCTCAATCTGAGATCATTTGTGAGGAAGTTCCCTTTCATTTGTTGAATGACTAAATCAGAATCTCCCAAAACTGATATCCTTACTGCCCCTAAACTTTTGATCAATTTAAGTCCTAGCAAGAGGGCTTCATATTTAGCCATATTATTGGTACATCTGAAGTTTAATCTGTAAGCATGTCCTTCAGCATGATCGTTTTCTAGATTGTGTACCCAAATTCCCGCTCCTGCTCCTAGTTCATTGACTGATCCATCAAATTCTAAATACCATAGGATTTCATGATTATATTTGGTATCATAAGTCTTAGAAATTTGCTTACTAGAGAGATTTGGACTTTCAATTTCATGTGGTTTCCCTTGAGTGTCTGTTATATCAATTATTTCATAAATTTGTTGGGTTTGAGCACTAGGTTTTTCATTTACGATTTTTTCTTGTTCTAATGCTAAAGCCTTGACATCAGTTGAAGGGTAAATTTCAGCATTGTATAAGATGAAGGAGTCCATGTCAGAATGCATGGAGTAGATGGGAAAGTTCTGGGGTTTCTCCTGGCTGCTCACCACATATTTCATTAGAGTTTCTCGATACAATCTCTTTGGCTGGCCAAATACTGAAATGGTAGCATAGGACATGTCCAATTGTAAAGATCCCTGGAGCTTTGCACCCCACGATCTGGACAACAACATGCCATATTTTGGTGGTATGTCAGCTACCACTACATCCATTAAAATTGTCTTGGCAGGGTATTGAACTAATGATACACATAAATCTTTGATCAATCCCAGACATCTGACCTGGCTTGAATCAAAAGAGAACAAGTCTTTGTATGGCCTGGTAATATCTAGGTCCAATTTCTCCATCACAGATTTAGGCATTAAATTATGAAAAGCACTAGAATCAAACATTGCATTATGGAGTATCTTATCATGAACGTTCAGGCTTACATAGAAAGGAGGGACCCCTCCATCTACTAATTTACCATTTACCTCAGGGCCAAAAATTAATTCTGGCTGGTCATCGAGGACATTTATTGCATCTTTGTTTTCTGCAATCTGAAGTGATCTGCTGATTTGATCTCTGTAGACATCATGCTTGGTTAATTCTGATAATGGAATTGTTATCTTTAACTTGCCTATTTCGGTCTCAAGGTTGAAAGGTTTTTCTGTTTGTATTTTTGCATTTCGGGCAGTGAGATTTTCCTTTTCTGTTGTATTTTCTGTGCTTTTTCCTTTTTCAGGAGTGCTGTTATGGGCTGAAGTTGCTTCTATGTCAATTTCTGGAGGTTTTTCCACATTTCCCTTGGGAGGAAAAAAAGTGGAAGGTTGTCTATCAGGTTGTTGACTGTCTGATATATCTTCAACTGTTGGATTGTTTGGGTTGAGACCTGTTCTAGGAGAGGTTTGTACAGGAGGATTCTTGATTTTAGCTTTGTTGGATTGCTTAGTATCCTTCTGTTTATTGGTTTCAAGAACATCTATCCTTATGCTTCTCAGATTATATTACTTGTGGACTTCATAGATGGCTTTATCATATCCCTCCCTAAAATCAAATGATTCACCTGACTGGATTTGGAATTGATTAAGAGTATGAGCCTCTTTGTCTTCTTGGGTCAAGAAAATTTGTTGTTCACTATTGAGACCCATTAAGTTAATTTGAGTATCTTCTGTTGGTTCACTGGAAGTTGAAGCTTTAGCATAGTTTTCTTGGAATGGAGGTCTAATGTTTTGGTCAGGACCAGCCTTTCCAGTATTAGAGTTCTGGTTTTTTCTGAAATTTGGATTTCTCCCGGTATTGTTTGGTTGGCCATCCCAAGGGGATTTCCTCTCAATTGTTTCTACTCTATCACCAATTCTATCCATTCCTTTGATTATAGCATCTAATTTATGCTCAAATGCAGAAGGTTCTTCTTTGAACGGTGTCCTTCTTTCAGCTCTAGCTTGAGCTCGTTTAGAAATTAGGTTGGCCTCAACACTGACAGCTATACTCTGCATGTCTTCTAGGCTTCGAGGAGCTCTTTCTCTAAGCTGATATGCCATGTCAGAATCTAATGCATCAGGGAATTTGATCAGGGCTAGATCTAGAAGAGGTCTGAGATTTTGAGGAATAGCATTGTATACATTATTAAATCTGGTACAGTAATCTTGGACAGTTTCTTTTGGGACTCTTTTCAAGTTTTCATATTCTGATAAAATGTGTAGGGGATCCTTCTTCTTTTCCCATCTGTTCAAGAAGGTCTAATAAAGAGCTTCTGGGTCAGCAATGGTATTTGCAGGGAGTGCTCTAAACCAGGTTCTAACATCTCCAATTAAGCTTTGAACAAAAACTTTCATTCTCACATCATCATCATCAATCTCATAGTTTTCAAAATAGTCTCTCATCTTCTTAGTATGTTGTTGAGCTGTGTAAGTGCCAGTACTATCAAAATAGGTGATTTTTCTTTGATAATCTTGAGGCATGGCCCCTGGATTTGCAGGTAATTGCAGGGGAGCATAACGGTTTGCCATGTTTACAGAGATAAGAATGACAGCTGGAAGAGCAGCGATAACAGTGGAAATATGTGTTGTAGATGGGGGAGTGGAAAGGAGGGTTTGAAGTGTTGATGGAGTAGTTGAAGAAGCTACAGTAATGGCAGAAAGAATTGGTGCTTTTCTAGGAGTAGGCTCAGATTGGATAGGGTTCTGCTGATGTGTATCAAGGTGTAAACTAGCATAATGTTCTTGGCTCTCTTGGTTTCTAAGGATCTTGGGAATCCGATTGGGATTTTCAAACACAGGTGGGGGATTAGGAATAGGATTTGATCTAGTGTAACGGATCTTTTTCTTTGGAGCCAGCTTCTGAGTATGTTTTGGTTTTTCTTGAAATAGTTTAGGAATTTTTAGATGAGGAGATTATAAATTTTCCTAAAGATCTAGTGAAACAAGGGACTGATCAAGTATTTGGGACAACTTTTCAATACATAAACTAGACTGGAGATAGACTGAAGTAGCATTCATTTATTTCTGCAATTGCAAAACAAAATCAGTTTCAAAGGTTACCTGGCCAACTTCAGGCTCCATCTATAGCTTATGAAATAAACAGCAGTAACAAAAAATTAATCAGTTCCCCAGTGGAGTCGCCAATGATGTTATCGCTCAGGTTGTTCCCTAGAATTGTAAGAAAGGGAATACGGCTGAGGTAACCACAGACCAATCTTTTAGATATATATTCTAGCCAATCTGCATCCAGAGAGGGCTCTCTCTTTATAATTTAGCTTTGTTTTGAGGTATGTTAGGCTAGTTATGAAGTACAAGGGTTTTGTTTTGAGTTTGGTTGGAGGGATGGAGATTCAATAGAACAGTGAGGTAAAATTGAAGAGTTTCAGTCCATTGGGCATGATGGAGTCAAAAGAGGATAGCTTCCTGGATTAGGTTTCTTATTAGAGGAGGTATCGCAGAGCAAGGTACTCAAATATGGAACAATTTATATGTTGGAATCAGATGGAATGGAGTCAATGGGTGAAGGGCAATCAAGAATCCTTCATCCTGTTGACAGAGGGAAAATGGCTAACTACTATTAAGGAGCAGTTAAGAATTCCTTAGCAAATATTCAAGATGAAATAATCAGGGGAAATAGGAGCAATTAAGAATTCACTGTTTATTCTAATTCTGAAGAAAACATTGATAATAACAAAGACTGAACACAGAGTGCAATCAAGCAAGTTCTGAGTTATTCTTTCTCTCTATTATTTAGATCATGAAACATAGATGATAAAACATAGAAACTATAAAACACAAGTTAGAAGGGACTTATTGATCCATAAGATGATTCAAGAATTCTGTAAAATGGTCCTCAGCATCAATTCCTCATTCAGTAAGCCAGACAAAAATGGTTCCAACAGCCTTTTTATTCCAAAATTTTGTATTACAGCAAAGTCTGAGAATGCTTCCCAATCAACCAACCCCAAATACTTCGTCTGGGGGGGTATTTATACAAAAAACATCAAAATATCTTACATAATATCTGATAGAAATAATATCTGGGGATCATTAATGCGTTTTACAAAGATAGAGATAGACAGTCTCGAAAACAGGGGAACAATAAATTGATGTTGTGCTGGTTGTTCCGTCTTTATGAGATGTACTGGAGGTAGGTGCTGCAAGTCGGTTCACGACCGTCTTCTACTGATACTCTGTGCTGGTTATTCTGCCTTGGCCGGACTTTCTTTGACCCTGATGTGATGTGCTTTGACCCGCATGAGTGTGATTCATTCCTGTTCTTTGCATTATAGTAGATGGTCCAAAATTTTCAATTGACCAAAGATAAGTTTATAGGATCTCCAACATACTTTGCCACCACTCTGGTCCTGGTAATTTATGTCTCTAAAGCTTCCTTAAAGTTTCGTCAGTCTTTGTGTATCTGAAGAAATTAGGTGGGATGGTGAACAGATGCTTCACCTCGTGCTCTATGTAGAATAAATTTTCCAGGCTATCGTATAGGGCTTGACCAGATGGAAGTGCCTTCTCTCCTGAAGTACTTGATGATGTATTAACTTGATCAACAACATATGTATTCAATTTATGTACATAGTCCTTGTGTTTCATCAAACGATCATTATTTCCCAAAGGACTTGGCAAACCTTTTTGATGTAGGACTGTAAACTTTTCTATGAAAGAATTAATCTCTACCTGCATGTCCTGGCATCTTCTGTCCAAATTTTGCATTAGAGTTCTCATGGTTAGAACTCTCTTGATGTCTAGAATGGTGCATGTTCTGTCTCTAATTTCCAGTGCTTCCAGTTCTTCACTGATCTTGGTGTTCAAAAAATGTATTAGCCGGTTAGCTTGCTCAGGCATCTGTCCCAATAAGGCTCTTGTTTTCTGAATTTCCACTTGGGCCACTCTTATCAAGTCAATATGCTCATAAATGGTTTGGATAGACCTCCACACGTCATTAAGGGATTGAGTGATGTTGGTCCACAAAATTCCCCTGATTTCTACTAGAGGTTTATGCAGAGAGAGATCCTTTTCTAATGCTCTTACCTTATTCTCCAATGTTTTGATCTCCCTTGTTTTCTCTGCCACATTCATGTTGGACTTATCATAACTCTGTTCAACTTTTGCCAATTTTTCTTTGACTTGCTTCAGCTCTGACACTTGGAGTTTCAATTCCTCCATGGCTTTTATTAATTGCTCTGTGCTCATACCTGTACTGCTGCCTGGTGCTGCTTTTGCTGATGTTTCTCCTGTGATGACCTCTGCTGTTGATGCTGGGACAGTGGGAGGCAATGCTGTTATAAGTGTGGAGGGGGCAGTAGTGACTGTTGGGGCTACTTGAGGTGGCTGGGAGGTCGACTCTCCCTGATTTTCTTGTAGAACTTTCTCCAATGCCTGCTCTGTCTCATTCAATCTCTCATTCAGTCTCATGAGCAGGTCCATCATGTCCTCTTCAGATTTCTATTGTACAACTTCTACAGTTTGTGGATGCATAGAAGGAGGCATTTTAAGCTGTTTTCTGAGGGCAGCAATGTTTTAAGCTGTGTACTTGAAGACTCCTTCTCTATCCAGATTTATGAATTGCTCATTGATTTTATTGGCAATGAAAGAGGCATAATCATATTTGACAACAGGGAGCTGTCGTAGAGTAAACATTGACAACATAACTAAGATGGTCTCATCAACAAATTCACTGGTTTTGAAACCCAAGATAAAGGATATCATGTTAAGAATAAGCTTGAATGTTTCAGTGAACCAAGAATGCACATAGGGAGGTGGACCTTGGGGCTGGCAATCTGGTTTCATGAATAATTTAGCAATCTGGGTTATTTCTGAAGTGGGCAATTGAAAGCCTTGCGCAACAAAAATCCCATGGAAAGAGGAGCAAGGGGCTGAGCTGGATGGAAGTGTAACATCTCATTGATAGATTCAGCAGTTATGTAAAAGAGAACAGTTTGGGATGGGGTCATAACTGCTTTACTGACAAGGTCATAGTTTGCACAGCAATGGTGAATAATATCTGGGAACACATTGACTGAGGGAAGGTACCTGGGGAGATTAGATTCCCATATTCCAAAGATATCAGAGTTGCTCAGATGACTATTCCTAATTCGGCAAAATGCCTGGAGATGGTTCATATCACCAAAGGGCTACGGGAGCTTCCATTTTTGGTTTTTGTATCTTTAAACTAGAGGTCGGGCTTCTGTAGGGAAAGAGGCAAAATAGCAGTGGTTCTGGTGTCCTCGTATGGCAACTGTGGACTGTTTTTAGCTTGAATTTGGCTCTTTTAGGTAAAATTCACAGAGGAAAACTGAAATTACAGGTTCGGGAAGTGAAAACGGGGTAAATACCTGTATTTTAGAGGTGAACAGGGCAATTGCAGATTGACCGACGAGCTGCGGAGCAGGATGCTGGACTTTGTTTGGCCGGGTGGCGAACTGTATGCTCGAGCAATGAACTGGACGTAATTTGCATGGAAGTAGTTCGCAGAGAGAAATGGGCAAAAATGACATTTTCTCGACTTTTTAACAAAATTTGGCTTTCGCAGGGCTTTTTGGCGCTTTTTGGTCAGATGACATCATCGGGATGTGACGTCTTGTCGTGACGTGGGGGTACGGGATGGTGACTCGGCAGTGACGTGGCGGTGATGTCAGCATGAGGGCCAGCAGGGGAGGTGGTAAGCAGTTTTGGCCCGCACCGCTTATGAGCTGAAATGGTTTTGGGCGGAGAGGCAGCGAGCACGGCGGGAGTGCGCCATGCGTCCACGGTACGGGCGCGATATCGCTAACTCCCCGGGCGGTAAACTTCGGCGGCAGAGGGCCTTGCTATACGATCATGGGCCGTTGGATGAGCGGGCCCAAATCTGACAGTAGACGGCATGTCGGAGATGGCTCAGGGTTACAGCGCGGGGCCCATTCAATATTTTAAAGTTTTATAACGCGTCGGGGTCATTTACCATTGGTTCGCGAGGTTTCGGGCCTGGTTATTAATTAACCAAAAGTTAATTAATCCCATGGTTGCGCATGAAGGGCTATTATAAGGTTTCAAGTAAACTTTTAATCCCCACTTTTATAATAATATGGTTTATATTTAAACCTTAGCGAGGTATGTAGAATATAGGGGTTTTTTAGTATATTGACAATATATGAGGAAGGGAAATTTATACAGGGAATTATTAAGTAATGTTAAGAGTTAATATGAAAGATGTGTTGAAAAAGAGCGCTAAGTTATGGAGTTTAAAAACTTAGGCTTACGAGGACAAGTTTAGATGTGATTTTGCACAATCTCCTAAGTAACCAGGGTTTTACTTAGGCCTTATATGAAATGAGATGGAGTAATTTTGGGGATATTGAGCAGATCTCAATATCTCCGAGGGGAATTAGCAAATGATTTGGAGAAAGGATGGAGGGGAGTTAGTCATGCTTCTGCCATAGTATCTGTGATAGAAGTAAGATTTAATCATTCTGAGAGACGAAACTTATCACAAGTTTCTTTCTGCAACATCAAAACTACCTACCCAGCCTATAGTATCTAACATTTTTTCTTCTTTTGCCATTGGGTGCACTTGAACTGGAAAACCCTGATTTTCTTCTTTTCTTTTCACTGCAATCCTATATAGATCTATCCTTATCACATCCAAGGGCTCAGGTTTGACAGTTGAGCTCCTTTGCTTCTCTACCTATCTATTTATCTACCAAGATTGAACAGTTTGGACAGATTTTATTCTCTATCGCTAAAACAAGTAAATTCAGACATGAACTAGCCAAGATTTAGCTGTTTTGGCCATTCATCAAATAGTGGCTTAAGCCAACAAGCTGCTCATGAAACTTTATTTACAGAACATGAAATAGTAGTGGCATTTGGATTTGCACACTTTCCTGGTCCTTTCATTTGGGGTTCATTTCTTTCATTTTTCTTTTGACCATTTATCTTTTCACCCTTTGATTTTTCTTTTAGGGTATACCCTCTTTACATTTTTTAATTTTTTTTTTATCTTTCACAATATGGAAATTTGTACAGCAGGGAAAGGATGAACATATTTGCAGAGTTGATCAAGTCAATCATGAAATATGGCACCTATTGGTATAGGAGCATAACACCTACCACTCACAATTATAAAGATGGAAGTGTTGTTGCTCATAGCTTTCCACAACCTACAAGGTTGACACCATGAAAATTGGAAGAAAACGGAGAAAACAACCTTTGTTATAGTTGTGATAGCAAATACACTAAAGGTCATAAGTGTGCTGAGAAGAAATTATTTTACATTGATTGTGAGAGGAGGAAAAAAAGGATCAAGAAACGTCAAAAGAAGAGGATATACACCAGGAACCAACCCCAGAGAAAGAAGAAATGAATCAAACCATATCTTATAAGGCATTCGCAGGAATTACCATTCCTCAAACTCTCAATCTAGAAGGACATATCAAGAAGAAAAAGGATAACCTCACTTTCGCGAAAAATCGAATGAAACAACCAGCAGATCAACATCACAGCGAAAGAAGTTTTGGTATAGGAGACTGGGTATTTTTACGACTACAAGAGTGTTCTTGTAATTACCAGTTTTCTATAAGTAATAAAATGGTATGAGAGCCAAGTTGCATTTTGTTTGAGCATACTGCTGGGAACATCTGAGTTTGCTTGAGTCTCGATAATGTCTGTTGCCTGTTAAAGCCGAAGATGGCATCTATGGCGTTTGAAGACAAGGAGATTAGAACTTCTTTCCAGGAGGAGCCGCGAAACCTGCTCTACTTACGATCACAATACTGATAAATCTGGTACACAGCATTCTGAAGATCTCTATCTATTACTCTAAAGTTGCATAATTTAATTGTCTTCCGCTATACTTATTTCTTCACGCTACCATGGACTCTTTATCTGCATCTAGTTCTCGTCATGAATTTGGGGATAGATCCTTTGAAGAAATTCTAAAAGAACAAGAAGAAGCAAATATAGAGAAAAGAAACTCATCTGTTACAGAGTCTATAGTTCTTGATAAGTTTGTTAATCTATTTTCAGAACCTGTTGCATCTGATTCTTGGACTCTTCCAAAAGTAGACCCGAAAAATGTTTACAAAAACTTAGGATTACTGGACTCCATCCAGTTTTGGAGATATAAGGTCAAAGAAGAAGTTTTGCAAACAACCTCAAATAACAATATGCTCCATTCTCTGAATATCATAAATCAGTTTGAGTTTGATGCTGGCAGAAAAGCAGGCTATAATTTTGCCCATTTTGGCCATGTCCAAATAGGTATCCAGCCTCTACACTGAAAAGGCCAGGATGTTGCCTTTTTCTCCTGTGTTTTTGATCGACGATGGAAAACTCTTCCTATAGCCCTTATTGGTGGATGCCAAGGGACCCTTGCCTATGGCCCAGCTTCATGGTCATGCTTTCCTGATTTCTCCATAGCCTTGACAGATCAAAATGCTATAAATGCTTTGATGTTAGGCTTACAAAAACATGGTTATGGGGATTTTGAGGATGATAGTAAAAACATAGCCATATGGTGGTCCTTAGTAGTCAAATTCTATAAAAAGACTACTCCTTCTATGGTTAAATCTGTTTCATCACAATCTGGATTCACCACTTTAATCACCCATGATTATGGCATGAATCTTATTGCACCCCAAATGATTCCCCGGTCTGAATTGAAACCTCCTTCTGAATGGGTTACTAAATGGAAATCCATCAGAAAACCAACTCGACCTTCTCCTATCAATTCCTCCACAATCTTTACCACCAAATATGGTAATGTCCATACTATCTTTCCAGAGTCACGAGCTGAGCGTGGTGGACCCTCTGTAAATATTTCTACATCTGTAAATACTAGTGCCACATTTTCAGTTGATCCTACAATTCTCCATAATGTAAAAAAATTAGTTCTGAGTGAAATTGCTTCCTCCAGTAATTCCCTAGTTGCTGTCTGTGACCATCCACACTGTTCTAAAACTTTCTGTCAATTTTCTTCACCTCCACCAAATCCACATGACAATGTTGAAGATGACAGAACGAGAATAAACATGATTAGTTTTATACCAAATAAAAGTAAATTTGAAGAAGAATATACTAAGACAAATTTCTTCAGCATCCATGAAGAAAAAATGATTCAGTCAACACAGAAAAATAGCCATCAGGGTTTAGGTTTCACGGATGGATCAGAAATTCCATCATACAGGAAAAATCCCAAAAATAAAATTCCAAGGCATGTGGAAATTCCTTCAGATAATGAAATTTTTGCCTTTCTGAAAATCTATAAAGGAATTAGTCCATATGATCCTAACAATCAATGGAAAAAGAAAATGTTTAACTGGGACATTTTCACACATAAATATGAAAGCAGATATGTTGAAGAACTCAAACTACTGCCTAAAGAAGAAAGGAAAAATTTCAACATCCAGAAAAATGAAGAATGGAAGAAATGGATGAAATCCAACAATCAATGGATTTCTTTTTATGAATGGTATTATCCTGCCTCTAATCAAATAGAGGGATCCTTGAGGAAAAGTTTCTTAAATCAAGCCAGGTAGAAGAGAATTCTAAATGTTGATAATTTTGTTGCAGAAAAGATGGAATCCAATCCTGTTACTATTCCATCTCCCCTTGTGGCTCCAGAATTTTCTCCAAAAATACAAAGTATGATATCCAAACCCAACCTGCCCAGGGATTTGCAGGCCATAAGGGTGAAAGGAGAAAAAATGATAAGAGATATCTGCAGTTGCTTGCAGGTAAACATGATCAGATCTGGTTCCCCTGCAAAACACAAATGGGAACTTTTTGATGGACAAATCTATGAAACTAACACTGATTTTCCACCTTGGAAAAACTTTGTCATCAGAAAAAATGATGGGAAAATATTCAAGCTTTTCCCAATCCAGACGGAGGACTCTGTGAAAGACTCTGTCCTTGCCACAAATTGGACTAATCTTGCTCTTTCCAGTTTGGAAAAATATCTGAGAAACCGGCATAAGTCCATAGAAGAAATGAATGACATTCTGAAAGACTTAATGAATAGAATGTTGCAAAAGCAGGATTATGCTTTGGTTTGTCTGAATGATAATGTCAAGACTCTAGCAGAAAATGATAAACATATAGCTGCAAGTTTGGATAAACTCAGGATATCTACAGAAAAAAAAAATATATATAGTTGATGCAGCTATGGTCCATGGAAAAGAAATTGTTAGAGTAAATTCTAGTCTTGATATTATAAAGAAGCAAGTTTTGAATGTTTCCAATTCTATTGAATTATTGAAGAAAAAGCCTCCATCAGATTCCTACAAATCCACTACCTTGTTCAATGAACCCTCCTCACAGATTCCCTACACTATCTTCGGTTCAGTATCAAGTCTTATAACGCAGCCTATAGAAATAGAATTTCCCAAACCAGGAACCTCTTATCCATACAGTATTTTTGCTGCCCCAAGTTATTTTGGACATTTAAAATCCAATCCCATAACTTCCTCACATTCTAGTACATCAACCAGCTCCTCCCTGACAAAATGGATTAAAATGAAGAAAGCAGAGGAGGAAAATGTAAAAGAGGAAGAAACAGGAAGAAGACAGTGGTATGATGAGGAAGAAAAAGAAGCTACCGGGTTGCACAAGATAGAGATAGATGATGAAGAACCTTCCCTAGAACAACTTGAGGAGTATGTACAGAATTTTTCTCCTCAAGATAAAGGTCAATTTAACATTCCTGAAGACCATATGGTCAATGCGACCACACCCAGATCTACCTGAAAATCTACCTGGAGCCCTGCCCCAGACAGAAGAGATTTGATGAAATCTAAATATCATAAATATTGGTCTGCATCTTCCACATATTCGTGGAATATAGATAATTGCACTAAGGCAGAAGTTTTGTCAGTCATGCATTCTATGCTTGTTTGTTATAGAACTTATTTGGCTGATGACATTGGACCCATTAATTCTACCAGAAGAATTATTGGTGGGTTCGAAGGATCTTTAGACTCATGGTTAAAAGCTGAAACATTGAAAGATCCTACCCTGTTAACAACATGGGAAAATTCACAGGTTTTAAATGCAGATGGAAGTGTGTACATGGACCCGACAACGTCACTCCTTGTAAACAATATGATTGGTTGTTTACTTTATGGCATTATGGTAAATTTCATTGGGTTTCCACAGATTAACAATGATTTAACTGCTATCACTTTGGCTGCTATGAAACTCCATAATATGCAACATTTTGATGAATATTTTAATGAGTTTCTACACAGGTTGCATACTTTATCCCCTGAACTCATCCTTGAACCAAAATGGAAAGAAATATTCATCTCCTCTTTACCATTATGGGTTTCACAAGCCATAGTCACCAAATTACCTAGCAAAATTGGTGACTACAAATTTGGAGTGATAAGGCAAGCAGTTAAAGCAATAATTGTTGAACTCTGCTCACAAATGAAGATTGTAA
Source organism: Pinus tabuliformis (assembly GCA_031772625.1). Lineage (NCBI taxonomy): Eukaryota > Viridiplantae > Streptophyta > Pinopsida > Pinales > Pinaceae > Pinus > Pinus tabuliformis. Next base: position 180,298,034 of record CM062816.1, on the reverse strand, counting down.
GAGCAGCCACAAATCCAAGAAAGTTGCATGGCTATCAACAATTATGCAAACAATGGCATCTTTCTGCCCCTAAAAATTCAGGGGGGAGAGAACAAAGTGCTTACATGAAAAAGAAGCACTCTTCAAGGAATTTTTCTGGCAAAAGAGTCATCCATCAGAAAAAACCAAAGGACTACAAAAAGACACAACTATACTCCAGAAAGAAAGAAGTCAAATGCTATCATTGCAATAAGAGAGGACATGTCTCTCCAAATTGTCCAGACTTACAGAAAACTAAACCAGAGAAAGGTAAGAAGAAAATCTTCTACAGAAATAAATCTGGAAAGGTAAATTATTTGAATTTGCCTGAAAGTTGTGAAGAAATCACTAGTGAAGAAGAATCAGATTATGTAAATAAATTTAATTCTGACTCTAACACTTCTGATTCTGAGGATGAATATTGTAATGATCCCCACTATGTAGAATGTTTCAAAGACAATTGTGATTGCAGCAATCCAGATGTCTGCCAGTGTCAATCTCTTAATATGTTTAAACAGCCTGAGACAGAAGAACAAACTAGGAACTTGTTCGCACAAATGATGGCAGCCACAAATCCCCAGTTGGAAGAAATGTATAAAGAATTGCTGGTAAATCAGTTAAGTTCAAAACCAACAAAGCAGAATAATCCTAACAGAGGATATGTGCCACCAGCTTCTCTTTTCTCAGTAGAAGCTTTAACAAGGCAATTCACGCAAGAATACTTTGGTGAAGATCTACCACAAACCTTGCCTAGCATCCATAAAGCAATAAAGGAATTGAGAAAGACAATGAAGGAGAACCAAAGGCTTTGTATTGAAAGTCATCATGATTGTCAACTCAGAGGAATGAATGAACAAGGATCCAGTTCAAAGCAACCTGTTTTCTCAGCCCAGACACAGAATTATACTTATCATCAGAAACCGTTTAAAGGAGTAGAAATTCATGAGCAAAATTCTGATGAAGAAACAGATCGGACTGGTCTAGGATGCAATCAAATCACTGGATATGTGATGTATTGTATTAAGCTTAAAGTCAGAATTGGTGCTAGATTTGAATACTGGAAAGTTCTCATGGATACCGGTTCCAAGCTTAATATTGTAAATAATTCAGTTGTAGAATCTCATCTTTTGAGGCCTACAAGTTGTCCAAAAGTCACGACAGCCAGCGGAGATATCAAGACCACTTCAGAAGTATCAGTGGATATCTTTCTTACAGAATCCATTGGAATCAAAGTTGTTTGTCCAATTGTCACAGGTATGGATTGCGCAATGTATTTGGGAACACCTTTCTTTCAAAATTTCCAGAAGCATGGAGCAAAGTTTGACCAGCAAACAAAGAGGTTCGGGTATTTTCTGGAATTGGAAGGTAAGGAATTATTTTTCCCTTTCATAAATTCAAGCTCACCTAATAGGATAAAACGAATTGAAAGATTAGAGAATTTGTTGGCAAAAATGGAAAACAAGAAAGAAATCCTAAGGATAGATGAAAATATGGAACAAGGAAAGTTTGATAAAGAAATAATGAATCTCCGAAATAAGTTTCTGGAATGTTGCTCAGAAGATCCTAATGCTTTCTGGCATGTACATAAGCATGAAGTTGAGCTACCATTAAAAAAGGATTTTAATGGAAAACTTCGAAGATCAAAGGCCATTCCAATGAATCAGGAGCAGTTAACTCTCTGCAAGAAAGAGATTAGAGAACTCTTACAAAAAGGTTTGATCAGAAAAAGTAAGAGTCCAATAGCTTGCTTTGCATTCTATGTTAACAAGCATGCTGAAGTTGCCAGAGGAAAGCCCAAGCTAGTAGTAAATTATAAACCTCTGAATAATTTAGTTGACTATGATGCCTATCCTCTTCCAAAACCATCCACCATCTTGGCACAGATCTCTAAATCAAATATTTTTTCTAAATTTGACTTAAAATCAGGATTTTGGCAGGTAGGGATCAAAGAATCAAACAAATGGAAGACTGCTTTTTCTGTACCAGAAGCCCATTTTGAATGGAACATAATGCCTTTTGGATTGATAAATGCCCATTCGGCCTTTCAATCCATCATGGATGAAACCTTTGAAGGTATGGAAGATTTTCTTAAAAAATATATTGATGATATTTTAATTCATTCAGAAGATATTCCTGCTCATATCAAGCATTTGAAGATGTTCCTCCAGAGAGTGAAAGAAAAAGGAATAGTTCTTTCTGAATCAAAGATGAAATTATATAAGACAATGATAGACTTTCTAGGATACAATATACAGTTTGGCTACTACCAAGTAATCCAGAGGAGTCTGGATTTTATTGATAATTTTCCTGATGAAATTTTAGATAAGACACAGTTGCAGAGGTTTCTAGGAAGCCTTAATTATGTATCTAAATTTCTTCAGCATTGTGCCCAAGAAAGAAAACTTTTGAACTAGAGGTTACAAAAAGAACCGATCCCATGGAATGAAGAATGCACCAAAGCTATCCGGAGAATCAAAGAAAGGATCTGCAGAATCCAGCCTTTAAGTCCCATATAAGAAAACTGGAAAAAGGTAATCATGACAGATGCTAGTAATATTGGATGGGGAGCTGTTCTTTGCCAAGAAAATCGAGAGAAAAAGAAAGAACCTCTAGAAATCTGCCAATATGCCTCTGGATTATGGTCTACAACTCAGACAAACTGGGCAAGCCTCAAGAAAGAACTCAGAGCAGTCTGTCTGGGAATTGAAAAATTCAAAGATTTTGTTATTTATACAAAGTTTTTGGTAAAGACTGATTGTCAGGCATTAAAATTTGCCATCCAAAGATGTGATTTTGAAGATGCTACAATGGTAAGATGGATGATGACACTCAGTCAATATAATTTTGAAATTGAATTCATCCCGGGCCACAACAATTCTTTTGCTGATATGTTATCCAGGGAATTCTTAGAAAAGAATTCTATTCATTCTTTAACTTGCAATTTCATAAGAAGAGTAGAAGATTGTGTTGAAATTGAAACCCCTTATGGATGGGTCAGGTATCCCAATATCAGTCATACCATGCTATTTGATCATGATGATGAATGGTACCCAGTAAAGGAGATAAGGTGGAGAGAAGGTATTCCCAATCTCTGGACTTGGGATGATCAAGAAGTTGAAAACGATTTGGCCATTCAAGAACTTGATTATTTGGCTCATATCAGAAACATCGCTTATGAAATTTATTATGAAGATGATAAGAGGATTGGAAATTGTAGACTCACAATTAAACAATTCAACAATCCTCTTAGAAGGGCTGATTTTGATCCAGAGAGAAAAAGGTCTGCTTTCTTCCAAATGATGAATTTAGAAAACATCTCCTCCAATTTTTTCTATCATATCCAATTTGATTTTAGCTATGAATATTGGCCAAAGAAATAATGAATCGTGCAGATCCTTTCCCAAATTGGTTTATGGATTGGTGGAAAATCTATGGTCGCAGTGCTATCTTTACCATGCCCTATCAGTTTACACGGTTGAAGCTTGATGGTTTTTCAGTACCCCGCTCACTCCATACTAGAGTTCTGTATAAAAGTCTTAAAGATGTCATGGAAATAGAAGATCTCACTTTCCTAAATGCATTAAGGAGATGTGGTCATACTCACTGGTTTGTAAGCCAGAGAATTTGTGCGAGACAGCTTGCCTCCAGCACTGATGGGACCATAATGGAATACAATGAATTTCATCATCAATCAGATACAGACAATAATCCTTTTGAAGAAATTAATTTTCTTCAACCACCAGAAAATCATGAAGATCAGATTTGGGAATCTGAAAAAGAGGTTACGGTTCAATTCTTTTCCACAAGTCTCATTGATCATTTCGGACATAGCTACTATACACACCCACAGGTGTCACTTTTTGTACTATAAAGTCTTTCTAACCAAAAATGGTGTTAGACGTTTCTTTCATGGGTTCTTCGTAAAAGAATCTCCATTTTGTACACACCAGCACATAGTATTAGATATGTCAGAGAATCTCTGCGCAGATGTCCTTCCAAGGTTACCCGAAAGCAATGATTCCTGACATTTTACTTTCTTTATGTCACATAATAATTGTAAGGATTCTGATACCCTTGCACGGGACTATCAAATCCTTCTTTCTTCGGACGATTTCCTTGCACAGAAAATCAATATGAAGGAATCTTACTTTTGAAGTCAGGGATTTCATGACGGAAGATTTTTCTCCAAGAATTGGCTATAAAAAGAAGGGGAATGCCTAGATGAAGGCTTCGGATCTAGTCTTAGAGTGTTTTAGGAAGTCATTGTGTCGAGAACCTCTCCTGCTCTGCAACTACGGACACTCAGTCTGATCTACTTGCATCACGAGAAGAACTCAAGTCATTAGGAGATTTGGGAGCCTACGTACCAGTGTGCTCGACACTGGTAAGAACCTAAAGTGGCCGAATCATTTTAGGATGTCTTGTGTCTGTGTCGATCTTTAGACTGAGTCTGCTTTGTGTGCTAGGTAGCCTACAGATTTTTCTTGCTATGCAAGGATATATATCTGTTAAATGCCACAGCAGTCAATCTCAGAAAGGATCATGTTGTCACTCTAAATCTTGTAATTTCTCAGGGGAGAGATGACTCTTTGAGTGTTCTTGTAATTACCAGTTTTCTATCAGTGGAGAGATGACTCTTTGAGTGTTCTTGTAATTACCAGTTTTCTATCAATAATAAAATGGTATCAAAGCCAAGTTGCATTTCGTTTGAGAATACTGTTGGGAACATCTGAGTTTGCTTGAGTCTCGATAATGTCTGTTGCCTGTTAAAGCCGAAGATGGTGTCTATGGCATTTGAAGACTAGGAGATTAGAACTTCTTTCTAGGAGGAGCCGGAAAACCTGCTCTACTTACAATCGCAATACTGATAAATCTGGTACACAGCATTCTGAAGATCTCTATCTATTACTCTGAAGTTGCGTAATTTAATTGTCTTCCGCTATACTTATTTCTTCACACTGCCATGGACTCTTTATCTGCATCTAGTTCTCGTCATGAATTTGGGGATAGATCCTTTGAAGAAATTTTAAAAGAACAAGAAGAAGCAAATATAGAGAAAAGAAACTCATCTGTTACAGAGTCTATAGTTCTTGATAAGTCCGTTAATCTATTTTCAGAACCTGTTGCATCTGATTCTTAGACTCTTCCAAAAGTAGACCCAAAAAATGTTTACAAAAACTTAGGATTACTGGACTCCATCTAGTTCTTGAGATATAAGGTCAAAGAAGAAGTTTTGCAAACAACCTCAAATAACAATATCCTCCATTCTCTGAATATCATAAATCAGTCTAAGTTTGATGCTGCCAGAAAAGCAGGCTATAATTTTGCCCATTTTGGCCATGTCCAAATAGGTATCCAGCCTCTACACTGGAAAGGCCAGGATTTTTCCTTTTTCTCCTGTGTTTTTGATCGATGATGGAAACCTCTTCCTAAAGCCCTTATTGGTGGATGCCAAGGGACCCTTACTTATGGCCCAGCTTCATGGTCATGCTTTCCTGATTTCTCCATAGCCTTGACAGATCAAAATGCTATAAATGCTTTGATGTTAGGCTTACAAACACATGGTTATGAGGATTTTGAGGATGATAGTAAAAACATAGCCATATGGTGGTCCTCAGTAGTCAAATTCTATAAAAATACTACTCCTTCTATGGTTAAATCTATCTCATCGCAATTTGAGTTCACCACTTTAATCACCCATGATTATGGCATGAATCTTATTGCACCCCAAATGATTCCCCGGTTTGAATTGAAACCTCCTTCCGAATGGGTTACTAAATGGGAATCCATCAGAAAACCAACTCAACCTTCTCATATCAATTCCTCCATAATCTTTACCACCAAAGATGGTAATGTCCATACTATCTTTCCAGAGTCACGAGCTGAGCGTGGTGGACCCTCTGTAAATATTTCTACATCTGTAAATACTAGTCCCACATTTTCAGTTGATCCTACATTTCTCCATACTATAAAAAAATTAGTTCTGAGTGAAATTGCTTCCTCCAGTAATTCCCTAGCTGCTGTCTGTGACCATCCACACTGTTCTAAAACTTTCTGTCAATTTTCTTCACCTCCACCAAATCCACATGGCAATGTTGAAGATGACAGAAGGAGAATAAACATGATTACTTTTATACCAGATAAAAGTAAATCTGAAGAAGAATATACTAAGACAAATTTCTTCAGCATCCATGAAGAAATAATGATTCAATCAACACAGAAAAACAGCCATCAGGGTTTAGGTTTCACGGATGGATCAGAAATTCCATCATACAGGAAAAATCCCAAAAATAAAATTCCAAGGCATGTGGAAATTCCTTCAGATAATGAAATTTCTGCCTTTCTGAAAATCTATAAAGGAATTAGTCCATATGATCCTGACAATCAATGGAAAAAGAAAATGTTTAACTGGGACATTTTCACACATAAATCTGAAAGCAGATATGTTGAAGAACTCAGACTGCTGCCTAAAGAAGAAAGGAAAAATTTCAACATCCAGAAAAATGAAGAATGGAAGAAATGGATGAAATCCAACAATCAATGGATTTCTTTTTATGAATGGTATTATCCTGCCTCTAATCAAATAGAGGAATCCTTGAGGAAAAGTTTCTTAAATCAAGCCAGGCAGAAGAGAATTCTAAATGCTGATAATTTTGTAGCAGAAAAGATGGAATCCAATCCTGTTACTATTCCATCTCCCCTTATGGCTCCAGAATTTTCTCCAAAAATACAAAGTATGATATCCAAACCCAACCTGCCCAGGGATTTGCAGGCCATAAGGGTGAAAGGAGAAAAATTGATAAGAGATATCTGCAGTTGCTTGCAGGTAAACATGATCAGATCCAGTTCCCCTGCAAAACACAAATGGGAACTTTTTGATGGACAAATCTATTAAACTGACACTGATTTTCCACCTTGGAAGAACTTTGTCATCAAAAAAAATGATGGGAAAATATTCAAACTTTTGCCAATCCAGACAGAGGACTCTGTGAAAGACTCTGTCCTTGCCACAAATTGGACTAATCTTGCTCTTTCCAGTTTGGAAAAATATCTGAGAAACCGGCATAAGTCCATAGAAGAAATGAATGACATTCTAAAAGACTTAATGAATAGAATGTTGCAAAAGCATGATTATGCTTTGGTTTGTCTGAATGATAATGTCAAGACTCTAGCAGAAAATGATAAACATATAGCTGCAAGTTTGGATAAACTCAGGATATCTACAGAAAAAATGATAGTTGATGCAGCTATAGTCCATGGAAAAGAAATTGTTAGATTAAATTCTAGTCTTGATATTATAAAGAAGCAAGTTTTGAATGTTTCCAATTCTATTGAATTATTGAAGAAAAAGCCTTCATCAGATTCCTACAAATCCACTACCTTGTTCAGTGAACCCTCCTCACAGATGCCCTACACTATCTCTGGTTCAGTATCAAGTCTTATAAAGCAGCCTGTAGAAATAGAATTTCCCAAACCAGGAACCTCTTATCCATACAGTCTTTTTGCTACCCCAAGTTATTTTGGACATTTAAATTCCAATCCCATAACTTCCTCACATTCTAGTACATCAACGAGCTCCTCCCTAACAGAATGGATTAAAATGAAGAAATCAGAGGAGGAAAATGTAAAAGAGGAAGAAACAGGAAGAAGACAGTGGTATGATGAGGAAGAAAAAGAAGGTACATTGTTGCACAAGATAGAGATAGATGATGAAGAACCTTCCCTAGAACAACTTGAGGAGTATGTACAAAATTTTTCTCCTCAAGATAAAGCTCAGTTTAACATTCCTGAAGACCATATGGTCAATGCGACCACATCCAGATCTACCTGGAACTCTACCTGGAGCCCTGCCCCAGACAGAAGAGATTTGATGAAATCTGAATATCATAAAGATTGGTCTGCATCTTCCACATATTCGTGGAATATAGATAATTGCACTGAGGCAGAAGTTTTGTCAGTCATGCATTCTATGCTTGTTTGTTATAGAACTTATTTGGCTAATGACATTGGACCCATTAATTCTACCAGAAGAATTATTGGTGGGTTTGAAGGATCTTTAGACTCATGGTTAAAAGCTGAAACATTGAAAGATCCTGCCCTGTTAACAACATGGGAAAATTCACAGGTTTTAAATGCAGATGGAAGTGTGTACATGGACCCGACAACGTCACTCCCTGTAAACAATATGATTGGTTGTTTAATTTATGGCATTACTGTAAATTTCATTGGGTTTCCGCAGATTAACAATGATTTAACTGCTATCACTTTGGTTGCTATGAAACTCCATAATATGCAACATTTTGATGAATATTTTAATGAGTTCCTACACAGGTTGCATACTTTATCCCTGAACTCATCCTTGAACCAAAATGGAAAGAAATATTCATCTCCTCTTTACCATTATGGGTTTCACAAGCCATAGTCACCAAATTACCTGGCAAAATTGGTGACTACAAATTTGAGTGATAAGTCAAGCAATTAAAGCAATAATTGTTGAACTCTGCTCACAAATGAAGATTGCAAGAGCAGCCACAAATCCAAGAAAGCCGCATGGCTATCAACAATTATGCAAACAATGGCATCTTTCTGCCCCTAAAAATTCAGGGGGGAGAGAACAAAGTGCTTACAGGAAAAAGAAGCACTCTTTAAGGAATTTTTCTGGCAAAAGAGTCATCCATCAGAAAAAACCAAAGGACTACAAAAAGACACAACTATACTCCAGAAAGAAAGAAGTCAAATGCTATCATTGCAATAAGAAAGGACATATCTCTCCAAATTGTCCAGACTTACAGAAAAATAAACCAGAGAAAGGTAAGAAGAAAATCTTCTACAGAAATAAATCTGGAAAGGTAAATTATTTGAATTTGCCTGAAAGTTGTGAAGAAATCACTAGTGAAGAAGAATCAGATTATGTAAATAAATTTAATTCTGACTCTAACACTTCTGATTCTGAGGATGAATATTGTAATGATCCCCACTATGTAGAATGTTTCAAAGACAATTGTGATTGCAGCGATCCAGATGTCTGCCAGTGTCATTCTCTTAATATGTTTAAACAGCCTGAGACAGAAGAACAAACTAGGAATTTGTTCGCACAAATGATGGCAGCCACAGATCCCCAGTTGAAAGAAATGTATAAAGAATTGCTGGTAAATCAGTTAAGTTCAAAACCAACAAAGCAGAATAATCCTAACAGAGGATATGTGCCACCAGCTTCTCTTTTCTCGGTAGAAGCTTTAACAAGGCAATTCACGCAAGAATACTTTGGTGAAGATCTACCACAAACCTTGCCTAGCATCCATAAAGCAATAAAGGAATTGAGAAAGACAATGAAGGAGAACCAAAGGCTTTGTATTGAAAGTCATCATGACTGTCAACTCAAAGGAATGAATGAACAAGGATCCAGTTCAAAGCAACCTATTTTCTCAGCCCAAACATAAAATTATACTTATCATCAGAAACAGTTTAAAGGAGTAGAAATTCATGAGCAAAATCTTGATGAAGAAACAGATCGGACTGGTCTAGGATTCAATCAAATCACTGGAGATGTGATGTATTGTATTAAGCTTAAAGTCAGAATTGGTGCTAGATTTGAATACTGGAAAGTTCTCATGGATACCAGTTCCAGGCTTAATATTATAAATAATTCAGTTGTAGAATCTCATCTTTTGAGGCCTACAAGTTGTCCAAAAGACACAACAACCAGCGGAGATATCAAGACCACTTCAGAAGTATCAGTGGATATCTTTCTTACATAATCCAATGGAATCAAAGTTGTTTGTCCAATTTTCACAAGTATGGATTGCGCAATGTATTTGGGAACACCTTTCTTTCAAAATTTCTAGAAGCATGGAGAAAAGTTTGACCAGCAAACAAAGAGGTTCGGGTATTTTCTGGAATTGGAAGGTAAGGAATTATTTTTCCCTTTCATAAATTCAAGCTCACCTAATAGGATAAAACGAATTGAAATATTAGAGAACTTGTTGGAAAAAATGGAAAAGAAGAAAGAAATCCTAAGGATAGATGAAAATATGGAACAGGGAAAGTTTGATAAAGAAACAATGAATCTCCGAAATAAGTTTCTGGAATGTTGCTCAGAAGATCCTAATGCTTTCTGGCATGTACATACGCATGAAGTTGAGCTACCATTAAAAAAGGATTTTAATGGAAAACTCTGAAGATCAAAGGCCATTCCAATGAATCAGGAGCAGTTAACTCTCTGCAAGAAAGAGATCAGAGAACTCTTACAGAAAGGTTTGATCAGAAAAAGTAAGAGTCCAATAGCTTGCTTTGCATTTTATGTTAACAAGCATGCTGAAGTTACCAGAGGAAAGCCCGGGCTAGTAGTAAATTATAAACCTCTGAATAATTTACTTGATTATGATGCCTATCCTCTTCCAAAACCATCCACCATCTTGGCACAGATCTCTAAATCAAATATTTTTTCTAAATTTGACTTAAAATCAGGATTTTGGCAGGTAGGGATCAAAGAATCAGACAAATGGAAGACTGCTTTTTCTGTACCAGAAGGCCATTTTGAATGGAACATAATGCCTTTTGGATTGATAAATGCCCCTTTGGCCTTTCAACGCATCATGGATGAAACCTTTGAAGGTATGGAAGATTTTCTTTTAAAATATATTGATGATATTTTAATTCATTCAGAAGATATTCCTACTCATATCAAGCATTTGAAGATGTTCCTTTAGAGAGTGAAAGAAAAAGGAATAGTTCTTTCTAAATCAAAGATGAAATTATTTAAGACAATGATATACTTTCTAGGGTACAATATACAGTTTGGCTCCTACCAAGTAATCCAAAGGAGTCTGGATTTTATTGATAATTTTCCTGATGAAATTTTAGATAAGACACAGCTGCAGAGGTTTCTAGGAAGCCTTAATTATGTATCTAAATTTCTTCAGCATTGTGCCCAAGAAAGAAAACTTTTGAACCAGAGGTTACAAAAAGAACCGATCCCATGGAATGAATAATGCACCAAAGTTGTCCGAAGAATCAAAGAAAGGATCCGCAGAATCCAGCGTTTAAGTCCTATACAAGAAAACTGGAAAAAGGTAATCATGACAGATGCTAGTAATATTGGATGGGGAGTTGTTCTTTGCCAAGAAAATCCAGAGAAAAAGAAAGAACCTCTAGAAATATGCCAATATGCCTCTGGATTATGGTCTACAACTCAGACAAACTGGGCAAGCCTCAAGAAATAACTCAGAGTAGTCTGTCTAGGAATTGAAAAATTCAAAGGTTTTGTTATTTATACAAAGTTTTTGGTAAAGACTGATTGTCAGGCATTAAAATTTGTCATCCAAAGATATGCTTTTGAAGATGCTGCAATGGTAATATGGATGATGACACTCAGTCAATATAATTTTGAAATTGAATTCATCCCAGGCCACAAGAATTCTTTTGCTGATATGTTATCCAGGGAATTCTTAGAAAAGAATTATATTCATTCTTTAACTTGCAATTTCATAAGAAGAGTAGAAGATTGTGTTGAAATTGAAACCCCTTATGGATGGGTCAGGTATCCCAATATCAGTCATACCATGTTATTTGATCATGATGATGAATGGTACCCAGTAAAGGAGATAAGGTGGAGAGAAGGTATTCCCAATCTCTGGACTTGGGATGATCAAGAAGTTGAAAATGATTTGGCCATTCAAGAACTTGATTATTTGGCTCATATCAGAAACATCGCTTATGAAATTTATTATGAAGATGATAATAAGATTGGAAATTGCAGACTCACAATTAAACAATTCAACAATCCTCTTAGAAGGGTTGATTTTGATCCTGAGAGACAAAGGTCTGCTTTCTTCCAAATGATGAATTTAGAAAATATCTCCTCCAATTTTTTCTATCATCTCCAATTTGATTTTAGCTATGAAGATTGGCCAACAGAAAGAATGAATCGTGAAGATCCTTTCCCAGATTGGTTTATGGATTGGTGGAAAATCTATGGTCTCAGTGCTATCCTTATCATGCCCTATCAGTTTACACGATTGAAGATTGATGGTTTTTCAGTACCCGGCTCACTCCATACTAGAGTTCTGTATAAAAACCTTAAAGATGTCATGGAAATAGAAGATCTCACTTTCCTAAATGCATTAAGGAGATGTGGTCATACTCACTGGTTTGTAAGCTAGAGAATTTGTGCGAGCAGCTTGCCTCCAACACTAATGGGACCAGAATGGAATACAATTAATTTCATCATCAATCAGATCCAGACAATAATCCTTTTGAAGAAATTAATTTTCTTCAACCACCATAAAATCATGAAGGTCAGACTTGGGAATCTGAAAAAGAGGTTACGGTTCAATTCTTTTCCACAAGTCTCATCGATCATTTCCGACATAGCTACCATACACACCCACAGGTGTCATTTTTTGTACTGTAAATTCTTTCTAACTGACAATGGTGTTAGACATTTCTTTCATGGGTTCTTCATAAAAGAATCTCCATTTTGTACACACCAGCACATAGTATTAGATATGTCAGAGAATCTCTACGCGGATGTCCTTCCAAGGTTACCCGAAAGCAATGATTCCTGACATTTTACTTTCTTTATGTCACATAATAATTGTAAGGATTCTGATACCCTTGCACGGGACTATCAAATCCTTCTTTCTTCGGACGATTTCCTTGCACGGAAAATCAATATGAAGGAATCTTACTTTTGAAGTCAGTGATTTCACGAGGGAAGATTTTTCTCCAAGAATTGGCTATATAAAGAAGGGGAATGCCCAGATGAAGGCATTCGGATCTAGTCTTAGAGTGTTTTAGGAAGTCATTGTGTCGAGAACCTCTCCTGCTCTGCAACTGCGGACATTCAGTCTGATCTGCTTGCATCACGAGAAGAACTCAAGTCATTAGGAGATTTGGGAGCCTGCGTACCAGTGTGCTCGGCACTGGTAAGAACCTAAAGTGGCCGAATCATTTTAGGATGTTTTGTGTCTGTGTCGATCTTTAGACTGAGTCTGCTTTGTGTGCCAGGTAGCCTACAGATTTCTCTTGCTATGCAAGGATATATATCTGTTAAATGCCACAACAGTCAATCTCAGAAAGGATCATGTTATCATTCTAAATCTTGTAATTTCTCAGGGGAGAGATGACTCTTTGATTGTTCTTGTAATTACCAGTTTTCTATCAGTAATAGAGATGACTCTTTGAGTGTTCAAACAAATGTCCCTCAAGCAAGCTAAGAAGGATAATCAATTATCACAAAAGTACTATGGTCCTTACAAAGTTCTGCAAAATATTGGTACTATGGCATACAAATTGGAGCTTCCTGCATCTTCCCGAGTGCCCCCAGTTTTCCATGTTTCATGCTTAAAGAAGGTTATAGGTGACAAGCTCCCAGTTCAAACAATATTGTCAGAACTTGACGAGGAAGGAAAAATCATATTTGAACCTGAAGCAGTCACGGAAACAAGAACCTGACAGCTATGAAATCGATCAATTTCAGAGTATCTCATCAAGTGGAAGAACTTACCCGTTGCAGATTCCACATGGAAGAACGAGAATTTTATACAAAAGCATCCAGAACTACTCAAGCATTGAGGACAATACTTTTTGAAGGAGAGGGTCATGTTAGGTCCCTATATTACTAGTGTAGCTCCTTATTGTTATTAGTGCAACTCCCTTATTGTATTGTTGTGCCCATGTAGTCCCCATGTTGTTGTTATTGTGCCCCACAGAAGCCCACTATTGTTATTGTTGTACCCCTACAATATTATTGCTATGTAGGCTCTGATTATATTAGGACCACTTAGACTCCTATATATAGAAAGGAGGTATTATCATTTGTATCATCCAAGAATTTTTCATTTGTGTAATGTAAAGGAGGTTTCCTCCTCAAAGAGGCTAATTTTGAAGCCGTTGATCTTTGGAATATGGTGGGTCAACGACTAGAAACGATGGCTAGAATATGGAGGATCAACGAATAGAAAATCTGGCAGCAATGCAATGCACAAAATTACTGGTCAGCAGAATGCATGGAGGATCATTCTGGCTCGACAAAGAATACCCATTCATGGAGTAGACATTCAAAGGCTCATGGGTTTATCAACGGCAAGTGACACAGTTTTAACCGTATTCCATATAAATTCCAAGAGAGCGAAGAAAATAGGGGATGAATACTACTACACCAAGTATGATACAAAGAGAGGAAAGGGAGCGCACATAGATTTGATCAACTCCCAAAAAATTAAGTTCGCCTGCCACATTATTGTGGGGAAGATGATGCGTCACTTTTCCAAGAATGAGTGCACGTTGGATACAATTTCGATCATGGAGCATTGCGCAGCAGATGGCCAGCTGAATTGGTGTGCTTTCCTCCTCCAGAAAATGTTCAAAGCATGTGAATATGTCTACAATTGGTCCACCCAATTTGTTTATGGTTATCTTGTTGTTGCAATGGCAATGTGGAAATGGTACCCACTAGACAGTCGAGAGCTAGCTCCCATCACAGAAGACTAGCCTTTGGCCCTCAGGTATGTACCTTGGAGAACTTCAAGGGACTCAAGCAACAAAGAGATAAATTAGGCCTCATTTAGCAGTTGGTGCATAAAAATGTTGGCAGTAATCAAGGCTGCGGAACGGGTTCCCAGGTCCCTACTTGATGAATATTCGGTAGAGATTTTGTTCAGTGTTAGTCATGGGAGCACTTGGGTGAGGCCGCACTATGTTCACCTCAATACTTTTTAGATGCAGCCCCAAAATTTTATGCTATTAGCTTAAGCTTTCCACACAGAGGTCGAGTTGTGGCCAGGAGTTGCAGGGGAAATTCAGGAAGGTAGACACATATATTTCTTTGACGAGATGGTACCTCAACCAATACCAGGAGAAACAGTTGTGGATTCCAGAAAGTGCATGGTCGAGGAGGAGATGCAACTGGTCATCAAACAATTGAAGAAGAAAATGAGCTCCTTGAAGGAAACCATCGCCAATATCGAGATCTCAACAGGTTCAGTTTCCAACTTTCCTAAGTATCAAGGTTTAATACAACAAGGTCCTTTGATTAATGCCCCTCTAGCTGATGCAAGTTCAGTAGTAGGACCTCATTCACAGTCCAAAACCACCATCCCAAATCCCCGTAAATCAAAATCTACCAAACCTCCAGTCAGGACCAAAAAGCATAAATCAACCCCTGTCAATCACATTGTCGACCTCACCATTGAAGAGCCCAATCCAATACCACCTCACCCATCATTAAAGAGATTCCAACCTCCACTTCAGTTGTGTCACCTAGCTTGCGCAACCTGTCACCACATACTACATCCACATCCGCCATCCTCTCAGAGACCATACCCTCTTGGACACCATTGGGCACGAAGACAGACACGAAGGTTGATTCTGTTATTTAGTCCATCACGACAGTCTTCAGTGGAGAAGTCGTCACTGCTTCCATGATTTATTTATTGCTAGAAGTGGGTCCACTACTGAGCACGGGACCCATCATTACACAGTCATTCACCACCACTATCAACCCAATATCACTACCACTTCATCTATTTCCTCCAGTTATGCCACTCCCTCTATCCATCCAAACCACTCTTCCATTGGTTGAACCATCATAACAAGCTACCTCTCCCCATGGACACTCAGACAAGCCCGTCACTAGTGGGCAGTCCTTGCAGAGTCGGTTCCCATATCCATCAACTATGCACCAGGATGATCTTCAGGGCTGGTCCTCAGCCCAATTGTTTACTTTTATTCAACAAGCTCCACAGAAGGACGTAACGTTGCACAATGATTTAACTACTGACCATGAGCAACAGCAACAACAAATTGTTGCACTCACAGTGGAACGTGATCAAATTCGCCAAGATAAGCAACAACTCTAGGAGCAGCTAGAGAAGATCACCTCAAAATTCCAGGTACTGTGGTCATCCATTTCTAATGTTGTAACTAATTCCCTTGAAGATTTCTTAGCTTTCACACTGGTCGAATGTTGTGACCATATCCAAATTGCATGCCATGACTTGATCTCTACCAATCGACACCTCAAGCAAACCCTCGCTACCACAAGGAGTGCATTTCCAAACCCTGCCACAATATATGCCAATGAGATTGAACAAAATATAATCGTTGGAGCTGCCCTCAAGGACTCCATTGTCAATGCCGTGAATGATGCCTACACCCTCCTGTAACAAGTTCACGACTGGTCAGGAATCCTGGCGAAGAAGAACTAGCTGGTCTACCCACTCTGAGACCGAGTCAATAAGATCTTCACCGATGCCAGGGACACAAAAGGAAAATATCAAAGAGAGGTGCTCAGAGTAGAGATAGATGCTCTAGAGGCTCGCATCCAGCATATTAAAAATGAGTCGGCTAATACAAAGCAGATATGCTGAGATCTTTGGCCCCTGGTTCAAATACACCTAGAGACACTGCAACAAATAAGTGAGGAGATGGAAACAAAGTGGACTTCCTTATTGATGATACAAATAGCACAACCGACGTCTAGCACAACATCTGAATTCATCACCCAAGAAGATGCGATCACAGAGATCTGGCAAGCAACATTCAATGATTACAATCAATTCCACCAGGTGACCATTATGGTTATCCCTGAATTGGGACCTTCGTTTAGAGAGACCAGCCAAGAGAAAGTGTCAGTCGGAGCACAAACAACAACACTAGCAGAAGCTTTAGCAGCAACACCAGCATAAGCATCAACATCACCGATGATGCTGAAGAAAGATTGACTCGGGGACGAGTCAAAGAACTGTGGTCAGGGCCTGTTGGGGCCTTCTTTTTTGGAGAAATTTGGATGTTTTGGGGAGAGAAGGAGTTGGTGATAAGTTGTGGAAATGGCCGTTGGGAAGAAGCAGATACAACCGAGTGGGAAAAGAGTCGACCTAGCCGAGGAATGAAGACAACCGAGTAAGGGAGAAGGAGCTAGCAGTTAGAGTTGGTGTGCAAAGAAAGGAAAGAAGAATATAAAAGTAAGAAAGGAGAACTAAGAAAGTGTTGGGTTTTTGTGTCAAATTTTCTATTAGTGATATTGTACACTATGAGAACAACTTTGTGTTTGTCCTTCTATAAGCTTGTATTCTTCCTTGTTAGAGTTCTGGATTTTGAGGAATAGGCCTTGAGCCTGATGTAATGTACTCACCTTTTATATTAATGAGGAATACTTTTATCGGGATCACAGCATTTTTAATTGTGTGCTATCATAGCAACACCAACAGAAGCATCTACAACACCAACAGCGTCGAAGAAAGATTGACTCAGGGACGAGTCAATGAAATGTGGCCAGGGTTTGTTGGGGCCTTTGTTTTTGGAGAAATTAGGATGTTTTGGGGAGAAAATGATTTGGTGATAAGTGGTGGAAATGGTCATTGGGAAGAAGTAGATATAGCCGAGTGGGAAAAGAGCACGGGCAACTGCGGAATGAAGACAATTGAGCAAGGGAGAACGAACTAGAAGTTCAGGTCGACGTGCAGAGAGAGGGAAGAAGAAGATAAAAGGCAAAAAGGAGAAATGAGAAGGGGTTGGGTTGTTGTGGCATGGTTTCTATTAGTGATATTGTTCTTCTTGTGTTGCAGAGCTATAGGAAAAACTTTGTGTATGTCCTTTTATAAGCTTATATTCTGCCTTGTTAGAGTTCTTGATGCTAAGGAATAGACCTTGAGCCTGATGTAATGTACTCACCTTTTATATTAATGAGGAAGATTGTTATTGGGATCATAACATGTTAATTGTGTGTTATCTTGGTTCTTTAAATTTTTTACGTATGCACATGTTTAGGTAGTCTTTCTGTTACAGCATGTATAGATTGTTGCGATCTGACTTCTTCAAAGAAAGACTTAATGTTCTCTGCTCTCTATTCTTGATATGGTTTCCCCTGATACTAGATTCCAACCCTCATCTAATTAAGGTTGCAGCACACCTCAGGTGAGACTCCTTAACCTTCCCGGGTAAGGTGACAATGTCAGCGTTGTTCTAGACTACAACGGAGCCTTGTAGGCACCTGTGCCCGAACCCAGTGTCTTGACCCTATTGTTATTTCTATGCCAACACATCAGTTGGTAGATTTTTGTCAACTTTTATCATCCTTTTGTCAGTTTAGTGTTAGAATTTGTCTCATAAAGGAGAAACAACCAAGAGGAGAAATAAAGTAAGCAAGCGACAAAAGGAAAGGAAAGGAAAGGAAAATCAAAGAAGCAATAAGAAGAGCAAAGGAAGGCAAGTATCAAGTAACTTCAGTGGGAAT
The DNA here is from genome assembly GCA_031772625.1 of Pinus tabuliformis. NCBI lineage: Eukaryota > Viridiplantae > Streptophyta > Pinopsida > Pinales > Pinaceae > Pinus > Pinus tabuliformis. Next base: position 180,279,781 of record CM062816.1, on the reverse strand, counting down.
ACTTGCCGGTAATAGATTGCTTGTGTGATTTCCTAGCTGGTTTTGACATGCATGGTATGTGCATGTTGTTATTTAGTTCTTTTGTTGTCATTGGGATGGATTTTGTCGAGATTCGACAATGGATTTTAGCCTAGCCTTGCAATTTTCGGATAGCCATGGTGTGATGGGATTGTTCTCGGTTTTATCTTTGGATTGTCGGATGGTTTTGGAATCTGGGGTGAGGTGGTCTCAGGAAAATTCCCAAAGGCCTAGGAATCCCTTGACTGGTAATGGTGGGATGCACGACAAAGCCTGAGGGTGTAGACAGGAAAATTCCTCAAGGATGGTGAAGAAGTTCGGAGGCATCCAATCTCGGTTCAGTTTTGTGATCTCGACACCAGTTTAGGTGTGATTACGGTATGAAGAGGGTGGAGGTGGTTTAACATTTGGATTCCCTTGGTTGTCTTTGGATTGGTTTATCCCATGAGATCCCACATTCATGCTTGGAATATGGCACGGGGGTGATTGGCTAAAAGAAATATCTGGTTCAACCAATCTATAGTCGAGAAGAATGTGGAAATCCCGAACCCAGTTGGTAATTTCCTATGGTTAATAAAATCTAAGTTTCTCTTGCTTTTGGTAAGGAAATGTACTGGTTATTATGTGGCTTTAATGGTTGTTCTCTTATGGTTATTTATCTAGTTATATGTTGGTTATAAGCATGGTTGTATGGCAAATCTTAGTCATGGCTCTTTTCATGTTTTCAATCATAATTGAATAAATAATGAATGCAAGACCTAATTGATGTTATGACATCTAATGTGAGAAGGTAGAGACCCTTCTTGTTAAAACTCGGATAAGTTTTTAGTCCCTTATGTCCAGACTTGCATTCATTACCTGTAGGTGGCATATCTGCCAAGTGTTTGACATAATATCAGTCCTAGTTCGGAATGTTTAGGTCAAGTCCTAGTTCCAATTTTGGTTTACAAGCATTGTCTTCATGTGTTTTATGAGTTATAGAAGTTTCATAGCTTTCTGGGCAGAGGCTAAGCCCCAGCCCTTAAAAGTAGCCTTAATTCTCGCAATCATTGGCATAATACCGACACAAAAAGGCCACGGTCACACTGATGCAGGCCTATGGGAGCGATTGGTAACCCATAGTAGCATGGAGGCCTTATCAAGGGAGCGATTGGGGATATAAGTCAAGGAAAAGGTGATTTGTCTTAGGAGTTGGACACCTGGAGGGGTTAAGTTACTCCTAGAGGTCCTGTGGCACCTGAGGGAAGTCAGTAAGGTCTAGTTATTTTGACTCCATTTCCTTAAGGTCATCTAGGAGTGTGAGTCATATAATAGTAACCCTTCATCTCATGTTTACCCCAGGTAAGCCTGTGAAAGTGGGTATATGTGAGCAGAGGAGATGTTACAAAGTCAGTTCACACAATATATAGATAGGTCATGTCTGGTCTAGACTTATGAAGGAACAAAATATAATACGGATATAAACATAAAAAAAGAGATGCAATAGTGACGCAGGAATTAATTGTTTCAAAGAATCTCAACAATCGGCCTCGCTTTTTCTATCTCCCTTACAGTCCCCCTTTCCTGCGACTCTCTGATTTCCACCCTTTTAAATAGAACTACTCGCGATTCTCCGTAGATCGTAACACATTAGATCCAACGGTATAGATTATATCGCAATCTCAAATCGCTATGGGTAAGCATTCAGGTCTCAGCCCTTACATACAAGTGTTACAATGTGATATATTCAATGGTCCCACTTCCATTGCATATCGCGATGTTCCGCGGTCGGGGTTCGGTAACATATAAAGGATCTCTTGCGATGCGATAATTCGCGATCGCACTTCGCAATTTCTTAAGGCATGCGGTCCGACCACGTACTAATGTTTATTTGCGATGCGATATCGCACATCGCTATTCTTCAAGGCCTGAGGTCCGCCCCTTGTAAACAAATCTCTGCGATGCAATATGGGTGATCCAACGGTTGGCGGGGTTTTGCACCATTGGTTCGAACTTGGATCAACGGCGGAGATTTTAAGTGAGCTTCAACACGATTAATAATACTAAAGGCTGCAATTCCATTGAACTCTGAGTTTTATATCATAAATCATAAAAACAGAGAAACATTCGACTCTGTCCCGAATACAAAGAAACAAAGGGAAAATGAGAGTTTCCACATATTTGATATATAATCACACGCAGCATCAATTAATCATTACAATAACGGTTACAAAGTCTCGGCCCTTTGGCTCGATTATAGCGATTTAAAAGACCCCTGTCTCAATCTGGAAATCCTCGCTCTATTACTTGACTCTCGCTTTGCTCAATCCTCTCTCATCTCTGCCAATCCTTCTACATTACATTTTTCTTCTTTTTATCAATCCAATCCTGCCTAACAACTCAATATCTATTTTTAAACATTTTAACAGTCAATCTCTATTTTCCAGCTCTATCACACACCTATACTAACAACTTATCCTTGGATCTAAAATAAGACAATTTCTACTTATTACAATAATGAAATACAACAAATTTCTTCAGAGATACAACCCTCTCAGTAAAAACTGACTTTTGACCACTAAGGTCAATGAAATTCAACTTGTTTAGCCACAACATGTGAACAGACTTTCACATTGCTAGCTAAATCCAAATGCTCTTGCATCAGACTCCTGGGGAAGAAAGAAATCATCCCTCAAATTTTCAAGGCTTACTCCATACTTCTGAAACTCGACTGTTGTTTACCAGTGAGCATCTCCACTGGTTGTCCCTTCCATTTGACTAGATATTGAAAATAAGTCTGTCCTCTGGTTCTTTTGGATACTCTTTTCTCCAAAATAGCGTCCACTTCTTTCTTAACGGCCTTTGGCATTTGTTCTTCCTAGTTCAAGGTTTGAACTTCATCTTCTGTAGTTTCCTCCTGTAGCTCTATCTTTGTCCCTTTGCATGGATACAAATCTGCAATATTAAAAATAGGTGATATTCCAATCCCTTCTGGCAACTCAATTTCATATGCATTAGCTGAAAACTTTCTTACAATTCTACATGGTCCTATCTTTTTCATCTTTAGTTTATTGTAAGTCTTAGTAGGAAATCTTTCTTTTCTCAAATATACCATCACTAAATCTCCCACTTGGAATTCTTTCTCTCTTCTTTTCATATCCACTCTCTGTTTGCATTTTCCATTGCTTTCCTGCAATCTGCCTTTGACAACTTCTTGAAGTCTTTGCATCTGTTCTGCAAACTCTTCAGCTTTTTCACTTCTTGTCTCCTGTTTACCCAAATTTCTGAGCTCATACACACCTCTTGGATTCATTCCAAAAACAAACTAAAATGGACTCATTCCAGTACTTTTGTTTGGAGTGTCATTATAAGCAAATTCAGCCTAAGCTAGTGTTAAATCCCACTGCTTAGGATTTTGATACACTAAACTTCTCAATATGTTTCCCAAGCTCCTATTTACTACTTTGGTTTGTCCATATGCTTGAGGGTGGTAAGCTGAACTGAAACTGAGGTTAGCTCCTAGTTTCTTCCAAAAATCTCTCCAGAAATGTCCTACAAACTTTGTATCTCTATCAAACACAATACTTATAGGGAATCCATGTAATCTTACAATTTCTGAAAAAATAGATTAGCTATATGTGTTGCATCACTAGTCTTCTTACAAGCAATGAAATGTGCCATCTTGGAAAATCTATCTACCACAACATAAATGGAATCATTCCCTCTTTGAGTTTTTGGTAATCCCAAAACAAAATCCATGCTAACTGCATCCCACGGTCGGTCTGGTATTGGCAATGGCTGATACAATCCTGTGTTCTGACTTCTCCCCTTAGCATGCTGACATATCCTGCACTTCTCAACAAATCTCTTAACATCAGTTTGCATTTTTGGCCAATAATAAAAAGCATTCACCTGAGCAAAGGTTTTATCTTGTCCAAAGTGACCAGATAATCCTCCACTATGTTTTTCCTTTATTATGTTTTCCCTCATACAACATTTTGGAATACACACAATTGTTGCATTTAAACAATAAGCCTCCTTGGATGAGATAATCTAACCACTGACTTCTGTTATGAACTATTGGATTTTGAACTGTTGTATAGATATCTTTGAAATTTGCATCATCTTTGTACATTTCAATCATTTCTTCAAATCCTACAACACCAACTTTGAATTCTTGCACAATAAAACTTACCCTGCTCAATGCATCAGCGACTTTATTCAACTTACCACTTGTGTGCTTTATCACAAAAGTAAAGCTCTGCAAAAATTCTACCCACTTGGCATGCTTCTGGTTCAATTTTGGCTGGTTATTTATGAACTGTAATGCATGATTTTCCGAATACAATATGAATTCCTTTGGCAGCAAATAATGTCTCCATTTTTCAAGGCTTGTATAATAGCGTAAAACTCTTTATTGTAAGAAGAATACTTCTTCTTTGCTTCATTCAATTTCTCACTGAAGTACGCTATCGGTCTTTGTTCCTGACTCAGAACTGCGCCAACTGCAACTCCACTAGCATCTGTTTCAACTTGAAATACTTTTTCAAAATCAGGTAAAGCTAAAATCGGTTCCTCTGTGATTTTCCTCTTCAAAAATTTAAAATTCTTGTCTGTTGCTTCTGTCCACTTGAACAGCTGATTGGTCTCCTTAATTGTTTCAAGAATTGGTGCACAAATCTGACTAAAACCTCTGATAAACTTTCTGTAAAAACTTGCAACACCATGAAAGCTTCTTGTCTCAAATATATTTCTGGGAATAAGCCAGTTCCAAATTTCTTGGACTTTCTCTGGATCCATTTTCAATCCTTCTTTAGAAACTACAAATCACATGCACAAATCTGACTAAAACCAATTTAAAATGCTCTAGATGTTCTTCCTTACTTTTACTGAAAACTAGAATATCATCAAGATAAACAATAACAAACTTGCCTGCATATTCCTTCAAGACTTTGTTCATCAATCTCATGAACGTGCTAGGTGCACTAGTGAGTCCAAAAGGCATCACTGGCCACTCATACAACCTAGTGTTTATTTTAAATGCAGTCTTCCATTCATCTCCTTCTCGAATTCTTATTTGATGATATCCACTCTTCATATCTATTTTATTAAAATACTTTGATCCACTCAAACAATCCATTAAATCATCCATGCGTGGCGAAGGAAATCTATACCTGATTGTGATCTTGTTTATGGCTTTGGAATCTGTGCACATATGCCATTCACCTCCTTTCTTTGGACTGAGTACCAGGGAAAATCTTAAGAGCCACCCTAAATTTATATGTATAATAAATGGGCGAATCCCCATGATACATAAGAAATATGGGAGGCGATTTTATCACTAATATAATATGTATATATATATATATATATATATATATATATTTTGGCGAATCTCTCACCAGATTATATTATCTTCTAAAGTCATGGCGAATCTTTCACATAATTATAAAATCTTGTAAGATCTTGGAAAATCTTTCACTGAATAATAAAACATTGTGAAGTCTTGGCGAATGTTTTGTTAAAGTATGAAACCATATATGATAATAATAAAACATATTCATTAAACTGTAATATACTAACAATGTTTAGAAAAAAAAAACATAATTTTTATTTCCTACAAACAATGTTGCAAGTTTTAGTGGCCACGTTTGTCATGGTAGGAGAGATTAATGTTTTCTCTACCACTTTTGTCAAGCTACCACTTTTGCCAAGCTATCAAATTTCTTTCTTATTCCATAGACTCCAACTGCGAGATTAAAAAAAAAAAAAAAAACCCATCAAGTTTGTTTACCCCAACACGCCAACAAGTAGCAAGCCCCAACTATATAATATAATGAAGAGGTAAGTATCCCAAAGGCCTGAAGGGGATCTAACGGAAAGAAGTGACCGTTGTCAAAAGCCTTCCAATGAATATATAAATATATAAATGTAGATTTATTATTATTTTAATTGGAAATCTCCAATTAAATAATAAAATTTAATTACGTCTCTCCCAATCTAAATTTCTTATTAGCATAATTCACTACCCTCATACCATTTTTAACAACATTGTAACATGTGGATTAATTTCCTTTTTGGTGCACAATCTCCGCCTTTTAGGACAATATGGTGCAGTAACCCAACCCCTACAGATCATTACGACAAACTAAGAATAGCAAAGAAGATGAAAGGTTGTACAAACCAGCATATTTTTCAAACAACTAATCCAAGATCAGTGCCTTAACTTTTTCATGAAGATATCATATTGACAATGTTTGAAAAATGGTGGGAAATCTGGGCAGCGACTATCTCTCTTCTGCGAGGGTGATGCGGAAAGAGTTAAGATTTCATTGTTTTGAATTTTTTTTTGTTAAATCATAAAAACCACTATTAATGGAGATATCCGTATTTTTAACTAAATTTTGTGAAGTGATTAAATGTAGCTTGAACCATTCACCTTAAGATTTTTTTATAATATAATTTCCTAAGTCTATTTAATATCTTCATTATCATAAAAACCAACCTATATCCATCTTAACTCCACATCCACCACTCTTAGAGGGATGAAATCTATTTATCCCTGCCAGCACTTGGTAGACCCGGAATTAAGATGGATCTAAGCTGATAGAATTTCCCCTTTAAGTAGTTTATGCTCACATGAATACCATGGTATTACCTTGGGTCAATACCATGGGTTATCTAAACCTGGAGCTTAAAAACTACTATTAGTAATTTATAAAAATTAATAATTGATTTTTATTTTATTTTTTTATTTTAACTAAGTTAAAATGTTTAAGTGACATTAAATTGCAAGATCCATTTTTACTCTTGATCTACCAAGCCCCGAGAGGGATCAAATATTTTTTCACTCTATGTTAGTTTGCATATCACGATATTTGATCCAGAGTAAAGATGGATCTATGCTAGTTTAATTCCCCCTTGTAAATAGGGGGCATTCCATGTGAATACCATGGGTCAATACCATGTGCCATCTTTATTTTTATTAATATTAATATTAGGGTTAATAATGTTTTTTGCATGGTATTAATAATAATTTGGCCCATGGCATTTGGCCCATAGGCTTCACCTAAATATAACACATTTTTTGAGTGATTGTAAATATAAGGTGTCTTATGGAGTAAATATAAAAAATGTTTTATTTATTTACCATACCTCTCGTTTATTTATATTTTTATTAATTTACCATACATTTTTTATAAATATGGTATTTGACCCATAGGATTCAATTAAATAAAATCTCTTTTTTGAGCCTTCTTAAATAGAAAGAGGGTTATGGACTAAATATAGAAAGAGATTTTATTTATTTACCATACCTATAGTTTATTTATATTTTTATTTATTTACCATACCTTTGAAGTATAAAAAGATGTTTTATTTATTTGTCATACCTCCACTTTATTTATATTTTTATTTATTTACACGCTTGCGTGTTCATAAATATAAAGTGACATATGGAGTAAATATAAAAAAATGTTTTATGTATTTACCATACCTCTCGTTTATTTATAGTTTTATTAATTTACCATACTTCTTTTATAAATATGGTATTTGGCCCATAGGATTCACTTAAATGAAATCTGGTTTTTGAGCCTTCTTAAATAGAAAGAGGGTTATGGACTAAATATAAAAAGAGGTTTTATTTATTTACCATACCTCTAGTTTATTTGTATTTTTATTTATTTACCATACCTTTGGAGTAAGTATAAATAGAGCTTTATTTATTTACCATACCTCCACTGTATTTATATTTTTATTTATAACTATCATAAATACATTTTCTTGAAAATGAGGGTGAATGGAAGATTGTAACTCCTAATTTCAAGGGTTAAATTTACTTTTTTAACCCTCTCCCTTAAAATAAGGTGGGCTAACCTCCATACCTAATTTTTTTATAAAATAAATTTGAGGTGATTTGTAATAATGTACTATGATACAAAATATTCACCCAATAAAAATATAAAACCCCTTAATTTAGCCCAAGGGCGAAAATTCGCCCCTAAAATTTTCCATGCTGAGTACTGTTGGTACAGCACATGGACTAAGACTCTCTCTGATTAGTCCCTTATCCATCAGTTCTTGCACTTGTCTTCGAACTTCTGCATTCCCTTGAGGAGTTAATCTGTACGCTGCTTTATTTGGCAAACTCGCTCCTGGTATTAGATCAATATGATGACTAATACTCCTGATCGGTGGCAATGCATTTGGAAACTCATCCACAATAATATCAGCGAAATCATTTAAAAGAGTTTTGATTTCTTCACGTAAATCATCTAAGTTTGTGGAAGTTAAAATTACCTTCGGTCTCCCTATGACAGCAAAATGCATTTCTTCACCTTTTCCAATCTCTTGCAACAGCTCCTTTCCGCTCATCAGCATAACACTATTTCCAGGTGCTCCTTTGTCAGCGTCATCCTTCAATGGCAGCAATGTATGTTTATTTCCATCTTTCTCCAGAATCCAGTCTCCCCAGTGATACATGGCATACATCCATTGGCATTACATAGCATAATATTACATCATTATACGTACCAATCTATATTTCAACCTTGTAATGTTTTGTCACAATAATCTGATGTCCCTTCTGCAACCACGACACTTTGTAAGGAGTATGGTGCATTGTCTTCACTAGTCCGAGCTTATCCACCATCTCTGTAGAAACAAGGTTATCAGTGCTTCCACTGTCAATTATTACTTTACAACACTTACCTTTTGTTTTACAGGTAGTTTTGAATAAATTATTCCTCTGTGTTGGTTCTTCAATCTCTTTCTCGGTCTTCAGCAATGTCCTTCTCAACAACAGGGATTTTCCTACTTCAAGGGGTTCTTCGTTTTCCATAAGTCGAGGTGTTTCTGGCTTTGCCTCAGCCACATTCACATTCCTCTGACTTGCTGGTTTATTATGAGGACAGTCCCATGATACATGTCCCCATTCTCCACATGTGTAGCACCGAATATCTCTTCCTCAGCCCCTTCCTTTGGGCGCAAATCTTCCTCTATTAAAATCCCCTCTCTGTGGTGGTCTGCTACTTGAACTACCTGCTTCATGTTGATGTTGCTGTCCCCTTGGTTTGGTAGTTCCTCTACCTCTTACTGAGCTTCTTCCTCTATTCCTCTGATTCTGTTTTCTCAACATCTTCTCCTCTGCCTTCAAACTTGCTTGATAGGCATCCTCAATAGTCTTCAGACTTAACAAGTTGATCTCATCTTGTATGTCATATCGTAAGCCATTGATATATCTAGCTACCTTCTCCATGTCATCTTCTGCATGTCCTGCTCTAATACTCAATCTATAAAACTCTTATGTGTATTCTTTTATAGACATTCCTTTTTGCCTTAAATTTTGCAACTGTCTAAAAATATTTAACTGATAATATTAGGCATAAATTTGGCTTTCATCTTACTCACCATTTTGTCCCATTGCTTGATCTTGGAGTTTCCTTTCCTTGTTCTGAATGTCTGTAGCTCATCCCACCAAATAGTTGCATGACCCTTCAATCTAGTAACTACAAATTTCACCTTCTTCTTGTCATCAACTTCCTCTTCATAGTTAAAATATTTGCCTAATGACCTAATCCAATCCATTAGCTTTTCTGCATTGAGACTCACTTCATACGTAGGAATTTCCACCTTTGGTTTTCCTCCTACTTTCGCCAACATCTTAATAACTCTAGTAGTTTCATTTTCCTCCTCGTCTTCTTCCTTAGAAGATTCTTATTTAGCATTGTCATCCCCTTCATCAGGTGTTCTTCTCTGAGTAGTCTCAATTGTTTCCATCCTCGCACGCAGACTTCAGACCTCCTCCAACAGAACTGCATTTGCTTCCAGTCTTCCTCGACCAATGCCAACTCCTCTCCTCGGCGACATGTTTACTCCAATCAACCTTAATCTCTATGTGCTCTGATACCACAAATGATGCAGGAATCAATTATTTCAAGGAATCTTAACAATTGGCCCCGTGTTTGCTATCTCCCTTACAGTCCCCTTTACTGCGACTCTCTGATTTCCACCCTTTTAAATAGAACTACTCACGATTCTCCGTAGATCATAACACATTAGATCCAACAGTCCAGATTATATCACAATCTCAAATTGTTATGGGTAAGCATTTAGGTCTCAGCCCTTACATATAGAGTGTTGCGATGCGATATAGTCAATGGTCCCACTTCCATTGCATTTCGTGCTGTTCCGCGGCTGGGGTCCCGTAACATACAAAGGATCTCTTGTGATGCGATATTTCATGATAGCACTTCGCAATTTCTTAAGGCTTGCGGTCTGACCACATACTAATGTTTATTTGTAATGCGATATCGCACATCGCTATTCTTCAAGGCCTGAGGTCCGCCCCTTGTAAACAAACCTCTGCGATGTGATATGGGTAATCCAACGGTTGGCAGGGTTTCGTACCATTGGTTCGAACTTGGATCAACGACGAATATTTTAAGCGAGCTTCAACACGATTAATAATACTAAAGGCTACGATTCCATTGAACTTTGAGTTTTATATCATAAATCATAAAAACAGAGAAACATTCGACTCTATCCCGAATACAAAGAGACAAAGGCAAAATGAGAGTTTCCAAAGATTTGATATATAATCACACGCGGTATCAATTAATCATTACAATAACGGTTACAGAGTCTCAGCCTTTTGGCTCGATTACAATGATTTAAAAGACCCCTGTTTCAATCTGGAAATCCTCACTCTATCACTTGACTCTCGCTTCGCTCAATCCTCTCTTCTCTCTGCCAATCCTTATACATTACATTTTTCTTCTTTTTATCAATCCAATCCTGCCTAACAACTCAATATCTATTTTTAAACATTCTAACAGTCAATCTCTATTTTCCAGCTCTATTACACACCTATGCTAACAACTTATCTTTGGATCTAAAATAAGACAATTTCTACTTATTACAATAATGAAATACAGCTCATTTCTTAAGAGATCCAACCCTCTCGGTAAAAATTGACTTTTGACCACTCAAGTCAGTGAAATTCAACTTGTTTAGCCACAACATGTGAACAGACTTTCACATTGCTGGCTAAGTCCAGATGCTTCTGCATCAAATAGAAATAAATCCTCATTTCATTAATATCAAATAACTAAAAGATGCTTACATACAAAATGGAAATAAAATAGATTGGGTGATGGTAGCTTATCTCTAAGAATAAATGAGGCGGCTACTTGTCTCTGAAATGTGTTACAATGAGGCTCAAGGGCCTTTTTATTATTGAACAATAAAGGGAAACTCTATTGTTGTCGTTGCTACAACACCCTCCAAAATTTTGGCCTACATCAGAATTTTGGAGCCTACTTTGACTTCACATGTTGTCGTCGCAAATGTTAAGAGTCATTGCATGTGTTTCCTCTAAGTGTTTTTGTCCTCTTTGTGAGAAGATGAAAGTGTCGTCTTCTAGCATGTTAAGTGTTGCACATGGTACACAAGATAGTTTTTGTGTATTTAGGAGATAATTCTTAAGCAAATGAGTTGTTCTTGCCACGAAAACATCTATCACACTCCTTTCCAAAATTTCAAGCACTATCGCACTTAGTGTTAGTTGTAGCAAAGTTTTCACATCAAGGAAAGTAAGTTATTCGTGTGTTTTGAGTGTTCTTTATTGTGCCATCAAGTAATCTAAGTGTGAGATCATATTCATATTCTTGTTTTGTTCATCTTCATTTCATTGATATGACAATTAGTCAAAATTGGGAAAACTCCCCGACCAGGCCACTCAACATCTTTCAGCCAACCTGAATTCCGCATTGCACAGTCTCAACCCTCAAGCATCAGCCTTGTCTCTTAGAACTGTGCAATGCACAGTTTCTACCTCCCAGAACTACACATTGCGCAATCTCAGTACTCAAGCCCAACCCCTGAGATCTAGGACTACACAATCTTTCCCTCCAGCCAGGCCTGAACTATGCATTGCACAGTATTAGTCCTCAAGCCTCAGCCTTGAGCTCCTGAGCTGTGTAATTGCACAATCATCTGGCCTCCCTATCCTTCAAACACTGCGCAATGGGCAAACTCAGTGCTCAAGCCCTTAGCTTGGTTCCTTGAATCCCTCAACTACGCAATCCACAAACCCAGTTGCTAAAATTGGAAAATAGGGCCAAATTCCACCTTAGGACAACTCATATGATGGATATGATTATTGCATTAGATTCCTCCTTTTGAGAGGTCCAATTTTGATATAAAGATCATCTCATTCTGACAAGCAAAACTGGATTTTCGAATTTATTCTCTCACATACACAAATTGTCAAGGTCGACCTCAGTCAAATGTAGGCTCAAGAAGCCCGATGAATGTATCTCTCACCCTCAACGAATTGTATAAATAGGAGTGACCTTTCTCTTCATTTGGACATCACTCGTCACATCATTTCATCTCTCTCTCTTCTCTTGATTGGTTTGTACAACTTGGGCAACCTCTCTCTCTTCTTCACACGTGTGGCAGGAGGCCGAAAATTTCAGGGTTAAGTGTAGGTCGAATTTTAGAGAAACATACCAACGTTGACCAAGGATCATTTGACCTTCTTTGACTTTGGTTTTCAAGGCATAGTTTCGATTTTCCTAGGCCGAGTTGTTGGGCACATAAATCGAGATGTTGTGGGCAATTTGACCAACGTTTATTTTTGCATTGACTTCATATTTGACTGCAGAAAGTTATAGTGTTTCTCTCTTCTTTGACTGGGTTTTACCAAACTGTTTTGGGCTGACTTTGACTCTCCTTGAAAGCTAAATTAGACTATTGTTGACCCGAGCTGTATGGAAGACGTTTTGCTACTGATTTGACCAACGTTGACTTTCTGGTTAGGGATGCAGTTGACTATTGTTTATTGTTGATTTTGACAAGGTTGTTTTGACTATGTATTGGGCAAGTGAATTTGATCTATGTACTCTCTCTCTCTTTCTCTGTTGAACTATTGAATAATAATAAGAAGATTTGATCAAAGAGTTTTCACCACATTGGGGTTTTTTCCCTAACATCCACCAAATCTTGTGTCCTCTTGTCTTGCCTTGTATTTTGCACATGTTTTTATGTTCTATCTTCAATTACTTTCAATGTGATTAAGTTAATGTGATTGCTACTAGATATAATTGGAAATTGTCATTGGGTTGCAAAAGGAACATTTAAGTAAATTATGCTAAAGCATAGAACATACCATTGTTATCTAAAATTAACATGGCATTAGAGCTTAGGTGAAGACAAATACTAATAAAGAGTGAGGAAGAGTAATCAATAAGGGAAGTTTTTGGACAATAACTTGGAACTAGTGCCAATGACGACTACATCTTACTTCAAATCTGAGGACAAGCTGTCACACGGAATGAGTCGATCTTGCGGACAAGATAGACCTTCCTAGAATCTAACGATATCTAGTGACAAGCAAGCCAATCAAAAACTATCTTTCTCTAAATATGCATTTATAAACAAAGGCAAACAAGTGTTTAGGCCTACCTTGGGTCCAATGCAAGTTTGTGGAAGCCTCACTCCTTTGATCCAAATGAGCTCCCTTGTTGCGAATCTGCAAACACAAACAAGCAAACAAATTAAATAGCACCTGAAAAGCCAATATCATAAAGCATATCTAACATGATGATCAAGGAATTCATGAAACAAATGACATAGGACAATTTGTTGAGAAAAATGAATCTGATTGTATTAATTCAAATCAAAGAAGAACTTTACAACTTGTGCCTTGATGTTGTACAAGCTCCTCCCAGGGTCCAACAAGAAGTCTCCTCTACTTTGACAAGTTTCACTCTCTTCCCAATGAAGCCAAAAAGGTATGTGATCTCTCCTCTCAAGCTTAACTAGGAAGTCTCAATTCCACCAGCATTTACCCTCAAAAATGTTCAGCTTCTAGCCTCTCTACCAACCAGCCCAATGCCTTAATTTATAGTGCAATGGAGGGAAGTTACTAGGTCCTCCTTCAAAGGGATAAAGCCCTCCTTCAAAGGGATAGCTCCTCTCATCAAGGGATTAGCTCCTTCTCTTTTGGGATGCATGAACCACCTAAGAGCGACCAATCCACGTCAAAATTCCTTCTAGAATCATCTAGAATTAACCCAAAGTGAGTTTTTTAGAATAAACTTGCGCCTTTTTGACTTTCACAGGGGTCCGCACCCACTCCTTTAGGGACAGAGCGGGCAGGTCTGCAGTTTTTGTGAACAGGAGGTGCGGGACCGCAGGCAACAGTGAGAGAAAGTGCGGAACCAGAGCTTTGTTGATTCTTAATGTCTTTCTCCCATTTTTAAAGCTTGACTTGAAGAGCTGAGGTCTGAGACTTGCTTAGGAGGACAGTACAAGTGATGATAGACCCATACTGACTGCAAATAATCATGGTGACGATATTTTTGTGTAACAGATTGCCCCCCTAAAGAGCGAAGTCTGTAGTAGATGAGGATCATTTAGGAAGATTAGAAGTATCTTCCAATCTGTCACAGGATGTGAAGATTATCTACTGATGATGGACTCATGTAGTCGAGGAGGTCATCTCTAAAGAGTGAAGTACTTTATCATTTCGAGGATCATCTTGTGGAGAGCCCGGTCGGAACCTGTAAAAACATTCAATGCAAGATATATATATGAGATCATATCATCACTGAGGTAGGCATTCCCATACTCAGATCAAAACTGACTTAGAAAACTAACTACTGCTCTGATATAGGAATGATCTTGTAATACATCACAAGTATAGACTCATGTGGACACAGTATGGACGCAGCCATCTGTTTATGAATAGTCCACCATATAATGAATACAAAATTCCTCGCAGCCTGGATTGCGGAAACTAGATCCAGGGTCTTCATTTCTACTTCCCGAAATAGTACGATTCTATCCATGCGAATGAATGTGTTGAAGTCGAACATGGTAGAAACCACTTGATTACCAGTCAATGATGTAAACTGTTAACAAGTGTGAGAGAAACCACCAGTGATGTCAATGGCTCTCAAAGTACCCAGTACAATCCATGAGATGTGAATAGATGTGTTGATGTCGAACATGTCACGGAATCCTTTGATCGAAGGTCAATGATGCAACCTGTCGTCAAAGGCGAGAAACCTGCCATTGAGGCATGCAGATCCCAAGGTACTAACGATTTCTAGATCATCTTTCTAGATAATGAGCTGAAGTCGATAGAAAGCGATCCGTCGCAGGCAAGCCCACAACACGAAATCATAGATCAAGTTGAAGAAATTTAGTTGCAAGGACTGACTCAGGGATGGTCAAGATGGATGACAGATATTTTGCAGATGAATGGCTTTATTGGCAGTGACCTCTTGAACACATAACGACACAACAGATGGTTTGGTGACAATTGACCCAAAGTTAATACCCAGAAACCGGCTGAAGACTTTCAATGTGGTTTGATCAACTGTTAGGCAAAGGATTTCCCAACCCAGGTGAATAAAAGTGTCGTGTTCAAGAGTGGTTACAAAGTATGACAAACAGGCTCATTTTTCTCTCTTTTCCCCCACCATTTCTGGCAAGTACCTCTTTATTTTTGACAAGCTTGAGGAGGATAACATTTGCTTGATTATAAACTCATCCTTCAGATGAGTCCAACTTAGTTTAAATTCAAACCCTAAGAAGGAGTGGTTCATTCCTGTTTGTAATTGAACAGGTCCTTTACTGTAGAATTTTAACGAGTCCAGTATAGGAGAAACTCGGCGTTTTTCAATTTTAGAGAGTCTGAAAAAACTTAAGAAAACTCCAGGGTTGACCTTTTTCGTAAATTTGTGTCTCCCAAGCCCGAAAAAGTATAAAATAATACTTGAGAGAACCGCTTGATCTTTACGACCAAGGAGTACTTTTCGTAATTAGTGCCCCTGATCCGAAAAAGTAAAAAAGTGATCAATGACACGTCGTTTTATAACCAATATCGAATTTGAAACGACAAAAATCTGGCAATCTTTTCATGTTTTTACGGTCAGAAAAAGAGCTGTAAGTGGACCGTCTTTTTAGTTCCGTTTTAACGAGTTTAAAAAGAAAAACTCGGTGATCTTTTCATGTTTTAGGAGTCAGAAAAGAGCTTAAAGGTGACTCTAAATGTTTTTTCGTCGAAAATGATCGATTTCACCTGAATAATCCGTTATCCTGAACAAAAATTGCAAACATTACTCATACCTGTTTGAGATGGATAAAAATGTTGCAAAAATTACCTTTCTAAAGTGAAACATAAACAAATTTACAATTTATTTATTCAAAAAACTTATAAAAAGGGCTTTCGTCAATTCATTTTTACCGTTTAAAATTTGGGTGAGAAAATAGTGTTTTTGTTCAGAAACTTCCCGTGAAGATTGCGGAAAATCCATCCATCGGAATCAAACGCCGTCTCCTCCAGGTAATCCACATCATCCTACTCTTCAATTTTAACTATTTCAATTTGTGTTTTAGGGTTTTATTTGATTTTTTAGAGGGTTTTTAGGCTAGAAACCCGCGCGCGGGGGCCCGCAGGCGTAACACTGGCAGCCCGCGGACCCCGACTTTTTCTCAATGGGGAAAAAGTCAGGGGTCCGCACCTTCCATGAAGGCAAGGTGCAGACCCATGCACTGTCTCTAATAGAGAGGGTGCGGACCCCGCAGCAAGGGTTTTTAACCCAAAAATTCTCAAAATTGACCCAAACAAATTAATTTCTTGCATTCTAAATTGCCTTTTTGTTGGATGTAGAGTGTACATCATGCTTGATTGGCGAGAACGGGAGCATGAGGATGTGGATCTTGCCGCGTTGAATCACCAACCTTCGATCGATGCATTGAAGGCATGCGGCTTGTACAAATTCTGGGCCATACCTGGCATGAGGGCCCAGGTGGATTTCTTACAGTGGCTGGTAGACAGGTGGAGCATACAGGACCAGTGCTTCTTCATTGGTGGCCACCAGCTCGAAATTGAGCCGGCAGATATATACTTTTTGACTGGTTTGCCTAAGAGAGGCGAAGACTTGACTCTATTCGGGACTAGGCCAGGTGGCCAGTCTGTCGATAGCCTCCGGCTAGAGTTTTGCAACAGCCAGGCTAGAGACAAAGGGATAGACATTAAAACCATATCCCGTCCTGAACTCATGATCATCGCATTTACTGTCACCAGACTTTGCGGGAGTGCCGCACTACATATTGCCACCGGATCCCAAATGCGGATGGCAATTGACTGCTTTCGAGGCACCATCTTCAACTGGTGCGATGCTGTGTTGGCTAATGTAAAAGGCCAACTGACCAGAGCCAAGAACGGACAACTTAAGACCTTTGGTTATGGGGCTTTGGTTGTGAGCTTTAGTCTGGAGAGGGTCCCAATGTTGATCCCACAGCACCTTACTGTTGGAGCTGGGCTTCCTCGAGAGCCCAAACTGATGCGATGGGTTGCAGTTATGGCTCGTCATCCGGACAAGGGGACAGAGGTCGTTCGATTCAAACCTGAGTATTTCCATTGGTTGGAAAACCAGGTTTTTGCTATTCAGGACTTCCCTTATGCTGGGGTAGATTTTCGTGGTGACCCAGACATGGCTCTTCCACCAGGAGAGCAGTGGGATGATTCAGGTAAAATCATTTTCAACATTTTCCTATTTTAAATTTTTTTTTTTGTTTTTTATATCGTCCCAAAACTGATAGTAAAAGTTTCAATGCAGATGTGGGTCCACAGCGACCCGCCGCTCTCCGGCCTTACGAGAGAAAACAACCAGCTGCAGCGGCGCCAGCCCCACAGGACGAATCAGCAAAGACCTTGGCCGAGTTGGAGAGTCATCTAGAGCGCTTGACAGGGGACATTCCAGAGACTGGCATAGATGACATTCCTCGTCGACTATAGCGCTATGTGATTGGGGTCCCAGGACCTTTTAGGAGGTTCCTTTGTAAGGTGGCCCATACAGTGGTTTCTTATCGAGATCATCACCAGTGATAGGATGATCGCCTATTGTAGACACATATGACATTTTTGCTTTTTGTACTTATCATTTTTGCCGATCATAAGGTGTTTTTCAACCTATGATCGAGGACGATGTATATTTTGACACACTCCTATATATATATCACTATTACCGGCTTATCTTGTAAAACATGTTATGGAATGTTTTTAAATTTACATGTATGATTATTGCAAATGTCTACTTAACATTCGAGAAGCAATTGCATCTGCTAATGTATTTAAAGATCTTGGAATATGCCGATATTCAATATAATCAAATTCACGTTCCAAGAGACGCACTCTCAAAAATAATCTCAATAACACTGGATTTCTAATGGCATACACTCTATTAAGCTGTAATACAACGAGTTCATAATCTAACCTCACTATCAAACTCCGAATCCCAAATGAAATAGATTCAGATAATAACTCAATCACTGCACTATACTCGGCAATGTTGTTCATTGTTTGACCGAGGCTTACCCCATGCATAGATACCAACTCGTCAGAGGGCGAATAGATAACCCAAGCTGCGGAAGAAATGTTTGTGTATTACGACAAGCACCATCAGCGAAACCAATGTATGTTTGGAGAGGCATCGACATCTGCAATATCAAGAGTAAAACCAAGATAAGCAGGAATAATGACAAAAAACACTCTCTAAGCTAAGCACACTTTTTAAACTAAAACACACCAGCTAGAAAGAAAACTATCCTAACTAAAAATCTCCATACCCATTCTTTAAGCATAATACCTCTTCAGGTAAAGACCATTTCTGGGTTTACCTAAAGAGTCCCCGTCAAAGTCTACCAATTCATAGGCCCCTTTTGCTAGCTTTCGCTTGACAACATAGGGACCATGCCACATAAGAACGAATTTTCCAGCGCCTAATTTATCATTAGCTTGATCATACAATAAGACTAGATCTCCTTCCGAAAAATTTCGAGGGGTCACATTTCGACCATACTAAGCTTTCATACGTTTTGTGTGAGTTTCGATTGCCAATGCAGCATCACGTCGATTCTCATCTAATTGAGCCAAGTATAACAAAAAATTTTCCTCTTCGGAAGTGGCTGGAAGTAACTCGATGGCCATTTGCAATGACGGGATTTCGCATTCAATGGGTAACACAGCTTCCAGACCATAAACTAGTTGGAAAGGAGTGAACCCTGTTGACGTTTTTACGGAGGTTCGATACGCCCAAAGCGCTGAAAATAGCATGTTATGCCAATTCGACCGATGAATCCCAATGATTCGTTGAATCATGATGACTAAAACTTTGTTGATGGATTCAACCAAAACATTAGCTTGTGGATAATAAGGAGTTGAGCTATCGTGATGCAAGCCAAGCTGGCCTGTAAGTTCGGTCATCATAACTTTTCGAAAATGACGCCCATGATCAGTGATAATCGCTTGTGGAACACCAAACCTAGCAATTATATGATTGAACACGAAAATTGCAGCTGTTTTTCCGTCTGCCTCAAATGTAGGCATCGCCTCGACCCACTTGGTAAAATAATCTACTGCAAGGATGATATACGCATGCCCCCCCGCCGAGTGAGGGTTACATGTAATAAAATCGATAACCCATTTGGCAAAAGGACCAACGGCAATTATAGGGTGGAGAGGAGCAGGTGGAGCGCGCATCTTTCGATCAAAAATTTGGCAGTTGTGGCATTTTCGGACCGCGTTAATACAATCTTTAAACAAAGACGGCGAGAAGTAGCCAACGCGCAATATCTTTTGGGCTGTGGCATACCCAGACATATGACCGCCACACGCTCCAGAGTGACAGTCATTTAGAACACTTTCAGCTTCCTCGTGAGTTAAACAACGTCGAAAAACAGAGTCTGCCCCTCGGCGATAAAGAGTATCTCCAATAATCCTGAATTGTTGGGACTGGAATCGTATTTTCCAACGTTCTGACCTTGAAATTTCTGGCCGAAAGGATTGGGTCTGGAGATAAACGATGATATCTCCATACCACGGATGTAAAGTGCTGATTAGAAACAAGGATTCATCCGCAATGGGCCCCTCAGCCACAGTTTCCGTGTCAGCACGCGAGAAGTCACACATTAACTCTGCAAAAACTAAAGATTTCTTAGACTTAGATTTTTCAAATTCCAAGTCGAACTCCTGCAGGATGACAATCCATTTAGAGTACTTGCCCCCTAGCAATTGCTTGGTCAAAATGTAGATCATAGGGTTGCAATCAGAAATTACTGTAGTTTTACGCAGTAAAATGTAGTGACGAAAACATTGGACAGCTTGAAAAGCTGCCAATGCCAATTTCTCCACATGTGAGTATTTTAGCTCAGTTGGATTTAAAGTTCGACTAAGGTAATATATCACATGTTCAGTACCGAATTCATCTTCCTGAACTAAGACCATTCCAATGGTGGAATGAGAGGCGGCGAGATACAAGAAGTAGTCCTGGTTGTAGTTGGGAGGATGCAATAACGGTGCATGGGTCAACGCGTGTTTTAGTGCATCAAAAGATTTCTGAGCTATCTCATCCCAATAGAATGGAGTATTCTGTTTCAACAACCGGGTAAAACCCTTTGTAACCTCGGCGTAGTTAGGAATGAATTGTCGTAAAAAGTTTGCTTTCCCTTGCAAACTTTGGAGTTGGCGAAGACTCGAAGGAGGAGGCAATTTGACAATAGCTTCAACTTTCGAGGGATCGACGTGAATGCCGGCTTTCGAAACAACAAACCCCAGCAATCGACCCGTTTCTATACAGAAAACACACTTGTGTGGATTCAACCTAATCCGATAATGCCTACACCTCATAAAGATTGCTCGTAAATGGATGAGATGATCAGCTCGATGTAATGAATGAGCAGGCAAATCATCGAGATAGGGTTGCACAATGTGCTTGATGTCATGAAACACATAAGACATGGCCCTTTGAAAAGTTGCCCCGGCATTCTTGAGCCCAAAAGGTAATTTGCAATAAGAAAATGTCCCCCATGGACAAATGAAAGCCGTTTTTGGTTGATTGGTAGGTAGAATATTGATTTGATTGTATCCGGAAAAACCATCCATGAAGGAGAATATTTCGCTGCCGGCACAATCATCAATGATTTGATCGATATAGGGAGTTGGGTAATTGTCCTTTGGACAGGCTCGATTAATGTCCCTATAATCGATACATATTCTTATTGTCCCTTACTTTTTGTTAACCGGAACAATATTCGATACCCAATCCGTTAACGGAATCGGATAAATGAAACCTGCTTTGAGTAATTTTTCAACTTCTGCTTTAATAGCAGCAGCTTTTCTTGGGTGAATCTGACGCAAACGTTGCCGGACGGGTTTAGCGTCCGGGTAAGTCTTGATTTCATGAACAACAATTGCGGGGTCAATTCCTGGCATTTCCTCATAGGACCAGGCAAACACGTCGTGGAATTCTTGAAATAGGGCCTTATATATTTGAATTTCATCTTCTGTACACGAGGCACCTATATGAATGTTTTCAACAATTCCAGGCTTAACCGAAATGTCAATAGGAATAGTTCGAGAGATGTTTCCCAAATTTAACTCTGAATCAGGATTTTTCATTGGATTCTGAGGTTCCTTGACATATTCAGTCGTAAAAATTGATGAAAAATCATTTTCAAAATGATCATTCTCGGGTAAGAATGAAGATCTGTGATGGAGATCTTCCCATGGTAAATCATCTACACATAGGATTTCACGAATTTGCTCATCAGAGTGAACAAGTTCGGAAAATGTTGTTGCATTCGAGCTTGATGTGAAAAGTGATTCCTCACAGACCACATTCATTAAGTCAATTTTGGTTGAAGATGGGTCGGTAAACGATTGCACAGCCTCATACGCAATTTCATATGGACTCAAAGGCATAACATCACCAAATGAGTCTATCTCAGATTCAGGAGGTACGATCCAAGGATCATCATAAACAATGGTGTCTGACGAAATCATATGAATGTTTGCAAAAGAAGACGATGCGTTGATCGGAGGAAAAGGAAAAGTTCCAAGTAAACTGGCATCTTTAACTAGTCCTACTCCAACATCCTTATACAGGATAGTTGTTTTACCGACATGCTGAATGCTTTCAGAAGAGGCTGGGTCGGATGAAAAGTAAGCCAGCTGGTCTATTGTTACGATCTTTCCATTATGAGGAAACTTTATAACCCGAAAGACCGATGAAACGACAGCTGTCATAGCGTAAGACCAACTACGACCCAAGAGAAGGTTGTAATCTAGAGGGGCATCAACCACCTCCACATCTAGATTAACAGTTTTTCCTTCAACCCCTATAGGTAAATCCTGTAGAATGCCAAAAGGATGAAACCCACGGCCATCAAAGGCTTTTAGAATCGTCGGGGATTGATTTAGTAAAGGAGAACCAAGCGATCTCCAACACTGTATCGACATAATACACGTTGAGGCTCCCTCATCAATCACAGTCCTATGAATAGGCCTGTTTTTTACTATCACTGGGATCTGGAAAGCCATTTGATGAGGTAAGCGCGGTGTACTATTTTCTAGATCGAAAATTATTAGGTTCGAGTCCTGAACGTCAACAGCTCCTATAGCCGACAAAAGTAATTTACGATGTGCTGGACATGATTGCAGCACTTCCAAAGCCGACATTGTTGAGGGTGAAACAGCTAAATCCTCAACAATGTTATAGTTCTGAGCCGCTCTCGCATGTGGATTGAAAGCTGACTTTCGAAGTATACCCTTGGCGGGCGGTTTGATTACTAAGTCTGGATTAGGTTTCTCGATCTGTAGTAGATCGGAACCGGGAGCTGAGGTTGATGGGTTAGAATGAGAAGATTCTGCTTCTTTACCATCAACAGGACTTTTACTACCATAATCATGCGATCGAGTCGCAATCCTAACATGGGACATCATCAGTATGGGTTCTTCATTGGCACTCGAGGAAGAACCTATCATCTTACTGTCTTGACTTGGAAAAGGATCCTTCAAAACAACAGGCGTTTGGGAACCTTTAACAATCTTCGCAACCTCTGCACGATGAGGGCAGTCTCTTGTAAAATGCTCTTCGTCACAAATGAGACAAGGATAACGAGGTTTGCGTTTCTCATCATTTGATTCTGCTTTTTCATGTTTCTCTTTTGAATTTTTATCCGTTTTATTTTTCTTCTTACCACCGGATTTTGATTTGGCTGTAGATGACTCTACAACGTGAATATCGGCGGAAATCTCCGTGGAAGAATCTCCTATCAGGGAATCTGGCAAGGTTATGATAGGAGAAGAATTCTTGGAAGACTTCTTCTTACTTTTGGTGTTAACCGTACCAATCATACCGTAAGCGGCATGAGACCCTGAAGGAGGTGCAGCGATTTGATTTTGCTTAGGAAGATCGGGGATTTTCTCGTGTAACGTACCTGACTGAGTATAAACCAAGTCAAGGTACTGTGCTTGAGAAATTACTTGCTCCTCAGTAACGACTCTGGCCTTAGCTACATCCTCAGTGATCTTTGGCAATAAAGATTTTACAAACCATTCAGCTAAGATCTGATCCGGAATAAAAACCTTCACTAAACGTCGTCGACGTCTCCATTCATGAATGTGATCTGAAATGTAAGTGGACGTCGACTGCTTTAATGAAGTTAGTAATTCCGTGCCATTGTCATATCTGACTGGCAACTGAAAATGAGTTAAAAACGAGGTAGCTAACTGACTAAAGTTATAAAAAGTGCCTCGCGGTAACTCAATGTACCACTTGGCCGCAAGACCAATTAGAGTGCGCTGGAAAAGCCTTAGACGGATTGAATCATCTGAAATGGAGTTAGACGCACACCAGAGGTGATAAGTCATCACATGGTTCGACGGGTCCTCTCCTAATTTGCCTTCAAACTTAGGAATATCACTAGGCAACTTATTCGGCATTGGCGGCCAAAACGGAAGATAATTAATGGGATCGTTCGTTAGGCGCGATAAGTCAGGCAAGTCCAAAGTTGCGATAAACGGTAACTGACGATTAGGGTCCCTAAAACTCTGGGTCATGAGACCAGCCCCAGGAGGAGGATATCCAGGATAACTAGGAATAGGAATTGCATTTGGGATATTGTATCCTCCTGGAAAACCAGGATTAACCGGACCGTACTAGGGTTGTTGAGGTTGTTGATATGTGTACCCAGGGTACGGTTGATATTGATAGATTGGTTGCTGCACAGCAGGACCGAATTGGTATTGTCCTTGGTACGGTTGATAAGTAAATTGTGGTTGACTTGTGACAACCGTACTTGAACCAGGTTGTCCTACAGGCATCTGAACCGAAGTTTGAATTGTGGATCCAGACTGAGGTAAAGATGTCTGAGGAGTAGATACAGGAACAGTAGAAACCGGAGCTGTCGATACTCCAGAAGTAGGTGGGGTAGATTGAACAGATGTTGCAGCAGTTGCAGCAGCCGTTTGAGGCGGAGTACGAGGCATACTAGGCCCAGGCTGAGAAACTACCGAAGGTACAAAAGTTTGAATAGTAGACTGGACAGGTTGCTAGGGTGAACCAAAAACTAAGGGTTGTCCAGTTTGAGATGACAACTGTACATTCGGTTGCAAGACCTGTTGAGTTTGCGATGGATCCCACACTAAATTCATTGCGGGGTATGGACCCATAACAGGTTGAGAATATTGAGGACCGTAACCAGGTTGAGGGTAGGGTTGATAATTCAAAGGTACATTTCTCGTTCCTTGAACATATGGTTGACCGGAGGGTGGTTGGAAACCTTGGTTCGAGTACTGACCTTGGGGTTGATACCCTTAAGGCACGTACTGATACTGGGGTTGACCTTGAGGTACATATTGATACTGGGGTTGACCTTGAGGTACATATTGAGTCTGGGGTTGACCTTGAGGAACGTACTGTCCCGTAGGTATGTACTGTCCTTGAGGTTGCCCCCCAGGCGCAAATTGGGTACCTTGAGGTTGCCCCCCAGGCGATAATTGAGGATTTTGAGGCTGCCCCCCAGGCAGTAACTGGCCACCTTGAGGTTGAGGATTAGGAATAGTACCTGACATCATGAGAATATCTTCTACACTCAACGGCTTAGTACCATTGTTTCCAGTTAATAACCCTTGTTCAATGGGTTGAGGAGATGCTCCCGCAAAAGTACCAGAAAGTGACTGATACCCAGAGGGAACAGAAGGACCGCCGTACAAAAAGGATTCTGGCGATTGAGTAAACATGGACGACTGTCTTGACATATTTAACGGAGGATAGTAACCTCTAGGTGTTGGGTGATAAGGAACACGAGGTGGTGAAAAACTTAGCCCTGGGTTTTCCAAAAAATTAGTCAATGAAAGATACCAAGCACTGCTCCTAGGTGGACTGTAAAAAATTGATTCACGCTCCCTTAGTTCAATAGCAGGTTGATTTTCAGGGATAGGGATGCCTACTTCTTCTTCCGTAGTAGCAAGTTCTTCGATAGCTATAAGTCCAGAAGGAAGATTTTGGGTAATTATTCTTTCTACCCTGGGTGAACCAAGACCACTAGAAGTTGGAGAGGTAAACCCCGATGTTGGAGTAGCAGCAAATTCACTTTCAGGTTTGGATATTTCAGGTTCCTCACCTATATCACTAGTAGATGAAAAGCTACCAGTAACTTCGGAAACAGAGACTAATTGTGGATTATAATCTGCTACTAAAGCTTGAAAATCAGGATGTACCACCAAAGAAGACTCTCCTTCTTCAGGTGACCCAACTCTACTGTCTCTAGGAGTTACGAGGAATCTTAACCCTTCAGGCTGGCTCGATGAAAACTCAGGAGGTTGGCCCCGAAGTCTACGGGACTTCCTCGGTAATTCAGCCGCAATTAAAAATTTTTAACTACTTCACACGCAAACAAAGTAAAATCTCAATGAAAACCACCTAAAGCCTCTAAAGAACCAAACAATTTTGAATCACACGCCTAGAGAATCTAGGAGATCAAACACACACAAACAGTAACTTTCCGTACTAAAAACACTAGTTGGTGATGAAGCCCAACGTCGCAGAGTTCAATACAGAAATGGCGGTTGGAACAATTACCCCGGCAACCTGCTTAATGAATAGACTGGCACAAGTTCCTCCACTAAACCATCTCGAGTGAAGAGAACCCCCCAGAAAATCCAAGTGAGTCTAGCCGACGTCTGCTCCAGGTACAGTGGGATCTTCCCACCACTGTCACCTTAGGAAGAATCCTATAGAATATGGTCACTAAGGTTACCAACGGAAACAAATATACCTTGGGGAACAGTCTACGATCTGATACGCATGCAAGGGCAGAGTAACAAGCTCAATCCCCTTGAAGGCTCCTTGACATAATCCAAGGTTTACTAACAAGTGACCCCAGGCTCCTCGACAATGGTTAATCCGAGGTTTACCGTTTTTAATACGTGAATATCTGGCGTCGTTCCCAATGAGGAAGGATTGATTCCCACACTGGTTCGGACACGATCTCGTGCTTCTCCTTTAACAGGAGCTTTCCCAGAGCATAAATGCAACAATTGGATTTCTCTCTTACCGCAAGATACAACTACTTGTTTGTTTTACTGTCTTGGAGAGTTAATTACTCCCTACTCCAAGACACTAGCCTAAGCTATATTGGTGTATCAGAGCCCTAGAAATAAAAATATTGCTAGATAGATTTTACTTTAAGCGTTATTTTTATTGGTTTTTTTTTAAGTCAAGAGGTGCGGAGATGAAACTCGTGATGTGAAGACTCGACTCGAAATCACTAAAAAATGCACTTAAGATGATTAAGCAATCTTTTCCCTTCAATGAACTTCTAGCTAGGAAAGAGTTTGAGAATGCAAATACTTGTAAACACAAATCTTTCTTAACAAACAAATTAAAAGAAGAGCTTTTTGTCTTTTCCAATGCACTCAAAACGAGACAACTAGTTATTTTCACAAAAATTTCCCTTTTCTTTCAAAACACTCAACCACTACAAAAACAAACTTTTTCCAAAAGAGATTTTTTTATTTTTTATAAAACACTCAAAACTATGGAAATGACTAATCTTGAGATCTATAAACTATAAAAACCTATTTGAAGTCAAAGCTTACAAGATGTCTTTTTCAAGGATGTTTTACTTAGCTAGATGTAAACTAAGGACCAATTTAGGCAGAATCACAAATCAGTCAAAAAACAACCAAATTTTTGTTTTCTTTTCTAAAAATGAAATCCAAACTTTTAACACAAGCTTTTTCGAAGTTTTGTAAAGAGAAAACACAAGGTGGATTCCTCAACAAAGGTAGATTTTGCAAATGGTCATACTCATAAGAAGGCTAGTAAAACCAAGGTGATCTGAGGTTTCTACAGCTTCTAAGCTCAGAGCTACTACAAGACCAAAATGAAAATCGAACCCAACAATCAAAACTTCTAAGAGTTTCACCTAAAACCCTAACACTAATGGAATTAACCTAAGGAAAGCTTCTGACAGGTTATATGCAGGTCTGGGCAGGGGATAATAACATCTAAACAAAAACTAAGCTGACTAACAGAGAAAATCTTAGGTTTTCCAAAATTTTGACAGGGTCCGCAGGCCCACAGTTAACACAGGTGCGGTACCGCTCTGTGCTAAAAGCAAAAGTGCGGATAGGTCCGCACTGTGTCCCAAGCCGAGGGTGCGGTCCTCTCCCAAAGTTATGAAAAACAAAAAATAATCCTAGATCTACTAAATCTACCCAATTCCACACACAACAAGCCAAAAACAGAAACAAAAACACAGTTTCTCAGGTCAAAGTAAAAACAAGGAAAAAATCAAGTCCCCAGCGGAGTCACCATTTTGTCACACGGAATGAGTCGATCTTGCGGACAAGATAGACCTTCCTAGAATCTAACGATATCTAGTGACAAGCAAGCCAATCAAAAACTATCTTTCTCTAAATATGCATTTATAAACAAAGGCAAACAAGTGTTTAGGCCTACCTTGGGTCCAATGCAAGTTTGTGGAAGCCTTGCTCCTTTGATCCAAATGAGCTCCCTTGTAGCAAATCTGCAAACACAAACAAGCAAACAAATTAAATAGCACCTGAAAAGCCAATATCATAAAGCATATCTAACATGATGATCAAGGAATTCATGAAACAAATGACATAGGACAATTTGTTGAGAAAAATGAATCTGATTGTATTAATTCAAATCAAAGAAGAACTTTACAACCTGTGCCTTGATGCTGTACAAGCTCCTCCCATGGTCCAACAAGAAGTCTCCTCTACTTTGACAAGTTTCACTCTCTTCCCAATGAAGCCAAAAAGGTATGTGATCTCTCCTCTCAAGCTTAACTAGGAAGTCTCAATTCCACCAGCATTTACCCTCAAAAATGTTCAGCTTCTAACCTCTCTAGCAACCAACCCAATGCCTTAATTTATAGTGCAATGGAGGGAAGTTACTAGGTCCTCCTTCAAAGGGATAAAGCCCTCCTTCAAAGGGATAGCTCCTCTCATCAAGGGATTAGCTCATTCTCTTTTGGGATGCATGAACCACCTAAGAGCGACCAATCCACGTCAAAATTCCTTCTAGAATCATCTAGAATTAACCCAAAGTGAGTTTTTTAGAATAAACTTGCGCCTTTTTGACTTTCACAGGGGTCCGCACCCACTCCTTTAGGGACAGAGCGGGCAGGTCCGCAGTTTTTGTGAACAGGAGGTGCGGGACCGCAGGCAACAGTGAGAGAAAGTGCGGAACCAGAGCTTTGTTGATTTTTAATGTCTTTCTCCCATTTTTAAAGCTTGACTTGAAGAGCTGAGGTCTGAGACTTGCTTAGGAGGACAGTACAAGTGATGATAGACCCATACTGACTGCAAATAATCATGGTGACGATATTTTTGTGTAACACAAGCTTAAGGACAAATCCAACTATCATGCATGGAAGATGTCTCTAGATTTGACTTTCGAATAAAATGATGTCATGGACTATGTCAAAGGAAGAGTAGTGGAGACTCCTTCAAATGCATCTGCCGCTGCACAAAAAAAGTACAAGAAGGGTGAGGTTAAAGCTAAGAAAATTATTGTTGATTCTATTCACAATCCTTTGGTTGCCTATATTTCTAATTTTGAAACATCTAAGGAGATGTATGACAAGCTAGTTGGGATGTTCAAAGTAAATAATGCAAATCAAATTCTCTTTCTCAATAACAAGTTTAAAGACATCAAGATGGGTAGAGGAGAATCCATTCAATCCTACTTCATGAGGATTACCAAAATCAAGAATGATCTCATATCTATTGGAGAAATCATTGGTGACAGGGAGCTCACTCTTATTGCACTTGGAGGCCTTACAAGAGAATGGGATGTGTTTAACACTACCATCCTCAACAATGACAGGATTCTATTATTTGATGAATTATTGACTATATGCACTCAAGAAGAAATAAGGATGATTAAAAGAGATAAGCCCTCAAATGGAAACAATCTTACTGCCTTCTCTGTTCATACTAAGAGGAAGAACAATGTTGGTCCAAGAAGACAAGGTCAAGCGTTCAAGCCATGATTAAAAGAAGGAAGAAAAGGAAGATGCTTCAATTGTAATAGGTTTGGCCACTTCGATAGAGAGTGTCCTCACAAGAAGGATACTCCAAGAGATGATGACAATAATAACAACAAATTCAAAGGCAGTGGCAATCAAAGGAACAACAGGTTCAACAACAAAGGAAAGAGGAATGTTCCCGCTGCTCGAAATGGAAATGTGTGCCCTCCCAAGAAGTCGAGAAACTCCATGTATGAAGAAGTTAATGTTGTAAAGAAAAAGGAATTTTATCCTATTTCTTCCCTCAACACCGCCTCTCCTCCAGATACATTGGATCATTGGTTGATTGATAGTGGTGCATCAAGGCACTTCATTGGGTACAAATAGGTTCTCTCAAACTTGATTGAAAAGAAGAAAAATATGGAGATTATACTTGGGGATAATTCTATTTATCCTGGGAAAGGAATTGGGATTGTTACTCTTCACTTAAATCAAGGACAAACCCTTCATTTACAAGAAGTGTTGTGTGTATCTAATCTGAAAAAGGACTTGGTCTCTATTTCTGCGCTTGAAGATAAAGGTTTCAAGGTGACATTCATTGATGGGAAGGTTTGTGTTTAGAAAAGGAACTCAAGAGATGCATTCACTCTTGGATTCAGGGTTGAAGGTCTTTATCAGTATGGGGGAAGTTTGTTGGGAGAAATGACTTGTGATACTTCTCTTCATTTTGAATTATGGCACCGAAGATTTGCTCACCTTCATTACAAAGTCTTACCTGATGTAAGGAAGATGGTCACAGGTATGCTCGAATTCAACTTAGATCATGAAGGTGTGTGTTAGGGTTGTGCAACTGGAAAACATACAAGGGGACCATTCCCCTCAAGTCAAAGTCAAACTATCTATATTCTTCAATTGGTCCATTCTAATCTATTAAGTATGTTATCCATGACATATTTGGTTGGATATTTGTACTATGCAAATTTTGTGGATGACTTCTCTCGCAAAACATGGATCTATTTCCTAAAGAACAAGGACGAAGTGTTCAAATGGTTCCGCTCTTTCAAATCCTTGGTAGAGAATCAAACAGGAAAAAAGATCAAAATATTGAGGACCGATAATGGGACCGAATATGAGTCAAATGAATTCATTTACTATTATAGAGAAGTTGGGATTAAGAGGGTGACCACTACTACATATACTCCTGAGAAAAATGGAGTTGTCGAAAAGAAGAATCGAATTATCATAGAAGCCACTTGTGCCATGCTTCATGACCAAGGTCTATCAAAGTTCTTATGGGGAGGAGCTGCCAACACTACATAGTACTTTTGGGGAGCAAATAGTGGCTCGAATGCTCCACTATTGGAGCAAGTGATGTTTGTTGTATTCATCCATCTTGGGAATTTTACTAAAGTAGTTGAACAATTTCAGTTATGTGGACTATTCCACTGAATGTTAGACAGATCTTTCATGTTTGTGTGTGTCTCTGTTAGGGTGGTGCTATTACCTCTTTCTTAGAGGCTCACTTTCTCCTCCCTCTGCAATAGAAGAACCTTGATGTACTTGCAACCAAACATTCACCAAGCACACTTAATTGCTTTTTGAAGGAACATATGTGATTCTCTCTCTTGCTGACAGCTAAACCCAAGGTAAATATTTAAGTAGAAATCATCCAGGTCATATTCTGGATGGGTCCCCTGCACCAAACGATGTGAGATCTAGTTGGGACCACATATCAGGGAGACCCCCAGCACTGTCAACATTTCTGGTTCTAGAAGGAGGGCAACCAGTTTTTTATGGCTGATAACTCCACACATCCACATCATTCTTCTTACGTACAAGGTAGCAACATTCCCAACACATCTTGAATCATATTCCTGAAACAGGAGGATCTTCTCAGCGAGGACCAGAACCAACTTGTGAATTTACTTACGAGTAGATCCAGGTAATTCGACCTATAACCCGTCGGTTTACGAAGGTTATTAGACTGATTCCTGGAGCACAAAATCTTCCTAATTTTCCAAAGAGAAAATAAGCAACTCCTACCAGAATAGTGGTTTCTACTGTGGAAGATCTGGTTTTTTCCACTCTTGAAGAGCTAGCAGATGACACAGAACACCCAGATCATCTTCCACCTTACAATGAAGGGTATGAGGAAAATGTTGTGCTTTCGAACGACATTTTCCATTGGATAGGTAGTCACAAAGAGGATTCTTCAGATTCCGAATAGGAGGAGGAGCACAGGGACAAGAACATCGCAGACCAAGATCTGGATTGGATGAATCAGGGCCCACTCGCTCTTTCGAGTATTTTACATAAGATGCCAAGACACCCAGAAAATTTGTTAACGAAATATGACCCTGATAAGTTGATCAAAGCGGAATACTACTTGGATAACTTCTACCTACAGCTGCAGATGCTCAAGGTACATTATGATGATGTTGCATGTAGACTCTTTCCCTGTACCTTAGATTGTAGAGAAGTTGTTTGGTGTCATATTCTTCCACAAAATGAATTCAGAATTAGAGGGGGTTTAAAAGGTTGTCCCTTGAAATTTTTGTTGATGATAAAACCCCGACCATGTTATTAAAGGAGTTGGAGAATCTAAAGATGGGGGGTGTTAGTGTCAATCTTTTCAGCCTTCCTACAGTGATCAAATATGCTCTTACAAAGTGATCTCAGAGTGTCAAGGTCAAATTTTGTTATTTCAGTGAGTCTTCAAGCAAAATTTGGTCACTAAGCATTAGGTCTAGGGTTTGCTTTCACTCTGTTCAAAGTTGCCCAAATGTCAGTCTATGTCATCATTCAGCTGAGTGTATCATCATTCAGAGGGTTGTCATCGTCATGTCAATATCTAATGGGTCATTTTACATCTTGTTCATGCTTCAGTTGTGCCTAGGCAAGCTCATTTCCCTCTCCTAGGGTTTTGAAAGCCAATTTCTCTTGGACGGTCAAATCACCGGCAAAACTTGTTTCCTGATGTTCATACACCTTCCCCTATCCTTAAAGTACCTTATCCAACACTTCCCATCCCTTAGATCCGCCAAATTCCTCATTTTTGCACAAACCCTAGTTTCTAGCTACAACCTGGCAATTTTCTAGGTTTGGCCTGTGTTTTGTCCTTTTCGACCCCTTCCCCTCACTCAATCTCTGAGATTCCACTTTCCCCTGCTTCCTAACATCCCTCCCCACTCCCAAAAATTTCCCCAAGAATTTAGAAGCCCTCTATCCCCTTCATTTCGCTCCATTTTGACAAAATCCCTTGTTTCACACATCGGGACAAGTTTCACTCAAAAGCTGTTTCTGAGCAATCAAAGATGAATTTTGCAAAACTGAGAGAGGTTTTTGTCCACAACATGCCAAGGAAGAAAAACCTCTTTCACTTTTTACACAGGTGTCATGGTTTGAGAGAAATGTCAAAAATACCGGCGAGAACGAAGGTGCTCCAAGGACGGTTGGCCAAAGCACAAAAACGAAGGAAAACGCCCGATCCACTCCAAATTTTGGCCAAAGCCTCTTTGACTGAGCATGGTACTTGATTGGGGACTCCCAGCCCAAATTTCAAGAAATTTGGAGAAAATTTTGTCATTTGTGAATTTTTTGTACAATTTTACAGGTTTTGGCCGTTGGAGTGGTCTCACCCCGCGCGCGACCACTCGTGGGGACAGCTCAGAACGGGGAAAACTCTACATTTTTGGAATTTTCATGCAAAAATACACTTGCCTATGCATGGGGTCAAATTTTTATGGAGATTTGGACTTCCAAAAGCTCAAAATACATGCAAATTTTGACTTTCTGCCCACTTTTTGAGTTGCAGAAAGCTGCCTTGGGAGAAATGACTTTTGAGGGGTCAAATCAACTCCAATTCAGAAATTCCAGTGGGGTTGGAAAGTAGACTCATAGACCTTTCCAACAAGCTATCTTGCACCTGATTTGGACACCAGGAAGGCCCTCAAACACAGCTGCCAATGTGCGCGACCACTCCAAGGCAGGGGCGCGACCACTCAGGGAAATTTCACCATTTTGACTATTTCGGCCTGCAAAACACTGTTTTTACTTTGGTTGACTCTTAATGCATGTAAATGATGGACTGTTGGGTAATTTTCATGGCACATGGATACATTTACTCTCCTTTAACACTTCTAGAAGTTTCCTTGATGTAAATAGTGAATATTAAATGCATGGATGGGTTACCTAAGTTTTAGAGGCAAGTTGTTTTGACTGCCTATTATCTAGTGCTCAGTTTAGAATTAGTTCAAAGTGCTCCTAGGAAGCTGAGCTCGACCCCTAGAGGTGGGGAAAGGAGTTAAATGATCTATATTATGCCTTCTCTTGCTCATTTTCATGGTTGGACTCTTGAGGGAGAAGCTCTATTGTATATTTTACTTGTATCTCTGCAATTTGAGGAAAAGGAAGGCCAGGGTTTTGCAGACATCATTGTGGATTCTTGTGGATTATTGTGTTGATGGTGTGTTTCCTACTTGTCATTGTAAGTGTGTTTATGTGTTCCATCTCTTATTCTATTGCTGTTAATTAAACAAAAGAAGTGATAAAGTTTGAATTCATGCATGCCATGCTCAGCTTTCAATTTTGTTTAATATTTATGTTTTCCACTGTCTAAAGAGGATTCAAAGTCATTGTTTGCCCTCTTTAGCTCCCTCTCTTTCTTCCTTGATCATCCATCTCAGCTTAAGGCATCAGCACAAACTCCTTCCTTGCCCCAAAGACCCACCTGCAAAAACTGAGCTCAATCCCCACACCCTGAATTGCACTCCCTCCAATTGCCACCAAAAACCCCAAAAAACTTTAAATGAACCCTCCTCATCAGTTTACTAGCCTAATATCAGTGTCACTGTATTGGTCATCTCTGTCCATTGAATATTTTACTGAGATTGACCGGAGAGAGCCTTCTCATACCCTGTAGGGCTAGCTACGAGGTGAAATGGTTTGATGTTGCCTTGAAGGTTTACCTTCCTCAGCCTAGGGTGAAATCTCAAGCGCTAACAGGGGGAAAAGAAAAAATTAAGGATTTTAATCAGAGGTTCGATAAGGTATTGAACTAATTCGCTACAGATACGAGACCTCATGACTCCACCACAATTGATTACTACACTTATGCCTTGCCGAGAAGCATTTCGTAATTCGTAAAGAGAGTCACAAAAGAAAATTTGGCACAAAATTTTGAATAATTCATCGCAGTTAAAAAGTACTTGCATGCGATCATAGTCATTGTCGACGATGAATCATCTAAAGACTCTAAGGAGACTGGAAAAAGGTCTGAAGCCTCTTCAAACAAGGCCAAAAATAAAGAAGCTACTGATATTGAAAGCTTGACCAGGACCATCAAGTATCTATCAAATGAGTTGGAAGAGTTGAAACAAAGGACAAGCGAGACCACTGTTAGCAGCAAGCCCCCCAAGTTCAACTTCCTAAGAAGGAATAATAACAACAACAACAGTAATCAACTAGCTATGTCTGCACAGAGGTCGAATTTTGTGTTGAATGTTGAAAGCATGGGCATGGATCAATATTGTTCCTTTCATCAAGAATACCATTCAGAAAATATGTTCCCATAATGGAACCACAACATGAATTATTGGTTGCGTACATTATTTATATGACACTTTCAGATGAGCAAACTGAGCAAACAAAAGAAAAGGAAGAATATAATGTGGCTGAGGAGACTACTGGTATTGGATGTTAGCACTCCTCAGTCTCCCAAGGCTAAGAAAGGAAGCCAAGGAGGTAACCTCAAACCAATATTTAGACTTGGCAGCTAGCCCTACCAAATCAGAGAGGGCTCTCTCAAGGATCTCACAGCCAATGAAGTGACTAGAGAGGGATTTCAAATGTTAGGCTAGATATTAAGCTCAATGGTGTTTGATTTTATGGTTTGTTGGATGAAGCTCATAGATCTAGGAACTAGGCTAAGGTTTCTAATGATCAATTACAGAGATATAATGGGGTAAGGTAGGCATGATCAGTGACAGAAATAGTTTGTCATGGTGGTGCAGAGATGAAAAGGTAGAGGATCAGAATGAGCATGTAACCATGAATTCATTCATCAAGAAGAAAGAACACTTGCATGAAGATCTCATCAAAACAGAGCATATAACTTATGAATTCTGTTTAAAACTCATGAGATGATCACAAGAAAGCATAGAGATGGTAGGAAAAAGAAATATCAGAGAAAACACTGTCACAAAAGCATACCACAAGAATCCCAAGATAAAAACTACAACTGCTTGTTATATTACTGCAAAGTGCACACCAGCTCCAACTTATGATTCACAAACATCCAACCTACAATACTTCGAAATCTGAAGTATTTATACAATTATTTACAAAACATATATCTTGAAACAGAATTCAAGATTTGTTACAAAAATTATAAAAATAGATCAATACTGCTAATAATATCAGTCGGTTGAGTTTTTGGTGTTGTTCTGGGCATTCTGGTGGTAACTGAGGCCTCGAATAGACATTGTTGTTAGTCTTGCTGGCTGATGAACTATGTTGTTGTCCCTGTTTTTCTGCGTTATGTTTGAGTGAAGGCGTAATGGATGATTTGGTGCTATGTGAAAGGAGGCCGTGATAATTTAATAGGGAAATAACATGAAAACAACGAGAAATCGTGACCGAGAGTGCAAAAAATGAACTGATTTGACCATCCGGAGGAGGGTAACGAGAGGATTATTATTCGTTAATCTGGGACTGCTGATTTAGGGCAATTAAATCTGGGCCTTTGATTTGAGCCATTGTATTATCACAATCGCAACAAGGGAGGGGCCTTTTACCATGATTTTTCTTGTTTTGTCAACGGGCTGGACCTGAAACTTCAAAAACCGCAATATATAAAATATTGTGTCCGTTGGCTTTATCGCATCACAATCAAAGAGGGGCTAGCGAAGGAGGGACTTAAGACTCGTGTGATCCCTGACTGCGATATCGCAATCGGCGGGAAAGGACTTTATCGCAATCGACGAGGGGAATTTATCGCAATAGGCGGGGAGTGTTAACCATAGATCTGGACCCGAAATGTATTAAAACTTAGCATATAATATTTCGGATCCGATAAGGCTCCACACATACCACAATCACAATGGTCGGGGGAATGGGCCATGGTTATTGCGAGTTGCGATTACGCAATCGCAATCGGAAAGGAGACAAGGGAGCCGATTTCTGTATACGTGGCACTGTGGGGTCCAAATCTCTTGCATCCGAAGAAGAAGTAGAAGTGTGAAGGCTTTCGGGAAATGTAACAATGTAGTAACAAAAGGAACATAGCTATGGTCGAGGCATGAGAGTTAACAACAATAGCGCAAGGCTAGAGTTAAAATAGATAGGAATAGGGGTTTTTTTTTTTCTAAGTAAAATTACTCTATTAACATTAAAAGGGGGGGTAAAATTACATTTAGACCAGAGTCAAAAACAACTGCCCTAAGGGAGCGACAGAGAATATCAGAAACACTACCCATGGTAGAGAACTTAGCCGAGAACTAGTTATCACATCCCACGCAGGGGAACAAGTGTTGACCTTCTTACCGAGCTTACAGAAATTCACAAAAACTTCCATTATGTACCATAATTTGCAGATGTTGACCCACTTATCAGCATGAACAAAAGTTTGCCCACTACTATGGGCCGAAAGACAAGAAACAGAAGCAGCAGAGAACGACCTACACATTTGGAGGCTCTTCCACAATTCTGCACCAACCGAAATCAGGCAGATCCCTTGCACGAGCAGCATCAGATTCAGAAGGACCAGGAGCAGCATCAATTCCAGAAGGACCAGGAGCCACTGGCGCCATCACCACGTCCAAGGCATTGTGAGCAAGGGCCTCCAAAGCCTGCACAGAAAAAGGATTCGGCGCAGAGACAGAGGCAGGGCCCTCCTGATGAGAGCTAGACTCTCCAACCTCCTGGGCTTCCTCATGAAAGATCACCGAGATGTGAGCAGAAATCCTTGGACGATTCATAGAGCAATTGAAGGTGAAAATCGCAGAGCCGAATGAGGGAGAAGACGAGGAGTCTGGAGGATGGGGCCCACGGTAATGGCTGGGCAAAAGAAAACGCCATCTCCCACTGCGAGTGCGAGGGTAATGACCAGCTATGAATTCGTTGGATAGGGAGGGAGAACTGGAGGATGGGCTGGAGGGCACACGCCGAGGAGTTCCCCTACGGCTCCTCATTCTATGGCGAAGACGAGGCATAACGAAAACAGCAGCGGCACTATGAGAGCAAGACCGAACAACCACTGCGATAGAACACGGGCTATTCAAAGGATCATCTGAATGAGGGCCTAAGGCCTCAGAAAGAAACCTGGGAAATGACGGAAGCAGCTTCTCAGGATTGCCAGAGCATAACCGGACCAACAAAGCAATAGACCATGACCATGAACAGAGGCTCCAAAGTAATCCCATGATTAAGCCTATATTTATCACCCTCAATCCTGCCTCGAATTGCACCCGCCATTACTCTGGCATTGAAGAGAGCCGAGGTACAGGGCAGTTCAAAGCGTGCAGAGGCGAAAAACAAATCGGAGGACACGCTGAGCGGATCAGAGCCGCGTGAAGTGAAGCAAGTGAACCTTACGATCCCCATATGAAGAGGTTCATCCTTCATCGGGTGTTTGACAATGCGGTACAGGGCAGGTAGGTGTCGACCTACCTCGCCCCACCCCTGTCCCATCACATTAACAATTTCGCGAGACACCCGCATCCGGGGGATACGAATAGAGTTTAAATGGTTTTTGATTTAAAGTTTAAATGGGTTATAATAAATGAAATAATATGGGATATGGCTAGAGCTAAATGGAAAAGAATGGGAAATTAAAAAATGGCTAGAGTTTGGAAATATGAAGGGAGAATGAAATTAAGGCTGGAAAAGGGAAAAAAAAACGCAGTCATGGGTCCACGAGACAAGTCAGTTTAATCTGAAATTATTATAATTTGACAAAAGAATTATGTGATCAATATGAAAGAGTACATTTGATCACGGATACTATTCAACACTAACATTGGCTCCAACTGGGGATGACAGCTCCTTTAGGAGGTGTCAAGAACCGCAAATCTCTGAATTTGCAGATCAATGCCTAGTCCATTGGGTTGCTCCCAACCATTACCCTACAACCTGATGACTTGCAACCAACTTATTCTGCAATCAAACCCAAACTAAAAACCAAATTGTACACCGCTGCAAACCAAACTGAAATTACTGTAGGCTGAAACAATGCTGAAAAACTTACTGCTAAAAACCAAAGCTATGTTACTGGAAAAATTGCTCAAAGTGTTGAGCTTATTCACACTCCTACTTACTCTAATTGATCCATAACCTGCTCACTCAAGTGATACGAAATTTCCAATGGAGCCAAAAAAGGAGGTGGCCATTCACTGAAATTATGCTCACATCCTCTGTAAGCGGACAAAATGATGTACATGTAGGCAACTCACAATGAAAACTGAAACCAAGACTTATGCTGACAAACAAAACAACATTCGCCTTTTCCCATGCTTGCAAAAGACTGCCCAAGGGGTCTTGAAAATCATGAAACATTACCTCCTTTGATGACTGCAACAAATCAATAAAAGGATCTTCAAATGGAGGATCTAATAGGTTACACTTCCTTTCTAGGTGGTCTTCATACCATGGTTTCAAATTTTCATCTACATCCTTGCTTTCCTGGAGCTTCAACTCAAAATTGTCGTGATAAGGCAGCAAGACTTCCTATGACCTTTGTGATGAACATGATGAGACTATTGATGGACAAGACAAAAATGTTGTTTGCTGAACTAAATCTCCCTTACCCCTATTTTCAAGCTCACAAACAACCAAAGGAGGACCACTTTGACTGCAAAACTCATCCAAATAATTGCCTACTGGATCACTGCAAATATGAGGAGGCTGTTGTAACCTGTTGTGGATCGGTTCTGATGAAACTGCATGATCTTGTATAAGCTCTTCATGTTCCACATTTTCAGCTGCATTTTCAAACTGAATGTTACTTGGTAACTGTGATTGCGGACTAAAAAAAGGCTCTATATTACAAACAACATTCTCAACAATTTCAGGAGAAGATTGCCAACTGTTGTCAACTTGCTTATTTGCTTCCTTGGAAACCTTATAGTTTTCTCTTATTTTTGCAAATGAGGAGAAACACAAGGGTAAGGAGTCTCAATCAGGAAGTTCATTGTCTTCTTCGTGCTCAATATCAAAACTGAAAGACTGTTGATTTCTAATCTTGGGAAAGTTTTCTCTCAGAAATTGAAATGAAGCAAAACATAAGGGCAAAGACCTTTCACTTACTTTGAAAACTTCTGCATTTTCTTCATTGTTGTCCTGATTGATATGCATAGGATGAGTACTATATTCGAGTTGTTGTAACTAAACTTCCTCCTCCCAAAAACATGTCACTGATTGCTTTGAAGAGTCAGCGTCAACTTCGACAACATAGTCATCATCATATTGATCATACTTGGGTAACTCATCAATATAAGGAGTGTCATCAAGAATGCACATTAGATCAATAGATTGCTTCTCCTCGGATTGACCTACAAATCCATTTTCATGATTGTCCATAAATGAATACAAAAACCAATCATTTTTTGATCTAGGGTAACTATGTTTAGCAGCAAAATGGTTAGGATCAACAACCTCTTCTTTTTCTGCAATAAGTGGGACATGGTGTTTTTGAAAAACATGTTTATCTCTCATGGTGATCTTTTGCATCATTTCATCCATTGTACTTACCAAAATGTCAAGTTTCACTTCTAAGGATGTCAGGTGTTCCTTCTCTATGTTCTCCCTCTCTTATGCCTTCAACTTTGACCTTTTGACCAACATATTAGCTTCCACGACTATTACATTGTCCTGCATTTCTTCGAGTGTGGTAGGGTCCCTTTCTCTCAATTGAAAAGCCCTTTATGAATCAAAGGCATCTGGGTAGTGTAAGAGAGCTAAACCGAGAGGTGGTTTGATATCAACAGGGATTGAATGGTATACTTGATTGAACCTAGCTGAAAAGTGTTGCACTGTTTCTCCTAGCTGTCTTTTCAAATGATTATATTCTTCTAAAATTAGAAAAGGATTCCTCTTGATCACCCATTTATCAAGAAAGACTTTCACAAACTGATGGAAATCGAGAATGCTTGCAGCTAGTAAGTTTTTGAACCATTTCTTGGCTTCACCTTGCAAAGATAGAGCAAAAATCCTGATACTGACATCATCTTCTTCAACCTCAAAAAGGTCGAGAAAATTTTCAAAATTCTGAATGTGTTTTTCAGCAGTGATGTTACCATATTCCCCATCAAACCTGGGAAGATATTTGTAATAATCTTGAGGGAAATCATGGAGTATAGGAGGTAAGATGAGTGGCTTGTATCTATCTGGAATTTTACAAGGTGTAGGAGTATGTACAGAAGCTATGGGATTATTCTTGATCTCTTGAGGCTCATCAGGTTGAATATGATCAACATAAGTTTCAGAAGAAGGGTCTTGATCAAAATCAAAAGCGTAAGGAGAATTTGTATTCACAATCTTCAAAGGAAAGGAATCAAATGCAGGTCTAGGATCTTTTCTCAAATATAGTATACTTTGGAAAACCTTCTTGACGTTCTCAGGAAAAGAGAAGAAATAATTTACAATAAAGCATATAATGTCTTGGATGAAATTCCAACTTGAATACCTAATTTTTCCATATTGTCTTTTCATGTTTCTGTTGGTAGGGTTCATCCTCCAGTGGAGTCTTCAAATCAGGTTGAAAGTTGATTGGAGTCGCCAAGTGAATGATTCAACCTTCATATGTGTCTAACTGTTGTCCACCATCAGCAAATCAGATCTAAACTTTGATAATCTTTCCCAAGGAATATGAAATTTTTCGCTTCCCCAGTATGGTCACCAAAAATGTTAGCACTCCTCAGTGTCCCAAGGCTGAGAAAGGAAGCCAAGGAGGTAACCTCAAACCAATATTTAGACTTAGCAGCTAGCCTTACCAAATCATAGAGGGCTCTCTCAAGGATCTCACATCCAATTAAGTGACTGAAGAGGGATTTCGGATGTTAGGCTAGATAATTAGCTCAATGGTGTTTGATTTCATGGTTTGTTGGATGAAGCTCATAGATCTAGGAACTAGGCTAAGGTTTCTAATGATCAATTGCAGAGATATAATGGGGCAAGGTAGGCATGATCAGTGACAGAAATAGTTTGTCGTGGTGGTGCAAAGATGAAAAGGTAGAGGATCAGAATGAGCATGTAACCATGAATTCATTCATCAATAAGAAAGAACAATTGCATGAAGATCTCATCAAAACAGAGCATATAACTTATGAATTATGTTTAAAACTCATGAGATGATCACAAGAAAGCATAGAGATGGTAGGAAAAAGAAATATCAGAGAAAAACATTGTCACAAAAGCATACCACAAGAATCCCAAGATAATAACTGCCTATTATATTACTGCAAAATGTACACTAGCTCCAAGCTATGATTCACAAACATCCAACCTACAATACTTCGAAATCTGAAGTATTTATACAATTATTTACAAAATAAATATCTTGAAACAAAATTCAAGATTTGTTACAAAAATTATAAAAATAGATCAATACTGCTAATAATATCAGTCAGTTGAGTTTCTGGTGTTGTTCTGGGCATTCTGGTGGTAACTGAGGCCTCAAATAAACATTGTTGTTAGTCATGTTGGCTGATGAACTGCGTTGTTGTCCCTATTTTTCTGCATTTTGTTTGAGTAGAGGCGGAATGGATGATTTGGTGCTCTGTGAAAGGAGGTCGTGATCATTCAATAGGGAAATAACATGAAAACAACGAGAAATCGTGGCCGAGAGTGCAAAAAATGAATTGATTTTACCATCCGGGGGAGGGTAACGAGAGGATTATTATCCGTTAATCTGGGACTGTTGATTTTGGCTGATTAAATTTGGGTCGTTGATATGGTCCATTGGATTATCGCAATCACAGCAGAGGAGGGGCCTTTTACCATGATTTTTCCAGTTTTGCCGACGAGCTGGACCCGAAACTTCAAAAATCGCAATATATAAAATATCACGTCCGTTGGCTTTATCACAACGCAATCGGAGAGGGGCTGGCAGAGGAGGGACTTAAGACTCGTGCGATCCCTGATTGCGATATCACAATCGATAAGAAAGGACTTATCTCAATCAGCGAGGGGACTTTATCGCAATCGGCGAGGAGTGTTAACGTAGACCTGGAACCACAATGTAGTAAAACTTAGCATATAGTATTTCGGATTTGGCAGGGCTCCACACATATCGCAATCGCAATGGTCGGGGGAATGGGCCTTGGTTATTGTGGGTTGCGATTGTGATTGCACAATCGCAATCGGAAAGGAGACAGGGGAGCCAATTTCTGTATACGTGGCACTGTGGGGCCCAGATCTCTTGTAGTCGAGGAAGAAGTAGAAGTGTAAAGGCTTTTGGGCAATGTAACAATGTATTAACAAAAGGAACAAAGGTATGGCTGAGGCATGAGAGTTAACAACAATAGCGCAAGGCTAGAGTTAAAATGGATACGGCTAGAGTTTAAATGGTTTTTGGTTTAAAGTTTAAATGGGTTATAATAAATGAAATAATATGGGATATGGCTAGAGTTAAATGGAAAAGAATGGGAAAATAGAAAATGGCTAGAGTTTGGAAATATGAAGGGAGAATGAAATTAAGGTTGGAAAAGGGAAAAAACGCAGTCATGGGTCCACGAGACAAGTCAAATTTAATCTGAAAGTATTATAATTTGACAAAAAATTATGTCATCAATATGAAAGAGTACATTTGATCACGGATACTATTCAACACTAACATTGGACACATAGTGAATAATTCCAGTGGTGTTTTCACTGTTGAGAAGAAAAATGTCGAAGAACCACCACTGAATGAAGCCCCAATGCAGAAGCAAAATAGTTGATACATGTTGAGAAGTTAGGGGCATGTTTCTGAACAAGAGTTGACGAGGCAAAATTGAAGGAACATGTTAGGTCCCTATAGTACTATGTTGCCCCCTTATTGTTATTGTTTTGCCTATGTAGCCCCCATATTATTACTATTGTTCCCCATAGAAAGCCACTATTTTTATTGTTGTGCCCTTACATTATAATTGTTATGTGGGCTTTGATTATATTGTAACCCCTTAGACTCCTATATATACAAAGGAGGCCTTGCCATTCATATCATCCAAGAATTGTTAATTTATGTAATGGAAAGGAGGTTTCCCCCTCGAGGAGGTTATTTCTCAAGTCTTTGATCTATCTTTTCTTCTATTTTGTGAGCTGGTTGCATTACATTTGGTTTTAGAGCTTTGGATTCTAGGGTTTCACTACTTCAGAGAGGTAATCATGGAATTTTCGCTATAAAATTTTTTCTATGAATATTCAGAGGCTAGAATTGAAACCGAGTGTCCTAAAATCTTGGTAAAATTTGTGCCAGAATTTTAGATCCTTGTTCACTATATTTTCTGAGATATGGTCCAAAGAAGTTAGGGTTTTTTCATGCTCCAGAATTCAATCTCAAACAAGTGACCTAGGGAAAATCGTCATGAATTTCGTTTCAGGAATCGAAATTTCAATTCTGTAAAAAGTGATTGA
This sequence comes from Pinus tabuliformis, assembly GCA_031772625.1. NCBI lineage: Eukaryota > Viridiplantae > Streptophyta > Pinopsida > Pinales > Pinaceae > Pinus > Pinus tabuliformis. The sequence continues at coordinate 180,235,810 of CM062816.1, read as the reverse complement.
AAGTGCACAGACTGTAGTACCTTTTGTAACAATTTTAGGGCCGAATGTTGAAACAGTGACATGCGATATCCCATACAACTTTGCTCTACTGAACCCATCCATAATCAAGTCATCATGGGATATTTGGGCATAACTATATATTGAAGAATCCAATATTGGTATGAATTGTGGAATTAGCAAGAAGATTCATAGGGATACCACATGACCGAATTTCCGACCTTGGAAATATGAAATTACAGAGATACAAAAATTGCAATATCGAACTCCAAGCAAGAAAAAGGTGTGTATTTTTTAAATTTTGTTTGAAAAATCAGTTTGAAGTGATTCAAAGGGAATATTGAAGCATAGATATAAGTATTTGGTTATAAAATGCCTCCAAAACAAAATAATTCTACACCCATTAAGCCCTCAGAAAGCTCTACTATGGCGCATGAAGAGGAAAAATCACAACATGATATATCAAAATTACGGGATCAAGTGAAACAAATTTCAATCTCACAAAAAGTAACCAAAGATGACATGGATGGTTTAAAAGTAGACATGGAAGGTTTGAAGGATGACATGGAATCTAAGATAGATGGTTTGAAAGCATACATGGAAGGCTTGAAAAAGTTGTTGCAAGAAAGGCTTCCCGGTGGTGACAAGGTAATCCATGAAAATCATGATGAGGACAAAAGGAATATGAGTTATGATTTTAGAGACTCCAATGTGGGATTTAAGAACCACTGCATTCCAAAGATAGATATGAGGAAGTTTGATGGCAAGGATCAAATCACATGGGTACTACAGATGGAGCAACATTTTGATCTACAGGATGTGAAACCCTCACAAAAGGTACGTATTGCATCTTCATAATTAGAACCCAATCAATTTGTATGGTATAGATGGCTTTGTTCTCGTAAACCACTTGTCACCTGGTCAATTTTTACAGAGGAAATGATAACACATTATGAAGATACAAATAACAAAACCTTCTTTAGCCAATTGATAAATCTCAAACAAAAGGGTTCAATGGCAGAGCACATTGAAGACTTCCAAAAATTGAATATTAGGGTAGCCAATATTCCAGAGGAGCATAGGATTGTTGTCTTCATGGAGACTTTAAAAGATAACATCCAACATGAGGTTCACCTTTGGGAACCTAATTCATTGGAGAAGGCATCCAGGGTGGCAAGAAAAGTTGAAAGTAAAATTATGGCAACCAGGAAGTCTACCGCTCACAACTATAAATATGGAAGTGTTGCTTCTCCTAACTTTCCACAACCTATAAGGTTGACACCACAACAATTGGAGGAAAAGAAATCAAAGGGTTTTGTTATAGTTGTGATAGAAAATACACTAAAGGTCATGAGTGTGCTGAGAAGAAATTATTCTACATAGATTGTGATGAGGAGGAAGAAAAGGAACAAGAAACATCAAAAGAGGAGGATATACACCATGAACCAACCCCCGTGAAAGAAGAAATGAATCTGGCCATATCTTGTAAAGCATTGGTAGGATTTACCACTCATCAAACTCTCAAGATAGAAGGATATATCAAGAAGAAAAAGTTAATAATGTTTATTGATTCGGGTAGTACCCATAATTTTATTCATTGTAAGATAGCCAAGGAATTGAATTGCTTCCTATATTGAGCACCAGAGTGTCAAGTGATGGTTTCAAATGGAGGAACTATAAATTGCTCTAGAAAGTGCCATAATATAAGGCGAACCATGGGGGAATTGTTGGGCGTGGCCCAACTTGGTCTAGTTTTAGTCAAAGACTCCACATTTTGAGGAGCGGAGCGCACTGAGTCTGCAAAATTTTATTCACCGTGTGACGTCTAGGGGCTTTAGGGTGGGTCAAAGCCCCTCATTTTGTAACGGGTATCGGGACCATGGTTTTGTAGTAATGAAATATATATAAGGAGATGTAATGCTTTATCGAGGAGACACACATAGATGTATTGATCATACTTTCTGTCTTTAGTCTGTGTTTTAGGCTTTTAGGAAAGGCTCCATAGCTAAGGGCGCGGAGCCCTTGGAAGAGTTTGTAGCTAAGTGCGCAGACCACTTGTAGCTAGGTGAACAGGTCAAAGAAATTATATGTACTGAAAGATCTATCTTAATAAAGAAGAAACCATTTTGATGAAGTCTTATGTATTTGTATTCTTAATCTGTGTCCATATGTACTAATATGCATGCTTTTCACTTATTTATGCGATAGAATACATGTTATATTGTTCTCTTATAGGTTTATGTAATAAGCACAAATCTGTGAAGTAAAGCATTAGGGCAAAGTCTTTTATGTATGCGAAGCTATAGATCAATATAAAATATAAGAAAACACATAGGTGCCACAGCGCGATATCCCTCTGGTTGCAGAAACCTAGTTCTACAACCTCCCATAACAGCTTCGGGTGAGACTGCAATCTGCTTATAGGTCGTTGCTGAAAGGGCCAGTGGTTAAGGGTCTTGTTGGTGCGCAATACACTTTGAACCTAGGTTCAAGCCCCTTGATCCAACAAATGGTTCCATTGTTGGGACCAAGATCTGTTTGAGGGATATGTTTTGGCATCCGTCAAAGAAGGAAATCCAGGAGTGTGTTGAACAAAAATAGTGAGAATTTGCAGTTCAGGAAAATAGAAATCCGCCATTATCGACTGAAGCCTGGTTGTAAAAGTATCCCTATATAGAACATCACGAGATCTTCTTCGCAACGATTATGCATTGGGCAAGTGAATTTGATGTATGTATACTCTCTCTCTCTGCTGAACTATTGAATAATAATAAGAAGATTTGATCAAAGGGTTTTCCCTGGTTTTTTTCCCTGGCATCCGCCAAATCTTCTATTCTCTTGTGTTGGCTTGCCTTCTACACATGTTTTTATGTTCTATTTTCATTTACTGTCAATGTGATTAAGTTAATGTGATTGCTACCAGATATAATTGGAAATTGTCATTGGGCTGCAAAAGGAAATTGAAGTAAATTGTGCTAAAGCATAAAACATACCATTGCCATCTAAAATTAACACTAGTCTAGCCTTAACTGTGCATTGCATAGTCTCAAGGCTCAATCTTGACCCTTGATTCCTTGAGTTGTGTAATTACATTGTCCTTGAGTCTCTCCCTCAGCCTGCCACCCAATTTCAGCTCAGTCAAAGGATCATCATGCGACATCCTAGACTAGGGGTTTATCGTACTAATGTCAGCTTGTCATGAGTGAATTGTAGATGCAGGTACCCTATCATGCTATGACAGGATGATGAAGAAGGAAATGGATAAGGAGACCATGCTAGAAGACACCTTTGTAGCAGAAGGTACAAATTGATCATTCAGAAGGAAGAAAAGGGACATCAATTTGCAACAACATCTCAAGATCTAATAACACTAAAGACTCCTCATCTCTAAGCCATAAGGAGGTGGAAGAAGAGATCATCCTCAAGAAGACACAAAGAAAGTAGCAGTAAAGAACGGCTAGACATTGCCATGTCATCATGCAGTCCATATCATCAGTGTCATGTCATGAGTCATCATGTGCCACATCATTTTGTAGATTATGTAAATTATTATTGGAAAATGTATTATAAAGTAGTCAAAACCGCCTTGTCAAAATCAATAGTCAACTACAACCCCTAACCAAAAAGTCAACGCTGGTCAAATCGACACCAAAACATCCTCCAAACATCTCGATCAACAACAGTCCAATTTGGCCTTCAAGGAGAGTCAACGTCAGCCAAAATAGTTCAGTCAAACCCAGTCAAAGGAGAGAGAAACATTGCTGTAATTTTCTACGGTCAAATGTAAAGCCAATGTTGGTTAAACTACCCAAAACATCTTGATTTCTATGCCCAACAACTTGACCTAAGAAAATCAAAATTATGCCCTGAAAACCAAGGTCAAAGAAGGTCAAATGAGCCCTGGTCAATGCTAGTCAAGTCTAGTTTGTTTTTCTGAAATTCCACTTGCACTTAACCTTGAAATTTCTAGCCTCCTACCACATGTGCAAAGAAGAGAGAGAGGTTGCCCAAGCTGTGCGAACCAATCAAGAGAAGAGAGAGGGGTGAAATGATGTGATGAGTGATGTCCAAATAAGGAGAGAGGTCACTCCTATTTATACAATTCGTTGAGGTTGAGGAGGCGCATCCATTTGGCTTCTTAAGCCTACATTTGACTGAGGCCGACCTTGACAATTTGTGCATGTGAGAATAAATTCAAGATTACACTTTTGCTTGTTAGAATGAGATGATCTTTATATCAAAATTGGACCTCTTGAAAAGAGAAATTTAATGCAATAATCATCTCCATCATATTAGTTGTCCTAAGAAGAGAGAGAGAGAGAGAGAGAGTACAAAAATCAAATTCACTTGCCCAACACACAGTCAAATCAACCCTGTCAAATTCTGCAGTCAACTATAGTCAATTTCAACCCTAACCAGAAAGTGAACGCTGGTCAAAACAACAACAACACTTCACCAATGTAGCTCAGTCCTCCTTTGTCAAACTTGACCTGAAGAGGAGGTCAAATGCAACCCAAAACAACTCGGTCAAACTTGGTCAAAAGAGAGAGAATATTTTTTGTGATTTTCTACGGTCAAAACAGAAGTCAACACTAGTCAAACTATCCCCAACACCTCGATTTTTGTGCCAATAAATGCGGCCTCAAGAGATAGAAATTCTACTCCTGAAAATGCAATCGAAGTTTGTCAATAAAGCCTTGGTCAACGCTAGTCCACGTTGTCCTGCAACTCTGAAATTCGGCCTGCAATCTAACCCATAAATATGTCCTTCCATCCATACGTGTGTGAGAGAGAGAGAGTTGATCTTCAAGATGTTCGAACCAATCAGATTTGGAGAGAGAAGAGATGATGAGTGAGTGATGTCCAAATGAGGTGATAGGTCACTCCTATTTATTCAATTCGATGAGGGTGAAAGGACGCATCTATTGGGCTTCTTGAGCCTACATTAAGTTGAGGTCAACCTTAACAATTTGTGAATGAGAGAGAATAAATTCAAAATTCCACTTCTGCTTGACTAAATGAGATGATATTTATATCAAATTTGGACCTCTCGAAAAGAGGAATCCAATGCAATAATACTCTTCATCATATGAGCTATCCCAAGGTGTAATTTGGCCCTAGTTGCCAATTTTAACACTCCCTCTGAATTCAGGAGAATTCCACCTGCCAGTCCATCTATCATCATGTACCATCTATGTCATCACTGTTATGCTCTGCTCTACTCTGCTGAACCATGAACTAATAATGAAGAAGAAGTGATCGAGAGCGAATCATAAGACCTTACCACTCTCCTTTGACAAAAGTCAGTCCTTGATCCCAGATCAAGTTGTTGAACACCATGCATCCTAGTCATAGGGAGTACAATAGTACGTGATGTGTCCATTAGTAGTGTTATGGTCCCTAACCATATTTTCCCAACTCACTGGCCAGATGAGAGGTAATTCCCATGAGTCATGGACTCCATGGTTAGGATGTGTGCCGAGGCATCGAAAGGAGAAGATGAATCACTCATCCTGCTCATATGCCATAGGAGAAGGTGAACCACTCATCCTCTGCATATGTCAATCATAGGGGAAGGTGAACACTCACCCTACATACATGTGTGTGTAATCATAGGGGAAGGTGAACCAATCATCCTACACACATGTCAACCATCATGGGGTATCACAAGGGAAGGTGAACCACTCAGCCTGTATCTAGTGCACCACTAGGGGAAGATGAACCACTCACCCTATGGTCGCTCATAACTCCAAGAAGTACACCAAGCCCCCAGGAGTTCCCAGAGCTTAGTTTCCAACTTATATGGGACCCTCATAAGAGGGTCGTTCCACGACTCCAAGTCTCTCTCGAAAGGTTAAGAATTTTACCTTCCCCAAAGGCTTTGTGAGAATGTCAGTGACCTGCTCATCCATCCTGATGTGTTGGAGCCTTATTGCTCCCCGTTGTACCATATCACAGATAAAGTGGTACCTGATATCAATGTGCTTGGAGCAGTCGTGGAACACAAGATTCTCTGATAGGAGAATCCCACTCTGGTTGTCCCAGAATACCATAGTGGTATCTAGCAAGTGCTCAAATAGCTCACTGAAGATCTTCCTCGACCAAACAACTTCACTACAGGCCATACTCGCAACAATGTATTCAGCCTCGGAAGTGCTTAAAGCAACCGATTTTTTCTTCCTGCTCGTCTAAGATATTGAAGCAGACCCTAAGGAGAAGCAACACCCAAATGTTCTCTTACGATCAATCACGCTTCCAATCTAGTCAGCATGTGAATATCTAAGAATCCTCAAGTTCCCGGCATGTATCTCAGTCCATAGTGGATTTTTCCTCGAATATATCTCAAGAGATTCTTAACAACAATCCAATGAATGTGATGCAGCTCAACCATAAATTTAATCAACGTGTTCACAATGAAGCATATGTCAGGAAGGGAGTTCACCAAGAACATCAGCCCCCCCACAAGTTGACAATACATGGAAGGGTTCGCTAATCTGGGCCCAACAACACTTCCACTTAACTTCTTAAAGTTGAGTTCCATCGAAGTAGATACAGACTTGCAGTCCACCATCCCACATCTCTCAAGCAACTTCATAATGTATTTTCCTTGAGAAAGGAAAATCTCACCTGACTTTTGCCAAACCTCCAGTCCTAAGAAGTAGTGCATCAGTCGTAGGCCCTTCATCTCAAACTCGGAATCCAACTCCCTCTTGCATTGATGAATGAGAGGGTCATCACCTGTTAGAAAGAGATCATCCACATAAAGGACCAAAATGAGAGGCTTGTCCTTTTCAACCTTGAAGTATATGTTCGAGTCAACATCGCTTATTATAAATCCCAACTTCAGAAGATAACTATCAATCCATCATACTAAGCCTTGGGGGATTGCTTTAACCCATAAAGGGATTTCTTCAACCTGCATACATGTGTCTTTCGATCTTGAACTTCAAACCCCTCAGGTTGTTCTACATAGACTTCCTCCTTAAGTGAGCCATGCAAGAAGGAAATTTTGACATCCATTTGGTTTAGGCTCCATCCTTGCGAGGAAACAAGGGCTATGATTGAACGAATGGTGGTATATATGGCAACTGGAGAAAATATCTCATAGTAGTCTATTCCTTCCTTTTGAGAGAAGCCTCGAGCAACTAATCTGGCCTTGAACTTTTCAGCACTCCCATCAGCTCCATGTTTGATTTTGTAAAGCCATTTTTAAGTGACCATTGACTTGTCCTTGGGTCTATGAACCACATCGCAAACATCATTCTTCATAATCGACTCATACTCCTCGCTCATCGCATCCTTCCAAACCATGTGTTTCATAGCTTCTTTGAATGTACAAGGATCAAATTGTACAATGGTAATCATGGCAGCTAAGTACCCTTGGTACCTGTTCTGTAGAAATTCCCACTGTAGATCAACAGATTATGCAATATACTAAAACACAATACAAGATCTACTTCTACCATAAACTTTGCGGAATCTTAATCACATATGAGCAGTATCAACCAAGAACAGATATAATTGAGAATGAGAAGCAATCACACATAACACAGAAGAAATAACCCGGGGAAAGCCTCAGCATAAAACCCCAACTCTGTATTATCATATAAGTGGAAAATAGTCACAAAATTACACAAAGCCTTAGCTTGGAAGCCAACCAGCTCTCAGTATAATCCCTCTACTGCTCATAGACAGTCAAAGACCTCTCACAAACCTTCTCCTCTACCCTCCAACCCTCCTATTTCCTTGCGCAGTTTTTCTTGGCATCCAGTGCTTCCACACATGTGAATTCCCACCTCACACTACTCACTTGGCCCAGTAGTAACTACGCAATCCTGAAGGAGATAAATCCTTCTGCATATATGAGTTTCCTTTATAGGAAAAATCCATCCAACTGATAGTACACTATCCCTCCTCTGATCTCAACTGGGTCTCTGTTTGAACTGACATGCATGAGTTATTTATGAGAGAATATTCAGTTATCTGAAGTGCAGCAGCGACATGCATGCAAGCATTAACTAACTGAACTTACATTAATTCAACAAACTGTTTGAATTAATCTAACTGGACTTGACTCAGTTAACTAAGTCAACTAATTACAACTCAATATTACAACTCATACTTATCTCTTTAATTGATGGATAAATTCCTCAATTAATGGAGAAACTGTTGCATGTCCTCACATAGACTTCATGTTTGATTTTTCACAACTAATTAACTCATGGTGAATTAATTAATTTATTTTCAAACAGCTGTTAAGTTCAAATTCGAATTTTACTTCCTATTTTAGTCCAGGGATTGACTAAAATTGGAATCCATCATGAACTGCTAAAAATAGAATGTTATTTTTAGCACTTCCATTTTTCATTCCCTGTTGCTCAATCCAGCACTGGTACCTGAATTGCTATTTATAGCAGTGCTATTTTTAGCACTTCTATTTTTAGCATTTCTTGTTGCTATTTTCAACACTCCCTCTCAACAAGAAAGACATTCAACTTGAACTCGATCCTGAACCTTTGGAATGTTTTGCATGCAACACTTCTCCCAAGTGTTATTGCTCCATCAACTCTAGAAACAAGAAAAAAAACTCCCAACTGACCTCTTTGTTGCGCTAGAAACATACTCTGATGCTGAAGCTCCATCTACTACTGACAAGTGCTCCCTCTTTGATCTCTGAGCTGCTGCAACACTCCATGCATCTTGCACCGTTGCACACCTCTCTGTGCCATCCTGCACTGGTGGAACACTCCTGTGCCTCTCGCATTGTTGCAGCCTGCTAGCTCTACACAGTCTTGGGATTCCTGCACTGTAGCTCTATCTGCCGCTCCATCCACATCTATCTCTACCCACTCAGCCAATCCTGCTACTCCTCATCGGGGCTCCTGTAGCAAAGTCAAATCAAAGAGGTTGGGTACCTCAATGATCTTACCCCTATTCCTGCCTTCTTGGGACGATCACTCCACATCGCCTCACCTCCTACCTGGAGGTATGGATGCATGTGATCCCTCTGCCCACCTAGCTCGAAATTTCCCCCTACTGGAGGTCTCTGCATGAGTGGGTGTCTCCACTCTGTCTCCTCTCGGTTTCTCTAGTTGTGGTTGCTCCACAACCTCCTGAAGCTGCTTCACCAATCGTGGCTCCTCCACAATTGTCTGAGACTTTTTCTGGCGCTGCATGTTGAGCGGTAATTTACTCTCCCTCTCAACCACCAAGTATCTAGCCTTGCCTTACTCCTCAAGGCTTTGCATGCATCTTGTACCTCAAGTGTATACAGGTTCTTGGCTAGCACACCAATCTATTTCATCTTTCATGCCGTCACGAAATTTTCGGGAAAAAGAGCTGATTTTAAATCAGCGATATTTCCCTCATTCGAACTCCGATTCAACCGATTTTTTTTTTTTGAATTTGGGTATTTTTCCGCAAGGAATCCAGATCTGCTATTTTTTTTAGAAAATTTTGTACAAAAAGTTTCGGATCTGCTCTGAAAACTCGCGGTCCAAAACTCAAAACTTCGAACTTCTCCCTTCACAGTATACTGTTCTCTACTTTGACCACCTTTGCTCTGATACCATGTAGAAATTTTCTACAAATCAGCTAACTCTGATACCATGTAGAAATTCCCACTGCAGATCAACAAATTATGCAATATACTAAAACACATTACAAGATCTACTTCCACCATAAACTTTGTGGAAGCTTAATCATATATGAGCAATATCAACCAAGAATAGATATAACTAAGAATGAGAAGCAATCACACATAACATAGAAGAAATAACCCAGGGAAAGCCTTAGCCTAAAACCCCAACTCTGTATTATCATACAAGTGGAAAATAGTCACATAATTACACAAAGCCTTAGCTTGGAAGCCAACCAACTCTCAGTATAATCCCTCTGCTGCTCATAGACAATCAAAGGCCTCTCACAAACCTTCTCCTCTGCCCTCTAAGCCTCCTATTTCCTTGTGCAGTTTTTCTTGTTGAAAATGCAACAAGATGATGGAGCTTAGTGAAAAGAAGTCACCTTCACTAAGTGAGTCCGCAAGCTATTTTTGGCGCAAAGTCTATTTTTAGACTATGTCTATTTTTAGACATATGGATCATGGTCTATGAGTTGCAGGATGCTATTTGTGGATGATTGGTCATGTTGGTAAAAATAGATGGACTTCTATTTTTAGACATATGGGCGGAGTCTATTTTTAGACTGTCAGTCTAAAAATAGAACAGTCGAATATTATTAGCTCTTAATAATATTTGGACTATAAACATTATCTTATCCTCTTGCAGCACTTCAGTTCAAGCTACGGATGTGGCACATGCAACTGCCAGAAGGAAATACGCTTTTCTTATGGGTTAGTTGAGCTATTGCATGATGGACTTCAGTTAGAACTCAACTGATTGGTTTTGGTGGAGTTGATTGAGGAGTTGATGGAGTTGTGTTCAGTTTGACTTAGTTGAACTAGTTGTATTTAATCTAACTGCCAAATACACTAGTGATGAGTGATGTGAATTAATTATTAATTAATTCACTAATTATTAACTCATAAAGCAACTAAAGAATACATCAGTTAACTCAGTGCATGGACAGTTCAGTGGAGACAAGTGTTAGAGGTGGGTGAAAGGGTGAGACTACTATCAGTTGTGACTATAGCTGTGCATGAGATTTGCACAATCATTGATTGAGATTGCCAATGAGGATTGCACAGTACAAGCCAAGGGAAAACGAGCTTGGATCAGATCTATTCTCAACTTGGATTGTGCAGTAGAGGTAGGCAACAGTGGAGGAGATTTGAACTTGTGACTTGATTCAGATCTAAGCTAGTTTGTGTGTAGCAGGTGGAGATAGTACTGAGTACTTTTGAGGAGTATTGTACTATGTATTGTTACATGTTCTCTATCATTATAATATACAGATAGTTCGGGGTTTTCAGCAGTATGCTTTCCCCATTACATACTGTGTTGATATGTGTGATTGATGTTTCAATGTGCGCATGCGATTGTTTTTAATTTCGCAAAAGTTGATGATCAACGTAGAGGAGGTTATTTATTATGCATGCATTCCGCAAATAGTGTATAATCAGGATAATCTCTGTGAATAAGTGTTATATTATTCAAAGTTTTCTACATTTCTTGGGGTCCAGTGCTTCCACACATGTGAATTCCCACCTCACACTGCTCACTTGGCCCAGTAGTAATTGCGCAATCCTAAAGGAGATAAATCCTTCTGCATAGATGAGTTTCCTTTATAGGAAAAATCCATCCAACTAATAGTACACTGTCCCTCCTCTGATCTCAACTGGGTCTCTGTCTGAACTGCCATGCATGAGTTATTTATGAGAGAATATTCAGTTATCTGAAGTGCAGCAGTTACATGCACGCAAGCATTAACTAACTGAACTTACTGTAATTCAACAAACTGTTTGAATTAATCTAACTGGACTTGACTCAGTTAAATAAGTCAACTAATTACAACTCAATATTACAACTCATCCTTATCTCTTTAACTGATGGATAAATTCCTCAATTAATGGAGAAATTGTTGCATGTCCTCGCATAGACTTCATGCTTGATTTTTCACAACTAATTAACTCATGGTGAATTAATTTATTTATTTCAAACAATTGTGAAGTTCAAATTCGAATTTTACTTCCTATTTTAGTCCAAGGACTGACTAAAATTGGAATCCATCCTGAACTGCTAAAATAGAATGTTATTTTTAGCACTTCCATTTTTCATTCCTTGTTGCTCAATCCAGCGTTGGTAGCTGAACTGCTATTTATAGCAGCGTTATTTTTAGCACTTCTATTTTTATCATTTATTGTTGTTATTTTCAACATGTTCGTCTTCTTGCTTTCATGAAATGTCCCCCTCAATGCAATATGTTTCTCAACATCTTCAAGAGTATCTTTGAGCCACAAAGGTCTTTTTCTTGAAGTAGAGGGCTCACTAGGAGGTGGATCAATGAGATCCATCAGACCTTCAACATCGAGCATCAGGTCATCAGTCGGAGGATCATCCTGCTTTCCTGCATCATCATCATTGTCCTTCCTAGCAATAGGAAGATCTTGGAATTTCCTAAGGGCACAATCTTCATCGAAAGTGACATAATGACTTATTTCCACTTCCCTTTGACCAGGCACATAGATTCTATATGCCTTCGAAGTTTCATTGTAGCCCACAAATGTTTCTTTCTTCCCAGATGCATCTAACTTGTTTCTTTTCTCTTTCAGCAAATGAAAATATACGGGACAACCAAGAATTCTAAAATGAGAAACATCAAGTTTCTTGCCGGTGAAAACTTCTTCAAGTATCTTGAAGTCCAATGCTTGATGTGGGCATCTGTTTTGAACATACACTCCAAAAAACAAGAAGTGGTTACAAGTCCTTTCTGCCTTGGCTAGCTGTTTTTCAATTAGAAGTTTGATCAGGGCTTTGTGATATATGAAATGGGAGGAGGGGTCTGTTCGAGCCCTAAACCTAGCTGCCATATGCCTAAGACTTTCTAGTAGATAAAAACAAGGATTAATTCTAACTTGACCAGCTAGATGTGCAAGGAAGTAGAAGTGATAGAGGTTACTCTATTTAATCTCCCTTCGCAGGTGAATTATTGTTGACAAAGGCGAAGAGGGGCATGCCATTTGTCCTGTAACCATTCCTTTTGAACTCCGGCCCTCCAGTTCTAACCCTTGAACTCCTCTTTCAAAAAGAAAGGGACATCGATCCCTGCCAACATGTGACTATGAAAAATCCTTTCTCCATCTGCTGGTAATGATGTGGCCTCAATAATTGACTGCTCTGTAACTATAAAAGGAAGACCTCCAACCTCCACGCGATTTCCATCAAAACCCTGAGCAAAAGACCGAGCCACTACATCGTGGTATTCAGTGCAGTAGTAGGAAAATTTATTCCAATCGACTTGTTGAAACTGTTGCTGGATATCAGGGTATATGTCCAACAAATCTGGTGCTTTGGGCTCAAAACGATTTTCTTTACCTCCTTTTCCCATTGCGTTGTGTGGTCTTCCTAAGATTCGATCCTGAATCCCTGTGAGTAAAATGGGTTCAACAATGCCAAGTGTGATTAACTCCAAACTGAAAACAAAAATTACTAACGGGACATGGTAAAATATCTTGACATGTGGAACGAAATATTACAACTATGCAAGTGAATGATTACAGAATCGAGGTGATGATTGTGAATAGGGTTCGTATCATATGGTAAAATAATTACAATAATATTCACTCATAGTGGCTGAGAACACTTATTAACCAATACTTTTTACCCCTTCGAGCCGGATAGAGACACATTTTAATGATATTGCTGACACTGACGTGGTCGGCATAATCACAACCTTTTAAATTTAAAATTTTGTTTTGGCGCTGACGGTTGGCCTGTCAGTCAAAATGGAATAGCTAATGAGCCCGTTATCAATGAATTTTTTCAATAGACTATATTAGATCACTAAAATGCTGATAGCCCTCTATCAGTAATTTCCCTATTTATTACATCAAAAGTGTTGACACCGAAACTGTCAACATAAGTAATTTCCCTGTTTATTACATCAAAATTGTTGACACTGAAACTGTCAGCATAAGTAATTTCCCTGTTTAAGACAGATTACTTGCATATTTCTATTTTTTTTATTGTGATAACACTGTTTAAGACAGATTACTTGCATATTTCTATTTTTTATTTCTACCTAGGTAAACCACTACTTTAGTCAATCCCCCATGTTTTCTTCTCATATTCACCTATACAGTAAATACCATGATTGGTTCTTGGTTAGGGTTTCTTTCCCCCAATTTCTTCACTAGGGAATGCTTAATCTTCACCTATTAAAAAAACTTTAGTTAAATCCCTATCCTTTATCCATCAACCTTCCTGCAACAAAACACACACACACGCACATACATACATTTTATTTTGTTGGGTCCCTATAATACTAGTGATTACCCCATTACTATTGTAGTTATACCCCTTATTAATATTACTATGCCCCTATTATCCCCATATTGTTATTACTGTGCCCCTATTATCCCCATATTGTTATTACTATGCCCCATAGAATCCCTCTATTGTTATTTTTGTGGCTTTATATTATTATTGTTAGGCCGGCTGGGTTATATTGTGACTCCTTATACTCCTATATATAGAAAGGAGGTTTTGTCATTTGAATCATCCAATAATTGTTCATTTATGTAATGTAAAGGAGGTTGCCCCCTCGAAGAGGCTGAATTCTAAGGTGTTGATCTATCTTTTCTATCTTTTTCTTGAGCTGGCTTCATAACATTTGATATCAGAGCTTTGGATTCTAGGGTTTCGCTGCTCCAAACAAGTCATCGTGGCATTTTCGCTAGAACTTTTTTTCTACAACGTTTCAGAAGCTAAAAAAAAAACCATTTTATAAGACGTCGCGCTAAATCTTGGATCCGAATTTAAGAGCTTTTCGCGCTATATTTTCGGAGATATGATCTGAGGAAGTTGGTCTTTTTGCAGACTCCTGAATTACATTCCAAACAGGTGACCTGGGGAAAATCGTCATAACTTTCTCTCTGAGCATCGGATTGAAATTTCGTAAAAAGCTACAGAAAGAGGACAGACTGTAGTTTCTTGTGTATCTTTTTCAGAGCCAAAGGTAGGGACAGGGACACGTGGCACGTCGTACAAGTTCGCTCTACTGAACTAGTCTATAATCAGGTCACTATGGGAGATTTGACATAACTCTTCCTTGGAGAATCCAATTGGGATCAGACTAGTGGCATTGGAAAGAGGACATAGAGGGCTACTACAGGTCGCAATTTTAGAACTGGATGATCAGAAATTACAAAGATACATCAGAGGCAATATCGAGCTCCTACAAAGTGAAAAAAAGGTGTGTAGATTTTTTTAAATTTTTGCTTAAGCTTGGTTTGAAAAATTATTTTGAAGGAATTCAAAGGGCATAGTAGAGCATTGTTATCAGTAACTGATGCCCAGAGGAAAGAAAATGCAAACACCTAGTAAGCAACCTGAAAGCAGTAGCATGACTCATGAAGAAGAGGAAGAAATGCTACATGATATATCAAAATTACAAGACCAAGTGCAACAAATGTCAGTCTCACAAAAGCTAACAGAAGCTAAGATAAATGGCATGGAATCTAAGATAAAGGGCATGGAAGCTAAGATGAATGGCATGGAAGCTAAGATGGATGATTGGAAGACAGATTTGAAGACAAACATGGAAGAATTGAAGATAAATATGAATAAGTTGCTACAAGAAATGGTCACTAATGGTGAAAGGGTAGTAAAGGAAACTCATGATGAGAACAAAAGAAATGTTAATCATGATTCCATAGACCCTAATGTTGGATCGAAGACCCACCATATTCCAAAAATCGATATGAGGAAGTTTGATGGCAAGGATCTCGCAACATGGATATTACAGATGGAGCAATTTTTTGATCTCAATAATGTGCAAAACACACAAAAGGTACGTATTGCAACTTTATATTTGGAACCAAATCAGTTTGTATGGTATCAATGGCTTTGCTCTTGTAAACAAATTATCACTTGGGCAATTTTTACGGAAGAATTGACAGCACATCATGAGGATACAAAAAGCAAAACTTTTTTTAGCCAATTGATAAGTCTCAAACAAAAGGGTTCAATAATGGAGCACATTGAGGAGTTCCAAAAATTGAACATAAGGGTAAAAAATATTCCAGAGGAGCATAGGATTGATGTGTTCATAGGGACTTTAAAGGATAATATCCAACATGATGTTCGCCTTTGGGAACCTGATTCATTAGAGAAGGCATTCAGGTTAGCAACAAAAATGGAAAGCAAAATTATGGCAACC
The DNA here is from genome assembly GCA_031772625.1 of Pinus tabuliformis. Lineage (NCBI taxonomy): Eukaryota > Viridiplantae > Streptophyta > Pinopsida > Pinales > Pinaceae > Pinus > Pinus tabuliformis. The sequence continues at coordinate 180,219,976 of CM062816.1, read as the reverse complement.
AGGAAGCACACCACTCACAACTATAAAGATGGAAGTGTTGTTGCCCCTAGTCTTCCACAACCTATAAGGTTGACATCACAACAATTGGAAGAAAAAAGAGCAAAAGGGCTTTGTTACAGTTGTGATAGCAAATACACTAAAGGTCATAAGTGTGCTGAGAAGAAATTATTCTACATAGATTGTGAAGAGGAAGAAGAAAATGAGCAAGAAAGGTCAAAAGAAGAGGATATACTCCAGGAACAAAGCCTAGATAAAGAAGAAATGAATCCGACCATATCTTGTAATGCATTGGCGGGAATTACCACTCATCAAACCATCAAGATAGAAGGACAAATCAAGAAGAAAAAGCTAATAGTGTTGATTGATTCAGGAAGTACCCACAATTTTATTCATTGTAAGGTAGCAAAAGAATTGAATTGCTTCTTATATCCAGCACCAGAGTGTTAAGTGATGGTTGCAAATGGAGGAACAATAAATTGCTCGGAAAGTGCCATAATATCAAGCTATCCATGGGAGAATATGTATTGACTAGCCCAATGCTTTCCATTCCAATGGGAGGTGTTGACGTTGTACTAGGAGTCCAATGGCTACAATCCTTGGGTACAATAGCTTTTAATTTTCAAGAACTTTTCATGAAATATTCTGTGGAAGGAAAGGAAGTTGAATTAAGGGGTATTGCATGGAAACCGGGAAAGATAATCAGCACTAACGGTATGACAGAGCTTCTAAAAAAGGAACAAAGAGGTGTAATTGCACAATTATGTTCGCTAGATGTTTCCACATTGGAATCATCTATTTCTCCATATCTCCAAAAAGTCTTGGACAATCATTCCAAGGTATTTGAGACTCCCAAAGGTCTCCCACCTATTCGTGATCATGATCATGCTATTCATCTGATTCCAGGAAGTGTTCCTCCAAACATCAGGCCGTACAGAGATCCCTATGCCCAAAAGAGTGAAATTGAACGTATGGTTGTAGAAATGCTAGAGGTTGGTATAATTCAACCGAGTCAAAGTTCTTTCTCTGCTCCAATAGTATTGGTGCACAAGAAGGATGGATCATGGCGCATGTGTCCGGATTATAGGGAGCTCAACAAGCTCACTATTAAAGATAAGTTTCCCATTCCTGTCATTGATGAATTACTTGATGAATTGCATGGATCAATTTACTTCACCAAGTTGGATCTTCGTTCAGGATATCATCAAATCAGAATGAAGACTGAAGACATTCCGAAAACAGCATTTAGAACTCATGAGGGTCATTATGAATTTTTGGTCATGCCTTTTGGCCTTACGAATGCACCTTCAACATTTCAAGGATTAATGAATTCAATTTTCAAACCATTCCTTAGAAAATTTGTGTTAGTATTTTTTGATGATATACTAATCTACAACAAGTCTTGGAAGGATCATGTTGAACATTTTGACAGGGTGCTACAACTATTGGAGGAGAAACAATTATATGCAAAAAGATCCAAATGTTTCTTTGGAGTACAAGAGGTGGAATATCTGGGTCATATTGTATCTCATGAAGGAGTTAAGGTAGATCCTAGCAAAATTAAATCCATTAAGGAATGGAAAATTCCCACATCCATAAAGCATCTGCGAGGATTTCTCGGGTTGACAGGGTGTTATCGCAAGTTTGTTAAGAATTATGGGAGAATAGCAGCACCTCTAACAACATTATTGAAGAAAGATGCATTTTCATGGACTCCAGAAGCAACAAAGGCATTCGAACATCTTACAGAGGCAATGTGCCAAGCACTGATCTTAGCTACACCGGACTTCACAAAAACCTTTATTGTGGAATGTGATGCTTTAGGAAATGGAATTGGAGTTGTTTTAATGCAAGATGAAAGACCCATTGCTTTTGAAAGTCGTCCAATCAAGGGAAAGTTTTTACACAAAGCTATTTATGAGAAGGAAATGTTGGCAATACTCCATGCACTTAAGAAATGGCGACCCTACCTAATGGGAAGACACTTCAAGGTAAAAACGGATCATGATAGCATTAAATACTTTTTAGAACAAAGATTATCCTCTGAAGAGCAACAAAAGTGGGTCACAAAGATGTTGGGTTATGACTTTGAAATCATCTACAAAAAAGGGAAGCAAAATGTGGAGGCAGATGCACTCTCAAGAAAGGATGAGGATGTGGAAGCATTGTTGTGCGCCATTTCTATTATCCAACCAAATTGGATAAACGAAGCAAGGGAGGAATGGAAGAATGACGAAGAAGTGTGGGCACTTATTCGAAAGTTACAACAAGATTCCAGTATGTCTAATACATTTAGCTAGCAAAATGATTCGTTATGGTACAAAGATCGCTTATACCTCTGTAAGAATTCCCAGCTAAAACAAAAGATTCCTATGGAATTGCACACTTCTCCCTTAGGAAGGCACTCAGGATTTTTAAAAAACTTACCACAGGGTTAAGAAGAATTTTTTTTGGGATGGCCTTAAATTAGATATTCAAAAGTTTGTGGCGGAATGTTTGGTTTGCCAACAAAATAAAGTTGAAACAATTAAGACACCGGGTCTATTACAACCTTTATCCATTCCAAGCCAACGCTGGGAGGAGGTTTCAATGGATTTTATCACAGGTTTACCAAGTCTGAGGGAAAGAGTGTCATCATGGTGGTAGTTGACAGACTTACCAAGTATGCACACTTTTGTGCATTATCACATCCATTTAAAGCCAGTACAGTTTCTACTGCATTTATGGAAACAATTCAAAAGCTGCATGGAAACCCAAAGATTATTGTAAGTGAAAAAGATCCCATTTTCACTGGAAATTTTTGGACAGAATTATTTTCTTGTCTTGGTACTCAGTTAGCTCATAGCTCATCTTATCATCCTCAATCTGATGGGCAAACTGAGATAGTAAACAAATGTTTGGAAGGATATCTTCGTTGCTTTGTATCTGATAAACAGACACAATGGGTCAAATGGTTGCCTCTGGCTGAATGGTGGTATAACACTTCCTTTCATACAGCAACAAAAATGACCCCATTTATGGCACTTTATGGGTATCAGCCACCATCCATCACATCATATTTAAGAGAAAATTCTAAGGTTCAAGCAGTGGAACATCACATCGAACATCAACAACAAGTCCTCCAACTCTTAAAGGATAACCTCATGTTGGCACAGAATAGAATGAAACAACAAGCAGATCAACATCGTAGTGAAAGAAGTTTTGATGTAGGTGATTGGGTATTCCTACGGCTACAACCATATAAGCAAATGTCCCTCAAGCAAGCTAAGACGGATAATAAATTATCACCAAAGTATTATGGTCCATACAAGTTGTTGCAAAAGATTGGTACTATGGCATACAAATTGGAGCTTCCTGCAGCTTCTCGATTGCACCCAGTTTTCCATGTTTCATGTTTAAAGAAGGTTATAGGCGACAAGCTCCCAGTTCAAACAATATTGCCAGAACTTGACGAGGAAGGAAAAATTATATTGGAACCGGAAGTAGTCACAGAAATAAGAACTCGACAGCTACGAAATCGATCAATTTTGGAGTATCTTATCAAGTGGAATAACTTATCTGCTGAAGATTCCACATGGGAGGATGAGAATTTTATACAGAAGCATCCAGAACTTCTCAAGCATTGAGGACAACACTTTTTTGAAGGAGAGGGGCATGTTTGGTCCCTATAATACTAGTGATTACCCCATTACTATTGTAGTTATACCCCTTCTTAATATTACTGTGCCCCTATTATCCCCATATTGTTATTACTGTGCCCCATAGAATCCCTCTATTGTTATTTTTGTGGCTTTATATTATTATTGTTAAGTCGGCTGGGTTATATTGTGACTCCTTATACTCCTATATATAGAAAGGAGGTTTTGTCATTTGAATCATCCAAGAATTGTTCATTTATGTAATGTAAAGGAGGTTGCCCCCTCGAAGAGGCTGAATTCTAAGGCGTTGATCTATCTTTTCTATCTTTTTCTTGAGCTGGCTTCATAACATATTTACATAAACATCAATGAAATTTAACTATTCTCTTCCTTGAATACACCCAAGGATACACACATATCATCATAATGAAAACCCTACTTGATCTTTTCATGATTCTAAACTACAAAAGCAATATTTTTAACACAGATCTTTCAAGACAACCATATATTTATATAATAATTTCCTCGAAACAAATTTAAGGCTGCAACGTTCCTCCCAACAATGAACTATGTTTTCTAGTAGTTCCCTCGAGTTCTTTCTCTCCCACATGCCTTTCCTTTTAATCTGACTGCCTTTATCTCTCACAATCCTCTTTAAACAACTTCCACCCATGATATTTATCTCTAGTCATGTATTCTTTGGTGGCCTACTTCAACCAACATTTCAATTGTCTAGCGAAATGGAGGATTTCTCTTTTTTTGTTCATGCCCCCTTCTTGGGCATAACTCATTCCAACAATTTTCGTGGCAGTTATGAGTCTAATCTCTCACATGATAACCTTTAATATATTTCCAAGAATAATAATACACACAACATTTTTTTCCTTTTTTTAATTAATCAAGATAAATATTTACATTGTCATAACATATTACTTGTACGGCTTGACTTTTCAATCACATGTTCAATATAAAAGTCAAAAAATACAAATTTACCACGATATCACTATAAGTGTCTAGAGGGATAAGATCTAGCTGCAAACCTTTCCTCAAGTTTTACACTTCAAAACAAGTTTGCATTTTAAATTTAATCTTTTTAGAAATTTGGTAATTACAAAATTAAAATGAATCTTAATAGTAACAAAGAATTATTATTATTTTTAATATAAAGTATGGTTTAAAGTGAAAAAAATACAAGTCAAATCAATTGAAATTTATGTTTTTGAATTAAAATTAAAAATAAAAAAGATGGTTAATTTCACAATATGCATATAATAAAAATAATAATAGAGATTTCAATGACCTAACACTGCTTTTGCTTGGCTAAGAGCTTGTCTTCCTCAGAAGTAAGGAGGCAGGTCCAACTTGTTAGCCTGAGTTGACCGTCCTTGCTGGTTTGACAACTAAGTTATGATAGGTTTTCCCACTGTGGCAAAAACAACACATAATAACAAAGATTTACTTTTGACTATGAGTTGGTATGGAAAAAATGTCTACTTAATTAGTTTTTCTTGTTGTTTTTTTTTTGTTTTTTTCCCCTGAGAAAAAAATCGAACTTTTTATTGCAAGACAAAAAGTTACATTGTATATGCTATAAGAATTCAAGTCACTACATGATTTGTGATCATAGAGTTGTTGAGATTTTGCATAGGGAAGATCTCCTGCTGCCATCTCGAGATTCTGAATCCATTTCCGTGATCTGTTATGCGATCGGAGTCTCCTTAAACTGGAGGAACCCCAATTGAGCGAGCGATCAGTTCCTGTGCATCGTGGCTAATTCACAAAGTAAAAAACGAAAACAGTTTCCAAATTTTAGTTTTCTGCTACAGCTGTTCCATCCCCGGGTCTCCTCAGAAGGGAAAACAACCCAAACAGAGATGAGACAACAATATTTTTAAAGTTTTTTGTGAGTTTTTGGACAAGTCTGAAGTGTCTGGTATGAACAAAACAACAAGATATTCCAACAACAAGAAAAACATGAAGTAGTCTGGCCTGGATGAGGCATCAGAGAGGGAAGTTTGGTGCATATGGTGGACGATCCGACACACAGATCTCGTCCATCTCTTTGTGTTCTATTCGCCAACTGCCCAGATTTTGTTGCAGACCCTCTTTAGAAAGCTTGTTTGCATCATCATTGTGTTCCCTGTATATATGACATAGTGAGATGAAGTTAAATTGAGATTTTAAGCTCATGGTTTCCTCTAGAAGTGATGATAGCATGTAGTTCTGGCATCTGTTGGTTCCATTGAACCATTTGACAATGTTCAGTGAGTCCCCAAAGATCTGAATCGTGGTTATGCCCAGTTGAGTTAGCCAGCAAAGGAGTAGTTTTAAGGCTGTCAACTCAGCAAAAATTTTGGTTCCAGTCCCTAAGCCTACTGAGGCTTTGAGGCTACTATGGGGGTTTAAGTGAATGATCAACCCTGCTCCGCATTTGTTCTCATGGCTGGAGGCCCCATCGAAGTAGGCCCATGGAATCCCTTCCCGGATGTTCTCTACTGTGATTGGTCGAGGAAGCTTCTCATGAGAGGGTTCAAGGATACTGGTGTATATAGATGCGCTTCCAATAGCTATGCTTTCCACCGATGGGGTGTGATCTTGAAAAATGCTTTTGTTCCTTGCGATCCATAATCCCCAGGAGATGATTAAGGGCAAGTTTCTCAGGTTCCCTTCTGAATGTTGAGTCCACCATGATTTCTAGGCTGTAGCTACCGACTGTCCATTCCATACAGCCTTTTTGTGTATCAGGTCCCCTACTGTTTCCCAGACTTTTATGGAGAAGGAGCAATCCATAAAAAGATGCGAGATTGTTTCAGAGGCTGCTTTACAAAGGGCACATCTTCCTGGGCCTGATTTGAATCTCTTCTGGAGGATGTCCCAGGTAGGAACCTTCTCTTTTAGTATACACCAGAAGAGAATTCGAGCTTTTACTAGGCATTGCAGTTTCCAGATTGAAGCAACCCACCAGTCCTGAATCCCCCAGCCTTTCTTTGTCATTAGGAATTTGTATCCTTGTTTTGGGGAGTAATTCCCTATCTCTGCATGAGCCCAAACTAATTGATCTGGTTTGTCTCTTAATCTGACATTTGATCGAGACAGCTCTGAGGTGAATGTATGCCATTCCCCTGCCCATTGGGGGGTAAGATTTAGGTCCAATCCTGAAAGCCATGCTTGGCCCCATATGGAAGACTGCCCATGGTTTATTATCTGACTGAGATTGTTTATGCCTCTGGAGTTGAGGTGGATGGTAAGGTCTTGAGATAATTTGTAGTCTTCATTGCAGCCAACCCAAGGGTCCTTCCCGATGCGAACATGTTCGCCATTCCCTACCTGCCATGATAGGCCTTGTTCTATGATCTTAAAGCCTTCCAAAGTCGTTTTCCACACCATAGAAGCATTACCTTTCTTTTTGGACGGACTTCGTATCCAATCTTCTAATGGCATAGGGTCGATATATTTCCTTTTAACTACTGTTGTCCAGAGATTTTCTGATTTGATGAGCCTCCATCCCAGCTTTGCTGCAAGCGCTGATCCAAAGTCTGTTAGGCCTTTGATGCCCCATCCTCCCCATTCCTTTGGCCTTGCCACTTTCTCCCAGGCCACCCATGGGAGTACTGAGTCTTCCTTGGATCCTGCCCATAAGAACTTACTGCATACTCTTCTGATTTTTTCCAGAATCCCTTTCGGGACCCAGGTTAGTGCAGCCCAGTATACCGGGATAGCCAGGAGGACTGATTTGATTAGAGTCAGTCTGCCAGCTCTAGATAGCCATTTGAAGCTCCAGTGGGTGACTCTTGCTTCTATTTTTGCTATTAGCCAGTGCCAATCCTGCTTCCTATACGAGCAGGGTTTTAGATAAAACCCAAGGTATTTGAAACAATCTTGGAGCTTCCGATCCTCAAAGGGAAAATCCTCTTTGATTTGGGCAATTTCGAGCCTGTTGAATCCTTCCAACAAAAGATGGGATTTAGCACTGTTTATTTGGAGGCCGGTTGCTTTTAAGAAAAGCTTAAGGATCCTTTTTAGTTCCAGGGTTTCAGATCTTCTTCCTGTAGTGAAGAGCAGGATGTCATCCACAAATAGTAAATGAGTTATTTTCAGGTTGTCTGCCACTTCCAGCGCTTGAATATTTCCTTTCCTTCACCCATCATTGATCAGTTGGCTGAGTCCTTCCGCTGCCAGAAGGAAGAGGAGGGGCGAGAGGGGGCATCCCTGGTGAAGTCCCCTTTGGCTTTGAAAGAAGGAGGTAGTTGCTCCATTGATGAGAATAGCAAAGCTTACATTGGTTAGGCATCCCATAACCCAGTTGATGAATTCTATGTGGAATCCCAGATGAGTGAGAAGCATCCGAATGTACATCCAACTGACCCTGTCAAATGCTTTGGATAAATCAATTTTTACCATTGCTCCTTTGATTATTTTTTTTAATGATGCTGTGGATGGTTTCCTGGGCTACTCCGATCACTTCATGGATCTGCCTTCCATTTAAGAATCCAAATTGTTCTCTTGACATGTGCCTGGAGAGGATAGGCTTAATTCGGAGGGCTATCACCTTTGCTATTATTTTATATATGCAGTTACAAAGGGAGATTGGTCTGAAGTCCTCAAAGGAGGAGGGATCTTCTTTCTTCGGGATGAGGGCTATGAAGGTCAAGTTGAAGGGTGGGTAGATTACTCCTTTCCTTTTGGATTCTTCTACCACATCAGTAAGGTCTTGTCCAAGCTGCTCGAAAAAATGTTGGAACAACTCCACTATCCAGCTGTCTGGACCAGGACTCTTGTCTTTAGGCATTGCTTTTACTATTCCTTCCACCTCCCCCCTAGTGACTTCGTTCATTAGATCCTGTGAGTCCTCCTCATCCACATATCGGGGAAAGGTTTGGGTCGTCTGGATCACTTCTGCCAAGGAGATATCACCTTGATTGGAGAAGAGGTTCTGAAAGTGACTTATGCCCATATGGGAGAGATCCTGGAAGGAGTTGGCCTCGCTACCTCCTTCTTCTTTTAGATGCCAGATGGTGTTAATATTTTTCCTTCCTCTGGCATAGTTCTGGAAAAATTTGGTGTTTTCATCACCTGCCTTTAGCCAGATGGCCTTGCTTTTCAATCACCATTGCTCTTCCCTTGCCAGGAGGATTTTGTGCCTTTTACCTTCCTGTTGCATTATTATTTCTTTCTTCCCCTGAGTTTCATATCCATCAGCTTCAGGGCTTTCAAGCCAGTTTAGGTTCCTTTCTATTTGGCTGAGTTCCTCATCTTCTTTCGTCTTCTTTTCCTTGGCCCAGATCATTGTGGCTTTTTTAAGGCGTTTTAGATTCTCCATGAAGAGGAAAGCTTTATTGACCGACTCATTGGAGCTGGCTGGTCTCCAAGTGGATTTGAAAAGGGAGTTGTAGGAGTCCTCTTGAAGCCAAGAGGGGTTGAATTTGAAGGGGGCAGCTGGTTTTTTGGGGGGCTTGGATAGTTCAAGGAGAATAGGCATATGATCCGAGATCCCTCCTTCCCCAACCCACTGGCGAAAAACAGGTATATTGGTAGCAGTTTCCTCCCGGAGGAGGAATCGGTCTAGTCTTTTTGCTACACGGCCTTCCCCTGTTCTTCTGTTCCTCCAGGTTGGTCTGATCTTTAGTAAGTTGATGTCTAGGAGTTTATTATCTCTGAGAAGGTTGGTGAAGAAGTCTGAGAGCTAGTCTTGTTTGGCCAAGGGACCCTAGGTTTCTGAAGAGCCTATGGAGAAATTTAAGTCTCCACCAATAACTAGATTTGGCTTGTTCAACAAAGATTTGGAGAGTACGGTTTTCCAGAAGTGGGCTCTTCCCTGGAAAGGTCCATAGATGTTGACAATCAGTAGAGAGGTGCAAAATTCCCATGAGTATACTTCCATCCTAATGACTTGATCCATCCCCCAGGAGTTTAGACATTTGAACTTCTCTAATTTATAGGCCAGGGCTAGGCCTCCGGAGTTTCCTTTTGCATCCAGGGCCTAGATAATCCAGGATGACAGAATTTTAGATAGAGATTTTGCTACTTCATCTCCGACTCCCAGAGTTTCTTGAAGGAGAAGCATATCCGGATTGTAGTTCCTGATTACTTCTTTTAGGGCCTACTTTTTAGGGTTACTAGCTAACCCTCTACAGTTCCAGGAAGGATGATCATTTGATAACCTCCGGGAGGGGGTTTGTTGCTCTAAATGCCCCTGATATGGACATCTATTTGCCATCCACAATGTCTATCTTGGCTCTTAGCTGAGCCTTAGATAAGTTTGATTTTCTCCCTCTAGATTTCCTGTCTTCTGGCCGGGAGGAATGCATATCTATGCCTCCTACTATCTCCAAGGATTCCCACGGGGTCTGAGATTATAAGGAATGGAAGCTAGGGTGGGATCCTCTCTCGAGGATTTAGAAGTGGAGGGGCCACATTCACGATTCAGATCTAAGATAGGGATGGAAGTGATTATGCTTTCCATTTGCATGGATTGTGAATGAGGCAAAGGTGTGACCATGTTCTGGTGCCTAGAGGGACCAGGCAAAGATTCAGATTTATTTAATGTCGGAAATAATACTGAGAGGGGGGGGTGAATCAATATTATTAAATCAATATAAATTTTTCATTTCCAAATTCAGATTCATATACGCTCCTTCAGTTAAGGAAAACCGCGTGTATACGCAACTGTGTGTAATGCAACAAGCGTATATCTAGTAAACTTATAATTCAGTTAGTTGCTTCTTAATGAGTGCATCAGAACATTATTAACCATATGAACAGTAAATAGGAGCAGTAAAGCAGAACAAATCATCACACATAAGCAACACACATGAACACCAAGATGTAAGGTGGAAACCCAATGTGGGTGAAAACCACCTGCTGCAATTCGTCTCTATCTTCTTTTAATTAGAAACTTCTTTTTACAATGATTTTGTACTGGTGCAGTCTTATACCAGTACGCAGGCTGCTACCTGCAGAAGGCTACAACCTTCTCTCATTCTCCAGCTTCTCCTGGAAGGGAGCTACAACCCCCTTAGCTCTTGTACTAGCTGAGGTACTAGTACGTAGGTGCTGACCTACAGAAGGCTACAACCTTCTCTTTTCTTTCAGGGACCACGTTTCATAAATTTTTAGACTGGATCCATGAATAACATCAATCAAACATCAAGTATATCTGCATCAACCGATCTCCTTTGCACCAAACAAAACTGAATCAAATAGTCACTTCTCTGAATGCTGTACCCAGAAAATAGTAACAGTAACCAGACACCAATTCTGAACCCAGAACACTGCAGCAATAAACAGAAGTAGCTAAAACATATTTCAAGAGACGTACGCTACTTCAATGTGTACAACCTGCGTGCATACGCTTTTGAATCAAGGCCAACCTGCGTATACGCTATTTTGAATTACAGAACCAGCGTGTATACGCGCCTTTGCTTCACTGAAACTGCGTACAGATCTATAAAAGATAATTTATTCTTTCAAATATTTAGACATCAGTTATACCCAGATTCTCAGATGTATAGATCAATTCATGCGCCAAATATAACAGATCAAAATCACACAAAGATACTACTATTCAAGTCTTGAGTTTTGACCCATCAATAGAACTTATCCATCTTCCTGTGCTTAGGTTCCTCCTTGATTCAGATTCAGCTATGCACCATAAACCAATCACCAGTATTCCAGATCTTGCTCTTCATAAGATATTCAATCCTTGAGTCAATACCTTTGCCAAATGATCTCCTCCTTTTTATATTCTTAGACCTTACTCAAACCATGGTCCAAAACCATAGAGAACCAATACCTTGGACCAAATACCTGGGTTCAACACTTTAGACGAGATACCATGGTCCAAAACCATAGGTCCAAATACCATGAATCTAAAAATAAGACTTCCCACATGTACGCGCTTTTCCGTGCATGAAAGTGCGTGCATACGCATACGCGACTTTTGGTCGGCAATACCGCGTGTATACGCGACTTCGTCAGAGGAAACCTGCATATACCTCTCTTTCTTTCATTGAACAGTGATCTGCCATCTGAGTGGGTTGCCATCAAGGACAACACCTGTGTCATAGCGCCAAACCTGTGTCATAATGCCAACAACCCCCCCCTTTGGACTTGATGGCAACCCCAAGTCACTCAAAGGCATTCTCCCCCTTTGACATCAAGGGCAAAGGGTTATGCTCCCCCTGAGTTCATGCTGAAATCTCTGCTTTGCTGTGCTGTTCATGCTCCCCCTGACTGTAGGCAAGGTTTGCAAGAAGATGTTCTACAAGAAGATACATAACTTTATACATCATAAGTGACCTTCCTACCACCAAAGACTCATACAAACATCCATCTTCCAACCAAGTGGGAATTGACTCACCCACCCAACCAAGTGGGGATACACCAAAAATTTACACAAGATAAAACAAGAACATTACATTATCCATCCCAGGCATAGTGGGGAAATCAACGAAGGCCGTTACATGACCTTGATAAGAAAAGAAATACATGACATAGAGACGAAATGTCTACAACCAGAGTATGATAGTTATCAACAAGCAGCATCTGTTAATCATCATTCAGACCAGCAACCATGTTCTCCTTCTGCACCTGTTCCTCCTGAAACCAAAACACTGTGATCTTGAACCAAGATATTCTTGGATAATGCCAACAATGCATTATTAGAAGAATATATATGCTCCCCCTGAACCTGTGCTAGATGGTCTCTGTCAGACCCATATCATACTCCTTTCATCCTGAGCCTGGCCCACTGTTTGTCTTCAAACCAACATATACGCGACTATACCCACATAAACTGGCGTATGTACGCGGATCCTCCTCATGAAAGTCGCGTACACCCACTTTTCTCTGAAACAGACAAGTTTCAACAGCAAGATGATGCATCAACTACACCCAGCTTATGTCTGAGGTATTCAAATGTTTCCCTGGGCAGTGGTTTGGTGAGTATATCAGCAACTTGTTCCTTGGAGGGAACATACTCTAATTTAATCTTTTGTTCAAGCACTTGTTCCCGGAGAAAATGATATTTGATAGGTATGTGCTTGGTCTTTGAATGCATGACGGGATTCTTTGAAATACTGATTACACTTGTATTATCATAAAAAATGGAAATAGGTGGAGTACAAGTGATTTGCATGTCTTGCAATGTTTGCTTCATCCAAAGGAGTTGCGTGCAGCAAGATGCAACAGCTACATATTCTGCTTCAGCTGCAGATAATGCAATTGAACTCTGTTTCTTGCTGAACCAAGATACTAATCTAGGACCCATGAAGAATTCACCACCACTAGTGCTTTTTCTGTGATCCACGCTTCCTACCCAATCTGCATCTGTATATGCATAAAGTGTGAGATTTGTACCTCTAGGATACCATAAGCCATAGTTTTGAGTTCCTTGAAGATACTTGAAAATTCTCTTAACTGCCTGAAGATGAGTTTCCTTTGGATTTGCTTGAAACCTTCCAACTATTCCCACTGCATGCATAATGTCTGGTCGGGTACCTGTTAGATAGAGCAGACTACCAATCATGGATCTATAGGTTGGTTGATGCACTGCTGCTGATTCATCATTTGCGCTGAGGCTGCATCCTGTTACCATAGGGGTACATACTGGTTTCGAATCCTCCATCCCATATTTCTTCAAGATCTGCTTGAGATACTTGGTTTGTGATAGAAAAATACCATCTTTGTTTTGTTGGACTTGTAAACCAAGAAAATGTGTCAGCTCACCAAGCAGGGACATTTCAAATTCTTTTTGCATCATCAAGGCAAAGTTTTGACTCATGTCTTCTTCATTGCTACCAAAGATGATATCATCAACATATACAACAAGTATTAGCAGCTTATCATTGTCAATTTTTATATATAGATTGTTGTCTGTTGATCCTTTTGTAAAACCTTGTTGATGGAGATACTTATCCAAACGATAATACCAAGCCCTTGGAGCTTGTTTAAGGCCATAGAGAGCCTTTTTGAGTTTGCATACAAGTTTTGGATCATTTCCAAGGATAAACCCATCTGGTTGCTCAATATACACTTCTTCATCCAAGTCTCCATTCAGAAAGGCAGATTTCACATCCATTTGAAATACTTTGAACTTCTGAAAGCTAGAAAGAGCAAGGAACATTCTTATGGCCTCAAGTCTGGCAACTGGTGCAAAAGTTTCTTCAAAGTCTATACCTTCTTGTTGCACATATCCTTTACAAACAAGTTTGGCCTTGTTTCTAATAACATCTCCAATTTTTTTTCAGCTTGTTTTTGAATATCCATTTTGTCCCTATGACATTCTTATCTTTTGGTCTAGGGACCAACTCCCAAGTGTTATTCTTTTCAATATGCTCCAGTTCTTCATTCATGGCCTTGACCCAGCATTCATCTTTGCATGCCTCACTTACATTTTGTGGTTCAGTGGAGGAGAGCAATGCTAGATAGCTTGAAGCTTCTGAAATGGTTCTTCTTGTTTGTACACCTGCCTCTTTCTGCCCCAAAATTTGAGTTTCTGGATGATTCTTCTGAACGTACCTAGATGGAGTCTTTTCTTCTATCCTTATCTGTTCTTCTAGTGCCTCATGAGTTTCTTCTTCATCATAAGTCTGATTTGATGTTGAAGGATAGTCCTCATTATCTTCGAAATCTTCTGATTTTACCTGCCTAGGAATGTTTCCTTCTTCATCAACCACTACATCAATACTTTCAACAATTTTTCCAAGTCTTTTATTGTAACACTTATATGCTTTGCTGTGGGGAGAGTATCCAAGGAGAATGCCTTCATCTGCTCTAGGTTCAAATTTGCCAAGGTTTTCATCAGTTTTTTTGATGTAGCATTTGCTTCCAAAAATTTTGAAGTATTTTACTGTGGGAGTCTTACCATATCAAAGTTCATGAGGAGTTTGAGTGTTGTTTACCCGGACGTTTGTCTTATTGAGAATAGTAACTGCAGCAAATGCAGCTTCACCCCAGAAGGTTGCGGGAGTTCCAGACTCATCTAGCATAGCACGAGCCATTTGTTGAACCGTTCTGTTCATCCTTTCCACTACTCCATTTTGCTGAGGAGTCCTTGCAGTAGATAATTCCCTTATTATTCCATGTTCTTCACAAAAATCGAAAAATTCATCCGAGGTAAATTCCCCTCCTCGATCAGACCTGAGGCATTTGATTCTGCGATCTGATTCATTTTCAACCAAGGCTTTGAATGCTTTGAAATTTTCGAAGGCTTCATCTTTATGCTTTAGAAGTCCTATCCAACACATCCTGGAAAAATCATCAATGAACAATATGAAGTATTCTTCTCCTCGAGGTGACCTTTTCCTAGATGGACCACATACATCAGTATGGACAAGTTCAAGTGGCATGCTAGCTGATCCTTCCTTCTCAGGGAAATTAGTTCTGGTTTGCTTCCCAAACTGACATGATTTGCATATTGTATTGTTTGGAATTCTGATGTGAGGGACATCACGAACTGCCTGATATTTGCATGCTTTCCTTATTTGAGAGAAGCTTAGATGCCCCAATCTTCTGTGCCATAGCCAGTGTTCATCATTCTTGCTTAGATAGCATTGTTGTTGTCCTCCCTTGAGTATGTATAGATTATTGGGAGTTCTTATGCCTTTGATCACTGTTTCTCCTGTATCAAGCTCACGAACAATACATCCATTTGATCGAAATATTACTTCATTTCCTTGATCACACATTTGACTGACACTCAATAGATTATGCTTTAGGCCATCAACATACATAACATTTCCAGCTTTGACCTTTTCTTTCAAAAGAACAGAACCTTTACCTTTTATGAGTGCAGGGGTGTCATTTCCAAATGAGACCTTCCTTTCCTTTTCTAAGGCACTATATGACTGAAGTTTTTCTTTATCACCTGTCATATGTTTCGAGCATCCACTGTCGATGTACCACTGATTTTCCTGTCCTTCCGCATATAAGGCTATCCCACATCTTTCTGGTTGCGGTTCTTTCTTTCTCCATGTTTTGGGACTCAATGAAGCTTGCTCCTTCTGAGTTGTTTGCCGAAACCTACTCCTGCATTCAGAATCTTCATGACCGAAGTTGTTACAAATAGAACATTCTATTTCATTCTCAAGAGCAGAAAAGTTATTGTAGGTCCTTTTCATGATCCCAGTCATACTCCTTTGTTTTTGAGCTTCTCTAGTCATGATGGTCTTGTAGGCAACACATTGAGCAGCTTTGTGACCAAAGTTATGACAAGAGAAACATTGGCCATTGAAGAAATTCCTACGATTATCAAACCTACCGACCAAATGATTGTAGTTTCCATTGACATCCATTCTTGAGGCAAATTGAGAATGATTTACCTGTGGTTGGTTGTAGCTTCTGTTCATCCTTGAAGTAGATTGCCCCTGATTTACTTGGTAATCTTTGTTCATTCTTGAAGTAAATTGTCCCTGATTTACCTGGTGATCTACATTATGCTTTTGCTGTCGATTGTCAACTTGTTCACTTCTCCTTGCTGCATCAAGATAACTTTTGGAGGTGGATGGCTTCTGTGCTTGAGATGCTTCTTCAGTATATCCAAGACCTGTCTTGATTAGAGGAGAACGCTGCACTTTGATAATCTCATCTAAAGTTTCAGATCCTTTAGCAAATTTAAGATTAAGAGCTTTTGATTTCTCAATATCTTTTCTAAGTCCCACAATTTCACATTCTAACTTTTCATTGTGTTTTTCTCTTTCAACAAGTTGGAATGTCAGAGTATCTATAATCATATTCTTTTCTTCTAAACAAATTTTAAGTTTAGAAATTTTTTCATAAAGACCTTCTTCATCTATAGCATCCAAGAAATCATCATCTTCAAAGGCCATCAAAAGTCTATAATCATTACATTCTTCATCTTCATCACTATTTGAAAATCCATCACTGTCTTCATGTGTGTAATAGCTCTTCTTACTTACATTCTGTTTTCTATTCCATCTAACTGGTTCCTTACCTTTGTCAAGCTTATCTTTATGAGGACACTTGGCAGCATAGTGACCGACTCTTCCACAAGCAAAACATTTGAAAGGTAGCTTACCTCTGAATCTTCCAGAACCCCGTTGAAGGTTCTTGACAAAATTTGATTCTTCCTCTTCTTCTGACATATGTCCTGAGTCATTGTAATCTCCTTTTCCTGAGGCTTTGAATGCGGCTTCTCTCTTGTCTGATGGTCCCCCTTTTCTCATTTCGTAAGCGGTTAGGATTCCGTGCAGCTGTGACATGGTAATGCTCTGTAGATTCTGTTTTTCTTCTATGGCAGAAACTTTTGATTCAAACTTAGAAGACAAAGATCTTAGAACCTTTTTAACCAAAACAACTTCTTTTATTTCTTCACCCAAGTTTTTCATACAAATAACAATCTCATCTACATGTAGGAAATAGTTAGCCACACTTTCATCATTGTGCATTATGAGATTTTCATATTGAATTCTGAGAGTTTGTAGTTTTGCTCGTTTTACCTGATCATCTCCTTCATAGCTCATAACGATCTTGTCCCATATTTCTTTTGTGGTTTTGAGCTGCATAACCTTGACGAATTCTGATTGAGATAGACTCCCTAATAGAGTATTGACAGCCTTTGCATTTGTTTCATACTGCTTCTTACCAGCCGTATTTGTAGGAGTTGCTGATGGAAATGTGTATCCTATTTCCACGATATCCCAGACTTTTGTACCAAGAGATTGAAGATAGGCTGTGATTCTTACCTTCCAATAGACAAAGTTTCTCCCATCAAAAATTGGTGGCCTGATCGATGCCTCTTTCTCGTAGTTGCTCATGATGATAGATCTTCCTTCAAGCGATCAAGCTTCTTCTGAAGGACCTGCTCTGATACCAATTGTTGGAAATAATACTGAGGGGGGGGGGTGAATCAATATTATCAAATCAATATAACTTTTTCATTTCCAAATTCAGATTCATATACGCTCCTTCAGTTAAGGAAAACCGCGTGTATACGCAACTGTGTGTAATGCAACAAGCGTATATCTAGTAAACTTATAATTCAGTTAGTTGCTTCTTAATGAGTGCATCAGAACATTATTAACCATATGAACAGTAAACAAGAGCAGTAAAGTAGAACAAATCATCACACATAAGCAACACACATGAACACCAAGATGTAAGGTGGAAACCCAATGTGGGTGAAAACCACCTGCTGCAATTCGTCTCTATCTTCTTTAATTAGAAACTTCTTTTTACAATGATTCTGTACTGGTGCAGTCTTATACCAGTACGCAGGCTGCTACCTGCAGAAGGCTACAACCTTCTCTCGTTCTCCAACTTCTCCTGGAAGGGAGCTACAACCCCTTTAGCTCTTGTACTAGCTGAGGTACTAGTACGTAGATGCTGACCTACAGAAGGCTACAACCTTCTCTTTTCTTTCAGGGACCACGTTTCATAAATTTTCAGACTGAATCCATGAATAACATTAATCAAACATCAAGTATATCTGCATCAACTGATCTCCTTTGCACCAAACAAAACTGAATCAAATAGTCACTTCTCTGAATGCTGTACCCAGAAAATAGTAACAGTAACCAGACACCAATTCTGAACCCAAAACACTGCAGCAATAAACAGAAGTAGCTAAAACATATTTCAAGAGACGTACGCTACTTCAATGTGTACAACCTGCGTGCATACGCTTCTGAATCAAGGCCAACCTGTGTATATGCTATTTTGAATTACAGAACCAGCGTGTATACGCGCCTTTGCTTCGTTGAACCTGCGTACAGATCTATAAAAGATAATTCATTCTTTCAAATATTCAGACATCAGTTATACCCAGATTATCAGATTTATAGATCAAGTCATGCGCCAAATATAACAGATCAAAATCACACAAAGATACTACTATTCAAGTCTTGAGTTTTGACCCATCAATAGAACTTATCCATCTTCTTGTGCTCAGGTTCCTCCTTGATTCAGATTCAGCTATGCACCATAAACCAATCACCAGTATTCCAGATCTTGCTCTTCATAAGATATTCAATCCTTGAGTCAATACCTTTTCCAAATGATCTCCTCCTTTTTATAGTCTTAGGCCTTACTCAAACCATGGTCCAAAACCATAGAGAACCAATACCTTGGACCAAATACTTGGGTTCAACACTTTAGACGAGATACCATGGTCCAAAACCATAGGTCCAAATACCATGGATCTAAAAATAAGATTTCCCACATGTACGCACTTTTCTGTGCATGAAAGTGCGTGCATACGCATACGCGACTTTTGGTCGGCAATACTGCGTATATACGCGACTTCGTTAGAGGAAACCTGCGTATACCTCTCTTTCTTTCATTGAACAATGATCTGCCATCTGAGTGGGTTGCCATCAAGGACAACACCTATGTCATAGCGCCAAACCTGTGTCATAATGCCAACATTTAATAAATTATCAGGACATAAAGATGATGGATTTGGAGCAAGTTCCATACCCTCTTTAACGATCGATTGGCTTTTTTCCATGTGAGCTTGAGAGTCCTGAATCGATTCCGTCCCTTCTAGCTGGATGGGAGGCCACTGGTCCTGAGAAGCTCGCTACTGATGATTAGATCCCTCTGTTGAGTTCTTCCTGATTCCCTCCATTTCGAGGTCCATCGGCTCTTCTTCCTTGCTGTCCTCTTCTGGCCTGGTTCTGAGAGATTCCACTGCTGTTCCTCCTGTCCCGGCCTTCTTCTTTTTTCCTCTGCGTCTATGGGCCATCGGGCATTCCTTTGCCAGGTGCCCATAGATGTGACATCTGTGGCATCAGAATGGCAGATGTTCATAGTCGAGTTGTTGAAGGTATTTGAACTCTTTGTAGTGCAGCTGTATTTCTTCAGCCAAGCCTGCCCGGGGAGTGAGGCTAACCAGAATGCGAGCCATCCCCATGTCTCTGGTTTGGAGGAAGGACATGTCCATTTCCATGTACTTCCCGAGATGGTTCTCGATAGATCTGAAGACAGACTCGACCCAGAGGAAAGGTGGGAGCCCTGGGAGGCGGACCCAGACCGGTAGCTCGTCAGTTTTTTCCCTCTGGGCGTCGAAAAGGGGGTTCCAACATTTGAATAAGATCAGTGTCTTTCCAAAGGCCCAGTTCACTACTTCTTTGTTGGTGAATTTGACCATGAACCAGCCCTTTGCAAGCATCGACACCTGGAAGGCTGAGTCCGACCCTTCCTTCCATTGTTGGGAAGCCCATTCTTGGATGAATTTCGCTGAATGTTTTTCCCCCTTGCCTTTCTACCAACGTTAGATCCACGACCTCCATGGCTTCGTCTATAATCACATTTACCCCCAGTATCAGGTTTGAGACCAATTCTTTCCTTTTAATTAACTTAGGTTTTTTCCTCTTCTCCCCCTTCTGCCTCTGTTGCGGCCCTTCCTCCCTATCCAGAACGACTGTTTCCACATCTACCACTTCTCGGTGGGTCTCGTTTGTTCTCCTCTCCTCCTGGATGAGGGCTCTGTCGTCCTTGTTACCACCTCCAGCTTGTCTCTTTTCCCTGATGTCCTTGAGCCCCCCGAGTATATCTTCCTCCTCTATCCTCTGTCCCTTCTCCACTATCGTTCCTTCGCCCAGTCCATCTGTAAGGTTGAGGACCCCCACGAACCCTGGCCCCGGACTCAGCAATTTTTGTTTCGGCTGCCTGCGACTGTGGGGGTTTTGGGTTTTCTCAACTTGTATTGCCGTTCCCGGTTTCAACTCTTCACTGTGCCCTTCTGCGGTCCCTAACCCTAACTCGCAACTGATTACCACATCTTCTAACCCTCCTGAGAAGAATCGACTGAGAGGGGAGGGGTTTGATGAACTTACAGGTGGGTTTTTTGTTGCCTTTCCTTCCAAGTCCCTCTGAGGCTGCTTCTCTTGAATGAGAGGGAACTCCTTCTAGTTTCTTAGGAAAGGTAGACCAAGATTACCCTCTAGCTGCCCTGGGGTATCCTTCCGGTTCCAAACCTCCTCTGAGCCGCGCGATTCTTTCCCTAGACTTCCAGCTGGATGGATATATCGTTCTATATTCTGATCTGTGACTTCCAGGCCCCAGACCGATAAGATATCTCCAGGTTCGGGGTCCAGATCAATGCTGTCGTTCGGGAAGCCCATCCTCTTGCCGGCTGCTCCTTGGTAAATGCTGATTGCATCTTGGTAATTGCTAGCCGTAATTTCCTCTGATGATCAACCCTCCACCATTCCCACCGATTGCAAGTTGTAGGCTGGGCACAGTTAAGCTTTTTTGCTAACCCCGTTTTCATGCCCATTTCTGCCTTCTTACCCTGTGCATGTGGATTCCTCATATGCTTCCTGGAGCTTGACTACCGACCTGTCCCAGCTGTCGCCGTTCGCGGGCCCTGCTCTGACGCCCCTGCTCAAGCTGCTTCCAGCCGGCTGCCTTCCGTACTCAGCCCTGTTGTTGTCCAGGCCTCGTGGTCTCCACCTACCGTCTACTTAATTGGTTTGTGTAAATGTCCATAAATTTTAATAATTAAATCGTTGTGGAGAGGACCATACACCAAATTTAATTTGTTAAAAAAAATAAAAAAATAAAAAAATTAATGAATAACTATTTATACTCCTAAGTTACTAAGAAATTAAAAAAATGATTATTTTTATTAGTTGACAACCAGCCAACCAACCAACCACTTTATAGCTGAGTGAGAGGGAGATAGTTGTCTCTTAACATTAAAAGATAACAAGAAAATAAATAAAAAATAAAATTAACTCTTTCATATTAAGCGATAAAAAATTACTTTTTAAAAACTTTATTTCTCTAACTTAGATGCGCCTTCCAACTTAGTATGGAATAGATGTTGTCGTGTCCTATTATATAAATATGTTGACACCTTCAAATTACACAAAAATAAAAATAAAATTAAAAAAATAAAATTATATTTATTAACTAAAACATTTTGACTCTTTCAAATTACATAAAAATAAAAAATAAAATAAAATAAAATAAAATATTATAATTATATTAATTATAATTAATAATTAATCTAGTTTCGATCCATCTTAACTCTTGATCTACCATGCACGGAGAGGAATCAAATCTCTTTTCACTCTACAAAAATTTTGCACCTCGACAGATTTGATTTTTTGGAGTGCTTGGTAGATCTGGAGTTAAGATAGATATAATTTGGAGTTAAGATAGACCTAATTTGGTTTTTTTGGGCCGCTTCTCCAACCAAGTATGGAAGAGATGTAGTTCTCTCCTGTTATGTAAACATTTTGACTTCGCCAAATTACACAAAAAATAAAATAAAATAAAATAAAATAATAACAATAATAATAATTTATTAATTTAAAACATTTTCACTCTCTCAAATTATATAAAAAATAAAATTAAAAAAAAATAATTATAATTAATAATTAACCCAACTTAAATCTATTTTAACTTGGGATCTATCATAAGCTACGAAGGATCAATTTTTTTTTCACAATAAAATAAAATAATAACAATAATAATATTTTATTAATTAAAACATTTTCACTCTCTCAAATTACATAAAAAATAATTATAATTAATAATTAAACCAACTTAGATCTATTTTAACTTGGGATATATCATAAACTACGAGGGATCAAATCTTTTTTCACCTCTAGTGATGATTCCAATGATTCTCTATGTTTGTGAATTATGGGCCAACAATACATTCGACATGCAATGGAGACAAAATGAGAAAATTCAGAGGTTTGATTACAAACAAATTTAAGATTAAAAGTGCAGTTCCTTATGATATCTTGTTAAGTGAAATAGGGAGTGCTCCTATTGAAGCAATTGCTATGGTGCGAGTCATAAGGTATTTAAAAAAAATTGAGCAAATGGAAGAGGGTAGATGACTTAAGGTTCTCTTTAATGATAGATTGTGCAAGAGCAAAAAAACTTGGATGCATCAAAATAACAAATGGTTTAGTAAATGGGGTATTAGCTTGAATTCGTGTCCCATAAACAGCGAAGAGATAAAAAATTTTGTTATGGAAAAGTTCCACAAGTGTACTTGGGATAAAGAGCTAGGAAGAAAGAAAAATTACTATATTGAAGTGTTTAATCCCACTCATAGTCATCAACCAAAAGCATACATAGAGGCCAATATTTCTTGGAGAGCCAAAATTCTTATTGCTCAGTTAAGGACTAATTCTCATCAACTCAGTTGTGAAACAGGGCACCGGAAAATGCCAAAGGAAGTGTGGGAGGAAAGAGTATGCATTTTTTGTTTTTCCCGAAAAATAGAAACATTAAAACATTTCATTTTAGAATGTGAGGCCTTCAAAGACAACATGAAAAGTTATGCAGATATGGTGGCAGCGAGCTCTTGGGATAATCTATTTAGCGAGGGGTTTGTTGAGAAGTTGGGAGCATTTATTTTGAAACTTCACAGAAAAAGCACCGAGCTCTTGGGATAATCTATTTAGCGAGGGGTTTGTCGAGAAGTTGGGAGCATTTATTTTGAAACTTCACAGAAAAAGGACCGAATACATCAAGTAGAGGAAAGAAAGAAAGAAAGAAATTATTTTATGTCCACGAGGTTAAAGATAGCCTATAAAACTCTTTAGCCGCCTAAATATTAAAAATAATTTATTTATTTGTTTCTTTTCTCAAAAAAAATTAAATCCCACCTAATAAATTTGAAATTAAATTAGGTATTGAATTTGATTTTTTACAAATTTCCAACAAATTACTCATCGCCCAGAATTGACGTGTTTTTAGTAAACGCTCAGTCTACACCTTCACGAGGGAAATTTTTTTATAGAATATAAAAAGTTAAATCTTTCCATTTTAAAAATAAAAGAAATAATTCACACCCAGTTGAGGCAGAGCATCAAAAGAAAACATTTGGGGAAAAATGATTGAGAAAGTGCGTTTCAAGTGGATCATATAATAGGAATATAAATAAATATAACCCAACCCAGAGAATGTAGACAGTCAAGTGTCCCATTCCTCGCTTGTTCTTCTCCCACACAGACATTACCATTGACTCGCAGATCTTTTATATGCGGGTCCTTGTGTAGACACTATTTATCTTTGTTTTTATATGTGTAGCCCAACGGCGCTTTGGTGGTGTTAGGAGTCGAATCCCGTGGGTGTTTTACCTTTTAGGACTAGTACATGCTCGATGGCATTAGATGGCTCATTGGAGGAGCAGGAACAACGACAAGAAGCTCACCCTGACGAAGCACTGCTACCATCATCACCATCACATGCAATTTCTGGTACTGAGAACGCGGCCGATGAAGTCCCACTCAAGCACCCCAAGCTCTTCGTCCCATCCCTGTAAGTTCTTTCCGTCAATTCAATCATTCCACCCATAAAATTCCCTTTTCTGGGGTTTCGTTTTTTTCCCAAATCCTAAACCTAGGGCCGAAATAGGTGCTTGGGGATGAAAAAATTCATTTCCCTCTGAGGCGGTTGCAAAACTCTGTGTATGAACTCAATGTAACTGAAAATTGTTGGACGCTTTAGACCTCTGAGGTTTTTGCAATCTCTAGGTTTTAAAAACTATTTATGTTGTTTTGATGCATTGAGGGTTTGCTTGTTGGCTATTATTATGCCCGTTCTGATTCTTTTGGCATGAGAATAGATGTAAGGATCCACTTCTTGGGGCTTACTGAAGATGCCCTTTCAGTTAATTTGAGTCCATGCGGCGTTAAGAATTGGAGTATTGTTTCTTGTATGTGCTGCTTTCCCTGTAATATGTTCTGAGGCATGATTTATTGTTAGACTCCCAGCCGTGTTAATTATGGATGTGTCTGATCATTTGGGTTTTGGTCAAGTGGTGAGTCAAGTGAGCTATCTCCACATAGACTTGGGCTCAATCCGCTAGAAGAACTTGTGGGTGTGTTAATGCAGCTAATTGTTGTCATATCTTGTAGTAGTTCATAGTTAGCTAGTCGTATGCAGTTTGCCCTAGGCAGCGTATCTAAGCCGAAGGTAGAGACCAACCGATAATGATAATAGATTTCTCTGGATGAAGAATAGATAACTGTATGCTGGGTTATGAGTTTGATCTGCTCTATATATGTTTCACATCGGGGGATTGAATCACGAATACTAGTTTGCAGCCAGGAACCCATGTCTGACCAAACCTTGAGGGAAACTCTACGTTATTAATTGGAGCGGACTGATACCAAATTTTTTTATACCTTAAATTTCACTGCAATTCAGTTGGTTATAACTTATAATATATCCCAAGTTGGCATTAGGGGCGATGAGGTTTAGGTTCCGAGTATGTGAAACTTTAAAGTGTTAAATAAATTACTGCCATGTTAATGAAATTGCCACCTGCAAGCCATTAAATTATAACTGCTTGTTTAGTTGAGATCTTTTGTTCCCTTTTTCTCTATAATACTTGTTTGGTTAAGTATATGCTATGATTTGATAGGAATGATGATGTGAATTGCTTAGCTTTTTGTTTTATGCTGTTGTATAATCTGTGCGTACCCTTTTTCTCTATAATACTTGTTTGGTCACGTATATGCGATGATTTGATGGGAATTATGATGTGAACTGTTTAGCTTTTTGTTCCATGCTGTTGTATAATCCATAGTTTTTAAAACCGGCCTAGCTAACCGGTTATCGGTCTAACCGGCTGGTCAGCAGGGCCACCAGTTGGAATCGGCTGAAAAACCCGGTTAAGGAGGCGCTGTGGCAAGAATTTGGCCCTAACCGGTCCTAAATTGGCCAGTTACCTGCCATGCCCACAGAGGACCCATAGTGCGGCTTTTCCAAGGTAGTTTAGGGGTTTGAGGGAAATTAAAGGTGCTTTCCCTCCAAAAACACCCTCTCCAAGCCTTTAAGGAACAAAAACGGTTAAATGATCTTGTTTTCGTGTAATACAACCTTCGTTTGAGGAGGAACCAAATGATGAACAAAGCACCCGCGTTGGATGATATTGATCCAACATCGGAATGGGTGGAGGAGACCGAAGATCCTGTGTTTGAGGCTGATTTTGATATCGACATGGCTTTAGCGGGGGATGAAGCAGATTTTGTGGTGGCATCAGAACCAGGATCAGTAGCGGCATCAAGGAAAGGCAAAGAACCAATGGAAGGCACTAGTTGTGCAGGGCGACAAACTCGTGCTTCCATTAGGTCCATTTCTATTGTTATTGGTGGCATTCCTACTGAGGTTGCAGATCAGGCTGAGACATTCTCAGACTCTGAACCAGATGATGTTTATGTAGCTCCTGATGATGATCCTGTGGCTAGTGGTGGTGATGAACTTGATGATTGATCATGTGTACACTGTAGACTTGTAGTAGGCCAATGGCCTCATAGCTTGCAGCATTGTTTTGGACTTTATAGGCCATTTAGAGCCTCATTGCTTATGCATTTTGCTATTTTGTCGCTGATATGTATTGCACTTGGTGCCATTTCAATATATTCACCTTTACATGGTATATAAATGAGCAAACTTTGCATATTTTGTTTCCATTGGCTTGGAATCATGGTTTTAAATCTTAAAAATAGCTTTGTTTCATTAAAAATTAATTATTTAATGTATTTTTCTAAAACCGGTCCGTTTAGACCAAACCAGTCCCGGTTAGACCGGTTCCAGTCGGTAAACCGGTTCATTAGGTGGACCGGTCCGGTCACCGGTTCTGGTTTTAAAAACATTGGACTACTATAAATTGTGTGTTTGGTGACTTATAACGAGATGTCCCTGTGAATCAATATTTTACCTTTTTTTGGTAAATTGCCATCTGCTAACTATCAGATCACAGTCACGTTGCCCACTAACTATTGGGTGGCAGCTGAGCTTATTGTTGCTTTACTGCGTTGGAGTGAATTATTCTACGATCCATATTTCCTGTCAGTCTGAAGTTCTATAGCCAAGATGAGTTGTTTTGACCTTGTAACACTGATTCATAATAGCTATTATCAGGACCAGATTACATTGTATCATGAATATAAAAAGAATACGGATATATAAGATGCATTATATGCCAAATAATACATCGCATATTACCTGTCTATTGCTGTTGAGTCAAGACTCAAAATTGAATAGAAAATACAAAATTTCAAAATTGCATCAAATGTATTTCATGATCCACCTACAATCTATTATCATTTCCCTGTGCCCCTTTTATTGGTGAAGGTAAGGGGTCTTCCTCGAGTGGTGGAAGAATTGGTGTGGGATTTGAATGTTTGGTGGTGGGTGTAGCCTTGTAGGTACTGAGGCTGGCAGCTTACTCTCCACTGGCTCTCCTCTAATGGTTATGTTGGGAATTTCTTTGTTGGCACCTGCTCCTCGTATCCTCCATATTTACCGTCCAAAATACTTTTTCACAACAGGTCACTCAGTGTCCATTGCCCAATCAGCCATGAGCAAATTGTGTCCGCGTCATCTGTCTAACTGCTTCTCCACAGTGAGATTGCACTACATGTCTAGCTCTGGCTCAACACTTGAATGCCAAATTTTTGTAATTGTGGTGTTTTTTCACTAAACGTCTATACAAAATGAGAAAAAGAGACAAGAAGTAAATGACACCAAATAGTAAAAAACAAATTAAACAAAACAAAAAAGATATCGAAGCTTGTCATTAAAAACTACATTGGCTAAATCCAAGCTATCTTGCTAAAACTAAGATATCGAAGCTTGCTTGTATTATCGTGTCAAATCCAAATAAATGAATAACCGTCCTATACATCTCCTTCTGTTTCTATATCATTATGAACTCATCTATACATGTACCGACCTCTGCATACATGTAAGGACTCCTCCATGAACCTCACCATCGAAATTAAAATCACATTAGGAAAAAATGCAGGATTGAGGTAGAGTCCTGCTGCATGATTCAGACGATGGAGTAATTTGTTTTTTTGTTCATCATTCAAATGATAGCTCTTTTATACATCTCCATCAGACATCTGTTTCTATACCAGCATAGATCCATCTTAATCACGGATCTAACGTTAGCCGAGAGGGGTCAAATTTCTTCAGGTGCAAACTTATTTTAGAGTGTAGAAAAACAATGTGTAATTTTTTATTGTTTAAATTGTATTTTTAAATGTTACAAAGATTACATAACATGTGCATTGAGCTATTTTATCAGCGCACATTAAACTGGTTTTCTTGTTATTAAGATATTTTTAAATATGCAATGTACATCAATATTAATTCATATTAAAATATTTTGTTCATAACCTATATTAGATATTTTGTTTTATACAACATCAAAATATTTTGTTTTAACCATTTTTTCTATATATAAAAATATATGAAGTTGATATCATGTATTAAAATATTTTTGAAAAGTATAAGATTTAAACATATATATATATATATATATATATATATATATATACTTCTAATTACTTCACAGAACATATTAGGTCATATGGACAAGTTGACAACTAATTAAATATGCATATCTTATTTTTATTTTTATTTTTATTATAGCTGACATTTCTTTTCTATTTAGAGAATATTTTATTTTATTTTAAGACGGACAGACAGACGGACGGACATACGTACACGTCGCCTTCACACTGGGCTGTAGAATAAGCCTCTTGGCTCAATCATTGTGCACCCATCTATTTTTGCACCAACCTCAGAATACATGTAAGGCTTGTTCTTTCAATCTCACCATCGAAATTAAAATCACAGGAGTAAAAAATGCAGGATTAAGGCATAACCCTGCTGCATGATTAGGACGATGGAGTAATTTGTTCCCTTGTTCATCATTCAAATGCGAGATCATGTGTCTCACATATTCCATTGCACTCTTATCCTCATTAAGAATGGATAGCTTCTTTGACCCTATCCATGGCCTCATACAGGTAGCCCATTGTGAGATTAATGTCATCAACCAAGTGAAAAGCCTTTGTCAGGTTCACTAATTTTTCATACCTCCTGTGCCCCTTCCCAGAAACAATCCCGGTACAATGTTTAACAATAATCTGCCCTTCCGGCTTATTGATAGGCTTGCAACCCACTCATTAGAAGAACTTCATCTTCTACACACAAGCCAGGAGTGGTTGAAGAGATATGAAGCTGGCAGTGAAGCGTGTGATGGTGCACTGCAAGATGCACCAGCTTTCTATATCCTGTGAATTTTCTCATTAGTTTTTGATAAAGTGAATATTTCCGATATCTTAGAGCACCAAATGGACACAATGGGCAGCACATGGGGATATTTTATGTTGTAAGGATAATTTCTAGGAGATATTTTTATACTTGAAATTAGTGTATTTATTGCAATAATTTTGATATATCATCGACAAATGCAATTATGATCGGGACATTGAGATATGTGTATTAATATGGAGCATTATTTTAGGTGTTAATGGAGCACCATGGTTAAATTATAGATTGTCGTTGTCCTTGAATGCATCTAGTATTTTTTGCTAGGCATTTGACACCAGTTTATTATTCTCAGGGAAATGAACTGCATGACTTCGGGCTCTTCAACTGCCATGGAACAGTACTCATCTACGAATTTGGAATACGAATCATCTCGAAACTTGGAACATGGCTTATCTCAAAACCTGCCACCTAGGGTACTTCAGCCCTCAGAATCTACGGAGTCACTGAATACAGGAGATGACAATGAAGGGGATCACAGTGGCCGTGATAATATTAATCATCATGAAGTAAAATTGGACCTTACTGATGATTTAATTCACATGGTATGTATGCATATGAAGGTTTAGTTCTCATCTGTTTACTCTTTTTGGCCTTCTTGAATTTGTTTAGAATCTGCCTCTGCAGTGATTTAATCATCTGCGTGCATTAGCTGTTTTGTCATTCAAAATAACCTTTCAGGGGCTCTTATGCATGTTATATAGCTGATTTTAAATTAGTATCAAATGTTTTCTTTTCGGAATTTCCTTTGGAATGGTTCATTTTGGTATATACTAGTTCCTACTTAGTATATAACTAAATTGTAAATTATTATCGCAGGTCTTCTCTTTTCTAGACCATAAAACGCTGTGTACAACTGGTCTAGTATGCAGGCAGTGGCATGCTGCCAGTGTTCATGAAGACTTCTGGAGATGTTTGAATTTTGAGAATTGTCGAATTACTGCAGAGCAAGGTACTTGCCAATTACCTTAATGACGTCTAAGTTGTTTTGTACTGGAAGCAGATTGTGAATGTTACTGAATGTGCGTGTGACCTATATTTTTTGTTTCATGGTTCTATATTTCTACAATGATTTACTTTGTATCTGGACAGTTGTTAAATTGTGTCGTAGGTATACAAGGGCTGTAGAACTGCATCTTCCAGGTTCTCTTTTGGATATTCCTGTCCGTGAAGCATTACGTACTCTTAGGTGAGGTTGCTTATTTTAAAGTTATTTTCGTCCCATTCTTCATGTACTCAGTATCGTGATCAAAGATGCGCCCCGTGTCTATTTCTCCTCACATAATTCCTTGATATGCAGGAGTCTTGAGGTATTAACTATAGACCGTGGAACTTTAAGTGACGCATTTTTCAGCTTATTGGCCGATTTTCCTGTGTTGAACCGGTTGGTAATCACTGAAGCTGCTTTGGAGAGAGGCGGTACTCAAGAGATACACATTCATCATGAGTCTTTGCGTTATCTTGAGGTTATGCGATGTCGAGCACTTCGAATCTCTGTCAGGTATATTTGACATCAGTTTTGTAGATGTTTGTCCAGGAGCTACAAGAATAATGTAAAAAGAGAGATATTATGAATAATGTGCAGTTGTTCTCTGCTGGAAACCTTGTCGCTTAAGCGCTCAAGCATTTCATCTGCCATATTGTCATGCCCTCTTCTTCGAGAGCTTGATGTATCTTCATGCCATAAGCTTTCAGATCCAGGAGTTCGTGGTGCAGCTATATCATGTCCATTATTACAGTCCTTGGATATTTCCAATTGCTCTTATGTTAGTGATGATACACTCAGAGAAATTGCAGCTGCTTGTACAGATATCCGTTTTCTTGATGCGTCCCACTGTCCAAATATTTCACTAGAGGTTCTGTTATGACTCTCTTTAATAAACAAAGTTACTAAGGATGTGTACACACTTGATCATAATTTTTCTCTTAAATCTTTTTTTTATGATGTTTTACTAAATGAGTCTCTCATTTGATCTTAAGGCTGTGAGAATGCCAAGGCTTGTTGATCTGAGGATTCATAATTGTGAAGGAATCAATGCTACGTCCATGGCTGCTTTATCCCAGTGTTTTTTTCTTGAGGTGGGTTTTAAAATTTTCATAATTAACACTGGACGATTGATAAATTATAGTTTGCATATATATTTATTCCTTTTCTTGGTTTATTTTTAGGCACTTCAACTTGATTTCTGCTGGTTGTTAACTTCTGTCACACTGGATCTTCCAAGGCTTCGACACATAAGTCTAGTAAATTGCCGCAAGTAAGTAAATTTTATGTCAAGTCAAGACATTTTTTGGAATATCATAGGTTTTTATTCCATTGATTTACTATGCTTTTTTGCATGCAGGATTGTTGAATTAAACTTGTCTAGTCCAGCTTTGGTATCTATAAATGTCACAAGTTGTCCAATTCTCAATCGAGTTGACATTACCTCAACTGCACTTGAGGTTTGCTTGGAGGGATGGGCTTCTTGCAAACGATTGTATGTTTTATTTTGTTTCTTGATTTGCAATTTAATAAAATTGTGGCTTTATTGGTATATGCAGAAATTGGTCCTCCAGAAGCAGCAGAGTTTGACAACTATAACTTTACAATGCCTTCATTTGTCTGAAGTTGATTTGACAGAGTGTGAATCATTGACTAACTCAATTTGTGAGGTTTTCAGTGTGGGTGGTGGTTGTCCGATGCTCAATACCCTTATTCTTGATAGTTGTGAGGTGTGTTTAGTTCTTGAAGGCATGCCTGCTCAGTAGATACCATCTTTTATCTGTGCATTTCCTATTTTGGTATTTGTTTAGCCCTTCGATTTATGCAGTTATCAGACATGAAAGGTCAGATAGGAAATGTAAGGCAGTATGTTTAAAAATTAGGTTTACATAACTGTAGGATTTTGTTTTTCTTCTGAAGTTGATATGGCAAATCTCCCCTATTGTGGCAAATCTTTTTATTTAGGATTTTGAGGCTATAGCCCTTGCTTCTGCTCCTTTCTGACCTAAGCTTTGTAAAAGGTATGTTGACGATACCTTTATCATTTGGCCCCATGGTCGTAAAAGGATTGAAATCTTTAAGCAGCATCTTAATAACCAATCAGAATTTATTAAATTCACTATGGAGATCGACGTTGATGGCAACATTCCCTTTCTTGATGTCCTCATCACCAAGCAGGAGGTTGGCTCCGGCTCCCATCAAATTTTTCGCAAGAGGACTCACACCAAGCAATATCTCCATGCCAATTCTTATCATCACAAGACCCAGAAATTCGGTGTTTTAAACTCCCTTGCTACTAGAGCCCTTAGGATTTCTGATGATCTTCATATGAGTGATGAGAAAACTCATCTTTTAGAGGTTTTCATGAACATTGGTGATAGAAAGCCTCAAGGCTTGAAAGCCTTCCAAAAAGCAGCAAAAGGACCTAGAGCTAAGGTTGATCCCAACAATCCTATTACCACTGTTCATATTCCTTTTATTCAAAGAACCTCTAACAAGTTGGCTTGTATCCTTAAGAAGAGTAATATCTTTGCGATCTTTAAGCCGCTTAATATTATTTGTCTTCCCTCAGGTTTGTCAAGGACCAGATTGACCCCTTTAACACTAAGGAGGTTTACACCATTGCGTTATTGTGGGAAGCCTTATATAGGTGAGACAAGTCGTTCTATCAAGCACAGAGTTCAGGAACATGCTGTGGACATTAGGCATATTCGCTCTCGTTCTTCGGCTCTTGCTTAGCATTCAACAAAAACTAAGAATCACATTTGTATTGAGGATGCTTTGGTCCTTGCTAAGATTTCTCATTATCACCACAAAAAGTTCAGGGAAGTCATTGAGATAGAGAAACGGCCTGCCAACAATCTTAATAGAGATTACGGCTGGAGAATCAGTAAAAATTGGATCCCTGCTCTCTCTCCTCTAGACATTCTTCTCCTTAATTTGATTTCGATTTATTCTTTTATTTTTAGCTCTGGTTAATTTATTTTATCCCTGGCTAATTTTTAATTTTTATTTGTTCTATCTAGTCATAATATTTTATTTTATTTATAACATTATTAGTATTATTTATATTTCATTTGGCTTAATTTTTGCTCTTTTATGATAATTTTATTTATTTTTACTTATGATAACAGTACCACAAGGTGTATATATATATATATATATATTTCTTTAAATTATTTTTCCTTGACTTAATTTATTTAAAAGCTTTTAAGAACTTTTAAAACATTATATATTTAGTCCTGGTCTTGACCATTGCTTTTAGATTTCATTTAACTTAATTTATTTAATATCTTTCTATTTATTGATAACATTTTAATATATTATATATTTATTTCTAGTTATTTTTGGTCTTTATTTTAGTAATATAAATCTTTATATATTTATAATGTTTAATACTATTTAATATTATTTGACTTTTATTTGTATTTATTTTATTATATGGAATTTTTATTTTTAAATAATATATTTTTATAACATTTTTATTTTATTTATAATAATTTTATTTACTTTTTAATGGGCTATAATATTGTTTTTATTTTTATTTTATTTATTTCTAGTATTAGATATTTGTTTTTGTAAGTCCATGGTCTATTCATTAATCAAAAAAGGAGTACATAGATAACAGAAAAGCAACTGGTCTCACCCCAAAAAAGGAGTACATAGATAACAAAAAAGCAACTAGGCTCACCCCGACCAGGTTTGTCGACCAATGCTTGCTGGGCATTGCATACAATCAAAAAGAGACTAAAGGGAGCAGTGCAGAGCCTGAAAGATAAAAAGTACTAGAATACAACCAAAATAACTTTTCACCATGCTTAATCATCAGAAGGAGCGAAAGCTGGATTGTCTGTCCCGGTCCCTAGAGGGGGAGGAGGGTGATACGAACATCTAACATGCTGCTCGAAGTGAGCTAGCCATGTTTCCAACTTGTCTACTTTTTCAGCAAGAAGATTTTACCCCCGCCAAACCACCACCACTCTTTCACGAACGTGACATTGAAAATAATGCAGTTGATTAAGCATCCCCATCACAGCTTCATGCTCCTCCTTGTGGGTCATATCCTATGCCTCCAGAAAATCCTGCAGAAATTGAACCAAATTCCGTTGAGCTGTGGAATGACTAGGAGGGCCAGCTATCTCACATCCAGCCTTAGTATTTAGATATTTAGTCATGGTCTTTTTTGACCATTATATTTACATTTCATTTAAATTAATTTATATTAAATTAATATCTTTTTATTTTTTGTAATGTATCATATATTTCCTTATTTTCACCCTTGTTAACTTTATTTTTATATAATTTCACCCTTGATAACTTTATTTTTATATAAACGATTTATATAATTATAATGATTACATAACTGTTTATATTTCTATAATATTTATTAATATTTAATTATTGACACCTAATTTTTGTATTTATTAATATTGATTTTTTTCTTTTATTCTATTTTATTATATTATTATGATCTTATATAATAATCTCTATTATATTTGTTATTTTTTGCCTAACAGTTAATTTTTTTTTGACTTTTGACCTATTAGACTCTTTCTTCCCCTTTTTATACTCCTGTTGGATCAGATTCTCTTCATCTTTTCGTCCCGATGATGAACCATAATAGTTGGTTCAAAACAATGTTCCAACAAGACTCCGTGACGGGGAGACTCGAGTGCAGGGAGACGCACAAAGGGGATGTGTGGGAGTACCCTCAAATTTTAGGGAAATTTAAGGGGGACGGGGGGGACGTCGGGGTATATAATTTTTTTCCTTTTTAATATATATATATATATATATATATATATCAAATTCATATACTATAATGAAAGCATAAATACAATAATACATACATATTTGAATTAAATAATGAAATGCATTGATCCATACTCATCATTCTTACTAATACATACATGATTCATCCATAGACCACAAGATTCAATAATGAAATACTTTGATCCATGTTCATTATTCATTATTCACCATTCTAGAATCTACATTGATTTAAAAATTAAATTCATCATTCTATATTCTAAATTGATTTAAAATTTAAATTCATCATTCATCATTCTAGAATCTAATTAGTACTAAGAAAAATAGACTAATATATATTGAAATCTAAAGTCTGGAATGGTAAATTGATATAGATAAAACTCAAAAAACAGTGGAGTGATGACTCTAAAAGTCACTCTAAAATACACAGAGGGCTTGGTGCGCTTGATTAAATACTAATTCCATACCCTTGTACATGACAAAATGCAATGGAAACATTGCAATCCTGAATTCCTGAAAAACTGTTAAGTCTGTTGGATTTTGAGTGAGATCTAAAATTCTACTTTCTCCATATGAAATCCAATGAGGTCGGAACCACTCTCAAAACATCCCGAGTCATTTCATAGCTAAAACTCAAAAAACAGTGGAGTGATGACTCTAAAAGTCACTCTAAAATACGAGGGCTTGGTGCGCTTGATTAAATACTAATTCCATTCCCTTGTACATGACAAAGTGCAATGGAAACATTGCAATCCATCGAATTCTGAATTCCTGAAAAATTGTTAAGTCTGCTGGATTTTGAGTGAGATCTAAAATTCTACTTTTTCCATATGAAATCCAATGAGGTCAGAACCACTCTCAAAACATCCCGAGTGATTTCATGGCAATGTTTAAAATTTAAGTAAAAGGACCATGAATTGCATAGCATTTAGTAGGGAATTATGGTCAAATACTAGGTTTTCCCTGTCACAAATCATTGTTTACAAGCAAATTTAAGGGGGGACGCCTGGGTCCATTTTGAGGGGGGACACCCAGACGTCCCCCTTTTGGGGAGTCGCGTCCCCCATGCGTCCCCCACACTGGGGAAATGTTCCCCCCTGCGTCTCCCCAAAAGGGGGACATAGGAACCGTTTCCCCAGACGTCCCCCCATCCCAGGTGCGTGGGGTGCGAGGGGTGCGCGCACCCGACCTTGGGGGACACGTCCCCGTGGAACACTAACTTCGAAATGTGTCAGTGACCAATACTTATATGTGATGGATCTGGGAGACAAATATCTAAATAATTTTAATTTTTACTCACAAAAGCCTCCATTCAAATATGATATGGTTTTCTTAATTGTGAAAATCAATGAATAAATTGAGGTCAATTTTTAAGAGTCAATAATGAGTCATTGGCCTAATACAATAATTTTGAAATTGGTAATTTTGTGCATGGACCTCTTACCAAGTAATTTACTGTCATTTAATTTAAGTAATTCTCTGTAGGGTTCTGTAATTTGCAGATAGTTGGTTTGGGAAATAGGATTTTGATGCAATAGACTTTTGAAAAATTTCAACGGCGTGCAATCTTTGTAATTTATAATGATTTTTAGTTTGCTAATTAGGATTATTCTATTTGTTGTATGTTTTTGTAGAGCCTCTCAAATGTGAACTTAAACAGCGTATCATTGCACATTCTCTCCCTTACTGGTTGTCGTGGAGTGACTAACCTTCAACTAGCATGTCCAAGCCTGCAGAAAATCTGTCTAGATGGCTGTGATCACCTGGAGAGAGCCTCATTTTCCCCTGTAAGTTGTTTTCTGTGTTTTTCCTATATTCTATCAATATGATGCACTGTGTGCTTTGCTTAATTGTGTCCATTGATTAATAATTTATTATCTTTGTTTTTCCTTCTTTTCAGTAGAAGTATTAGTCATGTTTGTTATCAAGCTTATCTGTTTTGAAGGATGTTAATTATTTGAATGGTAAAACATGACTTATGTTTAATTATTCGGTATAATGACCATTAAAAATAAGTCTGCTTTGTCTTTCAAATAATTAACATCCTTCAAAACAGATAAGCTTGATAACAAACATGACTAATACTTCTACGGAAAAGAAGGAAAAACAAAGATAATTTAGCAACGTAAATAATTAATTATGAATTATTCAGTATAATAACTATTAATAACTAAAAGACAAGGTGACTGCCTCTTATTTTATTTGGTATGCTAAAGACTAGAGTATTATCATTGCAGGTTGGGCTTTGCTCACTTAATCTAGGAATATGTCCCCATTTGACTGAACTTGAGATTATAGCACCTCAAATGACATCATTGGAGCTGAAAGGATGTGGTGTTCTGTCTCAGGCAGATATTGATTGTCCACAGCTGCACTCACTTGATGCCTCTTTCTGCAGGTTTTCTTAAAAATTCTTTATGGTCATGCTCCGGTAACTACATATATTAAGCCTTTTGTTAATTATGAAGTCCATATTTATAAATTTTGTTGACATTGTAGCTTGCTTAATGATGATTGCTTGGCTGCTGCAACTGCTGCATGTCCTTCCATTGAGTTGTTGGTTTTGATGTCGTGCACCTCAATTGGGCCAGAGGGGCTGTTGGCTCTACAGAGACTCTCCAATTTGACACTTTTAGATCTGTCTTACACATTCTTGACGAATTTACAGCCAATCATTGATTCTTGTCCCCAACTAAAGGTTTACTTCAGAGACTTAAAGTTAACACTGCTAGTTTTTTTTGTATAGATTCTTGGAAATTTGCCAACCTATCATTGAGTACCCTTTTGTCACAAAATTTAACAACCTTTTGCTCTCTTGCATATTCATCAGGTTTTGAAGCTTCAGGCTTGCAAATATCTTGAGAATTCGGCATTGATTCCACTCCACAGGGGAAGAGCACTTCCGAAGCTCTGTGAGTTGGATTTATCCTATGGCACTCTTAGCCAATCTGCAATTGAAGAACTTTTGGCATGGTGTCCACATCTCACCCATCTGAGTTTGAATGGATGTGTTAATATGCATGACCTTGATTGGAGATTCCAGGCTAGCCATTCTTACAGTGATTCAGAACTACATAGGAAACAAAATAAGTCTGATTTGAGGGATGACCAGATCCATGTGGAAGGAAGCCCAAAGCGGTCACTTCAACATCTCAATTGTGTAGGCTGTGCTAACATTAAAAAGATTGTAATTCCTGCTTCAGCTTACTGTATGAGCCTGTCTTCTTTGAACTTGTCTCTTTCTGCCAATATCCAGGAAGTGAATTTGGCCTGTTTAAATCTAGCAACATTGAATTTAAGGTAAGTTTCATTATATTTTAATCATAGATTCACTTAAATTTCAAATGTACTTGGAGAGGTTTCATTTCTGGGAGACAAAAGAATGGCTCATGAGTGAATTTTTGCTTCAGCAACTGCATTGCTTTGGAGATACTCAAGCTAGATTGCCCTCGCTTGACAAGTCTGTTGCTTCAAGTATGTGCTTTTAAGTTTTTTCCAAAGATGTAGTTTGATTCAATTACTTAATGTCTTGTCATTGCTGAAGATCATTTTGAATCTTTATGGTTAAGTTGTGTCACATATTTGTATCATGTTGCACTTTTCTTAATCCAGGCATGTGGCATTGGAGAACAAGAAT
Organism: Pinus tabuliformis; assembly: GCA_031772625.1. Lineage (NCBI taxonomy): Eukaryota > Viridiplantae > Streptophyta > Pinopsida > Pinales > Pinaceae > Pinus > Pinus tabuliformis. The sequence continues at coordinate 180,181,887 of CM062816.1, read as the reverse complement.
TAGAGTGTACAATTCAGTCATGTAACTTACTTGAAACTCTTGATGTCCGCTCTTGCCCAAAGGTGAGTACTTTGATCATTGATGCTAGGAAATTTGCATTTATTTGGTTGGCCGTTGATGCAATCCCTATTTTGAAAGGACGATCTTCTTTTGGTGTTGTTATTACTAACAGTTTCTCCTGTGTGCAAAAGGTATCCTCAACAAGCATTGCCAAGTTGCGTTTGATATCTCCTGATTTGAAACGGATTTTCAGCAGTTTTTGAATATGGTACCTGGGCCTGCACATTTGATGGAAAAGCTTATGAATTGTTGAGTTTCACTTGGTTTGGATATAAGCAGCAGATGTAGCAAGTCATCACTGTAACATGCTATTTTAACTATAAATTCAGTAATGGTGTCCGAGTTGGAGTTTTTTTGTCTAGGTATCTACGAATTGTGTACATAGGAATGGCAGAATTTTGGTGTGCTAAGACTGCCTGTTCCATGTTCAGGGATTATTTTTCAGAAGTCATTATAGTTTGTTTCTTCCAAAGTCAGTATATTCATATTTTATGATGTTAGTATGCTTGGCGTTGTTGAGATGTGCCTTGAGTTGTTGAGATGTACAGCAGTCGGTGAAACTTGAAAGTATCAGGTAGTTTCAGTTTCAGAATTTTATTTCTGTTCTTCATATCCATATATAATTTTGGTGGCTCAATGCAGATTAGCATGTTAAAGATACTACTTATCGAGCTTAATCTCTTGTGCTATCCATTGTTCTTGTCCAACCTCTTGTGGAGAACCATGTAAAGACAAATTGTAGTAGCATTTTTCGAAGATTGTGGCAGAGGCTTATTTATATACTGTTGAGTAGAGAGAACTTATTTTGCATCAATTATAATTTTCGTGATTCTTATGTTCTTTTATAATGTTTTTCTTTATATATCAAGTACCCTTCTCAACTTCTACACCTTTTAAAATGTCTATCTATATATCAAATTAGACATTGTTCTGCATTTATCTGGTTTCGAATTTCAATAATTTATTCCTCTGCCACTGATCCCTGAGACAGTATGGATGTTCATTGTTTCCTTGTTTTGAAGACTTTAAAGTTTTAACTTCAATGTTTCTCTTGAAGACTGACGTGGATGTATAGTTAGATCGAAGAAGACCAAACTGGAGCATAGAAAAGGATTTCCATATAAATGTTTACTGCTGAAACTTTAATCTTCATTGCTAACATGGGCTACTGCCTTTACTAGTGCTTTTAAATCTGTTGCCCTCAGATATAGCGCAATGTTCAGGACCGACACTGACCTTGGTTGTTGCCAATACACGCGGTTCACGCTGCTTTCGTTTGGTACTACCTCTAATAAAGCAATGAATTGTGTGGACTTGTATTGTGCAGGAAGTTGGTATTTTAACACAAAGATCGAGCTTGTACTTACTAGTTGTTTACTGTTTGGGGGTCAATCGTTTGGCTATTTCAAGGTGATTTACCATGAAATGCTATATTTATGGGATGGAAAGTTGTCAATTTAGATGTTCTTAACCTCAGGTTCTTCACATTAGTTATATTTTATTAGAGTTGCAATGGTTATTCTCTGTTAAAAATTCAGCGGTTGGCTGGTAATAGTGCTATATCCTTTGTTCATGGTGAGAAGTAACACTTCTTTTCTCATTTGGTAAATGCTTTTTGGTTTTTTGTGCGGAGATATTTTTTCATACATACTTCCTGTCAACATGAGCAAGTGGATTTGTGAAAGCAATCATTGGGCTAAGTTTTGCTGCAACTTAGGGGAATTTATACTGCCAAATCACCCTTGGCTTGCACCTGAGCCAAACCACTTGTGGTCCACTTACATGTGTAGCTGCTGGTGTATGAGGGTGGAACATTACTTTAAGGGGCTTTGGATCTTCGTGTGGGGCATAACACCTCTCCTTTTTGACCAACTAACAGAGAGGCCCTGTTGACTGTAGTAATGTCTAAATGGATAATGCTGTAAGACTCAATTGTATGGATCTAGTTTCCTAGTTTAGTGCACAATCGTTTTGTGCATGGTAGCATATACACAAATATTTGTAAGTTTTTTAAAGGCTTTTAGTTTTCCAACCTCATCAGTGGATAATACTTCAATAATACTAGGCAGCCCAAACCCATCTACCCTGGTTTGAGTTGCACCTTTGACGTTGTCTTAATGGAAACATGCAAAAAGCTTTTTAGTTTTCCCACAGCATCGGTGGATAGTACTTCAATAATTATTATGTTGCACAAACCCATCTACCCTGGTTTGAGATGCACCTTTGACGTTGTTTTAATGAAGGTTGCATAGTTTGAGTTCCAACACTTGCAAGATATGCACCCTTGAGCTTTGCAATTTGATATGTACAGACTTGAGCTTCACAACCTCAGGTGATATATCATCTGCATTTTTAGATGGCCGTGTTAGTGACCATATTCAATGTGTCTCATACATTGCAAATATTTAATGCTCCATACATGCACACATAAGAGGTGTTGATGGATACCTCCAACACCCTTGTAGAGAATGCACTTTTCTCTTCATTTGTAATATTCTCTTCATGCAAATATTTTACATTTATAATATTTGGATGCTGATGCATGTCTAAACAATAGAAAACAGGTATTTTTTTTGTTCCCTTTTTTTAAGACAAGATTGCATCTCTTATCACTATATGGTTTTGAAGAGGATCCTTTTGATCAAAATGTAATAGGAGTGTTTTCCTCCTAAATAGATATAAATAAGTTGTCTCATAAACAATTCTAAAATGCAATTTCCGAGGTAATGAACTTTGTTTCATTTGTGCGTACAAGAAGATGATCTGTAAAGGATGTAACTGTTCACTTTACTATTTATTTAAACATTTCGCAGAAACATCTTGAATTTTTAAGATGAATTAGTACTAATTTAAAATTGGATTAAAAAAGGGACACCATAGAGGTCAGTGTTTAGAAATAAGCCATTAAATATTTATCGTCAATATGATGTCAACTTTTGAATATTAACAATCAAACTAGTGCTTTCACATAGAGGAGATTTTTCAAAGTTTGAGGATAGTTCATGCTCTGTGTTTTTTTGAACTGAAGAACGCGTGCCTTCTAGTTCTTGAGGTCCCTTATTCCAGGGGGGCTCGTCCTTGGCCTTCTGCCTCCGATGGTCCCTCCATAGCCTCCTCTGGATGGTGACCCCCCCTGTTCCTTCACAATCAGCGCAACATTATTAGCATAATAAATGTCTATGCGGCAAATCATTATAGAGAGAAGGAAGTTTGTTGGAATTCTTTGAAAACTTTATTTCTCCAGGTTCAAAACAACAACGTCATAGTTGATTTGAAATGACCACATACTAAAAACTGATGTAGAATTGATTAGCCATTAATGAGTTGAATGTTAATTGATAGCGCGGAAATCGAGGAAAACTGCTTGAATCGATCACTTTACGACAACTGATAAACCATGATTAAGATGCAAAAACAGAGGTGAAAACAATGAATACACAAATATAGCAGACAACAAGATTGATTACAGAGTTCGTCCTTGATGGACTACGTCTCTGGGTCCACTTTCAAGATGGGCGACCGTTTTTATTAGGAATGAGGAGTCGATTACATAATGATTTGGACAGGACTGGACTTGCACACAGGCAATTCTAACTTCTGTCATCAGATAGCTCTCTGAACCAGCCTTCCAACGCCGCTTACGGTTTCCAAATCCGACTCCAGATGCTCCTGAAACACTAAAAACAAAATCGCTTCTATCCCTTCAGAACCTGCATACAAAAGGTGAAAACCACTCAAGCTATTCTTTAATGAGCAAAACTGCCTCTTATAGGCATGTAAGTACATTCAATCCTCCCTGACTGCATTTGAGGTGAATGAGCGGACTTTAGGGTTTAAATGTGTTACGCTGTCATGATTTGCCACCTTGGTTCATTAGGCCATGGTCTTCGAATTAATTTATAACAAATTACCAATATAAAACCCATTTTGCACCTTAGAATAGCTCAAAGACTGTTAGCGATTAGCTAATCGGGCGAAAGGCGTTGACTGTGCATGTAAACAGGTGTTTGCAGAGCGGTTATCTCAGTGGTTTTAGGTCCAGGCGGTTTCGCTAACCATTTACCGTAGCGATTGGAGGTGGCGGTTATCCCGAGGCTCACATAGCGCTGCCACCCCCTAACTGTAACTGTCCACCGAAACCGCTTAACAAACCTTGACTGTGCGGCTATACCTGCAAGTGTTCACATGTCGAGTTTTACTCCGCTCGGTTGAGCACTGACGGTTAGGGCTAACCTCCGCTTAACTTGCTCACATGGCTTTTTCTCCGGCGGTTTCGACATGGTTAGCCGTCAGCGGTTTCGCTGTGTTATATTTGTTTTATAATGGTTTGATTATAAACTAAGGTCGAGAGTTAGAGTTTAGGTAATGGATTTTGCATGGCTTTAGGACTAGGTTTGGTAGGCTAGTGTTTTAAGTACATTTGTACTTAGGTTTGAGCATTTGATACATGGTTGTAGCTTAGGGATGGTGTTTAGCATAGGATTAGGGCTTGTAGAACTTAGGCTTAGGGTAGCATAGGATTAACACATAGATTAAGATTTATTTTAAAAACCCATATGTATAATTTTGTCACAATGTGACATTCGCGAAATTCGTCACATGATGACAATAAACCCATGCTGATCATCGACAAATGACAATATTGATTCTCTGCCACAACAACCCATGCACATCATTGATTCCAGCTATCTTTGCAACGACAACTCGGACGATGAATCTATGCCACTGACGACACTGATGTCGACACATCAAACCTGCAAAGTTGAAAGACAAAACACGTGTTGTCGACCAAACCCTGGGGAACTATGATGAACTCAAGTCGACAACCAGGTGCTAAACCATTTTCGCTGAACGCCATGAAAACATATGAACATTACTTGAACAACTTGATCATAACCAACACTGTCGATACTGAACGACACCCATGAACACTGATGACAACACTTTAAACACTTGTGCAATTGAATCGACGGATCTTCCTGGATCATTCCTCTCCACTTGAAAGCTTTTGGACCACAAAAGTTTGACTAAACATTTAGTCGATGATGGTAGAACTCCCTCTCTTTCCATCTTGACCTGACGATGTACCAATACATTTGATCAATCCCCTGCATATGATGACCTTGATGACGCTAACCATGATACCTTTTGATTCGGTGCTCGTTTCTTCCATCTGCAGTATGAACAACTTGTGACGATGGGCAAACAACCTATTATCAACACGGCAATTGAATTCTTTCCACGAAGAATCATGAGTTAGTGATTCAAACACATATTTGAAAACAAGATTTGTAGAACTTTGTTCAATACATCCGATGGGTATTAACAATCTACTTTCCGGATTAACTGAAATATTCAAAGACTCCTTTGACTTTGACTTCATATCAATTACTTGACTTGATTTACTTTCTTGTTGATTGATTACTAAGTGAACTTGCTGCATAGAACTCATCCAGATGTGATGTAAAGACTGCTACAACTTAGTTTGACTTTGAAATTATCTAAGTAATTGTTGACTTACTTGAATCACTATTTTTTCGTCTATTAACTGATATTTCCATTGACTTAGACTTTTACTTAATGCATTAGTTTTCAAATCATGATAAGGAAACTTTAGATCTGCTTTCAAATATGCTTTGTTATGAAAACTTATAGACTTTCTCTCCACTTGAAAAGAGGCTTCATTACTTCTTAAAGCATGAAATGATGATGCAATACAAAAGAAATGCAACACTGACTTTCCCTAACACTGATATGCACCCCTGAAATTGAAAATAAACATACCATCTGAAACAAGTTTCTGATTAAACTCACATGTACCATTACCTGCAATACACTGCTGATGATGATAGTTTCTAGAATTCAGTTGAAAGAATGAGTTGAGATTCATTCTCTCTTTAAGAAGATGTTCATAGGACATTAAATGTATTTCATGTTGCTTATCCTGTTCATGAATAAGATTTCTTGGAAAAGAATTTACCACCTTGACCAATTGATCTATAAACTGAATCTTGCATCTCGTGTTGGAAATAACACTGAGAGGGGGGGTGAATCAATATTATAAGATCAATAAATTAATTTTCAAAACTGATTTGTATACACTACTTCAGCGTAGTGAACTAACGTGTATATGCAACTACACTGAATGCAACTAGCGTATATGCAGAGATCTGGGGATTTACCCAAATCATCATGCATTGATCTTTAACCAGTGTATCAGGAATTCATTAGACAGTGTAGTGAAAGTAGAATAAAAACATCACACAAGCAACACACATGAACACCAAGATATAAGGCGGAAATCCAATGTAGGTGAAAACCACCTACTGTTGTCGTCTGTCTTCTTTTAATAATAAGAAAATCTGTTTATAATTTTTGTACTAGTGTAGTGTTATACCAGTACGCAGGCTTCTATTTGCAGAGGGTTACAACTTTCTCTCGTTCTCCAGCTTTTACTGGAAGGGAGCTACAACCCCCTACTTCTTGTATTAGCTGATATGTTTACTAGTACATAGGTGTCGGCCTAGTAAAGGCTACAACCTTCTCTTTTCTTCTAGGGACCACGTTTCATAAATTTTCACACTGGATCCATCAACAACATTATTCAATCATCAAATATATCTGCATCAACCAATCTCCTTTCAAACACAACCGAATCAATCAATCACTTTGACAACCCATCAATTTGATCTTTCAAAATGCTGTCACCAGAATACAGTAACCAGAACCCAAGCCAGAACCCAGAACTCTACAATAACAAACAACAACAACTAAAACATATTTTATAAGGTATACACTACTTCCATGTGTTGAACCGGTGTGTACACGCGCTTTTCTCAAAGCCAACCAGCGTATACATATGCAAACATAAATTCAGAGTTCTGCTGCTATTCTAGACTTTTGTTATACCCAGATCATATCATTTACAGAATAATATATGCATCAGTGTTCAGATCTAGAATATACATGAGATTCAACACAAAAGATAGTTAATTTTACACCTTAAGATCCCGATTCATCATTAGATTTGGTTCCTCGTCATTAGCTAAGGTTCATCCTTGGTTCAGATCAAGCGATGCATCATAACCCAATAACCTGCATACTAGATCTTACACTTCATCAGATATTTGATACTTGCACAGAATAATATATGCATCAGTGTTCAGATCTAGAATATACATGAGATTCAACACAAAAGATAGTTAATTTTACACCTTAAGATCCCGATTCATCATTAGATTTGGTTCCTCGTCATTAGCTAAGGTTCATCCTTGGTTCAGATCAAGCGATGCATCATAACCCAATAACCTGCATACTAGATCTTACACTTCATCAGATATTTGATACTTGCACACCTTGGCCTAATGATCTCCTCCTCCTTTTATAGTTTGTAGGCCTTTTTCAATACCATGGACCAAAACCACTTAAGACCAATACCTTGGACCAAATACCTAGGGTCAATACCTCAGACCAATACCATGGACCAAAAAATTTCAGACCAAAAACTTAGATTTCCAAGGTATACACGCTTTTCTTTTTGTGAAAGTGCGTGTGTACGTATATGCGACTTGTACACGGTGAACCCACGTGTATATGCGACTTGGCCAATGGTGAACCTGCGTATACCTCTCTTTCTTCATTCTGTGAACACTGATTTGTAACTCTGTGCTGTTAACCTGCTGAACTGTGATCTGTCATCTGAGTGAGTTGCCATCAAGGACAACACGTGTCTGATTAAACTCACATGTACCATTTCCTGCAATACACTGCTGATGATGATAGTTTCTAGAATTCAGTTGAATGAATGAGTTGAGATTCATTCTCTCTTTAAGAAGATGTTCATAGGACATTAAATGTATCTCATGTTGCTTATCCTGTTCATGAATAAGATTTCTTGGAAAAGAATTAACCACCTTGACCAATTGATTTATAAACTGAATCTCGCATCTCGAACAATCATCCTTATGTTGTTCCTTAATAAACATGAGTACATATTTACTTGAACTTATTAACTGCTCAACTTGTTTTGTAACAATTAAATCCAAGTTTGATTTGATTTTTGTGTGCCCTAACAATAAATTTAACCCCTTCTTTCTTTAGGTGATATTTATTTTCTCTTATGTAAAACACTGCATCTCTATCATAAAGATAAGGACTTCCTAAGACAACTGTAGAAATTTCTCATTTCCCACCCCGGTTTTCAGTGTCTCCTTATTTCTCCCATATAGTTAAATGCCCTTTCCCATAACCATACATTTAACAAGCTGGAAAAAATAAATTTGCCGAAAACACAAATTCTGGAAATTTTATAGAATGCTGGAAATTGCAGAAATAAAAATAAGCAGTAATAAACAGCCATTAAAACACATTTAAACACTGATATTTTTGGTCAATGTGACCCTGGAAAAACCCCCTACAACTCTTGGGGAAAACCAGTTTGAGAGCTCTTCTTTATTTCTGGAAAATGCCTTTTTACAGTGAGAGAAATGTTCAGCAAAAAATCAACAAACAAACTTTTACAACTTATCTCAGCCTTGCTGAAACTCGGCCTTGCTGATACACCACTGCTGATACTCTGCAGCTGTTGCTGTTACACCGCTGCTGTTGCTGTTACACCGCTGATGTTGCTATTACACCACGGCTGTTGCTGTTACACCGCGGCTGTTGCTGTTACACCGCTTTTAGCTGCTGAAACTCCGCTCTCAGCTGCTGAAACTCCGCTTTCAGCTGCTGAAACTCCACTTTCAGCTGTCCAGAAATCTCCCTTGCTCTCTTGCTCTCCTTCTCTCAATCTGCTCATGAAAGAATGAATGATCTTTTTCCTCCCTTAACCCAACCCTAAGTGACTTTTGGGTGATCCCTAAATCCAATGGCTGAAATTGATTTAGATCAATGACTGAGATTAAATGCTCATTTAAATCTCACTTTCTATTTTTTAATTCACCCCACATTAATAAAGACCCACTTAGTCATTTATTTCCAAAGTCACTTTTCCTTTCTAATTTTTCATTGACTTTATAAAAGTCACTTTAAAATTAGACTTAGTAACTTTATCACTTAAAGTCACTTTTAAATTAGATTTAACTTTATAAAAATTATAAAGTTACTTTAGAAGAAAAATTAAATTCTTTTGGACACTTTTCCCTAGGCCAAAGATCAAAGTCTAAGGAACCACCTGTCCTCCGGTACCAAATTTCAACACTCCCTCTTACCGAGGAAGGTGTTCCTCACCACACCCATCTTGTCTCTGAAGTAGACATGCTTGCCCCGTGGTAAGGCTTTGGTAAGAATATCTGCAACCTGCTCATCAGTGGAAATATACTCACGCTTCACAGCTCCCTTCTGAACATAGTCTCTGATGAAATGATATCTGATCCCGATATGCTTAGACCTGTCATGAAATACTGGATTCTCCGTGAGTTTAATGCAACTTTGATTATCACAGTAAATCACTGAAGGTCTCAACGGCTGACCAAATAAGCCAAACAACATCTTGCGAAGCCAGATGGCCTCACAACTAGCTAGACTGGCTGCCATGTACTCCGCTTCTGCTGAACTCAGTGCTACTGACTGCTGCTTCCGCTGAACCATGACACTACTGCTGAACCCAACCCAAAACAACACCCTGAAGTGCTCTTCCTATCAGAAGCACAACCTGCCCAATCAGAATCAGTGTATCCTGCCAATCTCACTCCATCTCCCTGCCTGTAGTCCAGACCATAATCCACTGTCCCCTGCAAGTACCGCAAAATGTGTTTTGCAGCCACCCAGTGAACCTTCCTAGGCTCACACATAAACTGACTCATCGTGTTGACTGCAAAACAGATATCTGGTCTAGTGTTGACCAAATACATCAAGGAACCAATCAGCTGCCTGTACAATGTGGGATCCACCAACTCGGAATCCGAAGCATGAAGCTTCTTCTAGTTGGTGATCATCGGTGTAGACATGGGTCTACAATCCTCCATGTGGAATCTGCTAAGGATGTCCACAATATACTTCCCCTGCCCCAGGAAGAAATGCCCCTCCTCCTGCCACACCTCCAAATCCAAAAAGTAATGCATCAAGCCGATGTCCTTCATCTCAAACTTCGCCGCAAGATCTCTCTTGCAGTGCTCTATGAGTCTCTCTACACCTGTAATGACCAAGTCATCCACATACAACACCAGAATGAGAGGCTCCTCACCAATCACAATAAAGTAAAAGTTCGGATCTGCCTCACTCTTTGTGAAACCCATCCCCTGCAAATATGTATCTATCCTGGAGTACCAAGCTCTGGGAGCTTGCTTCAGGCCATAAAGGGCCTTCTTCAGTCTGCACACATGGGACTCCTTCCCATGCACCTCAAAGCCCTGTGGCTGCTCAATGTACACCTCCTCCTGTATGAAGCCATTGAGAAATGCGGTCTTCACATCCATCTGGTGGATCTTCCAACCCATCTCTGCTGCTATCGATATAATGGAGCGTATCGAAGTATATCGAGCCACGGGAGCGAAGGTCTCCTCATAATCAACTCCCTCTACCTGGGAGAACCCTCTAGCCACAAACCTTGCTTTGAATTTCTCAATGCTGCCATCTGTAGCATGCTTTACCTTGTAAAGCCATCTGGAAGTAACCACGGATTTGCCCTCAGGCCTCGGCACCACCTCCCAAACATCATTCTTCATGATAGAAGAATACTCCTCCTGCATGACCTCTCTCCAGACCTGCTGGCTAGCTGCCTCCTCATAGCTAGAAGGCTCAGAGTCAAGGATGCTGGTAACCATCGCCATATAACTACAAAACCTCTCAGGTGGTCTACTCTCTCTGACCGGCCTCTTCGGCTCAGCGACAGATGTGGCATCTCTCAAGGTGTCCTGAAGCCACTTGGGCTTCCTCTTCCCTGAGCATGCTTCTCCCATAGGAGAATGAAACTCCTCCTCCTCATCACCATCAGTAGCCTGAACTCCTGATTGTCTGTCTGCTGTCCTCCTGCCTGCACCTGAACCTGTAGAAGCTGAGGTACCGTGTGAACTGTCCATCAATGGACTCCCTAGTGAATTGCTCTGTGAACTGCTCTGCATGCTGCCCGAGCACCACCCCTCTGGCTCAGCGAGCCACTGCTCACTGACGGACCTGACATCCTCATAGATGTACCTCCGGATCCCTGCCCACTGGATCCCTGCGACTGACTCAACTGCTGCTGAGGGTCTCGCTGATCCAGATACTCTAACTCCCGTGACCTCCTAAAGGCTCTGTTCTCCTCGAACTTCACATCCCGTCTGACAACAACTCTCCTCTGTGCAGGAATGTAAATCCGAAAGGCCTTTGAGGTCTCACTGTAGCCCACAAAGATACCCTTCTCTGCGGTGGGCTCTAGTTTGGTCCTCTTCTCCTTGGGTATATAGGAGTATGTAATGCATCCAAAGATATGAAGATGACCAATATCAGGCTTCTTCCCAGAGAAAGTCTCCTCCGGAGTCATGTGCCCCAAGGCACGATGCAGATTCCTGTTCTGCAAGTAAACAGCTATGTTGCAGGCCTCTGCCCACAAGAACAATGGCAATCCCTGATCATGTAACATGGCTTTGGCAGCCCCTATGATGGATATGTTCTTCCTCTCCGCAACCCCGTTCTGCTGGGGTTGTAAGGAACAGTGAACTCCCTTCTAATGCCTGCCTCCGCACAATAGTCAACAAACTCTCCAAGGGTGTACTCTCCTCCATTGTCCGACCTCAGGGACTTGATCTTCCGACCTGTCTGTGTCTCCACAAGAGCTCTGAACTCCTGAAACCGCTTGAAGACCTCACTCTTGGTCTTCAAAAAATAAATCCAGGTCCTCCTGGAGTGATCATCAATGAATAAAACATAGTACTCATATCCACTCAAGGAAACATGAGACATCCGACCGCTCACATCGGAATGAATCAAATCAAGTATCCCAGACGCTCTGCTGTCACTGCTGGGAAAAGGGGATTTGGCAAACTTGCCCATAGCACAACCTCTGCAAGTATCAAAGTGATCAACACTGAAATCTGGCACATCTGTAGTGATCTCCCGCAATGTCCTCAAGGCTCCATGATACATGTGTCCCATCCTGCGGTGCCAAATCTCACACAGCTCAGAACTGCTAGCTCTGCTGTCGGTACTACTGCTCAATGCCAAAAGGGGCTAGAATGCAAACTTGTACACCTTTACATGGCGTACACCTATCACTTTAGCTGAATCAGCTGGAGTGCCCCTGGGATACATCAACACCTGTCCTTCCCTGAACAGTACCTCATATCCTCTGTCCTCCAAAGCTGAGACGGATATGAGGTTCTTCCTCATCCCTGGCACATAAAGAACCTCTGACACCTTCAAGGGAGGTTTGGACTCCCTCTGAAATGTCACTGTCCCCACCCCGACTGCTCTAACAACTCTGTCATCACCGAGTACTACCTCAATATCAGTGCCACTCTCTGAAAGCTCTGAGAAGTACTTACGGACTCCTGTCATATGACGTGAAGCCCCACTGTCCACATACCAGATATCTGAAGATGCTCCGCTAATCGAGGGAAAAGCATGCTCCCTCTGAACCTGTGTGGCAGGTGATCCTGCACTAGAGGACTCACATGTAGTGAACGCAAACTCCCGGTCAAAACGACCTGCAAAGTCCTTAATCTCTGCTGAAGCTGCCACGTCCTGGTTCTTCCCCTTCTTCTTCTTCTTCTCCTTTCATACAACTGCATAGTGTCCCATCTTCTGACAATTCCAAAACTTCACCTTGGAATAGTCCTTCTGTGTGTTCCCCTGTTTACCTTTACCTTTGCCTTTGCCCCCACCACTGCTTGTGGAAGCTTGCTTCTTCCCTTTGCCTTTCTTGCCTCCTGCCACCAGTGCTACGTCCTCATCCTGCTCAACTAGCTTGGCTGCCCCAAGCTGTCCTTTCCTGATCTCTGTCTGAATGCAATCATCCCAAAACCTCTCCCATGTGGGAAGGGTCTCACGTACACAAACCCCATCAGCAAAGTTCAACCATGAACGGGGGAGGCCATTCACTGCAATCCGCACCAACTCAGTGGGTGGAATGGCCTCTCCAATCGCTGCCAACTCATCTCTTACATTAGTAATCTTTGTGAGATATCCAGCTGCACTATCATTACCCATCTTAATGTTTTCAGCTTCTCCTTCAGGACCATTTTTCGGTTCTCATTGGTACTCTGGTAGAGATTGGACAATGCTGTCCACATCTCATGGGCATTACTCTTTCCTCTCACATGAGGAATGCAATGGTCTTTGATTCCGTCTAGAATCAACCTCTTACCCTTGTTGTTCTTTTTATTATAAGCAGCCAACTGAGTAGCATCAGTAGGCACAACAACAGGGAGCTGTGCTGTATGCACCATGATATCTCAGACTTCTGCCTCCTCAAAGATACTCTGCATTCTCTCCTTCCAAACGCTGTAATTTGTATGCCCATCCAACCTATCCTCCACCCTCAATCCCAATGACATCTTGTTGTCCTAAAACTGAAAAATAGCACTGCTGTGGTAAAGATAAAACTGCTGTTTATAAAAAATCAGCTTGCTGGAATTTTCTGAGTGAAAAATCAGCAGCTGTAATTTTTTCTTTTGCTGTCCCAAACTGCCCTTCAGCACTCAAGCTCTGATACCATGTAGAAATTTCTCATTTCCCACCCCGATTTTCAGTTTCTCCTTATTTCTCCCATATAGTTAAATGCCCTTTCCCATAACCATACATTTAACAAGCTGGAAAAAATAAATTTGCTGAAAACACAAATTCTGGAAATTTTACAGAATGCTGGAAATTGCAGAAATAAAAATCAGCAGTAATAAATAGCCATTAAAACACATTTAAACACTGATATTTTTGGTCAATGTGACCCTGGAAAAACTCCCTACAACTCTTGGGGAAAACCAGTTTGAGAGCTCTTCTTTATTTATGGAAAATGCCTTTTTACAGTGAGAGAAATGTTCAGCAAAAAATCAACAAACAGACTTTTACAACTTATCTCAGCCTTGCTGATACACCACTGCTGATACTCCACAGCTGTTGCTGTTACACCGCGGCTGTTGCTGTTACACCGCTTTCAGCTGCTAAAACTCCACTCTCAGCTGCTGAAACTCCACTCTGCTGAAACTCCGCTTTGCTGAAACTCCGCTTTCAGCTGTCCAGAAATCTCCCTTGCTCTCTTGCTCTCCTCTCAATCTGCTCATGAAAGAATGAATGATCTTTTTCCTCCTTTTCCTCCCTTAACCCAACCCTCAGTGACTTTTGGGTGATCCCTAAATCCAATGGCTGAAATAGATTTAGATCAATGACTGAGATTAAATGCTCATTTAAATCTCACTTTCTATTTTTTAATTCACCCCACATTAATAAAGACCCACTTAGTCATTTATTTCCAAAGTCACTTTTCCTTTCTAATTTTTCATTGACTTTATAAAAGTCACTTTAAAATGAGACTTAGTAACTTTATCACTTAAAGTCACTTTTAAATTAGATTTAACTTTATAAAAATTATAAAGTTACTTTAGGAGAAAAATTAAATTCTTTTGGACATTTTTCCCTAGGCCAAAGATCAAAGCCTAAGGGAACCACCTGTCCTCCGGTACCAAATTTCAACAACAACTCCACATATGTCTTTTGGAACCACATCTAACTCCACTTCATCAATGTACTTAGATGTAATGACATGTATCTGAGTTGATTTATTAATCCAACCTAATGGGTATGGTTTTGGATGATTCTGTGTCTCCAAACCCAATTGATTAACTATATGTTCATATATTAAATTTGCTTGTGATCCATTGTCAAACATTGTGTCAATCTTTGTATGCTTAGAAATTATCCTTATGTGGAAGAGTTCAACTCTTTTATCCTCATGTGGAGGATTTATGTTTCAAGAAGATACATTAGTTTTCGAATTTGAACCAATATCAGAAGTTTTCCCTGTTGTAACCATGGCGCTTATCCTCCTTTCATCACCTGAATCTGAACTCAGATCTTGCTGGACTGCTGCAATGGCCTTCTTTTCATCCTTCGCCTTAAGGAACTTTTTGGGCTTAAGTTCTGGATGAAGTTTCCAGCACTTCGATTCATCTTCACTGATTCTTTGGCATTGAGAACAAGTAGGTCTTTCTTTCTGAACGATCGCTGATTTCTTTCTCTTCGAAATTTTTTTCCCCGTACTGTCACTGGAATCTCTGGTTTCCAACTCTTTGGATGATTGCGATGAAAACTTGAATGGTCTGCCCCCTGATTCAATATGTATGGCCTGAACACATACCTCATCAAAATCATCAGAATTAAACATCAATAAAGTACGCTGCAAATATGAATGTAAACCGCTGATGTATTTTAACAAAGTTTCACATGTGTCCAATGAAATACCAAGCGCCAATGCTTTCTTCCTGAACTCTTGAGTAAACCCCTGAACACTCTACCCTTTACCTTGCCTCAGATGATGCCAATCAATAACAGCGTGTTGCATGTATCCTAAAGGATAGAACTACTTCCTAAGAGATTTCAAAAACTTAGACCATGAAGAGATGACTTTTCTTTTACGCTTTATATCTAATTGAGTTTTACTTTCCCACTAGATTAATGTTGTTCCCCCCATTCTAAGTGTAGCTAATTGAATTTTAGTTTTATCTTTAGAAATGTTTTGAATATGACAATACACTTCTAACTGCTTTATCCAGTTATCTAACTTTTCAGGGTTCATTTCGCCATCATAAACAAGTAACTCAAATTTAACATCAAGTTTCAAAAGAAATGATTTCTTAGGTTTCTTTTTCGTTTCAGATTCTACACTGGAAGAAGAAGAAGAAGAAAGGGATGATGGAGATGATGGAGGTGAAGGAGGTTTATCAGCGTTGCCTTTACCTTTGTCCTTCTTCGATGCCTTTGAAGAAGATGCTGCATCTCTCACCTTTTTGTCTTTGTACAATTCTCCCAACATTTGTTGCATGGTTAAGAACACCTGTTGAAACTGTTCCTCACTCATCTTTGTTTCAGTGTTTTCACCAGCGTTAGGTCCTGACATGGTCGATTTTTGAACGACTCGTCGCTTTTCAATCTCTGAATCGATCTGCTCAACGATTCCTTCTCCTCGTTGCGACTTAGACCTGGGTAACATTCAATGGCAAATTCTACAAATAAAACCTGCTTTGATACCAAATTATATGATTTGAAATGACCATATACTAAAAATTGATGTAGAATTGATTAGCCATTAATGAGTTGAATGTTAACTGGTAGCACGGAAATCGATGAAAATTGCTTGAATCGATCACTTTACGACAACTGATAAACCATGATTAAGATGCAAAAACAGAAGTGAAAACAGAGACTACACAGATATACCAGAGAACAAGATTGATTATAGAGTTTGTCCCTGATGGACTACGTCTCCGGGTCCACTTTCAAGATGGGCGATCGTTTTTATTAGAAATGAGAAGAAGAAGTCGATTACACAGTGATTTGGACAGACTGAACTTGTACACATGCAATTCTGGCCTCTTTCATCAGATAGCTCTCTGAACCAGCGTTCCAATGCCGCTTACGGTTTCCAATTCCGACTCCGGATGCTCCCTTAACACTAAAAACAAAATCGCCTCTATCCCTCCAAAGCTTGCATACAAAACCTGAAAACCACTCAAGCTATTCTTCAATGAGCAAAACTGCCTCTTATAGGCCTGTAAGTACATTCAAACCTCCTTAACTACATTTGAGGTGAATGAGCTGACTTTAGGGTTTGAATGTGTTTGGCTTTGTCATGATTTGCCACCTCGGTTCATTAGGCCATGGTCTTCGAATTAATTTATAACAAACTAACAATATAAAACCCACTTTGCACCTTAGAATACCCCGAAGACTGTCCGCAGTTAGCTAACTGGGCAGAAGGCATTGATTGTGCATGTAAATAGGGGTTTGCAGAGCGGTTATCTCGGCGGTTTTAGGTCCCGGCGGTTCCGCTAACCAATTACCGTAGCGGTTGGAGGTGGCGGTTATCTCGACACTCACATAGCCCTTCCACTGCCTAATCATAACTGTGCACCGAAACCGCGGAACAAACCTTGACTGCGCGGCTATACCTGCAAGTGTTCACATGTCAATTTTTACTCGGCTCGGTTAAGCACTGGCGGTTAGGGCTAACCTCCACCTAACCTGCTCACATGGATTTTTCTCCCGTGGTTCCGACACGGTTAGCGACCAATGGTTTAGCTGTGTTATATTTGTTTTATAATGGTTTGATTATAAACAAAGGTCGAGAGTTAGAGTTTAGGTAATGGATTTTGCATGGCTTTAGGACTAGGTTTGGTAGGCTAGTGTTTTAGGTACGCTTGTACTTAAGTTTGAGCATTTGATACGTGGTTGTAGCTTAGGGGATGGTGTTTAGCATAGGATTAGGGTTTGTAGAACTTAGGCTTAGGGTAGCATAGGATTAATACATAGATTATGATTTATTTAAAAAACCCATATGTACAATTTTGTCACAATGCGACGTTCATGAAATTCGTCACATGATGACAATAAACCCATGCCGATCATCGACAAACGATGATATCGATCCTCTGCCATGACGACAACCCATACACATCGTTGACTCCAGCTATCTTTGCAACGACAACTCGGACGATGAATCTATGCCACTGACGACACTGATGTCGACACATCAAACCTACAAAGTCGAATGACAAAACACATGTCATCGACCAAACCCTGGGGAACTGTTAATGAACTCAAGTTGACAACCAGGTGCTAAACCATCTCCGTTGAACGCCATGAAAACCTATGAACATTACCTGAACAACCTGATCTTAACCAACATTGTCGATATTGAAAGACACCCATGAATACTGATGACGACACTTTAAACACTAGTGCAATTGAATCGATGGATCCTCCTGGATCAATAGTTGGAGGAGACTTCACCTTAGTCTTGAACGCTGATGAGAAGTTTGGAGGATCTTACCATGTTGATCCATCAAAGGATTCCATTGATCTATTTATGGATTCCTATAACCTATTGGATACTCCTCCCAACAACGAAAACTACACATGGAGCAATAAAATAATAGGCAAAAACAACATCAAAGAAAGGTTAGATCGCATCCTAGTTCACGACAAAATATCAAACAGCTTCAGCTCAATCATCTCAAGAATCATCCATACCTCAACATTTGATCACAAACCAGTGGTTATCTCTCTTGGGACTTTGGGGAATTTAGGCCCAACTCCATTTCGATATAGCCCATTATGGAACAACAGTGATGAAATTAAAAAAATAACAACAGAGGTCTGGTCTCAAAAGATTATAGGTTCTTCTCCAAACTTTGTTTGGGAAACCAAACTTAAAACATTGAGGAAGGAAATGAAACTTTGGGCCAAGAACAACCATAAAGAAACACAGAAAAGGAAGGCAGAGTTAACCAAAAAAATGGAGATAGCCCAAGAAACAAAAAAACAACATAAAGAAACAAAAGAAAGTCAACTTCAGGAAAACCGAATTTATTGGGAAATATATAGAGAAAACAGATTTGAGGAAGAGGTTTGGAGATTAAAATCTTGCGATCTATGCTTGAAGGCAGGAGATAAAAACACAACCTTATTTTATAACTCAACAAAGATGCGGAGAATTATTAATCAGATAGACAACATAAAGGTTGATGAAATCAGAGAAATTAGAGGTCAAGAGGAGTTGAAAAAGGAAGCACACAGTGATTTCCAAAAGGTCCTAACAACAGGCTCAACAAATCCTGATTATGAGACCTTCACCCACAATATTCCCAATAAAATAAGTGAAGAAATAAACCATGAACTCACTAAATAAGTAGATAAGAAAGAGATTTATTCTGCTGTGTGGGATCTCCATCCAGACAAATCTCCAGGCCCTGATGGCTTTTCCATTGTTTTTTATCGTAACAATTGATAGTTCATCAAAAAATATTTGATAAGAATGATAAGGAATGTTTTCAGGAAAAAGAAGCTAGGAGGATTTACAAATTCGTCTTATCTAACTCTTGTCCCAAAAGAGACAAGACCTTCCACTTTCAGTAGATTTCGACCGATATCCTTGTGTAACTCCTACAAAATCATAACTAAAATATTAGCAAAAAGAATAAAGCCTATCCTCCCCGATCTAATTTCAGAAAACCAAGGAGGATTCGTTCCCAACAGATAGATCCTCAACAACATCATGATAGTTCAAGAATCCCTGCACTCTAGTGTAATGATAAAAGAGCAGGGTATCATTATAAAGTTAGATATGGCAAATTCATTCAATAGAGTAAATCTATCCTTCCTTTCAACGGTCCACAAGATATTTGGATTCTCAAACAAGATAATTGATATAATCAAAGCCTGCATGGTAGCCCCATGAATCGCTCCATTGATCAATGGCAGGCCAAGTGATTTTTTTGCAAAGTTCTTGGGGTTTGAGACAAGGTTGTCCTCTATCACCCTTTCTTTATATAATCATGGCAGATTCATTGAGCATATATCTAGAAAAGTGCAGGAGAGATTGCATATTAACAAGCCTCACTATCTCCCTTGGAGTCAAAAGCATCAACCACTCATTATTTGCAGATGACACTCTTGTGATGGGAGGTGCATCCTGCATAGTAGCTAGAAGGATTAAAAAAGTGCTCAACAACTTCATGGAGGTCTCCTAAAAAACAAAAAATGCAGGAAATAAAGCGGTCAACGAATCCATAATTGGCTATGATATATAAATTTAAGGGATTAGTGATTCATCGATTCTTTTTCCCTTAATTTAGTTTCTGATTTTCTTTTATATATATTTTATTTTTTTTATTAAAATAATGGTAAAGTTATTTTTACATGTATTTATATAAATGATGATATTTATTATTATGTTGATCTTATTATTTAAAATTTGAAAATAAAATTTTGTTTTAAAATCTTTATAAAATAATAAAGTATAACATTTGTTTATATGATAATTTTTCTGAAATTAAATTTAATGATCTGTTGATGAGGAAAAATGTCTCGCTAATAGTTAAGGGTGTTTTGGGTGGGAAGTTCCAATTAGACCTCACACCATTTAGGATAGGAGCCTCATCCGATATGTGGGTCCGACTGCCACCTTGTGAGTTTTGCTCTTGTATGTCAAATGTGGAGATGTTAGAGTGAGCAGAAGGATGAAATGCTAGGAGGATGGGAACAAGATCAACTCACGATTGATAACGTGTAGAACGAAATACAAGAATGCAACAACAAAACATTGTGAAGAAGCATGCCTCAAGAAGGGTTAGTGAGCTAAACGATCTTATACATACATGAATAGGAAAGTGTCATAAGTTAATTGCAAATAAATTCACAATAAGTTACCGTCATAGTGTGAAATAAAAAATCAAAGATTGCCACGAATTAGTTCATTAACACATCACTCACATGAAAGCACACATACAAACACAACGAAAATACTAGACAACCAATACAACCACTATGAAGATGCACACAAACCAATGTTGAATGTGAAGAACCTCTCATTATTCATTCAACAAGTCCAAGTACATGTTCAACAAGTCCATCAAAGCCTAGTAGTGGAACATTGCATGCTCGTACTACGTTCAAGGAAAAACCCTAGCCTCACCACAACCCACCCTACTATTTGCGAAAAGTTGAGTGCCTCTAGCTCTTCAAGCACAAAATAACTATCTAATGCTAGCCTTAGCTCAAGTGCTAAAGTCCCCCATCTAGAGGCATGAGGATATATTTATAGAAACGGGGGGTTGATCTTTCACCTTCCTCGCGAACTTTCAAATTTGTCATGACCTTTGCACTCATATTGCCTTCTACATGGTTATAACATTTCCATAGTTATAATAAAGTATTGTCTACAATATGACAAAAGAAGATTATGGGGTCTCTAAGCACGTTTTGACTCAAACTCCTATTGTACTTGTAGAGACAAGATTACTATTGGGCATGCTGTTTGCTTGTGGTGATAAAGATTCATTTGATGTTTCTCTTGGCAGGAGTTGTCTTTTACTAGCAACAAGAAACAATCAGATGCATTGATCACTTATGATCTACCAGAATGCTAATTTTGGAACAACGTGCCCGCAAGATTTTGCATCTAAAAACAAACCCAAAGGTTGTGTTTCTAGCAACACTTTCTCTTCTATCTTGACTCCAATGCTTAAATGCATGAATAGAAATCTTGCAAGACGTCGAACTAGAGAATTTCCCTATGAGATGAACTCCCATGTTCTACAACTGATTACACTGTAATCTTACTAGAAACAACTTCATCTTCTAGTTTCTCAATTTCCAATTCTGTTTGCTTGACCTTCTCATTTGCAACTATAGCCCTTGCCTCTCTTCAACAAACTTTTCATCAACTTTTATAACAAGGCTTGTTGAGTCAGAAATAGGATTCACTATTGTAGATATTTCGCCCTCAATTCGACCCCATTCTTACCAAATTTTGTAGCACTATAGTCCGCAATAGTATTATCAGAAGGAGGGGGAGAAGAAGGAGATTTTACTAGGGCACAATGGGACTTCTAGCAATCATGTGTGCAAATCTAGTTTTATAAGAAATGAACATAAGATAATTATCACTTTCAAGACTACTAGAATCATAGGAAAGATCAACAAAAGATGCAAATGAGGATAAACCATCTCTAGATGAAAGTGTTCTCTCTAAAGCATATGCTATTGCTGCTACCATTATTACTGTCTTAATCAAACAATGCTTCTAAAAATGACATTGATAAACCTTGGAACTGTTAGCGCTGCTATGCAAAAGGCATAAAAAATGAATTTAAACACTCTCGAAGGCTGCAAATACCTTCATAATCATCCCGAAGGAACCATCGATGCTGTCAAAATCCTCATTGTTGGGCCAAAATGATCTATCGGGAGGCCTGAAACACTCTGAGACAAGCAAAAATTTAAAATCGCAGGCCTAGCAGTTCAAATGAGCGACAACCATTTGATCCGGCCGATCATCGGTCCAGATCGCATCGGCGGGTTGCAATCAGAGGCGGCAGCGGCAGTGATGTGGTATCACCGATGAGCGATCGCCGATATCGCTATCGGCATTTCAATGGAGCATGGCCTGTGCATATATGAGTGACCGCCGATGGGTCGGACCCGGCGACCATACCGCGTTGTCTTCTATAGTGTTTTCGGATCCGCAATGTTCGCTGATATCGCATCGGCATTTCGCTGTCGGGATGCCAAAGTGGACAAGGTCTTTACCTTCAGTTATCTGCCGATGCGATGGGCCGGATCGATGGGTGTACTGAGGTCCTTTTTATAAATTTCAAATCCGCGCTTAAGCCACTTTTAATGATTTTGGGCGCATTTTCTGTGTTTAATGAAATATAAAAATACAAGGGGCGGACCCGATAGAAAAGATATACGTGTGAGGGCCTTTGACATTTAAAAAATAGTAAGGTGGGCAGTATTTATAAATGGCGCGGAAATGATTAATGCAAGCATGCAGCAGTACAGCGCAGTAGGTAGCTGTCTTCAATCGACAGTATGGCCTAGCAGGAAAGAAGATGTGCCCAAAATAGATCAACATTTATCAGTCATGATTGACCCGTGGTTGGGACTTTCAAGTCCAGATAAAGCATTGTGGGCGGGAATGAACAGTGTAGCAGTGTTTCAGTGTCGCCAAGCCAGGCAGTCATATTAGAGCCGTTCAATAATTCAACAGCAGCATTTAATCAGCAGTATGGCCGAGGAGGAAATAGGACGCCACAGATCCAGTCAAAGCATTCAGTGGTTATGGGATTTTCCCATACTTCGTCTCACCTGCCCTAGAAGGATCGCAGAGCACCAGAGAGGGACAAACCTATTCAAAGCACTGCCAGATTTGTACCAGAGGCCCATTCTTGAATGTAAATATGGTTGGTGGGCATTTATAGGCTCCTCCACGCATTGTTCAGCAGAGGTATTTTGTATTGTAACAGTATATATACCCAGAACAGAGATGTAATGGATTGATGAGTGTTTGATGAATGAGAGCTTACTGTAGCCTTTTAACTCCTGGAGACTGTTAATACTATGAGACCTGCAACTTCTGGTCTTGATTTCCATTAATACAAGCTTCTTTTGCTGTCACTTGCTCACTTGTCACTTCTGCTTCTTGTTCTGGGTTGTGCCTGCTTGCATTTATTGATGTGCTGTGAATGTTTGATATCAGAGGGGCTGTCATCCCACCTCTGTATTATGATTTAGTGGCTCGTTGAAATTGTTTGCAGGTTGCTGTTGTTCAAATAGCAGAGAGCTGTCATCCTCACTGTCTATTAGATAACAGTCGTGCAGATCCTTTAACTGATTGTAACTGGCCAGCACAGAGTTCAGTGCATCTGCTGGTGCAATCAGTCTTCTCCATTATCACTTTTATCTTAAACTGTGAGTAGTTAGTGGTAGAAAGCCTTGTAGTTTGGGGGTCTTCACCCATGCCTGGGGTAAATCATAGTAGGAGTGGTTATTCAGCTTAAAGGTGCTGCGCATCTTCCATTTATCCATCATTTTATCCAACAAAAACTGTTAAATTTTTAATGTTCCTGAGCATCACTAATTTACAACCTAGGTGAGTTTCTTGGGGTGTTAACAGGAACCATTTAGACTAGATATTAGTTGTTGCAGGAACACGCTCATCTTCCACTTGAACTCCAAAAGTATGCTCTAGTTTTGCATTGAATGGATTTACTATTGCCACTGTCGCAAATGCATAAATAGGTGACATGGATTGAGAAAAGGGCCCATCGTTGTTGAATGATGCAATTTCTACCTCCTATGCATCTTCATCACTTGACACTACTGCAACTAAAGAATCTTTGTCATCCTTATCCACATAAGTCTTACTCAAAAGGGAACCCCTTGAAGAGTTAGGACTCATATAGGCTTGTGTCTCCTCTCTTGAAAATAACAAGAAGAAATGTTAAAAATAATATCAATAAAAATCCTAATTTAATTAGTCCTTGAATTAAATTGGGAAATAATTGTAATTCCACATCTCATGGCAACTTGTAATAGTTAACTAGGTTAGTTTGACTTACTTAGCTCAATTAATTCAAGTTGAGGGTCTAACTAGAGTCATGCAGAGTGTGTTCTACAGTGAGGAGCACTAGTTGAGTTTATTTTGAGTTGTAATTATTTAATTCAGTCTAACTGAGTTAAAGTCAGTTAAACTAGTTCCAACTGATTGAGGAATTAGTGGGAGGTCTAGTAGTGGGGTGTAACCTGTCAAAAAATGGGGTGCTGCCTATAGTGATCAACCAAGAAACTGAATATTCATTCATAATTAACTCATGGATGTTAGATCGGAGAAAGACCCAGTTGAGATTGGAGTTCAGGGACAATGTACCATCAGTTGTAAAATCATCTAAATTAAATAGATGGTCTATGTAGTCAGAAGAAGACCTAAAATAAATCATTCTTTAATTAGAAAACTCATTAATTTTAACCATTCGAATTGCCTTTAAAAGGAGGAATGAAGGCACAAGTTTAATCATTGTTTTGGTGAGCACAAGTTGGTGAGACCAAGCAATAGGAAGCACAAGTTTGTGCGTGGAGCTTGTGAGAGCAAGGAATTAGGAGCTTGGAGGCTTGGAAATTTGGCTAAGTATTGGCCAAAGGCAGTCAGTTAGGCAGAGAATAGAAAATACTTGTGTAGGTTGAGTAGAGCATATTGTATTCATCTAGATTCTTTGATTAATGCAATATACAAATAACTAAGGTTATTAGTTGTGGCTTTCCCTACAAAATTATTACGTTATTTGTGATTTAATTCATTTCGCTTCGTGATTTCATCGATCATTTATTCTTTCCGTTGATGAGTAGAGAAGATTCAAGTCAATTTTTTTAGCATATTACAATTTGCAGTTTGAATCTACAAGGTATTTTTACAAGGTATTAGAGGTAGATTTGTAGAAATTTCTACATGGTATCGGAGCTGAAATCACAATAGAAGAGAAGAATTCGAAGTTGTCCATGCAGGTTGATGGAGCTCTAGTTCAGGGTAGATCCAGAAGACACTATGTGCAGACTTCTTAATGGAGCTAGTGAGAAAATCAATTAGCTAATTTTTAGTGACACAAAAGGAGTTGTGATCATTGACATTGGAAGATTGAGAAACAGAGAGATTTCGCATAGGGAGATTGAGACTCAGAGGGAGTCTAGTTTTAGAGGGAGCAACTCTATGTAAGCTAGTACTTCAGGATATGGAAAGATCAGACTCATTATTGCAGTAGTTGCAGCAACAGTGCAAAAGCAACAACAGAGCAGCAATATGAATATATTAGCTTTAGCTCATGCATGCAAAGCCTTGAGGAGTAAGGCAAAGGTTAGAGACTTGGTGGTTGAGAGGGAGCATGAATTACCTCTCAACAAGCAACCTCAACAAGTTGTGGAGCAGCCAACATTGGGGAAGCAGAGAGGAGACCGAGTGGGGACATCCATTCAAGTATAGACATCCAGTAGGGGGAAAATTCAAGCCAAGTGGGCATAAGGAGCACATGCAACCATACTTCTAAGTGTGAGGTGGGGCGATATGGAACCTTAGTCCAATAGTTCAGAAATTGGGCAAGATCCATTGAGGTGTTTTTGTCTCATGGATCATTACCTTGCTATAGGGGCCCACAATATTTAGTAGCAAGAGGATTAGTGTCACTGAGATATTGAGGAGTGCAAAGCAGTGTTGACAATAGAGTAGGAGGCTCAGTAGTAGAGTCAACAACACAATTTCCTAGTAGACAGTTGCAGACACAATTAATTCAATTTATTTTGTTTGGATTTTTTTTGGTTGCAGATGTTGCAGTGACAACAACAACAGTGACAAGAGTTACATGCAGAACATTCCAAAGGTACTAGATCGGGATTGAGTTGAATTCCTTTTTTGTTGAGAGGGAGTGTTGAAAATAACAACAAAAAATGTTAAAAATAACATCAAGAAAAATTCTAATTTAATTTGTTCTTGAATTAAATTGGGAATAAATTGTATCCACCTCTTATGAAAACTTGTAATAGTTAACTAATTTAATTTGACTTAGTTATCTCAGTTAATTCGAGTCGAGGGTCTAACTAGAGTCATGTAGAGTGTTTCCTACAATTAGAAGCACTAGTTGAGTTTATTTTGAGTTGTAATTATTTAATTCAGTCTAACTGAGTTAAAGTCAGTTAAACTAGTTCCAACTGATGGAGGAATTAGTGGGAGGTCCAGTAGTGGGGTATAACCGGATGTAGTGGGGTTTAACTTGTCGAACAGTGGGGTGCTGTCTGTAGTGATCAACCAGTAAATTGAAGATTCACTCATAATTTACTCATGCATGTCAGATTAGAGAAAGAGCGATTTGAGATTGGAATTCAGGGACAATGTACTATCAGTTGTAAAATCATATAAATTAAACATATGGGACATATAGTCAGAAGAAGGCCTAGAATAAATAATCCCTTGATTAGAAAACTCAATAATTTTAACCATTCGAATTGCCTTTAAAAGGAGGAATGAAGGCACAAGTTTAATCATTGTTTGGATGAGCACGAGTTGGTGAGACCAAGCAATATGAAGCAGAAGTTTGTGCATGGAACTTGTGAGAGCAATGAATTAGGACCTTGGAGGCTTGGAAATTTGGCTAAGTATAAGCCAAAGGAAATTAGTCAAGCAGATGATATAAAATACTCGTGTAGGTTGAGTAGAGCATATTGTATTCATCCGAATTCTTTGGCTAATGCAATATACAGATAGCAGGGGTTAGCAGCTGTGGCTTTCCCCAGAAAATTATTGTGTTATGTGTGATTGAATTTTTTCTCTTATATGCTTCGTGATTTCATCGAACATTTATTGTTTCCGTGGATGAGTAGAGAAGATTCAAGTCAATTTTTTTTTAGCATATTACAACATGCAGTTTGAATCTACAAGGAATTTCTACATGGTACCAGAGGTAGATTTGTAGAAATTTCTACATGGTATCAGACCTAGAGTTGTAAGAAATTCTACATGGTATCAATGCTGAAATCAGAATAGAAGAGAAGAATTCAAAGTTGTCCTTGCAGATTGATGGAGCTCTAGTTCAGGGCAGATCCAGAAGACCCTATGTGCCGACTTCTTAATGGAGCTAGAAGGTTGCTAGTGGGAAAATCAATGAACCAATGTTTAGCGATACAAAGGGAGTTGTGATCATTGATATTGGAAGATTGAGGATCATAGATATTTCCCATAGGGAGATCGAGACTCAGAGGGAGTTTAGTTTTAGAGGGAGAAACCTTATGGAAGCTAGTACTTCAGGATACAGGAGATCATACTCATTGTAGCAGCAATGAGGAAGCAACAACAACAACAATATGAGTAAATTAGATTTAGCTCATTCATGCAAAGCCTTGAGGAGCAAGGAAAATGTTAGAGACTTGGTGGTTGAGAGGGAGCATGAATTATCTCTCAAAAAACAGCCTCAGAAGCAACGTCAACAAGTCATGGAGCAACCACAATTGGAGAAAGCAGAGAGGAGATTGAGTGGGGACATCCACTCAAGAAGAGACCTCCACTCAAGAAGAGACCTCCAATAGGGGGAAAATTTGAGCCAAGTGTGAAAAAGGAGCACATGCAACCATACCTCTAGGTGGGAGGTGGGGCAATATGGAACCTTGGTTGAAGAGTTTCAGAAATTGAGCAGGGTCCATTGAGGTGTTTTTGTCTCATGGATCATTACCTTGCTACGGGGGCCCACAATATTCAGTAGCAGGAGGATCAATGCGAGTCAAATTCTGAGGAGTGCAGAGTAGTGTTGACAACAGAGCAGGAGGCTCAATAGCAGAGTCAACAATAACACAATTTTCTTAGTAGGCAGTTGATTCAAATTATTTTGTTTAAATGCTTTTTTTGGTTGCAGATGTTGCAGTAGCAACAAGAACAGTGACAAGAGTTGCATGCAGAAGATTCCAAAAGTACCAGATCAGAATAGAATTGAATTCCTTTCTTATTGAGAGAGTGTTGATAATAACAAGAAGAATTGTTAAAAGTAACATCAAGAAAAATCTTAATTTAATTTGTCCTTAAATTAAATTGGGGATAAATTGTATTTCCATATCTCATGACAACTTTTAATAGTTAATTAAGTTAATTTGACTTAGTTAGCTCAGTGAATTCGAGTTGAGGGTCTAACTAGAGCCATGTAGAGTGTCCCCTACAATTAGGAGCACTAGTTGAGTTTGTTTTGAGTTGTAATTATTTAACTCAATGTAACTATGTTAAAGTTAGTTAAACTAGTTCTCACTGATGGAGGAATTAGTGGGAGGTCCAGTAGTGGGGTGTAACCTGTTAAACAATGTGGTGTTGCCTACAGTGATCAACGAGTAAACTGAAGATTCACTCATAATTAACTCATGCATGTCAGATTAGAGAAAGACAGTTGAGATTGGAGACCATGGACAATGTACTATCAGTTGTAAAATCATCTAAATTAAAAAGACGGTGCATGCAGTTAGAAGGCCCAAAATAAATCATTCCTTAATTAGAAAACTCACTTATTTTAACCATTCAAATTTCCTTTAAAAGGAGAAACGAAGGAACAAGTTTAATCATTGTTTTGGTGAGCATGAATTGGTGAGACCAAGCAATAGGAAGCATAAGTTTGTGCATGGAGCTTGTGAGAGCAAGGAATTAGGAGCTTAGAGGCTTGAAATTTGGCTAAGTATTGGCCAAAGGCAGTTAGTCAGGTAGATGATAGAAAATACTTGTGCAGGTTGAGCTCAAGGTTGAGTAGAGCATATTGTATTCATCCAGATTCTTTGACTAATGCAATATACATATAGCAAGGGTTTTCAGCTGTGACTTTCCCCAGAAAATTATTGTGTTATGTGTGATTGAATTCTTTCTCTTATATGTTTCGTGATTTCATCGATCATTTATTGTTTCAGCTGAATTCTTTCTCTTATATGTTTCGTGATTTCATCGATCATTTATTGTTTCCGCTGATGAGTAGAGTAGATTCAAGTCAATTTTTTTAAGCATATTACAATATGTAGTTTGAATCTACAAGGAATTTTTACATAGTATCAAAAATAGATTTGTAAATTTTTTATATGATATCAAAACTAGATTTGTAAAAATTTCTACACCTTCACTGTCAAAACCATCAGATACATTGTTTATTTCATATGGACAAATGTTGGAGAACAAACATAGTTACATTACTTTTCTTGGACCCGTGTTTTAGTTGAAAGAAACACTTGTATTAACCACAAAAAAAAAAAAACCTTTTGAAAACCTAAATAAAAATTAAAAAACATTTCTGAAATTTATCACTTTCCTTCAAGTTACCAACCTTTTTAGAAGATTCTCAAAAAAATTAACAAGGAATAGAGAAGACTCATTACCTTTCAATCACCCACATTTGGCCCTATTTGAGGTGTAACCCTTCTGGTACTTTCATAAAGTTAAGTGGTCATTTCCAACGCAAAATCACTGATGTTTCATATATCAAGGATTTGGGAAGGCGACCATTAATCTTCTACAAATCGATTACGTAATTGACCTGGACAAAGGAAACTTTTGTATTTTTTTAATCTAAGTCCGAGCACCATGGTTATATGATTTAACTCTTGAGCAAAGGCTTGGATGCAACTAGATGCTAGAAGTTTTATAATGAAAATAAAACACAAATTTCTTCACATACCCGTATTGCATCTCAATCACAACTAATAATGATTAATTCTGGTAGAGTTGTTAGAAACTTGGGATGAAAATCAGAAATGAAACATCAGGATGCAAGAAAGCATTTGTCCCGACGGAATCACTGAACAACAAACCCGAGAAAACGAGAGCAAAGGGAACACAAATGAAAAGAGACAAACGAATTGATACTGTGTTGGATATGGGGAGTGTTTAAAATTTTGTTGTTTTGAGTGAGATTTTGTGAAGTTTTTTAGGTGGGTTTTTTGGTTTAATTTCTTTATAATTAGGTAGGAATTTATTGAAATCACGAACTTGATGGGTAATTTCTGTACAATTTAAATTTTCTTAAAAGTTTTTAAAACACTGAATCCATATGTACAATAAAAAAAAACCAGTTTAAATAACAAAATCAAAATTTCACCTCGAATACAATTGCAGTCAGTCACTTCTGGAAATGTGACCGAATGAAAAGAGATGCGGTTGTGCAAATGAAAAATGCCATTTCAAAAAAAATAATGATTTGAGTCACAAATTTGCCCCATTCTCAATTATGTGATTAAGTGGCACCTTGAATGGACTTTAGTTTGCCCCAAAGTTCTGAAAGACAATGCTGGTCTCAGATCAGTAGCACTCCATAGCAAAGTTAGCTGGATTTTTTATATCAAAGCCACATGAAACCCATCCCCTTCTGCTAAATGTTCTCCAGTGTTTGCAAGTCTTCTTCAAGCACGTAAACATCATATTGGGGAAATGCTCGACAGAGACCTCCATCCAACATCACTTGGATTAATTCACTAAGTGAAGTAATTTTATCTGTCGAAGGTGCTACAATGGTTTCAACGAACTGTCCCTTTCCAACGATTCCTGCAATCTCCTCAGCACTGGTGAAGAATTTTTACCAAAATTTCTTCATGGCAGTCAACTATTATTTTATAATATTGTGAAATCCATTGTCAATATCACAACTGATTCCTTAGCATGGATATTTCAATCACATACCACTAATACAATTATGTTGCACATCCACTGGTGACATGTTGTAATCTATTTGACACGTAGAAACTTTGCTCTGTTGATTGCACACTCGTGCTTCCCCATAGCTATCTCATTCATATTTACATCGATATTTCTATAACTCTGATTCTGTTCCACATTACATGGGATTTTGAGGCAAATTTCATGGTGAAATCATGCCAGCTCTACCACGTTCTCCTACCTTTATATTTGGCTTTAATTCTATAACCTATTTGAGAAGTCAACAATCCCTCCTAAGTGATGACATGATTCTTTTTAACATGAATTTGACAGTTTTTGTTTCGTCGTTAATTTTGTCAATTGGGTATATCCAACCATTTTTGAACTAGTTGTTATCTTTAGAAATCGGTTGTATCCTTCTCCATGTTCCAATACAATGATGCGATACGTTAGGCTAATGATATTTTCCCGGGTGCTATGATCTCGCGGCGCAATTACTTTGGATGAAATCATGAATCCATGGAGCACTCATGATACTCCTTTGCAGCTCATGATACTCTCTTGGGTCAGAGGTATTTCATTTGGATTCCCAAAGTCAAGTCAATAGTTCAAATCTCTAATCCAAAACACGTGTTAAAAGTGATTCAAAATGTACATGATGTAAGCTCTAATTGTTGTTGTCTCTCTATGTCCGTCGACATGAATTGAGAAGCTGAGCCATTGTCTCTTGACGTTTATATCAATGTCCAATCCTCGTGCAAGGACAATTACTTGCTTAAGCCTTGATTCAACCCACTGCATAACAAGGTTGCAGTGAGAGACCATTTTCGCTAGTAAGTGTTACCTTCTCCGCCCACGGAAAAGACCAATCTCCTTAAACACCCTTCTAGGATATATGTGGCTGAAAGAATTGCTTCTACCTTAAGTCGTAAGATCTGACATTTTAAAAAGGTTTCGATTCTTTTGGTACAAATTGTGGTTGTTGAAATTTGATGATAAAAAAAAGTTTCTTGCAACCCGGTTTTAATTTCACCTTATCACTCCCATTCAATTAAATGTCCTTTTCCATAAACGTACATTCAACATATAGAATTTTGGAAATGAAATTTTCAAATTAAAACACATGGGATTGTCAACACACGCTGAAAATAAATATGGACATAACTAGACTAGCAACACACATAAAAATACACAGAGTTTTGGTCAATTTAGACCCAGGCAAAACCCCTTCAATCTTCTCAGGGGAAAACCTATTAGAGAGATCTTCAAATTTGTTTATCTTTCATGTTCAAGAAAAATATATTTGCAGAGAAAACAAAACAACAAAATACAACTTATCTCTTCAGCTCAAAACTCTTTGAAAACTGTGTCCACTTTGCCTCAATTTCTGTGCCCATTTGAAGCTGAAAATATGTACTATATGGATACAACTATACGGATTTCCGTACAATTGTACAGAGTGTACATATTTTTTTCAAAAACTTTTCTCGAACGGTGTGCAGCTTACAACATTCAATGATGTTTGCACTGTACTTTTGCTGTCTTCTATGCCTCGATATCCATGCCCAACTTTGCCTAGAAATCACTCCTTCAACTTGTTGCAACAAATTTCTCCTTCAGAATTTTTCTTCAGCTCCCAGTCTCCTTTCTCCAATCTACTCATGAAGAATGAATGCAATTTCTCTTTTCTTCCCCCCTGTTTGTTTCCCTAAATGATTTTTGGGTAACCCTAAGATCTAATGGCTCAGATTCATTTAGATTAGGGGATGAGAATAAATGTGCATTTAATTTCCACTTTCTATTTTTTAACTCACCTATTAAATAAAATATCCACATTGTACTTTATGTCTAAAGTCACTTTTCACTTTATCATTTAACATTGACTTTATCACTTATAGAGTCACTTTCACTTTATAAAGTCACACTTAAGAAAATAATTATTTTGGACACTTTTCCCTAGGTAAAGACTAACCCATGGGAAACCACTTGTCCAAAGTACATTAAAAATCAACACTCCCTCTTACCAAGGAAAGTGTTTCTCACCACACCCATTTTGTCCTTGTAATGGACATGCTTGCCTCTTGGCAAGGACTCCATGAGAACATCGACCACTTGCTCATTTGTTGATATATACTCCAGCTTCATTGCCCCCTTTTGAACATAGTCCTCGATGAAATGATATCTGATGTCAATGTGTTTTGACCTGTCATGAAACATTGGATTCTCCGTGAGTTTAATGCAACTATGATTATCACAATGAATAACCGTCGGTCTCAACTCCTAATCAAATAGGTCGTACAACAACTTCCGAAGCCAAATGGCCTCACAATTAGCCTGACTAGCAGCCTTAGAAGAGCTCAAAGCAATTAACTTTTTCTTTCAATTGAACCACGACACAACTGCCGAACCCAATCCGAAGCAACACCCTGAAGTGATTTTCTTATCAGAAGCAAAACTTGCCCAATCTAAATCCGTGTAACCTTCCAGCCTCACTCCATCTCCTCGCCTATAGTCCAAACCATAATCAACAGTCCCCTGCACGTAGCGAAGAATGTGCTTTGCAGCTACCCAATGCACCTTCCTGGGCTCAACCATGAATTGGCTAAGTGTGTTCACTACAAAACATATATCTGGCCTAGTGTTGATCAGATACATCAAGGACCCAATAAGATGCCTATATGATGTGGGATCCACCAAAATAGAATCTAAAGCATGAAGCTTCTTCTAGTTGGTGATCATAGGTGTAGACATGGGTCTACAGTCTTCCATGTGAAATCTGCTCAACACATTCACAACATACTGCCCCTGCCCCAAAAAGATATGCCCCTCCTCCTGCCACACCTCAAGCCCCAAAAAGTATTGCATCAACCCAATGTCTTTCATCTCGAACTCCATAGCAAGGTCCTCCTTGCAACCACTAATCAGTCTCTTTGTCCTAGTAATGAACAAGTCATCAACATACAAGATAAGAATAAGCAGATCATCCCCTACAACAATGTAGTATAGATTTGGATCTGGATCATTCTTTGTGAAACCCAACTGCTGCAAGTAAGTATCAATCCTCAAATACCAAGCTCTCGGAGCTTTCTTAAGTTCGTAGGGTGCTCGCCTCAACCGACATACACGGGTCTCCTGCCTAAGTACCTCAAAGCCCTGTGGCTGCTCAACATACACCTCCTCCTCTATAACTCCGTTCAAAAATGTGGTCTTCACATCCATCTGATGGATCTTCCAACCCATTTTTGTAGCAATAGAAATGAGGGACTGAATAGAAGTGTACCGAGCTACAGGAGCGAAGGTCTCATCATAGTCAACTCCCTCTATTTGTGAGAATCCTCTAGCCACAAACCTCGCCTTGAACTTCTCAATGCTGCTATCCGCAACATGCTTGATTTTGTAGATCCACCTGGAAGTCGCAACTCACTTGCCCTCAGGCCTAGGCACCACTTCCCAGACATGGTTCTTAATGATAGAGGCATACTCCTCCACTATAGCCTCTCTCCATACCTCCTAGCTGGCGGCCTTCTCATATCTAGTAGGTTCAGAGTCAACAATGCTGGTAGCGTTGGCTACATAACTGCAAAACCGCTAAGGTGGCACACTCTTGCTGTTCACTCTCTTCGGAGGACCAGCGGACTCCACTTCCTTCAAGGTGTCTTGAAGCCACTTGGGCCTCCTCTTCCCTGAAGAAGCTTCCCCGTAGGGAACCTCATCCTTTGCCCCCCAGTCCAGTGAACCTGAAGGTTTTCCAACTGACCCTGGTGTGCCTGTACCAACACTTGTCCTCGAAGAACCTGTATTGGCACCTGTGCCTGTGTCAGCTGAAGTGCTATGTGAACTCTGTACTAGTGGACTTCTTAAATAAGTGCTCGATGAACTCGCCACTAGTGCCCCAGATGTCACTGACAGTGAAGTACCTCCTGTACTAGTCGATCCAGAACCCTGAGGTCCTGCTCCCTGTACTTGACCTCCCTGCTGAGGAGAAGTCTGTGAATCTCTTTCATCATACTCTTGTGATCTTCGATAGGCCCTCTCCTCCTCGAACTTCAGGTCCTCCTAATCACCACTATCCGTTTACAAGGAATGAAGATCTGATAGGCCTTCAAAGTCTCGTTGTAACCCATAAATATACCCTTCTCTGCCATGGCTTCCAGCTTCGTCCTATTCTCCTTTGGGATATAAGAATATGTGAAACATCCAAAGATACAAAGATGTGCCATACGAGGCTTCTCTCCAGTGAAAGCCTCATCCGGAGTCATATTCCCCAATACTCTGTGAGGACTCCTGTTATGAAGATAAACAACAGTATTGCAGGCCTCATCCCACAAAAACAAAGGCAACCCCTGATCATGAATCACCGCTCTAGTAGCCCAACAATAGATCTATTCTTCCTTTCAGACACCCCATTCCGCTGGGGGTTATAAGGGACCGTGAACTCTTTCCTAATGCCCTCATGTGCACAGAAGTCAGAAAACCCTCTGACCTCAAAGCCCGAATCTTCCTACTTGTCTGCTTTTCCACAAGAGCTTTGAAATCTTTAAAGCGACTAAAAACCTCACCCTTGGTCTTTAGGAAATATATCCAAGTCCTCCTAGAGTAGTCATCAATGAATATAACATAATACTCATAACCACCCAAAGACACATGAGACATACAACCACTAACATTGGTATGAATCAAGTTTAGTATACCTGTAGATATGTTGTTGCACGCTAGGATTGGGGACTTGGTGTACTTTCCCAAAGAACACCCTCTGCATACCTCATAATGCTTGACACTAAAATCAGGAACTCCAATAGTGATCTCCCTCAATACTCTCAAAGATCCATGATGCATATGCACCATCCTTCGGTGCCATAACTCGCACAAGTCTATAGTGCTGGTGGTACTAGTGTGAGTGCTACCAGATGTGCTACTAATTAATGCTCTTGTCGACTGAAAATTGAACCTGCATAGTTTCCCAGAGCGGAGTCCAATCACTTTGGCTGAAGTGATGGAATCTCCCATGGGATGCATCAATACCTGTGCTCTTGAGAAAGTAATGTCAAAACCCTTCTCCTCCATAACAGACACCGAAATCGAGTTCTTCTTCATCCCCGGAACATGCAAAACATCCATGACCTTCAAAGGAGGCAAAGACTCCCTCTCAAAGGTCACAATCCCCACACCAACAACTCTCACAGTGCAGTCATCTCCTAGTACAATCTCAATATCAAGTGCCCTCTTTGCAAGCTCTGAAAATAACTCCCGTGCACCTGTCACATGGCAGGAAGCCCCGCTGTCTATGTACCACACATCAAATGATGTACTCCTACTAAATGTGGAAGTAATAAATGCAAAGTCCTGGTCAAACTGTGAATCAAACTGCTCCACCTCTGCTGAAACTATAGTACCCTTCTTCCCCTTGTTCTTCCTCTCAGGACAAGTAGCATCATAGTGTCCCATCTTTTGACATGCCCAACATTTGACTTTCGATATATCCGTATCTTTCTTCTTCTTCTTCTCCTTTCCCTTAGCCCCATCTGATGAAGCCCCTTTCTTGGCCTTCCCTTTGTTCTTCCCCCTGGCTGTCAAGGCTACATCCTCCTCATCTGATATCTTCACCCCACCACCGCCAGACTTCCGTATCTCATGCTGCACACAATCATCCCAGAATCTGTCCCAATTGGGAAGATTCTCCTTAGAGGTAACATCATCTCCAAAGACCTCCCAAGACTTAGGAAGTCCTGCTATATCTATCCTGACTAACTCTATGGGTGCAACTGCCTCATCAATAACAGTCAAATCATCACTTACTTGTTTGACCTTGCCAAGATAATGAACTACACTTTCATCCTTTATCATCCTAATGTTCTTCAATTGTTCTTTGAGTACCATCTCCCTGCTCTCATTGGTACTCTGATAGAGAGTGGTTAGAGCTGTCCACATTTGATATGCATATGTGTTTCCTCTCACCCGAGGAACCACATGATCTTTCAACTTGTCAATCAAAATCATTTTTCCCTTTCCATTATTTTTTGTGAATTCAACAAGTTCATCTGCAACAGTAGGAGGCACAACCCCTTGCCACACGATGTCCTAAACTGCTGCCTCCTCAAACGTTGTCTGAATTCTATCCTTCCAAATGGCATAGTTGGATATCCCATTTAGTCTGTCCTCTATCCTTGAGAACATGGCCATGATCTCTGTCCAAAATTTACAAAACCAAGAAAATGGAGAAATGAACTTTCCAGCACACCTCGCTGTTCCAAAAGTTCAGTCCGTGTGAAATTTCACCTTAATGTCCCAAAATATCAATTTGCTGTCCAAAAATTCAGTTTGTTGTCCAAACCACTGTTCGCTGTCTCAAACTACTATTTGTTGTTCAAACTGAACTTTTAAGCTTCTAGCTTCGATACCATGTTAAAGTTTAATGACAAAAAAAAGTTTCATGCAATCCCAATCCGGTTTTAATTTCACCTTAGCACTCCCATTAAGTTAAATTCCCTTTCCCATAAACATACATTCAACATATAGAATTTTGGAAATGAAAATTTCAGATTAAAACACATGGGACTGTCAACACATACTGAAAATAAATATGGACATAACTAGACCAGCAACACACATAAAAATACACATAGATTTTTGGTCAACTTAGACCCAGGCAAAACCCCTTCAATCTTCTCTAGAGAAAACCTGTTCGAGATCTCTTCAAATTTATTTATCTTTCAAGTTCATGAAAAATACATTTTCACACAAAACAAAACAACAAATTACAACTTATCTCTTCAGCCCAAAACTCCTTGAAAATCGTGCCCACTTTGCCTCGATTTCTGTGCCCACTTGAAGATGAAAATATGTACTGTATGGATATGACTGTACAGACTGTACATATTTCTGTATTTCTGTACGTACCTTTTTTCAAAAACTTCTTTTGAACGGTGTGCAACTCACAGCATTCAATGCTGTTTGTGTTGTACCTTCTGCTCTCTTTTATGCCTTGATTTCCATGCCCATCTTTGCCCAAAAATCACTTCTTTAGGTTGCTGAAACAAATTTCTCCTTCAGAACTTTTCTCCATCTCTTAGCCTCCTTTCTCCAATCTCCTCATGAAGAATGAATGCAATCTCTCTTTTCTTTCCCCCCTTTTGTTTCACTAAATGACTTTTGGGCAATCCTAAGATCTAATGGCTCAGATTCATTTAGATCAAGGGATGAGAATAAATGTGGATTTAATTATCATTTTTTATTTTTTAGCTCACCCATTAAATAAAGTATCCACATTGTACTTTATGTCTAAAGGCACTTTTCACTTTATAATTTAACATTGACTTTACCACTTATAAAGTCACTTTCACTTTATAAAGTCACACTTAGGAAAATAATTATTTTGGACACTTTTCCCTAGGTAGAGACTAACCCATGGGAAACCACTTGTCCAAGGTACATTAAAAATGAATAGTGGTCTAATGAGACATAAATTGCAAGTGCTTAATGGTTCCAATATGACAGAATAGGGGAAGACAAAGATTCATCCTTTATCACTTTTCCATTGACATCCTCCACAAGAAAAGGATGTTTGGATTCAATTTCTATCTTTATATTCACTGCATTTAATGCTCGTTCATATGTGAGTTAAACAAATAAGCATTGCAATCCTTGGCCTTCTTTACAACACCTATGATTTCTGTTGTGCCAAATCCTTTAATATTCTAGATTGATTTGCCCCATTTTCTATGGCTTGTTACCAATAAGCTAGCAAGTCCAGGTGTTTTGACAAGTTGATTTTAGTATTTATCTAGCACTTCATGAGGAAAATTTCTAGACAGGTTTAATTTGTTCTCATTCCTTTTATCCTTTGTTGGTGATATAAGGTCAACTGCTCTTCTTATAGATTCCAAAATAACTTTATATGTTGTCTCTCCAAGATCATCATTAAACATGCCTCTATGATAATTCATCAACGTTGTTATGCACG
This sequence comes from Pinus tabuliformis, assembly GCA_031772625.1. Taxonomy (NCBI): domain Eukaryota; kingdom Viridiplantae; phylum Streptophyta; class Pinopsida; order Pinales; family Pinaceae; genus Pinus; species Pinus tabuliformis. Next base: position 180,143,245 of record CM062816.1, on the reverse strand, counting down.
ATTGAGCACTTCATTATTCTGCACATTGGGTAAATGTGGGAATAAGCTGAATATTACATCAATTCGACTTTCTAGGTAGTAGCACTTGCTGAAGTTTTTGGTCCGATTGTAATCTCACCCAAACCCTGAACATATAAGAAATATATAAGAATAATCTTCACAACGTATTAAAACAAAGTACCCTTCACCTATATAACCATGATTAGAGGAGTAGTGCTGAAAGACGGTTTGCAAAATTGATTGGATGCAAATTAAGGATTGAGAACCATGGTGAAGTATGGCCAGAAGCTTCACTTATGCAACACAAGATTCATGCCTATATTTCACAATGCATACTGTGGGAGCATAAGAATTTAAAAATGTGTGAATGAAGCAACATATCTCCAAACTGTAATGCATTTAGAAGAATGTAAACCAATATGAAGTAAGGTGAGCACGAGAAATGTGCCTTGCAAGGGAATGAGTAAGCCTAGCCCTCAAAGATCAGTAGGTCATCTTAGGATTTTACCAATTAAATGCATAGGTATACTTGTTAAAACCTTGAAAAGTAGACGAGGGCCCAAAATCTAGGTATACAAGATGAAAATTTTGGGGTTTTTGTAGTGGCTACAACAATTAGCGAATCACTGGTAGAATCCAACATCTCTACCTACATCCCTTCAACAAATAGAGTCTTATTAATAATGAAAGACAATATTGAATTAGATACTGTGCATACCACTTGGGTTAACTGACCTTTTATAGATGCACCATCTATCTATCTTGCAACTAGGTCATGTTGTTCTTTACATACTAAAACAAGAGTTCACAAATGTAAGTCTTTGATGATGATGTAGAGAACATGGCAGAGGATTTATGGTGTTGAGAATTAAAATGAGTTTTTGGTGTTGCTCAACTATGAGCAGGCCTATTTAATACCCCAACAGATTCACTCAAGAAGTCACAAACATTGCTTTGCTGCCAGTAGGTCTGTTCAGTACCTCGATGAAGCTGCTTGCACCACATCTTTGCACATAAATCCTTTCTCATTCCTTACCCTTTATTTAATTAGTTTTACTTTTAAATGCACATTGCCATAATTTATTGGGCGTTTATTGTGGCAGGGCGGATGAGGGATCCTGACTTATTTTATGGGTAGGCGAGGTTATTCCTTGTTTTAAAAAATTGAAGGATTTTTTTGACTTAGGTTTTTCCTCATGCCATATTTCCACATCATATCTCCAATTGATAGGAGGACAATGAAAATATACCATTGAAATATTTGTGACCATGCGACACAGGTTTCAGGTTACATATATATGTCATATGAAATAATTAGGGTTCCCCAGGAGCACCTGTCCATATTTTCCCCATTGATGGGTTAAATTCATAATAAGTATGTTCATGATGTAGTTTTATTCTTATATCTTTGAGAGGCTGCCTCTTGGAGCAACCATCACAACCACAAAACCATTTGATTAGGATTTCAACATTAAGGCAAAGTTACCAAAGAAGCTCTTTTAGGGTTTTAATGTGTGAAAAGAGGCATAAGATAAACTCTTCATGGTATCAAATGTTTTCAAGGAGCATGCAAAGAAAAAGGCTTAAATGAAAGTGTGAAGACTAATGCAGTGCCATGCATGATAGATAACAAAGGAAATAGTAAGTAAACAACAAGTGAATGCAATGCAAGGAGAAGATAATGCTAAGTGTAAAATGGATGCATGATGCAATGCAATAAACAAAAGTACACACAATATAGCAAAAACAATGGAGTGTAATGCAATGCAACACAAGAAAAATTATCTAATTGCAACTAAAAGGGCTATGCAATGCTTATGTAGACAATTCCTACATGTGATCCATTCAGGAGTAATGTAGGAAAATAAATGTAAGATAGATGCATAATGTTATGGAATGAAAAAAACTACACGCAATAAAGGAAATACAACAAAAACATGTATGCATGATTATTCTAACAAGCAAACCCTAATTTAATCATAAGTAGATTGGGTCATGTGAAATCAAACTTCTAATGCAGCCACCGTAGATGTTCTCGACTTGCAAAAATAAAGATGCCAACGATTAAGCCTGGTATGAATTATTGTGCAAAAACAAAAAACTTACCTCTAAATCATACACAAGAGCAAGAAGGTCACGCTTGCTAGCAGTGAAGTGTTCTAGAAAATATTATTCTAACTAGGCCGCAACTCTATCCTGATAAATAGAATGATAAATTTGAAAACCCTATATACTTCTCCACGGTATGCATTCATTTATTCTTAACCATAAATCAAGCAAAGGAGAGATGAGATGTTGCTTGTTTTTAGAGGGATTCGCTAAATAAAAGTCTTCCAACCAATCAACAATTCTATCATGATATTCAAAATGACTAGCTTGAAAACCCTAAAAATATTTCAAAGATGAGCATTCATCTAGTTAACTGTGATATGAGAATAATCTAGAGCGAAAAACCTAATATGAACTTATTCATGGATCTTGTCAAGGATGTGAGGACTTGACATAACCATCAATGAGAGCTGGAGTGCCTCACTATCTTGACAAACCTTTGAACCTTCAAATGGTGGATCATCGAAAATCGATGGCTTCGTAAGATCAATAGATGAATGCATATAGCCACGATAATACGTGACATCAAAATGATTATTGACTATGCTGGTAGTTTGATCATATGTTCCAACATTGACAAACTGGTTGCGCAAGACATTAGATTCTTTTAGTCTTAAAAATGCAGATGAAACTTCCTTGGAGAAACTTCCCTAGAGAACCTCGATAGAAACTTCCTTGGAGAAACTTCCCTAGAGAACCTCAATAGAAACTTCCTTGGAGAACCCAATCTATATGCCCAATCCAAGCATAGGAAATTAAACAAAGAGTAACACTGCTAATTCCATTCCCTTGCCACTCGTAGACCTTCCAAAATGTTTCACACCAACCTCAAAATAGGTAGTGAAATCCCATCATTCTCGTACCTTCCAAATCCTTACTGTAGGCTGACCAAAATCTTGAGGTGAATGCCACCGCATGTTGAGGCCTACATGGGGGTGGCCACACCACCCCTAGTTTTAATGCCTTTCATTATCCACTATCCCAAGGTGGTCAGAACGAATCCTCGCCGGGATAACTACCGTAGATCTCATCCCCATCGGGCAATCAATTCCGATATAATTATTCTAGGTTAGTGTTATTATTAAATTGTGAGTCCCTAGACAATCATAAAGTTCAAGACCACATTTATATGAGTTGTAAACCTTATCTTTGATGAGATGTTGTTATGATCCACTAGTGAGTTGTTGGTTAAATCTAGATCTAGAATGTTGATGGGCCTCTAAATTAGACACAAATTATGGGCCATATGACCATCCTTTAGCACATTAAACTTCTATTTTTTCATTAGATGACATATTTTTAACTTTAATATGCTCATTAGGAAGATTTGGAGATAATTGCATATTTGTGCATAATATTATTTATTTTTGCAGAATATTGAGAGAATATTGAGTAAAGTCTGAATGAGATAATATAGGAACTTTCTCCCTACTACAAGATGGACTAATATTGGATAATAAATGAATAAAATATCATGAAATTATTGATAAATTCTGGAGCTCCACTAATTGAGAAAATCTAGGAATGTGTTCCTTACCATTTAATGAAGATTCCTAGTGTTGGGAATCAAATCCACTTTTTGAGGGATTTTGGAGGGGAACATTGCCTCATCTCAAGGAGAATTATTCCTCATCACTTTGTATAAGTAAAAATTCTAATTTTCCTCTAGAGGCATGTTTTTCTTAGTCTTCCGTGGAGAAAACTTGTTGTTTAACAAGTCCACTTTCATTTCTCGCAGGAATGTACTTGGATTGATTCAAAAAATGAAGTTTGGTGCCATTTTTAGATTTTAAAGCTTGGTTTCCTTCATATCACTCCAAGTATCCTTGGGCTTGGCCATCCCAGGAGCCTTAGAGCCCTCTTGTACAATCTCTTTATTTCCTTTGAATGTCTTTTTTACTCAATGCATCTCTTATTTCTGCATTTACTATTCATGCTTATTTTGTTGTAGGTTATATTGGTCAAATGATTGATGTAAGTTTTTTTGAAGGAAATTTATAGAGTCTCAAACATGATGCATCCTTAGAACAACTTTTAAAGGTCATATTCATCATTTATCTACTTGGATTGGTTTACTAGTTCACAAATCTAGAATTTCTGGAAGTCCCTTGTAGAAAAGTAGTAGTAATTTTCTGCTATTTTTTAGAACATGTTAATGAGCTTCATTTGAGTTTATTCCAATTTTATTGGTTCATAAAAACATTCAAGTTATTAACTAAATTTACCCCATATAATTTTAACTTGATTAGGTTGTGGATTTGATAGGTTAACTAGCTCACTAATTTTTGAATTTTCAGTTTTTAGAGTAGTAATTTTCTGCTATTTTTTAGCACATGTTAACAGGGGTATTTTGAGTGATTCCATTTGGAATGGAGTCTTATGAGATCCTAATTTATAATTTTTTTTCCCATCTAATTTTCATTTGATTTTTTTGGGCATTCGATAAGTTATCTTGAGGAGTAGCAGTCCTGTAGTAGCGTTGCAGCATGTGTAAACTTCACCAAATTTCTTCCAAAAGCTTGGTTTTTGTCTCTCAGGATTGAATCAAGACCTTTTGGGCTCTGAATCCATGATTGAGTATTACCAAATACCTCTTAATCCTTTCCTTTTATCCATTATAATTCACCTCTGCAGTTTGGATTAGTGGACAAATACATGACTTGAAGAGCATAATGATGATTTTCATGATTACTTTATGAAGCACCTAGTGAACTCTATTGACAAAATCTATCTTGAATGCAGTGATTGAAGAATGATTTTATGATTAGGTTTTTTTTCATGCATCTTAAGCTAGGGTTTCCACTTCCAACATTGTTATTTCTATTACATAGACTATGTTTCTTTTTGATGTACCATTTACACTCTACAAATATTTGTGTAAAGTATAATAGTCTTTCCTTTCTGCAAAAGTAACTAGAATTTCCTCTCTGCAAATGTAATTAGGTTTCCTTTATGCAAAATTAAGTAGATTTCCTTTTCTGCAATTAGGATTAGTTGTGTTTTTTCTTTCTACAAACATAGATTACTATAGTCTCTTGCACCAACTTAGGTAGAAGTACACCATCTACTACACATACAGTGTTGCAACCTCTTAAGTTTGTATGAAACTGCATCAGATCAATGAAAGAAAGACACATTGCATGCTGCACATATAGTGCCGACACCTCTTATTTTGTACAAACCCCAGGTTGATAATTTAAGTTGGTAGCCTTGGGAGTTGCAGTATTGCTGTTGCAATATTGGGGCTCATCACTTTTTGTTGCCATTTTCGAGGAGGTGTCAAAGTAGAAAATTGCAAACAGAAAAAATTGCATTAGGCATATTTCATTTCAAAAGTAGAAAATTGCATTGCATTAGCATTTTCATTCAAAAAAATCATAAAGACAATTATTTTTTCTTGAATACCACAACCCCCCACTTGATCACGTGGTGCAATAAGAACCACATCACCATCCACTTTTGTAGGTAGAATAAGAAGAGGTGGCAGAGAAGATAGAAGAAATGGAATGAGATGATGATAATGAAGAAGATCCTCTTGGATTTCCCATTCAAGACACTGATATCATTGTTCATATAAAGAACATTCCTCCATATTTCCTTCCCAACTTCCATGGTATGAGGTTAGATGATTCTGAAACCTTTCTCTTTGAATTTGAAATCCTTTGTAGGTCTTATGGTTACTTACTAAACACTCAAAAATTGAGATTGTTTCTGACAACATTGAAGGATATATCTCTTAAATGGTTCATAAGTTTAGAGACTAGTTCAATAATATCATGGAATGATATGCAAAAGATATTTCTAGAAAAATATAAAGATCATGACCTTAAAGAAGAAATCTTTAGAATGACTCAAAAATAAGAGGAGAGCCTTGATGATCTAATGGAGAGATTTATGTATAATGTTAAGAGGGAAAAATTACATCATTTAGTATCTGATACACTAAAAACCCTCTTACTTAGAACAATTAAGGATGAGTGGATTGATCTCCTTGATCTCACGAGTAGAAGTGATGTATACCAATTATCATTTGAAGAAATATGTGAAACATGCAAGCACATATCAAGAGGAAGGGCATGAGTAAGTAAATCAACATGAAGATCGGTAAGTCAAGTTGAACTTGGAAATTTGCTTCCTAACTTTAAAACATAAATTCTCATCAATCTAAGTGTACAAGTAGAAATGTTAAGAATGCAAGATGAGCAAAAAGAAGATGGTGATATTTTGTTGTCCATGCACAATCACATGCTATTAAATATTTCCCATAATTAACAAGGTTCAAGGAAGTTTACCAAGAGGACAATGGAACAACAATCACCAAAGAAACTATGTTATTTAGCTCCAAGAAGACCATGGAAGCCTAGTCAACCTGATATGATGCAAGAACCCAATTCAAAATTTCAAGCTTATGCACATCCATCTCAAAGTAATTGAAACACACTCTTTCCTTGGTAACCTTGGCCACCCAACCCCAAAACCAATCTTGGAAACAAGGTTGGAAAGGAACTTATGGGAGAAATCCACAATATCCTCCATACCCAACTCCATGTTAATACTACCATCCACCTCCACCACAAACACAACCTCAACCACATCCATCTTAAAGATCCACTCCCACTCAACTACCCGTACCACCATTTCCAAACCCACACAAGGAAGTAGCTAATCTCACTTACAATGATGAGGTACAACACTTCAAAACAACTCCTTGATCTAAATGGTATTCATATTAGATTAGGAAGATTATTGCAGAAAATGGATTCTCTTAATTTCATTGAAGGACAACATTCATAAATAGAAGGTTCACATGACATTGAGAAAGTTCCATCATGTTTACCATCATATCCTCTATGTGTTCAAGAGAATAATCAACAAATAGTAGAAGATTTGAATGGCACAAAAAAATAAGACATGAAATATGATCCAGATGAGCAAGCAAACCAGGGCATCAAAGCTATATTGAGGTTTGGTTCCAGGACATCAAGAAGATGGAGCATCACTCTCTTCTTCAACAGTGCTTGATATCATCACAATCAAAACAACTGGTCTCTCATATTTAGGTACATGTCAAAGCATATATTTTGAGCTTAAATTGAGTTTATCTGTCATATTGTTATGCACATAGCTCCATTGGAAGTATTCCTATACTTGAAAGAGATTTTATTTTTTCAACTAGAGTAGGATAGAGGAATAAGAAAAAAAGGAAAGCGAGGAAAAAAAAAAGAGAAAAAATAAAATCTCAAGTGAAAACCTCCTTTGAGGCGTTTGAGATTGGCTCACTGATTGAAAAGCTCCTTGAGGCAGTCAGTGGGTTGGAAAAAAGAGAAAAAAGGAAGAGTTCTTAGGTGAAAACCTCCTTTGAGGCGCCTAGGCACACCTACTAGTTGAAAACCTCATTGAAGCAGCTAGTAGGCTTAAGAAAATAGAAAAAAAGAAAAAAAATGAAAAGCAAAAAAAATCTTTGCTCCATGTATCTCTCTCTGATGAATGCAAATTTCTCTCCAACCTTTGCATACAACAAGAACAAGTTAGCACCAAAAGAAAAAATGTTGATACAAAACCTAGTCAAAGAAAGTCAAACTTGGGCTTTCTCCTCCTTTTCTCAGATGTTCCAACAGGACCAACGCCATGTAAATCCATCACCCTCATCCATTTCCAACATCCATCCATAATTCGCAAGCCTTTCCCATTCATTTTCCTCTTTGTACTAAAGTGCTACACGATTGCAAAAATACACAGGGCAAAAAAATTGTTTTCACCATATCTCAAAAAATATGCTTTTTTTCCCAAGATGCATAAGGATGATGTTAACATGCTCAGGAAATTTCAGCAAATTCTAGTACATACATTTTCGAGAAATTGGTTTCCATCACCTACAACCATTTTTCATTTTTCTCGAGATTCGTGTATCCGTTGGCCAATATTTTTTATAGGGAGATGCATAATGATGATGGAAAGATGCTTAATTTTTTTTGGAAAAATCCAATCTAAGTTTTCAGAGATATGGATAAAATAATTATGCTACAGATGTGTTCCATAATTGCTACAAGAGTGACCAAAATTGCTACAGGATTGTGATCGACATAGAGAGGGGTCAAATCCAATGTTTTCCTTGAAGGAATGAAAAAATGAGTCTACCACACCTCCATCATCCATCCTCCACACCATTTAGTCAATTTTTCATCCAAAAAATCATCTTTGTTCATGAAAAAAACCAAATTTCACCCCTTCTTCCACAATTTTCACCACCACTGAAACTTCTAGTCCCAACCCATGAGCTCACCATGAATTATCAGAGATTTTGAATGCATTGCATGAATATTATTGTGATCTTGGAGGGGTCTATGTGATTTCTATAGGAAATAATCCAGTCCTGTAGCAACCTACACAAACCCTACAAAACCATAGTTGGAGACACTTGACAACACCAAAGTGAAGACTTAGCCATCTTGAAGAATTTAAGGAACATCTTTGTGACCTTGGGCAACCACACAAATCTTGAGGAGCTGCTATAGGGTCACTGTTCATCTATAAAAGAGGCAAATTGATCCACCATTTGAAGAACTGTTGTCTAGGCAATCCTCTCTGTGGACAGAGACGATCCTTGTAGCCCAATGAGTGGGACTAGCAATATACATGACAATCTACTGGACACTTTCCTAAGTTACGATTGAAAAGAGAGATGAAGAAAATGACCTACCTCATTATGATGCTATCACGTCTTCCTCTGTTGAAGACTTTGAATCACTTGCATCACGGGCTCATTCCTGCTTCTCACAACGTTTATACACCTGCACAAGAGATCAAGACACAACAAAGCATGCAAATACAAATATCACATTCAAAAGTAACCTACTTAACATATCAGGGAGCGGTAAGACAAATTATACATAAACATACACATTTGTGGAAAATGAACTAGCATTTGTATATTAATAGAATAAAGGAGGAAGCATACAACCAAGTCTTGATGTTAATAGGCTCTCGTTGAATGAATGTCCAAGTCCAAGCTAAGCTCTCCAAGCACTCCTTCTCCAAGCCAAATGAGTAGCATATAGGCACAATCTTAGCATAAGGGTGAAAATAGACAAAGACCAACCATTTGGGAATGGGAGAGGATGAATATATAGGCAGGGAAAGGGAGTTAGGATCTCTCCAAAGATAGCAGTAGGCCCTCATCTCATGGAGGTATATCATAGGGATAAGACCAAGAGGCCAAGTTGGGAGAACTTGACCTCGCCAAAAAACCTCCAGCTCATCGCTAAGGAAGCTTATAGATCACGAAGCTTCTCATCCTCTTTTGGAAAATTTCCTTTTAGGGATCATTGCGTGTATACAAGTAAATAGAGTGATGGCATCATAGGTCTAGTATAGTGCAACAAGTGACCATCGCGGTTTTCAATATCATAAGAGTGGTGATTCTAAAATTAAGGTTTTAGAGCCATTTCCTTCAGGGGAATATCAAGGCATTTTCCAATCAGTGTTTTAGGGAGGATCTGAGCTGCATATCTGAATGAGTACACTGCATGATGGTCATGTTTTAGGCACTTGGGGTATGTCACAGGGAAGTGCGAGAGGTGTGACAAAATAATGTGTAAAAGATGCCCCCTAAAGAATGAAGGCAGAACTGGGAGTGATGACTGAGATGCTTTACGAGCTTTTGCAAGGATGAGAAAAAACACTATCAGGAGACCTGCAAATCAAGGACGCATATACATATACATATCTAATATCAAAACATGAATCCACGGTATGGACGCAACCATCCAGATAATAAGGACTATGTGAAAGGATCCATGGTATGGGCACAACCATCCAAATGAGAAGGATCATCTGTAAATCTAAGATCCAAGGTATGGATGCAACCATCTGATATAGAAGGATCATCATAAATGTAAAGTCCCATGGTATGGTCACAACCATCCGTATAGTAGAAACATGTGTACAATCATGAATAATACATAACTCCATGTAGCCTGAGTCATATCAGACAAGACTCAGGGTCTTGTGCTCCATCCCAACTTGATCAAAGTACAAATTCTAACATGTGAATGAATGTGTCGAAGTTGAACATTCTAGAAAACCGCCTGTTTACCGACCAATGATGTGGACCATTAACAGGCACGAGAGAAACCACCAATAATGAAAATGGCTCTCAAGGTATGATAGTACAATTCGTGAATGTGATAATGAAGCTGAATTCAAACACTCATGGAATCACTCTATCGAAGTCCAATGATCGAAACGTGTCATCGAATGCGAAGAACTTGCCATTAAGGCATGCAAACTCTAAGGTACTGAAAGGGAGATTCTAAGTCATCTTCCTGGATAATGATTTGAAGTCGAAAGGAAGTGACCCATCGAAGGAGGGCCATGATGAGTCCCCCATCATCTACACGAAATGAGGAATAAAGTGGAATGAAATAATATCCAAGACTGTAACAATGGGTTAGACGATGTATAGGTAATAGAATGCAGATAGGAATTCTCTTGAACATCAGCGACATGACTCCCGACTGTGGCAGCATTTGATTCAACATAAGACCAAGGGTCATGATGATGAAGTGAAATAGTCAGATGAGAGGAAAAATGGATTACCCAAACCTGAGAGGACAAGTGACAGAGCGAGGATATCCCAAACTTGGCACGAGAATCAGAAGAGTGTCATGTTCAAGAGCAACATGATGCCTATACAGAGGATGTTTCATTTTCTTTTTTGCCCACTATTTCTAGGGAGTAACCCAATTATTTTTATCACAAGCTTGAAGGGGATAGCATATGCTTGTCATGTAAGTTCATTCTTCAAATGAATCCATTCTAGTAAGTTTTACGAGCCCTAGGAAGGATAAAATCGATCTCATCATGGTGATGAGTCTTTCGTCATAAAATTTTAACGAGTCCGACGTAAGAATAACTCGGTAAATTTTTCATATTTAGAGAGTTTGAAAAAGAGACGAAAAAGAAAACTCCATCATGTCCCTTTTCATAATTTGTATCTCGAACCCAAAAAAGTAGAAAACAATATTCGAGATAACCTCTTGACCATGTCGACCAAGGTGTACCTTTTTCGTAAATAGTTAATCTCAGCTCGAAAAAGGGGTAAATGTATACTGAGACAACGTCAAATCATTTAATTTAACGAGTTCGAAAATAAAAGTACTCGATGATCTTTTCATGTTTCGAGAGTCAGAAAAGAGCTTAAAGATGACTCTTGGGGGGTTCCTTTTTCGTTTGTTTTTAACGACTCTGAAAAAGAGATAAAACAAAAACTCATTTGAATCAGTCAATAGTAATCACATGTCTGTTATAAACATTTTTGTGCCTTACATCATTGAGCATGAAATGTCCATAATCCAAGGGATCCAAAGTCCCTAAAAGAGTTGTTCTTGCCCCTAAAGGAACAAGGTCAACCAATGACAGCTTCTCCCAGAAGTTCTCCACCAAAAACAACTCAAAAACAATCAATTCAGGATCAATTCAGAAGCTCTTCTAGCTACCTGCGTTGCAGTGCACCCCAGTACACTAGCTGGGTGCGTTGCAACGCACCTAAAAGCACTACCAAGGTGCGCTGAGCGGGAAATGACAAATGGCAAACTCATTCAACGAGGTGGAAAGACCCTGGAAGCTTCCAGAATCTTCTCCAATGACACTTGCCTCAATGAATTCGACTAGTGATGAGTAAGAGGCTCTCAACCTCCAAGTGGAAGCAAGAACTGACAAAGAGAAGCCACAAGTCAAAACATAAGCTGACTCATCCTCTCTGCTTACATCTATATATGGGTCTCTCACCCAGAGATCCAGAAGGCTGGAATTTTGTACTTTGCAGAGAATTGCTGTTGGTTTGAGATTGAGATTAGTACATTGGGTGATTTATGCTTTGTTGGAGGAGAGGAAGGGATTCCTTTTCTGGGAGGTAGATGCTGGATCGGAACTCACTTGGTTGTATCTCCTCTTGGACTTTCTTATTCTAACAATAAACTATTTGAGTTTCTCCTACATGCTGTGTATCAATGATGTTTTGTTATACTTACATGTTTAGCTTAATCTGATCTTGAGCTTTTTATGAATGTATATCTATATCTTCGTGTAGTTTCTCTCTCTTGTGATCTTGCAGGAATTCGGTGAAGCTGGGCCGGTGAAGGAGCAAGGAGCTGGGAGCCACTGAAGAGAGGAGCGATTGGATCAACAAACTAGCGGAAGACACTGGTTAGTTACATCCTTCCTCCTCATTTACATTTCATAAAGAAGAAATACTCAATTAGTTTTCCTTGTTTGTTGCTAAGGCACTATCACACCTTAGAGTGGGATAGGGGCATTCCGAATGGATACTTTTCCCAACAACAAATTGGCGACTCCGCTGGGGATCGTATCTTGTTAGTTTATTTGTGTTTCTATTGTTGTTCTTCTCATAAACTCAGGAGTGCCGAATCGAACTGCATTTGCCATTTACGAATGCAAAGTAGAGATCTGCTACTCTAGTCCATTCACTGGGCCTGTTTTTATGATCTGAACAGCTGATCCACAAGTGCTCTAACGGCCCTTTGTGATAGATCTTAGTCCTCCTTTAAATCATCCTCCTAATTGTACCTAATTGATAACTTTTATCTGGCCAAAAACTGTAGATTAAACTGCAAACCGTGACCCAGAACCCAGAGACAATTCTTGTTTCTGCTTCAGCGCAGGCTCTGTGAAGAGGTTCTGCATTTCAACGCAGGTCCCGTGAAGGATACCTACGCTGAAGTTCAGTTTCTCTGTGCTGAGGGTGCGCTGATCAGCCTTTGCCTTGTGCAGCTGTGGTCCCCTGCTTCCTTTTGCTTAGTTTTATCTCTGTTTTTTGTAGCCTGCTATCAGTCAGTGTACCTATCTGAAACCCCTTTTCTTTGCCTCAATTCCGCCTCAGTTGTATAAAGAAACTGTGTTTGTTCTTTGTGTATTTGTTACATCATTTGCAGTTTCCCATTACAAAAGTAAACTAGTCATACTGTCGCCCTTAGATCTAGACCTGTCGTAAGTGTCGTTTTGATCTTAGGAGTGAGTTTGTTTGCTGTTCACAATTGATTAAGCTTTTACTTTTTTCGTTTGGTTTGAATTTATGCATTTCTAGTGTCGAAACAAGTAAATCATAAAGTGTCGTAATCGTCTTTTTGATTTCGAAAAAGGAGCTTGTTTATGTTTTTCACTTGAAATCGAATTCAAATTTGTACAACAACTTTCTTTTTAGGCATCAATATTAAGAAAGTGAAAACAAATACATGCATATGTGCATTTGCATTTTGATAGTTTGTATGTTGATTTAGGGAAAAGTGCATTACTGTGTGCTCTATGCTCTTTGAGAAAAGATGGTGTCTTTCTTTTCCCCTTGTAGCTAGGATTTTCATTTTTGAAAAGATATAAAAGCTTGCTTATCATCTTTATACTGCATTTAGGAATTGTATCATACATCTCGTGGTGATCCAAAAAGGCAAACTTCTAAGAAAGATCAACCTAAAATAAATTGAATGAACTTAACAACGCTTTGTAACTTAACGCACAACATAGAGGTCTAGGCTAGAGACGTGTTCCGGCGTCGTAAAACCTGGTGACTGTCGATCTCGCTGATGGTTGGGTGATTCCTCCTGAGAGACGATAAGCGCCAGTACGGATTGTGCTCCCACGTACCGTCGAGTATATATTGGGAGACCCCTATAGGCATAAAACCTTTATCCTTAGGAAGCATGTCGGCCGCCCTACTGATCGCAATGCACTGAACACAGCATTCGGGAATATTGACCGCCCGTACCTTAAAAAGTATTCTGCGGTTTTGCGAAAAGTTTGGCACACCCTCTACCTAGAACTCCAGAGCAGTTCCTTTTGGCCTTTTTCAGACTCTATAATGGAAAAAGTCCATCTGAGCACTTGTCACTTCAGGCTCATTAAAAATCGAAGGAGACTAGAGTCATCTTTTGTTTTTTCTCGACTCTTAAAAACTGAAAAAACAAGTTGTGTCAAAGCGTCTAAAATTTATTTTAAACGGAATAATCATCACCTTTCCCTCGTTGATCTTCGAAGTTAGTCTCACTTCATCGCAAGTTCTTGTAGAATCGCTAGAAAATATTTTGGATAGACTAGATATGTCTGAACAATCGTCGACATCCAGGACTGTGTCGTCCGATACAGCAGTGGCACAGCCTCCTACTGCTACTCCAACGATGTTCAATGGTATACCATCTGTCCCGGCAAGTTATCAACAACAAGCCGGAGTCCAATCAGGGACTGCTTCGACGACATGGTTAGTTCCTATTTCTTCATCCGGATTATCATCTGGTATTTCTTATGTTGAAACTCAACAAATTGATCCAATGTGTCTTCAAAGGCCAATCTACCCTTTAAGTACTGGATTGCCACCATATGGAGGGCAGTATGCCTTTTCATTGTTCCCTCTCGGAGAACAACCATGTGGGAGTTTACAACAAACTTCAGGTCAAACTGGAATTACGTCCAGTGGTTGGGTACCAATACTGCCTCAACAACCAAGGGTTGTATATTCAATGCAACCAGTCCACCCTGTGTCGGATATTCCCACTATACCTGCTATGGTGACTGCATCGCAAGTACAAGCGCTACCTGTTGTATGTCAACCCCAAGTTTCTCAGGTTGCAATACAACAGCCTCTTGTCTCAACGACTCAATCACAACCTCAGGTTAGTGACTCCTTATCTGGAGCGACTCAGGCTCAAACAAGTACTATGACTCCTCATCTTGGTCAATCATCCAGTATTGGACAACAACAAATGGTCCAACAACCAGGGCTGGTTCAATCTCAACAACCGCCATTCCAGCAATCATATCAAGGACCTGAGCAACAAGTCTTTGTAAGTAACAGGCAATCGCATTTCCAAAGCGGTTATCAACAACCATATTATAATGGTTATGCCCATCAACCTTGTCAAAGTTGCCAACATCAAATACATTATGCTGGTATGCAAAGACCCATTGCTCAGGCGATTCCATCTTATCCTGGGTATGCTTCGCCTAACCTGAATCAACAGTTGCCCTTTGTAGCAACTCTAGAATTACCAGATCTAAACCGGTTGACGAATGATCTAATTGCTTATGCCCCTTGGTGGCCAGCGATTCCGCATAAACTTCCGTCAGATATTTCTAAATTTAATGGAAATCCGGTGAAGATCCGTCGAATCATGTGATGACATTTCATCTGTGGTGTTCATCAAACACCCCAAATGATGATTTGATAAGACTTCGCCTCTTTCAGAGGACGTTAACGGGTCCGGCGGCAAAATGGTACATCGAATTGCCTAGAGCTTCGTTCGACAACTTCAGTACCTTAGCCACAACCTTTTTAACCCATTTTCAGTTACCAATAAGGTACGAAACAGGAACAAAACTTCTTACCAACTTCAAACAGACAACGACCACTCACATATCTGATCATATACATGAGTGGCGACATCGTCGTAGGATGGTAAAAACGTACGTTCCCGATCAGCTATTGGTTGAATGGTTTATCAAGTCATTACTACCTTCCATTACGGAAGATGTGGCAAAGGGGGGAGTCGTAATGGAAGAGCAAGTCATAGCTCGTGCGCAATATCTGGACTTAATCTACACTCAGTCCGGCACGCTCTACGACAAAATACCTGACGCCCCTAGACCGGAATTCTCAATTCCTCCTCCTCCTAAATCAAATAATGACTCTCACGCCGGCGATGGCGTGATTGGCACGACAAACGCGAAATCGACAAAGGCTACGTCCAAGAAAGCCCGTAAGATTTCCAGTCAAAATGCAAATGAGGAACTTCTTGCCTTGGAAGTAAATGCCGTGTCGACCGACAAGGGCAAACAACTGAAGCAACCAGGGGGCAAGAAGAAAAACAAAGGGAGAAAAAGGAAACCCCTTGCAGGGTGTCATATATGCGATGAGGATCATTGGACGAGAGATTGTCCACATATAGCTGAAGTTAAGAAACTCTTTAAGAGTTCAAAAACCTCAGCAGTATTGACTGATCCGTTTCCAAGCCCGGGAACCAAACTGGTTGCTAATCAAAATGCTTCCCGATCCCAAGTGCTTATGTTGTCTATCTCAAAGCAGAAAAATGATGCTTTGGCAAGGAATAAAGATTACGGGAATCCACAGGTGTCGAATAACAAGGCTAATGAACAACCTAGTAGTTCGACAACAACTTTGACCAAAGTTGTGCCACCCATCATTCCTGAACAAATGATAAAGTCGCCAACAGGAGTAGTGCACAAATCGACATTTAATCCTCGTGCAAAAATAGCACAGAATTATAGTATAATAGAGGACCTGGCCCAATCGCCGTCCGCTATGTCGACACTTGAGGTACCGCAAAATTGCCTCTCCCAAGAGCAAGCTTTATTATCAGCAATAGGTGGGATTGACCCAATGGATTCCAATCTTGTGGCCTTTGATCATAAAGGATATGACCCTCAGTTACCAGCTCAACTAGCTTTCCTTATTCAAGTGAAAGCCCTCAACAAAACTGTTCACCGAACAATTATTGATGAGGGGGCATCTACATGCATTATGTCGATGAGTTGCTGGAAAACTTTAGGATCTCCAACCTTTTCGCGATCTTCGACAACATTAAAAGCATTCGACGGAAGGATATATACACCATATGGTATCCTAAGTAACTTGAAAGTTGAACTAGGAGGGAAAACAATAGAAATTGATGTTGAAGTAATCGATGGGAATCTTGATTACAACATCCTACTAGGAAGACCATGGATATATGCCATGGTAGCTGTTGTGTCGACCTATTTCAGAAAGATTGCATTTCCCTCTCAAGGAGGGATTACAATCGTCGATCAGCAAAACTTCCTCCCCAATGGTTCTCAAGTTACTGGAAGCATTCCAATGATCCATGGAAGCAATCATTCGCTCCAAAATATCATAGTAGGTCTCCTAAAAGACCCTGCCTTAATGGGTACTTTTGGCCTACCGCCTCCGAGTAATCTGGCGGAAGTGGCCACAGTGGAATATGAAACCTTCTATATCTAATGGATTTGGACTCCGAGGACGGTTCTTATCTCGTGTCAACCTCATTAAAAAATGAAACAAGGAGTCATGAGGATAGTTCTTTTACCGTGTCAACCTCATTAAAAAATGAAACAAATCCCCTTTTCAAATCTCAAAGGTAAACCTTCATTCCAACCACCGAGTTGAATGCAATGAAGCTTGGGGGGCGTGCACCTCGTTTTGCGTTATTATGCTGGGGGCATACAAACTTATCATCGAGCAGTTTTAGTACATAGTTCATGCTCGTTAAAAAATAAACATAAGATCGAGCAGTTTTAGCACATAGTTCATGCTCGTTAAAAAATAAACATAAGATCGAGCAAGTGTTTCAACCCGCGTTTAAGCTCGTTAAAAAATGAACTATCCTCCGGTAAATAACCACCGTGAATGTAACATTATCAGCCATTAAAGCCTTGGTCGTGTTTGCAGCGTCACCTCCACTTTTCATTGGCCGATCATTCACCTCCATATGATTGTTTACCCATTTTGAGGAACAGCTGCGAAGAGTGATTTCACTAGCCATCCTTGTGACACTGCCGTGCTTGGAAAATTCCAACCCTTACCTGGAATCAGCTGCTACCCATTTTATCACTCGTTCCTCAAAAGACGAGTCTTCTTTAAGCTCTTTTCATTTGACTCGTAAAATATGAAAAGATCGTCGAGTTTTGGCCTTCCAGCTCGTTAAAGCGACAGGAAGAGCTATCCCTCCTCTAGATTTTAATCTTTTTGGACCTGAGGGATTATTGCACAAAAAGATCGAGCGCTTGTTTTGTTCGGCTCGTTAAAACTATCGAAAATTCATCCCTTCTGTATTGTTTTATACTTTTTCGGACCTAAGGGATTAGATGATGAAAAAGGACTTTCGGAGTTAACTTTACGTACCTTTTCAGACTCTCTAAAAATGGAAGGGACCGAGTTATCTTTGTCGTTAGACTCGTTAAAAAGATTAATAGCGACAAACTTGTCTTTAGACGAGAACGAGTTTCACTATCGCTAGGCTCGTTAAAACATAGCGATGGGTTTGCCCGAAGGGAAAATTATAGAACAAGCATATGTTATCCTCCTCAAGCT
Source organism: Pinus tabuliformis (assembly GCA_031772625.1). Taxonomy (NCBI): domain Eukaryota; kingdom Viridiplantae; phylum Streptophyta; class Pinopsida; order Pinales; family Pinaceae; genus Pinus; species Pinus tabuliformis. The sequence continues at coordinate 180,125,025 of CM062816.1, read as the reverse complement.
TGACAAAAATAAAGAGGTACTGGTCAGCAATGACTGGGGAAAATTGGGAAGAAACTCAAAGAACTTTTATTGGTAGCAAGTCGCTCTTGAACATGACACTTCCACTCCATGCCTGAGTCGGGTTGGGTTGTTTCATTCACCGGTCACATCACCATGGTCCCGCCATACCATCCACCTTTGGGGTAAATGCTACCAATCCATCACATAAGTGTCGCCGATATGTTCAAGAGAAGTCATCCAGAGAAGTCAACCGTGTCCCGTCCACTACCATACATTATCCTTCATTCTTTCATGACCGCCACCCTGAACCATATATCATCAGATCGTTTTCACCTCCATCAAAATCATTTGCTCCGTTCCGTGTCACTGATGTGGGATACATCAATGCCCTCCTTTGACGGGTCGCTTCTTGTCGACATCAGCTCATTATCCAGGAAGTTGATCTAGGAGCACCCCCTTCAGTACTTTGAAGCTTGCATGCCTCAATGGCAAGTTTCTCACTTCCGGCGACAGGTATACATCAATGACCTTCGACCGAAAGATTTTGCGTGGTTTTCGACGCCAAGTCCTTTATTCACACCACGTGAATTGTACTGCAGTACCTTGAGGGTCATTTTCATTATCGGTGATTCCTCTCGCGCTTGTTAACAGTTTACATCATTGACTGGTAATCAAGCGATGTCTTTCCATGTTCGACTTCAAAACATTTCTCACATGGATTGACTTGTACTTAGAGTGAAGATTGGACGAGATTGAAGACCCCGGATCTAGTTTCATCCATCCGGGTTGCGATAAATATTCAGGAAAAATAAAGACATTGACATGTACAGCATTGCAGCACAGATAATCATCCTACCAAAAGGATGATGATTTCATCAAAATCATCAGTCTACCATCAGACGATTGTCTGTTCTATGTACAGAAAAATGAATTTATAAAGCTGAGCATGGGGATGCCCGCCTCAGCTAGATCATAAAAACAGTATGAAAAATAATGTATTGTATTGTATCTTATTACAGGTCTCCTCCCAGCATTGAAAGAACTTCGGATCCTCCTAATAAAGCATTTCACCCGATAAACGGCCTCACACTTTAGGGGGCAACTGTTATAGACATTTTTGTGCCTTACAGCATTGAGCATGAAATGTCCATAATCCAAGGGATCCAAAGTCCCTAAAAGAGTTGTTCCTGCCCCTAAAGGAACAAGGTCAACCAATGACAGCTTCTCCCAGAAGTTCTCCACCAAAAACAACTCAAAAACAGTCAATTCAGGATCAATTCAGAAGCTCTTCTAGCTACCTGCGTTGCAGTGCACCCCAGTACACTAGCTGGGTGCGTTGCAACGCACCTAAAAGCACTACCAGGGTGCGCTAAGCGGGAAATGACAAATGGAAAACTCATTCAACGAGGTGGAAAGACCCTGGAAGCTTCTAGAATCTTCTCCAATGACACTTGCCTCAATGAATTCGACTAGTGATGAGTAAGAGGCTCTCAACCTCCAAGTGGAAGCAAGAACTGACAGAGAGAAGCCACAAGTCAAAACATAAGCTGACTCATCCTCTCTGCTTACATCTATATATGGGTCTCTCACCCAGAGATCCAGAAGGCTGGAATTTTGTACTTTGCAGAGAATTGCTATTGGTTTGAGATTGAGATTAGTACATTGGGTGATTTATGCTTTGATGGAGGAGAGGAAGGGATTCCTTTGCTGGGAGGTAGATGCTGGATCGGAACTCACTTGGTTGTATCTCCTCTTGGACTTTCTTATTCTATCAATAAACTATTTGAGTTTCTCCTACATGCTGTGTATCAATGATGTTTTGTTATACTTACATGTTTAGCTTAATCTGATCTTGAGATTTTTATGAATGTATATCTATATCTTCGTGTAGTTTCTCTCTCTTGTGATCTTGCAGGAATTCGGTGTTGCTGGGCCGGTGAAGGAGAAAGGAGCTGGGAGCCACTGAAGAGAGGAGCGATTGGATCAACAAACTAGCGGAAGACACTGGTTAGTTACATCCTTCCTCCTCATTTACATTTCATAAAGAAGAAATACTCAATTAGTTTTCCTTGTTTGTTGCTAAGGCACTATCACACCTTAGAGTGGGATAGGGGCATTCCGAATGGATACTTTTCCCAACAACAATGTCCATGAGAAAGTACCTGTAACTATACAAATATAACCATCGATTAGTGATATCGAGAAAAATAACAAAATATTAATAAAATATTGGCAAAAATGAATTTAAAACTTATAAATAGACCAAAAGTAAAACATTTTTACCATTTCACTTAGAGTAAATTTTAGAGTGCAATTTTACCCCTTTTTCTTTGATTTTCAGGTGAATGGTGCGGGAGATCTAGGGCATCATTCCTCGAACCGTCAGCAGCAGGTAAGAGCTCTACCTTTTCTCTTGCATTTTATTACATTTTGATGCATTTTTAGTGGATTTTTGCTTTCCAGGAGGAGGATTTTCATGTTTTAATTGCAAGGGTGATCATTGTGGCTTTTCTCATTGGAATGCGATGATCGCCCCCGAGCCAAAAGGCCCTCGCAATGGCACAATTGTTAATAAAAATAATCGCATTGGTTCCGGGGTGGAATTTTTTAAGGAAAAACCTTCTTTTAAAGAAAAATGTGTGAAGTTTACTCCATGGAAAAGCATCTAACTGCTGTGTAATGACGTTTTGCAGGAGATTGTAGTCAACATGGTTCTAGAATGGAAGGAAAGAGACCATGAGGTAGAAGACCACAAGGTAACCCAAGATCCAAAATGTATCAATGCTTTGAGGAATTGTGGGTTGCTGAATTTCTTTAGGACTACAGGTTTAAGAGCTCAAAATGAACTGCTACATTACTTGATCAGCCTATGGGATATTGATCAAGAAATCTTCATAATTAGGGACCGAGAGTTGGAGTTAGAGGAGATAGATATTTATTTCATCACTAGATTGTCGAGAAGAGGAGAAAGAGTTCAACTCTTCGGGTCTCATCCTAGAGGTGAGAGCACCAGTGCTCTAGTCGTGGGACATTGCCCGGGTGCCGAGATGATAATGGGCGGAAATTTAAAGATAGTGATAGTCACAAATCTTCCGCTGAGTACGATCCTATTCACCATAGATCGCGTAGTTGGGATGCAAGATTTGCACGAGACTTCAAAATCCCAATTCCAATATGCAGTAGAATCCCTCACTCCAACAATATTCAGCTCGTGTTCGAGGTTATTAGAAAATATGAAGAGGCAGTTGACCAAGGGAAAGCAAGGAAACTTTAAATAGTTTGGATTTGGTTTGATTTTGGTTCCTTTCTTTCTGGAGCATGTGCCCCTATTTTGGTATCAGTGGACAGAGGTACCAGATCCTAATCCACAAGATTTAAGACTGGTCAGATGGAGTGAAATCATGCCTCGAGGAGGAGGGGGTCAGCAGATGCATTTCCCGCCGCAGTTTTTCATTTGGCTGCATCACCAATTGATCGTTGTGGATGACTATGCCTATGCAGGCACATATTTCAGATGGGACCCAGATCTACCTCTACCATCGGGTGAATAGTGGACTGATGCAGGTAAAACTTGTTTTTGGATTTTTCAAGTTTTTATGATTTTTTGTGAAGGTGTAATTGAGGCTGAACTTGTGATAATGTGCGGATGTTGGACTGGAAAGGTCGGGCATGTCGCCAATAGATGACGAATAGCCCAGCAGGTAGCAGATGCCCCCCATGAGGAAGGAGCGGACACCATAAGAGAGATGGAACGTAATTTGGATGTGATCACTGGAGGGATTCCAGGGTACGCTACTATAGATGATGTGCCATTGCGATATCAGAGGCACACAGTAGGGGTATTTGCGAGACGTCTTCATCTGTTAGGCCGAGTGATTAGGGGAGTCTCGCGTTATCGCGAGCATCATGCAGGCGCATAGGTTTTCTAGTTAGTTTTGTACATGTTGTAGGCTTTAAAAACCAAGTGTCTCAGAACACTTTATTTTTTGAGATTTTGATGTTAAACACTCTGACAGACGCGATATATATATATATATATATATATATATATATATAGATAGATAGATAGATAGATATATGCATGTTTTATTTTCTACTTATGTGTCTGTGTATTATGATGATATGATTGGGTTTATAAATTACGCAAATGTCTATCAAGAACATAATTTGCTAATGCATCTGTTAATGTATTCAAATTGTATGGAATATGTTGATATGTGATAAAATAAAAATTTCTTTCCAGTAATCGAACACGTAGATACACGTAAAATTTGTGGATTTCTTATTGAGTAATGATTGTTTAATTGTAACACAACGAGTTGTGAATCTAATTTGACAACTAAATCTGTAATGGAAAGAGCACCTGGTTTTGTCAATAGTTCAATGACTTCACTGTATTCAACAATATTGTTAGTTGTCCGCCTTAGGCAAATACCTTGTAAATCAACCAACTCACAATTAGTGGAAAAGAGTGCCCAAGCTGTGGAAAACAAATTCCATGTGCTACGACAAGCACCATCAGCAGAACTGACATAATGATTTGATGACTTCTGCAAACCAAGTGGAACACAAGGTAAGAAGAAAAATACATGTTTTCAAAGCAAACAAACACATCAAAAATAAAAAAAGCGCACACCAATGAATTCACACACTAATGTATAAAAATTAATTACATGAATTTCACGCATAATACTTTTTCAAATACAACCCATTGCAGGGCTGTGATAATGCATTTCCTTTGTAATCAACTAGCTCATAGGTGCCCTTTTGCAAGACATGTTTTATGATATATGGCCCATGCCACATAGGTTTGAACTTTCCAGGTCCCAATTTATTGTTGGCTTGATCATAAAGGAGGACCAAGTCACCTTCAGAAAAAGTGCAAGGAGAAATGGTTAGATCAAAATGAGCTTTGACACGTTTCTTTTGGGCTTTGATTACCATTGCAGCAATGTGACGGGTCTCATCAAGCCTCTCAAGGTAGAGTAATTGCTCCTTTTTAGGCGAGGTGTTAGGAATAAGTTTGGTAGTTAATTTCAGCGAAGGGATTTCACATTCAATCGGGAGTGTTACCTCTAAACCATAAACCATTTGGAATGGAGTAAATCCAATGGCTGTCTTAGCTGAAGTTCGGTAAGCCCAAAGAGATGAGAATAACATCAAATGCCAATCCTTTTTATGCTTCCCAATGGTTTGTTGAAGCATAGTAATTAGAACTTTATTAATTGCTTCGACTTGGCCATTGGCCTATGGATAGTAAGGAGTTGAGCTATCATGATGAAGGCCCAACTGAGCAGTCAGCTCTTCCATCATGTATTGACAAAAATGTGATCCATGGTCAGTTATAATGGATTGATGACCACCAAAATGGGATATGACGTGGTTGAAGAGGAACTAAGCAGCAGTGATACCATCAACATTATATGTAGGCATCACCTCAACCCATTTAGTGAAGTAGTCAACGAAGACGATAATATAGCCATGCCCCCGGATCGAGTGAGGGTTACATGTCATGAAATCTATGCCCCATTTAGGAAATGGGCCAATGGTAACTATTGGGTGTAAGTGTGTTGGCGAGGCACGCTGCTTGCGGTTAAAAATATGACATTCATGGAACTTCTGAATATCCATAATACAATCCTTAAAAATGGAAGGAAAAAAATAACTGACGTGGAGGATTTTCTAAGCAGTTGCATAGCCTGACATGTGACCACCACAAGCCCCAAAGTGGCAGTCATTCAAGACTCGTTCATCCTCTTCAAGTGTTAGACATATGTGAAGAACAGAGTCAACACTGACTTAGTATAATGTATCACCAAGAATCCGATAGGGTTGGGAATGATGCTGGATGCGACGTCGTTCGAATTGAGACAACTCGGATCAGAAGGTTTGGGTTTGAAGATAAACAATAATATATCCATACCATAGGTTAAGAGTGCTGATGAGTGTTAGCTCTGCTACATAATTCAGTATTTGTTGGGTTAAAGACAACTTGGCTATGTTGTTGATGGTTAAAGAAAGCTTGCAGCGGTCTTTTCTACCTTCTCCTCCTTCAATTTCCTCATACTTTCCTAGCCTCGCCATTTTTGTTTTTCTCCTGAAACCTCTTTGTTCTCCGTTTAAACGCTCTATTTCGCCTCCATTTTACCTTTGGAAACCTTGTTTGATCCCGTATTTCCTCTGAGTCCCGAGCGCTAAGCTTTACCCACCATATGATCTGACCATATAACCTTGGCGCTTTCGTTCCCCATCGCAGCCGTTGATCTGCCGCGTCCAGATCTAATGGTCTCTGTTGTTCGTTCCCGCATGTTAAACCTCGTGCACTTTCCTCGCCATCCGACCGTCCGTTGCGCGATCAGACGGTAGTCGCAAGCCTTGCTCGCGTGACCTAGCCGCTCGTTAACGCGCGGGGAAGGTGGTTACCCGCCCGTCGCAGAGGCCACGCGTCGCAGTTCTATTGCATCGTGCGGGTCTATACGAAAACCACCGCAACTCAGTGGGCGGTGCGGGGAATATCGCCCGCCAGCAAAACCACCCTCCCTCGCCCGTTAAACCCCGTGATCTTTCGCCTCCCGGTCACCGTCAGATTTTCCTGGCTGCGATCCGACGGCCCACGTCTCTCCATCCGCGTCATCTCCTGATTCCTCTTGTAAACTAATCTCCACCGTCGATTTGCGCGATCCGACGGCTGAGTTTCATTCCTCCATTTAGTCTGCCCCCGCCATACTGTCTATACCACCCTCAACTGTTCTTCAATCACTCTTCAACCACTGCATTCAAGGAAGGGGATGGTCGAGAAGAAAAAGGACAGCCTCGAGCAGTCAAAAGCATTTACCAGTTATGGAGTTTCACTCATTCAGCACTCCACCTGCTCGAGAAGGACATCAGAATATCTAAAAGGACCGATTTTGTTAATTAAAGCACACAGTTTGCAGCAGAGACCCATATTAGATTGTAAATGTGGTTGGTGGTTCATTACGACCCCTCCACACATAGCCTAGAAAAATATCTTTGCAATAGAACTCTATATATACCTAGCAAACAGATGTAATCAGGGTTGATGGATATTGTTTTGATGTAAGGTTCAACTTTTGGAGACTGTAACTACTGTGATACCCGCAATGTCTGGCCTTCATCTTCAGCTAATGCAAGCTTCTTTTGCTGTTAATTGCTCACTTTCCACTTCTTCTTTGTTCCAGGCTGTGCCTGTTATGCATTTTTCATGTGTTCTTGATGTTTAACATTAGAGGGGCTGTCATCCCACCTCTGTGTTAAAATCTAGTATGTATCATTGAGTGTGTATGCAGGTTTCTGTTATTTTAATGCCAGAGAGCTGTCATCCTGTCTGTGCATTAGGAAATAGATTTACAGACCTTTTAACTGGTTGCAGTTGGCCATCACAGGGTCCTGTGCATCTGCTGGTGTGGTCAGTATTCTCCATCTTCACCTGTTCCTCAAACTGTGAGTAATTGGTGGTCTAAAGCCTTGTAGTCTGGGGGTGTTCACCCATGTCTGGGGTTAAGCATAGTAGAAGTGGTTATCTGGCTTGAATATGCATCATTCCTTCCATTCATCCACCTGTTTCCAGCATTTTTGTTGAGTTTGTAATGTTCTCGAGCATCTCTGAGATACAACCTAGGAGAGTTTCTTGGGGTGATAACATTAATTAGCGCCATTGCCGGGGATCGAAGATTGAAGCTCGGCTTCCCTAGGAAAATGACACAGTTCCAAGCTTTGATGATAGACAAGGTTTGGACACATATTCTGGTTGTAATCATCTATTTGGCGACTCTACTGGAGGAAGACCAACCTTTGGCGACACCACATTTCAGTTCTGGCTCAATTTGTGAGGCATGCTCGGAGAAATCTTTAGAAATTACCAGCTAAACGAGTACTTGATCCCGAGAAGATTGTTAAGCAGAAGAAAGTATCGTAGAAAGGAGCATCAGGACCAGGTAAGCCTTTGAAAGTCCCCTGTATCTCTGTTAGTGACAGTCACCTTCAAAGATTCATTTAGCTCCTTAGTCATTCATCTCCCTTTCGGATTCCAGTTCAAAGAAAGAAGCTTTCCATGTTGTCCATCATATTCCTCTGTTTCTGTCATTCTTTTCATTGATTTATACCACTCAGTCCACCAGTATCCTTTCATATACCCTAGTCATGGCAGGTCAGCAAGCTCTCACAAAGATAGAAAGAATAGTTGCTGATAGGTATGGACCCCTGCTTCTGCCTGTTCCTTTAAATCCCATACCTGCAGGAGATTATCAAGAATATATGCCTAAGTTTACTGGTACAGAAGGAGTAACAACTGAAGAGCATTTAGAGGCCTTTTATAGCTATGCTGATAACCTGGATATCAATGAAGAGGATGTCTGGATGAGGGTTTTTGTCCAAAGCCTAGATGGGGAAGCTAGAAAATGGTTTAGAGAATTACCCCCTAGGTCTATAGCAGATATTGAGGCCTTAGATGATGTATTCCTAAAGCACTGGGGGGATAATAAAGATCTGCTCTATTATCATACCAAATTTGGGAACTTGTAGAGAGAAGATGGTGAGCTGCTGTCTGATTTCAACATTAGATTCAATCATATGTACAACAGAATGCTAGTTGAAGTATGACCCACCCCTGCTTCTGCTATGATCACTTATGCCCAGGCCTTTGATTCTCAGTTCTGCTTGCTGTTAGGAGAAAGAAGATGTGCTTCTTTGGCTGATATGTAAACTGCAGCCTTTGAAGTAGAAGCAAACATTATTGCTGCAGAAAGACTCGAAGGTGATGCTGAAAGGAGAAGACAGGGAGGTGAGTCCTCATCATCCTCAGATCCTGAGATAGATAAAATGGCCAGGATGATTGAGTTTTTTGCCTCTGAAGTTTCCAAATTAATGGCTGAGCAACATTCTAAAGAAGCAGGAGCTCATTGTTCCTTTTCTCTTCCAACTCCAAATCCATATAGAGGAGAAAATGAGCATTTGCAGATTTTACAAAGAAATAAAGTTACAAATGAAGATAAAGGGGCGAAGACCCTTTTACAGAATATAGTCATGGAATAAGTGCAGTATGGAGAAGAGGAGGAGGTCCATGGTTTGGAAGATAAGGGAAGTGCCCCTTTCCTAACCAGAGCTGCTTATGAAGAAGCACTGTCCAAAGGCACTTCTTGTGAGTTTGTTGTAGCTGCAGAACAACAAGCTGATCAGCAGAAGCAACTAGCAGCAGGTCCTACCATCCTCAAAGAAGCTGAGCCTAAAGCCAACCCTTTTTCCCATGGCTATGCAGATCTGAAAATTAGCCAACCTACTTTTGTTCCCAGCCCAGTGATCAGAAAGGGAGAGGAAAGCTCCCCATCATCTTTTGTCCCTCTGCCTGCTCAAAGGACAATCCCTCAAAGTTGCCACTTGAACACTGAGGCAGGCCATGATTCAAAGCCCAAGGCTGATACTGATCATCTCAGTCTTGATATTCTGATACCTGCTTAGCTGGCCTCCATAGAGCTTGAAAGGGCAGCTTATCAGATGATAGAAGAAGAAGATGCACAGTGGTGGGACTCCTACTTGGATTTGGACTGTTCTAAGAAAGATGCAGGAGTAGTTGATGTCTCTGTGTCCCCTGCACAAGAATACATTGGTTCATCATTCATATTAGTTGTGCAAACCACAAATAACACATAGAAGTACACAACAAACATGGTTATTCAGCAGGTGTACAGAAGCTCCCATGAAGAACATCCAAGGAAGAGAGCATACAGAGAGGGGATGAAATTTGATCCATATCTACCTATTAAGCTCAAAAGTCCTAAATTCTTTGAGGTAGATGATCAAATAAATCTAGTTTTGCAGCTTTTTGATGAACCGGCTGACAGGCAACAATTTTGGTGGCCCAACAGATGGGCAGTTTTTGAAGTTTTAAGTTTTCAAGCCTTAATGTTGTAATTGTGTTCTTTTTAGTATAGACTTAATTAGACTCCATGCCCAATGGATACTAGGCAATGTTTTTAAGCTGGTTTTGTATGAAGGCATTGGTCTGCAGTTCTTGAGACCTCACAGGGAGGATCTCATCCCCATAAGGAGCCAGTGTTAGCTCTGCTACATAATTCAGTATTTGTTGGGTCAAAGACAGCTTGGCCATGTTGTTGATGGTTAAAGAAAGCTTGCAGCGGTCTTTTCTACCTTCTCCTCCTTCAATTTCCTCATACTCTCCCAACCCCGCCTTTTTTGTTTTTCTCCTGAAACCTCTCCGTTCTCCGTTTAAACACTCTATTTCGCCTCCATTTTACCTTTGGAAACCCTATTTAATCCCGTATTTCCTCTGAGTCCCGAGCGCTAAGCTTTACTCACCATATGATCTGACCATATAACCTTGGCGCTTTCGTTCCCCATCGCAGCCATTGATTTACCGTGTCTAGATCTAACGATCTCCGTTGTTCGTTCCTACACGTTAAACCTCATGCGCTTTCCTCGCCATCCGACCGTCTGTTGCACGATCAGACGGTAGTTGCAAGCCCCATTTGCGTGACTTGCCTGCTCATTAACGCGCAGGGAAGGCGGTTTCCCGCCCGTTGCAGAGGCCACGCATCGCAATTATATTGCATCGCGCGGGTCTTTACGGAAACCACCGCAACTCCGTGGGTGGTGCGGGGAATACCGCCTACCAGCAAAACCACCCTCCCTCACCCGTTAAACCCCGTGCTCTTTCACCTCCCAATCACCGTCGGATCTGCTCGGCTGTGATCCGATGGCCCACGTCTCTCCATCCGCGTCATCTCCTGATTCCTCTTGTAAACTGATCGCCACCATCGATTTGCGCGATCCAACGGCCGAGTTTCGTTCCTCCATTCAGTCTGCCCTCGCCATACTGTCTGTACCACCCTCAACTGTTCTTCAATCACTCTTCAACCACTGCATTCAAGGAAGGGGATGGCCGAGAAGAAAAAGGACGGTCTCAAGCAGTGAAAGGCATTTACCAGTTATGGAGTTTCACTCATTTAGCACTCCACCTGCCCGAGAAGGACATCAGAATATCTAAAAGGACTGATTTTGTTAATTAAAGCACACAGTTTGCAGCAGAGACCCATATTATATTGTAAATGTGGTTGGTGGTTCATTAGGACCCCTCCACGCATAGCCTAGAAAAATATCTTTGTAATAGAACTCTATATATACCCAGCAAACAGATGTAATCAGGGTTGATGGATATTGTTTTGATGAAAGGTTCAACTTCTGGAGACTATAACTACTGTGATATCTGCAGCGTCCAGTCTTCATTTTCAGCTAATGCAAGCTTCTTTTGCTGTTAATTGCTTACTTTCCACTTCTTCTTTGTTCCAGGCTGTGCCTGTTATGAATTTTTCATGTGCTCTTGATGTTTAGCATTAGAGGGGCTGTCATCCCACCTCTGTGTTAAAATCTAGTATGTATCATTGAGTGTGTATGCAGGTTTCTGTTATTTTAATGCCAGAGAGCTGTCATCCTGTCTGTGCATTAGGAAATAGATTTACAGACCTTTTAACTGGTTGCAGCCGGCCATCACAGGGTCTTGTGCATCTGCTGGTGTGGTCAGTATTCTCCATCTTCACCTGTTCCTCAAACTGTGAGTAATTGGTGGTCTAAAGCCTTGTAGTCTGGGGGTGTTCACCCATGTCTGGGGTTAAGCCTAGGAGAAGTGGTTATCTGGCTTGAATATGCATCATTCCTTCCATTCATCCACCTGTTTCCAACATTTTTGTTGAGTTTGTAATGTTCTCGAGCATCTCTGAGATACAACCTAGGAGAGTTTCTTGGGGTGATAACAATGAGAAACAAAGTTTCATCAGGAATCTACTCAGTAAAATCAGTAAAAGTGCTTGCAGAAGGAAGGCCCATATCAATTTGGAAAAAACAAGTGATTTCTTTGATTTGGTGGCAGTAAACTCCAAATCAAACTCCTGCAGGATAACAATCCATTTAGAGTATTTCCCCCCAAGTAATTTACGATTCAAAATATAAGTCATGGGGTTGCATTCAGAAATCACGTGGTCTTCCATAGAAGAATATAGTGACGAAATAACTGACCAACATGAACTGCTCCCAAGGCAAGTTTCTGGACATGAGAATATCGAGTTTCAGTGTCAACGAGATTCCAACTTAAATAATAAACCACTTGTTCATTACCATTGTCATCATCCTGAACTAACACCATCGCAATGGTACTGTCAATAGTGGCCAAGTAGAAGAAATAATTGCGTTGATAATTAGGGGGATGCAGTAAAGGAGCACTGATGAGCATGTTCTTCAAGGCATCAAAGTATTGTTGGGAAATTTCATCCCAAATGAATGGAATCCTCTTTTTAAGCAAGCGAGTAAAACCCTTGGCGAGTTCAACGAAGTTAGGAACAAAATGACGAAGAAAGTTAGCCTTTCCTTGCAAAATTTACAATTGAAGCAATGAAGTAGGAGGGGGTAAGTTTAAAATAGCCTCAACTTTTAGAGGATCTATTTAGATACCTTCATAGGACACAAAAAAACCTAGGTTTTGAACATATTCTATGAAAAAAACACACTTATGCGGATTAAGACGAATGTTATAGTGTCGACATAACAAAAAGATGGATCTTAGGTGGTCTAGATGGTCATGGAACTTAGCAGAATGAGCTTGTAAGTCATCGAGATAAGGTTGAACAATGTGCTGAATATCATGAAATGCATAGGACATTTCTCTCTGAAAGGTAGTGCCAAAGTTTTTTAAACCGAAAGGAAGCTTCTTATAGTTAAAAGTACCCCATGGACAGATACAGGGCATATTGTGTTGATTAGCGGGTGAGATGTTGATGCGCAATTAATGTCGCAGTAATCAACACAGACTCAGATCGTGCCCCGCTTTTTAGTAACAAGAATAATGTTAGACACCTAATCTGTCAATGGGATCGGATAGATGAAACCAACTTTTAAAATATTTTCAACTTTTTCCTTAACAACAACAGCCTTCCTAGGATGCACGAGATGAAGCTATTGACGAACAAGATTTGCACTAGGATAGGTAGGTATTTCATGCACCAAAATATTTGGATCAATACCTGGCATTTCCTCATATGACCATGTGAAAACATTGCGATTTTTTTGAAAAGTTCAGTGTAAACCTTGATCTCATCGGGAGAACAGGAAACCCCAATATGAATGTTCTCAACAATTCCAGGTTGAATGGCAATGTCGAGAGGCATGGTGGTAGTAATGTTTCCCATATTACCCTCAGACAAGAATTCATGCGCAAAAATAGGCATTTGAAGTGGATGTGTCAGGTGATGAGAAACACAAGCTTCAAGACACGAAGGAATGTCACTTAGGATGGGAAGAAATGAAGAACAATGATGAAGATCGTTGCAAGGAGTTTCGTCTAGAGACATAACCTGAACAATACTCTCATCAGTGGGGAATGTCTCGTTCAAAGGATCCAAGGAATCCCAAGAACCAAGCCAAGGAGATTGCACATAAGTGTCCAGGTTCATACTGAAAACAACATGACTTTCTGAAGCAGTCGTTGAAGTCGAGACAATTTCTTGATAAGCTTGTTCCAACGGACTTAATGGCATAGAATCACCAAACGAATCAATCTGATCCAGAGTAGGAATAATCCAAGGATCTGTAGAAATAGAGATCATATTGATTGAAGTGATATTCGAAGGTGGGAGAGAAAAAGTACCCATTAAAGAAGAATCTTTAAAAATACCTGCCCCCACACTCTCATAAGGAATTTTGGTATTTCCCACATATGGGACATTGCTGTTCGATGTATCGAAAGAGAAAAAAGACAATTGGTCGACGGTGAAAATTTTTCCTTCATGAGGAAAACGAAGCACCCGGAACAAAGAAGAAACCACACAAAACATAGCATGGGTCCAACTTCGCCTGAGAAGAAGGTTGTAATTGAGATTCGCATCTACAACTTCCACTTCTAGCTCAACAGTCTTTCCTTCCAATGTGATAGGAAAATTTGTGAGAATACCATATGGACGAGAGCCTCTGCCATCAAAGGCCTCCAAAGTGTTCGGGGACTAGTTAAGGGGAGGAGAGCCAATGGCCTTCCAACATGAAACATACATGATGCAGGTGGAAGCACCTTCATCAATAACAATTCGATGGATCGTATTTCCTTTTATGATAACTTGAATCATAAAAGAAATCTAATGAGGAAGATGAGGAACATGGTTTTCAAGATTAAAAGTAATTAAACTTGAATCGGCAAGATCAATGACGCCTATAACAGAAAACAATGATTTCCGCTATGTTGGACATGTTTGGAGAACTTCCAAAGCAAACATTGCCGAAGGCGCTTGAGCTAGATTTTTGACTATATTATAATGATGTGCAGCTCTAGCATTCAGATTATAAGATCATTATAGAAGTACACCTTTGGAAGGTTGTCAGATCACAGATTCATTGTTAGGTCGCTCAATATGGAGTAGACAAGAATTGGATGGAGTGGAAGTAGAAGGTATATCAGTGACTTCTTTCTCCACTATCTGCTTCTGAGGGGTTTGATAGTCTTTTGATCGAGCAGCAACAGAAAGAGGCAATGAACCTTGCATCATGAAAAGTAGAGAACCAGAGGAGGCAGAGGATTGCAGTTGGTCTACCAACTGAGTCTGCTGAGATGGAAATGGTTCTTTCAAAATATCTGGAGTCCCTTTCAATAGACAGTTAACTTCAGCACAACGGGGACAATCCTTGGTATAATGGTCTTACTAACAAATGAGGCAAGGATATTTTGGCTCTCTTTTGGAAGCATCATCAAAAAATGACTTCGGTGGATCATGTTTCGGGGTATTGGATTTGGATTTACCTTTACCCTTTTTCTTACCTTTCGAGGCCTTATCTGTTGTGGTAGACTGAATGACATGGAACTTGGAGGTTTTACCAGGATTTGATGAATTTTTCGAAGGATGATTGGAACTAGTATCTGAAATAGATTTTTGCTTCGAAGAAGTCTTAGTGGAAGTCTGAGACACTCATCCAATTATACCATAAATACGTGGTACATCGGAAGACTTTGAAGATGTCGGATTCGAAGATGGTCTTGGAGCATCAGGAAACATCTCATATAACGTGCCAGATTGGGAATAGACTAAGTCTAAATACTAGGCATGAGCAATAGCTTGGTCCTCGGTAACACAACCACCCATTGCTATATCTTTAGCAATTTTGTTTACGAATGATTTTGTGAACCATTCAGTTAACAACTCATTAGGAATATCGAATTTGATGAGGCGACACCTATGTCTCCATTCATGGATATGATCAGAAATGTGCGTCGCAATATCTTGCTTAAGAGATGTTAGCAAATGAGTATCAGTCTCATAACGAACTAGAAATTGGAAGTGGGTGAGGAAAGCCATAGCTAAAGAGTTAAAGTCGGCATAGGTACCTCGAGGCAACTCGACATACCATTTTGCGGCAGCACCTGTTAAGGTTCTTTGAAAGAGGCGAAGATGGATAGAATCGTCAACATAATAATTTTAACACCACCATAAGTGATATGTCATCACATGGGCTTGAGGGTCCTCTATAAGTTTTCCTTCAAACTTAGGGCAATCGCTCAGAATTATAGTAGGAACTGGAGGCCAGTAAGGCGAATGAAGAATAAGATCATTGGTAAGCCTCGAGACATCAGGCAGTTACAACGTGGCTAAAAATGGAAATTATGGATTAAAGGGCATGTAAAGCCTTTGAAGAGGCCCAACCTGTGGGTTCCAACCTTTCTGGTAAGGATTCTGCCCCAACAACGGAGGATTTTGACCTAGGGAACTTGATTTTTCTCCCACTGAAATGTACCTTGACCATAAGGCAGATTTCGTCGAGGGTAGGTTTGATATTGAGCTACCATAGGCCGTTGATAAGAATTATACGTGACATATGTTAGGTTCCTATACCAATAGGTTTCATTTTTCATGATTGACAGTGGAAGTGCCAAATATGTTCATCTTTTCATGATGCAAAGGTTCCATATTTTGTAAAAGAATTAGTGGAAAGTTAAAAAATGTGAAGAGGGTATGCCCTAAAAGAATTATCAAAGGGAAAAAAGAGTAAATTGGTCAGAAAAAATGATAAAAATGAACCCCAAAGAAAGACCAGGAAAGTGGCTAGTCCAAATGCCACTGCTAGCTTGGTGGATGGCCCAACAGTTCAATCTGGACCATGCCATGGTTTAAATTGCTTGTTCTAGACTAGAGAATGAATATCTGTCCAAACAGTTCAAGCTTGGCCGATCAGTATCTAGGTAGAGAAATTAAGGACCCCAACTGCTTAACCTGGGCCCTTGGAAGAGATAAGGGTACATTTAGATAGGAGGGCAGTCAAAAGAAAAGAAGATAATCAGGGTCTGCAAGTCTAAGTGCACCCATTCAGAAGGATGAAAAAATGCTAGGTGTATTAGGCTGGGTAGGTAGTTTGAGGTTGCAGAAGCAATGTTTTGATCAGTTTTTGTCTTGTCAAAGGAGAGCTCATCTCATCAATGAAAGAAATGTCAAAGCAGTTTTTTGATGGCACAATTTTGGAAGCATGTCTAATTCCCCTCTTTCCCCCATAAATCACTCACTAACATCCCATGAAGGACCTTGGGATCTGCCCAATAAGTCCTGTTATCACTTCATTTTTGTAAAATACTAAGTCAAGCTTTGACTTTCTTCAATGAAAAGAAGCCACATTTCTTGTGTAAAAATCATTTCTCCATAGTCCATTCAGTACTATGCCTAAGTTCCATTTCATAAACTTAGCTTCATGCCCCTACACTTTCACTTCACAAGGTCATATTAACTCCTAACTCTATTATCTAGCTCCCTAGATCATTTCCTTATCCCCTATTATACAAAAAAATATGTAAAAACCCAAAAATAATACATATTCCCATCCCCTGGCACTATAGCCCTATAACATCAGTTTGGGGAAATGCTAAGTTCATTTGGGGCTTGGCATTAGCCTTTCCGCGTTCAAACCTGGGATTGATTTAGCATTTGGTTAAATTAATAACCATACCCCCCCCTCTCTCACACATAAACCTTATAACAATATCCTCCACGCATACACGTTATTTGGGATTAATTTGATATTCGGTCAAATTAATAACTACCGGCGCATAAACCATATAAAACCCATATTACCCAAAAACCCAAAGTTTTTGAACCCCCGCCGCATAAATAAATCAATATAATATAGCGGGCCCCCGTACATTATCGTACCCGCAGCTCACAGTTCTGTCCACCGTCGGATCGGGCCCTCCCCATCCGACGACTCTGACTGATTTCGGAGCCGCCCTGACGTCCGACAGTTAGCTTCCGTTAGCCTAGCAGTTTCTCCGCCGTACGAAACACGCATGTCTCCACATGATTGTATCGAAGCCCCTCTAGCAAATACCGCCCCCGTACAGAAGGCGGTCTGATAAAACCACAAACCGCCTTCTATCTCTCCGCCCCCGACGTCAGTGCCACGTCGCCTCTTACGTCACTTTTGCGTCGACCCATTGTCGCCCCGTGCCATTGCCACCTCATCCCCGGGCGTCCCCACCCTGCCATTGTGTCATGTGCCACATCGTCGGCCCAGTCAACTGCCACATCACCCTGCCGTACCCGGGACCCGCCGATGACGTCATGCTGACGTCATCTCAAAAAAGCGCCAAAATGCCGCAAAAGCCCAAATTTGTGTTAAAAATGGCAAAAAACGTCGTTTTCGTTTGTTTTTTATGCAAACAAACGTTGCAAGCACTTGCATGCAACTCACGTCCATTCCACATTCGACGTTCCCGTCAGCCACCCAAGCGTACTCGACCTGCAACCCGACCTCTTCGGCCTCCGCTCGCAGCCATTCACCACAACATTTCTTCAAATGAACAGGTATTTACCCGAAAACACCAGTAACCCTGTATTTCATGATTTCTCTGCAAAATTAGCCAAATACACCTAAAAATTCACTTGAAGCACAGTGGCACCTGCAACCTTTTCCTCTCTGCCCCACATATATACATTTGCGGCCAAAACCTGGAATCTCTGCCCCCCTGATAAAATTTCTATCGCCAGCTCGAATTACAGCTCCAATTTTCCCGCGGAACCACTAAGGACAGTTTGCTAAAACCCTCTATTTTTCTCCCTTTCCAGTGTACTAATTGCAAAGCCTTGCACAATCTTCATTTCATTAAGTTTTACTCCTCAAAAACAGCTCTGCACAGAACTTGAAACTGTGAGTTCCTTGCCCAGAAAACCATTATCAGAACTCTGTTTTCTGCTGAAATACAGGCCTAATCCAACTGTAATCATTGTCAAAACATGGAGGCCCCAGTTGCCCTTAACATTTCTCCACTAAATGCACCCCATAGACAACTAGAATGGCTTCCACTGGCAGATAGGGTCTATGGCTATGAATTAGCCCCCTACAAACTGCCAAAATATGTCCCCATGAGACTCTTTGCCTTAGAATACTTTCGGCAGTTTGGTAATGCAGATATGATTCATTTCTTTGGCAAAAGCAAAAAGGCACAGCTAAAAATCAGACATCAATTGGGTCCCTTTATTTTCAATAAGAGGGAAGAGGCATGGAAGGATGCTGACCAGATTCTAAGGGAGAAACTCAAGCTAAAAACAAGCTTTTATTGGGCACCATATGACCCCAATCACTTTATAAGCATTAGAAGAATCAAATATAGGCTTGCAGCATATGAACACTGCACTATCCCTCAAATTGAGCAATTTTCTAATCAACAAGAGTGGGTAAAGGGCACTCTAGTTGAAGAATTCACTGAAGAAGAAATAACAGAAAAAGCAATCAAGAATTTGGAAAAATTTGTTGACTTGGAATCTTGTGCACAGTTGTTTTTTACAGCTCCTCGGTACCTTGGAGAAGGCACCTCTTCTGCCACGGCCCACTAGCAACCTGCCCAAGTAAGTACCTCACCTGCAGCAACAGATAAAGGAAAAGAGGTGCAACATTCAAAAGAACAAGTGCACAATTTGGGACAACAAGAAACAATGGAAGATCAGCTGGTTTCTATAGATGGACAGAGTTAAGGGCAAGACCCCTTAACTCAAGCAAAAGTGACTGAAATTCCTGTGATACAAACACCTCTTAATGAGGAAAGGGAAAAGAAGAGAGATAGGCAGGAAGAGACCCCTCCAGGGACATCTACAGAGCAGCAAGGAGAGAAGAGACAAAGGCTAAATCCTTTTTCAGAGGAAGAAATGCCAGAGGGGCCCACAGAACAACAAATTCCCCCAAGCATGGAGACATCGGCCAACTCCTTTCAGCAGGAGCAAGAGAGACAGCAGGGAGTGGAAGTAACATCCACAAGGCAACAGGGCAGACAACCCTCTGATATTAAAAAAGCATTTACTGATATCAAGGCTAGGAATGAACCAGTGAGACTACAGCTGTACAACCAGCTAATAAGGATGGCCCCTACCAATCAGCAAAGGCTAATGGCAGCCTATGACATCCAGGAAGGAAGAATGACCCTCAGTCACTTCAGACCTACAACTCAGCAACCCCAATCAGCTGCTGATTACATTAGAACCAATCTGGAAGTGTTTGCCAAGGATATCCATCCAATGGACCAGATTGAATTGCACAAGCAGACTGGGGAGATGGTATATTCTACTCTAGCAGATAAGACATTGTTAGCCCACAGATTGCAAAACTCTTTGCACAACACTGCTGCCCAACTTGAGTTGGAGAAAGCTTCATCACAGGCCAAGGACAATAGAATCAAGTCCTTGGAGGAGATTATCATAGAGCTGGGACATGATCCCTCTGATCCCAAGGGTGTACAGGCTTTGATAAAAAAGAAGGATGAAGACATAGCTGCCCTAAGAAGACAAATCAGGCTGTCACCCACATTGCATCCTCAAGCTACAGAGGTGGCACAACAAAAAGAGGAGCAGGATGTGGTAGATTTGCTTACAACCTTACATAAAAGGTTGGTAGAGACAGAGAGTGCCTTGGAGGCATCATTACAGGGAAGACAGGGAGAGTTGGCCTCTCAGCCAATTAAAACAGCTCAGATTCTTACAGCTGCTCCTCCCGCGGCCACCACAACAATCCCTCCCACTGTTACAACATCAGAAGTAGGCGCTTCAAGCTCAGCACCAATTTCAGCCACTACTTCAGCACCTACAGAGCAAGGCACCAACTTGAAAATGGACAATATGATGAAGGAAATAGAAGCTCTGGAATTGCAAATGGCAGAATTGAAAGAAGACAAGGAAAAGATGGCTACAATTGAGGGAAAATATGACAAATCAAAGCAGGATGTAGCTGAGAAGACAAGAGAAGTCAAAGCCTTGGAAAAAAGAATAAAGGAGCTGGAGAAAGAGCTTACCTTCGATAAAACTCTAGTAGATATCAAGAAAATTTTGTGGGCCAAAATTGGCCAATCCATTACAGACCAATGGCAATCCATTGAAACCATTCATGAGCAAATGGATTTGATAAACTTGGCTCAGTTTGAAAACCAAAAGGCTAGAGCATCTTTAGGAAATATGCCCGAGCAAGCAAATAGAATGATCCAATTTTTGAATACTCGCACCAAAGGGCAGCTGGCAGCATTAGGAATCAGGAACAGGACTGAAACTATCTTGCTAATAAAAAGGGTGTTAACCCTTAGGAATTTTGTGCAGACATTGGATAGAAAATGCCAAGAAATGCAAACAGAGGTGGATGAGTTCAAGACAAAGATCATGGCATTACATAGCAGAGGGCTACCAAGTTTATTAACCAGTGCTGGAAGACTGCTGTCACATGACCATTATGCCAACAGGGTGAACAATTATGCTGCTAATCAAATCACAGCTTCCTCAAGCGCATCAGAAGAGACAGGGCCTCCATCAGGACAGAGTGTCTTTGATAAATTAGAAAATCTATTCTACATTGCACATGAGATAAACCACCTGTTCGAATTCCAGCCCACTTTTCATAGATACACAGAAGCTGATGAAACACTGATAAAGATACAAAAGCATCAACTACCTACAGAGGATTGGTGGAAAGGGATGATAGAGACATTGCTCAGGTGATTTTGTTTATTAATTCTTTTTGATCAAGCTACAGTTCAGCATATACAGATGGCATGATACACCTGTCAAAGGTAAATCAACATAAAGCATAATTGAAATGATAACTACAACTCATCAAAATGCTAAGAAGCCGAGCACACAAGATGAAGACCCAGACAGCAACAGGCAGCGTACCAGCATCAGGGCAACACACGCGGAATAAATGCGCAGCAGGCAGCCGACTCATTCAGCCCAGAAAGTCAAAGTTTTCTGACAAAATAGATAGCTAGCAAGCCAATATTAACTGCAGTGTTTAATTCTTCATTTACTCCCTCGCAAGAGTTGGTGATGTAATTTATTGCTTGAAGACTCATCACCTAGATATTTTGTATCTTGTTTTTGTATATATACCTCCCCATAGAACGTATTTGGGGTTGGTTGGTTGATAATCCTCATTCTAGACTTGCGCTGTATACTTTGAGAGCTCTATAATCAAAGACTGCTGGAATGCTTTGGATGAAGAACTGTCTGTTGTGTTATTTAATGGCCAAAGAGTGACTGTGGAATTCCTGTGCTACTACATGGCTCAATAAGTGTTTTCTTACCTCTGTTTACAGTTTATATATGTTTACGCCACCATTGTGTTACCATCTAAATAGCAAGAAAGAAGAATAGCTTAGGCTTTGTTTGACTGCACTCTATGCTCAGTTCTTGTTATTTCTATATGTTTTCTTCAGAAATGGTTATGAATATGCATACTTAAATGATCATGTTTACCCTGTTTCTTTCACATATGACTGCTATTTAGGAATTCTTGACTGCTCCTAGACAAACTTTCATTCACCTTCCCTCTCGGTTAGCTAATGAAAGATTCTTAGTTGCCTTTCATCTCTAACCTTCATTCCATCTTTATTCCAGCCTAATATTGTTCTATGTGTAGCTATCCTGCTCTGTATTCCTCTTGTGACCAAGAAAACGCAACAACAAGCCCTAATCCATGACTCCATGCCCAATGGTTTGAACTTCTCACACTATGCATCCTAACTCTGCTTGAAAACATCATCCTTCCCACCAAAATCAAAACAAAACCCATGTACACCATAACTAGCCTAAAATTACACCAAAACAAAGTTAAATCATAAAGAGAGAGCCCTCTCTGGTTGCAGGTAGGCTAGGACCTATAGCTAAAAGATTGGTTAGTGGTTACCTCGGCAGTATTCCCTTGGGAGTCAAAGGGAACAACCTGAGTGATAACAACATACATATTGTAAGGCTGTTGGACCTGTTGACCCTGGACCTGAAGAGATTGGCCTTGCTGCTGCAGGGGTTGACCTTGTTGATAGACAAGATGAGCTTGCTTCTACAGAGGTTGACCTTTTTGCTGCAGAGGTTGACCTTGTTGCTGCAAAGGTTGGCCTTGCGGATACAAAGGTTGAGTAGACCGTTGAAAAATTTGTGTTTGCTGTTGTAAAGGCTGTTGATACTGCTGCAAAGTTTTCCCTTGCTGTCGCAAAGGTTTCCCTTGTTGCTGTAATGGCTACCCTTGCCGCTGCAAGGGTTGTTGGACAGTTCCTTGAGGGATACCTTATGGGTATGGGTAATTTCCAAATTGGATCTGACCATATCCACCAGGAATAGTGGATTGAACAAGCTAGACATAAGCTCCTACTGATGGAATGTAAGGTGAATTTTGCAAAGCTTGTGAACCATATGGGACATAAGCCCGTTGGTGTGGAATTTGAGCTGTGTAAGGCTGTTGATACTAGATATTACCCAACTCGGATGGACCAAAAAGGTTAAGAATACCACCAAAATAAGGGTGATTGACTCCAAATATGTGAGGTTGTGATCCACTCACATGGGTTCCACCTGACACAAGAGGAATATTCAGATTTCCCCCCCAAGCAGTGGTACATTCTGTCCACTTGACGAAGGGGTGGAAGCATGACCTGAAACAGTTGGTTGTATCAAAATGGAAGGTTGAAATGACGACATAGTTTGTGATGGAATCGTTGATTGAACTGGAACTGACGTAATAATAGTTTGTACAGGGAAAGGTCGTGTTTGGGACAAATGAACCAGTAGTGGGCATGGGATTTGATGACTAAATAGGATTTTGATACAAAGATGAAGCACTAGGAGTTCCTGAAATTAACTGAGCTAAGGTTGTATAACCAGGTGGAAACATAGGCCCACTAGTTTTAGGAAGTGTGTGAGATGGGACTCTTCGCATAAAAGGAAATCCTTCTGGAGGAAAGTCATACTCTTGCTGTTCATCAATATGAAGAGTGTGAGTAGCGAAAACTTTTGGATGGCCTGGAGGAGAGGTTGGGATCTCACCTTTTGGATTCATGGGTGGAAAAAATTAGTGAGGAGGAATCCAATATGTACGAGGAGATAACTCCAAAGGAACACTAGGTTGATAGTAAGGATTGTAAGGACACTGAGGAGATATCACAACAGGATCAAATAATGGATTCGACAGATATAAGACAAACCTCTATGGGCTCTCCGGGGTTTCTGGATCAGATTCTTGAGGTGACAAGGAATACGAAGGTGGTGGATGAGAAGTAAGAGGTTGGATGCTTGAGACAATCCCAAATTCAAAGCCTGAGCTTCAAGTGACTGAGGAAGTTCCGGATGAACTCCTTGTGAAGAGCCTTCAGTATTAGACAACGAAGGGGAACTTTGGGGTGAACTCAATGGTTCAACCACGATGAATTTCTCTCAAGAGTAGAAGAAGGAGAGGAGATTCATTGAGGGCTGATTAAAATTAAAATTTACATGGATTTACTAAATATTGGGCTAAGAAGCAACTACATAGGTTTGAAATGTTATCGTTGGTAGTTAATTTTATTGACACGAAACAAAAAAAAATCAAAATGGGTAAAATCTAGGCAATAGGGTTTACCAAGTATCTGTGAACTGCAATATACACCCCAGCCAAAGCCAAGGACTTAACGTACGATGACCAATCTCCCTGATTGCTGTGTTCGGTGTATCATGTTTACAAGGTGGCTGACTTGATTCCCTGTGGCTAAAGGATAGAAACCTAATGGGGTCTCCCAATATATACGCGACGGTTCAGGGACCACAAGTCTATGTTAGCGCTATCTAATGCAGAACCGCTCGATGAGAGTGTCCCTATATACTTTTCATACCGAAGTGCCTCCGATATACTTGAACGTACTGGAGAACCTTCTATATACTTCCATATTGGGATGAGATTTCACCCTTGGGATTCACTGCAGGAAGTTAACGAAAACTGCTATGTTTTAAGACGTTAGAACATGTCTTTAGCCTAGACCTCTAGATATTTGTGTTAAGTGAAAAATGATACTTAGGTTAATTGAGGTAAATTTTAAGTTAATCTTGAATTAAGTTTCAATTTTGATGGCTCAACGATGTCACCTGTTCCTAGAATGCAACTAAATGATGAAAATGAAACCTTTTCATTCGATGAAGGCTACACTAACAAAGGAAGATAAACAACCAAGCAATGTATCAAACAATTCAAAATGCATCAACACTATTATTTCCAATGCAATATGAAAAAATGAAATCTAATCTTTCATTCTACTAACAAATGCAATGCCAACAAGTAATCTTATAGAAATGAAAATCTCTTTCTTTTCACTAAGATGAAATAATGATCTCCTTTCTCTTTGATTCAATCAATGCAAACGAATGCAAAAAGTAAATGGAAATGAAAACAATTCACTCAACATGAAAATATCTTTCACTTTATGATTTTGAATGCAAGAAATATCTCGAAAATACTTAAATGATAAACACTTTCACTTTCCGAAACATAAAAATGATAACAAGCACATTCTTTCAGTTCATACAAAGAAAACATCTTGTGATCTATGCTTGACAATGGAAGTAAAGCACTTTTCAAAGCATCAATATGGTTTGACACCAATGAAAACAATTTCACACCAAATAACCAAAAGCACTTGTAAAATATGTCTTGATACAAAAGTCTCTTGAACAAGAGTGACTCATCTCTAAGAGGCAGACCAATCAATAAGTGGAGGGTGACCTAGAAACCTTAGAACCCTAAGAAGAAAACAAGCATCAAACACACAAAAACCAAATCAAGAGAAATTACAGTCAATCAAGCATGAAAATGAGGATGAACACACCATAGACACACTGGAAAATCACTGATAGAGGACAAAAAGATAGAGAACAAGAAGAAAAACCCTAATTTCTCTTATGCTCTGGGATCATCGTGCTTGTTATAGGAAAAATAGAGATGAAAGCGTCATAATTGCGACTGTAATTAAATAATCAATAATGACATTGCGACTGTGAGAGGTAAACTTGCGACGGGTGAGAAAAAAGAGGGAAAAATACAAAATCTTCAAAACCAGTCAAAACTTAGTTTCCTCAAGCAATCACCAACAAGTGAAAATAGTTACAGGAAAACAAACAAGCTATAAAATTGATGGTTGGTCAAACTCATCATAAATTCAAGGTGAAGGATTGAATGGAAAGGGTTATAGCTTCCCCAATGGAGTCACCATTTTGTTGTTTAGACAATCCTCTCTGCGGACATAGACGATCCCTCTAGCCCAATGAGTGTGACTAGCAACCTACGTGACAATCTACTGGACACTTTCCTAAGTTACAATTGAAAAGAGATACGAAGAAGATGGCCTACCTCATTCTGATGCTATCACATATTCCTTTGTTGAAGACCTTGAATCACTTGTGTCACGAGTTCATTCCTGCTTCTCATAGTGTTTATACACATGCACAAGAGATTAAGAGACAACAAAGCATGCAAATACAAATAGCATATTCAAAAGTAACCTACTTAACAAATCAAGGAGCGTTAAGACAAATGATACATAAACATACACATTTGTGGAAAATGAACTAGCAGTTGTATATTAATAGAATAAAGGAGGAAGCATACAACCAAGCCTTGATGTCAATAGGATCTCCTTGAATGAATGTCCAAGTCCAAGCTAAGCTCTCCAAGCACTCCTTCTCCAAGCCAAATGAGTAGCATATAGGCACAATCTTAGCATAAGGGTGCAAATAGACAAAGAACAACCATTTGGGAATGGGAGAGGATGAATACATAAGCAGGGAAAGGGAGTTAGGATCTCTCCAAAGATAAGAGTAGGCCCTCATCTCATGGAGATAGCTCGTAGGAATAAGACCAAGAGGCCAAGTTGGGAGAACTCGACCTCAATTCTACGCCGAACAACCTCTAGCTCGTCGCTCTGGAAGCTTCTAGATCATGAAGCTTCTCATCCTATTTTGGAAAATTTACTTTTAGGGATCATCACTGGTATACAAGAAAATAGAGTGATGGCATCGCGGGTCTAGTATAGTGTAACAAGAGATCATATCGATTTTCAGTATCATAAGAGTGATGATTCTCAAATTAGGGTTTTAGAGCCAAGTGTAGAAATTTCTCTATAGATCAACTAGCTCTGGTACCATGTAGAAATTCTATAAATTCTCTACAAATATCACTCTAAGACTATGTAGAAAATCTGACTGTAGATTAACTGATAATGCAATATACCAAAGCAAAATACTATAATCTACTTCTACTATCAATTTTCTTTGCGGAAGCTTAAAGATCGAGATGAATCAGAGCTGAACACATATAACTAGAAGAAGAAGAATCAATGCACATGAAACACAAAAAATACTCAGGGGAAAGCCTCAGCTAGAAACCCCACTATCTGTATTATCATGCAAGGTGGAAATACATCAAAATTATACAAAACCTTAGCTCTCATAGCCAGCCAGCTCTCAATACAATCCTCTTGGATGCTCACAAGCAATCAAAGCTTCTCACCAGCCTTCCTCTCTGCCCTCCATGCTCCTATTTCCTTGTGCAGTTCCTTTGGGATGATCTCATTCACCCAGTGGAACACTTCTCTCACACATTACTCTAACACACTATCAGAACTGCGCAATCCTCAAGGAACCTTACCTTGACTGCATGCATGAGTTTCCTTTATAGGAAAACACATGCAACTGATAGTACACTATTGTCCTTGACAATTAGCTCAATTGGGTCTTTCTCAGAATAGACATGCATGAGTTGCTGATGAGAAAATCTTTAGTTATCTGGAGTACACTAGTTGAGTGCATGCATGCATGAACTGAATGATAACTCACAATTAGTTCCTGAAACAATTTGGAACTGATTTAACTGGACTTAACTCAATAAACTGAGCTAACTAATTACAACTCAAGTATAACTCAATCTTATCTCCTTAATTTAAGGGACAACTCTTGCATGACTTCAGAAATACTTCTAACTTGAATTTTTCCAACTAATTAATCTATAATGAATTAATTAATTATTTCCAAGTAGCTGGTGAGAGTAAATTTGAATTTAATTCACAATTTTAATTCAAGAACAAATTAAAATTGGAATATTCTGGATTCTATTTTTATCATTTCTTGTTGCTATTGTCAACACTCCCTCCCAACAAGAAATGAATTCAACTCTATCCCAATCGTGAACCTTTGGAATGTTATGCATGCAACACTTCTCTCTAGTGTTTTTGCTCCACCAACTCCAAAAAAAAAGCATCCACCTTGAATCAGTATGATGCGTCTGTCATCAAAGTCTTTGACTGTTATTGCCTCTGTCAACTGAAAACTTTGCGCTTCGATTGACTCTGCCTTCTGCACTGTTGTCAATTCTTCTCTACGCTCTTCAGTATCTGACTACTCTAGCCTCTGTCACTTTGATCTCTGACTGCATCAATCCCACTGATTCCTTCCGCTACTATGTACTTTGGGCTCCCGTAGCAAGGTACGATCCATGAGATAAAACCTCTCAATGGACCCTGCCCAATTTCAACCTTTTTGATACTATCACTTCACATCGCTCCACCTCACACTGCAGGTATGGTTGCATGTGATCCCTCTGCCCACTTCTCCGATTCTGGCTCCTCCACAATTGTCTAAGACTTCTTCTTGGATTGCATGTTGAGAGGTAATTTACTCTCCCTCTCAACCACCAAGTCTCTAACATTTGCCTTGCTCCTCAAGGCTTTGCATGCATCTTAAACCTCAAGAGAATACAGGTTTTTGATTCATGAACTGATTTGCTTCACTTGTCTCATGGTGATGTGTCTAAGGAAAACCTTTCCCTTACTAAAGGCAACATTGTAGTCTTTGTCCTCCAACACCACGATCAATACCAACTTCTTCTTTAGTCCAAGCACATACTTCACATCTATCAAGGTGATAGGAGCTCCATGCTCCCTCTGAAAAGCAACCGTGCCCACTCCTGAAACATTATACCTTTTGTCATCACCCATCTCTATGCGCATCTTGAGGTCTTTCTCCTCCAAGGCACTGAATAAACTTTTATCGCCGGTCATGTGGAATGAGGCTCCACTGTCAAGATACCAAACACAACCCATCATCGATGACACCATGCATGTGATGAGGGTAAAGTCCATTTCTAACTGAGAGGCTAATGCCTCACCTTCCGATCCTTCCGAGGATCCCTTCTTGGACTTCTTTGATGGGCAATTAGTCGCATAATGTCCCATCTCATGACAATTAAAGCATCTCACTTTGGACTTGTCACCCTTCTTCCCTCCATGAGAAGAATTCAATTTGGAATGGGAATCCTTCCCCTTCCCTTTCCTTGCCTTACTCACAAAGGCTAGATTTTCTTCATCATCATCCTTGGATGAAGAACCATCTCGAGTGCTCCTACTGATCTCCTCTTGCATGAGATTCGACCACAGTCATTCCCAATCCAACAGTTTCTCCCTTCCATTCACAGAGTCCTGGTAGCTATTCCAGATCTTTGGAAGGCCAAGGAGAGCTAGGCTCACCATATCATCATCGGAAGTAGTTATTCCCACACTGCTAATCTCATCTCCGCAAGTGGTGATCTTGTTCATATATGTGGAAATAGTATCGCCGTTCTCCATCTTGATTCTTCGAAGCTTATCCTTGAGTGCCAATTTCCTTTGGTCGCTACTGTTCTGGTAGAGGTCCTTCAATGTCTTCCACATTGAATATGGAGTATCCTTCCCATGGAGACTCGAGACAATATGGTCTCGAACTCCCTCAAGGATGATCCATCTCGCCCTCGCCACACACTTCTTCCACTCAACCAACTCTTGTGCATTAGTTGAACCTGGCTTTGGGATTTCTTGATCAATGAAATCCTTTAAGCCATTGTCTTCTAATATAGCCTCCACGCAATCTTTCCATGCTATGTAATTCGAGCTACCTTTCAAGGCATACTCAAGTCTCAAGCCATAGAACGCCATTGGCCAAACTTGAAGTATGATATGAATTCGATTTGCACTTGCAACCCCAAACTTAAAACTTCGAATTCTCTTCTCCGTATACTGTTCGTAGCTCCGATAAACTTAGCTTCAATACCATGCATAAATTTCTCTATAGATCAGCTAGCTCTGATACCATGTATAAATTTGGAAAAATCTCTACAAATATCACTCTAAGACTATGTAGAAAATCTGATTGTAGATTATACCAAAGCAAAATACTATAATCTACTTCTAGTATCAATTTTCTTTGCAGAAGCTTAAAGATCGAGCTGAATCAAAGCTGAACACATATAACCAGAAGAAGAAGAATCAATGCACATGAAACACAAAAAATACTCAGGGGAAAGCCTCAACTAGAAACCCCACTAGTTGTATTATCACACAAGGTGGAAATACATCAGAATTATACAAAGCCTTAGCTCTCACAGCCAGCTAGCTCTCAGTACAATCCCCTGAATGCTAACAGGAAATCAAAGCTTCTCACAAGCCTTCCTCTCTGCCCTCCAAGCTACTATTTCCTTACATAGTTCCTCTGGGATGATCTCCTTCACCAAGTGGAACACTGCTCTCACACATTGCTCTAACACATTGTCAGAACTGCGCAATCCTCAAGGAACCTTAACTTGAATGCATGCATGAGTTTCCTTTATAGGAAAACACATGCAACTAAGAGTACACTTTCCTTGACATTTAGCTCAACTGGGTCTTTCTCAGAATAGACATGCATGAGTTACTGATGATGTAATCTTCAGTTATCTGGAGTATACCGGTTGAGTGCATGCATGCATCAACTGACTAATAACTCACTATTAGTTCCTCAAACAGTTTGGAACTAATTTAACTGGACTTAACTTAGTAAAATGTTGGAAATAATACTGAGAGGGGGGGGGGGGTGAATCAGTATTATCAAATCAATAAAACTTTTTCATTTCCATACTTTAGATACATATACGCTACTTCAATTAATGGAACCCGTGTGTATACGCAACTGTGTCTAATGCAACTAGCGTATATCCAGAATACTTGTGATTCAGTTAATCCATTAAATGTTGATCTTTAGTTAGTGCATCAGAACTTCATTAACCATATGAACAGTAAGCAGGTGCAGTAAAACAGAACAGATCATCACACACAAGAAGCACACATGAACACCATGATATAAGGTGGAAACCCAATGTGGGTGAAAACCACCTGCTGCAAGTTGTCTCTATCTTCTTTTAATAAGAAACTTTTTACAATAGTTCTGTACTGGTGCAGTCTTATACCAGTACGCAGGCTTCTACCTGCAGAAGGCTACAACCTTCTCTCGTTCTCTAGACTCTCCTGGAAGGGAGCTACAACCCCCTTAGCTCTTGTACTAGCCGATCCATTTACTAGTACGTAGGTGCCGGCCTACTGAAATGCTCCAATCTTTACTCGTTTTCCAGCTGCTACTGGAAGGGAGCTACCACCCCCTTAGCTCTTGTACTAGCTGATGTACTAGTACGTAGGTGCCAACCTACAGAAGGCTACAACCTTCTCTTTCTTCCTCCAGGTACCACGTTTCATACATTTTTAGACTGGATACTCCTGAAGCACAACACAATAATCTGAAGGCCACGTTTCATCCAATTTTCATACTGGACCCATCAATATCATTGAAGCACAAAATCAATCAATACTAGCATCATCAATCTCTGAATCACTGAAACACTGAAACCCTGTCAACAACACAGTCACCAGAACACAGAACAAACAACAGAACTCTGCAACAATAACCAGATCCAACTGCAACTTCAAATATCATGTCTCATAATGTATACGCTACTATGATGAATCAAACCAGCGTACATACGCGCTTTCACCAAAGCCAACCCGCGTACAGATCTGCAAATATTTACTCATAACTTTACAACTGTTCTAGACATCAGTCATACCCAGATCATAACATTCATACAATAAAACATGCGTCAATAATTCAGATCTAGTCTATCCATAATCAAACCATATAATGATAAAACATTCCAAGCCTTAAGATCTCGATCCATCGTTCATCATCATTCACATGGGTGCATCCTTGGTTCAGATCAATCACAGCATCACAAACCCATAACCAGCATACTAGATCTCACACTTCATCAGATATTCATCACTTGCACACTTGCCTTTGCCTAATGATCTTCTTCTCCTTTTATAGTCTTAGGCCTTACTCAAACCATGATCCAAAACCATAAATAATCAATACCCTGGACCAAATACTTGGGTTCAACATTTTAGACGCAATACCAAGGACCAAAACCATAGGTTCAAATATGTCAGACTAAATACCATGGACCAAACATAAGCTTTTCACATGTACGCGCTTTTCCGTGCATGAAAGTGCGTGTATACGCATACGCGACTTTTGATCAGCAATCCCGCGTGTATACACACCTTTGTATATAGTGAACCTGCATATATACTTTCCTTTCTTCATTCTTGTATTCTGATCATCAATTCCTTGCTATTGACCTGCTGCACTATGATTTGTCATCTGTGTGAGTTGCCATCAAGGATAACACTTGTCTCATAATGCCAACAATCTCCCCCTTTGGACTTGATGGCAAAGCTAACTTGTCATACTGAGAACTATCATCCTGTCACATTTGATATCTCTTCTGTAGAACCATCAAGTTATATATTGTTCTTCTATGGGTGGGTTGCCATCAAGTACAACACATGCATCATAATGCCAACATAAACTGAGCTAACTAATTACAACTCAAATATAACTCAATCTTATCTCCTTAATTAAGGGATAATCTCCTGAATTTAAGGGATAACTCTTCCATGACTTCAGAAAGACTTCTAACTTGAATTTATCCAACTAATTAATCCATAATGAATTAATTAATTATTTCCAAGAAGCCGGTGAGAGTAAATTTGAATTTAATTCACAATTTTAATTCAAGGACAAATTAAAATTGGAATATTCTGGATTCTATTTTTATCATTTCTTATTGCTATTTTCAAAACTCCCTCTCAACAAGAAAGGAATTCAACTCAATCCTGATCGTGAACCTTTGGAATGTTATGCATGCAACACTTCTCTCTAGTGTTGTTGCTCCAGCAACTCCAGAAAAAAACTTCCAACCTAAATCAGTATGATGCGTCTGTCATCAAAGTCTCTGACTGCTATTGCCTCTATCAACTGAAAACTTTGCACTTGGGATGACTCTGCCTTTCTGCACTGTTGTCAATCCTTCTCTGTACTCTTCAGTATCTAAATTCTCTAGCCTCTGTCACTTTGATCTTTGACTACATCAATCCCACTGATTCCTCCCGCTACTATGTACTTTGGGCTCCCATAGCAAGGTACGATCCATGAGATAAAACCTCTCAATGGACCCTGCCCAATTTTAGCCTTCTTGAGACTATCACTTCACATCGCCCCACCTCACACCTAGAGGTATGGTTGCATGTGATCCCTCTGCCCACTTCTCCAATTGTGGCTCCTCCATAATTGTCTGAGACATCTTCTGGGACTGCATGTTGAGAGGTAATTTACTCTCCCTCTCAACCACCAAGTCTGTAACATTTTCCTTGCTCCTCAAGGCTTTGCATGCATCTTGAACCTCAAGAACATACAAGTTCTTGACTCGTGAACTGATCTGCTTCACTTGTCTCGCGGTGATGTGTCTAAGGAAAACCTTTCCCTTACTAAAGACAACATCGTAGCCTTTGTCCTCCAACACCGCGATCGATACCAACTTCTTCTTCAGTCCAGGCACATACTTCACATCTGTCAAGGTGATAGGAGCTCCATGCTCCCTTTGAAAAGCAACCGTGCCCACTCCGGAAACACTATACCTTTCATCGTCACCCATCTCTATGCACATCTTGAGATTTTCTCCTCCAAGGCACTAAATAAAATTTTATCATCGGTCATGTGGAATGAGGCTCCACAGTCAAGATACCAAACACAACCCATCATCGATGACACCATGCATGCAATGAGGGTAAAATCCATTTCTAATTGAGAGGCTAGTGCCTCACCTTCCGATCCTTCCGAGTATCCCTTCTTGGACTTCTTTGATGGGCAATTAGTCGCATAATGTCCCATCTCGTGACAATTAAAGCATATTACTTTAGACTTGTCACCCTTCTTCCCTCCATGAGAAGAATTAGATTTGGAATGGGAATCTTTCCCCTTCCCTTTCCTTGCCTTACTCGCTAAGGCCAGATTTTCTTCATCGTCGTCCTTGGATGAAGAACCATCTTGAGTGCTCCTCCTGATCTCCTCGTGCATGAGATCTGACCACAGTCGTTCCCAATTCGACAGTTTCTCCCTTCCATTCACAGAGTCCTGGTAGCTATTCTAGCTCTTTGGAAGGCCAAGGAGAGCTAGGCTCACCATATCATCATTGAAAGTAGTTATTCCCACACTGCTAAGCTCATCTTTGCAAGTGGTGAGCTTGTTCAGATATGTGGAAATAGTATCGCCGTTCTCCATCTTGATTCTTCGAAGCTTATCCTTGAGCACCAATTTCCTCTGGTCGCTACTGTTTTGGTAGAGGTCCTTCAATGTCTTCCACATTGAATATGGAGTATCCTTCCCATGGAGACTTGAGACAATATGGTCTTGAACTCCCTCAAGGATGATCCGTCTCGCCCTCGCCACACACTTCTTCCACTCAACCAACTCTTGTGCATTAGTTGAACCTGGCTTTGGGATTTATTGATCAATGAAATCCTTCAAGCCATTGTCTTCTAATACAGCCTCCATGCGATCTTTCCATGCTATGTAATTCGAGCTACCTTCCAAGGCATACTCAAGTCTCAAGCCATAGAACGACATTGGCCAAACTTGAAGTATGATATGAATTCGATTTGCACCTGCAACCCCAAACTTCAAACTTCAAATTCTCTTCTCTGTATACTGTTCACAGCTCCGATACCATGTAGAAATTTCTCTATAGATTAGCTAGCTCTGATACCATGTAGAAATTCTACAAATTCTCTACAAATCTCACTCTAAGACTATGTAGAAAATCTAATTGTAGATTAACCCAATAATGCAATATACCAAAGAAAAATACTATAATCTACTTCTACTATCAATTTTCTTTGCGGAAGCTTAAAGTTCGAGATGAATCAGAGCTGAACACATATAACTAGAAGAAGAAGAACCAATGCACATGAAACACAGAAAATACTTAGGGGAAAGCCTCAGCTAGAAACCCCACTATCTGTATTATCATACAAGGTGGAAATACATCAGAATTATACAAAGCCTTAGCTCTCACAGCCATCCATCTCTCAGAAAAATCCTCCTGGATGCTCACAGGCAATCAAAGCTTCTCACAAGCCTTCCTCTCTACCCTCCAAGCTCCTATTTCCTTGTGCAGTTCCTCTGGGATGATCTCCTTCACCCAGTGGAACACTGCTCTCACACACTACTCTAACACATTGTCAGAACTGCACGATCCTCAAGGAACCTTACCTTGACTGCATGCATGAGTTTCCTTTATAGGAAAACACATGCAACTGATAGTACACTATCCTTGACATTTAGTTTTTTTTTTTTTTCTCGCTCAGTTAGATACCTGTATAAAAAAATATATTTTTCAAAGCAAGGCCAGAGCATGAATCAACTAGCATGGAAAATGGCACCTCCAAACAGTCAGCAGATCAACCACCATTTCTGAAGCAACATGCAGGCATCAAGGTAATCAGAGACCATTAGGTAGGCACAGGTATGCAATATTCTTCACCTCTTCTCTTGAGCGTATTATGGTTAGAAATTTGTTTTCAATGCACAAGAGAGAAGGTTTTGTAGGCTGAAGGTGGCCAATAGTCTCGACCACCCTTGAATAATTAAGTACAACTAACTCCCTCACTCATGCAACGTGGAAAATGAAAAAAAAAGAGGGTGATAATTATGAGGAGTGGACCAATGGGTCTATAAGGGGAATACATAGGTGGTAGGTGGGGGCCATCTCACCCAGCACACTAATCCCACTACCACAAGAAGAATAAAAGGACAAGTCCAAACTTCATTTGTACGAAGATTTCATTCCCAAAATGGTAAGAGAGGCCCACTACATCATTGAGAGCCGAGCTAGCCACCATCAGGGGTTCCCTAGGCTGCTACAAAGGTGCTACAAGGTTGAAAATAAAGTGCTACAGGAGAAACATAGTTGTTATAAGAGAGACATAGTAGGTTTTATATGAGACAGTCTGCCTACTACAAGATTGTCCCAAGAGGCGAAAAAGGGCCCTGTCTTGAGCATTATTGGCCAAAACACCATAGAATTTTGAAGGAGCCTCCAAGGGAAGGGTAAGTAACCAATTATACTTACCTCCTATGCACAAAAGGAATGTGGAATTGTTCATATTTTTTCCACAATAACATCCTGTAGCAAACTCCTAAAAGTACAAAGAAATTGAAGGTCTGTATTTTTCTTGTAAGATAAGTATGATAGTAGGAGAATGAACTTGTTTTGAGTTGGGCATGCAACGTTTATTCTCCTAATCAACAAAAGAGAACTATTCCTCTTATCTCTGCTATGAAACACTAAGTTTCTTTGAAAACTGAGCCCACAGCCAAGAAGGAGAAGAAGAGGCTAATAAATAAGAAGCAGAGGATGGAGAATAGGGAGATAAGACAAAATAAAAAAGAGTCGAGGAAGAAGGAGAAGAAGAGGCACAAATTGTGCTAAACACTAAAAAAATAGTGCCTAAGAAATAACTAATCAGACTTTCTGTGAAAAAAATAGCAGAATGGAGAAATCCAAAGGCCATTGGGCAATCATCTATGCAAAAAAAGAGAACAAGAAGGCAAAAAAAGGAAATAAGGCATTCACCATAAAAATAGAACTCAAACCGTAGTGATGAAAATAGGCTTTCCAAGAGGTCTCTGATCTCTTCTAGCTTGTGTCCAAGGCGTAGAAGATGTTATATAAAGGTAAGAGAAACAATTAGGCATGAGGTGCAATTGTTATGAAACCAGCTCACAAAAAGATAGAAAAGATAGATCAATGCCTTAGAATTTAGCCTCTTCAAGGGGGCAACCTCGTTTACATTACACAAATGAATGATTCTTTGATGATTCAAATGACAAAACCTCCTTTCTATATATAGGAGTCTAAGGAGTCACAATATAACCCAGCCGACCTAACAATTATAATATAAAGGCACAAAAATAACAATAGAGGGATTCTATGGGGCACAGTAATAACAATATGGGGACAATAGGGGCACAAAAATATTAATAAGGGATACAACTACAATAGTAATGGGGTAATCACTAGTATTATAGGGACCTAACATGCCCCTCTCCTTCAAAAAAGTGTTGTCCTCAATGCTTGAGTAGTTCTGGATGGTTCTGTATAAAATTCTCATCCTCCGTTGTGGAATCTTCAACGGATAAGTTCTTCCACTTGATGTGATACTCTGAAATTGATCGATTTCGTAGCTGTCAAGTTCTTGTTTCTGTGACTGCTTCCGGTTCCAGTATAATTTTTCCTTCCTCGTCAAGTTCTAGCAATATTGTTTGAACTGGGAGCTTGTCACCTATAACCTTCTTTAAACATGAAACATGGAAAACTGGGTGCGCTCGAGAAGCTACAGGAAGCTCCAATTTGTATGCCATAGTGCCAATCTTTTGAAACACCTTGTACGGACCATAATACTTTGGTGATAATTTATTATCCTTCTTAGCTTGCTTGAGGGACATTTGTTTATATGGTTGTAGCCGTAGGAATACCCAATCACCTACATCAAAACTTCTTTCGCTGCGATGTTGATCTACCTGTTGTTTCATTCTATTCTGCGCCAACATGAGGTTATCCTTTAAGAGTTGGAGGACTTGTTGTTGATGATCGATGTGATGTTCCACTACTTGAACCTTAGATTTTTCTCTTAAATATGATGTGATGGATGGTGGCTGATATCCATAAAGTGCCATAAATGGGGTCATTTTTGTTGCTGTATGGAAGGAAGTGTTATACCACCATTCAGCTAGAGGCAACCATTTGACCCATTGTGTCTGTTTATCAGATACAAAGCAATGAAGATATCCTTCCAAACATTTGTTTACTATCTTAGTTTTCCCATTAGCTTGAGGATGATAAGACGAACTATGAGCTAACTGAGTACCGAGACAAGAAAATAATTCCGTCCAAAAATTTCCAGTGAAAATGGGATTTCTGTCACTTACAATAATCTTTGGGTTTCCATGTAGCTTTTGAATTGTTTCCATAAATGCAGTAGAAAATGTATTGGCTTTAAATGGATGTGATAATGCACAAAAGTGTGCATACTTGGTAAGTATATCAACTATCACCATGATGACACTCTTTCCCTCAGACTTGGGTAAACCTGTGATAAAATCCATTGAAAACTCCTCCCAACGTTGGCTTGGAATGGATAAAGGTTGTAATAGACCCAGGGTCTTAATTGTTTCAACTTTATTTTGTTGGCAAACCAAACATTCCACCACAAACTTTTGAATATCCAATTTAAGGCCATCCCAAAAAAATTCCTTCTTAACCCTGTGGTAAGTTTTAAAAAATCCTGAGTGCCCTCCTAAGGGAGAAGTGTGCAATTCCATAAGAATCTTTTGTTTGAGTTGGGAATTCTTACAGAGGTATAAGCGATCTTTATACCATAATGAATCATTTCGCCAGCTAAATGTATCAGATGTACTGCAATCTTGTTGTAACTTTCGAATAAGTGCCCACACTTCTTCATCATTCTTCCATTCCTCCCTTGCTTCATTTATCCAATCTGGTTGGATAATAGAAATGGCACACAACAATGCTTCCACATCCTCATCCTTTCTTGAGAGTGCATCTTCCACCACATTTTGCTTCCCTTTTTTGTAGATAATTTCAAAGTCATAACCCAACATCTTTGTGACCCACTTTTGTTGCTCTTCCGAGGATAATCTTTGTTCTAAAAAGCATTTAAGGCTATCATGATCCGTTTTTACCTTGAAGTGTCTTGCCATTAGGTAGGGTCGCCATTTCTTAAGTGCATGTAGTATTGCTAACATTTCCTTCTCATAAATATCTTTGTGTAAAAAATTTCTCTTGATTGGACGACTTTCAAAAGCAATGGGTCTTTCATCTTGCATTAAAACAACACCAATTCCATTTCCTGAAGCATCACATTCCACAATAAAGGTTTTTGTGAAGTCCAGTGTAGCTAAGACTGGTGCTTGGCACATTGCCTCTTTAAGATGTTCGAAGGCCTTTGTTGCTTCTAGAGTCCATGAAAATGCATCTTTCTTCAATAATGTTGTTAGAGGTGCTGCTATTCTCCCATAATTCTTAACAAACTTGCGATAATACCCTATCAACCCGAGAAATCCTCGCAGATGCTTTATGGATGTGGGGATTTTCCATTCCTTAATGGCTTTAATTTGTCTAGGGTCTACCTTAACTCCTTCATGAGATACAATATGACCCAGATATTCCACCTCTTGTACTCCAAAGAAACATTTGGATCTTTTGGCATATAATTATTTCTCCTCCAATAGTTGTAGCACCCTGTCAACATGTTCAACATGATCCTTCCAAGACTTGCTGTAGATTAGTATATCATCAAAAAATACTAACACAAATTTTCTAAGGAAGGGTTTGAAAATGGAATTCATCAAACCTTGAAATTTAGAAGGTGCATTGGTAAGGCTAAAAGGCATGACCAAAAATTCATAATGACCCTCATGAGTTCTAAATGCTGTTTTCGGAATGTCTTCAGTATTCATTCTGATTTGATGATATCCTGAACAAAGATCCAACTTGGTGAAGTAAATTGATCGATGAAATTCATCCAGTAATTCATCAATGACAGGAATGGAAAAATTATCTTTAATAGTGAGCTTTTTGAGCTCCCTATAATCCAGACACATGCGCCATGATCCATCCTTCTTGTGCACCAATACTACTGGAGTAGAGAAAGAACTTTGACTAGGTTGAATTATACCAGCCTCTAGCATTTCTGCAACCATACGTTCAATTTCACTCTTTTGGGCATAGGGATATCTGTACGGCCTGGTGTTTGGAGGAACACTTCCTGGAATCAGATGAATAGCATGATCATGATCACTAATAGGTGGGAGGCCTTTGGGAGTCTCAAATACCTTGGAATGATTGTCCAAGACTTTTTGGATATCTGGAGAAATAGATGATTTCAATGTGGAAACATCTAGCGAACATAATTGTGCAATTACACCTCTTTGCTCCCTTTTTAGAAGCTTTGTCATACTGTTAGAGCTGATTATCTTTCCAACTTTCCCTGCAATACCCCTTAATTCAACTTCCTTTCCTTCTGCAAAAAATTTAATGAAAATTTCTTGAAAATTAAAAGCTATTGTACCCATTGGACTCCTAGTACAACATCAACACCTCCCATTGGAATGGAAAGCATTGGGCTAGTCAATACATATTCTCCCATGGATAGCTTGATATTATGGCACTTTCGAGAGCAATTTATTGTTCCTCCATTGCAACCATCACTTGACACTTTGGTGCTGGATATAGGAAGCAATTCAATTCTTTTGCTACCTTACAATGAATAAAATTGTGGGTACTTCCTGAATCAATCAACACTATTACCTTTTTCTTCTTGATTTGTCCTTCTATCTTGATGGTTTGAGGAGTGGTAATTCCAGCCAATGCATTACAAGATATGGTCGGATTCATTTCTTCTTTATCTAGGCTTTGTTCCTGGAGTATATCCTCTTCTTTTGACCTTTCTTGCTCCTTTTCTTCTTCCTCTTCACAATCTATGTAGAATAATTTCTTCTCAACACACTTATGACCTTTAGTGTATTTGCTATCACAACTGTAACAAAGCCCTTTTTCTCTTTTTTCTTCCAATTGTTGTGGTGTCAACCTTATAGGTTGTGGAAGACTAGGGGCAACAACACTTCCATCTTTATAGTTGTGAGTGGTATGCTTCCTGGTTACCATAATTTTGCTTTCCATTTTTCTTGCTAACCTGAATGCCTTCCCTAATGAGTCAGGTTCCCAAAGGCGAACATCGTGTTGGATATTATCCTTTAAAGTCCCTATGAACACATCAATCCTATGCTCCTCTGGAATATTTTTTACCCTTATGTTCAATTTTTGGAACTCCTCAATGTGCTCCATTATTGAACCCTTTTGTTTGAGACTTATCAATTGGCTAAAAAAAGTGTTGCTTTTTGTATCCTCATAATGTGCTGTCAATTCTTCTGTAAAAATTGCCCAAGCGATAATTTGTTTACGAGAGCAAAGCCATTAATACCATACAAATTGATTTGGTTCCAAATATAAAGTTGCAATACGTACCTTTTGTGTGTTTTGCACATTATTGAGATCGAAAAATTGCTCCATTTGTAATATCCATGTTGCGGGATCCTTGCCATCAAACTTCCTCAAATCGATTTTTGGAATATGGTGGGTCTTCGATCCAACATTAGAGTCTATGAAATCATGATTAACATTTCTTTTGTTCGCATCATGAGTTTCCTTTACTACCCTTTCACCATTAGTAAGTATTTCTTGTAGAAAATTTGTCAAATCTGCCTTCAAATCTATCTTCAAATCGTCAATCTTAGCTTCCACGCCCTTTATCTTAGATTCCACGCCATTTATCTTAGCTTCTGTTAGCTTTTGTGAGAGTGAAATTGTTGCAATTGGTCTTGTAATTTTGATATATCATGTAGCATTTCTTCCTCTTCTTCATGAGTCATGCTAGAGCTTTAAGGTTGCTTACTAGGTGTTTGAATTTTCTTTCATTGGGGCATTAGTTACCGATAATAATGCTCTACTATGCCCTTTGAATTCCTTCAAAATAAATTTTCAAACCAAGCTTAACAAAAAATTTAAAAAAAATCTACACACCTTTTTTCACTTTGTAGGAGCTCGATATTACCTCTGATGTATCTCTGTAATTTCGGATCATCCAGTTCTGAAATTGCGACCTGCAGTAGCCCTCTGTGTCCTCTTTCCAATGCCACTAGTCTGATCCCAATTGGATTCTCCAAGGAAGAGTTATGCCAAATCTCCCACAATGACCTGATTATAGACTAGTTCAGTAGAGCGAACTTGTACGATGTGCCACGTGTCCCTGTTTTGACCTTTGGCTCTAAAAAATATATACAAGAAACTGCAATATGTCCTCTTTCTATACCTTCTGATGAAATTTCAATCTGATGCTCAGAGAGAAAGTTATGATGATTTTCCTTAGGTCACCTGTTTGGAATGTAATTCAGGAGTATGCACAAAGACCAACTTCCTCAGATCATATCTCTGCAAATATAGCGCTAAAAGCTCTGAAATTTGGAACCAAGGTTAAGTGTGATTTCATCTCAAATGGGTTTTATTTTTCGCTTTTGAAACATCGCAGAAAAAAATTTATAGCGAAAATTCCACGATGACCTCTTTGGAGCAGCGAAACCCTAGAATCCAAAGCTCTGATACCAAATCTTATGAAACCAGCTCACAAAAAGATAGAAAAGATAGGTCAATGCCTTAGAATTCAGTCTCTTCGAGGGGGCAACCTCCTTTACATTACATAAATGAATTATTCTTTGATGATTCAAATGACAAGACCTCCTTTCTATATATAAGAGTCTAAGGAGTCACAATATAACCCTGCCTACCTAACAATAATAATATAAAGGCACAAAAATAACAATGGAGGGATTCTATGGGGCATAGTAATAACAATATGGGGACAATAGGGGCACAATAATATTAATAAGGGATACAAATACAATAGTAATGGGGTAATCACTAGTATTATAGGGACCTAACAACAATTCTGGTCAAGAACTGATAGATTCTGTGAGCTGCTCCAAGAGAAACATAATTGCTATAGAAAGGGACATATTTTCTAGAGGAGAAGACAAAGTGCTACAAGAAAGCTACAAAAAGCCTGATTTTGAGCAACTTTGTCACCAAAACCCTAGATTTGAAGAGGGTCTTCTAAAGAGAAGGGTAAGTGCACATTTTTTTCTGCCATCTATGGACAAGAAACCTGCAAAACCTTTCATTCCTTCAACAATGCATCCTGTAACAAAATTTTGATAACAGTTTGAGAATAATAAAATTGAATGTGAATGTTTCTTTTGAGTTAATAAAGATTAAAAGGAAATGGAATTGTTTTTGAGT
This sequence comes from Pinus tabuliformis, assembly GCA_031772625.1. Taxonomy (NCBI): domain Eukaryota; kingdom Viridiplantae; phylum Streptophyta; class Pinopsida; order Pinales; family Pinaceae; genus Pinus; species Pinus tabuliformis. Next base: position 180,082,599 of record CM062816.1, on the reverse strand, counting down.
TGAGTCTGAAGTTTTCCTTCCTCTAGCCTGTATGGATAAAACTTCTCTTTTACCGCTGTAGCTGACTAGAGTATTGGTTCTCCAAACTTTGGAAAACCACAGTGACAATTATGGGGGAGTGGTTTCAATTGAAGAGAGTCCACAGACTCATAGAGGATGTCAATGATCATATATGTTGTGAAAAATTGTATCATGGGAAAAAATCATGGACATAGACATGAAGAATTTTCTTAATACACAAGCATAAGCCAAATTATAACTTGGAGAAAAGGATGGATCTATAGAAGAAGAAGCTGGAGAAGAAGAGGAAGAGGATGGAGTAAGAGAATATGTGCCAAAATTCCTTCTGAGGTAGCTTGGGATGTTAAGGTGGCTACTAGGGCTATGAATGAGGCATAATTAGGTCACTAATTTGCTTAGAGGATGAGCAACACTTTTAGTAGGGGGGTTATGATGGGCCTCCAAATTAGACACAAATCAAGATCCATCTTACCATCCTTTAGCACATTAAGCCTTTCCTTTTGCATTAGATGACATATTTTTAGCTCTAATATGTTCATTAGGAAGGTTTAGAGATAATTGCATATTTGTGCCTAACATTATTTACTTTTGCAGAATATTGAGTAAATTCTGAATGAGACGATATAGATACTTTATCCTTACTACAAGATGCAATAGATTTGATAATAAATGACAAAAATATCATGAAATTATTGAAAAATTCTAGAGCTCCATTGATTGAGAAAATCTAGGAATGTGTTCCCTTTCATTTAATGAAGATTCCTAGTGTTGGGAACCAGATCCATTTTTTGAGGGATTTGGAGGGAAAAGCTATCTACTTTCAAGGAGAATGTTTCCTCATCACTTTGTATAAGTTCCAATTTTATTTTTCCTCTACAGGCATGTTATCTTAGTCTTCTTGTGGACAAAACTTGTTATTTAACAACTCCACTTTCATTTCTTGCCGGGGTGTACTTGGATTGATTCAAATAATGAAGTTTGGTGCCAATTTTAACTTCTAAAGCTTGGTTTCCTTCATTGGACTCTAAGTATCCTTGGGCTTGGCCATTCTAGAAGCCTCAAATCCCTCTTGTGCAACCTCTTTATTTCTTTTGAATGTTTTTTTCACTTGCATCTCTTATTTATGCATTTACTATTCATGGTTCTTTTGTTATAGGATATATTAGTCAAATGACTGAAGTGAGTTTTTTTGTAGGATATTTATAGAGTCACAAGCATGATACATCCTTAGAAAAACTTTTAAAATTCATTTTCATCGTTGAGTTACTTGGACTGGTTTACTAGTTCACAAATCTATAATTTCTAGAAGTCCCTTGTAGCAAAATAGTAGTAATTTTCTGCTATTTTTTAGAACGTGTTAATGAAATTCATTTGAGTTGATTACACTTGTATTGGGTCATAAAAAATTTCAAGTTAATAACAAAATTTAGCCCAAATAATTTTCACTTGATTAGGTTAGGAATTGGATAGGTTAACTAGCTCACTAATTCTTGAATTTCTGGTTTTTAGAGCAGTAATTTTTAGCTATTTTTTAGCACATGTTAACAAGGGTATTTTTGAGTGATTTCACTTCAAATGGAGTCCTAGGACATCCTAATTTATAAAAATATTTGTCCCATCTCATTTTCATTTAATTTTCTTGGGAATTTGGCAAGTTATCTCGAGTAGTAGTCCTGTAGCAGCCCTGTATCATGTGTAAACTTGACCAGATTTTCTCCCAAAGCTTAGTTTTTGTCTCTTAGGCTTGAATCATGACCTCTAGGCTCTGAATCCATGATTGAGTAATACCAAATACCTCTTAATACTTGCCTCTTCTCCATTATAATTCACCTCTGTAATTTATATTAGTGGAGAGATTCATGACTTGACGAACATAATGATGATTTTCATGATTACTTTATGAAGCACCTTGTGAACTCTATTGATAAAATCTATCTTGAATGCAATGATTGAAGAATGTTTTTATGATTAGGTTTTGTTTCATGAATCTTAAGCTAGGTTTTCCACTTCCAACATTGTTATTTCTGTTACATAGATTAGGTTTCCTTTTGATATACCATTTACACTCTGCAGATATTCGTGCAAAGTAGAATAGTCTTTCCTTTATGGAAAAGTAACTAGGACTTCATTTCTGCAAAAGCGATTAGGTTTCCTTTCTGCAAAAGTAAGTAGGTTTCCTTTTTTTCAATTAGGATTAGTTGTTGTTTTTCTTTCTACAAACATAGAGTACTATAGTCCCTTGCACCAACTTAGGTAGAAGTAACCATCTAATGCACTTATAGTGCTGCAACCTCTTAAAGTTTATGATGTTGCATCAGATCAATGAAAGAAAGACACATTGCATGTTGCATATATAGTGATGACACCTCTTAAGTTTGTTTGAACGACAGGTTGATAATTTAAGTTGGTAGCCTTGGGAGTTGCAACATTCTTGTTGCAATATTGGGGCTCATCAAATGGTACAATTGATGTATTAAAAATTAATTTCTTGAGATCAATACAAAAATTAGAGAATGACATTTAACCTTTCTCACCAATATTTTTCTTGTTTCACTTTTGCTCAAATTCTTAACATGGTACTAGAGCGTAGGGGTGAGAAGAGAAAGGTGTGAGAGGTTATGGTTGTAGTTGTTGTCAAAGTGAAAACACGTAGAACTACGAATGCGAGATCTTAAAGTTGGAGGAGCCATGACAGATGTAACTACATATATGTTCCCTCTTTTGTTGTGGTAGAGAGAAATCCATTGTTAGAGGTCGATAAATTCACTATAGACATGAGGTTTCAACCTTTATGTTTTTAATAATATCTGATATATCTTATGAGATTCATGGTTGCTGGTGTTGGTGAATGAATCCAAGGAATGTGACAGGAGTTTAGGTTTGAGGTTGGCTCCCTTTGGGCTCGATCTGGCCTTTGAATGCAACTTTTTGTGCAAGGAAAAAATTGATAAAGCTACCAATCGAACTTGAGGGCATTAAGAAAATTATATTTAGTTTTCATATTGTTGTTAGAGTAGATTTATTTCGATATTAGGAAGGAAATCTGTCATCAGATGTTGTCATTTTGATATTTGAGATAATTATTGAATCATTTCTACAATAGATTGTTAAAACAATTTCGCTTAGGTTAAAATTTTAAAATGGTCCCCATATATATCAAGATTTATGGGTAGAGGTTGCCGAAAATATTTAACGGTATTTTTAGCGATATGAGTGAGAAATCCTTGTTCTTCACGTCTCCCTTTATGGGAGGGAAACTCACATATTTTTTAATAAAGAAAGGTAGTCATCCCCTCTCCCTCACACTCATGATATCTCATCTATAGGGAAAAGAAGGAGAGAGGGCATAACTATAAAACTAGTGCAACGAACAAATACCAAACTACTTCAATGACATGAAAGGTAGTAGGAAAATTAAGAAGCTTCTAGAAACATCAATAGTATGAAAGTGATTAAATGTATGGATTTAATTAGATGAATTTAATTTTACTTTGTCATATTTTATTGTGGACAAACCCTTGATTTTAGGGCTTTATTGGGGTTAAAATATCCAACAATTTTTGTATCAAAGCCTCAAAGGTTTTATTACAATCAAATCTGGTGAATCTTTTATTTTTAGTGTTCATTTAGAAGATCATAAATATAATTTTATTTGGTCAATTTTCTATAAAATTTTATTTTCAAGATAAAATAATTAAACATAAATATTAAACATGTTTAAACATGTCGAGTTTCCAAGAAAATATGTGCAATGTTTGATCATTAAACCTAAACATATGTATAACATAGTCAAATTTGATAAAACTTTTATTTTTCGTAAAATTTTATTTTTTCTTTTGGCGATTCACCAATTTTCAAGATAAAATAATTAAACATAAATATTAAACCTGTTTAAACATGTCTAGGTTACAAGAAAATATGTGCAATATATGTATACACATGCATAGATTTATGGCTGAAGTTTTTGTTTATAAATTTATTAAAAAATACTACCTCATCACATGTAGAATGTTGTGTGTATACATATGTTTACAAATGATTTGTAGAACTTGTGAACCTAACATAGTGGATTAAATAAAGTTTAGGTCTTGCCTATAGGGGTTTAGGAAGACAAATAAAGTGGTATTTTGGGGAATTTTGATTGAAGTAGAATCATTGTATGCCCAAAGGTGACTGACCTATGGATTTTGTAATTTTCCTAAATTTTGGGACTCATGTCTCGTTAAGATCACACAATAGCACTCATCTTCATGAAATTGGTGTTTATGCTAAAAGGCGATTTAGGAAATTTTCGTTAGAGTCAGTGAGTAGAATAATTATGAATGTGAAGGGGAGAGAAGGATAAACCTCTTGCCCAAATGTATTAGAAGTTTCTAGATCAAACCAAAACATGAATGACTTGGTCTATGCTTTTTTTTTTTTAAATCGATCATGGGGGAAATATAGCATGTCAAAGTGTATGCCCAAAGGTGATATTAGATGATGCATATTGCTTGTTCTCGTAGAGTTGAATTTTTGCACATGGTAAGACACTCTAGAAAATTCAGTCTTACCCCTGACATGAATTGAAAGTAATAAAGTTTTGAATCCCCGATTAATGACCCATCATCATATTTGATCCTTGTCTATATAGATATGGATGGGTATATTATTTCGAATGGAACACAAGGATTGAGCCATTGAGTGGCTCTAATTATACTTTTTGGAAAATGAACATATATATCCTACTTGGTTGTATGGATTATGAATTTTTCCTTTTGGAGGACAATCCTGCTACTTTGGCCATGGATTATTCATAGGTAGTGAAGGACCACTTTTTAAAGTGGGATAAGGAAAAAAATATGGTCATGATGATCATTCAGGCCTTTATGAGTCACTTCATGGTGGCGTTACAACCACGGATATGATAAAAGAATTACTCATGGTCATCATGAGGCAGTTTTCTGGCACCCATAAGTCCCTCCAGTATGGATATTTGTCTTAATTAATAAATATGAAATATGATGGAAATGACAATGTGAGAGAGAATTTACTGAAAATGTACAACTTGGTCATTGGGTTATGTGAGCAAGGAATCAATTTTGAGGATGAATTGCACGTACATATAGCAATCCTCTCATTTCCAAAGTCATTTGACACGTTCAAGGTTAATTACAATGATTAGGAAACCAAATGGGACCTTAATCAACATATCACCTTACTTGTCACTAAGGAGTGCCTTATGGGTTATAAAGTTGAGTTGGAATATTTGGCAGTTAGTTCGACCAACAGAAAGAACTACAAGAAGGAAAAGTTTTAAGAGGCATGATAGCAATAAGAAGGGATAAGTTTTTGGAACTAGCCAGAAGGGGAAGTTAGTCAAGTTTGAATATTTCGAGTTTTCGTTCTACATGGAAAAAGGGCGTATGAAGAAGGATTGTTATAAGTACAAGGAATGGATAAATAAAAAAAAGAGAGGTATTGATATGACCTTAGTATGTTTCGAGTCAAATCTTATCAATGTTCCTACAAATTCTTGGTGGATTAATGATGAGCCCCATAAATGGGTAATTATATGGGCTCATTTTGCCTCCTAACATAGTTAAATCAACCACTCTCTTAGCTTATTGCATGTTTCTTGATTATATTTATGCTTATGGAGTGAGTAGAGTTAGTTATGATGCCATGAGGTCTAATATGTGTTTAATGCATATTTTTGTTGAATTTTGAAGACAAAGTCAAAGATTCAATGGAAAATTGGCAGCAATAATTCGAAGTGGACAAAGGAGAGGATTTACAGGAGGGAATCCCCCTCATTTACTACTCCCCACTTCGAATTCCCCTTCATGTAGCTCAGAGTATAAACAACCAAATCAATGCACTAGGAGGTAGTCGAGCAAGTGTAGGATAACTTATGTTTATCTCGAGTTTTGGGAGCCAAGCCTCCCTGATTTTAAGGAAGCTGTTGGGAGCTTTAGTTGTATAAGTAGAGAGGCCTAGGGCCTCACTAGGGTTGAATTTTTGTCAAATTTTTGTTGTACTTCCGCTATTGTAAAACTCTGCTCAACTTCAAGCTTACTTTTGTGGACAGTTTCATGTAATCCTATCACTGTTTTGATAATAAAGATGAGATCCTTTTTGAGCTAGCACTGAGATACCTCAGAGGGCTGAAGCTCTTGGTTTAGGGCCCAATCCAAGCAGTCAATCTCCTCTTGTTTGTATTTATATGCTTTGTTTCAGTTTATGGATTAGTTGCTGTTAGATGAATTCCTTACTTGGTTAAGAATAGATTGCTTTTGGTGATTTAGAAGGTTGCTTCCATTTATGTTTTCTATAGAAGGTTAAGCAGTGATAGAAAGAAGATTCAAAAGGCTAGCAATAGTGCCTTGGCCTCTTTTCCTCCCTTTGGGGCTATGAATTGAGTCAAAGACCCTCTTGCTGCCCCAAAAACACAGATTTTCCTTCTCCATAGGATTTCTAGTATTTTCAAGTGTTTTAGAAGGTTAATGCTTTGCTTTAGATCTCTTCCACCATTCTCATTTATGTATTTGCAATAAGTCTTCTTCCATGCTTTCTTTTCTTGTAGCATTGCTCAGCATTCACTTCCATGGATCATAATTTAGACTAGCTTGATGCAAAATTCTGTTTTTTAGATGTAATCACTTCCTTGCTTGCTTGATCTTATTGGTTGACTGTTAGTTATTTTGTAATAGATCTCTCCTCACAGCAGGTCAGCCTATCAGCCATCACATTCTCTCTTTGATCCATACCCTACAGGTCGCCCAAAGTTCACCTCAAATCTGCCTTAGTTTTCTGCATTTTTCCATAGGACTTCTTCCTCTCTCCCAATCATCTTTCCCTCTCCTAGTGATTTTTGGTGGACCCTAGGCACCCTAACACATCATCCCAACCTTCATCTACCTTTTCCACCCACTCTCACACCCTCAAAACCTTCAAAGCTTCTCTCGACATCCTCCTATAGACCTCCTGTAGATCCCTTGTGTCCTCCTGTAGATTTTCCTGTAGGCTTTCTTTTGAAGGCCGAGTGTAGGAAAAGCCTCCATAAGGCCACCCGAGACCTCCTAGGACCCATCCAAACCATCCTACATCCCCACAAAGCCCAAAGTTTCCCTTCAACACCACCTATTCGCTTCCACCTTCACACACAATAAAACACATGCATGTCAATTTCACATAAAAACACATAAAAATCCAAAAAGATGTTTTTTGCTCATATACTTCTAGAAATAGCTTGATTAGATGTTGTTTATTTCCTTCAGTAGGTAATGGCATTCATTTCATGGTTTTCATAGTGCTTTCTGCAAAAGTAGGATTAGTTGGTTAAGTAGGGTTTGCTAGGTTTACTTTACCTTTCAGTCTTTTTCCTTTCTGCAATTAGAGTAGCCTCTATAGAGTAAGCTTTCCTTTCTTTAATCACATATAGAGCTTATTCTAGAATCCATAGAAGTTGGCTTGAGCTCCTAGTGATCTCGCGCCAGCTGACCAAGTGACAGCCTGCAGCAAGAACTAGTACTTGTGCATACAGCACCGTCGCTTCCAAGTTTGTTACGAACTACCAGGTTGATAAGAGTAAAGTAGGCAGCCCAGGAATTGTAGCATTATTGTTGCAATACTGGTGCTCAACACTTTTTGGCATTGTTGCTGGGGAAGCGTCAGAGTATTTTGTAATTATTTCTTTCTTTTATTTTCTATCGCAACATTATGCTAAATAGTTTATTTCAGCAAAAGTAGAATAGTCATTTCTTTCATCTTCTGTATTTCCTTGCTTTCCTTTTCAATTATGCAAATTTCATTTTAGCAAGAGTAGGCTAGTCATTTCTTTCAAGTTTTTCATTTCCTTGCTTTCCTTTTCAATTTTGCAAATTTCATTTCAGCAAATTTCATTTCAGTTAGTTGCAATTTGTTTTGTTCAATCCATTTCAGTTTTGCAGGTACAATCAGTATGAAAAAAACAAAAACCAACCAAAAATATTTCCTTTCATGCCTCGTAGGAATAGAGATAATTTAGGAAAATTATTGCCCAACACCCCCACTACCTCACACAGCCAACTTTCTCTCTTCTTCGGTGGCAATGATCAAGAAGAACCTTTAGGTGAACAACCAGAGATATTTGAAGAACCTATAGGGGAAGTGTTATAGACATATTTGGGCATTGTAACCCCAATCACATATGTCCATAAACCAAGGGCTTCTAAACCCCTAAAAGTGTTGTTTCATACCGTAAAGGAACAACGTCAGCTGATTACATCATTTCCCAGAAGTGCTCCCTAAAAAACTACCTAGAATTGGTCAAAATTGGACCATACAGACTGCTCCATGCATAGGGTGCGATGCATCTCACCTATTACACACAAGGGATGCAATGCATACTGGAAAGCCCTTTTGTAGGGTGCGATGAGCGAGAGCAGACAAATGGTAGAGGTAGTTTTATAGGTGGAAATTCAAAGAATCTTCTAGAAACTGCTCATATGACACTTGCCTCTCTGAATTCGCCCAGGGATGAGTAAGAGATCATGAAATCTCCAAGTGGAACCAAGAACTATCAGTGAAATGGCACTAATCAAAATCCCAGAAGCTAACTCACTCTCCTGTAAACATCTATATATGGATCCCTCATCCTAGAGATCCAAAGGCTAGAATTTTGTAATTTGCAAGGAAGTGCTGTTGGTTTCTCTTTCAAGACATTGTTGGGTGATCTTGCTTTGTATGAGGTGAAGAGGGCTTTCATGCTAGGAGGATGATGCTGGATTAGATAGCTTGGTTGTAATCCTCTCTTCTACTACTTCTATCAATAAAGCTATTTGAGTTTTCCTCCATATGCTTGTATATCTCTGAATCTTGTATTTGTATATGCATTATGGTTAATGTACATCTGATCCTACATTGTTTATGGTTATAGATCTCTATGCTTTGATGGTATTTTGTTGCTTTGACTCTACAACTGTTCTTTGAAGCGGGACAAGTGAGAAAGGAGTGGCGAAAGCTCTATCAAAGGAGAGAGGAAACAAGAAAGGAGACTAGAGAAAGACTGAGGTTGGTACTCTCTTCTTCTCTCTCATCTATCTCTCATAAAGGAAAACACAAGTGACTTTAGTTTGTTTGTTTCTAAGATAGCTACCCGTCTTAGTGGGACTAGTAGATATGAATGGACACTAGTTTTCCCAATAACAAAATGGCGACTTCACTGGGGAGCGAATAGTTTGTTTGTTTTGTTACTGTTGTTTTCTTTATAAACCACAGATGGAGCCTGAAGTTAAGCCAGCTAGCCTTCGAACCGAGTTGGCTATGCAACTACAAAGTAGATCAACGCTGCTTCAATCAATCTCCGGGTTGGTTTATGAACTGAAAATCTAGCTTGAAAACATCCTAAGTGGCCTGGTGGTAGCTCAAATAACCTCATTAGATCAGCCCCTATACTTTGTTTTTATTGACAATCATTAGCTCAACCTAAATCCCTGAACTTAGTTGCAAACTGTTAGTGAAAACCAAGCCCAGTCTCATCCCTGGACCATCGCACTGTCTCTTCTTGGCAACCTGGATGCATCACACCTCTCGTGTGTTGCAGGTGAGATGCATCCCTGTTTCCTTGTGTTACTAGGTGTGATGATTGAATGACACTGTTTCTGCCTCCAGATTTTGGTTTTTTCTTCATTGTCTGCAACTTTATTCATTAGTTTTGCTGTCTATGATCAGTATATCTCTGTTGAAACCATCTTCCTTTGCATTTTTCAGCCTCCATAAGAAGGAATTGTGAATGTTTTTTTATGTATTTTCATCATTTACAGTTCTCCTTTGCAAATAGTAGCTTAATCGAACTGTCATCTTTTGATTTGAAAGTGTCGCAAGTGTCGTTTTTAGTCAAGACAAAGAGTGTCACAAAGCATTCCTCTTTTAGATAGTCAATTACACTTTTTCCATTGTATTTGATTTGAATTATTAGTATTTCAAGTTTCGAAAGCGGTTTTAAATTCAAAATCGCAAAGTGTCGTCTTAGCCTTCCTTTCGTTTTTTGAAGAGAAAATTGTTAGTACTGTCGCTTTGAAAGAAGATAGTTCAGATCTATACTTAGTTTTCCTTTGTCATTCTCACATTAAGGAAACTGAAAAAAAATACATGCATGCGCATTTGCATTTATACTGCATGTTGAAATTGATTTAGAAAAAGTGCATCTAGTGTGTGCTCTCTGCTCTATGTTGAAAGAATTTCATTTCTCTTTCCTTAGTAGCTAGGATTTTCATTGCAAAAAGAAAGTAAATGACTGTTTATCATCTTAGATTGCATATTTAGGAATTGTATATCTACATCACACGGTGAAACTTAAAGGAAAACTTCTTAAGAAAGATCAACTGTAAAATAAACCTCAATGAACATAAAAACGCTTTGGAACCTAACGCACAACATTTAGAAGTCTAGGCTAGAGACGTATTCTGACGTCGTAAAGCTTGGCAACTATCGCTTTCATCGTAGGTTGGGTGATTCCTCCTCTTTGAGACGACAAGTGCCAGTACGGACTTGTGCTCCCACATACCGTCGAGTATATATTGGGAAACCACAGTAGGCTACATCCTTTATCCTTAGGAAGCCGTGTCTGCCGCCCTATTGATCGCAATGCACTGAAAACAGCATTTGGGAAGATTGATTGCTGTACCGTAAAAAGTATTCTGCAGTTTTGTGATTGGTTTGGTAATCCCTCTATTTAGATTTCCAAAGAAGTCACTTTCGTTCCTTTTCAGACTCCCTAAAAGAAAAGGTCCATCTGAGCACTTGTCACTTCAGGCTCATTAAAAATCGAAGGCGACTAGAGTCATCTTTAGTTTTTTCTCGACTCTTAAAAATTGAAAAAGCAAGTTGTGTCAAAGTGTCATAAAATTTATTTTAATCAGAATAACGTCACTGTTCCCTCGTTGGTCTTAGGTTGAGAAAATGGAGTCTCCTAATCAAGGATTTTCCCTTGGGGGGAATCCTAGTCCCTTCTCCTCTTGGGGGGATGTTGGTGCTCCACACATGGCCACATTGTCCCTTCCAGGACTCACAATTGGCCTACTAGTATGGCTTTTCTTGACCTCTGTTGTTCAAAACACCTGTTAGGCAATTTATTGGACTTAAATTGCTGCATAAATTATCGACCAGGGAAACTCGTAAGCTTGTGATGGTGCCAGCAAAATATATGCAAGAGTAGGCAACTAACTCTATGTCTAACTAAATTATTTACGATTCAATATAATATGCAAGGGAAGAGGCTCCTAACTAAGGAGGTCCTGGTTGTCCTTCCCTACAGTATCATAGAGAAATCATTGATTACATAAAACTAAAAACTTGAAATGAAGACAAGAGAATGAACTTAATTATTGTTCAGATTCAAGTAGAGAGAGAGACTAACTTAGTCTCTTGATTGTCTTCTCATTTACTAATCCAAACTAAACTAAGATTCATTCACAAGCATAAGAAATGAAATAACTTGAAACATGAAAGCAAAAGGATGAATTTCAATTACCATATAAATCAATGGAGAGAGAGCCTAACCTAGACTCTTGGTATCTCCTCATATGATACTTGAAACATAAAAGCAAAAGAATGAATTTCAATTATCATGCAAATCAAATAGAGAGAGAGAGAGCCTAACTTAGACCCTTAGTTGTCCTCTCATATGCTGATTAGATTCTAATTTAAAACTCATTCATCAATCACAAACAAATCCTCAAACATCAAACTTCTAAGCAATTAAATGAAATAAGATCTAATATGAAATAACATGTTTCTCTCATCCTTTTAGAGTGAGCTCAATTCTCTTAAGAACAAGACAAATTATTCCATATACTACATTAAGGAAAATTAAATCTAAAACTACATAATGGAAATATATGTAAAACTTATATCTATAACTACATAATGGAAATATATGCAAAATGAAGCTTTATTCTATTCCATCATAAGTTTGGATACATGCTCTAAGAGTCCTCCCTTTGGAATGGAGGAGGTACTCCTATTTATACAATGAGATGAGATAACAAACTCATAATGATGATCCACTAATCTCTCTTTTAGTTCCATACATTTCTCAACCATCTAGACACATAACCCTATCCTCCATGATCTCCTCCATGAGGTCCATGATTTTCTCCATGATCTTTTCCATGAGGCTTATCTTATCAAATTCGAATTTGATCATTCAAGGCCACATAAAGATGCCCTGGAAGCTTCCTTTGTACCTACACATGTCAACAAACTCATTCTAATTGTTAGGTATAAGTATAAGCATATTATTTTCTAAATTTTAGCCATAAATTCACTTAAAAATGTTAAGAATTAATAAACTTTGGAAAAGCATAGTTATAACCCAATAATGAGGTAAATGGAATGATGTGGAGGTGGAATGGAGGTGACATGAAGGTAAAATGTGAAGATATTGGTGAATAATGGAGTGAAAATAGGGACCATTGTGAGGCCCAACATCTGCCCCAAACTGAAGGTATTGCATGTCCTCATGCAATCTATTACATTACTTTTTGGTACTTGAGCTTTGGCTTAAACTCTGCATGATATCATTTACATAACTTTTGCAAAGCATTATTTTGATGAATTACAACTTGGTTGGTTCTTGTGTTTCAACCATATTTTTTTGTTTGTTGCATTCAATGTATGATCTTTGCATATTGATAATGTGATTTTTGTTGCAGAGTATTTTTGTAGGAATGCATCATGGTTGGTTCTTGTGTAACAACCATGATTGTATTGGCATCCAATTATCTTTTAAATACTTTTGTCAAAGCCATTTGTAAGCTCATGTAATAATGGCAGAGTATTTTTGTTGGAATGCGTCATGGTTGGTTCTTGTGTAACAACCATGATTGCTTTGGCATCCAATTAACTTCTAAATACTTTCGACAAAGCCATTTGTATGCTCATGTAATAGTGAATATATTTTGAAGGTACGTGGGGTTTAGAATGTGATATATGACTGTGGATATGAATGTGACAAAGCATGTATGTAAATGTATCCTTCCCTTTAAACGGATGGTTTGGGCAGTTATGTGAAATGGGGAAAAGAAGGGGAAAGGAAGTGAAGTTTTTCCAAAAATTATTATTCTAACTTTTCAAGGAATTTAATGGTTAAAAGTTAGAAAATATCATACCTTAACTTACCCTTCCAAAATGGATGAGAGTTGTGCACGTGTGGCTGCAAAAACTTTTGTTCATGGTCTTCTTTACTTGGTTGGGAAAATGGTGGATGAATCATGCATGTTCAGCTGCCACAATTTTGCTCTGGAGCTTCTTCTTCAAGCTGTGGATGAAAGATGGATCTGTGTTGTCGTATCGGCTGCTGGATCCTCTGCTACTAGATGATGAATCTGAGGAGTCTGCTGAACATGGCTGAAAGTTGTATCTGCTGGTGGATCTCTGCTACTGGATGATGAACCTGATGAGTCTGCTAAATATGGCTGAAAATCTATAAGGCTTGGAAGGTATACAAAATATAGAAGTTACATTTCCCTCCCAGCCTTATTGATTGACTTGTCCTCAAGTGATGACAAACTGATGAAAGGAAATTGGCTTCATCTGCTACAAAATATGGGTCTTCAAGTCTTCAACGCTCGATGGCACAAATCTTACTATGTGATTAAATGTGTCGATGTCGAACATAGCAAGAAGTTGTTGACTTAGTGGCCGTTAATGAATGCCCCTAGCCAACACAAGAACTCCCACCATTGATTCCAATGGGAGTCAGGATGCCTAACACATCTTTGTAGGTACGAATAAATTTGTCGTGGTCGAGTCATCTACAAGATCCAACGAACAAGGGATATTAATGTACTCCCATTGTTCATTGGCAAGAGTACTTGCCATTAAGGCATGCAAGCCTCTAGGTGTTTTTCAATGATACATAGACTCTAGGACTTTGACTCAAGCAGAGTTTTATTGGTGGAAATGAAGGGGAATGATAATGACAAGGAAAATGCATGGTGTATGAATAAGAACTCTTGCTATGAAAAATGGATATGGAAGTGTCACGCTTTATGGATGTACGATTGGTGGAATTCAAAATCTTTTTCAGAAAGGGAGGTGGAAGGTAGTGGTTGTGGAGATGGAGTTGTCTTCAGAGTTTTGCATGAATTTAGTCTTTGGAAGACTAATTGTCATCACAATGTAATCTCCTGAATGATCACTTTGTTATCCTGTAACCTGTAAAAAAAACTTGGCAGAAAGCAAACATAAGTTTGTTCAAGAAGAATTGCGCATTTTCTTCATGATTCTTACGCAAAAATTTCATACCAAATAAAACAGATTTAGGAAAAATCAAAGTGTTGAAAGTAACTCAATTCATGATATCAATTTCAATCCATTCTTAAAAACATCCATGTGAAATAATACTCCCTCTTGGTATTAGAGAACTCATGTGCTTGGCAATTCTATCCTGCATATTAGTTCATCTTAAAGCATAGAACAGAAAGATGTGATGAGTTAATCCGCCAATGTTTGATAAAGTGATTTGTGAAATTTGTTTCTAAGTATTCCATTTTGTATTTTCAAAGTTGTGTGAATTTTGTGATTTTTTTTTTTTTTTAAATTTTTGTAATTATTATTATTATTTTTTTTTTAACAACAAAATTTAAAAAGAAAATATTAACATAAATGAAAACCTAATTTTTTTATGTTGATTTTATTTAGATTTTTTTCTTTAAACAATAAATTAAAAACATAAAATTTTTAATTTATTATTTAAGGTGAATTTTTTTTTAAAATCAACAAAATTTTATTTATCAAATCCTAATAAAGAAAATTTCTAAAAGAAGTTAGTTTTTTTTTTTTTTTAAATACAATAATAATTTTTTTTTTTAAACAAAACGATGAAACAATTTTATAACCACCAGGTTGGGAGGCCGATAAAGAAACGCACCAAATTCGATGAATATCTAAATGAGAAGAAATAAAATTATGCTGAAAATATTTGCGGTTGCATTGCGACACTATTTTACAGGTGTCCATTAACAGCCCGACCGCTATTAAAATGACCCAGATCTGGATGTGAAATTACGCCCCATCGACTGGCATGTCGTCACAACGAATCCAAGCTAGATATCGTTCATCGCGGGATTGCTCATGACTTCTTCAGTTGGACTGGTGTCGCAATCCATCTGAGAGCATGTGGCCATTTTACCGATGCGACTGAGTTTGCTATCAGCCGCTTTTGAAGGAAATCAGAACCGGAGGTTCCCGATTTCCGTGTTTGCTTCCGACAAGAAGTTTGAAGGGCACAATACTTCTCGTAGAATGCAGCGGCCTTGTCTGCATAGACGGCGGCAAACGCGGCTCGGTGGACGCCGATTGATTCTGCAAATTAGCTCTGTGAAGACGGCATCGGAAAGATCCCACGTGAGTCGTCGGTGCACATAGGCATCTGTACTCGCTTGGCTCAGAAGTAGTACTAGTCTTTGGAAGGGACGACAGAGGAATGTACAGATTCTCGCTGTTTAGTTGCGTCAGCACTTCGTCGTAGCTCTTAGGCCGTTTTCGGAACGATTTGTTGTTCTTGATCGCGGATCGATCCAGCAAATTGGAAATCAGGAAGGCAGAGTACGACATGACTATCGCTGTGGGAATTTGTCGATGTGAGGAGGAACCTGAATGATCCTTGTGTAACTGTTTAGTATTTTAAAGATCGGCCATGGACAGATTAAAGATCGGCCATGAACCGCTGCATATAGATACACCAAACCACACCAGTGCCGCAAGTTTCATTCAAACCCTGATATATCTGCGAAGCTCGGCAATCGGGACTTTTGCTGAAGCGACAACCGTCAAAATTTAGGACAGAGCGCGCCAAGTCTTGCAGACCGCTACTTTCATTTTCTTTAATCGATCAACCGAAAAATCTTGGATCTTGATGCATGCGACTGAAAAAGGCTTGACAGTTTAGCAACAGGTCGCTATATGGATTTTTTTTTTTTTTTTTTTTTAAATCTAAAATTAAAAACTATTTTTTTTTATTTTTTAAAATCTAAAACTAAAAAACTAAATTTCATCTAAAAAAAATTTAAAGATGTTTTTTTATTCACAAAATTCTTTATTGTCTTTTTGCAAATTAGTTCTCCAGCAAGAGTATTGTTATTTGAAAAAAATCAATAGATTTTCTGATCTTCCCGATCGCACGAAGCGCAGGAAGAGAGCATACTAATCACTTGATTTGTTTTTATTCATGCAGGGGGGTGTTTTTGAAAAGACAAAATTTAAAACTAGCTAAACACTAAATCATCAGAAAACTCAAACATGAATTCCCTTATGAAAATCCTGCTGTCACCAGGTCTCACAAGTTATTTTATCTAAAGAAAAATAACTACTGAATTAAATTCTAATGCCTAATCCCTTAGCACCATCCCCGGCAACGGCGCCAAAATGTTAGGCAATTTATTGGACTTAAATTGCTGCATAAATTATCGACCAGGGAAACTCGTAAGCTTGTGATGGTGCCAGCAAAATATATGCAAGAGTAGGCAACTAACTCTATGTCTAACTAAATTATTTACGATTCAATATAATATGCAAGGGAAGAGGCTCCTAACTAAGGAGGTCCTAGTTGTCCTTCCCTACAGTATCATAGAGAAATCATTGATTACATAAAACTAAAAACTTGAAATGAAGACAAGAGAATGAACTTAATTATTGTTCAGATTCAAGTAGAGAGAGAGACTAACTTAGTCTCTTGATTGTCTTCTCATTTACTAATCCAAACTAAACTAAGATTCATTCACAAGCATAAGAAATGAAATAAAATGAAACATGAAAGCAAAAGGATGAATTTCAATTACCATATAAATCAATGGAGAGAGAGCCTAACCTAGACTCTTGGTATCTCCTCATATGATACTTGAAACATAAAAGCAAAAGAATGAATTTCAATTATCATGCAAATCAAATAGAGAGAGAGAGAGCCTAACTTAGACCCTTAGTTGTCCTCTCATATGCTGATTAGATTCTAATTTAAAACTCATTCATCAATCACAAACAAATCCTCAAACATCAAACTTCTAAGCAATTAAATGAAATAAGATCTAGTATGAAATAACATGTTTCTCTCATCCTTTTAGAGTGAGCTCAATTCTCTTAAGAACAAGACAAATTATTCCATATACTACATTAAGGAAAATTAAATCTAAAACTACATAATGGAAATATATGTAAAACTTATATCTATAATTACATAATGGAAAGATATGCAAAATGAAGCTTTATTCTATTCCATCATAAGTTTGGATACATGCTCTAAGAGTCCTCCCTTTGGAATGGAGGAGGTACTCCTATTTATACAATGAGATGAGATAACAAACTCATAATGATGATCCACTAATCTCTCTTTTAGTTCCATACATTTCTCAACCATCTAAACACATAACCCTATCCTCCATGATCTCCTCCATGAGGTCCATGATTTTCTCCATGATCTTTTCCATGAGGCTTATCTTATCAAATTCGAATTTGATCATTCAAGGCCACATAAAGATGCCCTGGAAGCTTCCTTTGTACCTACACATGTCAACAAACTCATTCTAATTGTTAGGTATAAGTATAAGCATATTATTTTCTAAAGTTTAGCCATAAATTCACTTAAAAATGTTAAGAATTAATAAACTTTGGAAAAGCATAGTTATAACCCAATAATGAGGTAAATGGAATGATGTGGAGGTGGAATGGAGGTGACATGAAGGTAAAATGTGAAGATATTGGTGAATAATGGAGTGAAAATAGGGACCATTGTGAGGCCCAACAACACCGCAATTCCTTAGCAACCAGATGACCCTGAAGTCGCTCCCCCACCCTGTGTATACACGCGGGTTGGGTATACACAGACCCGCGTGTACACGCGTTTTACTCAGGGCAATGTCGCGTATAGGGAATAAAACACTGTTTTTTTAATTTTTAGGACCAGGTCTGGAAGGAGGGGTTGCCCTAGGCCATGAGTGCAGCATCACAAACCATAAGAGTGAGATTTGGAGCTATAACAGATGCCCCCTAATGTATGAGGTCAGAAGGGGAACATGATGGCCGAAATATATTATGTAAGTACATGGAAAGGAACTCTGTCGAAAAACCGAGGAGGACTGCACCAGAATTCAGCCTGCCAAGCCACCGAAAGGAGATCAGAAAGAAACACTGTCTGAGGCGGGCATACCCATGCTCAGGAAAAGTAAAGCATGTCCGCATAGCAATTACAAGCGGATCCACTAAGTATACAAGTATACATGACTGGAAGATACATAATAGATCATCTGATCATAATGAGTAATTACATGTCTAAATATCACATATAAAACTGTCAATGACGCTGAAAGATGCAACGGATCACTGATATCAAAGACTGATCCCAAAAGGTACCAACTGAACATGATGGAATAGGATGGTACTACACTGCAAACTCAGGTGCCAGCATATAGAATGTCGCCATGACTGACTGCAACATATAAGGTGGAGTTGGTATCAACTAGCAGCAACAGGAGCAACTGTCAAGTGAACCAATGAATGCTGATACAACCTGAGGTCTTCACCGACTGCCGTGGTACATTTCTACACCATGGGAATAAATGATCTGAAGTCCACCATGTGAGAAATCGTTTGATTACCGGTCATTGATGTATACCGTTAACAAACGCGAGACTACTCACCGATAATGATAATGAGCGTCAAGGTACCCAGTACAATCTAACAAGTGTGAATAGATGAGCTGAAGTCGAACACCTGTAAGAATCTATCGATCAGGAGACAATGATGATTTCTCACTGTCGATAGCGAAGGATCTGCCACTAATGACTGCAAACCCCAAGGTACTGCCAAATGGACTCTAGATCTTTGCCCCAGAGCAATGAGTCGGAGTCGATAGGGAAAGATCCGCTAGAAGGAAGGCATTAAGGCATCCTCCATCAATCTAGCGCGAGTGTAACCCGTAGGCCAATAAAGTGGAAGGAATCGGACGAAAAAAGATGTAGTAACCCAACCGAAGTACGTTTCCAGCGTACACAAGATGTGGCTAGCGCACGGTAGAAACCCTCTGAACCAACCAATAATGAAAGCTGACACAGAGGCGAGGTATCCACCAATAGGGTCAAATGGAAACCAAGGTACTGCACGAATCCCAATGTGTGATAATGTATGCTGACGTCAAACACAAGGGAAACCACTCAGTCAAAGACCCATGATACTGATCGATGCTGAGCACAAGGTGACCTATCAATAATGAAAATAGGGCCAGGGTGCGGCTCTAGGCCTGTCCTCAGAGCAAGGTGTCGTCATCGATAAGGACAAGACCCGCCAGCAAGAAGTCAATGGGGACCTTCTCAAACCGGCACGAGTAAAGGACCAATATAACTGATGTGATGATAGACATGACACTGACAACCAGGGATGGCCGACTGAAAAATGAGTCAAGGGACACCGCTGAAAGGCCGACTCAGGCTAACTTCCCTTGAACAAAAGCACGACTCAATGTGACTATGTGGCAGCATATGATGAATCTGTATAAGTTCGTCATGCAGGAGGCACGAACGAACCCTCCATATGATTGGAAGAGATAACCAATCGGGGGAGAACTGACTCGATAACAAGGTTATGGCATACCTAAGTCAAACTAAATCCCACCCATGCGGAGGAGACTTTGTTTTGAGTGCTTTGTTCAAGGGCGACACGACTGACTCTAGCTGCCAACAATAAATGGAAATAATGTCCCTGTTCCCGCTCTTTTTTGGAATATTTATTTTTTTTGTCTTTTCTGATAAGCCGGAAAAAGAATAAAAGAATGCTATGGTACAGTGGAAAGAACGAGTGTCAGTGAAACAGATGATCTAGTTCCTGGGAAAGGAACGTTCCTATGCTCAATGCAGGGAGGTGAAAACTGGTCAGTGACACTCAGAGGTATGTTCCTTCCACGGATCTGGGTATGTCAAGCTGTAGAAGTCAAAGGTATGCAAGGTTGATTTTGCAGACGTCATGGTCAAAAGTTGGCTTAAACACGAGTCCAAGTGAAGCCGGCTCTAGGCCAAAAGGTGCAAATGGTCAACATGCAATGCAGAAGTACAACTCAACACACATAGGAGCCTCTAGGGTATAAGGCCAGAACGAAGCAAAGAAGCAAAGAGGAATGAGTCTTCAATGCATAAGTCATGGCGGGACTAAAGAGGACTCCCGAGCCTAGGGATGAAAAATCGGCATGAGTGCCAAGCGACAAAAAGGTACTAACTAGGGCACCCATGATAAGGTAGGCTCTACCACACAAGTCATGATACTTCTAAGCAATGAGAAGGTTCCGCATCATAACTTGGTGGGGTCGATCCTAAGGCAAAATGGAAAAGGAAACTGATAAATGCACAATGCAGGTGGAAAAACCTAACCTATATGCCAGTTTCAAGAACCAATACCTGTCAGAACGGACCAACCATAAACTTCCAAAGGAGACATCTTCCAAGTTCTGTGAACATAAATAGGAACACTAGACGAGAAGTTAATGCATCCCACATATAAACTTCATATAAAATCTTTGTGTTATAGAATACAAAACTTGAAAATGCGTACCTCATATGTACAATATGGTACAGGGGACCACGCAGCCTTGCGGCTTACGCATAACAGTTCTTCTGGACAAACCCTTTGCAGGGATCGGACCAAGGACTCCTTTGGGAGTCATAACTCATGGCTTCAAAGAGTTCCTCCTGTGAAGGCAAAGCAAGATCTGAGAAATCATGAGAACTACAAGGATTAAAAGAGGGAATTAAAGGGTCCCATGTCCCTATAGGAAGAATCTCTCGGTCAACTGCCGGGACCAACTCCCAAGAAGGAGAATAATAAGTCAAAGGATCCTTCTTAGAAGCAATTGAACATTGAGGACTCAATGCCACATAATTAACCCGTGGCGGGGTAGAGTCTACTTGAACACTTGGAACAAACCAAGGGGCATTCTGCAGTAAAGTCGAATTAGGGTGGTGATTATCAGATGCAAGCTGATCAACAGTGACAATATTCCCGTTATGAGGAAAGCACATTACTCGAAAGAGGGAAGACACCACAGCATTCATAGCATAGACATAATCACACCCAAGTAGCATATTAAAGTCTAAAGGGCTATCAACCACCATCATATTGATTAAGACAGTCTTCCCACCTAAAGTGATAGGCAATTGAGGAAGAACACCCATAGATTCACCAGGTCTTCTATCATAGGCTAACAACTGACTCTGAGCTGTCAACAACTTTGGGGAACCCAAAGCTTTCCAAGTCAAAGAGGATATAATACTTGCAGAGGATCCTTCATCCACCATACATCGATAGACATTTGTGGAATTCACTCTGACCTTTATTTGGAAAGGTGCAGCGGAAGGAAGACGAGGCTCAACAAGACTATCCCAATCAAAGGAAACACTCTTAGAACTTGGAGGGGGAACATTCGAAGAAACCAGAATGCCCCCTATACTAGAAGACTCTGTACTAGAGATCAAACAAACTATTTTGTTAGGCACTTCACCCCCCAAAAGAGGAGTGTAATCGGCCAGCGATTGCACTGGTTTTACCACATTATCAACCAATGGTTGATGGGATTGATGAGAAACCATATCAGGTCTAGGAGTAGAATTACTTTCAGACTCGGACCATATCTTTTGAACCTCTGGAATACCAGGGCATAAATGAGTAAGATGGTCTCCCTTGCATATCTTACAAGGGAACTTAGGCTTAAAACTTCTACGTCCGGGTTTCTTATCAACCTCCATTCTGCCAACATGACTAGTAGTGGTTTGCGGAGAGTCCTGAACATGACTTGCAGAGGTCGGTGACTCTTTGCTAGTATGACTTGCA
Organism: Pinus tabuliformis; assembly: GCA_031772625.1. Classification (NCBI taxonomy): domain Eukaryota; kingdom Viridiplantae; phylum Streptophyta; class Pinopsida; order Pinales; family Pinaceae; genus Pinus; species Pinus tabuliformis. The sequence goes on along the minus strand of CM062816.1, from coordinate 180,060,747 downwards.
GTGACTAGACTCATGCCCCCAGCATGACTTGCAGCGGCTGAAGACTCATCTCCAACATGACTGGCAGAGGTTGAAGATGAAGTGCTAGTATGACTTGCAGTGACTAAACTTGTGCCCCCAGCATGACTTGCAGCGGCTGAAGACTCATCTCCAACATGACTCACAGAGGTTGAAGATGAAAGGATAGACTTATTCTTCTTCTTTGACTTCCTCTTTCTCCTCTTTTTAGATTTCTTGTTACAAGAAGGAGGCGAAGAAGGAATCCCAGATTTCTCTTTTAAAGAAGATGAACAATTAGCACTCATGTGATGCCCTTGAAATAAAGCATTCAACTGAGAGGCTTCAAGAGCATTTGGAATATTCGGAGTGGACCACAGCCAAACGGGTAGTCCAACATTCAACCCAGGAATATTCAAAGTGGCCATCAAAGGAGTACCAACATTTCCAAAGAAAGGAAAAGCACAAGGATCCCCTTTTGGGAGGGTACCTTGGTTGGTTTCCACATGAATATTAGCCATATCTAACTGATCCAAAGACCCTTTCCCTTGCGGGAATATAGAAATAACTTTTCAAGGAATATGGATAAGCAATCAAAACCTTTGCCCTTGAGGAGGCAACCCCACAACTTCCGAAAGAACGACCAAAAGCCTTTCAAGATCGGTAGAGTGGTAAGCCAGTCACTCAGACCACAAAGTCCAAATGTGACTAGACAAAAATACCTAAAGCCAACTATATACAAGGAGCAAAGAGCACTCACTATAAAGTCCCTAAAGATACAGCCAGTCAAACAACTTCCAAGTATTTCCGCTCCGGGTGATGAGGACCGGACACCAAAATACAAGAAAGTGGAGTCAGGGGCCTTCCGAAGATAGTCTGGGATAATGACGGCCCAGTCCTATCAGCGAAGGTAACAGAGGAAGTTACGCTGACCTCCTATCAACAGCCTGCACCGGTGCAAGCCCCCAAGCTTCGCAAGGGTGCCCTCCAGTAGTACTGTCGAGAGTGATGCAACGTCGACCTCAGGTGCCACGGGATTCCCCTCCGCAGCCACCTGTGTAGATCCCTAGGAGAGGCAACTATGGGTACCAACTTGTCGCAGAAGCCAGGCGGAACAGTCGTGAGGTAAGTTCGGACAAGTAGGAGAGGGGGTATCTCTCTTCCCTGTCTTCACAGACCCTCGTGCTTAACTCCCAGATCCGGAGCTTTCCTGGTCTTCCTAACGCTATTGGATTTACTCTCGTTAATCAGACTCTTATGTTTGACGTTTATATGTGGCCTTGGAGAGTTAACTCTCCACTCGCCTAATCCAAGGCCCTAAAATCCTAAACTTGTTGGTGAAACTGACTAAAACAAAAAAGTTCTAGTGGATTTTAATTTAGCGCTTGATTTTATTAGGCTGTTCTTTAAGTCACAAGGTAATGGAGATGAAACTAGTGGTGTTTTTTGACGCAAAAGAAATTATCCTAACTACATGCACATGCACTTTTTCGTTTTTCGATGAAAAGCAATCTCTACAGAGTTCAGAGGAACTTCAAATTAAACAAAGTTTTTTGCTTTCTTTTCAGACTCCACACTCACAAACGCTAACAAAGCTATGTATGCATAAAAAGGGATGCAAATCTATCCTAATGCAACAACTATATGTGAATGCAAGATTTTAAGACTACTCTGCAAACAAAGAAGGAAAGTTGCTCACTTATCAAATTTGTCTTGCCACTAAAATGCTTAGATAGAAGATGATGTGTTACCAATCATTTCGTCCAAACAATAAAAACAAGTTCTAAGATAAACACAAAGCACTTTCACTTCGCAAAAAAGGAAATCAAATGAAAAGCAAGTTTAAGAAAGCGAAACTCAAAACTTTCAAAAGATTTTCTTTCAAACAACAAAGAAGTCTTTTTTCAACGGAAAGCTCTCAAAAATACTGACACCAATGATTGATATGTAGGCAACCAAACACTTTTGTGAATTGACACCTTTCAAATGATGAAAACTCAACAAAAATAAATGTGTTTGAAATCGCTTTTGACAATCAGAAGCAGCAATGAAAGTCCAAAAGATCAAAAGACAAGTTTCAAGAAAATGATAACAAACAACTTTCCCGAAACGAAGGAGCAAATGGTCACAAAAATGGTTTCGTTAAGCAAACAAAAGGGTCATAAAAAAAAATGAACACAAAGGTTGAAATCCAATCTTCCTACTCTGCCAAAACAGAGCAGTCAAGATTCTTAACCAGAAATCTTGTGTGTCAAGAATCAATGACGCTTGCAATCAATGAAAACAAGACTAGTACTCCTTATGACTAGAGAGAGTTCAGAACAAGATGCCCCCTGTTAAACAGAGGACTGTTACTGGAAAATGACTGCTTGAAACTGACCCAAACCACCAGACAAACATTCAGCAACAAGAAAATTTATAAATCTTGAAAATTATGTAATATACGCGCCTGCAATTATGTGCAGAATGCGTGTACACGCGACTGTAACTAAGGAAACTTGCGTATACGCGGGTTCGCTTAGTGCAACTTGCGTATATACGCTTCTGTAATCCAGAAAAAGAGCGTATCTGAAGTCTTTCAAGAAAAATAAAAAACACAGACTGAAAAACTGGAAAAGCTTGGAGTTCAAGAACAGATCAGACAGTCAGAGCCAACAAACAGAGGGGCTGAGCCTTGATTGGCTTGAAGACTACCCAAACTAGGAACAACAACAGTGTTGTCCCCAGTGGAGTCGCCAATTCTGGTTGAATGGAAAGTACCCCTAGGGTCCTTTGGGCTAAGACTCTACCAGACTGAAAATTGCTTATTCAAAGAAACACACACACAGCCATCATCTTTACTTTTAAACAAATTCTAATGTTAAGGGTACGTACCTAAGGCCCCACGTTCGAGAAGGCCTTTAGGGTCCAAACCCTTCTTGGAGTTCCCTTCTTCTTCCTTTGACCTGTAAGATAAACAAATCAAAGAACACAACAGTACATGTATAAATACTTATGTATAAACCATCTTTATGCTATAAAGTTAGTTATAAAAATCTTTAAGTAACCACTTGCATAAGAATTCAAAACAAGAATCTCATAAGCATAAAGAAAGATTGTTTCGGGAACAAAGACGTGTTTCTTTATATATAAAGGCAAATAAAGTACATATAACGGAAAGATATCACCTGAACACCTTCAGCAGGCTCCAAGCAAAGCTTCCTCCCGGATTCGTTCCAGCCTCAAGCCTCCAACAAGAGCTCCTTCCAAGTCTTACTCAATGATGATATCAAGGATGAATGATCACCAATACACATGGAAACAAGGGTTTCCTATGCAAAATGGGGGAAGTGCAGAAAGCACCAAGGACTTTAGACCTGGTCTAAGGGGAAAATCTCAGCATAATAATCTTGCTCTCCTCTTTCTCTCTCTTTGGCCTTCCCTTTGATGTCTTTTTATACCATCTCCAAAGTAGTTTTTTAGTTAGGAGTTGGTTGGGAACAGTTGGGCCATGGGCACTAATAGGTGATCCAGCAGGTAAAACCCGCGATCTCTGCCCGAAAATAAGGAATTTATTATTTTTTTAAGTGTTTTAATACATACACGCGGGTTGGGTATACACAGACCCGCGTGTACACGCGTTTAACTTAGGGCAATGTCGCGTATAGGGAATAAAACACTGTTTTTTAAAATTTAGGACCAGGTTTGGAAGGAGGGGTTGCCCTAGGCCATGAGTGCAGCATCACAAACCATAAGAGTGAGATTGGGAGCTATAACACCTCTCCTTCTTCCTCTTCGCTTGGTGAAGCTAGTAACACTAAAAACCAAGTAACTGAGAAGAAGAAGAAAGGGAAGGAGAAGAAGAAGAAGAATCCAACGAAGAAAGGGGGCAACCATGCATCATCTGGCGAAAATCCACACACTGCACCTTCCAAACCTAAATCTCCATGTGTCATTTGCAAGGGAGACCACTATCATCGAGATTGTCCCTACATCCCACAGATCCTGAGGGATTGGTCTCCCCGCTTGCATAATCCGGTGTCTTCAACCTCTGACGATCATGTTGAGAGCACACCATCATTTAGTGAAAACGAAGCCAATGGAAAGAAAGGAAAATCTAAATTTCCTTGTAAATTGTGTGAAGGCGATCATGTCCTCCACCGTTGTCCTTTCCTAGACGAAGCTAAAAGAGTCTTGGATAACCGTCCTGCGTCACTGCAGCGACTTCCTCCTGGATACAAGAAACTCTTGCCGAGTCCATCGCTAGTTGAAAATCCGACTGACACACCATTGTTGTCAGTTGAAACAACTATCATTGAAGATAAACTCTCTGAGTCCACACCGGACCAAAGTCAACAGGTCAAGACGGCAGTCGACCCAATCTTGTCTTCAGAGGGTCAACCTTCAGATGATACTGTCACCAAAGAGAATGAGAATGACACCGTTCAAATTCTTTTCGTAAACACAAAATTCGATGAACATGGGGGCAATCTACCCGTTCCTTTACCATAGGAAGGAAGTTCGTCAAAGATTTATCCGACCGTTTATTCGGTCCCTCCTCCAAGCAATCTAGTCGTTTCCTTCGATTGGAATCTACTAGGGAGACCCCGCCTACCATCTAATGTACCATTCCAAATCATAGTACAAGCTTACAGAATGATCATGGTTAGTACTATCATAGATGAATGGGCTTCTGTGAGTATCCTTTCCTAAACTACTTGGAAAGCGCTTGGTTCGCCATCGCTTCTGCCTGAGATTTGAAATCTGATAAGCTTCAACAAAGGAACTAGTCGACCGTTGGGGATCCTTCCAAATTTGCCTATAACTTTGAGAAGGGAAATCGTTCATCTAAACATGATGGTAGTCCAAGGGCCTTTAGATTAAAATCTACTCCTCGGACGTGACTACATTTATAGCATGGGAGCTACTCTTTCCTCACTCTTTCGAGTGATGTGTTTTCCACATGAAGGCAGAGTGGTCCAGCTAATAGACCAGCTTTCATTCCCTGGTTCAAACACAACTATTAGTCAAATTCCATCCCTAAATAGTCTTTTTATGCAAGGAATGTCTCATCAATCTCCAGTCCGCCCACCTGATGATCGCGAGTGATTCAGTGATTGTGACTGAAACCCAGGAGGCATGCGCCCTAGTCTACTTTGGCAGAAAAACCCTGGATATAAGGTAGGTTTCTGCGTAGGAATATGACTAGTTTGACAATCCTGTTTGTTTAGGAAAATGGATCAGGCTGGAAAAAGATTCCCTCTTCAAAGGTTATGTGATTGGCACTAACAACAGACACCTTTGTCAATTTCGATGGACATAGCCAAGGAAGTGTTTTGTCTACAACGCGGATGGAACAATATTGCTAATGTAAGAACTTCCATATGGTGACCTCGAAACTCTATTTTATACTTGGGGGCATGCAAACCTTTTTGAATGCAAGTGAAAAGTGACCATTTATTTTCTTAGTTTGTAGGCTCTTAACCCTTTAAACTCATAGGTTGGTCGTTCCTAGCTTGCATAACGAAAGGCTCAGGAGAAAAGTTGCGCATGGGGCAAGCTCCCTAAAAAATGAACCTACTGATGAGACATCCTTATTATACGACTGGCACGAGCAGTTTTACGCAAAGTTCAAGCTCGTTAAAAAATAAACCTAGCAATGAGCAAATGTTCCCCCAAAGTTTAAGCTCATTAAAAAATGAACCCACCTTCAGTAAATAATCTTTGCGATCGCATAATTATCAGCTTTTGAACCTTGGTCGTGTTCTTACCATCACCTCCACTCTTTTTTAGCCGATCATACGCCTCCATTTGATTGTTTACCCTTTTGAGGAACAACTGCGACGAGTGATTCTATTAGCCACCTTCTTTACACTGCCGTGATTGAAAAGTTCCAAACCTTACCTGGAACCAGTTTCTATCCAAAAACATCACTTGTTCCTCAAAAAACGAGTCTCCTTTAAGCCCTTTTCATCTGACTCATAAAATATGAAAAGATTGTCGAGCAATTGGCCTCTCCAGCTCATTAAAATGATTGGAAGTGCCATCCCTCCTCTAGATTTTAATCTTTTTGGACTTGAGGGATAATTGCACAAAAAGATCAAGAACTTGTCTTGTTCGGCTCGTTAAAACTATCGAAAAGTCATCCCTTTCGTATTATTTTACACTTTTTCGGACTTAAGGGATTACATTACAAAAAAGGACCATTGGAGTTGCCTTTACGTCTCTTTTTAGACTCCCTAAAATTGAAAAGGACCGAGTTATCTTTGTCGTTAAACTCGTTAAAACAATAGCGACAAACTTGTCCATGCAGATAAGAACGAGTTTCACTGTCGCTAGGCTTGTTAAAACATAGCGATAGGTTTTCCCGAAGGGCAAATTATAGAATAAGCATATGTTATCCTCCTCAAGCTTGACAAAAATAAAGAGGTATTTGTTAGCAATGCCTAGGGAAAAAGGGGAAGAAAACTTGAATAACTTCATTGGTAGCAGGTCGCTCTTGAACATGACACTTTCACTCCGTCACGATGATTGAATCGGGTTAGGTTATTCCATTCACCGGTCATATCGCCATTGGTCCACTGTACCATCCATTTTGGAGTTAACTCTACCAGTCCATTTCAGTGTCGCTGATATGTTCAAGAGAAGTCCCTCAGAGAATTCAACAACCTAGCTAATGCCTCATCTACTGCAATACCTTCACTCTCCATTTTTCATGATCGCCACCCTGAACCTTATATCATCAGATCGTTTTCACCTCCACAAAATCATTTGCTTCGTTCCGTGTTGTAGATGTGGGATTCATTAAGGCCCTCCTACGACAAGTCACTTCTTGTCAAAATTAGCTCATTATCCAAGAAGTTGACTTAGGAACAACCCTTTCAGTACTTTGAAGCTTGCATGCCTCAATGGCAAGTTTCTCACTTCCGGCGACATGTTTACATCAATGTCCTTCGACCGAAAGATTTTGCGTGGTGTTCGACATCAACTCATGTATTCACACCACGTGAATTATACTGCAGTACCTTGAGGGTCATTATCATTATCGGTGATTCCTCTCGTGCCTGTTAACATCATACATCATTGGCTGGTAATTAGGCAATGTCTTTCCATGTTCGACATTAGAACATATTCTCACATAGATTGACTTGTACTTCGGGCAAAGATTGGATGAGTTTGAAGACCTTGGATCTAGTTTCATCCATCTGGGCTGCGATATATTTAGGAAAATAAAGAAATCAAATGTACATCACAGCTACACAGATAATCATCCAAACTAAAGGATGATGGCTCTACCAGAATCATCAGTCTACCACATAGACGATTGTTTGTCTTATGTACATGAATATGAATTTATAAAGCTGAGCATGGGAATGCCTGCCTCGGCTAGATCATGAAAATATTGTGAAGATAATGTATTGTATTGAATCTTATTACAGGTCACCTTCTAGTTCGAAAAACCTTGGATCCTCATTATAAAGCATTTCACCCGACATCAGAAGATTTATGACCTCATGCTTTAGGGGGCAACTGTTATAGACATATTTGTGCACTGCAACCCCAATCACATATGTCCATAAAACAAGGGCTTCTAAACCCCTAAAAGTATTGTTTCATACCCTAAAGGAACAAGGTTAGCTGATTACATCATTTCCCAGAAGTTCTCCCTGAAAAACTACTTAGAACTGGTCAAAACTGGACCATACAGACTGCTCCATGCATAGGGTGCATTGCATCTCACCTATTACATACGGGGGGGGGGCAATGCATACAGGAAAGCCCTTCTATAGGGTGCGATGAGTGAGAGCAGACAAATGGCAGAAGCAGTTTGCTAGGTGGAAACTCAAAGAATCTTCTAGAAACTGCTCATATGACACTTGCCTCTCTGAATTCGCCTAGGGATGAGTAAGAGATCATGAAATCTCCAAGTGGAACCAAGAACTATCAGTGAAATGACACTAATCAAAATCCCAGAAGCTGACTCACTCCCTGTAAACATCTATATATGGATCCCTCATCCTAGAGATCCAAAGGCTGGAATTTTGTAATTTGCAAGGAAGTGCTGTTGGTTTCTCTTTGAAGACATTGTTGGGTGATCTTGCTTTGTATGAGGTGAAAAGAGCTTTCATGCTGGGAGGATGATGCTGGATCAGACAACTTGGTTGTAATCCTCTCTTCTACTACTTCTATCAATAAAGCTATTTGAGTTTTCCTCCATATGCTTGTATATCTTTGAATCTTGTATTTGTATATGCATTTATATGGTTAATGTACATCTGATCCTACATTGTTTATGGTTATAGATCTCTATGCTTTGATGATATTTTGCTGCTTTGACTCTACAACTGTTCTTTGAAGCAGGACAAGTGAGAAAGGAGTGGCAAAAGCTCTACCAAAGGAGAGAGGAAACAAGAAAGGATACTAGCGAAAGACTGAGTTTGGTACTCTCTGCTTCTCTCTCATCTATCTCTCATAAAGGAAAACACAAGTGACTTTAGTTTGTTTGTTTCTAAGATAGCTACCCGTCTTAGTGGGACTAGCAGCTCTGAATGGACACTAGTTTTCTTGATAACAGGAAGAAGAAGAAGAAAACATACCTCTTGAGAAAATGGCTGAAAACTGAAATGCTAGGGGGAATGGAGAGAGAATAGAGGGTACGTTTCCCATTAGGGAGACCAATGGGGACACCAAAATGAAGAATATAAGCCCTTCAGCCCTACCTCATGTTGTGGGGAAAAGTATCCGATGCGGATGACACTAACCCTTCTAAAGATGACAGTCTTTAGCAACAACTGAATGATAAAGTTTTCATGTTCCACTTTATGAAAGTACAGAGAGAATAGTAATAAGGTCAACCAACCTGGTGTCTTGCGCTTAGTCGATCCTTGTCCTTCTCTCTTTGTATCCTGCTCCCAGCTCTTTGCTCTCCTAGCCGATCCAGCTACATACAGATCCTGCACAAAACAAGAGAGCGAACTACAAGATACATGTATTCATAACTGAAGCATGGATTAGGGTGCATCAAATATACATGTAAACACAAAGCATCTATGTAAAACAAGTATATAGGAGAACATGCAAACTTTATTGATAGAAAGTAACAGGGTTCCAGAGGAAGTTACAACCAATGATGTTGGATCCAATCCAGCAGCACTTCCTCGGCAGCAAGAACTCTCCTCTTCACCTCTAGTAAAACAATCACCCAATAATCCTGGCAGTATACCAACAGCACCTCCTTGCTTATACAAAATTCCAGCCTCCCTAGACCTCATAGAAGAGCTCTATATATAGGAGGGAAGAGGAAAGGATGAGTCAGCTGGAGGCTGGCATATAGCTGACTAGTGTCCTCTCCATCTTCAGTTAATCTTCAGTTCGTGTGTCCACTTGGAGGTCCTTGCTTACACATGGTGATCAAGTACCTCTTACTCATCACAGGGCGAATCTCATGAACCAAGTGTCATTTTGGAAGCTTCCTGGGCAATTGACACCTTGCAGGATGACTGTGCCACTTGGCCAATCTCGCCCAGCGCAGGTAGCCTTCATTGTTTTTGACTTCCAGCGTAGGTACAGAGTGGGACAGTTGCAATACAGCGCAGATGCTCAGTTAAGCAGCTGACATGATCCAAAATAAGCCTGTTTTGAAGTGTTTTCAGGTGGAGAACTGATTGGAAGTGCTGTTGTTTGATGACCTTGTTCTTTTAGGGGTAAGAACAACATATTTAGGGACTGAGGATCCCTGTAATTATTGACATTCCATGCTCCTTGACGCGAGGCACAAAAATGTCTATAACAGTTGCCCCCTAAAGTATGAGGCCGTTTATCGGGTGAAATGCTTTAGCTAGAGGATCCGAAGTTCGTTCCAGTGCTGAGGAGAGTGCCTTGTAATACAATACAATACAATACATTATTTTTCATTCATCATTATTCTCATGATCTAGCTGAGGCGGGCATTCCCATGCTCAGCTTTCTATAAATACATTTTGGTACATATGACAGACGATCGTCTGAAGATAGACTGATAATTTTCTGCTGAAACTATCATCCTTTGAATAGGATGATCATCTGCTGCAATGATGTACATGGAAAATGTTTTTATATTTCCTGAATATATATCGCAGCCCGGATGGATGAAACTAGATCCGGGGTCTTCAAACTCGTTCGATCTTCACTCTAAGTACAAGTCGATCCATGTGAGAATTGCGCTGAAGTCGAACATGGAAAGACATCGCTTGATTACCGGTCAATAATGAAAACCGTTAACAAGCGCGAGAGGGATCACCAATAATGACGATGACCCTCAAGGTACTGCAGTACAATTCACGTGGCGTGAAAAAGGACTTGGCGTCGAACGCCACGCAAAATCTTCTGGTCGAAGGTCATTGATGTATACCTGTCGCCGGAAGTGAGAAACTTGCCATTGAGGCATGCAAGCTTCAAAGTACTGATGGGGGTGTTCCTAGATCAACTTCTTGGATAATGAGCTGAAGTCGACAAGAAGCGATCCGTCAAAGGAGGGCCTTAATGAATCCCACATCAATGACACGGAACGGAGCTAATGACTTTAGTGGAGGTGAAAACAAACTGTGAAATATGATTCAGGGTGGCGATCATGAATGGATGAAGGATAATGTATGGTAGTGGATGGGACACGGTTGACACTTCCAGAATGACCCCTCTTGAACATATAACGACACTGATGCGATGGATCAGTAGCATTACCCCAAATGTGGATGGTGTGGCGAGGACCATGGTGATGAGACCGGTGAATGAAACAACCCAACCCGATAAGGTACGGAGGAAAAGTGTCATGTCCAAGAGTGACTTGCTACCTTTAAACTTTGATGTTCTCCCAATTTTTCCCCAGTCATTTCTGACCAGTACCTCTTTATTTTTGTCAAGCTTGAGGAGGATAACATATGCTTGTTCTATAACCTGCCCTTCGGGCAAGCCCATCGCTATGATTTAACGAGCCTAGCGATAGGGAAACTCGTTCTCGTCTAAAGACAAGTTTGTCGCTATTTAATCATTTTAACGAGTCTAACGACAAAGAAAACTCGGTCCTTTTCATTTTTAGAGAGTCTAAAAAGGTACAGAAAGTTAACTCCATAATTCCTTTTTCGTCAGCAAATCCCTTAAGTCCGAAAAAGTATAAAACAATACAGAAGGGATGGCTGTTCGGTACTTTTAACGAGCCGAACAAGACAAGCGCTCGATCCTTTTGTGCAATAATCCCTCAGGTCCAAAAAGATTAAAATTTAGAGGAGGGATAGCGTTCCGGTCATTTAACGAGCTGGAAGGCCAAAACTCGGCAAACTTTTCATATTTTACGAGTCAGTGAAAAGAGCTGAAAGAAGACTCGTCTTTTGAGGAACGAGTGATAAACAGGGATAGCTACAGATTCCAGGTACAGGTTGGAATTTTCCAATCACGGCAGTGTCACAAGGATGGCTAGGTGAAATCACTCTTCGCAGCTGTTTCTCAAAAGAGGTAAACACACAAATGGAAGTGAATGATCGACCAAATGAACAGTGGAGGTGATGGATGAAAACACGATCAAGGTTCTTATGGCTGATGAATTTACGATCTCAAAAGGTCATTTACCGGTTCATTTTTTCCATGAGCTTGAACTCTGGGGGAAACTTTTGCTCACACTTTTCTATTTTTTAACGAGCTTAAATTCAGGCCTAAAACTGCTCGGATTTGCGTTTATTTTTTAACGAGCATGAACTATATGCTAAAACTGCTCGATATACCAGTCATTTGAAGAACGCCTCTCGTAAGGACCAATTTTTATAGAGCTTATGCCTTACCACAGCTGTGCTCACTTTTGGCAAATTTTACTTCTGCCCCACAGGCTTTCTTTCATGCAAGTTCGGAAACGGCTAATCTTAAAACCAGATAAATAACCGCCCCTAGCTTGCACTCCAGAAAGTTTGCATGCCCCCAGGTATAGGATAGAATTTCGAGGCTGCCCCTCCTCTCCCCTACTTCTGTTTTTCTTTGGGTGTTCTTACTTATTTGTCATCTTGCTAATCTAATGTTAACGATACTTGTCTTCTCGTTATTTTAAGGGGTCTTACGCAGTACTCAGACTTCCTATCGGCCCACTTTGAACAAACAGCTATTTGTGACAATAGAAGAACACTACTCAAAGATAAAACATTGGTATTATTGAGGGAGGCTTGCCTCTTTCTTATTATCCGAAGAGTGGTTCTATTCGCTGCCGCAAATCCATCTCTTTCTTCGGCGGTGTCTATCATTGGGTTGTCCAAAGATGGTTACCCTCTGTTACAACAATACGGTCTCCTTCTTAGTTGACTGCCCCTGCTTATCCTTCAAAACATATGTTTCGATGGGCGAGGCTTGAATTTAAAGATGGTGACTACTTGTTACAATAAGGGAATTCCTACTTGGGCATTGCCCACTTTTTTAGACAAAGGTGAATGATTCCCAAACACATAACTTTAACAAAAGATCATTATTCCAGAACAACCCCACTTCCTTCGGACGGGGTACGGACTAGTCATGTTCTTCTGCGGAAATTCTTCCTTATACCCGGAGTTTCTTCTGCCCGAAGCAGACCAGGGTGCATGCCCCCTGGGTCCTAGTCTTTCTTTCCGAATCACTCGTGCTCATCGGGAAGGAGGACTGGGGGCGGAGGCGAATATTGAGTGAACAGACCATTTAGGATTGGTATTTGACTATTTGTGATGCGAGATCCCGGAAATGAAAGTTGGTCTACGAGCTTGACCACCCTTCCTTCGTGCGGAAAACACATTACTCTAAAGAGTGAGGAGACTATCGCTCCCATGCAATAAATATAGTCGCGTCCAAGGAGTAGGTTATAATCCAAGGGTCCTTGAACTACCAACACGTTCATCCTGACGGTCTTCCCTTTCAATGTAACAGGTACATCGGGGAGGATCCCTAATGGTCGACTGGTTCCTTTATCAAAACCTGAGAGATTTCTCAACTCAGGTAAAAGCGCTGGGGAACCCAGTGCTTTCCAAGCAACAGAGGAAAGGATACTCACAGACGCTCCTTCATCAATGATAGTACCAGCCATAATCATTCTATAGATCTGGACAATGATTCTGAATGGAACACTGGCTGGTAACCGGGGTCTGCCTAGTTGATTCCAATCAAAGGATACAACCAGGTTGCTTGGTGGTGGGACCGAATATACGGCCGGATACGACTCTGATGATGTTCCTTCCTGCGATAAAGGAATGGGCGCATTGCCCTGATGCTCATCTGAGTCGGTGCTGATGAAAAGAACCTGGATGGTGTCATCCTTGTTCTCATCAGTGAGGGTGTCGCATGAAGATGACTCTTCGGCGACGGTGTCATTTGAAGACGGGTCTTCAATGACGGGGTCATTGGACGATAGAACCTCTGAAGGAAGAACCGGGCCGACTGCCGTATCGACCTTTAGACTTTCGTCTCATCTAGATTCGGTAGGTTCATTCTCAATGACCGACACTTCAGCTGACCACCTGAGTGGTTCAACTGGATTTTCAACTATCGAGGGATTAGGCGCGAGTTTTCGGTATCCAGGAGGAAGTTGCACCGGTGACACCGGGCGATCTTCCAAAACTCTCTTGGCCTCATCTAAGAATGGACATTTGTGGATGGCATGATGACCTTCACACAATAGACAGGGTGATCTTGGTCCCCTTCTTCGTCCTTCACTCTCGCTAGTTGACGGAATGCAATCAACTTGACAACCAGAGGTTGATGCTACCGGATTGTGCAACCTTGGGGACCAGTCCCTTAGTATCCGGGGAATACAAGGACAATCACGATGGAAGTGGATCCCTTTGCAAATGACACATGGCGTTTTAGGCCCGGTCGGTGCAGTGTGTGGGTTTTTGTCAGCTTTCTTCTGCTTGCCCCCAGTCGCCTTCGCCAGAGGCTCCTTCTGCTTCTTTTCTCTCTTCTTCTTTTCCTTCTTCTCCTTGGGAGGCTGACTTTTGCCAGCTCTACCTTGCGAAGATGAAGGATCAGAGGAAGTATCACAAGAAGTGGAAGGCTGGTGGGTAGTTCTAGATTGTTCTGACTGTTGATTCGAATGCTCAGGATTAGTGGCGATCTGGACTACATTAGTTGAAAAGAGCCATACAGGGAGGCCGATTGTCAATCCTGGAAGCGACAATGTAGCCATATGAGGCGCACCAACATCTCCCCAAGAGGAGAAGGGATTTGGATTTCCGCCAAGGTTACTTCCTTGGTTGGTAGGCTCCATACTTTTCAACTGAAAGATCAACGTGGGAATAACAGGTGATTATGTTCCGCTTTAAAATAAATTTTATTTACGACGCTTTTAGACACAAACTTGCTTTTTCATGTTTTAAGAGTCGAGAAAAAGCTAAAGATGACTCTAGTCGCCTTCGATGTATTAACGAGCCCGAAGTGACAAATGCTCGGTTGGACCTTTTCAGTTATAGAGTTTGAAAAGGGCCAAAAGAAACTGCTCTGGAGATCTAGGCAGAGGGTGTGCCAAACCTTTCGCGAAACCACAGAATACGTTTTACGGTACGGGTGGTCGATCTTCGTGAATGCTGTGTTCACTGCATCGCGATCAGTAGGGCGGCCGACACGGTTTCCTAAGGATAAAGGATAAAAGCCTATAGGGGTCTCCCAATATACGCGACGGTACGTGGGAGCTCAAGTCCGTGTTAGTGCCACCGACTCTCAGGAGGAATCACCCACCTTCGTAGAGATCGACAGTCACTATGTTTAACGACGCCGGAACACGTCTCTACCTAGACCTCTAGATGTTTGCGTTAAATTCCAAAGCGTTGTTATGTAAATTGAGTTTATTTTAATGTTGATCTTTCTTAACAGTTTGCCTTTCAGGTTCGCCACGAGATGTATATATACAACTTCCTATATGCAATCTAAGAATGAGAAGCAAATCTTTTCAATCTTTCAACTTTTGAAAACCTTAATCTACTTGAGGGAAAAGAAAGACACAAATTTTTCCACAGATCAAAGAACACACACTAAAATGCACATTTTCCTAAATCGTCAAGCACACAGTCAAATGCAAAATGCACAATGCATGTATTTCTTTTCGTTATCCTTAATGTTGATGCTAACAAAAGGAAACTGTTGTATGATTTTTGAATCAACTTTCAAGTAGAAATAAACAAGTTTGTCCACAATCAAAAAGACACCTTATGATAGACTTGTTTAAACACAGGAAAAGTATAGATTCAAACCATAAAAGTGAAAAGCAAACAAACTCAAACAGCCATGAACAGTAATAAAACTAGCTCATAAGATCACAAAGACACTTTTACAGTTCAGGATCTAAGAGGTCACAGCTATACTGGTTCGCTTTTCACAATGGGAAACTGTAACTGAAGTAAGAAATACTGAAAGAACATTCACAGTTTCATCACACAACTGAGGCGGAATAAAGTCAAGGAGAAGTGGTCTACAGCAAATACAATGACCAGCAAGCAATCAGCCAAAAACAAGTGCAAACAGGGCCAAGACACAATAGGAAGACTGAGCAAGACAAGGGCTAACTGGACCAGCGCAGGTTCTAGTCTGCCAATCTCACTCTCAGCGCAGTTCCCGAAGGGAGCACCTGCGCTGTAATGCAGACTGCCTGTGGACAGCCTGCACTGACTTACGAGAGTTACGTCTGCTAAGAATTCCGGGTCATAAAAAGCTCAAAAATGCACTGTATTTGCTGAAATAAAAAGCTATAGGTCAAGTACAGGCTAAGGGATGATCAAGAGGATAAAGATCTATCACAAAGAGTAAAGATTCATCTGTAGATTAGCTCTTTAAATCTTGAATTTGCTCAGCAAAGGAGCAAGAGTAGCAGTCCCTCTACTTCGCTTTTGATATAGTCAAAAGCTTTTCGATTTGGTACTCTTTTCTTCAAGAAATGAATAGCAAAATACTACAAACAACAACAAGATACTAGGCTCCCCAGCGGAGTCGCCAGTTTGTTGTGGGGAAAAGTATCCGATGCGGATGACACTAACCCTTCTAAAGGTGACAGTCTTTAGCAACAACTGAATGATAAAGTTTTCATGTTCCACTTTATGAAAGTACAGAGAGAATAGTAATAAGGTCAACCAACCTCGTGTCTTGCGCTTAGTCGATCCTTGTCCTTCTCTCTTTGTATCCTGCTCCCAGCTCTTTGCTCTCCTAGCCGATCCAGCTACATACAGATCCTGCACAAAACAAGAGAGCGAACTACAAGATACATGTATTCATAACTGAAGCATGGATTAGGGTGCATCAAATATACATGTAAACACAAAGCATCTATGTAAAACAAGTATATAGGAGAACATGCAAACTTTATTGATAGAAAGTAACAGGGTTCCAGAGGAAGTTACAACCAATGATGTTGGATCCAATCCAGCAACACTTCCTCGGCAGCAAGAACTCTCCTCTTCACCTCTAGTAAAACAATCACCCAATAATCCTGGCGGTATACCAACAGCACCTCCTTGCTTATACAAAATTCTAGCCTCCCTAGACCTCATAGAAGAGCTCTATATATAGGAGGGAAGAGGAAAGGATGAGTCAGCTGGAGGCTGGCATATAGCTGACTAGTGTCCTCTCCATCTTCAGTTAATCTTCAGTTCGTGTGTCCACTTGGAGGTCCTTGCTTACACATGGTGATCAAGTACCTCTTACTCATCACAGGGCGAATCTCATGAACCAAGTGTCATTTTGGAAGCTTCCTGGGCAATTGACACCTTGCAGGATGACTGTGCCACTTGGCCAATCTCGCCCAGCGTAGGTAGCCTTCATTGTTTTTGACTTCCAGCGCAGGTACAGAGTGGGACAGTTGCAATACAGCGCAGATGCTCAGTTAAGCAGCTGACATGATCCAAAATAAGCCTGTTTTGAAGTGTTTTCAGGTGGAGAACTGATTGGAAGTGCTGTTGTTTGATGACCTTGTTCTTTTAGGGGTAAGAACAACATATTTAGGGACTGAGGATCCCTGTAATTATTGACATTCCATGCTCCTTGACGCGAGGCACAAAAATGTCTATAACACCTCACTTCCATGGTTTGACTACAGAAGATCCTGACACCTTCTTGTTTGAGTTTTCTGTCATCTGTCGAATCTATGACTATTCAGAAGATGAGAAAAAGTTGAAGCTATTCCCTTCTACTCTCAAGGATGCAGCATTGCACTGGTTCATGGGGTTACCTGGCAATAGCATGACAACTTGGGCTCAGATGCAGCAGGCCTTTAATGACAAGTATCGAGAATACTGCAGGTCAAAAGATACCAAAGAAGAAATCTTCTGAATGACCATGGGAAGTGATGAATCCTTGGAAGATTATGAAGAGAGGTTCCAACTTAGCTACAAAAGGGTCAGGTGTACACTTGACCCTGAATCTCTGAAGTTGGTCTTGCTCAGGGGAATTCTGGAAGACCTTCTAGACACCCTCCATCCACTGGCCGGGGGGAGACATCTACAAAATATCTTATGAGGACATATAGACTATTTTTAGAAACCACTCTAGAGCAGCCAGAAAGAAAGGTAGGGGGAGTCAACCCATAGCCAATACCTCCTCTTCCAATTCATCCATTAAAGGTGAAATTGGAAACATGCTGGAAGACTTCAAAAGTGAGATGCTGCAGACTCTTGCCATGCAAATGGATACCTTGCATATCAAAATAAAATAAGAGGAAGCAGAGAGGGCTTTGGCCATCTTTTGTCCTAGATGCACTAGGAGGCATTCTAGGAACGAATGTCCATTGAACTCTATAGAGGTTTGTTTAGTCTGTGAAGAAGATCATTCTACAGATAAGTGCCCTTCCTTGCCCAGACTTAAAGCTGTATACCAAGGGGCCGAAGGAGCCACTGAACCACTCTATTTCATGAACCAAAGGAGATCGCATGGACCTAGACCATACCAGCAGGGGATGCAAGGGACATATCAGGCATACTACAACCCAAACCAAGTCACTTCCATACCTTCTTGGGGCCCTTCTACTCATCCTTCCTGGTCCACGCCTCCTCCTTGGTCCTTCCCATCTCAATATCATGCCTAACTAGCCGCTCATTCATTTCAATCCTATGTTTAGCTGCAACCTCAGTGGAATGCATCTCATCAGGGGTGGAGGCCCCAGTACAACTCTCCTCCCGCTCTTTTTCCTCCCCAACCTACTCAACCACAACCATTACCTTATGCTCCACCAAGGCAACCCCAAATTCCTACCCAGCCAAACCCGAACCCGAACAACAGACAGGCTCAACAAGTATATAGTGGGGAACCATCATGTCCAACTTATGCTGTGGAGATTCAGGAGATTAACTTGTGATCTGGGAAGGTTCTCCGAGATAGCCAGCCTCCACCTTGGGAGGTTGAGGAAGATAAAGAGGAAAGTGAACCTAAAGCAATTCCACCCTTTCCTGAGAGACTATCCCGGACAACACAGCCTATCCTAGAAGAAACTGAACTTCTGGGAGAATTGAAACAATTATGTGTGAAGATACCACTTCTTCAAGCCATAAAAGATGTGCCTATCTACAATAGGTTGATCAAAGAGAAGTTCTTTAGGCATCTAGGAAGGCGCAAGAGAGATGCCCCAACCATCAATGTCATAGGACAATTGTCCGACCTGATGTTGGGGCAGGTAATCTGTCCAAAATATCTGGACCCTGGAAGCCCAGTAGTTGATGTCCACATCAATGGCACCATGATCCCACATACCTTGATTGATTTGGGAGCTGCCATTAATGTGATGACAAAGGACAAAATGCTCAAACTTAACCTCCAGGGCTCCTTGAGGAAGACCACGACAGTACTGCAGCTAGCAGACTGCTCCACCGTGACCCCTGAAGGGATTGTGGAAGATGTGATGGTCTCCATTTATTCTTGGGAGTACCCTACTAATTTCTTAGATCTCCAACCGAAGGCAAAGCTCACTGGGTATCCTCTCATCCTGGGAAGGCCCTCGTTGGCTACTGCCGATGCCTACATTAGCTGTCGAGCTGGGAACATGACAATCAAGAACGAGAATATGTCCAAGTAGTTAATCCTATACCCTCCTACCCAACCGTTGCTAGAACATGATCTACCTCTCTGGTTGGAGGAGGAGGATGAGGATGAAGTCTATTCTGCACCACTTTGTGCATTAGAAACCGCCATGGGGGAAAACCGCAAGATGATGATGATATGATTGAAAATTTGATCCAGAATCCACCCCCCGATATCTTACCATTAGAGGACATAGTGAGAGAAACCCAAAAAAACCCCTTAACTAATCTTTGTATGGCCGACCCGACCTCTCTTCATGTTAAGAATATAGAGTTCGGCCCAGAAAGAACCTTGAAAATCAATCCATCCCTATCCACTTCCCAGGCGAAGGAGCTGTGCAGCTTATTGAGAAAGAATTTAGATGCCTTCGCCTGGAATTATAAGGAGATGAAGGGAGTGCACCCTTTAGTATGTACTCATCATATATACATCAAGGAATATTGCAAGCCAGTCAGGCAACCTCAAAGGAGGATGAATCTAGCACTTAAAGATATTGTTAAGGAAGAATTGCAAAAATTGCTTGATGCAGGATTCATCTACCCCATCTCTGATAGTGAATGGGTCTCTCCTTTAGTGCTAGTGCCAAAGAAAAATGGCAAGTGGAGAATCTGTGTTGAATATTAGAATTGAACAAAGCCACTAAAAAGGACCATTTTCATTTACCATTCATAGATCAAGTGTTAGATGGTCTGGCGGGGAAAAGTTTTTCTCCTTCCTAGATGGGTTCAACGGGTACAATTAGATTCAAATCAGCCAGGAAGACCAAGATAATACCACTTTCGCTTGTCCTTGGGGTACCTTTGCATAAAGGATCCTTCCTTTTGGTTTGTGCAACGCTCTAGCCACTTTCCAAAGAGCGGTATTGAGTATATTTTCTGAACTGGTTCATGATGGAGTGGAAATATATATGGATGATTTTACTCCTTATGGTTTTGACTTCCAGGAAGCTTTATCTAACCAAGTAAAAGTTCTAGACAAGTGTATTGAGATGAACCTATCCCTTAGTTCAGAAAAATGCGAATTTTTGATGACTGAAGGGACTATGTTAGGTCATGCAATATCTCAACAAGGACTGCAGGTGGACCCCAACAAGATTGCCATCATCCAAAGGGTCCCACCTCCTCAAAAGGTGAGAGATGTCAGAAGTTTCCTAGGCTTAGTTGGATATTACTAAAGATTCATTAAAGATTTCAGTAAGCTAGCCTCTCCTTTGTTTAGCGTTTTAGGCAAAGATGTTGAGTTCATATGGTCCAAAAACTGTCAAGAATCCCTAGATACCTTGAAGAGAAAGTTAGTAACTGCCCCAATTCTCAAAGGCCCAAACTGGGCCCTACCCTTTCACATTCACACAGATGCCTTGAACAAAGCAATAGGAGTAGCCTTAGGACAAATTGATGAAAAGTTGCCTTATGCCATATACTTTATAAGCAAAAATTTGTCAAAGGCAGAGTTAAATTACACAGTGATCGAGAAGGAACTCCTAGCTGTTGTGCATTCTTTAAACAAATTCAGACATTATATCACAGGATATCAAACCTTCGTGCACACTGATCATGCTGCAATTAGATATTTGATGAACAAACCAGATGTAAATGCTTGCATTATTAGATGGTTTCTTTTACTGCAGCAGTTTGATCTAACCATTATTGATAAGCCTGGTAAAGAAAATGTTGTTGCTGAATTTTTGTCTAGAGTAAATTTTCCTGCAGGTGAAGAAGGAATGGTGGATGACCAAATGCTAGATGAACATCTGTTTTCTATTTCAATACTCTCTCCATGGTTTGCTGATATAGCAAACTACTTGGTTTCAGCACAGTTTCCACCACACCTGTCCTCAAAAGAGAAGAGCAAGATAGTAAGGAAAAGCGCCCCTTTCACCTGGATTGGGGGTAATCTCTTCAAACTTGGCCCAGATCAGATCTTGAGAAGATGTGTCAGGGAGGAGGAAGTCTTTGACATTCTCCTAACCTGTCATGACGGGCCTTGTGGAGGTCATTTTGCAGCAAAGAGAACTGCCTTCAAAATATTGCAAGCAGGCTACTATTGGCCCACTCTTCATCAAGATGTGAGGAGATACACCAGCCAATGTGATTGATGTCAAAGGATGGAGAAACCTACTCTAAAGGATGAGATGCCCATGCAACCTTAAGTGACCTTTAAGCCATTTGAGAAGTGGGGCACGGACTTTGTGGGTCCTATAAGTCATTCTTCAAGACAGAAACAATACATCATTGTGTGCACCAATTACCTGACAAGGTGGGTAGAAACAAAAGCAATCAAAGCAACAATAGAGGAAAAAGTAGCTGAGTTTTTGAGAGAAAAGATATTACACAAGTTTGGGTACCCAAGAGAATTGGTCACAGATCAAGGCAATTAGTTCACTTCCAATTTGATTGAAGACCTGCTCACACATCATAAAATCAAGCACAGGACTTCCACCCCTTACCATCCACAAGCCAATGGGCAGGTGGAAGTCACTAACAAAGCTTTGGAAGGAATTGTGACCAAGGTAGTGAGCAGTAGTAGAAAATACTGGGCAGACAGATTAGTTGAGGCCACCTGGGCCTACAACACAACATGGAAGACCACTACAGGGTTCACACCCTATGAACTGGTCTATGGGAAGAAGGCTTTGCTGTCAATAGAATTTGAATTCAATACACTAAGGATGGTAGCTCAACTGGACCTAGACCTCAGCCATGCATAAAAGCAAAGGTTACTCCAGCTCAATGGATTGGATGAACAAAGATTGCAGGCCCTTCTCCACACAATGGTAGTTCAGCTTTAGAGGAAGATATGGCATGAAAAAAATATCAAGGAGAAGAGATTGGGCACTGCTCTATGATTCAAGGTATAAAGACTTCAAAGGCAAGCTGAGGACAAGATGGCTGGGACCCTACACTATGGAAAAATGCAATGACAATGGTTCAGTTCTGATCAGAACCATTGATGAGGAAGCCATCCCCATGCTTGTCAATGGACATAGGTTGAAAATTTACAAGAAGCCCCTCTCCAAGCGAGAGTTCATTGAAGATTTGAATAAGACAGTGATGGTAGTGGAGCATGTCTTAGCCTCCACTCCACCCACTCATTGAAGGAAAAGAAAAAATAAGGACTCAAGTGAAAACCTCCATGAGGCGCTTGAGTCCCATCATTGGGTTGAAAACCTCTTCTGAGGCGGCCTAGTGATGCCAAAACAAAAAAAAAAAGAAAAAAGAAAAAGAGAATAAGATCCCTGGGTGAAAACCTCCCTTGGAGGTGCCCAGGGCAGGCAATTAGGGTGAAAACCTCCTTGAGGCGCCCTAGTTGTTTTCAAAAAAAAAAAAAAAACAAAAGAAAAAAAGAGGAAAAGAAGAAAAAGAAAATTGAATTTTAATGTGCATTGCAGGTTTGCAGGAGGACCACAGGGAGCAAGAGAAGATGCCACAGAGCCTTGAAACTCACACCAACACCTATTTCATCTCCTCCACACTCTTCTCCCTCATTTCTGACCTTTCTTCCACCCCACTGTGCTCTTTTTTCAGAAACTGTGTGTTCTACAGGAGGCCCTGTGTTTTCTACAGGAGGCTCCTGTAGGAATTACAGAGAGCTAGAAATGGTTCCAAAAAGTAGTTTGAGGGGCTGGGAAGCTTCATGAAGAACATATAAACCCTCTTACAACTCTCAACCCACCTTTCCATCCATTCCACACCTGCATCACATCATCATCATCATTTTCTCCTTCCTATCCCAGAAAAACACAAAAAAAAACAGTTTTTAGTAAAAAGAAAAAAAAAAACAAGAATAAGAGAGGAAGCAACACCTCAAATCTCACCTGCAGCTTACCTAGTATCTCTCCATCTCCATATGCATATCTGGAAGCATCCTCATAGTCCCTAGCACAGAAATAAGCTGAAATTTCAAAGGGGGAAGCAGCTACAAGAGCTCCTGTAGGAATTCCTGTAGCAGATGATCCCATTAAAATCAAGCTACAACAGTAAAAGGAGTGCAGCCATGACGATTGAAGGAGACATCTGAAGCTTAGATCCAGCTAGAGGAAACTTGCACAAGGTAGACAACCACACATTAGAAAGCAAATAGCATGCAACAAAGGAAATACAAGCATGCAGCAGTAAAAAGAGCCAAAATACCTCACAACACATACATTCGACTCATAGGTAAGTGACTAACCCGCTCCACTGTTTGCATTTGTGTAATTGAAAGATATGCATGAGAAAATGAGATGGTTGAGGTTGAACGAGGAAAAGGTGGCCAGTTAACTTGGCCACCTTCATTTAGTTGACTGCACTCATCCGAAGATGTCACCCACACGTGCGCATAGTCAACTCAGAGAAAGATACCAAGGAAAAATAGTGGAGGGTATGCAAACTCCGATGAAATAATGAGAGGTGATTGCGGGATGAAACCATGATGACCAGGAATGTGGGGACCAACGGTCCAAATATGGCCAACATACATTTTTTCTAGCTCACCCCATCACCGGAAATATCTAAAAGAAGTAATAAGTACTCCTCCTCAAGCACTCTCACCACCTTTTCCCTCATTCTCTCCTCGTAAAATTAGCTGCAGCAAACTCCTTGTCACCCCATAGCCTCAAAACCATCGTTTTCCATCGATCTCACCAATCCTCCTGCTCTCAGCGTTGTCTACAAGAGCACTTACAGGTTCTACAGGAGCACCTACAGGCAGTTCTACAGGAGGGGCAGTGAGCTGCTTTTAAGAAGAAAACACGGCTTTTTGCTTGATTTCTGGCTTGAGGAGGTAGGTTCCATGCATACCCACCTTGATTATCAACATATGCAAGAAATGATATCATTTTAGGGAGGAATTAAGTCCATAGAAGAAGAGGAATTACATAAAAATTTTTCTACCTATTTTTTTTTTTAAAACATAGTTTTCCTTTGTTTTCTTGTTTCTTCAAAATTATTGTCTCCATCTCTACATTTGGTGTTCAAAAGGGGTATAAGCACAATGACAAGAGGATTCATGAGGAAGAAGCCCACTAATTCCACCAGGCTCCATGAACATCCCCAAGTTGTGGCCATATTCACAAGGGCAAATTGGATGAACTTTTTTGAGAAATTCCAAGGGTTTGATGAGGAAATTGCCCAGGAATTTTCCCTCTCTTTAGTCTCTCACTTAAGAACACATGCAATTGTCACTTTTAGAGGTTTTTCCATGGAGATAACCCCTGAATTTATTAGTAGGGTTACTACCCTTCCTCTTGGATTACCTTGGAGCAAAGATGAAAAACCAATTGGACAGGCTGCCAAGAAAAACTTCTTCCAAAACAATGAACATCCTGTAGAAGATAAAAATGGCTTTAGAAGGACAAGCATACCCTACCCTTGGGATGAGGTTAGTTACCAAATCATCAAATATATTTCATGTGAGGGGGGGTTTAGCATAGTCTATAGCTTCCATTTTAGAATCCTTCATGAGTTGAGATATGGCATGGACACTCCAACACCCTAGAAACTCAACATCCCATATTTCCTCCCGCAGTCCCTCATAGACTCCAGCATTGAGTTTAAGGCAGGGAGTCCAGATCAACTGGCTCACCATGGATTAATCAAAATTTTAGTGGAAGAATCCCTCCATACATTCACACTCCCTATAGCATGGGAAGTCTTCAG
This sequence comes from Pinus tabuliformis, assembly GCA_031772625.1. NCBI lineage: Eukaryota > Viridiplantae > Streptophyta > Pinopsida > Pinales > Pinaceae > Pinus > Pinus tabuliformis. Next base: position 180,036,103 of record CM062816.1, on the reverse strand, counting down.
AAACATGACAACATAAAATGACATAAAGGCCCTCACCTATGATATCAGTCCTTTTGACAGTGAGGAAGAAGAGAAGAAAGGGGTAGAAGGTGAAGCAAATGATGACTAAATAGGACAAGAAAAGGAGGAGGAAGAAATTAAGATAGAAGAGGAGAAGGGGGAAGAAACAGAACAGGAAGAAATAGAGCAAATAGAGATAGAAAAGGAGGCAGAAGGAGGAGAAAAAGAGGTAGCAGAGGCAAAACAAAGAGAAGGGTCCCCTGAGACCCTAGAAAGGGAGGCAACAACTGCCCTCACTACTCTGAGCACACTAATTAAACCAAAAGAAAAGAGAAAAAGGTAGGCCTCCATGTATTTCAAGGCCAAGAAAAGCACAAGGATAAAAACAGGAAAACCCCAACCATCTTCAACAGTGCCCATTACAATTGAACACTCACCCACTGTCAAAGGAAGGAATCTCCCTCTAAAACCCCTATCACATATGAAAGAGGGACTCCTAGATCTTCCACCTGGAAGGAAAAAGTGCAACTATAGGACCCAAAAATAGTCCTACAGGAGGCACAAACAGTTCTACAGGAGACACTGTCAAGGCTACAGGAGACCCAACAACCTGAGAAAACAATGGAAGAGCAGCCAAAGGGGAAGAAGGAAGCTACAGAGCCACAAGAACCTGATCCCTAGCCCAACATTGCCTCCTATTACATCTTCTTGAAGGAGGAAGGATATTTCCACAAACATTTGCAATTCCACTATTCTTTGAACTAGATAGGGAAAGAATAAGAACACATAGGGAGTTGAGGATGTTGGCCATATGGAGAACAGACTTAGAGAAATGGGAAGAGAGTTGACATAGGGAGGAAATTGCAAGAAGCCAACTCCAAACTGAAAATGAATTAATAAGAAGGCAGCTAAAGGAGAAAGAAACCCAACTGGCATGTATGGCTGGCTTATCCATGGAGGCACTGCAATGTAGAACACCAGCAAAATCCCATGGATTATACCTCAAGGACCAATGGCTACAGTTTTAGATAAAGACTTTGGCACAAAGAGGCACAATTTTCAAGATTACAGACAATTTATGGACTTGTGTGACCAAAGCACAACAGAAGATAAGGCAAAAATGGCAGAATTTTACTTGCATAATATGGCCCTCACAGACATGAATGTGTGGGACCCTAATGCTAGGCTAGGGGACCTACAACTAATGGCCATGTCTTCCTGGATGAACCATGAAGAGTTAAGGGCAACTGAAGTAAAAAGGTTGATGATCAGAGAGCAGAATGAACCACTAATGATTAGAGTTGAGCCATCAGATTCCATGGCTCTCATCATCACACACCATCTGGTTGCAAATAATCCTCAAATTGCCCCTAGATATATAAGTGATCAAGCACATGCCATTGCACATTTTGAGGACATGGAAAGGTTACTTGGGGATGACTGTGTGCATGCATGTATGAGGAGATGGAACACCTTACCACATAGTCTGAAGATCAGGGAATATCATTCCCCAATGAGGATGAAGGAGGCATTAAGGAGAGTGCCAATTTACAAGCACTCAATGCAGAGGTTGCAGGTCAATTGGATTGGCCTCAAACTAAGTCCACCACTGCTGTTAGGCATGCTAGAAGGGAGAACCGAAGAAGAAGAGCAGAGGCAGTGGGAAGAGATAGACAGAAAAGCAGGCTTCTATGACAAGGAAGAGGAAACAACATTAGAAGCTTGGGATGCTAGAGAGGCCACCAGGGCCATCAAAGATGAGGAGATGGACTAAGTTGCTCAGAGGATAAGCAACACCTTTAGTAGGGGGTGATGATGAGCCCCATAAATGTGTAATTATATAGGCTCATTTTGTCTCCTAACATAGTTAAATCAACCATTCTCTTAGCTTATTGCATGTTTTTTGATTATATTTATGCTTATGGAGTGAGTTGAGTTAGTTATGATGCCATGAGGTCTAATATGTGTTTAATGCAGATTTTTGTTGAATTTTGAAGACAAAGTCAAAGATTCAATGGAAAATTGGCAACAATAATTTGAAGTAGACAAAGGAGAGGATTTATAGGAGGGAATCCCCCTCATTTATTACTCCCCACTTTGAATTCCCCTTCATGCAGCTCAGAGTACAAACAACCAAATCAATGCACTAGGAGGCAGTCGAGCAAGTGGAGGATAACTTATGTTTATCTCGAGTTTTGGGAGCCAAGCCTCCTTGATTTTAAGGAAGCTGTTGGGAGCCTTAGTTGTATAAGTAGAGAGACCTAGGGCCTCACTAGGGTCGAATTTTTGTCAAATTTTTGTTGTACTTTTGCTATTGTAAAACTCTGCTCAACTTCGAGCTTACTTTTGTGGACAGTTTCATGTAATCCTATTACTGTTTTGATAATAAAGATGAGATCCTTTTTGAGCTAACACTGAGTTACCTCAGAGGGCTGAAGCTCTTGGGTTAGGGCCCAATCCAAGTAGCCAAGCTCCTCTTGTTTGTATTTATATGCTTTGTTTCAGTTTATGGATTAGTTGCTGTTAGATGAATTCCTTACTTGGTTCAGTATAGGTTGCTTTTGGTGATTTAGAAGGTTGCTTCCATTTATGTTTTCTATAGAAAGTTAAGCAGCGATAGAAAGAAGATTCAAAAGGCTAGCAATAGTGCCTTGGCCTCTTTTCCTCCCTTTGGGACTATGAATCGAGGCAAAGACCCTCTTGCTGCCCCAAAAACACAATTTTCCTTTTCCATAGGATTTCTAGTATTTTCAAGTGTGTTAGAAGGTTAATGCTTTGCTTTAGATATCTTCCACCATGCTCATTTATGTATTTTCAATAAGTCTTCTTCCATGCTTTCTTTTCTTGTAGCGTTGCTCGACATTCACTTCCATGGATCATAGTTTAGACTAGATTGATGCAAAATTCTATTTTTTAGATGTACTCACTTCTTTGCTTGCTTGATCTTATTGGTTGATTGTCAGTTCTTTTGCAGAAGATCTCTCCTCACAGTAGGTCAGCCTATCAACCATCACATTCTTTCTTTGATTCAGACCCTACAGGTTGCCCAAAGTTCACCTAAAATCTGCCTTAATTTTCTGCATTTTTCCGTTGGACTTCTTCCTTTCTCCCAATCATATTTCCCTCTCCTAGTGATTCTTGGTGGACCCTAGGCACCCTACCACATCATCCCAACCTTCATCTACCTTTTCCACCCACTCTCACACCCTCAAAACCTTCAAAACTGCTTTCGGCATCCTCTTGTAGACCTCCTGTAGATCCCCTGTGTCCTCTTGTAGATTTTCCGATAGGCTTTCTTTTGAAGTACAAGTGTGGGAAAAGCCTCCAGAAGGCCACCCGAGACCTCCTAGGACCCATCCACACCATCCTACATCCTCACAAAGCCCAAAGTTGCCCTTCAACACCACCTATTTGCTTCCACCTTCACACACAATAAAATAGATGCATGTCAATTTCACATAAAAACACATAAAAATCCAAAAAGATATTTTTTGTTCATTTACTTCTAGAAATAGCTTGAGTAGATGTTGTTTAGTTCCTTGAGTAGGTAATGGAATTAATTTCATGGTTTTCATAGTGCTTTCTGCAAAAGTAGGATTAGTTGGTTAAGTAGGGTTTGCTAGGTTTACTTTACATTTCAGTCTTTTTCCTTTCTGCAATTAGAGTAGCCTTTGTAGAGTAAGCTTTCCTTTCTTTCATCACATATAGAGCTTCTTCTGGAATCCATAGAAGTTGGCTTGAGCTCCTAGTGATCTTGCGCCAGCTGACCAAGTGACAGCTTGCAGTAAGAACTAGTACTTGTGCATACAACACCATCGCTTCCAAGTTTGTTACGAACTACCAGGTTGATAAGAGTAAAGTAGGCAGCCCAGGAGTTGCAGCATTATTGCTGCAATACTGGTGCTCACCAATTAACGTAGGTGCATATGTGTACACAACACATTCCTTGCACGGGTTCAAAGCAGGAGAAGCCCAATACTTAAGATAATATTTTCGTTGGAAATGTTGAGGCGATGTAGGTTTAAACCGTTGGGACATGCCACCTTGTTTATATTTTGGATTTAGTTTGGTTTTGGAAAACACTTTTTGTGCACCATCATTTAGAAAAAACCTCATTTATGTTCCTACACTTGATGTTGTTGGTTATAGATTTACTTTTGGAGACCATAAATTGGTTATTTATTATCATGGTCATGTTATTGTACATGGATTATTGGTCTATCGTATTTATCAAGTATCTCTTGATGGTCTGTTTTCATCTTCCTTGTTAGCTTCATCTGCTGATTCTACACTCTTTGGGTCTTAGCATCCAATTTCAGTGGAAAATTCTTCGATTTCATGGCACATGAGACTAGGTCATATCTACAGAAAAATGTTAGAGTATTTGGATTTCTCCAACTTTACTATTTGTATGGATTGTATCAAAGTTAATATGACTAAGCAATGAAAGTTTGAAGCCTCCAGGGCTTCACAGTTACCAGAGTTAATCCACAAAGATATATGTAGAACTTTCCCAATTCTTTCTCATGGTGGTCAATGATACTTTATTAGATTTATCAATGATTTCTCCAGATTTGCATATGTTTATCTGATCCACTATAAATCAGAAGCTCTAGATGTGTTCAAACTCTACCAAGTTGAAGTTGAGAAGCAATTGGATAAGAAAATCTAGGCTATTCAATCTAATTGAGGAGGGGAATAGTTTGGCAGAATTGACAATGATTGTGTCAATCATGGACCTTTTGTGGAATAATTGAGAGATTTGGGGATCATTCCTCAATAAACCACTCTTGGGAAACCTAAGCAGAATGGTGTTGTTGAGAAGAAATCACTCTTATAAAGATGCAGTCTGAAGCATGATGACCCTTTTAGATCTACCCGAAGATTTTTGGGGTGAAGCCTAGAAAAACAATATCTATGTCATGAATAGAGTTACTTGTAAGGCTTTCCCTAAGACTCCTTTCAAGATTTGGACTAGGAAAAATCTATGCTTTAGTCATCTTCATGTTTGGGGGTTTCCTTTTGAGGCCAAATTATATAACCCAGAACTTAAGAAACTTGATCTTAGGACCATAACTTTCCATTTTATTGGATACCTTGAGAGGTCAAATGGATACAAGTTTTACTTGTCCTTCAATATATATGGAGATCATAGAAAATGGCCGTGCCAATTGCCTTGAAAATGATAAGGACAATGGGAGATTTAAGCATAGAGAGGTTGCTTTCTAGGAAGATCTTAGAGATATTCCAGTTTTCTCTCTGCCCATTTCCTTACCTCACCCTATTGCTACACCAGTTGGTCCTATTAGAGTAGGTGAATAGGTTTTTACCCTTAGGACAACATTCCATAGGCAACAATGGATCTAATTATTGAACCATCCCCTCTTAGGAGATCTAATAGTGAGGGAAAATCAACTATTTCTGATAATTATGAAGTATATGTTCAGGAGGGTTGAGATTGGATTTCTTGACATAGATGATCCCTCTACTTTTAGGGATTGCATGGACAATAGTGTGTCTCAATACTAGCTAGAAGCCATGAGAAAGGATTTGTAATCTATGGACAAGAACCATGTTTGGGAACTTGTGAATCTTCTATAAAATATAAAGAAGATTGAATGTAAATGGGTTTTCAAGACGAAGAGGGATTTTGAAGGAAAAATTGAAAGGTTCAAGGCTAGATTAGTGGCTAATGGTTTTAAGACAAAAATGAGAGTTGACTTATTTGAGACATTCTCACCAGCATCTTCAGAGGATTCTTAGAATCATTTTTTCCATTATAGCACGTTATGACTTGGATTTGCATTAGATAGATGTAAGACAACTTTTCTAAATGGTGATCTTGAGGAGGAAATTTATATGGATTTGCTTGAAAGTTTATGATCCAAGGGAAAGAGATTTTAGTCTGAAAGTTGAAAAAGTATATATGGTTTCAAAAAAGCATTGAGACAACGATATTTGAAATTTGACTAGGTTGTGATTGGATAGGGTTTCAAATAAAAAATTATAGATAAATGCATATATCTCAAGGTGAGTGGGAGCCACTTTATTATTCTTGTACTCTATGTTGATGATATTTTTCTTGTAAGCAACAAAATTCATGTATTGCATGACATGAAACAATTTTTTTCAATGAAGTTAGATATGAAAGACATGGAAAATGCAAAGTATGTTATGGGGATTATTATTAATAGGAACTGGCTAGCTAGAATGTTGGAATTATCATAGAAAGAATACATTGATAAAGTACTTAAGAAGTTCAATATACACAATGGTGCACCTAGCGAGGCCCCAATCGTCAAGGCAGATATCTTTATCCAGAAGCAATGTCCCAAAAATTAGATTGAGAAAATCCAAATAGATGTGAAAGAGTATACCTCTGTAGTTGGTATCCTTATGTATGGAATGATTTTCTTTCAACCAAGTATTAGTCATGTTGTGGGTATGATTGGAAGATACCAGAACAATGTTGGAGTTGCTATAAAGAAGGTACTACAATACTTACAAAGAAAAAAGGATTTCAAGTTGATCGACAAGAAATCAAGTGAGCATAAGGTGGTTGGCTATTTCCAATTCTAACTTTGCTAGTTGCCATGATATTTTAAGTCTACTTCTCGTTGAAAAGTGTAACTAGGTTCGGTCTTCATAATGACATGTAAATATGATTTTATGAAATAAGATGTAAATAAAGAAAAATGAAATTATTTTATTGACTTGCTTCATGGGTTTCATGAGCAAGGGTTTTTGTTTCTGAGTCAAGACTCCGATTGAGAGTCTTTAGGATTTATTTTTTCATCTAGTCATAAAATGTAAGAGTCAATATAATGTAAATGAAGTCATGTTACACTTTGTAAAAGGTCAATATTATCTATGTAAAATATCCTCCAAGAACTTGTCACCAAATTGTTGTAGTGGCTACAACCACCCTCCAAAGTTTTGCCTTAGCTTCGTTTTATAGCCTCCCTACCAACCATCCTTAGCAGCATGTCTTGCACTGTTCAAGTACAAATGCTTCATTTGAGTTTTAGTGGCTTACCAGCCTGTTCTTGTCAACTTGTTTGCCTCCCACCCGCAGGTTGACACTTTGGGACTTATTCATTTTTTGGTTGTGATGCTCACCTAGGAAATTGCACAATTCTAGAGGGGAACCAGTCTTCCCTTTGGAAATTGCGCAACCATCCAAGCTGCATGTTGGGCTCCAGAAATGCACAATCTAGCTAGGAAGCCTTCCCTCTGAAAACTGTGCAATGCAGCCCAACACTGGGCTTCATCTCAAAAATTTCATAATTCTGACTGACAGCGAAGGCTTCAGTCCAGAAATTCCACAATGCATGAGGGACAACTAGACTTTCTCAACCCAGAAATTGCACAAATGTCATTCCTAGGCTTGCAGGCTGTTCCATGTGCTCCCAGGTTGACTAGTTCCCTCAAGGACTGAGCAATCTTGATTTGCATGCATGGGATTCTTTTCTAGAAAAATAAAAAAGAAAAAAAGAAAAAATCATCCCTTGATTTTAGGGATCCATTTTTAGCAGTTGAAGGTTACATGCAAAAGCTGTTTTAGAAACCTCCCGCCAAGTGTTGCTTTTTCCTAGATTTTTGGCATGCATGTCATAAGCCTCGATCTTATAAAACTTATTTATTTGACCCTTCAGAGCTCATTCCTCACATTGATCTTGGCGCTCTGACATCCCACATCGCATCTAGGGGCATTTGGCACATTCAGCTAAGATTTTTCCACATAAGTACGCTTTTCATGTCTTTTGCTACTTTTCTGTTGCTTTTTATATTTCAGTTTGTGTGAGTGCTCTTTGCTTGGTTTTGTTGAAGGTTTTCTGTTGTTTTAATGCATGTTAGCTTGTAGAAGCATTATTTCAATTTTTTCATTGCATCTTGCTGCTGTCACATGCATAACACTATTTTTGCACTAACAGTCACCATTGTGGCGACTCGCTTCCCACACATTTTTTGAATCCTGCAATCATTGTTTGCATGCATGATCATTCACTCTTGTTTTCACTCAACTTCGCCATGCATTCAAACTTTCCATGTTTTCAGCCGCCCGTTTGCGGGTCTGGGTTGCCTTGGCCCGAACCTTGCCTTGCCTGGTTGGAAATGCACATTTATGAGAGTGAAGGCGCTGCCTTCCTCCCAAAAATTACGCAAATCTGGCCCAGCACTAGCCTCTACGATTTCTCTATGCAAATATGAGAGGTAGTGCCTTGCTGGCCCCAGAAATTGTGCAAATGCAGTTTGATGGTTGCTGTCATTGTTGACTGAAACTACGCATTGCGTAATTTCAGTCCTTAGCAAGCCAGGTTGGACTATGCATTGCGCAGTTTTAGAAGTTAGTCAACCTCTTGACAGCCCGGACTATGCCTTGCACAGTTTTGGCAGTCAGTCTCCCAACCCCCTGGTGAAAATTGCGCAATATTCCCAGTCAGTCACCCAGGTATGTTGCATGTCAGTCCTCAAGTTTCTTTTGGTTTTCAACTGATAGATTTCTTGCCATGAGTGTTGCTATGTCTCCAAGTACCACATGTGTTCATCTGTCTCTCAGAAGTACAGGTACAATGGCCTCCAAGAGAGCAGGGTCAAAGAACATTGTTGAGAGCGCAACTGGAGATGCAATTGAGCAAGTGTCTATGAGCCTACCTATATATGAAGACACCAAGCTATTCATAGACAAATATATCAAGATGAAATGGAAAGACATCAATGATACATTCTCAAGCACATTTGAGGAAAATCTGGAAGACTGCAGGGTCTATGTCAACATTCACAAGTCTGGCTTGTACTGGATTTCATGCAGGTATCCCACGTTTCCATGCACGGACATGATCCACTGGATTGTCTTGCATACTGATCCAGAGACAATGGTGTTGAGAAGTGTTAGTGGAACACAACTTGCTACCTTCAGGGCGAAGGAATTTTAGGAGATGTATCAATTTCCACAACCGGTGATCATGATGGTTAAACCCTTCAGCAGACCCAACAACAGTGCAAAATCAAGAGATATCTTGAAGATCTGGGTGAAAGAGCTAGCCAAGTTCAGGAAAACACCCTGCCAGGTGCACAATATTGTTAACGGGAAAAGTGTCTATTTAGAACGACCCTATCCCACTAAGGTGTGACAGTGACCTTAGAAACAAACAGAGAAAACTACTTTTGTATTCTTCTTTATGAACTATAAACGAAGAGGAATAGGATGAACCAACCTGTGTCTTGCGCTAGTCCTTTGATCCAATCTCTCCTCTTTGACAGCTTCCAGCTACCTGCTCCCTTACTTGCCCAGCTTCACCAAGTTCCTGTAAGATCACAGAGAAGAAAACTACACAAAGACATGGATTTATATTCATAAATAGCTTAGGATCAGATTTAAGCTAAACATACAAATGTAACAAACATCAATGATACACAAGCATGTAGGAGAAACTCAAATAGTTTTATTGATATAACAAGAAGATCCAGGAGGAGTTACAACCGATGATTCCTGATCCAGCATCAACCTCCCAGCAAAGAAGCCCCTCTTCACCTCCAACAAATCATAAATCACCCAATACTCTGATATCTATCTCAAAACCAACAGCAATTCTTTGCAATCTACAAAATTCTAGCCTCTGGATCTCTAGGATGAGGGATCCATATATAGATGTATGCAAGGAGGATGAGTCAGCTTATGATTTGACTAGTGGCTTCTCTCTGTCAGTTCTTGCTTCCACTTGGAGACTGAGAGCCTCTTACTCATCCTTGGTCGAACTCAGTGAGGCAAGTGTCATTGGAGAAGATTCTGGAAGCTTCCATTGTCTTTCCACCTCGCGGAATGGCACTGCCATTTGTCATTTCCCGCTCAACGCACCCTGGTAGTGCATTTAGGTGTGTTGCAACGCACCTAGCTAGTGTATTTGGGTGCTATGCAACGCAGCTAGCCAGTGGAGCAGCTGAAATAATCCTGATTTGACTGATTCTGAGCAGTTTCTGGTGGAGAACTTCTGGGAGAAGCTGTAATTTGTTGACCTTGTTCCTTTAGGGGTCAGAACAACACTTTTAGGGACTTAGGATCCCTTGGTTTATGGACATTTCATGCTTAGAGCTGTAAGGCACAAAAATGTCTATAACAGTTGCCCCCTAAAGTATGAGGCCGTTTATCGGGTGAAATGCTTTATTAGGAGGATCCGAAGTTCTTTCAATGCTGGGAGGAGACCTGTAATAAGATACAATACAATACATTATCTTCATACTGTTTTCATGATCTAGCTGAGGCGGGCATTCCCATGCTCAACTTTATAAACTCATTTTCATGTACATAGGACAGACAATCGTCTGATGGTAGACTGATGATTCTGATAGAGCCATCATCCTTTTGGTAGGATGATTATCTGTGCTGCAATGCTGTACATTTCAATGTCTTTATTTTCCTGAATATATATCGCAGCCCGGATGGATGAACCTAGATCCGGGGTCTTCAATCTCGTCCGATCTTTACTCGAAGTACAAGTCGATCCATGTGAGAAATGTTTTGAAGTCGAACATGGAAAGACATCGCTTGATTACCAGTCAATGATGTAAACTGTTAACAAGCGCGAGAGGAATCACCGATAATGATGATGACCCTCAAGGTACTGCAGTACAATTCACGTGGTGTGAATAAAGGACTTGGCGTCGAACACCACGCAAAATCTTTCGGTCGAAGGTCATTGATGTATACCTGTCGCCGGAAGTGAGAAACTTGCCATTGAGGCATGCAAGCTTCAAAGTACTGAATGGGGTGTTCCTAGATCAACTTCTTGGATAATGAGCTGATGTCGACAAGAAGCGATCCGTCAAAGGAGGGCCTTAATGAATCCCACATCAATGACACGGAACGGAGAAAATGATTTTGATGGAGGTGAAAACGATCTGATGATATATGGTTCAGGATGGCGGTCATGAAAGAATGAAGTATAATGTATGGTAGTGGATGGGACACAGGTGACTTCTCTGGATGACTTCTCTTGAACATGTCGGCGACACTTATGTGATGGATTGGTAGCATTTACCCCAAATGTGGATGGTATGGCGTGACCATGGTGATGTGACCGGTGAATGAAACAACCCAACCCGACTCGGACACGGAGTGGAAGTGTCACGTTCAAGAGCGACTTGCTACCAATAAAGATTCTTTGAGTTTTCTTCCCAATTTTTCCCCAGTCATTGCTGACCAGTACCTCTTTATTTTTGTCAAGCTTGAGGAGGATAACGTATGCTTGTTCTATAATTTGCCCTTCGGGCAAACCCATCGCTATGTTTTAACGAGCCTAGCGATAGTGAAACTCGTTCTCGTCTAAAGACAAGTTTGTCGCTATTAATCTTTTTAACGAGTTTAACGACAAAGATAACTCGGTCCTTTTCATTTTTAGAGAGTCTGAAAAGGTACGTAAAGGTAACTCCGAAATTCCTTTTTCGTCATCTAATCCCTTAAGTCCGAAAAAGTATAAAACAACACAGAAGGATGAATTTTCGATAGTTTTAACGAGCCGAACAAAACAAGCGCTCGATCTTTTTGTGCAATAATCCCTCAGGTCCAAAAATATTAAAATCTAGAGGAGGGATAGCACTTCCCGTCGCTTTAACGAGCTGGAAGGCCAAAACTCGGTAATCTTTTCATATTTTACGAGTCAGTTGAAAAGAGCTTAAAGAAGACTCGTCTTTTGAGGAACGAGTGATAAAATGGGTAGCAGCTGATTCCAGGTAAGGTTTGGAATTTTCCAATCACGGCAGTGTCACAAGGATGGCTAGTGAAATCACTCTTCGCAGCTGTTCCTCAAAATGGGTAAACAATCAAATGGAGGTGAATGATCGGCCAAATGAAAAGTGGAGGTGATGGTGCAAACACGACCAAGGCTTTAATGGCTGAAGTACTACATTCACGGTGGTTATTTATCGGGGAATAGTTCATTTTTTAACGAGCTTAAACGCGGGTGGAAACATTTGCTCATGTCTTATGTTTATTTTTTAATGAGCTTGAACTATGTGCTAAAACCGCTCGATTAATCCAGTCATATGATAAGAATGTCTCATATAAAAATGGCAATTTTTAGATTTTTTCCCCACATCCTTTCTTTATGCAAGTTAGGAAACGACTAATCCAAAAAACAGATAAATAATCGCTCTTTGCTTGCACTCCAAAAGGTTTGCATGCCCCCAGGTATAAAATATGGTTTCAAGGTTACCCCTCAATTTGCAGACAAAACATTTGTTCTATCAGGAGAAGCCTACCTCTTACAGGTTACCCAAAGATTGTTCTATTCGCGGTGCAAACAAAACACTTCTTCGGCGATGTCTACCGAGATAAACAAAGGTGAGCGACGATGCCCGCCACTCACATAACTTTGACAAGAGAATCTTATTCTAGAATAACCCCTCTTCCATTGACGGACAGGGTACAGACTAGTCATATTCTCCCGCGGAAACCTACCCTATACCCGAAGTTTTCCTGCCGAAGCAGACCAGGATGCATGCCCCTTGGGTTTCAGTCATATCCCTCTGAATCACTCGCGCTCATCGGGAGGACGGACTGGGGATTGAGACATTTCTTGCGTGAAGAGACCATTTAGGGACAGTATATGACTATTTGCTATGCGTGATCTGGGAAATGAAAGCTGGTCCACAAGCTTGACCACTCTTCCTTCGTGCGGAAAACACATTACTCTAAAGAGTGAGGAGACGATGGCTCCCATGCAATAAATATAGTCTTGTCCAAGGAGTAGGTTATAATCCAAGGGTCCTTGAACTACCATTACGTTCATGTGAACTGTCTTCCCTCTCAATGTTATGGGCACATCGGGAAGGATCCCTAAAGGTCGACTGGTTCCTTTATCAAAGCCTGTTAGATTTCTCATCTCAGGCAAAAGTGATGGCAAACCAAGCGCTTTACAAACAATAGAGGAAAGGATACTCACAGAAGCCCCTCATCTATGATGGTACCAGCCATGACCATTCTATATATTTGAACGATAATTCGGAATGGTACACTTGCTGGTAAACGGGGTCTGCCTAGTTGATTCCAGTCGAAGGAGACAACTAGGTTTCTTGGAGGTGGGACTGAGTAGACGGTCGGGTATGGCTCTGACGAACTTCCCTCCTGCGGTAAGGGAATGGGTAGATTGCCCCCATGTTCGTTGGAGTCTGTGTTGATGAAGAGAATTTGGACGGTGTCATCCTTGTTCTCTTCAGTGACTGTATCATCCGAAGATAAAACCTCTGAAGGCAAGACCGGGTCAACTGCTGCCTCGACCTTTTGACTTTCGTCTGGTATGGATTCAGTTGGTTTATCTTCAATGATAGGTGCTTCAGCCGACCACCTGAGTGGGCCAGCTGGATTCTCAACTAGCGACGGACTCGGCAAGAGTTTTTTATATCCAGGAGGAAGTCGTAACGGCAAAACCGGACGATCATCCAAAACTCTTTTAGCTTCGTCTAAGAAGGGACAACAGTGGAGGGCATGATTGCCTTCGCACAGTTTACAAGGAAATCTAGCTTTCCCTTTTTGTCCTGGGGCTTCACTTTCACTAGTTGACGGTGTGCTTTCAACATGATCACCAGAGGTTGATGACACCGGATTGTGCAAACGAGGAGACCAGTCCCTTAGTATCTGGGGGATGCAAGGACAATCTCTGTGAAAGTGGTCTCCTTTGCAAATGACACATGGCGATTTAGGCCTGGTCGGTGCAGTGTGTGGATTTTCGTTAGACGACACTCGTTTTCCCCCATTCGCCTTTGGCTCCTTCTTCTTCTTCTCTTTCTTCTTCTTTTCCTTCTTCTCCTTAGGAACTTGACTTTTGGCTTTGCCAGCCCCATCAAGCGAAGAGGAAGGAGGAGAGGAAGAATTAGAGGAAGTAGAAGGTTGGTGGGCAACTCTGGACTCGTCTAATTGCTGATTCGATTGTTCAGGAATAGTGGTGTTCTGAATGACATTGGTTGAGAAGAGCCATACCGGCAAGCCAATTGTCAGTCCTGGAAGTGACAATGTGGCCATATGGGGTGCACCAACATCTCCCCAAGAGGAGAAGGGACTAGGATTTCCACCAAGGGGAATTCCTTGGTTGGTGGACTCCATTTTCTCAACCTAAGATCAACGTAGGAAAGGGGTAATGAATATTCCGTTTAAAATAAATTTTTAGACGCTTTGACACAACTTGTTTTTTCAGTTTTTAAGAGTCGAGAAAAAACAAAAGATGACTCTAGTCTCCTTCGATTTTTAATGAGCCTGAAGTGACAAGTGCTCAGATGGACCTTTTCCGTTAAGGAGTCTGAAAAGGAACGAAAGGGACTGCTCTGGAGATCTAGGTAGAGGGAGTACCAAACCAATTGCAAAACTGCAGAATAATTTTTACGGTACGGCAGTCAATCTTCCCGAATGCTGTGTTCGGTGCATTGCGATCAGTAGGGCGGCCGACACGGTTTCCTATGGATAAAAGGTTTTAAGCCTATAGGGGTCTCCCAATATATACTTGACGGTACGTGGGAGCACAAGTCCATACTGGCACTTATCGTCTCAAAGTGGAGGAATCACCCAACCATCAGTGAGGACAACAGTTACCAGGCTTTACGATGCCGGAATACGTCTCTAGCCTAGACCTCTAAATGTTGTGCGTTAAGTTCCAAAGCGTTGTTAGGTTCATTGAATTTATTTTAAGTTGATCTTTCTTATGAAGTTTGCCTTTTGGGTTCACCACGAGATGTAGATGTAATTCCTAAAATTAAATCTAAAGATGATAAGCAAACTTTTATCTCTTTTCAGCAATGAAAATCCTAGCTACAAGGGGAAAAGAAAGACACAATCTTTTCACAAAGAGCAAAGAGCACACTGTAAATGCACTTTCCTAAATCAAGCCAAACAGACCGTCAATATGCAAATGCACATGTGCATGTATTTGTTTTTCACTTTCTTAATATTGATGCCTAAAAAGAAAGTTGATGTACAAATCTGAATTTGCTTTCAAGTGACAAACACAAACAAGCTTCTTTTCGAAATCAAAAGGTAGAGATGATTACAACACTTTATGATTTTGAAATAAATACTCGTTTCGACACTAGAAAGTCACAAATTCAAACCAAAGGCAAAAGTAAAAGCATAATCGACTGTCAACAGCAAATAAACTTTCTCCTATGATCAAAATCGACACTTGCGACAGATCTAAATCAAAGGACGACAGTATGACTATTCTACTCTTGCAATGGAAAACTGTAAATGACGCCACAAACACACAAAAACATCTACAGTCTTTTTGTACAAAGGAGGCAGAATTACGGCAAGGAAAAGGGGTTTTTAAACAGACACATACACTGATCACAGGCTACAAAAATCAGAGACAAAACCCAAAAAATGAAGCAAAGAACCTCAGCTGCACAAGGCTAGGCTGATCAGCGCACCTGTTACATAGAGAAACTGCATTTCAGCGTAGGTAGCCCTCTTGGGAAGTGCGTTGAAATGCAAAACCTCTTCACAGAGCCTGCGCTGGGGAAGAAACGAGAATTCTATCCGGGTTCTGGGTCACGGTTTGCAGTTTAATCTATGGTTTTTGGCCGAGTAAAAGCAATCAGTAATGCACAATCAGAAGGTAGATTTAAAGAAGGTCTAAGAGCTATCACAAAGGGAAATCAGATCATTTGTGAATCAGCTATTCAAATCATAAACAGATCCAGTGAATGGATTGAAGAAGCAAATGTCTACTTTGCATTTGTTAATGGCAAATGCAGTTCGATTGCTACTTCTAAGTTTATGAAACAAACAACAAGAGAAACACAAACAAACTAACTAGACACGATCCCCAATGGAGTCGCCATTTTGTTAACGGGAAAAGTGTCTATTCAGAATGACCCTATCCCACTAAGGTGTGACAGTGACCTTAGAAACAAACAGAGAAAACTAATTTTGTATTCTTCTTTATGAACTATAAACAAAGAGGAATAGGATGAACCAACCTGTGTCTTGCGCTAGTCCTTTGATCCAATCTCTCCTCTTTGACAGCTTCCAGCTACCTGCTCCCTTACTTGCCCAGCTTCACCAAGTTCCTGTAAGATCACAGAAGAAGAAAACTACACAAAGACATGGATTTATATTCATAAATAGCTTAGGATCAGATTTAAGCTAAACATACAAATGTAACAAACATCAATGATACACAAGCATGTAGGAGAAACTCAAATAGTTTTATTGATATAACAAGAAGATCCAAGAGGAGTTACAACCGATGATTCCTGATCCAGCATCAACCTCCCAGCAAAGAAGCCCCTCTTCACCATAAATCACCCAATACTCTGATATCTATCTCAAAACCAACAACAATTCTTTGCAATCTACAAAATTCCAGCCTCTGGATCTCTGGGATTAGGGATCCATATATAGATGTATGCAAGGAGGATGAGTCAGCTTATGATTTGACTAGTGGCTTCTCTCTGTCAGTTCTTGCTTCCACTTGGAGACTGAGAGCCTCTTACTCATCCTTGGTCGAACTCAGTGAGGCAAGTGTCATTGGAGAAGATTCTGGAAGCTTCCATTGTCTTTCCACCTCGCGGAATGGCACTGCCATTTGTCATTTCCCGCTCAACGCACCCTGGTAGTGCATTTAGGTGCATTGCAAAGCACCTAGCTAGTGTATTTGGGTGCTATGCAACGCAACTAGCCAATGGAGCAGCTGAAATGATCCTGATTTGACTGATTCTGAGCAGTTTCTGGTGGAGAACTTCTGGGAGAAGCTGTAATTTGTTGACCTTGTTCCTTTAGGGGTCGGAACAACACTTTTAGGGACTTAGGATCCCTTGGTTTATGGACATTTCATGCTTAGAGCTGTAAGGCACAAAAATGTCTATAACAAAGATGAAGATAATGCGGAAGGCATATTAGCTCTTATTCATCTTTGCACACGACTTATATGGCCAAGAGTGCACAAAAACTTTCACACAGATTTGGGTGATTGTGTTGGATCAACTGGAGAGTGAAGGAAGACCTTGCAACTAGTCCGACATGTTGGCTCTTAGGTTGAAGAAGTAACAGAATTCTGACATCCACCCAAGGGTTAGAAAGCGAAGATATACATGTCCACTTACATACTGGATGCAGTCTGGGCTTGTCTGCAGTTCTTAGGCTTGGGTTGGGCATGGACACCTTCAGAAACCTCTATGCACAGTTATTGAAAGTTGTTCTTCGAATGCAACTTTCATGGAGTTATCATACAGTTATCCCGCCACTTCGTCACCCTAGTGTATAGGATGATATTTGAGCAAGATCCACCTTGCATGTCACAGGCAACAATGGAGGCATTGATCGACATAGCAGATTGGTATGCCTCACTTGTTGGTAGCTTCATATGGATGTACAATGTGAAGAATGCTCCGCATGTTTTACCAAAGTTTTCCATGGAAAAGTTTTTCATGAAAGAGGTGTCGTATCACATCTCGACAGGGTTGTTAGTGAGACTGCATAGGGAGAAGAAGGCGCCTTGGCCCGCTCTTCCTTTGCGGATCGACTTGTATGAGATCTGGAATCTCAAGAAAACTGAGGCTGAGATGGAGGAGTTCAAGAGATTCACCTTCGGTACCAGAAGT
This sequence comes from Pinus tabuliformis, assembly GCA_031772625.1. Classification (NCBI taxonomy): domain Eukaryota; kingdom Viridiplantae; phylum Streptophyta; class Pinopsida; order Pinales; family Pinaceae; genus Pinus; species Pinus tabuliformis. The sequence goes on along the minus strand of CM062816.1, from coordinate 180,018,514 downwards.
TTCAATCCTTATGACACACATTGCCTAGTGAAGGACCATTGTGCGAGAGTACAACATCCATGGATCCACGGGGCGTGTCATTGCCCTAAGGAAGACCCATGGAGATACTGCTATAACTTCTCAGGGCTCAATGAACAAATCAACATAGCTGTAGAGTGGTTAGCAAAGAAGAAGGAAGAAACATCTCAGATAGAAGCATCATAAGTAGCAGCAAAGGGTAGTAGACCTGCGCGTGACAAAGGTGAGAGGAAAGTTGTTTACAGCATAGAGGCAGAGCAAAGCTGCAAGTTCAAAGAAGATCCACTTGTGTTGAAATCAGCTTTAGAGCTTGAGGCTAAGAGGCGACAACGTGACAGAAGGATCGCACAAAGGCAAAGAGAGAAGCAGAGAATGGAGGAAACAAAAAAGGATTTGCAGGAGTTGAAGTGGCAACTCAGGGAAGAATAGGAACTGCGCAAAATAGAGAAGGAAGCGCAACAAGAACATGTACATTAGGAGGCAAAACATGCACAGATTGATGAAACTGCGCCCATATAGGTTATAGTGTTGGGTCCCTATAATACTAGTGATTATCCCATTACTATTGTAGTTATACCCTTATTTATATTGTTGTGCCCCTATTACCCCCATATTGTTATTTCTGTGCCCCATAGAATCCCTCTATTGTTATTTTTGTGGCTTTATATTATTATTGTTAGGTCGGCTGGATTATATTGTGACTCCCTAGACTCCTATATATAGAAAGGAGGTTTTGTCATTTGTATCATCCAAGAATTGTTCATTTATGTAATGTAAAGGAGGTTTCCCCCTCGAAGAGGCTGAATTCTAAGGCGTTGATCTATCTTTTCTATCTTTTCTTGAGCTGGTTTCATAACATTTGGTATCAGAGCTTTGGATTCTAGGGTTTCGCTGCTCCAAACAGGTCATTGTGGCATTTTCACTATAACTTTTTTTTCTGTGACGTTTCAGAAGTCGCAAAAAAAACCCATTTGAGAAGAAATCGCGCTGAACCTTGGGTCCGAATTTCAGAGCTTTTCACGCGTAATTTGCGGAGATATGATCTGAGGAAGTTGGTCTTTTTGCAGACTCCTGAATTACTTTCGAAACAGGTGACCTGGGGAAAATCGTCATAACTTTCTCTCTGGGGATCGGATTGAAATTTCATAAGAAGGTACAGAAAGAGGACGGACTGTAGTTTCTTGTTTGTGTGCTTCAAATTAAAAGGTTGAAACAGTGACTCGTGGCACGTCGTACAAGTTCGCTGTACTGAACCAGCCTAAAAACAAGTCACTGTGGGAGATTTCACATAACTCTTCCTTGGAGAACCCAATTTGGCTCAGACTTGTGGCATTGGAAAGAGGACGCAGAAGGCTACTATAGGTAGCAATTTCAGAATTGGATGATCCGAAATTACAGAGATACATCAGATTCAATATCAGGCTTCTATAAAGTGAAAAAAGGTGTGTAGTTTTTTTTTAAATTTTTGTGTAAGCTTGGTTTAACGGAATTCAAAGGGCATAGTAAAGCATTATTATCGGTAACTGATGCCCCGAGGAAAGAAAATGCAAACACCTAGTAAGGAACCTGAAAGCTCTAGCATGACCCATGAAGAAGAGGAAGAAATGCTACGTGATATATCAAAATTACAAGAACAAGTGCAACAAATGTCACGCTCACAAAAGCTAACAGAAGCTAAGATAAGTGGCGTGGAATCTAAGATAAATGACGTGGAATCTAAGATAAATGGCGTGGAATCTAAGATAAAGGGCATGGAAGCTAAGATGGATGATTCGAAGACAGATTTGAAGAGAGACATGGCAGATTTGAAGATAGATATGAAGACAGACATGGAAGAATTGAAGAAGTTGCTACAAGAAAGGGTCATTAATGGTGAAAAGGTAGTAAAGGAAACTCATGATGAGAACAAAAGAAATGTTAATCATGATTCCATAGACACTAATGTTGGATCAAAGAATCACCATATTCCAAAAATCGATATGAGGAAGTTTGATGGCAAGGATCCCGCCGCATGGATATTACAGATGGAGCAATTCTTCGATCTCAATAATGTGCAAAATGCACAAAAGGTACGTATGGCAACTGTATATTTGGAACCAAATCAGTTTGTATGGTATCAATGGCTTTGCTCTCGTAAACAATTTATCACTTGGGCAATTTTTACGGAAGAATTGATAGAACATTATGAAGATACAAAAAGCAACACTTTTTTTAGCCAATTGATAAGTCTCAAACAAAAGGGTTCAGTAATGGAGCACATTGAGGAGTTCCAAAAATTGAACATAAGGGTAAAAGATATTCCAGAGGAGTATAGGATCGATGTGTTCATAGGGTCTTTAAAGGATAATATCCAACATGATGTTCGCCTTTGGGAACCTGATTCATTAGAGAAGGCATTCAGGTTAGCAAGAAAAATGGAAAGCAAAATTATGGCAACCAGGAAGCATACCACTCACAACTATAAAGACGGAAGTGTTGTTGCCCCTAGTCTTCCACAACCTATAAGGTTGACACCACAACAATTGGAAGAAAAAAGAGCAAAAGGGCTTTGTTACAGTTGTGATAGAAAATACACTAAAGGTCATAAGTGTGCTGAGAAGAAATTATTCTACATAGATTGTGAAGAGGAAGAAGAAAAGGAGCAAGAAAGGTCAAAAGAAGAAGATATACTTCAGGAACAAAGCCTAGATGAAGAACAAATAAATCCGACCATATCTTGTAATGCATTGGTGGGAATTACCACTCCTCAAACCATCAAGATAGAAGGACAAATCAAGAAGAAAAAGGTAATAGTGTTGATTGATTCAGGAAGCACCCACAATTTTATTCATTGTAGGGTAGCAAAAGAATTGAATTGCTTCCTATATCCAGCACCAGAGTGTCAAGTGATGATTGCAAATGAAGGAACAATAAATTGCTCTGGAAAGTGCCATAATATAAAGCTATCCATGGGAGAATATGTATTGACTAGCCCAATGCTTTCCATTCTAATGGGAGGTGCGGATGTTGTACTAGGAGTCCAATGGCTACAATCCTTGGGTACAATAGCTTTTAATTTTCAATAACTTTTCATCAAATTTTCTACGGAAGGAAAGGAAGTTGAATTAAGGGGTATTGCAGGGAAACCAGGAAAGATAATCAGCTCTCATGGTATGACAAAGCTTCTAAAAAAGGAGCAAAGAGGTGTAATTGCACAATTATGCTCGCTAGATGTTTCCACATTGGAATCATCTATTTCTCCAGATCTCCAAAAAGTCCTGGACAATCATTCCAAGGTATTTGAGACTCCCAAGGGTCTCCCACCTATGCGTGATCATGATCATGCTATTCATCTGACTCCAGGAAATTTTCCTCCAAACATCAGGCCGTACAGATATCCCTATGTCCAAAAAAGTGAAATTGAACGTATGGTTGCAGAAATGCTAGAGGCTGGTATAATTCAACCGAGTCAAAGTTCTTTCTCAGCTCCAGTAGTATTGGTGCACAAGAAGGATGGATCATGGCGCATGTGTCCGGATTATAGGGAGCTCAACAAGCTCACTATTAAAGATAAGTTCCCCATTCCTGTTATTGATGAATTACTGGATGAATTGCATGGATCAATTTACTTCACCAAGTTGGATCTTCGTTCGGGATATCATCAAATCAGAATGAAGGTTGAAGACATTCCGAAAATGGCATTTAGAACTCATGAGGGTCATTATGAATTTTTGGTCATGCCTTTTGGCCTTACCAATGCACCTTCAACATTTCAAGGTTTGATGAATTCAATTTTCAAACCATTCCTTAGAAAATTTGTGTTAGTATTTTTTGATGATATACTAATCTACAGCAAGTCTTGGAAGGATCATGTTGAACATGTTGACAGGGTGCTACAACTATTGGAGGAGAAACAATTATATGCAAAAAGATCCAAATGTTTCTTTGGAGTCCAGGAGGTGGAATATTTGGGTCATATTGTATCTCATGAAGGAGTTAAGGTAGACCCTAGCAAAATTAAAGCCATTAAGGAATGGAAAATCCCCACATCCATAAAGCATCTGCGAGGATTTCTTGGGTTGAAAGGGTATTATCGCAAGTTTGTTAAGAATTATGGGAGAATAGCAGCACCTCTAACAACATTATTGAAGAAAGATTCATTTTCATGGACTCCGGAAGCAACAAAGGCCTTTGAACATCTTAAAGAGGCAATGTGCCAAGCACCGGTCTTAGCTACACCGGACTTCACAAAAACCTTTATTGTGGAATGTGATGCTTCAGGAAATGGAATTGGTGCTGTTCTAATGCAAGATGAAAGACCCATTGCTTTTGAAAGTCGTCCAATCAAGGGAAAGTTTTTAAGCAAAGCTATTTATGAGAAGGAAATGTTGGCAATACTCCATGCACTTAAGAAATGGCGACCCTACCTAATGGGAAGACACTTCAAGGTAAAAACGGATCATGATAGCCTTAAATACTTTTTAGAACAAAGATTATCCTCTGAAGAGCAACAAAAGTGGGTCACAAAGATGTTGGGTTATGACTTTGAAATCATCTATAAAAAAGGGAAGCAAAATGTGGTGGCAGATGCACTCTCAAGAAAGGATGAGGATGTGGAAGCATTGTTGTGTGCCATTTCTATTATCCAACCAGATTGGATAAACGAAGCAAGGGAGGAATGGAAGAATGACGAAGAAGTGTGGGCACTTATTCGAAAGCTACAACAATATTCCAGTACTTATGATACATTTAGCTGGCAAAATGATTCGTTATGGTACAAAGATCGCTTATACCTCTGTAAGAATTCCCAGCTAAAACAAAAGATTCTTATGGAATTGCACACTTCTCCCTTAGGAGGGCACTCAGGATTTTTAAAAACTTACCACAGGGTTAAGAAGGAATTTTTTTGGGATGGCCTTAAATCAGATATTCAAAAGTTTGTGGCGGAATGTTTGGTTTGCCAGCAAAATAAAGTTGAAACAATTAAGACACCGGGTCTATTACAACCTTTATCCATTCCAAGCCAACGTTGGGAGGAGGTTTCAATGGATTTTATCACAGGTTTACCCAAGTTTGAGGGAAAGAGTGTCATCATGGTGGTAGTTGACAGACTTACCAAGTATGCACACTTTTGTGCATTATCACATCCATTTAAAGCCAGTACAGTTTCTACTGCATTTATGGAAACAGTTCAAAAGCTACATGGAAACCCAAAGATTATTGTAAGTGACAGAGATCCCATTTTCACTGGAAATTTTTGGACAGAATTATTTTCTTGTCTTGGTACTCAGTTAGCTCATAGCTCATCTTGTCATCCTCAATCCGATGGGCAAACTGAGATAGTAAACAAATGTTTGGAAGGATATCTTCGTTGCTTTGTATCTGATAAACAGACACAATGGGTCAAATGGTTGCCTCTGGCTGAATGGTGGTATAAAACTTCCTTCCATACAGCAACAAAAATGACCCCATTTATGGCACTTTATGGGTATCAACCACCATCCATCACATCATATTTAAGAGAAAATTCTAAGGTTCAGGCAGTGGAACATCACATCGAACATCAACAACAAGTCCTCCAACTCTTAAAGGATAACCTCGTGTTGGCACAAAATAGAATGAAACAACAGGCAGATCAACATCGCAGTGAAAGAAGTTTTGATGTAGGTGATTGGGTATTCCTACGACTACAACCATATAAGCAAATGTCCCTAAAGTAAGCTAAGAAGGATAATAAATTATCACCAAAGTATTATGGTCCGTACAAGGTGTTGCAAAAGATTGGTACTATGGCATACAAATTGGAGCTTCCTGCAGCTTCTCGATTGCACCCAGTTTTCCATGTTTCATGTTTAAAGAAGGTTATAGGTGACAAGCTCCCAATTCAAACAATATTGCCAGAACTTGACGAGGAAGGAAAAATTATATTGGAACCGGAAGCAGTCACATAAACAAGAACTCGACAGCTACGAAATCGATCAATTTCAGAGTATCTTATCAAGTGGAAGAACTTATCCGCTGAAGATTCCACATGGGAGGATGAGAATTTTATGCAGAAGTATCCAGAACTACTCAAGCGTTGAGGACAACACTTTTTTGAAGGAGAGCGGCATGTTGGGTCCCTATAATACTAGTGATTACCCCATTACTATTGTAGTTATACCCTTATTTATATTGTTGTGCCCCTATTACCCCCATATTGTTATTTCTGTGCCCCATACAATCCCTCTATTGTTATTTTTGTGGCTTTATATTATTATTGTTAGGTCGGTTGGATTATATTGTGACTCCCTAGACTCCTATATATAGAAAGGAGGTTTTGTCATTTGTATCATCCAAGAATTGTTCATTTATGTAATGTAAAGGAGGTTGCCCCCTCGAAGAGGCTGAATTCTAAGGCGTTGATCTATCTTTTCTATCTTTTCTTGAGCTGGTTTCATAACATATAGACTCATCTTGGCAACTGGAATAGAGTAGACAAGGTGAGAATTTACAAGAGCAGAACCTTGCTCAAAAGATTAAATGGATGCTATAGAAGATGGACACGGATATGGTTCATCTAGAGTCAGATCAAGATATTGACCTCATTCCTCAAGACCAAGAGGTCGCTCCACCGGCTTCACCAGATACGAAAGCAGAGCAAGTCCCAAGTGATAAAGGAGACACATAAATCCTTGAAGACAATCCAGAGGTGGAGATGCACAACATATATTTCATCGAGTCAGAACACAGAGTTGTGCAGTCGCACAGAGTGCCCACTCTAGATGTCCATGTATCTCCTGCGTAGTTTGAAGAATGAGTGATTGTGTCCGATGTGCGCAAGCATCCAAAAACATTGGACGATGCTACCAAAGCATATGCCGAAGCCACCAATTCGAGTGTTCGATTCTCGATAGCTGAGAACGAGCACATGGTTAAGGAGCTACAAGTGCCCAAGTAGGGAGGAGAATAGGTTCAACATCCATTAGATCAGAGTTGAGGAGATCGATACTATATGAAGTATCGTCTCTCTAGACAGTCATGTGGATGTTGTATTCCATATTCGTCACCGTGCATAAGTCAGTTGTCCATCTCAGCGGTTGGAAACAATGCTGTGCTAGGATAGCACGCATCTTGTCAGATCTACACACTGCTATCGATCACATGCAAACATGGAAAATGAGATACAAAGGAGCCCCATTGCACTTGCCTAATATGATGAAGCCAAAGGCATGCATCTGGAACCATGAGGAACTCTTGCTGTTCATCACCAGTTTGTAGGCTTAACATGCATGGGTGTTCGGAGCATCGATGTCATTGTGCGCATGCATGCGATCCCATCCATTGACACACTCACCGCGACAAAGTCAAAGAACAAAGTATGACTGGAGCTGGATATGTACTTTGATGAGTTGATGCACGGAGCCACCAATGCAGACTTGGATATCAACACAAACACTATGCATCAATATGTTGCTTGTCTGGATGCACTCAATACTATGATTCACATGTTATTAGACGAGTTGGAAAGAGATGCCAAATTAGTGTACCTGGATGCAACAAAGGCAAGAATTCACTTTTAGAAGGATGTCACCATAGAGTATGCAAACACCATAAGAGACTACCAAGCTTGGCATCAATTTTCCACCATCGATCATCGTGAGGATGTCAAAGAGTTAGTCTTCCCACAACTGTCTAAGTCTTAGTGATATCTTACATGGCTTACTCAAGCCTATTTTTGTCTCACATGGGTACATGTGCAAATTGTAATGTAAACATGTTGTAACAGTGAGAGACCAAGTGTTGATAGTAGAATGTAATAGTCATGTAGTAGTTTAAGAGTTATGAGGGTAGGTGAAGATTCACAAAGCGGAATGTCAAGGGTCAACCCACCCTTTTCTATTTATAGAACCTCATAACTCATTGTAAAAGCTTTTGGGAGCCAAGCTTCCTATAGGTGTAACTTAGAGAAAGCTTGGAGCGTATTGTAACGAGCCTTGGCTTCTCCACAGTGTAGAGCCAAGACATCTCTTTCGAGGAGCAGGCCGTAGTGACTGTAATGTTCTGCTATCAGGACTAGTGGTTGGTCATGGTTGTATGTATGATTGGATATTTCACTCTTTTAATATAACAGATCTAACATGTTTCATGCATATATTGTTATTGTAGTTCAACTATCCTGGTTACTCTAATAATATATGTAGCTGTGACTTACACATGTATGTATGAAATATTCTGTATATGTTTGTATGAATCTTATCGAAATGTGCTATTGGTATAACCATTACTTTGGATCGTCAGCTACCTGCTTTCTAGCTTGTGATGTCTTGCTGCTCGTGTGTTCCCTTTCAAGCTGCGTGCTATCACAGGTTTCTAAGAGGTGCACTCATCCCCTGTTCCATGTGTTAGAGCCTTCATGCACCTTCCTTGACTTGCTACAAAAATCACACCCTTAATACCAACAAGGACATCTTACTTACCTCTGCGCGCAACCACAGTCAAGGCGATACCGTACCACCCCACTACTAGGAATACTACACAAAATGGTTTGAGGTCTAGTTGGGAATTCTTACTGGGGAAATCCCCTGACATGTTGGCGGGTCCAACACCATCAACACAAACCTCTTGAAGTCGGCCTACAAACAATGAGAAAGCTGCTAGATCAAGTCAGCCTAACTCTAGCTATTAAGTTGGCCTAACTCTAGCTATCAAGTCAGCCCAAATGACAACGAAGGAGGGGAATATATAGCCTAACTTGTCCTCCATTTGAAGACAAGAACTTGAATCACTTGAGACAAGAAGAAGTGTGAAGTAAGGAAGAATCAGAAGAGAGAAAGAGGTTTCTTCTGGAAAGTGAAGTTAGGGTTTCTTTTGGGTCAGTGAAATGGAATCTTCTGGGCAACAGGTTCTTCTGGGAAATACGAAGTTCTAGGTAGAAGTTCTTCTGGGGAGTGCGAAATTATGGGGAAATTTTTCTTCTGGAAGTGCGAAGTTAAGGCATCAAGAGAAGGATTATCCTCAGAGGTCAAAGTAGAGATCTAGAGACCAAGTCTCTCTAGAGGAAGTCAAAAAATACCTGGAGGTTGAGATTCTTTAGGGAAATCTAAGGAGAAATAGTAAGAAGAATAGAGAAGGAGTTCTCTAGAAGGAGTTGAGGAAAGAAGCAAGAGAAAGGCAGATCAAAGGAAAAGATAGAGTATCAAGGTTGGTGACAAGGTTCTTGGAAGGATACTAGAGTCAAGGGTCTGTGTCATGGTCTTGGTACTTATCAATTGAAGATCTAAGAAGAATAATTTTGATCGGGTTTTCCTCTCTAGAGGTGAGAGGCTTTGGCCCTGATTGAAGAAGCCTATATACCATGTCACTTGTATCTTTTATTATTATGCATACTGGTAATTGTATTGATGAAAGAACAAATTAATAAACTAACAAGGAATTGAATACAAAAATAAGAAAGTAAAATAACATCACAAGTAATTATCAAGAAGAGAAATTTTTATCTACTATATGCCCTATATTTCTCAACATGGTATCAGAGCTTAGGTGCTAAAGACAAGAAAGGGAAATCAAGGAAAGTGAGCACACAAGAGACAAACTTCAAAGAAGGATCAAAGAAATTCAAAGTAATCTAAGCAAGAAATATGATATTCATCAATCTAAAACCCTAGATCTACTTCTACTATATTGAAGTCTCTTCAAGAAGGAAAACAAGAAGAAAGATCGAAAACCCTAGAAGCTCTTATAATATCATCACTCGAAGAAGTCAAAGCTCTTCAAATTGAAAGAAGAATAGAACACTCAATAAGGGTCATGAATCAAGCTCTCTCTCATCAACCTCACAAGAAGCAAATCCTCTCTCAACATCAAGGAGGAAGCACACATCAAACTCTCAGGTAAGTCTATGACTACATCCGATAATATTAAAATGTCATTTTGCAAGGAAAACAATAAATTGGTTGGGGATGCAAATTACCTTGCATGGAAGAAAAGGACAAACTTGAATATTATTGAAACTGAGGTCATGAATCACATCAAAGGATCAGTAACAAAACTTGCGAAGGAACACACTCAAGCACATGCTAAATACATGAAGGGAGAAGTGAGAGCCCAAAGGATACTTATATAATCTATAAAATACTCTCTAATGCCATATGTTTCAAAGTCGGAAAAAACAAAAGCTATATATGACAAATAAGTAGAGTTGTTTTCAGTAAGTACTGCGAGAGAAGTAATTTCTCTAAGGCAATAACTCTACAAACTAAAGATATTAAAGGAAGATGGAATAGCCTCATACTTTATGAGGATATCAGAAATTTAGGATCAAATACAAGAACTAGGAGAAGTAATGTCCGATAGTGAGATGAACACAGTGGTGCTGAATGCACTACCAAAAGAATGGGGTAACTTCACTTCAAGTTTACATGGGAACAAATACACTACTCCATTTCAATATCTATGGTCACTCTGCAAGATCGAAGAAACAAGACTGAAGGAAAAACTTGATGTTGGACCAAGTGAGTAGAATCAAGCATATGCTGCTACAACAAGAAGGAAAGGAAAATTTTGAAAGTTTGGTAAAAATAAAAGAAGAAATATGGATAAAATAATATGATATGGATGTCAAGAACTAAGGCACTATAAAAGAGATTGTCCTAAACATGGTAAGGATAGGAGAAATAGGGAAGAATCCCACATCACCGAAGAAGTGAAAGAACCTGAGTCTAAGAAGCCAAAGAATGAAGAAGTAAAATATCTCTATTATGAATGAGATGATCTTCCTCACAAGAAGGTACTTTTCACTTGTAAATTATAGATAGGATAGAATACATCAACATAGCATCATGATGGAAGCATTAGAAGTAAGAGCTCATGACATGGGAAGAAGAAAGTATGTCTGGGATAAATATTATTGTTTACAATAGAATAGGAAGATCTTAGAAAACCTCAGTGATATGTATAGAAAGAAATGAAGGTCAACATAAACTAGAGTCGTCGTACAAAATCTATAAATAAAACATATTCCGAGTGAGGATTTGAAAAATCCTCAGGTCTCTCTCATGGAATTACCATTAGAGGATTCACTAATCAATAAAGAAAAAAAGGTTTTCAACATGAATTCCATCTCGTTGGATTCAAGGAATGAAGGTACGATGACCTCACAGGAATAGCAGGATGAAGTTCCCTCATTCAAATGAAGTTTCTATAGGAAGTCTGAATGACTGAAAGAAAGATGAGGTATGTATGCTTACACATGTTATGGTAGAAGTCATATGATTGAAAATAATATGGATCACTATGGTCAAAGAAAATAAAATGATCCCACCCTTAGAAATTTTGCAACAAAGCATAAGTCACTCCAGATGAAATCAACATAATATGTTCTCATATGAATCATGAGGAATCTGAATACGATCAAGAACTAAGATTGGAAGCTCTTGATAATAAAGTATGAAGGGATAGGAAGAGATCGTGATAATTTTCAATGAATATAGAAGGCATTCAACATCCGAAGTCCAATAATATTTGAATAGAAGATCTCCTGAAAATATGTGAAAATTCTGATGAAAGTCGGAAAAAGATAGAGACCCTTGAAAATGAATATTAGTGGGAGATGTGTCAATCTACATGTAGGATGCTGATACTTAAAGGAAGATGTCATGGTAAAGGTAAACTTGATTTGATATGTTCATTGATTATTTTTGAACTAATATCTGGATGAGCTTATGTAGGTGGACCATGTAGAAGGATGTAACATCCCTACAAAAAGTATGGCATGAAAATAGAATAACATGAAGCAAAGACAGATGAAAGATATGATGGATCACTTTATGATGAGTTGAAGACATGTATGACTCATGAATAAAAGTTATGAATGAGATGTGCCCTATGTAGAAGTCCCCAAAGTTGAAGACTCCATAGCAAAGAAGAAATTCATGACATCAAAGTAAGGAGTTATTCAAGCAGCTGGTTGTTCCAGGATCTCCACAAGAGAAGCTGCGAAAAGTCCTCAGTTAAGAGGGAGCATGACAACTAAGTTTTTTACTTGGAAGAAACTTGGAATTTCCTAAGAAATAAGATTAGGTACATTCCTTTTTGATGGAATGAGTACATTCCTTTACTGGAATAAATACTCCTGGTTTGAAAATGAGAGATGGACATGTTGTTCTGTTCTTCACCTGGGAAGGAATAATGAAGGACTGTGTAATAATTTGGCATCTGATACTCTTTGAGGATGAGATAGGGCATCCAATAGTAATATTATTCATGGAGGACCGATATTCTTTGAGGACTAGGGAGTCCAAGGTAAGAATAGTCCTCATGGAGCATACCCTGAGAGAACCTGGGTGGGGTATGTTTTGAGAGAGACAATGATGAGTATGTATATAAATCATTGGTATCACCAACATTATGCTTTGATCTTGTGGAGAGATAGAGTTGTTAGTCAAGGCCTTGCTATATGACAATTTTGGTTGGTATGATGTTATAAATGAGTTACAAATCGGAATTCTTCTGATGAGATTCTTCAGATTGAGAAAGTCCAAGGTACCATTATGGATACATCCCTAGTTAAGAGGGAGTGTTGAAAAGTGTAACTAGGTTCAATCTTCATAATGACATGTAAATATGGTTTTATGAAATAAGATGTAAATAAAGAAAAATGAAATTATTTTTATTGACTTGCTTCATGGGTTTCATGAGCAAGGGTTTTTGTTTTTGAGTCAAGACTCCAATTGAGAGTCTTTAGGATTTATTTTTTCATCTAGTCATAAAATGTAAGAGTCATTATCTTGTAAATGAAGTCATGTTACACTTTGTAAACGGTCAATATTATCTATGTAAAATATCCTCCAAGGAATTTTCACCAAACCTCTTCAAGTCGGCCTACAAACGATGAGAAATATGCTAGCTCAAGTCGGCCTAAAGGAAAAAGAAAGAGGGGTATATATAGCATAACCTGTCCTCCATTTGAAGACAAGAACTCGACTCGCTTGAGAAAAGAAGAAGTGCAAAGTAAGGAAGAAGCACAAGTACAAAGAAAGGAAGATAAGAAGAAGTTCAAAGAAGAGAGAAAGAGGTTTCTTCTAGGAAGTACGAAGTTATGGGCAATAGTTCTTCTAGGAAGTGCGAAGTTTTGGGCAACAATTTCTTCTGGAAGTGTGAAGTTAAGACAACAAGAGAACAATTCTTCTGGGAGATCAAAGTAGATATCTAGAGACTGAGTCTCTCTAGAGGAAGTCAAGAAAGACCTATAGGTCAAGATTCTCTAGGGAAATCCAAGAAGAAATAGTAAGAATAATAGAGATTGAGTTATCTAGAAGGAGTCAAGGCAAGCAACAAGGGAAATGCAGAGCAAAGGAAGAGAGAAAGTATCAAGGTTGGTGACAAGGTTCTTGGAAGGATACTAGAGTCAAGGGTCTGTATCATGGTCTTGGTATTTATCAATTGAAGATCTAAGAAGAAGAATTTTGACCATGTTTTCCTCTCTAAAGGTGAGAGGTTTTGGCCCTAGCTGAAGACGCCTATGTACTATGTCACTTGTCTCTTTTATTATTATGCATACTGGTAATTTTATTGATGAAATAACACATTAATAAGCTAACAAGGAATTGAATACAAGAATAATAAAGTAAAATAACATCACAAGCAATTATCAAAGAAGAGAAACTGTTATCTACTATATGCCCTATATTCCTCAACACTTCTAAATATATTTTCTTGCTTTCTCACAGAGAAATCTCATGGGGAAGATCTAAGTAATCCATTATGAACGACTTGACCATGTTTTCCAAGTACATTAGGTTTTATGAGGCAACTTGTTAAGCGAAGTGGTTGAAGAACTTCATTAGTGAGCATGGGATTGTTGATTCCATTCACAAACCTACGATTATCTATTGTGATAATGAAGCTGTTACTAAGTATGTAGTGAATGAACGACTGACCAACAAATAGATACATACAAATCAAGTATAAAAAGGTTTGTGAAGGGATGATTGAGATTCCTTTCATAGATACAAGTAGTGTGATAAAAGACCCTCTTAAAAAATGTGTTTTGCCAAATTTTTTTAAGGAGCATGTAACCTACATGTGAGTGATAGAGTTTTTAGACTATGTTATTTGAGTGGGAGTTACCCCATGATTTTTTGTTCATTACAATCTTCTTTTTATTTATATTCTTCTTATAATAAAGTTCATGATGCATCTCTATTTTTTATACATGTATATTTTTGTGCATATGCAATAAGGTTATGTCTAAATTTTTCCCGAGAGTATGCATACTCATTAAATTTTTCTTGGCGTAGACATGATTTTGCACCACATCAGTAAACCTTTATCATAATAGCTTGGTAATGATTTTCATATGGCGGTTTGCCATAAGACATTAGGATGAATTCCATGTGTATGAAGAGGCTTAAACTTGGGAATGCGTATGTTAGACTACATAAGGAATGCACATTGTCCTTACACCACCCATATAAAGAATTAATTAAAGTTAAACTCTCAAACTATTTGATGGTGCTAGTTTTGTGACCATGGATCTGTCTTAGTATCAAATGGGAATACTATGAAAATCCATGATACATTATCAGTGGTATCCTTTAATTTGGATGAAATTTCAAGTATTACCTAAATTATTTTAGGCAATGTTATTTTTATGAAAAATAAAGAGTGGCCACTTGATCTCAAAATATTCCTATTGGCATTGTAGTGTTGGCATTGATGTAAACCATGTCCTCACACTGTACATCATATGATTTAGGTTAACCTGATGGTGGTAGTCCTTCTTGTGCTTGTGATGAGTGCTATTGGCATGGCACAAAGGTATATTTTTCATTAGTTGTAGCAGTGACGTGATCTATTTTCTGGCCACTGGTTGGAATTGATGTCAACATGGTTATATCTTAGTGTACGAACTTGAGGTTGTGTAGAGTTGTCTTGGAGTTATTTGCAGATGTTGATAATGGTTTGATGATGCTGATATAGTGTTGGAAGTAGTTGGATAGGTTGTTGATGCTGTTACAAGTGTTAGAGGTGTTTTCCTTGTTGAGGAGTTTGGCAGACTAGGTCTCCATGTCCCTAACTTGTTGCATAAGTTCTTGGCTTGTGTTATTAGTTGTAGAGCTTGTCACTAATGTTTTGAAGGATGTATAAATGCTCATGAAGGAGTGGATGTAGTTGGGAGAAGTACTAACCTGAAGACCTTATGTTTTTCCCTAGACTCTATCCTGGCCATTGGGAAGAAGGCTTATGCGTGCACCTAAAAGCCTTCAACCAAAAATTGCTAGTGTCATGCATGCGGCTATAGCCAAGATTTTCCTTTTTTGTGGGTGTAGTTGAAGCCTAAACTACAACTTATTTGCATTCCTCACACATCTCAAGTTAATTCATGGTTTTTTTGGCTTGTTTTATTTGGAACTATTCATGTAAAAGTCAAAAATGGTTTGGGATCTTCTAGAAAGTGTTAACATTAAAATAGTCTTCATGAAGTGGAGTTATTGGTAGGATCAAGTCAAGGAGATGAATCCAGGTCAAATCAAGTGTATGAGTAAAGTTTTATTGAGATGAATAGTTCTTGGTAATTATTGAGTTAATCATCTTAATTAATCTATATATTGGAGAGATATCAATGATAATATAGTTGGATATGTTAAAATTTGGGTACCAGAGGACAAGTGGTTCCCTAAGGCTTTGATCTTTGGCCTAGGGAAAAGTGTCCAAATTTATTTGTACTTTTCTCCTAAAGTGACTTTATAAGTGGTAAAGTCAATTTAATTTAAAAGTGACTTTATAAGTGGTAAAGTTACATTCTAATTTAAAAGTGACTTTATAAGTGGTAAAGTTACATTCTAATTTAAAGGTGACTTTATTAAAGTCAATGAAGAATTAGAAAGTGAAAAAGTGACTATGGAAATAAAAGGCTAAGTGGGTCTTTATTTAAGTGGGTGAGTTAAAAAATAGAAAGTGAGAATTAAATGCACATTTATTTTCATCCCTAGATCTAAATGAATCTCAACCATTAGATATTAGGGCAACGTAAGAGGTCATTTAGAGAGTAAAAGGAGAAGAGAAGAGGAAAAAATCATTCATTCTTTCATGAGCATTTGAGAGAAAGAGAAGAGAGAGCAAGGAGAAAACTTCTGAGCATTGAGGAAGTGAAGAAGAGCAACAAGAATACATTTCAACAAATCTGGGCAGAAACATTTATTAGCACGCATCCCAAGGCAAAACTATATAGCAGGAGAAAGGCACATATATTGAGGAAGAGGGGCATCACATAAATCGAGGAAGAGGGAAACTAGCAATGGGACAAATTTCGAGGCAACTATACTGCTAAAATCTGTATGGTCTGTATAGTACATACAACAAGTTTTTGGAACATTTTTCGAGGCAGGCCGTACAACATTTAACGCCGTGTTATTGCTGGAAAAATTTCTTTTCTAGCTGTTCGCTGATTGGCACGATTTTCAAGGTGGAGTTCAAGCACAAAAATCGAGATAAGTTGTAATTTGTGGTTGCTGGAATTTTTACTATGTATTTCAGTTTATCTGTAAAAGCATTTTTAGAAATAAAGAAGAGCTCTCAAACTGGTTTTCCCCAAGAGTTGTAGTGGGTTTTTCCAGGGTTAGTGACCAAAAATCACAGTGTTATTTTATGTATGTGGCTGTCATTATTTCGCTGTGTTTTATTTCTGCAATTTCAATAGTTGTGAAATCTCTAAATTTGTGTTTTCAGAAAATATTGTCATTTCCAGATTTTAGAATTTTTATCATGCTTGGATTTAAAACTAAATGCGTGGAGCGATAAGGAAAACTGATAACCAGAGTGGGGGTTTAAATTCTTCAGGATATGCTATGTGTTGGGTGAGTGTAAGGAAGAATTATGTGCAAGCTGTGAGGGTTATGATGTAGATTTTCTGAAGCAGTTTGTAGGTGTTGCAGTAGGTAGTAGAAGCATGGTTCAACCAACATTTTATGCATAGAGAGAGAGGAGATGAAGTAAATATTTGTTGTAAATCTTCTTGATGATTGGTTGTAGTGTGTGTTTTCTATAGTTTGTTGTTGAGAGAAAAATTTAATTTGTGAGAAAATTTATCTATTACAGAGAGGGATTTTGCTAATATTTTTATCATATTATCTTATGCAATGATTGATGTATCGATTGAGATTGTGTTGCAATTTGTGGTATTGTATTGAAGTTTTGCGTGCTTTGAAGAGATTATTGTTGTGGTGTTTGTGTTGAGAACATCTACAGTTCCAGTTTGAAACATTTTGAAACGTGAACCACATAGAGGAGTGGAGTTGGGTGACTCTAGCACAATCAGTATAGGGAGAAAATATCTCAATCCAATGGTTGTTGGAGAGTCCAATGGGTGTTGGGTGAGGATCATTAATTGTGGTGGGTTCCAGTGGATGGGTGTCCATTGAGTCATGTGAGAAAGAGACTTCCTACTAACAATAGCCAACTGAATCTTTATGTAATGAATTTTCTTGACATAATAAATATTTTGAGCAACACAATAGCACTAAGGGTATTTTTTGACCCAGAGGGGGTTTTCCACCCAAAATACTTGTGTTCCTTGTGTTGAAATTTTTCATGGTTTCATGTTTATGTTTGATGCTCTAATCTCTGCTTATGTGCTTCAATTTATGCATGGTTTAAAGGTTTAATTAATTGAAGAAAAATTTATGAGTGCCTCCACTACTGATTCACCCCCCCTCTTAATAGTTAGTAGTGATTTAGTTTCTAACAATTGGTATCGGAGCGAGGCTCTTGATTACAACTTGATTGTTGGGGAGTAGATATTGGGAATTTTGGCAACATTTTTGCATATTTTTCAAAATGTATGAAAAAGGTGTTCCAATTCTTCACAAAGGTAATTTTGAAACATGGAAAGTGGAATTATAAATGTGCTTTCTATCTCTCGATCCAAATATTTTGCTGTAAATAGAGTATGGTGTTAAATATGAATTTAATGATAAGGCTGAAGATCTTATTCTACATGAAATTTAAATATCTGATATATTTATGTGAGACATTATGAAACTACAAAAGAAATGTTGGACAATGTTGTAGCTTCTACAACCACCCTCCAAAATTTTATCCATGCTTTGATTTTGGAGCCTCCCTACTATACACATGAGATTATCATGTACTAAAGAAAAGTATTCATGCTATGATCACGATTTATATTTTCATGTTGTTCTTGTGATGTTTTGTTTTGATCCCAGTTTGATACCTTTTAGACACAAGTTATCTCTTGACTTGACTTTGCAACATTGTCGGTCTTCCCTCTAGAAATTGCGCAATCTTGGAAGCCATGCCAACCTTGTGGATCTGAATTATGTAATCCAGATAGGTAAGCCAGCCTTCAGCTCAAAACACACTTAATTCTAGGATACAACCCAACCTTAAGCTCATAAATTGTGCAAATCTTCCCTTGAGCTCAGAAACTGCGCAATTCGTTGAGTCAAGGAGTTGCCTAGTCTCTTGTAGTTGGGAATTGTACAATACTTCTTGGTAGTGTTAATTGTCGGTTTCATGAAAAAGAAAAAAATAAAAACTCAAGCCCTAGAAAATAGGGAGTGGATAATTAGTTTCCCGAAGGATGACACAAGTTACTATTTTTGGACTTTCCGTTAAGTGTCACTTTTTCCTTGATTTTAGGCATGCACGTCATAAACCCTAATCAACCTAGATATATATAACATGTGTCCCTAGAGATCATTTTCACATTATATCTTGGAGCTATAACCTTCCCAAGGAGATCAAGGAGCCTTTGATGGAGTTTGTGGTGCTTTTCCGAGTGAGTTTTTCTTTTGTCGCTTTTTCTGTCGCTTTTTGTTGTTTCGCTTCTGTAAGTGTTGTTTTGCTTGTTTATTTTCATGGTTGCTGGCGTTTTAACTTATATTAGCTTGTACCTAATAGAAAAGGATCCAATTATATCGAGTTGTCAAATCCGAACAACTCCTTCACTAGGGCAAGTGGCTCACCAAGGACCAAGTTCAGCAGAAGTTTCCTCATCTCATGGAGGAACTCAATGCAATAGGGACCATTGATTTCTAAGGGGGGAGGAATGATCCAGGTGGATATTGGTGGCCACCTTCCTATTCCATTTGGATGCCCACTATTAATTCTTTCAGTTTTTCGGTTTCCTTATTTGTAGCACAATTTACTATTTTTGGCAGTTTTTCGAGTCCTGAACTTTCAGAGCCATTTTGAGGCCATAAACGACATTTTGTGGGAAAATTGGGATGAACATGGGTCATAGACCAATGTTGAAATTTCAAAAGTTGTAATCCTCGGATAGATCTTTCTAACGAGGTATTGTGCGCGTCGAGTGGAGATCGTTTGCCAAAGTTACAACCTCGAATTTGATATACCAATTTAACCAAATGGGGCCCATAGTTTTGCGCTTCATCTCCTAGGGTTAGGTTTTTGGATGTTTAGGGTTTTACATTGTTTCTCAATAATAAAAAGGCCTTTGAGCCTCATTATAACACAATTCAGAGGCATGTAGCTGCCACATCTCTTCTCAGAGATAAGCTACCATTGCCCGAGCTAGTCTTATTTCCATTCTGTTTGTAAGCATATTTCAGTACTTGATATTAATGAAATGAAGTGTTATTTCTACTGCATATTTTTATTTATGGTTATATTTGTAATTTGTTGCGTTCCTGTTTAAATCCGGATCACACAATCTCATAGATCAAAGGAATCAAATAAATTCCATAATTAACTTATTCACATTTACCAAGGATTGTGCATGACTTCCACAGTCATTTTGGTTTTGGAGAAACAAATTCCGTAGTCATTTATAATTTGAGCATCCTTGTTGGCAAATGACCAAGTCCCTTGCCACATTCTTCTTAGTGCAAGATTAAGCATATATAATCATATCAATCATGTATCATCCATAAATCATAATTAACCATATGTTCCACATAACCATGATCATTCATTGATCTATGTGTCTCTATCCTAGACCACCATCCATGTCATACACCTAGGATACTAGAAGATAAAACATTGATAATATGCACTTAACCAAAATCATTCTGATACACAAAACCATAGATATTATCATAAGCACACAACAACTAGGTGACCCAAACTAGGTCTATAATGTATAAGCATATAAATAAGTCTGACATGCATAATCTTATATCACTTCATCAAAATAACCCTCTCCAAGTGCCACAAAATTAAGCTTTCCAAGGTGGGACATTACATACTCCCTTTATTAGATTAAACTTGGCCCAAACTTTCCTTATAGTTGTCATATATATATATATATATATATATATATATATATATATATATATATATAATCCAATCAGGTTGTCCATGAAGACAAAACATACCATTATTAATCAAGTACCATGTATAGTTATGTCATACATAGATTTTGACATACATCGAAATATATACTATATCAAAACAATAATCTAATCAATCATATTATATCTAGGTACTATTATCTATAAATGATATAACATATAAAACATCTATTCATATAAATGACAATGGTCTCACATTACACATGATTGTCTTTTCCCTATCTAATGCATTAAGAATTCAATAATATTTCATGTGTCATTCTCTTAGGTTCTATAGAAAAATTGAGCTTGATAACTCACAAACAACTCCCACATTAGTTGTATAAAAAACAATGATGGTCCATCCCATCTGACAATCAAATTTGCATGCAATAAGCATCAAATCATCAACATACAATTTCCATTGAAACTATACAAGAAATCATGATATCATATATATAGAACAGACTCTTACATCCCACTTGATTTATGTCTTCTCAATCCAAGTTTCCCCTTACTACTCCATAAGACATCTTTGTAACCAAAATATTTAGGATCTTCACAATTTTTTTACTAAATGTTTACTCTTTAGGAAAAATCACAACTTGAGGTTCAGGACACTTTTTTTTAACTAACAAGCGAAGGTTCCATACAATCTTCATTGACCCATTTTTGTATTATAGACGATTCCTTGAATTCCCATAATCTTCATCACTTCTCTTACTTGAGAATCAATTATGAATGACTCAATTTGAAGATCTTCATAAATTAAACATATCTTTTTGCAAGCTTGTAATCAAGAATAACTCTCATAATTATGCAAATACGATATCTATATTATTGAATCTATCTTGATAACTGCAAGTCAACATGTTTTCCAACTATAAAATTGATCATGATTTCTATTCAATAATTAATCAATTCATTTGGTTTCATGCCTTATTCCTTACTATTAATACATACACAAAAACAATCTATGAAAACAATACATTTCTCAAACTATGAAGAATCTTGTTGATTTTAAATAAGATTTAGACTATCACAAGGGCATTTCTAGCCTAAAGATAATTTTTTTTTTTACAACCTCTCAAAAGATTACAACCCTTTGCAGGACTACTAACTACTCATACAACTATACATCCAAGCACAAAATTCCTAAATCCATCAATCTCTTCCATTCCACATATAATACAATCATCTTAGGCTTCTAAATCATGCAAGAATTCCAATGCATCAAAATGTGATTTCACTCTCTTTCAATTTCTCTCTCAAAAAATATCACAATCACATATTGTTGTAAAACAAGAACTCAAATAAACTTTTAATTAATCACAAACCTTTTTCCGTTAAGTTCAAATAAAACAAAGTTCTCACCATATAACATGTTTATCTTTAAAACATGTTATTCTCTTAAAAATTTACAAGTTAATCAAATTTCTAGAAATCAGTTCATCAAGTTGATAAACAATATGAATTTTGACTTTATCTCCTAACTAAAAATAGTTTAGAGTAGTTCATGAGTTCAATCCTCATAATTTCTATAATTAATTTGGTTTAAAAATAATTCAACCAATATGAAATTGATAAAATTAGTAAGGAGACTATTATTGGCTTCCTAGACCTACTTTGTCTTAAGCCAATAGAAAAGATATTTCATCAACTTATCACAATAATTTTTTTCTACATTTCAAGAATTGAAAATAAATTTAATTCTACTTAAATCCAACACATACAAAAGGATTACAATACTAGAGGATAGATACCTAGTTCAAACTTGACTCCATTTATCAAAATCAGTTATTCCAAATATTCTAAACCACCTAATGGTGTTCACTATATCAACTGTAGTATCTTCATTTGTAATAAAAAGAAAATAATGGACTTAAATCTCAAGCAAATTCATCTTACAAATCTCTATCCATTTATCTTTAACTACACATTATCAATCCTCCTTAATCATGTCTATGAGATTCCATCAAAATATTTTTGTTCATTTTAACCAGAAGAATTACTTAGCTCATAGATATATGTCATTATGGATTCCACACCCATACCTTACCTCATTACTTATATCATAGATATATGTTAGTATGTATTCCACACCCATATATTATATCATAGATATATGCTAGTATGTAATCCACACCTATACATAACTTAAGGAAAACATAACCTTCAAGTGTTCCATAAAATGGCTTCCACAACCCTTCATGCACCAGTCATTTAAGCCTCTTGTTTATTAGGAAGGTCATACCACAACCTATTATTTAAATAATTTCAAGTTATTTGATGCTTAATGTAAACCCAAATACCCAAAATAATGTTAAGTAAATCCTATGAATTCTATTCTTAATAGTTACGAATGTATTCCCAAATCCTATTTTAACACATCAAATTAATGGATATCCATTACTCGTGAATCTACATTCACAGTTAAAAGTGACATCATTCAAGGTAACTTATGTTAAGTTTCTATTAGTTGATCCAAAATGGATTTTGGATAGACTCCTAAGTCTAAGTGTTCCTCACTGAGGAAAAATGAAAGTCCAAGGAAGTTCCTGGAACTAGCCCCATTGCAAAGATCGTCTCATTCTGAATCTACTGCAACTTGAATGGGCCAAAACTGACTTAGGATGCAGAAGTTATCATAAAATGAAGCTGCCTATATCCTTTGGAAAAATGGGCAAAATCCCTTGAAAATGGGTCCTAAAAACCCTCTAAGTCTTCAAAATCTCCTAAAAGGTCAAAACCATCGCAAAAGGGGAAGTTTAAGAAAATTAGGATTACACTATTGGGACCCAAAAATACGAAGAAATGGTGGAAATAAGGCCTATCGGAGGCTTAAGTCAACAATGGACATGAGCCGTCGGATCTGGCCGATCAACGGTCCAGATTCGATCGGCAATCGAAATCGGTGGTGGCTATCGGAGGATATCAGAGCATAATATATGATTATTGCGATCATGACATTGCAATCGGTGATTGCGACAGAGCGATATCACAATCAGCGACCATAGAGCGCTACATCGGCCCAAGGCATGAACGATATGCGATTGCGATCAATCACATCACGATATCGCAATCAGAAAACACAATGGAGCGGGGATTAGACATATATATATGCGCGATGTGATTAACTGGACCCGATGGGATAATAAATGCTATTGCATAAGATTTGAGACCCGCCGAAAGGCATTTTTTAATGTATTTTCATATATTTCGTTATTAAATGAAATACAAAGGGGAAGTGCGATGCGATTAGCTGGACCCAATGGTATAATAAACGCTATTTTGCATAAGATTTGAGACCCGCTGAAAGGAATTTTTAAATGTATTTTCGTATATTTCGTTATTAAATGAAATACAAAGGGGAAGCGCGATGCGATGAAATCCAGACCCAAAGGGGTTTTGGAATGAAAACGAATAATATTTCAGATCCGTCACAAGCCATTTTGCGATATTTGCACTGTTTTAATGTAATTTTAAAATACAAAGGGAAACCTTGGAACAAGGCCGAAGCGACTTGCAATAACGATTTCAGGCAGACCCGATAGTGTTATAAAGCGCACTTATGAAAATTTTAAGTCCGGTGAACAGTGTTTTCTACGGATTTTTCCTGTGTTTAGTGCATTTTTCCTATGTAAGCTGAGAATGCCAAAATTTGGGGATTTCAAGTGCCGATGGCTCCTTCTGTTGCAACACAGGTGGCCACCATCCCTAAGGGCATTTAGTAATGATTTCTAACGCTCAGAGAAGGGAGTTGAGTGGACTGTGGCTGGAAGTTAGAGAGCCTGAAAGGGAAAACAAATAGAGAACGCCGATTTGGCTTAAAAAGCCACAGAACGATAGAGACAAGGGTTGTTGATGGATGCTGAGTTGTTGGTTGTTGAGGTTGTGTTGGGGTTTTGTTGCTGAAAGTGAAGCCAAAGCAGGAAGCTAAGGCGAAGGAGGTAGCACAGAAGCAAAAAGAGCAGTCAAGGGAGTCACTGGGAAGCCAAGTGAAAAGCCAAGAGAGTTGTAAACTGATAGAGGGCAGAAAGAAGCTAGAGCCAAAGAGCCAGAGAGCCAGAGATAGAGCCAAAGAGCCAGAGTCAGAGCCAAGGGCCAGAACCAAGAGCCAAGATCCAGAGCCAAGAGCCAGAGCTTCAAGAGCCAGGGGATAACAAGGTGTTTGAACCCACTGTTTCAATGTAAAACAACTGGAGTTGATCCAAGAGCTTGTAAAAAGGACTTATACCATAGTCCCAGAGAGCCTAGTTGAATTAACTAGAGCTCACGGAGATGTAGCCCAAGCGTTGTGGGTGAAATCCTAATTAAATTACTGTTTCTGTATGATTGTTTATCGTTGCATTGTTTACTGTTATATGCATTTATATATTATGTTCAAGCACATTTACATATCAACTAAAACAATAGATTTTAAAGCAAGTAATCAATTGAAAACAAGTTCAAGAATATACCCATATTTTCAAGCACATATTTAATTTTGCATTGGCTAATCATTAAGACTTGGGAATATTTAAAGCTTTGGGAGTGGGATAGGTTCTTGTCAGTTATACAAGAAGCCTAAGTGCCCCATTTTCAGATCATTAGTGTAGATTAGAAAAGAGTCAAAATTAACATGATGAACTCAATGATCACATTAATTGAATCTCAACCTTACACTTGTTACACATTCCCAAAGCATACACACCAAGGTCATCATACTATAGTTTATATCAGGCTAATATTTTTCTTGGTAGATATAATTTTAGCGAGTAAAGATGGATAGTAGGCCCATATCACATTGATAGTGGTGCATTAAACATATATGAAACCATGCATGCACTCCACATATCTCACTCACCCATTGGAAATCAATCCATTCACATGCTTGGGTTTAACCCCCCAACTTCTCAAGCACCTCCTTTCTCAGCATGTCTTTGTCCTTTATCATATTTCTAATAATTTGTCTTAAAAAAAATATAAAGGAATATAAGAAAGCATTATTTTTCTTTCATGAGTCTCTAAATGAAATAATCATAATAATATCCCTTATGCAACCATTATTCTTCCAAGTCAACATACACAATAATTCAACATGCATGCAAAATCAACATTCATACATCATCAACCTACAAGTAATCATGTTGACCCATTAGGCCCTAGTGCTGTAGGTGGATTTGTTAATATATGTAAGGTACCACCTTACCAACCATCAATAATATAGAGAAGTAGAGGTCACATTAATCACTAATACTCTTTTTTTTTTGTAACATTACTAACTTATTTATTACGCAATCATGTTCCTTCATCTATTTCGATATAATAATATCACATAAGAAGTCAAGGATAAATTTCCCTTAAATCCAATTCCAAAACACATTTCCTCTCAAGTTTAAAAGATGATAGCATGTGCTCTTTTCATACTTATACATGAGCTCTAAGTAAGACTGGAAATAAATTTCACCATAATGCCATGTGCGAACATTAAGCGAGAACAACCTATTGATTTCCTAGATTATGTTAAATAAGCTTCACTTATTGACTCTTGATATGATAACCACAAAAGTATCATGCTTCTTTTAAAAAAAAAATATAAGTGTATGAGTATTTACCTGCATATAGCAAGGTAAATGAGGGAAAAATATGCCTCTCTTCATCAATAAATCTAATAAATATGATATGATTATGAAACAGAATCACAAAATATATTGACCCAACAAAATTTCCAAATTCCCAATCCCAATTATTAAGACAATTCTTCAATAATGAGAATTGTATAATGAATGTTGCAGCAAGAGCAACTACTATTACCAATTCAGAAGCATATTATTCTTCAAAAAGTGCCAAGTAAAATAATGGACCTGCATAAATTGGGCACAAGTAGTTCTTTTCTACAATCATTGAAGAAGAAGAATGCACCCATGAATACATGTAGCTCACATGAAACTTATTACGTTCATTGACACAAAATCCTACAAAATTAGTCACAGTAAAATTGTTTCCAACAACAACCCCCTTTTTTTAATGAAATTTTTAGATAATAAAAGTAACAATTGTCCTATTCTCTATTCACACTTCAGAAAATTATTAAATTAATTTTCACATTCATACCAAAAACTTGCAGACATAGGAAGCTACATCCATTAAATAGTCTATTCATAAATTTCTAGTACATAAAAACTATGGTAAGTAAGACTTTTAACAATTTATATGCACAAAAGCTACAACCATTCTGGCCTTTTGACAAACTCTTTGAAAACATGAAATCTACATCCATTGAGGCCTTTTGACAAACACTTTGCAATCATGCAATCAAAATCCATTGTGGCATTTTTTCAAACACTTTGCAAGAGTGAAATCTACAACCATTGAAGCATTTTGTCAAACGCTTGGCAACAATGAATTTGAGATTCTTATTCAACCTCTTTATCTCATAAAATTCGTAAATTGAAACTCCAAATGTTGGCATCTTAAAATAGGGACTAAATGATCTTAGTATTTCACCAAAAGTTCGACAACACACAAACATAGTTGGCATCAACAATCAACAAAATCACCTAGACTTATGATTTAGGTACTGAAACATATTTTTTTGGAATCAAATCGGGGGTTACAGGTCCTTATGGCACAAATACCACCTGATGTTGTCCTAAATAATTACGAAAACATACATAGATGCATTTTAAAAAAAAACTAGCAAATATGCTGACTCCATGGATTTCATTTACAATTTCTGTCAAACAGATGGCATGAAAGCTTGAACCTAAAACTACACAAAACAAATAACAACATAGAATTAAACTATAAATACTTATGTATTGTCTAAATGCTTTTCGAATTCATTTCATCCAATGTAAGTGAATTGAAGGGATTTGATATTCATCAAGCACTACTTTCATTCAATCATTCCTACAAACACATGGCAAGCATCTTGAACTATTGCAATACATAATGATTGAAAATTACCTCAATGATTCTCTTTGAAACTCTTAGCTGCCATCATTTTTTTTTTTCATTTTTATTTTAAGGGCTGATCTAGTGAATCCTCTCGGTATATTTCAGGTATGCATCCATTTCCTACTCTAGTAGGTTTCAAGTTAACACTTATTCATGCATAATGATTAAAAAAATAATAACATTTCCCATTCAATGATTATGTCTAACACTTTGCAAAATTTCCTAAAAATATTTCTAAAACATGCCTCTAATTACCCAAAACAAAACCATAACTCATGAAACTCTTACCCAAGTCCATTGGAATTTATTTATTGCAATTACTTGCAAAAATATTTGGATTTCCTTTCTCAAATGCTACAATACCAAAGTTAGTACAATAAACTACACCAATAATAATTCCATAACATCTTGAGATCTAAACATCCATACATATATACCACTATTAGTATTCATTTTCAATTAACCAATAAGATTCTAGATAACATAAGCTTAAAAGAAAATTAGATGCTTACAACAATTTAAATTTATACTTTTTATTTTATGCTAATGCTATACTACAATTTTAGGACAATAAAAATTATAATTGAATAGATATTCAAATCCAATCGTTGAGAATATGATCAATATTTGATCCCTTAACCAACTCATTTGAACCATCCAGTTTTCCACCGAACCATATCCAGGGAGAACTTCTCCCCCTATAACCCTCGAGCTGTAAGAGCTCACACGCAGTACCAAAATATAGCAGTAGATATATATACAAGGCAAGTTGAGGAAGATAAGTTTTACTTCCTCTCAATACCACTCATGTTCAAATCCATTTGGTAGATCTACTTAGTAATTTAGATTAGCTTTTGGGTACTCTCCAAATCTCTCCCTCTCACAATCTTCTTCAATTCTCTCAAACTCTTGGTATCACCATGCACCTTTCCTCAAGTGAGAATACATGAGTCACATATATAGGAGTAACAACAAATTATTGTCATAAAGGAGGACTAATATTCATGCCTTGTATTCCATTTAGAGGAGTGTAACTCATGCCATTAAGGATAGGTATGCATGCCTTATTTAAGGAGAGTGTAACATATGCATTAAAGAGAGCGTAAGATGAATCTTTTATGAAATGTCTTTAATGAGTGTAAGAGGAATATGCCATTCTTTGATAGGTGCATAAAATAAAGTGTAATGTATTATTAAAAGAGAGAGAGAGAGAGTTACATAGATCCATGAGAGTCATCAAGCAGAGAGGTGTGAGGTGATTGAGGAGATGAAGGTGACTTGTAATTCCCTTTTAATAATAATATCATAGTCTCATAAAAGATAATAGTAATATTAATAATATTGAGGATTAAGTCGAGATGGAACTATTAGTATTGATTAATGATAATTTAAGTGATTTTCCTTCAATTATACTTGATTAGCCATTGATTAAAGATGATTTACTATTTTTGGAAAGTCATACTTGAGATGATAGATATGACTTTCTATTTTTAGAAAGTATCTCCTAAATTGTCACAAATGAGATTTTCTTAAGGAACTTCATCCCTGAGCTGCCCATGAGTGGTATTTTTCTTTCGTAGAATAGGGATTCCACATCCCTATTACATGCACCTCCGTGCCTTATTATTTTGAGGACACCACGTCCTGCTCTAGTCCAAGGATCTAAGATTCCACACCTTGATCATTTAAGAATTTTGGACTCTACATCCTAATCCTTTTATTATAGATCCGAGACTCCTTGTCCTTATCTTTCATTGATTTAGGACTCTGTGCCCTAATCTTTTTATTATAGATCCAAGGCTTCACATATTTATGTTTCATATATTTAGGAATCCGCACCCTAATCCTTTTATTATTTATCCAAGAATCCACATCTTTATATTTCATGGATTTAGGACTTCGCGCCCTAGTTTCCATGGATTCTCATCTACTCTATTTTGAAACTCTATGCTTCACTTTAAGGTACTGATTGTGAGGTTGTACCCATATGATGGTTCATTCGCAAGGTCTTTTCCACAACCTGCACACATCAGAATCTCATAGATCAAAGGGATCAAATGAGTTTCATAATTCACTTATTCACGTTTTAATAAGGATTGTGCATGATTTCCACAATCATTTTTGTTTTGGAGAAATGAATTCTGCAGTCATTTATAATTTGAGCATTCTTGTTGGCAAATGACCAAGTCCCCTGCCACATCCTGCTTAGTGCAAGATTAAGCATATATAATCATGTAAATAATGTATCATCCAGAAATCATAATTAACCATATGTTCTACATAACCATGATCATTCATGGATCTATGTGTCTCAATCCTGTATCACCATCCATGTAATACACCTAGGATACTAAAAGAGAAAACAATTATAATATGCACTTAACCAAAATCATTCTTATACACACGACTATCGATATTATCATAAGTACACAAAAACTAGGTGACCCAAACTAGGTCTATAACATATAAGCATATACATAAGTCTGACATGCATAATATTATATCACTTCGTCAAAATCACCCTCTCCAATTTCCACAAAATTAACCTTGCCAAGGTGGGACACTACAGTTTCCCTGGTACATACATAAAATATCTAGGACTGAGGCCCCCCACCTTCGACACCCCCTTCCTGAGGTCCCCCAACCTCATATGGTGCAAGGAATAGATGAGAAATCACCACTTCCATAGCAATACAATGAAGAGACAAATGTCGCACTCTATCCTGAGCCATGACTGTCTCCACCGTCTCCTCTCCCAAACCTGCCCATACCTCCTTAGGCATCCCCCTTATGAGGGTAGTCACTCAACCCCAAGCCTCCTCTGTATATTTTAGTTGCACCTTTAGAGTAGCTACACGAGCCTCCTCAGTCTCTGCTCGCTCTTGTGGCCTCATCGTCTTTGAGGGGGCAGAGGAGCTACCTCTCTCCATAGAGGGACCACCTATCTCCATGCGCCGACGCTGAGATGGCCTCTCACAATCCTCCCAAACCCTGTCATCCCTTCGTCTTTACGGCATAACTTCCGCACTAGCTACATCCAACCATCGGGGATCATTTCCCACCAGGTAGGCTAATGTTCGTCTGCAAGGCCCCATATATGCAAGAAAACATAAATGATGCCAGCATCATCATAAAAGTAAATCCTAAGTACATGAAAGTAAGCACAAATGAAGAAAACAAAAACCACATACTTGTTGGCCCCTAGGCATTTCCAAGAGGTAGTCACATGTTTGGATCACCTTTGAAGTCCACACCGTGATATGGGTACTCGAGAATCATCTGAGGGTTGGAATGAAACCAACCCTCCATCATTGGGGTCCAGTAGTTCCCAACATCACCACCAATTGCTTATGGTGTCAGTGGCGCCCACTGTTGGATCCGGGGGTCTCTTGCTAACCCTGGTGGCATTTCTACTATGGGTTAAAGCATCACAACCCTCTCATAGAGGATGTTGCACAGGATGATCGCATAGAAAAAACTCTGGGATTGTCCCTGACACACCTGCGTAAGCTATGATACCATCCCTCTATATAGGAAGTTATTGTAGCGACTACAACCACCTTCCAAAATTTTTCCATAGCTTCATTTTGGATCCTCCCTACCAACCTTCGTTAGTAGCATGTATTGCACTGTCAAGTAAATAAGCTTCACTGGTTTTTCAACAGCTTGCCAACCTGTGCATGATAACTCACTTCACTCCCCTCACAGGTTGCCACTCCGGACTTGGGTTAGCTGCTGGTTGAGAAGCTCCCTCATAAAATTGAACAATTCTGGAGGGGAACCAACCTTACCTCCAGAAATTGTGCAAATCTGACAGGTAGCCTGCTAGGCCCAAAAACTGCGCAATCATGTCAAACAACCTTCCCAGTGAAAATTGTACAATCTGACCCAACAGCTCAGCCTAGCCCAGAAATCACTCAATTCTGGGCAGTAGTCAGCTACTCCTCTAAGAAATTGCGCAATCCCTATGGAAAACTAGCCCAAATCCTCCTAGAAATTGTGCAAAAATCCCTCTCAGTCAAGCAGGTTGTTGCATGTGCCTTCAGGTTGACTGGTTACCTCTAGGATCGAGAAAATTTGACTTGCATGCATGGGATATGTTGAGCCCCAAACTTGCATCTTTCCTATACACCTTTCTAGACTTTTTCCATTTACCTGGACCTCCTAAGCTGTCAACATCATTGCATATTGAGTTTAAAAGAGCACATAAAGTGGTTTCCTAACTATGTTTTGTGTCTGTTGTTTGAATTAGATTTTTGCTCATTGAGCTGCGAAATCTTGTCACTTTCCGCAGCCTTTTTGTTAAAGTCTATATTGCATGTGTCTTCAGGAAAATCGAGCCACATGGGCAAGTTGGAAATGACGTGGACATGGACCGAGTCCTATTGGCTCAGTCGAATTCATCAAAGAAGGCCGTGGTCAAAGGTGGTCAAGCGGTGGTCAACAGAAGAGTCATATGGTAACAGGACTCCGCTTTTCAACACGTGAAGACATTGCGTGGCCGTTCCTAGATCTCTGGGGACATATCAACACCTGTGGACTGCTCCATAAGGCGAATCCAACAACCACCCTCAATAGATTTAATCATCACGACAGCCATGATGCTAGATCCTTGGACGTCGTTGTTCACGTGTCCTCTGTCAGTGCAGTTCTTAGGAAATTAGTTATGTAAACGTTTGCTATAAATAATGCGTTCCCATACGCATAATAGTTAGTCTTTGTAATGTAATTTTGCTGTTAAGAAAGCCCACTGTGCCGTGACATTATTTCTTTGTTATGACTGCATTCTGAATACATGAGAAGACTCTGTTTCTGAGCATAATTCGTGGTTGATAGCTATTGCCCAAGGTTGTGCAGAGGGCCCCTGTACACACCGAGGTTTTGTTTCATACTGCTGTACATTTTCACGCTGTGTTCCTTTACGTTCCTTATGCCATAATTATTTATTTGTATATATTGAATTTCTTATGGTATTAACGTGTTATTTCTGTCCATAATTTTACATGCTTTATACTGCTGTTAACTGATCAGTGTGTTTGTTCCAGATTACAGTAGGCAGCCTGGGCGTTTGCATATAGTTTTTCACAATGACTAATGACATGGAATCAGTCTTGTTTTTCCACTGATTTATTTTTCTTGGTTTTTAATTCCAGCACTTTTTTGTTTATTTCAGTTCTGTTCATTGGCTTTATTAGTTAGATTAGATATTAAATTTCTCATGTCATTATCAGTTACCTCCGAAAGCCATAGTGAGACTAATGGCGAGGGATTGAAGTTTGAGTGTGTAATTTGATATTAGTTTATTTTTCTGCAAATTAGATATTAAATTGCTCATGTCATTATTAGTTACCTTCGAAAGCCATAGCGAGACTAATGGTGAGGGATTGAAGTATGAGTGTGTAATTTGATATTAGTTTATTTTTCTGCAAATTAGATATCAGATTACTCAGGTTGATTATGATTACCTCCGAAAGCCATAGCGAGACTAATGGCGAGGGGTCAGAATATGAGCTGATATAATTTGATTTTAGCTTTACTTTGCTTGCAATTTTTGGATTTCTTTGAGTACAATTTCTTTTGTATTTAGACAGCAGCAAGGATAATGGTTTCATGATCAATAGTTCACTGTTTTTTTAATTAGAATAGTGGCACATTTTCATTCTCTTTTAGGAATTAATTTTATCATTGCATGTTTTAAAACCTTTTTGAAAAGTTTGAAGTTTTGGAAATCATTTTAAAGGACATCATTGCCTTGAACATTTAGATCCATACTTGTCTTTTAGAATTTCCATCTCACATTAGGAAATCAACGAAGATAAACCCAAAAACAAAATAAAAAACCAAAAACGACAAAAAGTAAGAAATAGGTTATCTTGCACATATAGTGCGCCACACTTCAACAGTTTACGACTCCCGGATTGACAATTAATATAGCAATTTAGGACACTCTAAATTGACCAAACAGGATGCTTTTTCCCAAAATGAAAAAAAGCAACATGCAAAAAGCATCCTTAGATTTTAGGGATCTATTTTTCGTAGTTGGAGGTTACTTGCAAATATCGTTTTAGAAACTTTCCTCCAAGTGTCGCTTTTTCCTGGATTTGTGGCATGCACGTCATGAGCCTCAAAATTATTTATTCGACGCTTCAGAGCTCTTTCTTCACATCGATCTTGGAGCTATGACATCCCACAACACATCCAGGAGTCTTTGGCACATCCAACTCAACTATTTCTAGGTAAGTCCACTTTACTTGTCTTTTGCAGCATTTCTGTCACTTTTTGTGTTTTGGCTTGTGTGTGTGCTGTCTGCTTGATCTCTATGAATGCTTGCTATCATTTTCATGCATGTTAGCCTGTACAAGCACCATTTCAGTTTTCGTTTGCGTCTCACCGCTGTCACATGAATGACACTGTTTTGCACGAACAATCATTGATTCGGCGATTTCTTTCACACACATGCATGTTGTTCCATTTTCTGAATATTTCATTCACTGTTTGCATGCATGATCATTCACTCCTGCTTACACTCAGTATCTTCATGCATTCACATCTTTATATGATTTCAGTTGCTCGTCGGCGGCTCTGGGCAACCTTGGCCCAGACTCTGCCTTACCCAGACAACATTGCACAATTATGAGAGAGAAGGCTTTACCTTCCTCCCAGAAAATGCGCAAATCTGGCTAGTCAGTGCCCTTTAGTATTGGTTTGTGCAATTATGAGAGGCAATGACTGCTAGTCGAGAAAATTGTGTTATGCAGTCCCTGGGCCTGCATCACTTGCCAACTGAAATTGCACATCGTGCAATCTTAACACCTAGTAGGCCAGTCTAGATTATGCATTGCGCAATTTCAGTAGTCAACCAACCTCCCGACAATCCGGGCTACCTATAGCGTAGTTCCGGCAGTCAGTCTCCCGGTCTCCCAGTGAAAATTGCACAATCCTTTCCAGTGGGTCTCTAGGTATGTTGCATGTTAATCCTCAAGTTTTCTTTGGTTTTAACTAACATATTTCTTGCCATGCACGTCGCCATGTCTCCAGATATAATAGGTGTTAGTCTGTCTCTCAACAGTTCAGGATCAATGGCCTCTAAGAGAGTAGGGTCAAAGGACATCGGCATAAGCACAACTGGAGCAGTAGTTGAGCGAGTGTCTACGAGTTTTTGGATCTATGAAGACACCAAGATGATCGTAGACAAAGACATCAAGATAAAATGGCAAGAGGTCAATGATGCATTCTTGAAGACTACCAAGTCTATGTGAACATTCACAAGTCCGACTTGTACCAGATTACATGCAGGTATCCCGCATTCCCATGTGAGAAAATGATACATTGGAACATATCGCACACTGATACCGAGATGATGACATTGAGCAGTGTCAGCGGGACAGAGGTTGCTACCTTCAGGGCATAGGATTATCAGCATATGTGCCACTTTCCAAAGAGAATAATCATCATGGAGACACCCTTCAACATACCCAGTAGCAATGCCAAATCTAGGAATATCTTGAAGAACTGGGTGAAGGAACCCGCCAAATTTAGGATGAAACCCAACCAGATTTACAAGACGAAGATACTGCGGAAGGTGTATCAGTACTTGGTCATCTTTGCATGTGGCTTGTATGGCCAAGAGAGCATAAAGACCTTCCTGTAGATTTGGGTGATCGCATTGGACCAACCGGCCAGTGAAGGCAAAGCATGCAACTGGTCTGACATTTTGGCACATAGGCTAAAGGAATAAGTAATAGGAGCTCGACAATCGCCTAAAGGTCAACACGCAGAAATCTACATGTCTGCTTACATATTGGATGCAATCTATACTGTTCAGAAGTTCCCGGGCTTGAAGTGGGCATGGACACTAGAAGAAACCTCTATGAACACTTATTGTAAACTATTTTCCTAATACAACTGTCAGTCCATTTTGTCACCCCAGTGTACAAGATGATATTTGAACAGGATCCACCTTGCATGTCGAAGGAAGCAATGGAGGCACTGATCGACATAGAGGATTGGTATTCCTCACCCCCCTTGGCACCTTCATAAGGATGTATAGCACGAAGAAACCCCCACATGTTTTTTCGAAGTTTTCCATGGAAAAGATCGTCATGCAAGAGGTATCATACCACATCTCGGTAGGACTGTCAGCTAGGCTGCACCAGAAGAAGAAAGCACCTTGGCCACTCGTCCATTGCGGATTAGGATCTATGAGATACATAATCTCAAGCATGCAGATGTCGACACAAAAGAGTTCAAGAAATTTCCTTTCGGCACCAGAAGCTTTAATCCCTATGACCCGCATTGTTTTATGAAGGATCACTGCATGAGAGTACAGTTTCCGTGGATCCATGGGGCATGTCATTGGGCTAAGGAAGACCCATGGAGATATTTTCATAGCTTCTCCATGCCCAATGAACCAGTTGGAATCGATGTGGAATGGTTAGCGAAGTAGTGTGAAGCATCATCTATGAGAGCACTAGCAGCAACAGTAGTAGAGGTAAACATACCATCATGCGAAAAAGGCAAGAGAAAGATTGTCGACAATGTAGAGGAAGAACAAAGATGTAGTTTCAGAGAAGACCCACTTGTGCAGAAAGCAACTTTTGTAATAGAGGCAAATAGGCGACAATGCGACAGGAGGACTGCACAAAGGGAGAGAGAAAAAAATAGGATGGAGGAAACCGTGAATGAGTTGGATGATTTGAAGGAGCAACTCTAGAAGGAACAAGAGCTCTGTAGACAAGAGAAGGAAGTGAAACAAGGATAGGTACAGTAGGGGGCGCAACATGTACAGACAAATGAAACTACACTCGTATAGGTAGTAGACGCATCCGAGTAGTTGACACAAAGCAGACAGGGTGAGCAGTCACAGGAGCAAGACTTCGCTCAAGATATTGAACGAGCACTTGAGCAGATGGATATGGAGATGGAGAAACTAGAGTTAGAGAAAGACATCAACCTCATGCCTTATCACCAAGAGGTCGATCCACCAGATTCACCGGATCTAGAAGCAGAGGAAGTCCCAAGTGACCAAGGAGACATTGAGATCCCTGGAGACAATCCGGAAGAAGAGATGCACAACATATCATTTGATGAGTCACAACATAGAGTTGTGAAATCAAGTAGAGTGTCTACTCCGAATGAAAAAACATATCTTGCACAGTTTGAGGAACGAGTGATCATGTCTGACGTGTGCAAGCATCCAACGACATTGGCTGATGATACTAGAGCATATGCTGAAGCCACTAGCTCGAGTGTTTACTTCTTGATAGCAGAGAATGAGTGATTGACTAAGGAGTTATAGACAACCAAGCAAAGAGGAGAACTGGTTACAACATCTGCCTGAGCAGAGTTGAAGAAGGCAATATTGGATGAAGTATCATCCCTTGAGATAGTCATGTGGGCATTGTATTCTAGATTTGGTACCATGCATAAGGCAGTTGTCCATCTCAACGGTTGGTAGCAGCGATGTGCTAGGAGAGCACGTATCTTGTCAAAATTGCATGCTGCTATCGATTACATGCAAACATGGACAATGAGATACAAGGGAGCCCCATTACACTTGCCCAAGATGATGAAGCCCAGAGCAGTCGAGTTGAAGGCACGCATCCGGAGTCAGATCCGGAACTATGAAGAACTCCCGCAACTCATCACTAGTTTGCAGGCTTCCCATGCACGGGTATTTAGAAGCATGGATGTTGTTGTGTGCGCACATGCGATCCCATCTATTGGGACACTCACCGAGGCAAAGACAAAGGCACAAGTCCGATTGGAGCTTGACTTGTACTTTGACGAGTTGATGCGCATAACCACCAGTGCAGACTTGGCAATCAGTGTAGACACCATGCATCAATATGTCGCTGGTCTAGCTGCACTCAAGACAATGATGCACATGTTATTAGACGAGTTGGACAAAGGAGCTAGAGCAGTGTACCCATATGCAACGAAGGCAAGAGTTCATTTCCAAAAAGATGTCACCACTAAGTACATGGACACCATCGTGGAATATTGGGCTTGGCATCAGTTCGCCACCGTCGACCATCGTGAGGATGTTGAAGAGCTGGTCTTCCCATAGTTGTCTGAGTCATAGTGATGTTTTGCATGGCCTTCTCAAGCCTATTTTGTCTCACATGGGTACATGTGCAGATTGTATGTAACGCCTTGTCAAGTGGAAGTTCAAGTGTCGATAGTTGAATGTAACAGTCATAAAGTAGTTGAACAGTCATGAGGGTAGATGAATAGTCACAAAGGGGAATGTCAAGGGTCACCCCACCATTTGCTATATATAGTCCCTCATAATTCATTGTAGAGGCTTTTGGTTAGCCAAGCTTCTGATAGGAGTATCTTAGAGAAAGCTTGGAGAGTATTGTAACGAGCCTTGGTTTCTCCACTGTGCAGAGCTAGTACATCTCCTTGGAGGAGCAGGAGGCAGTGACTGTAATGTTCTGCTATTGGGACTAGTGGTTAGTCATGGTTGTAATGTATGATTGGAACTTTCACTTCTTAATATAGCAAATCCAACACGTTTCATGCATATGTTTGTATTGTATTTCAGCTAACTTGTTTACTCTAATGATATACTGTTTACTTACGCATGTGTGTATAGACTCTTTTTGTATATGTATGTATGAATCTTACTGAAATGTGTTGTTGGTTTAACCATCACTTTGGATTTTTATCTTACTTGCTTTCCAGTGTGTGATGCATCTTCACTTGTGTGTTCCATTCTTAGCCATGTGCTTTCACAGGTCTCCAAGGGGCGCACTCACTTCACTCTCCGTGTGTTAAAACTATTCATGCACCTTCCTTGACTTGCTGCATTTGTCACACCCTTGCTAACCAATAGGGATATCTTACTTGCCTCTGTGCGCAACCGTGGTCAAGGCGATATCGTACAATCCACTGCTGGGACTCCTGCACCAAACAGTCTGAGGTCTAGTTGGGAATTCTTACTGGGGAGATCCCTTGACATGTTGGTGGGTCCAACACCATCAACAAAAGCTAATGCAATCAAAGAAATGGATAGCATGCGGTCTCTGTAGTACAACAATCTGTGGCCCTCACACTCTATGAGGGGAAACCGATCCAGCAAGGTGCATGATCATCACTAGAGAAACTCGTTTGGCTAAGTCCAAAACAATCCTGATCGAGATGCTCTCTTGATCAACAACATGGGGAAAAGAATGAGCCTCCGCCCACTCATGTATGTCTACCCACCTAGTCGATAGTGGAAACCATAATAAATCTCCATGAGGAACCTATCTTGTGACGAAATAAATATCAACAAAAATAGTGAAGGGAAACTCTCTGCCATGGATCCAAAACACCTTGCGCTCCAGGTCCCAACACCGTATAAAAAATTGTAGGAACTTATCCTACAAACTTAATAGCGGGTTCTGAGAGAACTTCAAAAACCCCCATTGCGCTAGTGTAGCGCTCATCACTGCATCACCCACAATCGTGATGAGGAGAGGCTCCTAGTTGTGCTTTCTCCATAACATACCCATCCAACCAAAAAAGATGCAAACATAATTTTTTTTCCTTATTGGCTCTCAAAACAACCATTTCTACACTCACGTACCTATTCCCATAACATGTGCGCGATCGTGCATCTGTTTCTCTCAAAGGCGAGCAACACACTATGAAAAAGCGCTATCCAGATGTGCAGTCAGTGCGTTTGTCAGCCATTAAGTCACAGGTACCTCGACCACAACTCCACGCGTCTATTTTGTGCGCAGATGTGCAGAGCGCATCACTGTTTCATGGGCAGTCATGCACACGATGCTTCTATCACCATGAAAGATGCGGGGTTGTCCATTCAAATATCCCATAACTGTATTACCCACAACCGCACAGGCTGTGCGAATTTATACCTTATATCCATAGGGAGCCTGCACTTAATTATCGGTCGCCCAGGGGACCACGTGACTGTCTGTTAGTCGCTTGCATGGTAAACCTTGATAGCCAAAAAATATGCTCCTTTAGGGTACCATGTACGACCTAACTAACATAATATACCAAAAACACAAAGTTGGGGTTATGCTATCTTACCTATCTCTCTTCGTACGCTTCCCAGGTGCACAGGCTGACTGCAACATGAGAAAACACCTCTTGGAATCACTCAACACTCCAAGATAAACAAGTACAAATGAGTTGGAATATGGCTCACTTTTCCCTATACATCACCCTCTTTGTCATTTTCCAGAGCCCATTACAGGGGCTCAGGACCTCCATTCTCAAAACTATTGGAGACATAAGGATCAGGACTACGTCATCTTTAGCTTGGTACTCTCCATTCCATTTCAACCCCAAAATCATTTTTTGGGCCTACCGCATGATCAGAGTACCCCGTTAGGTGCACCTTCTCATGTTCTTCGATTCATATTGTTCAACACATTCACTTATATATGTTTTTATCAAGATGTTTTCACTTGGGGTATTGTTTGTCAAGGTTGTAGGTACTTCATCAGCTTCCTGCCAAAATCAGTACCCCAGTGGCCATTGATAGTGAAGTTATCATTCTCCACCCATCATGATAGGCTTCCTAAAAATATTTTCATCTCCTAACATAATTTCTCCAAAATTCACCATAGGGTCCATCATCTTGACCACATTTACCACCACCTCCCTTTGTACATGGTAAATGTCTATGTTGGTCGATAGAACCTTCCAATTCATGGATCACCCCATGTTGTAGACCCCTCACAACATTGGAGTTGTGACGTTCCACTCAGGCCTGATATCCATTTCACTTGCATGCCGTGAATATTAGCCTTATTCTTCTCTTCTTCACGTATTTCTTACCCACCCAACTCCCGAGCCACCTTGTTTATTTGTGACAAATCAAGTGGAATGCACTACCATGTTCTAAATTTGGCCTATCATCCCTCCATTTTCATAGCCCGTTTTCATCACTTCATTTTCCTCATCAACCTCATACCGAAACAAACCAATGGGGCCCCATCCTTCCACAAAAAACAATTTACCTTCATCATCATGCAGCTCACTATTTTTATGGGGCACTTGTCTCTGTGTTTGTAGATCCAAAACCACCTTTACATTCTTTTGTCAAGTGTAACAAACCCGGGTTATATTTCCATGTAAAAAATAAAATATAAACCAAGGTCATGGGACACATATTCCAAGTTGAATGGAGGGGAAAAAATTAAAGTGGGTATCACTTATGGTTAATTAATGACTACATAAATTGGCATTTGCATTGGAAAAAGGAAAAGGACAATAAATGGCAGCAAATTCAAAGAAATAAAGGAAAATAGGAGAAAAGGAAGATGAAGAGACAATAATATGCATGCAAGGGAAATTAAAGAGAAAATAAAGGAAAATGAAAGGAAAGAGGAAAGAAAAAGGAAGAGACACTAGACGTTAATGATAAAAAGGCATCTAAGAATCAGTTGACAAATTTTGATCAGTTTTCATCTTTGAAAACTTTAGTTTTTCTAAGGAAGAAATCAAACTCCAAGAGAGATAACAAGCAAGGGAGCAAGAAATCAAAGGAAAGCAAGG
Source organism: Pinus tabuliformis (assembly GCA_031772625.1). NCBI lineage: Eukaryota > Viridiplantae > Streptophyta > Pinopsida > Pinales > Pinaceae > Pinus > Pinus tabuliformis. The sequence goes on along the minus strand of CM062816.1, from coordinate 179,977,763 downwards.
GAGTGCAAGAGAAGTTTGGACAATAACAAGTAAGGGTAGAAAATAGTTATGTATTTGCAGGTAACAATGTGCATGTGTGATTTAGCATGCGTGGATTTGAATGCATGGTATATGCATTTGATTTGTTGGTTAATTTGTTATCATTGACATGGGATTTTCATGGACTGACAGTGATTCCAACCTTGCCTTTCCATTTCTTGGATAACCATGATGTAGTGGGTTCCCTATTTTTGTTAAGATTTAGATCGTCAGTAGATTTTAGATCCTAGTGAGGTGGTCTCAGGAAAATTCCCAAGGGTCAAGGGTGGAGATGGGAATTTTCCTAGAACTCTTGATGGATGGATGTAGATAGGAAATTCCTCTGGGTATGGTGAAGACGTCAGAGGCATCAAAGTTGGTTTTGGTTTTGGTGAATTCTAGACCGATTTAGGTGAAATCACTATGGTGGAGGGTTGAGATGATTTAACCTTTGGAAGCCTTGATTAGTTTTGTTTTGGTTTATGCCATGTGATCCCACATTCATTCTTGGAATATTCCATGGGGGTGATTAGTTGAAAGAGAGATTTTGTTCAACCCGGGTGGTACATGTAAGTTCCTGTGTTGGTTGGATTTATGCATATGTTATTATGTGTTATTTCTTGTTGAGATAAATGAGCATATGTATTTGTTATTGTGTTGATTTTACGATTGGTTTGTGATGGCTTCATTTTGGTTAAATATTGGTTATAAGCATGGTTAAATGACGTTCTCTTGTTATGGATCCATTCCATGGTTTAACATTCTCTTGGTTATATATTTTAATGCATGAGATAATATGTGTTGTTCCAACTATCAAGAGAGGGTAGTAAGCCTCCTTAATGATTCTCTGGTGAAATTAAGGATATAATGAACATATATGATTTCATGACCTATAGGTTTTGTTTTTACCAAGTGTTCGTAGAAATGATCATCATGTATTTTCCAAGTTTGGAGCAGGAGTAGAGTCTGGAAATAAGTATACAGACATGCAGACCTTATTAAGAAATTTCTGGAAGGTTCTGGGCAGTTTGCCTAAAGACCAGCCCAAAAATCTGAAACAGGGCTTCTGGACGCACCCTCTTAACTGGAGAATTTCAGTTGTAGCCACATGGAAAAAAGTTTGTGAGTGTTGTTTGAGCCTTCTGGATGCATGCACTAACTTTCATGAGTACGGATGGGAGGCACAATGGGTGAAAAAGGTGGTTCCAACTCAGGGAATGGTCACCAGTGAAATTGGTTTGATGTTTGGGTGATCATGTGTCCTTGGAAAGTTGTAGTAAGTTTCAAGATAGTAGATCCCACTTCCATAACTGGAACTTGGATGTTGGGTCATGTATAGTAACTCTAAACTCATGTTTACCCTAGTGAGCTTGTAAAAGTGAGTAAATGTGGTGTGGGGTGTTACATTCTTCATGAGTAGTTTCAGTCTTAAATTATTGTTTCCAACCATAAGTGTTTTTTTCCCTTCATACCATTTATATGCTTGTGTAGAGATCATGTTGTTTTATTCTTGTAACTTCTTGTTTTCCTCATGAATTCTTTGATTTTATTTTATCAATGTGAGGTTGTGTTTGGTCATAAAATCATTTTGTGAATTAAAGTATCTCTCTAAAACTTGCATTCCTTATACAATCTTCTTCAACTTGTTAATTCTCTTATTCTTCTTTTCAAGGGATTTCTCTTGAGGAGATATAAATTCCTCTAGTGAGGGCACATAAGGTGTTTCAAATTTCTTTAAGGATTTATCTTATTTCCTCCTCTGTAGTTTTGTTTCCATCTTCTTTATCAACAAAGGTATATTATTTAGGAATCTTTTCTTTCCCTACAAAATTTTGTTCTTCATTTTTTTTAGTATCTATAGACTCTATATAGTCATAAATAACTTGTTAGTACCTATCAATGCTATCATTTTATTCTCTTTCAATGAAAGGAGGATTTTTGGTTTTTCTCTTCTTTGCCTTTTAAGGAAGTGTAGTTGTCTCATCTTCTCTACCCACATGTATAGTTATAGATCTGGTCATTCTTCTAGGTACCGATTATTTTGCTGGTTGTTCATGTTCATATATTTTTTTGGCTCTTCATCTTGATCCTGAATCTCAACTGGTTGTGCATATTCTTCCTCTTTAGATTCCTTTTCTTCTAGTGTGACAAATTGATTCATTTTAAGAAAATTTTCCTAAGTCTCTTGGGTTCTAGCAAGTTCCCACTCTATAATCATCTTGATTAAGCCATGATGATATATATGTTTGTCATTGTTTGGATATATTTGTGCTATCTTAGACATTTTAGTGAGACTCTTAAGTAAATAATATGAAAAATTCAAGGTAGTTTCGCCTCTCAAACGCTGCAATATCCTAATGTGCTAGAGGTAGATAAGACTGAATCTTCCATCACATGTTATATATATTTGTATTATCAAAGTAATATCATCATATGGATGCCTTAACCAGTTGTTAGGCTTACCTCTCTTCTAGTTTGAATTTTTCATTGACCTCTTGATGAGATAGGTCCATGTTTTGCTTTGTAAATTTTGCATTTTAACCTAGTTTTCTCCTCCTTGTGGTAACCTTGTAATTTGGCTTAGTACATACTCGAACAAGTGGATGGTGAGATGCCCCACTTGAGCACAATTACCATCAAATGGTAAGGAAAATGCCTTGGAAATATTTCTACTCTAGCACTTTAATTTGAGGAAAAATTCAACCCAATTCTTTTCCTCCAGTATCTTAATAGTTTTAGGATGATACTTATTGATTTCAAAACCAAAGGGTTCACTTTTACTAATCATTTTGACTCTTTATCTATCAACCCTGTATATATCCTTGCCTATCCACTATAATATCAATTTTATCTCCTTGCAACCAAGCCTTGTCAACTTGTGTAAAATCACTTGAAAATATTTTCATGTGCACATTATGGTAATCAAATAGTCAATAAAACTAAATGTCAACATCAATTCTGTGTTTCTTTTAATACTTTGTCTCAACTATAAGAAATGCCATGTTCTTGTTGTAAAACACCTTGGATTTAGGCTATTTTTGTTTTAATTCTAAGACACTAACCTTGAAAATCCCTTTGATATCCTCTGAAAATTGATGTTTAAAAACAAATATTCTTCTCTTCTACCTCCCTATGCAAACATCCATTGACCTATGGTAAATTTGAGTTTGAAATATTGAAAGGGCAAATGGAAATTTGAGCATTTATCATAAAAATTTTGAAAGTGATAAAATATCTTGCTACATTCAAAATTATAACTAGATCACTAAATTAACTGAGTAATATACACAAGATTTTGAATATTTTTTACAAAAATATCAATTGTTTTATTTTATATGCGAGAGATATGTTAGAACAAGAAAATCAATTTTATATATACTCAGGGATAAATTGATTTCATTAGACTAAAATATTTAGGACAATTTGTTTTTAGTATTCCAATCCTCTATCTTTAGCATGTAAAAAATTGTACTCAAAGATTTAATTCCAATTGTTGAGGAGGAAAATTGATTCATAATTTGGGCATAAATTGATTTCTAGGCAATGTAGTGTAGCCATTTTTAAGCACATTTCTCAAGAAATTTTTTAAGTGAGGTTGACTAGAAAAGCTGCTATCTCTTATGTTTCTCCTTTGACATATTGTCATATCAAAATCCAAGGTTTACCTTACATATATTTAGGGCTTCTATTGAACTTGTTTTCATGAATTCTTAGCTAAAATAAATGGGTTTTCTAAGGGTAATACTTACCTCTATAATTTTTACTCCTATGTAGTTTAATCCTAAGTAAATTACTCCATGAATTTCCTATTTTACACTGAACACATTCTTTCTAAACTCGTGGTCTCACTATAACTTCTTTGCACTTGGATTCACATGCTCAGAGGTGAATTAGACTCCCTTTTTCACAAAAAATTGACAAAACTCAGCATACTTGATCTCTTGATCCAAAAATGAAAGTGGAGGTTTCATTAAAAAATTTTCAAGTTATTTTATGTCTTTTAGGCAATGGATTGTGGTTGCAAAAGTACACAAACTTAAGTTAATTTGCAAAAAATTAACAGCTAAAAGAGGACAAAAATGCAACATATAACATATGAAAATTGATAATGGAGTTCACTCATCTTGGGCTATGTCTCTGGGTCCAACTTCCAATGGTGACCACTTTATTATATGCTCAAATGATTAATACATCAATATACAAGATTCAATATGTAAAAATAACACTGCTATTATGTCCAGAATGCTCAAAAACCCCTATCTTAGATTTTGTTGCATTCAAAAAGGCCTCCAAATGGCCAAGAAACACCTCTTTAAAATTTTGCACCGTTAACTCTGCAACAAAAAGTTTGGCCCTGTAAATTGTTCAACAAAAAAAATTCCTCAACAAAATTGGTCAGGCACTTTGATTAACAACCTGTAGGTCACAAGCTCAAGTTGCAATAGCCAACGATATTGGCAAGTTTAGTTTTTTGAATTAAATATTTTTTTAATGGGTCATAGCCCCACCCTTAATCTCTTCATTAGGTTCCGTTTCGTGCATATGGCATTGGGCCATGGGCGTGGGCGGTGGTGCCACATTCCCATCCCTAGACCCCCTCTATCAGTCATGTTAACAACATATGGCCTCGGGCGCAGGAAATAACACCACATGCCCGACCCCTCTTCTCCTCTACTAACAATTACGTGCAGTCATAATAAAACTAGTGGTTGGGCTAGTCAGGCGTGCCCACTGACCCGACCCTTCCCCTAATCATTGGACCTATCCACAATAAAATATAAGCTGCCCATTATATATTAATAAGTCACATAATAGCCCAATGGTTTAGCGCAAGATTTCTAGGCATGAGGTCTCGGGTTCGATTCCTACAGCCATCGATTTGGCCCACAAAAATTTTGGAACACCAATCAATGCCACTTGGTGGCCTCTCATAGGGTCACGTGGCGCCCTCTAATTGGACCACATGGTGACCAATGATTGGTCCACCACATCAATCGTACACCTAATAATTGTGCACCACATGCCTTCATGCTATTGACCCACTTGTCATCCATACATCCTAGTTAATAGATGACATCAACACCACATCATTGTACGAAAAACCATGTTAGCATCCATACCTTACACAATTAACCTTCAACTTTGACTTTTTTACTATTTTTCCAAAACTTCAGAATGTGATAAATTTCTCATATGGTGTTAGATTGAGGTGATTTAAGCATCGTTTGAATCAAAATGACGAGCTCTATAATTTGGCACTACTTCTGGGAGATTTTGAGCACTTTAATTTTTGAGAATTCCTGTATCCCCTCGATCACTTCTCCCCACTAGAAGTTTTTGGACCATCTATGTTTTTACTTCACAAGTAAGTGAGGGTATATCTCCCTCACTTTTAATATCTCTATCCACCTTGCTTTGCTTGGATTGGTACCTTTGAGCCCCACAAGAAGATACTCCACATTACTCCTGCATGAATTCCTTATTCTCCTATCAAGAATAGTGTCTTCCTGCAACTCATATAAGTATTCATGAGGAAAATATTCTAAATATGGAGTCTGAACATTCTCCTCTTTCTCAACCATCATAGGTGGTTCATTCAATCTCAAGTTTTCCACATTCACAATAGAATACATTTTCAAGTTAGTGAATCTAATCAGAAAGTGTTATTACCAGTCTTCTCCAAGATTTTGAAAGGACCATATTTGATTGGTTTGATATTTTTACCTTCACCTGGAAATCTTTCCTTATTGATGTATAACCAAACTTGATCTCCCACTTGGAAATCATGGTCAACCTGATCCTTATTATGTATTGCCTTGTACTTGGATTGACTTTTCTATAGCTATTCTTGTACCCTTTGATGCACTAACTAGATTTGTTTAATGAATTCTTGGCTTTGTCCACATCACTATGTCTATCTACGACAATATCTTTACCAAATATGAAATATAAAGGAGACTTTGGAAAATACCCCAAACAAGCTTGAAATGGAGATACTTGTGTAGATGAATGCTTGGCACGATTGTAGGCCTATTGGATGTAATACAAATTCTCATCCCAAAGTTTAGGATGCTTACCAAAATATCCTTGAAGGGGATACATTACTATTCTATTCACTAACTCTTTCTGTCTGTTAGTTTGTGGATGAAATGTTGTGATCTTCTTTAACTTTGTGTCCATGAATTCCTATAAACTTGACCAAAATTTCATGATAAATAGAGAATATCGATCATAAAAAATAGTAGGTAACCCAAAATTAACCCATACATTTTGGAAGAACATCTATGCAGTTTGTTCAACTATGAACTATTTCATACAAGGCGACAACGCACATATTTCACTGAAATGATCCACTACAACATACAAATAATCATGTCCCTTTTAAGACATAGGTAGTGCCCCTACAAAATCCATAGAAACACTTTCCCAAGGAAAAGAAAGGATAGGAAGTGGAGTATATAAAGCCAATTTCCCATTACTTGGATTACTAGTAGCACACGTTGAACATCCTTTTACATATCTTGATACAATTTCATTCACATGAGGCCAATGATAATACCTCTGTAGTTGGGCAACTATTTTTCCTACACCAAAGTGACCATCAATAAGAGAAGTATGGACTTCCCTTATAACATTAACTCTTTCACCCAGTGGAATACACAACTTGCCAAGGTGATATAAAAAATTGTCATGAACATGATAATCCAACTCTTCAACATGGTTGCCTTGACTCAAAGTTGCATAAACATCTTTAAAATATTCATCTTGAGCACATTGTTCAATATAACTTTCATGCATGATTGAATTATGCTTAAGAATGACAGGTGAATTGACAATAGGCCTTGATAAGATATCTGCAACTTTGTTGTAAATAATTTTCTTATACCTAATAACCAAATGAATTTGCTGTAAAAATCCCATCCATATGAAATGTCTATCATTTTATAGCTTGGTTTGCGATTGTAGATATTTCAAAGGTTGATGTTCAGTGTGAATAATCGTTTCTTTACCCGTAAAATAATGCTTCCACTTCTTCATGCTTTGTACCAAAGCATACAAATATTTATCATAAGTTGGATAGTTAATCACTACATTGGAAAAGGTATCAAAATGATAACTATCGGCTTACCATGTTGCATCAATACTACTTGCATAGAATATTTAGTTGGATCAGTTTGAATTTCAAATGGTTCCTTGAGATATGGAAGTGCTAGAACTGGTGATGCACTAATTTTATCTTTCAAAGTGTCAAAGGCTTTTCGTTGCTTGCCTCCCCACTGAAAAACTAGCTTCACACTTGTCAAAGCATGTAATGGTGCTGCAATAGATGAGAAGTTATCGATAAATTTTCTCCATTATTGGGTTGCTCCCAAAAATCTCCTAACTTCTGTTACATTATTGAGTTTAGGCCAATTCATAATGACTTCAACTTTTTTTAGGGATTAATTTTCAATTTGCCACCTCCTACAATATGACCTAAGTAAACCAAATAGGTTTTCCCAAATTCACATTTAGACATCTTCAAATATAATTCTTCCTTCTTCAAGACATATAAAACTTGCTTTACATGTTTGACATGCTCTTGATGAGTCCTACTAAAAATCAGAATATCATCTAAGTAGACTATGACAAAATCATCAAAGAATTGTCGCAATACATCACTCATAACTTTCATGAATGTGGAAAGTGCATTACAAAGCCAAAACAACATAACTAACCAGTCAAACAATCCTTGTTTTGTCTTAAAATAAGTTTTCCAAATATCATCTTCAACAATCCTTATCTGATGATAACCGCTTCTTAAGTCTAACCTAGTAAAATAAACAACATCCTTTAACTGATCTAGCAAATCATCAATGCGAGGAAGAAGATAATGATTCTTCACTGTGATCCGAAAATCCAAACACATGTGCCATGTACCATATTCCTTTGGAACCAAAACAATAGGACACCCACAAGGAGATGTACTAGGTTTGATGGCCCCTTTGTCAAGCAACTCTTGGATTTGTCTTTTTATCTCTGCATTCTCCAAGACTAACATTCTATACATGTCAATATTCAGAAGTGGTGCATCCTGCTACAATTGTATCTCATGTTGGATTCCTCTTTTTGGAGGTAACCCTTTAGGTTCCTGAAACATATTATCATAAGTATTTAAAACTTCAACCAATTCATGCTTGAGCTAAGAATCACATCTTGAGAAAGCTTTAGTTTCAGTAGTATATTTAGATTTTATCATCAACAATACAAATTTCTTACTAGCATTCAGAAGTATTTTCATTTGTCCAGAACTAACAAGAGATAAGTTCATCTTCTGGAATGTGCTCTATCAATATACTCAACTCCATGTTTGAAAAGATGATATGTGTTCTCATGATGATAGAATATGTCTTCAGTCATATAAATATGGAATCCCTAAGACAATCCCACAAATATCAAGTGGTACAAATCAAGCTCAACCTCATCTACAAAATTAGAAGTGATGGAAAATTTGAGTTTACATTTTCTTGTCACATACAAATTGGCATCATCACATACCCCACCCAAAGGGTAAGGTTTTGTATGAGATGTAGTCTCTAAATTAAGTTTCTTGATAATTACTTTAGAAATAATATTGACTTGAGATCCACTATCAAATAGTATCAACCTTTGTATGTTTTGTAATGACCCTGATATGAAAAATCTTAGTTTATAGAAATATATTCGGAAAAATCACATCAGAATTTTTTTTTTCAACGCGTTTCGAACCAACAAGTATGGCTCATCATCAGGACAAGCTGAAAAATCAGATCATGGCTACATGTTAAATAGGGATGGCAGATCTTCCAACGACGATGCTTGACTGGAAAACGGCTATATTAGACTAGACTGGACAAAGGCTATAATTGACTAAGAAATGGCTAGATTTGACTGGTCAAATTATATAATTATAATAATATTATCAATGTATTAGTGTTTAATATTAATATTTTATAATGTCATTTAATACTTTTTGGTTATTATTGAGTGTTATTTTAAGTAAAATCTCACTTCTTTCTTTATAATTTTTAGATTCAACGAACATTCTAGAAGAACTGGCACTTGTGTTAGAAGCTATACCTTTCGTTCCCATGGCTGTGAGTTTTTTTCATCACCTGAATTAGATCCTAGGTCTTGTTGAGTTGTAGCAACATTCTTTTGTTTCCCCTTGTTATTGAACTTCTTTGGTCTCAATTATGGATATAATTTCAAACAATGGTATTCATCATGGCCATCTTTTGAATAAGGTTTGCAAGTAATTTTCTCTCCCTCTTTCTTGATAGTATCACTCTTTTTTCCTTTGCCTTTAAATTTCCCCTTTCCTTTGTCTCTAGATTTAAAGGGTTTCTTGTTGGACCCTTGAGGAAAATTCTTACCTCTTGATTCTAAATGAGTAGCATGAACACATACTTCATCTAGATAGGTGGGATTCAACATAAGTATAGTAGGTCTCAAATAACTATACAATCCACCTATATATATTTAAGTAGAGTATCTTCTGAGGTCAAATCAACACCCAAGATTAATGCTCTTTTTCTAAATTCTTGTGTGTAGCTTTGGACACTTTGACCTTCACCTTGTCTAAAATTTTGTCAATCAATTATTTCTTTTTGCATGTAAGCTAATGGATAAATTTCTTCCTTAATGTAGCTATGAAATTATTCCAAGAAGAGATAATTTTACCACTTTTATTCAAATATTCTTGAGTTCTATCTTCCTACCATATAAGAGTTGCACCTCCCAAACGAAGAGAATAAAGTTGGATCTTTGTGACAATCGTCATCAATATTTTGGATCCTGTAATAAAATTCAGTTTGACGAACCCAATTATCGAACTTTTTAACATTTACTTCTCCATTATACATTGGTAATTCAAACTTGACATCAAGCTTAAGCAAAGGAGACTTAATATGTCCTCTTGGATATGTTGGAGGATTTGGCCTGTTAGCCTCCTATACCAATAGGGTTTCATATTTCATGATTGACAGTGGAAGTGCTAAAAATGTTCATCTTTGGTGATACAAAGGTTCCATTTTCTGTGGACATAGCAAAAAGTTAAAAAAGGTAAAGAGGGTATGCCTTAAAAGAATAATCAAAAGGCAAGAAAATGAACTTGTCAAAAGAAAAAATAATTGAAATGAACCCCAAAGAAAGACCAGGAAAGTAGCCAATCAAAATGCCACTGCTATCTTGATGTATGGTTCAACAGTTCAAGCTATGCCATGCCATGTTTTAAATTGCTTGTTTAAGACTAGGGAATGAGTACCTGTTCAAACAATTCAAGTTTGACAGATGACTAGTTGGATAGAGAGAGGAAGGAGCCCACCAGCTTAATCTGGGCCCTTGGAAGATATAAGGGTAGATTTAGATAGGAGGGCAGCAAAAAGAAAAGAGCATATGAGGGTTTGCAAGCCTAAGTGCACCCTCCCTGAAGTGAAAAAAAATGCTAGGTACTAGGTTGGGTAGGTAGCCAGAAGTTGCAGAATCCCGATCCTATTCAGTTTTGGCCTTGATCAAGAAGGCATATGTTAGCAGTTGCAAAGGTATCTATGCAGCATTTTGAAGGCAAAGTATAGAAGCATGACTAACTCCCCCTGTTTTCCCCCAAAGACTCTCTTTCTAACATCCCATGGAGGACTTCAGGACTTTCCTAAATAATCCTCCTTGTATTTCTCCTTGGAAATTTCATGACAAGTTTTCACCTTCTTCTCCTAAAAGAAGCCACATTTCTTGTGTAAAATCATTCCCCATCTACTTCTAAAAATCTAAGTTTAATCACTAAACTTAGTTCTCTATTCTTCACTGTCAATCTTTCACATCCCCAATTCACACTGACTTCTGACTTTATTATCTCAATCCCTAAGTGCCCCTTTTCCCTACTACTATAGCACTATTGTGAAAAAGGGTCCACAAGATATGTAAATACCCCCCCTTTTGGCATTATAGCCATATTTTCAAAGTTTGGAGAATCCTACAGAATCAAAGGGTTATGATATTTGGGTTACTTTAAAAGATTGGGGATTGGATTAACACTTGGTTAATTTAATAACCCGTTCCTACCCTTTTCCGCTTTGCAAACCTACAACATTGCATTATTCCCGCCATGGTATAAATCTTGCAAAAACCCACTTTTGTCCGATTTTCCGAAGTATATATATCGGCGCGCCTCACCGCGAAAAACAAAAAACATTAAAAATCCCCGCCGGGACCCGCTGTATCACCTTTGCACCTCAGCCCGTCGACCGTCGGATCCGGGCCCTCCCATCCGATGGCCCACAACGATATCGGACCACCCCCGATGCCTGGACGTTAGCGCCCGAAATTGTCAGAAGGGTGACGTCAGGGCTTGGACGCGTGTTGCTCCTGGATTTTGTCGGGTGGCCTCCTGCCAAAACCATACCCGTACCATGAGCGGTCCGATATTACCGCTTACCGCCCTCCTATTACCGTCATACGTCACTCCCACGTCACCCCCACGTCATTGCCGCTTCAGCATCACATTACCGCCCGATCCGCCATTGCTCCGAGCTGTCTGTCTTGTCATCTGTCCACGTAGAGCCACTCACCGGCCGCCACGTCATCATTCCATACCCGACCCCACCTATGACGTCATGCTGACGTCATCCAAAAAAAAGGCGCCAAATACCAAATTTTTTATATAAGGGCGCAAAAGTCATTTTTTCCCCTTTTTTCGCCGAAATACTTACTGTACTCCTGCATGAGCGGTTACGTTGCTTGTCCGCCAACTCCGAAGATTGCTCCCTCGCTGCTGGCGCCGTGAATTCACCTATCTATCAACACCATTGTCATACTCTACCCAGGTATTTATCAGTTTCCCTCTACGTGCCTTGGTTTTTTGCATAATTCACTGAAACAAGCGAGAAAAGAGGGAAAACACAGAAATCGCTAGGAATCCTCAGTAACTGGAGTTTCTTTTCCACACTGTAATCCCAAGTTCACCTACAGAGGTCCCCCATTGTGCCAAATTATCACAAATTCACAGCTTATGGCGCATTTGCGAAACTAAACCATTGCCAGACAAATTCACCGAAAAAGCAATTCTCAGTCCCAGCATTTGCTCGTTGAATCTCTCCCAGGAGCATTTCATCTCAGTTTCACCCCAATTTGCTTTATTCCCTCTGCAAATTGCCCTGCTCATTGAAATTCACAGCTCTATACTGCTGAGCCCAAAAAATCAAGTTCAAACACAACTTCAAGTATCAGTTAACCATGGAGACCCCTGTGGCATTAAACATTGCACCATTAAATGCCCCACACAAGAACCTGGAATGGTTGGCCCTTGCTGACAGAGATTATCAGATGAGAGAAACTGTAGAGCGGTGCATCACATACCACATAGAAATAGTTCGTGAGTTGAGAAAGAAGCACAAAGATGGTACACACCTCCTGGGAATCTGGAAATCCAATTTGCCAATCTACTATCTCCCTCAGGTCAATGAGTTCCCTGACTTGATTCACCAGTGCTGCACAAACTATGACCCCAATCAAAGGGCTGTTCTGAGTCCTTCAGGCTTTGTCTTATTCCATATTACTCCTGAAGCCATCAACCAAATGCTACAGTTTCAACCTACAAAGCCACTGGTTCCTCTTACTACGCAGCTTTTATTAGAGCAGGGTGCCAAGCTCTCCAACTCACAAATTACAAGAATTGGCCAATTATTTATGCATCCAGATTACCAGCCCCGACAACCTCCCCCTTATCTGCATGACTGGTTCAATGACATAGGGAGACTGCTGGTAGACATCATATCCTCCATCCTAGGGTTCAAGACCAGTGAGTTTGTGGATGAGACAACATTGGTAGTGCTATCCATTTTTACCCCAGGACAACCCCCTGCTGTCCAGTATGACTATGCTACATTTATAGCCAACAAAATTCATGAACAGTTCATGAACTTGGAGAGAGAGAGGGTATTCAAATACACCTCCTATATATATCATCTGCTATTGTACAATCAACCTGATAGCTTCCCTGTCTTCCTCAAGAAGTTAGATGCAAAGGGAAACTGAAGATCTGTAATGTTCTAGACATCAGTCTGTCATCATATTCATTATTCACCATACACCTACTGTGAGTTTATTGACCTCTTCATTCATCCAGCCTTGTCACTACTGCAGAGTTCCCCTCCTCCTAGACTCACTGATGATATGCAGAAAATCCTCCAGCTGTCCAAGAACTATAGCATTGGGGATTGGTACTTTTACCAAGACCACACAGTGATCAGGATATATGGCTGTGAGTTAGCACCATACAGGCTACCAAAGTATGTTCCCATGAGACTCTTTGCACTAGAATACTTCAGGCAGTTCGGCAATGCAGATATGATTCACTTCCATAGCAGAAACAAGAAGGCACAGCTGAAAATTAAGCATCAATTGGGCCCATTCATCTTTAATAAGAGGGAAGAAGCTTGGGATGAGGCAGAAAAAATGCTAAAAAGCCTCCTCCTTAAGACAAGCTTCTATTGGGCACCCTATGACCCTAACCATTTCATAAGCCTCAGAAGAATCAAGCATAGGCTTGCTACATATGACCACATTAGCATTCCAGAAGTTGAAAAATATGCTAACCAATTAGAGTGGAAAGCAGGCACATTAGTGGAAGATTATTCTGAAGAAGAATTAGCAGAAAGAGCCGTTAAAACTTTAGAAAAGGCAGTTGACTTGGAATATTTTGGACAGGTTTGGTCTTCATGCCCTCAGCATCTTGGAGAAGCTGCCTCTTCATCCACCGTTCCTCAGCAGCCTGCCAAAACAACTGATCAAGCAGCAGACATGGCTAAAGGCAAAACAGTGCAGCAAGAAGAGTCACCTCCAAATGTGGAACAACAAGTAGAGCAGCAGGAAGGTACAACCAAGGAACCTGCCTCCACAGAACAGAAAACACAAGAGCAAATCCCTCCAAGGCAGGAGGTAACAGTTGAATCATCGGTTTTACAAACACCTGCTAATGAGGAAAGAACAAGGAAAAGGGATAGGCAAGAGGACACTCCTCTTACCTCTTCAACGGATCAGCAAGGTGAAAAAAGACAGAGGCTAAATCCCTTTTCAGAGGAGGAATTACCAGAGAGACCAATTGATAATATGCCCCCTCCTAGCATTGAAACATTAGCCAGTTCCTTACAGCAAGGACAGGACATGCCACATGGGGCAGAGGTGAGCTCTTCAAGGCAGCGATCTAAGGCGGACTCTAGCATCAAGCAGCAATTCATAGATATCAAGAAAAGGAATGAGCCCCTCAAACACCAAATCTACAACCAACTCTTGAAAATGGCACCAACTAATCAACAGAGATTAATGTCTGCTTATGAAATTCAAGAACAAAAAATGACTCTTAGTCATTTCAGGCCTACTATGCAGCAACCTCAAACAGCTGCCGATTATATCAGAACTAATCTGGAAATTTTTGCCAAAGACATCCACCCCTTGGATCAGATTGAGCTACACAGGCAAACCGGGGAAATGATATATTCCACATTAGCTGATAAGACCCTACTGGCACACCAATTACAAAATTCTTTACACAATACTGCTGCCCAGCTTGAATTAGAAAAGGCATCATCTCAAGCCAAGGACAACAGAATCAAGTCCTTGGAAGAGATCATTATAGAGTTGGGTCATGATCCAAAGGACCCTAAAGGTGTGCAAGAACTATTAAAGAAAAGAGATGAAGACATAGCAGCTATGAGAAAGCATATCAAGCTGCCAGCTACCCTTCACCCTCAGACTGGAGAGGTAGCAGAACAGAAGAAAGATCAGGATTTAGTTGCTTTGCTCCTGAGTTTATACAAGAGATTGATGGAAATAGAGAGTGCATTAGAGGTAGCACTAAAAACAAGACAAGGTGAGGCACCAATGCAGCCAGCACAGACATCTGCATCCACTGAAGGTGTGCCACTTTCTACTACTACATCAGGTCCTCCCACCGGGCAAACATCAGAGGCAGGCCCTTCAGCATCAGCGCCAGCAACAGCATCAGAATAGGGACCCAGCCTAAGCATGTAGAACATGATGAAAGAGCTTGAAGCTTTAGAAGCAGAGTGTAGCTAAAAAAACAAGAGAGGTAAGGGCTCTTGAGAAGAAAATAAAGGAATTGGAGAAAGAGCTCTCTCTTGATAAGGTTGTAGTTGAAATCAAGAAAATCATGTGGGCCAATATTGGTCAATCTATTACAGACCAGTGGCAATATATTGAGGCTATCCATGAACATATGGATCTCATAGGCAGGGCCCAAAAATAAAGTCAAAGAGAAAGGGCATCTCTAGGCAATATGCCTGAAATAGCCAATAGGATGATCAATGTCCTTAACAATCGCACTGGCCCCCAGCTGGCAGCAATGGGTATCACTAACAGAACTGATACCATTTTACTAATAAAGAGAGTGCTTACTTTGAGAAATCATGTACAGACATTGGACAGAAGGTGTCAAGAAATGCAGACAGAGGTGAACAAATTCATTGAGAAAATTACAACATTACATAACAGAGGTCTTCCCAGCTTGGTAACTAGTGCAGGAAGGTTACTATCTCATGAAAACTATGCCAAGAGGGTCAATACATATGCCACAAACTAGATCACTGCATCAGCAAGTGCCCCAGAGGAAACAGGGCCTCCATCTGGGCAGAGTCTCTATGACAAACTAGAGAATTTATTTTTCATTATGAATGAGATCAGACATCTTTTTGAAGTGCCTCCAAACTATTACAAATATACTGAGGCAGATGAGACTTTTGGCATAATCCTAAGACACCAACTGCCTACACAAGAATGGTGGACAGGCATGATACAAACACTGCTGTGAAAAAACAGGTTTTTCACCAAATTTTTGTATATCGATCATAAGTCATCATTTTCAGAAAATTGATATATTCGCTCTGACTGGAAAAGGAGTGGACAGAGCCAACTCAGCAATCAAATTTGGCCACCAAAGCAGGACCGACAGATACAGATGACGGGGCTGAGATAGCCGCACCACGACAAAGCAGTAAACGACATATTACTCAGAATCAATGGAAAGCACCCGACAGACCCAGTTGCCTCCAAAAGTCAAAGAATTTATGACAGAACTGAACAGTCATTCATTGTCCATTTAAAGTAGCAATAACTATTATATCTGCTATTTTTGAAAGTTGGTAAAGACAGTTATTGAGCAAATGACTCATCGTTAAGATATTTTGTAAAACGATTGTATATATATCCCCACGCATAAACTTATTGGGGTTGTTGATTTTTCTTCTGAAGAAGCTATGCTGTAATTTCAGACTTTAATACAAGAAGCTAATGGAATTTCTGAAGTTCTGAGTTGTTTGAAGTGTTGTGGTGTGCTTGCTTGCTGCTACAGGATTCCTGCGCTATTTCATGTCACAATAAGTTTTCTGAACCATGTTATTATGTATTTCATTCTTTCATAATCCACTTATACTCTATGTTTCATATGTTTAGCATTAGAGAAAAAGAATAGTCCAGGATTTGTTCATTAAACACCCTCGACTCAATCTCTGCTGTTATGAATGTCTTCTTCAGAATCAGTTATGAATGTGAAATTCTTAATTGCTCGCATTTACACTGAATCTTTCATGGTAAGTACTGTTCAGGAATTCTGATCTGCTCTTGAGTGATATTTCCTTTCTCCATATCACCAACATAGTGAAAGATTCTTAGTTGCCTTCTCACTAGTTGGAAATAGCCCATATTCCACAATTTGAAGATTGTTTCATGAGTACCCATATGGCCCTGCAGTTTCATCACTCTCATTAAATACCTCAAACAACACATAATCACAGACTCCATTGCCCAATGGACTGAAACTCCTGAATATTACATTTTAGCTGTTAGAAGACATCATTCAACCAAAACTTTAAACAAAATTCAGTGCATCCTAACTAGCCTAAACATTACTTAAACGAAGCTAAATTCTAAAGAGAGAGCCCTCTCTGATTGCAGGTAGGCTAGGACCTGTGATCCAAAGATTGGTCTGTGGTTACCTCGGCCGTATTCCCTTAGGAGTCAAAGGGAACAACCTGAGTGATAACATAATTGGCGACTCCGCTGGGGACAAAACTAATGTTTCAACTACTGTCTGCTCTAGATAGTGGTTCCAAAATTTAAGCAATCCCTTGACCATTCTGAAAATATTCTCAAAAAAACAAAAACAAGTTCAAAAGCTGGCTCCTAAAAAGAGAACTAGGCATACCAGGTCAAATCCTGACCCAAATCCTCCACCTGTTTTCGATAACCCTAATTTGATTCCCAGGACTCTCAGAAACCTAAAGGAACCAGAAGAATCTGCTGAGTCCAGCCCTGAGGCAGTTCAAAAAAGTTATATCCCAACCCCTGCTAAACCATTAGTTCACCTTCATATAACCCATTCTTCCCCCTCTTCCTCATCCACTTCCCAAAACATACTGTCCACACCCCCACCCAATACACAAACTGCTATTTCTGTTCTTGTTATTCCAGTTGTTCCCCTTCTACCTGTTGTCCCACTTATCCCTCCAAACATGGCTAATCGTTATGCTCCCCTTCAGCTACCTGGTAATCCGGGGGCTATGCCTGAGGACTACCAAAGTAAGATCACTTATTTTGATGGAACCAGTACATACACTGCCTTACAGCATACCAAGAAAATGCAAGATTACTTTGAGAATTATGAGATAGATGATGATGATGTGAGAATGAAAATTTTTGTACAAAGTTTAATAGGTGAAGTAAGAACTTGGTTCAGAGTGCTTGCTGCAAATTCCATAGCTAACTCAGGCGCTCTTTATCAATCCATCCTGAACAGATGGGAAAAGAAAAAGGACCCTCTACACATTTTATCTGAGTATGACTCCATAAGGAGAGGCCCTCAAGAAACTGTACTAGATTATTGTACCAGATTCAACACTGTTTATGATGCCATTCCTTAAAATCTTAGGCCTCCACCTGATTTGGCATTAATTAAGTTCCCTGATGGGTTTGATGCTGATATGGCATATCAACTAAGGGAAAGAGCCCCTGCAACTTTGGCAGACATGCAAAACATAGCTGTCAGCGTAGAGGAAAATCTGATTGCTAAAAGAAACCGGGCAAGAACTGAAAGAAGAACCACTCTTAAGGAAGAACCCTCATCATTTGAGCAAAAGCTAGATGCAATCATCAAAGGTATGGATAGACTTGGGGACAGGGTGGAAACCATAGAAAGAAAATCATCATGGGAAGGTCAACCAAGCAATATTAGAAACCCAAACTTTAGAAAGAATCAAAATCCTAATGTTGGAAGCACTGATCCAGACCAGCATGTCAGACCTCCTTTCCAAGAAAATTATGCTGAGGCTTCAACATCTAATGAACCAACTGAGGAACCTCACATCAATCTAATGGGTTTGGACAGTGAACATCAAGTCTTCTTAACACAAGAAGATCAAGACATTTATAATAACAATCAATTCCACACTAAGTCAGGAGAATCATTTGATTTTAGAGAAGGTTATGATGCAGCTGTTTATGAGGTACACAAACAGTATAAACTAAGGACTAGGATGATAGATGTACCTGAACCTTATAAACCAAGGGACAGTAAGCAGCCAAAAAATACCAACGACAAGACTACTCTTCAACAATCAGCTGGCAACTCAAACCCACTCACTACAGAAGTCACTGTGGAGGATATCTCAGAACGACAGACCCCTAAAAACCAGCCAGCCCCACTCCATCCCGCAAAGGCAAAAGCAGATACCACCCCGGGAAACAAACAGGGTACCAGTTTCATTCAAAATCATGCCAACCATGAACAAAAGATCATTGACAACCTAGCTGAAAAAGAAAAACCTGCTGCACTTAATGCCAAGATGCAAATAGAAAAGCCCTTTAACTTGGAAACAGAAATAAGTAAGCTAAAGATATCAATTCCTCTTTCGGAATTGGCCAAACATGAAGTATACAGACATCAGATTAACAAGTCACTCCAAGTATCAGACAATAAAGATGCTGTGAATGTCCTAGATGATCAACCAGAGTTGCTGTTTGGCCCTGAGGTTAATGGAAAAACAGAAAATGGAGGGGTTCCACCCTTCTATGTTAGTTTAAACATTCATGATAAGGTTCTACACAATGCGATGTTTGATTCTGGGGCCTCACACAACTTAATGCCCAAATCTGTAATGGAAAAACTCGACTTAGACATCACAAGACCTTATAAAGATCTATTCTCATTTGATTCAAGCCAAGTCAGGTGCTTAGGATTGATTAAAGATTTATGTGTCTCCCTCGTCCAATACCCAACCAAAACAATCTTGATGGATGTAGTGGTAGCTGACATACCTCCTAAGTATGGTATGCTCTTGTCCAGATCCTGGGGGCCAAACTCCAAGGATCTTTGCAATTAGATATGTCCTATGCAACCATTTCAGTCTTTGGGCAGCCAAAGAGATTATACCGTGAAACATTAATGAAATATGTGGTAAGTAGTCAAGAGAAGCCCCAAAACTTCCCAATCTATTCAATACACTCTGACATGGATTCATTTATTCTCTACAATGCTGACATCTGTAGCAAGGCTTATTCTGAACTATTAATAGCAGCACAAGCAGAGAAATTAAATGAACAATGTGCCCCCCAAGACCAAAGGACTGTAGGCATAACTGAGATAACAACAGAGCACGATGTATCAACCAACTTGTAGGAAACAAATCTGCCCATGATCCAACTTACTAAAAATCTCAATCCAAATCTTGATCATGAAACCTTATGGTACTTAGAATTTGATGGCTCTGTAAACAAGTTAGGAGCTGGGGCAGGAGTCTGGATCCATAATATGCACAATGACCAGGCTGAGGGTCATGCATACAGGTTAAACTTCCGATGTACAAACAATATGGCTGAGTATGAGGCCCTTTTGTTAGGTCTCAAACTCATAAAAAATTTGGGTGCAACCAAAGTTTCAATCTTAGGAGATTCAGATCTGATCATACAACAAATGAAAGGAAATTTTACCACGAATGATCTAAGGTTGAGAGCATATAAGGCAGCAGCTATACAGGTACTGGATACCTTCTCACAATCACAGTTGACTAAAATTTCTAGAGAACTCAATCTACATGCTCACAACTTGGCAACCTTTGCCAGCACTTGCAAGCTGCCTTTCAAACCCAATCATACTTTTACTGCTGAAATCAAACATAGACCTGCAGTTCCAGACAACATCAAAAACTGGCAAGTCTTTGAGAGTGACACTCAGATAAACAATTTCCTCACTCTAAAAGAGGAATTCTCTGGCATTAACATTGACTCAATCACTGGAGATGATCAACAACACACACACACTATTACACAAAATATATCAGCTGAAACAGCTAATCTGGTTTTGCACCCTACCACTTTTAACAACGAAAGTATACAAAAGTTGAGGCAAATAGATGAAGATGAACTGGCCGAAACAGAAGCAGAGGTAATTGAGCTAAAAGATAATTTTCTGCCCACAGGTTTAACCCCTTTGGAGGATCTGTTTGATTCAAATGATATCTCAAGAAAACCAAAAATGAAACCATTGAATGCTGAAATTGAAGATTGTAACATTAGAACTACACAAAATCCCAAAATGATAAAGTTATCTAAAGCATTACCACCTGAGCAGAAATTGAAATACATTGAGTTGTTTAAAGAGTTCCAAGATGTCTTTGCCTGGAGCTATGAGGACCTCAAATCCTATGATACCTCAGTAATCCAGCACACCATACCTTTAAAAGAAAACCAAAAGCCTTTCAAACAAAAACTTAGAAGAGTCAACCCTGTGCTCCTCCCCCTCATTGAAAAAGAGGTGAAACGTATGTATCAAGCAGGAATCATTGCTCCAATCAGGTTCTCAGAATGGATTTCAAACCTAGTGCCTACTAGGAAAAAGACAGGAGAAATCAGACTGTGCGTTGACCTAAGAAATTTAAACAAAGTCTCTCTCAAAGACCATTACCCCTTACCAAAAATGGATCATATCCTGCAAAGGGTAGTGGGAGCCTCTAGGATCTCATTATTAGATGGTTTCTCAGGATTCAATCAGATTCTAGTACACCCGGATGATCAAGACAAAACTGCCTTCACAACACCGTGGGGAACTTTCAAATATGTCAAAATGCCTTTTGGGCTTAAGAATGCAGGGGCCACCTTCCAAAGAGCAATGGATATAGCCTTCGCTAAGGAAATTCATGATTTTCTAGTGGTCTACCTGGATGATTTTACTGCCTTCTCAAAATCAGACCAAGAACATTTAGAACACTTGAGGCAAGTTTTCACAATTTGTAGAAAATATGGCATATCTTTAAACCCAAAGAAATCACTGTTTGGGCTAGAGGAAGGTAAACTCCTAGGACATATAATCTCAAAAGATGGTATTAGGATCGATCCAGACAGAATTCAGGCCATCCTACAAGTACCACATTCAAGAAACATCAAAGAACTACAAAGCTTTCTAGGAAAAATCAACTTCTTGAGAAGGTTCATTCTAATTTGGCTGAGCTCACAAGACTGTTAAACAACATGCTGAAAAAGGACTCCAAGGTCAAATGGACCATGGAAGCTAGACAAGCCTTTGAGGATATCAAAAGAGCATTGACAAACACACCAGTCCTAACAAGCCCTAGGTTTGATAGAGATTTCTTCATTTTTTCTTTTGCTTCTGAGCATACAATTGCTGCTGTTCTGCTACAAAAAGATGACCAAGGCTGTGAAAAACCCATTGCATTCTTTAGCAGAGCCCTTAGAGATGCCCCCTTGAAATATCAGATTATGGAAAAACAAGCCTATGCACTGGTAAAAGCAATCAAAGACTTTAGAATCTATATCCTGTACTCCCACATCATTTCCTATGTCCCAAATGCAGTAGTGAAGGACATTTTGACCCAAAAAGGAATTGAAGGTAGAAGGGGCAAATGGATCGCCAAAATCTTAGAATATGACATGGAAATCAAGCCTACCAAACTGATAAAAGGGCAAGGTTTAGCCAAGCTGATGGCTGAAACCAATTTCCAAGCCCTTGACATTAATGAACTCGACAACGAACAGGAGATGGCGACTCCACAGATCAACCAAGCCTTTATGCAATCCCCCTGGTATACTGATATATGTTTTGTATTGTCAAACCTGCAAGCTCCTCCAGGGTTGTCCAGAACTAAAAAAAGGTTCTTGAAAATGAAAGCATCAAAATTTTGTATTATTGACAGTGTTCTATTTTGGAGAAATCATGAAGGAATCTTACTTAATTGCTTAACATTGGATGAAACTGACAATGTCCTCAAAGAATTTCATGCAGGTGATTGTGGAGGACACTTATACTGGAAATCCACAACTGATAAAATCCTAAGGGCTGGTTTTTATTGGCCCTCCTTGCTTACTGATGTAAGAAAATTTGTAATGTCTTGTCACAAATGTCAAATCTTTGAAGGGAAGAGAAAGCTGTTGCCTTTACCACTCAAACTTGTTTCAACTGAGAGACCATTCCAGCAATGGGATTTGGACTTTATTGGTGAAATTCACCCCCCATCCTCTAGCCAGCATAGGTGGATTCTCACTGCTACAGACTATTTCACCAAATGGATAGAAGCTGTCCCCTGTAGGCAGGCCAATGACTCCATTATCATACAATTTCTAGAAACCAACATCTTGTCCAGGTTTGGCTGTCCAGACAAAATTATCACAGACAATGCTGCCGCTTTCAAGTCCAAAAAAATGATCAATTTCTGTCACAAGTATCATATGACCTTAGGTCATTCCACAGCTTATTATCCTCAAGGCAATGGCCTAGCTGAGTCTTCCAATAAAAGCCTCATCAATATCATCAAAAAAGTTTTGGAGGAAAACAAAAAGAATTGGCATAAGAAGTTAGTGAATGCTCTATGGGCAGATAGACTGACCACCAAAAGATCCATTGGTACAAGCCCATATGAACTGGTTTATGGAATGGAAGCAAGGTTTCCTTCATCTTTAGGTGTTCCTGTAATCAAGTTACTGCAAGAAATACAAGCTGAGCCCAATGACATTCAAAGAAGGATCAATCAGACAATTCATCTACAACAAACAAGAGAGGAAGTTTATGAAAGAACCCAAGTACTGCAAGAAAAACTCAAAAGAATATTTGACAAAAGAACCAAGGCTGAAGACTTCTTTATAGGAAACAAAGTGCTGAGATGGGATTCCAGAAGGGAGGACAAAGGAAAACATGGGAAATTTGACTTCTTGTGGAAAGGGCCTTATGTGATTTATGCTGTACAAGGTAATAACTCCTATTTTCTAAAAAGTTTGGATGATTCAAACACTGAGGAAGGCCCAGTCAATGGGAGGATGCTTAAGCATTACTTTGATCCCCTCTGATCAAGCACTGCTCAATTGTATATTGTACATAAATTTGTATTCTCAGTATGTTTATTTTCAACGGATAGATAAAGGTCCAAATGAAGCAGATTTTGAGAAAAACTAAGGTGCTGCACTATTTTGATGAATATTATTCACCTTGTCATGGGAAAATAAGAGAAGGTACTTGGGAACTATCTAGGAGATGAGAAACAATCAGAGAAGCAAGGCAAAAACAGGGCTGTGATTCCACAGCAGATCAGATTAAGGAGTATTACATACATGTTTCTTGCATTCAAATGGATAGTCTTTGACAAATGGGAAGTTTCAGACTGCAAAAAGAGTAAGAACACAACGCAATCTGACCTGCTGATCTTGAATTTTCATCTGGAAAAGTCATCCCCAAGTGGAGCCACTGTTAGCCTCCTATACCAATAGGGTTTCATATTTCATGATTGACAGTGGAAGTGCTAAAAATGTTCATCTTTGGTGATACAAAGGTTCCATTTTCTATGGACAAAGCAAAAAGTTAAAAAATGTAAAGAGGGTATGCCTTAAAAGAATAATCAAAAGGCAAGAAAATGAACTGGTCAAAAGAAAAAATAATTGAAATGAACCCCAAAGAAAGACCAGGAAAGTGGCCAATCAAAATGCCACTGCTATCTTGATGTATGGTTCAACAGTTCAAGCTGTGCCATGCCATGTTTTAAATTGCTTGTTTTAGACTAGGGAATGAGTACCTGTTCAAACAGTTCAAGTTTGACAGATGACTAGCTGGATAGAGAAAGGAAGGAGCCCACCAGCTTAATCTGGGCCCTTGGAAGATATAAGGGTAGATTTAGATAGGAGGGCAGCAAAAAGAAAAGAGCATATGAGGGTTTGCAAGCCTAAGTGCACCCTCCCTGAAGTGACAAAAAATGCTAGGTACTAGGTTGGGTAGGTAGCCAGAAGTTGCAGAATCCTGATCCTATTCAGTTTTGGCCTTGATCAAGAAGGCATATGTTAGCAGTTGCAAAGGTATCTATGCAGCATTTTGAAGGCAAAGTATAGAAGCATGACTAACTCCCCCTGTTTTCCCCCAAAGACTCTCTTTCTAACATCCCATGGAGGACTTCAGGACTTTCCTAAATAATCCTCCTTGTATTTCTTCTTGGAAATTTCATGACAAGTTTTCACCTTCTTCTCCGAAAAGAAGCCACATTTCTTGTGTAAAATCATTCCCCATCTACTTCTAAAAATCTAAGTTTAATCACTAAACTTAGTTCTCTATTCTTCACTTTCAATCTTTCACATCCCCAATTCACACTGACTTCTAACTTTATTATCTAAATCCCTAAGTGCCCCTTTTCCCCTACTACTATAGCACTATTGTGAAAAAGGGTCCACAAGATATGTAAATACCCCCCCTTTTGGCATTATAGCCATATTTTCAAAGTTTGGAGAATCCTACAGAATCAAAGGGTTCTGATATTTGGGTTACTTTAAAAGATTGGGGATTGGATTAACACTTGGTTAATTTAATAACCCATTCCTACCCTTGTCCACTTTGCAAACCTACAACATTGCATTATTCCCGCCATGGTATAAATCTTGAAAAAACCCACTTTTGTCTGATTTTCCAAAGTATATATTTCGGCGTGCCTCACCGCAAAAAACAAAAAACATTAAAAATCCCCGCCGGGACCCGCCGTATCGCCTTTGCACCTCCGCAGCCCATCGACCGTCGGATCCGGGCCCTCCCATCCGACGGCCCACAACGATATCGGACCACTCCCGATGCCTGGACGTTAGCGCCCGAAATTGTCAGAAGGGCGACGTCAGGGCTTGGACACGTGTTGCTCCTGGATTTCGTCGGGTGGCCTCCTGCCAAAACCATACCCGTACCATGAGCGGTCCGATATTACCGCTTACCGCCCTCCTATTACCGCCATACGTCACTCCCACGTCACCCCCACGTCATTGCCGCTTCAGCATCACATTACCGCCCGATCTGCCATTGCTCCGAGCTGTCTGTCCTGTCATCTGTCCACGTAGAGCCACTCACCGGCTGCCACGTCATCATTCCGTACCCGACCCCACCTATGACGTCATGCTGATGTCATCCAACAAAAAGGCGCCAAATACCAAATTTTTTATATAAGGGCGCAAAATTCGTTTTTTCCCCTTTTTTCGCCGAAATACTTACTGTACTCCTGCATGAGCGGTTACGTTGCTTGTTTGCCAACTTCGAAGATTGCTCCCTCACTACTGGCGCCGTGAATTCACCTGTCTATCAACACCATTTTCATACTCTACCCAGGTATTTATCATTTTCCTCCTGCGTGCCTTTGTTTTTTGCATAATTCACTGAAACAAGCGAGAAAAGAGGGAAAACACAGAAATCGCTAGGAATCCTCAGTAACTGGAGTTTCTTTTCCACACTGTAATCCCAAGTTCACCTACAGAGGTCCCCCATTGTGCCAAATTATCACAAATTCACAGCTTATGGCACATTTGCGAAACTAAACCATTGCCAGACAAATTCACCGAAAAAGCAATTCTCAGTCCTAGCATTTGCTCGTTGAATCTCTCCCAGGAGCATTTCATCTCAGTTTCACCCCAATTTGCCTTGTTCCCTCTGCAAATTGCCCTGCTCATTGAAATTCACAGCTCTATATTGCTGAGCCCAGAAAATCAAGTTCAAACACAACTTCAAGTATCAGTTAACCATGGAGACCCCTGTGGCATTAAACATTGCACCATTAAATGCCCCACACAAGAACCTGGAATGGTTGGCCCTTGCTGACAGAGATTATCAGATGAGAGAAACTGTAGAGCGGTGCATCACATACCACATAGAAATAGTTTGTGAGTTGAGAAAGAAGCACAGAGATGGTACAGACCTCCTGGGAATCTGGAAATCCAATTTGCCAATCTACTATCTCCCTCAGGTCAATGAGTTCCCTGACTTGATTCACCAGTGCTGCACAAACTATGACCCCAATCAAAGGGCTGTTCTGAGTCCTTCAGGCTCTGTCTTATTCCATATTACTCCTGAAGCCATCAACCAAATGCTATAGTTTCAACCTACAAAGCCACTGGTTCCTCTTACTATGCAGCTTTTATTAGAGCAGGGTGCCAAGCTCTCCAACTCACAAATTACAAGAATTGGCCAATTATTTATGTGTCCAGATTACCAGCCCCGACAACCTCCCCCTTATCTGCATGACTGGTTCAATGACATAGGGAGACTGCTGGTAGACATCATATCCTCCATCCTAGGGTTCAAGACCAGTGAGTTTGTGGATGAGACAACATTGGTAGTGCTATCCATTTTTACCCCAGGACAGCCCCCTGCTGTCCAGTATGACTATGCTACATTTATAGCCAACAAAATTCATGAACAGTTCATGAACTTGGAGAGAGAGAGGGTATTCAAATACACCTCCTATATATATCATCTGCTATTGTACAATCAGCCTGACAGCTTCCCTGTCTTCCTCAAGAAGTTAGATGCAAAGGGAAACCAAAGATCTGTAATGTTCTAGACATTAGTCTGTCATCATATTCATTATTCACCATACACCTACTGTGAGTTTATTGACCTCTTCATTCATCCAGCCTTGTCACTACTGCAGAGTTCCCCTCCTCCTAGACTCACTGATGATATGCAGAAAATCCTCCAGCTGTCCAAGAACTATAGCATTGGGGATTGGTACTTTTACCAAGACCACACAGTGATCAGGATATATGGCTGTGAGTTAGCACCATACAGGCTACCAAAGTATGTTCCCATGAGACTCTTTGCACTAGAATACTTCAGGCAGTTCGGCAATGCAGATATGATTCACTTCCATAGCAGAAACAAGAAGGCACAGCTGAAAATTAAGCATCAATTGGGTCCATTCATCTTTAATAAGAGGGAAGAAGCTTGGGATGAGGCAGACAAAATGCTAAAAAGCCTCCTCCTCAAGACAAGCTTCTATTGGGCACCCTATGACCCTAACCATTTCATAAGCCTCAGAAGAATCAAGCATAGGCTTGCTACATATGACCACATTAGCATTCCAGAAGTTGAAAAGTATGCTAACCAATTAGAGTGGAAAGAAGGCACATTAGTGGAAGATTATTCTGAAGAAGAATTAGCAGAAAGAGCCATTAAAACTTTAGAAAAGGCAGTTGACTTGGAATATTTTGGACAGGTTTGGTCTTCAGGCCCTCAGCATCTTGGAGAAGCTGCCTCTTCATCCACCGTTCCCCAGCAGCCTGCCAAAACAACTGATCAAGCAACATACATGGCTAAAGGCAAAACAGTGCAGCAAGAAGAGTCACCTCCAAATGTGGAACAACAAGTAGAGCAACAGGAAGGTACAGCCAAGGAACCTGCCTCCACAGAACAACAAACACAAGAGCAAATCCCTCCAAGGTAGGAGGTAACAGTTGAATCATCGGTTTTACAAACACCTGCTAATGAGGAAAGAACAAGGAAAAGGGATAGGCAAGAGGACACTCCTCTTACCTCTTCAACGGATCAACAAGGTGAAAAAAGACAGAGGCTAAATCCCTTTTCAGAGGAGGAATTACCAGAGAGACCAATTGATAATATGCCCCCTCCTAGCATTGAATCATCGGCCATTTCCTTACAGCAAGGACATGACATGCCACATGGGGCAGAGGTGAGCTCTTCAAGGTAGCGATCTAAGGCGGACTCTAGCATCAAGCAGCAGTTCATAGATATCAAGAAAAGGAATGAGCCCCTCAAACACCAAATCTACAACCAACTCTTGAAAATGGCACCAACTAATCAGCAGAGATTAATGTCTGTTTATGACATTCAAGAACAAAAAATGACTCTTAGTCATTTCAGGCCTACTATGCAACAACCTCAAACAGTTGCCGATTATATCAAAACTAATCTGGAAATTTTTGCCAAAGACATCCACCCCTTGGATCAGATTGAGCTACATAGGCAAACCGGGAAATGATATATTCCACATTAGCTGATAAGACCCTACTGGCACACCAATTACAAAATTCTTTACACAATACTGCTGCCCAACTTGAATTAGAAAAGGCATCATCTCAAGCCAAGGACAACGGAATCAAGTCCTTGGAAGAGATCATTATAGAGTTGGGTCATGATCTAAAGGACCCTAAGGGTGTGCAGGCACTATTAAAGAAAAGAGATGAAGACATAGCAGCTATGAGAAAGCATATCAAGCTGCCAGCTACCCTTCACCCTCAGACTGGAGAGGTAGCAGAACAAAAGAAAGATCAGGATGTAGTTGCTTTACTCCTGAGTTTATACAAGAGATTGATGGAAACAGAGAGTGCATTAGAGGTAGCACTAAAAACAAGACAAGGTGAGGCACCAATGCAGCCAGCATAGACATCTGCATCCACTGAAGGTGTGCCACTTTCTACTACTACAGCAGGTCCTCCCACCGGGCAAACATCAGAGGCAGGCCCTTCAGCATCAGCGCCAGCAACACCATCAGAATAGGGACCCAGCCTAAGCATGCAGAACATGATGAAAGAGCTTGAAGCTTTAGAAGCAGAGTGTAGCTGAAAAAACAAGAGAGGTAAGGGCTCTTGAGAAGAAAATAAAGGAACTGGAGAAAGAGCTCTCTCTTGATAAGGTTGTAGTTGAAATCAAGAAAATCCTGTGGGCCAATATTGGTCAATCTATTACAGACCAGTGGCAATATATTGAAGCTATCCATGAACATATGGATCTCATAGGCAGGGCCCAAAAAGAAAGTCAAAGAGAAAGGGCATCTCTAGGCAATATGCCTGAAATAGCCAATAGGATGATCAATGTCCTTAAAAATCACACTGGCCCCTAGCTGGCAACAATGGGTATCACTAACAGAACTGATACCATTTTACTAATAAAGAGAGTGCTTACTTTGAGAAATCATGTACAGACATTGGACAGAAGGTGTCAAGAAATGCAGACAGAGGTGAACAAATTCATTGAGAAAATTACAACATTACATAACAGAGGTCTTCCCAGCTTGGTAACCAGTGCAGGAAGGTTACTATCTCATGAAAACTATGCCAAGAGGGTCAATACATATGCCACAAACTAGATCACTACATCAGCAAGTGCCCCAGAGGAAACAGGGCCTCCATCTGGGTAGAGTCTCTATGACAAACTAGAGAATTTATTTTTCATTATGAATGAGATCAGACATCTTTTTGAAGTGCCTCAAAACTATTACAAATATACTGAGGCAGATGAGACCTTTGGCATAATCCTAAGACACCAACTGCCTACACAAGAATGGTGGATGGGCATGATACAAACACTGCTGCGAAAAAACAGGTTTTTCACCAAATTTTTGTATATCGATCATAAGTCATCATTTTCAGAAAATTGATATATTCGCTCTGACTGGAAAAGGGGTGGACAGAGCCAACTCAGTAATCAAATTTGGCCACCAAAGCAGGACCGACAGATACAGATGACGGGGCTGAGATAGCCGCACCACGACAAAGCAGTAAACGGCGTATTACTCAAAATCAATGCAAAGCACCCGACAGACCCAGTTGCCTCCAAAAGTCAAAGAATTTCTGACAGAACTGAACAGTCATTCATTGTCCATTTAAAGTAGCAATAACTATTGTATCTGCTATTTTTGAAAGTTGGTAAAGACAATTATTGAGCAAATGACTCATCGTTAAGATATTTTGTAAAACGATTGTATATATCCCCACGCATAAACTTATTGGGGTTGTTGATTTTTCTTCTGAAGAAGCTATGCTGTAATTTCAGACTTTAATACAAGAAGCTAATGGAATTTCTGAAGTTCTGAGTTGTTTGAAGTGTTGTGGTGTACTTGCTTGCTGCTACAGGATTCCTGCGCTATTTCATGTCACAATAAGTTTTCTGAACCATGTTATTATGTATTTCGTTCTTTCATAATCCACTTATACTCTATGTTTCATATGTTTAGCATTATAGAAAAAGAATAGTCCAGGATCTGTTCATTAAACACCCTCGATTCAATCTCTGCTGTTATGAATGTCTTCTTCAGAATCAGTTATGAATGTGAAATTCTTAATTGCTCGCATTTACACTGAATCTTTCATGGTAAATACTGTTCAGGAATTCTGATCTGCTCCTGAGTGATATTTCCTTTCTCCATATCACCAGCTTAGTGAAAGATTCTTAGTTGCCTTCTCACTGGTTGAAAATAGCCCATATTCCACAATTTGAAGATTGTTTCATGAGTACCCATATGGCCCTGCAGTTTCATCACTCTCACTCAATACCTCAAACAACACATAATCACAGACTCCATTGCCCAATGGACTGAAACTCCTGAATATTACATTTTAGCTGTTAGAAGACATCATTCAACCAAAACTTTAAACAAAATTCAGTGCATCATAACTAGCCTAAACACTACTTAAACGAAGCTAAATTCTAAAGAGAGAGCCCTCTCTGATTGCAGGTAGGCTAGGACCTGTGATCCAAAGATTGGTCTGTGGTTACCTCGGCCGTATTCCCTTAGGAGTCAAAGGGAACAACCTGAGTGATAACATGGCCTATGTGAATGAGGAAGTGAGGATGGAGGTGAAGGAGGAGGAGGAGGAGGCCTACTACCATCACCACCATCACCTTTTGGTTGATTAGAAATTTCTCCTTGCAACTGTGTTGTTCTTTCATTATACACAAGTTTCACCATTTTAGTCATATCAAAGAATATTTTTTTGATATCTCTTTCATCCTCAGACATCAATTCTTGTCCTTTCCTTCTTCATGAGCCATGACTTGTGGAGTATGTGGTCTTCTTGAACCAATTTAAGTGTTCCTTCTCCTCTTCTCAATACAGATCTTGTAAGCATTCAAAAAGCTTGCAAATTCTATCAAACCTTCACAAAAACCATGCTCTAATACCAAACTGATCCAAAAATGAAAGTGAAGGTTTCATTAAACACTTTTCAAGCTAGTTTATGTATTTTAGGTAATGGATCATGGTTGAAAAAGTACACAAACATAAGTTAATTTGTAGAAATTTAACAATTAAAAGAGGACAAAAATGAAACATAAAACACATGCAAATTGATAACGGAGTTCTCCCATATTGGGCTACATCTCCGGATTAATATTCCAGTGGTGACCACTTTATTATATGCTCAAATGATAAATACATCAACATACAAGCTTCAATATGCAAAAATAACAATGTCTGTGTGTCCAAAATGCTCAAAAACACCTATCTAGGCTTTTGTTGCACTAAAAAAGGCCTCCAAATGGTTAAGAAACACCTCTTTAAATTTTTCACTGTTAACTTTGCAACAAAAGATTCGTTCCTATAATTTTTTCAACAAAAAAAAAACTCAGAATAATTGGTTGGGTTCTTTGGTTAAAACCCTGCAAGTCACAAGTTCGAGCCACAATAGTTGGCGAGGTTGGCGTGTTTAGTTTTTTGAATTAAATATTTTCTTTAATAGGCCATAACCTCACCCTTAATCTTTGCCTTGGGTTCCGCTGTGTGCATATGACGTTGGGCCATGGGTGTGGGTGGTGGTGCCACACACCCAGCCCTAGTTCCCCCACTTTTGATCACATTAACAACATATGGCCTGGGGTGTAGGTGGTAACACCATGCGCTCAACCACCCTTCTCCTCTACCAATGGTTACTTGCATTCATAATAAAACCAATGGTAGGGCTGATTGGGTGAGCCCACTGGCCCGACCCTTCCTCCAACTGTCAGACCTATCAATAATATATATAAACTTCCCATTATGTATTAATAAGTCACATAATAGCCCAATGCTAGAGCGCCAGATTTCTAGGCATGAGGTCTGGGGTTCGATTCCTACGGTCGTGAGTTTGGACCACATAAATTTTGGAATGCCAATTAAGGCCATTTTGTAGCCTCTTATAGGGCCACATGGTGCCCTTTGATTGGCCCATGTGGTGACCTATGATTGGTCCACCACATTCATTATATGCCTAATAATCGTGTGCCACGTGCCCTCACACCATTAGTTCACTTGACATCTATACATACTAGTCAACATTGGAATGCCAATTAAGGCCACTTGGCGGCCTCTTATAGGGCCACATGGTGCCCTTTGATTGGCCCATGTGGTGACCTATGATTGGCCCACCACATTCATTGTATACCCAATAATCGTGCGCCACGTGCCCTCACACCATTAGTTCACTTGAAATCTGTACATACTAGTCAACATATGATGTTAGCACCACATCAATGTATAGATAGCCACGTCAACATTCATACCCTGCATAGTCAACCTATAATTTTGACTTTTTTACTGTTTTTCCCAAACTTCAAAACCCGATAAGTTTCTCATACGGTGTTGGATTAAGGTGATTCAAGTGTCATTGGAATCAAAATGACAAGCTTTATTATTTGGTGTTGGTTTTAGGATATTTTGAGCACTTTCATTTTTGAGCATTTTCTAGATCCCCTGGATCACCTATGCATATGAATTGGACTTATAAATGAGACTTGTGTAAATATCCATACCTTCTTTGGATTTATATGAGTCGATCCTTCAACCTGTTATCCTTGATTTCAAATTTAACTAATTTTCTTTGTTGATATGTCTAAAAAATAAAGTGCCTGAATAGTTGTTCTCTCTTGTTGATATCTCTCAAAATGGAGTACACTTAACAAAGTATAATTATGTTTTTGAAATAGAGTCTATACAATCATATTTGTTTCTTGAGTATAAATGAGTTTGAGTGATACGTCAAGATTTAAAAACCAAGTCTTTTAATCATTATGACCCGTCTCCTTTTACTTTCATTCTCCATTATCACAATGATGTTCCATTACCTTGTTTTTCTTGTGCTATCATTAGGATGATTGTTGTGTTCTTATTTTTGTTGCTTAGAACCTTTTTCAACTGACCTTTATACTTTGAAAATACTTGTATTAAAATATCATATCATGTCCTCATTGATAAGAATTGTTGCATATGGTTATATGAAGAATAACAAGGTAATAGGAGAACGGTAATATAGGAGTGAAAGCTATAAAATAGTGTAAGTTTTTTAAGAAATATGAACTCGGATATAAATCTCATGAGAAATGGTTTTAAGGGTTTCACAAAATTTTGGGTCTTAGACGATCAAAATTTTGTGACAATGATTTTTTTAGGAAAAGATATTCTTTTGAAAATTTTTAATGTAACAATTCAAGCATTGTAAAATAAATTATCAGACCTCCATTATAGATAGCTATATATCATTTTTGTTACTTACATATGTTGATGACATTGTTGACTTTTTAGAGGTCTTGGATGATGACAAAGTGGAGCTAGCTGCAAGTATTCTAATGATGAAGACATCACTAATTTAGGTCTATGATAATGATGTTATGGAGAATATTTCATTTCTCTCTAATGATGATTTGTGGCTGATTATATTTCTACTCTGATGATGATAAAGTAGGGAAAATTTCAGGTCCCTCTAATTTGATGAAATACGGATGGTTATATTATTATCAGGTCCCTCTGATGATCATGAATATAACTACTTATAATGTTGTTAGGTCTCCCTATGCTTTGATGATTGTCCTTAGACTTTTATTGTTAGTCTTGAGTGTTTTCCTTTGTTGATGGAGCTATTTATTTTCTTCTTTCAATTGTTCATTCTCATCTTTAGGCTTATCAATATCTTTGATCAAGACCAAATTTTTCTCTAATAGGGCTTTGTTTTGCACTTTAAATTATGTGGTATGCTCCCTATGATATCACCAAATGTAGTGATTTTATTTAACGTAGAAGATAATGTTTGATGGTCGTATTGTTTGCGATGGATGATAATTATATTTTCATCTGAAAATTTGAGATAACTTATCATATTTTATAAATCCATCTATAGAATGAATTAGAAGAAGTACAACAATATTAGGATTCTTGAATGTATACAAATTCTATGTTTATTATATAGAAAATCTCTCCAAATAAATATATATACAAGAGTTCGATTTTTTTTTCAAGTATTCTCCTCATATTATCCCAATAGTCATTAGAGAGTACTTACAACTTTTTGATTTTTTTTATTGGACAGGTCTTTTATTTGGAATTTTCATTGGAAAAATTCTTGGTTTTTCGATGAAAATCAAGTTTAGGATGTGTTAGGAACCCGTATTTTCACAACCAAACTTATTATTTTTTTCTTTTTCATATATTTTTTCTTCTTTTCTTTTATTTTTATTTTTATTGGAAAAATAAATATCTGAATGGAGAAGGTATAAGTATTCTTGTCGATACCCACAACTTGTATCACAACTTGTTGAAATATTAGGGAAATAAAATCATCTTGAATCACTGGTTTGTTATAGAGCTTAAATCTATAATGGCTATTAACAAAAAGTGAGACTCCTTCCTCATCTACATCTTTATCTTGACCGATCCATTATCAAATAATTCTTCTACTTCATAGTGGCATAGCCAATGAGTGGTAAATTTTATATCAAAATATTTGAATTTGGAACCAAAGAGAAAAGCCCAATCACTGAATTTAAGCTCATTTTTCTAAATTAATTTATCATTCCATTTTGACCTCTATTGTTGGATGATGATGTTATGTTGTAGTGATTTTTTTCTTGGTTTCATCAAGTTGATTTAATTGCATAATTCTTTATTTTTTAGCTTCTGAGAAGTCTAACCCTAATTTTGTTTCTAATCTGAATGTTTGGACTTGGAATTCAATAGGAAGAAGATTTTTCTTACCAAACACTAGTTCATAAGGAGTAAAATTGGTAGCACTTTTACAAGTAGTTCTATACACCCACAAAGATTCTAGAAGCCTATATTCTTAGTCCTTATTTAGTTGTATTGTCCTGGTCATTATTTCTTCTAGAATCTTATTTGTTGATTCAACTTGTCCATTAGCTTGCTCGTGATAAGGAGTGGAATTTTTATGCTTGATTTATATTTCTCCACTACTTCTTATACTAATTTGGGGGTTACGTGTGCTCCGTGGTTAGTGACAAATTCTTTAAGAATTATAAATATGACAAAGATATCTTGATAGAGAAAACTGAATATTGATTGTTTAGAAGCTCTGGCTAATGCCTTAGCTTCCACTCATTTGGTAACATAGTAAATACATACTAGGATGTAAATTTTTTGTTTGAATTAGGGTTAATCGGTCCAACAAAATATAGAGCCCATTTTTCAAATGACTCTAGAAGAACTTGTGGCTGTAGTGGCATTTCATAAACTATTGTTGGTTACTCCATCCTTTGACAAATATCATAGCTTCGAAGATATTGTCTTGTATCTTTGAACAAGGATGGCCAATAATAGCCTTGGTTAAGGATTTTATAGGTCATTATTTTATCTATAAAATTCCCACCACAAGGTCATGTTGATGGTAAAAAATGAAATCATGAACATGTAAGGGAGACCACTCAGTCAGAGCCCCAACTAAACTCTTATCCGTTTGGTGTAGTGGTCCCGTTTGGTTTAACTGGGTCTAGTTATCTTCTCTCTTTCTGCTAGCTTATAGTATAACTATTATTTGCCAACAGAAAGGGAGACATCAAATCTTACCTCTTGTAGATCTCTTACAAGAAATTGATCCTTAAGCTGACTCTACGACTCAAATAAACCACAACTAAGTTCTGCCCTGGTTTGAGGGGACTTTTAGAATGCATAATTAAATCTAAATGAAAATTTTACTCTAAGATGCAAGTAAAACTATTACTATCTCGAATTGGGAAAATTATAGCCCTCTCTCAATTCAAGAGAAGATGAACTAATGAGACATGGGAAGAGGACTATATATATGATTGAATTTATTATATGTTTTTCATCAACTAAAGAAGTAGTTCATTCAATTAATGAAAAAGAAAACAAAATGGGAATGTATTTAAACCAAAAATAATTACTGCTTAACACATTTTGATTTCAATGAATTCATATCAATCCTAATTTTGTTATGTTCCCCAGAGATAGCACTTACATAACTTCAATAACATAAAACAATCGATACGGAAATTATGCTCAATATGAGAATGCCATACACTATTTAGAACAAGAATTAAAATCAATTGTATAAATTATGATAACAAAATGATTAATTTACATCTCAAACAATAGTGCACATGAAATGGAAATTAATTTAAAGCATACCAAAATCTCATTACAAGAATTTGCAGTCCTTGAGCAGCTTTAGCTTCTTGGAGAAATTTCCAACTGTGGTGTAAAACAACCTTCTTTTTCAAAACTAAAAATACCTTGTCGCTCCATAATTCAACTCAAAATACATTACAATAGTGCAAATGCACATCAAGAAAAATCAAAGAGTTTTCCTCTAACCTCAGATCTGAATTATTCCCCTTACCTACAACTACAATCTCCTATTACAATAGTGCTTTTATAGCCTCTAGTTGCAAAGAAGAGGAACCTCATGTTCATTCTCTAAACTACTATTTAATTACAAAAAATAAAAAATAAAAATGGAGAACTATTGTAGTTGTTTCTGCCAATCCCAAATCTTATTCCTTGTTGGCCCCTTATCATTGCTCCAAATATGTTGTGCTTAATCCCATTCAACAGATCTCTTTCCAGAAAGCAATCAAAATCAAAATAAATTAAATTACATTGCACAGTAAAATAAGAATTAGAAAATCTGGAACACTCCCACGAACTTAAATTAAAACAAATAAAGTACAAATACATATAAGATGGGATTTCTTCTAATGAATATGATTAGCTTTTGAGTGATGTTGGAGAATGAATTAGTGACAACAGTTTTCTCAAGCCAATGATTTTTTCCCAAATCAAATTTGGAAAACTAATTGTTTTTGAAAATTCTTCACTTTGTCTTCTGCTAAATTTTTGGGTCATTAAATGATTGAATTTGCTAAATTTATTTGGAATTTTCATTGGCTAAATGATTGGTTTTTTGATGAAAAATAAAGTTTAGGATATGTAAGGAACCTGTATTTTCACATATAAACTTATTATTATTATTATTTATTTTTATTGAAAAAATAAATATCTAAATGGAAAAGGTAGAAGTATTCTTGTTGATACCCACAACCTGCATCACAACTTGTTGAAATATTAGGTAAATAAAATCATCTTGAATGACTGGTTTGTTATAGAGCTTCAATCTATGGCCATTAACAAAAAATGAGACTCCTTCCTCATCTATCATCTTTATCTTGACTGATCCATTATCAGATAATTCTTCTACTTCATAGGGGCATAGGCTAATGAGTGGTAAACTTTCTATTAAAATATTTGGAACCAAAGAGAAAAGCCCAATCACCGAATTTAAGCTCCTTTTTCTTAATTAATTTATCATTCCATTTTTACCTCTATTGTTGGATGATGATGTTATCTTGTAGTGATTTTTGTTTGGTTTCATCAAGTTGATTTAATTGAATAATTATTTATTTTTTAGCTTCTGAGGTGTTTAACCCTAATTTTGTTTCTAATCTGAATGTTTGGACTTGGAATTCAATAGGAAGAAGATTTTTCTTACCAAACACTAGTTCATAATCAGTAAAATTGGTAGCACTTTTCCAAGTAGTTCTATATGCCCGCAGAGATTCTAGAAGCCTATATTCTTAGTCCTTATGCAGTTGTATTGTCCTCGTCATGATTGCTTCTAGAATCTTATTTGTTGATTCAACTTGTCCATTAGCTTGCTGGCGATAAGGAGTGGAATTTTTATTCTTGATTTTATATTTCTCCAATTCTAATTTGGAGGTGAACTATGCTCCTTGGTTAGTGAAAAATTCTCTAAGAATTATAAATATGAAAAAGATATATTGATAGAGAAAAATGACTATTGATTATTTAGAAGCTCTGGTTAATGCCTTAGCTTCCACCCATTTGGTAACATAGTTAGTACATACTAGGATGTAACTTTTTTCTTTTGAATTAGGGTTAATCGGTCAAACAAAATATAGAGCCCATTTTTCAAATGACTCTAGAAGAACTTGTCGTTGTAGTGGAATTTCATAAACTATTGTTGATGAATCCATCCTTTAACAAATATCATTGCTTCGAAGATATTGTCTTGTATCTTTGAA
Organism: Pinus tabuliformis; assembly: GCA_031772625.1. NCBI lineage: Eukaryota > Viridiplantae > Streptophyta > Pinopsida > Pinales > Pinaceae > Pinus > Pinus tabuliformis. The sequence goes on along the minus strand of CM062816.1, from coordinate 179,939,362 downwards.
CAAGGATGACCAATAATAGCCTTGGTTAAGGATTTTATAGGTCATTATCTTTTCTATAAAATTCCTACCACAAGGTCCTGTTGATGGTAAAAAATGAACTCATCAACATGTAAGGGAGACCACTCGGTCAGAGTCCCAACTAAGCTCTTATTTGTTTGGTGTAGCGGTCCCGACTGGTTTGACTGGGTCCAGTTACCCTTTCTCTTTCTGCTAGATTATAGTATACCTATTATTTTACAATAGAAAGAGAGACATCAGAGCTTCCCTCTTGCAGATATCTTGCAAGAAGTTGATCCTTAAGATGACTGTATGACTCAGCTAAACCACAACTAAGTTTTTCCCCTAGTTTGAGGGGACTTTTAGAATGCATAATTAAATCTAAATGAAAATTTTACTCTAAGATGCAAGTAAAAATAATCCAATCTCAAATTGGGAAAATGATAGCCCTTTCTCAATTCAAGAGAAGATGAACTAATTAAACATGGGAAGAGGACTATTTATATGATTGAATTTATTATATGTTTTTCATCAATTAAAGAAGTAGTTCATTCAATTAATGAAAAATGAAACAAAATGGGAATGTATTTAAACAATAAATAATTATTGCTTAACACGTTCCTATTTCAATGAATTCATATCAATCCTAATTTTGTTATGTTCCTCAGAGATAGAACTTACATAACTTCAATAGCATAAAACAATCAATACGAAAATAATGCTTAATGAGAATGCCATACACTATTTAGAACAAGAATTAAAATCAATTGCATAAATTCTGATAACAAAATGAATAATTTACATCTTAGACAATAGTGCACATGAAATGGAAATTAATTAAAAGCATACCAAAATCTCATTACAAGAATTTGCAATCCTTGAACAACTTTAGCTCCTTGGATAAATTTCCAACTGTGGTGTAAAACAACCTTCTTTTTCAAAACTAAAAATACTATGTCGCTCCATAATTCAACTCACAATACATTACAATATTGCAAATTCACATCAAGAAAATCAAAGAGTTTTCCGCTAACCTCAGATATGAAGTATTCCCCTTACCTACAACTATAATCTCCTATTACAATAGTGCTTTCAGAGCCTCTAGTTGCAGAGAAGAGGAACCTCCTGTTCATTCTCTAAACTGTTATTTAATTACAAAAACTAAAAACTAAAAATGGAGAACTGTTGAAGTTATTGCCGCCAATCCCGAATCTTATTCCTTGTTGGTCCCTTCTCATTGCTCCAAATATGTTATTCTTAATCCCATTCAACATATCTCTTGCTAGAAAGAAATCAAAATCAAAATAAATTAAATTAAATTGTACACTAAAATAAGAATTAGAAAATATGGAACACTCCCATGAAATTAAATTAAAACAAATAAAATCCAAATAAATATAAGATGGGATTTCTTCTAATGAATATGATTATATTTTGAGTGATGTTGGTGAATTAGTGACAATAGTTTTCTCAAGCCAATGAAATTTGCCCAAATCAAATTTGAAAAACTAATTGTTGTTGCAAATTCTTCACTTTGTCTTTTGCTTAAATTTTGGGTCATTAAATTATTGAATTTTCGAAATTTATCATTCTAAAATTTTTCTCCACAATCTTAGATTTCCAATGAGCTATTTTGGGCATCATTTGGCTAAGTATATCTTGAGATATTCCTCTCCAAAGACATGATGTTAAAATTATTAGAAGTCTGGAAAAATGTCTGCTTGGACCAAAATTAGGAAATTTTAATTAAAAAATTATAATCCTAATCAACTTTATGATTAAATTCAAATAATTATTAATTAATTACAATTATTAAATTAATTATATACAAATTAAATTAATTTAAAAATTATTTTTTAATTAAAATATATTAAAAACTAACAACAAATTAAGTGGCTTTGGGTCTTGTGAATGAACCGAGAGTAAATGGAGAGGAGGCTTAATAATATGAAGTGGGAGGCATCGAAGGTGGAACATTTCGGAAGGAGTAGTTTCATAAGGTTTTATAAAACGAAGCTCCAAAATGGGAAAGCCCAAAATGGAATGAGAGGAAAGGAGGAGGCATCTCAAAGGTCTCATTCAGGGAGGATAATTAAAAGGAGAGTTACGATATTTGGAAGTCCCGAAATGGGAAGGCCCGATATAAGGAGGTGGGACCAAGGTGTCGAGGAGGAATTCCATCAGAGGAATGAGTATTGGGATAAGTCATCAGAAGGTGAAATAAAAATAAGTCTTCCAAAATGAAGAGTTCCGAAGGTGGGACTGATGAGCCAAAGGAATGGGTAATTATATGGGCTCATTTTGCCTCCTAACTTAGCTTAATCCACCATTCTCTTAGCTTATTGCATGTTTTTTTTATTATATTTATGCCTCTAGAGTGAGATGGGTTCGTTATTATGCCATAGAGTCTATTGTGTGTTTAGTGCAGATTTTTGTTGAATTTTGGAGAAAAAGTCAAAGATTTAATGGACAATTGGCAGAAAATATTTGAAGAAGACAAGGGAGAGGATTTATAGGAGGGTGTCCCCCTCATTTATGACTCCCCACTTTGAATTCTCCTTCAGGAAGCTCGGAGCACAAACAACCAAATCAATGCACTAGGAGGCAGTCGAGCAAGTGGAGGATAACTTCTGTTTATCTCAAGTTTTGGGAGCCAAGCCTCCCTGATTTTAAGGAAGCTGTTGGAAGCTTCAGTTGTATAAGTAGAGAGGCCTAGGGCCTCATTAGGAAGTTAGTCAAATTTTCGAATTTTTGTTGCAGCTTTTCTCTGCTCAACTTCGAGCTTACTTTTGTTGACAATTTCATGTAATCCTATTATTATTTTGATAATAAAGATGAGATCCTTTTTGAGCTAGCACTGAGTTACCTCAGAGGGCTGAAGCTCTTGGGTTAGGGCCCAATCCAAGCAGCCAAGCTCCTCTTGTTTGTATTTCTATGCTTTGTTTCAGTTTATGAATTAGTTGCAGTTAGATAAATTTCTTTCTTGGTTAAGAATAGGTTGCTTTTGGTGATTTAGAAGGTTGTTTCCATTTCAGTTTTCTATAGCAGGTTGAATAGTGATAGAAAGAAGATACAAAAAGGCCATCAACAGAGCCTTGGCTTCCTTTCATCCCCTTGGGACCATGAACTGAGGCCAAGACCCTCTTGCTGCCACAAAAACACAGATTTTCCTTCTCCATAGGATTTCTAGTGTTGCAGTTTGTTAGAAGGTTAATGCTTTGCTTTAAGATCTATTTCGCCATGCTCATTTCTGTCTTTGCAATAAATTTCCTTCCATGCTTTCTTTCCATGTAGCATTTTTCAGCATTTACTTTCCTAGATCAAAGTTTAGATTAGCTTGATGAAAATTCTGTTTTTTTGATGTATCTAGTTTCTTTGCTTGCTTAATTTCATTGTTTGATTTTTAGTTCTCTTGCAACAAATCTCTTCTCACAATAATTCAGCCAATCAGCCATCACCATCTCTCTTTGATCTATGTTCCACAGGTCACCCAAAGTCCCTCACAAATCTGCCTTAGTTTTCTGCACTTTTCCCATAAACTTTCCTCTCTTTCCTTGGACAAATCCGACCATCTTTCTCTCTCCTAAACATTCTTGATGAACCCTAGACACCTTAACACATCATCCTAGCCTTCAGCTACCCTTTCCACCTGCTTTCCCACCTTCAAAACCTCCAAAACTACTCTCGGCATCCTCTTGTAGATCCCCTACGGCCTCTTATAGATTTTCTTGTATGCTTATTTTTGAAGTCCGATTGCGAGAAAAGCCTCCAGAAGGCCACCTGGGACCTCCTACGACCCATCCACACCATCTACACCTTTGCAAATCCCAAAGTCTCCCTCCATCGCCACCTAATCGCTGCTACATTCATAATCAAATAAATTACATGCATGACAATTTCACATAAAAATACATAAAAATCCAAAAAGATGTTTTTTGCTCATCTACTTCTAGAAATAGCTTGAGTAGATGTTGTTTACTTCCTGAGTAGGTAATAGTATTCATTTCATGGTTTTTCATCTCTCTTTCTGCAAAAGTAGGATTAACTGGTTAAGTAGGGTTTTCTAGGTTTCCTTTACATTTCATTCTTCTTTTCCTTTCTGCAAGTAGAGTAGCCTTTGTAGAGTAAGCTTTCCTTTATTTCATCACATATAGATCTTCTTTTGGAATCCATAGAAGCTGGTTTGAGCTCCTAGTGATCTTGCGCCAGCTAACCAAGTGACAACCTGCAGTAAGAACTAGTACTTGTGCATACAACATCGTCGCTTCCAAGTTTGTTACGAACTACCAGGTTGATAAAAGTAAAGTAGCAAGCCCAGGAGTTACATCATTATTGCTGCAATACTGGTGCTCACCAAGGACCAAGATAAGGAGAGAGTGATAAGAGATGAGGTATCGAGCATCAAAGAAGGATTTTGGGGACCTTTTAAAAAGAAGTTACGATATGGAGGATTCATGAGGTCCTAAAATTGAAATAGTTACGATATGAGGTAAGGTGACGTAAGAGGGAGGTGAGGTGAGGAGTGATGGGATTTCAGGACTTGATATTTCAAAGGAGGATTTGTAATATGTTCCAAAATGGGATGAGCCCGATGGGATGAGGGAAAAGGAAAGCGAGGAAAGGAAAGAGAAGAGGGCCACGTGGAGTGGGTCCCTCGCTCCTAATAAACTATAACCACTTTATAAATTTCGACCTTATGAAAATTACAACCACTTTTATAATTTCAGACCACCAAAAACTACAACCAATTAAATTATTTTGGAATTTCGGGAGTTCTAAAAATTTGGAATTTTAATTTGCTTTCGAAATCCATTAACAAATAATCATAATTGTTTACAATGTCGGTTGTAGTGGTTCTGTAGGACTGTTAATAAAATAAAAATTAATAAAAATTAATTAAAAGTCAATAAAAATCAATATTTACAATTAATAACTAATTAATTTACAAAGATTAAAATAATATACATTTTGTACATTTTTTAGCCCAGGCGGTAAAAATCATCAAAGTTTAGAGAAACACCATTTGCAATCTGTGCATCCAAATGAGATGAAACGAGAACCCATGGAAATCCAACAAGAAATCGAAAGAAATGAAGCAATCAGAAGGGAAATCTAAAGAAAATGAAAATCTCACAAAAATGTGGGACACTTAACTAAAATAAAATATTAAAAGGTGATTTTGCCAAAATTTATAAAAAGGGTCCCCATTATTATTATGAAATAATAAGTTAAAAATGGGGGTCTTGAGATTTCACTACAATAATGGCGACACACGGGGAAGAACTAGTTATCTCTGGTTGAAAAGATAATGAACTTCACTTTACCCAAAGGTTAAAAGGGAGGAATTCTATTAAGCCATCAAATAGTAAAACATTTCCCATGGGTCCCACATTAGTGAATCAAGAAATATAAGTTCAAAAATATAAGTACTCAAAGTAGACTGAGTCTAAAATCATGAATCCAAATTTTGGGAAATATTTAATATTTAATATTTCCTCATATGAGAAATAGAAGTTTTTTGATAAAGCATATATCCATTGATATGAATGGTCTCTGACATTGCTTCGCTTCCAACGAGCTTGGTTAGTACCACAACAAAGTTGTCTTTTATGCCATATAAGCATGTCCCCACTTCCAACGAGCATCTATAGCCCCGATGGGTTTACTTTTATTTCCCATGCTTCACTTTTTAATCACCCTTTTGATAAGCACATTTGAGCTATGTTTATGATGTACCTAAGTGAAAGAGGTGGGATGCTAAAAGATAATTATGATAATGGATATAATACTTCCATAATGTTGACTCCTTATCTTTCCCCATGACTAACATTCAAAGGCTTTTGTAAACTAGAGGGATGGGGGGGATCCATTGAGTTAAACTTAGGTAGTTTTTTCCTTGAAAATATGAACTATATCACTTAGAAAGGATGCGTGCTGCTCCATGAAAAATATTTAATGCAAGAGGGCTTTAGGGTTCCATAAAAATATCTCTTTAAGGTAAAAGAAACCCATTGAAATAGATAGAGTAAAAATTTCTCATGAATGCCAACCAATGTTTGGTGAGGAAAAGCCCTTTTACATAAATCTTGGTGGTATCACTAAAACAAACCATAATTGATAGCGAAAAGGAAAAAAAATCCAAAATGAAGCAAAAAACGAAATCCACAAACTCCAAAAATGTCAAATAGGAAAGGAAAACTAAAAGAAAAGCACAAATTAAAAGAAAACCTCAAGAAGACTAATTACGAAGATGTCTCAACAAAAGAGTAAAATAGGACAAGAATGTGAGTTCATCTTATGTTGATATTTTAATGAATTTTATATTGCAGAGTTATAAGAAATTAGCCTCTCAAGTTGTAAGGTGAATAACAATCATGAGGTGAAATTAAGCCAAATGAGAAGTCTCTCTCCTTTGACAATTTTGGTATTGACAAAGCTTGCATGAGAACATCTTAACAATTTTTTAATAAAAGCAATGTTTGTAAAACAAACTAAAGGTTCAGGGACTCCCCAATTTAGTTGATTGATGAACATTTATGCTCTTCCAGAAATTCGAAAACAAACAACAAGGAGAATGAGTGTCAAATCTGAGTAACCAGGGTTGTGAAAAATTCTTGAAGTCCTGCAAAATAGAGTTTCATATCAGCGAAACTATAGACAAAACTGAAACAAAATGAAAAGAAAAGGAAAAGGATGAAAGTGGGCATATGGAACTTACCATTGGATAATTTCATTTAATTTTACCTGAGTGTTGTAGCGGCTATAACCACCCTCCAAAATTTTTCCTATTCTTCGATTTTGGAGCCTCCCTTCTTATCCACAGGAGCTCATCTTACACTGATCTAGGTATTCTTGCTTCAATTGAGACTTATTTTTCGTTTGTGCTTGTGCTTTATTTCTTTCACACTTCGCTGATCTTTCTAAGTCACAAGCTAATCTCCCAACTTAGTCTCATAGTAGTTCTGGGCTTGCCTCCAGAAACTGCGCAATCCTTGAGGGAAAGTAGCCTTGATGATGGGAATTGCGCAATACTAACTTGAAGTTAACCTTGAGCTCAGAAAATGTGCATCCATGGAAGGCATCCCATCACTGAGCCCAGAAACTGTGCCATCCATCACTAAGCTTAGAAACTGCATAGTGCACTGAGCCGCAAAGTTACCCAGTTCCCTGAAACTACAATGTCTCTCCCAGTAGTGTGCATGGAGAGTTTTCCTGGAAAAAGAAAAAACCTAAAAATAAAAAAATTCATCCCTAAAAAATAGGGATATATTTTTAGTATCCTGAAGGAGGAAATTTCACTATTTTTAGAAACTTCTGCCACATGTCACTTTTTCCTTGATTTTAGGCATGCACGTCATAAACCCTAATTCACCCAAATCTATTTAATTGATGCTTCTAGATATCATTTTCACATTCGATCTTGGAGCTCTAGCATTCCTAAGGAGATCAAGGAACCTTCGATGCGATCATCGTCACTTTTCCAGGCGAGTTTTGCTTTTGTCGTCTTTTGACGCTTTTTGTCGTTTGGGTTGTGTGAGTGCTTTTTCACTTATTTCTCTTCATGATTGTTGGCATTTAAACTTGTTCTAACTTGGAGAAGTGTTTTTTTAAGTCTTGGATTACCTTAACCAAGTGTCGCATTGATTTTCCTATTTTTGCAACAATGGTTGTCATTGCGGCGACTCTCCTCACATACTTGATTTTCCTTCTGTTTGATCACTTGCTGCACTTTATTTACATGGTTTTACTCATACTTAGTTAGATCTATACTCAATTTCACACTATCTCTCAATTCTTCTCGTTTTCCACACTTCCCTTGGGCAGATCTGCACTTTCCTTGGCCAGTTTTCACTTTTCCTAGGTGGGCACTACACAATCCTAAGGCCCAAACCACAAGCTTGGCCTCTGGAATTATGTAGTGCACCATACAAACTTGCCCCAAATATGCACTGTACAGTTCTAGGAGCCAGCCTGTGTTGTAGATTTAACCCAGAAATATTATAGATCAAATACGAAAATATAAGATAATGCAAATAAACCCAAGAAATAATATGAAATGATTCTTTATTGATCAAACCCTTAAGGTAGGGCAACACCATACATTCACTCCTTAAGGAAGGAGAACACTCCACAAGCCACATGCCTGTTCATACAATAATTCTTCACTTCATATCTCTCCATGTGGAGTCTCTAGCCTCTATATAGGCCTCATACATACAATAACATGCATCATTACCATGGTTTCCTCATACCATCAACTAATACCATGGGCCCATTACATTATTATTAACTACTTGTGGTCCCTTACATGACATGGGTTAACCACCTTATTTATTACTATGGCCCATCCCATTATTACATTATTACCTTGGGTACCTCCCTTGGTACCCCATATTATCCCCCCTAGGTATATAACATTCCACCCCCCTAAGCATGTTTCGTCCCCGAAACATGGGAAGAACACAAATAATAAGATCTACCCAAAAGAGTAGTCCACTGATACCATGCACGTGCATCTAGCCATCCAAGAGAAAGGTGAACCCTCGATCTTGCTGGTGCCTCGCTCGCTTGAGATGGAAGTTGACCGTGGCAGCTCTTCTGTGTTGATGTGTAGTAGGTGGAACTTCTCTCCTCACTATCCGTCATGTGACTACTTGGTTTCCATCTTGATGGTTGTCTTGCGGGGTGATGTGGGTGATGATATGTTGAAGTTTTAACCCACGATGGCTTTTTCTTTACTTCACCCTGCTGTGGTGCCTGTTGTGGTGTCTTCTTTTTCAATATGACTTCAACCACTGAGCCCTCCTCTGATGTATCATCACCTGTAACCTTTTTTTCTTTAGCCTCTGTTTGTGTTTGATTGTTGATCATCAAAGGCTCATCATCTGATATGCCAGTCCCTTGAACATCTTCTACTTCAGCCTCCATGTGCTCTACCTGTTTATGGATGGAAATATCTTGTAATGTAATTTTCTTCTTTTTATACCATAGCTTCAGGAATTTTTTCTGCACATTAATATTGATAGTACCCACTAATTCCATCCAAAGGTATCCCAAAACAACATCCATGTTATCCATATATGAAGCATAAAAATCACCATGAAACACATACTTATCCATAGAAAGTTTCAAATCCTTATAAATTTGAACAACCTCATCATCAACCTGTGTACTTTCAATTTGTTTCGCTGGAACTTGCAATTTTTTTGCCAAGTTGACATTTATAATATTTTTTTTGCAACTCGGATTGATAGACACAATGATTTTCTCCTTCTGAATCAATCCATGAACCTGCAATACAGAGATACCAGCAAAAAATAACCCTTTTGGTTCCTTGGTTTCCTTCTTTCCTATAAAAATAAAAGCTTTGCTAGGCTGTGTGTCTGTCTGTGTGAGCTTATCCACAAGATTAGATTTACGGTCAAAGCGCTCTATAAGAGCTTTTTTGAAGGCATTCCAAGTCAAAAACCTTCCATTGGAACGTTGATGCTCTTGCCACCATTTGCATCTTTCAAGGTCCAAATACATTTTCCCCCTGCTCAACTGAGTCTCATAATCATAGATGTATTCCAATTTGAAATATTTCTCCATTTGTGCTAGCCATTTAACTGGATGAGAGCCATCAAATATATACAAGTCCCTCAAATTCTGATCTAGGGCCGCCATCACAAAATTTTGGCGAAAATTTGAAATGGTCACAATTCTGTCAATATTGCTCAGAATCCCTATTATAACATGTTTTCAGAAATGGAACAATCATTCTGCATCTGCCCATGTGATAGAAATATTGATACAAGCACTAGAATTTCAGATCTGCGCTGCAACTCTCCCGCCGTCACCAAAAATTCTGCAAAAAAGAGCTGATTTTAAATCAGCGATATCTCCCTCATCCAGACTCTGATTCAACTGATTTTTTTTTTGAAATTGGGTATTTTTTCTCAAAGAATCCAGATCTGCAATTAGATTTTGTAGATCTTGTACCAGGACATCTAGATCTGCGCCGCAAAATCGCTGCCCTAAAAATTGTCTGCAACCCCACTGATTTTTAGATTAGTGATATCTCCTTCATCCGGACTCTGATTCAACTGATTTTTTTTTGAATTCGACTATTTTTGCACAAAGAATTCAGATCTGTAATTATATTTTATAGATATTGCACCAAAATGTACAGATCTGACCTGCAAAGTCGCCGCCCCCGAAACCCTGCAAAAAATAAAAAAAATCTCCACTTTTGTGCCTAAGAAAGTGCTCCGATACCAATTGTTGTAGATCTGATACCACTTGTTGTAGATCTAACCCAAAAATATATGATAATACCACTTGTAGCTCTGATACCACTTGTTGTAGATCTAACCCGGAAATATTATAGATCAAATACGAAAATATAAGATAATGCAAATAAACCCAAGAAATAATATGAAATGATTCTTTATTGATCAAACCCTTAAGGTAGGGCAACACCATACATTCACTCCTTAAGGAAGGAGAACACTCCACAAGCCATATGCCTGTTCATACAATAATTCTTCACTTCATATCTCTCCATGTGGAGTCTCTAGCCTCTATATAGGCCTCATACATACAATACCATGCATCATTACCATGGTTTCCTCATACCATCAACTAATACCATGGGCCCATTACATTATTATTAACTACTTGTGGTCCCTTACATGACATGGGTTAACCACCTTATTTATTACTATGGCCCATCCCATTATTACATTATTACCTTGGGTACCTCCCTTGGTACCCCATATTATCCCCCCTAGGTATATAACAGCCTGTCACCTTGGCCACTGAAACTACACAATGCACAGTCTCTCCTAGACCTTTGCCTAGGCTGAAATGCACATTGCGCAATTTAAAGCCACAAGCTTCGACCTTGGCTACTAGGACTACACAGTTTGCAGTTCCCACAGGAAGTCAGTCCCTCTTGTCAATTAGAATTATGCAATCCTCCCCATCATATGCCTGCTTTTCTGCTTGATCATGCCTTGTAAGTGGATTTTCTTAAGACCAATATTTTCTTGCGATGAGCGTCTTTTCTATCCCACAGGTACAACAGTTGTTGAACACCTCTCTAATAGTCACTGTTACCATGGCACCTAAGAGAGTTTCTTCAAAAGAAACCACTGAAATAAGTATTGGGGAAGAAGTTGAGTAAGCGTCAATAGACTTGCTAGTGTATGTAGATACGCATTTGTTTATAGAAAAGGGATCAGCAATGACATGGCAGCATGTTAAAGATTCTTTTGCAAAATACTTTGAGGCAGAATTAGAGGACTAGTAGGTGTATCTCAACATCCCATAATCAAGACTATACAAGGTTTCATGTAGGTATCCCACCTTCCCATGTGAAGATGTCATTAGCTGGATTATCTCACACATTCATGAGAATACCATTACATTGAGCAGTGTTAATGGAGAAAATCTTGTCACCTTCTGAGCTAAAGACTATCAAAGCATGTATCACTTGCCCGAGCTAGTAGAGTGCATGGACTCACTTTTCTATGCCACCCATAGCTATGTGAATACAAGAGACATTGTCAAAGTCTGGGTGAGAGAGCCATTGAAGTTTCTATAGACACCCACTCATGTGTATAAGACAAAGTCCCTCAAGAAGGCCTACCATTTCTTGCTTATCTTTTCTTGTAGGATTCATGGTCAACAGAGCACAAAAACCTTTCCTGAAGGGTGGGAAATCTTATTGGATAAGGTGGTGAATGAGAGGAAGTTGTTCAACTGGTTATATTTGTTGTCTCGATAGTTGAAGGCCCATGTAGCATAGGTTTAGAGTCCTCCTGATGGTGAGCGAGAAAGGTTTTATATGTATGCATATTTAATGGATGCAATTTGTGCACAACAACAGTTCCTTGGCATGAACTAGACATGGACACTATGAGAGCTTGCCATACATATCTATTACAAGTTTCTTTTGGATTGCATTTATCGAGGAGTAATGACACAACTAAATAACTACTTCATCATCCCACTATAAAAACTTATCTTTGAAGAAGATCCACCTTGCATCTCATGAGAAGAAATGGAGGTGATAACAGACATCGCAGATTGGTATGCCTCACTAGGTGGCACCTTCATTAGAGTGTTTGGCAGAGAGAAGCCTCCTCATGTTTTACCAAGGTACTCTACCGAAAATTGTGTTATGCAAGAAATATCATATCATATCACAATAGGGTTGTTAGCAACATTTCATAGGAAGAAGAAAGCACAATGACCCACTCTTCCTTTGAAAATTGGATTACATGAGATAAATAACTTTAAAGTCACGAATTCCAAGGGAAAGGAGATAGTGAGGTTTGAATTCGGCACTTAGGACTTTAGTCATATGATCCCCATGGTATTTCTAAATAATACTATGTGAGAGTTTAATTTATGTGGATTAATAGCGCATTCCATTGACCAAAGGAGTATCCATGGAGGTATTTCTACAATGTCTCCAGACTCCATGATCCATTCATTTTAGTAGGGAATTCACAGACTACTTCACATACAACAAAAAATATGGAAGAAACAATAGTAGAAGGCATAAATCCCATGCTAGATAAGGGGAAGAGGAAGAGCTGATAGTCTAGAGGGAGAAAAAAGCTAAGATCCTATTATCATGAAAGAAACTTTGGCAAAAAAGCGAAGAGGAAGCAAAGGATACAAAGAGCAGAGTAGAGGAAGAGAGAAAAGAAGAGTTGCAGGAAGCATAACTAAATCTGTAGGAGGTAGAGAAGAAGATAAAGGAAGAACATGAGTTGGGGAGGAGAGAACAAGATGAGAAGCAGAATCAAGAGAAATAATAAAGGCAAGGCACAATGATAGAGGAAACAACACCGATACATATTGAAGAGTAGGAGAAAAACAAACGAGTAGCTAAGGAGCAAGGTCAACAAATGCATGATCAAGAGCTTTCTCAATAGATTGAGCACTTGATTGAAGTGAAAAACATGGAGATGGAACAAGAGCCACAAAATGAAGGTGTTGATCTGATGTCGAGCACACCAAAGGTCATTCCTATGTCTCTACCACCTCTAGCAGTAGAGCCAACCTGAGCGAGGAAGAGGGTGTTGTTCCCCTTGATAATGATCCAGTAATGGATGTGTACAATATATCATTCGATTAGTTCCAAAAGAGGATTGTACAAGCATAGAGAAATAATTTTTCGGATGATCACACATCACCTGCATTCGTTAGAGAAAGGGTGATAGTGTTGGACACCAGGAAGCATAAAAACTCCATTGTTGAGGCCAACTTGGCCTATGCAGGAGCAAGAAGATCGAACATTCAATACTTGATGATTGAGAATGAAGAATTCGCACAACACTTGCAGGTTTCCAGGTAAGAGGCATAACAAATCCGCGTAGTGGCACATAATGCAATTCCTACACATGTTTACATAGAGGAGATGAGAGCAACAATACCTACTGAAGTATCAACACTCAGAGAAACCATGCAGAAGCTCTATGAGGGGTTTATCACCATTTACAAAGAACTTTTCCATTTGCATGGATTACAGTAGCAGAGCAAAGAGTTTGTTAAAATTCTCAAGAACATACAAGCTTGCATTGCCTATGTGCTAGAGTGGACACTGTGATACAAAGGGGCATCACTTGAATTAGTGAAGAAAATGAAGCCACAAGCATAGCTAGAGAAAGTGAAAGTTCATATGTTGATTCAGAACAACAAGCAACTCACTTCATTCATTGGCAACATTCAGGCCTCATATGTACGATTTTTCATCAGTTTGGATGTCTTGGCGAGAACACACCAGATCCCATTAGTCGGTTCACTCACCAAATCCAAATATAGGAACCAAGTCTGAAAGGAGATTGAAGAGTACTTGGAGTAGCTGAGACAGGTTGCCACCAAGGAGGATTTAAATCTGAACAAAAAAAAACATGAAAAAGTACATCAATGGTCCTGTCCAAGTCAAAACAATGATGCTCATGCTTCAGAATGAACTTGAAACTAGTTCCAAGACATTGTACCCATATGCCATGTGTTATAGTCATATTTGGGCACATCAACCCAAACTCATATGTCAATGATATTAGGTCTCATCAACCCCTAAAAGAGTTGTTTTTTACCCTAAAGAAGCTTAGTCATCTGAATGCCTCATTCCCGAAAGTTCCATCTCAGAAATCATCCAGAAAGTGCCTAAACTGAACCATATCTGAAAGCCCTGTGATAGGGTGAGATGCATCTCACCTGCTACACTGTCTAAGTGAGATGCATCATAGTTTGGCTCTTTAGTAAGTGTGATGGGCGAGGTTGGACAAAATTCTGGGACAGTTTGTTAGTTGGTTTCTCATGGAATATTCTAGAAACTTCTCCTACGCCACTTGCCTCTCTGAACTCGCCCAAGGATGACCAAAGGAATTAGGAAACCATCTTGAATTCCCCTCCCTTTTGGAACTAATTTCAACAAATGGAATGGCATTCATCATCCCCATTGATGACTCACCTTCTTGCAATCATCTATAAAGGGTTCTCCCATCCAAGAGATCAGAAGGCTGAATGATTTTGAGTTGTAAGAAAGTGCTGCTAGTTTTAGTATTGAGGTGAGAGCATTGTGTCATTGTTGGTGTGTTCTTGTTGATTCATGAGGTGAAGAAGGCTTGAAGCTGGGAGGATGGTGCTGGATCAGACTTCTTATGGGTTGTAATTCTCCTTGATATCAATAAAGTTCTTCAAGATTTTTCCCAATTGATTGTGTTAACTGTAAATGCATTCATTTGTTTATCATATTTATGATTCTATGATGTTTATGCTGTGATGGATCATTATGATTTGACAGGTCTTTGTTTCTGTAGCTGTGCAGGTACTCTCCAAGTGTGTTGAGTACGGGGAGGAGTTATGGGATCGACCAAAGGAGAGGGAGATCAAGCGAGGATTCAAGTGAAAGTTACAAGTTGGTCTTTCATAATCTCTTTCTTATCTGTCACTTATAGGAAAGATATTTAATTGCCTTAACTGTTGTTTCAAGGTTAGCTACCAAACCTAGAGGGTTAGTCATTCGACAGGACACTAATTTTCCCAGAAACACCATGGAGGACAAAGTTTGCTTCTAGCCGGACACCATCATGTTGTTTGGGGACATCATCACACAATATCAAGATTGCACCAATATGTGACCGAGAAGCAGCAAGTGGACTTTGTGGAGCTAGATTTCTCCCAAAATCAAGCATCATAGTGCTGTGTCTTGTTAGGCTATCAAGTTGTCTCTACCCTATTTTGTCTTATATGGGTACAAAAATGTAATATTATTTGTAATTTTATTGTAAGTGAAATTCCAAGTGTCAATATTGGAATATGGAGAGTCATCAATGTAATGAGTGTTTTTTGTAAAGAAGTTGAAGAGTCATAAGGGTAGTCCAAAGGTCACAAAGGGGAGTTGAAGAGTTACCACCTCTTGTTATAAATAAGCCCTCATAACTCATGTACGGGGATTTTGGGAGCCAATATTTTGGTTGGGCATAGAATTAGAAGGAGCTTGGGAGTATTATGAAGAGCCTTGGATTCTTCATAGCATAGAATGAGTATACTTCTTTGGAGGAGTAGGTGTTCTTGACTTTAATGTTCCACTGTTGGGGCTAGTAGTCTGTCAATGGTGTATGTATCAATGGAACTTTCACCTATGATAATAAAATAAGAGGCAACATGCTTTCATGCATATGTTGTGAATATAGTAGGACTATTCTTGTTGTATTTGCAATGTATTTTATTTAAATTATGCTTGTGATTTTGAACTATTTCATTTTCATTTGTATGAATCTTGTTGAATGTGTGTTGTTGTATTAATTCATCACTTTAACTTGTGGACTATTCCACATCTTAGCTTGTGATGTCATTACGCTTGTGTGTTCCTTTATACCTGTGTACTATTATAGGATTCCATGGGGCGCACTTCTTTTTCCCTTTGTGTGTTGGAACCTTCATGCATCGCACTTTTCCTTCCACAGGGTCACACACTTGCCATTACCCAAAGTTATCATACTTCACTTTGTGTTTTTTTAGTCAAGGAATAACATTACCACGCACTGCTGGGACTCCTACTCCAAATGGTGTGAGGTCTAGTTGGGAATTCATATTGTGGATATCCCCTGAATGTTGGTGGTCTAGCACCATCAACATTTCTAATGATAGAAGGAGGGCCAGATGTCAAGATAATCCCTTAAATTTTGTTTTGAATTTTTGCACTCATTTAATGACTTCTTCCACAATCATAACCCCGACATGTTTTTCCAGAAACGTATGTTTGTATGTGTCGACAAGCATTGTGTATGAATTTTCAAATCTAAAATTTGATGGCGATGGTGAGACAACCTTTCTTGAGCATACTGATCATTTTCTTGATTTCTGCACTTAACACAACATCCACTGTGAGGAGGTTGCTTGTAGGTTGTTCATCCTCACGTTTGAAGGGCGCGTAAGGAAATCATGTCACACATTAATTGATACCTCCATACACTCTTTCAAACATCTTGTCACATAAATTTTTCATGCTTTTGATATGTATGATTGCAAATGTCTGTGCAAGAAATTTTGGAATTGCGAAAATCACCTGATGAATCACTGCATCATTTTCACAATCGTTTCATGCATTTATGTTTTGAATTTATGAAAGATGAAGTTGATTGGAATTTCTTGACAGAAAGATTTCAATATCTTATTCACGTTTCAGAAAATCCACACGTGTTAGAATCATTTGAACCACACCCAACATACCTCGGTGTTAGAGCTTCTAAATCTGCGACGGATGAGGTTGCTGTTCCAATTGACCCTCCATCCCCTTCTCATAAAAAAAATCTAGTTCTACAGGATGAGGTGGGAGAAGTTGAAAATTCATTTGTTGATCTACCACCATCTTCTCCTACCCCACATACCCATAATTTCAGGGCAGGTCTGGAATATCAGTTTGATGGTTGTGATGAAGTGTTATCTCCTCGTCCTCCATCATTTGGTCCCTATGATCCTTCAGATTATGATGTGTTGTGTTCACCACTTTCAAATCTACCTTTTGATGTTCACGAGGATCAAGTTCTATATGTAGTTGTTATTGAACAACCAACCCGTGGTATCATTTTCGATGAGTATATGTGGGAGTCTGAACAAGAATATATGTTGGAGGATGACCTCCTTCTGTTTGCACCTCTTCTGCATTATCCTGACATTTGCCATGATTATGTCACTCCTGTTGACTATTATGAAAGTTCAGTTTCTGTTGATGTTACTACTTTCCATCATTCATAGAACTCTTGGAATGCCAGTTTTTCATCTAAGTGTGGAGAGGACAAATATTTTCTGCCTAATCCTCCCATTCTCTCATATTGTATTTCTAGGAATATATAGGGTGAAATTTCTCGTTTTTCATCATGCCCTCTTTATGATTCTTCAGATCATGAGGATGCCTATGTTTGTAATCTTAAACTTTCTGATCGTGGCTATCATGATCTTTTCATCGATTCATTCGATCACGTTTCTAATTTTTCCACTGTTGATTTTTCTAAGCCACTGATCTTTGATGGTACATATTCTAATGAATTGGAACTTCCCCAAGTTGTCGAGGCACTTCATCCCAAGATGATGGTTATTTCAGGTTCTCGTAGTCTTGAGGCTAGTTCCACTTCTAATAAGAAATGTGTTGAATCTTTCCAGGCTCCTCATCACTCTCTTGTACACATTGAAAATCAATATATTTTACAATTTTTGCATCGTCCATCTGTTTCACAGAATCCTATCCCTTAGTCTTTGGAGGAGTTGTAAGTGGTGTGCATAGTTGCAAAGATTATTCTTCCTTCATGTTCGCTCATCTTTCAAGTTCAAAATTTGTACATGCATGTTTTTGACTCGCAATGTGATTGAACACCATGGTACACCAGCATAACGCCTTTCATGCACTTTTCGTTTTTACTTTCCTGCATGTTCATCCAAAATTCAAATGTTTTGGGTTGTATTGTCTTATCTTTCTTGTTTGCTGGTATGCTTGTATATCTTTCTTGACATGAATTCCCTTGCATACATAGGCTAGCCAATGCACCGGTGGCTGCACTGGAAGTATCACTTTATGTAAGTTTGGCCTATGCTCTATTTAGTTTAGGAGTAGGAGTAGTTTTTCTTTCCTCTATTATTTCCTTTCATTTTCTTTACTTTGTTTTGCTTTCACTCCGCTTCTTTCCATTTGTTTGTTTTCTTTTCTGTTATAGGTTAACTCCCACATTAGACCATGTTTGGCTACCCAAACATCTTAGTGAAATCCAAGAGGAAGTTGTACTGCTATCAACACTTGGTCATTTTTCTATTCCCTCTCTTTATTTGAATCTTGCATTTATCTTAGTCAATGATACTTGGATGGAAAATACATTCCTTTCAGAGAGAGTCATAGTGAAATCACGATGCTTGCACTTTTAACTAGTACTGCCTACTCTAATCAATCCTCTATTTTCGCATAACCCTTGTCAACGAAGTCAAGTAGAGTAAGGAGGGGAGGAAAACATTAACATGTATGCCAAAGGTGTATATAAACATCCTTCTCTAAAGGGACACCATTTTTTTCTCTCAATAAGTTGGGACCCTCTTCCACCCCATGAAATAAATAAGTGCCTATGCACATTTATTTGAAGAAATAAAATGAAAAAAATGAAAATTAAATAAAGGGTGAAAGAAGATAAAGGATTATTGCGCACAGAGGTGAAGCAAGCAACTCCACTGGGGTACTATCTAGGCTTGTTGGTAGCAGAGCACTGCTTGTGTTCATGGAGTGACTCCGCTGAGGTACTCTACAAGCCTGTTGGCAGCGAAGAAACATCAGAGATGAAAACTAAGACTTTGAAAATCTCTTTTTCTTTTGAATTTATATTCTCCTCATCCCCAATTGAAACAACTCAGTCTGACTTGGCTTGGTATGTGTGCTGTCAATGAAGAGAATGATAATGAATATATCTTTAACTCAGGCTAAGTGTAGAATATGTGATAGTAAATGAACTAAACAATACCTCCAGAAGAGTTATACCTATTTTTCATAAGAAAATATCCATACAGAGAGTTGGAGTTCCACTAGTGTGTCACCAGTGTTATAGCGGCTACAACCACCCTCCAAAATTTTTCCTATGCTTCGATTTTGGAGCCTCCCTTCTTATCCACAGGAGCTCATCTTGCACTGATCCAGGTATTATTTCTTTGACTAAAACTTATCTTTTAATTTGTGCTTGTGATTGATTGATTTCACACTTAGCTAATATTTCTAAGGCACAAGCTCATCTCCCAACTTGGTCTCACAACAGTTCTTGTCTTGCCTCCAGAAACTACGCAATCATTGAGGGAAAGAAGCCTTGATGATGAGAATTGTGCAATCCTAAATAGTAGTCAGCCTTGATCCTAGAAACTGTGTAGCAATGGAAGGCATCCCAACATTGAGCCCAGAAACTGTGCAATACGTTACTAAGCTCAGAAACTATGCAGTGCACTCAGCTAGAAAGTTGCTCAGTTCCCCAGAACTGTGCAATTGCTCTCGATAGTGTGCATGAAATGTTTCCCCCGAAAAAAAAAAAAAAAAAGAAAAAGAAAAAAATATCCCTAAAAAATAGGAATCTATTTTTAGTATCCCAAAGGAGGCACTTTCGCTATTTTTGGAAACTTCTGCCAAGTGTTGTTTTTTCCTTGATTTTAGGCATGCACGTCATAAACCCTAATTCACCCAAATCTGTTTAATCAACACTTCTAGATCTCATTTTTACATTCAATCTTTGAGCTCTAGCATTCCTGAGGAGATCAAAGAACCTTTGGTGATCGTCGTCGCTTTTCTGGGTGAGTTTCACTTTTGTCATCTTTTGCCACTTTTCTGGGTGAGTTTCGCTTTTGTCGTCTTTTGCCACTTTTCCTGTTGCTTTTTTTGTTTGGATTGTGTGAGTGCCATTTCACTTATTTTTGTTCATGGTTGTTGGTGTTTCAACTTGTTTTAACTTGTAGAAGTGTTGTTTTAAGTTTTATATTGTCTTTCCCAAGTGTCACATTGGTTTTCCTGTTTTTGCAACAATGGTTTCCGTTGTGGGGACTCTCCTCACATACTTGATTTTCCTTTTGTTTGATCAAATGTTCAACTTGATTTACATGGTTTTACTCATACTTAGTCCTATATTCACTCAAGCTCACATTATCTCTCAAATCTGCTTGTTTTCCACACTTCCCTTGGACATATGCAATTTCCTTGACCAATTTTCACTTTGCCCAGCTGGGTGCTACGCAATCCTAAGGCCCAAGCCACAAGCTTGGCCTCTGGAATTTCACATTGTACAATACAAATTGGACCCAGCTACACATTGTGTAGTTTTAGAAGCTATCCTGTCACCTTGGCCACTGAAATTGCGCAACGCACAGTCTCTCCTTGACCTCTACCTAGGCTAAACTACGCATTGCACAGTTTCAAGCCACAAGATTCAACCTTGGCTTCTGGGATTGTGCAATGCACAGTTCGCATAGTAAGCCAGTCCCTCTTGTCAATGAAAATTATGCAATATTCCCCATCAGATACCTAGTTTTTTGCTTAATCATACCTTGTAAGTAGATTTGCTTAAGAATGATATTTGCTTGCCATGAGTGTCTTTACTATCCCACAGGTACAAAAGTTGTTGAGACCTATCCAACAATCACTTTTTCCATGGAACCTAAGAGATATACTTCAAAAGAAACCAATGAAAGAATAACTGGGGAACCAGTTGAGCAAGCATCAGTAGACTTGCAAGTGTATGCAGATACTCAATTGTTTATAGAAAAGGGATCATCACTGACATGAAAACAGGTTAAAGATGGTTTTGCAAAATAATTTGAGGCAAACTTAGTGGACCGACAAGTGTATCTCATCATCTGACAGTTAGGACTATACAAGGTTGCATGTAGGTATCCCACATTCTCATGTGCATATGTCATCAACTAGATTGTCTCACACATTGATGAGAAGAGCATGACATTGAGCAGTGACAATGGAAATATCTTACCACCTTCCGAGCGGAAGACTATCAGTGCATGTATCACTTTCCCAAGCAAGTAGAGAACACATACTCACTTTTCTATGACACCCATAGCTACATGAACACAAGAGACATTGTCAAAGGCTGGGTGAAAGAGCCATCAAATTTTCGACAAATACCCACCCATGTGTACAAGAAAAAGTCCCTTAGGAAGGCCTACCATCTCTTGGTTATCTTTGCTTGCAGAATCCATGGTCAGCAGAACATGAAAACCTTTCCGGAAGAGTGGGAAGTCTTATTGGAATGGGTGTGAATGAGGGGAAGCCGTTCAATTGGTCATATTTTTTGGATCAATAGTTGAAGGCCCATGTAGCACAAGTTCAGAGTCCTACTGATGGTGAGTGAGCAATGCTTTATATGTTTGCATATTTAATGGATGCAATCTGTGCACAACAATAGTTCCCTGGCATGAACTGGACATGGACCCCATGAGAGCCTACCGTACATGTCTATTACAAGTTGCTTTCAGATTGCAGTTATCGAGGAGTAATGGAACAACTAATTGACCACTTAATCATCCCGTTGTACAGGCTTATCTTTGAAGAATATCCACCTTGCATGTCACGAGAAGTAATGGAGGTGATAGAAGACATTTCAGATTGGTATGCCTCACCAGGTGGCACCTTCATTAGAGTATTTGGTCAAGAGAGGCCTCCACATGTTTTACTAAGGTATGCCATCGACAAGATTATCATGTAAGAAGTATCGTATCATCTCGCCATAGGGTTGTCATCAACATTTCACAAGAAGAATAAAGCACCATGGCCCACTCTTCCTTTGCGAATTGGATTATACGAGATAGAGAACTGAAAGTCACGGATGTCGCGGGAAAGGAGATAGTGAGGTTTGAATTTGGCACTCAGGAATTTAATCTGTATGATCCCCATGGTATTTGTAAGGTCACCATACGAGAGTTTACTTTTCGTGGATCGAACGAGCATTCCATTGGCCATAGGAGGATCCATTGAGGTATTTCTACAATGCCTCCAGACTCCGTGAGCAAGTCATATTAGCAGGGACTTCACAGGCTGCTCTAGAGACGATAACAAATCAAGAAGAAACAACAACAGAAGGTAGTGATCCCATGCAGGACAAGGGAAAAAGGAAGACTACTAATAGTATAGAGGGAGAACAAAGCTGCAATATGAAAGCATACCCTATTATCATGAAAGGATATTTGGTAGTAGAAGCAAAGAGGAAGCAGAGGATACAAAGAACAGAGTGGAGGAAGAGAGAAAATAAGAGGTTGCAAGAAGCAAAACTGAAGTTGTAGGAGGTAGAACATATGTTGAAGGAAGAACATGAGTTGAGGAGGAGAGAAAAAGAAGATAAGTGGAAGCAGGAGGAATAAGAAATGCAAGGTGAAATGATAGAGGAAACAACACCGATACAGGTTGAAGAGCAGGAGCAAAACCAAATAGAAACTGAGGAGGAAGGTGAACATATACAGGATCAAGAGCTTGCTCAACAGATTAAGCGCTTAACTGGAGAGATAGACATGGAGATGGAACATGAGCCGTAGAATGAAGATGTTGACCAGATGTCAAGCACACCATAGGCCATCCCTGACTCTCCACCACCTCCAGTGATAGAGCCAACGCTGAGTGAGGAAGGAGGTGTTGTTCCTCTTGATGATGATCTGCTAATGGATGTGTACAATATGTCATTCGATGAGTTCCAAGAGAGGATTGTACAAGCATAAAGAATTTTTTTCTCGATGATCACACATCACCTGCATTCGTTAGAGAAAGGGTGATAGTGTCAGACACTAGGAAGCATCCAAATTCCATTTTTGAAGCCAACTTAGCCTATGCAGGAGCAAAAAGATCAAAAATTTAGTATCTGATGACTAAGAATGAGTAATTGGCTCAAAAATTTCAGGCTGTCAGGAAAGAGGTAGAAGAACTCCGTGCAACGGCACAAAATGTAGTTTCTGCACAAGTTTACTTAGAGGAGATGAGAGCAATGATACTTAATGAAGTATCAACACTCAGAGAAACCATGAATAATATCTATGAGGAGTTTATCACCATACATAAAGAAGGTATCCATTTTCATGGATTACATGTAGGTTTAACCCTGTACACAAATTACACAGATATTTTCCCTTGGATCCCAAAACTAGGACTACTAGATTGATTTTTCATTATGTTCCTTTCAATGTTACAATACGTATATATACATTCCAAAGAATTCATAAACCCCAATCCATTAACCCTGGATTAGAAGATAACCATAGTTCCCTTGATCATATCGACAATATACCATGGGCAGAAAACCATCATGCCAAAAACCATGTGCAAAACCCATGCACAAAACCATAGGTACACACACCCAACTTTATAGTAGCAAAGCATCGAGTTTGTTAAACTTCTCAAGAACATACAAGTTGTTATCGCCTATGTGCAAGAGTGGATAATGCGATACAAGGGGGCACCACTTGACTTAGTGAAGAAAATGAATCCACAGGCAGAGATGGAGAAAATTAAATTTCGGATGTTGATTCAGAACAACAAACATCTTGCCTCATTCATTGGAAGCATTCAGGAATCATATGTACGGTTGTTCAGTAATTTGGATGTCTTGGTGAGAACACACAAGATCCCATTATTCAGTTCACTCACCAAAGCCAAATCTAGGAACCAAGTCTGACAGGAGATCGAAGAGTACTTGGAGAAACTGAGACAGATTTCCACCAAGGAGGATTTAGAGTTGAACAAACAAAACATGTAGAAGTACATCGGTGGTCCTGTCCAAGTTAGAACAATGTTTCTCATGCTTCAAAATGAACTTGAAACAAGTTCCAAGACATTGTACCTGGATGCCATGGAGGCTAGAGTTTTCTTCTAGCCAAACACCATCACATAGTTTGGGGACATCATCACACAATATCAATATTGGAACCAATATGTGACCGAGAAGGAGCAAGTGGAGGTTACTGAGCTAGATTTCTCCTAAACTCAAGCATCATAGTGTTATGTCTTGTTATATTGTCAAGTTGTCTCTACCCTATTTTATCTTATATGGGTACAAGTGTAAAATGTAATATTATTTGTAATTTTATTGTATGTGAAATTCCAAGTGTCAATATTGGATTATGAAGAGTCATCATGTAATGTCATGAGTCCTTTTTGTAAAGAAGTTGAATATTCAAGAGGGAAATCCAAAGTTCACAAAGGGGAGTTGAAGAGTCACCCCCTCTTGTTATAAATATACCCTCATAACTCATGTAAGGGGCTTTTGGGAGCCAAGATTTTGGCTAGGCTTAGGCTTAGAAGGAGCTTGGGAGTATTGTGAAGAGCCTTGGATTCTCCGTAGCGTAGAGTGAGTATACTTCTTTGGAGGAGCATGTGTTATTGACTTTGATGTTCCACTATTAGGGCCAGTGGTTCATCAATGGTGTATGTATGAATGGAAATTTCACTTATAATAATAAAATTAGAGCCAACACGCTTGGATGCATATGGTGTGAAGTAGGACTATTCTTGTTGTATTTTCAATATATGTTATTTAAATTATGCTTATGCTTATGAATTATTTCGTTTGCATTTGTGTGAATCTTGTTGAATGCTTATTGTTGTATTAATTCATCACTTTAACTTGTGGACTATTCCACATCTTAGCTTGTGATGTCATTATGTTCGTGTGTTCCTTTCTAGCTACATACTATTACAAGCTTCCAAGGGGCGCACTTACTTTTCCCTTCATGTGTCATAACCTTCATGCATCACACTTTGCGTTCCGCAAGGTCACACACTTTCTCTCACCCAAAGTTATAATACTTCACTCTGTGCATTTTCATAGTCAAGGCATAACATTACCACCTACTGCTAGGACTCCTACTCCAAATGGTGTGAGGTCTAGTTGGGACTTCATATCGGGGAGATCCCCTGAATGTTGGCATGGCAGGAGAATGAGTGCCAAGACTGAGCAAGTAGTGGTGTGAAAAATTTGTGAAGTCCTACAAAATAGAGTTTCAAATCAACAAAACTAAAGACAAAACTGAAACAAAATGCAAAGAAAAGGAATAGGATGAAAGTGGGGACATGAAACTTACCATTGGAGAATTTCATTTAAATTTACCTAAGAAATATTTTTTTCTCCAGCAAAATATAACCGCTTCTTTTGTTTGGAATTAAAAGCATGAAGACGTTGTACTATTTGAAATATCATTGACCTAAAATCATAATTTATTAAATCTAAATTAAAGCAAGTAGTAGAGCTAAAAAAAATGATTCATGTTTAAGGAATCAAAAGTAAATCAAATTCATCAGAAATGAAAATGAGGATGTGCCCAAAATCATAATTTATTAAATATAAATTAAAGCAAGCAGTAAAGCTAAAAAGAAATATTATTCATGTTCAAGGAATCAAAAGTAAACCAAATTGATCAGAAATGAAATTGACGATGTGCTTCTTTATTAATTGCAACAAAAATTGTTTTCTTCGTTTTTTTGATCTAATATCAACTCCAAGATTTAAAAAAAATCTAAAACCAAGTCCCAACCTATGTAGTACTTATGTGTGTATTGTGAGCACTTAAATATTTTGCAGGATAAATATGGAGAGATATATAAAAAATAAGAGGATCACAAGAGACTTCAAACATATATTTCCCATGATCCATTATCTTTGGGTGTTTCAAATTTCCTTACCAAATCATTGCATTACCCTAGTGGATGCTCAAGAGTGCCTTTTTCTTTGCCTTGTCACATTTATTCATTTCTTTGATATGCTGAGGACCCGGAACTCTTTCAAATCATTTTAAGTGAAAGGATGTTAGACCATGTGAGACTTGCCACATTAGATTTAATAGTGGAAATATTAGGAATGGATTTCAAATAAAATCACGATATTCCAATGCCCCAAAATAGAGAGGGTCGATATAAATATTTTATTATAGAAAAGTTTTTACAAAAGTTCATTTTTTGTAAGTTTTGTTTTTTTTTATTTACGGTACACTAGATCCCTGATATAGTATGTTCTGATAGAAATATTTAAATAAAAGAAATGGTCTATCGGGAAACTAAATTTCAGCTAGATAACATCTCATAACAATTTTAGAAGAGGTTCAGATATGGAAGGCACCGATAGATGATGTTCTGTCAGACCAGGAGGTAACTCCTCAAATGCAATTATATTATTCATTCAGGTTGTTCATTATTATATACAAGAGGGAGTGACTGTTCAGTTCATCTCCCGATGACTCTCCATTTTCTCTATCATTTATTTACACTAATTACAGTTATTCACCCAATCCATATGATTAGGTGTCAACATTCCCCCCCTTAATCTGAAGGGATGTTGGTGAGCCCAAGCATCGTTTTGAATCTTTCAAGCTTTTCTCTTCCAAGAAATTTGGTGAAGATGTATGCAATTTTCTCATTAGTGGAACAATGGCAAAGATGGATTGTTTTGGCCTCAACATGATGTCAAATCAGATGATATTTTGTATTGATGTGCTTCGTTCGATAATGGAACTTTGGGTTCTTGGCCAAATTTATTGCCGAGGTATTGTCAATCATGAGTGGAGTCGATTGTACTTGTTTTCCCTACAAATCTTCAAGAATTTTCCTGAGCCACACAATTTCTTTTGTTGCCTCAGCTGCTGCCACATATTCTGCCTCTGTTGTGGAATCTACTGGAACTAGTTGTTTGCATGATCTCCAAGAGACAACTCCTGATCCAAGACTCATAGCATAACCTGAAGTAGATACCCCAGTTTCTTTATCTCCATTGAAGTCTGAATCAGAGTATCCAATCAAGTTGAAGTTGCCCACCTGTGTATACGTGATTCCAAAGTCTTGAGTTTTTTTCAAGTACTTTAGAACTCTTTTTGCAGTAGACCAATGTCCCTCACAAGGCTTTTGCATAAACCTAGAGAGGATTCCAACAACAAACGAAATGTCTGGTCTGTTAGTAGTTAGGTAGTTGAGACTTCCTACAAGCTGTATATACTTTGTTGCATCCTAAAATTCTTTTCCTTCAATGGATGTGAGCTTTAAGTTTTTTTCCATTGGAGTAGTCAGAGGATTGCATTTAGTCATGCCAAACCTGTTCAACAGATCTCCAATGTACTTCTTTTGAGAAAGGAATATGGACTTCAGATGTTGAGTTACTTCAATACCAAGATAGTAATGAACATAGCCCAAATCAATCATTTCAAAACCTTTCCTCAATTCCTTCTTTATGGATGCAATGTAGCTCTCATCGTTCCCTGTCATCAAAAGATCATCTACATATACCACAAGATATACAACTGTTTTTCCAACCTTCTTGACAAATAAAGTTGCATCATCAAGATCATAATGTTTGAAATTGAGTTTCAAAAGATGCTCAGTTAGTTTTTCATACCAGGCTCGTGGTGCTTGTTAGAGGCCATACAAGGATTTTACAAGTTTTCATACTTTATGTTCATGTCCTTTCACAACAAATCCTTCAGGCTGGGACATAAAAACATTCTCTTTTAGATCTCCATTCAAGAAAGCAGTTTTTGCATCCATTTGATGGACTTTCCAACCGTTTTGAGCTGCTATGGCAAAGAGTGTCCAGATGGTATCCCATTTTGTTATGGGGGAAACGTCTCCTCATAATCAACCCCTTCCTTCAGTGCAAAACCTTTTGCCACAAGCCTGGCTTTGTGCTTGTCAAGTGAGCCATAAACTTTATACCCTTTCTTGTAGACCCACTTGCAGCCAATTGGTTTGGTTCCCAATGGAGGATCAACCAACTTCCAAGTGCCATTATTTATTAAGGCATCATACTCCTTTTGCATTGCTTCTTTCCATTCATCACGATAAGAAACTTCTTTGAAGGAAGTTGGTTCAAAATTTGTAGACAAATTCAATTCACAATCATAAGAAACATCCATATCAACAGGTGAATCAGAGTCATCTACATCACCTCCATTTTTCCGGTTTGAATTTCTAGTTCCTGTCTTTCCAACTTCATCAGGATGAACACTTTCAAGTGTCTTTGTCAGCCACTTTGGGGACCTTTCTCAAATGGTCCAGGCTGCTATGTTGATTGAGTTGGGACTGAATCAAGATTAAGTCTCCCAATTCTATCAATCACATCACTCAAAGTATCATCCGTTGTTGGAGTTTCATGCAAGGGAGAGAGTGCTTCAGAAGAAGATTCCACAGGTTGATCTAGTATAGGAATCCCCCCTTCAAGATGTCAAATCTGATTATCAAATTGTTGAAATGATTTTTCATTTGAAAATCTATACAAGCGATCAAGTTGCCGCTCAACAAAATTTCCAATTTTGGATGATTCAAGAAAGATTACATCTCTAGATACAACAAAATTTTTATTTACTTCATCATAGAGACGATATGCTTTGGAGGTGTTTGAATACCCCAGGAAGATACACGTACGACTTCTTGCACCAAGTTTGTTTCTATGTACCTTTGGTATCAAGGCATAATATGTGGAACCAAAGACCCTGAGATGCTTTACCGAAGGAATGTGCCCATACCACATTTCATAAGGAGTCTTGTTTCTAATAGCATTAGATGTACATCTATTCTTTACATATACAACACATAGAACTGCATTAGCTCAAAACATCAATTTTACGTTTTTCAGAAACATCATGAAGCGCACCATATTTAAGATTGTCCTATTCATTCTTTCAGCTACTCCATTCTATTGGGGATTATAAAGCACAATTTTTTGATGTTTGATCCCATGTTGGCGAAGATAGTTTTAAAATTCATTTGAAGTGTATTATTTTCCATTATCAGTGCGAATAGAGCCAATATGAGATTGTGCATCATTTTCAATCCATGTATAAAAGTTCTTGAACGTTTGAAAAGCATCATATTTGTTCTTCAATAAATAAACCCAACACATTCTGGTGTAGTCACCAATAAATGTCATCATATATTTATTTCCATTTGCAGAAGGAACAAGCATTGGACCAAATAACTCTAAATAAATGAGTTCAAGTTTTCTATGTGCTCTGGAATTTGAATCATGAAAAGACTGTTTGCTATGCTTTCCTAGAATGCAAGCATCACATTGTTTAAGTTTCCTAGGAGTTGTAGGAAAACTAGTAACACCATTTTTCTTCAACAAGCAAGGCTATCATAGTTCAAGTGTCCAAAGCTAGCATGCCATAATAAACTTGATGGAAATGTACCTTCTTGATAATGAGAATTGTATGAGAGATTTTGTGCACGAGTAGAGGTACCCTACATCTTGAGAAGCCTTTCTTCTTCTATCCTCGTCATGACAAGTGAGTGGTCTAATGCTTTTCTCACCTCAAGCTTGCCATCAAAAATATGAATGGACTGTCCTTGCTTGTGGATGTGGACCAAGGACAACAAGTTTCTCCTTAGCTATGGGAGATATAGAACATGATGCAGAAGAAAGTCTGGAAGACCAGGAAATTTAAGCCTGATTCTGCCAAGCCCTAATGGCTTGAGTTTTGATTTGTCTGCAAATTATACTGCTCCATCAACATTGTCAGTAAATTCTTCAAAAAAATCTCTTTTAAACATCATGTGGTAAGTTGTTCCTGAATCAAGGAACCAATCATTTTTCCAAGAAGCAAGTGAAGCATTAAATAAGTCTTCATTTACTCCACTATTACAGTGTGCCACAACATAGTGAGTGGATTCAGGTGCTTTACCTTTCTCTTTGTCATTAGTTTTACCTTTGGGTTGGTTTCTTTCTTGCTCAATTCTATCGCAAGGCAACTTGCATGTGGATGCATCATGTGATCCATCTCTTTTGCAGCGTATGTAGTGCAAATCTGACTTTTCTCCTTGAGAGTGTCTGCCCCCCTGCCTCTGAAATTTCTTCCTCTTCCTCTTCGACCACCTCTTCCTCTAGAAGAATATTGAGAAATATTATTTTCTCTATGTGCAAGGCACACAACCTCTTCAGAAGACTCAGGAGCTGTCTTCTTCCCAAAATCTTTCTCTCTTTCAGCAAATTTTTTTACAAGGGAGTCAAAGGTAATATCTTCGAGGTTTCCATTTGCTTGGAATGACTTAAGATAATTTGAGTAAGTGGGATAAAGTGCCTTGAGAAAAGCTATCTGAGGAATATCCAGTTTAACATTAGTGACTTTGATATCATGCATAATAGATTTTACTTCTGATGCAAGAGTAAGAGGATCATCATTTTGTAATTCAAGGGTGAACAATTTGATCATGAGTTGAACAACTTCAAGTGTAGAGTGTGAGTCATAGAGTTCCTTTAGTTTTTGTAAGGCTTCGAAAGAATTTGAAAATGGTGAAATATAGCGACTCACCTATTCATTTACTGATGCTACAATCAATGCATAAGCCTTGCTCTTCTTATTTTCCCAAATGGCGAATTCATTGTCCAAGGTAGGTTGTTCTGGCTCTTTGTCTCTATTTCCAACACACACTCCTTTCCACAGCTAATTAAAAATGAGAGTGTGTTTGATTTTCTGCGACCATTCTGGATAGTTCTCCTTCCCAGTGAGAACCACTCCCATAATAGATATCAATGAATGCATTGTATAGTCTGTGTATTGTAAAAAATACTTATGGTGGCAAAAAATGTAGTTCTGGTGGTTGGAATGCAAAAAAAAAATGTAATCTGATATTTATGGGATAGAGGTCAATGTATGGCGAGACTGTTACATATTAAAATCACATGAGACAATGGTCAATGTATGGTGAGACTGAGGCATATGGTGCATTATGGCAGCATGGTATTGTTATGAGCCAACCATGAGGCACAATATTTTTGTACAGGTTAGCATGGTTCGGAGGTTTCAGACTATTGCTAAATACACAATGACTGTTGTGTATATTATAGTAATACACAACGACTGCTACATATGGAGGTTTTGGAGAGTGGCGACTATTGCATATGGAGGTGGTATAACATATGGTTGTTTCAGACAACGACCAACGTAGGTTTGTAGTGGTGGTATTGGTGGAGGAGTGGTATTACACAGTCGACTGTTATGCAACGGATTTAAAACTGGGAGGACTGCATACACTATTCAAACATTATACCATGGAGCCATACGATATTAAAAAAAAATGGAATTCAATACCATTCCACTGCGCCACTCTCATACCATTCCGACCAACATGTTCAATGCAGAGTACTCCAGTCATTTGATGTTGAATGTGCCTCCAACAACTAGAGATATATGGATAGTGAACCTCACCGTTAATGCATAATTTCAGAAGTGTTTATCCCTCATAGTATTTAAAAATTGCTTAATGCAAAGGCAGATACCATTCCATTGCGTACCATTCTCAACACCACAACTTAGACCATGCATCATACACCATGTCCGAGCGGCACCATCACCAGAACGAGGTCTTGGTTTCCACACGACTAGCAGGGGCTCGACAGGTCTCAGCGCTCGACAGTGGATGAGTGGTATGGGGAGACGAGTCGTTTACCCAACAATGTTCAGGCATGAAATAGGAAATGCATATGATAGTGTATGGAAGGTGGGTTCAGGCTTCAGGAGCATGGAAGAGGTGTCAATTCTGAAAAATAGGCAGAACATAGGCAGGAGGGAGTTACAAGGGTAGAGAGGGAAGCCAAAAATGGAGCTGTCTCTGATACCATGTCAAACCAGGAGGTAACTCCTCAAATGTAATTGTATTATTTATTTAGGTTGTTCATTATTATATACAAGAGGGAGTGACTATTCAGTTCATCTCCCGATGAATATCCATTTTATCTATTATTTATTTACACTAATTACAGTTGTTCACCCAATCCCTATGATTAGGTGTCAACATTTTCTAAAGGTAAGAGTTCTGTTAAACAAGGATTCTGAAATAAAAATTCCCCGATGGACAAAACTCCAAGAAACAAAGTCTTTTTCTTCATAAACGTTTTCAACGAAATTCCTTTTCCGAAGTTTAATTGAATTTCACTTACGATATTGGAAGTCCTGATATATAGAAGTCTTGAATATTAATGGAAGGCATCGGGAAGCAAGACCTCAGACCAAAAGACTTTCTTGACTTGTCATAAATAAAACTTACAATATCAAAAATACACGATAATGAATGATTTTTAATGTATCATGTGTGGATATTATCTTTTTGGTACATCGGCCATTCAAACATCAGAGGTAAATAATTTTGTAAGAGGTTTATAAAATAGCTTCTGTTAGGGTCCTATAATTTATAGGATCTCAAGGTAATTGAGTATTGTATCTCAAGAATCTCATATTGTAAATACTTGTCAATCTGCCAATGATTTCCAAATAAAAGAAAAATTGGAATAAAAAAATGAAAAGAAGGTATAAATAAAAAAGAGGAAAAACAAAAATATTGAAAAAGAATGGAAAATAGAACCCCATCAAAAGAAAAAAGAAAAAAAAGGAATAATACTGAAAGTGTTGTAAGTCTAAATGCCACTACTAATAGATAGGTTTTTTTCATCATTGTTAAATAAAGATTGTGTGTAGCTTGTTAAAAATGCCACAACGACTGGTTATTTGTTTAATCATACAGTGTAATCATGGTTAAACAATTTTAAATTTCTGTAAATTAGGTTAGAGAATAAAGATTTTCCAAACAGTCTAATATTGCTAAATCAGTAGTTAGGTAGAAAATGAAATTGATTCAACTGTTTAATCTAAATCAATAGGAGAAATAAGTGATAGGATTTAGATAGTTTTCATTCTGGATAGAAGAAAATAATGTGGGTTTTCTAGTCTAAGTGCACCCTTTAGAAAAAATAAAATGTTAGTTAATTAAGGGTAGCTAAATTAGATCGTTTTTATAAATATACGCCTATGCGATTTATATCCTAAGTTGTAATGGTATGGTAAAATGGAAGATGGGCGCAATGGGATAAAGTTATTTTTCATGATTTTATTCCTAAACCTTTATCTTAAGTCAAAAAGTAAAAACATAAAGGCGCATGGCAAAAAAGCTTCTCTGTCGTATATGGTTAAAAGACAACACTGTCAGAGCATCGGGATTCACCCCCCCTTACAATTCACGGCCATGTCTTTCTTTGCCCCCTTCTTCATTCTACCTTTACCGCGCGGGGGTGGGTGGGTTCAGAAAAGTTGTTTCTCCCACTGGGCCCCATCTTAACGTGGCAAATTCTCCTGTTTTCGCACCCCCCCCTTGCAAAACTGCTTACCACTCACTACCCCCGCTGAAACCGCTTTCCCTTCACTTGATTTATTGCGTCCCCACTATGATGCCTCCGCCACTCACCTCCTGCCATGTTGCCTAACCGTTATCCACTTTAATGCACTGCCGACAAAAGAAACCATTCGGAATTTAATTTCAATTCCCGAGTTTCCATTGAAACTTAACGGTCCCGTGCTATTTCCAATGGTAGTTTCACAACATTGTTTAAAAGCTTCTGAAGATGTTGCTCTCCTTTTTACTGCTCATTCTCTGTAATTGAAAACCTTTGCACAACGACTATTCTCAAAGTATTTCCTCGAATAGAACCAGATCAAAACATAGTCCTCTATCTCCTTCCCCTGACAATTCGTTCCCCAAATTGTTTCTTGGTAAGGTCTTCTGTCGATTTCTCTTATTTTTCACTAATACAGTCATGCCTCCCAAGAGAAAAAATCAAGATAAACCTGTTAATCCCTTCATCCCTCCCTCCATAGATTTATATCACATCCCTTTGACCGATAGGGATTATCGTATTAATGAAACCTAGTGTGACTATGACTTTTTAGAGTTATACTGTTGGTTGGAAGACAAACATGCAGATAAAATTGATGACATTGGGCTATGGGAGTCCAATATTACCGATTATATCTTCCCTATGACCTTCCAAGCCCCTGAATTTACTAGAAAATGTCAGGCCTATAATGTCCCTACCCAAAGAGCTATCATGGCTCCATTTGGCGACATCCTCTTTACCATTATTGCCCAGTCCATAGACCAAATAATGCTAGATCCCTTTGTGGAAAATAATACTCCTTTCTTCTTAGAAGCCCTCACCCAACTTTATCAGAAGCTGGATTTTGCTACCATAGCCAAAATTTTCGAGATCTTCGTGCCTGAGAATTCCCAATTACCTAAGAAGAATCCTCCATATCCTTCCTCCATCTTCCCTGATCAATCCAAACAAATCATATCCATAATTTCCTATATTTTGGGTTATTTTTTTAATCAGTGGGTAGATGAGACCATTTTAGGTTTCCTCTCCACATTTTCCACAGACAATAAGCCATCCATTGTATTCAATTTTAGTCAATTATTGGCTTATAGCATTCATGAGAAAGTTCTAAAATTTCCCACAGAACAGGTGTTTAATTTTTAATCTACATGTTCCTTTATTATCAAGCAGATAAGTTCAATTTTTCAATGCAGAAGCTTAATGATGCAGGAACCAGTAGCCATTAATCTTTTGGATTTCATTGGTCATGAAAGAACAACAAGAATTTTCTTATAAGCAGTTTATTGAGGAATTTGTTCACTGTTGGGATGGGGTCCCCTAGGGTCAATTTTGGGGCAAAAGCGCAAGTTTTGTTGTATAAAATGTAAAGTCTCCGCAAGTTATGGTCGCGGAACACGTAGATAGTTAAAGTGTCATAAAGGGTTTTACCTATCTTTTATGTAAGTTGAGTCGGCTTTTGAAGATCTACCCATGGTTCGCGGTGTGTCTTAGGATGTCTAAGGCAAGCAATCGAGACAAAGATGAATGTAATGGGTCAGTAAGAGGAAGAGTGTAGAGGTCTTAGAGAAGAAGAGAGGCTCTATAGCTATGTGTGTAGAGGCCTAGACTAGAGTCCGTAGCTGAGTACGTAAACCCCTGCAGATGAGTGCGTAGGGAATTCTTGAGTCTGTAAGAATGAATTGATTATTAATAAAGAAGATTGTTGTAGAAATACTTGCCTTATTTTATAATGGGTATATGAAATAATGATGTGTTGATGCATGACTTTACACAACTTACACTATTATATGAATGCAATTACTGTTAACTGTTTACGTGAAGATTATCTTCTTATATGTTGAACTTATTGAACACTTAAGCCGATCTGAGTAATTATTGGGTTATAAGTCATCTTTGATATGCGTAAGTAGTTGATCCGCCTACTCAAGGTCCGCGAAGGATGGTTGTAAACGTTTGCGGAAGTATAAAAGATGATTAAGGGTAGTTATATCGATACGCCATAAAGGCTTATGGATCTACGTGAAGGCATATTTAGGGCATAAAATGACATCGTTCTCATCTCTGGGTGCGGAAACTTGGTTCCAGCATCCCCCCATACTGCTTTGGGTGAGACTTCAGTCTGCGTTCCACGAATTGATGTCGAAAGGGATAGTAGTGTAGGGATTTGTTTGGAGAAACTAACTCTGAACCTAGGTCAGGACCCGCTAAGCCAACAAATGGTTCTGTTTCCAGGACTAGCATCTGTATAAAGAGATGTGTGATGTCACGTCACTGGAATTCATCCAAGAAATAAATTGAGGAGTGGTTGGATAGAAAGATCCACAAATTTGCAGCGCAAGAAAATATAAATCCGCGCCTGATGAAGGAAAAGTGGTTGAACATATACCTATACACAGAAATAAATGAGATCTTCTTCTGCACCTTCCTGATCGAGCTATATGAGTGGATCGCTAAATTGGCAGATGACCAAGGAAGGTGGAGGCTTGACAGTCCAATAGTGTGGAACCTGGAGCTAGTACGAAGATTGGAAGCTTTTGAATATAAGCTCGCATGCACTGTCGATCACTGGCTTGATCGAGTCATAGGAGGATTTGTGACAAAATTCACGATTGATACCTCAGTCAACTATAGTGAAGCAAAACAACATTTTTTCAAGGGAACGCGAGGTAAGTATTTGAAATATTTGAAT
This sequence comes from Pinus tabuliformis, assembly GCA_031772625.1. Taxonomy (NCBI): domain Eukaryota; kingdom Viridiplantae; phylum Streptophyta; class Pinopsida; order Pinales; family Pinaceae; genus Pinus; species Pinus tabuliformis. The sequence continues at coordinate 179,903,521 of CM062816.1, read as the reverse complement.
ACTTGGATTAAGATGCTCTTATGTAAAAAGTGGGTTATGCCATTACCTTGATGTTTGGAGATACACGAAGTGGAAATTTCTTCAGGGATAGAGGGAGAACATCCCTTGAATATAGCCTGCTAATTGAGCCTCCTCTGAGTGATGAAGAGGGAGAAACACACGCTTCACTGCAGAGCACTGTCCAATTAATAAGGCAAGGGTTTTCACGAATACCTCATCTGTCCACACCACCTCCACCTTCACCTCCACATCATACACCTTTGCCCACACCACCACCCCCTTTTCCATTGTTCAATATGTCGAAAACGATGAAATTGACCGTTTTCAAGGGCTTGGGAAATGGGGACCCGGACTAGTTTTGGTTCATTGTGAAGGCTGTGTGAACAACAAAAAATATTATAGATGATAATATGAAGAAAGCACAATTGGTTACTTCTCTACAAGATCGCGCGTTGACGTGGTACACTAAGTATTGCACTGATAACCCTGCGGCGATGTTAACAGACACTCAGACTCCTCTGAACAAGGAATTCGGTAGGCCTAAATCTGAAACATAGTCGGTAGTGGGGTTGAAGGAAATTATGATGAGGATCGGTGAAGAGCTGGATCATAGACTGAAGTGCATAATCCGTGAAGCCCATATGAATCTCACAAATAGTCAGCACCATGACTAGTTTATAGCGGCACTCTTGCCTCACTTAAGGATTGCTCTGTCATAGCAAAAGATAGGAACATAGGCAGAAGCGCCGAAGATTGCAATGAGATTACATGAGACACCTATCTAGGACATGATGTTGGGAGTTCAACAGATTCATGTGGAGTTGCAAAACCTCTACTTGGAGTTTCAGAGCTTGAAGAAGGAAAAAGCGGCTTGGTCGAAAGTGCATGAAGAAGTTTGGTGCCTCAAGTGTAAGAACTAGGGGCATAATAAGGATCATTGCCCCATTTTCATGAGTTATATGGTAGGATGAAGGCCCATGCCTTTGAGGAAGGAAGCCCTAGCAGGATCAAGTATTGGGCCCACACTGTGGTGTGCTATCTGTCAAGTAGCAGGAAAACATGTAAGAGACAATTTCCACTTACTGCAAAAATTTCTATAGATGTGGCAACAATTATTCTACAACTTCTGTAAATCAGTAGGCCATGATGAGTGTAACTATCATATCTATGAATTAATGATGGAAAGAACACCCGCGTATTGAATGCGAATGAAAACTCGGCCTCTGGACCAAGGCACTGGGGGAGCGCGTGGAGGATATCAGGGATGTGGATGAGGCCGAGGAGGACGAGGACCTGGTAGAGGTTGAGGCAAGTTATTTGCTATAATTGCAGAGTGCCATGACACTACGCGTGGGAGTGTACGAGCTAGACACGCCCATCATGCCGGTATTGTACTCAGTTTGACCACGTGATAGAATAATGCCCTATATTGATAGCTAAAATGTAGGAGAAGAAGGTGTAGCCTACCCAGAACTTGTAGCTGATGAGGGAAGAGCCTCATGAAGAGGATCCCAATGTCAATATTGTGCTGCGAAGTGGTGAGATGACTGGTGGTGATAAGGGAAAAGAACCTGAAGAAGGTGGATGGGTCTGCAAGGCTCCAGAAAAAGAAGTTGGGTTTGATTTGGAGTGCGCAAAGGAGACGTTCATGGAAGAAAAGAAAAGCTTCGCTGAAGCCTCTACCTCAGGAAGTCAGGGTAGGCTATTTGAAGAAGTTGAACCCTCCATGCTTACTACTTTCTTGGAGATTTGCATGAAACTGCTGTGTGATAGCAGGGCTGTGAAAGGATTATAGGAGTTGATAAACAAATGTGCTGGTAGGGATAATGCTTCTGATGGGCACCATGAGGTTAGAAGGATTGGTAGACATAAGACAAGAACAAGACGTGAGATGAAGCTCACCGTGCAAATAGGAGAGGATCTGGGGTCGGATGCAAATGTTTTTCCTAAACAGACTTGGGAAAAGATGGGGAGGCCTGCGCTGCAGTGGTCTCCGATTCAATTAAGAATGGAAAATCAACAGAAGATTATCCCTATGGTGAGATTTCATGGGGTAACCATAGATATAGAAGGTGTGAATGCGTTGGCTGACTTTGAAGTGATAGAGATTGTCGATGAAAACAATCTATATCCCATGATCCTAGGAATTGATTGGGCTATCGACATGAATGGGGTCATAAATTTGAAGAAGCAGACAATGTTGTTTGAAAGGAAAATGATTCGCGTGGTGGCACCATTGGACCGTGTAGAAGGACCATGCTATATTGAACCAGTCCATGACTATGAGGAAAGCAACAATGATTTGGACCAGATCTATAAGATAACAACACAAGACCAAGATTGGGTTAATATGAAAACCAATGGACAAATCACATGGGACTACAAAAGCTCTTGTACATCAGATTCAGACGAAGAATTTGAGCACTGGAAGAATAGGTTATGTTAGTGTCAGTCATTTTAGCCTATCACTAGTGATCAAATATGCTCTTACAAGGTGTTGTTAGGGTGTCAAGTCAATTTTTTGTCATTTCAATGAGTCTTCAAATAAAAATTTGGTCACTGGTTATCGTGTCTAGGTCACTACTGCTCCCTTCACTTATTCATGGTCTTCATCACTCATCATGTTCATTGTCTTCTTCGAGGTATCATATCTTCATTTAAATGTCTTGGGTCATGAAATGGTTGAATTCCTCATTTTAGGTCATGGTTTAGGGTTTCACTTCATGTGTCATCACGATACCATATGTTGCCAAAAGTATGTCCATCATGTGATTAAGTGGGTAAAGGGAGTTAGAAGCTTAGGGAAAGAAAAATAAAGGTAAAGGTAATGTTTTATTTCAAATAAGACAATGTTGCAGTACACTACCTCGCCTCATCATTTCTCATAGGGACATGTTTTCTTCAAAATATGTTTCTGACAAAATGGAGAATAATTTTACAAACGTGAAAGAGGTTTTTGTCCATTATAGTCCAAGGAACAAAAACCACCTTTTGTTTATGCACAGGTGTTATTATTTGAAAGAAATTCCAAAAATACACTTGTTACGGGAGAGTTAATGCACTTATGGACATCTTGACTTCAAGACAATTTTTCAGGGGTTTGGAGGAGGTGTTGGTAGTTCTTAAGGACTCTATTGTGTATCAGACGTCCTAAGCTTTCCAAAGGTACCTTCATATCATGATTTGTATTAGTGGAAGGCATCTCAAAGTGCTCTGCAAGTTGGAGCTTCTCTTTTGTCAGAGAAACCCTGAGTTTTTAAAGAGAACTTGGGAAAATCAAATTTTCTCCCTCATGGAGTGTCCAAATTACATTCTTGAGGTGTGCATCATATAGAAGACTTCACGAGATTTCCAACGAGCTATCAATCTCTCAATTTGGAGTAGTTTAAGGCCTCCAAAAGTGGTTTGGAAGATGGCACTGCGCTTCTGTGAACTGCGCTGCACGCAGGACAGAGTGCCCATAAATCCTTCAAAACTCTCCCAAATCTCAAATTTTCACTTGCAAGCTTGATTTTATTGACTTCTAAGCCAAGGTAAAAGTAATTACACCATCATTATCCCTCTTTTTCTTTTCCAAATTCATCTCATGTCAATGATTCTTCAAGTTAGGGTTTGTAGTGAAATTTGCATGGGAAATGATAGGGTGAAAATGGCCATCTTTATTTTTGGTTTCTAAAACATGTAAAATGGTTTCCTACACCTGCATACATGTTTAATAAACCATTTTAACCATTCAATTCACCTCAAAACAAATTTTTACCTCTCAAAAAGTAAAACCCTAGCTCATTCCTAGAGGTTTTTGGGCATTTTTCATTACAAACCCTGTTTTTCCTCCTTGCAAGCAGATCACTCTTCCACTATTTCTTCACTCATTTTCATCAGCTTCCAAAGTTCATATCCACCTTTTTCAAACCTCCTCTATCATTTTGTCAAAATCCACCTTCACATCACTTCATTTTCATTCATACCTCACAATTTATTTTTCATTCAAATAGAGGTGGGGTCATTTAGAAAAATAATGGAGAAGACTCAGCTATCCAAACCTAAGGTGACTAAAGTGTATAAGAAAGGGTAGAGGCTTGTGTTTTCTTCTCACAAAGAGAAAGGGGCCAAGCCTTCTTCATCGACAAAGCAGGAATCAACAACAAAGGATAAAGACACAGTTGAACATGAGTTTGAACTAATTGATCTAGAGACTGAGGATCAGACCACAAACATGAGACAGACTATCAGGGATAAGGACTACCAAATCAAGGAGTTGGAAATCAATTTGGAAAGGGAAAAGTATGTTATATCATTCCTTGAATAGGAAAATAGTGAACTCAAAGCAAAGGAGTTGATACTAGAAAAGGAAAAAGCTAAGTTAATGAAGAAATTCGGCAAAGGTAAGGAGATCATGACATCAAGCGAGCCTGAAGCATTAGAGGTGAGAGGAAAAAGGAAAAGACCAAGAACAAGAGGCCTCAAGAAAGCTTTGTAAGAGGAACAAGAACAAATTCTACTTAATGAGGATCTTGACCTAGAAGATAGGATCGCCCTAGAGGTTCATCAAGATAAATAATATTGGCTTAATAGGGTGAATGAACACTCGGAGAAGCTACTTGAGAAGGCAAACAGAGACAATCAATTGCTCAGACACATGGCACATCATTATCAAGCTCAAAACATTATCGCCAATGTCAAAGTGAAACAACTTAAAAACAAGCTCAAGGAGGCAAAAAAAGATCAAAAGGATGAGGGAAACTTGGAGATGCTTGCTAAAGCATCCATGAAGCTATAAAAAACTCATTTTTACACCTTCCCTCCAATTTAGAGCCAATTCTAAGCATTTTGAGTTTTTTGGCAAATTTTGGTCTAAATTCAGAAATTTGGCCTTTCTTTTCAATGCGCTGCGCTTTTTCCCTAGGCCTCCATTTGAGGAAAGGTCTACATTTTTGGAAAGGTATTGGTATCCTATAAAAATATATTTGCCCAGATTTTGCAGAGGTGGCTTAGTTTTGGATAAAAGTGCAAAAAAGTGGCAAAAAACTAGCATTCTAGACCATTTTTTTACAGGCGTTGTGCTTTTGGAGCGACCATGGGAGAATGGATTTTTGAAGGTCTTCCCATGCTCCAAATTCAGAAATTCAAACTGATCTAGAAACTAGACTTGAAGGGCTAGTTGACCATTCTATCCAATTTTCATTTTGACCTCTGGAAAGCACCTAAAAAGCAGCTAAAAGTTGGCGCTACGCTTCTACACTTTCTGTGTTTTTATTTGTAAAATTTCACTGTGTAAAATTTCTAGTTTCTAGTCGACTTGGTCAAAGACAAGATTCTCTATGTAATGGCACAATTTATGAGGCTAGGTGATGTAGGCATGAATAAATGTATATAATAGGTTGTTTTTGATGTTTATTAGGCCTCATAAAAGAAGAAAACGCCTAAACAAACTCTTCATGAGGTTTTTGAGTTGCACCTTCTCACTCTCACCTGTTGGTTGAGAGAATCTTGGAGTCAGTTCCTCCACCAAGGAATTCGACTCCTCAAGGTGGAAAAGTGGTCTAGGAGAGTCTATAAGTACTATTTCACTTCAGGAGAAGAGGGTTGAACTTTTTTGTGAAGGAGGCTTGCATTCTAATCATCTGTCAGCTAATACAGATACAGGTTGCAGCTATTTTCAAATAACTCTAGCCCAGTGAGTTCATGGTGCTTGTACTCCATTATTTTTGTTTTCTCATGGTCTAAACATATTTATCTACATTATATATCTTCTTTCTATGAATGCCTTGTGATAAAATACTCAGAATTCTTGTTTTTCAAGCTCGGTTATCTGGTTTTCATAGTTATGTGTTTTGTCTTCCTAAGCTAATGAAATCATGTTTATTTATGTTCATTAGTTTCTTCCACATTATATCCTCTATACTACACTGAAAAATACTCAAATTAAACCATGGATTCTGATATCTAGCTCCTTCTTATGTTTGCTCCTGCATTCCCACAACCTAGACCTACTTGTGGCTCCAAACCCTAAGTTCAACAAATACTTAAAAAACCAAAAAATTTCACAAACAAACAAACAAATACATATATCTAGCCTAAAATTAATTTGCTTTAAAGTCATATCACTGATAAGAGACTTAGAGAGATCCCTTTGATTCTCACTAGGGCTAGCTACTGAGCTGAAGTGGTTTGAGGTTACCCTTGTCGATTCCTTTTCAGCCTAGGAGATTGTAAGGACTAATAGGTTACATGAAGTATCTACGATGCGATGTAATATGATGACTAAATCACTGGGCAGTGTATCATCTGAGGTAAGAATTTTGCCTTATTATGATGGTCTAACTGTTGTGGATAAATTTATGGATGAATTTGAAATGGAAGTGCCTGAGAAGCATCGCTTCCAAGCGTTGGATTTGGCGCTGTGCGCTACGCCTGCACGGTGGTGGAGTACGCATAAAGATAGTTTTGAAGAATGGAGAGAGTATAGGAGGATGATGCGGATGTGATTTGGTCACCCCAAGGTATGGATGACTGAGAAGTATGATGGTAGAGATGATCCACGCGATCATTTGGCAAAATGGACCAAGGTTTATGGAACAGAGCCGCAGCCAGAGTGGGTGCATATTTTCTGTCACACTTTGGACATCATCCCTATGACTAGTATTTGGAAATAGAGCCCTGCCATGGCACCACAGAATGGGATATATTAAGAGAGGGGTTTGTGAGAACATTCAGCTTTGAATATGGATTTGAAAGTATTGATGAAGCGCTACAAGAATTTAAGGTAGTAATCTTCAGAATTCCGCAAGATCTCTTGCAATTGATTCAATCGGATTGGAGCACCTAGTTGCGCCATGCATTGGAATTCTATAATATGACTGCTGAAGGAGAGGATGAGGATCCAAGGAATATTGACATCCCTGAAGCATAAGGCCATCGTAAAGTAAAGGTACAACAGATAGAGAACCCCAACATCATCGCGCCACTGAGAACTAAGCAAGTAAACATTGGTACAGAAGAAGAACCGAAGTTTGCAAATATAGGAGATTACTGGGATGATACTACAGTCGATAAAGTTGTTGAGTTGCTATGTGAATATCAAGATTTATTTCCCACAAAATTTTCGGACTTGAAAGGCATCATAGGTGATTTGGGAGTGATGAAGATAACTTTGAAACCAGACACGAAGCCTGTTAATTAGAGGCCATATCACCTTAATCCCAAATACAAGGAAAAGGTACGCTTGGAGTTGGACAAGATGCTTGCAGTGGTTATTATTGAACCAGTAGAGGAATCTAATTGGGTGAGTCTAATGGTCGTTTAGGAAAAGAAGTAGAAGGATGAAATACAGATTTGCGTAGATCTCAGGAAGCTGAACGATGCTTGCATTCATGATCCTTTTCCAACCCTGTTCACAAATGAAGTACTGGATAATGTCAACGGGAAGGAGGCCTATTCATTCACTGATGGGTTCTTTGGATACCATCAGATAAAGATCGCACCAGAATACAGGAGTAAGACCACCTTCACTAAAAAATGGGGATGTTTGCAGTATACAGTAATGCCTTTCGGACTTAAGAATGCGCTGATGATCTTTTCGTGCATGGTCATCACGATGTTCAAAGAATTCATTCACAAGTTCTTGGAATTCCATTTCGATGATTGAATTGTTTTTGGGATAGTTAAATGCCACGTAGACAGTCTGCGCTTAATGTTGGATACATGCTGAAGGTATCAAATTGCACTAAACCTAAATAAATTCTTGTTCTGCTTCCCCATTGGGATCTTCCTAGGTAACGTGGTATGCAGGCAAGGACTTATGGTGGACCTTGCTAGGATCACAATAATAATCAATTTGGAAGCCCCAAGGAGTGTTAAGCAATTGCGTGCTACGCTGGGCCATACTGGATATTAAAAGAAGTTCATCAAAAGTTATGCTCAGATTACCGCTCCTATGGAAAAGCTACTGAAAAAGGATGCTACATTCTATTGGGATGAAGAATTCAGCGGAGTCTGGATGCATTGAAGGAGAAAATGGTCACTACACCAATCCTAATCTCCCTAGATTGGAAGAAGAAATTCCATGTGCATGTAGATGCCTGATGTATTGATCTAGGAGTAGTGTTGACACAAGTTGCTGAAGGAGAATTGGATCACCCTATAGCGTTTGTGAGCAAGAAGTTGTCTAAGGATGAAAAATAATTATTCGACAAAAGAGTGTGAAGGCTTGGCTATGGTGTACGCGCTCCAGAGGTTCAGACATTACTTGCTAGGTGAACATTTTAAGATGTACACAGACCATTCTGCATTGAAATACCTAGTCAATAAGGCTGTGTTTGGGGGAAAAATATGTAGATGGCTGTTGTTGTTTCAGGAGTATGATTTTGAGGTGATTTTGAAGCCAGGAAGGTTGAACACAGGGCCAAACCATTTGTCGCGCATTAAAATAGGTAGAAGCTATAATTCCTAAGGAATACATTGTGCCTAGTCTACATATAGGGGCCTTCATAGGAATGCCAGACCAAAGAGCATTAGAATAAAGGCTCGCGCAACTAACAGAGCTTGAGGAGGGTAGGATTTTGGCTGGATTCCATCAGCATGTTCAAAACGAACGTGAAAAATCTTGGCACAATCGACAGATCAAACTGCACACCTTCAAGGTAAATGATTTAGTTTTATTATATGACAATAAGTTTGATAAGTTTCTAGGAAAATTTCAGATGCACTGGCTGGGGCCCATATGTTATCAAAGAGATTACTGATGGTCGAGCAGATCATCTCGCGAAGTTGAATGGAGATCCATTTTCGAGAAGGGTAAATGGAAGCTGATTGAAGCCATACACCAAGGATCAGACCCAATGACTACATGGTGGTAGCACAATCTTAGCACTCCAAGCAACTGTAAAGAGGTGCGGGACTATAAACTACACTGCCTGGTTTGTAGAGCTATGCGACGGGGGGTCTGCACGAAACCGGATGGTGTCACAGTACCAGATGAAGCACAAAGGGAGTTGCGTTATAGGGGGAGAGATGGTGCATCACAACCATAAAGTAACCGTTATAGTCACTGTTCATGATTTGAATGCCAGGAGACGGTTAAGAGGAGCGGGGGGCGACATTTAAGAAATTTAAGGCTACATTTGAGAGTGAAATCTTGGAAAATTTTTCCGCCAATTCAACATTTATGGATGGATTTTTGGGGGAACGTCGTATTTGAATTTGAATTCACCTATAAATTACGTTTGGCCATCCAGTGGAAAACAATTTGCATCCTCATAATTTCTATGTTGTGTTGTCTGGTGTGCATGAATCGCAAGTATTTCGAAGCTCTGATCGCAAGCCTTGTGTTCGAAAAGTTGCATGAATTAGATCGAAAACTCATTACTAACATCATGTTAGGACCAAGTCCCACTGAAACCACTAGCACTGGAGGAACTATTGCCTCTGAGGGAGCTGCCCTAGAGGTAATGAGCATGGAGTTTCCAGCTGTAGTACCTACGACGCCAAGGTCGCCTAGGCTGAAGCCTACACCGATGAGGGAGGTCCAAAAATCAAAGAAAGATAAGAAAAATAAGATGGTTCTAGTGCGTGAGTCATCAAGGAAGCATGCCACTACACAGGCCGAGAGGAAAGAAAATTCGAGTGTGAAAGAGAAGGAGAAAGTGGTGGATCTGGAGGCTGATGAGGGTGTGGAAGATATAGCCACCGAGGGGGTGGATCCTATATCCAAGTTTCTGGAGTATATCCCTTCGTGCAAGGGAAAAGTGAAGGTCCCTAAGGACCCAAATGTAGGACAATTCCTCCTCAACCTACCCCTGTTATTGGAGAACCTAACCCTTGAAGGTCTGCGCTTGGCACAAATCTCGTATTTGAAGCTAGAATATTGGGATTTTGCGAATGACGAGCGGTTCCCCCACCTTGCTATAGACACCTACATGATGAGGGTCTTTTACAAAGAGTCTGGTGTCACTGTGCTAGAGCCTATGGAGTGGATTTGCAGAGTGAACCAATCGGGGTTGTTGAACCTGTTGTGGGTGCCACACTACCACCACTCCAACATAAATTTGATCATCATTAAGCAGTTTCCATGCTTGGTGCAAGATGGGTGCTTGTGTCTGAGCGCGTTGATCACCGTCACCGATATGCTGATCCATCAAATCACGTTGTTGCCACACTCACAGTTAAATCTAGCCAAGGAGTTTGGTGGAAAGACGAGCGAGCGCGACCTCGCTGAGAAGATGAAGGACAAGTTCAAACTTGTAAAGAAGCCACGCAGGTACTCTATTACCTCGATCACCGACCCCGCAGTAAAGGTTGGCATGCAGATTTTGGATGGCAAGGTTATGAGCAAATGCTGCGTAGACGAGGTTTCGGCGCTAGTGGTTTCTTTGGCAGCACAATGCGCGGAGGGAGTGCAGTTCAACTGGGTGTGCTACCTATGTAGTGAGTTCCTCGCGAACTATAGAGAGGCACATGATGATAGTAAAACATTCCACTATTCGTGGTTTTTTCTCTTGATCGTACTGGTTGCTTGGGATTTGCCGAAGGACAACCAATTTCCTCCCGTAGAGAATGATTTGCCAGAGGTTGCAAAATTTGCATCTTTGTGGGCCACAAAAGATGCTGCGAAGGTCACAAAGACCAAAGTCTTTTTGGTGCTGATGGAGGTGAGCATTCACATGGCCATCAACTAGAAGCCGTGGTTTTCACCAACCGTGTTTGAACCAATGTTGCATTAATCGTTATCGGGATAATATCGACGTGAGGAAAAAATCGTAATTATTGGGAAATAATCGGAAATAATCGAGAAAAAATCATTTGGTACAAAAATATTCATTTTTTTTTCAATTTTTTTTAATATCTAAACCATATACGACATAAAATAAATACATTGACACATAAATATGATAAAAGAACTAATATATAAGATGTTTAATATCATTTCTAGTGCTAAAATCACACATAAAATTGAATCATGTCCTGAAGAGTAAGTCCTGACTACTGAGTCCCAACTCAGCCTCAAAATATCAACAAAAAATATAATAATGTATCTCATCATGTCATAATGTCATATACAATAAAATGAAGAAAATAACTAAAGTCTAATCCTATTGATTTCCTCTGTCCCTCTTGCGAGAAAATGCAACAACTTTCCCTTTCCCTCTAGATGTAGATGATGGTGCCCATGCTAGTGGAGTTTGCAGTGGAGTATGATGTGCTCGAGAAGCTGAAGAACTAGAAGTAGGAGCTATAGGAGGTAGACCACATCCTCTACTGGTGGTAGGGGTAGCCCGGGCAGGTGGTGTCACCTCCTCCTCTTGTTTCTCCTCCTCCTCCTCCTCCTCCCCCTCCACTACATCCTGCACTAACCAATCATCAGCAGACTCCATGAGAGGCCTCTCCGCCTTAACCCTCCATGCAGCAATGGTGTCAACCCCATCCAATGAGATGGCCTCCACATCAGGTGGCCTCTCAAGTTTCCTCACCCACAATCGAATATTGCAGTAGATGTAGACCATGTCATTAAGTCACTGGGACTCCAACCTGTACAAAGATCATGAAATAATAATTAATAATTATAAAAAAAATATTGTTTAATGAATTCAAAAATTTATTTGGAAATTTACAATATTTTAAATGTTTGAGTGTTAACCTATTGCGCTTCTTGTTGTGTATTTTTTCAAATACACTCCAGTTGCGCTCACATCCTGAGGAGCTACATGTTTGGCTGAGGATGCGAATGGCAAGCTTTTGAAGAAGGAGTACCCTGCCACCATACATTCTCCACCATGCATCTACAACAAGGTGATACTTCAATGTGTACACCCCCCCGGACATAGGGTGGCCACACAACTTGCAAGTCAAGTTTAGTCTATCATTCAGACCTTTAGGTTCACCATATTCCCACAAAGGATCTAATTTCCTTGGCATGTTTGTTTTTGAACTTTGAACTTGAAAACTTGAATGGTGTTTCAGTGAAGTTGTGAACCTATGGGAAAACAAGGATTACAATTTAGTATTTACAAGTTACAAATTTACAATTTAGTATTTTAATTTTTACATTGTACAAATGTCAAAAACTAAAAAAAATTACATACATTTTAAGAAACCCCATTCTAGAATCCAAACCCAACCAAAAAAACAATAAACAAAAATAATGAAAACAAAAAAAAATTGGTGCCCATACCAAGTTACCCAACCAAAAACAATGAAAAAAATACAAAAACAATGTTTAAAAACAATGAAAACAAAAAAAAATTGGTTCCCATATCATTTCTATGGAGATAATCGGTCTCCTCCTCTTGATTTTCTCCTCTAAGGACTTGAAAAATCTTCAAACCCTCTCCAAGCAATATCTCCCAGCTCTCTCCAATGCTCCTCTGCCCTCTGCGTGCCTGACTGTGCAAATGAAATGCCAAAAAAACTAAAATTTCATTATAAAACCTCGCTGCCCCGATTGTCGGCGATAAAATCGGAAAAAATCAGGTATAAAAAAAAAATTGTCAATAATATCGGATATTACTCGCGATAATATCGACAGCGGAAATTATCGCAATAAAATGATAATATCGCGATATTATCGCGATTTTAACAACACTGGTTTGAACAACTTTCAGGATACGTAGAGTTCAACATTGACTTCCACCGTGTATACATCTGGGAACGGAAGGATCTGAAGCAAAAATGGTTTGACCTACCCGACCTCGCTACAGATGACACTATCAAGGAGGTCATTAAGTGCTGGCCAACAGATTGGAATCATCCTTCTGATCTGGCCGCAAGCATGAACAAGTCTGCGGAGAAGAAGAAGAAGGACGTGACCAAATAGAAGGTTCAACATTTGGCTAAAAAACAAAGGAAAGAGGTCGAGGAGAAGGCTCGGGTGGAAGCAGAACGTGCCGCGAAGAAGGAGGCATAATAGGAAGAGTGCAACTCCAAGTGGAGTGATAAGTCTCCTTTGCCCCAAATGGAGGAGGAAGAGCAGTCAGAGCAGGGTGGCAGTGGGCAGGATGAGTAGAGCACTCCCTTCTGAGTGAAGCAGTACAGGGAGCATGAAAAGGGAGGGCCACGGAAGAAAACAAAATCCACAAAGCCATCGCTGGATCCGATCAATTTAATGAACGATGACTTGGACGAGATAGGCGACAAGGTGTGGAATACTAACACTGAACTTCTATAGCAGTTTGAGCAGCAACAAAAGCAGGCATTGAGCTCCATTCAAAAGGATCTGCGCGAGCTGTAGATCCAGACTAATAGGATCCAGGTAGGCGTAGGGCAGATCAGCGCCACATCAACACGTTTGGCACTGGGGAACACTTAGGAAACAGAGATGGTTCAATCACTAGATCTCTGGATAGTCGTGCTACTAGATGGAGCCTTGAGGGGAGAGGTAGATGCTGACAAGGCTATTATCAGTTCTTTGAAGAAAGTCGGCCTCAACCTTGTTGCGCTCCCAAATGAGTACCTACACATGCTGCAGGCAGGGGTGATAGCAAATGTCAAAGCTCAGGAGTAGTGTGCATTGAGCCTTATAAGCGAGTATAGAGTAAACAACGAACATATGTTCGTTGAGAAACCAACGGTGTTGGAGGCACAAAAGAAAGTCCAAGCACAAAATGTTGAGCTTGTAGTCGCGGTGGCAGAAGCCTGCAGAACAGTGCCCAAAATACATATACTTGAGGAAGCGCCGATCAGAAAGCTAGCTGCAGGCGTGCACGACACCAAGATATAAGTGGCTAGAGTTCAGTTTGAGCTGAACTTGAAGATCATAGAATTAGAGTTGAAGTCACAACCTTCAACTCTGCCAGAGGTCAAGGCACATCATGAAGTCGGTGTGAAGGATGGAGTTGCGGCAGTGGATGCCACTGTGGTAGAATGCACCGTGCTTTTTGAGCAAGTAATGGATGTAGTCACAGATCTGAAGGAAGATCCCACCCCACAAGCCTTGAATACAGAAGCTCACCAACTCAAGCAACAATATGATGAAGTAAGGGCCACGACGCACATCATTGCTGCTGCACAATGCCTTGCTAAGCTACAGGAGGTGAGGTAACTACATCTATAGGTGGAAGAAGCACAAAAGAAAGAGGTTGTCCTCAAGGCCAGATTGGGGCCTTGGTTGGATGAGTCCTACATTATCTCCTTCAACATTCAGGAGAAGTTGGCGAGCCTATAGAGCACGCAACAAAAAATCAAGGAGGATAGTACAGGACTGGCAACAGAGTGGCTGGTGCAGCAGATCAAACATGCAGTCACACATAGCACGCCTGAAGTGGCAGTGGCACAAGTAGAGTTGGGAGGTCTTCACAGTAAGATCTCCATGCCAGCAGAGTGACTCGAGGGCGAGTCACGATCTTTGTGTTGGGGGCTTGTTGGGATGGGGTCCCCTAGGGTCAATTTTGGAGCAAAAGCCCAAATTTTCTTTTATAAAATATAAAGTCTTCGCAAGTTGTGGTCGCGAAGTGCGTAGATAGTTAAAGTTTCATAAAGGGTTTTACCCTTATTTTATGTAAGTTGAGTCAGCTTTTGAAGATCTACCCATGGTCCGCAGACCATGGGATTGTATAAATAGGTGTGTCTTAGGATGTCTAAGTCAAGAAATTGAGATGAAGATGAATGTAATGGATCAATAAGAGGAAGAGCATAGAAGTCTTAGAGTAGAAGAGAGGCTCTGTAGTTGTGTGTGCAGAGGCTTAGAGTAGAGTCCGCAGCTGAGTGCCCGAACCCCTACAACTGAGTGCGTAGGGAAGTCTTGAGTCTGTAAGAATGAACTGATTATCAATAAAGAAGATTGTTGTAGAAATACTTGTGTTTATCTCTCTACTTCTGTTTATATAATTGCACCTTATGTTATAATGGATTTATGAAATAATGATGTATTGATGCATGACTTTACACGACTTACACTGTTATATGAATGCAATTACTGTTAACTATTTACACGAAGGTTATCTTGTTGTATGTTGAACTTCTTGAACACTTAAGACGATCTGAGTAATTATTGGGTTATAAGTCATCTTTGATATACGTAAGTAGTCAATCGCCTACTCAGGGTCTGCGAAGGACAGTCGTAAACTTTCATGGAGGTATAGAATCTAATTAAGGGTAGTTATATTGATAATCCCTAAAGGCTTATTGATCTACGCAAAAGTAGATTTAGGGCATAAAACAATATCACACTCATCTCTCGGTGCGAAAACTTGGTTCCAGCATCCCCCCATACTGCTTCGGGTGAGACTTCAGTCCGCGCTCCATGGATTGATGCCGAAAGGGCCAGTAGTGTAGGGATTTATTTGGTGAAAATAACTCTGAACCTGGGTCAAGACCCACTATGCCAACCTTCACCCAACCATGAACATCCTTAACAGTTCCATACAACCTAGAATTGGTGAAGATATCAAAATATTTTTTCATCTAACAGATCAAGACAAAACTGGAGATTGGTACTTATACCAAAACTACATAGAACTCAGGATTTATGGTTGTGAATTGGTACCATACAAACTACCTAAATACCTCCATATGAGGAATTTTTCCATGGAATACATCAAACATATGTTAAATTCTGATGACATTTATTTTGTAGTGGCTAAGAAGAAATCACAATTTTGAATAAAGACAAAGGTGGGCCATTTGTTTGTAATTCCAAGATAGTAGGTGAAGAAGCAGATAAGATGCTTAAAGAAATGAAGTTCAACTTGAGTTTTGCATGGTCTCATGACCCTTGTGGCATTATTTCAAAGCTCAGAGTAGAAAATAAAAGTACTCCCTACATCCATACTTCAAGGCCTGAAATAGAAAAATATGCAAATCAATTGGAATGGACTGAAAACACCTGGAAGAAGCTGAAGAACAACTCTTTTCTACTTCTAGTTTGCAGACTCCCACTCCTCAAGAGAAATCAAGGAAAAGAAAAAGGGAGGATGGATCATCATCAACCACTGGAAGTGAGGCCAAAGAGTTAAGGATCAATTATAGAAGATGACAAAATTGACTCCTAGGATAGATGTGGACAAAGAGACAGAAGAGTAGGCTACCATCATAATTATAGAATCACCCCCTGCAAGCAACATTTGTAACATCTCCTACTAGAGCTTCATCATCACAAGTTCATAAGGAAACAAAGCTAAAATCCCAGAATGTCCAAGGAGAGAAGAAAAAGACCATTTTTGATAGGTACAAAGAGATTAAGCTTAAGAATGAGATTCTTAAAAACAATACCTATAATCAATTTTGGAAGCAGACCTCCAACTCATAGAGAAGATTGTTATCAGTTTTTGACACAGAGCATGGGAAGATGCAAATGGATTTTCTTGAGGCCCAGACTCCACATCCAAAAACATCAGCAGACTATAAGAGCACTACATTTGAGTTCAGCACCAAAGACATACATCCCATTGATCAAATGGAGATGCATAAGCAGACTGGTGAGATGATATCTTCTACTTTAACTAACACTGCTATGTCATTGTCCAAGTTGCAGGTTTCATTTGCTAATGTTCAATCTCAGTTGAAAATGGAGAAGGTATCCTCCTTAGAAAAGGATAACAGGATTAAGTCTTTGGAAGATTTGGTTGTAAAGATGGATATGATCCTAAGGATGTCAATGCTGCAGAGGAGATTATCAAGAAGAAGAATTTGGACATTGCAACATTGAGAAAACAACTTAAGATGCCATCCACGGAGGACCCCTTAACTAAGGACATTGAATAAAATGAGGCACAGAAGGCTGACATGATGAAGCTGATTATAGAGCAAAAAATACAGATTAGACAGATGGAGGTAGAAATGGAGAAGATGATATAGGAGAAAGAATCGAGTCAAAAGATGGCCATTGTCCCCTTGGATGCCATACCCATTTCTCAGCTTCCAGCAACAGGAACAACCACTACAGCTACTTCTTCCACTCATACTACAAGTGTTAAATAGGTAACAAAGACACTGGAGAACATGTCCATCTAGTCAGAAGAGATCAAGACATTTCAGGGGAAGCTCAAAGCTCTAGAAGTACAAAAGGCTAGAGCTAAAACTTCTCATCTTGCTGAAATGCAGAAATCACAGAGACTGTTGGAGAAGTTGCAGAAAGTAGAAAGGGATACCTCAATTAGTCATACCTTGGCCCAACCCAAGGACACCATTTGGATGAGTATTATAGACTCTATGAGTGAGATTTGGCCATCTATCCAAATCATCTTTGAGCCGAAGGGATTGATAGAAAAAGCTACAGAAACCATTGTTCAGAGAAGGGAGAAGATGGAGAAATGCCCACAAAAGCCTCCAACATTATCAGATTCTTGAATTCTAAGTCCAAATATGAACTTGAAGAATTAGGAATCAGTGATCGTACTACCACTATTTTAGAAGTCACGAAAGTTTTGACCAAAAGGAACCTCATTGATCAATTGGAGGAAAGGTGTGAAACATTGGAGTTGAGAGTAAACAAGTTTTGCAATATAATTGAACCATTATTCCAGAAAGGGATGCCCATCATTTATGTGATAAATTATAAATTGATCACTCAGGACGACTATGTCATGAAGATGAAAGAAATGGCTAGAAGCAGTATCAAGTTCAGTGGGATAAAGGGCAGTATGACAACAAAAGAATTTTTAGAAACCATGTCAAATGACTTCTACATATAGAATGAGGTAAAACATGTTTTTACTGTGAAGCCATATTTTTCCAAATACACAGAGGTCGATGAAATTTACCGGAGGGTAATTAAATTGACCACACTAGATGAAAAGAGATGGGAAGAACTTTGCGATTTACTATATTAAAAAGGTAATTTGGGTGCAGTAAGACAATGACCAACACATCAGCCAGCACAACAGTCAGCACATCAATGAAACACAATTTCAGGTCGACTCAGTAACCGAATCCACCAAAAAAGAGCCACCATTCCATCCATCTGTCTATGTGGCCTATTTTTTTGCCAAAGATAAATCATATTGTTTTTAATTAGGCTAATAATACATTGTCGGTTTTGACAACGTTTTTGTAATTATTTTGTATAAATACTTCACTGTTTGAAGTATTAAGGGTTGATTTTTGAATATAATTTCCTCTACGTATTATAATTTTTCAAAGTAGCTGGAACATCAATAATACAAGGATATCCTTAAAGGATTTGTGTGGTGTACCAAATGGCGATGTGTTTCTTCAGTTTAGTTGTTTAAACACTATTTTTCTTTCTTTTTAATTATGAAATCTTAATTACTTAACAAAACTGTGATGAATAGGATTTTCTATTTAGAGCACCCTATTCTGGATGTTAGTAATTTTCATGTTTTCCATTGAAGTGAAAGTAAGGAATTCTTAATTGCTCTTTAATTTCCACTAAATCTTACATTTATGTTTTCTCATAATCCATTTAAAATTTTTAAAAGATCCAAATAGTGAGACCTATCTTGCCCTGTGAAACTCCTATAAATTTTGATGCCAAATCAGGTTAAGTCTTCAGACTCCATAGCCCAATGGAATTATAACCATTAATTCAACCAAACCAATCATACAAAACAATTAGTACAATCATAACTAGCCTAAAATTCACATAAAACAAAGCTAAATTTTATAGAGAGATCCCTCTCCGAAGTTGGCAGGGCTAGATCCCAACTTCCAAAGTGGTTTTGATGCTATCCTATGTGTTTACTCCCTCAACCTCAAAAATACAGAACGACAACATAGTGGCGACCATACTGGGGACTAAAACTCTTTAGATTGAAAAATCATTGTTCCCCTGGTATTCAATTAATATTTCTATAAATTAAAGCTTATATATCATTATGAAATACATGATCTGAGGTTGTTATCTTGTATATATTTGAGTGTTTTTAATTTTGATTTTATTAGTTGTGTGATGAATTTTAATAGACCTGGCTCCCAAAAGAATTTTCACTAGAGCTCACCCTGATCCCAACCCTGCTGAATTTGTAGATAATCTAGAGAAATTGGCGAGAAAGAAAAGTTTTACATAAAGTCAAGTTAGCAATAGTCCTTTGTCTAAGTTCAATTCTCTTCCTGAGAATAGTCCTTTGTCAAGGTCTAACTCTCTTCTAGAGAAATTTGAAACTATTCAAGATATAGAGTTTGATTTTCCTTTCCAACATAGTTTGTTTAAATCAAAATCTGAGAGTTTTGTGGATCAGAATGTCATTGACAAAACCATACTGCAACCATACATAACCCAAACCTAGCCTTTTGAAATAGATCCTGATCTTGAATCCCTATAGCAATTTGATGAATTACAGGATCTGGTTTTGGTTTTAAACCAAGCCATTGATGAAGCCTATATTTAACAATCTGTTGAATTTTCAGCTTTAACCATTGCAACAGCTTCGTTTTCCAACCAATCTTCCTAGTCTATTAATCTACAAACCCCTAGTCCTACTCATTCCATAGTCTCTACTTCTTCACCTGTAATATCCCAAACTATTATTCCTACTATCCCTATAATCATCACAACTGCACCTACCACAGGTCCATCTTCCAGTCAATCTCTTAGACCAACTATGGTAGGTAGGTATGCACCTCTGGTGTTACCAGGCCAGCTAAATGCTATGCCTGGAGATTATCAATCTAAAATTATTATGTTTGATAACACTAGTCCTCATACTGCTCAACAACATGTGGATAGAATGAATGATGTGTTTGACCTTCAAGAAGTAGATGAAGCTGATGTAAAAATGAGATTGTTTACTCAAATTTTAGGAGGTGATGTCAAAAAATGGTTTAGGAGTTTACCTGCAGGAAGTATAACTAACCTTGATGCATTCCATCAAACTTTCTTAGCTAGATGGGAAATCAAGAAAAATCCACTTCAACTCCTAAATGAATATAAAAGACTGAAAAGAAAGGAAAATGAAACTGTGGACGAATACTGTGAATGGTTTAATATTATTTACAATGCCATTCCTACAGACATCATGACCTCCCTTGGCCTAGCTTTAATTTATTTTCCTAATGGTTTTGATGTAGACATGAAATATAAACTTAGAGAGAGAGACCCAACAACTTTGGAAGAAATGAAAGCTAATGCAATAAAAGTTGAAGCTAAAATCTTAGCTAAGAAGGCCAAACTAAAATCTGAACTCATGTTTACCATTAAAGAAGAGCTTTCCACTTCTGCCTCTGATCATAAAATTGATAACCTAGTGAGAGTAGTGGAAAAGATGATTCAAAGAGTAAACATAAATGGCCAAACTCAAGTGAGAGAGAACCAAAATGCTCCTCAAAATAGAAACCAAAACTTTAGAAGGAATGTTCCCCAAATCAAACAATGAGAACAAAAGGGTCCAAACCAGCAGGTTCGGTCTCCTTTTCAAGAAAACTACACTGATGATGAGGGTAATATTATTGAATATTTGGAGGATAATAAAATAAATTTGACGGGAATAAATGATGATGAAACAAATTTTCTCACTCAAGAGGAGAAAGAACTTTTTCTCCTAGCTCAAACTCAACTAGACTCTGAAGAATCATATGAATATAAACAAGGTTTTGAAAATTCCATCATGGAAGTCCATAGGAAGTATAACCTTAGGAACAAAAAGAATCCAGACACTCTCAACAAAAAAAACTTAGATAATTCTGCTAAAAAATCCTTTGAAACTGGCATTAGAAAAACCATAGAAAGTCTTCCTAAGAAAAATGTTGCTAATTCTGGTAAAAAGAAAGTGGAAATTCCTATAAAAAAGACATTTGATAGTGTTTTCTAAAACTACTCAAACAAAAATCCCAACCACAAGTCAACGAAAAGAGCCTATGACAAAAGAAATTATAGATCAATCTGAAATTCCCAACCTGGTTAAGGTTCAAACATCATTCAACATTGAGAATGAATTATCAAAGCTGAAAATTCCTATTACTCTAAGAGAGCTAATGAACAAAAACATGTACATACCCCAAGTGATGAAAGCTCTAAACATAGGGGAAAACACAGATTCTGTAAATTTGAATGATGACTAGCCTGAACTCTTATTTGGACTAGAAGTTGTGGGTAAACCACAGGAAGGAGGAGTTCCTCCATTCTATGTTACCCTAAACATTCATGAAAAGATTCTCCATAATGCTATGTTGGATTCAGGTGCCTCCCACAATTTAATGCCTAAAGCTGTTATGGAGAAATTAGGACTTGATATTACCAGACCTTATAAATACTTGTTTTCTTTTGATTCCAAAAAAGTAAGATGCCTAGGTCTCATCAAAGACCTATGTGTTACTTTAGCTCAAATCCAGGCCAAAAGTCTAGCAATGGACATAGTGGTTGAAGATATTCCCCCTAAGTATGACATGCTATTGTCACACTCATGGGGAGAAAAATTACAAGGTACCCTACAGATGGATACAACCTTTTCCACTATACCAGTTTTTGGGCAGCAAAGAAGATTATATAGCGAAAATTTGATGAAATTCATGGTGAGTAGTCAAGAGAAGCCTCACAACTATCCACTTTACTCTGTCAACACAGATTTAAACTCTTTCATTATTTATAATGATGGAGACATTAATACTCAGGTGATCAATGCTGAAACTAAAATTTCTAAAATAGATCCAAACTGAATGCAAATAATAGAACCAAACACTCTTCTTGAACCTCTTTGGAACATGAGATTTGATGGCTCTTGTAGCAAAGATGATTCTGGCGCAGGAGTATGGGTGGTAAACACATGAAACAATCATGTACAGGGTCACTCATACAAGATAAATTTCCAATGTACCAATAACATAGCAGAGTATGAAGCCCTTATATTAGGATTGTAGTTATTGAAAAAATTGGGTGCTAAGAGAATCTCCATTCAAGGGGATGCTGAATTAATTATAAAACAAATTAAAGGATAATATTCAACTAAACACCCTAGAATGAGAGCATACACAAATGCTGTGCTCAATTTTCTAGAGAGTTTTTTTGAATATGACTTTTCTGCAACAACTAGAAAACAAATATCATTCCAAATAGTCTGGCTCTTTTGGCCAGCTCCTGTAAAATGCCTCACCCTAACCGAGAATATAAAGTGGAAGTGAAACATCGACCAATTGTATCAGATAATATGAAGTATTGGCAGGTGTTTGGTAGTGATAAACAAATTGAAATTTTTCTACAATCTAAAGATGAATTTCAGAAGGCAGTCAAAAAACTAAGATGTAAATACACCCATAAATAAAGTTGTAAATAAATTAGAATTTTTTGAAATAGACCCAGAAAAAGAAGAGTTTGAAACACTTCAACTAAAGAATAATGTTTTACCTAGAGGTATAGTTCCACTGGAAGAATGATTTGATTTCAATGATGTGGCTAAGAAGCCTAGGATTGAGCCCACATGAGCAATAGTAGATGATTGTAACATAGGCAGTGAAAAAGACCCCAAAATCATAAAACTGTCTAAATCACTCCTAGCTGCTAAAAAGCAAAAATACATTCCTTTATTCAAGGAGTTCAGTGATGTTTTTGCCTGGAGCTATGAAGATCTTAAAACATATGATACAAAGATTATAAAACACAAAATTCAAATTTAAGAGGATCAGAAACCATTTAAACAAAAACTTCGAAGAATAAATCCAGTTCTGATGCCTTTAATTGAGAAGGAAATAAAGAGAATGAATGACTCTAAAATCATAGTTCCTCTTACGTACTCTAAATGGGTTTCCAATATTGTGCCAACTAGGAAGAAAACATGTGAAATCAAATTGTGCATAGATTTTAGGAATCTTAATAAAGTCTCCCTAAAGGACAACTACCCTTTACCAAAAGTGGATCATATTCTACAGAAGGTAGTTGGGTCTTCTAGTATTTCTTTACTAGATGGTTTCTCAAGTTATAATAAGGTTTTAGTTCACCTTGATGATCAAGATAAAACAACCTTTACTACTCCATGGGGTACCTTCATGTATGTGAAGATGCCTTTTGGGTTAGTGAATGTTGGAGCCACATTTAAAAGAGAAATGGATATTTATTTTGCTGATGAAATTGGTAGGTTTATAGTGATCTATCTATATGACAACACTGTTATTCTAAAACTGATCCAGAACATTTGTTACATCAAAGAAGAGTATTTGAGAAATGCAGAAGGTTTGGGATTTCACTAAATCTAAAGAAAACACTGTTTAGCCTTGAAGAGGGGAAACTTATTGGTCATGTCATCTCTAAGGATGGTATTAAAATTGATCCCAAAAGGATTGAAGCTATTATGAAAATCAATCATCCTAGAAACATTAAGGAACTTCAGTCATTTATTGGTAGAATAAACTTCCTAAGAAGATTTATCCCTAACCTTTTATAAATTCTTAGAAACATAACAAATATGTTATAAAGAGATTCAGAAATACGATGGAACATTGAAGCTAGTCAATCATTTGATCAAGTTAAGCAAGTATTGACAAAAGAACCAGTCCTAATCAGTCCAGATTTCACTAAAGGTTTTACAATATTTTCATTTTATTCTGAATACACTATTGCAGCTGTCCTTTTACAGAAAAACGACGAGGATTTGAACAACCCATTTCTTTCTTTAGCAAGGCTTTAAGGGATGCTTCACTCAAATATAATATAATGGAAAAACATGCCTTTGCATTTATAAAAGATATTAAAGATTTCAAAGTGTATATCCTCCATTCTCACATAATTGTTTATGTACCAAATGTTGTAGTTAAGGATACTTTAACACAAAATGTACCAGATGGCAAACGAGGCAAATGGATTGCCATCATTCTTCAGTATGACATGGAAATAAAGCCAACCAAGCTTATCAATGGATAAGGATTAGCCAAATTAATTGCTGAATCTAAATTTAATGCATTGGATATCAAATTTGTAGTTGCATTAGATGATCAAGAGGAGTAGGTGACTCCACAATTAGATGAGGCTTTTATGACCTCACCCTGTTATGCAGAACTCAATTTTGTTTTATTAAATTTAAATGCTCATCCGGGTCTAACTAAGACAAAGGCGAGATTTCTAAAGTTAAAAGAATTAAAATTTTTCATCATAGATAATGTTTTATATTGGAAAGATGCTGGTGGTATTCTAAAGTGTCCATTGAAAGATGATGTAGAAAGAACAATGCATGAATTCCTTGAAGGTGATTGCAGTGGACATATATACTGGAAAACCACTACTAATAAGATCCTTAGAGCTGGTTTTTATTGGCCTACCCTTTTCCCAGATGTTCATAAGAAGGTAACCGCTTGCCATAAATTCCAAATATTTGAGGGGAAAAAAGTTATTGCCTCTACCTTTAAATCCCATGTCTGTTGAAAGTCCTTTCCAACAATGGGGATTGGATTTTATTAGAGAAATCCATCTACTGTCCTATGCCCAACATAAATGGATCCTCACCGCTACTAACTACTTCACCAAATGGATTGAGGCCACACCTTCTAAACTAGACACTGATGCTGTTATCATCAAATTCTTAGAAACCAATATCCTGTTGATATTTGGCTGTCCAAACAAGCTCATTACAGATAATGCTACAACTTTTAGATCTAAGAAAATGATAGAAATCTGCAAAAAATACCGTATTACTTTGGGACATTCAACTGCTTATTACCCATATGGTAATGGGTTGGCTGAATCTTGAAATAAGAGTCTAGTAAACATTATTAAGAAGTTGTTTGAAGAGAACAAAAGTCATGGCACAACAAGTTGATAAATTCACTTTGGGCTGATAGGATCAAGACAAAGAAATCAATTGGCATGTCACCATACCAATTGGTTTATGGAATGGATGTTATTTTTCCATCCTCTTTGGGAGTTCCAGTCATGAAGATAATTCAATAATTGCAAGTTGAGCCAAATGACATCCAAAAGAGAATTGATCAGACAATCCAATTGCAACAATCCAGGGAAGAATTCTATAATAAGGCCCAGGTCATCCAAGAGAATATCAAAAAGGTTTTTGTTAGAAGAACTAAAGTAGATGATTTCACTTTGGGTGATAGAGTTTTAAAGTGGGATTCCATAAGAGAGGACAGAGGAAAGCATGAATATTTTACAATCTATGGACATGGCCTTATGTCATTTATGCTTTTAGAGGACACAATGCATTTTTCTCAAACATCTGGATGGGACAAAAATGCCTGGTGGACCTGTGAATGGGAGAATGCTGAAGCACTATTTCTCTGAGAAATAGAATTTTTTCTAGTATTAATCATTGTAAATATCATTGTCTTTATTATTTTGATTGGGTGACATATTAACAGAAGTTGAAGCCCGTAGAGAAGTCCCTAAGATTCCATTGATATGTTACCATAAGTACTACAACAAAAAGGGATTAGAGGTGGATATTGGTGAAATAGAACACTCAAGGCTACTGATCAAATGTTCTTGGCACCTCACAGGGAGATTTCCATCCCCAACTTGAGCCACTGTTGGGGTCCTATAAATTATACGATCTCAAGGTAATTGAGTATTGTATCTCAGGAATCTCATATTGTAAATAATTGTCAATCTGCCAATGATTTCCAAATAAAAGAAAAAATAGAATAAAAAATGAAAAGAGGGTATTTATAAAAGAAAGGAAAAACAAAAATATTGAAAAAGAATGGAAATAGAACCCCATCAAAAGAAAAAAGAAAAAGAAAAAAGGAATAATACTGAAAGTGTTGCAAGTCTACATACCACTACTGATACATAGGCTTTTTCATAATTGTTAAATAAAGATTGTGTGCATTTTGTTCAAAATGCCACAATGACTGGTTATTTGTTTAATCATACAGTGTAATCATGGTTAAACAAGTTTAAATTTATGTAAATTAGGTTAGAGAATAAATATATGCCAAAAAGTATAATCTTGGTAAATCAATAGTTAGGTAGAAAATGACATTGATTCAACTGTTTAATTTGAATCAATAGGAGAAATAAGTGATAGGATTTATATAGTTTTCATTATGTATAAAAGAAAATAATGTGGGTTTTCTGGTCTAAGTGCACCCTTTAGAAAAAATAAAATTTTAGTTAGTTAAGGGTAGGTAAATTAAATGGTTTTTATAGATATACGTTTATGCCATTTATATCCTAAGTCAAAAAGGAAAAACATAAAGGTACATGGAAACAAAGCTTCTCTATCTTATATGGTTAGAAGACAACACTGTAAGAGCATTAGGATCCTCTCCCCCTTACAATCCACGACCAATATCTATTTTCGCCCCCCACTCTTCATTCTGCCTTTACCACTGGGGTGGGGGTCTAGAAAAGTTGTTTCTCCCACTAGGCCCCATCCTAATGTGGCAGCTTCTCCTATTTTCACACCCCCCTTGTGAAACTGCTTACCACTCACTACCCCCTCTGAAACAGATTTACCTTCGCTTGCTTTACCGTGTCCCCACCATGATGCCTCCACCACTCACCTCCTGCCATGTCGTCTAACCATTATCCACTTAAATGCACTCCCAGAAAAAACAACCCTTCAACATTTAACTTCAATTTCTGGGTAGCCATTCAAACTTAATGGTCCTGTGCCATTTACAACGAGACTTTCACAACATTGTTTAAAAGCTTATGAAACTGTTGCACTCCTTTTTACTGCTCATTCTCTGTAATTGACAGCCTTTTCCCGACTACTGTTCCTAGAGTATTTCCTCAAATAGAACTAGATCGAAATTGACAGTCCTCTATCTCCTTCCCCTGACAATTCGTTCCACCAACTTTTTCCAGGTAATGTCTTCTATCGATTTCTCTTATTTTTCACTAATACATTCATGCCTCCTAAGAGAAAAACTCAGATAAACCTGTTAATCCCTTGATCCCTCCCTCCATAGATTTAGATCACATCTCTTTGGCTAATAGGGATTATCAGATTAATTAAACCTAGTGTGACTAAAACTTTTTAGAGTTATACTGTTTGTTGGAAGACAAGCATGCAGATAAAACTGATGAAATTGGGCTCTGGGAGTCCAATCTTCCCCATTATATCTTCCCTCTGACCTTCCAAGCCTCTGAATTTACCAGAAAATGTTAGGCCTGTTATGTCCCTTCCCAAAGAGCTATCATGGCTCCATCTGGTGACATCTGTTAGTGCCTAAATCTACCTCAGGCTGAAAGAAGGCAGGTCTAGGGTAACATCAAACCACGCTTAACCTGGTAGCTAGCCCTACCAGGTCAAGAGAGGGATCTCTCCTTGTCAATCTCAATTGGAATATTGGCAACTAGGGCTTGAGATGACTGAAATGAATGCTGATTTTAGGCTAGGTATAGTATATTAGGGTTTTTGGTTTGATTTTAGGTTTCAGTTGTTGGATCAATTGGAGAAGGCAGATTGGATCTGGGAAATCAACTCAAGGATACAGTCATGTCCTATGGGGCAGAGTAGACAAGATATTATGTACTAGCAAAGGATTGAGATGGTAGAGTAAGACTGTTGAGGAGTTGAGGAGGGCATAAGAAACTATGAATCCTCTTCAAATAGTGAAAACATTGAAAACTAAATGCATTCCCAAGACAAAGCACTGTAAATCTAGTGTCTTTTGTCTATTCACCTTGATTCATTTAGTTTAGAAGAGAGAGAGATGTGGATACATATAAAACATCAAAAAAACTCATTACAAAGAAGAAACAATACATAAACTCACTGTCACAAGAATCCCACAAAAATAGCTGTGAAACCTGGTTTTATTCCTTGCCAAACTGCTGATACAAATGTTCAATGAGTCCAACACTTCTGCCAAAGTCCAACCTTTACAAATGAATAAAAAAGTACATGATATAGGCAAGGAAACTACTCAATCTAGATATCAGGGTCGAATCCATGAGAAAAGGGGTGGTTTCAACCATGTCTAAACTAAGAACAGGAATATAGGCAGTGGAATAGCTTGCCTCTAAAACTAAGGAAACCAATTCATTCAGCTTAAAACCACCTTTGACTTGATGTATCTACCCTATTAAGTGTTTTACATGCATAATTACATCAAGTTACATCATTTACCATGCTAATTTCACCAAGAGAGCAAGAAAAAGTCAACTGTAGAGAAAACTAAGCGAAATCTGGAAAATCAGGCAAAACTGGCAAAATTCATCCTATGCGCAGTGCTTTTTCTAGGCCAATTTTGGAAGGATTCCCGGAGTCAAAATAAAGTGTAGGATAGCTCGTTGGAAAGCTCAATGAATCTAATTTCTGGAACAACTTGAATTTCTAAATTTGGAGTCCATTTTCCCCTCCAAAAATTGATTCTCCCAAGACTGCTTCCTATGTGGCAAAAAAGTGGCAGAGAGGGCACTTTTTGGGTGTTTTTTGCCCTTTTGGAGACCTAGAACTTGTCCAAAATTCTCAGCCATTTTTGAGCTTCCATATTTTTCCATGCTGATTCCAAAAATATAAACTTTTTTGCAAGAAAGTGTCCCCAACACCTATTGAAAAAGCCTGTTTTTTACATTAAAAATTTCAAAATTGACAAAAATTTCTCCAAATTTCTTGAAATTTGGCATGATTGACCCTTGTTAAGTGCTTTGATGAGCCAATGATGCTTCAACCAAGATCTTCTGTTTATCTTGCTCTTTCTTGCTCCTTAAAGCTCTTTTTAGCTTGTCCTTTAGCCTCTTCACCCTTGTTTTGCAAATCTTGTTCCGGGTTAGGTAGTGATAGGCCATATGGCGCATCATTTTCTTCTCTTTGTTGGCTTTATCAAGCATCTTTAGAAGGTGAATGTTCACCCTCTCCAACCATGATTCTCGGTCAGCCTTAATTTCTTGCTCAAGGGAGGTCATCTCGATCTTTCTTTTCTTTGCCTCTTGCCTATTTTCCCTAATCATTTGCAGCTCCATAATAGCTTTCTTATCTTCCAGTTGCTTGTTTTCCTGCTCAAGATAGTTGATGATCCATTTGGCCCTCTGAAGGTTAAGTGATAAGGCTTGTAGTTCAGCTTCCTTCTCTTTGATAATCATGTCCTTGAGTTTTGAGTTTTGAGAGCCCAAATCAATGACATCTTCCTCAATCAAAATAAAATATCTGGCTTGCCCTTCAGGAAGGACCTCCTCATGCATCTTTTGTTTCCCTTTGTCTTTGCTCTTTGATTGCTGGCCAAACTATATAGCTGGAGAAGAAGGAAACACCCCTTTCACCCCTAGTGAAGATAACATTTGCCTGTGGTCTGGTGAAGAAAACGAGACCCCTTCCACCTCTGGTGGAGATAGTACTCGCCCGACAGCAACAAAAAGCCGCCTAGTGCCTCTCTCATAGGTGACAAACACTGGCACACTTGTAGTTTCAGTCTCATGAACATGAACACCTGCCTGTCTTGATGACCCTCCTTCCTCTTGAGACACTGATGGAATCACCCGAGGGCCTTTGAAAATCTCATGGGAAATAAAGGTATCCCATGGTATGTCCAACAAGTTTAACTCATGCAAGACAACAATTTTAATTAGTGCGAAGTGGTAAATGCTGTTGGATTATTGAGGAAAAGGTTTCCTTTGCACATAGTGAGCCATCTTCTCAATATTCCTGCATATAAAGTATGGGAGGTTCATCATCCTTACTCTTGTGAAATGCATCAACAACCTGATATGATATGTATATAGGTGGGAAAACCTTCCTTCATAGGTGAAATACTTGATGATGAGTTTCATGAGAGGAGCATAAGTGTTCTGCAAGTATTTGAAAGGAAAAACCCTACTGATTTGCCTATGATATCCAACCTTAATGTAAGGCTCATAATGTTCTCTATCCACATGCTGCCCCTTTTTCCATTGTTCACCTACATTAGGGATGCTCGTTGTTGCTAAAATGGTGGCAGGTGTCAAGGTGAAAGAGATACCGGCAAGGTTCACCTGGCCATTGTGGAGATGAATAACAAACAACCTAGCAAGCTCATGATGAAATTTCACCCTCTCTACCATTTCACAAAACTGATAACAAGACTGGTGTTTAAAGTTAGTTACAACAAGAGGGAAAGCAAGTAATTCTGTAAGAGTGGTGGGCTCCTCCCGAATGATCTTTCCCCCTTTGTGTGGCTTTCTTGGTACATGAGCTTCTCTGGAAGAATCACTGAGAGTTTCCTCTTCCCTCTCATAATCTGAATCTGTCTCCATGCTTATGAATTTGAAGTGAAAGAAGATGAGTATGAAGAGATTTTGAAATATGAGGTAAGCAGTGTGTATAAGGAAGTGAATGCTAGGAGGAAGGGTTTCTTTTGGGAAATGAGGGAAGTGAATGGTGTTATGAATGTGAGAAAAGGGGTTTGATAGTGAAGTGGATGTAGTGAAGGAGTAGGATGTGGGAGTTAGGGTTTGGGAGTAGGGTATAGGGCTAGGGTTTGGTAAATGGGAGTGGGGTTTGGGGAGTGAATTTTGATGATTTTAGGGAGAGGGAATGGGATTTGACAAGCTCAATATGAATGGAGTGAGAAAGAAGAGCAAATGACCTTCAATAACTTGCAAGAGATGATTTAGCAACTAGCTAGGGTTTGTTTTAACCATTTAGCTAGGGTTTGCTCTCAAGAAAACCAAACACATCCAAGCCACCAAACATAACTTTCCTGAGCAAGGAGGAGTGATCTACTTACTTGGAATAGGCATTAATTTGCTTTTTAGGAAGTTTGGAGGTGTTTTGAGGAAATTTTGCTTCTTGTAACAGGTACACAACTCCAATGAACATGTGCGCATCACACTTTAAATGCGTAGCACTAGACCAAATTTCAACAGAAAACTTGCAACAGGTGCGCAACACTAGTTAAATGCGTAGCACCAAGGCACAGGTGTGCAGCGCCAGCAAGATGGCTAGATTTTTCCCCTGTTTTGCCTTCTTTCTTCAAAAACGCGATTTTATCCCTTTGGCTTGTTCAATTTCAACAATGAAGACTTAAAACACATGAATTGGCTTTTATATCCCTCTCATTTAATTTTTCACTAACCAAGACCCACTTTTCTAATGTTTTGCCAGCTTTTTAAAAAATGCTCTGTTTCACTTACATTCTGACTTTTGCCTTTTTGTAGGTGGACTTATACATTGAATTTTTGTAATGGCAGGAGTTGACTTTGTCACCAGGTCACTAGGAACAACTATTGAATACTTATTACATATAGAAACATTTAAATTACATGAAATTTTTACAATAATGGAAAAAACTCTGTTTTCACCTCAAAACAAAGTTTTGAGGTAAAAAAGATTTATTGAGCGTATTAGAAGTAAATTTATGATTTTATGAACTTATTTATCCTCCTCATGTGCCTGCTGACCTTTTTATTCAATTAGGATGACCATGATGACAAACCCTAAGACCTAGTGAGGCTAAACCCTAAAACTATTTTTTTATTATTATTTTAAATGAAATGAAATAGGATGACTGAGAATGAGTAAAAACAAACTGTGTGAACAGGTCAGCAGGTGAATGTCATGAGGGAAATTGACATGAAACCACTACCATCAATTGATCCATGACCTAATGGAATGTAGTTGATCGGATGAGACACCTAATATGCGTGCAAAAGAGAAATTTGATCATTGATGGAAGTGTGAAGACACTAACACTAACAACATCCTCTTTACCATTACTACCCAGTTCATAGACCAAATAATGCTAGCTCCCTCTATGGAAGATAATACTCCTTTCTCCTTAGAAGCCCTCAACTAGCTTTATCAGAAGTTGGATTTTGCTACCAGAGCCAAAATTTTCGAGATATTCTTGCCCAAGAACACCGAATTACCTAAGAAGAATCCTCCATATCCTTCCTCCATCTTCAATGATCAAGCCAAACAAATCATATCCTTAGTTTCCTACATTTTTGGTTATTATTCTGATCAGTGGGTAGATGAGCCCATTTTGGGTTTCTTCTCCATATTTTCCACAGACAGTAAGCCATCCACTGTATTCACTTTCAGTCAATTCTTGGCTGATAGAATTCATGAGAAATTTCTAAAATTTCCCACAGAGCAGGTTTTTAATTACACCTCCATTTTAATCTACATGTTCCTTTATTATCAAGCAGATAAGTTCAATTTTGTAATGCAAAAGCTTGATGATGCAGGAAACTAGCAACCAATGATCTTTTGGACTTCATTCGTCATGAAATAACAATAGGAATTTTCTTACAAGAAATTTATTGAGGAATTTGTTCACCCAACCATGAACATCCTTAACAGTTCCATATAACCCATAATTGGTGAAGATATCAAAAGAATTTTGCATCTAACATATCAAGCCAAAACTGGAGATTGGTATTTATACCAAAACTACACAGAAATCAGCGTTTATGGTTGAAAATTGGCACCATACAAACTCCCTAAATACCTCCCTATGAGGATTTTTTTCCTTAGAATACATCATACAATTGTTAAATTCTGATAACATTCATTTTTTAGTGGCTAAGAAGAAATCACAGTTTTGAATAAAAACACAGGTGGGCCCATTTTTATGTAATACGATGACAACAGGTGAAGAAGCAAACATGATGCTTAAAGAAATGAAGTTCAACCTAAGTTTTACATAGTCTTATCACCCTTGTGGCATTATTTCAAAGCTGAGAGTAGAAATTAAAAGTACTCCCTACATCCATACTTCAAGGTTTAAAATAGAAAAATATGCAAATCAGTTGGAATAGATAGAAAAAACCTTGCAAGACGCTGAAGAACAACTCTTTTCTACTTATAGTTTGCAGACTCCTAATCCTTAGGATAAATTAAGCAAAAGACAAAGGGAGGAGGGATCATCATCAACCACTAGAAGTGAGGCCAAAGATTTAAGGATTAGTTACAGGAAGAGGATAAAATTGACTCCTAGGACATATGTGGACAAAGAGACAGAAGCACATGCTACCATCATAATTACATACTCACCAACTACAAGCAACGAATTTGTAATATCTCCTACTAGACCTTCATCATCACAAGGTCACAAGGAAATAGAGCTAGAATCCCAGAATGTCCAAGGAGTGAGGAAAAGACATTTTATGATAGGTACAAAAAGATTAATATTAAGAATGATATTCTTAAAAATAGTACCTATAATCAGTTTTAGAAGCAGACCTCCATCTCACAGAGAAAATTGTTATCAGTTTTTGACACAGCGCATGGGAAGATGCAAATGGATTTTCTTGAGGCTCAGACTCCACATCCAAAAACATCAGCAAACTACAAGAGCACCACATTTGAGTTCAGCACCAAACAAATACATCCCATTGATCAAATGGAGATGCATAAGCAAACTGGTGAGATGCTATCTTCTACTTTAACTAACACTTCTATGTCATTGTCCAAGTTTTAGGTTTCATTTGCTAATGTTCAATCTCAGTTGAAAATGGAGAACGTATCCTCCTTAGAAAAGGATAAGAGGATCAAGACTTTGGAAGATTTGGTGGTAAAGATAGGATATGATCCTAAGGATGTCAATGCTACATAGGAGATTATCAAGAAGAAGAATTTGGACATTGCAGCATTGATAAAACAACTTAAGATGCCAGACACAAAGGACCCCTTAACCAAGGACATTGAAGAAAATTAGGCACAGAAGGCTAACATGATGAAGCTGATTATAGAAAAGAACATACGTATTAGATAGATGGAGGTGGAAATGGAGAAGATGATAAAGGAGAAAGAACAGAGTCAGAAGATGGCCATCGTCCCCCTGCATGCCATACCCATTTCTCAGCTTCCAACAACAGGAACAAGCACTACAACTACTTCTTCCACTCATATTGCAAGTGCTGAACAGGTAACAAAGGCACTGGAGAACATGTCCATCCAGTCAGAAGAGATCAAGACGTTGCAGGGGAAGCTGAAATCTCTAGAAGTACAAAAGGCCAGAGATGAAACTTCTCGTCTTGTTGAAATGCAGAAATCACAGAGATTGTTGGAGAAGTTGCAGAAAGTAGAAAGGGATACCTCAATTGGTTAGGCCTTGGCCCAAGCCATGGAGACCATTTGGATGAGTATTCTAAACTCTATGAATGATATTTTTCCATCTATCCAAATCATCTTTGAGCAGAAGGAATTGACAGAAAAAGCTACAGAAACCATTGTTCAGGGAAGGGAGAAGCTTGGAGAAATTCCCACAGAAGCCTCCAACATTACCAGATTCCTAAATTCTAAGTCCAAATATGAACTTGAAGAATTAGAAATCAGTGATAGGACAACCACTATTTTAGAAGTCAAGAAACTTTTGACCAAAAGGAACCTCATTGATCAATTGGAGGAAAGATGTGAAACATTAGAAGTGGGAGTAAACAGGTTCTACAATAGAATTGAAGCATTAATCCAGAAAGGTGTTGTGGCCACCAACAACCCCCCTCTTTGTTTGGTATTAGCAATAACACCAAGCAAATGGGGACCCTTAATAAAAAATCCAAAAAACATTTTATGAAAATTTTTGTATTTCAACTCCTTAAAGCTGTATCGCATCGCGAGAAGAGAATGAAACGTTTTCTTATGAGCATAATAAACTATGAAGAAGCGACGCGAAATTCATCGCATCGCATACATTATGAAGCGCTCTTAAAAGAAAAATCTTAAGAAATCTCCGACGGCTGATATGCGACGTTGCATATCGCAACATCGCGTAAGCAGCACACAATGATTGAATGACTAAGCGCGATCTGCGATCTGCGATTTGCGATGAATACGATTTTCAATAAATGCGATCATGAATTTCTGCGATGCTACGATGCGAGTCGCAGAAATCACCCATCGCAAATTTTCCTCAGCGCAGTATTCAAGGAAAGCTATCCATAAACCAAAATTGGGCGCGCGCCTTAAAAATAAATTAATGATTGTACGCCAAAATATTCAAGAAGGACAGTTGTGTGTTTTTCGAAGAGTCAGTTCGTTATGGGTGTCATGATTATGCTTTCATAAGAGCTTAAAGCTTTCATGTCAAACTTTATTATCATTACTCTCTTCCTTTGCGTAAACTGTAAGACAAGAAATAACATGAAGCAATGTGCAGGAAACATCTAAGGAAAAGGGGAAAGCGTCAATGCTCGGAGAACAGAGAAGAGATACCTTCAGAAATGGATGCCGCATGCAATAGGACCACAGATTCTAGAGTATCACTCAACAGATGCTGATGTCAATAGGCCATCCAATGCCCAAAGTCAAAAGTGCACAAAAGCAGCATGTTTACAAAAGATCCTGAAGCTTATGCTGGGTAAAGCAAAAAAAAAAAGGCGCTAAAGAAGGAAAACGCACCAGAAAAGCCCGGAACAAAGAACGGAGGCAGTTTTCGATGCAGAAAATTGTTCAGAGAGCAAAGTCCCTAACTTATTCCGTCATTCGCAAGGCCGGAAACCGAAATAGCAAAAGCAGAATCAGTTTGAGAGAAATTTGGGTTATTACCAAATATACATGCAGTGAATACACCCAGCCAGAGTAAGATTCTCGAAAATATCTTCTAGTTTACCAGAAAGTGGTGCCAGCACTTGATATTTCTATTTTCATAGCTCAAACGAAAGCAGAAGGCGACCAACCGACTCTTCCCAGGCGAATGTTGCATGCTTGCAGCACTAAGGAGCAAATACAGAAATGGTTAGGAATTAGATTCAATTTTTAGAAATAGTTTTGCTTTAGCAGAAGGGCGGTCATTTAAAACCGTATCCTAAATTTATGTAATTAAGTTAATTAGTTAGCAGTATTTAAACCCTTCTCATGCATTTAGAGAAGGGTCCAGAAATTTGTCAAAAAACTTGTCCTCAGAACATGCACTTTTGCACCCTCGGAGGGGGTTTTGATGAATGGATGGATCAAGGTTTATTAATGTTTGCATTTGATATCTGCTACTGATGTTGCACTTCTGTACTCTTAGTAGATGTTAGAGCAAGGAGAGATAAATCATTGTTGCTTGAAGCTTATGAGTGGAACCAGTCATAAATGGTACTTTTATCTCTTGACTGTTTCTGTTTATATTCTTAAAGTGATATACAATTTTTAGTTGTTTATATGTTACTGCATGAATGTATGAGTTACCATTTGGCACTTTTGTACGGTGGAGTCATTTATTTATGTTTGATATATAATAACTTATTATGCGATATGCTGTTCACAACTGTTTTGCCTAACTTTTTATGCAAAGTGGTTTATCTTAATTGATTTCTATTCTTATGATAGCTGAATGATCTTTATTACCAGTTATTGTTTGAAATCTCTTTAGATCGCATAGAGTTAGTGTAGATTAGATGTGTTGTTTATCATTAGATTACAATAGCATAGAGTTAGTTTAGAAGTTTGAATTAAATTAGCTTTAAGTACTCTTAGATCAGCATCATCCAACTCTACACACACACACACCCTTAAATTGGGAAACTGGTCCCATTATCCCCAGTCGGACCCGCTATACCAAACGGATATGGAGCTGCCAACCAAGGTCCAGACCGGATGGGTATCCCCCTTGTTGTCGACCCGATTTTCGGGGCTTCAACATATTTGGCGCTAGAAGGAGGGCCCGAACTATGAATGGCACCTAAAGCAAAATCTAAATACCATTCTGAGAGTAAATCGCCCTCATCAACTCCCCCGACTTCCCAAGTACGTTTAAATCCAGAGTCAGAAGTCGCTCGAGTATTAACCACTACTACATACCCCAATATTTCAGACCAATCTAACGTTGAACCCCCTGAAGTTCAATCTCTGATTCGCAAACTCCAGGGATTTTCTACTTTTACACAAAGGTCTGATAAATCTCAAAGCAGCGTGACTTCGCAGTACAATCCTGCTCATCCCCTGACCAGATTAAAGAGTGAAAAATTTGGCATCCAGCCAACTGAATTCCCTCTCCCCACCAGGAAAAGAACAAGGAAAACACCACAAGAGTCTAACAGTGAGGCTCTTTCATCTACATCGTCCATTTCAACTCCCTCACCGTGAAGTCAGCCACCCACATCTTCATTCCAAACCACTCATCCATCTTCCACAACCCTTCTTCTTCAACCGTCTAAAATCATAATATCTTCATCTTCCCAGCCTCAGGGATCATCCTCTGCACTTTCATTTACTAGCAACTCAATGATGGCCCAGTCTCCATGGAACAATCCTGGGGCAGTTTTAATGCCTCCACCCCTGATCCAAATACTGGCCCATCCTGAGAAATGGCTACCCAAATTCAATCCAGAAGCAGGCATGCTAGCTGAAGAGCACATTAACAATTTCATGCTTTCTGTCAATCTCAACGGAGTTACCAACGAGGATGCTGTTGTCCGACTTTTTCCCTATACAATGCAAGGAACAGCCGGGTCATGGTGCTTTTCATTACCTTTCGGGTCTATCACAAGTTTGGACATCTTTCAAAGTCAATTCCTTACCAAGTTTGGTGATGACAGATCAACGATGACGTTAATCAATGACATATCCAATCTTAAAGCCGAGGCTAGAGAACCCATCAAAGATTTCAATTTACGGTTTAATAAAATCATCAACAAAATTCCCACTGCTTCCCAACCCTGCGAAGAAGTATGATGTGAATGGTATATTACAGCCTTACCATCAAACTTAGCAATCTTCGTGGATAGGGCGAATAAAACAACCTTAGTTGAAAACCTGACAGAGGCGATAGCAGTAGAGAAACGCGTAGTAGCCCTGGAAAAGAGATCTGCGATAGAGGAACACAAATCTAAAAAAGTCACCTTCAAGGAAGACTCCAAGAAGAAACAAACGAAAGATCCTTTCGATTTGGAAGGATTGCAAAAAGTATTAAAGACCATGTCCAATGAGATGATTGACATAAAAAAACAAGTAGCAGAAACTTCTTCAAAAAAGCCCTACAGATCTTTTAAAAGAGGCCCTTCAATGGATGTGAAACCACCCAACGCTATCTCAAATGTCAAATCCGAAGAAGAGGAAGAAGAAGAGAGTGCCACTGAAGGGCAGACTGATGACGAAGAAGTTGTGGAACTACAAGGAATGTGGGATTTCATCCTCCCACAAGAAGAAGATCAAGAAGCATTTCTGGTTAGCACACGAAGCAAAAATCAACTTGATCCTCCCCAAACTACCCCTAAGCAGAAGGGCGCAAGCCCTGCAGCAAAAGATAAAGTCGCAACAAAGAAAACGACTGCTAAAGCGACTCAATCTAGCCCAGTCCAACCAGATCAAACACCTCCATCAAGAACACTGATAGTGTCGAATGAAATGGAATACAATATTATTGATGACATGAAAAAGACAAGGGCTAATATCACCCTTTATGAATTGAGCAAATTGAAACATCAACAGAAGATAATGATGAAAGAATTACATGCCGTACCTACTACATCTTTGCCTACAGCTGTAGCTTCCCACAACATGGGAAGACATCCAACCAACACGATCAATAAGATGGATCCAAATGACATCGCCTTGATTGGAGGAAGATCAAGGTCTCACACTCCCCCTTTTCTTCTCACTTATGAAATTTTCAATAAAAATGTGCACAATTGTTTGGTAGATTCTGGTGCTTCAACGAATATTTTACCCAGATCAATATGTGCCAAGTTGAATGTTCGACCACAAAAATCCGCAGTGTGCATAGTTCAGCTTGATCGATCTCAATTCGAAGTGATTGGTGAACTTAATCAAGTGACCATAAGATTGTCGTCTAACCCGAAGGTATGTCAGGTTATTGACATTCTAGTAGCTGATATCCTAGAATTCTATGGCTTGATTCTTAGCAAGGATTGGTCCGAAAAACTCCATGGATACTTCTCAACCGACTGGTCGCACATGTGGTTACCCTACAATGGTAAACGAAATCAAATAAAGGTTGAACGAGAGTTACACCAGAAGTACATAGTGACGGAATTGGAGGGAGAAAATGAAGCAATAGCATATAACATCAGTATCATAGGCAATTACTCAGTAGATTCTTTCCTTGACAATTTCAATGCTCATACATCACCTTACTTAGAAAATTCAGTTTTGTCCCAAGTCGAAATTTTTTCCCAAACTGATAATTCAAAGTGTGTTAATTTTGTAGATAAACCTGTAAATACATCTTTGTTTTGGAAATTATATTTTGATGGCTCTAAATCTAACGAAGGAGCAGGAGCAGGATGCATTCTGATTAGTCCAGAAGGAAATAAGACCATGCTTACATGCAGACTTGAATTCGATTGCACAAACAATACAGCGGAATATGAGGCCTTGGTGCAAGGCCTATACAAAGCAATCGGGCTGAACGTCAAGTATCTTCAAGTCTTCGGAGACTCTGAGATTGTCGTTAAACAGGTACGTAAGACCATACATTGCCTATCAGGTCATTTGAAACACTATCAATCTTTAGTAGAAGATCTGACTGAGCATTTTATAGCATTCAATATTTCGTCAATCCCAAGACTCCAAAACGCGAGCGTAGACCTTTTAGCTAACGTAGCCTCTAGACTTATTCCCTCCGAAGATTTTAGTCTGGATAGATTCTCAATAGAATTAATCTTTAGACCATCCATCCTTGACAACATTACAAATTGGAGAGTATTCAATGACGATCCTGATATTGTAAATTTCCTCACTTTTGAAGGATCCTACTCCAATAAGATAATTGACGAAGACCATCATGATCGACAAATACAACAAGATAGCACTGTGTTGATGCCTCGAAAATCGCTGCAACAACATCGGGGATAACCACCCGGTCCGGACCTTAGTACAGCTCCTTTTTTGTTTGGAATAGTGGCTCCGACTGGGGATAATGGGACCAGTTTCCCAAAAGTAGATAAACGAGATGAATGGATGATTTATAAACTAAGCTAGCGGTAAACGAATAACTAAACTATTAACAAAAATACAAGAACTATAACCTATCCCGGAAATCTATTGAACTTTAAAGTGCAGTGTTTAATGGTCTGTGTCTAAAGACAGGCATATAGACGACTCCATCGATCAGACATAGATATTAATTCATTTAAGATTACTGTGCCTAAATA
The DNA here is from genome assembly GCA_031772625.1 of Pinus tabuliformis. NCBI lineage: Eukaryota > Viridiplantae > Streptophyta > Pinopsida > Pinales > Pinaceae > Pinus > Pinus tabuliformis. The sequence goes on along the minus strand of CM062816.1, from coordinate 179,863,728 downwards.
GTTAAGCAAAGCGATTAAAGCGATATTACCGCACTCATCATTTATATTATCGACATATACATGATTAAAAGGAAAGCATATCATAAAACATCCAATAGTGGTATGAATATAGATCTGCTGTTACAGCGCATGCATATAATCAACAATAGCAAGGATAATCAAATAACAATTCACATGACAGGAATGAATTCAGACATAGATAGAAATACCATATGAGCTACTTTGACACTCCCGATATCAATCGCTACTTGTAATTCTTTCTTCAACGTAGAAACATTCACAACAAAGACAATAGTGCACAATTGCATAAAAAGCCTCCTTGTTGAATTAAGAAAAACTGGTCCAGTTTCATAAAAGAATATTGACTGAAGCACAATAGTGCAAACTTCAGTCTTTAAGTTTGGTACAAAACTTTACGACCTTTTCCAAAACAATGAAAGGGTCTATAAATACTAAATTAATCTAAATATCTATTAAACTGAAATGCAACTAAATCGGTATCAATAAATTTTGATCCTATTTTTCTCAGCGATCTGGCAATCGGCGGCATGATTCATCAGGTAGGCTGCTTGCCTTTAAATCTGAGGTGACTTATCGCAAGCATTGGCTCTACTTCAGGAGGTTTGTTGAGGCGCGAACTGAGCTGGGCGGCATAGGTGGCATCCTGAATATCGGGAATTATATACCCGATCGCATCTGTTAGGCACTTAAGGGCGGATCTCTGTGTATGCGGCTTTACCAGGAAGAGCCAATATGCTTCCATAGTTAAAATATTAATCCCAGCGATTAATCTCCCCTTTTCCTCTAAATCAGGATAGCATGATTGTTCCAATGTGTTTGTTGTTGTCATCTTTCCTGGTGTACATTGGGAAATCATATTTGCTAAGTAGAGAGTGTTGTTAACTAGATCAACTAGATTGCTGGAAGTTGATTTACATCTTGAAGCCGCCCTCTCCGCTTTCATCACCTGAGTGTGCCATTCTGTGAAGAGTATATCTTTATGTGTTTCTAGGATCCTGGGCAAATTTGCTGCTTTCCCTTGATCAGAATCTTGCCAGTCAAGATATGCAGTTATGATCTCTTCGGCTTGGTCTAACTCATTCCTGGCTTTCTCGACCTGCTGATTTATGGATGTCGTTAGCTCACACAATGGCTCTGCCTGAGCGATTTGTTGACACGGGAGCCTAATTTTGGATATTAATGCAGTGTTTATTTGCATTGCTTCTGCTCTGAATTCACCCACTTGTTGAGCGCCCTTTATCTTTTCGAGCTGCGATGACAATTGAGCGATTTGCTCATCTTTTGTTTTCATCATTTGCTCGTTTGCTGCCCTCAATTGTGCCAATGCCTCCGATAATTCCTTCTGTTTCTGGATCGCGCTTTGGTCGACCCTTTGCTTTTCTGCCTGCAATTGCTGAGTTAATTGACTGTTCACTTATAGTTGTGTCGACAACTGCTGCTCCGCCTGCTCTGCCTTCTGCTTTGATTCAGCCAACTCTGCTTGTAATGCAAAAATTTGTTGGTCCTTAGTCTTTAGTAGAAGACTTACCTCCGATGCCTTGTCGATTGTCGCTGCCGAATAGGCTCCCGCATACTGTGACAGTTTTGTTAGGTCATCGGAGGGGTCGAATTCCTCCTTCCAAACCATGCTGCCCGTTACAGTTTGTTCTGGAAAAAGGGGAGGTTGATCAATCTTCCTCCTTTTCCTTTGTCTTTTTACCACTGCCTTATGCCTCGGGCTGTAGAAAACATCCAGGGGAGGAATATCTTCTACCTGGAGAATGATTTGGTCGGAGGGGTCTTTTGGTATTATCTCAACATCCTTGGAAATGGGTGGGCCGCTGGTTCCACTTAGAACCTGAGGTGAAGTGATGTCCTGTGTATCGTTTGTCTTGGAAGTGTCTGTATCCTTGGAACATTCCAACCCATTGATGATAGAGTCAAATTGCTTCCACTCCTGAAGCAATTTAGGGTCAATATTAGTATCTATATTGACATCAATGGTGGTTTGTTTTTCCTTTTCAGCTTGGGACTCCTTCCGCACTTTTTCCTGCTCTCTCTTCTGCTGTTCCTCTTGTTCTTTCTTTTGCCTTTCCTCTTGCTCTTTCTTTTGTTGTTCCTCTTTCTCTTTCCTCTGTTTCTCCTCGTGTGCTCTCTTCTGCCTTTCTTCTTTTTCTTTTCTCTGCCTTTCCTCCTGTTCCTTCTTATGATCCTTTGTTACAACCGGAGGTTCCTTTGACTGTTGCCGAACAGGCTCGCTTGATGATGTCGCCGGGGTTGTTGCTAGTAAATCTAGAGGCAGAGTTTTCAACCTCTGTTCTCTAAGCTTATTAAACTCAGTCAGCCCTTCATCATTGTATTTCATTCGAGCGAATTCTTTAGCCTGACCTATTGTTTCGGCTGAAATGAATAGGTCGTCAAACATATCTTCTTTGTGCTCAAATTTTGTCAATTTGGCCTGTTCTAGTGCATTGTAGGCAACTTTCTTTGGATCATATGGCCTATTTGGGATAGTTTCCAGAGTTAAGGATTGAATCTTTGTGGCTTCCTTTTCTGCATGTTTGAGATCATGCAGAGTATAGACACCACACCTCAAGGGAAAAGAGGGCCAGCCCCTCTTCTTTTCTTTCTTGAGAGTTTGTGTAACACTCTCAGCCGTAATCTGATAAGCGATTTCTCTTGCTAGCAGTTTATCTGGTATATACAAAGGGAGAACATGTGGGTTGGCTTGGCTGCCGAAAACTCTTATGTAGGTAAATCTCTCCTCTCCAAACCAACTCGCTACCGCTGTTATATCAAACTAAGCTTGATAGGAAATCTTGGGAATGGGTTTATCAAAAATAGAATAATGAATAGGCACCATAAAGCCATTGCAGATTTGGTACAGATGGTGCTTGTAAGAGGACTTCCATAATTTCTGATGGTATATGTGGATAGCCGTGGGATCTTGTGGCGTCCACCTCCAGCCGAGCACGGGAAATTCAGAATTGAAACATAATGTATCTAAGATATATGCACTGTAATAGAATGGGGGAATTTTCCTTTCAGAGACGACAGTCTGATTTCTAAAATCACGCACAACTTGTGCTAATTTGTCAGAAAGGATGGTGGCCCAATCCATGATTATACTGTTTACTGCTGCCTCCATTAGAGGAACCATTTCTATGGTAAAATTAGCAGAGTCATGCAATCCCCATAATCTACACATCATTATTCCCGCATAGCAATAAGGAGAAGCCAGAGAATCAACCGAGTACTTACCGGAAGATTCGTGTTTGTGTTTGGCTGGATTTTGTCTCCAATCCCGGATGGGTTCGGATTCAACTTCATTTTCGCTTGCAAACTTCTCCAGGAACGCTTTATTATATATCTTCTCCGGCTCGGGCAAATGATACATTTGCCTTAGATCATCCGCCCTGAACGATCCGAAGATTCTTCCATCTCTAGTGCTGAAAGTTCTATCCAAGATTGGGATTTCTTGAATCGCCCACCGCACTACGTCTGTGTATGGGAGAATTTGCTCCCTGGCCGCTATTCTGTGAAGGAAAGAGTCGGCTAAATCCTTGAGAGTACATTTAGACTTCCGAGTAGGATCCGCAGTAGCTTCTGTTACTGTCTTTACTGGTTCTTCGGCTTCAATTAGGTTGTAAGTGCCTTGCCAAGTAACTCTGGTGAGACCCGTGCATGTAGTATCAGATATTAAGCCCTTCTTTTTGTCCACGAGAGCTTGTCCCGCAGCTGGTGTAGTGGAAGCGCCTGCGGTCTTCTTAGATTTCTTCCCCATCTTGTTTGAGCTTCCTTCTATGGATGAATTCTGCACAGCGGCGAAAATAAACGTAACACAGAGATATGCTAATGAAAATCCAATATGGAAAGATATATCGTTCAAAGCGTGCTGAGAAATTAACTCTTAAAAATGGCTGCGGATCCAATCCATGGGAAGATCTTACAGATACATTAAATGGCCGTTTAAGGCCTGCCACCCCTTAAATGCTCATTACACCATTATTCGGCTGAATGACTCGCTTAAGCGTGCTATGGATATTTTGGCAGTTGAGTGCAGGTGATGGATTATTTAAGAGATCAAACTTTAAATACGAATGGATCATAATATCCCTCCATTTAACAGCTTTTTCGAAATCCGTGCTATATCGCAATCGGGCATCGGGAACACTTTAAATCTTTATGTTGACAATTTTGAAACGCCGATCGCCGATAGCGATATCGCATCGCATCGGGGGTAGAATCTGGGCGCCTTATTATTATACATGGGATATTGCCGATTGCCGATTGCGAAATCGCATCGGACCGGGGTGAATGACTTAAGGTGCTTAGCCTGCATATAAAGTATCGCCGATAACTTATCGCCGATTGCGCATCGCGTCGGGGCTAATGGCATGGGGTGCTTTATGATGTGCATGGAGTTTTGCCGATAGCCGATAGCGATATCGCATCGGCGGGATCCCATATGTCACTTATTTGCGTCTTCTATGTCATTGCGATATGCGATCTTGCGATCGCTTTATCGCAATGATAAAAGATTGTTATATTTGATTCAATATGGGTTTTTCAAAAGGTTTTATATAATGCCTTCATTTGGTTTGCGGACTTTTTACAAATAATGCAATATTGATACCAATTGACTTCTAAAGGGACCCATTTCATATAATAATTTTGTAAATAAAATGTTATGAAATGGGGGGTTGTTGTGGAGCACAACAATTGGCGATTCGCTGGAAGAAACAGTTATCTCTGAAAAGTATAGAAATACTTAAACTTTTTCAAAAATAGAATTCTAATCAAAGGGGAAAATTCTAATATAACTAGGTATATATGCATTCCAAGTGAAATGAATCTATTTTTGCTAATTTCCTCTCTTTTTTAAGAAGATAGATACATTCTAAGTTTTAAATAAGCCTCTATGGGTTTATAATGATAAAACAGAAAACTTCTCCAAATCAGCTTTTAAAGTGAACTCCTCTGTCATAGGTAGAGCCTCTGCTGCCAGCAAACGTTTATAGTTTCGACAGGGATACCTTTTAGCCATGTTATTGTCCATTGTTCCATTCAATTAAGAGTGCGATTAACAGAATGAATTCAAAACATGTTTTCATATTTTGTATTTCATTTCCTTTTCTGTTGTTGATAAGATAAAAAGCCATTGTCCTGGTTTGGTAGCCAGCTATTGACAATGCCATTCACTGGTAGTAATCTAACCGAACAAGCTGGCTCGTGATGAGACCCCTTGTCTTGTAATTTCAAGCCATTACCCTGTTTTGGTATGCAGTATTGGTAATGTCGGTTAAACTATTTCCCTATGAACATGGTAAGCAGGCTTGTAATAAGACCTCTTATCTTTAATATCAGATATTTTAGAATTACACTCTGAGTAATCATAAACTTTAGTGAATGGGATGAACAATCTTCTCCTTAAGAGTTAATGGATGATAGGGTAAGAGTTGAAGATGCTGAAATTGGATTGGCTTCTATCTTGATATTGATAACCTTTTGAGACCAATTTGAAAACAGAGAATGATTTACAATACTTTTAAAATTTGAAAGGAGTTCACAAAACTTGAACTGTAGTTTCAGAATACAATGATACCTAATTTCCTAGAAATTATCCCTTTTGGTTAAGAGTTCTATTATTTTAAAAAGCAAATATCCATGCTACTTCTGTGGGACAACTTCTCAAACACAGCAAAGGTCAATAGTGGATACCTCACAACATTATTTTGTGCAAATCCTAATACTACAAAAATCTATCAAACTAGAAAGAGAAGGGGTTACCTCCTCAATTAAAGAATTTCTTCAAGATAAGGCCATTAATAGGGAGAGAATCTCTCAACCCTGATAAGTCTTGCAATATAAAGGTCGAATGGCCTATCTTTTCACAGATCTGAAACGGTCCAAGCCACATCTTCTGGAACTTGGTATGTTTACCCTTATCCTCATGGGCTTTGTCCCATTTCAGAACTAAATCACCGACTTGGAATTGTTTTGAACCGGATGAGACTGAATCAAAAGCTGCCTTGATGACTTGCTGATGTTTGGCATGAATAATCCTGGCTTTTTCTCTTTCCTCTTCTAATTTTAGGATTTGGTCATGTCTAAGCTGAATAGAAGAGGAAGGACTTTCCTCAATGAACTGCACTAGGGCTAAAGAAGGAAGAACAAGATTTGTGGGTAGTACTGCTTCTTTTCCATACACAAGATTGAATGAAGAAGATCCTGTAGAAGCTTTCTGTGTTATCCTATCAGCCCATAATGCAAACACTAAAGATTTGTGCCAGTTTTTATGATTATGTTTGATAGTTCGCTTAATGATTTTGATCAGATTTTTATTAGTAGACTCTGCTAAACCATTACCCTGGGGATAGTAATTAGCAGAATATTTTAATTTAAATCCTCTTTTAATAGCGAAATCAAACATAGCATTGCCTGAAAAGTAAGATGCATTATAAAAAACAAGAGCATTTGGGACACCAAACCTGGTAATGATGAATTGATCTATGAATTCAATGATTGCTCCAGAATTTGCTGTCTTTAAAGGGATTGCCTCAACCCACTTAGTAAAATAATCGGTAGCAGTAAGGATATACTTATGTTGTTTGGAAGATGGTGGAGTAATCTCCCCAATGATGTCCAATCCCCATTGCTCAAATGGTTGTTCAATGTTGACTGGTTGCAGAGGGAAAGCTGATTTACGTTGTCTTCCACTAGAAGTTTGACAATTGAGGCATCTCCTTACATACTCGTGGGCATCTTTAAACAGAGTAGGCCAATAGTAACCAGCATGAATAATTTTGTGAGCTGTTGTATCAGCTCCAAAATGTCCTCCCGCTGGTCCATCATGTAACTCCTGCAAAACCTTTTGTGCTTCAGTTTTCTCAAGGCATCTCAATAAGATGGAATCATAATTCTGCTTAAAAAGGACGTCATCAATAATTGTAAAATTCTTTGCTTTCAACCTAATGGCCCTTTTGTTCTTGTAAGATAAGTTTGGAGGTGCATAACCATTCTTTAAATAAAATATTAAATCTGCATATTGAGATTCAGAATCAGTAACACTTATCTGATTGATTTCTTCAGTTTGCTCTGTATCGCTTGATTTTGGAATGTTGGATGCTCCTGCCAATATCCTGCAAAAACCTTGGCCCCTAACAATCTTTGCTGGCCTAATTTCTAAGTCATACTCTTGAAGTGCTGTGACCCAATTTGCCCTTTTTTCACCTAGTTCTTTTTGGATTAATAGTTGCCTAACTGCTGGGAAAGGAACTATAACCTTTGTGTGAGTTTTCAAAAGGAAGGGTCTATAATGTTTAACTGCTTTAAATACAGCAAAGGCTTGTTTTTCTACATCGGAGTAATTCAATTCAGCACCCTGAAGATTTGAGCTAAAAAATGAAATGGGTGCTTCCAAATTGTGATCATTTAGTTGCGTGAGTACTGCAGGATAAGACAAGTCGGATGCAATGGTATACAATGTAAAATGATTAGAAAAATTTGGAGTATTCAAGGCTGGGGCATTGATTATTGATTGCTTGATTAGATCAAAAGCTTCCTTTTCTGCTGATCCCCACTTAAAGACTGAATTCTTCTTAATCATTGTTTGAAGTGGCAAAATAATTTGAGAAAAATCTGGAACAAATCTTTAAAAAAAATTGATCTGGCCTAAAAATGACTGCATCGACTTTTTATTGTGTGGGAAAGGGATTTCAGAGATTTCTTTGATCCGATCAGGATCAATATAAATGCCATCTTTGGATACAATAAAACCTAAGAGTTTTCCTTGATCAAGAGCAAAGAAAGACTTTTTAGGGTTAAGAGAAATACCATATCTTTTGCAACGCTGGAAGATTTGATTTAGATCATGCAAATGATTATACCTCTCCTTAGAGAATACAGTAATATCGTCTAGATAGACGACTACTGTTCTATTAATCAACCCTCTAAAAGCTATATCCATAGCTCTTTGGAATGTCGCTCCCACATTTATAAGTCCAAAAGGCATTTTCTGATACGCATATGTTCCCCATTTTGTCCCGAATGTGGTTTTAAGCTGGTCATCAGGATGAACCAGAACTTGGTTATATCCTGAGAAACCATCAAGAAAGGACATCAATTCAGAGCCTGCTACTGATTTGAGTATTTGCTCCATAGTAGGTAATGGGAAATTGTCTTTCAAGCTTGCTCTGTTCAAATTTCTGAAATCAATACAAATTCGAATGTCGCCATTTTTCTTTCTGACTGGCACCATATTAGAGACCCAGTTTGAGTGTCAGACAGGAAAAATAATCTTGGCTTTCAAGAGTTTGTTAAGTTTGATTTTATCTGGCTCTCTAAATTTGGATGTATTTTTCTTAACTTCTGCTGAATCGGTTTCTGATCGGGAAGCATAGGAATGGTATGCTGGATAATGGATGTATCATATGTCTTCAAATCATCATACTTCCAAGCAAAGACCTGTTTGTTTTTCCTTAACAGTTTAATAAATGCCTCCTTCTCTTCCAAGGAAAGTCCTAATCCTAAATTAATATTTTGAGGAGCATGCTCAGTACCTAGATTTATCAATTCGAACCTAAGGGTAGAACTTTGGAGCTTTGCATTAATTACAGGTTTAAACCTGTCTTTGATATCATAAAGATCTTCGAGCTTTACCACTGGCTTAGGAATTGAATTTTCCTGAGGTGTTTCTTTCATTTGTAGATCATGGTCATTTTCCTCAATAATTTGATCGTCATAGGACTTTTCAGAAGTTAGAAATTGTAAAATATCCTCATCATGATTGAATACTCTCCAATTAGTGACATTGTCAGGAATTGAAGGCCTAAAAAGTAATTCTACGGAAAATCTATCTAGGTTGTAGTCTTCAGAAGGTAGAAGCTTGGAAGCTACATTGGCTAGGAGATCGGCTGCCGAGTTTTGAGACCTGGGGATGGAGGAAATGTTGAATGCGGAAAAGTGCGAAGTAAGTTCTTGTACTAGCGATTGATAGTGCTTGAGGTGATTTGAAAGACAATGGATTGCATTCCTCACCTGTTTAACAATAATTTCAGAATCGCCGAATACTTTCAAATATTGCACTTTAAGACCGATCGCTTTATACAGTCCCTGGACTAAGGCTTCATATTCGGCTGTATTGTTAGTGCATTCAAATTCCAGCCTACAGGACAGCATTGTCTTTTCTCCTTGTGGACTAACCAAAATGCAACCTGCTCCTGAGCCCTCGTTTGACTTAGAGCCATCAAAATATAAAGACCAAAATAAAGAGGTATTAACAAATGTATTTACAGTTTTCTCAGCATCATTGAAACATCTAGACTTATCAGTTTGTGAAAAATTTTCAATCTGAGATGTAAAATGATTGACTGAAAAAGGAGATGGTTGGGAAACAAAGTTGCCAAAGAATGACTCTGACGAATAATTCCCCAAAATGTTGTTGTTGAAGGCTACGGGTTGGTTTTCTTGCTCAAATTCAGTAACTGTGTGGGTCATATGTTTCTCTCGATCGATCCTTATTTGATTTGGCTTGCCCTTGTAGGGAAGCCACATATGTGACCAATCAGTGGAAATATACCCATGCAATTTTTCGGACCAATCCCTACTCAGAATTAAACCGTAAAATTCAGGTATATCGGCTATTAGGATGTCAATCCTTTGTACTACTCTGGGATCAGCAGACAACCTGATGGTTACAAAATTAATTTCTCCCACAACCTGCACTTTGGTCCTGTCCAACTGTACAATATGAATAGCAGATTTCTGGGGTTCAATGTTCAGTTTAGAGCAAACTGAAGCTGGCATTATGTTAGATGATTCCCCTGAGTCAATTAAACAGTTGTGCAGGTTTCTGTTATAAATCTCATAGGTTAGCAGGAAGGGTGGAGTATGAGAATTTGATCTATCTCCAATTAGAACTGAATCGGTAGCTTCAACCATACCTGGAGGAGGTTGGCCTGAATCATTAGCGGCTTTTGCACTGGGAAGTGGTGTAGAGGGAACAACATTCAATTCTTTAAGAAGTAATTTCTGCTGATGCTTTAATTTACTAAGCTCAAACATAGTAATGTTTGCTTTAGTTTTCTTCATGTCATCAACAATGTTATACTCCATTGAATCGGATACGACTAACGTTTTGGATGTTGAAGGAATATTAGAAGTTGAGGGCTTGTTTTGGGGAACTGCTGCAGGTGATTTCTTTGCAGGTGTTTTTTCTTTGGTTGTAGCGGCACCAGCACTCCTTTTCTTGGATGTTACTTGAACGGGCTCGGGAGTACCTTTGCTTCTAGTAGTAACCGGGAATGCTTCTTCTTCGTTATCAGTATCGGAGTTGGGGAGTATAAAATCCCACATTCCATGACATTCTACTACTTCTTCTTCATCATCAGTCGGTGTGATTGTTTCCTCTTCCTCTTCTTCTTCTTGCTCTGAGTCTGTGTTAGATATGACATTTGGGGGCTTTGACTCATTTCTCTTAAAAGTTCTAAAGGGTCTTTTGGTTGAGGTTTCGGCCACCTGTTTCTTTATTTCGACCATTTCATTTGATAACGTTTTTAAGACCTTTTGCAAACCTTCCATGTCGTATGGGTCCTTCGGGGTTTTCTTTCTTGAGTCATCTTTGAAAGACACTTTTTTGTCTTTTCTGTCTTCCAGAGCAGCTTTCTTTTCCAGGGCATTGATGCGTTTCTCCACAGCAAGCGCTTCTTTCATGTTTTCGGCTAAGGTAGGTTTCCCTGCTCTATCTACAAAGATGGCTATATTGGCAGGCATAGCTGTTATATACCATTCGCTCCGAATTTGTTCGCTTGGTTTGGAGGCTGTAGGGATTTTATTTAGGAGTTTATTGAAGCGTGCATTAAATTCCTTAATTGGTTCCCTATGTTCTATTCTCAGATTGGAGAGATCGTTTATTAAAGTTGCCAAAGACCTATCATCTCCATATTTGGTAAGAAACTGCTCTTGGCAAGTGTTCCAACTGGTAATGGAACCAGAGGGTAAAGAGAAATACCAGGATCCTGCTGACCCTTGTAAGGTGTAAGGGAAAAGTCTAACAACAACATCTTGTTCTGTTACTCCTTTCAAGTTGACTGCTAACATGAAATTATTGATGTGTTCTTTAGCTTGGGTTCCATCATCTGGAATAAACTTGGGTAGCCATTTTTCAGGATAATCTGGTAATGGATGCAATGGCGCAGGCATGTTGACTGCACCAGGTCTGGTCCATGGATCTGCCATTGTAATGGCAACAGTGGTTGATACTACTGTTGGAATTCCAGATGTATGGGAAGGAAATAATGCTGAAGAGAGAGCAGATTGGGATGTTGAAGCTTCTAATCCTTGGTGAACAACAATATGTAATGGGGGAGTGGATGGTTGACTTTGCAGAGGGGAAGATGCAATGGAGGATGTGGATGAAAGCTCTTCACTATCAGATCCTTCAGTATTTTTCTTCGCCTTTTTCCTTTTGGGTAAAGGGAACTCAGTGGGTTCAATACCGAGCTTTTCGCTCTGAAGTCTGGTGAGAGGGTGAGGTAAATTGAACTGCGAAGTCGTACTGCTTTGTGATACCTCAGATTTCTGTGGTGAAATCGAGAAGCTCTGAAGTTTGTGGATAAGAGATTGGACTTCAGGGGATTCAAGACTTAATTGTTCTGGAGTATGATGGGTTTGAGCAGTGGTAGTTGATTCCTCTTCTTCTTGTTTGGATACCGGCGAACCAGTATGCAAATAGGAAGATCGAGGGGATTCGGAGGGAGGATTACTCTTAGAATGGCTTATGGGTTTTGGCTTATGTGCCATTCACAGTTGATGGCCCTCCTTCTAGCGCCAAAAATGTTGATGCCTCGAAAATCGCTGCAACAACATCGGGGATAACCACCCGGTCCGGACCTTAGTACAGCTCCTTTTCCGTTTGGAATAGTGGCTCTGACTGGGGATAATGGGACCAGTTTCCCAAAAGTAGATAAACGGGATGAATGGATGATTTATAAACTAAGCTAGCGGTAAACGAATAACTAAACTATTAACAAAAATACAAGAACTATAACCTATCCCGGGAATCTATTGAACTTTAAAGTGCAGCGTTTAATGGTCTGTGTCTAAAGACAGGCATATAGATGACTCCATCGATCAGACATAGATATTAATTCATTTAAGATTACTGTGCCTAAATAGTTAAGCAAAGCGATTAAAGCGATATTACCACACTCATCATTTATATTATCGACATATACATGATTAAAAGGAAAGCATATCATAAAACATCCAATAGTGGTATGAATATAGATTTGCTGTTACAGCGCATGCATATAATCAACAATAGCAAGGATAATCAAATAACAATTCACATGACAGGAATGAATTCAGACATAGATAGAAATACCATATGAGCTGCTTTGACACTCCCAATATCAATCGCTACTTGTAATTCTTTCTTCAACGCAGAAACATTCACAACAAAGACAATAGTGCACAATTGCATAAAAAGCCTCCTTGTTGAATTAAGAAAAACTGGTCCAGTTTCATAAAAGAATATTGACTGAAGCACAATAGTGCAAACTTCAGTCTTTAAGTCTGGTACAAAACTTTACGACCTTTTCCAAAACAATGAAAGGGTCTATAAATACTAAATTAATCTAAATATCTATTAAACTGAAATGCAACTAAATCGGTATCAATAAATTTTGATCCTATTTTTCTCAGCGATCTGGCAATCGGCGGCATGATTCATCAGGTAGGCTGCTTGCCTTTAAATCTGAGCTGACTTATCGCAAGCATTGGCTCTACTTCAGGAGGTTTGTTGAGGCGCGAACTGAGCTGGGCGGCATAGGTGGCATCCTGAATATCGGGAATTATATACCCGATCGCATCTGTTAGGCACTTAAGGGCGGCTCTCTGTGTATGCGGCTTTACCAGGAAGAGCCAATATGCTTCCATAGTTAAACTATTAATCCCAGCGATTAATCTCCCCTTTTCCTCTAAATCAGGATAGCATGATTGTTCCAATGTGTTTGTTGTTGTCATCTTTCCTGGTGTACATTGGGAAATCATATTTGCTAAGTAGAGAGTGTTGTTAACTAGATCAACTAGATTGCTGGAAGTTGATTTACATCTTGAAGCCGCCCTCTCCGCTTTCATCACCTGAGTGTGCCATTCTGTGAAGAGTATATCTTTATGTGTTTCTAGGATCCTGGGCAAATTTGCTGCTTTCCCTTGATCATAATCTTGCCAGTCAAGATATGCGGTTATGATCTCTTCGGCTTGGTCTAACTCATTCCTGGCTTTCTCTACCTGCTGATTTATGGATGTCGTTAGCTCACACAATGGCTCTGCCTGAGCGATTTGTTGACACAGGAGCCTAATTTGGGATATTAATGCAGTGTTTATTTGCACTGCTTCTGCTCTGAATTCACCCACTTGTTGAGCGCCCTTTATCTTTTCGAGCTGCGATGACAATTGAGCGATTTGCTCATCTTTTGTTTTCATCATTTGCTCGTTTGCTGCCCTCAATTGTGCCAATGCCTCCGATAATTCCTTCTGTTTCTGGATCGCGCTTTGGTCGACCCTTTGCTTTTCTGCCTGCAATTGCTGAGTTAATTGACTGTTCACTTGTTGTTGTGTCGACAACTGCTGCTCCGCCTGCTCTGCCTTCTGCTTTGATTCAGCCAACTCTGCTTGTAATGCGAAAATTTGTTGGTCCTTAGTCTTTAGTAGAAGACTTACCTCCGATGCCTTGTCGATTGTCGCTGCCGAATAGGCTCTCGCATACTGTGACAGTTTTGTTAGGTCATCGGAGGGGTCAAATTCCTCCTTCCAAACCATGCTGCCCGTTACAGTTTGTTCTGGAAAAAGGGGAGGTTGATCAATCTTCCTCCTTTTCCTTTGTCTTTTTACCACTGCCTTATGCCTCGGGCTGTAGAAAACATCCAGGAGAGGAATATCTTCTACCTGGAGAATGATTTGGTCGGAGGGGTCTTTTGGTATTATCTCAACATCCTTGGAAATGGGTGGGCTGCTGGTTCCACTTAGAACCTGAGGTGAAGTGATGTCCTGTGTATCGTTTGTCTTGGAAGTGTCTGTATCCTTGGAACATTCCAACCCATTGATGATAGAGTCAAATTGCTTCCACTCCTGAAGCAATTTAGGGTCAATATTAGTATCTATATTGACATCAATGGTGGCTTGTTTTTCCTTTTCAGCTTGGGACTCCTTCCGCACTTTTTCCTGCTCTCTCTTCTGCTGTTCCTCTTGTTCTTTCTTTTACCTTTCCTCTTGCTCTTTCTTTTGTTGTTCCTCTTTCTCTTTCCTCTGTTTCTCCTCGTGTGCTCTCTTCTGCCTTTCTTCTTTTTCTTTTCTCTGCCTTTCCTCCTGTTCCTTCTTATGATCCTTTGTTACAACCAGAGGTTCCTTTGACTGTTGCCGAACAGGCTCGCTTGATGATGTCGCCGGGGTTGTTGCTAGTAAATCTAGAGGCAGAGTTTGCAACCTCTGTTCTCTAAGCTTATTAAACTCAGTCAGCCCTTCATCATTGTATTTCATTCGAGCAAATTCTTTAGCCTGACCTATTGTTTCGGCTGAAATGAATAGGTCGTCAAACATATCTTCTTTGTGCTCAAATTTTGTCAATTTGGCCTGTTTTAGTGCATTGTAGGCAACTTTCTTTGGATCATATGGCCTATTTGGGATAGTTGCCAGAGTTAAGGATTGAATCTTTGTGGCTTCCTTTTTTGCATGTTTGAGATCATTCAGAGTATAGACACCACACCTCAAGGGAAAAGAGGGCCACCCCTCTTCTTTTCTTTCTTGAGAGTCTGTGTAACACTCTCAGCCGTAATCTGATAAGCGATTTCTCTTGCTAGCAGTTTATCTGGTATATACAAAGGGAGAACATGTGGGTTGGCTTGGCTGCCGAAAACTCTTATGTAGGTAAATCTCTCCTCTCCAAACCAACTCGCTACCTCTGTTATATCAAACGAAGCTTGATAGGAAATCTTGGGAATGGGTTTATCAAAAATAGAATAATGAATAGGCACCATAAAGCCATTGCAGATTTGGTACAGATGGTGCTTGTAAGAGGACTTCCATAATTTCTGATGGTATATGTGGATAGCCGTGGAATCTTGTGGCGTCCACCTCCAGCCGAGCACGGGAAATTCAGAATTGAAACATAATGTATCTAAGATATATGCACTGTAATAGAATGGGGGAATTTTCCTTTCAGAGACGACAGTCTGATTTCTAAAAGCACGCACAGCTTGTGCTAATTTGTCAGAAAGGATGGTGGCCCAATCCATGATTATACTGTTTACTGCTGCCTCCATTAGAGGAACCATTTCTATGGTAAAATTAGCAGAGTCATGCAATCCCCATAATCTACACATCATTATTCCCGCATAGCAATAAGGAGAAGCCAGAGAATCAACCGAGTACTTACCGGAAGATTCGTGTTTGTGTTTGGCTGGATTTTGTCTCCAATCCCGGATGGGTTCGGATTCAACTTCATTTTCGCTTGCAAACTTCTCCAGGAACGCTTTATTATATATCTTCTCCGGCTCGGGCAAATGATACATTTGCCTTAGATCATCCGCCCTGAACGATCCGAAGATTCTTCCATCTCTAGTGCTGAAAGTTCTATCCAAGATTGGGATTTCTTGAATCGCCCACCGCACTACGTCTGTGTATGGGAGAATTTGCTCCCTGGCCGCTATTCTGTGAAGGAAAGAGTCGGCTAAATCCTTGAGAGTACATTCAGACTTCCGAGTAGGATCCGCAGTAGCTTCTGTTACTGTCTTTACTGGTTCTTCGGCTTCAATTAGGTTGTAAGTGCCTTGCCAAGTAACTCTGGTGAGACCCGTGCATGTAGTATCAGATATTAAGCCCTTCTTCTTGTCCACGAGAGCTTGTCCCGCAACTGGTGTAGTGGAAGCGCCTGCGGTCTTCTTAGATTTCTTCCCCATCTTGTTTGAGCTTCCTTCTATGGATGAATTCTGCACAGCGGCGAAAATAAACGTAACACAGAGATATGCTAATGAAAATCCAATATGGAAAGATATATCAATCAAAGCGTGCTGAGAAATTAACTCTTAAAAATGGCTGCGGATCCAATCCATGGGAAGATCTTACAGATACATTAAATGGCCGTTTAAGGCCTGCCACCCCTTAAATGCTCATTACACCATTATTCGGCTGAATGACTCGCTTAAGCGTGCTATGGATATTTTGGCAGTTGAGTGCAGGTGATGGATTATTTAAGAGATCAAACTTTAAATACGAATGGATCATAATATCCCTCCATTTAACAGCTTTTTCGAAATCCGCGCTATATCGCAATCGGGCATCGGGAACACTTTAAATCTTTATGTTGACAATTTTGAAACGCCGATCGCCGATAGCGATATCGCATCGCATCGGGGGTAGAATCTGGGCGCCTTATTATTATACATGGGATATTGCCGATTGCCGATTGCGAAATCGCATCGGACCGGGGTGAATGACTTAAGGTGCTTAGCCTGCATATAAAGTATTGCCGATAACTTATCGCCGATTGCGCATCGCGTCGGGGCTAATGGCATGGGGTGCTTTATGATGTGCATGGAGTTTTTCCGATAGCCGATAGCGATATCGCATCGGCGGGATCCCATATGTCACTTATTTGCGTCTTCTATGTCATTGCGATATGCGATCTTGCGATCGCTTTATCGCAATGATAAAAGATTGTTTATTTGATTCAATATGGGTTTTTCAAAAGGTTTTATATAATGCCTTCATTTGGTTTGCGGACTTTTTACAAATAATGCAATATTGATACCAATTGACTTCTAAAGGGACCCATTTCATATAATAATTTTGTAAATAAAATGTTATGAAATGGGGGGTTGTTGTGGAGCACAACACACTGATAATGCTATACCTAAATCGGTGGTTAAGTTGGAAGACTTATACGATTTGAAAAGTCGGTTTAAAAGGTCTACCAATTCTAAGCTCTACAGTTCAGCTCTGAACTACGAATTAATAAACCTAGGAACCGATGACAAACCACAAAACGTTAATCTAGGCCACGACCTAGCCCCTAAAGAAAAACTAGCGTATATTCATCTTTTGAGACAATACAAAAATGTTTTTGCCTGGAATCACGATGAGCTGAAGACATACGACACTTCTATCATTCAACATACTATCCCTATGATTGATAACGAAAAACCTGTCCAACAGAAACTCAAAAAAATCCACCCCAATTTAGAAAATCAGATAAAAACTGATCTAAATAAGTTATTAAAAGCCAGAATAATTTTCCCCGTCAGACATTCCAAATGGGTCTCCAATATGGTACCCATTAGAAAGAAAAACGGAGATATTAGAATCTGCATCGATTTTCAGAATCTCAACAAAGCCTATCAAAAAGACAATTTCCCCTCCCACCTATGGAGCAAATATTACAGGCAGTAGCAGGCTCAGAACTAATGTCTTTTTTGGATGGATTTTCAGGATACAATCAAGTGCTGTTACATCCCAATGATCAGTTAAAAACCACATTTCGAACTAAATGGGGCACATATGCATATCGGAAGATGCCATTTAGTTTTATCAATGCCGGCGCTACATTTCAGAGAGCCATGGACATCGCATTCAAGGGTTTAGTCAATAAATCTGTAGTAATTTATTTGGATGATATAACAGTGTACTCCAAGAAGCGAAGCGACCATATCAAAGACTTGAAACAAATCTTTCAACGATGTTTAAGGTATGGGATTTCACTTAACCCAAAGAAATCTTTTTTCGCATTAAGTGAAGGAAAACTTCTAGGATTCATAGTGTCAAAATCTGGTATTCACATTGAGCCTGACATAATCAAAGAAATTTCTGAAATATCCCTACCTCATAACAAAAAAGCCATGCAATATTTCCTTGGTCAAATCAATTTTGTGAAGAGATTTGTCCCAGATTTTTCACGAATTGTTTCTCCTTTGCAAACCATGATTAAAAAGAATTCAAATTTTAAATGGGGTCAAGATGAGCATGAGGCATTCAACCTGATCAAACAAGCTATCATTAACGCTCCATCTTTAGCAACCCCAAATTTTTCAGAATCTTTTATCTTATACACATTTGCCTCAGAGAAATCATATGCCTCAATTCTAACTCAAGCAAATCAAGAGAAAGCGGAAGCTCCAATCACATTTTTTAGCTCGAATTTACAAGGTGTTGAACTCAACTATTCAGATGTGGAGAAACAGGCATATGTTGTTTTCAAAGCGGTCAAATATTTCAGACCTTTCTTACTTAAAACCCATACTAAGGTCATAGTACTGTTTCCAACGGTAAGAAATCTTCTAATACAGAAGGATGTGGGTGAAAAAAGAGCAAATTGGATCACTGCTTTACAAGAATACGACCTTGAGATCAAACCAGCAAGCATTGTGAGAGGTCGAGGCTTCTGCAAAATGTTGGCTGGAGCATCACAAATTCCTGAAAATTCATCTGAAGAGGTACAAATGTATGAGGTAAGCCTAAACGATGTAGAATCATTATATGCTGACACCATTTATTATCTTAAGAACAGGTATGCTCCATCACACCTGGATCACACCAAGAAAAGAGCTCTGAGATTGAAAGCTAAACAATATCAGCTCATAAATGATGTTCTGTTTAAAAGCAATTACGATTCTGTTCTTCTTAGGTGTCTTGAGAAAACTGAAGCCGAAAAGGTTTTGCAGGAACTCCACGATGGACCAGCAGGCGGACACTATGCTGGAGACGCTATTGCACATAAAATCTTACGTGCAGGATATTATTGGCCCACGCTGTTCAAAGACTCACACAGTTACGTGAGGAAATGTCAAGTCTGCCAAATTACTGCAGGGATACAAAAGAAACCGTCCATGCCACTACAGCCGATAAACATCGAGCAACCATTCAGTCAGTGGGGCTTGGACATAATAGGTGAGATCGTTCCTCACTCTTCTAAGCAGCATAGATACATCCTTACGGAAACAGATTATTTTACTAAATGGATAGAAGCAGTTCCTCTCAAGACAGCTAATTCTGAAAACATCATTGAATTCATAGATCAATTTATAATCACTAGGTTTGGATTGCAAACGGATTTAATGTTTAATAATGCCTCATACTTTTCTGGGAATGCAATGACTGAGTTTGCACTTAAAAGAGGGGTCAAACTGAAATATTCGGCCAACTACTATCCGCAAGGTAATGGATTGGCTGAGTCAACAAATAAAAACCTAATCAGGATTATTAAAAGAACAGTTGACCAGAACCAAAAGAATTGGCACAAAGCTTTGGTAAATGCTTTATGGGCAGATAGACTAATGAAGAAAGCTTCGATCGGCACTTCTCCCTTTAATTTAGTTTATGGGAAAGAAGTGGTTCTTCCAACTCACTTAGTCATCCCCTCCTTGTCTTTAGTACAATACATCGATGAAGTATCTACTTCCTCCTTACAATTAAGACAAATGGAAATAATTAAGTTAGAAGAACGACGAGAACAAGCTAAGAAAACCCATGCTCATCACCAAGCGCTAATAAAATCCTCTTTTGATTCAAGCATAATGACCAGAATTTTTTTTCAGATGGGAGATCTAGTTTTGAAATGGGATAAGGCTCATGAAGAAAAGGGCAAACATACAAAATTTCAGAAGATGTGGCTTGGTCCTTTTCAGATTGTAGAAGTCATAGGCCCATCAACATTTGTGTTGCAGGATTTAGCAGGTAGAAGGGATTCTTTGCCTGTTAATGGACAAATCCTTCAAATATATTTTCCATAGAAGATTACTCTTCTATTCTGTAGGATAGTTTTAGTTTTTCTTTTTCTTTTTTTTTTCATAAATAAAACCAGTTGTAGATGGTTACTATAGGGGCTCACGAAAAAGACACCAATTCTCTATCAGATTTTGATTTTTTTTTCGCTTGTACAAGTAGTAAAATTTTCGAAAAATATGATCTTTATTATTGACAGATAGAGTTAACTTTAGCCTAGATATGATACTAGTTTCAACTTCAAAAAATTTGATGAAAGTAACCTTTAGCGAAGAAATTGTTTTATATCAGCACAATGAAAGGTATCAATAACAAAATAAATATTCTCTGTAAAACTGCTGTTTTCAAACTCTATTATTGTTGTCCAGAGCTTTCTTAAGGAAAAACAATGATTTCCTCCCTGCTAAAGAAAATCGCAGCATTCAGAGGAACAATCCGAGAAAACACTATATCTCAAAGAATAAGAGGTCTCATCACGAGCCGGCTTATCATGATCACAGATATTATAACTTGCTGACTTTGCCAATACTGTCCACCAAAACAGGGCAATGACTCAAGATTGTTGCAATCAAAAGACAAGGGGTCTCATCACGAGCCAGCTTGTTCAGCAAAAGTGTAAATCAAGTGAATGACTGTGTCATAATTTGGCCACCAAACCAAGACATTGTTCTTTAGAGAGTAAAAAAGGAAAAAAGTGTCAAAATGGGTTTTTCTCTGAAAAGTTGTAAATAGCCTTAAGCAGGATAAAGGATCATTGCTGGGTAACAGGTAACCCTGTCGAGGCTATGGACGCCTGCTGGCAGCAGAGGCTCTACCTACGACAAATGAGCATATTTTAAAAGCCAGCACACAGAGAAGACCTTATTTTATCTTTAAAAGACCAAGTAATGGCTGATGTAAATGCAAGGACAAAGCCTGAGGAAGCAAACAATTGGAATAGAAAAAGGTTGAAACAAAATATCATTGATAGGATAAGGAATAATGTATTCTATCTGTCCATAACAAAATTTAGACTTATGAAAATTTTTCTGCTTTGGAAGTTAAAATTCAATAGAAAAGCAGAGATAACTGGTTCTTCCCAGTGAATCGCCATTGTTGTGGCCACCAACAACCCCCCTCTTTGTTTGGTATTAGCAATAACACCAAGCAAATGGGGACCCTTAATAAAAAATCCAAAAAATATTTTATGAAAATTTTTGTATTTCAACTCCTTAAAGCTGTATCGCATCGCGAGAAGAGAATGAAACGTTTTCTTATGAGCATAATAAACTGCGAAGAAGTGACGCGAAATTCATCGCATTGCATACATTATGAAGCGCTCTTAAAAGAAAAATCTTAAGAAATCTCCGACGGCCGATATGCGACGTCGCATATCGCAACATCGCGTAAGCAGCACACAATGATTGAATGAATAAGCGCGATTTGCGATGAATGCGATTTGCGGTAAATGCGATCATGAATTTTTGCGATGACGCATCTTGACGATGCGATCCACGATGCTGCGATGCGAGTCGCAGAAATCACCCATCGCAAATTTTCCTCGGCGCAGTATTCAAGGAAAGCTGTTCGTAAACCAAAATTGGGCGCGTGCCTTAAAAAGAAATTAATGATTGTACGCCAAAGTATTCAAGAAGGACAATTGTGTGTTTTTTGAAGAGTCAGTTCGTTATGGGTGTCATGATTATGCATTCATAAGAGCTTAAAGCTTTCATGTCAATCTTTATTATCATTACTCTCTTCCTTTGCGTAAACTGTAAGACAGGAAATAACATGAAGCAATGTGCAGGAAACATCTAAGGAAAAGGGGAAAGCGTCAATGCTCGGAGAACAGAGAAGAGATCCCTTCAGAAACGGATGCCGCATGCAACAGGACCACAGATTCCAGAGTATCACTCAATAGATGCTGATGTCAATAGGCCATCCAACGCCCAGAGTCAAAAGCGCACAAAAGCAGCATGTTTACAAAAGATCCTGAAGCTTATGCTGGGTAAAGCAAAAAGAAAAAAGGCGCTAAAGAAGGAAAATGCACCAGAAAAGCCCGGAACAAAGAACGGTGGCAGTTTTCGATGCAGAAAATTGTTCAGAGAGAAAAGTCCCTAACTTATTTAGTCATTCGCAAGGCCGGAAACCGAAATAGCAAAATCAGAATCAGTTTGAGAGAAATTTGGGTTATTACCAAATATACATGCAGTGAATACACCCAGCCAGAGGAAGATTCTCGAAAATATCTTCTAGTTTACCAGAAAGTGGTGCCAACGCTTGATATTTCTATTTTCATAGCTCAAACGAAAGCAGAAGGCGACCAGCCGACTCTTCCCAGGTGAATGTTGCATGCTTGCAGCACTAAGGAGCAAATACAGAAATGGTTAGGAATTAGATTCAATTTTTAGAAATAGTTTTGCTTTAGAAGAAGGGCGGTCATTTAAAACCGTATCCTAAATTTATGTAATTAAGTTAATTAGTTAGTAGTATTTAAACCCTTCTCATGCATTTAGAGAAGGGTCCAGAAATTTGTTAAAAAACTTGTCCTCAGAACATGCACTTTTGCACCCTCGGAGGGGGTTTTGATGAATGGATGGATCAAGGTTTATTAATGTTTGCATTTGATATCTGCTACTGATGTTGCACTTCTGTACTCTTAGTAGATGTTAGAGCAAGGAGAGATAAATCATTGTTACTTGAAGCTTATGAGTGGAACCAGTCATAAATGGTACTTTTATCTCTTGATTGTTCTGTTTATATTCTTAAAGTGATATACAGTTTTTAGTTGTTTATATGTTACTGCATGAATGTATGAGTTACCATTTGGCACTTTTGTACGGTGGAGTCATTTATTTATGTTTGATATATGAATAACTTATTATGCGATATGTTGTTCACAACTGTTTTGCCTAACTTTTTATGCAAAGTGGTTTATCTTAATTGATTTCTATTCTTATGATAGCTGAATGATCTTTATTACCAGTTATTGTTTGAAATCTCTTTAGAT
This sequence comes from Pinus tabuliformis, assembly GCA_031772625.1. NCBI lineage: Eukaryota > Viridiplantae > Streptophyta > Pinopsida > Pinales > Pinaceae > Pinus > Pinus tabuliformis. Next base: position 179,840,963 of record CM062816.1, on the reverse strand, counting down.
CGCATAATAGAAGAAATTCACCCCGGGTTAGCGTAGATTAGATGTGTTGTTTCTCATTAGATTACAATAGCATAGAGTTAGTTTAGAAGTTTGAATTAAATTAGCTTTAAGTACTCTTAGATCAGCATCATCCAACTCTACACACACACACACCCTTAAATTGGGAAACTGGTCCCATTATCCCCAGTCGGACCCGCTATACCAAACGGATAAGGAGCTGCCAACCAAGGTCCAGACCGGGTGGGTATCCCCCTTGTTGTCGACCCGATTTTCGGGGCTTCAACAAAAGGGTTGCCCATAATTTATGTGATAAATGATAAATTGATTACTTAGGAAGACTATGTCCTGAATATGAAAGAAATGGCTAGAAGCAATATCAAGTTCAGTGGGATAAAGGGCAGTATGACATCAAAATCATTTTTAGAAACCATGCCAAATGACTTCTACATATAGAATGAGGTAAAACATGTTTTTAATGTGAAGCCAACTTTTTCCAAATACACAGAGGTCGCTGAAATTTACTGGAGGGTAATTAAATTGACCATACCAGATGAAAAGAGATGGGAAGAACTTTGCGACTTACTATATTAAAAAGGTAATTTAGGTGCAATAAGACAACAACCATCACATCAGCCAACACAAAAATTAGCACATCAACATAACATAGTTTCAGGTCGACTCAGTGATCTAATCCACCAAAACAGAGCCACCATTCCATCCATATGTCTATGTGGCCTATTTTTCTGCCAAAGATAAATGATATTGTTTGTAATTAGGCTAATAATACACTTTTGGTTTTGATGATGTTTTTGTAATTATTTTGTATAAATACTTCACTGTTTGAAGTATTAAGGGTTGATTTTTGAATGTAATTTCCTCTGCGTATTGTAATTTTTCAAAGTAGGTGGAGCATTAATAATATAAGGACCTTTTCACAGGATTCATGTGGTGTACCAAATGGTGATATGTTTCTTCAATTTATTTGTTTAAACACTATTTTTCTTTCTATGTTATTATGAAATCTTAAAATTAACATAAACTGTGATGAATAGGATTTGTTATTTAGAGCACCCTATTCTAGCTATTAGTATTTTTCATGTTTTCCACTAAAGTCAAATTGAGGAATTCTTAATTTCTCCTTAATTTCCACCAAATCTTACATTTATGTTCTCTCATAATCCATTTAAATTTCTGGAAAGGTCCAAATAGTGCAACCTATCTTGCCATGTGAAACTTCTCTAAAATTTGATTCCAAATCCAGTTAAGTCTTTAGAATCCATAGCCCAATGGAATTATAGCCATTAAATCAACCAAACCAATCAAACAAAACAATCAATACAGTCATAACTAGCCTAAAATTCACATAAAACAAAGCTAAATTTTACAGAGAGATCCCTCTTTGAAGCTGGCAGCGCTAGATCCCAGCTTCCAAAGTGGTTTTGATGCTGTCCTATGTGTTTACTCCCTCAACCTCAAAAATACAGAATGACAATAACTTCGATAACTTTTATTCTGAAAAGGAGATAAATAATTTTTTTTTTGAAATTGGTTTCAAGAGAGATTACATTTGTCTATAAAAATAAGCTTCCAAGAAAAGGAGTTTGAGATGGAAAGAGACAAAAAGAAAATCTCATGAAGAAACTCACATTTATTTATGATAACAACCTGATATGGAAAATATTTCTAGTAAATTATTTAAATGAGAAAAAAGAAACCTAAGCTTACTATTAGACAAAAAAATGGTATCAGAAAATCATATACAAAAACAACTTAATATGACTTTACGAGATTCCAAGACCACAGAATCTGGGCAGAGAAATAAAATAGGCCATGTGGATCTCAGGAGGCAAATTTGGAATATGTTTTTCAAAATAAAATTCCAAAATAATGCAGACTCAAAATTCAGATAATGAGTGTAGTGCAGTGCAGAGGCTTAAATCAACTTTGGCCAATGTAAGATTCAGAATGGCAAAGGTAGATAGGAGCACTTTTACAACTTGTCGGAATATTTTTTGTGCGATTTTCCTTTGCTTATTAGCATTCTTTAATTTAACATTTAACATACGAGAAGTTGTAGACCCACGGAAAATCTAAGCAAAAAGGAGCCAAGCATTCGATTTCAGTAGCATAAAGGGGAAATGAAAAACAATTATTGGCTCATCTAGCAAAATTGCAAAGAAAGGAAATATGAATATAAACATTAATTAGATATCATTTTTTGGGATTCAACTGCGTTAAGTAAGTCATTCATCTATGATCATTTCCATGAGAGGTAGTTATAACTGACTAATTTCTCATGATTTTTGAATAGTCCACTTAGCACTCATTGCATCAGATGGGTGACCTCCTGGGAAGTCCTGGTTACCGGGTGCAAGCCCCGGAAGTGATGATTGGTGCTATGTGATTCATTTCACTAGTTTCAATCCCACTTCTTCACTCCTGTGAGCATCACCCGATGCAATGAGTGCTAAGTGGACTATTCAAAAATCATGAGAAATTAGTCAGTTACAACTACCTCTCATGGAAATGGTCATAGATGAATGACTTAACGCAATTGAATCCCAAAAAATGATATCTAATATAATGCACTGCGAAAACCCCTCAACATAAATAAGAATTAATACAGAGCACAAAAAGCAAAAGTATTTATGATGAGAAAGAAGATACTTCCTTGAAAAAGTTGTGGATTTAGAAAAGAGTTAGTTGCTCGCTTTATTCTTCTACCTGTATTATTAAAGGAGAAATAAACATAAAACAACAAACTAACTAATCTAATACTACTTTATCCTAACTAGATGAAACGAAACATGACTAACTATAATCATACTTCTAATGTAACCATTCAAGGATTCAAGGATTTTATTTCTTGCATGTATGCATAAGTCAAACATTAGTAACAAAAATACAGTTATTTAAATCAACAGAAATAAATCCAAATGCAATATGTACACTTATTGCTAACATATTTACAAAAAATAGTTTATTTATAATCATATTCTCTTGAAAAGTTTCCTCCAACCAAATCTCTATGTGATTATAAAAATAAGGATGAATATTTGCTAGAGAATGGAAGAGTTTAATTGAAAGAGGGGTTGAAATACCGTGAAACAGGGCATTAGATAATATATTAGCAATCTTCTATGAAAATGAAGCATCCAATTTTTTTTGATATGGACCAGTGAAGTGTGGATGGAGGCTTAGTGAATCTATCTAAAGATCATTGGTTAAACTAAGTGATTGGACATATTGTATCAATGTATTCAAAATAGATGATTCATGTTTCCAATGTACTCTAGAAGGAATGGTAGGTTGATAAGATATGACCATCATATGGAATTGGAAGATCAAAATCTCTTAATGATCATAATTTATCTCTTGTGATTCATTTTAATATTCTAGTAATTCACATTGTGAATTTTCAAAATTTAATTGCTCAATATGCCATCAAATGACATCTAAAAATTGAAAAATGCAAATAGAAAACAAATATGCAATAAAAAAAAATACATGAAGGAAAAACAATGAAATCAACTCATAATTTACACTACTATTACAACTAATGTTACAACACAATTGGGACTGATTTGGAACAATTTCCTTCTCACAAGAATTATCCAAAATAATATGATTAGAATGGTCATTGATATTAATTTGTGGAAGAAGTAAATATTCAAGACTATGAATCGAAGTGAGAACTTGATCATCATAAGAATAAAAAGTTGGGATGGATTCTTGAATGTTGAAATCACGACAATGATTAAATGTTTGAAAATGAGAATTTATTGAAACAATTTCTAAATTGGATTTTTCTTTATTCTCAAGTATGATTTGACTTTGATCATGAGGATTTAATGGAAAGAAAGATAAATCAACATCCTCAATGTCAAAGTAATCGTCATAAATGACTTCAAAACATTCACTAGAATTCTCTTCATTCCCATATGATGCACCAATACAAGGAGTATTGAGCACATGTTCATCTATGTCAGAAGAATGATAATTAAATCTCTCTATCTTGATAAAAACTAATAGGCAATTCATTTATAATAGTCTCTCTATTTTCTGGAACAACATTAATGCAAAGAGGGGATGAATTACTATCAACAAAAATATCAGGATAAAGGGAGAAATGAGAATTAGAGGTAATGAACCTGAAAATATGTCTGTTTGCAGAATCTTCTGCATTTCCCCATTGCAAATTTTAGATTCTTGATCATTCATTTGTCTACTTATGCTTTCTTTAAGGCTATTGTTTGCATGCTTTGTATTTTGTATTTGATCATCATGATTGTTAGGTCCCTATAATACTAGTGATTACCCCATTACTATTGTAGTTGTATCCCTTATTAATATTGTTGTGCCCCTATTGTCCCCATATTATTATTACTGTGCCCCATAGAATCCTTCTATTGTTATTTTTGTGGCTTCATATTATTATTGTTAGGTCGGTTGGGTTATATTGTGACTCCTTAAACTCCTATATATAGAAAGGAGGTTTTGTCATTTGAATCATCCAAGAATTGTTCATTTATGTAATGTAAAGGAGGTTGCCCCCTCGAAGAGGCTGAATTCTAAGGCGTTGATCTATCCATTCTATCTTTTTTTGAGCTGGTTTCATAACATTTGGTATCAGAGCTTTGGATTCTAGGGTTTCGCTGCTCCAAATAGGTGATCGTGGAATTTTCGCTATAACTTTTTTTCTGCGATGTTTCAGAAGCTAAAAAAAAACCCATTTGAGAAGAAATCGCACTGAACCTTGGGTCTGAATTTCGAAGCTTTTCACGCTATATTTGCAGAGATATGATCTGAGGAAGTTGGTCTTTTTGCAGACTCCTAAATTACATTCCAAATAGGTGACCTGGGGAAAATCATCATAACTTTCTCTCTGAGCATCAGATTGAAAGTTTGTAAGAAGGTACAGAAAGAGGACAGACTGTAGTTTCTCGTATATATTTTTTAGAGAAAAAGGTCGAAATAGTGACTCATGGAAAGTCGTACAAGTTCACTCTACTGAACTAGTCTATAATCAGGTCACTGTGGGAGATTTGGCATAACTCTTCCTTGGAGAATCCAATTTGGATCAGACTGGTGGCATTGGAAAGAGGACACAAAGGACTACTGCAGGTTACAATTTTAGAACTAGATGATTCGAAATTACAGAGATACATCAGAGGCAATATCGAGCTCCTACAAAGTGAAAAAAGGTGTGTAAATTTTTTTAAATTTTTTCTTAAGCTTGGTTTGAAAAATTATTTTGAAGAATTCAAAGGGCATAGTAGAGCATTATTATCGGTAACTGATGCCCTGAGGAAAGAAAATGCAAACACCTAGTAAGCAACCTGAAAGCCCTAGCATGACTCATGAAGAAGAGGAAGAAATGCTACATGATATATCAAAATTACAAGACCAAGTGCAACAAATGTCACTCTCACAAAAGCTAATAGAAGCTAAGATAAATGGCGTGGAATCTAAGATAAATGGCGTGGAATCTAAGATAAAGGGCGTGGAAGCTAAGATGAATGGAATGGAAGCTAAGATGGACGATTTGAAGATAGATTTGACGATAGGCTTGAATTATCACTCCTCAAACCACCAAGATAGAAGGACAAATCAAGAAGAAAAGGGTAATAGTGTTGATTGATTCAGGAAGTACCCACAATTTTATTGATTGTAAGATAGCAAAAGAATTAAATTGCTTCCTATATCTAGCACCAGAGTGTCAAGTGATGGTTGCAAATGGAGGAACGATAAATTGCTCTGGAAAGTGCCATAATATCAAGCTATCCATGGGAGAATATGTATTGAATAGCCCAAATGCTTTCCATTCCAATGGGAGGTGCTGATGTTGTACTAGGAGTCCAATGGCTACAATCCTTGGGTACAATAACTTTTAATTTTCAAGAACTTTTCATGAAATTTTCTATGAAAGGAAAGAAAGTTGAATTAAGGGGTATTGCAGGGAAACTGGGAAAGATAATCAACTCTAACAGTATGACAAAGCTTCTAAAAAAGGAACAAAGAGGTGTAATTGCACAATTATGTTCACTAGATGTTTCCACATTGGAATCATCTATTTCTCCAGATCTCCAAAATGTCTTGGACAATCATTCCAAGGTATTTGAGACTCCCAAAGGTCTCCCACCTATTCGTGATCATGATCATGCTATTCATCTGATTCCAAGAAGTGTTCCTCCAAACATCAGGCCGTACAAATATCCCTATGCCCAAAAGAGTGAAATTGAACGCATGGTTGTAGAAATGCTAGAGGCGGGTATAATTCAACCTAGTCAAAGTTCTTTCTCTGCTCCAGTAGTATTGGTGCACAAGAAGGATGGATCATGGCACATGTGTCCGGATTATAGGGAGCTCAACAAGATCACTATTAAAGATAAGTTTCCCATTCCTGTCATTGATGAATTACTGAATGAATTGCATGGATCAATTTACTTCACCAAGTTGGATCCTCGTTCAGGATATCATCAAATCAGAATGAAGACTGAATACATTCCAAAAACAACATTTAGAACTCATGAGGGTCATTATGAATTTTTGGTCATGCCTTTTGGCCTTACCAATGCACCTTCTACATTTCAAGGTTTGATGAATTCCATTTTTAAACCCTTCCTTAGAAAATTTGTGTTAGTATTTTTTGATGATATACTAATCTACAACAAGTCTTGGAAGGATCATGTTGAACATGTTGACAAGGTGCTACAACTATTGGAGGAGAAACAATTATATGCAAAAAGATCCAAATGCTTCTTTGGAGTATAAGAGGTGGAATATCTGGGTCATATTGTATCTCATGAAGGAGTTAAGGTAGACCCTAGCAAAATTAAAGCCATTAAGGAATGGAAAATCCCCACATCCATAAAGCATCTGCGAGGATTTCTTAGGTTGACAGGGTATTATCGAAAGTTTGTTAAGAATTATGGGAGAATAGCAGCACCTCTAACAACATTATTGAAGAAAGATGCATTTTCATGGAATGCAGAAGCAACAAAGGCCTTCAAACATCTTAAAGAGGCAATGTGACAAGCACCGGTCTTAGCTACACTGGACTTCACAAAAACCTTTATTGTGGAATGTGATGCTTCAGGAAATGGAATTGGTGCTGTTTTAATGCAAGATGAAAGACCCATTTCTTTTGAAAGTCATCCAATCAAGGGAATTTTTTTACACAAAGCTATTTATGAGAAGGAAATGTTGGCAATACTCCTTGCACTTAAGAAATGGCGATTCTACCTAATGGGAAGACACTTCAAGGTAAAAACGGATCATGATAGCCTTAAACACTTTTTAGAACAAAGATTATCCTCTGAAGAGCAACAAAGGTGGGTCACAAAGATGTTGGGCTATGACTTTGAAATCATCTACAAAAAAGGGAAGCAAAATGTGGTGGCAGATGCACTCTCAAGAAAGGATGAGGATGTGGAAGCATTGTTGTGTGCCATTTCTATTATCCAACTAGATTGGATAAACGAAGCAAGGGAGGAATGGAAGAATGATGAAGAACTGTGGGCACTTATTCAAAAGTTACAACAAGATTCCAGTACATCTGATACATTTAGCTGGCAAAATGATTCGTTATGGTACAAAGATCACTTATACCTCTGTAAGAATTCCCAACTAAAACAAAAGATTCTTATGGAATTGCACACTTCTCCCTTAGGAGGGCACTCATGATTTTTAAAACTTACCACAGGGTTAAGAAGGAATTTTTTTTGGATGGCCTTAAATCAGATATTCCGACACATAGGAAATAGTTAAGTATAACTTGGTCTAGTATAGAGTTAGGTAAAGTGTGTTTCTTTACTATGTACATTTTGTAACTTACAATCCGACGGTCACGATATGTAGTGATTCGACGGTTCATTCTCTCCTCGGTATTACCGACACTTGATCCGTGGCTTAACACCCGATTGGTCCATGATCTCTATTTAAAGAGCATGGAGGATCATTTGTAGGTTAACCCGTCTATGAGAGAAGCTTATGTAAATTTTCATTCTTTTATTAATAAATTGCCTGAAGTGGCCGCGTTGGCTCAGGCCGTGGACTGTTTCCCTCTTTGAGGGTTTTAACCACGTCAAAAGTACTGGTGTATTGATCTGTGATCTGTTTGTGAGCGGTGTCCTTTGGTGTTCTGCCTGAGGAACTTAACCTGTAAATTCCTACATGGTATCAGAGCTATTTGAGGGCTGAATCCGTTGGTGATCCAAATCTGAAGTCGGTAGAACTGCATCCGACTACCGTTTCCTAGATCTACTGATTCTGACTGCTTTCAGGCCGAGAGGACTGCTCTGTTGTGTTGGGAGCATCTGTTCTAGTGAGGAACCCCTTTTGTTTCACGCGAAAAGGTTTCCGGTAGCCCTAGCTGCGTCATTTTTAAGATCTGGAGGTATACAGTGTTTATTTGCAGTTTACAGTTATTTTCTCTCTGTTTATTTCAGTTTCGGTTTATTTAGCTTTTTTAATTACCGGATCTATACCTTTCATTTCTGCGTATGCTCTTTTGCTCGCGACTCTGTGCGATCTGGGCAAATCAGAAATAGAAAGGAAGGACTTTTCTCATGCGTATGCTCTTTTCCGCTGCGCCTTAGTGTGATCTCGGAAAATCAGAAACATTGAGGAAAATATTTAGTTTCCGGCTAAAGCTAAATTCGAGCCGTAAGGTTCGTTTTTTTTGTATGTCCGTGTTGGGTTTTGTGTTTTTTGTTTTGTAGGGAAAAAGAGCTTTCTCAAAGCAAGCACGCAACCCAAAGCTTCAACCCCCCTCTCTCTCTCTCTCAAACTTTTTGTATAGCTCACTTGGTTCAAAGCTAATTTATGAGAGTAGAGGTCTTGAGTTCAAGTCTCCTTTTTGTGGGGGTAGATTTCTCATTTCCACACATTCCCACACTTCATCGGCATCTTCATCAAATTTTCTTCAAAAAGCCATAACTTCTTCATCCGGAAGCCATTTTCAGAACCGTTTTTTTTAAACAGCCTAATTTTTCGAGATCTTTCCATTGGAACACTTAGTTTTAGCATCTATAGCTTCAGTTTCTGTTAAAATGGAAAGTCCATGCCAAGTTATTCTTGACAGCACCAACTACTTCCAATGGTGGTCCTACATTGTGGATTTACTTAGAAGTAAAGGTCTCTACAGAATGGCCACAGGCCAAGAAACCAAACCGAAAGATGAAGATAAGGCAGCTAAATGGGAAAATAGGCAAGATCAAGCACGTGGTTTGATAGGGATGTTTATTTCTCCAGATCTTAGATTCCATATTGCAGAACTTGATACTCCTGATGAAGCATTGAAATAGATTACTAAAGTTTTTGGAATCAAAAATGAACTTAGAGCCCATCAACTTGAAAATGAGTTGCTTACATTGGACCCCAATAATTTTTCTTGCATTGAAGATTTTTTGTCCAAGTTCAAGACCCTTAGACTTCTCTTGGAAGGTGTTAAGGTTAAGAAAGAAGATAGTAACCTTATCTATTCCATTCTTACTAACTTGGGACCAGCCTACTCTGTGTTTGTTTCCACCTTCCATTCTACAAGAGAAGCCTTCATTTCTCAAGGACAAGACTACAAGTCCCCTTCCTTTGATTCTTTTTGTGATTCTTTAATAAGAGAACAAGAAAAACTCTTACACCTCGGTCTTCTTAATCTTGGAAACTCTTCTAAGAAAGCGTTAGCCGCCCAGCAGCAACCAAATCCAAAGAATCCTAAGAAGTTGTATCCTAAAAGGAATGGTCCTAAACCAAACAAGGGTCCTAAGCAATTTCAGCCTCAAAATGAAAAATCATTTCAACAAAATGATAAGACAAATAAAAACAAAGGGAAGAAGACTGATAGACATTGCAACTTTTGTAATCGAGATGGCCACTTAGAATCCAAATGCTTTAAGAAGATGGAAGCCTTGGAAGCAGCAATGCAGAAGCATAACATCCATTTGGAGCACTCTTCAACTTCAACTTCAACTTCAGGAATGGCACTTTCTACATGTGGTTGTCAAGCATCTCGGTCTGGCTATCCACTAAATGTATCTTCTTCTTCTCATTCTCATGAGTGGCTCATTGATTCTGGAGCTTCTTATCACATGGCCAAAAACAAAGCCATGTTTTCTTCTTTAAATGATTGTAACACCAAAAATATATATGTTGGTGATGATAGATATCTTAGTGTTGTAGGGACTGGAACTGTTCATATAGACAATGGTCAATTTAATGATGTATTATGTGTTCCAACCTTATCCTGCAACCTTCTATCTGTATATCAGATAACTCATTCAAGTGAAGGTAAAATCGTTGAATTTTCACCTCACGATGTTGTAATTAAGGACCTAAGAGATCCTAGACAGATTTTAGCTACTGGCATTGCTGATGATTCTACAAGGTTGTATAAGTTTCACAACTTTGGGTCATCAAATCTTCCCTCGGTATTTGTTGCTCATAATGATGAAGTGAGCAAACTTTGGCATGAGCGATTTGGTCACTTAAACTATCGCTCTCTTCAGAATCTATGTAAAGAAAATATGGTGACAGGTCTTCCAATGGTATCTTGCAGAGATGGTGTTTGTTCCGGATGTGGACTCGGAAAACATCATCGGGATAGTTTTGAAAAACGTGCCTCTTGGCACGCCTCAGCCCCTTTACAGCTCGTGCATAGTGATTTATGTGGTCCACTTCCAGTTGTTTCATTCTTTGGCTACAAGTATTTCTTAACTTTCATTGATGATTTCTCCAGACGCACTTGGGTATACTTCTTAAAATTCAAGAGTGAAGTATTTAACATGTTCTTGGCCTTTAAGGCCTTTGTTGAAAAACAATATGGACATCAAATCCTTAAGCTAAGATCTGATAATGGCGGAGAATATGTTAACAACAAATTCATCAACTTTTGCACTGAGAATGGAATTCAAATGCAACATACTGTTCCATATACTCCACAACAAAATGGTGTAGCTGAAAGGAAGAATCACACCTTAAAGGAAATGGCTAATTGTATGCTTCAATCTAAAGGACTTACTCTTAATTATTGGGCAGAAGCAATTAACTGTGCAAATTACATAATAAATCGCACTCCTACTAAGGTTTTAAAGAATATCACTCCAGAAGAAGCATGGAGCTCAATTAAACCAGATGTAAGTCACTTTTGTGTTTTTGGAAGTGAAGCATGGGCCCATATTCCAGATGACAAACATAAAGCTTTAGAACCTAAGAGTGAAAAATGTATTTTTGTTGGATATTCTGAAGATGTCAAAGGATATATACTTATTCCACTTAAGTCCAAAAATGTTATCATTAGAAGAGATGTAAAGTTTGCTGAAAATATATCGGCCTACGAGCCTAGTTCGGCGGATGTGCCACCTCTCCCTATCTCTTCTACTTTTGAAAATATTTCTTCTTCAGATGATGAAAGCGAGGATGAAAATCCTCCCCCACCTTCTCAGGATCCTCCTTCAGCTCCTCAGCTTCCAAAATGGGTCCGTGCTACTCAGGATGCAGCAGGTGATCTTGTCGGTGATCCTACAGATTAACGACGTACACGTTCTCAGTTTGATAGAGCCTCTTCTTTACTGGCTCAAGCTTCAGTGAATTATGATCCTGACAGCTTTGCAGAAGCTTCAGGCCATCCAGATTGGGAAGCAGCTATGAATGAAGAATATCATTCATTATTGGCAAATGATACATGGGATCTTGTTCCTCTACCAAAGGGACGAAAACTTGTTAGATGCAAATGGGTTTACAGAACCAAGTATGGACCAGATGGGAAAGTTGATAAACATAAAGCTCGTCTTGTTGCTAAGGGTTTTTCACAAGTTGAAGGCATTGGCTATACTGAAACCTTCTCCCTTGTTGCCAAAATGAACTCTATCCACCTTGTTCTTTCCCTTGTTGCCTCTTTCAAATGGGAAGTCCATCAGATGGATGTTAAATCTGCCTTCTTGCATGGGGACTTTCATGAAGAAATCTATATGGAACAACCTATTGTCTTTATACAAATAGACTCCAGCCTTGTATGTTGGCTTAAGAAATCCCTTTATGGTCTCAAGCAAGCTCCTCGAGCTTGGTATGCCAAAATGGATAGCTTTCTTTTAGAAAATGGCTTTTCTAGGTGTCATTCTGACAATACTGTCTACACCAAGAAAGTGGGCAAGTCTCTTATCATTCTTGTTATTTATGTTGATGATCTTATCCTGACTGGTAGTGATACCAACCTTATAAAACATGTGAAGTCTAGCCTTAAAAGGAAGTTTGAAATGACAGACTTAGGACACTTACATTATTTTCTTGGTCTTCAAGTCTTGCAATCCAAGGAAGGTATTTCCCTTTCCCAGTCCAAGTATGCCTGTGATATTCTACGCCATTTTCACATGGAAGACTGTAAGCCAGCCCCTTCTCCCTTTCAGTCTGGAGTCAAACTTTCAGTCACTTGTACTTCTCCTGAATTTGATGCTACCTTATACCATCAACCTGTAGGAAAACTTTTGTATCTAACCCATACTCTTCCTGACCTTTCCTTTGTTGTTGGCCTTGTTGCTCGGTTTATGCAAAACCCACATGAAAATCATTGGAAAGCAGCTAAAAGAATACTTCGTTATGTTCGAGGTACAGTTCAGTTTGGGATTCATTACAGTGCCGAAGCAGCTCCTCTATTGGTTGGTTTCACTGATTCCAATTGGGCTGGTGACCCTGATGATCGGAAGTCTACTGCAGGTTATGTGTTCACTCTTGGTTCAGGACCTATTACATGGGCTTGCAAGAAACAAGGTGCCATTTCTCTTTCTTCAGCAGAAGCAGAGTATCGTGGTGCCATAGAAGCTAGTAAGGAAGCCTTGTGGCTTCGTCAGATCCTGTCAGAGTTTGGCTTTCAGCAGCAGCATCCGACTACACTTTGGTGTGATAATCAAAGTGCCATTCAACTATGCAAAGATCCAGTCCAACATCAGCGTAGCAAACACATTGAACTGCACATGAACTTCATCAGAAAGCTCATTCACGACCATGTTCTTAAAGTGCAATATTGTTCAACAGATGATCAAGTTGCAGACATCTTTACAAAGGCTCTCACAGAGGCGAAGTTCACTAAACTTCGATTTATGGTTGGATTTCAGGAAGTTGTCACTAAGGGGGGATAGGCTCTAGTGCCTCCTTCCTTCTCCTATGGTGTCATATTTGTAAATCCTTCAATCCTATCCCAAGTTGTTCTTAAGGGGGGATGTTAGGATATTACGACACATAGGAAATAGTTAAGTATAACTTGGTCTAGTATAGAGTTAGGTAAAGTGTGTTTCTTTACTATGTACATTTTGTAACTTACAATCCGACGGTTCATTCTCTCCTCGATATTACCGACACTTGATCCGTGGCTTAACACCCGATTGGTCCATGATCTCTATTTAAAGAGCATGGAGGATCATTTGTAGGTTAACCCATCTATGAGAGAAGCTTATGTAAATTTTCATTCTTTTATTAATAAATTGCCTGAAGTGGCCGCGTTGGCTTAGGCCGTGGACTGTTTCCCTCTTTGAGGGTTTTAACCACGTCAAAAGTACTGGTGTATTGATCTGTGATCTGTTTGTGAGCGGTGTCCTTTGGTGTTCTGTCTGAGGAACTTACCCTGTAAATTCCTACAATATTCAAAAGTTTGTGGCAGAATGTTTGGTTTGCCAACAAAATAAAGTTGAAACAATTAAGACACTGGGTCTATTACAACCTTTATCCATTCCAAGCCAACGTTGGGAGGAGGTTTCAATGGATTTTATCACAGGTTTACCCAAGTCTAAGGGAAAGAGTGTCATCATGGTGGTAGTTGACAGACTTACCAAGTATGCACACTTTTGTGCATTATCACATCCATTTAAAGCCAGTACAGTTTCTACTGCATTTATGGAAACAATTCAAAAGCTACATGGAAACCCAAAGATTATTGTAAGTGACAGAGATCCCATTTTCACTAGAAATTTTTGGACAGAATTATTTTCTTGTCTTGGTACTCAGTTAGCTCATAGCTCATCTTATCATCCTCAATCTAATGGGAAAACTGAGATAGTAAACAAATGTTTGGAAGGATATCTTCGTTGCTTTGTATCCTTTAAACAAACACAATGGGTCAAATGGTTGCCTCTGGCTGAATGGTGGTATAACACTTCCTTCCATACAGCAACAAAATAACCCCATTTATGGCACTTTATGGATATCAGCCACAATCCATCACATCATATTTAAGAGAAAATTCTAAGGTTTAAGCAATGGAACATCACATCGATCATCAACAACAATTCCTCCAACTCTTAAAGGAGAACCTCGTGTGGACACAAAATAGAATGAAACAACAGGCAAATCAACATCGCAGCGAAAGAAGTTTTGATGTAGGTGATTGGGTATTCCTACGGCTACAACCATATAAGAAAATGTCCCTCAAGCAAGCTAAGAAGGATAATAAATTATCACCAAAGTATTATCGTCCATACAAGGTGTTGCAAAAGATTGGTACTATGGATTACAAATTGGAGCTTCCTACAACTTCTCGATTGCACCCAGTTTTCCATGTTTCATGTTTAAAGAAGGTTATAGGTGACAAGCTCCCAGTTCAAACAATATTGCCAGAACTTGATGAGGAAGGAAAAATTATATTGGAACTGGAAGCAGTCACAAAAACAAGAACTCGACAGCTACGAAATCGATCAATTTCGGAGTATCTTATCAAGTGGAAGAACTTATCCGCTGAAGATTCCACATGGGAGGATGAAAATTTTATGCAGAAGCATCCAGAACTACTCAAGCGTTGAGGACAACATTTTTTTGAAGGAGAGGGGCATGTTAGGTCCCTATAATACTAGTGATTACCCCATTACTATTGTATTTGTATCCCTTGGAGGATACAAATACAATAGTGAGTTATGGTATTTGGATGTCTTGAAATGGGAAGGCCCGATATAAGGAGGTGGGACCGAGGTGACGAGGAGGAATTCCATTGGAGGAATGAGTACCGGGATGAGTCATCAGAAGGTGAAATAAAAATAAGTATTCTGAAATGAAGAGTTCCAAAGGTGGGACCAAGATAAGGAGAGAGTGATAAGAGATGAAGTATTGGGCATCGGAGAAGGATTTCCGAGTCCTTTTAAAAATAAGTTACGATATGGAGGAGTGTCGAGGTGCCGAAATTGAAATAGTTCTAATATGAGGTAAGGTGACATAAGAGGGAGGTGAGGTGAGGTGAGGAGTGATGGGATTTCGGGACTTGATATATTGGAGGAGAATTTATAATATGTTCCGAAATGGGATGAGGGAAAAGGAAAGTGAGGAAATGAAGGTGAGGAGGGCCAAGTGGAGTGGGTCCCTCCCTCCTAATAAACTACAATCACTTTATAAATCTTGACCTTATGAAAAATACAAACACTTTTATAATTTCAGACTACTAAAAAGTACAACCAATGAAATTATTTTGGAATTTCGGGAGTTCTAAAAATTTGAAATTTTAATTCACTTTTGAAATCCAATAATAAACAATCTTAATTGTTTTACAATCTCGGTTGTGGTGGTTCTGTAGGAATGCTAATAAAATGACAATTCATAAAAATTAATTAAAAAATAAATAAAAATTAATATTTACAATTAATAACTACTTAATTTACAAAGATTAAAATAATATATATTTTGTACATTTTTTAGTTTGGGTAGTAAAAATCATCAAACTTCGGAGAAGCTCCATTTGCAAACTGTGCATCCAAATGAGATGAAACAAGAATCGATGGAAATCCAACAAGAAATCGAACGCAATGAAGCAATCGGAATGGAAATCCGAAGAAACTGAAAATCTCACAAAATTGTTAGACACTTAACTAAAAGAAAATATTAAAAGGTGATTTAGCAAAAATTTATAAAAAGGGTCCCCATTGTTATTATGAAATAATAAGTTAAAAATGTAAGTCTTGTGATTTCACTACAACATATCCATTATGCCAAACTTTAAGAATATAAAATATTCCATCTTCTCTAACACATTTTCTAATAACAAAGTCAAATCCTGTGTACAAAATTTCTAATAACAAAGTCAAATCCTGTGTACAAAATATTTCCATTAATCAGATTATAAATTGCACTTTTCTTTATTATTTTCTCTTTCTCCTTTGAAGTAAAAAGAAGTGGTATTTTTTTTGAAGATAAATCATTTGTCACATAAAAAACCATAGTGTTTTAATTGATATAGAAAATAAAAGTTCATTTGGAAAATCATCAAATACTAGAATAGTCTCATCAGGGATGTTTACGCGTGATAGAGAATCTGCTACATGATTGTACCTTTTGGGATGATAAAAAATAGTGATATCAAATTCATACAATGGTAATAACCATAGTGTAATTTTTCCATTAGTAATAGGTTTATTCATAAAGTATTTAGTAGCAAAATGATCAATGAGGATAAAGACATTGTAACCTATAACATAGTGTCCAAATTTATTTATTGCATGCACAATTGCTAACATTTCTTTTTAAGTGATAATATAATTTTGTTCAAAAAGGGTTAAATTTTTACAAATAAAGTAAATAATATAGGTACTAAGATCTTCTTTTTGACCTAACAATGGCCCTACTGCAATATCATATGCATCATTGGAAATATGAAATGGTAAGGACCAATTATGTCCTCTCAAAACTGGTGCAGTAGATAATTTTGTTTTAATATTTTCAAACGTATTTTGATAGTTGTCATTCTAATAAAATTCTATGTATTTGGAAAGTATTTTAAACATCTGCAGGTATATTTTACTAATTTTTTTAATGAATGTATAGTAATACCCTACACAACCCAAAAAACTCTAGACTTCTCCTTATCTTTATGGACTAGGAAAGTTAACAATAATTTCAACCTTGGTTGGGTCTATAGTTATTCTTGTAGCAGAAACATGATGTCCCGAAACAACTCCTTCTATTAGTAACATAAAAGATTTTTCATTGTTGAGGGCCAAATTAGTTTCTATACATATTTTTAAATCCTTTTCAATATTATTTAAAGATTCTTCAAAAGTATCACCATACATAATCCATATAAACTTCAACATATTCAGGAATTAGATCAACAAATATGACTAGAACTACTCTTTGGAATGTGGCTAATGCATTACATAGGCCAAAGGGTAATACCTTATAGGCATATGTTCGCCAAGGACATGTGAAAGGAGTTTTGTACTGGACCTCTACAGTTATATTTATTTGATTGTAGACACTATATCCATATAAAAAGGAAAAATCTTTTTTCCTGCTAAGGTATCTAGTACTTGATCTATGAATGGAAATGGAAAGTAATCCTTAACGATGACTTTATTCAATTCTTTGTAATATACATATACTCACCATTTTACATTTTTCTTAGACACTACAACTAAGGGAGAAACCCATTAACAATCAGAGATAAGGTAGATAAAATTTACCTTTAGTAATTCCTAAAGTTTTTCTTTCACTATCTCTTTCAACATTGGATTCATTTATCGCTGAGGTTGCCTTATAGGTCTGGCATTTCCTTCCAAATAGATATGATGAATGCATGTACTAGGGTGAATACCTTACATATCTATGTAATCCCAAACAAATTCTTTGGAATACTTTTGTAGCACTTGAATTAATTGATCTTCTTGAGATGTGTAACAACCCCTGGTTGATTTTCCATGTAAAAAAAATAAGACCAAGGTCACCAGACATGTATTCCAAGCTGAATCATGGGCAAAACATCCTAGTGGGTATAAATTTAGATTTATTAATGACTATGGAAATCGGAAAAGAAATTGGAAAAGAGGCATTACTGTTGGGTTGTGTTATATTATTTCCACGACTAACCCACGTAGTTAATCGGGGGTTAGAGGGGGGGAGGTCACAGGGGGTTTAAGGGGCACTTGTAACCCCACTTTATGGGATCTGGGGCAGCGTCCCGGAAAATTTTGGTTTTGGACCCTATGTTAGGTTGGGCGGACCCACCTATGGTTTTGTGCATGATTTTCGCACATGTTTTTGGAGGCGATGGTTTTCGGTCCATGGTTTTGGACGCGATGGTTTTTCGGTCCATGGTATTGGATGCTTCGGCATGTATAAATATGTATTGTAACATTGAAAGGAATATAATGAAAAATCAAGTTGGTAGTCCCGGTTTTGGGATCCAAGGGAAATCTCTATGTATATGTGTTTTATGTATTATGCTATCGCATTGTTTATTTTATGTGTTTTAGAATTCATATGCAGGTAATTTCTGTACGGGGTTAAAACCTACAATTACTTGGAATTTTATTTATGAAATAAAGGAAAATAAGAGAAAAATAAGGTGAAGAGACACAAATTTGCATGAGAGGAAAATTAAAGGAAAATGAAGGAAAATGAAGAAAATAGAGGCTTCAATGATAAAAAGGCTTCTAAGGATCTCTTATATTATCTCATTCTCTCTTATACTTTCACACTTAGGGAATTCTTGGAGCACTCTAGTATTCACTTGGATTTTGAGAAAGAAGGGAGATGAAAGTGGGAAAGCATAAGGGAATAGGTGGATCAACTACTACAGTTGGATTTCTTTGTAGGTAACAAGTTTCATGTTTAATTTCCTTGTTGATTTATGGATGCATGGTAGATGCATGTGATTTTCTAGTTATGCATTGTCATTGGCATGGACAATTGCATGCATTGATGGTGGTTTTAGTATTTCCTTGCCATTTCTCGGATAACCATGGTGTTGTGGGTTTTTTCCATTTGATTATTTTGCTGGTTGGTGCTCATAATTACTTATGGATGTGGGTTAGAACAAATTCCTTGGAAGTCCTGGAACAACTTAGGTTGAGTTACTAGTCCAAGAGCCTAGGTTGGGACAAACACTCTAGAGTCCTTGGTGGGTTAAGATACTAGTCCCTGGTGCCGGGTTGGCCAAACACTCTAGAGCACTAGAAGCCTGTGGGTTGAGTTACTAGTTCCTAGAGCCTTGGACAACTTGGGTAGAGACCCATCTGGTTGGTGTTAGTGATGTCCGACAGTGAGGTGGAATAATTGGATGAGGGTTGAGGTGGTTTGGCCTATGTAAGCCCTAGTTTGGTTTTATTTTGTTTATTCCATGAAATCCCACATTCATGATTGGGATATGGCATAGGGGTGATTGGTTGAAAAAGTGATTTTGTTCAGCCCAATCTATGGTTGGGTGGTACGTGGATATACTTTAATTGCTTGGTATCTTCATATGTTAATAAGAGCTATTATTATATTGTGATTCATGTATATTTGTAGTGATTATATTAACAGTATTATGGCTGATTTTCCATGGTTTATATTCTAGTTATTCTTTGGCTATATGTTGTTCATATGATGTGTATCTTCTATGGATCTTATCATGAATTTTTTAGCTATTGATTAGTTGATGAATGTATGGACTAATAAGTGTTGTTGAAGCTATGTGGAGAGGTCATAGGGCCTTCTCGATGATTCACAGATGAATCTATGACTTTTATGATCATGTATGTATTCATGACTTGCAGTTTAAATGTTTTCCATGTGTTTGACGAAATGCATGTTTTGTTTTAGGTGGTCTAGGTCAAGTTTTTCCTTCAAGTTTGGAATAATTAGCCTTGTTGTCATGTCATTAATGATTCTGAGAAGTTTCATGAAGATTTGGGCAATGGTATGGAAGATGACCTGGAATTAAGGCATAGATCTCAGGATCACACCCTTTGAACTGGACAATTTGGGTCACAAAATCACCCAAACATGCTTGTTAATGTGGTTGGAGGCATTCAACCGCATGGAGACCTTGTCATGCATGCGGTTCAGGGTTAAGTTGTGTGATAAGGAGCCCCAAATCATGGTTTGGTCACTTGGGGTGGTTCTTTGGCCATTGAGTGTCCTTGTAGCTCTAAGGAATGTTGTGAGTTTCCAGTCAGTGGTTAGTCGTAGGTCCCAGTTCCTTAACTGGAGCTAGGAGGCCAAATGTCATAGTAACTCTTCATCTCATGTTTACCTTGGCAGGCTGGTGAAACTTGGTAAATGCGGGAGGGGTGGTTATAGGGTGGTATCAAAGTAGGTTTCCATTCTCTTTGGGTGATATCTAATACCACAGGGTGGTATCAGACTGGGTTTCCATTCTCTTTGGGTGATATCTGATACCACAGGGTGGTATTAGAGCATGGTTCAAATACATGGACTTTATATGGTTATGCATGCATAATAGGCTAGACATGCATCATGGTGATCATTTTGTAGTTTGTGTTATCATGATACCATTGGTATGTTATGAGGCTGATATGTTGGCTGAGATGGAGTAGGAGATGCAGATCACTAGAGCAAGGTTGCAACATTGGACCTTGGGGTAAGAGAAAATAATCATACAAGTTTGTATGTTTGGCATGAAAGTATGATGGTTAATGGTTATTATTTGCATTATGGTTATATACATGCCTATCACTCTATTTTTGTTGTGTTTACATGCATGATAGATGCTAGTTAATCAATCGGTCATATACACATGCATCAGATAGTCACAAATGATAATAACTTATTGCTATATGCATTGTGGTCATATGCATGATGAATATGGTCATTTTAGTTGAGGTCTTTATGTTATTATGTATCATGCTACTCTAGATTGGAATGTGAAAATGGTTATGGTTATGATATTCAGGTATGAGTCGATATACTTGTGATATTGTCATACTAATTTGGATTGACTTGTGCATATGTGATAGTCTCCCCTAAGATACATTGAGGTATGAGTTTGATTATGTCATCTATTTTGTTTATCTAACATGGTATGTTCACAGGTTGTCTGAATGTTTGATTAATTACATAATATGAGTATGTGTCTATGAGACTGCATGAAAGAATGATCTTGTTTTAAGACGGTTTCACTAATACAATATGCGCTAAGACAATTGATATGCACTTGAGTGAAAAGTGGGTGCTACTATAGTATTATGACTGATGAATGTGTGTTGTTTGAAAACTATAATATGGATGTTAGTATTGGTAAAGTATGATTTCAAATTAATAGGCATGATGTCTTGATCTTTGGAATATGTGATTGACATGTGTGAACAATTGCAGGGAAACATGTTTGGTATTAGCATGACAAGGTAGTATTTGATTGGTTTATATAACTAACAGTTGGGTGATGTGACAGTGCATAGTAAGACTCAATTGCAACAAGGTAAAAGGTAAAAAAAAGGAATTGGGAGAGAATTCCTATGGCTATGTTTGGAAACTACAATTCAAAATGAATGAGTGCTTTGAATATAGGAAGTCTTCTTAACCTTGATTTTTTCTGACATTATGTGGATATGTGCTATATTCATGAACATGTATTTGACGAGTATAACAACTAGTTTCAACTATGGTTGGATTCGTCAAAAAATTGGAATCCATTGAGAGATGATATGTACAAGTTCAGTTATAGGTTAGTGCGTTGGGTACAACAAGGTAAGGTAATTAGTATATTGTATGTTTATTTATGAACTAACAATTGTGTGTTTATGGTAGTATGATGCAGGGAGTTGCATGACAAAAGAGACTGCCATGAAATCTTGAAAAAGGCTCAGGTTGAGCTCTCCCTTGGAAACATTAGGAACCCATGGGGATTGAGTCATGGTGTATATTAAAATTTTTGTACCTTCGGTGCTTTGTGATTTGTTTGTGCTTGATTTGAAATTTTATTTTTGTCTGATGCATGTCCATGCCACTTAGTTTGTGTTGTCATATTGTTCTTGGTTTCTCCAAATTTTCTTTTTGTTTTCTTCTTGTTCTTTCCTTTCATGTTTTGATCGTCTTCCAAATTAGTTAGGGAAAGAGGAAGGTAATGGAGCTCGGGGAAAGCTAAATGAAACAAAATAGGTAATGTGAGACCCGAATGAATCCTGGTGCATGGTTAAAGGGAGACAGAAAGCAAGAGTATGATCGTCAGTTGCGCTGGTTGGGTCTATTAGGATAAATGGACGGTGGAAGGACAATCATGTGAAAAATAACATAAAAGGTCAAGTGAATGGATGTGATGCATTAGCTACCTTGAACATGATGGGGACTATTGTTCTCAATGTTATGCATGTTGTGAATTAATAAAGGGAGTTCTCTTAACCTTGACCTTATGATATCTGGTAATTGTGTTGTGATTATGATTATTCTGATGTCTATGTATGTATTTATATGTAAGTACGTATGTCATTGTTTGACAGGGTCGTCAGGGATCATGATTGATTTATGATAATTTTTATATGTATATATGTATGTATGTATGTCGTTGTCTGACAGGATCATCAAGGATCATTCTTGTGGAGGAATGATTTCTTATGCAAGTGAATGGAATGAAGAGGTTCTTGGTTCATGAGGAATCAAGTGGGCAGAGTAGCCCTGATCGATCTATGAGGTCAGTATCATGTGGATATGAATTGATATTTTGTTCTTATACTATGCCTATGTTTATGTTATAGTAGGTAATGTTGAGGGATACATCAAAAAAATGAAAGTAATGTGGTCTGTGACATGCCGGGACAAGCATGGATAGTGGAAAGACACTAGAAACTAGGTTGCTTGGTAGAGACAATGTGGTATCCGAATGTACATATGGTGTTGTGTACATGTTGTATATGCAGTGTTGTGTACATGTTGTATATGTGTTTTTGTGTACAAATGGTGTTGTGTACATGTTGTATATGTGGTGTTGGGTAAATGTAGTGTTGTGTACACATTTTACATATGGTGTTATGTACATGTTGTGTTGCGTACATGTTGTACATGGGGTTTTGTGTACATGTTATACATGTGGTGTTGTGTACACATGTGGTGCTATGTGCATATGGTGTTGTGTACACGTTGTGCATATGGTATTTTGTACATCTGATACTATGTATACATTGTGCATGTGGTGTTGTGTACACATTGTGTAGGTGGTGTTGTGTACACATTGTGTAGGTGGTGTTGTGTTCACATTTTGCAGGTGGTGTTGTGTATAGGTGGTACTGTGTACATGTTGTACATGTGGTGTTGTTGTACATATGGTATTGTGTACATGTCGTACATGTTGTATTGTGTGCATGTGGTACTGTGTTATGTGTATTGTGTATTTGTTGTATCGTGACATGTGTATTCATTGTGTTGTACTCCATGTACATAGATATATTGTGTTGTACACTGGTTGTAGGTGTATGTATTACGTTATACACTAGGTGTAGGTGTATGTGTTGTGTTGTACATCAGGTGTAGGTGTATGTATTGTGTGGTACACCATGTGTGGGTGTATGCATGTAATGTACACTATGTGTATGTGCACGCGATTAAAGAGAAGAGAAGGAATTGGGTGCGTGCTGGGTGTGGAAATCGATCCTGTGTGTGTACGAAAAGGGCAAGAATAAAGGTACAAGAAAAGGATCGATTGAAGGATAAGTATCTGAATTTAATTCTAGGTTTCATTATGCATGTGATCTTTAGCCATGATCTATAACTTTGATTTATGATGGTGACTTGTGATTTATGATTATGATTTATGATGGTTGCATTTTGAGCTAACCAGATGTGATATGTTTATACATGATGATTTGATCGAAGAGATAGTTTGACTTGTTGTGACAGGAAGTAAACATAATTGCAAGTGTACCTTATTGATGAACCACCAATGAGCTATGATTTGAATTTATTTAAATTCTTTTTAGTCTAATGGAAATTATGTGTTTGGTATAGGAAAGCATGGAAATTCTCGGTTTGGGTGGTTGAAACTAACTGCAATAATTAGCAACAGTAGGAAAAGAAATTGGAACAAGCATCAGTATGTTGGTAAAACACTTCAAGAGCAGGGCCATTATGGAACACTGGTACCCAATAGTGTCCATTGATTTCCATGAGTATGCTATGGTCGGTATGATGGTTTTAAGGCATGGATATGCCTTGGTTTTTGGACCTTATGATGCAAGGAAACCTTGCCAAGGGATGGATTGCTGAAGAGATTGTGTAGTAGAAAAGGGGATGCTAGCGGACCTTCGAAGGTGTGTGACTGCATGGAAGGGTGTGACCAAATTTTCCAAGGGACTTTACAGTAGAGAAGAGAAGGATAGGGAATACATTTGTTTTGGTCATTAGCATTTCCAGATGGAACCAAAAGCACATTGGAAGTGTGCCCTGGAACAATGAGAAAGTAACTATTCACTGAGGGAACAAGTAGCGCAAGGATTGTAGCATTGGAACTTGGATGTATGTTGACTTTGGCAGTGGATTCTGGGCTTCCTGGGAAGGAGGTGAATCTTGGTACTACTTTTGAGGGTGGAGGTATGAGCCTCTGGATTCCCTTGTTGATTGATATAGGCACCATATCCTTTTATTTGTTGGTTAGAGAAAATGTGCATATGTATATGTGTATATTATTATAAATATTGTATCGAGTTGTGGTTATAAATATCCATAGACAGTATGATTATTTTTTGGTTGAAGCAAATGTGCATGAGAGTATATGTGGTTGTGATTGTAAATATTGTAATGAGTTATTTTATAAAGCTCCAATAAATGGTATGATTGTCATATTTTCAACTGTGGTCATTGTAAATACTGCAACGAGTTATGTTATAAAGTTCCATGGGAATATCTTTTGTTTTCAGAATTTTGTTGGCCATAGGTGTCATAGAAAACCGAGGACGATGTTCCCCTAAGGGGAAGGGGTTTGTAACAACCCCTAGTTGATTTTCCATATAAAAAAAATAAGACCAAGGTCATGGCCCATGGGGCATGTATTCCAAGTTGAATGGTGGGAAAAACATCCTAGTGGGTGTCACTTTTGGTTTATTAATGGCTATGGAAATCGAAAAAGGAATTGGCAAATGCAAAGAAGCATTAATTGACATTTTATTTATGAAATAAAGGAAAATAGGAGAAAAGGAAGGTGAAGAGACACATATTTGCATGAGAGGAAAAATGAAGGATAATGAAGAAAATAGAGGCCTCAAAGATAAAAATGCTTATGGGGATCAATTCATGTTTTTTTCCAGTTTAGCTTTTGTCAGTTCAATCTTTGGAGCTCTCTTATATTTTCTTATTCTCTCTTACTCTTTCAAACTTAGAGAATTCTTGGAGAATGCTTGGAGCACTCTAGCATTCACTTCAATTTGGAGAAAGAAGGAAAAGGAAAGCAGGAAATCGCAAGGGAACAAGTGGATCAGTAGCTATAGCTAGATTTCTTTGTAGGTAATATGTTGCATGTGTGATTTTCTTGTTGATTTATGGATTCATGATAGATGCATGTGGTTTTCTAGTTATGTGCTATCATTGACATGGAGGATTTCCTGGGTTGACAGTGGTTTTAGTATTGCCTTGCCATTTCCTAGAAAGCCACGGTGTTGTGGGATTTTTCCATTTGATTATTTTTCTGGTCGGTTCTCATAATTCCTTCTGGATTTGGGTTTAAACAAACACTCTGGAAGACTTAGAACAACTTGGGTTGAGTTGCTAGACATGGAGCCTAGGTTGGGACAATTCATTGGAGCCCTTGTTAGGTTAAGTTACTAGTCCCCGAAGCTAGGTTTGACAAATGCTCTAGAGACCTAAAAGGATGTGGGTTGAATTACTAGTTCCTGGAGCCCTAGACAACTTGGGTAGAGACTGATCTGGTAGGTTTGAGTGATGTTCGACCGTGAGGTGGAATCATTGGTTGAGGGTTGAGGTGGTTTGGCCTCTAGAAGTTTGGTTTGGTTTTTCTTTGTTTATTCCATGACATCCCACATTCATGCTTGG
This sequence comes from Pinus tabuliformis, assembly GCA_031772625.1. Lineage (NCBI taxonomy): Eukaryota > Viridiplantae > Streptophyta > Pinopsida > Pinales > Pinaceae > Pinus > Pinus tabuliformis. The sequence continues at coordinate 179,815,244 of CM062816.1, read as the reverse complement.
AATATGGCGTGGGGGTGATTGGTTGAAAGAGAGATTTGGTTTAGCCCAATCTATGGGCGGGTGGTACATTGAAGTCTCTAACTTGGTTGGCATCTTCATATGTTAATAAGAGTTATTATTCTATTGTGATTCATGTATATTTGTAGCGATTATATTGACGATATAATGGCTGTGTTTCCATGGTTTATATGTTGGTTATTCTCTGGTTATATATTGTTCATATGATGTGTATCTTCTATGGCTCTTGCCATGAATTGTTTAGTTATTGATTTGTTGATGAATGGATGGACTAATAAGTGTTGTTTCAACTATGTAGAGAGAGCATAGGGCCTTCTTGGTGATTCTTAGATGAATCTCAGACTTTTATGACTAGATATGCATTCATGAACTGTAGCTTACATGTTCTCCATGTGTTTGATGAAATGTTTGTTTTGTTCTAGGCAGTCTAGGTCATGTTATGCCTTAAAGTTTGTATGTTTAGCTTTGCTGTCATGTAATTAATGATTCTAAGAAGTTTCAGGAAGTTCTGGGCAGTGGTCAGGAGGCTGACCTAAAATTGAGACTTGAATCTTGAGACCACACCCTCTGAATTGGACAATTTGGGTCACAACCACACCCATGCAGGCTTGTGAGTGCAGTTGGAGGCCTTCAACTGCATGGAGGCATTTTCATGCATGCAATTGGGAATTAAGTTGTGTGATAAGGAGCCCCAACTCAGGGGTTGGTCACCCGGGGTGATTCTTTGGCCCTTGAGTGTCCCTATAACCCCCAGGAATGTTGCGAGGTGTCAATCAATGGTCAGTTGTAGGCCCCACTTCCTTAACTGGAGCTAGGAGGTCGAGACATGTCATAGTAACTCTTTGTCTCATGTTTACCATGGGAGCCTGGTGAAAATGGGTATATATGGGAGGGGTGGTTACAAGATGCTTCAATGTGCAAGTGATACTTATAATTTTTCCTATTTCAATTTCAAATATTTTAGAGTTTGAATTTACCATTGAATTTATTGGAAACAATTGTTGAAATGAAGACTGTAAAGAATTTATCATGCAATTTTCCAGAAATTTTTTTCTCAAATATTATTGGTTGCAACATATTGAATTGTTCTTAACTATTCTAAAATATCAATATTAGAATTGAAGTAATCTAACATATTTTCATTTGATGAACCCCCAAAATAAATAGTTTGATTAATAGTGAATATTGGTTGAATCATTTCTTATTCTGAATCCACTTCTTCAAGCCATGACAATGTTCTAATTCATTCAAAATTTTAGCAGGGGGATATAGTATTATTCTCTTTATTTTGTTCCCTTTAGAGATATTCGTTTTTCTTGAACTACAAATGATGAATGCATCGACTGTAACCACCCATGGTCATCCAAGGATAAGTGGATGTCCACCCAAATTTGATTTGGGTTGTAGAACTAAGAAGTCTATTGGATATTCCCAAGAATAGAAGGAGACAATTAAATTCTCTATTCCACCTTCTAACTTAATCCTTAATATATCAACTAAATTCAATTATTGTAGGTGTTGACTGAAGTTTGTGTAGATTTAAACTTTACATTGTATCCATTGCCGTTACATTGATTTTTGTGCCTAAACCAATTGAAGTTTTTAGAATTAATAAATTGTCAATTGTAATTGTAACCATTGGAATTTCTGGATCAACATATGTTTCAATTTCATTTGACTTTGAAATTAGGCTAGTTAAATAACCAGTGACATGTATTGTAGCCAGATATTTCTTTCTTTTCTTGGATTTGAAACAAGATTCCCTAATTGTTTTAGCATAGATTGGAACTTATTTGATAACTTGCAATAAAGGAATTTTATAAAATATCTTTTTCAATTGATCTAATAAATCATGCTTAATAGGAATCTCTCTAGAAAGGGAGGTATTTTAGTAGTTAAAGATGGATTCTAATAAGCTTCTATGATTTTAGGTCTCTTTGTGATTGTTTTCGGGCTAGTTTTTCTTGGAAATTCCTCAAATTCTTCTTGTTTTTGCATAATTATAGAAGATTCCTTTTGCAATACCTTTCTTAACCATAAGTGAGTATTATCAATAAAGATGATTGCATATGTGGGAAGTGTTTCTTTTGAATTATATATTGTTTTATCCACTTTAAAATTAGGATGTTCCACTGCTAGGCTAGTAATTGTGTAGGTCTAGGTTGAGTTTGATTAGAAGGTAGTTGAAGTTGTTGTGGTTGGGTTATTTGTGGTACCAGAAGTTGTTGTTGAACATTTCGAGATGGTTGAATTTGTTGAAAAGGTGGTTGTTATTAGAATGGTGGTTGGAAATATGGTGGATAAGGTTGTTAGTAAGGCTACTGATATGGTTTTTGGTATGGGAGTTGGTATGGTTGTTTGTAAGGCTATTAATATGGTTGTTAGTATGGGGGTTGGTTTCCATAAGTTTCTTGTCCTCGCCAAAATTGTTGATAAGATTGGTTTGGAGGTTGCTGAGGTGGCTAAGCCAATCATGGCATAGGAGTAGTATATGTATTATGAGTAGGATTTTGATAATATGGAAATTTTGGATTTAGATAAGAAGACATACCTATCAGTCAAGGTTGCCAAGGTCTTCTTGGAGGTGTAATGTAATAAAGTGATTTTTCCACTTCACATTCCATTTTGTTTATTTCCTTTAGTTTCACTATTGTTGGGAAATTCTTCGTTCAGTGCCTTCTTGAAAACATTCCACAAACATCAATACTATCCAAAGGACATTCACGTAAGGGATGCTTCTTTCTGCATTTTGGACAAAATATAGACAACACTTCATTTTTTTCTTCTTGTCTCTTTCTAGATTTTAATGTACCAATTTGAGAACCAAGAGTACTTAGAAGATCAATTTTAATGTTTTTCTTAATTTCCCAAGTTCAGCTCTAGTGAATCCTCCTGAAGCTGATTTATTTACTTTGAAAGTATGCCTCTTTATACCTTACCAAAATTTTCTCTTCCTCTGGAGTATTTCTTACACAATTCAATGATTTTATCATAAGGTAATTGAGAAATATCCTCTACCCCCATAAGATTGAGGACATTTATATATTCATCCCAGATTCCTTTTAAGAAGAGTGTTCATATAAATTTAGGACTTAAATCACTTTGTTTTATTTTTTGCAAATTATATGTAAATATTTCTAAGTAATCTTCCAAGTTTTCATCTTCCTATTGACTCATTTTGAAAATATCTTCTTTAGCACTCCAGGATTGACAATAGGGTTGGTATTTCTTCAAAAATGTTTTTCTCATATCATCCCAATACAATATTGTTGATTCTCCTAACCCCATAAACCATTTTAATAAATATCCTTTTAAAGTAGTAGGAAATAGACAAAGTTTTTGAGCATCATGTGTATACCCATATGTACGACATAAAATATCAAATTCAAATAAGAAAGCATAATGGTATTTTGTAGGAATACAATAGAAGCTTGGAAGAATAGAAGGAGGAATATTTTTCATTTTTACATTAGTTCCTAGAAATGTTGGTGCATCTAAAATAGGAAACCCAAAAGTAATTTCTTCCTCTTGATCTTCTCTTTCAACTCTAGGTATTCTTCCTCCTATAGTTGATCCTCCTCCTTCATCATGTTCTGCTTTGGCTTTTCTTTTTGCTTCAATTCTTTCCATTCTTCCCTTCTTTTTCTTTCCACTTCGAGTACTTGTCATTCATGTTCTCACATTTCTTCTATTTCCTTTTCTTTTTCCTTGCATTCTCTACCTACCACTTTTCCTTCAAAAAAACTTGAAAAATCTTCAGTCCAATTAAAATCTCCTTCTACTAGTTCACTAGATTGTTTAGGATCTCTAAATACTAGTTGAGGGATTGGTTCACTACTTTAAATTTTTTCTTCTCCTTGAATATTTATTTCTTCATATTCTGGTTGAGGAATTTCTTTTCTTAATCTTTCTATTGAAGGTGTTCCTTGTTTTACTTGTTTTCATTTGGTTTGATGTGCTAATAATACTTGTTTTCCATAAGTGTCAACCTTTTTCCTTCAGATACTTTTTGTTCAATTTGTTCAATAGTTATTTTTCCAACAACTAGTGTAACTTGTTCTACTTCTTTTTGAGTTTTTGATGTTCTGGCTACCATTGAGGGTTGGTTAGTAGTGGGGGTTTTTTTTCCTAACATACCCACCTTTTTCATCTCTAGGTCTATGCATAAATGAACATATTTAAATCTAAATCAATTACACAAATATATTATAATTTGGGCGAGTGGATATTCAACTAAAGTGAATGCGCAGGTTCTTACCTCTCATATTATCACCTCCATTCCAAATGTTGAATGTTTATATTTGTGACAATTTGAAAACATTTCAGAAAACACTACGTCTAATTAACTAAAAATTTGCTTCCTTGACAATGACACCAAAAATGTCAGTCTAATTTAGAGATCTAAACTAGGACATAATTTTCATAGGAATATAGTATTCATAAAATTCGAAAAAAACTACAATATGTAATAAGTTAAGTTATATTGATTTTCACTTCTAAGTGAAAACTAAGAACTAAGTTAAGGAAGCATGAAACAAAACTTTTAATCTAATCACACAAGCTTGGAATGGAAAACACACTGACTTGACTTATGAACACTTCAGATTGGGCATATACTTAGACTTCTCACACAAATCAAATTTCTCTATGAAATCATGTTCAAAATATCAAGCTTTCACTCAAATGATTGGAAATGAAAATGATCAAAAGGTTTTCCAATACAAATGATCGATTAATACACTAGGTCATTTCTTACCACTAGATGCAAGCAAGCACTCTAATAGTTTTTCATCCAATTAAATTAATTTTGACCCATTACTAGTTAAGAGGTTGAGAATAAACTACATCCTTCCCGATTTTTTGGAGTGAAAATGGGCAGTCACTCATAGTCCTGTACTCGTCCCTTTTAGCTAATATGTTTTGAAACCATCAATCTATCCTAATAAAAGTAGTACATGAAAATGAGGGAACTATGGTGTTTGAAAAATTCAAGGCTAGATGGAAACATTCTCAAGAATTTGGAGCCTTATTCACCTAAAAAGATGGTAAATGGAACTCCTGGCGCATTGGTTACTTTTTCCAATCAAATTGATTCTTCAAACAATGACTAATCTATGATAAATAAGACTCATAAACACACTTAAACCTACAACAAAAGATATATTCTATTGATGGAATATTGAATGAGTATGGTTGTTATACAATATAGTGATATGTGGCTTATACTAAGAATCATTTGATATAACTACACTAAAACAACATTGAAATATTTAGAAAGTAGATAATACAACCATGGAATAATCAGTATAGAACACTTACGAACAAATGTTTTAAAACTAGATTTAGAGCATATCTACACAATGACAAGTGACTAGTTTTGGAAATAACTTTAAATTTGAATGTGCAAGATGAAATCATAACATATAAGCATGAAAAATATGATAATAAACAACATGAAAAAGAAAATATATGCCAAGTTAAAGCACAACAATAAAAGAGTGTACTAGCCTGAATTCTGGGGGCCATGTGTTGTCTAGGTAAATCATCTTTGTGGACAAAGACGATCCCTCTAGCCCAATGAGTGGGTCTAGCAATCGAAGTGACAATCTACTAGATAGTTTCCTAAGTTGCAATTGAAAAGAGAGACGAAGAATATGGGCTACCTCGTTCTGATGCTAGTGATGGGCCTCTAAATTAGACATAAATTAAAGCCCATACCTCTAAATTAAAACATAAATTAAGGCCCATGACCATCCTTTAGCACATTAAACCTCTCTTTTTTGCATTAGATAATTTATTTTTAACTTTAATATATTCATTAGGAAGGTTTATGAATAATTGGATATTTGTGCCTAATATTATTTATTTTTGTGGAATATTATGAGAATATTGGGCAGATTATGAAGATTTGGAGGAGATAATTTAGGGACTTGTTCCATACTAAAAGAGGATCAATAATAAATAATAAATCAACAAGACATTATGGAATTATGGCATAGATTGTGAAGCTACAATGATTGAGAAAATCTAGGAATGTGTTCCACTAATCAAGGGACCAGATCCACTAATCAAGGGATTTGGTGGGGAAAGCTTCCTCCATTTACGGGGAATGATTCCTAATAATTTTTTGTACTACGAAGTCGAATTTTCCTCTAGGGATATATTTTTCATTAGTGTTATTGTGGAGAGAGCTTGTATTTTTGCAGCTCCATTGTATTTTCTTGCAGGGATGTAATTGTATTGATGAAATAATGAAGATTGGTGTCATGTTCAGCTTCTAAATCTTGTTATCCTCCATAGGTCTCTGAGTTTCCTTGGGCTTGGCCATCCCAAGAACCTCAGAGCCCTTTTGTATCATTTTCTTTCCTTCTTTTCACTTCTTATTCACATGCATCTCTAGTTTTTATTTCTTTCTATTTCTGCATTTAGTATTAATGATTTCTTGTTGTAGGATTGAGTTAAATGGTTGATGTAAGTTATTTTGCAGGATCAAAAGCACTATTTAATCCTTGGAAAATCTTTGGAAGTTCATAGTAATCATTGAGCTGCTTGGATTAGTCTTCTTATTCCCAAATCTAGATTGTTGGACCTCTTTTTTAGCAAAAAATAGTAAATTTCTGATATTTTTTAGAGAATGCTAACAAGCTTCAATCAAGTTGATTCCACTTGCATTAGATCAAAAAAAAAATTCTAGTTCATAACAAAAATTACCCCATTGCATTTTCACTTGATTTGGTTAGGCATTTTTTAGATTTACTAGCTCACTAGTTCTCGAATTTCTAGATTTTCGACTAGTAATGTTTTTTATTTTTTTTGCATGGGTTAACAAAGGTATTTTTGAGTGATTCCACTTGGAATAGGGGCCTAGACATCCTAGTTAATAAACAAATTTGTCCCATCCAATTTGTATTTGATTTGCTTGGTCATTAAGCTCTCACCAATTTCATCATTTCACAAGTAAACTTCTCCAAGCTTTTTGAGCAAATCCAACCATATCCCAACTTTGGTTTTGAGTTTTGAAGTGGTCCTAGGCACTCCTTTGCCTCATTCCATCCACCAAACACCTTCCCTAAGCTTTGCTTCACCTTCAAAATATATCCTTTTTCTCTCGGCTGTATCCTGTAGGTTTTTAGGGGATCTTATAGGTTTTTAGTACATCTTGTAGGTTTTCCTGTAGTGGCCTGTTTTGAGGCCGAATTGAGGGAAAACCTCCAAGAAGCCACACAAGGTCACCTAAGGGTCTCCCAAGCCTTACAACCATCCACCATAATATCCAAGCCACTTGCCACATCACCAAAAGAGATTAGATTTCACACTTGTTTTTTCATAAAAAGAATAAAAAGAAAAAAACAGATTTATTTCAGTCCTTTACATGCATAGTAGTGATGTTTGATGTTTTGAATCTGCATGCTTAGGATAGTAGGATTGCATACATGTTAACTTAGCATTATTTTGAAGCAAATCCTCTTAGCAGTTAGTTAGAAAATGGTGTGTTTTATCATTTGATTTCAGTCTCTTTCCTAGTACTTTCTTTCTTGAAATAGGTTAAGGTTCCATTTCAAACATTTCATTTTCTGCAATTAGTTTAGGATTTGACTTCAGTACATGCACTCCATTACATCATGACAACAAAGGAAGGACACATTGTGTGCTGCACATATAGTGCTGATACCTCTTAAGTTTGTATGAACCCCAGGTTGATAATTAAAGTTGGTAGCCTTGGGAGTTGCAACATTCTTGTTGCAATACCAAGGCTCATCACTTTTTGGTGCCATTGCCGGGGAGGTGTCAAAGTATGCATTGTTTTCTTCCCTAGTTGATTCATTTATTTTTACTTTTTGCAAAAACAAAAAAATAATTGCATTAGGCATATTTCATTTCAAAAATAGAAAAGTGCATTGCATTAGTGTTTTCATTCAATCATAAAAACAAAAAATTCTCCAACACCAACCCACCCCCCATTTGATCATGTGGTGCAGTAAGAGCCACATCACCATTCAATTTTGCAGGTAGAAGAAGAATATGGCAAAGAATGTAGAAGAAATGGATAGAGATGATGACAATGAGGAAGATCCTCTCGGATTTCCAATTCAAGATACTGAAGGTAGTGTGCACATGAAGAACATCCCTCCATCTTTTCTTCCAAAATTTCATGGTCTAAGGTTAGAGGATCCATAAACCTTTCTATTTGAATTTGAGATTGTTTGTAGATTTTATGGTTACTTATTAAAAACTCAAAAACTGAGATTGTTTCCGGCAACATTGAAGGATAGAGCTCTTATGAGTTTAGGGACTAATTCAATAAGATCATGGAAAGATATGCAAAATATATTTCTAGAAAAATATAAGGATCATGATAAAAAATAAATCTTTAGAATGAATCAAAATGAAGATGATAGCCTAGAGGATCTAATAGAGAGGTTCATGTATAATGTTAAGAGGGGAAAATTATATCATTTAGGATCTGACACGCTAAAAGCCCTCTTACTTAGAGCAATTAGGGATGAATGGATTGATCTCCTTAATATCATGAGTAGAGGTGATGTATATCAATTATCATTTGAGGAAATTTGTGAAACATGCAAACACATATCAAGAGGAAAAGCAAGAGCAGGTAAATCAACATCAAGATCGGTAAGTCAAGCTAAACTTGGAAATTTGTTTGATGATTTTAAAACAGAAATTCTTAGCAATCTAATTGAACAAGTAGAAATGTTAAGAATACAAAATGAGAAAAGAGAAGATGTTTGTGTTGTCCATGAAAAATCACATGATGTTAAATGTTGCTCCTCATTACCAAGGTTGACGGAAGTTCACCAAGAGGACAATGGAGCAAGTCAATTGCAAATGCAACAATGTTATGTAGCTCCAAGAGGACCATGGCAGCCTATTCAGCCTGATATGATGCAAGAGCCTAATTCACAATTTCAAGGTTATGCATATCCACCTCAAATTAATTGGAACACACCTTTTCCTTGGCAAAATTGGCCATCTCAACCCCAAAACCAATCTTGGCAACAAGGTTGGCAAGGAACTTATGGGAGCCATCCACAATATCCTCAATATCCTCCATACCTAACTCCATGTTATCCCTACCATTCACCTCCACCACAACCACAACCCTATCCACATCCATCTCAAAAATACACTCCCACTCACCTACCTGTACCACCATTTCCAAACCCACACATTGAAGTACCTCAACCCACTTACAATGCTGAGGTATGACACTTCCAAACATCTCCTCTTGAGATCAATGGTATTCACCATAGCTCAAGAAGAGTATTGCAAAAAAGATATTATCTTGATATCATTGAAGGACCACATCCAGAAGAAGAAGATTCAAATGAGAAGACCACAGAATCATGGGCTGCACTTGATGAAGAGCAGACATCAAATCAGAGATCGAGAGAGCTCGCTCATGTATTCTGTTAGCACCTGGATTGAAACTGAGGCTGAAGAAGGCAATTCCGCGGTAACCACAAGCCACGCTTATCCAAGTAGGTAGCCCTACTAGGCCAGGAGAGGGCTCTCTCCATAAGGATATCAGCCAAAATGAATGGATAAAGAAATTGTTATTAGGCTAGGCATAGTAGCACAAGGTTTTTATTTGAATTTTTTGAAGGGTTTTGCTAGATCAGAAAGAGCCAAACAGTTAGGGCAAGGAAATTAGGTCAAAACTGCAGGGTGTTCGATGGGGCAAGGTAGGCACAATGATCAAAACCTTAGGGTTTGATGGACGAGGTGAAAAGATAGGTGAGGAGCTAGAAAGAACATGTAAACCATATGGATTCTTTCTAAACTGAAGAAAACATAGACTGTGAAATGTCTACCCAAAACATAGCATAAAAGATATGGATTCTGCCACTTAGAATTGTATACATTCACATAAAGGCAATGAAATGATGAAATGGAGTCAAAAATACATTCTAACACATGAATACAAAAGAAAAACTGAACTAAGCATCATACCACATGGATCCCAAAGAAATAGCTACAATTTTTCATTAATCTCCTACTGTAACTGATACAAAATGATATCTAATCAAAACATAAGAATCCCACTGAGTCCAACCCCTACAATGACTGAGGAAAAGCATCATATAGACCCAAAAAAAACTCATCCTAAGCTCATGGAGTCGAATCATTAAGAGGAGGATATGTTTCCAACAAAATCTAAACTGCTAACAAGAAAATAGGGTGGTCAAAGTGACTCATCCCTAATCCAAACAAACTGATACATTACACCTCATAAATTTGTTTTACCTAATGAATCTACCCTAGTAAGCTCTAGAAGCATCATAATTACATTCAACTTATCAATTACAAGGGTAAAAACATCATTTATCATGGTAGAAGTGAAAACTGGGTCGAATCTACAAAATTTTGGGCAAAGTGTCAAACACTGCAGTGCCAAGTGCCAGCACGTAGCAC